>CM057450.1:1553723466-1558523466 GCA_016271365.2 Neoceratodus forsteri
TACAAACTAATTATGTCTGCAAGCAGACAGCTCTTAAAGAGACAGTATGAGAGGCTCTAAAAACACTCATAGATAAATGGCTTAAGCGCCAAACACCATTCAGGCTTGGAGCATTCAAGCAAGCTCCTGGAAGTCTTTTGGGAACCCCCATTTGCAGAGGGGTTACACCCTTCCTGGCCTGGGAAAGCTTGACGTCCGCGTCAAGCAAGTACCCCCATAAGTTTCAGCTGCAACCATATACATTTGCATTAGGCTCACACATGTAATCATCAGTCAATATATCATTTTACCAAGAACACATTTCTGAAACATTGCAGTACGTCACTCTTTACACAGTATTACCACACATTGTACCATAACCATGCTATTACCTCTGTACATGAAACCTGAAGAGAGGGGCCTTCCCATCAGTTACCTTGGGCTGGACGGGGCAAGGGCACCATACTTAGAGGGCAACACAAGTAACTTGGAGTTAGCACTGACAGTTTGGGCAATGAGCTCGGGGACACATACACTCCTTTATGGACAACATTGAGAGGCAAGTCCACAGGCCTCCCAAGGGAATCATAACTGAGGTGCACCACAGGCTTTACAGCTCGACCAGTCTTTCTAGGGGGAACTGTTACAGTCTCTGCACTTTGAGCCTCATTTTCAGCATTGTCCTCACTTGTCAGGGGAGTCTCCATGGGGGAAGAGAGGCTAGAACTTGGGGCACTTTCAGCTCCAGGAGTTACAGTTTCTGAGTCCACAACATTTGGCTCGCATGGAGAGCTTTCGGACACTGGCAGTGGACTGTCAGGGCACTCAAAATACTCTTCTTGTTCTGGTGTATCACCAGTCTGCCCCAATCCATCATTTCTCCCTGAAAGCTCAAACAGTTCAACCATGCACAATGATTCCATTTCCTCTGATCTGATGCTTTGCACTTCACTTTCTGGGAGATTGGCCCCAGGGACTAAGTTGGGCTTAGACAGTCCAGAAGGCCCAGCTTCATCTCCAGTATTGACTAGGGGATTGCCCCGAAACAATTGACTCAGTTCGTAAGAAGGATAGTATTCAAAGTCACTCTCACTTTCTTCTGATATGGACTGACAGTCATGCTCAACTGGGACTTGTGGAGGGGAACACTTTAACTCTGCTTCTGTAGGTGCAGACTTTCTTGATCTTTTCTTAGCAGCAGCTCTAGTCACTGGTCCAGAGGGGGCATCTTCTGGGGGCTCAGACTCAATCAAGATTTGTCCAATGGGCAGTAAATGATTTCTATGCATTGTTTTTACATCTTTTGAATTATTCTCAGGCCTTACTTTGTACACTGGCAGATCATCTAGTTTACCCACTACAATGTGAGGGAGATGGTGCCATCTGTCAGCAATCTTGTGTTTGCCATGCAGTCCCAGATTTCTTAGCAATACCCGATCTCCCTCCTGGAGTTCCTGTGCTTTCATCTTTATCATACCTTTCTTTGTTGGCCAGATTTCTTTGCAGCCATGGTTTGAGCCAGTTGGCACGCATGAGTTAGCTGGGCCTTTAACTTTGCACATACTGTAAATAGTTGTCAGCTTGAACCCCATCAGGAGAGACCCCAAAACACACATCTACCGGTAGTCGAGCTTCTCTTCCAAACATCAGGCGGTGGGGAGAACCCAGTGGCATCACTTTTGGTGCAGTTATAAGCATGTACCAGGGTGCTAATTTGTTGGCTCCATCTGAGGCTTGTCCTTTGGGTGCAGGGTGCCTAGCATATCTAGCAAAGTGCGGTTGAAACGTTCAGGCTGTGGGTCCCCTGGGGTGTAAGGAGTGGTTCTGGACTTTTGCACTCCCCACAGAGAAAGCATCTCTTTGATCAGACGACTCTCAAGTCTCTCCTTGATCAGAATGGATCTTTGTGGAGCCCATGGTAGAACAAAAAGTTTTCTACAAGTACTTTGGCCACAGTGGATGCTTTCTGGTCTTTGGTGGGGAAAGCTTGGGCATATCTCGTGAAATGGTCAGTGACCACCAGCATATTACTGATATTTCTTTGATCTGACTCAAACTCAGAAAATCATCACAGACCAGCTCCATGGGTGCACTGGTGGTGATGTTAACAAGGGGCAGCCCTCTGGGACAAAGCTTTCCTCTGTAAGCAGTGACTACAAGTTCGAATGTGGTGCTCCACATCAGCCCCCATCTTAGGCCAATAGAATCTGGATCTTACCAAGTCAAGTGTTCTGTCTATACCGAGGTGCCCCATGTGGTTGTGCAAGGACATCAGTACTGAGTCTCGAAAGGCAGTGGGCAGCACTAGTTGTTGTTTCAAGAAAATACAAAATCACACATGCCCCCATAATGCAAAACACCATGGGCTGCATATGCAAAGCACCACAGAATGTTATGTCTGGTCCAACTTTAAGCAGAATTGCATGGTGCCGAGGCTCTCACACAGTTTGCAAAGTGGGTGCTAACAGAAGACATAGACATGTGTTTCGGTCCTACCAGGACTCATCAGTATGCCTCGTCTGTTTGACACCCCAGTGGAATGGACCAGCTACCCCTGAGGCAGTGTGCCTGGGATATATTGTGGTGAACCCATTAAAATAAAAACTATTTAAAAGACAAAGAACCTCTGTGCATAAACACTGAGGCAAGGTTACCCAAAGGCATTTGGCTGGGAAGCCAAGTTTCAAGAAAATACAAAATCACACATGCCCCCACAATGCAAAGCACCATGGGCTGCATATGTAAATCACCATTGTGGGGGCATGTGTGATTTTGTATTTTCTTGAAACTAGTTGTTGTTCGTCTACTTGTCCCCCTCTGTCTACTGTTTCTCTGTATAACAGTTTATTGATCAGTTTCAACTTAGGACCTTCTTTGTATAACAGTGCAGTTCTCAAATCAGTGGAGCGTAATTTGGACACATCTTTTCCTGCATAGAGGGCTTCTAAAGCTTGTTGATCATGGGATCGCGGGATTGAGCCCGCCGTAATACTGTCATTGTCCAGCTGAGGCAGTGCACCAATGTCTATTGCAGAAAAGTGGCAATAAGCAGCAGGTATGCAATTCTCAGAGGGTCCCAAGCAATCCACCATGCAGTCCACTGCGTCCTGTGGACATTTGTTCCTCCCTGTCAAACTTCCGGCAGAGTGCCAATGTCAGGTTCTGCCAATCGGATCCAGTCATTCTGGGAACAGACCTCGGGAGAGCATCAGCATCTATGTGGTTCAGACCTGCCCGGTATTCGAGAGCATAGTCATATGTAGATAATGCAGTCAATCTATGACCAGTGGCATCCAACTTAGCTGAGGTCTGCACATGGGTCAAAGGATTATTGTCAGTTTTACTAGTATTTTAGCCCCATAAGTACTCATGGAATTGGTCAACAATAGCCCACTTCAAAGCTAGAACTCTAACTTATGTACAGGATAGTTCTTTTTCGGATGGGGTCAGGCTTTACTGGCAAAGGCCACTGGTCTCAGGCCATTCTCGTGCTCTTAATACAACACAGCCCCAACCCTTGCAAGCTAGCATCAGTGTGCAGGACGAAGGTTTTCTTGGATCGGCATAGGCCAGCACTGGAGCATGGGGTAGTTGATGTATGATCTCATGAAAAGCAGTCTCACAATCAGGAGTCCAGCGGGCCCCAAATACTTCACTCGGACAATACACTCTTTCAGTCTTGAGGGCGCTGACTTTTGGTATTTTTGTGGGTTGGGGATACCCTTGAGTAAGGTTAAGTAAAGGCGGATCACTCTTGAATAGTCCTTGATGAAGCGTCGATAATAACCACAGAATCCAGGAATCTTTGCAGTTCTTTTTTAGATTTTGGGCTGTGGCCAGGTGGTCAAGGCCTCAACTTTACTTGTCGGTCTCTATTCCTTCAGTGGATACTATGTGTCCCACATACTTTACTGATGTTTGAAAAAATTGACACTTATCAATGGACAGTTTAAGGCCAAAGTCCTCAGTCGGTCCAATACCTTAAATAATCTGCCTCATGTTCCTCCAGTGAGCTGCCAAACACAATAACATCATCTAGGTATACCAGGCACTCTAGTAAGTTCATGTCCCCACTGCATGCTCCATCAATCATTGAAAAGTGGTTGGGCACCTGAAATCCCTTGAGGCATCCTCATGAATTCATAGAAGCCAAGCGACAGATAAAGGCTGTCTTCTCACGCGTCCTCTGGGGCCATCGGGATCTGGTAGTACCCACTCTGGAGATCCAGCACAGAGAACCACTTGCTTCCTTTTAGGCAGTCCAGCATCCTGAATGCGGAGCATTGTGTACTGATCAGGGATAGTCCGCGGTTTAAGATGCGATAATCCATGCACATCCTTACTGTCCCATTCTTTTCCTCACTACCACAATGGGGAAGCATAAGGGCTTGATTCTTGTATTACACCAGCAGCTAACATCTCTTGCAGATGCCGTCTCACATCATCTATATCAGCAGGTGCCAGGCATCGAGACCTCTCACGAAATGGTCTTTTCGTCATGCAGCCGGATATTGTGCTCAGCTCTTGCACGCATCCTACGTCCCATTCTTTTAAAGAAAACACCTGGTCTCTCTGGGCAAGCTTCTCACTGATCCTCACTTTCTCCATTCAGCTGGCAACAGAGGTCACCGAAATCAAACAAGTCATGCGTTACTCTGTCATTCTTCCTCGAACTCTTGCTGCTGGGTAGCACTGCAGTGTCTGCACAATGCACATTAGCCAGGATGCAACCTCTATTTACTCGAATGTCTCTTTCAGACACATTATGAACTTGGACCATTCCCTTCTGGCATAAGCACGGGCTCTAGCGGGCAAAATACTAGGCTTGACCAGCAGTCCCTCTGGCAATTTTCCATCGCCTGGTGCATCCAACATTAATATTTTATTCTTAACATCCTTTCTGATACGGACCTCTCCTGTAAGGTACACTGGGCATTTAGGCGCCAGGATCAGAGACTCAGGATCCTTCTTCCATACAATTCCGACCCGGTTCCTCTGGTTCTATTTTTTCAGCATCTCTCTGTGCCTCATATGCCTTCTTAATTAAAGCCAGAACTCTTAAAGCTCTACTAGTCTTTGACCCCTGTTTTTCATAACACAACTGTGCCAGCCTTCCGAACATATGAGCATTTGTTCTAATCAACAAAGGGACACCATCATACAGTCCAGTGGGGGACACACCAAGGCTAGGGTCTCTACTTGTTCGCCACTCCAGCCACGGAGGTGGGGAAAGACAGCCAAATTCGGATATACCGGAATAGGGGTAGGCCTTCTCACTTAACCCCCTACATGCAGTCCTTCTAATGGTTGTAAGGGTACATCTGACAAATGCTTCTGATACCAATCCTGGAACATAATTGTCACTTGGGAGCCACTGTCTAATACAGCTCTTGTAGACACTCCATTCACCTTTTACAGTGGTCTCCATGGAGGACCCACTATTCTGGACCAGTCTGGAGAGGCGTAGTGGGGGCCTGGGCAACTGACCTGCCACAAAAGACGTGAGTTAGCATTTTGGTGCCCTCACTGGGATCATTTTGTGCACCTCTTAACCACTGATTTGTTCTCCAAGCTCTCCTTGTAGCCTATATGCAACTTTGTCAGTGTCTTTGGGACCAGCATTCCTCTTCATGTGCCCATCCTTCCCGCAATTATAGCAAAACATACTTTCGGAGTTTGAGCTGGCGAGGCGCCACACTGGGAGTCAGGGCGGGTACTACTAACTGGAAACCTTGTGCCATCTCTGTCTGCGGCGTGATAAGCATTTGGAGACATCTCGTCAGTTTCTCCACCTCCATGGTCAAGGAATTGAGTTTGAGCTGTTATCAGCAGGGAGATATAGGTGGGTACCCCCACCCCATAGCAGATGCAGTCGGATATAGGTTGGGCTCGTACTTGCAGGCGTGGCCTTCATAAAGGACTGTTTTTGAATTCCCCGGATCTCTCTCAACAGTTCTCCCATTGTGGCATATCTTTTCCTTGTCAGAGCACTCATTGACTGCCAACCTCTGCCCCTGAACTTCACTTGATGGGCTACCTCAGTCACTGGTCGTGAGTCGCAGCTATTGGTGCAGATCCCTCCCGAGGTCACCTTTCTCAACTCCCGAATTTTCTCATTAACTCATCATAGGAGGGTGGGGATTCCAGTCGATTTGCCAGGCGTAATTGAAGCAACAGCAGTTCTGAGAAGGGGCAGACTTAAGGATCCTGTCCAGCCTGGTTCAGTCCAGTTCAGTCCTGGCAAACTACCCTTTCTGAGGCATTCTTGCAACAATTTTTCCAGCCAAGATACATACACAGACAACAACTCCCCTTGGTACTGTTGTGCATTTCTTACTCTCACCATAGATCCTCATCAGAATCTGGGCTCTCGTACACATTCTCCAAGGCCTCAAGATAGGCCTGTGCAGTCACTTCAGGGTTACTGGCCCGTTTAGCATGGATGGTAGCCAGGGCAGGACCTCGGAGGCTCTCACTAACCCTCTTTCGCCGGCTTCCGAGCATTGCCATTCTAGCACTTGGGGGCAACATAGTTCATCCAGGTCTCCCAGTCATCCTCCCCTTGGGGGTGGGAGGGTGCCAGAGAAGATCCCTCAACCTTCGTAAGAGTCATGACTAATGGCAGGTGCAGAAATAGGAGTCTGCATTGGTTCAGCCACCATTACGGGTACTGGAGCGGAGAGGGTGTTGGGGAGAACACCTCAGGTGGCAAGAATAGTTTCTTCAAGTCCTCCACAGTTTTCCTTCCCCAGCAAACTATTTAGCAAATTTCTCCTCAAAAGTTTCAGACAGTGGTGGGGCTCATTCTCCGGTCTTTACTGTACTTAGTTATCACTCTCCAGGCAATGAGGGCCCTCTGGGGAATGGTCTGTGGCACTTGGAGCTATCTATGGGATCCTTAAACTCTACTAGGGCCAGGAAAGTGTGGGTGAGCAGATTAGCATGCCGACCCATCACCACAGGGTTTTGTAAACCTTCCCTTGGAAAGTACTCCCTGTACAGTGTCCGGATTGATACCCAGGGGGATGTCCAGGATAAGCATAGCATTTTGGGGGTCAATCCCCTTCCCAGTACACCACTCCACCAGCCGGTGCACAGCCACTTCTGTCGGGGTACCCATTTTTTTTTCTTAGTGGTTCGTAAATATGGCCACTAGAGGACACACAATCCCAGTGGTGAGCTTCCAAGATGTAACCCCTAGATGGCGCTGTCCCAGGGGCTACTACCCCTGCCTGATTTGCCACTAACAGGTTGAGGGGCCTGGATCCGATGGCGGGTGCCTCCACCCAGAGGTCAGGGTTTGCAATAGTTAAACTAACTTGGTCACAGCCCTCTGGGACACTGCAACCCCCCTTTCTTCCCACTAGTGGCCCACACAATATATCAGCATTACCTTCACAGTATACACTTAACCCCAGGACTGGTTCAGGCACTGGGACCTCCTGTAAAATAAGATACAGTGCAACAATCACAGTACAATACTTTAACATAGACAAATACCTCAGGCAGTATAACTTTGCTGAAACAAGCAGCTCTGATTTATTTAGGGGGATATAACAAGGACAGGGAATCAGGTTAATTAGCTTATCACTTTACTCATCTACCTATGGCTCTGTGCACAGGCCTAGCCTGTTACTGTCCTGGGTACCCAAGCCTAGTGGCTAAACAATCCAAACCGTGGGCAGCTGGTAGGGGCTCTTTCACACAGAGAAAAGAAAATTAGTTAAACAGTCAGCAGTACAGTAATTCCATTTGGATTCAATGTGGCATCAACAGGAGCGACTCTGAATTAGTACTCACGACCTCCAAACAAGATAGGGTCCTTCAACGTCAGCAGGGCTACTCTTGAACTCCACGAGACTCCTCACACATTTATATGGCAAACTGCAACAGGCAAAAGTCCTTTAATGGCAGCAGGATTCACTTGAGCTACACAAGCCTCCTCACACATTTATATGGTAAACAGTAACAGGCAAAAGTCCTTTAATGGCAGCAGGATTCACTTGAGCTACACAAGCCTCCTCACACATTTATATGGTAAAAAGAAAGTACTATACCAGGCAGGCTGCTTCTCTATCCCGATCGCAATTACTGCACAATACCCGGGAGAACACACAAAGCAGATTCAGTTCCTGACAGACCGAGTGCAATTCAGCAATTTCTCCAGTCTTCTACAGGGTGAGCCTGGTTTCTACTCTTCAGCTATCCTTTGATTCTCTTCACAGGACGGATTCAGTCCTAACAAGCAGTTACACTAGCTGCAGACCGGAACTCTGGGCCTTACACACGTTTCCCGACTAAAACTGCACACCGAAAAAAGCACAGGGCTCCTTCCCTCTTCACTGAAAGAGCTCAACTGAAACTCCAGCAGACAAAACCAGGCACTTCCTTTGAGTTCCTCCCAGTTCTTGGCTGGATTGGCTGTCACTCACAATAGACTGCCCCTGTTGGTCCAAAAAGGCGCCGAAGTCCAAACTACATCTCCCAGAGTCACTGCCCATACAATCCTCTTGTGGCTGGCTCAGATTACGAGTCCAAGTTCTGATTCATCCAAGGCACCATTTTAGAGCTACCTTAACCCACACTGATTGGTCCAGTTCAGCAGTTCAAAACTAGAATGGGGAACTAGGCAAACACAGTTCTGACTGCAAAGAACGCAGGTTAGACAAACTGTATTTTCATTATTACTCTAAATGACTTCTGGCACACAATTACATCTTTCAGATAGGTTCCCTTTGCACTCCTAGTGACTGCAAAAATGGAGTGAATTGGCAGCAGCTCGAGTGGTACTCAAGCAGAGAAACACACAGTCCCCCCATACAAACTAATTATGTCTGCAAGCAGACAGCTCTTAAAGAGACAGTACCAGAGGCTCTAAAAACACTCATAGATAAATGGCTTAAGCGCCAAACACCATTCAGTCTTGGAGCATTCAAGCAAGCTCCTGGAAGTCTTTTGGGAACCCCCATTTGCAGGGGGGTTACATATATATATATATATATTTTTTTTTTATCGATGTCTTGGATATCCATACCGAGTTATCATTTGTGTGCTGTACAACAGTTGTACAGAAGTCCAGTACACACCCAGAGCACACATTATCTGTAGGCTAAATCAGGAGCCTGTGATATCAGCAATTCTAAACATGACACGCACTGACTCCCGATCCTGAAAAAAAAATGTGGAGCCGACAGTGATTTCAGTGATGTAGGCAGCAAGTAAAAAATGCCGTGTGAACATCAGAAGTTGAAAAAGACACACACACAGGCCATTGTGGGGTATTTCTGATTTATTTAAGAGTTAAACACATCAGTAAACCATTTCCTATCTCCTTTAATGGATTTCTGCACCCTATAAAAATGAATCCACAAATGAAAGCTAAAAAATAACTGTGAAAATGTGTTTCTAGAAGAATCTGTATACAGTAACTTGCAGTATTACTTGCTTTGTATGCAGCTGTAGGGTGAACTTCTCCTATATTTAGGCGGAATAGAAATGCGGTGATTTGGACCTTCAGAGCGGTCACAAAAAAGCTTCCTTAATATATGGACTGTCTCCCACTAAGCACACCAGGAATACATGCCTTGAGAAGTGCCTCCCTTATCACATTGTGTATTCCCAAGGTTTCTTCCCACTTTGGTAGAGCAGCAATTAGCTTTGTGTTACCATCCCTATGGAATAAACTGCAAAAATTGTTGAAATTGAGCACTCTCATCACTTTGGAATCCTTCAAGACTCTATATGCTCGGACGGTGAGGGAACCCTGTAATTGCTTCCCTCGTCACTAACCTACCCTGAATTATAGGCTTCAGCTCCTTGGAGATTATACCATAGTATAATGCTGGCTTCATGTGCCCCCATTACTCTGATCTCATCCCAAAGCTGTATATCATTAAACTGTGTGTAAATTCTATAATCGCTTCCCCTCTTCCTCAGGCTGCCTCTGCACCCTTTTTCCATGCTTACTGCTCGGGCCACTGCTCTCCTTCTCCCTACCTTGTTTCTTCCCCACATCTTCCCACCCCCACCGCACCTCCCCCTTTCTGTTCCTCTGCTTCACTTTTTCTGGGAACGCCAAACATCCCCTCAACCTAGCTGTACATCCCTGGCCAGGACTAGGTATTGTACTTGCTACATTACTCGGCAGTCTGTTATCTGGCTGAATCATTGTCATTTTCTTTGAAGACACCTAGACTTCTCAAATTTCACATATATGCCACAGTTATCCTCTGTGTTGTTGTATGCCTACCTCTGTATTGTAGCTGTCGCTGTATTATGCACCTTCTTTGTATTTATTTGTTATGATGATGTTATTGTCACTGTGACTGCAAAAAAATTATTTGTAATGTATTTTGACCTGGTAATAACTAAGTCCATCTTGCAAATGAGCTTGCTCAATGACGTTCTCCTGGATAAATAAAGATTTGATTGATTGATTGATATAACCTGCAGTACTACTGGTGGCCCACTCGTAAAAATGATTTCAATGAAACAAAAAACGTTCTTTGCCATACATAGTAATAAAAAAAATTTAAAGAACCACAACAGAGTAACACTACACAGACACATTTTATTTCATATTACATTATTGCAATAAAAATAAATAAATAGCCATGAAGCAGCTGACAGTGTGCAAACACAGATGCAGGGATGATTTGCATTCACAACTCAGCCGACAAAGTATACAGCACTGAACTGCCAGAGAGAAATAAGGGTTTCAAAAACACCACCATCTGCCAGAGAGTGAATCACTGCAGTAAAAGAACAAGGAAGGCAGGAGCAGTGGGCAGGCGCAGTGCGGTCACACTGTAATTGCTACGGCAGTGTGAACGCGCAACTAGGAAGTCAACAGTGCAGGGCTTTACACATCAAAGGACCAAGCTGCACCACTATTGGTGCGGCTCTGTCCTTTGAAAAGTTGGCCAACTCTGCCCCCAAAACAGAAAGTGAGTCATCGTCAGCCTGCTGACTCATTGGCCTGCCACTTGGAACTGAGCTCTCCATTGGGCGCACCTCCCTCACACCCCTGATAGCAACTCTCATTTCAAGTTCATCTGGGCTTGCACAGCACAACAAACTCAAAAACTGTGTTTCAGGTTTTGTAAAAAAGTTGACAAATGTATATTCATTTTTATTTATTTATTTTGGTGCCTTTATGTTGTGGTCCTTTTCTCCATGGTTGCTCAATGCTAAATCATAGCACACTGCAGTGAGGTTTAAGCCATGTTTGCACCTCGGCTGCGAACTGAGCACTGCGCCACTCTGAGTGTGCCATGCTGTCTTTCCACAGGCACAGTCTGCATTTACGCAGCCCCCATGCTCCGCCACAAGTTGCACCAGGTGGCTATGGGGGGGGGGCATGATTGATGAGCAGCACATGGTCTGTGACGCGGTGCCAATGCACTCTCTCACCAAAATGTGCAGCAGATGGAGCACACAATCGGGTTTACACACCAGGCTAATCTGCTGGAGTCACATGGGGTACCCTCTCCTGCTGTGTTCTGAAAAATTGCTCCCAATGCATCCTGAGGCAGAATGGTGAGTGTTCACATGGTGACATCTGTAGCGCATTAACCCATGCGCAGAGGTTAATGCACTGCAGATGTGGTGGTGTAAACATGGCTTTAGTTTCAGTTTATTTTTCATACTGGAAAGGCATGTGAGCAAAATTTCCTGTTTTCACTGGTGAGGGACAGGATTCTCAAAGAAAGACAAAAATCCCGCAGCTGTGGGAAAAAGGCCTGCAGCACTGCGGAAATGCAGTTGCAGGATATTCTCAAAGAAAAGTTGCGCAGGTGTGTAATTCCATTCAAATCCCCACAGCTGCAGAAATTCAGCAGCTGCGGATATTGAGTAAGTGCTGTGAATCTGCAACTGTGGATCCGCAGCTGCGGAAAACGGCTTAGGAGGTACAGCAACAGTGAACCTAATTAGCTGGAGCAGCAGACTTTAATACTGCAGCCATAGCATGAAGCCAAAAGCTCCCACAAAGAGACCAGCAACCAGTCCCTCAACTGGGACCACTGCAGCACCACAGGTACCAGCATGGCACCACAGTGGCCGACTGTCACTGCTGGTCATCCCTCCCTGGGAAATTCCTGTTCCCTACAGTGGTAGCACTTGCTGCTGGCTGGTCAGGCTGTACTGCCTGTGGGGCTCCGTCATGGGCTGCACTGGGTCTGGTGGTTGTTATCTGTTGCCATTCCATGGCAATGTGTGCTTTCGTTGCTGTAACAGCAGCCACTGCTATACCCACTGGGATGCTATTACCTGTGCCTCACCTCCACCATAATTGATTTCAATTGTTGGGGCACTACTGCAGTTTACTGAGGGAGAGTTACACCTCACTCCAATGTGTGTAACATTTTTTTCTGCAACTGCAATTGGCTGGAGGGGCTGTGCCTTTCTTATCTCACACCTTTTTTTCCTCAAGGACTTCCACAGCTGCATTTTTTTTCCACAGTCTATAGTGTTTTTTTCTGCAGCTGTGGAGGTTTTTGTGAACAGCACTCAGAGCAATCTCCCCTTTTCTTCTGTAGCTGCAGCAGTTTTGGGGTCTTAGGGAAGGTTTTGCACCTTCAGAAAGCTTTGTGAATCCTGCCCGAGGTTTGTAGACTGAATAATTTTCTGATGTGGTGGAAGGCTGTAATGATTCACACCTGTCATTCAATTGAGGTGATTTCTCAGGATGGCACTTTAAAACAATTATTCTACCCCCCTGTAAATGGGGGTGGGAGAGGTAATCCTGTTTTGAAACCTTACTATGCGTTTCTATGCAGTAGCCAACCCAGGGCCAAATATTCAAAACTTTGCCTGGGGCAAAATTAGCACTGCTCAGTGGGCAAAATTAGCCTGGAACCATTTGCACGCCATATTCAAAGGAATAGCCCCGGAGCTAAATTAGTTGAATATAGTATACAAATGAAGATGTGCAAACAGGGCTGAGAGTGCAGTGCAACAATGGCCCAGCAAATAAGACAGCACTGAATATAGCAACCGAGAGTAGTGCAAACTGCAACAGCGGCCCAGTGCACACAGAGGTGGAGTGAGGTAAGGATGAACAATGTGGCAAGGCAAATTTTATTTATACGGCGCACAATCCCAGAGGCTCTGGGCGCCTTACAGAAAATTACAGAAGAACAGGCAGTAACACAGTTAAAATAAAATTACATAAATACAGTTTTAAAATAAAATATAAGGCAGGTAAAAAGGGAAACCTTCAAATTACCATAACTGGGGACTGAACAAAATCACGATGGAATTCAGTAATCATTAAAAGCCAGGGTAAAGAGGTGGGCCTTCAGCCTCCAATTAAACACCTCCACCGAGGGAGCCTCCCGGGCAACGTGTGTACTATCAAAGCAGTGGAGCACAACAACAGCAAACAACAGTGCAGGCCAAATACTGCAGAACTATGTATTGGAACATTACAGTACTGCACGGTGCTAACACTTTTGCACGGTGCTGACACATTTGCCCGTCACAGTCTCGTTTGCCCAGCTCTAAAGATTGCTATATTCAAAACTGCAATGCAAATGAGCCTACTCAGGCAATCCATGGGCAAACAGGCACATTAGCATCTCATTACAGCCTGCTTTGCATGTGGATTGCCCGGCGCTATAACGTGGTGCTCACAGCTCCACCTGTGGTCTGACTGGTATTACAGGTTGGTTGCCACATTCATTGTGTGCACACAGCTCACAGAACATTAGCTGCAGTCTTGGTTTAGACACAGATGCAAAGACTAATGTGGCCCAGGGGAGCAACACTACAGGAACGGGTGGTCATGCTGCATGCCAGAGGCAAATTGTTGTTCCTGACACATTGTTTATCAGATGGTACAGTACCATAGTAGGCAATACTGTGAGGTACACAGATGAATGACCTGGAGACACTAACTGTTCCTACGCACGCTCGTAAGTTCGCAAATTTTCAATATTTTCACTCCAGATTTTCAACATTGCCATTTTACCACACCTTCTTATGAGCAGTACAGCTGTCATTTTTCACATCTCACCCAAAATGTGTTTCCGCCGCTTGGCGCACAATGGCACAGTCGGTAAAGTAAATCAATGTACAGGACACATTAAGAAAATAACAGTGACACGGTTCATGAGCAGAGGTCTTAAAATGGCTATGTTGAAATTTGATAAATCCTAAAATGATTGTTTTACGGCGTGCGTTGCAGAGTTCCTACGCGCTCAGAAGTTTGCAAATTGTCAATATTTTCACTCCAGATTTTCAACATTGCCATTTTACCACACCTCCTTATGACAGCACAGTTGTCATTTTTCACATCTCACCCACAACGTGTTTCTGCTTCATGTAGCTTATTAAATGGCTATCGGTGTGTGAAATCAATGTATGGGACACGTTAAGAAAATCACAGTGACACTGGTCATGAGCAGAGGTGTTAAAATGGCTATGTTGAAAATTTGGTGAAAAATTCCCAAAATTACTGCTTTAGGAGCACTCGCGCAGTTCCTACGCACACTGGCAAGTTTTGCGAATTTGTAATATTTCAACACCAGATTTCTCAATAGTGCCATTTTACTGTACTTCCTTATGAGCAGTACAGCTACCATTTTTCACATCTCGCCCAAAATGTGTTTCCGCACATGTAGCGCACAACAGTACAGTCGGTGTGTGAAAACAATGTTTGGGACAGATTAAGAAAATCACAGTGACACTGGTCATGAGCAGAGGTCTTAAAATGGTTATGTTAAAAATTTGGTGACAAAACTCCATAAAATGACTGTTACGAGTGAGCATTGCACAGTTTCCACGCACCCTCGTAAGTTCATGAATTTGTAATATTTTCAGTCCAGATTTTCACCAGTGGCATTTTTCCACACCTCCTTATGAACAGTACAGCTGTCATTTTCACAACATGGCCGAAATGTGTTTCACACTTTCAGCACAGAAATGCGTGGTCGCTGGGAAATCATTGTTCGGGACAGATAAAGAAAATTACACTGACACTGTTCATGATCGGAGGTCCCAAAATGCCTGTGTTAACAATCTGCTGTGAAAATCCACAAACTAGTTACATTACGGTATGCGCTGCACAGTTTATACGCACGCTGTGATCAGCTTCTTTAAGATTACAGATTAACATTGCCATTTTTACACCTCCCATGAACAGTACCGCTGTCATTTTCACATCCTGTTCGAATGTGTTTTGCACCTGTGGTGCCAAATGCCATAGTCACTGTACAAAAAGCAGTTTTCGCTACCAAACTGATATTGCCACTGTTCATGAGGTGGGGTTACAAATAAAACATGTTGAAAATTTGGAGTGAAAATACCAACGAATGCCTGAGGCGTTAGGGTTTCCGACCATAGCGCCCCACCCTGTAGAGAATGACAGGCATCAGGGGTGTGACTTGGGATTCTTGCCTGTCATGCTCATACCATTCCACCCCCCCCCACACCCTGCAGCCAGTGAGAGGCATCAAGGTGTGCCTCGGACTCTTCAGGCCCAAACTTCACCCCATTCTCCTATACCGCACCCATGTCACCGTATTTTATGGAATGGGAAGCATAAGGCCAAAGACCCCCGGTACATCGCGTGACACTTGTCAGTGTCTGCAGGATAGGGTGTGGTGAAATGGCATGGTCGTTATGCCTGATGACCCAAAGGCACACCCCAATGCCTGTCACTCTCTGCAGGGTGGTGGTGGGGTTGGCTTCAGTTCAATACTTCGCTGCCATTCCTATTATGCAGCTCTGTAACTTCTACACTACCCAATGCCAATGCCAGCAAGCAAACATTCGGCATTGACAAATGCTTGTTATAGAAATGTTTTTTTGCATGTTGCTGCCACTTCTACTTGTAAAAACCATTGCACATGATTTTTAAACTTTGGAGAAAGCAGTCCTGTAAGCTTGCTGACAGGGAAAACTAGACTGTGAGTTCTGGAGATGATATCATCATCATCAGCGCTTCACTGAAATGGACTTTTTTGAACAAGTAGTGAAATCAGGGTTACAAAATAGCTCATAACTTTAAAATGAAGTAACACAGAAACCTAATTTTTGGTATGAGATTTATTGGGGGTATGCTTATTCTAATTCTGCAAAGTAGCACTTTTGGCCAAATTCCAATAAATAAATGTTCCTTCATTACTGTGACATCCTAAATGCATCACACAACACTTGTCTCTATTAAAATGCATCCCATTAGAGTCCATTGTCCATTTAACCATACTGTCTAGGTCAACCTGTAGCCTGGTTTGGTGTTCCTCGCTGTTAACCACACTAGCTAGTTTAGTGTCCTCTGCATATTTACTCAGCCAGCTTGTTGAATTTTGTCCCATATTAGATATGAATATCTGGAAAAGTATAGGACCCAGCACTGAGCCCTGCGGCACCCCACAAGGGGTTGAGTAGTAACCATTAATGCATACCCTCTGTGTCCTACCA
Organism: Neoceratodus forsteri; assembly: GCA_016271365.2. Classification (NCBI taxonomy): domain Eukaryota; kingdom Metazoa; phylum Chordata; order Ceratodontiformes; family Ceratodontidae; genus Neoceratodus; species Neoceratodus forsteri. Next base: position 1,553,739,871 of record CM057450.1, read on the forward strand.
GTCAGCCAACAATTGATCCATCCCACAACTCTGTGGTCAATATTACAAACAATCAGACTTTGTATAATATCTTTGTGCAGTACCTTATCAAACGCCTTAGAAAGGTGTAGATTTAGAAAGGTGTAGACTTATGCAGTATGTGTGGAGCCAAAATCCATTACATAAATCCATTTATCTCCACATTCGCTGTTGTAGGATAAAACTCAGCATCCAACATTTGTACCACATATGTGGGATAAACACAAGCTGACAATCAGGCCCCCCGCTGGCACTACTTTTACACACTGCACACAGAGTAATAGCGCAGGTTACCCTGGAAGAATGCTTCAGCTACTAATAAAACCCACTGCACTGAAACAATGTCTACAGCGTCCACATCTTTTTTCCACAGTGTGCCCACAATCCAGTGTTGTTGTGGGTTTTTTTAGTACCTTTTTTCCCCCTTCTGTTTCCTCCCGGCTCTGGACTATGTTCCTGCTCAGTACACAGCTGCCTACCTACCAACCTCTCAGCCTACTTGCACTTGTTTTGCACCCGAACAACCACCTGCTTCTCCATTCCGGTTTCCTCATTACGGTAAACTGGACAACAAACGACCCTCAAAAGATTTCTTTTTTTTTTTCTTTCAAGCATCTGCCAAACTGCACATCACTAGCCCTCCAGGCATGGTGTCTGACTCGATCCTCATGGCCTCTGACCCGACTCGTGCACGCTTTCTCACTGGGTCACAGATAAAATTTTTTTTAAAAAGTCGACTATAAATGGCAGGATCAGCCAGATAAGTAAAATACAATATAGTACATTGTAAAACAGCCACATCCAAACTATAGTGACCACCTATGACTCTCGCTAAGCAAGACAAAGAGCCACCATGTTTTCCAAACTCTCTAGCCCGCCCACAAAAAATAACAGCCAATCAAAACTACTCTGACAATGGGATCATGTGATGCCTTCAGCTTGAAAACTGCTCCTCTGCTGAGCCTCCGCCTCTCCACCACTTTAACTACATATTTTAAAGCTCTCAGCCTGGAATAACACATAATTTTGATATATACTGAATCCGGTAAGTCTGCAGTGCAACCCTAAGCCTTCCTCTGATCGCTATTAGCATTTATTCAGCTATGATGGAGGTAGATATGCGGCAGGCTGCACTCCACCATACCCCACCAGCAACTCCTGAAAAGATGCCAAAGAAAACAAAAGGCCAGGGGTCAGCTACCACTAAACCCTCGGGCTCCAATACCTCTGTAGTCCAACTCACAGAAGATTGATGCCTCCAAGAGTTGCTTCCCTTCAGGGAAACATTAACAGAGATCTCATCGGAGCTAAAATCTATTAGGTCGGACCTAACCGACCTGGGTCGCAATGTCAGAGATGTAGAGGCCCGCACCATATCAGTAGAATGCTGGCGGGAGAAAACTACACCGGAGCTGGATACCCTAAAGCAACAATTACATAAATTACAGCTGAAGATGGAGAACCTTGAAGGTCATAGTAGACAAAGCAACATCCTTATATTTGGGATTCCTGAAGGAGAAGAAGGTACCTCCATCATTACCTTTATACAGAAGCTTCTGATCAAAATTGTAGGTCCTTCTCCCCACAACCCAGTCTACCCAAGTGAGAGGGCCCACCACTCCCTGTGTCCAAGACCACCGGATAATTCAACACCAAGACCCATAATTTTAAAGTTTCTCAACTATCTGGAAAACCATCACATTCTCTCGAAAGTCAGAGAGCTCCAAGCCATCCTGTGGGAAGGAAAAAAGCTGCGCCCAACTCAAGATTTGCCCTACAAAATGCGGCAAAAATGGACGGCCTTCCACCCTATGGTTACGAAGTTAATTGCCGCCAGCATTAAGTTCAGGATGACATACCCAGCCCGTCTGCAGGTCCTGATCTCTGGAGCCTGGAAGTCTTTTGAGACCCCAGAGAAAGCCAGACGTGAGCTAGCTACCACCCTACCCAACTTGTTCCGTGCCACTTGAAGTGCTTCTAGTGGACTGGCTTCTTTCACTTTTGCATCCTGGAAGCAGATGCCTCGTTAGCCTACTACTGTTCTGTTTTGTTTAGCTGCACCATAATTCCAAACTCTGCCTACCTTTGGTGTCTTGGATGTGCCATTGAGCAATTTGGTTGGCCTTTTTGACCTCAGAGTCCAGGTTTGTGTATAATCTGAGCCGGCTTGTTTCCCATTTCCCAGACAGCAGGGAGACCCTCTTGGTTCTCAAGTTCTGCAGCAGTGCGAGGTGTGGCGAAGCTGGTCCCAATTGGTTGAATTCAGTTTCCTGGTGGGATGGTTTTTCCTCAGGCACCACTTGGTCCCAGCCACACTATTGTCCTCCTTCCAATTCCCTGAAGCTATCTCCATGGGATTCTCAACACGGTGGTCCTGAGAGTTGGGCCCTGAATGAACTTAAGTACTGAATCTATATTGTTTTGTGAAGGCTGCCTGCCTTTCGAAAATTGAATGTGATTTTTCTTTTTTCCTTTTTATAGATGCACTACCTAGTGATATACACAGCTGTTCTAGTCAACCGAATCAGGGGGAAGTGCTTGCCTCTCAGACCTTAGTTGGTCTATTTTCACTTTGGAGTAAGCGAGGAAGCAACTTCCCACTGATCCCAGAGTCCTTAACTCTTCTTGTTACCAATTTTATGAATGTTGTTACACCTCCTTAGTCTAATGCTAGTTGACAGGTACTAATAAATAAGGGGGGAGCTTTTTTGAAGCTGGAAGCTACTGCTGGTGGATTAATAGGGGACACGTCCCGACCTTCCTACCTCTAATGTCAATCCGAGAACCACTGCGGAGTGGGGGAATAGTGCTGTTCACCAGATTTTATTTTACTTCGTTCTCAATCTGCAGGGGCACTTGTATATATGCTGGTTGTCTGCTCTCACTCCCAGGAGGGGGAAATGGTGGATTATGGGGCGTGGGGTGTCTTCTATTTTGACGAGACCCTTAGGTCACCATTTGGTTAGCTTTGGAGACATATGCAGGGGCTATCAATGGGGTTTAGTTGGGGTTCTTCTATATAGTTATTCTAGGGAGGGGAGCACCCTCTTTTTTAGGTTTAGTATAGTGAGAGTTGGGAAAGGGGGTTTATGTTCTGCATATCAGCACCCTATCTGTCACTCATTTTGTCGTTTGACCAGCGTTGCTAGCTCGGCCAACGTAATACAGATAGTTACCAGAATTTTGCAATCCTGCCTTCCATATACTAGTCACCCCTGGTACAACAAATACTATCTGTCTTGGTGCTTTATAACCAGGGGCCCCTTTTCTTAGGCTGTTGTGGGCTCCATTTCATTTGGGGAGGGTGGGGGGAGGAGCACTGGAGTGTACTCAATAGTGGCTGTTCTTTTGTGCTTGACTGTTATATATCGGGATAATGGCTAATCTAACTACTAAATTCTTTACCTGGAACAATGCAGATGATTAATATAAGAAAGGGGGGAAAATAATAGAAGATCAGAAAGAGGCAGTAAATCAATTTAATGCATATTTTTTGGATCTGCCTGATTTAAACATGATCAAACCAAAAGAAAAGACATCAAAAATCTCTATAAGTGAAATTGAAAAAAATATGAAAGTAAACCATAAAAGTAAACTGAACTCTAAGTTTGGATTTAAAATAATTATGGTAAAGGAAATTGAAAAGGAATTGAAACATTTGAATACTTAAAAATCAGGAGGGCTGGATGAAATTGAAGCCAGACTTTTGAGGTGTGGTGCTGATGCTATCGTTCCTGTAGTGACCTATCTTTTCAACTGGAGTATTCAATGCTCAACATTTCCAGAGGTTTGGAAGTTGAGTAAAATTATACCCATTTTTAAGGGAGGAGACAGTGCAGCTGCCTCCAACTACAGATCGATAGCCCTACTACCAATACTGTCAAAAATACTGGAAAAGCTTGTCCATACACAGCTAAGTCAATATTTGGACAGTAATCAGTTACTAAGTTCCAATATAGATTTCCAAAAGGTAAATCCATGAACACCGCCCTACTTGACTTCAATAACTTGATAGAAACATCTTTGAATCAAGGTAGGAGCACAGGGGCGGGGTTCATGGATCTTAGCAAGGCATTTGATCTAGTCTAGCATAAGATTTTACTGGAAAGTTTATGTGAATTGGGTGTTCAGGAGGGACCCCTTAGGTGGATAAAGTCCTATTTGTCAGACCGGAGACAATGTGTGGGTTTTGGGGAAATAATTTCAGATCAGGAGAAGTTCTTCGAGGGGTCCTACAAGTATCAGTTTTGGGTCCCCTCATGTTCAACGTATATGTGAATAATTTACCAAGTCAAATAAAACATTGTGACATTAGAATGTTTGTTGATGACACAGTAATAGTAGCATCAGCAGACAGTTTTGAACAACTGACTCATAAACTGCAACAGGATGTAAATTTAATGGAAGCATGGTTTAATAATTCTGGCTTACTTTTAAATTCACAAAAGACACAATGTATGATCTTTAAAGGAAGTAGAACAAGTGGGGAACTAAAATTACAAATAAAACTAGGATGAACACTCAGATTGAAAATGTTGATATATATAGATATTTAGGTGTACAGGTGGATTCTGGCTTAACCTATATAGAGCATGTTTTTTCACAAGTTAAAAAGGTGACTCAAAGATTGGGGATGTTGAGAAGGGTGGCAGAAGGTTTATCCCTAAAAACAAGGGAAAAAGTGGTAGGACAGCTACTGTTTCCAGTCTTGGAATATGGATCAGTATTATACATGCATTCCAATAAAACAATATTAAGTAAAATAAACAAAGTTTACTATAAGATGAGTAAATTTATAACTGGAAGCTCGCACGGAGTGCACCACTGTGACCTGTACAATAAATTAGGTTGGTTAAATCCGAAAGAAACAAGCATTTGTCAATGCTGAATGTTGATTGCATTGGTTCATTGAGCTCGCTCACTGCCTCTGTGACATTCACTCATTCTGTTTCTCCCGGTGCTGCAGGCTGCTCTTTTATACTGGGCTCCTGCCTGCATTGGCATGTTTTTCTGCCCACAAAGAAATCTGCAACTGTCCTGACAGAGCTGCGTTGAGGTGGGTCACTCCCCCGTCTCACTCGCTCATTCTGTTTCTGCTGGCATTGCAGGCTGCCCTTTTGTACTGGGCTCCTGCCTCTGTTGGCGGCTTTTTCTGCCCATAAATAAATCTGCAGCAGTCCTCACACAGGTCTGTTGAGCTAGCTCTCTCCCCCTCTCTCACTCCGTTTCTGCCGGCACTGCAGGCTGGCCTTTTGTACTGGGCTCCTGCCTGCGTTGCCGCCTTTTTCTGCCCTCAAAGAAATCCACAGCAGTCATGATAGAGCTCCATTGAGCTCGCTCACTCCCCCTTTCTCACTTGCTCATTGTGTTTCTCCCGGCGCTGCTGGCTGCCCTTTTTTACTGGGCTTCTGCCTGCGTTGGCACCTTTTTCTGCCCACAAAGAAATCCGCAGCTGTCCCGACAGAGCTCCGTTGAGGTTGCTCACTTCGCCTGTCTCACTAGCTCATTCTGTTTGTCCTGGCGCTGCAGGCTGCCATTTTGTAGTGGGCTCTTGCCTCTGTTGGTACCTTTTTCTGCCCACAAAGAAATCTGCAGTAGTCCCGATAGAGCTCCATTGAGCTCGCTCACTCCCCTCTCTCACGTGCTCATTCCATTTCTTTTGGCGCTGCAGGCTGCCATTTTGTACTAGACTCCTGCCTGTGTTGCCGCCTTCTTCTGGCCACAAAGAAAGTTGCAGCAGTCATGACAGAGCTCCGTTGAGCTCGCTCACTCACTCCCCCTCTCTCACTCGTTTGTTCTGTTTCTCCCGCCACTGCAGGCTGCCCTTTTGTACTGGGCCCCTGCGTGCATTGCTGCCTTTTTCTACCCACAAAGAAATCTGCAGCAGTCCCAACAGTGTTCCATTGAGCTCACTCACTCCCCCTCCCTCACTCACTCGTTCTGTGTCTCCCACTGCTGCAGGCTGCCCTTTTGTACTGGGTTTCTGCCTGCATTGGCGGCTTTTTCTGCCCACCAAGACATCTGCAGCAGTTCCGACACAGCTCCGTTGAGGTCGCTCACTCCCCCTCTCTCACTCGCTCATTCCGTTTCTGCTGGCGCTGCAGGCTGGCCTTTTGTACTGAGCTCCTGCCTGAGTTGCTGTCTTTTCCTGCACACAAAGAAATCCGCAGCAGTCATGATAGATCTCCGTTGAGCTCGCTCACTCTGCCTCTCTCACTTGCTTAGTCTGTTTCTCCCGGCACTGCAGGCTGCACTTTTGTACTGGGCTCCTGCCTCTGTTGGCATCTTTTTCTGCCCACAAAGAAATCTGCAGCAGTCACGATAGAGCTCCGTTGAGCTTGCTCACTCCCCCTGTCTCACTCACTTGTTCTGTTTCTCCCACCGCTGCAGGCTGCCCTTTTGTACTGGGCCCCTGTGTGCATTACTGCCTTTTCCTGCCCACTAAGAAATCCGCAGCAGTCCCAACAGAGCTCCGTTGGCCTCACTCACTCCCCTGTCTCACTTGCTCATTCCATTTCTGCCGGCGCTGAAGGCTGCCCTTCTGTATTGGGCTCCTGCCTGCGTTGGCGCCCTTTTCTGCCCACAAAGAAATCCACAGCAGTCACGATAGAGCTCCATTGAGCTCGCTCACTCTCCCTCTCTCACTCGCTTGTTCTGTTTCTCCCACCGCTGCAGGCTGCCCTTTTGTACTTGGCCCCTGTGTGCATTGCTGCCTTTTTCTGCCCACAAAGAAATCCACAGCAGTCCCAACAGAGCTCCGTTGGCCTCACTCACTCCCACGTCTCACTTGCTCATTCCATTTCTGCTGGCGCTGCAGGCTGCCCTTCTGTATTGGGCCCCTGCCTGTGTTGGCACCCTTTTCTGCCCACAAAGAAATCCGCAGCAGTCACAATAGAGCTCCGTTGAGCTCATTCACTCCCCCTCTCTCACTTGCTTGTTCTGTGTCTCCCGGCGCTGCAGGCTGCCCTTTTGTACTGGGCTCCTGCCTGCATTGGCAGCTTTTGCTGCCCACAAAGAAATCCGCAGCAGTCCCGAAGAGGAGCTCGTCACCCCCACCTCAGTCGCTCGATCCTAATCTGTCCCAAACTCCGATTTCCGACAGTGACTGCAGTATTCTGTACTGGAAGCATGGAAACACATTTCGGCCAGGATCTGAAAATGACAGCTGTACTGTTCATAAGGAGGTGTGAACAAATACCAGTGTTGAAAATCTGGCGTGAAAATATTACTAATTTGCGAATTTACAAAGGTGCATGGAAACTGCACAACACACGCTTGTAACACCGTCATTTTATGGAGTTTCATCACAAAATTTTCAACTTCGGCATTTTAGGACCTCTGCTCATGAACAGTGTCAGTGTGATTTTCTTAATATGTCCCGAACACTGATTTCCCACAGTGACTGTGCTGTTGTGCGCCAGAAGAGCGAAAACACATTTCAGCCAGGATGTGAAAAATGACAGCTGTACTGTTCATAAGGAGGTGTGGAAAAATGGCAGTGTTGAAAATCTGGACTGAAAATATTGCAAAGTTGCGAAGATACGAGCATGCGTGGAAACTAACATACTAATTGCCATCAAATTAGACCTTACGGTCTATCGAGTCTGCTCGAACCTCAGATCCCTAGTTGGGTACCGAGGCCCCCACCTTGTGTTCCAGAAACCCCTATCATCCATCCCCACCCCCCCTGGGCCAGGCCATCATCTGATACATCCGCTTTCTGTGTCTGTCCCACCCTCTCTTGAAGCCCTCCACTGTGGATCTCTGAACCAGCTCACCAGGCAGCGCATTCCAAGGGTCCACCACCCTCTCAGTGAAAAACCTCCTCCTCTTCCCCCCTCACTCTTCCACCTTCCAACTTCAAACCATGCCCTCTGGTGATACCTCCCTGCTTTAGTCTAAAGATCCCCTCCATGTTTAACCTATTTATTCCCTTGAGGTACTTGAACACCTCAATCATGTCCCCATATCTCCTGTCCTCCAATGAAAACAGGCAGAGCTCCTTAAGTCTGTCCTCATCGTCAAATCCCTAGTCCTCATAATCATCTTAGCTGCCCTCCTCTTGTACCCTCTCCAGGAGCTGTATGTCCCTCTTCAAGTGTGGTCTCCCAGTACTGTACACAGTACTCAAGGTGTGGTCTAACCAGTCCATTGTACAGCGGCAGAATCACTTCCCTGCTCCTAGAGGTGATCCCCCTTACGATGCATCCCAACATCCTGTTTGCCTTGCTAGCCGCTCTCCTGCACTGCTCAGAGTAATTCATATATGCATTCACCATGACCCCAGGTCTTTTTCCCCTGTTGAGGCCTCCAGCGCCTCCCCTCCCAGGGTGTACCTGTGTTTAGGGTTTTCCCACCCAAGATGTAACACCTTGCACTTGGTGATATTGAAATTTAATTTCCATGTGTGAGCCCAGCTTTCCAGGGTTTCCGGGTTCCCTTGCAGGGCCAACCTCCCCTCTTCCCCCTCAACTACTTCTCCCATCTTGGAGTCAATGCAATGCACATTCGTGACACACTCATTTGATGGACTTTCGTCACCAGATTTTCAACATAGGCATTTTTGGACCTTTGCTAATGAACAGTGTCACTGTCATTTTCATTATGTGTATCGAACACTGATTTCCCACAGCGACCGCGCTACTCTGTGCCAGAACTGCAAAAACACATTTCAGCCAGGATGTGAAAAATGACAGCCGTACTGTTCATAAGGAGGTGTAGAAGAATGGAAATGTTGAAAATCTGGAGTGAAAATATTAATTCACGAAGTTACGAGCGTGCGTACAAACTGCGCAACGCACGCTCATAACACAGTCATTTTATGGAGTATCATCACCAGATTTTCAACATAGGCATTTTAGGACCTCTGCTGATGAACAGTGTCACTGTCATTTTAATCTGTCCCAAACACTGATTTCCCACAGCAACCGCTATTCTGCGCCAGAAGTGCGAAAACACATTTCAGCCAGGATGTGGAAAATGGCAGCTATACTGTTCACGGAGGTCTGAAAAATGCCAATGTTGAAAATCTGGTGTAAATATTACAAATTTGCAAAGTTCTGACGTCATGCCGCACTGCTTGTATAAACAGTCATTTTTTTTTATTTTCCCACCAAATTTGCAACATAGGCTTTTTGAGAGCCCACCTCATGAACACTGGCACCGTTGTTTCTTTAATCGGTCTCAAAAGGGGATTTTGTGCAGTGTCCGCAAAATCACCTTTCCGGGCTGAATAACGCCATGACAGTGCCAGAATTCATGAGGAGGTCCTTTGGCCAAAAGCCCAGGACAGCTCAATCCATTCCATTCTGCAAGGAACTAGGAGTACTCAGTGGAGGCCCTAAGGCAATATCCAAAATTTATAGCACACTGTTTCTCTGGAAGTTCCCAGATAGTTTTGAGCCAACTGCTCTATGGGAATCCTTTTTTCCAGGTCATAACATTGACTGGACGACAATCTGGTATACCTGTCATAAATTAATTAGACAGGACAGACTAAGATTAATGCAACTTTACATCCTACATAATGCTTACTATACACCTTGTAAGTTGGCCAAGTTGGGGTTAAAGACTACCACATTATGTGTTAGATGCCAACAACAGGAAGAGATGTTATACCATATTTTCTGGGCATGCAAGAAAGTCTCCACATTATGGCATAATATTCTGCAACTTACGGACCCCCTTTCAGGTCTTAAGGATTTATTTATCCCTGAAATTTGCCTCTTGGGAGACCTCTCTGGCATTAAGATCCGTAATCGGAAATATCATATGACACTCATTGCCATGTCTGTCAAGAAGCTGGTACTACAACATTGGCTTGACCAACAAGAAATTTCCTATAATGAATGGTTAACAGAAATTCTGGCAAATCTAAGTACCGAGAAAGCCATTGCTAGTTTGAATAATACAATGAACAGGTTTAAAAAGATATGGGACCCCTTTTATGCTCTTTATTCACTATAAGGTGGTTGATATGTTAAGCATGTATTAGTGGGTCATGAAGTTAACCAAGATAGGATAAAATATTAGCATGGCATGTCATATTACCTGTCGCTCTAGTAGGCAAGGGAGGGGAAAAGGGTGGGAGGAGGGAGGGGGATTAAGGGAGGGAGGGACAGATTCAAGGGTAACCTGTGACTAATGTAAACGGCTTTTATGTATGAATATCTGCTTTGTTTGTATAATGGAAAATAAGGTTAATAAACTTTAAACTGCAAAAAAGAATTCATGAGGAGGGGTCCCAAAAACCCCATGTTGAAAATTTGGTGCCAAAATTCCAAAAAATGCCTGGGATATGCATCAAAGTTGAAAAAACCCTATTTATTCCATTATACAGCTTACCGGCATTTCCTCAGTTCGTGGTCGGCTTTGAAGCGTGCAGACGTGTTCCCAGTCCACTGATGATGGTCGCGCTGGACTCCAGAGGTAAGTATGGGGTGAAAGGGGGGTGTAGGGAGGCAGGGTGCACAGTGGGTGGGTGCGGGTTGTGGGAGGAGGAAGGAGACGCCAATGGACCGTTTCCTTTTCACAGGGGAAAAAACAAACATTGGGACCATTTTGTTTTCACAGGGCATGTGGCATGCTGGGGTGGACTCCCAGCATGCCAGTCTTTGGGGGGCAGCTGTGGCGGCCAGAGAGTTGGGCATCCCTGCCGGCACACAACAAAAGCGGGGGTTGACATTATGCTGATGGGGATTGGGCACCCTGTTGGCACACAACAAAAGTGGAGGTTACATAATGCCGACGGGGATTGGGCTCCCCGTCAGCAACATCAACCTTGAGGTACTGAAGAGTGGACAGGGATTGGGACCCCGTCGGCAAACAAACACAGTGGGGGGCACATGTTGCGAGGGGATTGGGTGCCTCCTCAGCAGGGGCTTAATATTGTTTGTGAACACGGCAGCAAGCTGCCGTCGTGTTCATAAACAGTATCACTGTAACAAGGTTCCACCCAGCAATGACGGATCACTTCCTCATTGCAGCGAATGGCTTACGCTGCAGTGATGAGGCAGCCCCTGATTGCAGTGGCTGAAACCTTACAAGGTTGTGGCATGCTGGCTGAACTAGTGTCAGCAGCAGCGTGCCACAGCATTGGGGAAAGCAGGCCAAGCCTTTAAAGGCTGTGGGGGCATTGGCCACAACAGTGCCGTGCCGCCACAACCTGCTTCTGGAAAGCTGCTGCGATATGTTTCTTGTGCATGCGCGCAATCAACATAAAGAGGGATTATATTTGGTATATATATTGTTATCAAATATTAAAAGGAAAACCAAAACACTGTTTATTGAATTATATCACGACCAAATGTAATAGTGAACTGAGAATTCATACTAGATCTTTTAGCCAGAAAATTCCATTGACCAGATCATACAATAGATTTGGTGACATTACATTGCAGAATACTACTGCACACTTTTGGAATGATTTGCCCCATAAATTGAAGTCTATTGACAACCTACTAACTTTTAGGAAGAACATGTGGGAAGACTTAGCTGATCCATTGACACAGCAATTGGATTTCCGCTTGCGATGCCGGCGACCGGGGTTCGGGAATGGACCTTGGTCGCTGGAGGGCGACTGGAGGGAGGTCGAGCATCCCTTGGACTGCTCTGCTTCTCTGGGAGGGAGGGGGGCTTTGTGTGCACTGCAATAGCGGCACCCAGCGGAGGGTGGGTTCACCGCAACGCACCAACACCGTAACAATTCAGGGGCGGTGTGGACGCTGGTCATCATTGCACGTCCTCACCCCTGCTTACAGGGGGAAAAACACATCCTGGGCATCTCTATGAAGCCCTTCTCCTAGGCTTCGATGTGCCTCTGGTGCTGGCTCTCCTCACCAGATACAGTAGTGTGGCACTGATAGGGGAACAGTGCCGCAACCCCACTCTCTGGGGGGCAAGCCAGGGGTGACAGAGGAGAGTGCTGGCAATTACCGAAGGTGGGAGCCCAAGGGAGCCATGACCAGGGCCAAAATTGACAACCGTGGATGCCAAAAAAAAAAGGAAAATGTTCGAAGACTTGAACTTGACTTGTACTTGCTTTAAGTAACTGTAATATGAAATGTCTTATGTTTTGTACTATTGTATTGTCCGTTTTTGTTTGCACTACAGGACTTTGTTGAAAATGGGACTTTGTCCCAACAAATGTAATTCCTGTATACAAATAAATTTTATCAAAATCAAAAAATTAGAGGAATCAGGGAGCAGGGCAAAATATATCAGGCTCTACATCACATCTCCCTACTGCATGGTAACATCGTCTTCTTGCAGGAAACTCATCTAAGTACCCAGGAAGCGAACGGGCTCCAGAGGCAAAATATATCCCAAGTTTTTGCATCTGGTGACTCCACAGCGAGCAGGGAGGTGGCGGTGTTAATTATTAAACTCATATCCTTTCAAGTTAGCCTGGTAGTGTCTGACCCTCATGGTCGCTATGTACTGGTTAAAGGTATCCTAGACCGATGTGAAGTGGTTCTAGGTAGTGTATACAGTCCTGTAGGTGGAGATCCTGAGTTCTTTATGGATTTAACAGAAAAACTTGCCCCTCTTCTCCCTGCCAAGCTGATCCTCGGGGGAGATTTGAATGTCTCACCTACACAAGACCTGTACCGGTCCCACTCCTCCCACTGGCCTATGACACAGTCCTAACGAACCTTGAGAGATCTTGTGGATTCTCTAGGTCTATGTGATCTTTGAAGGGTCCTCAACCCCACGGCTCGTATGTTTTCTTACACGTCTACAGTTCATCTCACTTCCTCTCGTCTAGATTTCATTCTAATTAGTCTCACTGCTCTCAAAATAGTTTGCAATGTGGGCTTTGATACCAGTTCCCTTTCAGATCATAAAGTGGCCTGGATTTGCCTCTCTCTCCTTTCTGATCTTCAAAAGGATTCCTCCTGGAAACTAAATACCCATCTCTTGAAAGATCAGTTTGTAGTCTCCAGAATCAAAGGCACTATCCAATCATTTGTTGAGACCAACTTGGACTCGATTCCCAGAACTGACCAAGAGTGGTGCGCATTAAAGTATCTCCTTAGAGGGGAATTTATCTGCCTTGTCTCTAAGAGGGAGAAACAGTGGGAAAAAGAAGCTGCTTTGTTATTGCATAAGATACGTGACATAGAAACCTCTCTTTCCTCATCTGACTCCTTACCTTCTCTTTTGGATTTATGTAATAAATATGCAGAGATTCTGAAAGAGAAAGCTGAGTTCGCTATCTTACGTACCCTGTCCAAGTACATTGACCAAGGAGAGAAAGCCAGGTGCTTAGTTGCTCTTCGACTTCGTAAACTCGAAAGCTCAAGAATCATTCCAGCTATTACTTCTACAGATGGATGCCTTCTAACAGGTCCTAGGGAAATTGCTCAGGTTCTCGAAACGTTCTACAGTAAAGTCTATGGAAAATGGGATTCTCCTCCTCCCGAAGAATAAGTTATACATTACCTTGACTCAGTCTCTTTACCTAAACTATTAGATCCTCAACAATCCATCTTATCCACCTCTTTTTCTATTGAAGAGGTGTCTAAGGCCATAGATAACATTGACTTAGATAAGTCCCCAGGGCCAGATGGGTTCCCGTCAAATTTTTATAAAACATTTTCCAAAGAGCTTTGTCCTCTCTTACAATGCTTTTTTCAGTCTATGTTCTCTGCGGACTCTCTGGACCCCAGTCTGTTAGAAGCCACTATTATCCTACTTTTGAAACCTGGTAAACCATCCACCCAGCCCGCGAGTTACCGGCCTATCTCCTTGCTCAATTATGATGGAAAGACCCTCACTAAGATCTTGGCCACTAGGCTCAACAGGGTCTGGACAGCTCTTCTCAGCCCTGAACAAGTGGGATTTGTTCCGGTGCATAACTCATCTCACCACCTGCACAAGCTTAGTCACATCTTTTCGGCTGCCAGGGATTGCCCCATACTGATGGCTCTAATCTCTCTTGACACTGAAAAGGCCTTTGACAGGGTGGACTGGATCTTCCTACAAGCCATGTTGAGGCAGATGGGGTTTCCAATATCTTTCATCACTTGGATCCAGGTCATTTACTCCTCCCCGACCGCAAGAATTTATTGCAATGGTGTTTTTTCTTCCCAGTTTCCTTTGTACTGTGGTACGTGTCAAGGCTGTCCTTTGTCTCCCTTTCTTTTTACTTTATATTTGGAACCTCTTCTCAGACAACTTAAATCCTCCCTAACATCACTGGAATCCCCATTGGAGATCGCTCTTACATCTTGTCTGCCTATGCGGACGACATCCTCCTACATCTGACTCACCCTGCAGACACCCTGTTAGAGGCCTTACAGGTAATATAATGTTTTGGTTTCCTATCTAATTACAAACTTAATTATGACAAAACTGAAATCTTTCCCCTTAACTCTCACACTTTCAGGTCTGAGTTTGAAAAATTTGGTATGAAGTGGACCTCAGGTTCTATTAAATATCTTGGTATCCACCTTTCTACCCAACCGTCTCTCGTGAAAAAACTAAACCTGGATGACTTAACAGCGATTCTTCAGCAAGACCTCTCCTGGTGGAAAGCACTTCCACTTTCCTAATGGGGGAGAATCAACATCATTAAAATGAATATTCTTCCGTGCCTTTTCTACCCTCTGAATATGTTAAACCTCTGGCTTCCCATTTCCTACTTCAAACTATTGCATGCTATGAGTACTAACTTCATCTGGCTGGACAAAAATCCAAGGCATTTGTATAACAACCTGTGTCTTCCCAAGGGTTCAGGGGGGCTTAGACTGCCCAATTTTCTCATTTACTACTGGGCTAGCCACTTATGTAAGTGTAGTAACTGGCTGACCAACCCAGCCATGTACAATGAGGGTGTCTACCATCCCTTATGGTTAGAAATGGAATTGTCCTTGATGGCTAAATTTGGCATCTCCGGCCCTTCGATAGCTTATTCCCCTCTGAGCTCTCTTCCTCCTCCTCTATGCAATACGGTAGTAGGTACCTCTATTCGCTTGCTTTCGCAAATCTTCTCCTTTCTCAAAGTCTACCCCTCCAAAGACATTTCTCAACCAGTCCTTCTCAACAATAATATCAAAGTCGGTGGTGACACTATACCAAGTTCCTGGTTGCCACAGCTAGAAGGCTACAGGATGTTGGACTTGTACATACAGATTCAGCTTCAATCCTCCCCTGAAATATTGCAGAACACAAGAGTCAATACTTCACACATCTTCAAAATTTTCCAACTTAGACATTTAGCTCTCCAAAAATTTGGACCTACCTCCACTATCTCCGATCTCCCCGCTTTTCTCTCCAAATTAAATGAACTATCACTCAAACTACATGGCATTACCTCATGCTACTCCATGCTTTTGAACAAACTCATTCCACCATTAGTGAGTGCTTCAAAGACCTGGGGGGACCTCCTGCCTAATATCAGTTGGAACTGGGATCATATCTGGAGGGATTTATATAAGTATACTCAGGGGTCCAGATAAGATTTTTGGGGATGAGTACTGTGTACAAATGTCTGGACAGAGTGGAGTGAGGAGTACATTTTTAAAAACAATGTAGGTTTTTTTTCTAGATAAGAATTGATCAGGTGCCAGCAATGCTGCAGATAATGTTGGTAGGTAGACATAATTTACTCACCAGTTTAAACTATAGTGAGTAAAACAAAACTGGGATGGGTACAAGTGCTGTAAAGCTGGAAAAAATGCTTCTTTTGAATCACAAGTTATGTTATGAAGCACTATTCTTTGTAGTGTAGAGTATTTACAAATGTTGGGTGAGTATCAGTACTCATTAAAAAAAAATTCTGAAGAGTATTTCCTAAAATGAGGCGAGTAAAATAGGTTGGTACTCCCCTTATCTGGAGCCCTTAGTATACTACCCAAGACCGGTTAAGGTTTACCCAGTTTAGAATCCTGCACAACATGTATTATTCCCCAGTCAAGCTTGCTAAGATGGGTCATCTCAGCTGTCCCTTATGTACTCGCTGTGGTAAATCGTCAGGTAATATCTTGCATATTTTCTGGCAGTGTGAAAAGATCACTCCTCTCTGGTCTTTGGTCAAAGCTAAACTTGACCCGTTGCTTGCCCTGGAAGAGTTGTTCACCCCTGAGATCTGCATTATTGGTGACTATAGTCAGATCAGGGTCAAAGAGCATAAGTATCATATTGCTTTAGTCTCCTCTGCCATCAAGAAATTGGTTCTTAAACATTGGACGGATCAATGAAGTATTTCCTATGATGAATGGCTACACGAGATCTCCTGTTTGACAATAGAGCATAA
The DNA here is from genome assembly GCA_016271365.2 of Neoceratodus forsteri. Lineage (NCBI taxonomy): Eukaryota > Metazoa > Chordata > Ceratodontiformes > Ceratodontidae > Neoceratodus > Neoceratodus forsteri. Next base: position 1,553,756,147 of record CM057450.1, read on the forward strand.
GATTGCTAGTATAAATAATAAGCTTTCTCTTTTTGGTAAAAAATGAGGTAAACTTTATGCATTATATTTACACTGAAGGTTGACAGCACTCATTCCTGGTTCCTCACTCTTTATCTGAATGCCTTGACAGTACTTAGGGCTTAGTCATTTGCGCATAGTATTTGCTCAGCCACTACACCTCAAGCTTGTTCTGCTTAGTGTCTGCTTTCCATGGGGGGGAGGGGAGAGTATTAGGGGAGTGGGATTGTTGTGTTGGTATGTATATTAGGGGGGCGGGGTTTTCCTTTCATATTTTGTTCTACTCACCCTTATTTTATCCGGGTCTCATAGCTTGGTTTGTATGCCTGACTGTAGCTGTGTTTGCTTATTGTTTCGAAAACCAATAAACGTTATTGAATATAAAAAAAAAAACTACTCTGACAATGTGGAAGTTTGACCCACTTATAAACCCCACAATTTAATCATAAAATAAAAACACAAACCAATAAAAAAAGAAAAAAAAAGAAACACCGCACAAAACGCAGGCCTATTGCATAAATGGAACACATGGTGGGCAGCTGCTGAATAACTGATTTAGCTGACCTCAGGGAACTTCACTCATGGCTCCACTACACTATGCCACTCATGAGGTTACCCAAGGCCACTCTTGGCTCGTTCAGATAAATCAGTTATTCAGCAGCTGGCTATCATGTATCCCTTATATATGCAATCAACCTGAGTTCCTCTATCTAGTGCTGCTGATATTTTTTCTTAAAAACACAACTGATTCATTACACATGATCTTCCCAACAGAAAACCATGCAGGTCCATGTCCCTTATCTCTTATCTCTCCATATGCACGTGTATTGGAGATAGTATTGGAGTTCCCCCAGATGGTTAATTCTGGGAGACTTCAATGCTTGGGTCGACGATGAATTCTCGCCTTTTGGACAAAACCTCCTCCAATTGATGGATTCATTGGGCCTGAAATGGATTATTACCTCTGCAACTCACAAGGGGGGGGGGCACTCATTGGACTTGGTATTCCATCTGGGGATGGAGATCTCTGATGTGGAGGTGGAGCCAATCGGTTGGTCGGACCATCGTGCCCTGAGATTCAGTTTCGCAGCCCCCCAAAAGAGGCCTGCTCCTAAGGAGTTAGTACTTTTATTTATTTATTTAAATCTCGGATTAAAAATACCTTTGAGCTAGGGGCAGCTCATTTACAAAGGTTTCACATCAAAGGAAAGAGTTACAATAAGGTTGGGAGTTATAGACAACATTCACGATATCAACGGAGGTACAGACAACATTCATGGTAACATCGGAACACAGCAAGTCCACTGGTAACTAAGTGGGAACAGTGCTACACACTCAAGATTATAAGCAAGCATAGAAAACCATAAGGTACATTTGAAGCAACATTGCTAATCAGAGGTGGGGGGAAGGGGAAGAGTAAGGAAGGGGTAGGGGAGATGAAAGGGCAGAGTACAGAAAGAGAAGGAAAAGAAAATATGGCAGCCAGAGGTCTTGTCGTAAGGTGAGAGGGAGGGGAGGCTAAGGTGGGAGAAGGGGTAAAAGAGGGGAACAGGAGGGCAGATGAAGGGGAAGAAGATAAGGGAGAGTGGGGACCAGAGGGAAGAGGGGGGTCAGTGGGATAAGAGCAAGGAGAGGGTGAGGTAAGGGAGGAGGTGACGGAGGAAAGGAGAAATTGCTCTGTCAGGAGAGGTGAAACAAAACAAGAAGCCAAGTAAGAGCCTCAGAGAGTGAAAAAAGTGGTATAAGAGTGTCTGCAGAAGTGGGAAAGTAGGTGTAACAGTCACAAGTGCTTTTGGTTAGGAGATGTTGATGAAGCATAAGTTTAAATTGGGACAGACTAGAAAGATTGCTCAGTTGGTTGCTTAGATTATTAAACCACAGGGGGGGCTCTGTATTGAAAGGATCACTAGTATAGAGCAGTCCGACAGTGGGGTACTAGAAGGAGGTCAGAAACTGAGGTACGTGTGTGTTGGATCTTAGGGGATTTGTTTAGCAGGCAACCAATGCTCAGGGTAGTAATCCAAGTAGAGCTTTTTTGGACAGGAGGCAGGTTTGATATTTGACCCTGTTATTTAGTTGGAGCCAGCCAGATTGAACATATAACTCACAGGTATGAGTGAGGCACGCAGCACCCCTAACTAACTTACAGGCTTTGTTCAGGGCCACCGTGAGTCATTTAAGAGATGTGGAGGCTGCAGCACAGTATGTGATTAGACCATAATCAATGATCGAGAGGACCAAGCTGTGAACTGCAAACTTAAGGGCTTCTTGAGTAAGCCTTCGTCTGTGTCTGAAGAGGAGCCCAATTCTGGTATTAACATCTCTGGCAACATTTTCAATGTGAGACACAAAGGTAAGATGACTATCCAGGGTTAGACCTAGGTATTTGAAAAGCTGTACAGTTCTGTCCTTTGAGAGGAGTTACCTTGGAAGGCCTAATGATGGAACTGGACTTCTCAGGATTGCCAATGGAGAGCACTGACCCAGGGCCCCTGGTGCTGGCCTGTAATAGGGCTGTTGGGGGGGCCTTGGATGTCATTGCTCCAACTCGAGTTTGCCGCCTTACTCTTCACCCGGGGGCTCCCTGGTTTACCAGTGAGATCCGTGAGCTGAAGTGACAGGGGCGAAGATTGGAAAGACGCTGGCGGAAAACTCGCCTGGAGGTGGATAGACTTAGATTGTTGGATCACTGTAAGATCTACTAATCAGCAATTTCCCATAAGAAGGCAGAGTTCCTGTCCAGGGAAATTGCTACAGTGAAGAATAGACCGGCCCAGCGGACTGTGGAAAGACTGTGCAGTCCAGCCTGTCTTCATGCTGGTGAGCCTTGTCACAGTTACAGTGTGAGGAGTTTGTGCTATTTTTCACTGATAAGGTGTCCACCATCAGGGATGAGATCAGCCAATGCCTTCCCATTGGGTCTTGCATGGATCAGTTGGGTGGTACTAATGCCCAGTTGACTTGGTTCACCTTTTGCCAACCAGCAGTCATGGATATAGTGAGGATTGTCCAGACTCTGCGACCTACTTACTGTAGTTTGGATCTGGGCCCTACTCACCTACTAGTGGGGTGTGTAGAGATCATCGGCCCGATCCTTACTGGGATAGTTGCGGTTTCATTGGAGAGAGGGATCTTTCCAGATCCCTTAAAGGAAGCAGTAGTTCACCCCCTTTTAAAAAAGCCCTCCCTTGACCCTGACTGCCTAGCAAGCTACAGGCCGGTCTCGAACTTACCCTTTTTAGGGAAAGTTATCAAAAATGCGGTCACTTTGCAGCTGGAGGATCATTTAACCAGCCACAGTATCTATGACCCTCTCCAGTCTGGCTTCAGGAAATGGCATAGCATTGAGACAGCCCTGGTGCGGGGACTAAATGATCTCCTGATGGCGAGAGATCGGAGAATGTGGTCCATATTGGTTCTCCTTGATCTCTCAGTGGCATTTGACACTGAGGATCATGGGGGGATGCTCAAACACCTGTGGTTTTTTGTGGACTGAGGGGGGCAGTCCACAGTTGGTTTCGATCTTTCCTTGAGGGCAGGTCTCAGAGAGTGGTGTCGGGGATTTATTCCTCGGCCCCTCACTGCCTGCCCTGTGGGGTTCCACAGGGTTCGGTGTTGTCCCCCATGTTATTCACGGTGTATATGCTTCCATTGGGGGACATTATAAGACGGTATGGGCTGAGTTTTCATTGTTATGCTGATGATTCTCAGCTCTACATGTCTTTTGTGCCTGAGCAGGAGTCTGATTCTGTCACAGTGTTTAACAACTGCCTGCTGGAGATACAGAACTGGACGAGTACTAGTTGGCTTAGGTTGAACTCAAGTAAAACAGAGGTATTGGTGGTGGACCCTGGGGTGAGGATGTCAGGGGTATGGGTGGGGAAGCCCTTGGGTTTATATCTGGGGTTCACCCCACTTATGGCCTCTGGCCAGGTGCGTAATCTAGGCATGATATTTGATGAGGGCCAGACCCTGAGGGCACAGGTGTCAGCCGTAGTCAATTCTTCCTTTTTCCACCTAAGGAATATAGCCCAGGTGAAGCACCTGGTTCCACCCGAAGATCTTCCCACCTTGGTCTATGCCTTAGTCACCAGTCGTTTTGATTACTGCAATGCCCTCTATCTAGGGCTACCGGGGGTGGATATCCGTCACTTGCAGCTAGTGTGGAATACGGCAGCTAGGTTGTTGACTGGAATCTCTAGATCCAGTCATATAACACCTGTGCTGCGTGAACTGCACTGGCTGCCTATACAGTGGCAGATCATCTTCAAGGTCGTATTGCTGACCTATAAGACCCTACACGAGTTGGGACTTCACTACCTGAAAGAACTCCTGTCTCCTTATTGTCCTTCCCGCTCACTCCGATCCTCTGATGAGGGATTGCTAGAGATTCCAAGGGTAATTTTGCCTTTATGGCATCTACCCTGTGGAATTCTCTACCTCGCCAGATGCGAGATAGCCTGACTGTAGAAGGATTTAAAAAATTCCTGAAAACCTTTCTGTTTAATCAAGCATTCTTAGAAACTTAATGTATGCTATGTATGTCTTGTTTTTAATATTATGGATTTAGATTTAGTATTATTGTATGGACTATTGTAAGGGCGCTCTGAGCTCAGGAAGGGTGCCTTATATAAATAAATTTTACCTTACCTTACCTTCCCTTCCCTTCCCTTCCCTAGTACCGATGTCAGACTAATAGGGCTATAGTTTGTATGATCAGCCTTGCTTCCCTTTTTGTACATTGGTACAACAACCACTGACAACCAGTCGGGTGGTACCTCTTTATTAGTTGTTGCTTTAATGAACAGTGGTCTGAGTGGGATAGCTTAGCTATATATGGTGATAGTAATTTTAACATCTTTGGTGAGATGTTTTCTGTCCCTGCTGAGTGTGTGTCTTTTAGTTTGTTTATTTTATCAATTACACATTCAGTGCTGATTTCAAATTCAATCTCTTTCCCTATTGGTATATCACCTGTATGTTCTAGTTTCGCAGAGAATACAGATCTGAAGTAAGAGGTGAATTTATTTGCTATTTCTTTAGGCGCCACAAGTTATTACACTGGGTTATTACACTAGGTGTAGGACAGAAGAAGGTCAACATGACCCATTATCACCGTCCACCCGCTTAGCGGGTCCAAATATTTCCATTGTCCAATATCCATACAAGAACTTTGGCTTCCCACTAATTCTACTGGTAACCAATTCCACATTGTAGCTGTCCTGTTTGTAAAAAATGATTTGTCTTTTCCATCACTATCTGTAGTTTATGTCCCCTCAAACCATCAGGCTTTTCCTATATCTTTATACCTAACTGTTGTCTTAAGTCATTGTCGTGTATAATGTTAAACATGATTAAAAAAGGCTCCTCTAACTCTCCTCTGTTCCAAACTGAACAGCTCCAGCCTGCTTCTTCTATCCTCATATTTAGATCTTTAATACTCCTAACCATCTTAGTTATCCTACACTGCACCCTCTCCAATCTCTCCACCTCCCTTCTCAAATATGGGCTCCACAGTGGAGCTCCATAATCTAGGAGCAGCGTAATGTAGGATCTATAAAGTGGCATTACACATGAGGGTGTACTATTTACAAAAGTTTGTTTAATACTTTTAATCATATAATTTGTTTTCTGAATGATTTTTGTGTCATGCTCAACGAAGTTCATTCCCTGATCAATATAAATCCCCAAATCCCTTTCTATGAATTATTTTACTAGCAGACTTTTATTTATCAGATATTCATTTTGCCTATTACTCTTTCTCATATGTAACACTGTGCAATTGTCAACACTAAACTGCATACCGTTATCTATTGCCCATTTTTCTATTAGTCCCAAGTCAGATTTTAATTTTTTGATATTCTCTACTGTATCCACGGGACCACCCAGTTTAATATCATCCACAAATTTCACCATCCAATTTTCCACTCCTTGTTGAATATCACTAATGAAAAGAGCAAACAGCGTTGGTCCTAAAACGGAGCCCTGCAGGACCCCGCTGGTAACCTCACCGACATCTGAGTATCTACCTCTTACCCTCACCCTCTGACTTCGCTCCCTCAACCAATCTTCTATCCAGTCCACCAATCTTATATCCACTCCTTTTTTTGCCACCTTGCTGATTAACAATTATTGTGGGACTTTATCAAAAGCCTTTTGCATATCCAAAAAGAGCACATCAACTGCTATATTATTATTTATGTTTTTATTCACCTGTTCATAAAAGCATAGCTGGTTTGTGACACAAGATCTACTTTTATGAAACCCATGTGGTTTATCATCCTTGTGGACAATTTTATTTAGATTTTCTTACAGCTTACTTTTAATAAAGGTTTCCACCATTTTACATATAATTGATGTCAGACTGATAGGTCTATAATTAGATTTCTCAGCTCTTTTCCCTTTTTTAAACAGGGGTATGACTGTAGCTATCCTCCAGTCATTTGGCACTTTTCTAGTGGAGAGTGAAGTATTGAACAAAAGAGCCAGTGGTTTAGAAATTTTTTTTTTTATTTCCTTCAGGAACCTCATGTGCAATAGATCTGGGCCAAAAGATTTGTTAACTTTTAATTTGTGTATTAAGCTTTCCACTTCCCCATCACTAATTTCCAACATTAAATCCAAATGATTTTGCTCCTTGATGGTATGATTTTGTATAGTTTCTTTGCTGAATAATGTACAAAAATAATTATTAAAAATATTCACCATACCTTTGGGTGTTTGAATTTCCTCCCCATTATCCATTATATGCCCTATATGTGTACCACTCCGTCTGTAACTGTTTATATAAGCATAAAAACTTTTGCCATTATCCTTGTAATGTGAGATTTTTAAATTCCAATTTATTCCTCTCGCATAATATCATTTTTTTCAGTTTTTGAAGTTCTTTCTTATAATTTAAAACATTTTCCTCAGTATGATATTTTTTCATTTTTTCAAAGGCCTTTGTTTTCTTCTTACTTTGCTTTAGACTCATGTGTGTATACCACATGGGTAATTTTCCTCTTCTATTGTATAGTTTCCTATCTGGTACTAGTTTCTCTTCTAACTTTAATAGGGTACTCTTTAAACAATCTCACATTTCCTGTACATTTTTATTGTGCAAAACTTTATCCCATTTAATGTTTTCTAATATAGACCAGTGTCTCAACCAATTATTTATTGTTCTTATTGCTTCAGTCCTTGCTATAGTTGCTTTTGGGACTGGGAGTATTTCAGAAATTATTAACCTGCATTTTAATTTATCAGCTTCCTCCTTAATACTTTTATATTCCTCCATAATATCAGTAATACTTTGATTCCCTACATTATTTGTATCCAGATGGATTATTAGTGTGGAGGAGTTATCCTTCTGTTATATAACAGCAGGTAACTTGTTCTTTACATCCTTTATTCTGGCTTCTGGGAAATAACTTGTAGTAATATTCTCTTTATTACCCCTAGCCGTATATCTGTCAGAATATCTGAGAATAGAGTCTTCTAATACGTATATTTGCTTGATGCCATTTCTGGCATCCGTGTTTACTTCCTCTAATGTTGTCTCCTCCATTTCTATATTCTGTTCCACTTCTGTCTGCTGCTGTTCTTGCTGAGCACTATATTTACAGTAAATATCCTTGTGTCATCTATTAAATTGTACTTAATTTTGTTACTTATATCCCTTTTTTCTTTATTTACTTGTTGTGTTGTACTTCCCTCTTGTGTAAGGTCACTATCACTAGAGGAACATACATTCAAATGGGTTTCATGGTCTTCTGTACTACCCTCCCTCTTGATCTATACAATTTGTACTTTCGGTGCTGTCCATATTAAATATATTACCCCTCGCTTCTTGATAACTATTTACTTCAGCATTTTCATTCAACTGTATTGCTACCAATAGTTCATTGCTATTTGTAACTTCCAAAGTAAATGTTTGAGCTCTCCTACGTTTTTCATATTTTCTCTTTTTAACTACCCAGTTTTCGTCCTCTGATTCATCGCTTCCCTGTCTTTTGTTGTCCTCACTCCTCTATCCTACTACATACTGCACTTCTCGTACCTCCCTCTTTGTATTACCCAACATTTGATTTTGTTGTAAGGTCACAATTTGCATTTCCAACTGCGAAATTGTAATCTTCAAATCCCTAATGGTAGCACATTTGTTACATATATACACCAACACTTCATTAGAAACGTCTGTGTTGATTTTACCACATATTATACACCTAATGTCTACTGTAGCTCTCTGTTTGCCAGTTTTACAATGTTTGAATCCATTGTGGCCCTACTTGAAGTACTCACAGTTTTACCCCGCTTTTCCAGCTTCTCTGGCTGACGCTGGCAGACACCAACAGCTGTTTTGCCTTAGCTGTGTCGCCTTTGCTGGCTCGCTGACACTGACTCACCAATGCTCACCTATACTATGGATAGATATAGTGCCAAGACCGGAAGTAGCATGTCTGCCTGCTTCCGTTCCCCTCGCTATAGACTATGGTCTTGTTTCCCAAAAAACCAGCTTTATACTGCCCTTAAAAGGTCAGTTAACAGCTAAAAGATCCAGAACTTTCAATAGGGACCAGTATTTAGTAGTCTGTTCCCCAAATCATTGTTTTAAGAAACGAACAGGTGTTCCAACAAAAACAGTCCCTTCAGGATTTCCTTCCAGCTATAAGCTGCAATAAAAGGAGTTTTAAAAATACCTCCCAGGCAAAATTACCAGCCTGGTACAAAGTAGACAGTGCTATTTAGCTATCTGCCTTTTCACAATGTTACAGGCACTGGTTCTTGCTATTTTGCAGTGCCAGGACCGGAAGTAGCATGTCCACCCGCTTCCGGTCCCCTCGCTACAGACCATGGTCTAGTTTCCCAAAAAACCAGCTTTATACTGCCCTTAAAAGGTCAGTTAACAGTGCAGAGACCCAGAACTTTCAATAGATACCAGTATTTAGTAGCCTGATCCTCAAATAAATGTTTTATCAAACAAGCAGGTGTTCCAGCAAAAACAATCCCTTCAGGACTTTCTTCCAGCTATAAGCTGCAATAAAAGGAGTTTTAAAAATATCTCCCAGGCAAAATTACCAGCCTGGTACAAAGCAAACAGTGCTATTCAGCTCCCTGCCTTCCACACCTAGTTATTCATTTTCTGACACTATCGAACATAATGCAGAATTAGAGCTGTGGAGTGAGTTTACATAGCCATAAACGTTTTTTAAATTGTCTTTATTTGCAGAACTTGCTATATTTAGTTCCATTTTTTATTTCTGTGAATCATTTGTTTGCTTTTCTGTGGATATTTTTTGATTGTAACCACTTTTCTTCATAACTATTTTTTTGTATTCATTGTAGCTATTACATTTCTTCTTTAGTAATTTCTTTAACCCTTTTGTATCAATCATTTTGGTTTAATCCCTCTGTTATTGTATTTTTTTAATTTTTTAATGTGTCTGTCACAGATCTCAAATATTTCCCTTTTTATTACCATCCACATTTCTGGAGTTGTTTTATTCTGGAGTCTCAGTTCCAAATCAATTTTATTGAGATCTTCTTGGATAAGAACATTGTTTAATGAATGAGTGAAGCCTGTGGGGAATATGGAGGTCATAATGTGACAGTTTGCTTGGACTTTGTAAGTATCCATGCCATAAAAAGAGTGTGAATACATCTGAGGGGGAAATACCCTCAAATATTAATAAAAGGGACTTTGCTAAAAAAATGCTACACCAAATTTGATTAAACCTTGTTTTCTTTTTTAAGCAAATATGTAGCTTTGCATCTCTGGGGAGCACTGGGTGTTTTCTGTATTTAGTTCATAACTAGTTCAGTAAAGTCCTTTTAGTCCAGTTTGTCAATATCCATTTTCAGCATTCACGTTTCTAGACAATATGCAGGGTACCTTCATGTGGAAAAAGGTAGGGATTAAAATCATGTATTGGGAGTATGCTTGAACTGGGTGTACACTGCAGAACACATACCTGGAAGCTCTCATAGATAAAACTCTAAAATCTTCTGCACAGTGTATGCCAGTGATAAAAAATCTTAGAATGTTTGTATAGGAGTATAAAATGTTTATTGATTGATATTAGCATAAGCATCTTGAGATGCATCATTACTAGAAGAATCTTGGGATACAGCAGAAGCATCAGCTACACGTTGTTTAGCAAAGTTACAGTACATGTATAAAAATCATTGCCATACAGATGGAATATTAGGCTGTACAGTGATTAAATATGGCTCAGATATGCTACTGTCCCTGCAGGCTGGCACTCCGGCATACTCATTTGGAGTGTTGCAAACCCTAGTTAACAATTGGACAGTTATAGTAATTATTAGGAATCAAGTCTTTGAAAATGGAGACAAATTGTTATGTTGCTATTCAAGTTGTTCTAGGCTTCAGGAGTGCTGTTGTCAGAACGGTACAGCACTGAAGCTGGAGTGCTGTCAATCTAATAGTATCAGCACATCCTGCCATTGGAGTACAGTTTAGGAAGACTCTAGGGATACATTTAAATGTGAGGCTTTTTTTTTTTTTTAATAACTTTTAATGACAACAGAACTAATAAAAGATGTTGCAGTTGCAAAAGAAAGGTAGTTTTTTTTTTTTGCCTAGCACCGCTTTCAAGCCCTATGGCTTTGGTTTCACAATTATTGAACAGACTGTTGGGGAGGGGGGGCTGATTTAACAACATTAAAGATTTGCTGAAGAATGTCTAAATTATTTGTATTTCTAGACAGACAGTGGCTTTTACTGTGAAGGAAACTCAAGTGATGATGATGTAATACTGAAGGAAGAGTTTCGTGGAGCCGTAGTAAAACAGGGATGTCTTCTGAAACAGGTCAGTATGTGAATTTTGTGCTGTGGGATCCAAAATTTTGTAAGAAGAACTTTACATGAGGTTGCGTCTGATGAAGGGACCTGTGAGGCCCTGGAAGCTTGTGTACTATACCTTTGTACAAGGCATATGTTGGACCAGTAAAAGGTATTACACTGTCCAGTGACTCTTGTTTCCAAAGGACCAAGACGGCCACAGTCTTGCTTTACTTGACAAGGACTAAAACACATGGGTGCCTACAGTATGCCTTTAATATGCAGTGTTTAGTTTTGTGAATTTTATGCTGATGTAGTGAAGCTGGGCAAGTTGTAATTTTGTTTTGATGGTGCTGGATAGGCTTCAGTGGGCAAAACAAAAAAGTCTGGGTGCTACATTACACCTGCTTCCACTGTCACTGTTTTTTTCAGTTGCAGATCCCTTCATGTTCATTGTACTGTATGGGTCAACAATATGATATTTTGTAAGCAGCAATGTTGTTTTTCAATTGTGAGCCCAATTATGTATACTGTTGGTTTTATTTCATGTATTTATTTGCAGGAAAAAGTGTTTACAGCCTTGTTATTCCTTGGAAAACTGGATTAATTAAAACTGTGATAACATTTATTGGGCAAACAAATTAGATATATCAGTACACAAGCTTTTGGGGCCATGCAGGTCTCTTCGTTTACACTTGACAGTGGGACCTGTGTGGCCAAGAAAGCTTGTGTGCTGTATGTACAATTTTTTGTTAGACGAATAAAAAGTGTCCCAATATTTAACAAACCCATTTAGTTATTTAAAATAGATTCAGTAGGATAGCCAGCATGACGCATGAGTTCATATAGAACTCCTACGGTAGGCTTCCGGGACGAGAATGTATGTGTCCGTACAGTACACAAGAAAGACATTCATTCCATAGCATTAAACATGTAATAGATCAAAATGGTCATATTTATGTTTTTTCTTTAACAAGTGAAAGACATTACATATAAACATATCAAGATTATGTTGACTTTGTACATCTGGGGGTAGCATATTACATAAAGCAGTAGCAAAATAAGAAACTGATCCCTGTAAACACTCCTTACTACCTGTAGCTCTTTCAGAAGCCCAAGCCTTCCATTTCCTAACCTTGATACAATTGTTTGGGGGACGCTGCTGAGCGGCCAAGAGCAATGGATGCACTTTTCTAGACTCATGAGAGACACTACTTAAGTTAAAACTCTGAAGAGGTTGTATGATAGAAGGACAAGCCTCAGCTGCCTGATGAGTTATCATCTAGGCAGCCAGACCACTCAATATCATTGGATAAGTTGACCATGCCAAACCTGGTGACATCTCTGTATGGGGTTAATCCGATTCTGGAAGATCTGAGTGGGCTAACTTCCCTTTGTGTCACTGCAGTGTTATGTGTCCCAGTCAGCTTGATGCTTTTGACCCCAACTCTGACACTAGGTGATCTGAGCAAGGTGCCTCATGTCCACTGGAGCTGACACTGCCAGAGCCTCCACCTTTCATTATAGTCTGAACATCATCTCTCGTAGACATGCTGACTTTGGGCTTGCTGTACTTTCATTCCAACTCCTGGAGCCCCACCTGTACCCTCCCAGTAGGGCTGCCACTTGTGAATCCTGTTCCATTTGGTGTTGTGAGCCCCAAGCCAATTCAGCCTCTGAAGAAGAAGCCTTGATCTCGATCTTGTACCTGGTCTCAGTACTAACATCCTTCAGATACCTTGGAGTCACTTTGGACCCTGACCTTGACTTTAACTTGCATATACTGTATCTACAACCTGCAAGACAGTTCATGCAAAGCTAGATCTTGCCTATAAAATCAGGTATGCTCTAACCTCAGTCACTAGGTTGGCCGTAGCCCAGGGTGTCTTATGAGCAAGTCTCTCTCCCATGGGTTGATACCTTCCCTGGAGGCAAACAAAGGGGCCTTAAGTAAATAGAACATCTGTTACCAGAACATTTGTCACTTCGTGCTATCTGTGCCCCGGCTGACCCACCACTTCACCCTGTACTTGAGTCTGGGCTGGCTGTCCTCGTCTTCTTACTGCCGTTTCACTTTCTGGTTGTACCATTGATAATATTATCAGAACAGGTACACCTGCTACCCTAGCCAACATGCTAAAGAGAGATACACAGGCTTACCTCTTACAGTCTACAGATAGGTCACTTCTGTTTGTCCCAAAATGTAATTTCAAGACAGGTGAACAGGCCTCCTCAGTATTTCCCCTCAGCTCTGGAACTCTCTTCCCATGTCTCTAAGATGCTGTCAGACTCATCTAGCTTTTAAAAATTAATTTCTCAAGTTTCTCCTATCTAATGATAAGTGTTTGTGTAAAGGATCCCTTTTACTGTATTTATCTCATGCTTAATCTGTTAACTGCCTGACAGTCCTGCACTCATGATGTTGAACTTTTTCTGTTATTACTTTGTGCTGACTAAGACCTTGTCGCTCCTGTACTTACCTGTACTATGGTGATATTACGTATTTTTCCAAAGTATTTATTGTTGCCTTTTTAACTTGCTATGTATTTATCATCTGTTCCTCTCCCGTGTTGTGCCTGAAAATAGGCAATGTTTTTGTCTAGAGCACCTACCTGGCTAACAAAAACCAGATAAATAAATTAGCAACATAGATCAAAATATTCCTCTTCTTCTTCAGTGACTTTGTTGTCAGGTTCTCACCATCGACAGCACCATAACCATCAGTCTCAGGAGTTCCACTACAGTAGGGTTGTGCTGGCCTCTATATCAGTGGCCTTCCCAGTACTGAAGTTGTCTGTTGTTGCCTCTGCTGACCCCTGGGTAGCAGACTGGTGTACCAACTCATCCCTCAGCAATGCTGATTATTTCTCAGCTGACACCAGGTCATTTCCCTCCCAGTGCCGAGGTTGTCTGTAGTTGCCCCTGCTGACTCCTGCGTAGCAGACTGGTGCACCAGCTCATCCCTCAGCAATGCTGATTATTCCTCAGCTGACACCAGGTCATTCCCCTCCCCACACTCTGACTCAACCTCTGACAGGAGTCTCACCACTATCTGCCAGGCAGGATGTTGTCAGTTTTGATCACCCTGAACAAATGGATGGTTCATTCCCCTACAGGGTGCTTAGACATTGAGAACTCCTTGCACAGTGACTCAGACACCAGTCATTAGATCACATCCTCATTTCTGGGACAAGGATCCCCTGACCATGAAGATGATGGCCTCTCCACAGATAGGGCCATCTCTCCTGACAGTCTGTCTTCCTTCATGTCATTTCTCAACCCAATTTCTTCTGCCCTTAACACCTCATTGCAGGTGATCCAGAAGCCTACCTTATACCCCTTAGTGGACTTCCTGGACAAATAAAGTTCTCCCAGGGTTGGCATGCCCATTACTCTTACCATTATGGAGCCTGCTGTCAACATATGGGGATGGTCAGGTTCCTGTCAGCCACTTCCTAGGTGAGCAGACCATGCGTATGAGGTCCCCCTGGAAAGGTTCACTTGAGTACCTAGAGCACATCTCTACAAAGGATCTTGTAGCAGACATTGTGTTTTGCAAGGTTCAGATCCAAGTAGAGTCCTCTAGGCCTCCTAAAAAGGAGCCCAAGAATTTGAACCATATCAGTCACGGGGTGTACAGTATGGATGCTGTTTTCCTGGACATGTGGTAGGAGACAATATAGCGCAGTGGTTTAAGGCTCTGAGCTGCAAACCTGGAGACCTGGGTTAGAATCCCACAGCCCCCACTTGCATACTGTGTGACCCTGAGCAAGTCACTTAACTTCTTTGTGCACCCAGGTCGCACCTGTAAACAAGCTTCAGCTTAGTGTCTCTCTCCTGGTTAAAAAAAAAAGACCACTTTATGCTTATAAGGTCCATTACAGTCATGAGCTGTCAAAGGGGCACGCAGATCTATGACCCTTCCTGCTGGAGGATCACCAGCAGTACCTCATTGACATCAGGAATATGGAATTTCAGGTCATCAAACACCAGATCGCAAGTTGCTCTTGATTCAGGTGATGTGTTGGCCAGGGTGGAAGTGGCTGTAATCACGATCCACTGTCACTGCCAATTGTGGCTGAGATGGGGGGGGGGGTTGTATGCTTTTGGGTCAGGCTTCCACAAACACAAGTTTATAGCATCACATTGTTGTACAGAGGGGGCAGAGTTAATGTGCAGCAGGCTGCTAAAAGTGGTGAACTTGAGGTGAAGGTTGTTCATGAACATTTCCACTAACCACATTATGAAAATGTGTCTGTTTCATCATCCTCTTTGTGTCACTGTCTCTCCCTGGTTAGATGACTAGGTGTGGGGGTAAGCATGTATGTTCCATGACACATACACTACTGCAAAATTCTTTAGAATTTTCTAGAAAACTAGAGGTAGTATGGTTTGGTAGTTAAAAGCACAACTGAGAAACATGACAGACATGAGACAGGTTCAAACCCCACCACAGCCGCTGTCAGTGCATGCTGTGTAACCCTAAACAGCCACCTAACTTTTCAGTTCTTCAGTCCACCCGGCTGTTAAAATGGGTAAACTCAGGACCCCACTGAAAACAAGATATTGCATCTCAGCTATCTTGGGTAAATAAATGGTAAAAATAAAACAACAATTTTAGAGAATATTTGGTAACCAAGTCGCTCTACATTTTTTTCAAGACTGAGTGTGTGCATCTGCAGCCTGTCTTCGCTCACATTTATAGGATTTTGGATTGCAGTAAATTTCACGGCCCCTTTTCAAACCAGAATCATCTGCAGAAATAAATGGTAGATGTCCGCAGTCCTTCAAATGGTTTCGTATTGAAAAGGGAAGAGCCCACCCCCTTACAGTACATGCCTACTTTAAAACTGAAGCCTTAAAACAAAACTGGACAACACATCAAAGATTTAAAATTCTGTCACCATCTTAGCAGCAGTGTTTGTGACCATAGTGTGTGGTGTGGAAAAAGAATCTCACAAATCATTGATGCGCCATTGAAATAATTGTGATAAAAATACAGCAGAATGCTGTGGGAATAAAACAGTCTGGATCTGCAACTGTACAGATCAAGAATTCGGAAATCGTATGTTGTAGCTGGATTTGGCCGTCTCCTGCAGTTGTGGATTTTATTTTTATTTTTATTTTATTGAAATCTAGGATTACAAATACCTTTGAGCAAGAACTGCTCATTTACAAAGGTTCCACGTCGAAGGAATGGGGGGTATACATACATACAAAGGTCAACATAATAATACATAGTTACACAATAACAAGAAGTAAGAGACTGAGGCGTAGGAAATTCCAATAATTCAAAATGTGCCAAATGTTAGGTAGCATGACATAACTAGCCAAGGGCAATCTTGGAAATAAGCACTGCAGGTGAGAGGGAAGGGGGTAAGCAGGCAGGAAGGCCATTGTCGGAGGGTAGAGGGTGAGGGTAAGAGCTCTAAAGGGGAGGGAGAGGAGGGATAGAAGTCAGGAAATGCATCCGGGGGAGGAAAGGGAGAGGGGGCAAGGGGGTAGGCAGGTAGAAGGAGGCAAAGCGGGGAGAGATAGCTTTCAAGACTGAAGTGGAGAGCAGTGAACGGTGGGCCCCTAATTAGGCGAGGCAGTCACAACGACTAGTTGAAATTAGATGAAGTTGGAGTTGTCTCTTGAAAGGGCTAAGAGCAGCAGCTGTAAGAGTTTCTTTGTTGAGAGTATTGTACCACTGTGGTGCTCTGAGGGCAAAGGTCCTCTGGCCCATGGTAGTCCGGGCATCTGGGGACAAGGAAGGTTAGTTGTTGTGAACTTCTAGTTCTCTGGGTGCTGTGGTGGTCAATAAGTAGCTTTTCAATGCCCAGGGGCATGACCCCGAGGAGGACTTTTTTGGCTAAGAGGCAGGTTTGATACTGTATCCGGCTGATGAGAGGTAGCCATCCTGCCCGAGTGTGCAGGTCACAAGTGTGTGTAAGTCGATCAGCCCCAGTTAGCAGCCTGCATGCTTTGTTGAATGCAACTGTAATTCTGCAGAGGGCAGAGGCAGAGCCATAAATTGCTAGCCCGTAATCGATGATGGAGGTGACAGAGCTGTTGATAGCCAACCGGCGAGTGTCAGGAGTCATGCAGTGTTTGTGCCTGTAAAGCAGGCCTATACAGATGTTGGTGGCTTTGGTGACAGAATCTATGCGCCAATGGTAGGACAGTGAGCTGTCCAATTTGACACCTAGTTATTTA
The DNA here is from genome assembly GCA_016271365.2 of Neoceratodus forsteri. NCBI lineage: Eukaryota > Metazoa > Chordata > Ceratodontiformes > Ceratodontidae > Neoceratodus > Neoceratodus forsteri. The sequence goes on from CM057450.1 coordinate 1,553,773,149, forward strand.
AAATCAGGAACGTGTTCAAGTAAGGTCCCTGTTTGGTTTAGGATGGTGAGGTCATGGGATTTGTACTTGCTCCTGGCATTGTAGAAGGTCATAACCTTTGTTTTGCTGTAGTTCATGACCAGTTTGTGTGACTTGAACCATTCTTCGATGTGCATGAATTCAAGCTGTAATTGTTTCTCGAGGAGCTCTGTGTTTTGGTGGTTGGTGAACATGACTGCGTCATCGGCGTAGAGCAGTAATTTCTGGTGACAGACACTGGGAAGGTCGTTGAGGAAGAGGCTGAAGAGTAGTGGCCCAGGATGGACTCCTGTGGGACCCTGAAAGGACTGGCTTTTCTTCCGAGGTAACACCGCAATCCTAACCTCGCTGGACCCTCTCCCAAGGTAGCTTGAAAACCAGAGCAGTGCTTCATTGAGAGCCCAATGTTTGATAATTGCTTGAGTAGGAGTGGGTGGTTCACAGTATCAAAGGCTTTCAGAAGGTCGATGAATACTGCCCCTACACAGTTTCCTTTGATCAAGTGCAGTATGATGAAGCCTGTGAATTCTAATAGTGCAGTGGTGGTACTGTGCCCTTTCGAAACCATGTTGCTCAGGACACTGAATGTCGATTTTTCCAGGTACTTGACTAATTGGTCTGAGGAGATGCGCCCAGGGCCTTAGACAATGGAGGGAGGATGGAGATAGGTCTGTAGCTGGAGTGCAGTGATTTGTCTCCACTTTGTGTACCAGTGTGATGGTCGCCTGTTTCAGCTAGATGGGAACTGGGACATCCTTAGTGATAGATTGAGGACCTTTGTCAAGGGTTCAAGGACTTCTTCAAGGACAAGTGCTAACAACTTCAGGTCAAGGGAGTCACCGCTGTAGCCTGCATTGTGAATGGCCTTCCGAATATAGGTTCTGGCTTCATGCACTGGGATCTCCTTGAAGTAGAATTGTGGGGCAGGGTGTAGGAGCGGAGTAGTTGCAGGAGGGTTACTACCAGAGGGGGCATCAAAGAAATTAGAAGGGAGGACACTATCCAAGTTGGAGAACGCATTGTTAAAGGTGTTGGTGATGGTGTACAGGTCAGTTGTTGGTATTCCATTTATGTTTAGCATGGTGGGTGGTGACTTAGGGTCCTTGCCTATAAGGTCTTTCAAGTTACTCCAAATTTTTTTTCCATCACCCCAGGAGTTGGAGAGAGTTTCTGAAGTATTTGCTTGGCTTTCCTAACTGCCCACGCACTCATTTCTGGCAGTTTTATATTTATGAATATCCCCAGGTTTGATGCTGCATGGGCACAGTGCCAGAGATGATCCCTATGTTTGAGTAAAGTGATTAGATCGGGGTTATCCAAGGGTTAGCTCTGCCCTGACCTTCAGCTTTTTGAGAGGTGCAAAGATATTGCAGGCCGCAGTGAAGTGGCTGATGAAAAGGTCTAAGGCTTGGTTTACATCAATGGCAGAGTTGATTGGTGTCCAGTCCAGGTGGCTTAGGTGTGTCTTTAGTAGCTCAAGGTACCCTGTTTTAACACTCTGGTGTGGATTATTTTAGGAGGGGCTTAGTGAATTTGTTTGTCCAGGTACATGTGACCGGTGAGTGGTCACTGATCCCATCAGGGAGCACTGAGACTTTTGAGATTCGTTCAGGGTGATTAGTTAGGATCCAGTCCAGAAGTGTTCGTGACCCTTTCCTATAGTTGCATCTGGTGGGGGTGGTAACAAGCTGGGTGAGGTTCTGTGATGTGACAGTATCCTTGTAGTTATTGGCCTCCAGCGATAGCCAATTTATGTTGAAGTCACCTAGTACTATGAGTTCAGAGTTATGGTGTAATCCCTGTAGGCTTTCCAATATGCTCATAAATCCATTGTGCTGATCTTTAGGGGGTAGGTACACAGAGGCAATGGTGAGCTCCTTGTTGTGTGCCCCGAGTAGAACTTTAATAGCGAGAACCTGCGAGGGTGGTTTAGGTTTGAGAACGGGAAGACTTGGACCCAGATAGGAATTCTCAGGTAGATGGCACAGCCCCCACCTTGTTTGGAAACCCTGTCCTGCCTGAAATATAGAGTATCCAGGGATGGTGACTGGCATCTGGTATCTTGAAGGGTTGCATGTTTCACAACAGAGAGTACATGAGGGCTATGTTGCTGGACCCAGGTTTGCAAGATGTCAAGTTTGTTAAGGAGGCTACAGACATTGATTGAGGCTAATGTGAGGGACCCCTCCCGCCTTTTTGTGGCATGGGGTGCTAGGCTGGTAGGCCCCGGATTAAGATAAACATTTCCAGATATCAGAAGTAGCATAAGTAGTATCCTAAGAAGGTACGCTTTAATCATTTTGCAGATTAGTTTTGTTGTAGGGCATCTAGTCCTCTTGGCCTTGCTGGTCTGCGTTTGTCCCGTGATATTGCAGAGCACAATATATAAAGCAGTGTTCTCAGAGATGTCATGTGATTGATGAAAAGTAATCAAATCCACAAGAAATGGTGAAATACCTGTGACCAGAAAACTGTTATTGTAGCTCAAAGACCCAGAATGTGATAAATTCCTGAAGGGGTTACATTCCTGAAGGTGATAAACATTGGCCTGGGACATATGCAGGATGTAAAAATCCTTTGTTAGTCTCTTCCCTTTGTTCTCCAAAATGGTTTTGAATAGACCTCAAAGACTAGTACACATCTTTTTAGACCAAGTCAGACGGAAATGTGGATTCAATGCAGCACTCCACAACTCAGTGCTTGTATAACAGATTTACTGACCTTACTTTTGGCTTTGGTGGCTACCAAATAAGTTGATTTATGATGAGAATGCCAATACCTGGTGTTGATGTTTTGCAGTTTCTTAGTTCAGGAAATGGATAACCATGACTGGGAGATGGCCATACCCGGCTGCAACATAGTCAGAAGAGACAGGGCAGGCAGGAAGGGAGGAGGAGTGGCACTTTATGTGAAAGATGCCATAAAGGCCACAGAGATCCAGGATGAACAAAATGGGGGGTACTGTGGCTTAAGCTGGAAAGGAAAATGGGGTCAGCCATCAACACAGGGGTGGTCTACAGACCACCAGCCCAGAAGGAAGAGACAGATAGGGAGTTAATGCTAACCTTCCAAAGGACGGTGGACATGGGGGAGGTGGTGCTGGTTGGAGACTTCAGTATTCCAGACGTGGATTGGAGCCTCCCAGCAGCAGCATCAACCAGGAGCAGATTTATCCTGGACTCCCTTCAAGGTGCCTTCCTTATGCAACTGGCCATGGAACCAACTCGGCAGAAGGCAATACTGGGCCTCATGCTCACAAATGGGGACAGTGTGATGGGGTAACAGTTGGGGACCACCTGGGGAGCAGTGACCACCAGTCACTGTGGTTTAAAATCACAGAAGGAGCAGAACCAAACAGCACAAAAACACATATCCTGGATTTTAGGAAGGCAGACTTTGGGAAAATTGAGACATGCTTGAAAGAGGCACTAATGGGAATAGGGAGGAAATCAGGGGTGGAGGAACAGTGGGCAATATTTAAAACAGGGATTACAAGAGCAACAGAATTATGCGTTAAGCAGGTTAGCAAAGGGAAAAAGGAGACCATTATGGTTTTCCAAGGAGGCAGCAGAGAAAGTGAAAGCCAAAAAGATTGCATTCAGGCAATACAAAAAGATGCAGGCAGCAGGGGATTGGGAGAAATACCAGGAGAAACAAAGGGAGGCAGGAAGGTCAGTAAGGTAAGCCAAAGCTCAGACAGAAGAGGGCATCACAAAATCAGAGGTAGGTACAATGGGTGGGAAGGCCCAGAAATGGACACAAGTCCCTTTACACGGGAAAGGTCGTAAAGGAACTGGAAGGAAAAAGAGTTGATAAAGCAATGGGGCCAGATGGGGTGCACCCCAAGGTCCTAAAGCAACTAAGAAAGGTGGTGGCTGAACCTCTGGCAATCCTGTTTAGCTGATCACTGAACACAGGGGAGGTATCCAAAGACTGGAGGACAGCAGATGTAGTCCCCATATACAAAAGCAGGAACAAAGAGGAAGTGGGGAACTGTGTTTCTATGTTTCTATGGGTGACAAGGGAGGTGGATCAGGGAGGGCAGTGGATGTGTCCTATCCGGACTTCAGCAAGGCCTTTGACACTGTGCTGTAATAGAAAGCTATTAAACAAACTGGGGAATATGGGAGTGGTCAGGATAGTAATGCAGTGGGTGGGTAACTTGTTGGGCGGCATGACACAGTGGGTGGTGGTAAATGGCTGTCACTCCACAGAGGTAAGAGTGACTAGTGGGGTACAGCAGGGATCAGTGCTGGGACCAGTTCTATTCAACGTCTTCATCAGTGACATTGCGCAGGACCTAGAAGGCAGAATTTCCCTGTTTGCTGATGACATGAAGCTGTGTAACAGAGTGGACATGCCAGAGGGTGTGGACAGAATGAGGAGGGACCTGCAGAAGCTTGAAGAATGGTCGAGGGTTTGGCAGTTGAAGTTCAACTCAAAGAAGTGCAAAATAATGCATATGGGGCACAAAAATCCTGGAACAATGTATCGGTTGGGGGTGAGGATATAGCATGCACCAAGCAGGAAAGGGACCATGAGGTTATCATCTCTGATGACCTCAAGGTAGGGAAACAGTGCAACAAGGCAGCAAGTAAAGCAAATAGGATGTTGGGATGCATAGGCAGGGGCATCACCAGCAGGAAAAGCGAGGTCATAATTCTACTATACAAGACACTAGTGAGGCCCCATCTGGAGTACTGTGTACAGTTCTGGAGACCTTACCTAGGTAGGGACATAAGACAGGGTGGAGAAGGTTCAGAGGAGGGCAACAAAGATGGTACAGGGATTGCATCACAAGTCCTATGAGGACAGGCTGAAGGACCTGAATATGTACTCCTTGGAGGAGAGGAGGAAGAGAAGGGATATGATAGAGACATACAAGTACCTTACAGGGAGGAACAAGGTGCAGGAATACACTAATTTCCAGTGAAAAAGATGTTCCAGGACTAGAGGGCATAGGGTGGAGTTGGACTGAGGGCGATTCAGAGGAAATGTGAGGAAGAATTTCTTCACAGAAAGGATGGTGGACAAATGGAACACCCTGCCAGAGGAAGTGATGGGGGCTGAAAGAATCAGGATTTAAGAATGCATGGGATAGTGTGAAAGGGTTTGTGGACACTGGAGACCACCCTTTGTAAATCAAGCCTGTTGCAACAGCACATTCTAGCTTTCCTCTTTCCTCTTGTTTTCTGTTCTATCCTAACATTTCCCCATCTACAGGCAGGCCACCTGCATATGTTCATTCTATCCCTGGTTTCTTTGCCTCTTGGTCTCTGTGATTCACACACCAGAAAATGTTCCCCAAGTATTCGGGCATGCTTCGCGAATGTGCGAATGGTTGCCTGCACGAACGTGCACACGCTTTTCTGCACGAATGTGTGGATGTATGCCCTGCAATACAGCACCGAGGAACCTAGAACAGTATAGGGAAATATATAGCGATAATCTTGTCAAAGTAAAGTAAATAATTATGCTGGTTTCTAGTAATGTTGCTCAAATGCAAAGCTCCTTGCCAGCACTGTTAGATATTTGTTTTTGTTTTCTTCTTTTTTACGCTGTATATGTAGTGTTATATCCCTGAAATTTCTGACCCTAAAAGAGAAGTTTTCTCCGAAACTAGGCATGCATGAATTCATATCCATTATTGACATTAATTTCCTTGTCGCAAGTCTGGTACCACTTTCATACCTGGAGAACTTGCACTGTTTTTGTAACACTGACAAAATAAAAGGGAAACAGAAGGAGCTGGGGTGGCATTCTGCTGAGTTGAAAGCCCTACAACTCCACTCTGCACCCAACTCAGACACTTAGCTAATATTTGTTTACGGTATCTAAAAAGTTCAAAATAAGAAAGAAACCAAAAAGGAAATTAAGAGGTAATTACCAAGTCATGCTTTCTTCTTTTGTTGCTATGGTCTTGGCGCACTTTTCTCTGCTCCCAGGACCCTCACAAGTCTCTGCACTGTAACTATAGAGACGGCCGGCCGTTTCTCACTGCTAGAAATAGGGCAGAGAGCTTGTGGGAAGGGCCTGTCTACAGAGCCAGTGTTCAGAAAGCAGATTCTCTGCAATTGTTTGTATTATATCGCCAGTTCTGGTATTTTCTGGGGATTTATAACTGTCTAATAAGAAACTGTCTCATTTAATAAAAGCTTTAACAGTGGTTTATGTTATTTTAGACTTTGATGTGACAGTGGGCGGAGCTTAGTTCTACCTCATGATCAACTCTCAGAATAAAAAGAGCACTTTTCTTTATGTCAAGCAGTCTGCTGTAGGGTTCAGTGAAGTACTGACCCAGAGAGTACCCTAGCTTCTTACTAGTGGTACAGATGCATCGTTTTTATGTTCCTAGATGTTATTTTGTTTGTGCTCTTTTTATTTTTTGCCATAACCAGTCCGTTTTATGTTCCGCTGAAATAAAGCTATTTTTCTTTCTGCTATCTCAGTGTTTGTGTCCATCTATTCCCACAGTCTCTTACAGATAGCCATAAGGGAATCCTGGAAGTCAGGGGCAAGGGGCAACAGACTTCTAGAAAAACATAAAGCGAACTTACAAGCTCAAGTGGGCAGACTGGGTGGGCCATAGGCCCTTTTCTGCCGACAGTATCTATGTAATTCTAGTCCTAGGAATCCTGGCATGGAGCATTTTCAAAGAGGAATGAGTATTACAGTTCTCTTGTTCGTATGATGCTTAAAGGTTTGATGGGGGAGGGATGGAAGGAATTGGAATAAAAGTTCCCCACTCTGAATTACGACACCCACAGTGTATCATGAAGGACATGTTTCTTAGTCACCTCTTCTTATGGATTTGTTGGTTACATAGGCAGTGCAGTGCAAGGCACAACTCAAAATGACCCAGGGGTGACCCAAGGTCGATTTGTCAGCAGACAGTAGGAATAAAATAGAAACTGACATATCAAGCTAGCACTTCATCCAAAAATAAACTTTTCTTCCTGATGAAGATATGCTCTCATATTGTTGTGTGTCTGTTTTCGACTATTTAGCTACTGTCCTGCATGCTGATGGCTTTTGGGCTGTCTTCAAAATAAGGCAGTCAGTAAAGTAACGTAGTGTAATCTGGAGGCTGTAGCACTATACTATGAACCAGAAAACACAGGTCTGAATACCACCACAGTCAGGCTTTTGTCTTCAAAAGATGTTTGCCATAGGTACACAGTGTGAGAAATTACTTGCATAGGGAGAGGGATATGCAACAGAAGGAGGGAACTGATCCTCCCTCGGTACAGGTCACCAGTGTGGCTGCACCTGGAATGTTGTCAGGTTACTGCAGCCCACCCCTGAGGACAGACTGCAGCAAGTTGGTGGCAGTACAGTGTAGGGCAACTAAGATGGTGCATGGCCTTGGGGATTTGACATACTAGGAGAGACTGCAGGACTCAACCATGTACACCCTGGTGAAATGGAAGGAAAGGGGTGACATGACTGAGACGTACAAGTACCTGCCTGGGATAAATAGACACCAAGGAACTATTTTCCTTGAGTTTAAACACAGTGACAAGAGGGAATTCACTAAAGCTGGGAAGGGAATGATTTAAAAAGGACATCTGGAAGCACTTCTCCATGGAAAGGGTGACAGATAAGTGGAATAAACTACAAGAAGAAATGGTACAGGCCAAATTGCAACATTTTCAAGCAGGGATGGGACAGGCAGGTGGGTTTAGTTAGAAAAGGGGGACAGTATAAAAAAGGGGAGGATTGCCACTAGAGCAAGGCAGAATAGTTAGACAGTGTGGGCAGTCTGGATGGACCAAGAGCCTTTTTCTACCGGCAGCATCTATATGTAGCCATGTATCCATTAAGAATAGGGCCATGGCCTGCATGATCTTGGGCAAGTCACTTTTTAGTTTCCTGTGCCTCTGTCTTCTCATGATAACCCTTGGTAGAAGCAAGACCCCACTGAAAACAAGAGACTGCACCTCAATTAAGTCACCCTGGCTAAATAAACAGCAAGAAAACAGCAAAGAAATAAACTAACAAAACTGAAAGTTTGTCTTAGAACTGATTAGAATCAAACTGATTTCACAAAACCCGTGCCATTGCTAGGCTCTCTGGGGTGGGGCACATCTGCCTACAGTTTCCATTCGTGCCCTCCCTAGTTTTATCTCAGCACTTAAGCCATGCCACAGTCATACTGTGCAATATTTTATGTATAATGTAATTCTTCATGCTTCCCCTTCCCTGTTTTCAAAAATCTTTGTGGCATTATCGTGTGACACTCATGGTATGTCTTGACAAAGCACCTGTTGGGTGTGAAACGTGTTTCGACACAGTTGTTTATGGGGGGGGGTGCTACTTTTTATCATTAATAAAATATTTTTAAATGTACCCTAGAGTTGGGTTGTACAGCCGTGGAGTTTGTAGCCATTTTCCTGTTTTTTTTGAGTTACTCATAGTATGTGCTAATTAATGAAAATGTGGTATCATGCAGGATGGAGGATGTACTGTAGCACTGCTGGTCAAGTGAAGTTACGTCATCTTTTAATGCCCCTGTTCCTTCTCCCCAACTATTCATAGAATGCATCAGAGCATCCAATCTCAGCCATGAGGGTCACAGGTGGAAGTCTCCTCTAATAACCCAACATGTCCAACTTGTAACTCAGCAAAAGGAGGTACTTCTAAATGGGGCCCTCTAACCCTCCCTCCCCAGAGACTGAATGCGTCACCTCCATGGTGTGCTTAACTATTACCAGCCTGGTGAGCGGGAGATCTGAGGTCATTTCAGAATCAATGTCTCCTGCTTGGCAACACACTTCTGCCTTGCTGAAAGTTACTGGGGATATTGTGGGTGCTCTGGACAGGGGGATGTTGGTGGGGGCAATTTTTGTTGATTTGTCCAAGGCATTTGATACCTTGGACCACGACATCCTCCTGTCCAGATTACCTGCTTTGGGTATTTCTACCAATGTGATTAGGTGGTTTGATGCTTATCTATCTGGAAGGAAACAAATGGTATCAATAAATGGATGGGGATCTGGTTTCAGGGTAATTATCTCTGGAGTGCCCCAAGGATCCATTTTGGGTCCAATATTATTTAATTTGTACATGAATGATTTTGATTTAATCAGTTTTGATGTACAATGTCATTTATATGCAGATTACACCATTATCTATGTGGAAGGTTCATTGATAATGCAGATAGAACCTATTCTTCAAAGTGCATTTGATGAGCTTCAGTCGTTTTATAACGAATCCAGACTTGTTCTGAACTCAAAAAAATCTCAGGTTATACTGTTCTCTAAAGAGAATAGTGTAACCTATTCGGAGTTGGGTCTGAATATAGTAACCAAAGATAAAATTGTTCTTGAACAAGTGCAATGTTATAGATACTTAGGAATGTACCTGGATAGATCATTGGGATGAACTTCCCACATAGATCACATAATTAAGAAAGTTAGTGGATGTTTGGGTGCACTATACAGAATTAGAAACTGTATGGATGAAAGGGTAAGGAAGCATGTAGCTACAACCACATTGATACCTTTTTTGGATTATGGGGATATGGTTTATATAGGGGCAACCTCAACCCAGTTAGCTAAAATAGATGTTCTTTTTAATAAAATAGCAAGGTTTATTTTGAATGCATCTAAGAGAACGCATAGAAGTGAGCTATACCAGTCTTTGAATTGGATGTGTCCAAAAGACAGAAGGTCTTTCCATGCTTTGATCTACATGGTTAATTCAGTTAGGGGTAAAGTACCTGAATATAGTATCAATGAACTCCAGGTTAGGTCAATTAGAGGAGGCCTACGCTCTGTGGAGGGTATGAAATATGAATTGCCCAGAAGAAGGACAGATTTGGGTAGAGCACATTTTTTTTATTTAGGTCCCAATTTATGAAACTCATTGCCAACTTATCTTAGACACTTAGTTCTAGCCCCTGTATAGGAGAAATAAAAAGATGGTTCAAAGTTGAAGCAGACAAAAGGTTTATTGTTGATCCACCTTGAACATTATGTATTAAACATGAAGGTTTGCACCTATATATATATATATATTTATATGAGTAAAAGTGCCCTGTACGTCTACATAGTTTATTTATATAGATGTTAAGTAGTTATTTGTAACTTAAATATTGTTGTGGTGTTAGCTTATGTTGTATGTATATTTATGTATGTAATTTGTGTTGAACATTTTTTTACTATGATGTCAATATGAATGTCTGTATTAAGGACCTCGCTGGAAATGAGCTTGCCTCAGTCGAGTTTCCAATTCTTTTGCTTGTCAATTGAATAAAATGTTTTACTACTACTACTACACTGCCACTATGTCAAGGGGCTGGCCTAAGAGATGCCATTTCTGCTACTCATGTCTGTGATGCAGTTAGTATTTTGTCATCTGAGTCAGTGTAACACCATCCTTATGAGGCCGGAGACCCAGCTTTGCATTTTTAACCCAGAGTCAGAGGGCTGGCAGGAGGATGACTGAGCATCCCAGATGATGCTAACCTCTGTTGAGAGAGGGAAGCATGCCTTGCTGTGCTGCCATTAACTGGATGACTGTAGATGGCGGTGCAGCTAAGTGGCAGTGAGCAGGAGGAAGGACACTGGCTATCTCCTTATCGGCATGCATGAGCTGTGGAGCCCCTGCCACCAGCATCTTTGTGGGTGGTATTGGGTAGAACATGGGAGAAAAATCCCTTTCTGGTGAGCATGTTGACATTCACTGTGTTCTCAGATCCTATGCCTCTACTGGCCAGAATAGGATATCAGTGGAGGGGTATGCTGTGAGGGGGTGATGAGGCCAGGGATGGGGTTAACCAGGCTTGAAGGTGGCCTAAGTACAATAGGAACTGATGGGACAGCCTGAGAAGTTAGTGAAACAGATCAGTGAAAAAAGAGCAGTGTCATTTACAAGCTGAATGTACTGCTTTAGAATAAAACAATATTCAATTTAGCATATTTTAGTTTAAATCAGGAAAACTGATTTTATTTAGGAAGGAAAGTTTTTCCAAAAGAAAACAAAACAAAACAGGGTTTACTGTAGTCACATTCCGGGTGCTAGTATGATAACCTTCAGCACCATAGATGTAGGTTGACTCCCAGCATTGTTGTTTTTTAATTTGGAATCATGGAGAGGGTTGGATAAAAACATTTTATATCTCAGTTGTGCTATTTGGTGGTGGTGGGGAGTGCTATTGTAAACAAGCATTTGTCAATGCCGAGTGTTTGCTTGCTGGCATTAGCATTGGAATTGCAGGAGTTAGACAGATGCAGAATAGGAATGGCAGTGAAGTATTGAACTGATGCCAGCCCCACCCCAACCATGCAGACATGGACAGGTATTGGGGTGTGCCTTTGGGTCATTGACCATAACGCTCATGCCATTTCGCCTCACCCCTGCAGACACCGACAAGTGTCGAGGTGTGCCTTGGGGTGTTCAGGCTTTACACTCACCTTATTCCATAAGGAAATACACTGAAATGGGTGCAGTATATGAGAATGGGGTGAACATTTGGGCTGAAGAGTCCAAGTCACACCTCGCTGCCTGTCACTGGCTGCACGGTGGGGGTGGGGGTGGAATGGCATGAGTATTACTGTCGACAATCCCAGGTCAAACCCCTGATGCCTGTCAGTCCCTACAGGGTAGGGTGTTATGGTCAGAAACTCTTAACGTCCTGGACATTTCTTGGTATTTTCACTCCAAGTTTTCAACATGGGCTTTTTGTGACCCCACCGCATGAACAGTGACACTATCAGTTTGTTAGCTGAAAGGTGATTTTGCTCAGCGACTGCGCCATGTGATGCCACAGGTGCGAAAACACATTTCAGGCAGGATGTGAAAAATGACAGCTGTACTTTTCATGAGGAGGTGTAAAAAATGGTAATGTTGAAAATCTGGAGTGAAAATATAAAAAAATTGGTGAAGTCACGAGCGAGTGTAGAAACTGCGCAATGCACACCTGTAATACAATTATTTGTGGGATTTTTTACACCAGATTTTCAACATAGGCATTTTGGGACCTTCGCTCATGGCACTGTGATTTTCTTAATCTGTCCTGAATGTTGATTTCGTACAGTGACTGCACCCATTGTGTGCCACAGGTGAGAAAACATGTTTCGGGCAGGCTGTGAAAAATGATAGATGTACTGTTCATAAGGTGATGTGCAAAAATGACAATTTTGAAAGTCTGGAGTAAAAATATAAAAAACTGGTAACGTTACAAGCGTGCATACAAACTGCGCAATGCACCCTGGTAACATAGTCATTTTTTGCAATTTGCAACACGGGCTTTTGGGACCTCTCTTATGAATACTGTCACTGTGATTTTCTTAATCGGTCCCGAACACTGATTTCGCACAGTGACCGTGCCATTGTGCTCCAGATGTGCTAAAACACATTTTGGGCAGGATGAGAAAAATGACAGTTGTACTGTTCATAAGGTGGTGTGAAAAAATGGCAATGTTGAAAATATGGAGTGAAAATATTACAAATTCTCAAAGTTACGAGTATACGTGGGAACTGCGCAATGCATGCTCATAACAGTCATTTTTTTAAATTTTTTCACCTCATGAACAGTGACACTGTCATTTCGTTAATCTGTCCTGGAAGGTGATTCTGCACAGTAAGCGCGAAATCACCTTTCTGGATGGAATAACGACACGACAGTGACTGAATTCATGAGATGGTGTCCCAAGAACCCCATGTTGAAAATTTGGGACCAAAAGTCACAAAAATGGCCGAGATATCCACCCAAGTTGAAAAAAAAAACATTTATGCCATTATACAGCTTACTGGCATTTCTTCAGTTCGTGGTCGGCTTTGACGAGTCCAGACATGGTCCCGCTCCACCGAACATCATCGCTTGGGCTCTGGAGGTAAGTATGGGGTGAGGGGTGGGAGGTGGGATGCGTAGAGGGTGGGTGTGGATTAGGGGAGGGGACCAGATGGCGAGGGACCATTTTCTTTGTTTTAGGGTATAAAAAAAAAACAAAACAGAAAAAACACCGAGGACCATTTTCTTTTTTTACAGGTGTACGACAGTGCTGGGCACACTGGGATGGGCTCCCAGTGTGTCCCATGATTTGGGGGGTTATGTTAGCCATACTAGGGTAGGCTCCCAGTGTAGCACACAATGGATGTGGGGCCGGGGTAGGGAAATGCTGACCCGATTGGGGAGGGGTTAAACACGCTGACAGGGGGATTGGGCACCCTGTCAGCAAGCGTGTCTGGGGGTGGTGATGCTGAGGGGTATTGGGCACTCCCCTCAGCAGATTGGGGACAGGGCACTGAAGCTGATGGGGATTGGGCCCATCAGCAAGCATTTCTGTGTTTGGGGAGATGATGTCAAAGGGGACTGGGCACCCCCCTTGGCAGAGAAAAACAGCAAAGGGGCACATATGCTGATGGGGATTGAGCTCCCCCCGTCAGCAAACGAACTGATAAAGAGGCATGCTGACAGGGGGATTGGGCATCCCTGAAGTCGGCTTGTTGGGGACTGTGAGAGGTGGACGGTGACAGCCGCTGCCATGTTTATTGAAATGTTACACCAGGCAAAGCACGCCCTGCAATGAGAGGGCGCTCCCTCATTGCAGCGGAAAAATTGTTTCAAGTTGGTGGCACGCTTCTGAGCTGCTGTCATAGACAGCATGCTCATTCATTGGTGCCACAGAGACAAGCCCCAAAAAGCAGTGGGGCACTGGCCACAACACGACTGCACCTCCACAGCCTGCTACTCCAGCAAGCTGTCACAACATGTTTCTTGCGCATGTGCACAAGCAAACATAAAAATGAGGAATTTCCTCCTGGTGAAGGTAAAAACTTAATTAATGTGCAAAGTGGCTGCTTTGTGCAGAGTGGTCCCCAGGCTGCAGAGCTGAGAATGGAGAGACACTCAGTCATGGGGTCACACATAGTGGGACCCATCTACCTCCAGCAGTGGGAGTTGTATGTGAAGTTACCATTAGAGGGGCCTAGCTGAAAAAGAATTAATGATAAACATAAACAAATGAAAAACTAGCAACCTCACTTTGAACAGGATGTTTTTTTAAGCAATGGAGAGATTTTAATCCATATAAGAAACAGCATTATTTTTTATTATTTTTAAGGAAAAGACGGAAGAATAAAAAGGAACCTGTGCTTACCTGCCAGGGTCCTGTATGAAATGTTCTGGGTCAAAGCAAGCAAGCAAAATGGATGCAATACAGGCCCAACACACAGAATGTGTCGGTAGATAAGGAACACTTGGCCCACCCAGTCTACCCAAGTGTTCTCTGTCTGTTTTATCTCCACAGATCCTGTCTGGTCTCCAGTGACCCCCCCACCTCTTTTTTTAATATACCACTATGTGTCTCTCATCCATGCTTGAAGCACCCCACCATTCTGGCCTCCACCACTTCTGCTAGCAGTCTGTTCCAGGTGTCTACCGCCCTTTCAATGAAGAAATATTTCTTCACAATAGTCCTGAACCTCCTCACTCCTCCAGCTTCGTTGCATGCCCCCCTGGGCCTGATACTCATCCTCATTTGAAAGAAACTCTCCACCTGTAACCTGTTCACTCCTGCGTAGTACTTGTAGGTGCGGATAATGTCACCTCTCTCTCTTCTCTTACAGGGTGTACTTGTTGAGATCGCTCAATCTCTTCTTGTAGGGCTTCTTGGGACTGCCTCTACCCTGTCTATGTTGCTTCTGAGGTGCAGTCTCCAAAACTGTACACAGTACTCCAGGTGGTGTTTCAGCACCGAGCGGTACAGTGGCAACACCACCTTTCTCTTCCTGCTGGAGATACCTCTCCCTATGCACCCAGTATCTCACTAACCCTACCCACTGCTTTGCCACACTGCCCCGAACCTTGAAGTCCTTAGATAGGACAACCCCAAGGTCCCTTTCTTGTTTAGTTGCTGTCAATACCTCCCCCATCTTGTGCTCAGCTCTTGGATTCTTGTGCCGCAGGTGCATGATTTTGCAGTTTTGGCATTGAATCCCAGCTGCCATGCCTTTGAGCACTCCCTGATTGAACAGTTTAACACATACATTGAAATAAATGTGTATAATGGAAAACACTATGGCAACTCTCTGAAGCTAGACCACTTCTACATGATGTGGTCTGCATTCTGTACTTATATTGAAAGCTTGAATGGTATGTAATAAAAGACTGTACTTTTTATGTTAGTGCATGCAGCATGAACTTGTTGTGGCTACGTGGGAGAGTAGAGGCTTGAGAAGCATGTCACTGTGGCATCTTGCGCACCTCAGGTTGTACGAGGTTCACCAGTGACAGCCGAGAAAGCAGCACACTGATAGTGAAGCGGTTCAGCAGAAACTTTTTGTAGTTGAAAGGAGGCAGCTGCACCTATCAGAGTGCAGCTGGCTTCTTTCCTGTATGAGACACTGCCCAGCAGCCAGATAAGCGGTGTCATTATCAGCCTTCTGTTTGTGCTCCCTCTACCCCCCCCTTCCATCTACAACATCTGTCAGTGCTCTTCATTGGTGTAAAAATGGGAAGCTTTATGCCTGCGTACCCTCACCTCCCAGTGGGTTCTGAGCAGTCCCTGCACCATTCTAATCCACCAACTAATTGATGTTACTGAACAGGCAGGGACAGCAGCATTTGGTCACCTGACTTGCAGTCCCCATAACCTGACCCTTCCTCTAGTGGCACTGGAACAATTTTTACAATGGGTGTGCTGAAAGCCAGTTCAACCAGGACAGATGAAGGGCTAGCGGCCCCCAGAAGCTCTGGGGTTTAGATGCTCTGGGGTGCATTTTGGGGCTTTTATTAAAGATAAAACACACTTTTATTATGCCTTTCCTACTCCTGACTCCGGGGAAAAAATATGTATCCCCGGAGTCAGGGGGTGTGGGAGACTCTGGCTGGCCTTAGGGTCTGCAACTGCAACTGGGGTGGGCAACTGGCTGACCAACAATGCCATCAACCACCCACCCAATAGGCATTATTGTAATGTACTGTGAAAGATTTTTATATAAAGGTTGTGGGTCTGAGGGCCACTAGGCCCCCAGAAGCTCTATGGTTTTAGATGCTCTGTGGTGAGTTTTGGGGCTTTTACTGAAGATAAAACACACTTTTGTTATGCCTTCCATACCCCTGACTCCTGACTACAAATGTAACTGGTACAAGATTCCACAATGTTCAGTGCTTGTATCTCCAACCCTCCTGCAATTGGATACTCTCCCCACCCTGCAACTGGACACCTCAACCCTATTAATAAACAAAGTCAGCAGCATAAACGTGTTTAAGTAAAAATGCTTTAACCACAGTCCTTGCTACACTGTTTACAACATGCTTACCATAAAACATTTAGAGCAAACAAATTGAAAAGTAATGTATAATTTTATGTTCCGCTTAGAAATTGCAATTTAGAAATGTATTTTTTTAATGTTATTTTTGTAATTTTTTACAATTGTAACAACAGTTGATGCATTCACATATGTTAAACAGTCCAAATGCAGTGCTGTACCTCTGGAAGAACAAAGGCTTCTTTAATCAGAGGGTAAGATTCATTCACCATATTTTGGTACAACATAGAGGAGAAAGCTTTTAATTTAAAACACACACTTAAGTAACAATTTTTCACTGATATGGTGCGCAAGAGCAGAATGTCTGTGACCGAGATGTGAAAAAGTCCATGGAGCCTGTGCTCCAACGGGCAGAAGTTTCCGTGTGCGAGACACGTATCCTGCCTGCGGAGCTCCACACCTGCAGACAGGTGTGCACCGCAGGTATTCCACAATGGCCATGACCTGTCTGTGGGCACTCAGCATTCTGCGAGGCAGCCGGAGGCAGAGTCACGGACCCGGTCGGGAATCCAATTGTATGCCCGTCCAGGGGCCAACAGTGGATCCCTTGAGCAGTGTGGGGGGGGGCGCGTCAGCTGCAACCCCCCACGGATGTTCACATGGCCAGTGGCTGTGGAGGAGAGAGGTGGGTACTGCCTCCGGCCATGAGGTCCCCTGATCGGACAGGGAGGTACGGGGTTGGTGCCACAGGTATGTATTTGTGTGTGGGGGGTTGTTTGTGCTAGCCCACCACACCACCCGGTGCACAGGCAGCCGCAGAGGCAGGTGGGCGAGGGGAGGTACATGTGGTCCTGGGGCCAGTGTCCCCATATGTGTGTGTGTGTGTGTGTGTATGTGTGTGTGTGAAGGGGGGGCTTGGCATGCACAGGGACTGTGGGAGCTCAGCAGGGTGTTGGTTTGGTGGCCCTGGGTGGCCACTGGATGTGTCGGCAGTGGTCCCCCCCTTGGGTGTGGGACGTATGCATGGGGCATGTAGGGGACTTACAGCAGGGTTTCCCAGGCATACTGGCTGCCCCCTACATGCCCTGGTGCACAGCACTATGCAGCTTTGTGCATGCCACGTAGTGCTGGCACTCATTCCGCCTGCCCCCTTCACATTGCGGTACATGCAGGTGGGGGATCGGATATGTGGAGGCTGCGCGCCTACCTTTGTGCATCCCACACAGGGGGCACACTGGGTGCGGAGTGTCTGCGTGCCTCACATATGCGGTGCAGAGGCGCTCCATGCCTTCAAGTATAGGGCCTCATATTAGGATAGTCCGAAAGAGTACTTGTCCCAGAGGGACAAAAAATATCATCATGCATTCAGTCTAAAGCTAAAGAAATCAGCATGAGTACATAAATAAGCAACACTTAAAAACCTCAATTGTAAACTATTATACAGGGATAAACAGATAACTCCAGAAAACCTGAAAGTAAAACAGTTTACATGGCTGATAACATAGGACTATGAATGTACTTCAGTAAGCGTAATATAAGTTATGTTAAAACCACAGAGGTCTTAGTTTCAGAAAGAACTTGACATATACAATCATCAGTTACAGCATAAGGGACACTGAGGACAAAAGTCTATTGTCGTGGATCTGGAACCAAATGGTAAAAACAGAATGTCCCAAGGTGTTACTCTGAGTCCCATAAAAAAAAAAACAGAGAAGAGTTCAAAATACATGCTGTAAAACACAGTTTTTCATCAAGCCAGTCCTTCACAAACATAAGGGGTGATCCTCCTCAATGTCCCCAAGCAGCACAATAACCAGGAAATTTGTGGCCTTGGCTTGCTTTTCCAAAGTTTCTAAGCAGGCTGTGAGTGCTGTGTTTCCTTCAAAACCATGACTGTTGCACTTGTGGATGCTGAGGGGTTTTTGGACATCCAACATGTCTTTTTTAATACAATCCACTGTGGTTTTAATCACTGTTACACTCATATTAAATGAGTCTACTCTTTGATCTCTGGAACACTTTTTAATTCATTTTCTTGGGCTAGATCACCCAGCATCGTTAACAGCATATACAACTTAGGTTTATCAAATTGCCGGGAAAGGTGAAGTTCCTCGAAATCTACAGGCATTATCCTGGCAAATGCTGAATTAATAAGAATTGTTTCCCAGTGTGCGGCAGTCTTCATGCCATCCTGGTTGAAACGTTGCTGTAGTTCAGCATTTATCAGATCTTCATGTGTTTCAGACACTACTCATCTGGCACTTTGGTTTGTCTGAACTGAACTGGTGTTTTACCCTTTTTTTAATGGTCAACCACACTTTATTAAAAAGGTTTTATAAAAAACAAACACATCTAAAATGGTAGAAAAAGCATAACACGAACGAGTAAGTCCATACAACAAATGTACAACAACCCTTCGAAACACCTATTGTAACAAGTCAACTTGCATCAAACTTGTATCATATACATGTGGTTCAGAGCTCCATGCTTGTGCTACGTACTATAGCTGCTTAATGAAGGTTATGCTTGGATACAGAGGCTAGACCAGTAAGTAGGACAGTGCTTATGAGGTATTAGTTGCATGGAATGATTAGCGCTTAGGTACTTCAGCATAGACATAAGCAAGTCAGTGATTATAGTACATGTGAACAGGATGGTATATGCAATGTGTTTAGATGCTTGTACTGATGAGTAACTTGTTATGACTTGATGTTTTGGCCTTTCTCTGTATCCCACCATAGCAAGGATGGTTAGTTGAGTAGGATGAGACCCCCAAAAGAAATAAAGATTATTGTACGATTATCGTATGATTATCTCCTCCAACTCCAGAGAGTGTGGCCAGTAGCACGCAGGAGAGGAAAAACCCCCTTGGAGGGAAACCTCTGAGGACACATGGCTACTGACCTGCCTATCCTTCTGGGCATGCTAAAGGAGAGTAATCTTTAATTACCGATATTAAATGTCGGCTAGTCCAGATTCCTGAGTTGTAGATCTTGATCCAGTGAAAGCAGGGAAGCTTAACTGAAAGTACTGATATTTGAGTGTCAGAGAAGATGACAGCACATCCTTCCAGTGAATTCTGAATCCAGAAATCCATGTCCAGGGCAGAATCTGATAGTAGATTGGAATCCATGGTCGAGCATTCGAATCGAAGTGTTGAAAGTCGTATTGGTCAAGCGATCCAGAAAGCGAGGCAGTCTTCTCCGAAGGGAAGCAGTTTCCAAATGACTAAGCCTCCAAACCCAAAATATGAAGATGGATGGTTCATGTTCTGATTTGGCAAGCTTGCAAATTAAGGCCTTGGTGATGACGCACAGGGAGCTAGGCACAGGCTTCGCGATCAGGAGAAGGTGGAGCGATAGGAACCTCCGGTCCAGAGTGGGTGAAGCAGGTACAGTGAATTGAGAATAGATCTTAATGCGATTAAGTGAACATAAGTTAGATGGACCTCCAGGCCCTGAGGGGCGAGGCAGGTTATAGAATAGGCGATACAGTCTTGATGAACCTCTAGGCCCTGATAGGGCAAAGCAGGTAAGCATGAGCAGATAGTGTAAATAGTGGACCTGCACATAGGTCAGCAGTAGTAGTAGTAAATTGAACCTGCTTGAAGCAGACATAGTAGTAGAAAAGTATTATTGAATAGGCAAACCCCAGGCTCCGATGTGAAGGCAACGATGGTAGTGTAGAAATGAATTCCTGATGATTGAAGATAGCAGCTAAACCACACGAAGGCTAGCATGCACAGCTGGAACACACGTAGGTCAGCCGGTAAAGTGAGTAGTGAGTGGTAGCTAAGCCCCACAAAGGCTAGCATGTGCAGCTGGACCACATGTAGGTTAGCCAGTAAAGTGAGTAGAGAGCGGCAGCTTAACCCCATGAAGACTAGCATGCGTGGCTTGACCACACGTAGGTCAGCCGGTAAGGTGAGTAAAAGTGGCAGCTAAACCCACGAAGGTTAGCAGGGCCACAGAACCCTCACATAAGGTAACAATGGAGCAGAAAGGCATGCCAGGCAAGGCCTCCGTTGGCTGGCAGTGTACGGCCTGACCCCATATAGGTAGGTGAAAGGAGAGCGAGTCAAGCTAGACCCCATGTAGGCTAGCAGGACAGTGTGCTGCCACGGAGGGCTGCCCGACTAGACAGATGTCCCAAGGCTGAAGCTGAGTGGAAGTTAGTTGAGTTTGGATTGTAAGTGGCAAGTAAGAAAGCTTCCTGTGCCATCGAGCAGTATAGCCATGTAGAGGAGTATCCAAGCCAGAGGAGAGAGTAGCAGTGCAGATAGAGTACTGAATCCGGAATAGCTGGCAGTATGCAGCGGATAGAACAATAGGGCTGAACTCCGATCACTTGAACGGTTAACTAGCACAGTGTCCTTCCAAACTGATTGCCAGTTACTTGTTTTCAGTTTCTTGAACAGAGTCTGTATGGCTCCATATCTCTAGAAAAGTCACAGAGCTGAAACTGGGATCCACAAAGTAGAGGATATAAAGTTTGTCAGACTATGGTTATTAAAGAGCAAATCAAGATAAAGATTTAGGAAGCTTCAGGCCTCGCGCCAGTAATGGCAGGGACTAAATTATTTTCATCACAGAGTAGCTACTAAATAGCGGCTTTCCTGTTAAGTACTTCAGCCACTTATACATTTTGGGGTGCTTGTAATGTCATGGAATTATATATATCAACTCCAGCAGATGCACTGCAATATAGAGTTGCTTTGATGTCCATTGTGGCTATAGTCTGTGAGCAGTACGCTCGTGGGAGATGCATATTAAATGACAAAGTACTGAGTCTGCGGAGAAGGCTAGCAGTGTTTGCATAAATACCCTGTGAGAGTGCTGGAGCAGAAGTCGACATATAAGAGGTGACTGTGGAATTCAGACAGTATCGTGGAGCTACAAGCGGCTCCGCAGAGTAGTCAGTTCTGTAACTATGGCAGAAGGTAAGCTGTCAGGCAAATGCAGGCGGATGTACGGTTGAGGTAGGCAGGGTCTGCAGCGGAGCAAGGGAACAGAACCCTTCTTGGAGAGGCGGCCAAACAGAGGAAGGCAAGCGGAGCAATGTGGGAGGTCTGAAGCTCCAAGGCTAGAGCAGCAAGCAGATGGAAGGCGCAAGAACCGGTAGTAGCACGGGCAATGGCTGCTCGAAAAGCAGGGCAACGAGGAAGGACTTAGAGAGGGTAGGAAGTAGCTAGCAAGAGAATCGCCAAAGGAACAGGGCAAAAATAAAAACAAACAGCAACAACGAAGGAGTTGGGGGGGGACAACAAGGACAACGGACAATAGAGCAGAGAAGGCATGGGAAGGGGGGCATGAGAAACGGAGGAAAGAGCAGCCGAGTACCATCAGTGCCACTAGCGAGTGTGACTCGCTCTAAGCAGAGCTGTGGGTATCCTGCTGGTTTAAGCAGGATATGGGGGAGGAGCTCCTCCCCCACATAACTACAGGCATGCACCTTTCAATTATAGAATTGGGGTTTTGCTGATCCTAGTAGGCTGTGGAATCTGCAGATTGTTCTTGGCAGCACAGTAATTCATTCTGTTGTTCATTTCTTGAACACTTTCATCCTCGCTTAGTATGTCTGTTCATTCTGTTGTTAAATTTTACAGATTCCATTGCTCCAAGTGTACTTGTATTAACACTCTAGAGGCCTTTGGCTACCATTTTGCAAGGTCCAAATATAGCTTCACAGCATAACAAATCAAAGTACGTCCTTGCTCTCGTATTGCCTCTGACAGTGCTGTTATGCTGAAGTGTTGATAGCATCTCCAGGAATACACTGCAAGCAGAAAAAACCCAGGAGATTGCCACTGTACAAACGCAGCATTATGTAGGGCACAGACTTAAAATGTTGCATACAGCTTCCCTGCAGCCAAAGACAGATTTGTATATGTTTTTACACTTGGCAGATTCTCAAATAAGAAATGAAATGTCCTGAACAATGTTTAATGTGTCTGCCATAAGACATGCTTCCTGGGCCACCACTGGCAGAACAAGATCCAGTAAACGGTTTGTACAGTGAACAAACAGCGAATCTCTATATTTCTCCAAGTCAGTCTTGCACTCCCGAGAACTTGCAAGCCATGTTGCTAGCACCATCAAAGCAATAACCCTGTAGATGTTTGACAGGCAGATTCAATCGCAAAAATATATCTTTAATGCACATAAGTAAAGTTTCTGCAGTAGTGTCAGAGGCATTGTAAAATCCCAGAAAATGATTTTCCACTTTAAGACTTTTGTCCACAAACTGCAGGCTATACGAAAACTGCTTGCATGTACTTTTATCAGTTGTTCCATCTGCTGTAGTCCAAAGAATGGACTGTCTAGGGCTTTTGAAACTATCTCTTGCTGAACTGAATGAGCAAAGATTTCGATTATCTCATTTAGGATGGTGTCTCACTTCCAGTTATCTCATTGCAACCACTCCCTTGCACTGGGTTCAGTTTCTGTTCGCTCTTACGTTAGTTGCCAGAGTACTCCATCACGATTTTGATGGCCTCTAAAAAGCAGTCATTGGCAACCAAGTAACTTAATCGACCCAAACAATATTTGTAACACAGTTCTTGCAGTGTTTTGTTCATTGGCAACATGTTTAGACAGCATTGCATTAATGGGTATACAACGCAACCCAGCAATCTTTTTCACAGCTTCCGTGTGGAAGTGCGATCTCTCATGCTCCTTAAACTTTTCAGATCTTTTGTGCCAGTTTGCAAAGCCATCCCTAACAAAAGTAGATTTGTGCCTTACACCCGTACTTGTCAGTTTTTATTCTGTTGCTTTTAAACATGTAAAACAAAGAACACAATCAGTTTCCTTAACATAGTGGAGCCAAGGCCATTTTTCAAATCAACCAAACTGACATGATCGGTTGAAGTCTTCTGTCCCAAAACACCTTGTAGGAAAATTGTAGTCCTTTAGTTAAAAGAGGTGATCCTGCAGCTCCTGAGGCTATACAGCTGTGATCGCTGATTCAGATGGACGGCCTGCCGCATCGGGAACCTCCTTCACAGGAATAGCTGGGCGACTTTGACTACATGTTGTGCTTTTAGTATTGCCCCACACAGGACCTCAGTTAACAGCACTTGCGAGTCTGACATGCTTATTTTAGCAGGTGGTGCTACTGAAGAATTTACCAAAAAACTCCAATATTCTTTTCTGAAACATTTTCGAGGTAACTGTTCAGTTAGAGATTCCGTGGCCCAGGATTAATCACTAAGCCTGTATTATTTCTAAAAAGAAAAACACAGTATAGAAAATAAAATTAGCAACTAACCATTGCACTCTCAAGCTACAGAACTATCAAATTAATAAGAACAAAATCCCGTTGGAGACTTAGAGCAGACGACCCATGATATAAGTGCAGAAACTTTGTTTAAAAGCCCCCTAACCTAAAACAGTTGAACTACAGAGACTTAACCATATAAAACTGAGACCAATTGTAAGAGTATTCAGTGGCTGCTACCACAGCTTTTTTTATTTTTTATATTTTTTACTTTATTTATTTATCCCCTGGTCTGCTGGCCCCCATCCACTGGTCCCTCCAGCCCCATCACCCCGGCATCTGTCAAGACTCACCTCTCCTTTCTCCCTTCTTCCTCCGAGGTGCCCAACTAGCCGGGTGTGGAGCCTGAGGGGGACCGGTGTCATCCTGAGGGTATGCTGCCATTTTTCTCTCTATTTCTCCCCCATGTGCGGCACGAGAGCATGCAGTGATACCGAAGGCTGCGCGCGGTTCTGCATGCTGCACACTGGGCATCTGCTCCATGTCCATCCCTCTGTCTGTGGGTTCACTGAGCCAACCCCCAGCTGCTGCTAGGGGCCAGGCAAGCAGCAGACTCCATCCCCACTCTTCCCTAGGAGAGGAGAGCTGTCCTCCAGACACATGATCCTCTCCCGCTCCGACCGACCCCTGGTGACCCACTCGCACCATGAACATGGGTCACCGGCATGGCAGCAGGTAAGGCACCAATGCCTCAGCCCTCCACGCCACCAGGCTGGCCCACCACAGCCTGTTTACTTACACATATACAGTGTAGTATTGTACTTCTTGACTTAGTGCCCCCTTGCCCACATGGGTCTTTCCCTCAACTTACATTATTAACCCTGGCCCAGCGTAATAAAGCTATCCTCTTCCTGCAGCATTCCAAATGAATACACAAACTACCCTTCCTCCACCCACCCTCTCCCCAATCTTGCTCAGGCCTCCTGCTACTGTCAGACAATGTTGAATAAAACCTGGGATCTAGTAAGAGGCAAAAACTAAACCATGCGATGAGGGCCACTCCTGAACCCCTAACCTCCTGCCCTAACTGGCTTAACTCCACAGGTCTCAAAATAGTGCATGTGAATATACAGAGCATTAGGGGAAAATGGCAGAATTGGAATCCTGGATACTGTATTACAAACCAGACATTCTCTGCATTACCAAATCGTGGTTAAAACCATCCATACTATCTCACGAGGTCGCCCTTCCTGGCTATGCCTACTACAGACGGGACCAGGTCCCGAGAAAGGGAATTTTTTTTTGAATTTATGCAACAGATGGATTGGTAGTCAATAAATTAACTGACTTAAAGATCAGCTCAGCTGCAGAGTAAGTCTTTATCACAGTCACCCTTGGCGAAGTCAAGTATGTAACAGTAGGGTGCATCTATCTGCTCCTGAATCAAGCACCCTCCAATGCCGAATTCCTTGCTAGTCTGGACTCCCTCCCTAAGAAAGACACTATAATATACGGTGACTTTAACCTGAATTGGTTTGAGCCTCTTAAAACACAGTACCAAGCTACCCTACTGGACGCTAAACTGGAGCAGCTTCTTGACGATCTCACAAAACTGAATATGAAGTCAGGCAAGCACACTCTCCTAGCCTGGATACTAACTAATAATCCAAATTCTATAAGGCTGCTGGAATCCTCCCTGATATACTCAGTGACCATTCTCTGACTTTTTGCATCTGGAAGAATAATTCTCTGCACCCCCAAAATCCATAAAACTAGGGACCCAACCAACTTTGTTGCTGAAGCCTTCTGCTCAAGTCTCGCCACAGCTGACTGGTCACCAATAACCTCCCTTCCTGACATAAACCTAGCATTAGAATATCTGGTCAGTACCTTCACCTCCATCCTTGACCACCATGCTCCCCACAAACTAAGAAGATTAAAAGACACACACTCTTTCTGGCTTACACAGGAACTGAGACACTTCATGCGTTCTCTTGACAAAGCGTGGCATGCCTTCAAACTCTCTAGACTCCACTCTGACTGGAACACGTACTGCCAGCTATGCAACATTTGTAAATCTAAGATAGGCAAAGCCAAAAGGGAGCATCTCCTATCACTACAGGAGCAACACCTCTCCAGCCCCAAATGTTTCTGGAAGGAAATCAACACGCTTCTAAAGGGTAATGAAAAGATCTTCCCCAAATCAAAAACAGCAAACTGCTCCACACTGTCCTCACACATGGAGATAGCGGCAGGCCTGAACCACTTCTTTATGGACCTTGATACCTACAAAACCGACCATCCTGTTAATCATCCTGCGCTACCAGCTAGCCGACCAGAATTTCCACACCCACTCTTCCACTTAAAAACTACCTCCTGAAAAAAGGTATTTAAATTGCTAAGGGGACTTAACCCTAACAGCTCACCAGGGTTTGACTCTCTACCACCCACATTTCTCAGAATAGGTGCACCTGCACTTGCCTACCCGATCTCCTACCTAATCAATAGATCCTTCCTCATGCAAACCATCCCAGACAAATGGAAAACCGCAGCTGTTGTCCCAGTACATAAAAGAGGTCTGACCAACCTTATCGAAAACTATAGACCCATATCTATCTTGTGTCCAATTGCTAAAATCCAAGAAAGAATACTTTATAATTAACTATCATCCTACCTTGAACAGACCAATGCCCTCACTAATAGCCAGTATGGCTTTCAGAAATTGCATGGGACAGAAAGTGCTCTCCTGAGGGTCACCACTGATATATTCCAGGCTATGGACCAGGGCAAAGCCACTGGTGCAGTCTTTGTCGACCTAACGAAGACATTCAACCTAGTCAACCACTCACTTCTCATCAGTAAGCTTCACCACCTTGGTCTTGACAAAAACTTTCTCTCTTGGGTCTCTAACTACTTAGAGAATAGGTTTTAATGTGTCAAATGGACCGGTACCATCTCAACCTTATCTCCTATCACCGACGGGGTTCCTCTCCTATTTTCAATATTTATTAATGACCTTCCTCTGAATTGTGGAGGGGCATCGGTTCAGCTATATGCGGATGATGCCATCTTATATAGGTCCTCCTGTGACGTCTCAAGTATTAACTCTGACCTAACAAATGACTTTCAGACTCTAGAAACATGGTTTAAAAATGACCTACTAGTTCTGAACACAAAAGACTAAATCTGTGTTGTTCCACCATACCTGGTTTGACACAACCTCACAGCCCCCCTTGGTTATCAAATCATCCACGAACATTCAACTCGAAAATGTTGTCTCCTTTAAATACCTGGGTATAGTACTTGACAAGCATCTATCCTTCAATGAGCACATAACCTGTATCACTAAGGCTACTAATCAGAAACTAGACCTTCAATATCGCATTTCTCCCTACTTCTCAAGTAGTGCAAGAAGCACTATTGCCTCTGCCACACTTCTCCCAGGCCTCTTCTATGGTGCCTCTATAATCCACTCCTCTAAGGCTACACTCCTGAACAAACTCAAAATGGCCTATCACAGAACTGCCCGATTTGCTATTAAGGCCCCAGCTCGTGTCCATCACTGTAATGTGCTGAACAATTTGGGTTGGCCATCTTTCATGGCCAGACTTAACCTCCCAGTATATTACGCCACCTTCAAGCTAATACACCTCCCATCTCCTCAGAGTATATCTAACCTACTAACCCTGAAACCCTTCCCACAAACACTCAGGTCCTCACACCTCCCAGTGCTGGGTCTGTCCAAGACTCGCCTAACTGTTGGAAGAATATCCTTCTCCTTCGCAGCACCACAAAAGTGGAATGACCTTCCACACTCACTACTCTCATGCAAGTCCATTACTCTCATCAAAAGATAATACAGAGAAATATTTTACAAGCTTTCTGTCTGTAATGGGAACTGTACCTAATCTTCCTCAACTTCTCCACCTGCTTGCCTACACTCTCCTGGTGTGTATAATCAGTGTCTAGGGCTATGAGTCTGTACACAGCCAATTGATTGTACTCTGCACTTAAGTACTAATTGACTCTATTACGATTATATTATATGCTTGTATCAACCTTAATGTTTGTTCGCCTACAGTATGTTGCAATTGACATCTGTAATTTGTACTGTCTCCCAATGAAAGGGATGGCTAGTGTAGTCCATGAATGTATGTAACCGTCCAATGATATTTGTACATAATTATCTATATCTGTACTGTTTTCTTATGCTTGGAACATTTGGTTCCCCGGGTCGCCCCTGAAAAAGGCACTTGACTGTCTCAGAGGGCCCACCCAGTCATCAAAATTTAAATAAAAATAAATAAAAAAATAAATAACTTCAGGTACATATGCTCTAGTTTTTTCCCTAGTACACCACATGTGTACTTTCCAGGTATGCATGTGCATCAGTTATGCAACCACACAAGATAATAATGTCAGTGCTTACAACTCAGGCTGGGATTAAATATGATCACTCCAGATGATTGTTTTGGGGGCGGGGGAGAGGCAGGGAGAATGAAGGAGCATAGCCAACCAGTTATCATCACTGGTAGCAAGTGCTGTCATTGGCAGGGCACAGCTGCATGGAAACTCAGAGACTGACTTATGCTAGTTAATTAGAAGTATTGCTGACTCAGTTTTAGTTAACACCTGGAAAAGACATTGCTCTGCAACTTCTCCAAACCCACCCTCCTGGTACCTCGTATGATGACCTTCTTAGCCCAGAAGTCCTTCCGTTATAGAGCCCCCTCCTGGCTAAACTCACTACCTAGCTCTGTCACCCTGAAAAGCAAGCTTGGTTGCATCAAATCCCTCCTCTGGGACCATCTCCTTGCCTCCCGCTCCTGTAACTGTCCCTAAAAAGACTATACACCCAGATCGTCCTTGCTTTGTCCTACCATCTGTGTTTTCTTCTGACAGCCACCAACTATCTGTTGACAAGGGACTCCTGTCTTGCCTATTCTCCCTATCTCAGATGCACTTTCTCTTGTGCCCTTGTGGCACCTACCATTGTTTGAAATGAAAACCCTCCAATTAATAACCTACCTAGTATCTTGGTCCAAAGTTTTCTTGTTCTACCTCTGTAAGGAAATTGTCCGATGTTATCTTGTCCTACCTCTGTAAGAAAATTATGTCCTTACTCACTGTTGGTTTGCTTTTGGTGTATACTGTAAACTGCTGTACTACTCTGACGTGGAGCCTTTCTAAAGGAGTCTCTGACTCAAAGGTTTGTAATTCCGGTACTGTTAAATAAATACATAAAATAAAAATTAACTCAGCAGTTGTGTAGAAAATGTCTCATCAGTGACCTCCAGCTTTTTGTCCTAAAAACAAGTTGCCATTTACTGCCTTCCATCTAAAGCTGCACTCCTGCATGGGTCTAGTTAGCTCCTCTCCATGGAGCCATCACTACACAGTAAAGAACTGGCAAAACTCACATTCCAGGGATTGTAGGGTTAAACATTAGTTTGGAGTAGACAGCTGTTTGGTAAAAATCACAGCTCTGTTTAAGGAAGAATCCCTCCCCCCAATCCCAGAAGAACATTGTCTGCCTATAGAGTTCCTCAGGGAGCATGGAGCCTCAAATAGCTGGTGTGTATATGGTATGGTAAGGGGCAGAAGTGAAGTGGAGTTATGCAAAGGAAGGGCTCTCAAGCTGATACCACGGAAGTGATAAATGTCTGGTGACTTTCTATGCTTAGGACATTATTATATCACTCAATTAGTTATAAGTAGCGCTGAAAAAAAGCAACAGTAGACATGGATGCTTCTACACAACCATAGCAGAATCTATTCGCAGAAATATAGGAGGCAAGGACAGAGAAAGAAAAAGACCAACCATCCAGTCTTAAATTAACATTATTAGAATTTTTGTTTTTTTTCAAGAAATGATCAGAGTTTGGACTGAAGTCTTACTAGCATGCTAGTATGTGAACTAGTGGGTCCAGTGCACTGCGAGTCCCGACTTACCTTGGCAGCACAGACCAGGCCACAGGCTCCCACTGGGCCATCAGTGTCTCCCAACGCCCATCTCTTTTTCTTTGACTGACACCTCCTCTGTCCCTCGCAACTCTCAGATGACCCGGTTAAGTTTTAATATTTTAAATACAGACAGACTGTTGATGACTCTATGAGTCACATGACGACTCTCAGGGCGATGAAGGCCAGGGGTCAGAGGTGGGATCATTGCTGGCTTATGACCTAGCTAGAAGAGGATAGACTGGCTTTGAGAAATCGCTACAGTGACTATGAAAGGGCAGTCATAAGAAGGAAGAGTTCCTGTCCAGGGAGATTGCGGCAGGGAGAAATAGACCAGCTCAGCTTTTTTGAACTGTGGACAGGCTGATTCACCCTGTCTGTCTACAGCCAACTCGTCAGTGGGTCTGGACCAGACCCACAGAGTGGGGACTGGATGGAACAGGGGCTCTCCCATTGCTTGGGCAGAGCTTCGATCAGGGAGGGTGGCGGAGGTCTCTGAGGTGATTTCGAAGCTGTGGCCCACTTACTGTGATCTGGACCCTGGCCTGATGCATCTCTTAGTGGGATGCATTGAGGTTGTTGGTTCAGTGTTCGCTCTGATAGTTGGGTGCTCACTTTTGGAGGGGGTTTTCCCCAGTGCCTTAAAGGAGGTGTTGGTGAAGCCCCTGCTGAAAAAAAAATCTCTCAACCCTAATGTCCTAGCAAATTATAGACCAGTCTCCAATCTCATATTTTTAGGGAAAGTTGTGGAGAAGATAGTGGTTCTGCAGCTCGAGGAACACGTGGAGACCTGTGACATCTACGAGCAATTCCAATCTGGGTCTCGGGCAAAGCACAGCATAGAAACGGCACTGGTCCGGGTACATAATGACCTCCTCATGGCAAGAGATTGAGGAGAGTGGTCAGTTCTTGTTCTCCTTGATCTGCCATCAGCATTTGATACTGAGGACCACATCATGTTGCTGGATTGACTTAGAGAGTGGTGTGGACTCACCGGTGTTGTCATCAACTGGTTCGAGTCCTTTCTCTCAGGTGGAAGGCAGAGGGTGGTGATAGGGAATTTCTCCCCGCCTCTGATCTGTGGAGTCCCTCAGGGCTCGATCCTGTCACCGATGTTCTTGATGTACATGTTGCCCTTGGGGAGGATCATCAGACAGTACAGTTTGAGTTTTCACTGCTATGCAGATGACACTCAACTGTACATGTCTTCTGTACCTGGGACAAGCGGTGCTGTCAAAGTGCTGAATAAACGCCTCGTTGAGATCCAGGTCTGGATGAACTGTAACTGGTTGAGACTTAACCTTGACAAGACTGAGGTTTTGGTGATTGAGCCTGGTCACGGGCAGGTTGGGGATGCCTCCGGGATGATAACAGGCCTAGTCCTGGGGTCAACACCATTGATAGCGTCCTCTAAGGTGAGAAATCTGGGCATGATCTTCGTCGACAGGCTGACATTTGAGGCACAGGTGTTGGCTGTCATCAAAAATAGTTTTTACCATATGAGGAACATTGCCCGGATTAAACCCCTTATTCCACCTGAAGACCTACCATCACTAGTGCATGCCTTTGTGACATTGAGACTAGACTATTGCAGTACTCTTTACCTCGGGGTCAGTGGGTGAACCTCTGCCGGCTACAGGTGGTGCAGAATGCAGTGGCCCGGCTGCTGATGAGATTGCCAGATCCTGCCATGTGACTTTGGTCCTGCGGGGTCCGCATTGGCTGCCGGTTTGGTGTGGGTTCTCTTCAAGGTGGGCTTGCTCACCTACAAGGCCCTATATGGACTGAGCCCTGGCTACCTGTCTGACCTCATCATGCCTGCCATTCTGGCTCCCTCCCTCCCTCCATTCCTCCACCCAGGGTCTCCTAACGGTTCTGAGGACTGGGCTGAAAACCTTAGGTGAACACTCATTCGGGGTGGCCAGCCCAGTCCTCTGGAACTTGCTTCCATGATCTTTGAGGGAGGCCCCCCAAGGTGGAAGCATTCAGGAGGGGCCTAAAGACCCACCTTTTTAAATTAGCCTACCCAGCTGACATATTCTAAACTGTTCTGAAAAAGTTTAATAATTTTATAGAATGTTTCATGATGTAAACTGTGACCCATTGATTGTTTGAAGTTTCCTGTACAGTGCCCAGAGCCCCAGGGATTGGGCGCCTGAAAAATAAATTTTATTTTACTTTACTCTAGTGTCCAGCGCACTAACACACCACACAGCGTGAACAGTGTGTGACACTACTTTTGGCAGGTGCTCGCTGATGCAGAACCATGACCCGACGTGATGACTGAGTGTGCAATGTGCAACATACACAACTGGGAGGCAGGGCGAGGAACAGGTCAAGGGAAAGGGGCAGAGGAAAAAATGTTTGGCCATGCAGGATCGCTCCAAATCACAGAAATTAGTGTGTGCCATGGGTCTTTGGGGGTGGAGGGGCTTGTCTTTAATCTAGAGGGTGCTGCAGCACCCCTAGTTCCAGCACCTGGCCAGACACTTTCCTATCCCTCCCTGGCTGTAAGAAAAAAAAGTAACAACCCAAGAAATTGGGAGGCTCAGATCACTAAGTTGTTACCAGTCTGGAGCTTGTAGCATACAAATTACCGAACCGCCAACGTAGGGACAAAGTCTTAAAAGCACTACAGCACTAACCCACAGACTCCAAATGCTTCAAAATAAAGACAAGGACCACTTATCTTGCTTCTCTTTATTTTCTGTAAAACGTGCCCATTGACTGTACCCATAAGGTCAAGAGCAGAAATAAACATAGCAGCAACAGTACTGTATGTTCTGTTTTACAATAGTACTGTCACCGCAATGTTTATTTGTGCACTTGCACCTTATGGCTATGACCAGTCAGCATGTTTATTTTAAAGCATTTGGAGATTCTGGGTTACTGCTGTAGCACTTTTGGGATGTTATCCCGATATTGGTGGTGTAGCAAAATCAAAACAAAAAATTGCCTTTGTTCCTGACATGCAGTCCCAGTAACCTGACCCTCCCTCAGCCACATGCATTCCCTCCAGGGCTCGACACAACACTTTCCAATCCCACTCCAGCTGCTGCCAGGAAAAAAAAAAAAAAACAGCCTTTATGTGCAAACAGACAAAGCAAGACTGACCCCACTGAGTTGTACCTGGCCAGATAGTCAACTTGGAAATCAAATGCTCACCATCCCTCTGTAGTGTGTGTCAAACCCTGTTGAAGTCCTTCCCTTATGAGCTCCCCATACCTGCCACTTCAACTATAATACCATATAAATAAGAAAAAAACAGTTACATAAGAACTTAATCATAACAGTAGATCTTCGAGGGAATATCTTTCATCAGATCATACCTCTGGAACTACCACCATCAGGCACCAGGATTACATGGAAGCTTTTTCCATAGCAGTCTGCTAGGGGCTTCCCACTCTAACATTATATGCCAACGCCGCCTAGGTATATAAACGTGGGTGGCCCTGCTCCCTCCTCGGTTCTTTCTCCACTGGGGACCATACAAGCTAGGCCTCCCTCTCTAGGGATACCGAGGAGAGAGATGAGGTGCCCAGCTATGAAAAGGCTGGAGCAACAGAAAAGCCAATCTGGAGACAGAGATAGAAGAGGGATGGAGGGTGGGGCAGCATGACCTGAAGAAAGAGATTCCCTCGAAGATCTTTTACAGTAAGTTCTTACATAACTGTTCTGTCTTCTTCATGGATATCTCTTTCATCAATCAGGTCACACCTCTAGAACAAGTCCCAAATGGGGTAGGGGAAATTATTTAACAAGGAAAGGCACACTAAACTGAAGCTCGTTTCCAGGTGCGACCTGGGAGCACAAGGAAGTTAAGTGACTTGCTCAGGGTCACACAGTATCCAAGTGGGGGCTGTGGGATTCAAACCCAAGTCTCCAAGTTAGCAGCTCAGAGCCCTAAACCACTGCGCTATACTGCCTCAAACAGTGCCAGCAAGCAAAACAGTCTGGGTGGCAGGAGGCCAATAGCCTAAGAAAGGAGGTTCTGAAGCACGGCTAGGCCAAAACCTGCCCTCTTTGTAGAGGCAATGTCCAACTGTAGTGCTTTGTGAAATTGTGGACAGTACTCCAAGTGGCAGTAACGCAGATCTCCGCTACAGACACATTCCTGAAACAGGCAACCAAAGTGGCCATGGCTGTAGTGGAATGGCCATGAACCACCCCAGGAAGTTCTTTACCGTACTCCCTATAACAAAAAGTAATACAGTTTGCCAGCCATCTGGACAAACACTGTTTAGAAACTGGAGCACCTTCTTTCCCAGTGGCAAACGAAACAAACAACTGAGAGCATTTTCGATAGGCCTTGGTACCTGAGAATTCTGTGGACATCTAACGTATGGAGCAATGCTTCCCCTTGATTGGCATGCTCTGGGTAATAAACGGGCAGGTGGATGGATTGATTTAAAGTAAACTCATATACCATCTTAGGGAAAAACTTGGGTTTAGTATGCAAAGACGCCCTGTCTTTGGGGAAAATTGAAAAAGGTTGCTCACACATGAGAGCCTGTATCTCTGAAATCCTTCAAACAGAGGTAATGGCAACTAAAAGTAATGCTTTCCATGACAGAAGGTGTAGCTTGCAAGATGCAGCTGGCTCAAAAGGAGGCAGTGTCAATTTTTCTAGGACAAAATTCAGATCCCAAGCCGGGACCGGATTACAGATAGGAGGCTTCAGATGGAGAATGCCTCATAGAAATGTACGGGTCACGTCTAGCTGGGCTATGGTGCAACCTTCGATGGGCACATGGAAGGCTGAGATAGCAGAAAGGTGTACTTTAACAGAGGCATATTGAAGGCCCGCATCACACAGGGAAAAGAGGTACTCCAGAGCCTGGTTCACTGGACAGGTGAAAGGGACCATGTGACAGGAAGTGGCCCAAATTGAGTAAGCAGCTCTGGTGGAGGGTTTCCTAGCAGCCACCAGGACATCAGCCACCTTCTGAGAGACCCCAAATCAAGCAATGGCTATGTCTTCAGGAGCCATGCATGCAGCTGGAGCAACTTGAGGTCTGGATGGACCAGGGTTTGCTGTGCCTGTGTCAACAAGTCCCTGCAAAGGGGCAAGGGAACCAGAGGTGCCACAGCCAATTGTTGCAGTAATGGAAACCATACCTGACGTGGCCAGAATGGTGCCATCAGAATTAGAGTGGCCCTTCTAATTGAAGCTTGATGACAACCCTTTGGATCAGAGGAAGGGGGTTGGGGGAGGCATACAGAAACCTCCCTTTCTAGGAAAGGGACAATGCATCTTGCCAGAAAACTCCAGGCCCTGGATCTAGCAAGTAAAAACGTGGCACTTTTGCATTGAGCGGGGACTCAAAAAGGTCCAACTCTGGATGACTCCACCTGTTGAACAGGTCTTCTACAACTGAGGTAAGCAGCTCCCACTTGCGCACTCTGGACTGTTACCGGCTGAGGCTGTCCACGAAAGCATTTTGGTCACCTGAAACATGGATGGCTGACAATTCTAGACCATGTTCTAGAGCCCAGTACCAGACTCATTGCCTTCTGGCACAGGGGTTAAGAATGAGTCCCCCCTTGCTTGTTGATGTAATAGACCACACTGAGGTTGTCTGACTGCACCAGCAGGGGACCCGGAGAGAGATGGTTCTGGAAGGCCTCTAGGGCATACAACACTGCCTGCATCTCTAACATGTTTATGTGGAGGTGGGCCTCCATCAGAAACCAGGTTTCATGGGTCAGAAAAGGACCCAAGTGTGCTCTCCAACCTAGACTTGAGGCATCCACACTGAGGATCTGCTGTGGGAACGGGATGAGAAAGGGGAACCCTTTCAGAAGGTTGCTGGGGTCCATCCACCACCGAAGTGCCTTGCACACCGAGGAGGAGACAAGGACTGGCTGATCCAGATCATCAGTGCATTGATCCCACTGGACCCTCAGTGTCCACTGGGGGATCCATATGTGCAGTCTGGCCATAAGGACACTCACAATGGCTGCGGGCCATCAGGCCCAGCAGTCTCAGAAATGTCCTGGCTGTGACATACCAGCTCCAGGCGATAAATTGGGCCTGAGCTTTTAGACTTTCTGCCCTGTCCTGAGGAAGGAACACCTTTCCCTGAGCAGAATCCAGAATCTTCCCCATGTACTACAGCCATTGAGATGGGGTCAGGACAGTTTTACCATGTCAAATTGACAACACTGTTGTCAAAGTTCAGCATGGCAAGATCCCCAATATTGACAGGCAAAATTTCACCTGACATTGTGTGGTTTCGATCAGGGGGCAGCGCCCCCAAACCCCCCATGTGGGGGACTGTGCCTCCCGCACCCCCCTTCTTAAAATAACTAACTCCGAGTCAAAGTTGTTTGGGGGGGGGCAAAGTTGGCAAAAGAGCAAAATTTCGCCCTCAGGTGCCTCACAGCAACAATCTCGAAACCTGTCGAGATTGTTGCTGTGAGGGATTTCACTGTCTAGGTTTTACTCTTTGGTCAGCATACGGATCAGGACAGACTTGGGCAAGTGACAGTTATCCCAGAGATCGCAGAGAATGAAATAACTGCAGGGTACATTCTGTGGTCAGCAGGAGCATGTCCCTGGACTGTGCCTTCAACAGCCAATCATCCAGGTACGAAAAATGTACAGGCCATCTCTCATCTGAGGGCCTCTGCTACTGCTGTGCTAAGCATTTAGTGAAGACCTGTGGCACAGAGGATAAGCCAAAGAGCAACACCAAGAACTAGTAGTGTTCCCCAGAACAGGAACCTGAGGAACCGCCTGTGTGTGGGGGGGGGGGGCAGGCCTTGAAATGTAGATAGGCATCTTGCCTGTCCAGTGTGCATAGCCAGTCTCCCTGTTTCAGTAGAGGGAGGAGGCCTGGCAGAGTGACCATCCAAAATTTGTTGTACTGGATGTAAAGATTTAACTCTTTGAGGTCTAGAATAGGCCTTAGATCCCCAGTGCACTTGGGGACCAGGAAGAATCGTGAGTAGAACCCCTTGTTCCCTTGCTGCCTGGGTACTGGTTCTATGTTTTTTTTCAACAATCTGAACACCTCCTCCCAGAGTACTGGGATGTGGTCTGGAGGAGGAGTGGAAGGGACAAGAGGAACTTCCAGAGGCTGTTCCAGAAGTTGTAGAGCGTGGCCCTTTTTGATTAGCTGTAGGATCCAAGCATCTGAAGTAATGGCCCACCACTGATTCAAATGGAGGGAAAAATGACCCCTGACCACCACATCCTGGCTTGGCATGGGGGGGGGGGGTCTGGCCAGGAGTCATGCTGAAGTGGAACCAGTGACTGAGACAGCATCTCCAGTTGTGGGGCTTTTGGCAGGGACACCAGTGAAGGAGAAGGGAGTAGGCAAGACAGAGCTGGCCCTGTGCTTGCCATACGGTCTGGTCCCTGACCCAGACTTGTGAGAGACCTTACAAAAGGAGGGTCTTGGCCTACTTTTGAGCTGGGTATGATAAAGAGAATGGACAGACCGAATGGCCCTACCAGAAGCCTGCAGGTCATTTATAATATCCTGCATGTCAGGGCCAAGAAGGTTGAAGCCTACAAAAGGGGCATTCAGAACATTTTTCTGGATGTCAGCAGCGAACCCAAAGACTCACAGCCAGGAGTGTCGTTTGAGGTAAATGTCAGTGGTAGCTGCTCTGAAAGTGGTATCTGCCATGTTGTAAATGGCTCTGAGGAGGTGTTTACTGACATCCTCCGTGGTCTGGAGAGACTTAAGGAGCTCGAATCTCTAGGGACCCTCTGGAAGGGATTGTGCCATGGCTTTGCCCTTCTTCCAGAGGGCATGCTGGTACTTGACCATATGGGACAGGTAGTCAGCTATCCTAAGGCCCCAAGTGGCCAAAGAGAAGGTCCTCTTACCCCAAAGGTCAATCCAATTAGATTTTCTATCAAGGGGAGGGAACCGAGGTGCTTGGGCACCTTGGACTGGTCATGAGTGGCCTTGATCACCATTGAATCAGTGTCAGGTTGGGCGGTACAGAAGGGATGCCTCAGAGGGGCCTGGCAAAGCTTGTCAGCCCTCCTGGGCATGGCAGGGATTATGTTGGGCTGAACTAGGCAGCATTGGCAGCATCCTGTAAGGCTGGTAACAATGGAGGGATGACTTTTGGTAGAGACTCATGGATCTCCAGGAAAGCCACCAGGTTCTACCTGGTGATGTCTTTTTCTTAAGTCTGGAACTCCATTGTGGCCTGGAGCTGCTTCATAACATTGAAGAAGCAGAGGTCCTCAGGGGAGACCTTGGGGTGTGTTGCACTGAGTCCTCACTCCCCAAAGAGACAGTGGACCTGTCTGAGGAAACAGCCAGAACATCCGGCTCTTCATCCTCTTCATCAGGGAGGATAAGGTCAGGGTGGTACTCCTTCTCAATATCTACCTGTTCTGAGATAGGGACTGGCGGCAAAGACACCAGGGAGAGCATCGGGCAAGAAGGTTGAACTGGAGTAGACACCAAGGCAGCACCTGATGGCAGTGGCAACAAGGGCCCCGGCCATGGAACAAGCTGCTGAATAAGAGCCGTGGTAAGGGAGGTAAGCTCCTCAGTGAGGTTGTCAGCAGGTACAGAGAGCACCAATCGTCAACGGCTGTGACAGCAGGAGCAGAGAGCTCAGTGCTGTCGAATCAGTGCATGTTATGGCAGAGCCAGAGGGGCCCAGCACCTGTGGATGTTGCTGTACAGGAGGTCGCAGTGGCAGGGCTGGCACCAATGAACCAGAGATTGATGGACCATCACCAGCCATAGATAGGCTGGGAGAATTATGGAGATGAATTATGTAGGTGCATGCACCTAGGAAACAAAACCCCAAGGGAAGAGTACACAATGGGGAGTGAGATACTAACAACA
Source organism: Neoceratodus forsteri (assembly GCA_016271365.2). Classification (NCBI taxonomy): domain Eukaryota; kingdom Metazoa; phylum Chordata; order Ceratodontiformes; family Ceratodontidae; genus Neoceratodus; species Neoceratodus forsteri. Next base: position 1,553,811,389 of record CM057450.1, read on the forward strand.
ACAAAAATGGAAAAGGACCTGGGGGAAGTCATATCAGATGACCTAAAGGTGGGCAAGCGATGTGAGAGGGCAGCAAGGATGGCTGGGGAGATACTGGGATGCATAGGGAGAGGCATCACCAGTAGAAAACAGGAAGTTATTATCCCTCTGTACAGACAGCTGGTGAGACCCCATCTGGAGTACTGCGTGCAGTTCTGGAGACCCAATCTCCACAAAGACATAGACAGGATGGAAGCTGTCCAGAGGAGGGCAACTAAAATGGTACAGGGTCTGCACCGGAAGACATATGAAGAGAGACTTAAGGAGCTTAATATATATAGACTCGAGGAAAGGAGGGAGAGGGGGGACATGATAGAAACTTTCAAGTACCTCAAGGGAATCAACAAAGTCCAAGAGGGTAGCATCTTTCAAAAAAAGAGGTGTGCAAGAACAAGGGGGCAAAATTTGAAGATAGAGGAGGCGGCTCAGAGGTAATTTAAGGAAGTATTTTTCACAGAGAGGGTTGTGGATGCATGGAACGGCCTTCCAGAGGAGGAGATGTGAGTCAAAACAGTAGTGGAATTCAAGCATGCATGGGACAGTCATAAGGCAATTCTAGGGGGTGGGGGTAGGAAGAAGAAGGCTGCTGGTTAACCAGGTTCTGCAGCTTATCTATTAGGTAGGGAAATGGGCAGACTGGGTGGGCCAAGCGGTCCTTATCTGCCGACAAATTCTATGTTTCTATGTTTCAAATTCTATGAGACAGAAAAACATCAATGCACACGGGAGAAGAACTTTGAGCCAAAAAGTGCACATTTATTTAGGACATACAGCAGCAGTTCCCCCGTGCCTCGAGGGTAGAGACCCTCTTCATCGGGAGGGTCACATAATATGCATAGTTAAATAGCTAAAGTGCATAGTGACATAATTAAAAAAAAAACTGAATTAATCAATAAACATAGTGTTACCACATAAGCCATTATACACAACACAAGTTAAACTGACTGCCGGAGAAGGCCTGGAGGAAGCCAAGGCCTGTACAGCAAGAGAAGAGGTTGTCAAACTTGGGGGAATGGTCCTTGGAGCGTTCCTTGTTCCGGTGAGAGTGTTTCTCCAAAGACTTGTCCCAGGCCTTAGTGGCCTGAGAGCCTGAAGAGGAAGCCGACAACTGGGAGGGGGGAACGACCCTTGCTCTGATCTGGTTTCTTGGTGATTCATCAGAAAGTTCTGTAGGGCTTTCTTGCATCCTTACTGAGTAGTGAGGTAGAACTTCAGACAGAGCTCACAGGCAAGGGCATTGTGGCTAGGCCTGAGGCAGCAAACACTAAGATAATGGTCATCTGTCAAAGCGGTTTTGTTTCTGTAGTGGCAGTGATGGAAGAGGCGGACAAAACAGTAGTTCTCAACATTCAAAAGGCAAAGAAATCACTTTGATATAAAGTGAGCCAAAGGCTAAGGAAAAAAAAGGAAAGTAAATTTTGGCAGTCAACTGAACGACGAAGCTTCCGCTGAGTCTGTGTGTGTAAGGTCGATGGCGGGAAAGAACTGAGGAGGGAGCAGGGCCGCCCATGCTTATATACCTAGGCGACGTTGGCGTATGACATCGGAGTGGGCAGCCCCTAGTAGACTGCTAAGGAAAAAGCTTCTGTGTGATCCTGGTGCCTGATGGCAGTAGTTCCAGAGGTGTGACCTGATGAAAGAGTTATCCTTGAAAAAGATCCTACACTTCCCAAGGACTAGAAACAAATTCACATTTTTACAAACCACCTCCCCAACTGACCCTATACCTGTGGTGCCAACTGTATTGTCAAACACTCCTCCCTCTCCCTCGGTTTCTATGTACATTTTTCAAATCCCCTGAAGAGTCCATAAAATTAAGGTTCATCTTTCACTCATGACACTCAGTGATTAAACAAAAGTAGCACGCATCACAATGCATGCACTTTTTTATCCACACAGAAAAAGGTCTTCAAATTCAATTCAAGTATTCTTCATTTTTTTAAAAACTGATCCAGTTATTTTCATGTTTTTGAAGTAATTCAAATTGACTTCGATTGTACCTCAAACACCAGTTTTTATCCACTGAAAAACTTCTCAATTTGTTCTCAAATGCCCTTCAAAAATTGCAAAAAATGCTAATTAGCCTTCAGAAATAAAACTGAACTAATGGTAATGAACTGTTATGAACAAGACCTTCAATTGTACCTGAAATGCCTTTTAAAGTGCAACAGTCCTAAAACATAAGACTCAAATGGCCATCAAATCAGAAAAACTGTCTGTCCCACCTATGGGCCCCATTTTCTTCCACCCAGACTAGCCCCAGAACCAGCCCTAGGCCCTCTGGCTAGCATCCCCTACCTACATGTCCCCTCTCTGTCCACCCTGACCTGCAACTGGACCCAAACCAGTCTTCCCCACCTATATTCTCCCTGTCCCCCACCCTGAATCAGCCATGGGACTGCTGGGTTGGCCTGCCTCGCCAATGTCTCCATGGTATCCTCAAATGGACCAGCCTTGGGATGACTGGAATGGCCTCCCATGTCTACGTTTCCACTGCCCACCCATTCAGACCAGGCCTAGGAGCACTGGATCTGCCTACACGTGAAGCTTGCCAGGATTAAACCCAATTCTGTAGGATGCTGCAGCAGAGTTACTACAGTAAACAATGCAATTTCAATGGTAGTCAGTCCATTTTGTCATGCAGCAAACTAACACTGCACTTCATCCTGGTGGGCTTCACTGTACGTCCTCCATGTCCTTCGGTCTGGATCAGTGTTGGGATCCAAGGTTTAGCTTTCCCTAGGAAAATCTCCCCTTTTTGCCCACTTGGACTATCCCTGGGAACCCATACTGGCTGTCTCCATGTATGTCACCATGTTCCTTCACCTAGATAATCCCTTGGCCAACGAGACTAGCCTTCCACATCTATGACGTCCCTGCCTACCCAACCAGACCTGCTGTGGGACCCCTGGACTGGGTTTTCCCACCTATGTCCCAATATCCGTCCACCTGGACCAGCCATGAGACCACTGTACTGCCCTCCCTCATTTAAGTCCCTCCTCTTCCCCCACCCAGACCAGCTCTGGAATCTCAAACTGCCATTTCCACCTACTGTATGTCCATCATTCTGCCCACCAGGACCAGTCCTGCAAACCCTAGAAGAGTATTTGACACCTCCACATTCATCTCCCACACTGTACAGCACCTGAACTCCTAGACAGGTTTCCTAAATTCACTTCTACCCTTTCCTTCTAGCAGGACTAGACAAGGGACTCATGGAAGGGTGTCCAACTCACACCTTTTCCCTTATTTTGTAATTGGACCATCCATAGGACTCCTATACAAGGGTCCCACACTTGTATCCACCCCCATCTCCCACCTGTAGCACTCCTAGATCCATAGAACTTGGGTCTGAAACACATCTGTATCCACTTCTCCCACTCATACCATCCTTAGGACCCTAAAACGGGACAGATACCCACATGCACCATCAGATTTACTACGGCAGGTTCTATGTGAGATTGGTGACTGTGGAAGTGCGACCCGCAGAACAGCAACATCAGGGTGGCAAAAACAATTTCACCACCCTGACAACCTCAGCGCATGGAAAAAACGGCACCAGGGACTGAAAATGCCTTTGATTGGGGGGGCACAGCCCCTCCACCATGGGGGCTTTGCCCCTGCACCCCTACTAGGATTCTCAACCTCGAGGGGCATACAAAAAAAAAGGTTTTGGGATGGGCGCAAGAAAAGCACAGCACGGCCCGGACCCAGACCCATACCCAGAACTCCAGCACTGCAAGCGGAGGCCAGCCCCCGATGCCATGGTGCAGCTCGGCAGCTGACTGCAGTGCCATCCCCTACATCCCCTCCGCCCTCTCCCAGACCACACTTGCCATGCTCGCTCTCCTACCCCGTGTGGGTGTACACGTGACAACATCCTGTTGCTAGGGTCGCCCACCCCACCACATCTGGTCACCCTCCCTGCCCCCTCGCCTTTCGGCTTTCACCCATATCGCGTCGCCATTTCGGACGGTGCCATAATTCAGGCTCCTACCTCATGTGCTACCACTATGGCATACCAAAATGCCGAATCCGGACACCCAGGAGCTCAAACATTATAGCCTGATAGTCGGTATCCCAAAAGTCCGGAATTGCCCACAGCTAAAGTTTTTTCTGTGTTTCAGGGAGCTTCGCCACCCATACCCCCCTTATTTATGATTGCCAACTCTGCTGTGGGCAGTTCCAGACTGTCAGAATACTGATGATTGGGCTATAATTTTCGGGCTCCTGGGTATCAGGATTCGACAATTCAGTATGCCGAAATACTTCCCCTTTATCTTCCATTTGGACTACCCTTAGGGTCATCATACTAGGATTCTGACACCATCCGCACCTTGTTTCACACCATTCCTAGAACCGCAGAACCGGGATTCAACACCAACCATACTCTGTGCCCCCCCCCACAGACCACCTATAGGCCCCCCAGAGCCTATTTAGTCATCAGAATCATGAAAGGGCCCCCCAACAAGGCTTCCCCAGCTATGGCCTCTTCTTCCCCAACCTGGTCCTCCCAGGGGACCCACATAATAGACTCCTCCACATACGTTCACCCTCTTCTCCCATCTGGACCACCTAGGGAACCACCCGAACCACGCTGCCTCCACCCAGGACACTGGGGGATTGGAAACCTATGGTCATGATTGGGGGCAGTCAGGAGCCTAACAACATTGTTATGGGGGTGGGGAAACCTGAAGCTGGGGATGGGGCTCGAGAGCCTGCTGCCAGGGCTAAGAGGGGTATGACACATTGGCTGAAGGGGTGGTCAAGAGCTAGTGGTCCCACCTTCAGCATGTAATGGGTGTGGGCACACCATTACAGTCAATCCACCCAATACAGATTAAGTAGAGGGACTTACCTGACCACTATGGGAGCCAGAGGTAGGAATCTTGAAGGGATGTTGTCCACCACACCAAAAAAAAAAAAAAAGTAGAAAAGGGGGTCACAAAGGATCCATGGTTCTTAGAAGGTACAGTAAGGATGGAAAGGACAGGTTAGGGATAGAAATATACTTATCTGATGGTTAAGATCAGACATGTCAAATAAAATTAGGTTAGCCGGGGAAAAAATAGAGGAGCAGAAACGGAAGGGAACGTAAGTGTGGTTTGGGAAGGGGCTTAGCCCAAAACCCCTGTGCTTCTATTGGTGGCCCTGTGACCAGTGTAACCCCTAGGTGGCTCTATCCCACAGGCTACTACCCCTGCCTGCTTGGCTAGTAGTAGGTTAAGGGGCCTAGATTCTGCAACGGGTGCCTCTACCCGGAGGTCAGGGTTGGTAGTGGTCAAATTAACCTGGGCACAGCCCTCCGGGACACTGTGACCCCCCTCTTTCCCTTCTAGTGGCCAGAGCAATATACGATAATCACTTTCACAGCACCCCTTGTACACCATACCAGTACCCACACTGTTTGCACTTACCACCAGGGCTGGTTCCTCTGGCTCGAACCTGGGACGCCTGTAAAACAAGGTTATGCATGGTAAATAGCAACAGTACAGCACTTTGGCACAAACTGGAACCACAGTCAGGTTAAATGCAGAAAAAGTCAGATCTGATTTATTCGGGGGACTTTAACAAGGAAGGGGCGTAATCAGGTTGATTGGCTTAAAGGCTATATTAATCAAACAGTTATGCATGCACTTTAAGTCCCCACACAGTCACACCTCTGAGTACCCAGGTAAGAGACGATGGGCTAGCCAGGGACGTTGCAGCTGGTTGGGGCCCTGTGATAGAAGAAAGCAACATGCACAACACACACTATTTGTAATCCGGAGCCGGAGGGCTCAGTTCATAAAAAAAAAAAAAACAACAAGACAATCAGATGACAACACTTTAGATTTAGCTGTTGTTGCAGGGAACTACCCTGATGAATACTTACGATACCCAATACTGGACACAGGCAGGATGAAATCGAGACTGCAGGTTGTTGAGCTGGAGTGCCCGGAGAAGCGGGGCCCACACAAATCAACGAGGCATTGTTCCTGTTCAAATGTTGAGCAGGGGGCTGATCCTCAGGCAGTTCTGTCGTCGATGGCTTTCTCTGTGCAGTGGGAAGTCAGGCTGGGCAAGTGTGGCAAGGCCCAGGCACAATGGAGATGATTTTGGATTCAGTCCGTGGGTCTGGATGCAGTTTCCAGCAAGCAGAATACAGTTCAAACCACAGTGGGGAACCAAATTACGACCCACTAGCAGCACACAGCACATTTACACATAAGGCAATTCTAATGCAGCTTCCAACAAGCAGAACACAATTCGAACCATAGTGGGGAACCAAATCAAGACCCACTATAAGCACACAACACATTCACATGTAAGGAAATTCCACTGTACCAGGCAAAAGGCTCTCCGGTTGCAGTTACAGAGTCTCTGCACAACCCGGGAGTTCAAAGGTGGCTGGAAGTCCAGACAGGCCGATCGCATTCAGCAAATCTTCGGTCTTCTTCGGATTGGAGCCTGGTTACAATTCAGTGGCTTACTTTGCTCTCCCAAGTTCGGATTCAGTCTGAAAAAGACACAAGTTCCCTCTCAGGGACAGCAGACAGACATGCAGACCAAAACTCAGACCTTTCCACAGTTTTCCCACGTGAATCTACACCGGGGCTGCTGCTTGAATCATTTAAGCTGTTATCTCTTCACTTCCCAACTCAGAACTGAAGCTAGTTGCAAGGAGCTTGGGAATTTTCCCAAGATCCAAAAGGTTCGGTTGGCTGATCTGTCTGTCGGTCACAACAAGGGCTCCCCCTCCAGGTTATTTTAGACACCAAAATGCAAAAACTACAATTCCTACAAGTTTTGACCCCACCAGGTCCCTGTAGGCGGTCTCCATTTTAGAGTCCCAACAGTACTGATTGGCCCATTCAGACAGTCCCTGGCTAAGTTGGTGGAGATAAACAGAACAGCCCTTGCTGCAAAGAAGGCAGATTAGAACAAACTGCCATATTATTACTACTCTAACAAATGTTCGGCAAACAAGCACATCTTCTAACAGAGCTCTCTTTTAGATTAATTAAGACTGCAATCCAGGCAGCTCTTAAAGAGACAGTACACAGAGGCTATATAGGCACTCTCGGGCAGTCACATTTAAACTGCAGAAATGCAGGACACCAGCCTGGCAGTGAGCATTTAGACAAACTCAAGGAAGACTTTTCGGGAACCCCCATTTGTAGGGGGGTTACACCAGTATTGTACTTGATGGCCAGGTGGGCTATTGGAAGCTTTTCAGGGGCTAGTAGGCCTGTTGGTAAATAAAAGAATGCTACTGGCAGTCTTGCAGGCTAGGAATGCCATGGGGGTGGCTACTAAGTAAAATGGTAACCCTGATTGTCTAATACACTATGGCTAAGGTCCATTTTCCTTTTAAATGAATTAGTACCCTTCTCTGGGGTCTAGTGGGGGCTGTTTAAGCCCTAGTGTTTTGTGGGTGCTGCTGATGTGGAACAGTGGCAGGAGGAGGATATACTTGGGTTGCACCTGCAGCCAACCACATAGCGCAGTCATGCTACAGTTAAAGTGCCTACTGCCTGCGGGCACTTGTAACTCCCAGCCCACACAAAGCTCAGCCTGCGGCCCACTCTGCAGGCGTGCGGGATAGAGAGAGACTTGAGAAAGAGAGAAAGGAGCCAGAGGGAAGTGGAGGAAGCAATAATAGAAGCACCTCCCCCCTCACCTTCCTAAACCATTGCTTCGGCAGCAGAGTTTATACCCCAGGGGGCTAAAGCAAGGAAGAGGTCATGGAAGAGCCACATCCCCCAGCTGCAACAGCAGTTTTGGAAGTTGGGGCTGGAAGGTGGCAGGAGCTGCCATTGAATGAAACCACTCCCACAGTAATGCTGAATCCAGGAATGGAGTGCAAAGGTGGCAGGAGCTGCCAAGGAGTAAAACCACTCCCGTGGCAATAGTAAAGCTGCAGGGGTTGTAAGAATGGGAGAAGAGAGGGTGGCGGTAGTAACAGTGGCAGGTGCTTATTTATTTAGAAGGGATTCACTAGGAAAGCAACATGAACTGTAAACAGCTTGTTTCCAGAAGCGCCCTGAGGGGTTGGGGTTACATAGGAAGAAGCGTGGGACAATCATTTACAAGAAACAGAGAACAGAATCATAGACATTACAAGTAGTAGACAATTAAGAAGTAGTGCAGCGTACAAAATCTATACATTTCAATTACAGACCAGGTAAAAAAAAGCATTTGTCAATGCCGAATGTTTGCTTGCTGGCATTGGCATTGGTAGTGTAGGAGTTACAGAGCTGCATAATAGGAATGGCAGTGAAGTATTGAACCGAAGCCAACCCCACCACCACCCTGCAGACAGTGACAGGCACTGGGGTGTGCCTTTGGGTCATCAGGCATAACGGCCACGCCATTTCACCACACCCTACCCTGCAGACACCGACAAGTGTCATGGTGTGCCTTGGGGTCTTTGGCTGCTATGCCTACCCCATTCCAATAGGAAATACGGTGAGATGGGTGTAGGAGAATGGGGTGAACTTTGGGGCCGAAGAGTCCAAGGCACACCTCGATGCCTCTCACTGGCTGCAGGGTGTGGAATGGTATGAGCATTACAGGCAAGAATCCCAAGTCGCACCCCTGATGCCCGTCATTCTCTACAGGGTGGGGCGTCTTGGTCAGAAACACTAACGCCTCAGGCATTCATTGGTATTTTCACTCCAGATTTTCAACATGTTTTTTTTTTTGTGACCCCCACCTCATGAACAGTGGCAATATCAGTTTGTTAGCAGAAAGCTGCTTTTGCACAGCGACTACGGCATTTAGCACCACAGGTGCAAAAACACATACTGAACAGGATGTGAAAAATGACAGCTGTACTGTTCATGGGGAGATGTAAAAAATGGCAATGTTGAAAATCTGCAGTGAAAATATAAAAAAAAAACTGGTAAAGTCACGAGCGTGCATAGAAACTGTGCAACGCACACCCGTAATGTAATTAGTTTGGGGATTTTTTACAGCAGATTGTCAACACAGGCATTTTGGGACCTCTGATCATGAACAGTGTCACTGTGATTTTCTTTATCTGTCCTGAATAGTGATTCCCACGGCGACCACGCATTTCTGTGCTGAAAGAGTGAAAACACATTTCAGCCATGTTGTGAAAAATGACAGCTGTACTGTTCATAAGGAAGTGTGGAAAAATGCCATTGGTGAAAATCTGGACTGAAAATATTACAAATTCATGAACTTACCAGGGTGCGTGGAAACTGCGCAATGCTGACACATGACACAGTCATTTTATGGACTTTTGTCACCAAATTTTAAATATAGCCATTTTCTGCTCATGAACAGTATGACTGTGATTTTCTTAATCTGTCCCAAACATTGCTTTCCATCGTACGCTACATGTGCGGAAACACATTTTGGGCAAGATGTAAAAAATGGCAGCTGTACTGCTCATAAAGAAGTGTAATAAAATGGCAATGTTGAAAATCTGGCGTGCAAATATTAAAAATTCGCAAACTTGCGAGCGTGCATAGGAACTGCGCAACGTGCCCTCCTAAAACAGTCATTTTGGGAATTTTTTCACCAAATTTTCAAAATAGCCATTTTAAGACCTCTGCTCATGAACAGTGTCACTGTGATTTTCTTGATCTGTCCCAAACATTGATTGCGCACACCGATTGCGCCATTGTGCGCTACATGCGCGGAAACACATTTTGGGAGAGATGTGAAAAATGACAACTGTACTGCTCATAAGGAGGTGTTGTAAAATGGCAATGCTCAAAATCCAGAGTGTAAATATTAAAAATTTGTGAACTTACTAGCATGCGTAGGAACTGCGCAATGCACGCTCGAAAAACAATCATTTTTAGGAATTTTTTCACTAACTTTTCAACATAGAGTTTTTGAGAGCCCACCTTATGATCACTGGCACTGTCATTTCACTAATCGGTCCTGAAAGGTGATTTTGTGCAGTGACTGTGAAATCACCCTTCAGGCCTGATTTATGCCATGACAGTTTAAGAATTCATGAGGAGGGGTCCCAAAAACCCCCTGTTGAAAATTTGGTGTCAGAATTCCAAAAAATGCCTGAGATATGCATTAAAGTTGAAAAAAACCCTATTTATTGCATTATACAGCTTACCGGCATTTCCTCAGTTCATGGTCGGCTTTGAAGAGTGTAGACGTGTTCCCGGTCCACCGAAGATCGTCGTGCTGAGCTCCGGAGGTAAGTATGGGGTGAGGTGTGGGTGTGGGGAGGTAGGGTGCGCAGAGTGGTGGGCAGGGAGACTGCCAAGGGAACTTTTTTTGTTTACAGGTTCTGTTTTTTCTAGGAAGACAACGTGGGATGTTTGCCACGCTGGGGTGGGCTCCCAGCGTGGCAGCTGGAAGACTGTTTGGGGGGCTGGAGTTGACAGGGGATGGGGCACCCCTGTCGGCCATAACAAGTTTTGTCACGCTGGGGTGGGCTCCAGCGTGCACCTGGAAACTTTTGGGGGGCCTGGGCCGGCAGGAGATTAGGCACCCGTTACTCATACAGTGTGTGCGTGGGGGAGGCGCAGCAGATGCGCGCTGTGCGTGCGTGTGTGTGGAGGGCGCTGCTCACTGAAGCGGAGCTCTCCCTTTCAACTGTACGGCACTGCATTTTCAACTGCTGTCATAGACAGCTGCAGCATTCATTGAAGAACTGCGGCCGTGCCAGCAAGCACACTGACTGAATTGGAAGATGGGTGCCACACCTCCGAAAACTCGGATGATGGCACTATGTTTCTTGCACATGCGTGCAATCAAACATAAAAACATGAACGTAAGTTACATCACAGCCTCATGATGAGCAGAGCAGAAAAAGTTATTGGATATGACTGTTGACTTAAACCAGGCAATAAAGTGTGGAGAGACTAAAAGTAGATTACAGTACTAGTACTTTGAGACTGTAAGGAGGCCTAGGGGGTAAGTACTTGGTTGGGATGACAGTAGCCAAGCGCTAGCGGATTGACCTAGAATGTAAAATACCAAGGGTGGGTGTCAGAGGGAGGGGAGGAGAGAGGCCTAGGCATTCACCACAACCCCCCCCAAGGTGCTGAGAACCCCTGTTAGGGAACGTTGTTTAACTAATTGTTAGGGGACAAGGGAGCCGGCATTAGAAAAGTTAAAGGGGAACGGTGGAAAAGGATAAAGGAACATGGACAAGGGGTGGGGTTACTAGGGATAGTGTGAGGTGGGAGGGTCAGTTAAGGAAGAATTGGGGGTAGAATGGTGGAAAAAGAAAGGAAGCCATTGCCTTCACTCCTTCAGGAGGCAAAGAACCCTGCGGTGGCAAGGGATGGGAAGCTGGCAGAAGAAAGTAAAGTTGGACTAAGGGGAGAGGGATAGGGAAGCCAGTGTTTACACACTTTTCGGGATGCAAAGAACCCTGTAAGGAGGTGGGAGGCTGGCAGAGGAAGGAGGAAAGTAAGTTGGGCTAAGGGGGAGAGGGAGAGGGAAGCTAGTGCCAACACCCCATTCAGGATGCAGAGAACCCTGCAAGGAGATGGAGAGCTGGCAGATGAAAGTGTAACCCCCCTGCAAATGGGGGTTCCCAGAAGTCTTCCAGGAGCTTGCAGGAATGCTCCAAGCCTGGAGGTGTTCAGCATCTAAGCTGTTTAAATGTGATTAAAAGTGAGTGCTATTTGAGCCTCCATGTACTGCCTCTTTAAGATCTGTCTGCTTTGCAGACATAATTAATTTAAAAGGGGGATTTTGTGTTTCAATGCCCAAGTCACGCCCGGGCTGCTGTCAACTCGCTCCATTTCTGCTGTCGCTAAATGCACAGAGGGAGCTTTTTCAAAAGGTGTAACAATCTGCCAGGAATTGTTTAGAGTAATAATGAAAATACAGTTTGTCTAACCTGCTTTTCTTTGCAGTCTGAACTGTTTTTTCCTAGCCCTCCATTCTGGTTTTGAACTGCTGAACTGGACCAATCAGTGTGGGGGGACCTTTAAAATGGAGCCTGCTGCTGGCAAATCAGAACTTGACTCTCATTGTGGCCAGCCACCTATGTACTGTATGGCCAGTGCCTCTGGGAAATGTAGTTTGGACTTTGGCACCTTTTTGCACCAACAGAGGGAGCTCTATTGTGAGTGACAGCTGAACTAGCCAACTGAACTGGGAGGAACTCAAAGGAAATGCCCTGCTCTGTTACTGGAAAGCTCAGATGAGTTGTGACAGGGAAGAGGGAAGGAGGTCTGTGCTTCTACCGTGTATAGTTTCGCGCGGTAAGCATGTGTGAGGCCCTGAGGTTCGGCCTGCAGCCGTTGTAAGTGCCGGTTCGGACTGAATCTGGGTTGTGAGGAGAAAGATGGAAGTGTGAAGAGTGGAAACCAGGCTCACCCTGTAGAAGACTGGAGATATTGCTTAATTGCACTCGGTCTGTCAGGAACTGAAGCTGCTGTGTGTGCTCCCGGGTATTTTGCAGTAAGTGCGATCGGCATCAAGGAGCAGCCTGCCTGGTATAGTACTTTCCTTTTACATATGAATGTGTGTAGCGCTTGTGGGGAATCGCTATTTCCTGTCCCCTGTACTGTGTGCTGTGTGTTGAAGCTGGAAGCAAACCCCAGCTTGTCTCGGACTAAATCCATTTGCTATCAACTGCCATGGGGTCCAGCCACAAGGACCTTGTCTCCATGCCCTGTTGTTTCTGGCAATCCAGAAGAACATCCACCATCCGGTTCTCAGGTTGGGTATTGTGAGTACAAATCAGGGTGTTCCCCTGCAGCCTGCTATCAATTACAAGTGTGTCATCTAATTGTTGTTGTTTCACTTCTTCATGGACTGAGCCATCCGGCTTCAGATTACAACTGGGTGTTGTGCATATATTTTCTTCCTACAGGGCCCCATCCATCTGCACCTGCTGGCCAATCCCAGGCAACAGACCTGGTTAGCGCCCATCCTGGGTACCCAGAGAGTGACATTTGACTATATATATATATATATATATATATATATATATGCACAGTACTGTGATTTGATCTTTGCCAAAACTAATCAACCTGATTGCCCCCTCCCGTGTTACTGTCCCCTAAATAAATCAGATTTGTTGTTATTATACTATATACTGTCTGTGGTGTTGGTACTTATGGAAACAGTATTGCATTTTGCTGTGTATGTTGTTTAACCTTATTTTAAAGGGGGTCCTCAGAGACGTGCTGCAGAATCAATCTCGAGGGTAAGTGGTATCTACAGTATATGTGTGAAAAGTGTTCATATGTGGGGTATTGAGAAGGTAACTCCTGTGTATTGTGTGGACCACTAGTGGGAACAAAGGGGGATCACAGTGTCCCAGAGGGCTGTACCCAAGCTAGTTTAGCCACTACTAACCCTGACCTCTGGGTGGAGGCACCTGTCATAGAACCTAGGCCCCTCAACCTGTCAGCAGCCAAGCAGGCAGGGATAGTACCCTGGGATAGTGCCACCTGGGGGTTACAAAGCTATTGATGGTCTAAGGGGGGATAGGAGGGGTAGGGTGGAAGGGTGACATAGAGGGAAGCTAGCGGGGTGGAAAGCCAGAGCCTTCCTCCTTCAGGATACAGTAAACCCTCCATGAGAATGGGGATCTGGTAGAGGAAAGTGGGTTGGGCAAGGGGAGAGAGAGAAGAGGTGTTACATAGTTTAAGCCACACTGTGGCTTTAGGAATGCCAGGGGCTAAATTTCATTGTAAAGGTCTGCAGGATGCAGGTAAGATTGAGTGCTCCCAAGGGGAGTAACAGATAAGCCACCTGCAGCTGCAATCAAGCCTGAGAGGGTTGGTAAGTGAGCGGGGGACAGTAGGGCACATTAGGGTTGGGAGAGCCCAGAGATAGCCGTAGCTGCCACAGCAGAAGCCCAAAAGGGAATAAAAAAAATTACAAAAATATATTGTTTTAATTAAGTGGCTACCGGGGGCTGGGGGCAAGCAATCCTTCAGGTTAACTCCAGGCAAGCCACGTTTGGCATATACTGGCTAGCGCTGACATTAAATAAATAAAATAAAACATTAGGGCTGGCAGAGTCCAGAGATAGCTGCGGTGGCTACAGCAGAAGGAATGCTTGCCCCCCCAACCCTGGTAGCCACTTAATTAAAACTATATATTTTTGTAATTGTGTTTTTTTTTATTGCCTTTTCCGCTTCTCCCACACCGTCTTCACACCCGCTGGCCCCCCACTCGAGCAGGTCACCTCCTTCAAATATCTCGGCGTCACTCTTGACCCCTCACTTACCTTCAGTGATCACACAACCCTGACTGCAAGAAAGATTAATCAGAAGCTAGGGGCGGCGTACCACTCAGTTCACCTGCTCTCACCTGAAGCTTGCCTCGCCATTGTGCAAGGCGACCTTCTCCCTCTCCTAGACTACTGCTCCCCCATCTACTCCCTCATGTCCTCAAAACAACACTCCTGCCTAAACACAACATATAATGCTATCTGTCGCTTTGTTCTCAAAGCCCCCTCATTAACCCACCACTGCACACTCTACCAGTCCTTAGGATGACTCCCTGTCCTGGCACACCTTGACTGTGCCACAGGCTGCCTGGTGGATAGTGCTCTTAGAAGTAACCAACTATCCCCCATGCTCTCCTACTCATAAATACAGTGACCACTAGACCGCTTAGGGCCTCCTCCACTCTTACCCTTGAAGTTCCTCAGGTCTCTACAGTGATGGGCAGTAAGGCTTTCTCCGTATCTGCCCCCGGAACCATCTTCCTGCATCCATTTGTACATCTCCATCCCATGCATCTTTTAAATCTAACCTGAAGGCCTGGCTACTGAAAGAGTCCACCTAAATATGCTTTCGCTGGGCTGTGCAGGAACACCAGCTGCCGTAAACCTTCCATAACCATAGCCATCATGCCCCCCTTTTGTTTTCCCGCACATGCCCCCTTTCTCCTTGAGCACAACCTACACATGTGACTGTCATGCTGTCTCACACAGCCAACCAGACAGACTTTCTCAACTCGGCCTGCTCAGGCAATCTGCCAGGACAGGTGTGTTTACCTAGACTAGATGTCAGTAGTCTGCTGTTTTCAAGATGCGCCATGTCTAGTTTGTGCAAATGCTAAGCTACTATTTCCTCTGTACTGCTGCATGTATTTACTGTATTACATCTTTATTTTGCCATGCCTGTATGCAATATGTAAATAATGTCTATTTTTCTTTTTCCATGAGTGTTTGTATCATCTGTTTACCAAAATGTAAACTGTGTCCACTGCTTGTTTTCATGCATCGCCACCTTGTTGGCCCAGGTCGTGACTGAAAATGGTCCACTGGATCAGTGCACTTACCAGTTACCAAAAACATAAATAAATAAATTATTAGGACATCTTGACACTGGCAGCAGGATCAGTCAGATAGTAAATGAAAGTTGGTGGGGGGGAGCTGTTATTTGGCTGTTCCCGACAGCTAGAGGATATAACCTGAAAAAGTATAAGGCAGCATGTCTAGGGAATCACCAGCCCTATCCACCCACACCATAACTTGGCAGTGTTTACCTCACAAAGGGTGAAAACAAGGGGCTCAGAAGAGATAAGAACAGTAGTCGGAGGCACTACCTTGATACAGATTCCTGCCTGGGGAGGGGGCAACTTGAAGCACCAATCAGAAGTCGAGTAGGGTTAGCTAAAAGGCTGAGGAGGAGTCTATGCTGAAAAAAAGCAGTACTGTCCAATGTCTGCACATTGCCTGCTTAGTACCTGCCCTATACCTGTAGCATACCTGCAAAATGATGCCTTGTACAGGCCCTGTACAGTACCTGTAAAGATACAGTTCATTCAATGTCCTTTTTTTGGGGGGTGGGGCCTGCATCTAGTACGTATCCCACATCAGGGAACAGGGCACAAATGTAGCCTACCCCCCCAAAAACAAATTACACCACTAGAATCACGGAGGACATTGGGACACAGACCAAAGATGGAGGAGATTCACATAGTAGGTAACAGGAAAATACATGTGATGCAATATAAACATAGACAAAGATGACAGAAAAGACCAAAAGTTCATCCAGTCTGTTTGTAGTTCCCTATTAAACCCCAGGACCAATTGCCCATACAGGGGACTAGCCCTCATTATCTACCCCACTGCTACCCTACATGCTACATCCTTCACTTGGTCCCAGCCATACTTGAAATCATTTATCGTTTTGGCACCCACCACTTTGGCTGGAAGATTGTACTATAATTTCTATAAAATAAATCTTTCTCATATCCCTGTTGAACCTCTTTTTCATCATTTTCCATTCATACCACTCATGTATCAATTGTTGCTCGGGCTAAATAGTTCCTCGCAGTTCACCTTGTTTACTCCTTTCAAAGGATTCCCTAGTGAGGGGCACAGGGAGGGAAGTGAGTCTAACAACACACAACCAAGAGGTGGTACATTGTACCCCAGGGGTAGAGGCTTTTAAGCAGGTTCTGAAAACTTTATTCACTTGTGCTTTTGGTATTTAATCATCCCCACAGTGTTATGTACCCAACACTAGCCCCGTCCCTCCAAAGCACCCGAAACTATGCCACCTGCCTCCACAGTACCCAATACTAGCCTCCTCCCTCCACAGCTCCAGACACTAGCCCCCTCCCTCTACAGCACCCAGCACTAGCCCACCTTCCTCCACAGTACCCTACACCAGCTCATCTTCATCAACAGCACCCAACACCAGCCTCCACTGTCCACAGCACCCAACACCTGCCACCTCCCTCCACAGCCTCCATGATGCTAGGCCCCTCTCTCCACAGCACCTGACACTAGCATGTTTTTCTTACAGCCCCCCATGACAGTAGTCCCCTTGACTGTACATTTTCCACAGCCCCCAACACTACCCTGGCTCCCTCCATCGCCCCAGACACCAACTCCCTGCCTCTACTTCCCGACTCAACCTCACCCCCACACACCACCCCTCCTTCTCTTTCACCACAGTCTCTCTAAACACCCTTACCTCTCTAGGCATCCCACTTTTCTAAGCCCATGGATATCACCTCCCTCCTGGCCCCCCGACTACCAGAAACCACACCCCTTCCTCCTCAGCTATTTGAGAATCATATACACACTTGTTACCCACCTGCTCTGCAAGGCCCCCTCTGGACACCACCTCCTCAGACACCTGAGGCACACATACACCCTCCTCTACAGTCTCCCTCCACAGGCTCTGAAACTAGTCCCCTTCCTCCTTCCACAACCCCCAACCCTAGCTGACCCATCTTCCAAAGCCCCAGACACTATCATCCCACTTCTCCTGACAGTACCCCCCACAGCCTCTGACAATAGCCCCACTTCCTTCCTTGGCACAAGACACTAGCCCCACCTCCTTCATTGGCACTGTCCCACTAGCTAAATGTAGCAGATTTTGTATCTAGCTAGTAAGATTTTCCTTTAGCTAGTCCAGTGGACCTGTACTGGAGAAGGTAACACTTCAGTAAGCACACCAGCAGGGCTAGTGGAGAAGTCTGTGGGGATTTTTACCTGGTTACCAAACAAGAAAATCAGTTTTCCCAGTCACTAGCCCTGCTGGCTAGTAGCTGCAAAACCTAATTTTGACCCCTAAATTAAATATGACTTACCTGATCTGTTTGAGTCACAGGGTCCAGGGCTAGATTGGCTTGGGTTTGGGGTATTCTGGTAGTATGTAAAAGGAAAGCACACAGAGAAGGATGTGGAGACTAAAGTGTCAGAGGTTCTAGAGGAGAGATTAGGAGTTAGAATTAAACAAGATAAGATACTTATCTGAAAGATAGACAGTCAACATCTGGCCAGATCTGTTAAAATAAAGGTAAAAATGAGGAACATGTAGTAGCTTGAGTAGAGATAGATAGCAGCAGAGATATACAAATGGTAATACAACATAGGAGTAAAGAAAACAGAGTTTTAGTGGGAAAGACAGTTAAAGGGAAACTGCTGTATTATAAGAAAGAGTTAAAAAACACTAGATTTTCACCAATTGTATTTTAACTTTATTGTTTCTTGTTATTTTTTTTATATTCCCATGCTATTGATCTGCTAAATATGGTTCTATACGAGATGGGCGACCACGGAAGGGCGACCCGCAGAAGAATGACGTCAGGGCTGCGAAAACAATTTTGCCACCCTGACAACCTTGGCATATGGAAAAATGGCTTTGCCCCCCACACTCCCCTACTTAAGGATTCTCAACTTCAGAGCGGTGCATGTCGGGGGAGGGGCGAAAGCAAAAATAAGGTTTTGAGCCGGGCGCAATAAAAGCACAGTAGCGCCCGGACCCAGACCCGAACCCGGAACCCCAGCACCGCAAGTGGAGGCCAACCCCTGACACCACGGTGCAGCTCAGCAGCCAACTGCATCGCCACCCCCTACATCCCCTCCACCTCCTCCCAGGCCATGCTCGCCATTCTCGCTCCCCCCCACGCGCGTGTACACGTAGTGACATCCTGTCGCTAGGGTAGCCCACCCCACCACATCCGGTCACCTCCCTGCCCCCTCACCTTTTGGGCTTTCGCCCATATCGCGTAGCCGTTTCGGACGGCGCCGTGATTCAGGCGCCCACCTCATGTGCTACCACTAAATATTGTAGGTAATACAACACTTATTTCACTAAGTCTTTCAAAACCTAGAGTTCCTTCCAACCTTAAATTAATGTTATTATCAATCAATCAATCAAAATCTTTATTTTGTCAGACAGAACATCATAGAGACAAGCTTATTTACAAGATGGACCTGGGGCAAAACAGTAGTCAGCAGGGTTAAGACACAACAGGTTGAGTGAATGTACATAACAATTACATAGTAACAATAACAACATAATAACATATAACCATCACAAGTAACAAGATATTTTCACCAGAACATAGCAATAGGTTCAGCAGGAGGTAGTGCCATTTAAATACAATTGCATAGATACAGATATATGGATGTAAGTTGATGAGCTAAAGTTTATACAGTAAACATCATTGGAGGAGTTGTAGTAAGTAGGAGTGGCAGTTCCTCTAGCGTCAAAGTGCGAAGAAGATTGAGTTGTAAAAGTCCTTTGATAAGTACTGTAGGCATGGCCTGGCAAGTGGGGTGGGAAGGGGAAGGGGGAATTATATATACCCACATAACCTGTTACACCCAAATCAAACTGTACTTATCTAATTAGTAAGGCATTATAGGCCCCATATTCAAAGCCAGCTAGCTGCGCACGCACACGTGGTACCACATGAACAAATGGAGACTACCAACTCCAGCACCATATTCAAATGAATAGTACGATCTGAACTGACTGCACTAGCCATTTGAATATCAGCCATGGTAGCGTGGCACCCAGCCAGTGTTCACCATGCTTTGTGCTGCACTACAAGGGTACGGGCTGAAGACCAACCATAGGGGTAATGCACAGCATACACTGGTTAGTCCTGCACCCCATGGGTGAATATTCAAACAAAGATGTAGATGAACCCACTGCACTACAAGGTAATTTGCATGCCCATGATGGACTTCTCTGCATGCTGCCGCAGTGCTTGAGTGTGCTGGACTACATTCCCCCTCCCATGCCAAGATTCCCATCCTTGTTTAAAAACAATACAATCCCTGGTAGATCAACGGTCTTTCACCAGCCCTGATCCCCATCCTTGTTTGAAAATGAAAGAATTCCCTGGTAATTCCCTAACCTCTACCTGCAGCAGACAAACCCTGTCCCTAGTGGTCTGGTGGCCCCCCCACTCTGGTAGGTAATGCCCTATCACCCCACTGGCCCCCTCGACCCAACACTGAGAGCCAGTGACTGGCACAGCCTTCTGATCACCTCCACAGCTGGCCATAGACCGAGTTCTCCTGGCACCCATACGGTACAGTGCGCCCTGTGAATACAGTACAAAGGACCCCCCCAGAAATTCAGTTTGGAAAAAATGTAGTGGACAGGCAGAGTCATGGCATTCATGGTATTCCCATCCCCCATGCTATTCCTGTCCACTGTGATACCTGGGTCACAAACTGTAGTCGGTCCAAGAACACTGTAAAATTCACAGTACATATAAACATAAAATCCATGTCAGGTATTAGTGGCGTAGTCTAGTTTTCTTTCACAAAATACTGTGCACACACAGCCACAATTTCTTCAGCTGATATTATTTTGTTAAGCCAGCTGTTCCTGATTCTGACCCCTTGTTCCAGTAAAAAAAAAAATCTTCAGCTTAAATGGCACAAGGTTAAGAAGTAAATTGCCTAGTAACATTCTCTGGCTTGCAGCATACTACAGTATACAAACACAAGAGCATTACAAATACTACATTTGAATTCAAAGCCTGTTCTCCTACCACACACAAACACATGTTGGTATACATTCTAGTAACTACAAATGCACACATTTCTTAATCTAAAAGTCCAGTTTCTGTATGACAAAACTTTAAAAATGCAGTAAAAACAAATAAAGCACTAATTAAACATATGCAGCATGTAGTTAAACATATGCAGAATGTCAAGAATTTCAGTTGCAATCTGACCCACCACAGCAGTTAGAAACTTTGAAAAACTGCACTGTATTTAAGCTAAGAGACTCTCTAGAACTATTCTAGATTAAAAAAACACCTTTCTGAATTAAACTTTTTACAAAACTGTAGAAAACAAATACCTGAAAAGTCTCTGCATATCTTTTCTCACTGGTCTCACAAAGAAGCTACAACTGCCAAGACTGTTTTCAAACTAGGAGGAAACTAGGAAGTGCCTCCCTCTGGCAGTATCACATCCTACCAAAAAGCAAAACAGTCATGGGAAATGAAGTCTTTGCTGAGTAAATTTTTTAAAGCAACATGCAAGTACAATCTGTCAGTTTTGCAAGATGTTCCAACTTATTTATACAAAAAATTAGGGCCATAAGGACACTTACACAAGGGTGTATCTTAGAGGACTGACTTTATTTACCCATTTACTTACCTAGGATTGTTAAAAATGAAGGATCTCTTTATCAGTGAAATCCTTCTTTTTCTGCACAAGTTTTCATAATTGAATAGAGTCTTGGGAGATCAAATATGGTCACAGCTGAACAAGAAGCTATTGTGGCAGGCCTGAAATATTTAAGCAATAAGGAATGACCAGGGGTTGCATTAACCATACGTAAATCACATCCTAGTGAGGTAATGTGGCATAAGGCGAAATCGAGTGCCATGCCCCAAGAGTGTGATTAACACATTTGTAACCCCTGTGAGTACCTTATTGCTTTTCAGCAATGTGAATAAAAAACTCTTCAAACTAGCTGTTTACATTATTTTAATTAATTGTACCTGATTTTATATTTAAACAGTCCTTCCACCATCTGGCCATAAGCATCCACAGTCCGTCTGTGTTCCAGTTCAGCTTGCAGATGTTCAGACATATGTGCTTCTGCATAGCTGTAGAGCACATCAAGAACATCTGCACAGTTGCAAAACTGTATGTCAGATTCTGACATCATGCTGATGTTGCAGTTGGCTAGACAGCAAGTTAGTCTGACTAGGAAAATTTAAAAAAACATGTCAGTTTAGTGTGAGTGTGTGGGGTTAATGGCTAAGATTCTAATCTTGAGCTGTAAAAAAAAAAAAAAATTCACACTGTTACCATGGCAACACTGACTGGCTAAACATGGCATCACAGAAGGGAGGTTTGGGTCAAGAGCATAGCACAGGAATGAAGACAACATTGTTTCCATGATGGTTGTCATGGCAACAACCAATGGGTTTTAGTGAGCTCTTTTTCACTCTGCATGCTATACCCCCCCACAACACTGCCCTCCCCATCTTAGCCAATTTGTCATCACCTGGAGTAGAATCCTAACCACCCTCCCTTTAGCTGAATCAACACCCTACACCTCAACCACCCTCTATCCCCCAAAACTCCCTGCAACTAGACCTGCACCAAGTTCACCATCCCCCCAGCTACCACTCTCTCTGTAACTGGAACTCTTCCCCCTGGCTGACTACACTCCATGCCACTGCATTCCCCTTCCAGATCCCTGACCGGACTTCCTGCTCAAACCTCTCTCGGGCAGTATCACTGGTGACATAACGTGGTTGGTGGTAGAGGGGTGGGAGACTGTGGAGACAGTGAAGGTGTTGGGGGAACTATGGGGTGATGGGACCTGGAAGAAGGAGGTGGTAAGGGGACACAGAGTTGGGTTGTGGATGGAAAAGTTACTGTGGAGGGAGCTGTTGGGGGTCATGGAAGGAGATGAGGCTAGTACCTGGCTCTGTGTAAGAAGACTTAGCTAGTGTCAGGCAATAAAGGGAAGGGGGCTGGTGTCTGGGGCTGTGGAGGAAAATTTCTTGACAGTCTGTATGAGGAGGGGAGGTGGGTGTTCAATGTGTCTGGGAGGTGTCAGTGGGGGGCCATGCAGTGAGTCAATGGGTCAAGGATATGAGGGTGTCTCAACTGACCAGAGAGGGATAGGAATGTTAAGGTTGCTGCAGCTGACAAGTGTTACTGGTTAGAAGAGGGGCTGGGGGGAGTACCCAGGGGCTGTGAAAGGAGTGCAAAGGGCATAAGAGATGATTTAGTGATCTGTAAAGAGAGGGGACATCAAGTGTTGGGGGTAAATGACCAGTCTACCCCCACAGCTGGAACCCCCTTCACACAGACCAGCCAGCCCCAGACGTTGGACCCACTGAAGAACATACTGGCTGTGTGCCTCCATCCCACATCTTGAGCCCCCCCCTTTCCATGGAGGGGGTTTGGTGTGGTTAAGGGAGTTTATGTCAAGGGTTGGGGGCAGTGGACCAGCAGTCCCTAGCATCCATTGGGAAACACCGCTCTCCTCTCATTCCATGTAAATTAAGTCATTGGCATCCAGGGGTACCGCTTCTCTCCCCCACCCTATATTAAAAAAGCAGTCTTTACTGTCCAGGTGTTCCTCCTACCCCTGCTCTGTCACTGTACCAAAGGCAACTAGTAAAGCTCTCCAACCCACTTCTTCAGCTGGATGCTGTTTAATGTGGACCTTTACCAACACTGATTACTGTGAATACAGAAATGCATGCAGGACAATCAATTTTTCACACAGTGAGCCGAGTAGTATGTATTTGCGTAATTGCCATTTGTGACAATGACCCATGGTAGTGGTGGACCATACTTCTCAACTTTCGCCACTGGAATGAAGGACACAGACACTCTGTATTCTTGCTCTTTCTTCCTCCCCCTGTGACTTGCACATACCCCAGATGGGAGAGGGGGATTTCCAAGGTCATTGCTCAGCTGGGGAGGCTGGTCATGGGGCTCATAGTGGTCCTGGTTTATGAAGGATGATCGTGCAGGGGAGGTAGTTTGGGGGGGTGCAGATTTAATGGTTGCTGAGGTGCCATCCTTCAGATGATATGTTAAACCAAGGTCCCTTCTGCCCATCTTTGGTCTCTGTCCAGGTGGAAGTAAAAGTTCACATGGCTAATTAAAAAAAAAAAGAGCCACAGAGGTTCCGAGTGCCATGGCTAACAAAGGTATCAGTGTAGGAAAAATCTTCTTTTAACAAAAATCCTGTTTAAGTAACCTTATATTCACAGAAATGCACAAAACAAGAACTTGGTCACTTTAAGATGGTTTACACCTTGGGCGCATGTGACAAGATGAAAATAAGTATAGTATAAGTGAGACTAAAACACCCAAACCAGAAGAAGTAGGGTAACCCCCCAAGCCAGGAGAAGTGGGGGCACCCTCCGAGTCAGAAGAAGTAGGGCCATAACTGCCCCCTCCCGAGTCAGAAGAAGCAGGGCCACCCCCCTTGAGCCAGGAGAAGCAGGGCCACCCTCCTGATCCAGGAGAAGTAGGGCCATCCCACCATGAGCCAGGAGAAGTAGGGCCATCCCATCCCTTTCCAGCAGCTATCAACCTCCAAAATTGGTCCGAATGGATTGCTCACCCACAGTGGCAGGGCCAGGAGATAGAGGACTATGCACTTTCTCTCTCCCCCTTGTTTCCTTCCACACCCCACAGTACAGAGACATTTTCAAATAAACGCAGCCACATACCTCAACAAAAAGGCACAAGAAGTCTGTCTCTCTAGTCCTGCAGCAGGCAGCTTCTCTCTTGGTTGTTGCTGTTGCTGCTGTTGCTGTTGTCTGGACTTTTACTTGAGGGACTGACTCTGTGCTGCAGCAACTGGCTGGGCAGGGTGGCTAGCTGTTGCTACTCTATCCTGCTACTGACCAGACTGCGCTATAGATTTTTATAACAATAGTACAACACAGTCAGTACAGCTCTTTTAAGGTTGGCTTTACTGCTTGGTCGTGGGGGGGGGTGTCTATTCCAGCTATTCCGCAACACCAATGTAAGGGAGAGCAACTCGCTAGACTTGGCTGAAGGGGGGGCCCCATTGGACTGGTCATGAGTACTAGAAGGATCTACTGGGCTGGCTTGGGTGCAGAAGGGGGCCCACTGGACTATGCGTGGGTGCAGGGGAGGACCCACTCTGCTGGCTTGGGTGCATGAGAAGAGGGACTCAGTGAGCTGGGCATGTGTGCAGGTGAGGAACCCAGCATGCTGGGCTTGGGTGCAGTAGGAATTTAGTGGGCTGTGATGGGGAAAAGATAAGAATTCTCCACCAACACCAACAATGAGCTGTGAGGTTGGAGAGTTTTACGGGGAGTGTTGCAAAACAGTTAAAAACAATTCAGTGCCTCTTTTGTTATCAAGAAGTAATTGTTTATTGTGAATTTTTCTAACTTAGCTGCTGCATGCATGTCAAGCATGCTACATGCGAACCTGATAAGCTTTATCAGGTTCACTTAGATTCACTTGGTGTATGCAAACCACCTGCAGTCACTGAACAATTTTGTATGTGGCATACATTCTGTACGTATGCTGTACACTTGTATTTCTATAAGGGACTGGAGAACTCAGGAGCCTGCCAACATGGTTATGTGGGCTGAAATGCCTGAGGCAGGGGTCGGGACTAGAAAGCCTCCTGCCAGGGCTAGGAAAGGGTGGAAAATAGAGCATGCCACTAAGGCGGCTGTGTGGTTTGTGTGCACCAAATGCCAGTATTGGTGGCAGTGCATACCTGGAGTAGATTTACCATAAACAAGTTATATGTATGAAGCTAAGATGACAGTAACATTAACTGTGAGATGGTGAAAGGATAAAAAAATGAACAAAACATTAGTTTAATTTGAAATAATCTAAAGAAATGTGCATGAGGAAAATTAACTCTAAAGCTCTGTTAGTGAAACCAGAATAGCAAAAGCAATCTGAACATTTACAAGGAGTTTCCATTATGTTAGCAATAACTATTAACTATAATGTGGGAAAAAATGTGTGA
The DNA here is from genome assembly GCA_016271365.2 of Neoceratodus forsteri. NCBI lineage: Eukaryota > Metazoa > Chordata > Ceratodontiformes > Ceratodontidae > Neoceratodus > Neoceratodus forsteri. Next base: position 1,553,836,606 of record CM057450.1, read on the forward strand.
GAATTATCTCAAAATTTGCACTTACTGCGTATCTAAAAATATCAAAAGTCATGCAGTCGTAAAGTAGTGTACAGGAAAAATTGTTAAGTGTGTGCAGTGCTACTACAGTATGCATCTAAAGATAACAAAAATACTGTAGTGGTAAAGGAGTGTACTAGAAAATCAATGCAGTGTAGTTATAGTGCAGTTTATAACAGCTGTGGTATGTTTTAACACTGAAATGGAACCCTAGATTGTAATGTGCACTCCACTTCCCTCTGGGTCCTCTCTTTAGTTTTATGCTTCCCCCATATATAATGGAAAAATACCTTATACCCTTGCTTCAGCCCATCAGCTCTTCTTCTTAGTCCCACCCTGGATTTTTTTCACCCAACCATTGATTTTACTTAATATAAATTGAGAAAAAGCAGTAAACTGAAACAGCCACAATAATAAAAAAAGAAAACACATGTAATGGTTAAAATAATTTAACTGCTACAAGATGGGTCATTTCAAGGGTGTTTGAAAATGGTTACTGGGTGCAGTTTTGACAATGAAACATAAAAAATGGAAAATGAATGGTTCAGAATAATAAACAAGCATTTGTCAATGCCAAATGTTGTCTTGCTGGCATTGGCATTGGTAGTGCAGAAGTTAGAGAGATGCATAATAGGAATGGTAGTGAAGTATTGAACTGATGCCAACCCCACCCCCACCCTGCAGAGACTGACAGGCATCGGGGTGTGCCTTTGGGTCATCAGCCATAACGCTCACACCATTTCACCTCACCCCTACCCTGCAGACACCAACAAGTGTTGTGGTGTGCCTTGGGGTCTTTGGGCCTTACTCTCACCCCATTCCATAAGGAAATACACTGAGATGGGTGCAGTATAGGAGAATGGGGTGAACTTTGAGGCTGAAGAGTCCAAGGCACACCTCAGTGCCTTTCTGTGGCTGCAGGCTGGGGGTGAGGGTGGAATGGCGTGAGCATTAACGCCGAAAATCCCAAGTCACACCCCTGACACCTGTCAGTCTCTACAGGGTGGGGCGCTACAGTTGGAAACCCTAACGCCCCAGGCATTTGTTGGCATTTTCACTCCAAATTTTCAACATGGGGCTATTGTGACCCCACCTCATGAACAGTGGCACTATCAGTTCATTAGCTGAAAGGTGATTTTGCACAGCGACTGCGCCATTTGGCACCACAGGTGCGAAAACACATTTCGGGCAGGATATGAAAAATGGCAACTGTACTGTTCATGAGGAGGTGTAAAAAATGGTAATGTTGAAAATCTGGAGTGAAAACATGAAAACTTGGTGGAGTCACGAGGGTGCATAGAAACTGCGCAACATACACCTGTAACACAATTATTTTGGGAATTTGTTTAACCAAATTTTCAACATAGGCATTTTGAAACCTTCACTCATGAACAGTGGCACTGTAATTTTGTTAATCTGTCCCAAACGTTGATTTCCCACAGTGACCACGCCATGCTGTGCCAGAGGTGTGAAAACACATTTCGGGCAGGATGTGAAAAAATGACAGCTGTACCGTTCATAAGGAGGTGTGAAGAAATGGCAATATTGAAAATCTAGAGTGAAAATATTAAAAAATCTCGAAGTTACAAGTGTGCGTGGAAACTGCACAATGCACACTCGTAGCACAGTCATTTTTTGGAATTTTTTCACCAAATTTTAAACATAGACATTTTGAGACCTCCGCTCATGAACAGTGTCACTGTGATTTTCTTAATCTGTCCCAAACATTGATATCCCACAGCGACCGCGCCATTGCTTGCCAGAAGTGCGAAAACACATTTCGGGCAGAATGTGAAAAATGACAGCTGTACTGTTCATAAAGTGTGAAAAAATGGCAATGTTGAAAATCTGGAGTGAAAATATTAAAAATTCTCAAAGTTATGAGCGTGAGTGGAAACTGTACAATGCACACTTGACACAGTCATTTTTTTGGAATTTTTTTCACCAAATTTGCAACATAGGCTTTTTGGGAGCCCATCTCATGAACATTGGCACTATCATTTCATTAATTGGTCCCGAAAGGTGATTCCACGCAGTGATCGCGAAATCACCTTTCGGGACCGAATAACGACATGGCAGTGACTGATTTCATGAGGTGGGGTCCCAAGAACCCCATGTTGAAAATTTGGAGCCAAAATAAAAAAAAATGGCCGAGATATCCACTTAAGTTGAAACCTCCCCCATTGATGCCGTTCTATAGCTTACTGGCATTTCTTCAGTTCGCAATCAGCTTTGAAGAGTGCAGATGTGTTCCCGCTCCACCAAAGATTGTGGCGCCACCCTCTGGAGATAAGTATGGGTGAGGGTGGTGTGGTGTGCGCAGAGGGTGGGTGTGGGTTGGGGGAGGGGCGCCGCTGACAGCAAGGGACTATTTTCTTTGTTTCAGGTACTTTAAAAAAAAAAGGAACACTGCTGATGGTTTTCTTTCTTTACAGGTGTAAGAAAACAAATGTTGCACACACTGGAGTGGGCTCCCAGTGTGCCCCATGACTTTGGAGGGGGGTGATGTTGACCACATTGGGGTGGGCTCCCAGTGTGGCACACAATGGGGTGGGGTGGGGGCAGGAACATGCCGATGCAGTCAGCTTCTGAACACCACATAGGCACACTGGGGTGGGCTCCCAGTGTGCCACACGATCTTGGGAGGGGGGCATTAAACATGCCGACAGGGGGATTGGGCACCCCTGAAGTCGGCTTTCTAGGGATTGTGAGAGGCGGATGGTGCAAGCCACCACGTTTATTGAAATGTTTCACCAGGCAAGGCACAAAGGTGAGGTGTGTCATCTGTGCTGCTGCATGAAGAGCTTGCCTCTGATTGCAGCAGCAAGTATGTTTCAGGTTGGTGGCACTGCAAAAAACTCGTGTCACTGCTAGCATGCTCTCTAATTGGTGAATGAGGGACACACCTTCTAAAGTGTGCCCTGCATTCACCAGAACTGACTCACCTCTGCATTTTTCCTACTTCCATCTCCTACTGCCACAAAATGTTGCTTGCACGTGCGCAAGACAACATAAAAATGGAAAATGAATGGTTCAGAATAAACTGCAAAAAAAATGGGTAATTTGAAGGGTATTTGAAGGGATATTGGGAGCAAAAATTGAACGGTAAAGATAAAAAATGGAAAATGAATGGTTGAATGGTATAAATACTGAGAAATGAAGGGACTTTGAGAACAAAACAACTGAAAAGTCATCCTCCTTTTTCTGTATGGGTAGCCATTAAACAAATAAAGCGTTAATTTTTTTTTTCACTTTGATTTTCATTGATATAATTGGACTCTGTTGCACTAATTGTATTTTATTAACTGTTTCTGACCTTAAGTCCAACCCACACCTGTGCTATCTGATAAACCTGTGAAAACAAACGGAGTCCACCCTCAGTGCTCCTATCACTGTTCTGCCGAAACTCTTGGTGCTGTCATGCTCCCTTCTGAACTGACTGAAAACATTCCTTTGCTTAGTACTGGATAATGGATAATGTCTACGCAACTGCACTCTGCTACCACTCTTTTCTATGTCTAGCTCCTTACATAACTCAATTGACCTAGTTTGGCCTCTGCCCCACACACTCTACAGCACCTGACAATGCCACCTTCCTGGCAGCTCCCCCCACCCCCCCTTATCCTTACCTACCCCCACCTCTCTTCTCTTCCCATGTTCTTACCTCCTCTTGCCCTCCCATTCTTTTTACCACCCCCATTGTTCTCCTCCTTTCCACATTACCTCTCCCTGTCTGTTCGAAATTAATTTGATATCGTTTACCCTTATTTGTGTAACAATTTTGTATATTTTCATGTGATAACTATGTCTTGACGTGGAACCTTTGTAAAGAGCCCTGGGCTCAAAGGTAATTGTAATCCTGGTGTAACCCCCTGCAAATGGGGGTTCCCAAAAGACTTCCAGGAGCTTGCTTGAATGCTCCAAGCCTGAATGGTGTTTGGCGTAAGTCATTTATCAGTGAGTGTTTTTAGAACCTCTGGTACTGTCTTTAAGAGCTGTCTGCTTGCAGACATAATTAGTTTGTATGGGGACTGTGTGTTCTTTGATTGAGTACCACCAAGCTGCTGCCAATTCACCCCATTTTTGCAGTCACTAGGAGTGCAAAGGAACCTGTCTGAAAGATGTAACTGATTGCCAGAAATCATTTACAGTAATAATAAAATTACAGTTTGTCTAACCTGCTTTCTTTGCAGTCAGAACTGTCTGCCTAGTTCCCCATTCTGGTTTTGAACTGCTGAACTGGACCAATCAGTGTGGGGTAAACTAGCTCTAAAATGATGCCTTGGACGAATCAGAACTTGGGACTCATAATCTGAGCCAGCCACAAGAGGATTGTATGGGCAGTGACTCTGGGAGATGTAGTTTAGACTTCGTGCCTTTTGGACCAACAGCAGCAGTCTATTGTGAGTGACAGCCAATCCAGTCAAGAACTGGGAGGAACTCAAAGGAAGTGCCCGTTTTTGTCTGTTGGGAGTTTCAGTTTGAGATCTGAAAGTGAAGGGAAAGAAACCCTGTGCTCTTCAGTGCACAGTTTCAGTCAAAAACGTGTAAGGCCCAGAGTTCCGTCTACAACTTGTGTAACTGCTTGTTAGGACTGAATCCATCCTGTGAAAAGAATCAAAGGATCTCTGAAGAGTAGAAACCAGGCTCACCCTGTAGAAGACTGAAGAAATTGTTGAATTACACTCGGTCTGTCAGGAACTGAATCTGCTGTGTGTTCTCCTGGTTATTGTGCAGTAATTGCGATTGGGATACAGATGCAGCCTGCCTGGTATAGTGCTTTCTTTTTTTACCATATAAATGTGTGGGAGTCTCTTGGAGATCAAAGTAGCCCTGCTGACATTGAAGGACCATATCTTCTTTGGAGGTCGTGAGTACTAATTCGGGTCGCCCCTGTTGAATTGCCATTAAATCCAAATGGAATTACTGTACTGCTGACTGTTTAATTTTCCTTTTCTCTGTGTGAAGGCCCCTACCAGCTGCCACGGTTTGGACTAGCCACTAGGGCTTGGGTACCCAGGGACAGTAACTGATAGGGATAGGCCTGTGCACAGAGCCATAAGGTAGATTATTAGAGTGATAAGCTAATTAACCTGATTTCCTGTCCTTGTTATATCCCCTAAATAAATCAGAGCTGCTTGTTTCAGCAAAGTTGTACTGCCTGAGGTATTTGTCTATGTTAAAGTACTGTACTGTGATTGTTGCACTGTATCTCATTTCACAGGAGGTCCCAGTGCCGGAACCAGTCCTGGGGGTAAGTGTATACTGTGAAGGTAATTCTGATATATTGTGTGGGCCACTAGTGGGAAGAAAGGGGGGTTGCAGTGTCCCAGAGGGCTGTGACCAAGTTAGTTTAACTATTGCAAACCCTGACCTCTGGGTGGAGGCACCCGCCATTGGATCCAGGCCCCTCAACCTGTTAGTGGCAAATCAGGCAGGGTAGTAGCCCCTGGATAGCCCATCTAGGGGTTACATCTTGGAGGCTCACCGCTGGGATTGTGTGTCTCTAGTGGCCATATTTACAACCACTGTTAAGAAAAAAATGGGTACCCGACAGAAGTGGCTGTGCACCGGCTGGTGGAGTGGTGTACTGGGAGGAGATCACCCCAAAATGCTATGCTTATCCTGGACATCCCCTGGGTATCAATACGGACACTGTGCAGGAGTACTTTCCAAGGTGGAAGGTTTACAAACCCTGTGGTGGTGGGTCGGCATGCTAATCTGCTCACCCACACTTCCTGGCCCTAGTAGAGTTTAAGGATCCCATAGATAGCTCCAAAGTGCCACAGACCATTACCCCAGAGGGAGCCCTCACTGCTTGGAGAGTGATAACTAAGGACAGTAAAGACCCGGTGGGGAATCAGCCCCCACCACTATCTGAAACTTTTGAGGAGAAATTTGCTGAATGGTTGCTGGGAGAGGGGAAAACTGTGGAGGACTTGAAGAAACTATTCTTGCCACCTGGGGGTGTTCCTCCCCCAACACCCTCTCCTGCTCCAGTGCCCGTAATGGTGGCTGAACCAATGCAGACTCCTATTTCTGCACCTGCCATTAGTCACGACTCTACCGAAGGTTGAGGATCTTCTCTGGCACCCTCCCACCCCCAAGGGAGGATGACTGGGAGACCTGGATAGACTATGTTGCCCCCAAGTGCTAGAATGGCAATGCTCGGAAGAAGTAAAAGCTAAAGAGGGTTAGTGAGAGCCTCCGAGGTCCTGCTCTGGCTACCATCCGCAGCGTTAAACGGGCCAGTAACCCTGGAAGCTTACTGCACAGGCCTATCTTGAGGCCTTGAGAATGTGTATGGGAGCCCAGATTCTGATGAGGACCTATGGTGGAGAGTAAGAAATGCACAACAGTACCAAGGGGAGTTGTTGTCTGTGTATGTCTCTGGCTGGAAAAATTGTTGCAAGAATGCCTCAGAAAGGGTAGTTTGCCAGCGATTGAACTGGACCGAACCAGACTGGACAGAATCCTTAAGTCTGCCCCTTCTCAGAACTGCTGTTGCTTCAGTTACTGGCAAATCGACTGGAATCCCCACCCTCCCATGATGAGTTAATGAGAGAAATTCGAGGAGTTGAGAGGCGACCGGAGGTACCTGCACCAACAGCTGTGGCTACGACTGAAAGGACTGAGGGTGACCCCATCAAGTGAAGTTCAGGGGCAGAGGTTGACAGTCAATGAGTGCTCTGACAAGGAAAAGATATGCCACAATGGGGCGTAACTGTTGAGAGAGATCGAGATTCAAAAACAGTCCCTTATGAAGGCCACGCCTGCAAGTCGGGCCCTGGACCTATATCCGACTGCATCTGCTATGGGGTGGGGGTACCCACCCATGTATCTCCTGCTGATAACAGCTCCAAACTCAATTCCTTGACCATGGAAGTGGAGAAACTGACTAGATGTCTCCAAATGCTTATCACGCGCAGACAGAGATGGCACCCAGGTTTCCAGTTAGTACACCCCTCTGGCTCCCAGTGTGGCGCCTGGCCAGCTCAAACTCCAGAAAGTATGTTTTGCTATAATTGTGGGAAAGATGGGCACATGAAGGGAATGCCAGTCCCAAAAGACACTGACAAAGTTGCATATAGGCTACAAGGAGAGCTTGAGAAGAAATCAGTGGTTAAGAGGTGCACGACATGATCCCAGTGAGGGCACCAAAATGCTAATTCACGCCCTTTGTGGCAAGGTCAGTTGCCCAGGCCCCCACTACGCCTCCAGACTGGTCCAGAATAGTGGGTCCCTCCATGGAGACCACTGTAAAGGTGAATGGAGTGTCTACAAGAGCTGTATTAGACAGTGGCTCCCAAGTGACAATTATGTTCCAGGATTGGTATCAGAAGCATTTGTCAGACGTACCCTTACAACCATTAGAAGGACTGCATGTATGGGGGTTAAGTGAGAAGGCCTACCCTATTCCGGGTATATCCGAATTTGGCTTTTCTTTCCCCACCTCCGTGGCTGGAGTGGCCGAACAAGTAGAGACCCTAGCCTTAGTGTGTCCCCCACTGGACTGTATGATGGTGTCCTTTGTTGATTGGAACAAATGCTCATATGTTCGAAGGCTGGCACAGTTGTGTTATGAAAACAGGGTCAAAGACTAGTAGAGCTTTAAGAGTTCGGGCTTTAATTAAGAAGGCCTATGAGGCACAGAGAGATGCTGAAAAACAGAACCAGAGGAACCGGTCGGAATTGTATGGAAGAAGGATCCTGAGTCTCTGATCCTGGCGCCAAATGCCCAGTGTACCTTACAGGAGAGGTCCGTATCAGAAAGGATGTTAAGAATAAAATATTAATGTTGGATGCACCAGCGATGGAAAATTGCCAGAGGGACTGCTGGTCAAGCCTAGTATTTTGCCTAGAGCCCATGCTTATGCCAGAAGGGTAATGGTCCAAGTTCATAATGTGTCTGAAAGAGACATTCGAGTAAACAGAGGTTGCATCCTGGCTAATGTGCATTGTGCAGACACTGCAGTGCTACCCAGCAGCAAGAGTTCAAGGAAGAATGACAGAGTAACGCCTGACTTGTTTGATTTCGTGACTCCCGCTGCCAGCTGAATGGAAAGTGAGGATCAGTGAGAAGCTTGCCCAGAGAGACCAGGTGTTTTCTTTAAAGGAATGGGATGTAGGATGGTGCAAGGAGCTGAGCACAATATCCGCTGCATGACTAAAGACCATTTCGTGAGAGGTCTCGACGCCTGGCACCTGCTGACATAGATGATGTGAGACGGCATCTGCAAGAGATGTTAGCTGCTGGTGTAATACAAGAACCAGAAGCCCTTATGCTTCCCCATTGTGGTAGTGAGGAAAAGAATGGAACAGTAAGGATGTGTGTATTATCGCACTTAAACCGCGGACTATCCTGATCAGTACACACGCCCCGCATTCAGGATGCTGGACTGCCTCAACGGGAGCAAGTGGTTCTCTGTGCTGGATCTCCGCAGTGGGTACTACTAGATCCCGATGGCCCCAGAGGACCGTGAGAAGACTGCCTTTATCTGTCCGGCTGCTTTCTATGAATTCATGAGGATGCCTCAAGGGATTTCAGGTGCCCAGCCACTTTTCAACGATTGATGGAGCGCAGTGGGGACATGAACTTACTAGAGTGCCTGGTATACCTAGATGATGTTATTGTGTTTGGCAGCTCACTGAGGAACATGAAAGCAGATTATTTAAGGTATTGGACCGACTGGAGGACTTTGGTCTTAAACTGTCCATTGATAAGTGTCAATTCTTTCAAACATCAGTAAAGTATGTGGGACACATAGTATCCACCGAGGAATAGAGACCACCCGCAAAGTTGAGGCTTTGACCACCTGGCCACAGCCCAAAATCTAAAAGAACTGCAAAGATTCCTTGGATTCTGTGGTTATTATCGGCGCTTCATCAAGGACTATTCAAGAGTGATCCGCCTTTACTTAACCTTACTCAAGGGTATCCCCCAACCCACAAAAATACCAAAAGTCAGCGCCCTCAAGACTGAAAGAGTGTATTTTCATCCAAGTGAAGTATTTGGAGCCGCTTGGACTCTGATTGTGAGACTGCTTTTCATGAGATCATATATCAACTTACCCATGCTCCAGTGCTGGCCTATGCCATCCAAGAAAACCTTACGCCCTGCACACTGATGCTAGCTTGCAAGGGTTGGGGCTGTGTTGTACCAAGAGCACGGAATGGCCTGAGACCAGTGGCCTTTGCCAGTAGAAGCCTGACCCCATCCAAAAGAACTATCCTGGTACATAAGTTAGAGTTCCTAGCTTTGAAGTGGGCTATTGTTGACCAATTCCATGAGTACTTGTATGGGGCTAAAATACTAGTAAAACTGACAATAATCCTTTGACCTATGTGCAGATCTGCTAAGTTGGATGCCACTGGCCATAGGTGGCTTTCTGCATTATCTACATATGACTATGCTCTCGAATACTGAGCAGGTCTGAACCACATAGATGCTGATGCTCTCTCCGGAGGCCTGTTCCCCAGAATGATTGGGTCCGATTGGCAGAACCTGACATTCGGGCACTCTGCCGGAAGTTTGACAGGGAGGAACAATGTCCACGGACGCAGTGGACTGCATGTGATTGCTTGGGAGCCTCTGAGAATTGCATACTTGCTGCTTATTGCCACTTTTCTGCAATAGACATTGGTGCACTGCCTCAGCTGGACAATGACAGTATTCGTGGCTCAATCCCGCGATCCCATGATCAAAGCAGCTTAGAAGCCCTCTATGCAGGAAAAGATGTGTCCAAATTACGCCCACTGATTTGAGAACTGCACTGTTATACAAAGAAGGTCCTAAGTTGAAACTGATCAATAAACTGTTATACAGAGAAACAGTAGACAGAGGGGACAAGTAGACAAACAACAACTAGTGCTGCCCACTGCCTTTCGAGACTCAGTACTGAGGTCCTGCACAACCACATGGGGCACCTGGTATAGACAGAACACTTGACTTGGTGAGGATCCAGATTCTATTGGCCTAAGATGGGGGCTGATGTGGAGCAACACATTCGAACTTGTAGTCGCTGCTTACAGAGGAAAGCTTTGCCCCAGAGGGCTGCCCCCTGTTAACATCACCACCAGTGCACCCATGGAGCTGGTCTAGCTGATTTTCTGAGTTTGGAGTCAGATCAAAGAAATATCAGTAATGTGCTGGTGGTCACTGACCATTTCACTAGATATGCCCAAGCTTTCCCCACCAAAGACCAGAAAGCATCCACTGTGGCCAAAGTACTTGTAGAAAACTTTTTGTTCACTATGGGGCTCCACAAAGAATCCATTCTGATCAAGGGAGAGACTTTGAGAGTCGTCTGATCAAAGAGATGCTTTCTCTGTGGGGAGTGCGAAAGTCCAGAACCACTCCTTACCACCCCCAGGGGGACCCACAGCCTGAACGCTTTCAACCGCACTTTTGCTAGATATGCTAGGCACCCTGCACCCAAAGGACAAGCCTAGATGGAGCCAACAAATTAGCACCCTGGTACATGCTTATAACTGCACCAAAGTGATGCCACTGGATTCTCCCCTACCGCTTGATGTTGGAAGAGAAGCTCGACTACCAGTAGATGTGTGTTTTGGGGTCTCTCCTGATGGGGTTCAAGCTGACAACTATTTACAGTATGTGCAAAGTTAAAGGCCCAGCTAACTCATGCGTACTCAACTGGCTCAAACCATGGCTGCCAAAAGAAATCTGGCCAACAAAGAAAGGTATGATAAAAAGGTGAAAGCACAGGAACTCCAGGAGGAGATCGGTATTAGCAAGAAATCTGGGACTGCATGGCAAGCACAAGATTGCTGACAGATGGCACCATCTCCCTCACATTGTAGTGGGCAAACTAGATGATCTGCCAGTGTACAAAGTAAGGCCTGAGAATAATTCAAAAGATGTAAAACAATGCATAGAAATCATTTACTGCCCATTGGACAAATCCTGATTGAGTCTGAGCCCCCAGAAGATGCCCCTCTGGACCAGTGACTAGAGCTGCTGCTAAGAAAAGATCAAGAAAGTCTGCACCTACAGAAGCAAAGTTAAAGTGTTCCCTCCACAAGTCCCAGTTGAGCATGACTGTCAGTCCATATCAGAAGAAAGTGAGAGTGACTTTGAATACTATCCTTCTTACGAACTGAGTCAATTGTTTCTGGGCAATCCCTAGTCAATACTGGAGACAAAGCTGGGCCTTCTGACTGTCTAAGCCCTAGCTTCATCCCTGGAGCCAATGCTCCCAGAAAGTGAAGTGCAAAGCATCAGATCAGATGAAATGGAATCATTGTGCATGGTTGAACTGTTTGAGCTTTCAGGGAGGAAAATGATAGATTGGGGCAGACTGGTGATACACCGAACAAGAAGAGTATTTTGAGTGCCCTGACAGTCCACTGCCAGTGTCTGAAAGCTCTCCATGCGAGCCAAATGTTGTGGACTCAGAAACTGTAACTCCTGGAGCTGAAAGTGCCCCAAGTTCCTAGCCTCTCTACCCCCATGGAGACTCCTGACAAGTGAGAACAATGCTGAAAATGAGGCTCAGAGTGCAGAGATCAACAGCTCCCCGAAAGACTGGTCGAGCTGTAAAGCCTGTGGTGCACCTCAGTTATGATTCCCTGGGCCGGCCAGTGACCTGCCTCTCAATGTTGTCCATAAAGGAGTGTATGTGTCCTCGAGCTCATTGCCCAAACTGAGCGTTAGTGCTAACTCAAGTTACTTGTGTTGCCCTCTAAGTATGGTGCCTTGCCCTGTCCAGCCCCAAGGTAACTGATAGGAAGGGTCCCTCTCTTCAGGTTTCATGTACAAGAGGTAATAACTTGAGTTATGGTACAATGTGTGTGTTATACTGTGTAAAGAGTGACGCACTGCAATGTTTCAGAAATGGTTCTTGGTAAATGATGTATTGACTGATGATTACATGTGTGAGCCTAATGCAAATGTATATGGTTGCAGTTGAAACTTATGGGTACTTGCTGACGCGACGTCAAGCTTTTCCCAGGCCAGGAAGGTGTAACCCCTGCAAATGGGGGTTCCCAAAAGACTTCAGGAGCTTGCTTGAATGCTCCAAGCCTGAATGGTGTTTGCATTAAGCCATTTATCAGTGAGTGTTTTAGAACCTCTGGTACTGTCTTTTAAGAGCTGTCTGCTTGCAGACATAATTAGTTTGTATTGGGGGACTGTGTTTTTTGATTGAGTACCACCTCAGCTGCTGCCAATTCACCCCATTTTGCAGTCACTAGGAGTGCAAAGGGAACCTGTCTGAAAGATGTAACTGATTGCCAGAAATCATTTACAGTAATAATAAAATTACAGTTTGTCTAACCTGCTTTCTTTGCAGTCAGAACTGTCTGCCCTAGTTCCCATTCTGGTTTTGAACTGCTGAACTGGACCAATCAGTGTGGGTAAACTAGCTCTAAAATGATGCCTTGGACGAATCAGAACTTGGGACTCATAATCTGAGCCAGCCACAAGAGGATTGTATGGGCAGTGACTCTGGGAGATGTAGTTTAGACTTTGGTGCCTTTTTGGACCAACAGCAGCAGTCTATTGTGAGTGACAGCCAATCCAGTCAAGAACTGGGAGGAACTCAAAGGAAGTGCCCGGTTTTTGTCTGTTGGGAGTTTCAGTTTGAGATCTGAAAGTGAAGGGGAAAGAAACCCTGTGCTCCTTCAGTGCACAGTTTCAGTCAAAAACGTGTGCAAGGCCCAGAGTTCCGTCTACAACTTGTGTAACTGCTTGTTAGGACTGAATCCATCCTGTGAAAAGAATCAAAGGATCTCTGAAGAGTAGAAACCAGGCTCACCCTGTAGAAGACTGAAGAAATTGTTGAATTACACTCGGTCTGTCAGGAACTGAATCTGCTGTGTGTTCTCCTGGTTATTGTGCAGTAATTGCGATTGGGATACAGATGCAGCCTGCCTGGTATAGTGCTTTTTTTTTTACCATATAAATGTGTGAGGAGTCTCTTGAGATCAAAAGTAGCCCTGCTGACATTGAAGGACCATATCTTCTTTGGAGGTCGTGATTACTAATTGGGTCGCTCCCTGTTGAATTGCCACATTAAATCCAAATGGAATTACTGTACTGCTGACTGTTTAATTTTCCTTTCTCTGTGTGAAAGGGCCCTACCAGCTGCCCACGGTTTGGACTAGCCACTAGGGCTTGGGTACCCAGGGACAGTAACTGATAGGGATAGGCCTGTGCACAGAGCCATAGAGTTGATTAGAGTGATAAGCTAATTAACCTGATTTCCCCTGTCCTTGTTATATCCCCTAAATAAATCAGAGCTGCTTGTTTCAGCAAAGTTGTACTGCCTGAGGTATTTGTCTATGTTAAAGTACTGTACTGTGATTGTTGCACTGTATCTCATTTCACAGGAGGTCCCAGTGCCGGAACCAGTCCTGGGGTAAGTGTATACTGTGAAGGTAATTCTGATATATTGTGTGGGCCACTAGTGGGAAGAAGGGGGTTGCAGTGTCCCAGAGGCTGTGACCAAGTTAGTTTAACTATTGCAAACCCTGACCTCTGGGTGGAGGCACCCGCCATTGGATCCAGGCCCCTCAACCTGTTAGTGGCAAATCAGGCAGGGGTAGTAGCCCCTGGGATAGCGCCATCTAGGGGTTACACTAGAATTGAAATAAATAAAATAAATAAATAGTACTGGCTAAAGGCTGAGCGCTGATGCTGAACCCTGTGAGCCAAATGTGTGCTCACTGCTGCCAGTCTGCCACCTGATGTCCTGCTCCTACCATACTGGTTGAAGGCTGAGGGTGAATGTTGACTGTGGTAAAAAAAAAAAAAAAAAGGTATACTCACTTCTGTCTGCTTTTGCCCTGCTCCATGTGCTGACAGCTTATGTCCTGCTCCAGAAACCTGTAGTAAATAAATTTATGCAGCAGGTGTCAGGATAAAAGCTGACACATAAATCTGTTTATCTGAGTCACTGTGTGGATAAATGAGGGATGTAATCACTATGTGAATAACTTAAACTTATTCCCATAGTGATTACATCATCCTCGATTAATCCACATAGTGACTATGTCAGCCCCCCCCATTCCACATTGCTTGCTGGCACTTCTTACACACTTTCTGTAATGGCCCTTGGTCCATGTACATCACAATACACAGCAGAGCCCCTTGCATATGACAAGCTCATCTTCTACCCTCCGCACCTCACTGTTCCCTATCTACCTAATTTTTACTGCAGTTTCTATTTTTTTTAACAAAAAAACCCACCCAGAAATCACAACCACTCTATAACTCCCCCCGACCCGCACGCTGCTGCTGCTCACACAATCTCAGACTAGCCACACACAACAGTGGCATATGACACCCTCCACTGCTCACTACAGGAAAATATATTTATTTTAGCTGCAGCTTCTATTTCCAGATCTCTTTTTTTTATGCAACCTGTACATGCTCCACTTTCACTCTGCTAGTGACACTTTGGCAGCCCAGCCACCCGCCTACCTGCAACTGGGATATACTGCCCCGTTAGTTTAAAAACAAAATACATGGTAGCACATATAACAGCTAAGCCATCAAGTCGAGTACCGATTTCAAAAACAATAAAAAACATTATTCACATTTTTATTTAAACAACTGCAACAGTACCTTGCTCACTCAGTAAAACAGAAAGATGCCATCTTTTCAAACATTGCAGCCCGCCCACATCAGGGCACCATCCAATCACACCAGGAAATGTGAATGATTGATGTCCCTTCCCTAGCAACTGTGTTGCTGTCCTACTAACATGACTAATACTCCCATTCAAAAAAAAAAACTGCAGCAGAAGATTAAAACCAGAAACGAAAGAGTACCATTCCTAAAAAAATAAAATTACACTAAAAAACTCAGCATTTTAAACAAAATAAGTGTAAACCTATGTAAAACAAACAGGGCCTGTTGCATAAATCCAATATGCGGGTGGCCCTTGTGGGATAATCAAGTTATGTTGTACAGTTCCCTGTGTCGTCTCGTAAACCTCACTCATGACATTGCCATTCGTGAGGTTACTCAAGGTCACAGGCAACTGTGCAACATAACTTGGTTATCCCACAGGGGCCACCCGCATATCCCTTATATATTGAATGTATAGAGTTAGATATCTACTTACACATATGGAGCCAGTAGGCCATATTCCAATGGTAAGACTTCTCGGGTTTATTTATGTTTGTTGAATCTAGAATTAAATTTTTTTTATTTCTATTGTCTAAATGTATTTTACAAATACTGTTATACATTGTTATGTTTTAGTTGGGTCTGATTCACAGAAAATGATCAGAAAGATGGATACATTTTGGGTAGATCAAGAGGACTAATAATGTCTATGTGAAAAGCAAAGCTGAAAGTAAATTCTGCTTCAGTTAGGCAGCTCCTTTGCTTCACGTATATTTTTTACATAAATTATAACTTTGTAATCTAGTGTTTACTTCTGAAGTACTATAGTTAATGCACTTTGTGGCCCTTTGCCTTCACATTAGGGAACTACATGGATACAGTGCAAAAAAAATAACTTTCTGTTTCCACTGTGATGACTGGATTCTACTGTGTAATTACTTAGTAAAGTTGTCTGATTTCACCAAAAAGCTGCTATAACTAATCAAAACTGTTGTCTGGTTCCAAATCCTGAAGTGAGGGTTATAGCCTTTTCAGTTTTTCTTAGCCCTAATTTGATGGTTCAGGGGTAGGATTACTTAAATTTTACGTGAAGATACATTTTATGTTTGTCCGCAAATGTGCAACAGATATTTAGTTACAATAACGGTACAATAATGGGGTTTCAGAGGCGTGTCACTGTTGGGTCCAACGCAGCTCAGGCTGGAGTGGGCTCAACAGTGACAGCCCAATAATAATCAGGGAGGCTGATCATAACACTGTTCTGTGCTTGCAGGGCAGAAACTTCTTGTAGTTGAAAGGAGCAAGCCGTTCCTATCACAGAGTGATTCAATCCTTTCATCTGCATGATGCTGCCCAGCAAGCAGCTCAGCAGCATCACGATCAGTCTGCTAGTTGTCCTCCTCCCTCAGCTGCTAAGTATCCCTACCACCTCCCAATCACTTCTTGTGCCCCTTTCTGTAAGAAACATCCCACCCTCTGCCCAGTATTCCTTCCACCTCGCAATCACGTCCTGTGCACCTTTCTGTAAGAAACATCCCACCCTCTGCCAAGTGTCCCTCCCACCTCCCAGTCACTTCCCCTGCCCTTTCTGTAACAAACCTCCCACCCTCTGCCAAGTATCTCTCCTACCTCCCGATTGCTTACAGTGCCCTTTTCTGAACACCCCACTCCAAGCAACTCCAGCACTGGTGCCCAGTCTGCCACCAGAAAATCAAGATCTCCCGAGCAGCTCTTTGCTGCCAGAACAATGACTCCCTCCCCCCCCCAACAACATGTGACACCGCGATGTCCACCCTTGGTGCTGCCAACCAATGCACACCGACACTGGGGTGCCTAGTGCCTAGTATTGGTCTCTTGTTTCATAGTTCTGTTTTTTTTTTCTTTCTGGTGAAACAAAGAAAACTGTTCATCAACATGTTCTCCTCCCCTCAACCCCCACCCATCCCGCCTCAGAACCACCACCCCATATTTATCAACCTGGTCCAGGTGCTGCTCTCTCTTTCAAGATGTCCTGCTGCTTCCAAGCTCCAACCAAGACTGACTGAAAACAAGGTAGGTTCCATTAATGACTTTGTAATGAGTTTTAAACTCATAACATTGTCATTGCTTAATGTTTTTACCCCAAATGTTCAACATGGCTTTGTAACCCCACTTCATGAACCAGGTAGGTGAAATTTTTCAACTTCCCCCTCACGAAACATGTTTTTGCAGTTGCTCTGGAAAATCACATTTCGAACAGTTTAACAAAAGTTCTCCTGCTTCGATAATAAGGTGGGGTAATAAAAAGACTATATTGGAAATCTGAGGTCAAAATCTCAAAAACTACAAAGTTATGAAGCAATGTTGAAATTCTTACTAATGACTCATAACATTTCTATTTTCCAAGACTTAGAGCACAGAGTTTTAGCATGGCCTGTTTTGCCACACCTCGTGAACAAGGCAGGTGTAGTTTTTCGTATCCCCTCCGAAACATGTGTTTGCAGTCGCTCTGCCAAACCACCTTTCCAATAGGATTTATAACATTTCCTGTGTTAATCATAAGGTGGAGTAATAAAAAGATATGCTGAAAATTTGGAGTCACAATCTCAAAAAACAACATTATGAAGTAAATTTGAAATTCTTCAATGTTTACTGCTAGCTTTGCAATTTTATCTGATTTTGACCCCACATTTTCATCATAGCCATTTTTGTATTCCATGTCATGGACATGATGTGTGTCATTTTTTCAAATCTTGCCCAAAACATCTCATTTATTTGTTTGTTTATTTATTTAATTTTGTTCACCAGATAGGCCCACTTGGCCCAAGAGGTCCCTTTCTCAGGGGCGACCTTCACACTTGAGCTGCAAAATGACATTTTGGACATAAATGAGACCTGTCATGTTCATAAGGTGGTGCAATAAAAAGATTATGTTGAGCATTAGATGTCTACATTGAAAAAACTAAAACAAAGTTATGAATAAGCATTGACATTGCAATGTTTTTACTTTTTGAGTCCACATTTTTTTTTCTATATACATTTTTGGGGTATTTTTTCTCCCCATATTCACCCGTCCCCATTCTCAGCTAGGTGTGTGCATGTGAAGGCATGCACACGCTGTGGCGCGAGACACCCTCCCACCTATGCCAGCCACCGGACCTCCACCCATTGGCAGCGGAACTACGGGGGGCAACAACCACCCCGAGAGAGGAGAGCTGCCCTATTGCTACTCAATCCTTTTTTTTTTTTCAAATATAGTCTTTATTAAAGATTTTATCATTTTACAGTCATACTGCACATCTTTACAAGGCATTATTTATACAGGGTTACAGTTCAGATAGAGTTATTATACCATACATCAGTTAAATAACATTATCTTACCCGAGGTATTCAAGCCTTTTTCCAGGTCTAGTCTGCCCTTCCCGATTAACACCCTTTATCTCTCTCTAAGATCTCTCTTCCTCTAGCCCTTCCCTCGCGTCCCTCTCTAACTCCAACTCCCCTGGTGTATAGTTTCAGGAATACTTTCCCTGTCCTCTAGTAGTGAATCGTGTTCCATATTATGATAGTATCCTTATATCCTGAGAATTTGACCCTATGCCTGATATGGTAGGTCTGACCTTATTAGTAGGTAATAAGAGTTACTAGGGTATAAAGTGTAGGTCTTTCCTCATAATATGCACTATCCATCTTCTCCACTTTAGAGAACACAGTTCTGCTTTATCATTTAAATTATGTGATATTCTCTCAGATCTATATATAAAGTTAACTATCTCTCGCTAGTCTGAGAGTGTAGGTATCAATGTTGTTAGCCAGTGCTTAGTGATGCCTTCTTCGCTGCTAAGAGGCAAATTCCCAGCAGATACTGGCAATGGGAGTCTCACAACTCATGAGGAAAGACATGCAAGATAAAGAATTCCCCTATAAGGGAAGGCCTATGCCCAAAGAGTTCCTCAAATTCCTCAAATAAACCCTGTAAAAAGGGCTGTAGCTTTGAGCAAGACCATAGGATATGGGAATGATGGGCATTAGCCTCTCCACATTGACGCCAACAGGCTGTGAAGCCTGATTCACAAAAGTGTGAGGTTATTGCTAGAGTACAGAAAAATCTTACTAGCAGTTGCCATGAGAACAGTCTCCATGCATGTGAGTAGGTAATTCTCGATGTGGTATGGCATATTGTGCCCCACTGTTGTGGTCTTATTTGGGTACCCAACTCATCACTCCATTTCTCCCTTAATGCCATTGTGTTTCCGCCTGTTGCTTCCATCAGGGATTTATATAGGGTTGAGATGTGATGTGATAACTTTTGGGATTTTAATGTTTGTTGGAGTAGATGGATCATATGTGGGTATTCCCCCGAAGTGTAGACAGTCAGGGGGAGAGCCTCAAAATAATGTCGTAATTGTAGGTAGCGGAAGAAATCCGATTGGCGGAGATGAAATTCTCACCTGATTTCCCCAAATTCCTTAAAAAGGGTCCCATCTGGAGCTGTAAGAGTTTTGTAAGGTGGGTATGTCTCCAATTATGAAATGTGTGGTCAGTTACAGTTGGGGGGAAATTTTCCAGCAAATCTTTTGGGCAGAGCAACACCAAAAAAGGGATAATCCCCAGAGATTTATGCACTGGGTCCCAGGCCCTGATCTGGTGCACAATCCAAGGGTTTTGAGTCAGTTGGCTTAGTGATGGTGAGTTTTTATAGATAATAAGCCTTAGATAATGCCATTGGGGTAATACACTTTCCTCAATCTCCCTCCATGGGGCCAGGGATAATCCGGCCAAGCGTTGGAGTATGAAGGACAGATGCGAGGCCCAGTAGTACAATTTAAGATTTGGGAGTACTAGTCCGCCTTGCATTTTAGGAAGAAAGAGAATCTTCATTTTAATTCTGGGACATCTTCTTGCCCAAATGAACTCTGAAATGACCTTATTCCAAACACGGAATAGGTTATTCGGTAGATTAAGTGGGATATTTTGAAAGAGGTAAAGGGCCCTTGGGAGAATCACCATCCTCACTGCTTCAATTTGCTGAATCATATTTAGTGGAAGGACATTCCATCTACCAAGGTCTTGCTTTATCTGTGCCATGAAGGGACAATAGTTGTCACTCAGAGCATCTTCTGCTCTGTGGGGAAAGATGTATTCCTAAGTATTTCATCTTGGAGAGTCCCCATTGAAATGGGTAATTTTCCTTTAGTGACTCCAGGGGCATGTAGTGAAAGGTATGGGCATCAGTCTTACTAGTATTAAGCCTATAGCCTGAGTGTGCTCCAAATTCCTCCAGAATTTGGAAGACCATAGGGATAGACTGTGAAGGGTTAATAAGGAATAATAGGACGTCATCCGCATAGAGGGCTATACGGTGTTCTGTGCCATCTATACTTACGCCCGATACCCCAGGTGCTAACCTAATTGCCTGGGCCAAGGGCTCAATACAAATAGTGAAAAGACCGGGGGACAAGGGGCACACCTGTCGTGTTCCCCTGAAGAGGGGGAAGTACTCAGAATGATGACCTGAAATTTTAATGCAGGCCCGTGGGGAGGAGTATATATTCGGGAGTGTGGCCACAAAAGGAGTCAGAAACCCCATCACCGTCATAGTGGCAAAAAGAAAGGGCCATGATACCCGGTTGAAGGCCTTCTCAGCATCTAGGCTGAGAAGGACCGATGGATCATCCCGGGATTACATTTCATGCACCAGGTGCAGGGCTCTGCGGGTGTTGTCCGAGGTTGATCTAGAGCTTACAAAGCCTGTTTGATCCAGGCCTATCAGAGTGGGTAGGATCCTATCCACCCTTCGGGCCAGAATAGACATAAAATATTTATAGTCTGTATTAAGCACCGAGATTGGTCTATATGAGCCACACTGTAAAAGGTCCTTATCCGTTTTGGGGATGAATGAAATTGTTGCATATGCCCAGCTGGGGGGAGGGGTTTCCCCTGAGAGAACCTCGTTAAAGGCACCCAGGAGGAATTTGTTAATTAACTGTGTTGTGCCCTTGTAGAACTCTGCCTCGTATCCATCTGGACCAGGGACTTTTTGAGTTTTGGACCCGGAGATGGTCATCAGCTCTTCCGGGGTAATCGGCATCGTTAAGCTGTTTTGCTGATCAAGATTAAGTTTGGGTAAACCTAGGGACGATAAAAAGGTGTTGGTCAGTGTGGGGTCTGTCATGTGGTCTGTAGTGTAGAGGGCTCTCAAATATTGACAAAAAACTTGAGAGATATTTGTAAACTTGGTATGGTGTAATCCTGTATTGGTGTCCTTTATTACTGTGATGGTGGACATTTTTGCTGCTCAATCTTGCTCTCACCCTCCCCCCATGCTGGCTCCCCAGTGACCCGAATCTGTTCCCGAACCTGGGTCACTGGCATGACGAGAGGTAAGGCATCAAGCGCCTCAGCCCTCTGTGCCACCTGGCTGGCTTGAGCCCACATTTTTAACATACTCATGTTTTTTTTCCTAATCTAATGAACATGGCAAATGTCATTATCAAATCTCCCTTCAGAACCTGTTTTCGCTGTCCTTCCAAAAAATAGTGTTTCGGATTGCATGTCGTAAATGGCACCTGTTATGTTTATATGCTTGGGCAATAAAATCTAGTATACTGTAGTGTTTCTTCACTATAATGAAGAGAATAAGAGCCATAATGTGTATTCATTATAGCAGCCTGTTCATTATATCTAGAGATGCAGGAAAAACAGTCAGGGCATTTCTTTCACTACTGTGAAGTGCTGTATTGCACAGCTGGCCAGATCCCAAGGCATTGAATGGAGTACAGTGCTCCTTAACTTTTATTATGTGGTATATTGCTGTTTATGTTAAGTAACGACTGTCAGATGCAGTGAAAACTAATATAGTACAATACAGTAAGCAGTTAAGTCAGCCCGAGCTAAAGACGTGTTTTCACTTCAATCGCCCACCCCCGACTACGACCTGATTGTGTCTCAGACCTTACTCCCCTGACTCCCTTACCTTATTTTGTCATTGGTTGGTAGTTTTCTTATAAGATTCTGATACAGATTATCCAGCATACTTTTTTTTGTTACTCACACAGCCATAGTGGAGATGCAGTTATCAAACCCAGAAGTCAGTAGGTGAGATGAGCAGGCTGTGGGAGTACAAAGTATGCCAGTTACAGTACCAGCACTGAAATAAGAAACTAAACTTGGAGCTAAACTTATGTCTGAACTAAAGTAAACTTATTAATATACTCCAAATAAACCATCAGGTAAGGGAGTCAGAGACACAGTTGGAGAGCAGGGAGCAGGCAGGTGAAGCGAACACGCATTTTTAGCTCGGGCTGAATTAATGGCTTTAGCAAAATTTTAACATAAGTTAATACAGTGAGCCTCACGTGATCATCACCTGCTATTATGAGATTTTTAAATTAGCTTTGAATTGAGTAAAAGTAGGCACAAAAGTACCATATAATATGTGAAGGCAACACAAGTGATCAAGAAGAGCTGATTGCTGTTGGGAACCATGCACAGCATTCATAAAAGCTGGGGTTTCATTATACTGAGCGAGGGAATACTATATTTTGCAAATTCAAGGTCACAATTTAAAAAAAAAAACATTGTGTATGAACCTTTTCATTTACCAGTCATGACAGTTTCACTGTTATAACTCATAGGCTGAATGCATCAAACCCCACAAAGTGACATTATCCCATAGACACATGCCCTAGAGTGCATTATATAATTATAAAATGGCTTGCTTGAAAGAAAAGGTGAAAAAATAAGTTTTAAAAATACATTTTGACGTGATGTTGTGCTAAGATAACATCACTGTTGGAGGGTAGCACTGACCAATCAGAACCCAGGATTTTTTCTTGCCATTTTATAGTTAACTTTAGCCTCTGCGCTATCAATGCCAAACACCTGCACAGCAAATATGAAAAAGCAAACATCTGGCATTGACAAATGTTTGTTGATCTAATCCCACTGTGAAAGCAAACTGCAACAAAACTGACTCACTATATGCACTGCTGCATTTAGCTGTAGTGTGGAAACAGTACTGTGTAATGGGGGTTTTTAAACTTTTTGTGTGTGCAGACCCCCATAGTGACAGTCAGTAATAGCAGGGACACCCTATCTGCAACCGCAGACAGAGGGTGCTGGGGGAGTGGAGGTTACATTTCTTACCAATAGTGCATGTTCATCGTTATAACCAGCTGGTTATAATGACAGAATTATAACCAGGTTTCCCTATGGGAGAAAATGCTCCCCAGTTATTATAAATGCTTTAAATGCTAATAAATGCATTTAAGTTTTTTCTCATTTTAATACAATCATATAGGCCCTGTGTTCCATTCCTGGGAGATGTCAGCATTGTACAGTAACTCAGTGTATGCAGGTGTGCTCTAAACTCCTATGAGGCGCTCCTGTGGAAAATGTCTGGATGCATGCATGCTTGCCACCTTCATTGGCCTACAGCAGAAATCTCTGTAGGAGTTGCATGATATCACTCCCTTCCATGAGGCAGAGAGCCTCTGGGCTGCTGACTCGAAGGGACCTGGGCTCGCTTCTGAATTTATGTGGCTTGCTTAGTAGTGCAGTTTGCTACTGACATACTGTCGGGGCAAACAACGAGTTGTGCATTTCACCTCAAAGTTCAAAGACCTTTCCTTTACAGCCGGCTATATGATCTGTGAAGCATTTTGAAATTTTTTATTTAAAAAGCGCTGAGGGGTATTTCAGAAAGAAATCAGTGATTGAAAAGTAAAAGTGGGACTCAACACTGGCTATAGTGCACATGTACTGAGACATGGTTTTACTTTTCAATCACCGATTTCTTTCTGAAATGCCACTCTGTTCGAGAAAATGAAACTGTTGCCCAAAACAGCACTGTTCCAGGGACATTGCCAGCTGTTTTGTTGATTTGCCACAAAAAATGCCAGACTCGTTCATGCACGATTTTGGCAGGATTAAAAACTGGCTCTCTGTCGGGGCAACGTGGGAAGAAGAGTGCTGCTTGTATAAGGTAGGGACAACTGAAAATTTGCCATATATTATCTAACCTGCTCTTGTTACAGTGTGCAATCTGAATAAGTCTTTAGTGCTGCTGTAAGCATTGTGACATCCAAAAGAACTCTGCTAAGTACCACCAATATCGAGAGACTCACCTTCCTGAAAATGAATATGTAGTACTTCCACCTGGCACCACATTTTTTCTGCTCTTTCTGTGGACCCCCTACGCTTTTTTCCGGGGCTCCCTGGGGGCCGCATACCTCCGGTTGAAAAACCCTGCTGTATAACATGGTATTGCAACTTGTATAGCAAAATAAATAGACTTAAACTTGCTACAGAGGCAAAAAGTAATTAAAGTTATTATAATATGATATCAAGGAGGTATTCCAACTCCACTGTCTTGATCAGCTGGCTAAGTGGGCTGTTGCAACTAAATACAATAGAACTTGGAAGCAGTTTGGGTTCCACCCTATATTAATGGCCAGTCCAGTTGCTGTTTAGGTTAGCATTGCCAAGCAGCAGACACTGTATTGTCTTTACTGTTTGTGTCTTGACTAGGACTTTTTAAGATTTTCTGGAAGACATTTGACCTTTTTATCACACTGGGCAGTAATCAATAAATTCTACAAAAGGGCATTAGAAAAGAATCAATAAATTGGATTGAAGAATGTTTAGCAAACCAAATACAACAGGTCAAAATCAGTGGGTTCATATCTTCAAAAGCATTAGTAACAAGTGAGGTTCTCTAAGGATCGTTTTTGGTGCCCATTTTATTCAGCACCTTTATTTCATACATGGACAGGCATACTCTCAGTTGGTGCGAGAAGTATGCCAACGATGCTAAAATCGGAGAGATAGCAGCGACCATTGAGAATAGGAAAATTATACAAGAAGATACAAAAAGAATTAGTAGGTGGGTTACTGTCTGGAGTATGAGTTTTAACTTAGAGAGGTGTGCAGTCATGCACTTTGGGAAAAACAGTGTGAAACAAGAACATAAACTTGGTGGGAAGGTATTAAGTTCGATTGAGAAGGGACAAGATCTAGATATACTTACAAATAACAAACTGGAAACCAACACACAGCGTAGTCTAAGTGGAACAGAGTGTGGTGAAATATTAAAAAAGAAAACCAAGAGTAGAAGACCATCGGTATTAGGGCCATTATGTAGGGCCTATATGCGCTTACTACTTGACTATGGTTCCATATGTGGGCTCCTCACAAACAGGGAGAAATTAAAGCCATAAAGACAGTACAATAGAGGATGACAAAATCAATGAAGCACATAAGGGAGCTACCATATGACCAGAAGTTAGAGGAAACCAAGCTGATGCCCCTACAACAGTGGAGACTAAGAGGGGACCTACTGGTTCTCTTTGCTATAGAGCATGACCCAGAACTAATGACATCTCTGGAGCTAAATTTCAAACAGGGCAGGAAGGTTACTAGCGGACACCCACTACAGTTACATAAAATGAAAATTAAAAGCAAAAACAAAAGTGCTTTTTTTACTCAAAGGATTTAGGGACTCGGAATGAACTTCCTGAAAGTGTAGTCATTAACAAAAACAAAGCAGACTTCATGTCAGATTTGAATAAGCACATAATAATGAACAAAATTGCAGCATACCACCACTAAACTAGTGGGGAGTAGTTTATATAGGCATCTAACCTTTTTCTGCTCAAAGTACCTCAGTATTAATCTCAGTGTGAAATTTGATTGAGGAGGGGCATATAGATAGTACATCAGTAACATCACTCATATTTTAAATGGCCTGCTTTTTAAGAAGCATACACTCAAGGACAAAAAGCAAATCTTACTTCGAGGGGGCTCTTGCAGCAGGCAACACCGGTAGGACTGAAGCCGCCAGGCGCTAGCACCACATGGAAAACTTCTAGCTAGCAGTCTATCTCGGGGGACCACTCCTGCCGTCAGCACACTGACATTTGCCTATCCTATAAAGGGTGCAGTCCCCCAGCCCTACCTCAGTTGTTTTCCCACCATCGACCCACACACGTCAGACCTCATTGGACAACTGTTTTAGTTGACTGCCATTTTGCTTGCTTTTTACCCATGATTTATTTCTTTAATTTCCCATTAGTAATCATTGAATTTTCAATGTTTTCTTTAAAAGGTTTGTGTCTTCTTCTCCAGCCTCATCTTCTGACCAGCCGACGAAGTGTGCTTTCAGCAAGCAAATACCTGCAAAAGATAGTCACTCTCCCTGCCTGCTCTGCTTAGTCCCTAACCACGACACCAAGGCCTGAGTGAACTTCAACCAGGCCACACAGAGACACACTTAAAGACTTTAGAATGCTACTTGCTAAAGCAGAAATTGGCCGCAATGGAGAAAGAGCTTCAGGCCAAGGATTCTTCTTCCTCCTCAGCTCAATCTTCCAGGGCATCCTCTTCTTCTTCCCTGAAGGAGAAGAAATCGAGTGGGAAGCATAAACACTAGAACAGGCACAGGGACCATCCCTGGTCAGCCTCTTGCTCACCGCACAAAATGGCTTCCACCTCTGGGTCTTCCTCCTGCTGGAGGTTGGTCCCTCCATCCTCAGCAGCCCTCATTCCCCCTGGGCTGCCAGTGGTGCAGCCGCCCACCCTCATCTCCATTTCAGGTGGTGGCACTTCAGGGCAGTGGACATCATCCCCTGCATCCCAGCCCCTGATGCTCAGGCCCTTAGCAGCCATGGGTCCTCAGTCAGGTGGCTCGGCCGGGGTTGGCTCTTTGGGTGGCAGGTCTTTGCCCATCACCCCCCGGTAGTGGGGTTGCCTTTGTCGGTCCCTGTCACCAGGGTCTGCACTAGCCCTTCCAGGAATCACCTGGAGCAAGCGCTCACCTCTTCCTCCTCGCAGGCGATACCTCTGCCCTTACCTTGGAGGAACTCTCCTCCGCAAATACCTGCCTCGCCTTTGGGGCCAACATTGGCTGCTTCATCAGACTGACTCCAGCCTTCCCCTCTCAGGCTGGCACCAGCTATGCCATCACCTCCATTAACGACTCTTCAGCCATTGTCACCTCTGCCCCAACCTACACCACAACCGATGCCTGCTGGCCCTCCTCGAGCTCCTCAGCGTGTGCTAGGTGGGCCTACACCAGGGTTCCCTACACTGGTCCCCCCACCAATGTACCTGTACCCCCCTCCTCAGTATCCTTATCTGCCCAAGAATCCTCCTCCGGTGGATTATAATGCTCTGTTTTCAGCCTGGTGGTCCTTCATGCAGAACACCTAGGTGACCTTCCCTTCCTTGTCCTCCCTGGAACCCCCTCCTTCTCAGGTCTTCGACTGGGCAGGACCCAGCAACCCCCATACCACAGGATCCTCTGGGGGACATACTGGGAACGTGGGCCAGCATACGGGCAACCATCACCCTCCAACGCTGATCCCTGATAATGATCAGTCAGGGAACGATTCTTCTTCTTCCTCCTCACAGTTGTCAGAGGACTCTAGGAGTTCCTCAGAGGGTCGAGAGCTTCCCAATGAGACCCCTAAGTCTCCCCCTGATGATCCCTCCTTTCTTGACATTATGCATCACATCCAATCCCTTATGGGATGGGAAACTGAGGAGCTTGACCCAGAGCAACGTCACCTGGTCCTATACCTCCAGAAAAAGGAGACCCTGCCTTTAGTGGTGCCTCCTTTAATTGACTCTTATGAGGATTTTGCTAAGGCAGTGTGGGTTCAGCCCTCTTTCAGCCTGACTTTGGCCAAGGAGGCAGACTGCCTTTATCATGCACTGGCCCTTCCTTGGTGAGCGCCACACGGTGGACTCCATGGCCATGAATACAGCCCACGACCATACAAAGAAACTCAAGCATCTCAGTACCCACCCCCCTGACAAGGCATCTTGCCAGCTGAACCAGTTATCAAGCATATGTTTGCCTTCTCCACACTGCCCATTTAAGTTCTTAAGTACCTAGCCCACATAGTACAACACCAGAATGCTCTCTGGGATCAGACAAGGGACATCTGGTCCAAACCCTCCCTGCAGACTCTACCACAACACAGTTGGCTTAACTCCCCAAGTCTGGATCGGACGTGGGCAACCATGTACTGAGGGTGGCATATGATACTGTTAATGTCTCCAGGTGTGGGGTGGCGGCAGGGATCTGCCTTCACCACCATTCATGGCTCAGGGTGTCTGGCTTTGAGCCTGATGTTCAGGCTAAAATAATGGATGCCCCTTTTCGGGGTTTTGTCATGTTTGAGGGAGATGCCCAGGATATTATCTCCCACCTTCAAGAATCTGGCAAGGCCCTTAGATCGGTACATTCCCTCTACCTGTCTCAGCCTAGATCTTCCCAACATCAGTCCTCTTGCCAGCCCTCCAAAGGCCAGCAGTCGAAGGGGCCCTTCAAAAACAAGGATAACACCCAACCAACTGGAGCTGCTGCCCCTAGAACCCCTAGGGCACCTGCAAAAGCTCTACCCACCCCTGGAGTCACTGTCTGACTCCTTGCCCGACCCTCATCCCCTCCAGTGGAGACTTTGGGGGGGGCGGTTGGGGGTCTAGTCTCCCTCTACCTCAACGGATGGTGCATAGCAACATCAGATCACTGGGTGCTGCAAATTATTGAAAGGTGTCACACCCTTGAATTTCTGGACCCCCCTCCAGAAAACCCTCCCTTGCCCTCCCACTACCCTCAGGCCCACATCTTCCTCATTTGGGAAGAAAGTCAAGAAAAAGAGCCATAGAGCCTGTCCCTCTGACTCAAAGGGAAGGGGGTTCTACTCCCACTTCTTCCTTGTCCCCAAGAAAATGGGAGACTGAGGCCAATTCTGGATCTCAGCCACCCAAACCTTTACATAGAGTACAAACACTTCAGGATGGTCACTCTTCAGGGGCTGTTGCCCCTTCTCCAACAGGGGGACTAGCTCTGTTACCTGGACATGCAGGATGCCTACCTTCATATCCAGATATTCCCCAGCCCACCGTCGTTTCCTCCATTTCTTCTTTGAAGGGGGGACTACTTCCAGTTCAGAACCCTCCGCTTTGACCTTTCCTCAGCACCCCAAGTCTTTACCAAGTGACTGATGGTGGCGGCTGTGACCCTGAGGAAACAGGGCTTCTATGTGTTCCCTTATCTAGACAACTGGCTGCTGACAGTCCCCTACAGGGACCTCTTGCTGCAAACCCTGGAAGGTACCGTTCAGCTTTTCCAAGACCTAGGGATCACAGTCAACCTGCCAGAGTCTTGTCTCTCTCTGGGCTAACGCCTCCAGAATATTGGAGCAGTCTTGGACTCATCCCAGGGCACAGCCTTCCTGCCGATGCACAGAGCAGAGCACCTGATAGTGCAGGCTCGGCTGGTATCCTCCTGCCGTCAGATACCAGCCAGAGCCTTCCTTCACCTGTTAGGGCACATGGTGGTGTCTATAACCACAGCTCCCCTGGGCCATCTGCATATGAGGGTCTCCCAGTGGACTGTTCTGGTCCAGTGGGACCAACGCATCGACGATCTGGATCAGCCAGTGTTAGTCTCTGACACAGTGAGGAGGAATCTGAAGTAGTGGCAGAACCCTGCCAATCTCCTGGGGGGGAGTCCCTTCTGAACTGTGTCCCCTTAGCAAATTCTCACTACAGATGCTTCTGGTCTGGAATGGGGTGCTCACTTAGCTGACCGTCAGACCCAGGGGATCTGGTCCAAGTTGGAACAGAATCTCCATATCAGTGTACTGGAAATGCAGGGAGATCTTTATGCTCTGCAGGCCTTCCAGACCCATATTCTTCCCGGCCAGCTACTGGTTCAGATGGACAATATGTCTGTAGTATACTACATCAACAAGCAGGAGGGCACCAACTCATACCATCTTTGTTGGGAGGCAATGAGAGTCTGGTACTGGGCCATTGAGCATGGCCTGGAACTCTCTCAGCTGTCCATGTTCCAGGCATCCAAAACACCCTGACCAACAATGTAAGCCAGTCCAGGTCGAGGAATCATGAGTGGGAGCTCCTGTCCTCAGTGGTTGAAGATCTCTTCGACAGGACCTCTTTGTATCCCCACTCGACACAAAACTGCTGCTTTTCTGCTCACAGTCCAGGGCCTGGAGTTTTCTGGTGTGATGCATTGTCTCTCTCCTGGAAAGGGAGGTTCCTCTATGCCCTCTCTCCCTTCCTGCTCCTTCAGAGGGTTCTTCTCAAGCTCTGGTCAGAGGGAGCAGAGATGGTTCTCATTGCTCCCTATTGGCCATGTCAGATTTGTTTCCTCCTACTGCAGCAGGGGGCAGTGGAACCCCCTGTACTCCTGCCCCTGTGCACTGGCTTGCTTTCCCAGTAACAGGGTGCCCTGGTCCATCCAGACCTCAAGTCCTTGCATCTCCATGCATGACCCCTGCAGACTTAGCTATCACCCACTTTGGGGTTTCTTCCAGAGTCCCTGATGTCCTGGTGGCTGCCAGGAAGCCTTCCACCAGAACTATTTATGCTATGAAATGGAAGTGCTTCTCCCTATGGGCTGCTGCTTGCCACCTGGATCCCTTCACCTGCCTGGCGGATCTGATTTTGGAGTACCTGCTCTCCCTTTCAGACTCAAGTTTGGAGGACTCCTCTCTTAAAGTACACCTTTCCACCATCTCTGTGTACCATGCACCTGTTGGTATCCCACACATTCTTGCGGGGTATTCTGCATTTGAAGCCCCCTGTTCAGGACCCCATCCCTCCATGGGACCTTCTTTTCATGTTGCAACAGCTCACTCTGCCTCCCTTTGAACCAGCCGGGAGTTGCGAGCTGCGCTTTGTCACGGAAAACATTTTTAGTTGCTATTACCTCGGCTCGGAGAATTTCCAGGCTTCAGACTCTGATGTGCAAAGAGCCCTATTTAGTTTTTCACAAAGACAGAGTGTCTTTGCATACTAATCCGAAGTTTCTGCCTAAGGTGGTGTCTGAGGTCACACTAAACCAATCCATCCACCTACCTGTTTTTTCCTGAGTATTCTGATCAGGGGGAGGCCTTACTACATACTTTGGGCATTCATAGGGTGCTTTGTTATGGTACCCCTTGCACCCAACCAGTAAGACAGACTGACCAGTTGTTTATTTTGTTTGCCCTCAAGAGAGAAGGGCCACCTGATTTGAAACACTGTTTATCAAAATGGTTGGCAAATTGCATTGTTTACTGTTACCGTATGTACAACAAGCCCTTGTCTGGAGCAGTTAAGGGATACTCCATCAGAGGAATGGCTGCCTCTGCCAACTGTTTCAGGAATATGTCTGCTGTGGACATCTGTGCTGCTGTCACTTGGAGGTCTGTTCACACCTTTGTCTGCAACTACAGTCTGGACATTGCTTCCAGACGCAGGGCCAGTTTCAGACTAGCAGTTCTTCAGGGCCTTCTTTCTTGAATCTTCACCTGATTCTTTTTGCTTCCTTCTGGCTGCCCTTTGTGGTAAGTTCTGGTACTGCTTGGGACTCAGACCTACCAGTGTTGCCTGCTGCAAGAGCCCCCTCAAAGTAAGATAGTACAGTTACGTAGGAACGTACCATAACAGTAGATCTTTGAGAGGAACTCTTGCAGCAGGTGCTGCTTTCCCACCCTCGCTCTCCCGATAGCGAGTTTTCCTTTACATTTACTTTACTTTTCCTCAGCTTGAGAAACAGCCTCAGTTCTCCCTTTTACACCTTATGCACTGGGTTTCTCTGGAGGGAGAACTGAGGTAGGCTGGGGAACCACCCCATTTATAGGATAGGCAGATGTCATCTTGCTGATGTTGATGGAGGCAGTCCCCTGTGACAGACTGCTAGCTAAATGTTTTCCTTGGGGTCTTGACACCTGGTGGCTTCAGTCCTACCAGTGTTGCCTGCTGCAAGAGCTCCTCTCAAAGACCTACTGTTATAGCAAGTTCTTACATGACTGTACTTGCACCAACTACACTGTTAAAATACAACAACTAGTCAAATGCTGGAAACTAGATCCAGCCAGTGGTAGTGCAACTCCCAATGCCGTTATGACGAAATGTTGAATTTTTTCAACATTTATGTATAACTTTATTTCTTTATATTTTGACTTCAGACTTTCAACATAGACCTTTTTTCACCCCACCTCATGAACATGACGTGGCATTTTTCAAATTCTGCCCAAAAAGTCTTTGCATGCTTGTGCCCCAAAATGAGATTTTGGCCAGGATTTCATAACTAAAACCTGTCTTGTACGGAAGGTGGTATCATAAAAAGACTATGCTAAAAATGTGTGATCAAAATTAAAAAAAAAGGTATGAAAAAACATTGACATTTTTCAATGGGAACTCGTGACATTGCAGTATTTTTACTTTTTTGAACCCACATTTTCAGCATACTGTATTCATGATCTTCTCCTGGGGTATCTCAGTCATCAGGTCACACCACAGCAACTTCACCAGCAGTACTACTGAGGCGCCCACGCCGACGCCATCTGCCAATGCCATCAACCCTATAAAGGGACGAGCAGCTCCGCTCCCTCTTCAGTTCTTTCCAGCCATTGACTCTGCTCGCATGGGTCATTGCAGAAGCTCCAATGCAGTTCGCACCATTACTGCCTGCATTTTTGTTTTTCTACCCTAGCTTTTAGAATCTCTGTTTATGTTGAGAGTTACTCCTTCCACATTCTTCTGTCACTGCCGCAGGGAAAGAAGATTGCCTCTTCAGATGACCACAACCTCTGTGTCTGCTGTCTTAGGCCTGGCCATAATGTCTCTGACTGTGAGCTCTGCTAGAAATTTTATCAAACAACCCTTAGGCAATACAGAAAGGCTTTGAAGACATTCCTCATTGAGCAGCAGGTAGCCAGTTCTGGGCAGGTGTCTTCCGGGGTCCTTCCTTCTCAGTTGCCGGTGTGTTTGTCAGGCTTGATGCCAGCCCCTCCATCGTGGCCTGATGTTTACCCAGGCCCTCAGATGTTGGGGCCTTCAGGGTCTCAAGTCCCAGTTGATGGTTTGACACACACTGTGCCGATGACCCCTCCACTGTCGATGCATCCTTCTCCTGCTGTCGACCTTTAAACAGTTTTGGCCCAGATCACTACGGCCCTAGTGCACCAGTTGGGCTCATACAGGCCTGGGTCACTGGCACCATCGACTGACCCATCATTGTCAATACCTATTAGGCCTCCTCGATCCACACCTCAGAGGATGCTGTTGACACCTCGCTCGCTGGACTGCGAGTTAGAGCAGGTCGATGTTAAAGGAGTACCATCCTGACCTTATCCTCCCTGAGGAAGAGGAACTTCTTTCCTCAGATAGGTCCATTGCTTCTTCAGTGAGCGAGGACTCCATTAAACATACTCACAGGTCTCCTCAGGCACCTGTCCCCAGGGCAAAAGAAAAGCCTCTTTTGCCTTGCCTATCCCCTCCTCCTCAGGTCCTGCTGCAAAGGGATCTGGGCCAATGAATCAGCCCCAGTGGCTGGATCTTCCTCTGCCTGACTCCTTGCCAGACCCCCTTCTTCTGGTCCCCAACCAATTAGTGGTTGTCGGAGGTTGGTTCTCCGTCCATCTCAGTCAATGGAGAACCATCACTTCAGAAGCCTGGATCCTTCAGATTATAGAGAGGGGTCACACTCTGGAACTTAAAGAGCTGCCTCCAGAGACTCCTGCAGTACCCTCCACCTATTCCCTGGCCTATCTTACCATACCCTGGGAGGAGGTACAGTCCTTTATGTGGAATAAGGTCAACAAGTCAGTGCCCAGGTGCCAGAAGAACAGAGGATTCTGCTCAACATTCTTCCTGGTCCCCAAAAGAAAAGGAGACCTGAAGCCTAATTTAGATCTTAAGGATCTCAGTCTTCATATCCAGTACAAAAAATTCTGCATACCCACTATACCGGACTTGGTGCCTGTACTCAAGCAGGGTGATTGGCTGTGCTAGCAAAAAAAAAAAAAAAATAAAGTGGAGTTCATCATACCTATATCTTTTTGCATGTGGACTGCCTTTTTGTGGATGACCCAAACATTTGAGGTTAGAAAACACAGGCCAGCCTGAACCACCAGAAATGGAACTGTGATTGGCTGTGCACCCTGGATATGCAAGATGCTTACCTGCATATCTTGGTGTGTCCTCCGCACAAGCGGTTTCTCCAGTTTTGTTTTCAGGGAAGCATTACCAATTCAGAGTATTGCCCATTGGTTTATCTTCTGCGTCACGGGTCTTCACAAAATGCCTAGCAGTAGCTGCTGCCCTTTGGAGAGAAGATCTCTACGTTTTCTTCTACCTGGATAACCAGCTTCTCAGAGCTCCATCCAGAGATCAGCTCCTCTGGACCCTGGAGAGCACCCTCCAGCTGGTTCTTTCCTTGGGCATCACTGTCAATCTACCCAGGTCTGTATTGATTCTGTCCCAGAGGCTGCAGTATATAGGAGCAGTCTTGGACTTGGTTCAGGGCAGGGCCTTCTTGCCCCAAAATAGGGTGGAGTGCCTAATTTCCCAGGCTCAGGAAGTCACCCAGTGTTGTTATGTTCCTGCATGGGAGTACTTGAGGCTATTAGGGCTCATAGCCATGGCTATTGCCACAGTCCCCCTGGCCCGACTGCACATGTAGGTGCTCTAGTGGACTCTCCAAGTGCAGTGGGACCAGTACATGGATGATGTGGAGCAGGTAGTGCTGGTCTCCTTCCCAGTCTGCAAGGTGCTCCAGTGGTGGATGTGCTTCCAGAACCTGTTGCAAGGGGTCCCATTCCAGATCTCATCTCCCCAGCAGATCCTCACCATGGATGCCTCTGGTATGGGCTGGGGTGTGCACCTGGGTCCCTTTCAGACTCATGCGACATGGTCAAAGATTGAGACCTCTCTGCATATCAACATTCTGGAGATGCAGACGCTCCTGCAGGCCTTTCAGAACCATCTTCTTCCGGGTCATCTGTTGATATAGTCAGACAGTCTCAGTGTTGTCTACTACATCAACAAGCAAGGGGAAAACATTCATAGCCCCTGTGCAGGGAGGACTTGAGAGTCTAGTACTGGGCAAGCACTGGACCACAGTCTGATTCTCTTGGCAGTCCATGTCCCAGGTGTGCTGAACACCTTGGTGAACAGCCTCATCCGGACCCAGTCCAGTATGCACAAATTGGAACTTCTCTCATTCTTCATAGAAGATCTGTTTGCCAGAGTTGGACCTTTTTGGATCCCCACTTAATGCAAAGCTGTCCAGTTTCTGCTCGCTTGATCCAGGGCCTGGAGTTTTCTGGTGAGGTGCGTTGTCCCTGTCCTGGAGTGGGAGGTTACTTTATGCCTTTCCTCCATTTCCTCTAATTCAGAGGTTGCTAATCAAGCTGCTGATGAAGGGGGCAGCATGATTCTGGTCACACCCTTCTGGCCACAACAGATATGGTTTCCTTTACTGCAACAGTTGGCAGCGGAACCTCAAGTACCTCTGCCCATTTATAGGGATCTACTGATACAGGCTCAGGGGACTCTTGCCCATCTGAACCTCAAGTCCCTTAGTCTGCATGTCTGCCTCCTGAAGATGTAGCAGTCGCCTGATTGGGAGTATCTCAGAGGGTGGCGGGTGTCCTTATGGCAGCTCGAAAACCTTCCACTGGAGCCACTTATGCCATGAAGTGGAAGAGGTTTGCCATCTGGGCTGCTAAACATCACCTGGACCCTTTTACCTGTCCGGTGACCGAGATTCTGTACTACCTGATCTCCCTTTTGGGCTCAGACCTCCAGTACTCCTCCCTCAAGATGCACGTTTTGGCTAGTTCTGCCTTTCACAAGCCCGTGGGTGGTCGTACCATGGTTCAGTTAGATGTGTCCCCTACCTTTCTCAGGGACATCCTGCACCTGAAACCTCCAATCCATTCCCCTGATGCAGCTTGGGATTTAAA
This sequence comes from Neoceratodus forsteri, assembly GCA_016271365.2. Lineage (NCBI taxonomy): Eukaryota > Metazoa > Chordata > Ceratodontiformes > Ceratodontidae > Neoceratodus > Neoceratodus forsteri. The sequence goes on from CM057450.1 coordinate 1,553,871,970, forward strand.
TTTTGTTGTGGAGAAACTGACCCTGTCTCCGTTTGAGCCAGCCGCGACTTGCGAGCTATGCTTTCTTTCTTGGAAAGTGTTATTTTTGGTAGCTATTACTTCTGCTCGAAGAATTTCTGAGCTTCAGGCTCTCTGGGGTGAGGAGCCTTATTTGATTTTTCACAAAGACAGGGTGTCTTTGTGCACAAATCCTACGTTTCTCCCCAAGGTGGTATCTGAGTTTATCCTGAATCAGTCTGTCCACCTTCCTGTTTATTTCCTGGAGCGTTCCAATCCAAGGGAAACACTGCTGAATACTTTAGATGTGTGCAGAATTCTGAAACATTATCTGCTGCGAGCTAAGGACTGCAGGAAGTCAAAGCATCTTTTTCTTTCGCCCAAGGAAGAGAGGGCACCAAGGTTTCTAAACAATGCTTGTCAAAATGGCTGGCCAATTGCATTTTGTTTTGCTTGAACAAGCATGGCAAGGAGTTTCCAGGGGCAGTGAAAGCCCACTCGACAAGGGGCATGGCTACCTCTGTGGCCTTTTTCAGGGGGGAGTCTCAGAAGCTGACATTTGCGCTGCTGCCACCTAGAGTACCGGCCATACTTTCATCAAGCATTACAGTCTGGACATTGCTTCTAGAGCCAGAGCAGGCTTCGGACAGACTGTTCTTCAGGGCCTCATGTCTTAGGCTTTGGTTGGCCTTCCTCCCAGACTGTTTCTGCTGTACTTGTAACTGCTTGGGACTCGTTCCTACTGTGTGACCTGATGACTGAGATACCCCTAAAGAAGATAGAACAGTTATGTAAGAACTTATGTAACAAGATCTTCGTGGGGCTCTCAGTCATCAGGCCTGCCTCTGCTCAGAGTGGCTACATGGTGTATCCAGCCTTTTATTTTGGCCTGGGTACACCTCTGTCTCTCTCCTAGGTCTCCCATGGCATGGGTTTACTCCCTTAATCTCCAAGGAAAAAAACTGAACAGGCAGCAGGGCCACTCACATCTTTATAGCATTGGTGACATCAGCATGGGTGGCTCCACTGGTACTGCTGGAAAATCTTCCATGTGGATCCTGCTTCACTGATGATGAAGTTCCTACGGTGTGACCTATGACTGAGATTCCCTCGAAGATCTATTGTTATAGTAAGTTCTTACTTAACTGTTCTTTTTTTAACCCCAATGAATGGACATGGCAGGTGTCATTTTCAAATTCCCATCCAAAACCTGTTTTTGCAGTTCCATAAAATAAAGTTGTAGGTTGCATTTCATAAATTACACCTGTCGTGTTCGTATGCTGCTGGGGTAATGAGAACTACAGTTCTAAAAATTTAAGATCACAATCTAACAACAATGTCATGTTTGAACCTCTTCATTTCCCAGTTATGACCATGTCACTATTATAACTTGTGTTATTAATTTGTCAGTTGTATTCTCGGTGCTATTTGTGCACAGCAGCTACGTAGTCAGTACAAGCAAGCAGACATTCAGCATTGACAAATACTTATATGTGTCCTGATGAAGTTACTGTTCAGTTTTTGTTGTATTCCTCATGTTACTCCTGCCCCCATTTGGGGTAACAAAACAAGAAAAGAAACTATTACTTTGTTAAAACACTGACCTTGAAACCAAGTGGTTATGATTCTTGTGATGGCTATGCAGTGTGACACTATGTTCAATAAATGGCAGTGATTATAGAGGTTTTTTTTTTTTAAAATTGCCCAAAATAATCTGGCTTACGTTGGAATTTGTTGCAATCTGATTTAACTCCTTCATGTGGCATTTTTAAAACAAGCCTGTGGAACCGTGTGGCACAGTTGGCACAATCTAAAAGATTTGGTTGATGCTACTGACATTTTAATGCACTGTATGACTTGTAAAGTTACATATCTTTTCTGGTCTCCCAGGACACACTTGAAAATGTAATTGTTACTCCAGTGTACATTTCTGGATTAAACATTTGAATAAATAAAGAGGAGCTGCGGCCCCTGCTTTAACAGCTTGTGAAGGAGTGCGGTAAAGCTTGTTACAGCCTGATGGTGTCTGCCTGCTGATACCATCAGTGTGATAACTACGGCAGAAAGCTGATTTCACCACAGACCACAACGCAGCATGATAAATTTTACAGTTATAAGGCCTTGTTACTGATTGCATTCTGTTGAATTATTAAAACACTCTTCCCAAAAGATGCAAATTATTGAAAGATGTCACACCGTCGAATTTCTGGAGCCCTCTCCGGAAAACCCTCCCTTGCTTTGCACTACACCCAGCCGTGCATTAAATCCCCATAACCCCATACCCTATCGTGGGTTATTGCTTACTTGACTCACACCGACTGACTGATGAACAAGCTGTAGTACACACTTGGTGCAGGTTTTGTTACTGGCTGCTCAGCAGGATGTAAAATTAGCGTGTTCTCAAAGTACTATTGTATGAGGCAAAAAAAATTATTTCAACTGCAAGCTCTCTCTGCCATCAAATTGAAAATGACTCACCATATCCTGTAGCCAGCCTTGTGAGAGCAAACCATCATCAGAAGCTTACCTGAGAGAGATGCTCCCTCTATGCAGCATGTGCACATCATCTGTATGGATCTGACTACCTCCATGCTGATACAGCATCCAACTGTTGTGGTTACGCAGACCCGCCTGCTCGCTCACCCGCCTGCTTATTCCGTTACAGTGACTTAGCAGCAGTTACAGTAAACCAATCAGAAAGGAGTCTGAACAACTCCCCTGTGCGTGTACATACTCCATCCACTTGTTTTATCAGATGTTGGGAATAGGGTTGCCACCTGTCAGGTTTTTTACCTGGTGATCAGGTTTTCTGGGTCCCTATCAGGTAATCTGGTTTTGCTGTGTGATGGTCAGGTTTTTGAGCCATTTTGAGTGCTCACATACTTTTGAAACAAATGTTGTCATATTATTCATTGTTTCAGCTGCATGGCCAGCTTACAAACAAGTTCTCTTGTCAATATAACCCTTTGTTTGTGAAAGCAGTCAGCCTGGGAGGTGTAAAGTATGGCCATTAACACCATTAGCACTTACTTAACCTAATCTTTTCCACTGCATCTTGTCTTTTATTGATATAACAGATGGCCTTCTAGGAGAAACAATACACGATGAGTCATAAAAAGGGGTGGAGCTAGGGGCGGAGCCTAGGATCCGGTTTTTGCCCCATCCAAAGGTGGCAACCCTAGTTGGGAATCCTTCTCCCATGCTTTAGGTCTCAGTTATCAGCAGCGTCACTCTCTGAATGCTGCCCCTGAACATGGAGCTGCTGGGAGCTCCTTTGAGTTTCCGACTTTTAAAGCAGCCGGCACTAATTGCATTAACACAGGTGCGAATTAGCACACACTGCCCCCTTTGATTCTGCTTAAAGTTGGACCGGCATAACATTCTGTGGTGATTTGCGTATGTAGCCCATGATGCTTTGCATTGTGTGGGCATGTGTGATTTTGTATTTTCTTGGAACTTGGTTTCCCAGCCAAATGCCCTTTGGGGTAACCCTTGCCTCACTACCCACTTTAGTTTGGTCTCTGTCACTAATAGGTCTCTCTACTCGGCTGTCTGCACCACCCTTACTTCTCCATCCAGTAGTCCATTTTGTGGTTCTTTCCACCAGTGTGTAATACTTTGCACTTTTTTTCATGAAAATTCAGGTGCCATATTCTGAACCACTTTTCCAGTTTATTGAGGTCTCTTCTCTGACTTCCTCCTCAATGTTCATTCTGCCGCTGATCTTAAGTGTTATTTGCAAACAGATTTACCTATTCTAGATTCCCTCTAATGTTTTGAAAATGAAGATATTGAAGAGCATAGGACCCAGAACTGATCCCTTCTTACCCCACTCATGATGCCCCTGGCCTCTGAGTGCACTCCATTTACATAGAAACATACAAGTTGGCAGCAGAAAAAGCTCTACTGAGAAAATTAAGGGAAGGGATAGTGAAGACAACCAGCCACTGCATGAAGAAAGTGAGCAAAAGCAGGAGTGAAAACAAGGACCATCATGGCCATGAGGGTAAAGTAAGAACGGGTGGCATTCAGGAGGTACAAAGAAAAACAGAGGGATAAGGATAAGGAGGTGTACTTGCTTAAACAGAGGGAAGCAGTTAAGACAGCTCCCCATGTGGGGGCTTACCTTAAAGTGCCTCTGGGTGTTCTCCCACTGCCTCCTGGTGTCTGCCATTGTCTGCACTTTGCCATTTTATCCGGTGTCCCCCTGTGTTGGTGAGCCCTGTGTGGCTCACAGAATCCATATGTGAGTGGTCGGCATGTTGTTGAACTACCGCTCACACAGTCGTGAAGGCGCCCAGCACATCAGACCGCTGTTGCGATCGGAAGCCGAAAAAGTGTGTCCCTACTAGTTCCTGGTGCCATGCTAAGTTAAGAGAGGCATTGGGGCAGACAAAACAAGGCAACAGAGAGAAAATATTTTAAAATAAACAAATTGGCAGCTGCCTAAAGCGCTGCCTCCAGGGCACCACAGACAAGAGTTAAAGGTAGGAAAGTTCTTCGTGAATATTCATTAACTCTGCAGTGTTTCCTAAGGGCAGTGTGTTACAGGAGCAGCGACTCCCTAAGGGTACAAAATATTTAATCAAGAGTGGACTTTTTCACGAGAGGATTGTTAAGGCTACCTGCCAGTGGGGGAATTTATTAAATAAAAGTAAAACTGCTGGCTGCACCAGAACTTTATGTGTGGGGACAGCAAAACAGACTGCTTTGGGAACTGTATGCAGCTACCATTTTAGCAGCCTATAACCAATCGGAAGCCAGGATGTAACAAAGGGGATCTTGGGACAATGCCAGAGACATTAACTGGGGGATTAACTGGGACAAATTGTAGGTGGCAAAAAGGGAGCCAGTTAACATCAGAAAACCGTTTAAAACAGCATTAGCAGCCAATGGGATTTCTGGAACTCAGCCCCATATAACAGGGGGTGACAGCTCTTTTTGTTCAGATTTTGGAGAGATTCATCCAGGAATTCAGTGTGAGCCTCTGGGGAGCTTGCCAGCTCTCAGGTTGGGCCTGCCAGGCCTATACATTTTTTCGGTCATCAGTCCACGGGTCTGTGTGTCTAGTTGGGCCACGTTGGAGTCACAGCAGCAGGGGATTCAAGCAGCATCCAAGCTGGAAAAAAGGAGAATCAGCCTGCAAGCTAGCTGGAAGGACCAGGGAAGGACAGAGCCTTGCATATAAACGTGTTTAGTTTGCTAAAGTGTTTGCGCAACTGACCTGTTCGTCACATCCACCGTGCATGTTTTCAGCCAAGGTAAATTGTTTTTGCATCCTGAAGACCAGCATCTCGATGAGGACCACGAGGAAATTTTCCTCCTGTTTCATTATCAGGTCTCATTTCGTTGGATCATCACTTGGTCCGGGTAGTGTGAGTACAAACAGGGTAGCTCCCTGCAACAAAGCTGCAATCACTGTGTGTCATCTGATTATTTGTTTGGGTTATTACAATGAACTGAGCCATCCGGCACCGGATTACAAATTTTGGGTTTGAGTGCATGTTAATTGTTTTCTTTCCTAAGGGCCCCAATAACAGCTGCAATGCCGGCCTGCCTCGGGCAACACTTCAGGCTAGCCTATTCCAACTGGGTAACCAGAGTGTGTGACTGTGACAGAGGGACTCTTAGTGCATGCATGCTAAACCTGAACAAATCAGATCTAAATAATCATCTGCTAGATTTAATGCACCACCCCGTGCAACACCCCCAAATAAATCAGATTTTGTTCTTTCTGCATTTAACCTGGCTAATGTGTACCTTTGTGGAGGGGAGACTGTATTATTAGTGAACTGTTATATTGTAGATCTAAGTTTACAGGGGGTCTCCAGGGCTTTTGCTGATAATCCCGCCCTGGTGGTAAGTGCAGCGAGTAAAAGTTCAATACTGATGTTATACAGTATATGTGAAGGTTTATCTGCTTATCTGTTCAGGCCACTAGAGGGGTTGTGGGGGGTTATAGCATCCTGGAGGGCTATACCAACAGCAGTTAAGCTACCCCAGAACCATTCCTCCGGGTGAAGACACTTGTTCAAAGAGCTCAGGCCCCTCAACCTGTACCTAATCATGCAGGTAGGGGTAGTAGCCCATAGAATAGTGCCACCTAGGGGTTACAGCAGTGAGGGGAGCAAAGGCACAAAAGGCAAGGGGAGGAATAGTGAAGATAAGGAGGACAGTAGACGCAGACTGCACAGAGGAGGATCAGCAAAAAGCAGACATCCTGAACAGGTACTTCTGCTTAGTTTTCACAGTGGAGGGAGAGGGTGACGGACCACCACAGAGCTGCAGGAACATGGGGAGGGGGGCACAAGTCCATTTTCAAAGGAATGAGTTCTGAAGGGACCTGCAAATCTGAAAGTGGACAAGGCCATGGAACTGGACAGAATACACCCAAGGTTGTTGCTGCACCACTGACTGCCTTATTTAACATCTCACTGGACATGTGAGATGTTCCAGAGGACTGGGGGAGAATGGCAGGCAGGGAAAAGGCTAACAACTGTAGGCGGGTGACATCAGTGGTGGGGAAATGAATGGAAACCCTGTTAAAGGAAAGGCTAGTGGAGTATCTTGAATCCAACAGTTTACAAGACCAAAGGCAGCGTGGATTCATAAGGGGGGTGGGGAAGAGGAGGTCATGCCAGATGAATCTGTTTGATTTCTTTGACTGAGTGACCAGGGAAGAGCAATGGACATGCTCTACTTGGACTTCAGCAAGGCCTTCGACACAGTGCCACATAGGAGACTGATAAAGAAATTGGGCAGTCTAGGGGTGGGATCCAAAATGGTAAACTTTGTAAAAAAACTGGTTAATGGCTAAACGACAGAGGGTGGTGGTAAATGGCACTCACTCTGAGAGGAGAGTGACCAGCAGGGTGCTGTAGGGCTTGGTACTAGGACTGGTCCTCTTCAATGTCTCATAAGTGATATTGCAGAAGAACGGGATGGGAAGGTATTCCTTTTTGCAGATGCCACAAAAATCAATAATAGGTGGTGACTCAGGAAGTGGTGGAGAGAATGAGTAGGGACCTTAAAAAACTAAGGGTGTGGCTGAGGGCATGGCCGGTGGGGTTCAGTGCCAAAAAGTGCAAAATAATGCATCTAAGGAGTATAAACTCAAGAGCCGAGTATAAAATGGACGGGGTGGGGGGGGGGAGTAGGAAGGAAACTTTCTAATTATATCTGTTGATCTCATGGGGGGAGCAGTGTGACAAGGCGGTTGGCAGGACTGGTGGGATGCTGGGGTGCACAGAAAAATATCTTGCTTCTAGGGTATCTCTGCAGCAGGTCACACTGCTTGGTCTTGGCCACCAGGAACTAGAACCACACAGAAAACATTCTAGCTAGCAGTCTACCAGAAGGGTCCACCCTCCTGCGACATCACCCTCTGATGTCCGCCTATTCTATAAGATTGGGCAGCACCCATAGCCTCCTCTGTTCTTTTCCCGCCATCGACCAACACACGTCCAATCTCTGGAAACCTCTACAGCTTCAGTCAACCACCATTTTCGCATGCTTTCAGCGTTTCCATTTTATTTTTATCACTGTAGTTCCTTTTCATTATGTTTCTCTTTTTATGTCTTCTAAACCATTATCAACCTCGGATCAGTCCAAGACCATGTAGGTCTGCAGAAAACAACTTTAGCTCCCGAGAAAGATGGCCATTCTGCTTGTGTCTGTTGCCTGGTCCCAACTCGTGATATCCAAGCCTGCCAGATCTGCAAGAGATTCAACCAGGCCACCTGGTGCCACTGCCAGCAGATCTTAGAGAACTTTCTGCTGCAGCAGAAGGTAACCTCCTTAGAACAGGAGCTGCAGGCCAGGAGCTCCTCAGTCTCCCCAGCCTAGTCCTCAGGCTCCCAATCATCCAAGTCCTGAGGAAAACACAAACACCGGCACAAGGACTAGTATAGGTCTCATTCCTCCTCCTTCTCCTAGTCACAGTCTCTCTACCATTCATGGACCACAAAAGGGCCTTCCTCCTCTGAGGTGTCGGCCTCGTCCACTCTGCATGCCCTCTCACCTACAGGGCTACTGACGGCACCACCTTCTGCCTCTGTTACCATTTCGGGTGGAGCCTCAGGTCAGGCTCCTCCCAGCCCCCAGCCCCTGCTGCTTAGGCTCTTGCTGTCTTTGGGAACATACATCATGCTGGCTGTACCAGCATTTCTTTAGCTGGTATGGGCTCGTAGGATCCAGGGTTTGCTTCTAACTCCCATCTGACACCCGTGACTCCTGTGAAGGGCCTCTTTAACAGGGTCCACTTTCTGTTCTCTGGTCTCAGGACAGACATTGCAAGATACTGCTACCTCTCCAGTTCAAAGCCCTCCTCCATGTTTGCCTATCACGGTTCCTCCCTCACTGGTGGCCATTCTCCCTCAGTCAGTGCCTCGGGACCCTCACTGGCCTTGTCTTTTCCAATGCCTGCTGGGTCTCCGCCAGTCTAGCCTCTAACGGCTTCCATCTGACTTTTGCCCGCCTATCCCCAGTCGATGCCTGTTGGCCCCATGCTGGTCTGTCCTCAACAGGCACCTGTTGGCCCAATGCTAGTCTCCCTGCATCGAGCGCCTGCAGGGCCTACACCACTTTACCCCAGGTGGTGCCTGCAGGACTAGCACTGGCCATCCTTACCTAGCGCCCGCTGGAATTACACCCATCACTGTTGATTTGCAAGGCCTTCTCATGCCCTTTTAGGGTTCTTTGAGGTCACAGTTCTCCCAGCATCAGGGACATTGGAGGTGGGCGGTCCCCTCTGGCAGACTGCTGGCTAGAAAGTTTTCTGTGTGGTCCTAGTGCCTGGTGACTTAAGTCCTACTGCTGTGGCCTGCTGCAAGAGATCCTATTGAAGATCTAGTGTTACGGTAAGTTCTTACATAACTGTACTTTATCACCAGCAGGAGAGAGGTAGTGTTAACACTGCCCACCAGGGACCTTCTCTTGGGCCCTCCACTCCAATGCTCCCACGCCCCACACCACCTCTGGCTCATACCCCCCCAGGCGTACATGTCCTGGAGATGTGAGCAGTTCTGTATGCCTTGCAGACCTTTCAAACCCAGCTCTCCCTGGGCCCAACTGCTGATCCAAAAGAACAACTTCGGTGTGATCCATTATATCAACAAACATGGTTGGACTCATTTCTACCTTCTGTGTTGGGAAGCAATGAGGGTCTGGTATTGGGCCATAGACCATGGTCTGAAACTCTCAGCCATGCATTTTCCTGGTAAACAAAACATCTGGCAGACAGTCTTAGCTGGTCTCAGTCACATGTTCATGAGTGGGTGCGTCTGATGTCCATGATGGAAGACCTGTTCAACCAGTGGGGTCATCCAGAGTTGGACCTTTTAAGATCCCCACTCACTGCAAAACTGCAGCTTTTCTGCTTGTTTGCTCCAGTGCCTGGAGTTTTCTGGTGAGATACGTTGTCCCTCTCTTGGAAAGGGAGGTTCCTGTATGTCTTCCCTCCATTCCCGCTCCTTCAGAGGGTTCTGATCAAGCTTCAGATGGAAGGGGCAATTATGATCCTGATTGCCCCCTTCTGGCCTCATCAGATCTTGTTCCCCTTGCTGGCAGTGGAACCTCCAGTGCCCCTGCCCCTTTGCACAGGCTTGCTCTCCCAGGAACAGGTCACCCTAGTCCATCCTGCCTGAGATCTCTCCACCTTCAAGCTTGTCTCCTGTGGATGTAAATATTGCAAGGTTTGGGGTGTCCTCTCAGGTGGTGGATGTTTTAGTGGCAGCTAGAAAACCATCTACCAGGGCCACCTATTCCATGAAAAGGAAGTGTTTTGCTCTCTGGGCTGCGTCACACTACTTAGACCCATTCACCTGTTTGGTGAATCAGATCTTAGTGTATTTGCTTTCCCTATCAGACTCTGGCCTGAAGTACTCTTCCATCAAGGAACATCTCTCTGCCATCTCTGCTTATCATGTACTTGTCGATGATGGTACTGTGGCTTAACGTGATGTGTCTCGCACATTTTTGAGAGTCATCCTGCACTTGAAGTCTCCATCTGCAATCTGCAGCCTGGGACTTAAATTTTGTGTTAGAAATGCTCACCCTGCCTCCATTTGAACCTGCTGCAAATTGCGAGCTACTTTATCTGTCATGGAAAGTGTAATTTTTAGTTGTTATTACTTCTGCTCAAAGGATTTCTGAGCTTCAGGCCCTTATGTGTGAGCAGCCATATTTGATTTTATGTGTACCATTCATAAGTTTCTCCCTAAGGTGGTGTCTGAATTCACTTTGAATTAATCCATCCACCTGCCCATCTGTTATCCTGAGCATGCCAATCTGGGGGAAGCATTGCTCCATACTTTGGATGTGCATAGAATTTTGCAGTACTATACACACTGGACGAAGGACTGCAGGAAGTCCTCACAGTTATTTGCTTCCTTTGCCCCTGGGAAAGAGGGTGTTCCAGTGTTCAAACAGTGTTTATCCAAATGATTGGCAAATATGTATTGTTTTCTGTTACAGGAAGCACAGTAAGGAATTTCCAGGTATGGTTCGTGGCCACTCCACCAGAGGTGTGGCCACCTCTGTGACATGTTTCCACAATGTTTCAGCTGCAGAGATCTGTGCAGCTGCTATCTGGAGCACTGTCCATTCCTTTACCAAACACTACAGTTTGGACATTGTTTCTAGGTCCAGAGCACATTTCGGCCTGGCTGTTCTGCAAGGCCTTCTCTCGTAGGTCCTTCCAGTCAACCACCATGGCTGTCTGTCAGTCTTTGCCAGAACTGCTTGGGACTCGTCCTACTTGTGTAGCCTGCTGCAAGAGATACCCTCAAAGTAAGACAGTACAGTTACATAAGAACTTACCGTAACAGTAGATCTTTGAGAGGATCTCTTGCAGCAGGCCATGCATTTCTCTCCCTCCTTCCCCATTGCTCTTTTCTTGTGGCCTTTTGGCCTTCTGTCTAGCTCTCCTCTTCCAAGGCAGAGATTCTTCTGCTTTCCCTTTTCCTTTCATTCTAAGGTTACCTCAGCTACCTCTTTGGTTCCCCTAACGGGATCCTGCTTTTGGTCTCTGGTGGGAGAACTGAGGAGGCCATGCAGGCCGCCCACTCTTATAAGATAGGGTGACATCAGAGGGTGACATTGGAGGTGGGCGGTCCCCTCTGGCAGACTGCTGGCTAGAAAGTTTTCCATGTGGTCCTAGTGCCTGGTGTCTTAAGTTCTACTGCTGTGGCCTGCTGCAAGAGATGCTATTGAAGATCTAGTGTTACGGTAAGTTCTTACGTAACTGTACTTTATCACCAGCAGGAGAGAGGTAGTGTTACCACTGCATCAGTCACTGGTGAGACCCTACCTAGAATACTGTGTCTAGTTCTGGAGACTGCATCTCAGAGAGGACATAGATATGACTTCTACTGACGTCATGCCTGTAAACAGTTCAATGGGACCACTCCATGGGGGATTCACACATTGAAGAACTGCTGTGACCCTGTGCTCATAGTATATTAACTAACATTAGTTTAACAGTCTCATTTTTTTTCTTTTGAGTTATGTAAGGTGCTGACTGTAAATTAAAACGGATTTTCGAACGCTTGGCAGCTCATGCAGGTGGCACTAATTGTCCGTTCTGTCTTCGTATGCACTGACGTATGTTTTGACCTTGACAGTATCTTGGGCATCTACTACTGTTGATTTTGCTGCCGTTTATTTTATTTTAAACTTCTCGTTTGTGTAAAATTCCATAAGCAAAAGAGCATCGTGGTCACTAGTCTCACTGTAAGTAATTACTGATTTATTTTTAAACATAATAGACAATAATTTGAGCTTGATTAGGCAGTTGATTCTTTTTTCAAACTCCTTACATGAAATTTAGCTCTGATCTGCGTATTTCTTTTTTTTTTATGTGTTTCTTTTAAATCAGTTTGGTTTGAAAAATAAAAAAGATGGTTTTGTGCCCTACCCACTGAAAGGTCTGATGAGTGTGAAATGTTAATGTACAGTTAACATTACGTCGTACTGTGTACCGTTTGTCGGTGCCAGCTTCCGTCTCTGCCGCTTCACATGTATCTTGCCAATCCTCAAATTCCTCGTCTTCTGAAGAACCTTACTGTTTTTGCTTGTTCCTTAGTTTCTTTTGCCAAAAAAATATTTTGCTATGGACACAAATCATGCCCCATTACCTAAAGATGTGTGTATATTTTCTCTGGATGGTAGTGTATGTTGTTTACCTGTATCCCATCACCACACATCCTCACCCTTCTTTGATGTTAGCCCTGTATTTTCTGTAGCTGCATACATTCATTGTGCTCATCTGTAGCAGTGCCCGGTTCTGATGCATTGTCTAAAAGTTCTTTATGCTGTACCACAGTGATGTCATTGTCAGCTGACACCAGAACATGAAGAGGGAGGCGTCAAACATGAGTAAATAAGATTAGGGGTTTTGCAGTTGACATATTTTCACACATTCACTACTTTTTTTCTCAGCTGTGTGCAGATATTTTTTTCTGTATAAGCCCGCACTGACCTGGGGCATCCTGCAGCTATGGCTGCAGATTTAGTTTATTGTTGCCAAACTGTCGTGTCCAGGTCTGATTCTGGCATTGGGGTGGGCTTGCAGGATAGGCTGGATAAGCCTGCACTTTCATAGGGAGACATACAGCTGTGGCCGTGAATTTCAGTTTTCTGGTGCTTAGCTTAGGGGTCCAGTGACGATCTTTGAGTTGGGGAGGGTGGGCTGGACGGGCTGGATAAACCTGCTGTGTCATGGGGTGTCCAGTGGCTGTGGCTGTGAATTACCTTTACCAATGCTGAGCTTCAGTGTCTGGGGCCGATCATGGCTTTGGTGCATAGCTGGCTGCTGGACTGACTGTATAAGCCTGAACTGTCGAGGGGTGTCCTGCAGCTGCGGTATGCAAATTCGTATACTGTTGCTAAGCTGCTGCGGTCTGGGCCTAATCCAGCGAGAAATGTCCTAGGGATACATGCAGTTGATGCTGTCATTTTTCTTTTGCTGTGGCTGTGCTGCTGGGTCCAGTGTCGATCCTGGTGTGGGGGTGGATTGGCTGGACGAAATGGACAAATCCACTCTATCCTGGGGCATTCTGCAGCTGCGACTGCTTATTTCCTTTACTGGTGCCAAGCTGCAGGGACTGGAGCTGATCATGGCTTTGCTTGAAAGCGTGCTGGATGGACTGCAAAAGCCTGCACTTTCCTGGGGTATCCTGGGCTGCAGCTGCAAATTTGTTTATTGTTGCTGAGCACCGGTGGTGTCTGGTGCCGATCCTGGCATGAGAGTGGATGAGCTGGCACTATTATAGGGAGCCATGCCGCTGTGACTGTGCATCTTGAACCATTGACTAAGGGATGACATATTAGATGTATGCTGTACAATCACAGCAGTGCTAACCTGCAGATATGGGGGGAAGAAAAGTTAAATATGTTGTTTGTACCGGGAGTGTGATGAGTAACCACCTATCAGGCAGCAGGGGTGCCAGGTTGGTTAACGGGGTGGGGTGGGCTCTCATGTTACTGGACATAATCCACCAGGAAGTAAACCTGTTTGTGGGGATTGTGAGAGTGGTGGTGGTTGGGGGGGTACTGAGTAGCAGACCGTCACCAAGGCCCAGGATAAGATGAATGTAGGTGGGGAAAAACATTGTTTGACACATCATACCAAATGGGGGGCCATGTCTGAGCTGTATGTGTGTGGCGGTGTATGTGTGTGTGGGGTTAAAGAAAGACTGGAACGTATCATGGGACTCTATGAATGAGTGATTTGTTCCAGTGCATCTATTCCATCATAAAAAAATGTGCGTGACGTGTAATGGCCTGGGCATCTGGTGTAGTGCATTAATATGAAAATAATTAAATCTCGTATCAAGCATAACAACTGAAAACATAAATTGCATAAAATTAACTAAAAAAATTGAACCTAATTGACATCCTTTCATATCTTGTATGCCATCACTCAGCAAGGATCTCATAACATTGTTATCAGACATGCTGAATATATGTAAAAAAAGAGACTTCATGACATTAAATATACCACAAAACTGTTGCTTTCACATCGAGACCTATTGGTAGAAAGTTAGACCATACGTTTTTATCCCATTTTCTATACATATCATACTGCAGTATGGAAGAACAGCTGTTTGATGTTTTCAAGACTGTTTCTAACCCCCCCGCCCCAGCACAAACACCTGCACCAACTGGACAGCAGGATCCCAGCACCAGAACCAGTAAGTAACACCTCTGCGAACAAATGACACAAAAGCTATGCCTTTAAGTACAAATCATGGTATCACATCATAAAAGTGACCCAAAATGAGCGATTAGAAATAGGGCGACTCATTTTAAGTGCTTTTAATGTGGGCTACCCTGCAGAATAGCGAGGGTATGGGATAGCGACCAGGGGAAGGGGTGAATGGAAGGGAGGAATAGCGAGGGGAAGGGGAGGGACAGGGAAGGGGTTTCAGGCACTGTTGTACCTGCTGCCTCTGAGCTAGCAGTGTGGCATGGTGATGTGGGAGGCTAGCTCTGGCAGAGCATGTACTGGGTTCAAGACTGGGAGCAGGTTACATTTTGCTGCAGCTGTGAGCTTCGGCACTTAAATTTTTTCGACATCTGGATTTTGCCCCCTCCCCAACAAGCACTTCCCTGGAGTTGAGAATCCAAATTCAGGGGTATGTGGGGGGGAAAGCCCCCCATGAGGGAGGGTGCAGGGGGGGCACACCTCTAAGAAAACACTTTTTTGATGTCTGGAAGTCAGGTCATCTTAAAGTGTATACCGCTGATTTGCTTTTTGCCGATATACATGCGCCATAATAGCGATCGCTGTTTTGCCATCGCTATTATGACATGGAATCCAAATCATACTTAACGAGTACATTGTGTCACTGACATTTAACTTGGATGGTCTGACCAACAAATGCATGTGCAGATTTGTGCGCATCAAATCAACTGGAATCCTGACACCATCATGCTGTAACTAGGCTGACAAGTCAATTTGTATAACAAAATTCCCCAAATCATCACTGGTAAGATTATTAAATTACAGTATGACCTGATCTTACACAACCGTTCACAGTAATCGTGGTGGTAAGCAAAGGGGTAAATAATTTATTAAAAAAAGCAATGTGAATTAAAATCTATATAAGCATACAGTTAAACAAGCATTTGTCAATGCCGAATGTTGCTTGCTTCTATGTGCTGTTTAGGTATTTGGAAGTCATTGGAGTGCAAATATTGAAAATTTGCGAACTTACGAGCGTGTAGAACTTAAGAACGCATCGCTCGTGAAACAGTAATTTTAGAATTTTTCACCAAATTTTCAACATAGCCATTTTAAGACCTCTGCTCATGAACAGTGTCACTGTGATTTTGTTAATGTGTCCCATACATTGAGTTTGCACACCGACTGCGCCATTGTGCGCTACATGGGCGGAAACACGTTTTGGGCAAGATGTGAAAAATGACAGCTGTACTGCTCATAAGGAGGTGTGGTAAAATGGTAATGTTGAAAATCTGGAGTGAAAATATTTAAAATTTGCGAACTCACGAGCCTGCATAGGAACTGCGCAACACACGCTCGTAAAACAGTCATTTTTAGGAATTTTTTCACCAAATTTTCAACATAGCCATTTTAAGACCTCTGCTCATGAACAGTGTCACTGTGATTTTCTTAATTTGTCCTGTACATTGATTTCGACCACCGACTGCGCCATTCTGCGCTACATGGACAGAAACACATTTTGGGTGAGATGTGAAAAATGACAGCTGTACTACTCATAAGAAGGTGTGGTAAAATGGCAATGCTGAAAATCTGGAGTGAAAATATTGAAATTTGCGAACTTACGAGCCATGAGGAACTGCGCTAACGATGCTAGTAAAACAGTCATTTTGGAATTTTGCACCAAATTTTCAACATGGGGTTTTTGGGACCCCTTCTCATGAGTGATGTCACTGTCATGGTGGTATTCAGGCTCAAAGGGTGATTTCCACAGTCACGCGAAAATCACCCTTCGGGCCCGCAATAACGCCATGACAGTGACATCATTCATGAGAAGGGTCCCAAAACCCATATTGAAAATTTGGGCAAAATTCCCAAAATGCCTGAGATATTCAACAAAGTTGAAACCCCCTATCTAGGCCATTATACAGCTTACCGGCATTTCCTCAGTTGGCAGTCGGCTTTGAAGAGTGCAGGCGTGTTCCCGTCCACCGAAGATCGTCGGCGCGAGTCGAGGAGAGTAAGTGATAGATTGAGGGCGTGGGGAGGCTGGGTGCGCAGTGGGTGGGTGAGGGTTGTGGGAGGGGGTCGGGAGACGCCCGCTGGACCGCTTGCTTTTTCAGGTTAAAAAAAAGACGCTAGGGATCGCTTGCCACACTGGGGTGGGCCTCCAGCGTGGCACAAGGACGTTGGGGGCGTTTCAGCCGATGGGGATTGGGCACCCCTGGCCAGCCAAAGTTGACTCATT
Source organism: Neoceratodus forsteri (assembly GCA_016271365.2). Taxonomy (NCBI): domain Eukaryota; kingdom Metazoa; phylum Chordata; order Ceratodontiformes; family Ceratodontidae; genus Neoceratodus; species Neoceratodus forsteri. The sequence goes on from CM057450.1 coordinate 1,553,888,397, forward strand.
GCCACGGTGGGGTGGGCCTCCCAGCGTGGCACCTACAACTGGGGGAGACACAGCTCAGCCGGGGCGGGATTGGGCACCCTGTCGGCTACGCAGTAGGTGCGGGGCGCACACCTCGCGTGTGGGGGAGCTATGCTTCAGTGGGCTTCTTATCTCTGCTCACTGAAGCGTAGCTCCCCCTTTCAACTGTATGCCACTGCATTTTGGAGCGTGTCATAGACAGCTCCAAAATGCATTGGCTTACAGGGGCCGCGCCTGCCAGCTCACTGACTGAATTGGAGGAGGAGGTGACACACCTCCGAAATCTCCGATGATGGCACTATGTTTCTTGCACATGCGTGCAAGCAACATAAAAAATCAATGTGCAGTTCCATACAAATCCTGGCTGACTGCAGTTAGGAGTTACAGGTGCTTCAGTAGTGAACAGTTGTAGTACTGACTTAAAATTAAGCTGTCTGTCCTAACTGCCTAATGCTGACAGAACCCTTGATAAAACTGTAAGACAGGTAAGAATGCACAAACATAAAAAAAAGAAAATCTGCTTATAATACTACCTTGCCTGTAACCTCATTTGTGTCAATGCTCACACGTAAAATAAATGAATAAAACAGTTCTGATAGGAGCAGTGATAAGCTATAGTCACACAGAAGCGGGAATACAACAGATGTTAACTGCAGGACTGTGCATATGACTGCGATGTGCTATTTTATGCTGCTTTCTCACTGATCACGTGGCAACTGTCATAAAACGTCACTGTCATCTCTCAACTACCTGTTCTGAAGCCAGTCTGATTCTCGATGCGTGCGGTAGGGGCAGGCACATAAACTGCCATCTCTGTGGCTACAGCACTGTTGTTTGTGACTGTTCCATGACAAGGTTAAAATCTGTATGGAGTAATAATCACTCTTGGTGCCCGATTCACATCTCCAGCACTCATATGGCATTGTGGAATGCCTGAGATGCCATGATACTACTACTGACATTGGCAGATTGTTTTTATTTATTTGTTTATTTATCACTAGGATTGAAGACCTTTGAACCAGTAGTTCTTTTACTTAGGTTCCACGTCAGGTACAATATACAGAGCATAATAGAGGCAGTATTAATGTTACAATACAGGCATGAAACTAAGACATTTGCCAAAGGCAACTAAGATACATAGACATTCAGGTTTCAGACTGGCACATAATGTATGTCACTTCTGGCAACAGACAGCCGTGGGTGAGAGTGCAAGGCAGTGTAAACAAATAAAGAATTGAGCAATAAAACAGACACTTCAAAACATCAAAAAAAGATGCTCACTGTATATTTCTTTATGCAACAACTTTATTACAATCATTAACAATCAAACTGACAGCAGTTCTCCTTTAAACCTCCTAAATCACTCTAATCGTGTGTAAATTATTTTCTTACTGCGCTGAGGTTGTGGATGATAATGCTGTGGTCCAGTTGGGCTTCATCACCAGCGGAGGCTTTGGGTGAAGATCGATACAGAAGAGGGGACTCTCATAGTGAAAGCTTTCAGCCACCACAAACCACAAAAAATAGTGGCAACGAGGCCATGGATCTGACTACATGAATCCACCAGAGATAAGTGGACTTAATGATTTCTGAAGCCAGCAGTTTTCACCACAAGATGGGGTCGACCACACTGGCACTCGGAACAGACATAGGGAAGACTGAAAAGCAACTCTGCATTGTCATTGATTAACTTACCACACGAGATGTCTGCCTCGACTCCACCGAACACTCTGTCTTCCAGCTCCATAATACTGTGCAGGCACTCTGACATGTGACTGGGGTCAGCTCATACCGGAACCTGGGGCTTGAGAGGCACTCCACATGATGGAGGCTTAATGCATACTTGTTGAAACTGGTCACCTTTCACTTTTATGTGAAAGAACAGTTAGAGGAGGCGCCCCAGGATAACCCAGCAACTGACATTTCCCATGGCATACGATGGGACACAGTGAAAGCCGTGCTGAGAAGTCACTTAATAAAGTATTCTACCTGGTTGAAGAAACAAAGGCAAGACAGGAGGCAAACCTTGGAGGATACCCTGCATTTTCTACAGTAAGCTAGGGTTACCACCTGTCCTGATTTTCGCAGGACAGTCCTGATTTGGGCAACTGCGTCCTGCAAAAAATATTACTTGTGCTTACGTTATAGTAGAGAAAATATTTTCTAACTGTCCTCTAAATGTTGTAGAAAGCTATAATATCTTAACTAAAATAACTTAAAATGATCAGAAACAATAGAAACAACTAAGAAACTACATCACATAGTCTTAGTAAAATATCTCTGGTTGCTATCTGATGTGGTACTCGTGTACCTATATTATGACTACTGTGATCTACCTATTACCAAGCATGTACCACCAGTGAATGCCTGTAACACTGGTTGCTTTTTTAATCTAAGCATTATGTGCTGTACTGTTTTGTTTGCTGTGATGTATTGCTCTCTTGACGAGGTGCTTTTGTAAATGAGTCTTTGACTCAAAGGTGTGTAAACTGATGATAAAAAAAAAAAAAAAAAAAAAAAAAATAAATAAATAAAAATTAATTCTGATGATATAGAGAAAACACGTCTGTTGCATTGGTTGAGATTACATACTGTCCTGTGAAAAATGATGTTTCAGTAATAAATGTCCCACTTTGGGCTTCTTAAGAGGTGGTAACCCTACGGAACAAGCCCACCAACAAGGTGACCACTTAATTGCTGCACAGCTCTCTAAACTGAAGGCAGATCTTGATAAAATCTGCCTGGAACAGACAGCAATTGTGCTTATGTTCTGGAGACAGTGCTTTTATGAAGTGGGCCTGAGATATACTCGATTGCTGGTATACCAACTCAGGAAGCAATACAAAGCTAGTACGATTTTTGCTGTTTTGCCTCCTGTCACTGTGACTTGCCTCTCGCAGTATCACAGTATTGCGAGAGCCTTCCAGAATTATATGAATCCCTTTGCACCCCAGAAACACACATAGAAACATGGTAGTTGATGGCAGATAAGTACCGCAAGGCTCATCCAGTCTGCCCATTTCTTTTTCTACCTTATGAATGTGCCATCGGCATTTGCTCTGTCAATAGCCTGTCTGTTCATACTCATCTGTATTGCTCCCTTATGCCTATCCTATGCCTGTTTGAAGCCCTGCACTGTATTCATATCCACCGCTTCATGAGGTAGCCGTTACATACATCCACCACCCTTTCTATGAAAAAGAACTTCCTCACATTACTCCTTAATCGGCCTCCCTCTAATCTCATGCTGTGTCCTCTTGTCCACACCCCAATAAGGAATAGATTGCAGAGACTGAAACTTCCCCATCTTTGATCTGAACATGGAAACTGGCTGATGAACCATATTACTATGGAAGAACTGGACCTTGTGATACATAATTTCAAGACTATGAAGGCACCAGGGTCGGATGGCTACAGTGCTGAGTTCTTTAAGGCCTCTACAGATATAATTTCCCTCCCTTTACTTGCCATTTTAAACAAGGTGTTACAAGAAGGGGATCCACCCCACCCCCCGTCCTGGGACCAAGTGGCAATCTCAGTGATTCCCAAATCTGATAAAAATCCTCTTCTCTGCCCTTTCTACTACCCTGTTTTGGTTCTAAACACTGATTATAAATTTTTGTGGTGGTTGTGGCTGTGTCTTGACTGTCTCCTAATTAATAGGGACTAAATGGGATTCGTCCAGACAGGCATCACTACTTATAACATCCTCTGCACTCTGCGTGTAATTCATCAAATGCACCATACACCAATCCCCTCCCCTACTTCTGCGCCTGGACACTGAGAAAGCCTATAATGGGTTTCCTGGCTGGCATCCTCCCCTCCCACAGTGTTTCCAATTGCTTTGTCACCTGTGGTCACTCAGATGGCAGTATTGCACTGACATGGCAACCCTCCCTCCTTGGATGAGGAGCGTGCCCCCTGGGACACTCAGTCCTCTTTCTCCCACCAGGCAGGGCTCTAGTGTCCCAGGATCATTCCTGAACCAAGGTTGCTGTCACTGCATGCAGTGTGCCCTACCATTGCGCTGAGGAGTCAGCTGCTAGGAAAGGTTTTTAACACAAGGATGCACTGTCACATACTGTTATTGTTCTCTGTCACTGGCAGCAATGATATGAGTGGATGGCTCACTCGTCCTTTGTTGGTGACCAAGCAGGTTGTCAGTTGGTATGAGTTTACAAACCAGAAAATGGAATGAAAGAATATAATGTAAAATGTGAAAGATTACTTAGGCGTCTCTCTGAGCACCAATTTTGAACTTTAATTGCCGCTAGTGCACGAGTGTTGTGTGTATGCTTTGTGCAGATTTTAAAGATTATCATTATACTGAATGTATGTGTTGGCTGTCATGAGGTCAGAGCAGGGACATGGCTAGCAGAATGTGGTGCTTATTTTGAAAACTGCCTTTGCATTTCATGCATATTGTGCAGATTGTAATGGGCGTGTAATCAAAGAACAAGAAAATACATTGACAAATACTGTTCCGCTTTTCACTGCTGGCAGTGGTGACATGAGCTAATAGCTCACTGTCATCCTCTGTTAATGATTAAACAAATTGTCAGTCAGTGTGGGTCCACAAACAAGGAAATAAAAAGAAAGACTATAATGCAAAATGAGAAAGGTTAATTAGGCATCTCTCAGCACCCTTTGAGCTCTGATTAATGGTAGTGCATCAATCAATCAATCAAAATCTTTATTTATTCAGGCGAACATCATTGAGCAGAGCTCATTTACAAGATGGACCTGAGTGGTCATACAAATGAGGATACAAGTATTATTACATAGACAAGAATAGAATAAATAGCAATACAATGGCATGAAATGATTATATACAACAATTTACATATATACAAGTAACAATAGAACCATTTAGCCTGTAGGAAAAAAAGAGGACAAAGGTATAGCAGTCCTAAAATATAAGTTATATGGTCTAAACTAGTTTTTAAGTGAATATAATAGGTGATTCGGAAGAAAGAAATTGAGTTAATATAATGGATAGAAAAAGGAGGTTTAGTTGGGTCAGATTGGTGGGGGATTATGCTTTATAAAAGCAATTGCAGAGCTCTGAAAAAAGGGGGAGAACAATCTTTTGAAGGATGCCAGGAGGTAGTAGGCTATCTAGCTTCATGGATTTTTGGAGAGAGTTCATGCAGCTGCTAAGGAATAGTTGAAAGCAGCCCTCCCATACTGGGTGCAGGCATTGGGGGACCTTTAATGTGATGGAGTTTACTTGATCCTTAAGGTGTATGGCCTGGTTGTAATTTGGGTAAAGCAATCAGTGATATAGGTCGGTGGTTTGCCTGTTAACGCTTTGAGTATCCAGATAACAGCATTCCTATTTCTTCTGTGTTGCAATGATGTCCAGTTGACTGCCATATAAAGGAGCAATGATGGGTGTTGGAGGAAGGTCAGTAATAAATCTTATGGACCTGTGATACAGGTGTCCAGCTTATGTAAGAGATGACTTGAACAATGGCAGTAGAAAAATCAGCATAATCAATGAGGATAGGAATGAGGCCTGAATTAACCTTTTTGGAATCACTGTTTAGGTAATGTTTTATTCTAAAAATAGTCCGAGCCTCTGTCTTAGCTTTTTAAGTAACTCTTCAATATGGACAGAATAGTCCAAGCCTGTTATCTATCCAGACTCCAAGGTATTTGAAGTTATCAACAAATTCAAGTTTCTCCCAAGTAAGGTGGATATATGTAGGGTGTTGGATGCTGGGGTGAGTGGTAGTACAGCTCTTTGTGGTAAAGAACATAGCTTTTTTTTTTTGCATTTAGAAGTAGTTTTTATCAAGTAGATTGTGCTGCAGAATGGAGAATTGGATTGTAGAAGTTCACAGGCTTTGGAAGGTGAGGATTGCTGACATACAATACAGTATCATCAGCAAACAGATGAATGTTAGATTGAGTGAGGTTGGCATCAATATTGTTTATATAAATAGCAAAGAGGATAGGGCCAAGAATAGAGCCTTGTGGTACACCCTTAGCAGAGGTTTTGAGGGTGGATAGGTAATTTCCATTTCTAACCAGTTGCGACCTATCTGAAAGTTAATCCTTAAACCAGTTGGTGATAGGAATCCAGGCCCTAATGAGTTAAGGGAGGTGAGTAATAAGTCATGATCCACTGTGTCAAAGGCTTTACTCAAATCCAGAAACACAGCACAAGGTAAAATTTTTTTTGTCCAAATTAGTCTGCCAATCGTTGGTTACCTTGGCTAAGGCAGTAATGGTGCTATGCTTTGATCTAAATCCAGATTGTGCAGAATTTAGAAGGTTATTGTTATCCAGATAGTCCCTTAACTGAGAGTTTACTAGTTTTCGAGCATCTTAGATAGTACTGGTAGGATGGAATAGGTCTGTAATTGTTGAGATCCTAGTATCACCAGATTTGAGTAATGGAACTACTTGAGCTGTTTTCCAAGTAGATGGAATGGATCAGTAGTTAGGGAAAGATTGAAGAGATGAGTAAGGGGCAGATAAGACATGTGAACAATTTTCAGGAAATAGGGATCCAGGAGTCTGCACCTGCACTTTTAGTTATGTCTAAATTAGAGAGGAGATCTTCCTTCTTTCACGGATATTGGGATGAAGGAAAAGTTGAAGTGGCCATTTGTCCCACAGTAGTTTGCAGGTTCAAGGAAGATCTCAGGATATTTGCAGGTGATGAGTCAAATGCTAGGCCAGCAGTGGTGCAAGTGAACATTGAAGGTATTTAAGATTTCTTGTTTACCTGTAATTTCTGTGTCATTTAGTAGCAATTTGGTGGTTAAGGCAGGAGTAGAATTCTGGCCCAGAAGTCCTTTTATTGTACCCAGAGTCTGGATGGGTTATTGTAGGAGAGCATCAATTCAGCTGTATAGTAGGCAGTTTGGCAGTTCTTATTTTTGTACATGAATTCCTTGCTTTTCTGAAATTTAGCCAATCACTAAGTGTCCTTTGTTTTTCTTGCCTTTTTCCACAGCTTGTCTCTGGTTCTCAAGGCTGCTTTAAGCTCAGAGGTGAACCAAGGGCAGGATTTTACCTTAGTTCTGATACTGGTGATAGGTGCATGAATATTGAGAACATTGGTGATAATATCCTTTAAAGTCTGGATGCTGTTTCAACAGAGGTTGTAAGATAGAAATCTTGCCAATATATTGTAGTACTCAGGTCATGGAGGTAACCTGAGATATTGAAATTCTTTTGACCTTTTGAGGATAAATTCTGCAGGATTTGGTGGTTTGAGTGTGGATCTTATGCCAGCTATAGGGTAATGGTCACTCCATCACTTGGCAGTACTCCTGCATGTGAGTATAAGTGAGGCTTGTTTACCAACATAATATCCAGGAGTGAGCTGTTGCTGGAATTTCTTGATGTTAATCCTAGTTGGGTCTTTAATCAGCTGTGTGAATCCATAGGTGTCACAAAGGTTATCAAAGGTGCAGATACATTAGACAACCAGTTTAAATTCAATCACCAAGGATGTCCGGTATCTTCAGGGCTCTGGTTGAGAATTGACCCTAGGTGAGAAAGCAGTTTAGGCCTGCAGAGTAAACTATAGCGCATCCAATCAGTTTAAATGGAGACTAATTAGGAAGGCAAATTTTGATTGATAAACATTCAAATTCATTTGGCTCAGATGTGTTGATGAGGGAGGTTGCAGAGATGGTGTCCTTAATGTATATGGCCACACCACCACCCTGGAAGGGCTGATCTGCTCTGAAGAGCTGGTAATTGGGAAGGTTTACAACACTGTCTTTTGTTGTAGGCCTGAGCCAAGATTCAGAGATGACCAGGAAGTCTGGAAGAGTATGTGCCACCCAAGCCTGTATTAAGATGAACTTTTTGGAGGCTGCAAGCATTGAAGTGTATGAAGCTTAGTCCTTTTATGGTAGTCAGCTCAGAAGGGAAGATAAATTGACAATGGGATAGGATTAATCTCAATGGTGCCAATGCATGTAAAGTAGTAGAAGATTAATTTGACTAGGGCTCAAGGGATAGGGATAGAGAGTGATCAGAGCATTTCCTCTTAATCCTAGATGCACACTGTGTAGTGGGAGATGGTGCTGTTATATAGGTGTGTTTTATCTCATAACATAGGAGTCTGATGGACAGGCTAGAGGGTTTTATAGATCCAGGATACATGTAAAGGGCTGAGGGAGAGCTGGATTGTTAGAGAGGCTCTTTATGTGGATACCCCAGGGTTTGCAGTGTAATAGTGGTTCAAAGTGAATAAGGAATAGATGGTTGTACATTGTGGATGGGTGGAGAGCAGAACATACTCATTAACTTATTACGTCATGACAGGGGTATAATATGATTATCATAATGGAATGGGGAGATGAGAGGTTAAGGACAAAAGGAAACAAGTTAGCATTATGTGGGTAGGTATGGGTTAACAGAAGGGAATTAGATATGAAGTGGATGAGAGAAATGGCGGGAAAGAGTGTATAAATACAATTAACCAAGAGGGGGAGGGCAGGCAAGAAATTTTGCGGCTTTGCCCGTGCCTTTCACCACTACTTCTCCCGGCCTCCTGGAACTCTTGGTTGGCTGGAGGTCACACGCCCGGCCGGCTGGCTGACTCGGGCCCTTCTGCGGCTGGAGCTGGAGGGCAATGCCCGGCTGCAAGTCAGGGGACAGAGGAGAAGGCAGTGAAGTGAATTTGTATTGCAATCTGCAGTTGGTGCAGAAACAGAATCTGCACAACAAAAGACTGGGAGGGTTTGGGGGGGTTGACGCCTAGCGTCCAGCCCACACAGATCCCCAGAAAAGGCTGAATCACTAGTAAACATCACATCAAACATGTTTAAGTTACACAATTTTAAGTAAAACAGCTCTTTTAAGGAAATTAACACAAGTTACAGCTAATCAGAAAATCCCATCCAGAAAAGTGTTGCAGAGTCAGCTAAGTCAATAGGAAAGCGCGCAATGAAGCTTAAAGGCAGAGACAGCGGTATTCCCGATTGGTTAGCGACTTTATATACCTTCACCTGCTTCTCGGCCTCCTGGAACTCTTGGTGGCTGGAGGTCACCGCCGGCCGCTGGCTGACTCGGAGCCTTCTGCGGCTGGAGCTGGAGGGCATGCCGACTGCAAGTCAGGGGGACAGAGAGAAGGCAGTGAGAAGGCAATTATGTGCAGGCAATCTGCAATTAGGTGCAAAAAAGCAAGAATCTGCACAACAAAAAGACTAGGAGGGTTTGGGGGTTGGTAGCCTGGCGTCTGGCACACAGATCCCAGAAAAGAGCTGAATCACTAGCAAACATCACATCAAAACATGTTAAATTACCCACAATTTTAAGTAAAAACAGCTCTTAAGGAAATTAACACAAGTTACAGCTAATCAGAAAATCCCATCCAGAAAAGTGTTGCAGAGTCCAGCTAGAAGTCAATGGGAAAGGCGCGCAATCGGAAGCAAAGGCAGAACCGATACGCTTCCGAGTTAGTTCGCGGCTTGCCAGCCACTCCTGCTTCTCAAACTCCTGGAACTCTTGGTGTGCTGGAGGTCACCGCTGCCCCGCTGGCGGCTCGGAGCCCTTCTGCGGCTGGAGCTGGAGGCAATGCCGGCTGCAAGTCAGGGACAGAGAGAAGGCAGTGAGAGAGCAATTTATTGCAGGCAATCTGCCAATTAGGTGCAAGAAACAAGAATCTGCACAACAAAGACTGGGAGGGTTTGAAGGGGGTTGGGCGCTGGCGTCTAGCCCACAGCATCCCCAGAAAGGCTGAATCACTAGCAAACATCATCAAAACATGTTAAATTACCCACAATTTTAAGTAAAACAGCTCTTTTAAAATTAACACAAGTTACAGCTAATCAGAAAATCCCATCCAGAAAAGTGTTGCAGAGTCCAGCTAAAGTCAATGGAAAGGCGCACCAATGGGAAGCAAGGCAGAGACAGCGGTCGCTTCGATTAGTTCTTCTTGATACCTCTACTTTTCTCACGGCCTCCTGGAACTCTTGGTCGGCTGAAGTCTGCCGGCTTCCAGCTGGCGCTTTCGAACGCCTTCTCTTGGCTGGAGCTGGAGGGCAATGCCGGCTGCAAGTCAGGGGACAGAGGAGAAGGCAGTGAGAAAACAATTTGTTGCAGGCACCTGTACTAGGTGCAGAAACAAGAATCTGCACAACGAAGACTGGGAGGGTTTGGGGGTTAGGGGCGCCTAGCGCTCCCAGCCACACAGATCTGAAAAGGCTGAATCACTAGCAAACATCACGGCATCAAAAACATGTTTAAATTACCCACAATTTAAGTAAAACAGCTCTTTTAAGAAATTAACACAAGTTACAACTAATCAGACGTCCCATCAGAAAAGTGTTGCAGAGTCCAGCTAAAGTCAATGGGAAAGGCGCACCAATGGGAAGCAAGGCAGAGACAGCGTCGCTTCCCGTTTGGCTGCGGTGCTTTGCCTGTATTTTTTCACACTGCTTCTCCCGGCCTCCTGGAACTCTTGGTCTGCTGGAGGTCACCGCCGCCCGGCCATGGCTCGATTCTTCGCGCTGGAGCTGAGGCAATGCCGGGCTGCAAAAGTCAGGGGACAGAGGAGAAGGCAGTGAGGCACTATTGCAGGCAATCTGCAATTAGGTGCAAGAACAAGAATCTGCAACAAAAGACTGGGAGGGTTTGGGGGGTGGCGCCCTGGCTTCTAGCCCACAGAGATCCCAGAAAAGGCTGAATCTTCTAGCAAACATCACATCAAAACATGTTTAAATTACCCACAATTTTAAGTAAAAGCAGCTCTTTGAAGGAAATTAACACAAGTTACAGCTAATCAGAAAAATCCATCCAGAAAAGTGTTGCAGAGTCCAGTTAAAGTCACGGGAAAGGCGCACTAATCGAAGTGCGGCAGAGACAGCGTCGCTCTCTGATTGCTGCGGCTTTGCCTGCATTTTCACACTGCTTCTCCCGGCCTCCTGGAACTTTGGTCGGCTGGGTCACCCGCGGCCCGCTGGTGGCTCGGAGCCCCTTCTGCGGCTGGGCTGGAGGGCAGCGTCAAGCTCACACTGCTCTCCGGCCTCCTGGAACTCTTGGTCGGCTGGAGGTCACGTCTGGCTGCCTCGGAGCCCCTTCTGCGGCTGGAGCTGGAGGGCAATGCTGGCTTTCACACTGCTTCTCCCGCCTCCTGGAACTCTTGGGTTGTTTGGAGTCACCGCCTGGCTGGCGGCTCGGAGCCCTTCTGCGGCTGGAGCTGGAGGGCAATGCCGGCTTTCACACTGCTTCTCGGCCTCCTGGAACTCTTGGTGGCTGGAGGTCACGCCCGGCCAGCTGGTGACTCGGAGCCTTCTGCGGCTGGAGCTGGAGGGCGATGCCGGCTACACTGCTTCTCCCGGCCTCCTGGAACTCTTGGTCGGCTGGGTCACCTTCCGGCCGCTGGCGGCTTTCAGGCCCTTCTGCGGCTGGAGCTGGAGGCAATGTCAGCTTGTCACTGCTTCTCCCGCCTCCTGGAACTCTTGGTCGGCTGGAGGTCACGCCCCTGCCCGCTGGCGGCTCGGAGCCCTTCTGCGGCTGGAGCTGGAGGGCAATGTCCGGCTTTCACCTGCTTCTCCCGCCTCCTGGAACTCTTGGTCGGCTTGAGGTCACCGCCGTCTGGGCTGGCGGCTCGGAGCCTTCTGCGGCTGGGCTGGGAGCAATGCCGGCTTACACTCAAGCCTCCCGGCCTCCTGAACCTTGGTCGGCTGGAGGTCACTGCCCGCCATGCTCGGAGCCCCTTCCTGCTGGAGCTGGAGGGCAATGCCAAGCTTTCACTGCTTCTCCCGCCTCCTGGAACTCTTGGTCGGCTGGAGGTCACCGTCTGGCTGGCGGCAGGCCTTCTATGGCTGGAGCTGGAGGCAATGCAGCTTTTCACTGCTTCTCCCGGCCTCCTGGAACTCTTGGTCGGCTGGAGGTCTGCCCGGCCCGCTGGCGGCTCGAGCCCTTCTGTGCTGGAGCTGGAGGGCAATGCCGCTTTCACACTGGTTTCTCCGGCCTCCTGGAACTCTTGGTCGGCTGGAGGTCACCGCCCGGCCTGCTGGCGGCTCGGAGCCTTCTTGCGGCTGGAGCTGGAGGGCAATACCGGCTGCAAGTCAGGGGACAGAGGAGAAAGCGGTGAAGGCAATTTTATTGGGCAATCTGCAGTGGGTGCAGAAACAGAATCTGCACAACAAAGACTGGAGGGTTGGGGGGGTTAGGCGCCCTAGCGTCCTAGCCCACAGATCTAGAAAAGGCTGAATCACTAGCAAACATCACATCAAAACATGTTTAAATTACCCACAACGGCAAAAAAACAGCTCTTTAAGGAAATTAACACAAGTTACAGCTAATCGAGAAAATCCCATCAGAAAAGTGTTGCAGAGTCCAGCTAAAGTCAATGGGAAGGCGCGCCTATCGGAAGCAAGGCAGAGACAGCGGTCGCTTCGATTGGTTCTGTTGCCATTGCTTTCACTGCTTCTCGGCCTCCTCTGGAACTCTTGATACGGCTGGAGGTCACCGCTTGACCGCTGGCGGCAGGAGCCCTTCTGCGGCTGGGCTGGAGGGCAATGCCGCTGCAAGTCAGGGACAGAGGAGAGCAGTGAGAGAGGCAATTTGTTGCAGGCAATCTGCAATTAGGTGCAAGAAACAAGAATCTGCACAACAAAAGACTGGGAGGGTTTGGGGGTTAGGCGCCTAAGCGTCTAGCCCTGGACAGATCCCAGATAGAGGCTGAATCACTAGTAAACATCACATCAAAACATGTTTAAATTACCCACAATTTTAAGTAAACAGCTCTTTTTAAGAGTTCACACAAGTTACAGCTAATCAGAAAAATCCCATCCAGAAAAGTGTTGCAGAGTCCAGCTAAAGTCAATGGGAAAGGCGCACCAATCGGAGTGAGGCAGAGACAGCCAGTCGCTTCCCGATTGGTTCTTGACTTATCTTCACACTGCTTCTCGGCCTCCTAGAACTTTTGGTCGCTGGAGGTCACTGCCTGGCTGAGGCTCGGAGCCCCTTCTGCGGCTGGAGCTGGAGGGGCAGCCGGCTGCAAGTCAGGGGACAGAGGAGAAGGGAGGAGGCGATTTTGTGCAGGCAATCTGCAATTAGGTGTAAGAAACAAGAATCTGCACAACAAAAAGACTGGAGGATTAAAGAGCGCCTAAGCCGCCCAGGCCCACACAGATCCCTGTGAAAGGCTGAATCACTAGCAACATCACATCAAAACATGTTTAAATTACCCACAATTTTAAGTAAAACAGCTCTTTTAAGAAATTAACACAAGTTACAGCTAATCAGAAAATCCATCCAGAAAAGTGTTGCAGAGTCCAGCTAAAGTCAATGGGAAAGGCGCTAATCGAAACAAAGGCAGAGACAGCGGTCAACTCGATTAGTTACTGACTTCCATCTGCTTCTCACCTGCTTCTCGGCCTCCTGGAACTCTTGGTCGGCTGAAGTCACCGCCCGGCCCGCTGGCTGACTCGGAGCCCTTCTGCGGCTGGAGCTGGAGGCAATGCGGCTGCAAGTCAGGGGACAGAGGAGAAGGCAGTGAGAAAACAATTTATTGCAGGCAATCTGCAGTGGGTGCAGAAACAAAATCTGCACAACAAAGACTGGGAGGGTTTGGGGGGTTAGGCGCCTAAGCGTCTAGCCCACAGATCCCAGAAAAAGGCTGAATCACTAGCAAACATCACATCAAAACATGTTTAAATTACCACAATTTTAAGTAAAAACAGCTCTTTTAAGGAAATTAACTGATTACAGCTAATCAGAAAAATCCCATCCAGAAAAAGTGTTGCAGTCCAGCTAAGTCAATGGAAAGAAGCACCAACCGGAAGCAAGGCAGAGACAGCGGTAGCTTCCCGATTGGTTCTTGACTACTTGACCACCATTCACCTGCTACTCGGCCTCCTGGAACTCTTGGTCGGCTGGAGGTCACCGCCGGCCCGCTGGCTGGGCCTTCTGCGGCTGGAGCTGGAGGGCAATACCCGGCTTTCACTGCTTCTCGGCCTCCTGGAACTCTTGGTGGCTGGAGGTCACCGCCGGCCGCTGGCTCGGAGCCTTCTGCGGCTGGAGCTGGAGGGGCAATGCCGGCTTTCACTGCTTCTCCGGCCTCCTGGAACTCTTGGTCGGCTGGAGGTCACCGCCCGGCCCAGCTGGCGGCTGGGCCTTCTGCGGCTGGAGCTGGAGGCAATGCCGGCTTTCACCTGCTTCTCCGGCCTCCTGGAACTCTTGGTCGGCTGGAGGTCACCGCCCGGCCCGCTGGCGGCTCGAGCCTTCTGCGGCTGGAGCTGGAGGGCAATGCCGGCTTTCACACTGCTTCTCCGGCCTCCTGGAACTCTTGGTCGGCTGGAGGTCACCGCCCGGCCCGCTGGCGGCTCAGGCCTTTCGGCTGGAGCTGGAGGGCAATGCAGGCTTTCACACTGCTTCTCCCGGCCTCCTGGAACTCTTGGTCGGCTGGAGGTCACCGCCCGGCCCGCTGGCGGCTCAGCCCCTTCTGCGGCTGGAGCTGGAGGCAATGCCCGGCTTTCACACTGCTTCTCCGGCCTCCTGGAACTCTTGGTCGGCTGGAGGCACCGCCCGGCCATGGCGGCTCAGGCCCCTTCTGCGGCTGGGAGCTGGAGGGCAATGCCGGCTTTCACACTGCTTCTCCCGGCCTCCTGGAACTCTTAGTCGCTGGAGGTCACCGCCGGCCCGCTGGCGGCTCGGGAGCCTTCTGCGGCTGGAGCTGGAGGGCAATGCACGGCTTCACTGCTTCTCCCGGCCTCCTGGAACTCTTGGTCGGCTGGAGGTCGCCCGGCCAGCTGGCGCTCAGAGACCTTCTGCGGCTGGAGCTGGAGGCAATGCCGGCTTTCACACTGCTTCTCGGCCTCCTGGAACTCTTGGTCAGCTGGAGAGTCACCGCCCGGCCCGCTGGCGGCTCGGAGCCCCTTCTGCGGCTGGAGCTGGAGGAGCAGCCGGCTTTCACACTGCTTCTCGGCCTCCTGGAACTCTTGGTGGCTGGAGGTCACCTTGACGCTGGCCTGCCTCGGAGCCCCTTCTGCGGCTGGAGCTGGAGGGCAATGCCGCTGCAAGTCAGGGACAGAGGAGAAGGCAGTGAGAAGGCAATTTAATGCAGGCAATCTGCAATTAGGGCAAGAAACAGAATCTGCACAACAAAAGACTGGGAGGGTTTGGGGGGGTTAGGGCGCCTAGCGTCTAGCCCACAGAATCCCCAGAAAGGCTGAATCTTAGCTAAACATCACATCAAAACATGTTTTAAATACCCACAATTTTAAGTAAAAACAGCTCTTTTAAAAGTACTCAAGTTACAGCTAATCAGAAAAATCCCATCCAGAAAGGTGTTGCAGAGTCCAGCTAAGTCAATGGGAAAGGCGCGCAATGGAAGCAAAGGCAGAACAGCGGTCGCTTCCGATTGGTTATTGACTTTGACGTACCTTCCTGCTTCTCCCGGCCTCCTGGAACTCTTGGTCGGCTGGAGGTCACTGCCGCTCCGCTGGCGGCTCGGAGCCTTCTCTGCGGCTGGAGCTGGAGGGCAATGCGGGCTGCAAGTCAGGGGACAGAGAGAGAGAGGCAGTGAGAAGAGCGAACTCTTGCAGGCAATCTGCAATTAGGTGCAAGAAACAAGAATCTGCACAACAAAAGACTGGGAGGGGTTTGGGGGTTAGGCGCCTAAGCGTCTAGCCCACACAGATCCCCAGAAAGGCTGAATCACTAGCAAACATCACATCAAAAACATGTTTAAATTACCCACAATTTTAAGTAAAACAGCTCTTTTAAGGAAATTAACACAAGTTACAGCTAATCAGAAAAATCCCATCCAGAAAGTGTTGCAGAGTCCAGCTAAAGTCAATGGGAAAGGCGCGCAATCGGAAGCAAAGGCAGAGACAATGATCGCTTCCCGATTAGTTACAGCTTTGCCCGTACCTTCACACTGCTTCTCGACCTCCTGGAACTCTTGGTCAGCTGGAGGTCACGCCCGACTTCGCTGGCCTCGGACCTTCTGCGGCTGGAGCTGGAGAGGGCAATCCCGGCTGCAAGTCAGGGACAGAGGAGAGGCAGTGAGAAGGCAATTTATTGCAGGCAATCTGCAGTGGGTGCAGAAACAAGAATCTGCACAACAAAAGACTGGGAGGGTTTGGGGGTTAGGGCCTAAGCGTCTAGCCTCCACACAGATCCCAGAAAAGGCTGAATCACTAGCAAACATCACATCAAAACATATTTAAATTACCCACAATTTAAGTAAAACAGCCTTTTTAAGAAATTAACACAAGTTACAGCTAATCAGAAAATCCCATCCAGAAAAGTGTTGCAGAGTCAGCTAAAGTCAATGGGAAAGGCACCAATCGGAAGCAAAGGCAGAGACAGCGGTCGCTTCCCGATTGGTTAAGCTTTGCCCGTTACTTTCACACTGCTGCTTCTCCGGCCTCTGGAACTCTTGGTCGGCTGGAGGTCACTGCCGGCCGCTGGCTCGGGCCCCTTCTGCGGCTGGAGCTGGAGGCAATGCCGGCTTTCACACTGCTTCCCGGCCTCCTGGAACTCTTGGTGGCTGGAAGTGCCGCCCGGCTCCAGCTGGCGCTTCGGGGAGGCCCCTTCTGCGGCTGGAGCTGGAGGGCAATGCCCGGCTTTCACACCACCACCAGCCTCCCTGGAACTCTTGGTGGCTGGAGGTCACCTGCCCGGCTGGCGGCTCGGAGCCCTTCTGCGGCTGGAGCTGGAGGGCAATGCAGCTTTCACACTGCTTCTCCGGCCTCCTGGAACTCTTGGTGGGCTGGAGGTCACCGCCGGCCAGCTGGCGCTCAGGCGCTTTGCGGCTGGGCTGGAGGCAATGCCGGCTTTCACACTGCTTCTCCGGCCTCCTGGAACTCTTGGTGGCTGGAGGTCACCGCCCGGCCGCTGGCGGCTCGGACCGCCCTTCTGCGGCTGGAGCTGGAGGGCAATGCAGCTTTCACACTGCTTCTCCCGGCCTCCTGGAACTCTTGGTAGGCTGGAGGTCACCCCGGCCCGCTGGCGGCTCGGAGCCCCTTCCTGGAGGCTGGAGGGCAATGCCCGGCTTTCACACTGCTTCTCCCGGCCTCCTGGAACTCTTGGTCGGCTGGAGGGTCACCGCTCGGCCCGCTGGCGGCTGGCCCCTTCTGCGGCTGGGCTGGAGGGCAATGCAGCTTTCACCTGCTCTCCCGGCCTCCTGGAACTCTTGGTGGCTGGAGTCACCCTGACCAGCTCGCGGCTCAGGCCTTCTGCGGCTGGAGCTGGAGGCAATGCAGCTTTCACCTGCTTCTCCCGCCTCCTGGAACTCTTGGTACGAGGTCACCGCCCGGCCGCTGGCGGCTCGGGAGCCTTCTGCGGCTGGAGCTGGAGGCAATGCCGCTTTCACACTGCTTCTCCGGCCTCCTGGAACTCTTGGTCGGCTGGAGGTCACCGCCCGGCCGCTGGCGGCTGGAGCCCTTCTGCGGCTGGGCTGGAGGGCAATGCCGGCTTTCACACTGCTTCTCCCGGCCTCCTGGAACTCTTGGTGGCTGGAGGTCACCGCCCGGCCGCTGGCGGCTGAAGCCTTCTGCGGCTGGAGCTGGAGGCAATGCCGAGCTTTCACTTGCTTCTCCCGGCCTCCTGGAACTCTTGGTGGCTGGAGGTCACCGCCGGCCGCTGGCGGACTGAGCCTTCTGCGGCTGGAGCTGGAGGCAATCCAGCTTTCACCTGCTTCTCGGCCTCCTGGAACTCTTGGTCGGCTGGAGGTCACCGCCCGGCCCGCTGGCGGCTCGAGCCCCTTCTGCGGCTGGAGCTGGAGGGCAATGCCGGCTTTCACTGCTTCTCCCGGCCTCCTGGAACTCTTGGTGGCTGGAGGTCACCGCCCGGCCGCTGGCGGCTCAGGCCCTTCTGCGGCTGGAGCTGGAGGGCAATGCAGCTTTACACGCTTCTCCCGGCCTCCTGGAACTCTTGGTCGGCTGGAGGTCACACGCCCGGCCGCTGGCGGCTCGAGGCCTTCTGCGGCTGGAGCTGGAGGGCAATGCCGGCTTTCACACTGCTTCTCCCGGCCTCCTGGAACTCTTGGTGGCTGGGTCTGCCGGCCCGCTGGCGGCTGGAGCCCTTCTGCGGCTGGAGCTGGAGGCAATCCATTTCACACTGCTTCTCGGCCTCCTGGAACTCTTGGTCGGCTGGAGGTCACCGCCGGCCCGCTGGTGGCTCGGAGCCCCTTCTGCGGCTGGAGCTGGAGGGCAATGCCGGCTTTCACACTGCTTCTCCCGGCCTCCTGGAACTCTTGGTCGGCTGGAGTCACCTACGGCCGCTGGTGGCTCGGGCCCCTTCTGCGGCTGGGCTGGAGAGCAATGCCGGCTTTCACACTGCTTCTCCCGGCCTCCTGGAACTCTTGGTCGGCTGGAGACCAAGCTCTGATTAATGGTAGTGCATGACTGCTCTCATATGTACTCTTTGTGGTAATCAAGCAGATTGTCAGTCATTGTAGGTCTACAAACCAGGAAATGGAATGAATGAGTATAATGGACAATGAGCAAGACTGTTGGGCATCTCTCAGTACCTTTAAAACTGATTAATAGTAGCACATGTCTGCAGCCATGTGTGCTGTCAGACCCTCCAACTATACTGCTTTTTGCCAGTAAAATACCGCATTTCTAATACTGGTACCAGATCCTGGCTAGTTATTACTGTGTACTGAATGTTTGGATACCTCCATATTTTAATTTTTCCCCGAAATCTTTATTCTGTGTCTTCTCTGTCAGTTAGTGCCAGCAGTGGTCCAAGGGAAGCATCCGACTGTCCCCATGGTAACCACTTTAGTCTGACATGCAGCACTGCCGGCAGAGGGCTCAATACTCTGTGACCCCTGAGAAGCAGCTGAGATCATTGCAGCCTTTCCCTTGATGCTTGACTTGGCAGGAGTGTGTAGCATGGCAGCACACTGTGGTGTCTATGTCTTAACGGTTGCATCTCCTACCTCGATCCTGAGGTCAGGTTGCTCCTCTTTAATTCTGAGTGGTGCCAGTTAAAAAGTTAAAAAATCGACAGACTTAGCTGAAGTGACACTTAACTGACAGTCTGCTGAATCTCTGGAGATGCCGGTCGGGACGAGTCCACTCCGCGTGAATGGAGACATCGATCCTCAGTGCAGTGCACTGTCAGAGCCTGGCTAACAAACATCAGCTCTGCATTATTTAAGAGGTACAATACTAATTATTTAAGTTCAGAACTTCAATAAAATAAACCTGTATTGTTAAGACAGACTGAAGGGACTTGGTATTTTTCTTCTGTCATATCTGTATTGAAAAACAGTTGGCGTATATAACTTTGTTATAGGGTGGTGTTAAGGCAGACTGGGTGGACTTGGCATTGGTTCTTGTGGAGCGGGATTGCCAGCTTGGTGTTAAAGCTGACTGGCCTGGAACACGTAAATACGGCTATACTGCAATACTGAATTTCTTCTCAATATCAATAATAACAAGGATTGTTTTTAAATGAGAGTCTTCTTTATACTCTGTGAGGGTTTCAGGAAACCCCCAGATTTCATATTTTGTGTCCAGAGTTTTCTGCAGTCATTGATTGTGTACATTTTTGTTTTCATCCCATAAATTGAACGGGCCCTTGGAATACGTATGGGCAAAAGTGGGGGTGCCCCCCTCACTTAACACAACAGGTGTACCTATTTTCATCTGTCAGATGTTGGAGGGTTTGTGCTCTTTGTGAAGATTTTAAATATTTTCATTACGTTTCAGCTAGGGCAAGCTCCTGCAGAATGTAGTGCCTGTGAAGAGATTTCTCATGCAGCTCCCTCCCAAAGGATTAGCATACTCGTGATGCTTTGCACTTGTTTTTATTTTGTTTGTTCATTGCTTTAGAATAATACATACTCATTGAAGACAGTTGCAAAAACAAACAGTTAAAATTACCTTTCTTTTTGTACTGTTTATGCATTCAACATACTATCATTTTTGCAAAATACCTTTGCTTCTACTGCAAGTCATTCCTGTCTGTACCAGGTTTATAATAGGCATGGAGGGCTTAGAGGACGTATTATGAAATACTGTATTTGTTCTGTGATGCTGGTAGTGCTTATTTGAGTGGACTTTTTTCCTTGTCTTTTATTGCTGATTAATGTGATTTTTATGTTTGTTTGCATGCATGTACAAGAAACATAGTGCCATCATCCGAGATTTCGGAGGTGTGTCATCCCCTCTTCCAATTCAGTCAGTGTGTTGGCAGGCGCGGCCCCTGTCCGCCAATGCATGCTGGAGCTGTCTATGACAAGCTCCAAAATGCAGTGGCATACAGTTGAAAGGGGGAGCTATGCTTCAGTGAGCAGCGATAAGATATCGGCTGCTCTTGCGCAGCTCCCCCTACACACATATCATGGCTCCCCCTCACGCACACCATAGCCGGCGGGGTGCCCAATCGCCGGCTGTGCTGCGCCCCTCAAAGCTCTCCAAATGCCACGCTGGGTGCCCAACCCAGCGTGGCAACTCAGTGGTATAGCCGACGTGGGTGCCCAGTCCCCATCGGCATCACTGTCCGTCCCCGAGTACAGGGTGCCGCTGGGTCCACCCCAGTGTGGCAACAAATGCCATGGCCGACGGGGGTGCCTAATCCTTCGTCGGCTCCACGCCCCCCTCAGCTGTCCTTCTACCACGCTGGGAGCCCACCCCAGTGTGGCAAACGTCCCGCATCGTCTTCTTTTTTTTAAATACCTGAAAAGAAAAAACGGTCCCACGCAGTCTTCCTGACCCCATCCCCACAACCCGCACCCACCCACTGCGCACCCTGTCTCCCCACACCCCACTCACCCCATACTTACCTCCGAACTCGGCTGTGATCTTGATTGGACCAGGAAACAGCGTCTGCACTCTTCAAAGCCAACCGCGAACTAAGGAAATGCGGTAAGCTGTATAATGGGCTAGATAGGGTTTTCAACTTTGTTGCATATCTCAGGCATTTTTGGAATTTTTGCACCACATTTTCAACATGGGTTTTGGGACCCTTCTCATGAATGCTGTCACTGTCATGGCGTGTTACGGGCCTGAAGGGTGATTTAGCGATCACTGCGTGAAATCACCTTTCAGGACTGATTAACAACGACACTGCCAGTGTTCATAAGGTGAGCTCTCAAAGCCTATTTTGAGAATTGGTGGAAAAATTCCAAAAGACATTTTCTAGCGTGCACTGCGCAGTTCCTATGCACGTCAGAATTACCGAATTTTCAATATTTTCACTCCAGATTTTCAACATTGCCATTTTACCACACCTTCTTATGAGTAGTACAGCTGTCATTTTTCACATCTCACCCAAAATGTGTTTCCGCTATGTAGCGTACAATGGCGCAGTCGGTGTGCTCGAAACCAGTGTACGGACAAATTAAGAAAACCACAGTGACACTGTTCATGGGCAGAGGTCTTAAAATGGCTATATGTTGTAAATTTAGTGAAAAAATTCTGAAAATGACTGTTTACGAGTGTCGCTGCGCAGTTCCTATGTACGTCGAGAAGTTCATGAATTTTCAATATTTTCACTTCAGATTTTCAACATTGCCATTTTACCACACCTTCTTATGAGTAGTACAGCTGTCATTTTTCCATCTCACCCAAAACATGTTTCGCCCATGTATCACACAGTGAGCAGTCGGTGTCTTGAAATCAAAGTCAGGGACAAATTAAGAAAATCACAGTGACACTGTTCATGAGCAGAGGTCTTAGAATGGCTATGTTGAAAATTTGGTGAAAAAATTCCTAACAATGACTGTTTCTGACGTGCATTTCGCAGTTCCTACGCACGCTCGTAAGTTCGCAAATTTTCAATATTTTCACTCCATATTTTCAACATTGCCATTTTACCACACCTTCTTATGAGTAGTATAGCTGTCATTTTTCACATCTCACTCAAAACATGTTTCCGCCCATGTAGCGCACAATGGCGCAGTCGGTGTGCGAAATCAATGTACGGGATAAATAAAGAAAATCACAGTGACACTGTTCATGAGCAGATGTCTTAGAATGGCTATGTTGAAAATTTAATTAAAAATTCTAACGATTGACTGTTTCTGATAAATTGGCATAGTTCCTCACACTTTCGTAAGTTCAAATTTTCAATATTTTCAGTCCAGATTTTCAACATTGCCATTTTACCACACCTCCTTATGAGCAGTACAGCTGTCATTTTCACATCTTGCCCAAAATGTGTTTCCGCCCCATGTAGAGCACAATGGCGCGAGTCGATGTGCAAAATCAATGTATGGGACACATTAAGAAAATCACAGTGACACTGTTCATGAGCAGAGGTCTTAAAATGGCTATGTTAAAGTTTGATGAAAAATTCTAAAAATGACTGTTTTCTGACGTGCGTTCTTGCCAGTTCCTATGCTGCCTCAGTAAGTTTACCAATTATTATTTCACTCCAGATTTTCAACATTGCCATTTTATTACACTCCTTTTGAACAGTACAGCTGCCATTTTCATATGCGCCCAAAATGTGTTTCCAGATGTAGCGCACAATGGTGCTGTGTGCAAAAGCAATGTTTGGGACAGATTAAGAAAATCACAGTTACACTGTTCATGAGCAGAGGTCTTAAAATGGCTATGTTGAAAATTTGGTGACAAAAGTCCATAAAATGACTGTGTTACGAGTGAGCATTGTGCAGTTTCCATGCACTCTCGTAAGTTCATGACTTTGTAATATTTTAAGTCCAGATTTTCACCAGTGGCATTTTTCCACATTTCCTTATTTACAGTACAGCTGTCATTTTTCACAACATAGCCGAAGTGTGTTTTCACACTTTCAGCGCAGAGATGCGTGGTCACTGTGGGAAATCATTGTTCGGGACAGATAAAGAAAATCACAGTGACACTGTTCATGATCGGAGGCACCAAAATGCCTGAGTTGACAATCTGCTGTAAAAATCCCAACCTAATTATATTACGGTGTCGTTGCACAGTTTCTATATATGCTCGTGACTTCACCATTTTTTAAATATTTTACTGCAGATTTGCAACATTGACATTTTACACCTCCCCATGAATAGTACAGCTGTCATTTTACATCCTGTTCGAATGCTTTTGCACCTGTGGTGCTAAATACACGTAGTCGCTGTGCATAAGCAGCTTCGGCTAACAAACTGATATTCCCCTGTTCATGAGGTGGGGTCACAAAAACATGTTGAACATTTGGAGGAAAATACCAACGAATGCCTGAGGTATTAGGGTTTCCAACCATAACGCCCAACCCTGTAGAGAATGACAGGCATCAGGGTGTGACTTGGGATTCTTGTCTGTAATGCCCATACCATCCACACCCTGCAGCCAGTGAGAGGCATCGAGGATGCCTTGGACTCTCGCCCCAGAGTTCACCCCATTCTCCTATATTGCACCCATCTCACCGTATTTTCTAATGGAATGGGTGCGCATAAGGGCCAAAGACCCCAAGGAACACCGTGACACTTGTCAGTGTCTGCAGGGTGGGGTGTGGTGAAATGGTGTGGCCGTTATGCCTGACGACCCAAAGGCACGCCCCAATGCCTGTCACTCTCTGCAGGGTGGTGGTGGGGATGGCTTCAGTTCAATACTTCACTGCCATTCCTATTACGCAGCTCTGTAACTTCTACGCTACTACTGCCAATGCCAGCAAGCAAACATTCAGCATTGACAAATGCTTGCTTATGTTTGCAATAGCAAATGGGAGTATTAACCTCTAGGAGTTGTGAATCAGTCTCCTACCATTCAAACTGCCAAAAAGTGCTGTTTTCCATTGGAAAAAATGCTTTTATTTCTGTGCTCTGCTTCATTTGTACAACCCTGACCCTTTTTTTTACCTCAGTGCTACAACCCCCAACCGTGACATCATGCAAGGGAAACTGCTTTTAAGCACTGTGTTGAAACAGAGACCTCTGTTGGTCAGTCTTGGTATTGCAGATGTAACCCCTAGGTGGTGCTATCCCAAGGGCTACTACCCTTGCCTGCTTGGCTAGTAGCAGGTTAAGGGGCCTGAGTTCCGAAACAGGTGCCTCCACCCAGAGGTCAGGGTTGGTAGTGGTCAAGCTACCGTAACCTGGGCACAGCCCTCCAGGACACTGTAACCCCCCTCTTTCCCCTCTAGTGGCCTGAACACTGTACAGTAATCACTTTCACAATACCCCTGGTACACCACACAAGTACCCACACTGTTTGCACTTACCACCTGGGCTGGTTCCTGTTGTTCGACCCTGGTGACCCCCTGTAAAACAAGGTTAAGCACAGCAAATAGCAACAGTACAGTACTTTGAGCACAAACTGGAACCACAGTCAGATTACATGCAGAAAAAAGTTAGATCTGATTTATTCAGGGGACTTGAACAAGGGAAGGGCAAAATCAGGTTAATTAGCTTAAAGGTTATATCAATCAAGCAGTTATGCATGCACTTTGAGTCCCCCCTCACAGTCCACCTGTGGGTATCCAGGTAGAGAAGAGATGGGCTAGCCAGGACAATTGTCCGGTGTTGCAGCTGGTTGGGGCCCTGTGATGGAAAACACAACATGCACAGTATACAATATTTGTAATCCAGAGCCAGAGGGCTCAGTTCATAAAGGAAATGAAACAAAAAGACAATTAGATGACACACTCAGATTAAGCTGTTGTTGTAGGGAGCTACCGTAGTATTTACACATGATACCCAAGACTGGACACAGGCTGGACGAAAATTGAGACTGCAGGTGGTTGATCTGGAATACCAGGAGAAGCAGGGCCCACACAAGACTCAGAGGTATCATTCCTGTTCAAGCATGGAGCAGGGGACTGATCCCCAGACAGGTCTCTCGTCGATGGCTTCTCTGTACAGTGGGTAGTCTGGCAAAGCCCAGACCACATGGAGACAAGTTCAGAAGCAGTCCGTTTTGAGCTGGATACAGCTTCCAGCAAGCAGAACACAGTTCACACAGTGGGGAACTAACTCACAACCCACTAGCAGCTCATTGCACATTTACACATACGTGAATTCTACTGTACCAGGCAAAATGCTCTCTGGGCACAATCATAAAGTCTCTGCACACACAGGGAGCTTGGGGGAGCCGGAGCTCCTGACAGGCTGATCGCACTCAGTAAAAATATTTGGTCTTCTTCAGGTTGAGCCTGGCCCACTTCAGTAGCTTACTTTAGTCACACAAACTTGGATTTAGTCCGAAATAATTCTCTTCTGTCCCTCTCAGGAGCAGCAGGCAGACATGGAGGCCAAACTCTCAGCCTTTTCATAGTTCTCCCATGCAAATCCAGTCAGGATTGCTCTCAGAATCACTTCAGCTCCTTCTTGCTCAGCTTCCAGCTTAGTTCTAACTAAATACTTTAAGCAGACCGGGACTTCCCCAAGATCCAAAAGCTTTGGTTGGCTGATCTGGCTGTCAGTCAAAGCAAGAGCTCCCCCTTCAGTTGCAAAAAGGTGCAAAAACTCAAACCACAGTTCCTGTAGATTTTGAATTCAGACTGCTCCTGTAGTCCGGCTGCATTGTAGGACCCTCCAGAACTGATTGGTCCAATTTGCAGTCCAGGACCAAGATAGCGGAGACAAGCAAAACAGTCCTTGCTACAAAGAAAGCAGGTTAGACAAACTACATTACCATTATCATTCTAAATGTTTTTTAGCAAATAGTTACATCTTTCAGCAGAGCTCCATCTCAGATTACTTATGCTGCAATCAAGCAACTCTTAAAGAGACAGTGCACAGAGGCTATAGAAGCTCTGGTAATCACATTTAAACTGCTAAAACACAGGACACCAGCCTGGCAGTGCGCATTAAGGCAAGCTAAAGGAAGACTTTTTGGTAACAACCTCGTTTGTAGGGGGTTGCACAGTCATCCTTTTTCTTTCACAGTGTTGGACTCGTAGCAGAAACCGAACAAACGCCAAAGAAAAAGAAAAGTTGTGTGACCCATAATTACACTCCTGAACTACTTATAGTCATTCAGGCCCTATAACATAAACATAGAAAAGAATCATCACACTCCCACATTCTGACAGGAGCTGCCACTTCAGACCTGTCACTTTACCAGTAGGCAGTAAAAGTCAAACATCTACACAGACTGGCAAATTATCTTTTTGGCCTATATGCATCACAAAAACAGCTTTCCAGAAACTTGTTTGCCATCTGTACTGCTGTAAACACTACCAACATAGGAGATTGCACTTTGATAAGGGAGACAGAAAAATCAGTTATGCAGTGTACCTATAATGCCTTGCTATATATATATATATATATATATATAATATATATATATATATATATATATATATATATATAAGACAAAGAACCTCTGTGCGCAAACACTGAGGCAAGGGTTACCCCAAAGGGCATTTGGCTGGGAAGCCAAGTTTCAAGAAAATACAAAATCACACATGCCCACACAATGCAAAGCATCATGGGTTACATATGCAAATCACCATAGAATGTTATGCTGGTTCAACTTTAAGCAGAATTGCATGGTGCCAAAAGGCCTTTCACACAGTTTTCAAAGGGTGCTAACAGATGACATAGACACGTGTTTCATTGTACCAGGACTCATCAGTATGCCTCATCTGTTTGATACCCCAGTGGAATGGACCAGCTACCCTAAGACAGTGTGTCTTGGATATGTTGTGGTGATTTTGCATTTTCTTGAAACTTGGCTTCCCAGCCAAATGCCCTTTGGGGTAACCCTTGCCTCAGTGTTTGCG
The DNA here is from genome assembly GCA_016271365.2 of Neoceratodus forsteri. Classification (NCBI taxonomy): domain Eukaryota; kingdom Metazoa; phylum Chordata; order Ceratodontiformes; family Ceratodontidae; genus Neoceratodus; species Neoceratodus forsteri. The sequence goes on from CM057450.1 coordinate 1,553,915,013, forward strand.
CACAGAGGTTCTTTGTCTTTTAAATAGTTTGTTATTTTAATGGGTTCACCACAACATATCCAAGACACACTGTCTATGGGTAGCTGGTCCATTCCACTGGTGTGTCAAACAGATGAGGCATACTGATGAGTCCTGGAAGGATGAAACATGTGTCTATGTCATCTGTTAGCACCCTTTGCAAACTGTGTGAGAGGCCTTTCGGCACCATGCAATTCTGCTTAAAGTTGAACCTGCATAATATTCTGTGGTGATTTGCATATGCAGCCCGTGATGCTTTGCATTGTGTGTGCATGTGTGATTTTGTATTTTATATATATATATATATATATATATATATATATATATATATTAAATACACACACATAGATATATATAGATGTTAACAGCAGATAAGTTTTCAGTCCTACCACCTCTGCTTGCAGACCGGTCCAGGTGTCCACCACTCTTTCAGTGAAGTAGTACTTCCTCTCATCCCTCTTAAACATTCCCCCTTCAGCTTCATTGCATGCTGTCTTGTCCTGGTGCACTTCCTCATTTGAAATAGACTTGCCTTCTGTACCCTGTCCATCCCCATGAGGTATTTATCTGTCTCTATCATGTCCCCTTCCCTTTTCTATTTTAGGATGTACATGCTGAGATCCCTCAGTCTCTCCTCATATGTTTTTTTTTTTGTTTAAACCAACATTTTATTGACAGGTGATGCAACTGTACACAAATAGTGACTTCGGCCTCTGAACAGCTGAGGCTTCCAAGGTCCACTTCTGTATACATAACTTCCATTTTCAGCAACTGTGGAATTCATACAGTAAACAGATAATCAGCTCAAAACTGCATGCCATATTTATCCCCATGCCATAAGTGGCTATGTTTGAATAGACATTTTAGCAAGAATGAATCCAGTGTGTATATGAGTCCCTGAGCTTCTGAAGATGTTTGGGGCTGCTGTTGTTAACTGTCCAGTAATCAGTATATTTTTTCCATATAGATTTTTCTGCCCAGCTGGTACCTCGTGGTTACAAGGATATACCCTGTTCACAGTGATATACCCTGATCAGGCTGAACCTGGTCATCATTCAGACGGCTACCGGTTGTTTCTTCCCAACTCCTCTGGCAGGAATGATGCCTGAGTTGGCCGTGCACAGCCACAGTGTCCCCGTGCAGAAGGAGCAAGCTCCCTGGCACAGCTGTAGTGGTTGCTGTGGTGGTGGAGTCCGCTGCCAGCCCTCCCCGAACAAGATGCTCTGCTGAGCGGCATGTGTCTCGGCCATGACCTGTTCCCCGATGTGACTTCCTGGGCTCACTTTCGGAGCTGGGTCATCAGCATGGCAGTGCAGTGTGCTGCTTCTTGGCCACCAGGGCGGACCTGTCCAGTAACATTTAATGTCTTTCTGTTGTTCTGAAACGTTTGTAGTGTCCAGTATTCAGTATCTCTGTGAGCAGACTTTCATTTACTGAAGACCCTCCTCTGGTGTTGTTTCTCTAGGCTCTGGTTAGGGAAAGGGAGGAGAAAATACAAGTTGTGTCCCCGGCAGGACACCTAGACCTTTCCTTGAGAATGTTGGTATATAAATGCAACCCCCTAACCTGGCATGCATGTTGTTATTCTTCTTTAATCAGACATCTCTTCCTGGTCCTCAGTTTCTCTCGGAACCAGATACTGGTGCCAAGAGCTCCATAGCTCCAAAAACTTCTCTTTTTCTAGCCGCAGAGCCCCTGTGATCCTCTCCATGATTTCGATCTCCTCCACTTGTGATTTCCATTGTTTAGAGTGGGTGGGGATGTGGAGAACCATTTTATGGTAATACACTTCAGAGCAGCCACCCTGAGAACTTGACTTAATGTTGTGTGTGTGCTTAGACCCTTTCAATAAGGAAGGGGACCCCAACACTAGGAAAGGTCATGCCTAATATTTGCTGTAGGGCTGGTGTATATAAGTCCAATAAGGGGCCAGTGATGGACATGCCCAGAATTTGTGATGGTGTGTGTCAGTCTTCCCTTCCCCACACTGGTGCCAGCAGGCACCAGAGTAACTAGGGTTGAAGTGTTTTGTTATTGTGGGTGTGCGGAAGAAATGAATAAGAATCTTCCAATTGAATTTCCTCTATATGTGGGAGGCCATCACCTAGTGTACAGTCAGTTCAGAGATATGTTTTATTTTCAACTTGAGGATCACGGTATCATAAAATAATTTTTCTAAGTTTGACTGTGGCCTGTGGAGCATCTATTGAGCCTTGTTGGACTGCATAAAATCAGATACTTTGAGAAACCTGTAGTGGTCCTCACGTCTCAGATTAAATGTGCCCTTCAGTTGTTCAAAGGATGGACAGCCCTGCATGGGGTTCTGTGCACTACGTAAACTGTGTCAGGTCACTACCCTCCCAAAAGGCATAACTGCTTGTCTGAGGGGTTTGAAACTTTTCTCATGTCTAATAAGGGATCTAAGATATTTGATGTGTCTGATGCCTTCCTAAATTTAATCAGAATGCACAACGTAGGCCTGGTCCATGGATTAAATATGTGCTGCCAAATTTGGAATGGTATCACTGCCATAGGCAGAGACCAGAGAGCCCTTCCTGGGAACATGGCCTCTTCAGTTTGGTACCAGCCTGATGCTACTCACTGATTAAAGTACAGAGAAAGGCTCCCCTGTGTAGCTAGTAGTAGGAATGAAGGTTGGGCAGTCCCAGGCCTTTCTGCTCTCTGGGCCTCTGTAATACTTTCTCTGCCACTCTAAGGCTTTTACCCACCCACATAAAGTTATGGGTATCCTTTTGGATTGTATTCCAAAACCTACAGGTGAGGGGAGGGGAGTGGGGGGAGTCTGAAAAAGAAACAATAGACGATGGAGAACATTCATTTTAATTGCCTGAGTCCTACCATGTAGGATGAGGGGTAGTAGATTCCACCTTGCTAGGCCTGTCTGTAAGGTCTTGTGCAATGTAATAATAATAATACTTTATTTATAAGGTGCCTTTTCAACAAACCAAGGCACCTAACAATAAGATAAAACAACACAGTAAAACAGTAAATGCAATCTCCTATAAAATTCAGATAGCAAACAGGATAAAAGTGACTTTTAACGGCCTGTTTAAATCCCTTGACAATCGCACACTCCCACAGCTGATGGGGTAGAGAATTCCACAGGGATGGGGCCATGTACATAAATGCATGGGCCCCCGAAGATTTTAAAGAAACCCTTGGAATCTCTAGCAACCCCTCATCAGCCGAGTGGAGTGATCGCCTGGGGCAATAAGGAACCAGAAACTCTTTCAGGTAGTCCGGGCCCAGTCCATGTAGGACTTTATAAGTCAGAATTCAGACTTTAAAGGTGATTCGCCACTGCACCGGCAGCCAGTGCAGTTCGTGCAGCACCAGAGAGATGGGACAAGACTGAGGACTCCCCGTCAGTAACCAGGCTGCAGCATTCTGCACCAGCTGCAAGCGGCAGATATCCACCCCAGGTAGCCCTAGGTAAAGGGAGTTGCAGTAATCAAGACACGAGGTCACAAAGGCGTGGACCAACGTAGGGAGGTCACCAAATGGAACTAGGTGCTTAACCCTGGAGATGTTCCTCAAATGGTAGAAAGAGGATTTGATGACTGCTGACACCTGCAATTGCAGTGTCAACTCTTTGTCAAAAATCACCCCCAGGTTTCGCACCTGTTCAGAGGTAAGGAGCTGGGAGCCCCCAAGGAAAAGTCCCGAAGGCAAACCCACCTCCAACCTCTCTATCCGGTGCCCTGGGTCCATGACCAACACCTCAGTCTTTTCCAAGTTCAACCTCAGCCAGCTCAAATTCATCCAACCCTGAATTTCAGTGAGGTAGTTGTTAAATACAGAGAGAGCTCTATCTGGTCAGGTGCAAAAGAAAGGTAGAGCTGGGTATCATCAGCATAGCAGTGAAACCTCAGCCCATACTTTCTTACAATGTCTCCAAGGGGTAGCATGTACACTGTGAACAACATGGGGGACAATACCAAACCCTGAGATACCCCACATGACAGAGAGACTGCGTCTGAGGAATGAATCCCCGACATCACCCTCTGAGTTCTGCCAGTGAGGAAAGATGTAAACCACCAGAGGACTGTACCTGATAGACCACAGATGAACCTCAGGCATTCAAGAAGAACCCCATGGTCCACAGTGTCAAGTGCTGATGAGAGAACTAGAAGAACCAGGATGGAATGGTTTTTCCGATCCCTCGCCATCAGGAGATCATTGAGCACCCTAACCAGTGCCATCTCGGTACTATGCCTCTTTCGGAAACCAGATTGGAGAGGTTCATAGATGTCATGGATGGTCAAATGGTTCTCCAGTTGTAGGGCCAACACTTTCTCAATCTCCTTCCCTACAAAGGGAAGGTTAGAGAGTGGTCTGTGGAAAGCAGGGCAGTCTGGGTCCAAAGAAGCTTTCTTTTGGAGAGGTGTCACCACTGCTTCCTTCATGGAGCTAGGAAACTCACCTGTCTCCAAGGAGCACCAGACTATCCACACTAGGACCGGGCCGATGATGTCACAACATGCCTTAACCAGAGTAGTTGGGCTTGGGTCCAAACTACATCACGTATGGCGCATACCCTGGACAATCCACATGACATCAATGAGCTCCGGCCGGTCGAACGTACTCCATTAAAATTAAGGGACGGTGACCGAGCGCTGATCCAAAGCATCTCCCATAGAGTGTGCTGGTTGGAGCTCCGCCCTGATGTTGGCCACCTTAGCAGCAAAGAATCAAGCAAGCTCATCACACTCCACTTGTGAAAAAGCTCTTCGAGTCTGCAAGCAGGCTGGGTTGCACAGTCTGTCTACAGTTTGAAAGAGCTGAGCTGGTCGGTTCTGAGCAGCCACAATCTTCCTGGACAGGAACTCTGCCTTCTTATGGGTGACTGCAGATTGATAGAGCCGATAGTTTTCCATCAATCTAAGATGGTCAGCATCCAGGGCGGATTTACGCCAGCAGTGCTGTAACCTACGTCCTAGTTGCCGTATCTCCTTCAAGGTCCCATCAAACCAAAGAGACCGAGGGCGAAGGGAGAGAGGACAAACACAGATAGGAGCAATGACATCCAGAGCCACAGAAATGGCCTTATTATAAGCCACAACTAAAGCCTCTGGGTCACTGTTTGCTCCTGGAAGCACCGATAGGTTAAGCACCGCCGCCAGGCCTTCAGAGCTTACATCACGTAAAGGGCGGTACCTGACCATCTCCACAGGGGTAGGCCTATGAAGGGGGGGGGCATGGAAACCCATGGTGCAGTAATAGGATCATCTGACAGGTTTCACCCCCAAATCGAAGGCTACGATCCCCAGGAGGAAGACTAGGTCAAGAGAGTGACCGTGTTTATGAGTAGCAGCAGTAACAATCTGTGTGAGGCCCAGAGATGTCATCAACTGGAAGAAGTGTTGTCCAAATTGCAAGAGTTCGTCATCGACCTAGGTGTTACAGTTGCCCAGGACCATCAGCCTGGGTGACTCAAACTCCATGTCAGTCACGAAGTCCGCTACTTCCTGAAGGAAATGCTTCTCATCCCCGGGTGGACTGTAGATGAGGGCGATCCTACAACCTACTGTACAACCGCTACTACAGTGCACTCAACCCAGCCGCCTCAGCTGGTGCAGTCGTGAGGCCCAGTTCGGTCTTGAAACAGACCGCAACCCCCCCGTGTGATCCAGTCTCGAGCGGTGTATCACCGAGTACCCAGCTGGAATTGCGGCCTCCAATATGGGGCCAAAGTTCTCATCCAGCCAGATCTCCATGATGCACGCCAGGTCCACTGTCCCAACAAGATCTGAAATAATTGCAGTCTTGAGTTTAATGGACCTGGTGTTGCATAACACTGCTTGAGTTGGATGGACTTCCGGGGCCCGCCCGAACTGCCTGCCTCCAATATTGGTAGTGCCCTTGGGTATGGAGACCAAGCATGACGAGCTATGATCCAGGTTCCATTTCACCCCAGGGCATCTTCTGGGTTTTACTACCTCAATGCGGAGGCTCCGCTCATTCACCCACCACCGTTTGCACCCCCACCCCCTCCCCAGCGAGCAATACCTAGCGCTCTGGCTGAGTTGTTAACTGCAATGGGGTGGAGACGAAGGGTGGAGGCCAAGGGTGGAAGATGAATAGCTCACGACTGTGGGAGCAGGCCTCCTACACATATTAATAAACCCCAGTCAAACGAATACACCAGGCCTACACAAAAAGAAAAACAAAAAAAAACCCAACCAATTAATCGAACTAAACAATAAAATAAAATTAAGAATATAAGAAAAATAAAATAATATACAATAAAATAAAAGAAAATATAATGCTCCCACAGCTCTCACTTGGGGAGAAAACAAAAACCCACAACCAAATTAAACAACCATAGACTAAAACTTAAAATATATAATCAAACAAAAAACAAACTCTGAAAACATATGAGGTAATTGTCTTTAAATAAGTAGGAGGTCTTCACTGAGAACCATACCATGAGGTATCTAAATGTATTAGACTTTGCTTAGGTGAATGGAAATCCTGTTGGGGTGAACCACTAAACGTCATGGCCTCTGATTTTGCCAGGTTGATCTTATATAACCAGCAATGGACTCAGACTGAGATAGGGTGTCCAGAAGATGAGGGAAGCCACAGGGTCCCCCAAAAAGAATAAAAGAGTTGTCTGCATACAGTGTGAGCTTCTGTTTCATCCCCACCCCCCGCCTCTACCCTTTAATTTGAGCATTTGTGTGTACTGCTCTCACTCAGGGTTCTAGGCTGAGTGCAGGCAGTAGTGAGCATGGGGCGGCACCCCGGTCTAGGTCCCTGCCACAGACTGAACCTGTCAGACAGGTGCCCATCCACCTTCAGCCTTGCTTCTGGTTACTGGTATAGAGAGGAGACTGCTGTGGTGAAATTCAGGCCCTAGGCAAAGCTGTTCATGGTGGATTCCATAAAGGCCCAGTCCACCTATCAGATGCCTTATATTAACTGCAATCTGAAAAACTCTTTCTTGTTTGGGAGGGGGGAGTAGTGTTGTTCAGAAAGCTCCTAACGTTATGCTGAAGAAGTCTCCCTGATATGAAATCTGTTTGGTTGTGGTGTACCACCTTGGCTGTACATCTCTGTAGCCTGACTGCAGGTATCCCTGTGAACATTTTTGAGATCCACGGGTAAGAGGGAAATGGGACTATAAGAGCTGCAGTGTTCTGGATATTTGTCTGGTTCTAGTAGGACAGAAATATGTGCCTGGCCCCATGAAGCTGGCACCTGTCCTGCTTCCCCCAGCACATGGTTGAAGACCCCCATCAGCAAAGGTACCAGAGATGCAGAGAACTGTTTGAAAATTCTAAGGGGAGCTGGCCTGGTGGAGTGGAAGACCAAGCCATTGAACACCTTACCTCCTGCCATGCCAGTGACCCATGTTCAGGAATGAGTACGGGTTGCAAGGGGTCAGCAGAGTGGGAGAGGATCGAGCATCCCAAGGACTGCTGTCCTGTGTGGGGGTGGGGGCTAGGCTGTCTTGGCTTGTGACTTCCACCCAGTGCAGTCACAAGTGACTTAAATGGGTGGATATGCGCACCTCCATGCAAACATACTGATGTGATGCTGTGGCAGGGGCTGAGGGAGAAAAATGGGGGCCTGGGCTTAGTGAATCCCTGCCCGTGTCCCTGTGGTCCTCCCTGCCACTCTAGTCCCAAGGCTACTTTGGATATGTCTGTCGGGGGAGCTCAGACTGTGCCGTATGGGAGGTGGAATCCCTGGGGGTACTGTCTTCAGACCAGGAAAGAGGTAAAGGACAACTGTTGGGCATGGGGACAGGTCTGATAAGCCTCCCAGACCTGCCAAAGATGATAAAAACCTTTGTGGAAAAAAAATACTGAGGGGTAACCATCCAATCCAGGTGATTTACCATTGTTTAAAGCCTTCATTTTTGCCTCCGTTTTCTGTTCTTTAATTGGGACATCCAAGGCCTCGCTATCTTCCTGTGACAGTGTGGGGATGGGTATAGAGGCTAGGTATTCCTGTACCCTTTCTGCATAGTCTGGGAACCTTTCCTCCTTACATAGGTCTGCGTAGAACTGCGTGAATGCTTGCAGTATTCCCTGTGGGTGTGTACTAGGTGTACCATCTCTTGTTTTTTTAACCTTGTGGATGTGCCGTCTGGCCTTCTTCTTGTAAAGAAGCCAGTGTGATAACCTCCTCACCATGTTGTTAGAAATATCGCTGTCTGCAGTGGTGTAAGTGACCCTCAGTTTGGTGATGTAGCATCTGCAATACTTTTCTATGCTTCTCCTCCAGCTCTAGCTTCATGTCATCACTAAGCACTATTTTGTGCTGGAATTCTAATTCTGCTATTACATTCTCCAGTTATACTCTCTGTTGTGCCCTCTCTCTCTCTCTTCCTGGGAGGCAAACTGAATTATCTCCTCATTCAGTACACTCTTCAGAGCATCCAAATGCACCCTCAGAGATGTGTCTAGGGGTGAATTGGCAACCAAGTAACCATCTATTGTCTACTGTACCAGTTCCTTAAATTTGTCAGCGTTCAGGAGACTCATATTTAACCTCCGTACTGATTGCTTAGGAACTGGGATGGTGGACAGCTGCAGGCTCACCGGTGCGTGACCTGAGGTCATGATTGAACCGACTGTATGACCCACCATCCGATGGACCCAGGCAGCTGAAACCAAAAAAGTCTATTCTGGAATAAATATTGTGCCTTAGGAATAGTAAAAGTAATCTTAACCCTCAGAGTGGGCAAACTGCCAAGCATTTACTAGGCTCATTTTGGTTTTCAACCTCAAAGGGAGCTTACCTATTAAATCTGCAGCTGACCCTCATCAACTCCCTTGTCTAGCGAGGGGTTAGGCACAGAATTAAAATCCCCCAATCATTCAAGTTATACGGGTCCACCACCATGTTCCATAAAACTTTTTAAATAAAGGATACCCTTTCAGCTTCTTCATTTGGTGCATATAGATCAAGGAGGACATATGGCTGACCTCTGTATGTGCCCCATGGTCTGATATATCTGTTTCCTGGGTCAGAATCTGCTCTGAGGAGTTTTAGAAGGGTGTCCCTCTTGATGAGGATAGCCACCCCTTACCTTTCTGTTCCTGAGAATTGAAGTTGGCCTCCTGCAGGAATACTATGGTGGCCCTTTGTCTCTATAGTTCCTGCAGGATGTGTGACCTCCATACTGGACTATTAATATCTCTCACATTATATGTAATTATACAATGGCAAGAAAGAATCCTGGACTCTGATTGGTCAGTGTATGCCTGAGACAGTGATGTTATTACTCAATAACATCACTGTATTGATTTGTTGCAACCACCACAACTTTTATCTATTTTATCCTTCAGAAAGAAAGATACACAGCCTCACTAAAAATCTACTAAAAACTGTTTTTAATTTTTTTTTATTTTGCATAACAACAAGCCATTGTATAATAGCCTCGTGCTTCAACCCACCCCAGGAGTGACGTTATTACACGATAACACACACCCTGTTGTGCCTTATTGCTTTACTATATTTAGATCAGCCATATATAATACAGAGGATAATGTATGGTCCTCGATAGTTAACCGGTTTGTTAACCATTGAGTGGTTGCCAGGGTGACCATGTAAACCTCAAGTGTATGGTACCATTTGTTTTTTAAAAAAGAAAGCAGTTCCTTACTCTAGTTTTTTTAATATCACCGCCACTCTGCTCTCACCGCTGCAGCCGTTTCAAAGCTGTCTGATCCAGCTGCACGCATTCCCAGACTGTTCCTCTTTGTTAACCAATCGATGTGACATACCATTGATGGGTTAACAACATCATGACATTGAATTGATGGTGAAACGTTGTTACAAAAAGGTAGATTTCTACCTATAACAACATTCTACCGTACATTATAGAACTGAATAGGGCAAGCTTCAGGGTACCCAAACCCAGTCCACACTGTCCTGTGTCTGAAGCCGTGGGGTTCTTCACTTTGGTATTTGTCCTGTACTAAGATGCGACCCAGTGGGTATGCTCTCTATGTTGTTAACAGAGTTGCTGTTGGCTGTAGTGTTAGTTTGCCTCTCTCTCTCTCAAGGGTGAGATAAGCACTGGGGACACTCTCCCCCAGAGCTTAACTAATTAGTAGGATACATCATAATAGTGTTAGCATTTTAGGATGTGGTGTGAAGCTGTCTAGGTGGGAGTGAGAGCCCCCCCCCGTAACCCCACGAACCATAAACCTAATGAGGATTCAGAGGAAGGAATCTGCAAGTATTACCAAAATAGGAGCTTCCAATAAAAATAACTAAGTGGAGTGTCAGGCAAGCCCTGAGAACCCCTAGCCTCAGGTCCACCCCCAGCGTAAGATCCCCGATCTGCCAGAAATCATCTTGTGAGGTCAGCTGGACTATTGCTGCAGTCTGGTTTGTTGTGACCACAAGGTCTGGGTAAACCTGTGGCTGTCCAAACAGTAGAAATATTAACCTTGTGGTGCCCCCTCATGCACCCCCCAGTCACCACAGCTCCTGCCTTTGTTTCCTTCAGTTGTGAACTGCCTGACGGCACAGCCACCAACCCAACTACCAGCTGTACATGGTCTCAGCTGCTTTTGTTTGGGCTGCCTTCCACCTGAGAGAATGCCGTTGCTGCACCCCCAATCAACTAGGCCTCCCCTATCATGTTTCCCTGTCATGCTTCGACCTTATCAGACTCATTCTGCTGAATACTGCAAATACTGTTCAGAGACTAGGGGTCACCAGGTAGCTCAAGGTTTGTAAGTTTTAATTGCGGTGGGAACCTCTGAACTCAGAGAGTCCCCAAGGGACATGAGCACTCGTCTCCCCCACTCTGGTCATTGCACCACAGACCCCCAGACCATCTAGGGTTTACATTTCTCAGCACTGAGGAATTCAGCGACGAGACTGGCCCAGCCACCCCACCCTCTGAGTCAAATTCTAATACCTCAGTTTAGTTAAAGGCAGACCCTTATCAAATGTACACTGCACTTCCCCCTCCCCTCAGACAGTCACACCTACCTTTCCTAATGTAATCAGGTGAGAAAATGTAAGTAAGCAATCCGGATGAAATGTTTATTTAAGGATATATGTAGAATCAGCAGGAAAGTATGTCTGCATTAAAAGAGTTAGTTTACAGTGGTAATGTTCAGTCAGATGGTAGAAGCTGATGTTGAAGGGAAAGCGACCTCCCGATGCTTGTCACGCTAGGGTTCCTCGTTCATATTCAAGCTGCCATGCGGTTTCTCTCAGATGTTGTGCTGCGACTGTAGACCAAATTTTCCATGCCTTCTTCTCCATTTGATCCTCTGAACAGGGATCATTTGGATACATCATGGTTTGTTTGGTTTTGGAGGACCTTCTCCATATTGATGCCTAAGGTATTCAGAAGGTTTATGGTGTCAGCCAGCTCCGTGCATCTTTTGGTGTATGCCTCTGTGATGATTCTGAGTTTAGTTGGGTATTCCATGTATGAGTGGATGCCATTTTGTTTTAATAACCTACTTCCTATGTTGAATTGTCTGAGGAGTATAGTCGTGCTCCAGGAAGATGCGGGTATCAACAAACAGTATTTCTTTTTGGGACCATGCTTTGTGCAGTACCTCCTCTATTACTTGAACATCAAGGCCTGGTGTGCTCTTATTTTGTTTAAGGGCTTAATCAGTAGGCAGGTTAAGCAATTCCTTAAAAAAAAAAAAAAACTGCCAATATACATTAGCATGTCCCCTTATTCTGTCCTGTTTGGAATCCTATACAACCGAATATTATTTCTGTGGTTGTGATTCTCTAGGTCTTCGAGCTGTTGGTCTAGCATCAGCTTTCATTTGTGTATTTCAAGGAGGGAGGCATTGTGGATATTTGCAGAGGGGGTGTACTCTGAGAGGCAGGCTTTAACAACTGTGGTTCTTTTTTCTAGGATCTGTAAGTCTCTTCGGTCTTCCAATACCTTGCTGTTTGGCCTTTGCAGAGTTTAATTGATCTGGTTGAGGGCTGAACCCAAGCCCTTCAAGGTTATAGTACAGTCATTTCTTCTGGGTCACTGCTCAGTGAGGAAGAAGTGGGAGTTGGGGCCGGGGATGCAGTTGTGGCCTTCTGCACCACATCTCCTTTTTGTTTTGTGCCTTTGGGTCCCATTACCACTGGTAATTCCTTCAGCTAATTGCGTGTGGACATTATAAAGTCTGTTATTTCTTTTTTGATTTAGGATGGTGAGATTTAATACCGGATTCTTTCAGATTGCGTAGTGCTGGGTCAGAGCTCAAGAATTAGGATGCCATACAGCTGATGACATCACTGAAGTCCCTTACAGGGCTTTTGATGTAACCCCTGCGCCACTTTAGTTGCCTTCCTCTGGACTGCCTCAACTCTGTGTCCTTCCAAAGATGTGGCCTCCAGAACTGGATGCAGTACTTCAAGTGGGGTCTCACCAGTGACTGATACAATGGTAATACCACCTCCCTCCTCCTGCTGGTAATACCTGTCCCAATGTACCCCAGCATTCCACCAGCCCTTCCCACTGCCTTGTCACTCTGTCATGCCACTTTGAGGTCATCAGATATGATAACCTCGAGGTCACTTTCCTGCTTGTTGTCCATCAGTAACCCCCCATTTTATATTCAACTCCTGGGTTTTCTATGTCCTACAGTAGGTGCATGATTTTGCAATTTTTGACATTGAACCCCAGCTGCCATGCTCTCAACCACTTCTCGAGTTTTCTAAGGTCCCTACTCATTCTTTCTACCTCCTCCTGAATAGCCATCCTATTACAGATTTTGGCATCATCTGCAAAAAGTCATACCTTCCCTTGCAGTTCTTCTGCAGTGTGTCTTATGAAGACATTGAAGAGGAACAGTCACAGTACTGAGCCCTGCAGCACCCCACTGGTCATGCTCCCCTTATTAGAGTGAATGTCGTTTATCACCACCCTCTGTCACATAAGCAATAAGACACTATAGGGGTGTGCATTATGGTGTGATAACCGCACTTCTAGGGGTGTAGTTAGGCACAAGGCTGAAGGCTATTGCCGGTCTTACTGTGCTTAGAAAATAGTTCTTTATTTTTAGAAACTGTTTTTTTTTTATTCGGATATACATTTTTAAATATGTAAAATGTGAATGAATATGTGTATTTAACCTAAAATAGTCCTTCCACCTACTGATAAATTACAACCTCTCTGTCAGTCATCTTCCCTCCTACCAGCACTTCTTCTTCCAGTTTTACCTTGAAAGTGAAAATCCAAGCCACAGCTCCACTCTAGTCCCCATAGAAGCGATCTCACTTGCCTCTTGTCTCCTCCAGCTTAAAGCCTGCATCATCATCATCATCATCTTTCACTCCTAAACTGCTGGCCCACTTGCACATTCCCTCACTGTTCCCCCATCATTAGCATTTTAAAAATAAAGGCTCAGATACAGTGCTACTGCTGCCTCACTATGATGAAAACAAACAGCATGTGTGGCTCCTGGGGAAATCAGTTGCCACGTTTATTCTGGCTGCAGTTAGTCAAGAGTCATGGGGGAGAGTGGAAACGATCGAGAGGGCTAGACCTGTGCTTGGCATGCAGCTGTACATTTGTAGCACCGCTGTAGGATGGCTGTTAAGGTACATGCTCTGAGCAAGCGGGCTGCTGGCTGCAAGTAAAAAATGTCAAATTTGAAATGAAGAAAAAACACTTATTGATATGGCTGTTTAAATGGTGAAGTGAGGTAGTGTCAGTATGTGAGCCAGTGAGTGAAGGGACTGGCGGAGGTGACAGCAACAGACAGGATAGGATAGCTTCAGCGGCATCAGCCAGCAATTAAAACACTTCTCTTGGGTCTAAGGTAGCAATAATTTTACTTACAGAATGCCTGCCATTGTGTTTTATGCTTTGCAAGTGATGTGAGGTTAAATGGAAATGGGAGAAAAAAATGGTGTGTTGAAACTGTTAAAATTCTAAATAGAATGCCAGAATAGTGAATCAAAGAGCAAAATTTTGTAATCAGGCATTTTTACTGGGGCTAGTTATTTCTAGTGCAATATTGTCTCATATTGCACTATAAATAACCAATCCGATTACTCAGTTGCTCTCTGCCATATTATAACTATTCATTAACCAGTTTTTAGCCCAGTTTACCACTTTGGATCCCATCTCTAGACTGCCCAACTTATTTATCAGTCTCCTGAGAAGAAGAAGAAGTAAAGTTTATTGATCGGTGATAGACCTTGACAATTAAAATACCAAAGCTTACATTTTAGAATATCTCTTTAAGCGTTTCTTTACAGTACAATCGCTCCAAAGTTTTACCACACTCAATATAAATATGTGTAAATTTAAAATTACAAATTAACAGTTATGGTTAAAAACCAACATTTTTGCACCACTTAGTAACCACAATTGTTGGGACTTACTAATGTAATTATATTAATGTTCAATATACCATTTTATAAAATCATAAAATGCCTCATTTATACAATTTTTACTGCTGCTTCTTATTTTTTTGATCCACAATCGAATGTTTACAATATTTACCAAATATCTTGCAGCCGATTTGACAATTATTTCATCATTCGTTGAGAACAATAGTTTCAATAAAAGATCCTGATCATCAGAAAGAATGGATTTACAGATTGGTGTGATCCATTTAGCTCTAGGCTCTTTATACCATTGACATTCAAAAATTACATGTTTAAGATTCTCTAGACAGGTTCTTGTACAAGAACACAGTTTGGCTTCCCTCAGAATCTCCCCCTATATCTCACATCCCCGATATTACTGGAAAACAGTTCTAACTTATATTTTGTATACAAGTTCCTTTGACTAGGGTCAGTAAGAATATCATAATGATATCTAAAAAAATGATTATTATCATTAGTTTTAAACCAAGGAGAGATTTTCAGTTTAGACATTTTCTCCAAATCCCTGACTTTGTAAAATTCCAGTAATCTGGATGTGATGTAGGACTGGTATTTGAGACTTATAAAGATACCTTTATCCTCATTTTTCCTTAAATACTCCAGACCAGTATCCTGCATAATTTGAAATACTGAAGTCAACCAGACAGATTTTAGATGTCCAAGATTTAACCAATTGTATTTTTCCTTCAGACAACAAGTTAATCTATGGGGTTTGTGATGCTGTATTTTATCCAATAATAAAGTTTTCTAGTTGTGAGATATGTACCCAGAGACACTAATCCTAGCTCTGCCCTTACAATGCAAATGGGAACGGACATCCCTATCCCTAGACTTAAATGTAGAACTTTATTTAAAGGTATTACTCTTTATTTACTCTTTCGGTTGCCAAACTTCCCCATTAAATAATGCCTGTGCATAACACTTCATCGCAATAATTTTTATGAGGGACTTGATTGAGTTTCCTCCATATTTTTTATTAAACCTGTGTAATGAATTTGCTGTTTTTTTTCAGGTTGGAAATAATTTTTTTCTGTATGTTTCACCCATTTCCCATCATTAGAAGGCTGGAGGCCTAAATATGTGTAATCTTTGACTTTATTCAGTATTTTTCCCAAATCTTCCATCTGTATGAACAATCTTTGGCTCCAAAAGTTAAAATTTGACTTTTATCAAGTATATTCAGTTTTGCCTGTAAACCTGAACAGGTGAGTGAAAATAATACCAAATTGTCTGCATAGGCAAGAGATGCACATTCTCTCCCAAGGATTTTCAGAGAGTCCGTTTTAGATTTCTCCAGCTCACTCAACAGTATGTCAGTATAAATGCAAAACAAGGTTGGTGCCAAGACACAACCTTGTTTGACTCCCCTATTTGTTGGAAAAGGGGCTGATAGTTGTCCTGATGTACCCATTTTCACTTGTGCCCAGGTATTGGAATAGAGTTCTCTGATAGTTGCAATTAACCCTTGTGGGAGTCCTTTTTTTATCATTTTTTTTTTTTTATTTTTTTTTTTTAGCTTTTTGTTGACCGGGTAAGTGCACTAGACAAATCCTGCCTATTTTCAGGCACGACCCGGGGGAGGGGGATACAGATGAATGCCAACTGACCTTGAACCAGATTAAGCTGTTGGTGGTATTTTTAGTGAATGAGGGAAATTTGGCCAGGACACCGGGGAAATTCCCCTACTCTTTTTGATAAGTGCCATGTGATCTTTAACATCCATCTGAACTACCACCAATCCAGGCAGATGGGACCTCGGTTTAACGTGTCATTATCTCCCATAGCTTATTGCGAGATAAAGTGTCAGATGCGGTACTAAAGTCTATAAAGGCTGCATAGAGTTTTTGTTTTCATAACGTAACATATTTTTCAAATAGACGCCAAATCACAAACCAGTTATCTATAGTTGAGTAACCTGGCTGAAAACCTGCTTGGGCATCTAGTAAGTCACCCACCTTAAACATTTGATCTCTTAACCGGTTTAAAATTAATCTGGCAAAGATTTTACCCAAATGGTCTAAGAGACAAATTGGTCTGTACATAACTGGATCAGACCTATTGCCTTTCTTATATATTGAGATTATTGTAGCTCCTTTCCAAGATCAATCAATCAATCAAAATTTTATTTATAAAGCGCTTTTCAATAAATCAAAGCGCTAATACATAACAAGAGATAAAACATCAACAGTAATAAATAGTAACATCAACAATAAAATAACCATAAAATAATCTGTCCAAATGCCAGTGAAAATAAATGACTTTTCAAAGACCTCTTAAATGATTCCATGGACAGGCACTCTCTAATCTGGCGAGGTAGAGAATTCCACAGGGTCAGGGCCATAAAAGAAAAAGCCCTTGCCCCAGATGATTGAAGACGAACCCTGGGAATCTCTAGCAATCCCTCGCCAGTGGAGCGGAGAGGGTGGTAAGGACAAAGGAGAATTTGAAGGTAGCCCGGTCCCTGACCGTGTAGGGTCTTATAGGTCAGCAATGCGACCTTGAAGGTGATTCTCCACCGCACTGACAGCCAGTGCAGTTCGCGCAGCACAGGTGTGATATGGCAAGTTCTTGATAACCCAGTCAACCCAGCTAGCGCGTTTCTGCACCAGCTGCAGCGACGGAGATCTATCCGCAACCCTAGATATAAAGCATTACAGTAATCAAGGCGTGAAGAAACAAAAGTGTGGACCAACACAGGAAGGCCATCATGTGGAACAAGGTGTTTTATCCGGGTGATATTCCTCAGATGGTAAAAGGATGACTTGACAGTGGCCGACACCTGCGTCTTCAGTGTCAGCGTGCTGTCAAAAATTATGCCCAGATTTCGCACCTGTTCAGAAGGTCTCAACTGGGTATCCCCTAATAAAAGACCAGATGGGACCCCAGGAGTCAGCTTCTCTACATAATGACCCGGGTCCACTACCAACACCTCAGTCTTATCCGGATTTAACTTCAACCAGTTCGCACTCATCCAGTCCTGAATCTCAGTGAGGCAGTTGTTAAAAACCGACACTGCGTCGTTTTGTTTGGGTACAAAGGACATATAGAGATGAGTGTCATCTGCATAGCAGTGAAAACTCAGCCCATAACACCTTATAATGTCTCCCAGTGGCAGCATATACACCGTGAACAACATGGGGGAAAGCACAGAGCCTTGCGGCACCCCACAGGATAGAGCAAAGGGAGCGGAAGAGAAAATCCCTGAAACTACCCTTTGACTTCTGCCTGTGAGAAAAGAGTGGAACCATCTGAGGACTGTCCCTGACAGTCCGCAGAGTAGCCACATGCAATCCAGCAATATCCCATGGTCCACAGTGTCAAATGCTGCAGAGAGATCAAGGAGAACCAAGATCGAACGGCTCTTCCGATCTCTCGCTATTAGGAGATCATTAAGTACCCGAACTAATGCAGTCTCGGTACTGTGCCTCTTCCTGAGCCCGGACTGGAGAGGATCATAGACTTCATAGGTGGTAAGAAAGTCATCGAGCTGCAACGTGACTACTTTCTCAATAACCTTGCCCAAGAACGGCAGGTTAGAGATCGGTCTGTAGTTAGTGAGGCAGTCAGGGTCAAGAGAAGGTTTATTCAAAAGGGGTGTCACGACAGCCTCCTTCAAAGACTCCGGGAACACCCCTTGATCCAAAGAACTCCAGACTATCTTCGCAAGGACTGGTCCGATCACATCCATGCACCCCACAAGGAGGCGCGTATGACCGGGATCCAAACTACAGCAAGTTGGTCGTAGGCCCTGGACAATCTTCATGATATCCATGATCGCTGGCTGGTCAAAATCCATCCAGATAGACTGAGGGCATGTAGCCCCGTATCGGTCACTGCAATGCTCGTTTGAACGTATGCTGCGGATCTCCGACCTTATTTTTAATTTTTTATTTATTTATTTATTATTTTTACTAATTATTTTACCAGGTGAGACACACTAAGCTGAAAGCTTGTTTGCAGGTGCAACCTGGGAGCACAAGAAAGTTAAGTGACTTGCTCAGGGTCACACAGTATGCACCTAGGGGGCCGTGGGATTCAAACCCAGGTCTCCAGATTTGAAGCTCAGAGCCTTAACCCACTGCGCCATACTGCCTCCTGATTGTTGACACCTTATCATCAAAGAACCGAGCAAACTCATCACACTGTATTTGTGAAAAGGCTCTCCGACCCCGTAGACAGGCTGGATTGCACAGTCTGTCGACGGTCCGAAAGAGCTGAGCAGGTCGGTTTCTTGATGCAGTTATCTCCCTGGACAGGAACTCTGCCTTCTTATGGGAGATTACTGATTGATAGTCCACATAATGGGCCATCAATCTAAGTCTGTCAGCCTCCAGGCCAGATTTCCGCCAACAACGCTCCAATCTTTGCCCCACTCTCCTCAGCTCCCTCAATGTCCCATCAAACCAGGGGCACCGAGGGCTAAGGGAGAGGGAGCTTAACAGACAGGTGCAATGGAATCCAGTGCCCTCAGCACCATATTATATAGTGCATCACTAAGGCATCTGGTTCCATGCACTCATAGGCCAACTCAATAGGTCCAGTACACCATCAAACCCTCAGGGTAACTCCCTCAAAGGGCAATACTGGACCATCTCCAAAGGGGCGGGTCTCATAAGGGGGGCCGCGAAATGAAACCTTATGGAGTGATGGTCAGACCACCCAACTGGTTCCACCACCAGTTCCGTGATCTCCATCCCCAGGGTGAACACCAGATCCAAAGAGTGACCTTGAATATGGGTAGCAGTGGTAACCACCAGTGTGAAGCCCAACGAACTCATTAGTTGGAGAAAGTCTTGACCAAACTGCGAGAGTTCATCGTTGACCCAGGCATTGAAGTCCCCCAGGACCAACCATCTGGAGGGCTCCAACACCAGGTCAACAATGAAGTCCACAACTTCTTGCAGAAAAACTTTCTCGCTACCGGGTGGATGGTAAACGAGCAGGATTCTGCAGCCCACACCTGCTCCCATAATACACTCAAAGGATCTAGGGGATGCCACTGGAACCTCTACAAGACCCAATTCCGATTTAAAATAAATAGCGACCCCCCCCACCCCTACGATCCAACCTCGGGCAGTGTATTACCGAGTACCCGGCTGGAACAGCTGACTCCAAAATGGGACCAGCATTTTCATCCAGCCAGGTCTCGGTAATGCATGTAAGGTCAGATGATTCTACAAGATCAGCAATAATTGCTGTCTTGTTTTTTATAGACCTGGCATTGCATAACAACGCCCAGGTTGGATGAGAGGCCCTGGAGGAGCAGGCTACATGCCCACTCTCAGTGGAGCCCTTGGGTATGGGAACCAGGCAACGCACTCTCCTATCCTGGACCCATTTTTCCCAGGGCGTCTCCCTGACCTCACCACTCTTATTCACCCACTCCGTTCCCCCCCATAGCCAGGGGACCCCCCTCCCTCTCTGCCTCCTCCGTGCAATTCCCAAGGCACGGCAACGCCTATATACTTCGGGTTTCAATGGGGGGCTATCAAAAGGGCGCAGGTCCCTCAGCCTAGAGGGGGAATAGCGCCTGTCCATGGATATTCGGTCCCAACACATAATTATCTAAGTATTTAAGAAACAATCTTAAACAACCCCTTTAATATAAATATTGTCAACACCAGCACTGATTCAAAATAACTAAAAACAATAATCCAATTTCTCTTCAGGCCGACTTCTTAAAGAAAAGTCTTCAAGCAAATCTGGGCAAATTTTATAAATTCCTCATAGAGAAAAAGTTTGTAATAGTTTAAAGCAGAAGTCACAATTTCTTCTAGTTTATACTTTTACTAGAGCAATGAAAATCCCTCAGAGCTCTCACCCCTGGGGAATCTGTTCCATAGCCTATCTCTCACATAGGCACTAAACAGAGATCAAATAAGAGATGCTTTAAAGCTGTACCATATACTCCAAAAAATATAAAGTGAAAGTCAGTCTGCAGAAAATTAATCCAGCTGCTTGGAGGGGGGTATAATTAATCAGCCAATGAAGAAGAAAACTCTCTCTATGGTCGTCCCCCAAGGTATTATCTAGGGAGACCAGCCTGTAACTGGATCTGTGTGAGCAGGCTCTCCAGCCTACCCCAACAGAAATCCATAAACCATGGGTGTCCTAGGCCTATCCTCCAATAGCACTCTTCGAGCTCCCATGGCGGCTGTTCACCCCAGCAAATCACCCCGGGTTCAGATGCTGGTAGCTGTAAATCTTTGCCACATGTATTGAATAAAACTGTCAGAAGCTTAGCCCATGTTGCAGGGGAATTTAGATAAACCTCCCCAAAGGAATTTGATCTGGCTCTGGAGCTCTATGTACTTTTAGCAAGGCAATTGCCTGATAAACCTCATCATACTTAAAAGGCACAAATTGATTCTCATCATAGTTAAAAGTGACCTGACTGTCATCACAAACTTTACTATAGAATTTGTTTGAATAGAGTCCAGGAATCCAATGTGATGTATGTGTCAATTTTAAATGTAACTTTATTTGTGCCTTTCGCTACTAAGAGCCAGAATGATCTGTAATCTTTTTTATTTATGACCCTTAACATTTCTTGCCATTGCTTCTGTTGAAAGTAACTTTTTTTTAAGTAAAAAGGCCTTGTATTTTTCTCTGTTTTTATTTAGATCTTTAAAGGCGAGACCATCTCTTTGTGCCTTAACACGTCTTAAGATGTTGTTAAGTATTTTTTTCTTTGCGGCATTCTGTATCAAACCAAGTTGTCATTCGTGTATCTAATCTATGTTGTTTAGTATGTGGCTTGCTTAATAAGGATTTAATTTCTTCCAGACATGTGGTAACCTGCTGAACAATAATTCCACTGCCATGAATGTATTTTAATCCATTATCTAATCTGTCTAATATTAAATTTTGAATCTGATCAGCTACTGCATTATTCCATTTAATTTTGTTATAACGTATCTCTAGAGTCATTGGTAGAGAATGATTATCATTAGAGCCAAAATCTGTCTGTCTAGATGTTAGCAGTAATGGGAAATGATCACTATCCACTTTTTCTATAATTATTACAGTTTCACATGCTGACACAAATCAAATCAAATCATCTTTATTTTTATAGCGCCTTTCAAAACCAAGGCGCTATACATAAAAACCATATACATAAAGATAAAATTTTAAAACCAAAACATTAAAACAGATCATCCATAGCTAGGAAAAGCTAAACTAAATAAATACGTTTTTAGTCTGTTTTAAATCTCACATTAACATATCCCCATTCCAGAATAAATAATCTATTAGGGATGGTCCTCTGGATGAAAAATTGGAAGAATTGCCAGCTTTGTCACCCGAAAAATGACCATTTAATGGGACTAAGTTGAACGTGTCTAGAATCTTGATTAGATTGCTTCCCATCCTATTAATTCTTTTATCCTTTGAGTTCCTCATAAGATTAATGGACTCCTTATAGACCCAATTATGATACTCACTATCAGCGTATCCATTATAGCTACCTATTCTTGCATTAAAATCTCCACAAAGTAAGAGTTCCTCAAAATCGGAGAGTGCCCAACTTTTGTAAAGCAAGTCTTCTAATTGGTCCCAAATAGAATGATCATAATATTTGGAATTTGTGGGAGGAATATAAACATTTGCTAAGCAAAATGATAGACCTTTCTGTTTACTTGTACAATTAAAATATTATTATTAGAACATAAAAGTTTTGCTTCAGTATTTTCTTCAATTTTAATCCAAGTGATTAACTCTCCAGCCATTCTACCTTTGCTTGCTTTTTTGTCCCCACTAGAGTGGAACATACTATAACCATTAAGGAATATGTCTGAATTTTTACAGCGCCACGTTTCCTGAAGACAAATTATGTCATAATTAGAAATAAAATCCAACCACTCACTGTCTGCTGGCTTATTTATTAAACCAGAGATATTCCATGAAACCAACCCTAACGTTCTGTTAGGTTTTAATCTATAAGATTGGTCGTGATTGTGCAGTCTTCACATAATGCTAACTCTCCTGTGTGACACAGCATCAGTGGCCTTGCTGAAGTCCAAGTAGGACATGTCTACTGCCTTCCTTGATCTATTTCCCTGGTCACCCAGCTGAAGAAGTCAATCAGATTCATCTGGCATGACCCCCCATGAATCCATGCTACTTTTGGTCTTGTAACCTTTTGGCTCCAAGATATTCCACTAACCTTTCCTTCAACAAGGTTTCCATTAATTTCCCCACCACTGATGTGAGACTCACCAGCCTATAGTTGTTAGCCTCCTTCCTGCTGCCACTCTTATGGAGCAGAACAACTGTCCTCATCCAGTCCTTTGGAACTATGTCTGTGTCCAGTGAATTGTTAAATAAGGTCATCAGTGGTGCAGCAAGCACCTTCCTGAGTTCCCTTGGGTGTATTCTGTCTGGTCCCATGGCCTTGTCCACTTTCAGATTAGCAAGTCCCTTCAGGACGACTTTTTCCTCTGCAAATGGACTTGTTTCCACCCCTCCAACCCAAGCCAGCTTAGCAGAGATGCCATATGTAATTTTCTTTTGACAGCTTGCTGCTGCTTAGTACAGTTAGTACTTTAATTTATACTTTTCAAGCTGCCAAAGCAGGGCAACAAAATGCCATTTTTTATGATTTGAGGTCTTGTTTGCTTGCTTGCACAGTCACTTCTCATGTTATGTGGTTAGCTGGCACTAATTTTCTTTGAGACTGTGGGTGTGTTGTGAGATTTACCCACCGCTCAGTTAGCTATTGTTTATTTTTCCTGCACATTTTATAATTTCAGTTTTAGCATGTCAGATTCAGTATTTCATTGGGTGACGTCCAGGACTTCTGCTGCTCCAGGGCAATGTAGTTTCAGCTGGGGGGGGGGAAGAGAAGTTTGATTGTGGGTTGGGTCACCTGACAGGTGCCCCAGAAGTTTGGTCCGGCAAATGCAGCACAATCCAAGGTGCACCGACAACCATAGCTTAGACTTGGGTGGGTGGAGCTGGGGATGGAGATAACTTGATAGAAAAAAAAGGAAACTGTAAACAAAAGAAAGCAAAAAAGAGGTCCAGGTAGATTAGCAAAGAAAGAAGAAAGCAAAGAGGAATGGATGGAAAGACTATCAGGAAAGTCAAAAAAAAAGAGCTGAGAGAGAGAGAGAGAGAGAAATACAGAAGGTCAGTTGCCGAGTTTAAGAGGCATGCATGGGTCAGGTATAATAAGTGAAGAGTTTAAAAGGTCCAGGTTAGGATTACTGTAGCAAAAAAATATGTATTTATTTATTTGAAGTTTGTTAACTGGGTAAGCCCACTGAGACTGAGTCCCTTTTTCAGGGATGACCTGGGGGAGTTTACAAGTTGGAAGAAATTTGTGCAGTGAGTAACAGTTATACGTGGTAGTGTGCAAAGACAGAGTACAGGGAATAATAAACAAAGGAATAAGTACATAGATTAAACATACATTAGTTGATAATCAAATGTTAAGATTACAGCATGCCAATACAAGGCAAAATAAAGCATGTTATGCCCCTAAGAGCAGATACCAAACATAGGAATTCAGAGAGCTGTAGATGGTGCAATGAGAAGCATGGGGGAGAGGGAGAGTAAAAGATGGCGGGGGATTAGCTAGAGGTAAAGGAGAGTAGTGGAGGTAGGGGGTTAGCTAGAGGAGCTGTGGTGGACAGCTGAGTGAGACACTAGTAAGGGCACAATGGGGGGGGGCAGGCAAAATGAAGGAGAAAGAGAGAGAAGACTGAAAAAAAAGAACAAAATGAATAAAAGGAAAAGGCTTGAGAGAGGGAGAAGAAGAAATGGGACCAAACATGAAAGTCCAAAGATACATAAGAAAAAGATTAAAAAATGAATGAACAATTCTTTAAGTTTTGTTTTTATTTGGAATAGCTGCAGTAGAAATTAACATTTGGCCACTCCGGCAGTGTCACAGAAAGTTGACAGTTCTGGCTAGGTTGGATAGTAGGGGACTGGTACTTTTCCTTCCCCCAAAATTCAAGACCTGGCAGTGACTGTCATGCAGTCGTCTGGGGGGGCGGTTGGTGCAAGATATTTGACCTGGATTTCATTTAATTGTTCTGAAATCACAATAAGATAAGTAAGTGGCAAGCCAGTTGGATAGCACAGTGATAGTGCAGTCATTTATCATCCAAAGTTGGGTTCGCCAACCGAGTCCAGTTTGTCTGGTACCAAATGGCAAGGCACAATCTGGCATTCATCTTGAACTCCTCCTGCCTTGGGGAGAGAGCAACTCCTAACTGTCCCCTAGTGGCCCAGGAGGAGGGTGTGTCATGCAGGAAAGTAGAAGTGGTCCCTCTGGAGCAGTCTTTTTTTTTTTGTTTCTCTGCACACCGCCCCCCTCCTCCGCCCAAATTCCCATCTCCCACTCCGCTCCCCCGGACTTACCTTTCTCACCGCCGATACCCTCTGGCTTTCCCCCCCAGGGCCATGGCACCAGGTGGATCTCTCAATGACAGGATAAGGTATCTGCAGGGGGTACCAGACAACATTGCCTCCCTGGCCTACCCCCCCAGGGTGGGGTTCGAGGCCAGCTGGAGTCATGGACTCCAGAGTAGGTCGGTGATGAGAGAGTTGGAAGGAGTGATTAGGATCAGGGCAGGCATCATTGTGGGGGCCCACAATTTTACATTGCCATTTAAAAGTGCAGTGACATCCTGTGTCTGCCCCGCCCCACTCAAGTATCGGTGCTGGCATGGAGATACCCCCAGCCTCTGCCAGAGGTCCACGTTGTGCTGGACACTCTGCCCCCCCCCAGAGAAGGAGAGCAGTCCCAAGGACGCTCAATCGTTCTCCCCCAGCCCGCCCTCCAATGTTCCATGTCCATTCCCAAGCCCAGGTCATTGGCGTCACAGATTGGTGCCCTGCCCCATGCCGGTGGGCCAGCCTGCTCTGGAGCGATCTTATGTTAGCACCCACCTGCTCGCCTGCTGACTAATGCAGACACATCGCGTGCTCAAAGTGGTGCCAGCAGGGAAGTTTCAAAACTAGGGCAGGGCTCACCCACCCTTCTGACAGCCCTGACATGCATTTTGCTGGATCACTTCTCAGGACCATGCACGAGGAGGGATAAAAGAGGACTTAGCCAGAAAAGAAAAATACTGCAGCAGCCTCAAGCAAATGAAGGCACCCCTCCCCATGCCACAGTGGGACCCTACTGACTCCTCCCATGCCTCTTCAGCTGCTCCTCCCGGACCTAGAGTGTTGAGTGAAATACCCATCTCCAGCTTAGGGAACCAAGGTAGTATAGGTAAGGGAAAACTTGATGGACTATAGGTTTCCTTCTGCCATCAGATTCTGTGCTTCTGTGTAACTGGGGGGTGTTGGGGAACTGAATTCTAAGGAGGATCTTGAGAAGAGGCTGGTGCAAGGCTGGGCCATTTGAGGCTCCTGTGGTGGGCACGGGGGCCTGGGTAGGTGGAAAGAGGACCCAGGATCTGGCAAGGAAAAATTGGATCAAAAATAGAAATAGAACAAACAAAAGATGGCTGTGTGGCGTGGAGGCAGTACCCTAGGGTTTGGTGGCTAGGTCCACAAAAACACATATTCATCACTCCCCACTGTTGTTCAGCGTAGGGGAGAGGGCTCATGTGCTTCCAGCTGCCTTAAAGGGGTAACTTGAAATAAAGGGGTATTCATCAATGTTTCCATTTACCACATTATGACAGTATACATGTATCATCTTCCTCTCTGTATCACTACTTTTCATTGCTTGGGGACTGGGTGGTGGGGTGAAGGCAGGTCTAATGTTCCAGGACCAATTGCTGCTGTAAATGCTTAGAATTTCCTTAAAAAGAAGGGAACTACTGAGCAGCAACATAGTAGCAGCTTAATTTCTGACCTCTTACATTGCAGGATAATTTAACACCATGAGTGCTCCTCAAAAAACCCTCACCCTATAGAATAAGCCACAGAGAATCCTTCTTGAGACAGTGAACAGCAGAATGATGCAAAAAACTACTGGGCCGGAAAGCCTTGCTGAAGATGTATTCAGTAGTACAAAGGACCATGAAACAGCGACTTTATGTTGTACGATGTGCCATTGGGATGCTGTTAACAGAATACAAAGATATCATAAACACTTATACCAGTGAGTGGGTAATTTACTCCACTGAGCTCGGCATTACGATTAGGTTTGTGGAGCAGATCCCTCCTGGTTTCTGCTTTGTTTTCCAGGTGGGCCACGCTGCTATAAGTGTTTGTATGAAGGCCAACATTCCCCAGTCATTAAAACAGGTCTTTACTAGTATTGGTATCTGAGTTAAGCAGCAGTAAAAGGCCGATGTTGTGTTCTGATGATTATGTAAAATTACTGAAGTTACAGTTGTTAAAATGCTTATCAGGATGGACATCCATATAGTAAGAAGATAATTCGGTCACTGAAACCGTTACTAGGTGGTGGACAATGAAGGGAGAGGCAAATAGCAAAGGGAGGTTAGCTGTCTTCTGAGATATGTATGGAAGATAAAGGTGGGACATAGATGTGCAGTGCCATGCATAAAGATTGTTGGGGAGCAGGAACCACTAATAGGAAATGTAAAGAAGGGAGAATAGCAGTTCCAAGGAATGGCATGGTAGAGGGGGAGCAGAGTGGAAGTTTGTACTTCAAGCATGTACTGTGGGTGGCAGTGGGGGAGAGAGAGAGAGAGAGGGAGAGAGAGAGAGAAAGAAGCAGAAAATAATTACACATAGCTTTGTGCAGGGTGTTGGGGCAAAACAATACAGTAACAATGTTGTGGGAGAAGGGTAGGAGGGAAGTGGGATGGTGGGGCTCGGAAGAGGGACAAGGGAGTATGGGAGGGGGAGATAAGGTTGAGGAGACTGAACTAGAGCTGAGGATCAGTCTTACTATTGAACCAAGTGGGGGGCAGAGTAGGAAGTTAGCCATAAGGAGCAAACACAACAACGTCTGTGCTACTGTGTATGGGCTGGGTGCAGCTAAATAATTCAAAGATACGAGTGAGCACCAAGCAGGATGGAAATACCAACAGATGTACAGCAGACAGTTGCGAAAGTGGTAGTGTGCCAGTATTATTGTGGATATAAAGTGCAGAAGAATATTGTGCTCACTCACCTAAGCACTTCGAGCTGCTGTGACTCTTTGTCAGGGGACCCCTGAAAAAGAATTTCCCATCACAAGGACAGTTGGGGTGAGATCCTCCAACAGGCCAATTAAACAAAAAAGGGAGCGGCAGCGCTCTCCCAGTACTTGAAGCATGAGTGACCTCAGTGACAAACAGTAGAACAGAATATGGGAAAAGTAACTGAGCATTAAAATTCTGGAGAGGGTCTGGGACAATTGCTAGGAGCTGGCCTATATAGGAAACAACACATCAGCAAAATTCATACCAGTGAAGGTACTGCACAGGTGGTACTGTACACCTGCAGTGCTGAAAAAATGAGCACTGTTACACCATGACCTGTGCTGGAGATGTCAACAAAGTGAGGTGCACCTGATGTACATCCTGTGACCACATTGTACGATCGCTTGGTTATGATGCAGGGGTAAATATTCAGATGCATCCATTAGTACACCCCTTGGGGGACACAGTGAGGATCCTGATCATAAAGAACCAGTAGAACCAAAAGTAGCAGGCAGAAAAATGTTAACACATTTTAAGAAGTAGTCAGCTGTACCTTTATTTCTGAAGTATTTTTTTTTCTATTTTCTTAGGCTCATTCAAAAGTTTTCTATATGATAGTATTTAATAGATGTGTGGAATAGCACACTGCCTGGCAGCTGACATCTGGTTCTATTTCTCCCACTGCATCATCTAGACCTCACTGACAGTGACATCACAGGTTAGTGACCTGGCAGCTACTGAGTGGCTCTTCCTGAGCAGCTGTGATGTCTCAGTCAGTAAAGTCATAATGCTGATGATGTAGTGAGAGTAACAGAAGTAGATCTGTCAGCTGCCAAGCAGAGGGCTGTTCTACACACCACACCTAATAACATCAGGTGAAAAAGCTTCTAATTAACCAAAGGTAAAACAAAAAGTACCTCTGATATAACAGGTAATCGTTAACTGCTTTTAAAAATTAATATTAGTTTTAGGCAATAACTAACTCCTTAAACTAGAAGCAAAAGTAATGGGTTGCAATGCCCTAACCACAACTAAATGACTATTGCTAGTCAGAGGAAGACAGGAAAAATCCAGTGAAACTTGAAGATTAGATGCAGAGGATGGCAAAAACAGAAGGAAATGGAAGGGTAGGGTAATTTGCCATTATGAAGTTTAACCTGTTTTATCAGATATGGAACCTTTCCTCATGGCAGACTGGTGCTCCGGGCCAGATCTGCACATGTTAATTCCCCCTTCAGCAAGCAGGCAGCTAACCCAAATAATGCTTGAAGATACTGTTCAAATTATAGCTGATTTCCAAACCACAAAAATAAATAACTGCTCCCCCAACCAAAGGGGTTGTCACCACCGACAAAGTAAACAGGCAAAATAACCCAGTTATGTAAGGTTTCTGTCATTGCACGGACTGGGATCCTGCCTGGAGGGATAACAGCCTTTACAGGCATGATGGCCTGGATCCATCAGGGAGTGGAACCACAGTCCTCAGTCAAAGATTTTAATGTTACTTTGACGGACATTTAAACTAGTCGAGCGGCAGAAGGAACTGAAGCAGTAACTCCCCCACAACAGTCTAAAGTAGGAGAACCTGAAGGAGAGACGCACCCTCAGGGTGCAAATTAATAGAGGAAGCAGGGTGGTAGAAATGAAGGGGAATGGAAACAGAAGCAGTAAAACCAGAAGGGGGTGACAAAAAGGAAAAAAGAGGGATTATAATCAGAGTGGTAACAACATCTGGAAGGCATGTATGCAAATGCTAGAAGTCTACAAAATAAGATTCCGGACCTAGAGACCATCTTGACAGAGGCCAGCCTGGATATTGTGGCTATTACTGAATTGTGGTTCGCTGAAAACCATGAACCATGAAAACCTTGACTGAGACATGGCCATATCAGGCTGTACTCTGTTCAGGAAGGATAGGGTGAGACGAAAAGGAAGGAGTGTGGTGCTTTATGTCAAGGAAAGTATAAAAGTGACAGAGATACAGGGAATATGGGGGGTCAGAGATACTTTAGTTCAGGAATTAAAGCTACTTTGCTTTCAACGAAAACCCAGATACCTTGGTGGCCAACCAATGTGAAGATCGTTCAGGTAAATGGAGAACAGAATATGGACAAGGACAGGTATCCCATGAAATGAGTGACTCAACATGAGAGTAGATATGAGTTACTCAATATGAGCGCTTGTCATAAGAGCGAGTGGTGTAGGACAGCACCTGTCATGTTAGCTAATTAGTGCTGCGAGGGTGACTTGTGCTGGGGTGGTGTCTCACAGATTGTCACAGTTGGTGCAGTCTCAGAGTTAGATATTTATAGTAAGGCGGGTGTAGGAAGAGAATCCTTCTGCATAAAATCATGTAGCTTTATGCCCATGAATAAAATATAGTGTAGTTTTATGCCTATGAATGTGTTCTGTCCTGTCTCTGACTGCGTGCTTTTGTTAACTGGGTTGGGATCATGGCCCCCACCCCCTCCCAAGTCAGTCTCCCTCAGGATTGAGTTCCTAAATCTCTCACAACTCATTTCTGAACTTACCTGGCTCAATCCCTACTCCTTAAACCTCTCCCTTCTAGACTGGGTTCTTTCCCCATAATTGCCAGACTCTTTTAGTGACCACTGCATGACATATTGTGTCTGGAAAGTCTGGTGCCCTTCCTTCCTACACAGGTATGTCTGTTCTAGCTCTCTGCAATCACTAAACAAGGTTGCTCTACTAAGTGACCTGCATGTAACAGATTGGTCCGCCATTCTCACTGCCCGTGACACAGATGTTGCCCTCTCCCTCTTCCACTCAGTTTTTACTTCTGTCTGAGGCTAACTCCCCATCAGGAAGTCTAGAGTTAAATATTCCCAGTACCTTTGGATCACCTCTGAGATCTGCAGGCAAGTGTAGGCCCAGTTCAAATTCTCCCACTCACTGTCCGACCTCCACTCCAACAGAGTGCTTAGAAACTCTTGCACAATGGCTGTTCGTACTGCCAAATCCCTCTACTTCAAGGCCAAGCTATAGAACAATCTCAATTGCCCTGCCAAGTTTTGGAAGGTGATACACTCCCTCTTTGATCCCTCAACCCCATCTGCTCTTCTAATCCTCATGGTAAATGGTTCCTTGGTCTCTGTCCCTTGCTTTGTTGCTGCTCACTTCAATGAGTTTTTCACATGTGCTGTCCCCTCTTCATCCTTTCCTGGCTCCTCTCCCCTCTCTCCATCTCCATGTTTCTTTCCATTCACCCCCTCCTGGGGTTTCATTTCTTTCCTGCCTCTACTTAGGGAACCCTGCTTGTCCTCTTTTCACCTAGCCCATCCAGATCTAGTCTTGATGGCCTGGACCCTAAACCCCTCCATCTCTCATCTTCTGCCATCACCTCCCTCCTTACTCCTCTTCTCAACCTCTTCTACACCCTATGCGGTGTCCCTAAGGCTTGAAAGTTGTCCAAAGTTCTCACCCTCTGGAAAGGGGTGATCCCTCCTCCCCTGGCAACTTCTGTCCTATCTCCCTCCTCCCCTCTCTTGCAAAGTTGCAAGAGAAACTGGTCTACTCCTGGCATCCTGACTTCCTACACTCCTCCAACTTC
Organism: Neoceratodus forsteri; assembly: GCA_016271365.2. NCBI lineage: Eukaryota > Metazoa > Chordata > Ceratodontiformes > Ceratodontidae > Neoceratodus > Neoceratodus forsteri. The sequence continues at coordinate 1,553,946,024 of CM057450.1, forward strand.
CGCTCACCTTTCCAGTCTGGTTTTTGGAGGTACCATTGCACCGTCTCCTCCATGCTACATGTCACTAACTACATCCTCTCTGGGATGGATCAGGGGCATATCATGGCAGCCATTTTCATCGATCTGGCCAAACCCTTTTTTCTAGGGGCGTGGATATGGTTCATGTATCCACACACAGTTCTTCCTTAACAGCTGATTCACTGGAACATCTTTAAGCAAAGTTTCTCCCACCACCCGGGTGGTATATCCCTCGGCTTTGCCCCATGGCATCACATCTTCCTTTCTGCTGGAAGAGTTTGGTTTCCTTCTTTGCAGATCTGCTTGTTGTAGGACATAGAAAGTGCACCATTGGCAAACCTAACTTTTCTACTTTTCTAAGCCATTTTGTATATTCGTCAGTCCCGCTGTCGACCTACGATCATCAGCATGAAATACAAGGAAGTGAAGCCCACACCTGGCTTTAAACAGGGCATTACATGCTGGTGTGCTGGCAGAAGATGTTGCAGACAGACCCACACATGTTGTGCCCGTACTGTCTGGGAATGACACACAATGTTTCTGGTTGCGACCTCTGCAAAATGAAGCTTCCATCCTCGCTCAAAGTCAAAGACAGGAAGGCTCGCCTTCTCCTTGACCAGCGGGCTAATCAAGATCTGAAATTGCTGGTCAAGGGTGTTTTGCAAGGCAGCCTTCATTGTGGCAAGGTCTGCAGCACAGCTAAAAACAATGGGGGGGGGGGCTAAGGCTGCAGCGGGCACCTTGTCAGCCTCAGCGCTGCTCCTGGCTGGGGCCAGCATTGGAGCATCCTTCACAGGTAATTTCTGTGATATGTGTTGGGTGCTCGAGACCTTTTGGGAGGGCTGTGCCCACCACAGTAAGAAGCACAAGAGTAAGAAACACCACCATTGGTCATGGAACAGGGAAAGATCACTCTCCTCCTACTCCTGCAACTTCCCCAAGCCACTGGGCAGTTATCAAGTGCTCAAATTTGGTCAAGCCCCTTTTGGCCGGGGAACAGGTCACTAACTCCATGGTACCCCCATCAGGCTTACCGACCTCAACACTGGTCGATCAGGTGTTCAAGATTTTTCTCGACCCCATTGACCTGTTGTCATAGGGGGTTGACGAAGAGTCAGTCTCTAAGACCCCAGTCATCCCAGTTCTCTTCGAGGAGGATGTGGAGCGGTTGGTAACCCCAGCTGTCCCTGCTTGGGATCAGCCTCCACTGGAGGTCGTACAGCCAAATCTGATGCCACTGTCTTACACCACAGCCCTTGTTGTGTCTCCTTGGCATCGGCCACTGGACCAACAGTCGAGGTTCAGGAGCTGCTTGAGTTCTCAATCCCACTTGACTGTGAGGCATCAGCATCAACATTTTTCATCATCTTCATGTTTGGATGAGGGAAGACTCTGCCAGCAGATGCAGCGGTGCTACGAGGAGTTTCATTGGAAGCAGTGGGCCTTGGCGGGGTCAGGTAGGGCTCTACTCCCAATGGTACCCAGTTAGATTAGCACTACATGAATAGCATCACTCTACAGAGAGCTAGTTCGTGTAGCGCTAACATGGACAGCGAGAGGGGATATACAGTGCTTTCAGTAAGCACTCCCCTGGTCACTGTCCATGGTGCTGGAACAGCACAAGGGCACCAGAATCCAAGAGGCTAGCTAAGCTGCTCCAGTGGCATGGAGGGCTGATGCATAGAGCAACTCGGCCAGCAACAGTGGAGACCAGGAATCTAATCCTGGTCTCCTTCCATTTTTGCAGAATAGGGAATTGTCTTTTTTTATGTGGGGCCATGGAAATAATATTTCATGGCCCCATGAATTTGAAATTTCCCCATGATCCACACCCGTAGTAGGGAACCATTAAGTAGAAAGTGCATAGCCCCTCAGAAAAAAACAAATTGATGCTATTATTGCCATGCGGTTCTAGACCACACTATTATTGTAGGTGTTAACCTGACCCAATTCCCCCCCCAGCCCCTATGGTTGACTGGCGGGTGCCAGTCAAGCTCATACCAGTCCACTCGAGGCATTTGTCCCCAGTATGCGTCTCTGCATCATTGTTGATGGAACTGCCTCCACAGCAGTCCATGTGGGAGGCTCCTGTGAAAGACTCCTGTCTGGGCACCAGCTTGCCAGGCTGGTTGTCAGTGGCAGTTACCCACTCTGATGATTCCAGTGTGGTCAATGGCAGTAAATGGCTATGGTCCATCTTTGAATAGTCCTCGGATTACTCTAATGCACCCTTCATACAATTTTCAAGGACATATACATTCAACCTGGTATTGGTCAAAGAACTGACCACTGACCACAGGCCAGTGTCTGTTGGGGTGCTGCTTCAACTTATATCGGTGTCCATTAACGTTCCTTTGGAGCCAGTTCAGAAGACGGTTAAGTACCCATTCACTGATCCTGGATAAGGGCAAAGTCCCAGGGGGTTGCCTTTCCCATGGCTGATGTCATTCTGTGATTGGCTCTGGAACTTTGGCAACATTTAGCCTCTTGCCCTGCACCCCCAGCCTGTATGGTCCGCAAGCATGCGGTCCTTACCAGCTCCTTGCCTGGATATTCTGACTGCCTCTTATTGAGGGTCTGATCCTGATTCCATTTTCCAGACATCCGGTAATACTGGGGATATAACAAGCCCACTGACCAGGAGTCAAAGAAGCTTGACCACGTGGTTAAGAAAGTCTACGCTGCATCCTGTCTTAGTCTCCATCAGGCAAACTATACCTTGATGATGGTCCAGTTCAGTCTCTCCCGGCTGGGAGTGCTCAATAACATCATCCCTTACTTGCCTGCTGACAAGCAACTCCTGGTAAACATAATCTCAGACCAAGATCAAGTGCTGGCTAAACTCCAACTCCAGACATCCTTGGACATCAGTGACTCCTGCGCGCCCGCGCCACAGCAGTGGCTGTCACAGTGCATTGCAGGACCTGGCCGAGGATCTCCACCTTCACAGTGGGCACTCAGCACATGTTGACGGATGTCCCTTTCTTGGACACTGACTTCATTGGCCCAGGAGTGGATAGAAACATAGACTTTGACGGCAGATAAGGACCACTTGGCCCACCCAGTCTGCCCATTTCCCTACCTACTGGATAAGCTGCAGATTTTAGTTAACCAACAGCCTACTTCCTGCCACCCCCCACTATAATTGCCTTATGTCTGTCCCATGCATGTTTGAATTCTTCCACTGTTTTAGACCCCACAGCCTCTCCAGGAAGGCAGTTCTATGTGTCCACCACTCTCTCCATGAAAAAAAATGTTCTCACATTACCCCTGAACCGTCCCCCCTCTATTTTTAAATTGTGCCCCCGTGTTCTTTCACATCTCTTTTTCTGAAAGATGCTACCCTCCTGGACTTTGTTGATTCCCTAGAGGTACTTGAACGTTTCTATCATGTCTCCCCTGACCCTCCTTTCATCAAGGGTATACATATTAAACTCTCTCAGTCTCTTTTCATATGGTTTCTGATGCAGACCCTGCACCATTTTAGTTGCCCTCCTCTGGACTGCTTCCATCCTGTCTATGTCCTTGCGTAAATGAGGTCTCCAAAACTGCACATAGTACTCCAGATGGGGTCTCACCAACTGTCTGTACAGAGGGATAACCACTTCCCTTTTTCTACTTGTGATGCCCCTTCCTATGCATCCCAGTATCCCCCTGGCTCTTCTTACTGACTTCTCACATTGCTTACCCACCTTTAGATCATCTGATATGATTACCCCCAGGTCCCTTTCCATTTTTGTTGTTGTTAGTACCTCCCCTGCTATTGTGTACTCTTCTCCTGGGTTTTGTATCCCAGGTGCATTATTTGCACTTATTTGCATTGAATCTAAGTTGCCATATGTCTGACCATTCCTCCAACCTTGCCAAGTCCCTTCTCATCCTTTCTACCCCCCCTTGTGTATCAACTCTGTTACAGATCTTTGTATCATCTGCAAAGAGGCGTACCTTTCCCTTCAGACCCTCTGCAATGTCACCTATAAAGATGTTAAAGAGGACTGGACCTAGTACTGAGCCCTGAGGTACTCCACTAGTGACCCCCCTTTCTTCGGAATGTGTTCCATTCACTATTACCTTCTGTATCCTGTTGTACAGCCAGTTTGCTACCCAGGCTACCACCCTGGGATCCACTCCCAGGCTGGCTAACTTGATTATCAATCTTTTGTGCAGGACTGTGTCAAATGCCTTGCTAAAGTCTAGGTAGGCCATATCCACAGCCCCTCCCTGGTCTATTACTTTGGTCACCCAGTCAAAGAAATCTATTAGATTCGTCTGACATGACCTTCCTGCTGTAAATCCATGCTGCTTTTGGTCCTGTGCCCCGCTGGCCTCTAGGTACTCAACAATTATTTCTTTCAGAAGTGATTCCATCATTTTCCCTACCACTGAGGTCAAACTTACAGGTCTGTAGTTCCCTGCTTCTGCCTTGCTCCCACTTTTGTGAAGGGGAATCACATCTGCCCTCCTCCAGTCCTCAGATACCACCCCATCCTCCCATGATTTGTTAAAAAGTGTGGTAAGTGGTGTCACTAGGTTCTCCCTTAGTTCTTTTGGGATTCTGGGGTGAATCCTTTCAGGCCCCATTGCTTTGTCCACCTTGAGTTTTAGGAGTTCTTTCAGGACTCTTTCTTCTGTAAATGGACTGGTGTCAACCCCCCCACCCAGAGTGCTTCTATTGTCTGGTTTAGGTAACTCCTCCTCATCTTCTTTTGTGAATACTGAGCAAAAGTATTCATTCAGTAACTCTGCCTTTTCACTGTCTCTCTCTGCCCACCTCCCCTCTCCCTTATTAATGTTCATTATTCCTCCCTTAATCTTTCTATGCTCCCTAATGTACCTATAAAAGGTTTTATCCCCCTTCTTAACTGAATTGGCTATTTTTCCTCAGTTTGGGCTTTTGCTATTCTGACTGCCTTCCCCACTTCTTTCTGTTTTAATTAACATACTAACATACTATTTGCCAGCAGATTAGGCCTTACGGTCTATCGAGTCTGCTCAAACCTTAAATCCTTAGTTGGGTGCCGAGACCCTCCCATCCCTTGTGCTCCAGAAACCCCTATCATCCTTCCCCAACCCCCTGGGACAGGCCATCATCTGCTACATCCACTTTCTGTGTCTGTCCCACCCTCTCGGGAAGCCCTTCACTGTGGATCTCTGAACCAGCTCACCAGGCAGTGCGTTCCAAGGGTCCACCACCCTCTCAGTGAAAAACCTCCTCCTTTTCCCCCTCACCCTTCCACCTTCCAACTTCAAACCATGCCCTCTGGTGATACCTCCCTGCTTTAGTCTAAAGATCCCCTCCATGTTTACCCTATTTATTCCCTTGAGGTACTTGAAGACCTCAATCATGTCCCCTGTCTCTCCTCTCCTCCAATGAAAACAGGCAGAGCTCCTCAAGTCTGTCCTCATCGTCAAATCCCTAGCCCTCGTATCATCTTAGTTGCCCTCCTCTGTACCCCTCTCCAGGAGCTGTATGCCCTCTTCATGTGGTCTCCAGTACTGTACACAGTACTCAAGGTGTGGTCTAACCAGTCCATTGTACAGTGGCAGAATCACTTCCTTGCTCCTAGAGGTGATCCCCTTTACGATGCATCCCAACATCCTGTTTGCCTTGCTAGCCACTCTCCTGTACTGCTCAGAGTTATTCATACATGCATCCACCATGACCCCTAGGTCTTTTTCCCCTATTGAGGCCTCCAGCGCCTCCCCTCCCAGGGTGTACCTGTGTTTAGGATTTCCCACCAAGATACAACACCTTGCACTTGGTGATTGAAATTTAATTTCATGTGAGCCCAGCTTCCAGGGTGTCCAGGTCCTCTTGCAGGGCCAACCTCCCCTCTTCTCCCTCAACTACTGCTCCCATCTTGGAGTCATCCGCGAAGAGACTCATTTCACACCCTAAACCCTCCCTGATGTCCAATATGTATGCATTAAACAGGATCTGACCCAGGACCAAGCCCTGCGGTACCCCACTACCAACCTCTCTAGGGTTTGAGAGCTCCCCACAGACCACTATTCTCTGGGTGCATCCAGCTAGCCAGTTTTCAATCCATCTGACCATCAAAGGGCCTACTCCTAACCCCATCAGTTTCTCCACCAGACCATTGTGGGGGACAGAGTCAAACGCCTTGCTGAAGTCCAAGAATAATACATCCACAGGCTTTCCCATGTCCAGTTCTGATGTTACCCATTCGTAGAACTCCACAAGATTGGTTTGACATGATCTACTTGGCACAAACCCATGTTGCCAACTATCCAGACCTCCCACCTCTTCCAAGTACACCCCCAATCGTTCCTTAATGTTAATTGATACAGTTACCTGTCGTGCTCCTTCTGTGATTCCTTATACTTTCTGAATACAGCCTTTTTCTCCTTAACCTTCCCTGACACCTCTTTTGAGAACCATAGTGGTTTTTCACTCCGCTTTGTTTTCTTTATGTTTCACACAAAGGCTTGTTGCCTCTATGATGGCAGTTTTGATTTTTCTCCATTGTTCTTCCACTCCTCCTTTTTGGCCATTTGCTAGTGTATTCCTCAGGTATTCACCCATTTTGCCAAAGTCAGCCCTTCTAAAGTCCAGTATGCTTGTTTTTGTTTGGCTCATCTCCATGGTTGTGCTTATTGTGAAGCACATTGTGCAGTGGTCGCTTGTTCCCAAATGTCTACTGACTTCTAAATTTGTGATCCTCTCTCCCTCCATTTGAGAGTACCAGGTCTAGAATTGCTCCCTCCCAAGTGGGTTTCAACACTAGCTGTCTAAGGCCTGCCCCCTGCAGGGCATCGGGAATGACCCTGCTTTTGGATGTGGCTGCAGTACATGTCATCCAGTTAACATCTGGCATATTCAGGTCCCCCATCAACAGTATCTCCCATTTTTCAGCCATTTTGAGAATGTCCTCTATCATTTTCTTGTCCATTTCCTCCCCTTGAGATGGGGGTCTGTATACAACCCCTGTGCAGATTGTGATGCCATTCCCTGTCTCCAAGGTGACCCAGAGTGCCTCTTGTCCCCCCCCCTTTACTTTTTAGTTCTGTAGCTTTGAGCCATTCGCTTATGTATAGAGCTACTCCACCTCCTCTTTTCCTCTCCCTGTCCCTTCTGTAGACTGTGTACTCCGGTATGTTGACATCCCAGTCATGGTTCTCTGTGTACCATGTTTCTGTGACTGCCACAATAGCCAATTGTTCATCTTCCATCAAAGCTACTAGCTCAGGAAGCTTGTTTCCCAGACTACGGGCATTGGTACTCATTGCCCTCCATTTAATGTTGGCTTTATCCTTTTTTCCCCCATCCCTGCTCTTTTTGCCGTTGTCTATTTTTCCATTTACCCATCCTGCCCTCTGTTGAGCACTGTACCTCAGTTTTACCTGTCATGTTTTATGAGAGGAGGCTTGCAATTTCCTGCCTCTCATTAGCACCTCCCCCCATGGCTAGTTTAAAAGCTTGCCAAGGAAGCATTTAAATCTGTCACTTAGAGTCTTGGTTCCCTTTGTGGACAGATGCAGACCATCATGCCAGTATAGACCTTTGGATGGACATCTTATGAGGACTGAGAAGTCTAATGTCACCCCAGATTCTGTGGCTTTGTCCCAGAAGGACTAGAAAGGCCAAAAACTGAAGAAGAAGGGCTTACAATTTTGTCCCTTCCAGCCACAGCAGTCTTGTTGGCAACAGTCCCAGACGGGGCAATTCTAAGCCTGGCACCCTAAGGCCAAGTTTACCGGCTGGCTCAAAAAAGGCAGTGGTGGGGGAAGTGGTGCCCCTCTGGCATCAGCGGCTGGTGTCCCATCCAAAGCTGCCCAGTGACCGGTCAGAAGATGTTCATCTTCCACCTGTCCAGTACCTGACTCAGCTCCCGGTGGGGGGTCAGCTTCACCACTTCTAGCCTCACTGGTCCATCATTACTACGGTCATTACTATGACTTTATCAGGTGGAGTTCCTCAGGGCTAAGTGCTGTCCCCCATGTTGTTTGCAGTGTATATGCTGCCCCTCAGAGACATTGTAAGAAGGTATGGGCTGAGGTTTCACTGGTATGCAGATGTTACCCAGCTCTACCTTTCTTTCGCCCCTGATCAGGATGGAGCTGTCTCAGTCTTTAATAACTGTCTTGCTGAAATCCAGGAGTGGATGAATACCAGTTGGTTAAAGTTGAACTCTGATAAGACCGAGGTATTGGCAGTGGATCCGGGTCACCGGACAGAGAGGTTGGGTAGGGGTTCAGTCTCTGGCTTATACCTTTGGGGTGAGCCACTCCCAACCTCTGAATTGGTGTGGAACCTGGAGGCAGTTTTTGATGATGGGCTAACCCTGCATTCTCAGGTGTCGGCTGTCGTGAAATCCTCATTTTACCATCTGAGGAATATCACCAGGATCAGGCACCTTGTTCCATCCGGCGACCTTCCTACTTTGATCCACGCTTTTGTGACCTCTCGCTTGGACTATTGCAACTCCCTGTACCTAGGGCTACCTGGGGTGGAAATCCGCCACCTGCAGCTGGTGCAGAACGCTGCGACATGGCTGTTGATGGGATCCTCACAGTCCCTGGCACCCAGTTCAGTGGCAGATCACCTTTAAAGTCGGTCTTCTGACTTTCAAAGCCCTACACGGACTTGGCCTGGACTACCTGAAAGAGCTCCTGGTTCCTCATTGCCCCATGTGATCGCTCTGCTCAGCCCACAAGGGGTTGCTAGAGATTCCGAGGGTACATTTGAAATCTTCTGGGGCTAGAACATTTATGTATGCTGCCCCTACCCTCTGGAATTCTATACCCCGTCGGACACGTGAGCACATGACTGTGGAGGGCTTCAAATAAGCACTGAAAACCTGGTTATGGAGTCAAACCTATGGTATTTAACTGATGAAAGATTTTATGTTTATATTATTTGTTGTCGAGATGTTCTGTTGATGATGTTTTTGTGAAATTTTGTGATTATGTGCAAGGCCCCTAGAATTCTGCGGCCGCAGAATTTTGTGCAGAACTTGCAGCCTACCTCAGAACTTCTGCAGTGCCGCAGAATTCACCGTTCTTGGTAATTCTTTATTAATATTTCCATTTATCTATAGAACCTGGTTCCCTTCCCCTCTTTTTATATCCAAAACCCCTCTATGCTCAGAATGTGATGTTATTAATACTATAACGTCATACATTAGCTAATGAAATGGCTGCATTCTGCCACAGAAATGAACAGTTACTTATCTACCACAGCTCACACTGCCAGAGGCGGTGGCACAGCACATCAGGCACAGTGAAATTTGCTCAACCTGCACTACCGCCTAATACAATTTTCAGTCTTACGTTATTGCACTAGGGCCAGCTTAAACATAACCTTGACAATAGCACAGACCTGTTAACTCCATACCTTACTTTGTGCAATTTATTTTTGCCTTTAAAGTATAGAGATGCCATCTGAAATGAATAACTAGTAAAATGAATTAACCTGTCATTTTTAAGAAAAATAAAGTAATTATGCCCGGAAAAGTGGAATATAATAATGTGCAGACCTGTTGAAAGAATAGATCTGTTAAATAAATAATTGTGCTGTATACATTTTTGTCAGGGTTATTGATTACATATTGTCACTGGTTGACAGAATCACCTAAAAGTTATGGAGAAATGTTGTGTGCAGGGCTAGCCGATGGGCCATAGGGTAGCATGTTGTGTTCCCATGACAGCAACTGAAGTTCAGAGATGAGCTCTGGGAGCTGGCTGGGCAGCACAAGGATTAGGAGAACACATCACTGCTCTGAGCCTGGGAAGGTATGGCACAGTATTCTGTCACACGGGGGACACATTGTGATTGGCTGGAGAGCTTTATTGCACAATGGGTTCACATGCATGTCATGGCCTGATGGTGTTACGCAGACGGTGTGTCAGGGGAAGCAGGTTGGCATGAAAAATGAGTTTTGCAATATCTCCTCTATTCTGTTTATTCCATTTCCAAAGGGGCCTGTATGAATGAGGATACAATTTCATGGAAATTTTAAAAATAAATTTAATATATATATATATATATATATATATATATATATATATATCTTATAGTGCGCGGTTGTGCCACTATAGCTAGGGTTCAGCAGTCATTTACATACTAAAGTCAAAGGTTTGGGTGTTAATAACTTTGGACCCGTTCAACGGATTTGCCTGAAATTTAGAATGCATGGTGGGACACGGTAGATCTCTTGATTTGTCAAATTGCGTGTCAGTCGGACTTATGGTCTTTGCATATGAAAATGCTGAAAAATGCAAAATTATCCATTTTTGGAGGCAGCTTTTAGGATTTTGGATGTGGCCCTGCACAGCCGTTGTGTGGCATAGGCATTGGGGTGTGCTGTTGGGTCGTCAGCCCTAACTCTCACCCCATTCTCCTACACTGCACCACTTCAGCTTGTTTACACATGGGATGGGGTGAGAGTAGGGCCGATGACCCAATGCACACCCCATGCCTGTTGGTGGGGGGCTGGGGTGGTGCAAGGTGGGAACCCTAAAATCAAATTTCTCCCTTTTTCGCTGTAGAAGAACCCTAACTGATGCATTAACAAAGTTTTTTGCATAGAATATATAGAAACACACACACACACAGATACACATACAGTATCTCTTTCTCACTACACACACACACACATACACACATTTGTATGTATGTTACAGACTGCATATAAATATATAAGTGATGCACAGTGGGGACCTCATGAGTGGTGTAGATAGCATGAGTATAGAAATACCTTATTTAGTACATAAGATCCACTCTGCATATTTCATTTATGCAGTAGACTAGGACCTTAAGGAATAGATATTTTTTTTTGCTTATGAAGACATAAAATTATTTCTATAAGTCTGTTAGTTTTTTAACTAGTGTTACTGTGCTTTCCCCCATCCTGATTGCTATAATCACTGCCATGAAAATGAAGTCAGGATGACAAGCTGACACTGTGATGTGGTAGCTTGTTATTGCAGGAGAACTTTCACAGAAATTACAAACCACCGCCGCAGATGTTCTGTGGCAAATGGTATCCTTGCCTCAGAACTAGGTCCCAATGTGCCACAGAAAAGTAGGGGCCTTGATTATGTGATTTTAACTCTGTTAGGTGCCTTGGCTTTTGAAAGGCACCATATAAATAAAGTTTATTATTATTATTATATAAGTGTGTTCTCGAGGTGGTTGGCCAGTAGGGTGTGTCTCAGTTTCGAGACTCTTCGGCCTACTGATCCCACACTCAAGGGGAGTTCTCGGTGCTGCAGAACACACTATCTGCCCTCATGGAGGATGTTGCTTAGCTGTTCCTTATAGGAGCAATAGCCCATGTCCAAGATGCCCCAGCAAGACAGGGGTACATGTCCAGGTACTTTCTGGTTCTGAAACAGATGGGGAAGGGCTGGTGTCCCATACTGGGTCTCCGCACTCTGAACCAGTTTCTACAGAAGTGCAAGTTCAGGATGGTCACGTTGAACCAGATTATACCATTTGTGGAGCAGGGCATCTGGTTTTGCTTCCTGGCCCACCAGTACATGTTCTTCCACATCCCAGTCCGGTTCCACACAGGTGCTGTATCAGTTCCAAATCAAGCCATTCAGCCTCTCCTTGGTGCCCAGGGTTTTCACCAAATGCATCGCAGTGCTGGCAGCCTTTCTGCAGCACCAGGGTTGCAGGGTTTATCCTTAACTGGATAACTGACTCATAGCTGGCCCATTCAGAGAGTCAGTGGAGCAGTCCAGGGACCTGGCCCTCCAGCACTGCAGAGAGTTGGGCCTCTTGGTCTACCCAGCCAAGTCCAAACTGATCCCCTTGCAGGGGATTCACTTCACTGGTGGGGCAGAGCTGGGTGTCAGATCTTACCTTCTTTGCCCAGTCATTTCAGGTTGGGTGCTTGAACCCTACCTGGTGGCATCCTGCACCAGCATGGTCCAGTGGGCTGGCTAACAGATATGGCACCTGCAGTGGGAGTTGGAACATCAGTGATCCTAATGCCTAGGACACCTGAACCAGCCTTTTGGTCAACCTGGCCAAGTCCAAACTGATCCCCTTGCAGGTGAGTCACTCCAGTGGGGCAGAGCTATACTCCCAATGGGCCAAGGTCCACCTCTGAGTGGACTGGGCATTGGATCTTGCCTCCTTTGACTGACCATTTCAGGTTGTGTGCTTTTGACCTGCCCGGGACTTCCTGAGGCTGCTTGGGTACATGGCATCTTGAACCATGGTCTAGTGGACTCGCTGGGTGATGTGGCACCTGCAGTGGGAGTTGGGCCATCAGTGGTCCCAATGCCTAGGACACCTGGACCAGCCAGTCACATGACCCAGCCGATAGGAGATGCCATCCAGTGGTGGTTGATCCCAGAACATCTGGAGGGAGGTGTCCCATTTGTCTGCTCAGACTCAACTATCACCCTCATGATGGATGCACTTCTGGTGGGATGGGGAGCACACCTGTGAGACCACAGGACCCATGGTTTATAGTTACCCAGGGAGTTCCGTCACCACATCAACCTACTGCAGCTCTGTGCAGTGTGGCTAGCTCTGATGGAATTTGCTCCTCTAGTCAGGGGTTAGGTCATGCAATTCCAGATGGACACCGTCATGACTGTGTTCTTGCTGAACAGGCAGGGCAGAATCCATTCCCTTTTGTTGTATCCGGAGGCCCTCTGCACCAGACCCTCATGCGCAGCCTGGGTGCAGACCTCCTGATGGTTTATGTTGCAGGAGCAGACAATCAGCTGGCAGACGCTGTCAACCAGGTGGGCGACACATCACATGAGTAGTCCCTGCTGCAGTATGTAGTGCACCACATGTTCTTCCTGTGGGGCACCCCTCTGGTGGACCTGTTTGCCTCTTGATAGAGCATAAAATTGAGGCTATTCTGTGCTCACTCCCAACAGTCCGGGACACTGGTGGGGGATGCCTTCACAAGACCCTGGACCCTGGGCCTCCTGTATACCTCTCCTCCCTTTCCTCTGACCTTCAAGGTGGTGGTCAGCATGTGGAGGGATAAGGCACAGATGATCCTCATAGCTCCAGACTGGCCTCGATAGTTCTGGTACCTGGATCTCCTCGGCCTCAGTAGCAGGCTTCTGTGGCAGTTGCCTCTTCGCCTGGATCTGCTGACCAGACAACAGAGGAAGGCCCTGCTCCTAGATCTTTAATCCCTGCACCTCATAGCTTGGTTCCTGAATGACTAAAGCTCCAGGCTCTGGGTCTTTCAGAGAATGTTCTTCACGTTTTAGAGGCTTCTTGAAAAGGGTTGACTCACCAGTGTTATGCCTTCAAATGTAAGTGGTTTTCCATTTGGTGTCAGGGCCAAGAGCTCAATCCTCTGGCATGTCCTGTGGCTAGCATCTTGGAATACCTCTGGCACTTGTCCCAGCTGGGATTGTATTTGACTACCCTTAAAGTGCAGCTGGTAGCCATTTCTACATACTGGGCATGGGCTGGTATGCCAGTGGTGACACAGGAGAAGGTGGTTGACTGCTTCTTTAAGGACCTTGACCACTTGTCCCTGCCAGTGTGTGAGCCACCACCACCTTGGGACTTAGTGCTGGTACTGGCAGTGTTCATGGGTGAGCCTGTTGAATATGTTCACAGGTGTGAGATATCACACCTGTCATGGAAGACAGCCTTCTTGGTGGTCATCATGTCAACCAGGAGGATTAGTGAGCTTCAAGGGCTGTCAGTGGAGCCTCTTTATCTGGTCATCCTCAGGGACAAGGTAGGTTTTCACCCCCACCTGAAGTTCCTCCCGAAGGTTGTCTCAAAGTTCCACCTTAACTAGGTGATGAGCCTTCTGGTTTACTTTATCAGTCCCTCTTCAGAGGCTGAATGCTGGCTCCATTCTCTGGATCTGTGGTGGGTGCTCTCCTATTATGTGGAGTGTATGACTGGAATTCAGGGGGAGGCTCACTAGCTCTTTGTTACCTACACTGAAGCCACACCTAGCAGACTGGCAGCTCAGGAGATAATTGGCATTTGGATCACTTCCTGCATCAATCTCCGTTATAGGTTGGCTGGTAGGGAGCCTCCCATAGGGCACAGGGCTCGTTCCACTGGACATATTGCTGCCTCGGGGGTTGCTTTCAGGGAAATCTCTATTCAGAAGATCTACAGGGCTGCCACCTGGAAGTCAGCACACAGACCTTCATCTCCCAATACAGCATCAACCTGGAGTCTCACTGGAATTCTGCTTTTGGAACCTCAGTTCTGCAATCTCTGTTTGACAAGTAGGGGTGCATGCATTGCCCCCTCCTCCCGGAGAACTAGTGGAAGTCTGCCAATATGTGGCTATGTGAACCATATTCACACCCTTAGAAAAAGAGGTTACTCTTCTGTAACTGTTGTTCTAGGAGTGTTATATCATTCACATCCACACCACCCACCTGGCCTCCCTGGCAAGTGACACACAGATATTTGCTTCCAGTGTGTAAGGTCTGATATCACGGGGTGGAGCCAAGGATATGCCACCTGGGTGGTGGGAGGAGTTTTGCTTGAAGATGCTTTGGTGAATTGGCTATTAAGGAAGAACTGCCAGTGTGTGGATGTGAATCATATGCCACTCCCAGAACTACAGTTACAGGTTAGTAACCTATTTATTTGGTGGCCTGTCTGATCCTCTCAGACAAGTTGAGTTCTGCTGGCCTCTCAGCCCCCACTTTTGAATGGTTCCATTCCTACCTCTTAGACATCTGCAGCAGGTACAGGTCAGTGGCATCCTGTCTCCCTCCACTTCCAATCCAGGCAGCTGTCTCACAGGGCTCCATCCTGGGTCTCATCTTCTTCTCTGTTTTCCTCAATGATCTCCCCTCAATCTGTGTCAACTCACATATTCACATGTATGCAGATGACACAGTTCTCTACAGCTCATGCCCATAAATTGTGGCCATGGGAGTCTCGCTCCAGCAAGACGTCCACAGTGTCCTGCAATGATTTCAGGCAATCCAGCTCCAGGTCAACACCAAGAAAACATTTTCCATGACCTTTGGATCCAGCCAGAAGTTGGCCAGGCTTGATCCCCTTCCTTCCTTCCTTCACCACCCTGGATGGTTACCCCCCTTGAAGTGGTTCATTCTTTCAAGTCTCTCATTGTGTGGCTTGACAGCAGGCTTGATTTCTCTGCCAACATCGATGCCATCTCTGCCAACCTGCACCCCAAGCTTGGTGCCCTGTACCGTAAAAAAGAATGCCTGTCTCTGCATGTATATCAAGAGCTATTTTGCCAGAATGGTGCTCCCAGTCTTTGACTATGTGCATGTGGTTTATGGTACCAGTCCCTCCTCTTTCCTTGCCAGACTGGACACACTCTGTAACGCCTTCTGCCATTTGCTACAGACTCACCCTGTTGTGTTCATCATTGCTCACTATACTCCTCCCTTTCCACTCTCCCTTTTCCATCCCATCACCTGCACCAATGTGCATCTTTCATCTCTAAATACTGGTTTGAGGCATTGCTCTCATACCTAGCCACACTCTCCTCTCCCATTCCACCTGCCTTGTACTCCATTCACTCCAGAGATCACTACACCTTCTCCCTTCTCACCCTTGCTCCTCCACTGGGCAGTCAGTCTTCTATCTCCTTTCCTCTGTCTGGAACCTCCTCCCCTCTTCCATCTCTCTCACCATCCCCAGCTTCCCTTAATTGCCAGCTTAAACTCCTGCCATTCCCCTCCTCTCCCGCACCTGTCCTCTCCCTACCTGCCTGTGACTGGGTTGGGGAAGACCCTGTCCCATTTGTTATACAAATAGAGTTAAAGGCAAGGATCTGCTTTTCTGTCCTCTCCTATCACGTATCTATCTCGTCTGTCTGATTGTGCAATCAAATTTTCCTTGAGAAACCTAGGAACTGGCCACTCCAGTGGTGCCACAATTTCCCTGTTATCTTGCTTCCTTTTCTTGCTGTTTCTGTCCTTTCTTTCTTTCTTCCCTTGCTTATCTGGGGTGACAATCTATATGTAAATCTTTATGTGAAACTGAGATCCCTTGGTTTCCAAATGTATATAGTTCTGTTGTTGAAATGAATTGCAGGGAGCTGTTTGGAGTTTGTTAGAAATTATAGCAAATTGGAACACAGAGGGTTGACTTTGAGAAATCTTTTCACCTTCCACAAGCTTGTTTGCAGAGCTGTCAGCAGAGAAACCAGCTGTGGCCAGAGTGTTTTGTCTGCACCTATTGAGGAGACTAGATGTACTGGTCACAGGAAAGAAATTAACAAAGTTCTGGGACCTTGTGTGAAAACAGGAGATATAGTTTAACGAGAACAAAATGCAGAATTTAATTGCCAGGTGAAAACATCTGATAAAAAGAGAGCAATGTTTATTTAGAGAAAGATAGAGAGAGAGCTGGAGGTTTTAAAGAGACTCACAGATGAAATACTTCAGTTTTTTTTTCTTTTTTAACTTCTTGCGTAAGAACTATTCTAGACAATTTTATTTTTTTAATCTATTGTTATTGATAATAAAACGTTACAGAGTTTATGACTTCTCCTGGTTTGCCTATACTTCCTGACCTGTGTCTCAATGATAGTTGCTGTTAGCAGTGGGAATGATGCTGTGCATATGCTAAGACAGGACTTTGGTGTGTGGGTACTACAGCTGGTGCCAGGAAAGCATAGAAGAAAGGTATGGATCATGCAACAGCAAGCCCAGGAGTGATTACCAGAAAAATGGCAGTGAAATTAGCGACAGAAACAAAAGTCCAAACTGAGACTGTACAGCCAGCACCAGTGATGGAAGAAGAAGAAGAAAAACAGGAAGGGACAGAACCTTAAAGCATGTCTGCCTTCTTTAAATGGTGGGCTACACAAAAAAGAGAGACAGAGAAGCAGAGAAAATGAGATGCAGTGACAAGAGATGCAGCGACAGGAGCAGCAGAGAAAAGATACAGCGATGGCAGGATGCTTTGTAAGCTATCAAAGCAGGAAGATCTGGTAAAGATCCAGCAAATCAACAAAACACAAATGACTTAATAAAAAGACATTAAACGTACACATATATTTCCCTTGGATGCTATTGAAGCATACCTGACAGCTTTTGAAATGGTTGTCAGAGCCTGCCAGTGGCCAAAACAGTAATGGGTAGTCAGGGTGGTACCTTATCTGACGGGTAAGGCCCAACTTGCATATAGTAATATGGACTCTGGGCAGTCAGAAAACTATGACCTGATAAAAAAAAAAATCCTTAAAAGATATGACATCTCGGGAGAGACCTACAGGCAGATATTCTGGTCCTTGAAGTACCACTCAGTCGACAATCCTAGAGAAACCTTCACCAGCCTCAGAAAATTCCTCATTAAATGGCTCCAACCAGAGGGCAAAACAGTCCCACAGATCATCGACATGTGCAGTGGAGCAAAATCATCAACATCCTTCCAACAGACGTGCAGCTCTGGCTAAGAGAACACTGACCAGAAACTGAGTTGGGAAGAGGCTGTTTCTTTAGCTGAGGACTATCAAGTGGCCAGACAAACACTGCAGCAGTTAAGTAACAGCCAAGGAATGATAAGACCTTCCCCCCCCCCGGTTTAACTCCAGATCACATAAGAACTCTGATGGGGTAACAAATCTGTACCTAAAGACTTTATTTGCTGTAACTTTTTTTTTTATCACAACTCTTGTTTTTCTACCTACTGTGGCTCAACTGGTGGTGGCACCCAGCCGCCATCCTACCGCACGGAGGGCAGGAGACTCACTCGCATGATGGGGTCTTGTGCAGCTACCTCCCAACCCACTGGGGGCTCCCCAAAGCCTCTCTGTGCCGGGCCATGATCAGACCCCCAGCGAGATTCCACAACAGTCCTCTGGGCAGTGCAAGCATGGTTATCAATCTGCATGGTCGCACCCAGCTATTTTTCCTCCATTTTTTTCTCTTAGAGTGCAGACGTGCAATAACGTCGGAAGCATTGCGTGCCGACGTCCGCCTCACTCCACCCTCAAGCACACTACTCTTGCAGTGCACCCAATCTCCATCAGGGCTGCTGCAGAGTGGCGAAACCCCCAGTCCCTCCCCAGGGATAGGAGAGCAGTCCTCTGGATGCTCAACCCTATCTCTCCCTTGCCGACCCCTGATGGCCCGGGCATGTTCCTGAACCTGGGTCGCCAGCGTGGTACAACGTGTGGCATCAAGCACTTCAACCCTCAATGCCACTGGGCTGGCCTATTCGCTGTAACTGTAATAAGCCAGGCTGTTGTCAAGGCATAGGAAAGCCAGGAGCAGTTGTAAAATTTGCAACAAGTGATTTATTATTAACAGTAAAATAAAATTGTTCAGTATAACTATTTACAAAGGCAGTATAAACAGAGAAAGTCCATTTGGGTTTCTTCTCAATTTCCAATCTCAGTCTCTCTCAGTCTCTGTGTCTCTCTTTTGCAAAACATTGCAGCTCCTTTTTATAAGTCTAGTGCGTTAAGAAAATAGCATGTTTCTCACACAGTGTTCTTGTACGTTTCAATAAGTGCAGCAAAAAGAACATTGTGACCCAGAATTGACCTTTTGCTTACAGCTTCTCAGAGAGTTTGCAAACAGATTAACCTCTTGAGTTCCAAACAGCTTTTTGCAATCATTTCAACAGTATAACTATATACATTTCTAAACAAAGGGATCCCAGTATTAATTACATTTCCACAAAATGATTTACATATATTTTTATACCAGCAGAAATGCAAGGGGGGGGGGGAGAAAAGACAGAATAGCAAGTGAGGGTAGATAGACAGTGAGAGGTAGAGAATTACAAGACCGTTGGGCTGATCAAGTCCTAGGTCTCATAAGAAAATTTGGTTGCGCGACCAGAGAAGAGAAAGAAAAAGAGAGAATAGAACAGATTCTTGCATTTAAACTCTTTCTGCATAACAAATGGGACAGGGCCTTATTCAACCCTGTCACATGCCCCCCAAGAAGGAACCTGGTTTACAAAACAGGTTTCCAAAACTTTCTAGTAATTCCCATCTAATATAAGCATAACAGTTCTGTGCATATGCAGTATCCTTTTCCATAACAACAGTACAGTAAATAGTGAACTCACACATTTGTTTTTTCAGCCTTCAGAATTCTCAATTCCAGATCCATATGTAGACAGAAAATCAGTATTGATATTCTCTTTCCCAGATTTGTGCATCACTTTAAATTTAAGTGGCTGTAGTGCCAGGTACCACTGTATGATTCTAGAATTTTTATCCTTCATTTGGTTAAGCCAACAGAGAGGACTGTGATCAGTTACAATTACAAAGTCAGCTCCTAGTAAGTAAAACTTAAGGGACTCCCTGGCCTACTTTTCTGCAAGGCATTCCTTTTAATGGTGGAGTACCTTTTCTCCCTGTCATGCAATTTCCTACCTATATAAAGAATAAGATACAAAATCACACATGCCCCCACAATGCAAAGCATCATGGGCTGCATATGCAAATCACCACAGAATGTTATGCTGGTCCAACTTTAAGCAGAATTGCATGGTGCCGAAAGGCCTCTCACACAGTTTGCAAAGGCTGCTAACAGAAGACATAGACATGTGTTTTGTCCTACCAGGACTCATCAGTATGCCTCGTCTGTTTGACACTCCAGTGGAATGGACCAGCTACCCTTAAGGCAGTGTGCCTTGGATATATTGTGGTGAACCCATTAAAATAAAAAACTATTTAAAAGACAAAGAACCTCTGTGCGCAAACACTGAGGCAAGGGTTACCCCAAAGGGCATTTGGCTGGGAAGCCAAGTTTCAAGAAAATACAAAATCACACATGCCCCACAATGCAAAGCATCATGGGCTGCTTATGCAAATCACCACAGAATGTTATGCTGGTCCAACTTTAAGCAGAATTGCATGGTGCCGAAAGGCCTCTCACACAGTTTGCAAAGGGTGCTAACAGAAGACATAGACACGTGCTTCGTCCTACCAGGACTCATCAGTATGCCTCATCTGTTTGACTCCCCAGTGGAATGGACCAGCTACCCTTAAGGCAGTGTGCCTTGGATATATTGTGGAGAACCCATTAAAATAAAAACTATTTAAAAGACAAAGAACCTCTGTGCACAAACACTGAGGCAAGGGTTACCCCAAAGGGTATTTGGCTGGGAAGCCAAGTTTCAAGAAAATACAAAATCACACATGCCCCCACAATGCAAAGCATCATGGGCTGCATATGCAAATCACCACAGAATGTTATGCTGGTCCAACTTTAAGCAGAATTGCATGGTGCCGAAAGGCCTCTCACACAGTTTGCAAAGGGTGCTAACAGAAGACATAGTCACGTGTTTCATCCTACCAGGACTCATCAGTATGCCTCGTCTGTTTGACACCCCAGTGGAATGGACCAGCTACCCTTAAGGCAGTGTGCCTTGGATATATTGTGGTGAACCCATTAAAATAAAAAACTGTTTAAAAGACAAAGAACCTCTGTGCGCAAACACTGAGGCAAGGGTTACCCAAAGGGCATTTGGCTGGGAAGCCAAGTTTCAAGAAAATACAAAATCACACATGCCCCCACAATGCAAAGCATCATGGGCTGCATATGCAAATCACCACAGAATGTTATGCTGGTCCAACTTTAAGCAGAATTGCATGGTGCCGAAAGGCCTCTCACACAGTTTGCAAAGGGTGCTATTTTCTTTCCCATCTATATGCTGACTCAAGACTGCACCTAGGCCTACATCTGATGCATCAGTCTGTAACAGAAAATGCTTCTTAAAACAGGGACTGAACATCATGCAGCCTTAATGTCTCAAAAAGCCTCATCACACTCTGGGGTCCATTTCACATTATTCGAGAACTGTTTCTTTGTGAGTTCAGTGGGGGGAGTAGCTAACTCGACAAAGCTGGGAACAAATCTCCAATAATAACTGTCCAGCCCTAAAAATGACCTAACATGTT
The DNA here is from genome assembly GCA_016271365.2 of Neoceratodus forsteri. Lineage (NCBI taxonomy): Eukaryota > Metazoa > Chordata > Ceratodontiformes > Ceratodontidae > Neoceratodus > Neoceratodus forsteri. The sequence goes on from CM057450.1 coordinate 1,553,966,876, forward strand.
TCTTGGTTTTGAGGGCAGGGCTGTTAGCTATAGCTTCTATCTTGGAAACCTCTGGCTTAACATCTCCATTTCCCAAAACACAGCCCAAGTATCTGGTTTCCTGCATGCCCAGTGTTCACTTGGTAGGATTAATTGTCAGACCTGCCTTTTTGATTGATTGGATAACTGCTCATAGGTGTTCCAGGTGGCTTTTCCAGTCTTTACTATACACCACGACATCATCCAGGTACGCAGCATGATAACCAGTGTAGGGGGATAAAATTACATCCATGTACCGCTGGAATGTAGCGTCAGCATGATGTAAACCAAACAGCAATGTGGTGAACTGATAGAATCCTATAGGGGTGGCAAATGCAGTTTTGTCTCTGGATTCTTTAGCTAGGGGAATGTGCCAGTAACCCTTGGTGAGATCGAGGGTACTGATATATTTGGCACTCCCCAGTCTGTCCACCAAATCTTTTACTCTAGGCATAGGATTACTGTCAAATTCTGACACTTGATTAAGTTTTCTAAAATCAGGGCACATTCTTACAACTCCTCCTTTTTTGTTTACAATCACCATGAGTGATGACCAAGCACTTCTCAACTCTGCTATGATACCCAGTTCTTTCATTTTTTTGTATTTCCTTAACCACGTCAGCTCTTAACTGCTCTGGTAAGCTCTGTTTTTGTCTAATAGGGTGAGCATTCTTTCTCAAGGCACACATATAAGATGTTATAGATTGTTTCTGAGTAGGGTTATCTTCCCATGTTTCTTTTATTATATCTAGTGGTCCTCTAGGTTGTCTACCTTACAGCATTTCAAATGGTGAAAAACCTGTTGATGCCCGTGGCACTTTTCTGTAAGCAAAAAGCAGGTATGGTAAGTATTAATCCCAGTCTTTCCCTTCCCCTTTTACAAACCTTTTTAACATGTGTTAAAGGGTTTGATTAAAATGCCCAACAAGACAGTCTGTCTGAGGGTGATAAGGGGAGATTCTTATGGCAGTGATACCTAGTAGTCTGTACAGCTCATTATGTAGTAAAGTACCAAAATTACTAATCTGATCAGTAATGATTTCTTTAAGTATGCCCACTCTGCTGAAAATGTTGGCAAGCTCTGCTGCCACTTTTGGGGCTGTGACAGTATGCATTGGAACTGCCTCTGGGTATCGAGTGGCATAGTCACATACTACCAAAATGAATTGATTACCTTTTTTACTTTTGTCTAAGGGGCCAACGACATCCATTGGAATTATCTCAAAAGGCACATCTATCAAGGGGAGGGGCACAAGAGGCACCTTGTATTTTTTAGTCCCTGGGGCTACTTTCTGATGCTCAGCACAATAACTACAATAGGTAGCAACATCTTCATGAACTCCAGGCCAGCAAAATCTGTACAGCAATCTGGCAAGGGTGTGATCCTTCCCCGAGTGACCAGCCATAGGACTATCATGTGCTATCTGTAACAACTCAGAGCTATACTTTTGTGGTATAACCAATTATTCTATCTGGTCATGTGTCTGAGGTTTAACCCAAACTCTGTACAGTAGCCCATTACATTTTTTAAATATAGGTTCACCCTGTCTTGATTTCATCCCCAGCTGCTTAAAATAATCCTGGAGAGGAACATTGTTAGATTGTTCTGAAGCAAAGTCATAATCAGTTATCAGTTTAGTTTCAGCATTTTCATATGTTAACCCCTTATGTCCATCAGTCTTTTGTTGCCACTGTTTCTTCAGGCATCATCTTTCTTTCCTGGACTTCTGGATCTTGGAGCTGTGCTCCAACAAGTCCAAATCAAAATCAGTGAAAGGAAGAGTAATCACCATCTGAGATTTTCTTTGCCTGAGCGCTTGTCACCACAGCTGCTAAAACATCAGGATTTACTCCCTCTTTGATTAACTCAGTAAATCCTGGAAAGTCCTTTCCAATAATCATAGGTACAGACAACTTAGGTACTACCCCCACTTTCACTCGGTGCGACATCCCATTAATAGTCAGAGTCACTTGGCTGGTGGGATAGTATCATGTGTCCCCATGGATACAGATGATACCAATACCTGGTCCTTTTTGACATTGGTTTCCTAGCACTTCAACATATACTAGGGTCTGTCTGCTTCCTGAATCTATAATTCCCTTCACGGTCTTATCTCCCATCCTTCACATCTGTTAAGTACTTGCCCCAATTTGCTAAGGACAAATCTGCTCCAGTGTCACTCTTCTTACTACAGCAATTTCTTGTAATGTGACCTGGCTTATTAGAGTTACAGCAAATAAAGTCTATGGGGGCAGATTTGTTACCCCCACCAGAGTTCTTATCAGACTTAGAGTTTAAATGGGAAAAAGAATGTCTTACCAGTGCTTGGCTGGTACCTCACTGCTATGGTGTTTGTCTGGCCATTTGGTAGTCTCCAACCAAAGAAACAGTCTTTTCCCCCACTTTCTGGCCAGTGTTCCTTTACCCAAAGCTGTACATCTGGAGGCAGAATGTTAAAGAATTGGTCCATTGCAAATGTGTCGATGATCTGTGGGACTGTTTAGCTCTCTGGTTGAAGCCATTTTATCAGTTCTCTGAGTCGGGTGAAGGCTTCTCAAGGATTGTCGACTGAATTGTACTTCAGAGATTGAAATTGCTGCCTGTAGGTCTCTCCTGAGATGTCATATCTTTTTAGGATTTCGCTTTTCACTAGGTCATAGTGGACATAAGGACATAAGGACATAACTCTGGTATTGTTTGCATCAATCCTACCTGCACCAGCTTGTTTGTCTCTATGTCTTAAGTTACTGTTATACTGTGTATTTTCGTTTGTCTTACTGTGACAAGGTACTTTTGTAAATGAGCCTATGGCTCAAAGGTTTTCCAAACTGCTGTTTAAATAAATAAATAAATAAATAGTTTTCTGACTGTGCAGTGTCCATATTGCTGTAGGCAAGTTGGGCTTTGCCTGTCAGGTAAGGTACCAGTGTTACTACCTATTGCTGCTTTTGCCACTGGCAGGCTGCAGCAACCCTTTCAAAAGAGTTGTCAGGTATGCTTTGATACCATCCAAGGGACACAACTTTGTAAGTTTAAAGTATTTTAAGTCATTTGTGTCTTGTTGCTCTGCTGGACCAGTGCCAGATCCTCCAGCTTTGAGAACTTGCAAGGCATCCAGCCATTGCTGCTTCTGTCACTGCATCTCTTCTCTTCTCTTCTCTTCTCTTCTCTTCTCTTCTCTTCTCTTCTCTGCTGTTCGAGTTATTGCATTTCTTCTTTTCTCTGTGCTTCCAAACGTTGAATTTCTTGTTTTCTCTACTGCTTCTTCTCTCTTCTCTGTTTCTCCATCTCTTTTTGTTGTATAGCCCACCATTTGAAAGGCAGCCAGGCGTTCAGGTTCTGTCACTGCCTGTTCTTTTTCTACAGCTGGTGCTATCTGTACATTCTCAACTTGGACTTCTGTCTCTGCTAGTTTGGTAGCCATTCTCCTGGTAACCACTCCTGGGTTTACTGCTGCAGTATCCATTCCTTTCTTCTATGCTTCCCTGGTACCAGGTCTAGTACCCACACACAAAACTCCTGGCTTAGAGTATGCATGGTGTAAATCCCACTTAGACTGACACCATCTGTCATGGAGGCACAGGTCAGGAAGTATAGGAAAACCAGGAACAGTTGTAAAATTCATTAGTGATTTATTATTAACAGTAAAATAAACAATAAAAAATTGTTCAGTATAACTGTTTACAAAGGCAGTATAAACAGAGAAAGTCCATCTGGGTTTCTTCTCAATTTCCAGTCTCAGTCTCTCTCAGTCTCTGTGTCTCTTTCTCCTTTGCAAAACATTGCAGCTCCTTTTTATAAGTCTGTGCAGGAGCTCGTTAAGAAAATAGCATGCTTCTCATGCAGTGTTCTTATGAGTTTCAACAAGTGCAGCAAAAAGATCATTGCGACTCAGAAGTGACCTCTTGCTTAAACTTCTCAGAGAGTTTGCAAACAGGTTAACCTCTTGAGTTCCAAACAGCTTTTTACAATCATTTCTACAGTATAACTATATACATTTCCTAAACAAAGGGATCCCAGTATCAATTACATTTCCACAAAATGATTTATGTATATTTTTATACCAGCAGAAATGCAAAGGGGGAGAAAAGACAGAACAGCAAGTGAGGGTAGAGAGATAGCGAGAGGCAAATAATTTCAAGACCATCGGGTGATCAAGTCCTAGGTCTCACAAGAAAATTTTGTTGCACCACCAGAGAAGAGACACAAAAGGTGAGAATAGAAGAGATCCTTGCATTTAAACTCTTTCTGCATAACAAATGGGACAGGGCCTTATTCAACCCTGTCACACAAGCTATTTTGCAAGAAACTGCCATAAAAATAAGGAAGATAACACAGGTGCAGATTAGGCCTTAGCAAACTGGGGCATGTATTTAACAGATGTCAAGGTAGGGTATAAGATCATGGAAGTACTTATGGATTCAGAAAGCCAATGGACCCTGGTGCACAAAGAAGATCTGAGAAAAGACTGTGCAAAAAGACCAGGTACTGTGGTCATCTGCATCCACGGGGACACAATACTATCCCACCACCCAGGTGACTCTGAACATTAATGAGATGTCTGACCAAATGAATGTGGGGGTAGTACCTAAGTTACCTGTACCTGTGATTACTGGAAGTGACTTTCCAGGATTTGTGTATGTAATCACACAGAGAGTAAATTCTGCTATGTCAGCAGCTGTGATAACAAGCACAGGCAAAGAACATTTCAGATGTTGGAGCCTGTTTTCCTTCTGGTTCCTTTGATGCAGACTTGTTTGAGTCCAGCTTCAAGATCCAGAAGTCCAGCAAAGAAAGAAGACACCTGAAAAAACTGTGACAAAAAAAGACTAATGGACCTAAGAGGCTGATATATGAAAATGCTGAAACTAAACTAAAAACTGATTGTGATTTTGTTTCTGAGCAAACTAATGTTTCTGTCCAAGGCTGTTTTAAGCAGCTGGGGTTGAAACAAAAACAGGGTGCATCAATGTTTAAAAACTGTAATGGGCTGCTATACAGTGTTTGAGTTAGTTGTCAGACACAGGAACCAGTAAAACAATTGGTCATTTTAAAAAAGTATAGAAATTAGTTGTTACAGGTAGCACATGATAGTCCTATGGCTGGTCACTTAGGGAGGGTCCATGACCTTAACAGGCTGTTGTACATATTTTACTGACCAGGGATTCATGAGGATATTGCTACCTATTACAGTTCATGTGCTGAATGTCAGAAAGTAGCCCTAGTAACTAAAAAGACAAGGTGCCCCTACCATTTATAGATGTGCCTTTTTTTTTTTAATCACATCTATTTTGTTCCACCCCTTGCGGAGTGAACCCCCATGATCTCTGACCACCGACGTCTGCACCCCGGACCAGGTCGTGCACATGAGCCACACAAATTCACACACACAGGGCCGGCCATAATCGCTCCGCACCCTGGTTAGGTGCCTCTGTCTTGTCCAGGGGCGCAGGGTGCAGCCATCAGCTGCCGAGATCACCCTGCTATGTTCAGCCATTACTAGTTGTCCCCTGGGAGCTGGATGTGCAATGGCATCAGATGCATGTCTATGCTGATGCCCACCGCGCTCCCCATCCCATTTTTTGGCACACAACTCTCTCCGCCAGTCACCGCTGCAGCGTGATGCGATGCACCCACCCATCCTAGAGGAAGGAGAGCAGTCATAGGATGCTCAGTCCTTCCTCTCCATCCCCCAGTGACTCAAGTCTGTTCCCGAACCCTGGTCGACGGTTTGGGGGCGAGGTGTGTGGTGTCCAACGCCACCAGGACAGCGATAGATGTTCCTTTTGAGAGAATTGCAAGAGATGTGGTTGGCCTCTTACACAAAAGTAAAAAGGGTAGTCTATTCATTTTGGTAGAATGTGATTATGCTACTCGATACCCAGAGGCAGTTCCTATGCGAATCGTCAGCACCAAAAGTGGCAGCAGAGCTTGTCAAAATTTTCAGCAGGGTGGGCATACCTAAAGAGATTATTGCTTACCAGGGTAGTAATTTTGGTGCTGCATTACTGAGGGAGCTGTACTGAGTACTAGGTATCACTCCCATAAAATTCTCCGATTGTCGCCCTCAGATAGACGGTCTTACTCTTGTTGAACATTTTAATCAAACCCTAAAACGCCTGTTAAAAAGGTTTGTGAAAGGGGAAGGGAAAGATTGGGACCAATACTAACCTTATCTGCTTTTTGTTTACAGAGAAGCACCACAAACATCAAGCAGTAGGTTTTTAACCTTTGAAATGTTGTATGTAGACAACCTAAAGGGCCACTAGATGTAGTAAAAGAAACATGGGAAGATAACTCCACTCAGAAAAAAATCTATTACATCTTATATGTGTGCACTGAGAAATAAACTGGCAAAATATGTTGAAATTGCCGACAATAACCAGGAATTGGCCCCAAAACGGCCAAAGGTGTATTATGACAATGGGGTAAAAGAAATGTTTTTTCAGCCAGGTGAAAAGGTCTTGTTACTGTTACCCACTACAGAAAACAAACTGCTCATGATGTGGCAAGGGCCTTATAAAGTGGTTAGACATACTGGTAATTAACTATGAGATTGAGACCCCTGATAGGAAAAACCTATCAAGATATGCCATGCTAACCTCCTGAAGAAATGGGCTGAAATAAACACCAAAGATTACTTTGTTAGTCTTACCAGAAACTGCTGAAGAAGATACTGATATAGCTTATGACAGACTGGAACAAACTGCAACTGCTGTTGCTGTAAGTATGAATGTTTCCTTATTCAAAGAACAAACCAGAGACATTCGTAACTTGGTGAAGATGTTTAGAAGTACTTTTACCACAATGCCAGTTTGAGCAAAAGGGACTGAGCATGTAATAGTGACACAGAATGCTCGCCCTGTCAGACAAAAGACCTGCAGATTACCAGAGTGACTAAGAGCAGATGTGGTTAAGGAAATCAAAAAATGAAGAGTTGGACATTATAATAGAATTGCTTGGCAATCACCAGTTGTGATTGCAAATAAAAAAGAAGGGGATGTAAGAATCTGCCTTGATTTTAGGAAACTTAATCAAGTGTCATATTTGACAGCTATCGTGTGCCCAGGATAGATGATTTGGTGGACAGTCTGGGAAGTGCCTCAGACTGGGAGGTGCCAAGAACACTAGTACCCTTGATCTCACTAAGGGTTACTGTCAGATTCCCCTAGCTAAAGAATCAAGAGATGAAACTACATTTTCCACTCCAGCTGGATTCTGTCAGCTCACCACCATGCCATTTAGTTTACACAATGCACCCACTACATTCCAGTGGTACATGGATGTAATTCTAGCCCCTCGCATTGCTTATTGTGCTGTTTACCTGGATGATGTTGTGGGGCACAGTCCAGATTGGAAAAGCCACCTGGAACACCTATGAGCAGTTTGTCCAATCCATCAAATTGCAGGTCTGACCATTATTCCTAGCAAGTGTGCATTAGGCATGCAGGAAGCCAAATATTTGGGTTATATTTTGGGAAATGGAGAAGTAAAGCCAGAGATTTCCATGATAGAAGCTGTGGCCAAGAGTCCTGTCCCTGAAAGAAAGAAATATGTCAGGTAATTTTTAGGGCTGGCTGTTTACTACCTGAGTTTTGTTCCCAGCTTTGCCCAGTTAGCTACTCCCCTCACTGAACTCATAAAGAAACAGTACCTGAACAATGTGAAATGGTCCCTAGAGTATTATGAAACTTTTTGGGCCATCAAGGCTGCATTATGTTCAACCCCTGTTTTAAAGAAGTCCAGACTCTGAGAAACAGTTTCTGTTACAGGCAGATGTATCGGGGTAGGCCTAAGTGCAATCCTCCATCAGAATATCGATGGTAAGGGACTTCCAGAGTAATGGCTGCCAGCTAAGATGCCTAGTCATTTGGCTGCCCAACTCTACCTGCCTACATTCGGTTAAATACCCACTCAAATTGCAGTCACATTGGAAAATGAGCTGTCTAACAGTTACCAGACTTTTGGAACTCTTTCTATCCCGCTAATCATCCCTTGGTGGATGTGGAGATGGACACGCAGCCCCTCAAGCTCACCCCACCACTGGCTCTGGTGAAAAAGAAGGCACTGAAGCGGGCCATAGCAAACTCCAAGAAGCCAGTGCCCAAGGTTTCTGGAGGAACTAGCCCGATGAAGGAAACCTTACTTATGCTGGCCTCCCAAATTCACAGCATGATAACCTTTCTTGACCAGCTCGCTATATGCACCAAAGACAGTGAGGCCCGTATTTCATGCCTTGATGATTGTAGAGGCAGGATGGACCCAGAAGTTGTTAATCTGTGCCAGCGGCTCAAGAAGACCGAGGAACGCCTGGAGGATCTTGAAGGGCATTAGCGACGCAACAGCCTGGTAATCCTTGGCCTTCCTGAAGGTAAGGAAGAATCTGCAGCCATCATTTTTGCCCAAACATTGTGTGAGAAGCTGGTGGGGCCTTCACCAAACAGCCCCTCATATATCATAGAGCGTGCCCACAGATCACTGCGGCCCATGCCACCAGCTGGATCACCCCCTGAGGCCTTTTCTTTTTCAAATGCTCAACTTCCTAGATAAACAGCATGTGCTTACTTATCTGAAAGATATGAAAGAAATTCAGTGCGAGGGTAAAAGATTGCATATAGCACAAGACCTACCATTCTCTGAGCACCAAACGTGATTGGCCCTTCACCCTCTGGTCAGCAAATTTATTCCTGCAGGCATCAAATTCAGAGTCAGATACCCAGCAACCCTGCAGGTGCTCAAGGATGATCAGTGGAAATCCTTTGAATCTTTGGAATTGGCTACTGAATCCTGCAAAATTTGGTATCCAGACTTAATTAAGTAACAGTCTGTGTGCATCCCCTCTCAGGATTCTGGGGCTACCTAATGGTAGAGGAATGGCTGCAACATTGATTTCATTATTTCCCTTGGGTTAATCTGCAGAGAGGTGCTCCTTGTTGTGACCAGTGTTCTTTTCTTTCTCCTTAGTTCTGGGGGGCACTACCTTGGATGTTGGACTTTGTAGTAGAAGGCATGATAGTCGGGTGCTTAGGGAATGTTCTCCCCTGGTTAAATGAACATCATTATAGCCTGGGAATTTTTCCCAAAGGAGTGTATAATGGTTTATTTCATGCACCCGGCCTATGGAAACTCCATGGACTGGTAGCGGACTTGCAGATATGTTTACTGTTTAGACATTATTCTGTTGTTTGCTGGGAGATTAGTTTTTTGGGGTTTAGAAAAAAAACAAAGAAAGGCAGAGCACACACAACCACACATACCAAGGGCACTGGTCATTAAAAAAATGTTTATTTACATTCCAACATAATGGAGGCCTAAAAAGCCTGACACGTTTCGGATACTAACACATCTTTTCTCAAAGGCTGAGGCAACAATAAAAAAGCAACACTTAAATACTCTACTTTCAGTATGACATCACTCACAAAGAAACATTCAATTGGTTGATACATAATGACTAAATGACACACATCTCAATTCACTTAAAACTCAATTCTGCAGTTAACATACATCAATTGATTAAGACAAGCCCCAGATATATTTAAGGAACAGTTTAAATAGCCAGGTAAAGGAAGACGAAAAGAAAGAAATGGGGGGGGGCTGGAGGGGAGGAAGGGAACAGAAACCTTAAAGCAGGGAAGAAGGAAAGGAAAGAGTGTGGGGGAAGGGGAAAGAAAATTTGTGTATGAGGCTGGAGCAAAGGAGTATAATAACAGAATAATTATCAAGAGGAAAAAAATCTGTGGAGAATCAGGATAGAGCTAGTCTTTTATGTGGTCAGAACAAAAATAAGGAATTACAGGAGCCAGACAGATTTAATTTTGTTATTCCACATTCTGCACAAGCAGATGCTGTTACACAGATTATCAGAACACATTGGAATATCTTGGCCAGTGATCCTGGTCTAAAGCAGTTAGTTTCAGCACCCCCATGTATGGTTTTAAAAAAAGCACCTACTGTAGGAGACAGAATAACATATAGTCATTTTGTGAACCATGAGAATGCACAGACGTGGCTGGGGAAAGGTGTAGTAGAATGCCATCCATGTAAAAAATGGACTATGTGCACATATATAAAACAAGGTAAGGAATTTAAAGTACATCGGGAAGGATGGAATTATGAAATTAGCTTGTTACCTGTGATTCTGAAGGAAATGTTTACCTAGCACAGTGTAGTTATGATGCATTTTATTTTGGCAAAATGATTAGGGCCATGAAGGTGAGGGTCAGAGAACATATAAGGGCAATGGAGAAGAAAGATCTCACTTATGCTACAGCAGCACATATAGCAAAAGTCATTAGGACAGGGGGTGGTAGGCATCTGCTACATTTATTGGTGTTCTTTCTTACAAATTGTCTTGATTTTTCTCTGGGGTTGAGAAGGGGGGTATACTTCCTACTGGCTACCCAATATGGCAGGGTCTTTTTACTGTGCAGAGGTGGGGGGAGGAGTGGGAGGGATGGTCTTGAGACCTCCTATGTTTCTGATAATTAGTAGGATTAGTGCTTTTTTCATTTTTCAAGTAATGGTACTATACTCCTTTACTACTGACCATGAAAATTGCTTCATGGAACATTAAGGGTGCCCGATTGTGGGTCAAAAGTCTTTTAAAGCACCTGAATTTGGTTGGGGTGCCATATTACAATGTTGCAGGAGACGCGCTTATTGGAGACAGAGAACAACCTATTTTGCAGAGGGTTTGTAGGGTGCGTCTACGTAGCAGGCAGTTTTACTGCACAATGAGGGGTTGCGATACTGTTTGCTTGGGGGACACAGTTACAAGAATTACAAAAGATTGGCAGCCCGCAAGGTAGGTTTTGTGTGCTGAGAGGTATTCTTGACCACAAAGAAATTTTGCTGTGTAATATCTATGGCCCTAAAAGGGACTCCCCCAACTTTTTTATAAACCTGGCGCTTACTGTTGCTCCCTTTAATCATTTGCCTATTATTCTAGCAGGAGACTGGAACCTCACCTACAGTTCAAGCCTAGATCTTTTCAAAGAAGCAGCACTATTTCCCCAGCTCAATGGGCACTCGGTGAATTGTTGGAGTCATATGGACTGTGTGACCCATGGCGCCTCCTCAATCCCAAAGTTAGGGAGTTTACTTTTTACTCTCCCTACCATAAATCATTTTCCCAAATAGATTGTTTTGTAACCAGCCATCCAGTGCTCTCAGGGCTGAGAGGCTGTGGTATTTCACCCAGAGTGATCTCTGATCACTCTTTGATTTGGATTGAGGGCAACATATCTTCTGATAACCCTGAAAAGCACCACATGGAAATTAAATCTGCAATTACTCACTCAGGAGGAAACTGTTAAAAAGGTAAAAGCGCTTATATTGCAGTTTATGGAGCAAAATGAGGGTTCTATCCCTGCCTTCGACCAGATCTGGTGATCCCTGAAATGTGTCTTGAAGGGAGAGTTTATTAGATTATCTGCGATTAGGAAATGCAAACAAGAAGCGATTGCCAAAACCTTGCTCGAGGACATTAAACGCCTTGAAGCATCACTCTCTAGTCCTCCTGCGACCACAGATCTTGAGCGCATTATGGTGCTTTGTGATCAATATGCAGAATCCCTGTGAGAAAAGGCTGAGTATGCCCTTTTAAAACCCATGGTAAATATATAGAACAGGGAGATAAGGCAAGCCATTTCTTGGCCTTAAGACTCAGGAAGCAAGAAGAATCGAGGTTAGTTACTTCCCTTTCCTCTTCCATGAGTAATACCTTGTTAACCACCCCTAGAGAAATAGCTAGAGAATTTGAGCTCTTCTACCAGCAGCTTTACAGTCCCCCTGAGCACACCCCTCCGGTATCTGCTGTACATGACTATCTGGCTAGTACTACTCTCCCAACCCTTAGCCCAGATCAGCAGGCCCTTCTGGTTTCTCCCATTACTGAGCTTGAAATTATGGCAGCCATTCGATCCCTCTAGAGGGATAAAGCACCAGGCCCAGCTGGATTTCCATCCAATTTCTATAAAGTATTTGAAAAGGAACTGGCCTCCATGCTCCTTTAAATTTTTAATTTCATTTTCACAAAGGGGATTATGGACCCCACCCTGCTGGAGGCCATTATTGTGGTTTTGCCAAAATCTGACAAGCCCAAAAATAGGGTGACAAATTATCGTCCTATTTCACTGATGAATTACGATATAAAACTTTTTGCCAAAATACTGACCTCACATGCGACAAAGGTTTGGGAAGGATTGCTTAGCCAAGAGCAAATTAGCTTTGTCCACTGCAGATCTTCATCAGACCATATCAGAAAGTTGGCCCATATATTCTACGTATCCAGGGAGGTAGCTCAACCGATGCTGCTAGTCTCCCTGGATGCAGAGAAGGCATTCGATAGGGTCAGTTCACTTTTCCTTTTTGAAACTTTGGCTAAATTTGGTTTCCCTTCTGAACTGATCTCCTGGGTCAGGTCACTGTACTCTAGACCTAGTGCCAAGGTGTATTGCAATGGCGTCTTTTCTACTACTTTTCTTCTCGCCTCCGGAACCAGGCAAGGTTGCCCACTATCCCCGTTACTTTTCAGTTTATATCTAGAATCCCTCCTACACCACCTAAACTCCTCTCCTTCTTTAGTAGGTATTCCTATTGACCCTTTTGAACTAAAATTGTCTGCCTATGCTGATGACATTCTTCACCATGTCACAGACCTGGATAAATCTATCCAGGCAGCCCTGGATGTAATTAATGACTTCAGTCGGCTATCAAACTTTAAATTGGACCGAAGTAACACTGAGGTGATGCCCTTAAATCCCCATGTCCATAGAAATGAAGTTGCTGCCTTTTCTGTGACCTGGACCACAAGGCTCAGGTATCTGGGTATTATTTTAGCACCCTCAAGTTTTCTCCTTAAAAAGCTCAATTTGGATAATCGACAAGACCTCGACAGATGGTCCCCTCTTTATCTGTGCCTCCAAGGTAGGGTCAGTGTTATTAAAATGAATATTTTGCCCAGGGATTTTTAGCCGCTTAATATGTTAAATATACATCCACCGTTGAGCTGGTTCCATAAACTTCATGAACTCATCTCCAGGTTTCTGTGGCAGGGTAAATCTGCATGACAGTCATATAATTGCCTCTGTGCCCTGAAGATCTCTGGGGGGCTTAAACTCCCTAATTTCTGCCTATATTATTTGGCTAGACATATGGCTAAGTATATGAGGTGGAATATATATCCCCATGACACTGGTGATTCCCAATATGTACCTCTATGGCTTCAGATTGAGCGACGTATTATTGGAGACCTGGGCCTCACTTCTGCAGCCCTATTGTATCTGCTTCCCCAGAAATTACCGAACCAACTGCAAGCTAAAGTAATATACACATCTGTTAAGGTACTCAGGCAGTTTTGCAAATCCCTCAGGTATGACACTCAGAAGGATATTTCACAGCCCCTGTTTGGCAGCCCCAACCTTCAAGTGGGTGGGTGCATGCTGATGGCATAGGGGATACCTATAGCACCACAGACCACAGTTATCGAACTGGTCATCCAGGGGAGGGTAAGTATGGTAGAGGAGCTCCTGGAACTTTTTCATCTGCTGAGAAAACACTCTTTTCTCATTTGTCAGATCAGACACATGTTAACCAAATGGTTTGGGTTTGGCCATTGGGACACTAATTGGGCAAAAACCCTCCATGAACTCCAAGACTTGGCATGGCAACCTCACACCGTGTCTCAATTGGTATCAGCCCTATATGCCACACTTAATCCCACCATAGAGAATTACTCTTTGTACTGGTCGAAGGCCTTTCCTTCTAACAGTTTTGATTGGGATAAAATTTGGCAGTGTCTATCTATATATTGCAAATGATAGGTTGAGACTGATACAGTTTTACATCTTACACAATATTTACTTCACACCAGTCAAAATGTGTGGGATAGGGAAACCACCAATGCAAACTTATTTCAGATGTAGACAAGACCAGGTAACATTGCTGCGTGTTTTCTGGGAATGTCCCTAAGGTGGCCCATCTATGGGCTACTGTACAAGCCAAGGTAGACCCTCTCTTGGACCTACAAAGTTTATTTGAGCCACAAATTTGTCTTGTGGGAGATTTCTCCGAAGTCAAGGTGAAGGAAAGATGCTACCATATTACCCTTATTTCCCTTTCTGTTAAAAAGCTGATATTGAGACATTGGAAGGACCAGCTTACTCTTTTCTACCAAGAGTGGGTCACGGAGTTCTTTCATAACCTTAAGTTAGAAAAGTCACTAGCCAGTATTAGGAGTAGGATGTCCCAATACCAGGCAAGGTGGGAGAAACATCATACGCTTTGGTCTATCGCCTCCACCCCTCAGGGTGGAATAGGAGGACCCTGAGGAGGACCTACAGGTATAATAATATAATCAAATCCATATATCTTGTTTTCTTTCCCTTTTTCTTTCCTCTCACCCCCTAATATACATATGGGCCCCTACATATAGATGGTTTAGTTAGTGTTCAGATGACATCCTTGTCAAGCTCTAGTTTGAGGTTTTAGCACTTCCCTCTTCTTCACAAATGCTCTCATGGGGTTGGGGGTTGGGTGACGGGGGTGGAGGGGGATCCTGGGGATAAATGAGGGGTGGAATTGAGTGGGTTGAGGGGAGAGGGGAAGGGGTTAGTTTGGTTACGGTAGACTACCAGCTGTACTCTATAATCTATTGCCTGTATGTGTTTTACCTCTGCATATGCTCTGTATTGTTCTATATAGTGAAATTTAAATAAAGCATATTAAATTAAAAAAAAATTATATCAATGGAAAGGAACATCCCATTCTGTATATCATTAGGAAATTGCATGACAGAGAGAAAAAAATACTCCATTATTTAAAAAGAATGCATTGCTGTGAAATGGGCAGTCGAGTATGTTAAGTTTTATTTGCTAAGAGCTGACTTTATACTTATAACAGATCACAATCCTCTCTCTTGTCTTAATCAAATGACAACAAGGTGCTACCTGGCACTATAGCCATTTAAATTCAAAGTGATACTCAGATCTGGAAAAGAGAACGTCAGTGTTGATTTTCTGTCAAGATATGGTTCAGGAATTGAGAATGCAGAAGGCTGGAAAAAATGCACGTGTTTAACTAAAATGTTTTCTGTAACAGGTGTATTGAAAAAGAGATACCACATAAGTAAAGAAGTGAAAATGCTATCAAGTAATGTTAAAAGAGAAGTTAAAAATGTTTAGAAACCTGTTTTTTTCTTTAAAAATAAAATCTGGTTCTCTATTAAGTGGGGGTATGTGACAGAGTTGGATAAGACCCTGTGCCATTTGTTATCTAGAGAGAGAGAGAGCTAGAAGCAAGGATCTATTTTTCTGTCCTCTCCTGTTCCATCACTTACCTGTCTGTTGTCTATCTAATTTGAACAATTAAATTTTCCTTGTGAACCCTCAAAACTGGCCACTCTGATGGTCCCACAATTTCCCCCATTACCTCTTTTCTTTTACTTGCTGTTTCTGTTCTTTCTTTCTTCCCTTGTGTCTCTGCAGTGAAAACCTATATATAAATGTTTATGTGAAAGTGAGATCCATTGGTTTGCAAATGTATATAGTTCTGTTGTTGAAATGAAATGCAGATGGTGTCTGGGGTTTGGTAGAAAAGATAGCAAACTGGAACACAGGTGGTAGACCTTGTGAAACCTTTTAACCTTCCATAAGGTTGTTTGCAGAGCTGTCAGCAGAAAAAAACAGCTCAGGCCATAATGTATTACATGGCTGCACCTGTTGAGGACACTGGATGTACTGGTCCCAGGAAAGAAATTGACAACATTTTGGGACACTGTGTGCAAACAGGAGATACAGCTTAATGAGAGCAAGGTGCAGAATTTAATTGCCAGATGAAAACATCTTAATAACAGAGGGCAGTGTTTGTTTAGAAAATGACAGAGCTGGAGATTTTAAAGATACTCTCACACGAAGGAATGTTTTTTTGAACTGCCTATATAAGAGCTATTTGAACTGCCTGTATAAGAGCTTTCCTGCACTGTTTTTGTTTTTATTTCATTGTTATTGGTAATAATAAAACACTGTTTGTGAATTTTATTACTTCTGTTTTGCCTATGCTTCCTGACCTGTGCCTTGATGACACTGACCCGCTTTTTGTTCCTCTCCACTCCCCAGTTCTGGCTCGGTTTGATGCCTCCTAATTTCATTGCACGAATATGATCAATCAGTTTTTATGTTTTATCTAGGATGTAGAGCGGGTCTTGTTTCATACCACCTCTTTTGTTATTTTGTACCTTTACCCTGTTGCATTATATTTGTTTGCACCTTATTTATGTGGCATGCATCAATTCCTATTGTGTTTGCTTGATTGTATCCCACCCCCTCCCCTGGGTCATATCTGGAAATGAGCCTTAGCTCAGGGTGCCTTTCCTGGGTACCAATGTTTAAATAAATAAAATGGAGACCTGGGTTCAGATGCAATCAGAATGTGTTACATGTTGTGTGATCAGTTTAAGACTCAGTGCTTCAATTCAGCTAGCTGTAAAAATGGAAAAAAATAACAGGACCCCATCTCGGCTTGGCTACCCGGGGTAAATAAATTGACTTTGCTATTCAAATCAAACCATTTTATTGATCAACTTAGGTGCTATTAGCGCTGTAGTCATTACAATCATTTACGCATGGAAAAACAATATAATACTTGGATGAAATTAAAAACTGACATACATGTGTTCATACAAAGACAGTAAATATATACACAGAAACAGTCAGTGCCATACTTAGTAAACTGCTGAGCTATAACTTCTATAAATATGATACCATTAGAGGAAAATGCTTTTCTATCAAGATTTTAGCAATTATTTAATACATGGATTAATGTTTTCAGCCAGGGGATAAAACATTTCTTGTCATTTCTTATTTTTAATTCTACATTCCTTTTTTTTTATTTTGATCACTGATGCTATATATTGTGATAACATCAGTGCCTTGCTATTCAAGGTTATCTATGCTGAAGAGACATGTATTTTGAGCAATTGCATGTTTTTCTTTCTTAAGTTTGTGTTCAGATCTAATGTCATTTTGACCTTGTTTAAGAACACCAGATTGATAAGCTTACTTGTTTGTAAACAGCACGTCTTTTTTTTTGTCATTATCAATTCTGCATATTTGCCACTCTTTCTTATGATGGGATGGAGAATGTTTGCTAAGGAAAAGCTACTGTATAAAAATACAACCATTCTGAGAGAAAGATAATAAATTCCTTCATAAGTTGTCCAATATGTCAGTGAACTTAGTGTTATAAAATTAATTTACTGGTCCTAGGCCACTAGAATGATTTCCAATTAAACTTTTTTTAGGTGATCCAACTTGCTGTTTTTATTTTTTGAAATCTCTTTTTATCCCCCAATATCCCACCAGCCCCGCATCTTTGGGAGCCCCACGGAGTCTACCCCTACAAACCACCTTACCTTGGTTTGTTGCTGGTTCTCCATGGAATCATAGAAACATATATACATAGACTTTGATGGCAGATAAGGACCGCTTGGCCCACCTAGTCTGCCCATTTCCCTACCTACAGGATAGGACGATGATCCTAGTTAACCAACAGCCTATTTCTTCCTATCCCCCACAAGAATTGCCTTATATCTGTCCCATGCATTCTTGAATTCTCCCACAGTTTTAGACCCCACAACCTCCTCAGGAAGGCTGTTGCATGCATCCACTATCCCCTCTGTGAAAAAATACTTCCTCACATTGCTCCAGAACTGCCCCCCCTCTATCTTTAAATTGTGTCCCCTTGTTCTTGCACGTCTCTTTTTCTGAAAGATGCTACCCTCTTGGACTTTGTTGATTCCACTGAGGTACTTAAACGTTTCTGTCATGTTCCCCCTCTCTCTTCTTTCCTTAAGGGTATACATATTAAGTTCCTTTAGTCTCTCCTCATATGGCTTCTCTTGCAGACCCTGCACCATTTTAGTTGCCCTCCTCAGGACTGCCTCTATCCTATCTATGTCCTTGCGGAGATGGGGTCTCCAAAACTGGACGCAGTACTCCAGATGGGGTCTCACCAACTGTCTGTACAGAGGGATAACAACTTCCTGTTTTCTGCTGGTGATGCCTCTCCCTGTGCATCCCAGTATACCCCCAGCCCTCCCTACTGCCTTCTCACATTGCTTGCTAACCTTAAGGTCATCTGATATGACTGCCCCCAGGTCCCTTTCCTTTTTGTTGTTGTTACTACCTGCCCCCATTGTGTAATTTTCCTGGATTCTTGTTTCCAGTGCATTATTTTGCACTTCTTTGCTTTGAATCCTAGCTGCCATACTTCTGACCATTCCTCCAACCTTGCCAAGTCCCTTCTCATCCTTTCCATGCCTTCTTGTGTATCAACCCTGTTGCAGATCTTTGTGTCATCTGCAAAGAGGCATACTCTTCCTTCCAGTCCATCTGCAATGTCACTTATAAAGACATTAAAAAGAACTGGACCCAGTACTGAATTGAACCCTGCGGTACCCCACTAGTGACCCCTCTTTCTTCAGAGTGGACTCCAGTTACAGTTACCTTCTGTGTCCTGTTGTCCAACCAATGATTTACCCAGGTTACCACCCTGGGACCCACTCCTAGGCTGGTTAATTTGACTATTAATTTTTTGTGTGGGACTGTGCTAAATGCCTTGCTAAAGTCTAGGTAGGCCATGTCCACAGCCCCTCCCTGGTCTACTACTTTGGTCACCCAGTCAAAAAAAATCTATTAGATTCATCTGACATGACCTTCCCGCTGTGAACCCATGCTGCCTTGGGTCCTGTGCCCCACTGGCCTCTAGGTACTCAACAATTCTTTCCTTCAGAAGTGACTCCATCACTTTCCCTACCACAGAGGTCAAACTGACAGGTCTGTAGTTCCTTGCCTCTGTCTTGGTCCCACTTTGTGAAGGGAATCCATCCACCTTCCTCCAGTCCTCGGGTACCATACCATCCTCCCATGATTTATTAAAAAGAGTAGCCAGTGGTTTCACTAGTTCCCCTTAATTCTTTTAGAATTCTGGGGTGAATTCCATCAGGCCCCATTGCTTTGTCCACCTTCCATTTTAGGAGTTCTTGCAGAACCCTTTCTTCAGTGAAAGGGCTGGGATCGACCCCCTTATACTTCCTAAATGCTATCTTTTTCTCCCTGACTTTCTCAGCCACCTCTTTTGAGAACCATAGTGGCCTTTTCTGTCATTTTGATTTGTTTATTTGCTTCACACAAAGGCTTGTTGCCTCTGTGATGGCAGTTTTGATGATTCCCCATTGTTGCTCCACCCCTCCTTCTAGCCTGTTTGCTAGTGCTTTTCTGAGGCACTCTCCCATCTTGCTAAAGTCAGCCTTCCTCAAGTCCAGTACCCTCACTTTTGTCTGGCTTGACTCTGTAGCTGAGTTTAACGTGAACCACACTGTTTGATGGTCACTTGTTCCCAGATGGCAACCCACTTCTAGATCTGAGATCCTCTCACTGCCCCCATTTGAGAGTACGAGGTTTAAGATTGCTCCCTCACGAGTGGGTTCTGAAAGTAGCTGTCTGAGGCCTGCCACCTGTAGGGCATCAAGAATGGCCCTGCTCTTTGATGTGGCTACAGCAAATGTGCTCCAGTTAACATCTGGCATATTCAGGTCTCCCATCAACAGTATCTCCCCTTTCTCTGCCATTCTAAGAATGCCTTCTGTCATATCCTTGTCCATTCCCTCCCCCTGACATGGGGGTCTGTACACAACCCCTGTGCTGATTGTGATGCCCTTTCCAGTCTCCAAGGTGACACACAGTGCCTCTTCTCCTCCCTGTTTACTCTTTTGTTCAGTTGCTTTTATCCCTTCCTTTACATAGAGAGCTACTCCTCCCCCTCTTCTCCCCTGCCTGTCTCTCCTGTAGGTTATGTACCCTGGTATGTTAACATCCCAGTCATGGTTCTCTGTGTACCATGTTTCTGTGACTGCTACGATATCCAGGCATCCTCTTCCATCAATGCCACCAGCTCAGGGAGCTTGTTTCCCAGACTACGGGCATTGGTGCTCATTACCCTCCATTTCCTGATGGCCTTACTCCTTTTTGCCCCATCCCTGTCCTTCTTGCCTTTTTCACGTTCCCCATTTACCCCTGCCCTTCTCCCTATCGCCACCTCTATGGTGGTGTTTACCGCACTTACTACCGTGATTTTTTGGGGGGGATAGGATTTCCCTGCTCCTTTCCAGTGCCCCTCCCATCTTGGCTAGTTTAAATGCTTGCCAATGAAGCATTTAAACTTATCACCTTGATCCTGGTTCCCCTCATGGACAGATGCAACCCATCATGCCAGTATAGGCTTGCATCACTCCAGGTGGACCCTCAGTCCCCAGTGAAGCCAAATCACTGAGCTCCACACCAGTTTTTCAACCACTGATTGAATCTCATGGTGTGGAGCACCCTAGCCTCTCCTACGCCATAGATGGGCAGCACCTCTGAGAAGGTTACCGTGCATGCTACTTGTCTAAGGCCCCTCCCCAATTCCACAAACTCTTCCTGCACTGCTCTAATCCCTTTCTTAGCCAGGTCATTTGTCCCTAGGTAGACAATGACATCCAGCTCCCTCCCCTGTGCAGCTGCTCTGGCAATCCTGAGGATTTGCTCCCTGTCCTCAAGCCATGGCGCCAGGCAGGCACCTTACCTCCCTCTCCCCTTCCTCCCCCAGTTCTACCTTCCTAACAATGGAGTCCCCCACCAGTAGTTGTTTCCTTCCCCTGTGGGGTCCCATGCCACCCTCCTGTGGGTCTCCTTTGTGGAGGTTCCCAGCATCCTCCTTGGTCTCCACTGCAGGTGCCTCCATAGAGGAACCATACTTTGCTAGAATGGCATAGGAATTGTGGAGAGGTACAACTGGAGGGATGCACCTCTTTTCCACCACCCTCACCCTCCCTGAGCCCACTGTGGTCCAACCGCTCCTCTTTCTTGGCAACCTCTGAGGCAGTGGCAGTGGCACTGGTGGTCCCTGGATGGAAGAGGAGGTCCCACAATTCCTGGCCAACTCAGCCTGGAGATGAGCAACCTCTTCCCTCAGCCCAGAGAGGTGCTTGCAGATGGGACAACACCGCATCCTCCAGAATGTCTCCCGGAAGACTGCTGCTCCACAGCCACTGCACTGCACCACTCCCATCATGTCTTATTTCTGGCCCCTTAACTGTCGTTTGGAATCCTTACTCATTCCTCTGTTTTTTTTTCTTTCTCTTCTCCCTCTACTTACTTTCTTTCTGCCTCTGTGCCTTTTAAGCTCCTGATTGTCCCGTTCTTAGACAAGAATATCCTATATTTCTCAGTAGACCCCTTACTTGCTCAGAGGCAGGCCTCCAGCAGCTAGAGGGGGCCGGGGAGCTACTCTTGCCCTTCTAGGATGATGGGTCTTTGGTGGCTCTGTGATCACTCACTTCCTGCTCCTAAACAGGAAGTTCCTGTTGTCAGTCAAATACTGTACCTATAAAAGTAGAACTAGCTTTGGGTGGGAGGGTGCAGGGGAAGGAAGGAGGGCAATATAGTCCCAGTAGAGAAGTCCAGTCACACAGCACTCCTTCCTTCTGGTGTCTTCTTCCAAGCTACTAACAGAATCTTTCTAAGGCAGTCTTTAAATTTAGCTTCCTTCTAGCTAAGCCACCCCTCCTACTTACTAGATCTTTCTACAAGTAATTTAAACTGCACAGCTATCAAGCCCTTTTAATCACCTGAGATTTACACCTAGATAACTGCTCAGATAACCATTCAGTTTAGTTAACTCAGACAAACACACTATTTTTTTTGTTTTGTCTGTTAGTTTGTTTTTTTACCCTAAATTAAAGGTCCAAGTACAAGAGTTCTACTTCTTTAGTCCCAGTAGAGAAGTCCAGTCACACAGCACTCCTTCCTCCCGGTGTCTTCTGCCAGGCCTTGGTTTATCCCCGCCCCGGGCGGGGATGAGGTGGGGCCACTACACCGTGACACATCTACTTTCATTGGTCCCAGGTGGCCAGGCAGGTGGGTACCTGTATTAGGGCTAGCTCCCGGAACTCCATCTCCTCGGGGCTGGCAGGCATTTTCACGTGTTCTGTAGCATCGCTAGTTCCTGACGTCATGATGTGAACGCCAACGTCCATGATGTCCTACCCCCCCTTTCTACGTAAGCCTCTGGTGCCCGCTGAGTCCCAGACCTTCTTCCAGAGACCAGCCAAGCACTTGGCGTGACATCTTGTGAATCCCCCTGGCCTCTGCCAGGAGGCAAGCAGGCAGCGGACCATATCTCTAACCTCCCACCTGGAGAAGGTGAGTTGTCATGGAACACCCAACCTTCTCCCCTCAGCCGGCCCTCCGACGATCCTGGACTTGTTCCCGAACCCGGGTCACCAGCGTCACAGATGGAAATACAACCATTGCGCAGGCAGGCCGGCCCCAACTTACTTTTATTAATGTTTTCTACTGTGTCATTATTTGTTGACATACGCAGTACGCTGCTGAACCTGGCC
Organism: Neoceratodus forsteri; assembly: GCA_016271365.2. Classification (NCBI taxonomy): domain Eukaryota; kingdom Metazoa; phylum Chordata; order Ceratodontiformes; family Ceratodontidae; genus Neoceratodus; species Neoceratodus forsteri. The sequence continues at coordinate 1,553,989,333 of CM057450.1, forward strand.
TCCAGTTTTTGGTGGTAATCTGGGAATTAATATTCAGCCCATGCACACCCTTGCCTGTTAAGGCTGGTTCTGGTTTAAGTAGTAGTATGAATGAGGTATATAATACCACTTATAATGGTAACAGCAGTCAAGGCCTCCCTGCATCCACATCCCACCTAATCTTGGGGTTTTTACTTTGCACATGTTACATGATTTGTATTCCCTATACTGTTCACTTAGTCTGTATTGTTTTATTTACTCCTTGCGTTGTGTCCGAGTCTTTTTACTTTTTCTATTTACCACATTTCACTTTTTTTACTGCTTTCTGAGTTGTTTTTTTTGTGATAGGGTTTTTCCTTCTAGACATTTGCCGGTCTGTGGCTGCTTTTTGTTGAGAATGACATGCTGAAAAATAGTATCTTGAAACACTTATTTATTTAAAAGTTGCTGTCTGATAAAAGCATGCTGATCTGGGGCTTTTTTCCAGGTGTGACGGGGGAAGGGGGAGTGGGGGACAATAAAAATATATAAGGTAATAATACATGGTAAGCATTTCCTACCACTGTTAGCAGACTAGCTATTTTTGTCTTAATTGCACCGTGGGGGATATTAAATCAATTTATTGGGTGGGAAGTTAGCGGGAGATGGTGGAAGCAGTTACTGTTCAGGCTCTCAGAGCAAGCATAGCCAGATCTTCAGAGTTAGTCTTCTCCATAGAGCCACATACTTTTATTCTTAGAACAGGCACAAGGATTCCACAGAAACCAGAACTTTTGGAGCTGGCAGTGTTGATATATGTGAAAAGAGACACTTTAAAAGGCACAAATAATCACTAGATCCAGTGTTTTTGCACACTGTTGTACTACTTGTGAACCCTGTACTCCAATCTGAAACCAGGCTTAAAAACCATTTATTCCTTAGCAGACTTACAACAGTCCTTTTATTGTCAACAAAATGACTGTTGTGACATCATCCTACTTGCATTCTGGTCTATACTAAGAGCAGCAAACACATGATGCATAATAGTTAAAACGTGCTAATTGGGTTACAGTCCTTGGCAATAATATGACTGTCTTGTGAAGATAAAGTATTCAGCCTTCAGCCTCATACTTTATTCACTTGATAATCATATTACAACATTGCCTCAAATGGTGACCCATCTAGCACATTATCAGGTCACAGCAGCAGTCATGTGGAGCAGATAAAGGTCTGGGGCGGGGGAGGGGGGCACCCTGTTGCAGACTATCAAAATCTGCACTTTTCAATCAATAATGACAGAAGCCAGCCATTTCAGCGGGATTAACAAGTTGGGGGTATGGGTGGACAAGGCGCAGCCGAGGGTCAGCTCCCTCCAGCCAGTCATTAATCCAAGAAATGACTGGTTTTGAGGTTGGTGTAGAGGATAATGTATGGTCGGCTACCATTAACAAATGTGTGTAGCCACCAAGAGGTTGCCATGGTGACCGTTTAAACCTTGAGAGAGTGAGGCTGGAGAGGTTTTGGTCATCTTGGCAACCTCAAGGTGGCTACACATGCTTTGTTAACAATAGGCGACCATACATTATCTTATATAGTGTATGGTCCAAATAAAGAATGAAAAATGAGAGACAGGATCCTTACTTTACAGTTTTTTTCAGTCACCGTCGCTCTCCCACAGGTTCAACTTTTACCACCGCGGTCAGTCCAGGAAGTCCTGAGGTTAGCGTATTGCACATGCGCAAACTTATTCTATGTTGTTGTGCCATCGATGTGAAGTACCCACAATGGTATAAAAACATTGTGACGTCACATCGAGGGTACAACAACACTAAAATTATGGATTTTAAGGAGTAATAACATTCTACCATACATTATATTGTGATTATTAGTCAAATCACAGTAACAGCTTCCAATTTTATAGTTAAAGTTTTCTTACTTTTTCTATTTTTTTGTGTTGTGGCGTGAGACGTGTGCCACAAGTATGTCAATGTTGCGTGCTGCACAGTGTCAGTTGGCAGGTGGATTGGTCATTTCTGAGATGTTAATAAATGATCCAGTAGCCAATCAGAAGTGTTACCAGGTTCATGAATATTTAATTAGACTTACAATCACTAATGAAGTTTGTTTGCACTATTTGTCTACACGTGGACTTTAGACTGATTAAAGCAAAAAAGCAGTAGAAACAGATGGCACATACTGTACTGTGTTTAGTCAAAAACCACCATGTCACAAATTCTACTCTTGTGCACTAAAAAGTGCATTTTCTGTAAAACAAAACAAAACAAAAAAAAAACTATCACTATTTAAATGTTTTAGACAAGTTTTAACAGCATGTTGGGTCCCAGACTGCCAGAGTATACAGCACATCTGTCTCTCTTGCCTCTGCTTGAGGAAGTGACAGGATCGTGTGAAAGGGACAGCTGATACTTTACCTGATATAGAGTAATAACTACACAGCATTCATCAGCTGCTATACAAAATTGTTTACATATAATAGTCACTTGATATGCATCTAAGTTCACCCAAAAGTAGTTGTACAGCTGCTTTACATAAGGTTATGTGAAAACGGTACATATTTCTACTGGTACTCAAGATGAGCCCTATGCACAGAGGTGTGGAGTGGATACGCACCATGTAACGTGGGTGCGTAGCCACCCTACGTCACTACTTCCCCACGCAGCATGCAGTCTTTGAAGTGTGGACCCTTATGTGCACAATCCCCCACGGCCGCAGACCTCACCGCAGGCATTCCGGGGACATGCCAGCACTACGCGGCATATACAAAGCCATGTAGTGCTGACCACAGGGGTGTAGAGGGGGACATGGGTATGCCAGCTGGGACCAGGCATACCTGGTGCACACCCCCACAGAGCCTCCTGCCAGGGCACAGCGGCACAGTGCCATGACCCACCATACTGCTACGGTCCATGGAGCAGTATCGGGGGGGGCTGGCTGGATGGGCGAGTGACTGGCAGCAACCACCAGGTGTGGGGAGGGGCATGGCAGCATTGTGGGTGTGCAGTCTCCAGGACAGGTCGGGGCATGTGGATGGGGCCTTCTGTGTGTCGGGAGGGCACTAGGTGCACAGAGCTGGGCCTGGGACCATGGGGATGGGGCCATGCTGCACAGATCTGGGTGCCTGCTGTAGGCATGCTCCATCCCGGACCCACACCCCGCTATGCAAGGGATCCACTGTGGGTCTCAGGTGGAGAATACCATTGGATGCCCGCCCAGGACCTTGACTCCACCCCCGGCCGCCCTGCGGAGCCCCGCTCACCGGAGGGGGGGGTTGAGCTGCGGACAGGTGGCAGGCATTGGTGAATGCCGGTGTTGGTGTACCTGTCCAGGGGTGTGCAGCTACGCAGGCAGGGCACACACTTCCAGCGCATATTACTCGCCCCTTTGTGCATAGGGCCCATTAAGTTTTGTAATAGTGCAGTTGCCAAATAAACATTTGTTAGTAAAATTTTCCCTGAAATTAACAGCAGTGACTACTAGAAACTGTCTCTGATTGGCCAGCAAGTGCCCATGAGATTGTAAAATGTTACCAAATATTGATCCTTGAATATAACCTAATATTGAAAACAATTCAGCCTCGTACCCTGGAACCTATTATTCATGGTATTAGGAAAATAATATTTGGGGCATGCTAGGTCCTGTATTGTGGTAAATTTTGTGGCTCCTGTAAAACACAAATCATCTGCAAATTATCCATAAATGGAAGACATTACAGTGACGTATTTAACAGGGAGGAGCCCACCCACTGACATGTATCATTTTACATTGTAAACCTAAAAATCAAGCAACATATCAACGATTTAAAACTTGGCCACCATCACAGGAACAGTATTTGTTTTTTTTCCTCACTACTCTATTTTTTGCACCTCTTTCCGGCTTGCCCCTTTCAGCCTGACCCCCCCAGCTCCGACATCTGGAATTACCAGGGCTTACCTTATGCACGGCCCCGGGAATGGTGCGTGCGGGGGGTTGGGCATCATCCTGCCACCAGAATGTTTTTCCTCTCTGTTTTTAACCCGAGGCCCCAGGAGTAGTCCTCCCTGGAGAGAAGAGCTGCCTTGTGGCAGCTCCATCCAGCCACCCCCTGCCGACCTTCAGCGGTCCATGCTCGTTCCCGAATCTAGGTCATCGGTGTGATGTGAGGTAAGGTGTCCAGTGCCTTAGCCCTCAGTGCCACTGGGCCGGCTTCATAGGAGCAATATTTGTGACCATCAATTACTAAAAGTGTGCTGGGGAGTCTCACAGGATCTCAAGATGGCCCTTCCTCCATGTTTGTTCCCCTTACCATGACTTTAGTAGGGCAGTATACCAAGATATGGAGGACTGATGATGTAATTTTGTTTCTCCTTTTTTAAATTTCTTTCCCTCCTCCACATGACCCATCCTTTGTCCATCTGTGTCCTGCAGTATCTTTGTGCTTGAGTTTTTGGGTTTTAATGAAAAATGGATTATGGATGGAAAGGAAGATTTTAAACTGTAAAGCAGAAAGGGACTTCGCAATAGAAGTCCATCCAGCTTCCCATAGTTGTGACCCTTTATAGACCTGGCAGTTTTTTCTGCACACTTTAACCCTGGTGACTCTTGTGTGGTGTGGAATAAAACACATCTAGGCTCATTAAAATCTGCCACACATCACTCTTGTGTATGCTTTAAAACATTACATACTTAAAAACAGGAGGCAGTATGGTGCAGTGGGTTAAGGCTCTGACCTGCAAATCTGGAGACCTGGGTTTGAATCCCACAGCCCCCTAGGTGCATACTGTGTGACCCTGAACAAGTCACTTAACTTCCTTGTGCTCCCAGGCTGCACCTGCAAACAAGCTTTCAGCTTACTGTGTCTCACCTGGTAAAATAATTGGTAAAATAAATAAATACAATTAATAGGTTGTGGGAATAAAGCAATCTAGATCTGCAAGTGTATGTGATACAAATCAATGATTTTTAAAATTTAGTTCTAGAAATCCTGGCTCAGAGCATTTTCAACTGATTCAGCTGTAGAGATCAAAGAGGGCTGATTATTACAGTTCTCTATTCCGTATGATGCATGAAGATTGGATGAGGAGAGAGGCTACTGGAATCATAGTTCCCACTCTGAACTACAACACCTACAGTATATCATGAAGGACATGATCTTCCAAGAATCAATCTTTACCATTTATTACCACGTCTGGGTCTGTGCTGGAGGCACTAGGACCCTGTAGAAGCAAAAGCTTTCACAGCTTAGAGCAAGGGGGCCGACATTAGTGACAGCACCGCCCACAAGGTGTATGACGTGGCACTCATGGACTGTCCAGTAACTGACATCGACCCCCTGCACACCTCAGTTCTGTTTTTCCCACCATCAGGGTGACACTGTTTGAGCTGCAGCTTCAAGTTTTTTTTCTATTGCATCACATCTCTCGCTACTGTTTTTTCCAGTGTGGTGTCTTCTGCTTCAGCTGTTTTCAGTGCCAGTTTTTCACCTTTCTCTGTCTCACGGTGCCAAGTGTCTTTTTACACTGGTTTTATTATTTTCTGCTTCAGTTATGTCCAACTCCCAGGGGTGTAAGAAGAAGGATAAGAAGAAAGTTGGTCCTTCCATGCGTCGGTGCCCCTGTGGGAGACCTGTGTCCTTCCGGGATCAGAATGACTGCTGTTGGACCTGCCTTGAAGCTGACCATGATATGGACCACTGCAACACCTGCTTCTCCATGGACTTCCACTTCCTAGAAAGCCGCGCAGTAAAGTGGGGTCATCAGCTCCTTACTTTTGGAGGCAAGCTATGCACTTGGGACTCCAAGATAGGGTCCCTGGGCTCTTCCCCTGAGTCCCTCCCCATTACGTTAGGTACTGAGGGAGACCAGGCTTCTCCTAGTCCTCATCCCACCGAGATGGAGAGCCTGTGGGAGGGGTTTGGTGGACAGTCAGCCTCCCTCGGGGGTGGGCTGGTGAAGCACTCCTCCCAGTCCGTGGCCCCCTCAGGATAGCAGACAGCCCCACTGGTGAGGTCAAAGCTACACATTTGGCCTACACTGGTGGGCACCTTGGCGATGCCACCTTGTGATACCTCAGCTCCTGGCACTAAGATCAGCACTGGTGTATGGCGTGATGCCGGCCAAAAGGCCAGGTCCCTTTCTAACATTACTTGTGGTGCCAGGAGAGGGATGACTTCTCCTGTGGAAGTGTTCTGGATCTCTTCCCCTGAGTGGTCAGATGACCCGGTGGTTGGGAGCCAGGAGGGCCTCGTCTCCTTACAGGACTTTGGCAGTGAAGGGGGTCTTCCTGGGCCTGGTTCTAGGCTTTCGTTTGGGCCGGCTTCATTTCTGGGAGTTTCTCCTCTGCCTAGTGCCACTGGTGGCACTGCTTCTTGGTCATCTCCCGCCGTTGTCTGTGGTGCCAGGTGTCAGCACCATCTGTGGCACTGCAGGGGGTTCAAGTGCCATTTGTGGTGCCATTTCTGCTGCTCCCTTAGAGACTGACATGAGGCCTGTTCAGAGACATAGCCCAATGGGCAGGATCTGTGTGGTGAGGTGGGTGTTGAGCGGTCTTGGTTAGTGACTCACTTCTTGCCCAGGGTAGGTGGCAGTTTGGGCATGAGTCAAAGTGCTGACTCAGGGCTCATCTTACCAGAATCATGGTAGGGATCAGGGCCACCCTGTGTGACCTTCACAGCTACACTGTCTCTGCTGGGGGTCTTCCCTCAAGGGCACCACCTTTTTTTTTTCCCAACATTGTTTATCCCCCAGGGCACTGATGGGTCCTTTTTCCACTCTCTGCCAATCCTGGTTCCCACTCTACCGAGCTCCAACCACTCACCTGATTGGGCCTTCAGGCCTGTCCCCCCAACTTACCCCCCAGGGCTGGGGTTGCCTTTTGCCACTTCAGTTACTTTCCTCGCTGTCTATCTGGCCACCTGCAGCAGAGGTGAAGACCTGGAGGGACCCCAGTCAGTGATGGTGTGGATCTGGTTGTGAGTGTGGTGGTTTGTGGGCAGGGGTTTCATCTGCCCTTCCAGTACCAAATTTCTCCCCATAGTCCTGCCCTCCCCCTAGGAGCATGCCACGTCATAGGATGCGAGCAGGTCAATGCAGTCCCATGATCTTGATGCTCACTTCAGGCCCCTAAACTGAGGCTTCTCCCCTGCACCTCCACCTTTGGTCACCCAGATGGTGGTAGTGCAGTGGAGTGACAAATCCCATCCCCCCTCCCCAGAGGAGAGTGTCCCTGGAATGCTCGATCCTCCTCCCCCTTGCCAGCCCTCTGATGACCCTGGCTCTTTCCTGAACCTGGATTGTCAGCATCATGAGTGGTAGCGCTGCCACTGTGCTGGCGGGCTGGCATAAGGGCACCACCTTGACCACTCCTCACCTGTTGAGTGTTCTTTAGAAGATGGGTTTGTCAGCCCTCCCCCAGATGAGGTCACCTGCACATTCTCATAGCTCTGGCAGAGGACCCAGCCTGGTCATCCATGACCCTGCTCCTCCTCCACTTCCTTGGCCTTCTCCTCCTCCTCATGTCCCAGGCATTTTGGGTCGTATGGGGCCTCTAATCTGGGAACACTTCAGGGCTTCAGTGAGTGCATTCCCTCAGTGCCACAGGTCACTAGATCAGCCCATTTTCCAGCCTGCAACTCCAGCACCACTGCCCCCTGACTCCAGCTTCTCTTCATCTCCCACTCCCTCTTCTGAGGAAAGGGTTACTTCCCTGCATCTGTCCTCTAACGCTGGATACACTTTGTACCAGTAGTTCCTGGCAGAAATGATGAGGGAGCTAGAAATTTCTCATTTCAGAAGCCACAACTCTGCTTACCTGGTGCTATCATTCCTCTGAAATACAGCCGTGACTTGGTAGTCATCCCTCCATGGCCTCAGCTCTGTATGGAGGCAACCAGGGCTGTCAGGCTTCATCCGTCTATCCCTCCTACAGTCCCAGGTGATGTCCAGTGCAGGCATTACGCACACATGGGGGATCCAGTAGACTTACCACATCCCTTGTCTGAAATCCAGCTCCTGGACACCCCCTCTGGGCATAGCTCCCAGTGCATGACCACCCCCCAGACTCACAACCTGTGGAATTTGATGTCTGAGTCATAGAGTGCTCAGTTTCAGTTTATTTGGATATACTGGAATGGCATGTGAGCAAAATTTGCCCATTTTCACAAGCGTCCAGTTTCAGACAAATGCAACAAAAGGTTACATCTCAAAGGCAGGACAGTCAGGGTTCACAGTTGGGGGAGACTGCATACTGGGTGTCAGACAAATTAAATAAAATAATGACAAACAACAGTTTTACTATACAACAAGAAGTGCAGAGGTATAAAGTGCTTGTAGTTCACAGACCAGGGGATTCTGCTTCCATGGGATAAAGGGTGGGATTCAGATCCAGGCTTGGGGAGAAGTGAGCACCATGAAAGGATCATCAGGTGGTGAAGCACCTGCAGATGGAGATCTGAGAAAGGTGAGACTTTAGTTTATTCTTAAAGGAAGCAGTAGTGGGGTATTCAATGACAGCAGGAGGGAGACTGTTGAACAGCTTGGCACCCTTGTAGGAAAAGGTGCTCTGGCCTTGTGTGCTGTGGCAGAAAGGGATGCAGAAGGAGAGGGTGGCAAACCTTTTGATGGACCAGGAGAGGGGGGGACTTGGGGAAGAGAAAGGTAGGATGCTGTCTGGGAGGAGGCCTGGGGAAAGTTTATAGGGAGGTCCAATTAGAGAGTCTGTACAGATCGCAGTGGTGAGTGTGTCTGGGGAGACCCAAAACAAAATGGATGATGCTGTGATATGTGGAGCGGAGTTTGAGGAGATTAATTTGGATAAGGGGTAGATAATAGACTCGGGTGCCATAGTCGAAAAGAGGGATCAAGAAACTGGTGGTGAGCAGGGTCTTGGATTTATTGGTCAGGAAAGGCTTCACTTTGTAAAGCATGCCCAGCCCTTAGTGGGTTTTTGCAATTAGCTGAGTTATATGTGAATCGAAGTTTAGGTGGCTATCAAGAAGCAACCCAAGGTATCTAAATTTGCTGACCCTTTTGATTGTGTTGCTGTTGTTGTCCAGTAATGTGAAATCAAAAGAGAGTGGTTTCCGTATGATGGCGAAAATCATTGATTTGGTTTTCTTCGCATTAAGCACCAGCCCTTTGCACAAGAACTAAGAGTGAAGGTTACTGAAATCACTCTGTAGCTTGCAGAGTAAGACAGAGGGGTTTTTGTCCTTGCAGAAAAGGGCAGCATTGTCCACGTAGAGGATGAGTTTGGTGTTCCTGCAGATTTCAGGAAGAGAACTGACAGCCCAGGAGAAGAGAAGGGGACCTAAAATAGACCTTTGGGGTACTCCAAATTTAATGGGGCAAGGGTTTTGATAGGACACCATTTATATTGGTTTGGTGAGACCTGGAGCTAAGGTAGTTACGAAACCAGGTAGTTACATTGGGTGAGAAGTGTAGGTCAGTTAGGGTGGATAGTGGTGGATACTAGTATTAGGATTATATCTCCTCTATGATAATGCCTCCTCCGAGGCTGCAACCTGCTACTGATTGTAAATATGTACAATGAATGTTACCGAACTGTTACCATTGCGTTTCTACCACTATCTAATTGCTGCTTTGTGCTTCAACTGTTACACTTAGCTACAACCTGTATAGGACAATCTAATCAACGTTTATCCCATTCTCTGTAAATAACAGTTGTAAATGCTGTCCTGTAATTACCGTACTTATCCTGTACCTTAATATGTTCGTGATTTGTCTTACTGCTCTTTATGTTTGTTGACTCTGTATTTGACGTGAAGCCTTTGGAAATAAGTCTTTGACTCAAAGGGTTGAAATTCCTATGATATCATAAAATAAATAAATAGTAGGATATTGTGGTCTACCAGGTCAAAAGCTTTTGTGAGGTCCACAAAAACCGAACCAGTGCACTATCCCTTATTACTTGCTCTATTGATAAAGCTGGTTAATTTGAGGAGGGTGGTCTCAGTGTTGTGGCCAGACCTGAACCCATGCTGGGCTTCTGTTTGTAGTTTATGCTCCTTGAGGAATTCAATGGTTTGCTTGTGCACTATTTTTTCTAGAATTTTAGATAGGGAGACAAGGAGGGAGATTAGTCTAAAGTTAGCGACATAATCTTTGGGCCCAGATTTATGGAGGGGTCTGAGTATGGCACGTTTCCATTTAAATGGATAGGACCCGGTGCAGAGGGAGTAATTGGAAATATTGATGAGGGTGATAGTGATGGAATCCAGACCAATTTGAGGACCCTAGAGTCAGTGTTGTCAGGCCCAATGGAGGGTTTGGAGTCATGGGCCTTGATAAGTTTTACTGCTTCAGTGGGGGTGAGGTAGCAAAAAAAGAAACTGGGGTGAGGTTTCAGGGGGGCTGGGGAGTGGTGTGTGAGGAGCAGAGCTAGGGTGGACTTGTATCTATCAAGATCACCGAAATAGTTGTTAAAAAGGGAGGAAACTACCATTGGATCAGTGGTTGTTCATGCATTGGAAGAAAGGCTGTACGGCTCATTTGGCTGCTGTCTCCCGATGAGGTTGTTAAGGATGTTCCAGGTGTGCCTCGAATTGCCCCAGGAGCTGTGCTTCTTCTCAGTGAGGTAGGCAATTTTGGCAGACAGGACAGCAGATTTGCATTTGTTGCAGAGAGTTTTGTAGAACTGAAGGAGGTGGGGGAGCTTCTGCTTCCTGCATTTTAACCAGGCACAATCTCTTTCCCTCATGAGTTTGCAGATATCAAAGGATATCTACTCATGGCTGTTGCCCTTAATCCTAATTTTCTTTTGGGGAATGAAGAGGTCACAGATAGAAAGGAACTTGTTACTAAACTCATTAAGGGTGTTGTCGATATCCTTAATGGATTTGGTAAAAGACCAGTCTGGGGCCCAGGCTGCTTGGTGGAATCGGGATGGATCAAGTTTTTTGACCTGTCTAGCTTGGATGAATTTGTGCTCCCAGGTAGTGGTTGTAGCGGACCAGAAGCAGTAGAGCCACAGTGGTCACTAATGGAGTCAGGGAGAACACCAGAGGCAGTATCGTGGGAGGGATGAGAAACAAGGATCCAGTCGAGCAGGGAGTCAGAACCTCTTTTGTAGTTAGTGTGTATTGGGGAGGTGATGATCTGATGGAGGCCTATGTTGATGATGGATTCCTTAGCCACGTGGGACTGGAGGGACTGCCAGTTTGTGTTAAAATCCCTAAGGATTATCCATTCTCTACTGGTGGAAAAGATTATTTGATTTTAAGGAAATCATCAAGTTCATTTGAGGGGGTGCCGGGGGGAAGATAGGTGACACTAGTCGTTATTATTTTGTTGTTTCCAAGTAGGATGTTGATAGATAGGAATTCAAGGTTGGGAGTCATGAGGGGTGCAACTAGTTTGGAGACAGAAAGGTGATTTGCTATCCAGAGGAGGTATCCATCTCCTCTTTTGCCATGTCTGTCCTTCCTGAAAAGGGAGTACACATCAAGGTGTATTTTCCAGGAAGGGATTTTATTGGTAAACCATGTTTTGGTAAGTGCAATTACATCAAAGGAGTTGGATGATAGCCAAGATTCTAGGGACATTTTTTTTGGCTAATAAGCTTTGTATATTGAGGTGCAATATTTTCAGCTGCCCGGATTGTGTGGAGGAAGGACCATGGTTTTTGCATTGGCAATGGGAGGGCCTGGGTTGGGGTTAATGGACCCAGAAAGAGTAGGAGGAGCCTCCTTTGTCTATTTTGTGTGAGGATGAACAGCTTAAGGGGTCTACGTTTAGTGAGTAGTCTAATGGTAATGTGAATGGTGGAGAGGGAGGGTGAGCACTTGTGCAGGAGTTATGGTTTGTGAGTGTTCTAGGCAGCATGTGCCATGCTTTGTATTGCAGCACATCAGACACATCTGACAACCTATGGCAGGCATCTGTGGGCAACGCTGGGACTACAGGCTGTGTGACACCTTAGGGTGCGTGACAGTGATAGCAGGGATACTTTGCATTTTGAGTATCTCCTTGTAGCCAACGAACTGAGAACAGTGCTTTGTAAATCATTAGAGGGAGTGCTGGGTATTTTAGTTCTTGACTCTGTGAACTACGGGTGCTCAGTAGAATGAAGGGGTCTTACCTGTGCTTTTTAAATCAATATTTGCTACTTTTAATGAGTCCTGCTAACTCAGAGCATTGTAAGGCAGTGACTATTACTTTTAAAATACTTATTTTGAGACACTAGATCTCAGACTCGCTCTGTGAGGTCACATGACCCCCAGAGTCTTCCGGGTTTGGAGCTACAGAAAAGGCGCTCCATGTGAGCGGAGCAAGTGTTTGTCCTGTGCCAAGACATGTGCCAAGACCTGTACATCTTGTGTGGGTTTTGTGGATTTGGCAAGGGAAGGTGAGAAAGACGAACAATTTATTGAACACTTGGATTACATATTAAAGTGACTAGTGTATTTAATATACTGGTTTTGTAATCACTAAACTCAATAGTAACATGTCTTATATGGCAGATAAAATAATGACAGTCAATGGTGATGTGGGGATAAATGTCCCAATTGTAGTATGTACTCCATAATAAAGGAGAAGATAGTTCCCCAAGTGTCTGTATGTAACAAATGTAGGCATATTGAGTCTTTAGAAAACGAGATGTATGCATTCAAAAGTAGAATGGCTAATATTGAAAAAAGCCAAAAAGAAATGCTTCAAAGGTTCAAGGAAAGAGAAAGAATACCTAGTTTTAAAGAACAAATACAAGAGAAAGATCTAACACAGCATGATAGCATTGAAGTTGTTAGTACTTAGAATGAGGCTCCCATTTTAACCAGGAATAGTAGGTTTAATAATGACCTTTTAATACCAGCTGAATTTGATAAAGATATGTTGAACAGACCAGAACACACACATAGAAAAAGGGAAAGAGAGGAAGGAGTTACAGATGCTGATCAAAATTGGTTTTTAGTTCAGAGTAATAAAGTTGCAAAAAAAAAAAAGGGGAGGAGAGCTGAAAATTTTAACCTACCACTACAAAACAGATTTGAACCTGTACAAGAACAAACAAATTCATTGTCTCCTACATGAACAAATACTATAAATGATGCCCTAGAAAGGGAAACTAATACAAATCCCTCTGAGCAAACATCAGTGAATACTGGGAAAGGAAATTACCAAGAGATTGACAAATCAAAACAAGTATTAGTTAATCGAAGATTCGATCATCAAATATCTTGGTAAAACTATTTGTGATAAGGACAAGAAAAACAGATCTCTTATCAGTCTCAGGGGAAGTAAAGTACTTGACATAACATTAATGGTGGAAGATCCCCTAAAATATTATGAAAAAGGAACCTTGGTAATTATACATGTTAGAATAACTAACATCCTACATGATACAGTATTCAAAATAAAGCAGGATTATGTAGCCCTGTCAAATAAAATTCTTGAACTTGGTTTCCAAGTAGCCTTCTCTGAGATTTTGCCGACACCAAAACATTCCCCCTACTTCCATGCAAAAACAAAAGAGACTGGTAGATATATTGGTGCCTTAGGCAAGACATAAAGCGTAGTACTTATTGGGAGGAGTTTGTCCAAGGAACTGACCTTCTCAGCTGGGATGGTTTACATCTCAGTAGAAAGGGAACAGCAAAACATGGCAAACGACTGAACAAATTTATTTCCCAATATTTAAACTAATGTCCAGGGAGGAGGGATTGGATGACATAAATGTTTCCAACCATAAACAGAATTTGCTAACAGAAAAAGATGAAGGGTTAAAGAGCTTAACAAATATGCAACAAATTAATATAAATAGAAGTAATAAAAACAGTAATTTTAAATTGCTTTTGACCAACTCCCAAAGCTTAAAAAATAAAATGGCTGAATTAACTAATATTATGGTAAAAAATAACATAGACATCTGTGGTATTACAGAGACATGTTTCATTCAAGGAGATTGGGGTACTTCCATTCCTGGCTATACACGTTTTGATAAGCATAGAAATTCCAGGAAAGGAGGTGAGGTTGCTTTATTCATAAAATATAGCCTGAAACCGATTAAACTTAACTTAGAAGTAGCTCAGAAAAAGGATAATGAGTTGATATGGGTTAAGGTGGCACTTGAGATAAGCTATTTAACTATTGGACTAGGAATGGGTTATAGATCTCCCAATTTAAAAACCAAGGAAACAATAGAATTTTTAAATGAAATCGAATGTATGGACCTTCAGGGTGATACTATTTTGACTGGAGACTTTAACTTCCCCCATATAGATTGGAAGTCTGTGGTAGGAAATGCAAAGATTGAAAAATAATTTATTGATATAATACTCCAGAATAATTTTGAACAAAAGGTACACACAGCCACAAGAGGTAATAACATACTCAATTTAATTTTTACCAATTTTGATATTGGTAAAAATAGCCCTATAATGATCCCCCCTTTGGGTGGAAGTAACCATATGATTGTACAACTAATAATGCAATTAAATAAAAATAAAGTGACAAATGGGGTTACAGCATTTAAAAATTATTACAAAGCAGATTTTGCTAAAATAAAAACGTATTTAAATAATTGGGATTGGAATACAGAACTAGAGAGACATAACCTTGAAAACACATGGAGAATATTAAATGATAAAATTCAAAACTGCATAAAGAAGTGGGTTCCTGATAGGAAAAAATATAATAACGCTAAAAGGTTGCCCATTTGATGGAACAATAAAATACAAAAAAGTATTAGAAAGACAAATAAGCTGTATAAAAAATATGAAATGAAAACTACTAAGTTAAACCTAAACAAATATAAAATCGTGGATAAAAAATGCAAGAAATTAATTAGGCAAGCTAAACAGGACATGGAAAAAAAATGTGGTGATTAAAGTAAAGGATAATAAAAAAAAACTATTTAATTATATAGATTCTCTTAGAAATAATAATATAGGCTCTATAATACTGAGAATGGTGAACTAGATAATGTATGTGATATGGCAGCTCTATTTAACCAATATTTCGTATCCATTTACACCAAAGAAGAGACTAAAGTATGGAATTTACAACCACCGATTTTGCAGGGTATGACCTTTACAACTCTTGAAGTAACTAATGTGATTAAAAATATTAAAACCACTAGCTCCCCTGGACCTGATGGTTTTAGTCCATTATTTTTAAAAGAACTTGTGGCAGAACTTGCTGGACCAGTTATAAGGCTCTTCAATATCTCATTGTCTGAGGGCAAAATAATTCAAGAATGGAATAAGGCTATGGTCATTCCAATCTTTAAAGGAGGAGCTAAACAAAATAAACAAAATTATAGGCCAATTAGCATAACTTCCATACTAGGCAAAGTACTTTAAAGTTTAATACAAAAACTTAGTATTGACCATCTTAATCAAATGGGACATATGGACCTTACACAGCAAGGTTTCTGTCAAGGGAGGTTATGTGTCACCAATTTAATACATTTCTTTGAACCAGTGAGTGCAGCCCTGGATAAGGGAATATTGGTTGATGTGGCTTATCTGGACTTTTCCAAAGCTTTCGACAAGGTTTCACACAATGTAATAATTGAAGAACTAATTCAACTTAAATTGCACCCTAACATAATTAGCTGGATAAATTTGTGGTTGCATGAAAGGAAGCAAAGGGTTGTAATAAGGGGATACACATCTGACTGGGGATCAGTGATCAGTGGCGTGCCACAGGGTTTGGTACTTGGACCGATTTTATTTAACATATTAGACTCTTCCATGCAGACTACGTCAGGGACTTGGATGAGTAAATACGCCGATAACTGTAAAGTCGGAGGTATTGTTACTGATCAGGTCACTGCTTCCCTATTTCAAGCTAATTTAGCTCAATTAGCAAACTGGGCAAAGGAGCATAAACTAGTTTTTAACAAGAGCAAATGTAAGATCATGCACTTAGGTAGGAATAACCCTTGTCATGAATACAAATTAAATGGTGTTCAATTAAGTGTAACTGATAATGAAAGGGACCGTGGAGTTTATATTACACCTGACCTTAAGTCAGATAAACACATGAATATGACAATGAAAAAATGCTATGGTATATATCATTGCATTAAGAGAAATATAAAGAGTCAGAGCACTGAGGTTATAGTGCCACTGTATACGTCCTTGATTAGACCCCATCTGGAGTATTGCTCTCAGTTCTGTGCACCTTACACTATTGAAGGGAAAAATAAAATCGAGAAGGTACAGAGGAGGATCACTAAAAAATTAACAATATGAATATTAATTCATATGGAGAAAGACTACATGAATTAAATCTTTACTCCATGGGGTACAGGAGAATAAGAGGTGACTAATGCCTTGCATCTAAGGCATGTTTCAATGTAATTTTCCTATATACACTAGGGTTACAAAAGCAAAATACAATTAGTTTAAACACAAGGTCACATATGTATAACTATAAGGGTGAAGTGAATAAGACATCCAAAAGGAATCATTGGTATAATCAAAGAATTATTACAATATGGAATAAACTCCCCAGCTATGTAATTGAAAGTGAAAATATGGAAACATTTAAAATTATTATGAATGAAAAACATTTTTATTACCATTAAATATTATGGTGGCAAGTTCACTAAAGGACCTTGGTCCACTGAACTTGAAACCAATTCTATGATTCTATGAGCTACTGGCATCCTTGCCAGATTGTGAGGCAACCAGACAGGCCATTTGCTTTTCCAGCCAGGGCCTGGAGCTGTCAAGGCACCAGTCAAGGGCATCTTATGACAACAATGAGGTAGCTTCTAGGCTGGTGGGAACAGCACCTGCATTCAGTGAACAGCATGGCTTCATCCCTTCAAGTTGTCATCCTTGGCTCGGTGTAGGGCATTGGTATCACGTTTCCAGGGGACCCACTTTTTCTCCTGCAGATCAGGTGTGAGTTGGCAGGATGAATTCTTGCTCCCAGGCCGTGGGAGCCTCTGCCTGCCCCTGACCAGTATCGAGCCTTGCCAGACTTGTGAGGGGGCCCTGTTTCTCTGTGATCAGCCCCGCTGGAGGCTGAGGGAACAGCCATTTCCCTCGGGAGAGCCAACACCACCCTTCTTGGGTAGTAAGCTTGGTACTCTGACCTAGACATGATAATAAATGGTGAAGATTGATTCTTGAAAGATATGAAATTTACATACTCACCGTAATTGTTGATCTTCCAGAATATCTTCACCTTTTATTACATTTTATTATATCATTGACAGAGCCAGGTCTCTGGGCAGTTCCCTCTCTCTTTCTCTTTTCTTTATCCTTCTTCTTTGCCCCTTGGGCATATGTTGTGTTTTGCAAAATAAAAAAAGAAAGGGAAAGAAGAGGGGCACGGTTCCTAGATGGCCCATATCCCATCCATCCTTAAAAAAACAAGGGGGGGTCTTTGTTTTTCCATTTCCCCTTCCCCTCTCATCACTGAACTTACATGTCTCATGGCTAAGGCCAGACTGTATTTTTCGTTTATCCCTTCCATCTTCCCAGTAAGTCTAGGGGTAAGCCCCTTGTTCTTTTACAAAAAAAGAAAGAGATAAATCATTTTTAAGAAAGCCAACCATATGTAGATCCTTCTCCATCTCCTTTTTTCTTTATCTTTTTCAGAACATATAGAAAAAAAAGAGAGAGAAGTACTGGAGTGAAGAAGAAGAGAAGAAGACTTCCTTCCCCAATAGCCTTATTGTTTTGCTCTTGCCGAGCATTATTGCCTTCCTACTTTCCGGAAGTCATTTATTATTCCTTCTTTTTTTTCATTACCTTGCTGCAGCATCTCTCAAGACAACAAGCTATGCTTGGGGTTGCATCTATATGTGTAGCCTCCCTGCCCTCCTCAGGGTACAGCACTTTCTGGGCCCCAACTAGTTTCCAACTCTAGTCCACCAGTCGGGCTCTGTCTTTTTCCCCTTCATTCTCCTCCCGGGCTCTCCTAAATGGGGTCCTGTGGTTTTGCCCTTCCCTTCTTCTCTCTTTTTTTCCCTAGGTTTTTCCTTCTGGGGTCCTCTTCCCTCTTGTCAGGCCCTCTTCTCTTCTTCTTGAGGCTGTTGCCCAGATTGCAGATCTCTGTTTTTAAAATAAAGAGTAAACCCACAACCTAGACTCCCACCCCCCCCCCAACTCCTCTTCTTCTCCTTCTCCTCAATAACTGGGTTTTATCAGTTAGTTTCTTTTATATTCTGTATCTGTTTCTCTATTCCTTGGGCAGCCTTACCTCTCTCTTTTCTTTTCTCCCAATTGTTTCCCTCCTGGCAACAGAACTGAGGTGTGCATTGAGCCAGCATCGGTTACTGGCCAGTCCGCGAGGGCCATGCCTTATGTCTACCTCGTGGGCAGTGCTGTTGTGGACATCTACCCCATACCTTTAAGCTGTGAAAGTTTTTGCTCCCACAGGATCCCAGTGCCTCTGGCACAGATGTGGTAATAAATGGTGAAGATATTCTGGAAGACCAACAATTATGGTGATTATGAAATTTTCGTTTTCTTAGTTACCTACTCCTTTGAACTTCACATAACCTGACTGCCAGGTTGTTTATTTAAAAATGTGCACCTACTTTGGTACCCTAATTCTTTTTCAAATAATGAACCACAGTATATAGTGTGGTTAACTTCATTACTTATGAATTTCAATTAAGTGAAAACTATCACTTGCAGTTCACACTGGTTAATTACATATCTGACATCACACCCATAAATAGCAGAGTATTAACCATGAATTAGTGTTAAAGGAGATAGGAAATGATTTTCTAACATTTTTATTAGTTTAATAAATCCTGAACATCAAACAGTGGCCTGTGTGTGTGTTTTTTCTGTTGTAACAGCTTAAAACGTTCATTTATATGATACTTTCAATTTTTCAGAGGAGAATCAGCCTGTCTTTTTTTGAATCGGGAGTCAGCACATGTCAGGCTTTGAAATGCCCACGTCACTGACTCCCATTCAGCATCAAGCATGTGGCTGCCTGTTGCCTTATAGCGCAAGTACAGTCCTGACCTCTTTGTCTCACAAGCAGTTTATTTAATGAAAAAACTAAAATGGACACCGTATGTTTGAGACTGCCGTTTGGGTAAAGGAAAAGGCAGAATCGAGGGCAGTACAGGAATGAGTGATTTTAGAAGAAAGAAAATTAAAAAAACTCTTTTCTTGGCTCCTTTAGTGAACAAGACCCCCCAAACATCAGTCACTTATTCCAGGTAAAACAAACTCTGCTATTTTTTACTGATATCCTTCCCCTCACCACATGCAAAGCAGTTGTTTTATTTTTTAAACTGCAACCGCCACCACACATCCATGCTCACGTCTCAGTGGTACACTCATTAGTGGCGTTCCCATCACTTTCTCCCACATGGCAGAGAAAATAGTTTTCTGAAATCATCTTTTTATTTAAATATTAAAGAAAGTGACCTTAGTGCAGTAGCTCATGAACAAGCCTGATAGCTGCAATCCCGAGTCTTATGCTCTCAAGGTGTACTTACCCCAACGGCTCTGCCACATGGCACTCACTACAGTCCCATCAGCAAGGAAAGGGCAGAATTGAGGGCAGCACAGGAGTCAGTGCTCGCAAGTGATTTTAGAAGGGAAAAAACTTAATCTGGCTTCCCATTGCTGTAATGTCAGTTCTTCGAGTGCATGTAGTGTTTGGGGGAGGGGGTGCAAGCAGAAGACTGGACGAGGCCAGGAGAGAGAGCAGTGAGCGATCACTCTGTTGGAAACGTGAAAAGAAAATAGGATTCAGTAAAAAAAAGTATTCTCCTGAAAGATTACAAAGGGATATGAGAGAGTTTTTTTTCAGTAATGGCAGGCAATAGATTTTTTGCTGTCACGAATGTAAAGTAGTTGCCGTTTCTGTCAGTTGCCGTTAGTGAAGACAGAGCTTTGCTGTGATTCATTTACAGTGCACAGTATTTTCAAATGGTTTGAGGATGAAATGGCAACTCAAGATGAGTAGTGGCAAACTAAGCAAGCCTTCTACCACACTAAACATTTATAAATACATTAATTTATTCAAGCATTTCATGCCATTTCATCCTCTGACCATTTGAAAACACTAGCTGCACTGTAACTGAATCACAAAGCTTTATCTTCACTTAGGACAGCTGACAGAAATGGCAACTACTTTACATTCATGACAGCAAGGAATCTATTGCCTGCCATTGCTGAAATAAACACATGGTCTTCCAAGTCCGATCTGACTCGCAGAACCCAGTCAGCGCCAAATAAGGAAGCTACTCCCACTTTCCAGAGCGCACCTGCTCATCCACCATGCTATGAAAAGCATTGCAGTTTCCTTGGTGACACGTGCCCAACTGAGCTGAGCCGCGATTTTCAGAAGACCCCTCCAGAATACGAAAAAAGACATGAAATATCATCCAGGGGTCACCTGAATTGAAAATAAAACCCATACACAAGTAAATGTCACCGAGAAGACACATCCTGTCCACAAGACACCACTGGACAAAAATTAAAAAATAAATGGCGTTGAATCAGTGTCCATTTCAGTTATTTCATTAGATAAACTGCTTGTGAGACAGAGAGGTCAGGACTGTATTTGCACTGTAAGGCAACAGGCAGCTGAGGGGTGGTGGGGTGGTGGGGGTGCAGTATCCAACAGATGAGTGATTGCTTCAGACAGAAGTATATACCAGATGAGAGTGTGGCTTCAGAACTCTGTGCAGCAGCCACATGCTTGATGCTGAATGGGAGTCAGTGACGTGGGCATTTCAAAGCCTGACATGCGCCGACTCCCGATTCAAAAAAAGACAGGCTGATTTTCCTCTGAAAAATTGAAAGTATCATACAAATGAACATTTTAAGCTGTTACAACAGAAAAAAAACTCACACACAAGCCACTGTTTGATGTTCAGGATTTATTAAACTAATACAAATGTTAGAAAATCATTTCCTATCTCCTTTAACTGTGAATGGCAACGCCTTAAACCCGCACTCAGTACTCCAAGTATCTGAAAATGGAACAAGTTATGTCATTAACTAAAACATGGGTACCGGAGAACAACTGTGGTCTCAAGGCTTATTCTGCCTCAGCTTCTTTCAATGAAATTACCAACTTACTGTTCAGAAGTACATGTGAATTATCTTCTATATGTTAATATGGCATAGAATGTGTTATAATCCCAGAAGTTTGCATACAACAGAATTTTATTACAATGTGGTAGATGTAGTCCACAATCTAGTCACTTTGTTGTTGTTTTGTTTGTGTGTGTTTTCACATTGGTTTATTTGTTTGTGCAGTCTTGTTTTGGTCTGGAATGCAGAATTTTCTGGCCCTTTTACACTGTTCATCCAGGCCCTTTTGTTCATTAAATGGAAAGGCTGTTGTCCAGAGGAAAGAGAAGCTAGAGTGAATTATTTTGCCTCCAAGTCTAGGCCGATGTTTTAAAATACTGTAGACCTGGTGAGGGGATAGGGCTGCCCTAGAGGGTGGCAGGGCAAAAAATTAGGAGGGCAAAAACGTATATGGAAGAGAGAATTACTAGGCAGGCCAAAAGGGGAGATAAAACTTTTTTTTAGGTATGTGGGGGACAAGAGGAAGGCAAGGCAGGGGATAGGGGATAGGGAGGGGGAGCACTGCTGGAGGGAGACTTTGAGAAGGCTGAGGTGCTGAATAGCTACTTTTGCTCGGTCACTACAGTGGAAGGGGAGAGGAAGGTACCAGAGTTAAAGAAGAGAGGAGGGCATGACAAAAGAGTAGATCCCAGCCCGTTCAGCGAGGACAGGGTAAAAGAAGAACTAGAAAGGTTGAAAATAATGGGGCCAGATGGGCAATGGGGCCAGACAGCTTGCATCTTGGTGTACTCCAGGAACTGAGGGAGGAGCTGGCGGCACCTCTGGCTGATTAACTTGTCCCTGGATACTGGATGGGTGCCAAGTAACTTGAAGACAGCAAACATGGTGCCACTGCATAAGGAGGGCAGCGGGGAGGAGATGGGGAAACTATCGCCTGGTCAGCTTCACCTCAGTGGTGGGGAAGGTGATGGAGGTGTTATTAAAGGAAAGAGTGGTAAACTGCCTGATAGACAGCAGACTACTGGACCATAGGCAGCATGGCTTCACAACTGGGAGGTCATGTTAGTTGAACCTAATAGAGTTCTTTGATTGAGTGACAAAGGTGGTTGATCAGGGAGGGACAATGGACGTGGCCTATCTAGACTTCAGGAAGGCCTTCAACTCCGTCCCTCACAGAAGGCTGGTAGATAAGCTGGAAGGCATATGGGTGGGACAGAAGATAATTAGGTGAGTAGAAAACTGGTTAAAGGACAAATGCCAGAGGGTGGTGGTCAATGGGGTACATTCCAGGGAGATGGTGTGACGAGTGGAGTGCCCCAGGGGTCGGTACTGGGACACCTCCTTTTTAATATCTATGTTAGTGATATAATGAACAAGATGAAGGGAAGGGTGTGCCTACTTACAGACGGTATGAAGATCTGCAATAGGGTGGACATCCCAGGAGGGGTGGAGGCCATGAGGGAGGACCTGATTATTCTGGAAGGGTGGTCAGAAACTTGCAGCTGAAGTTCAGTGCCAAAAAGTGTGCAGTGATGCACATGGGGCATAAAAACCCACAAGCAGCCTATACTCTTGGCAGAGTATGATAGAGACATTTAAATATGTGAAGGGGATCAATAAAGTGAGGGAGAGAAGCTTCTTTAAAAGGAAGGTGGGTTTAAAACTAGAGGGCATAGTCTAAGATAGAAGGAAGAAGATTTAGGGGGGTACCACTAGACCACCAGGGATATAGGACACGTTCTTTTATTTATAAATGCCCGCGATCGGGCAGGCAGCGGTCCACTGGACCACCAGGGATATTGGACAAATTCTTTTATTTATACAGTTGCCCGCGATCAGGCAGGCAGTGGTCCACTGGAGCACCAGGGATATTGGACGAATTCTTTTATTCATACAGATGCCCGTGATCAGGCAGGCAGTGGTCCACTGGAGCACCAGGGCTATTGGACAAATTCTTTTATTTATACAGATGCCCGCGATTGGGAAGCCAGCGGTCCACTGGACCACCAGGGATATTGGGGAATTCATTTTTTTTCATTACAAATGCCCACGATCGGGCATGGGGGGGTGCCGCCAGGTGCAGCCGGAACTCGGGTGGCCACCCACAGGTGGCAGCTGCCGTGTTGCGCCCTGCAATGCGGCAGCTCACCTCTGGGTGGCCATCAGTTGTTCCTCTTTTTTTTAGATCAACTTTGTGCTGGCACAGGTAGGAGTTAACGCTTGCATGGCTCTGCACATTCCGGGCTGAATATCGGGCTGTACAGGGTGTGCATGGCACCCCACACCTGCGCTTCTGAATACATTACTGATGCGCTCCGGCGCATCGGGATTTATGCTGCACCGCTTTGAATATCGTGCTGGGGTGCATCAGTGGGTTGCGCATGGAGCAACACTGTTGCGCCATGCGCAACCCTTTTGAATATCTTGTCCCCTTGTGTGTGGTTGGCAAGTCTTTGAAAATGTAGCTCTTTTGGGTTGTGCTTAATTCACACCAAGGCTCATAGGTACAAGAAAACAGCAAAAATAATTCTCAACTAAAGTGTCACAGAGTTTTTTTTTGTAACTGTTACCATATTGATTTATTTTTGTTTCTAATTTGCTTATCTGCTATCAGTCAGTCAAATCTTTATTGACCGATTGTAACAAGCAGCCATTTTTTGTTTGGATAGCCAATTATTGCTGCCTTTTGTTCTGCTAATTTCCTCTCACCTACGCCTTCTCTAAACCCTCCCAGCTACTTCTCGGCTTTTGTTCTAGTTCTTACCCCCTGCTAGCCCTCTGTCTCTAGCCACCCTCGTCCCTGTCTGCCCTCCTCTACTTATTGCTTAACGCTCTCTCTTCTCTCCCACAGCGCCTGAGGCCCCTGACTGGGCTCTTGCTTCTCTTGGCAGTGCGGCTCTCTTTCTGAAGCTGCCGCCCACCTTCCCAGACCCGAACTCGCCGCCGCAGTAAAAAAGGGCATCTCCTAGTTGACTACAGCTCCTCTGGGAACAGATTCTCAGATTGCCGCTAGAGAGCGGACAAAGACACGGTTTACCCACCCACCATAAGCCCTGTTCAGATACAGTAGCTGCGCTGCTGTTCAAAATCGGGTGCCCAGCTGGTTTAATTTTCTGGTTGGCCAGCTGCTGCCAAACTGACCGTCTATTGGTTGATTGCTCTCCTGGACTTTTCCTTAGCTTTCCTAGGCTCTGTTTCAGATAGTCTTGTCAGAAATTGCCAGCCTGATTGTTTAAAACTGTTTACAGCTATTTTTTGTTTAGATAATTGTTAGTTGTTTACTGCTACCATTTAACTACTCTGCCAACTACTGCTGCCTTTTGTCCTGCTAATTTCCCCTCGCCTACGCCTTCTCTAAGCCCTCCCAGCTACTTCTTGGCTTTTGTTCTAGTTCTTACCCCCTGCTAGCCCTCTGTCTCTAACCACCCCCACCCCTGTCTGCCCTCCTCTACTTATTGCTTAACGCTTTCTTCTCTCCCACAGTACCTGCATCCCCTGACTGGACTCGGCTGCTCCCAGCGGTGTGGCTTTCTTTCTGAAGCCGCCGCCCGCCTTCCCAGACCCAAACTCACCTCCACACTGAAAAGCGGCATCTCCTAGCTAACTACAGCTCCTCTGGGAACCCTGCCAGCATTTTCCTATCAGCAGCTTATATTTTACTACCACTAGAGGGCCTTTTGTTCCCCTCTACAAGAGCTCTCCTTTTTTTCTCTTTTTTTCAACTTGCTTGCTTGTTCTTATTAAAAGGAGCATTTGTTCACTGCATAACCACTGTCCAAATAAGGCCTTGATTATGGGTTACCTAGGTTAGTACCTACTGACCATGATATTGGCTACATCCTGCATTCATTCCTACAACAAAGTTCCTCCACATCTGCTAAGTACTAGCACTGGGATCTATGGTAATCTACACTGTACACCTGATTTTGCTACTGGCACATCTGAAACCTCAGTTACAAGCAAGTCCTCCTTAGAGTGACTGCCTTTGGGTGCACAGAAATGGTGAACACTGAGTTCTGCTTGGCCATATCTATGCCTGTGTCTTCCCTTTAGCCTAACTATCCAGCATTGCCATAGCCACAAACTCCCTCTGTCACAGCGGAAGTTCAAACTTAGCTACAGACGCCTAAAACCTACTCGATTCATCTCATCCTGTTGCTCCTCCTAATATCAGGCAATGTACACCCCAACCCTGATCCTGCAGCACAACCCACGCCTTGCTCTGCAAAAAAGGCAGGGAGCCATAACATTGGCTTCTATCAATATCTGCAGCTTGATTAAGAAGCTTGGTGACCTCCATGTCTGGATCCAGTAGCACAACCCAGACGTCATCTCAATAGTTGAAACTTGGCTGTCACCAAAAATACCAGATGCTGCGGTCCAAATACCTGGTTATCCACTCTTCAGGCATGACACAGTTAAGGAGTGTGCCCTTCCTATACCTAACCTAGGCTGTAACATACAGATTCTCCCCATAAAAATTCTACTAGGGGCTCAAAACAAGTCACTTACTATCCTGTCGGTATGTATTCCCCCAAGTAAGCAAACTGCTGGATTTGACAAGGTCATGGAACACATAAGAAGTCAGCACCTTGAAACTAAAACGATCATCCTGTGTGATTTCAATATTAATTGGATCTTGCAGGGAACTGGCTGCTTTAAGGACACGGTCTCGGCACTCCACTTCACCCATCTTGTGAGCACACCAACAAGAACTAATTACAAAACTGGATCAAGCACCCTACTAGACTGGGTCTTCTCCATCACCCTGAGCATATCTCAGATGTCACCGTGCACCCTGACTCCGTAAGTGACCACTTGCCAATTACTTATAACTGGTCATATAAATATATCAAGCCTCCACCCCTATCAACACTTAATAGGAACTTAAAAGGGGTCACCTCGAGCTCTTCAGACAGCAACTACGTAACATTGACTGGGGCCGACTTGACATGGAGACCGATGTAGATAAAGCACTGGAGCACTTTATATCTAAATTCAGCGAGGCATGTGACATTCATGCACCTGTAAAATACTCTAAGATCAAGAGTGCTAGCAACCGGTGGATTTCTCCCCCCCCACCCCTTTATTGAACTAATGAAAACCAGGGACCTATTATTATTAGGTGCAGCCCATTGTAACCATATAATAAATGATTATTTTCAAATTTTTCCCAAGTTCTTAAGCACTGTATGTTATTAGTTGGGCTCCATCTATGTAACCAATTATTGAAACATTTAAATTTGTCTTGTTCTTTTGTGGCTTGCCCTAGGTACAGGGAGAACTTCAGATACTATTGGAGTTGCTTTGTTGTCCTGTACCGTTTTTATTGCTATTTCCATTTCCTGTATTATATCTTCCACCTCTTGCTTTCCAAAATTATTTGTTCCTACATGTAGGATTCAGATCATTGGGTTCAGAGACATTTTGTAACATTCCTGGAAGTAGTTGAATGATGTCCTTAATTGTTGCCCTACTATAGCTGCAGCTGGAAACATTCTCTTTATTTCCCCTAGTAGTGTATCTATCAGTAAATCTTGTGATTGAATCACCTAGTATAAAAAATTGTCCTGATACAGCTTTATTATGTTCTGAGGAGTTTGTAATATTAGTATAATGTTCATCCTGTACATTGTTTATATTTTGTACTGATGGGTCAGTCATGCTCTCTTGTCCAGTGTTAGCATAATCTTATAATGGCATAGTGGGAGGGTGGGGGATAGTTGTACTGACGAGAGTAGTCTTGATATTTTGCTGTAATGCAATGATCTTGTTTAATGGGGGTGTGGGGAAGGGACAAGTGGTAGCAGTAGTGTCACCATCTACTACTGTAGTTAAGGGGCCAGAGGCAGCAGTAGTGCCACCATCCACTACTGTAGTTAAGGGGCCAGAGGTAGCAGCAGTGCCACCATCCACTACTATAGTTAAGGGGACAGAAGTAGCAGTAGTGCCACCTTCCACTACTGTAGTTAAGGGGCCAGAGGGTAGCAGCAGTGCCACCATCCACTACTGTAGTTAAGGGGCCAGAGGTAGCAGTAGTGTCACCATCCACTACTGTAGTTAAGGGGCCAGAGGTGGCAGTAGTGTCACCATCCACTAATGCAGTTAAGGGGTCGAAGCTATTGAAGGGATCTAAATTAAAAGTCTCTGCTTTTCTCCCCCTTTTTTTTTTTTACCAGTCTTTTGGATTGAACATCGTACCAGTTAGCATCTAAAGTCTCCTGTGTGTCATTGTCCCTTGCTCATTTTCTATTTGTTGTTACATTCGGACATAGTTTAGTATTTGTTTTATCTGGTTTGTTTGTTTGGTTTGAACAAATACTGATATTTGGGCCTACTTCCTAGCTACGTGAAGCGCAGGGAGATGTGCTTATGCATATACTTAGGACCTGGCCTTGGGTTTCTGAAGATTTGTCCTCTGGTATTGTACTTTGGCCTGAACTTGATTCTGCAATCTCTATTTTCTTAAATAAGCTGAAATCGCCTAAAAAAGGCAATGATTGTGCAATCTATATCAAAGACTCCCTGTCATGGCACCCTGTAGCAACTCCATCACTTTCTGCCTCGGCCCAGAGTCTACCAATAAAAATTGTCCTAGGTCCCAACCATAAAGCCCTGACTATTGTCTCTGTATACATCCTGCCCAGGGACCCTAAACCTGGCTTCAACGATGTCCTAAACTTTATCAACTCTCATCCTCCTGAAGCTGAACTTATTCTACTATGAGATTTCAACATAAACTGGTTAGCATCAGGTGCCAGTGCCTATAAAGACTCCATCTCAGCTGCTAACCTCACGCAAATGGTAAACTTCCCTACTAGGATTAACTACGAGACTGGCACCAGTACCCTTCAGGATTGGGTCCTCACCACTCACCCCACAAGGATTTCTCGTATGACCGTTCTCCCAGACTCTCTCAGTGACCACTCCCCAGTCATATGTGCATGGTCTAACAAATTCCTCAAGCCCCCTCCCAAAATTATCGCTAGCAGAGTCCTTCTTCGTGGAAAACTTCCACCTCTCAAACAATACCTGCTTCTACAAGACTGGCTACCCATCTACGAAGCAACAGATGTTAACTTGTCTTTTGATCACTTGATCTCAATTTTCAACAAAGCCTGCGACCTCTTTGCCCCGGTTAAAAGGCGCAAAACAAAATCTTTCTCTAACCCACTGCTTACCGCGGCTCTTCTCTCACAGCTGAAACTAAGGGACCACCTCTGGGCAGTTGCCAGGGCCACTGGCAAACAACTGGACATCCAAAATTACAAACAAGCATGAAATGCCTGCACAAAAGCCATCCAGTTCACGAAATCCACCTATTACAAAGACAGTCTCACCAATACATGGGGAAATGGTCATGCTTTCTGGGACAATATCAAGGGTGTCACGGGGAAGCAGCCAAAAACCTCTCCGGCCATGTTAATGGTTGATGGATCCTCAACCCTCGACCCCAAGGTGATCACAAACATCTTTAACACGGCTTTTTCAGACCTTAGTGCTGTCCTACCCCATGACTTTTTCGAAAACAGGGCCTACTCCCCAAACACCTCAGCCCCACAGTCTAACCATCCCCTCTTCTACTTCAGGGAGGTAAGGCTGAATGAAACTTGCCGTTATATTACTGCAACTATCTCTAAATCTAGATCTAGTAGCGACACCCTGGACCTTAAGCTTCTGTTGCTCACCCTCGGTGAGGTAATTCATCCATTAACAAAAATCCTAAACCTCTCTCTCAGCTGTGGAAAATTCCCAGACTTATGGAAAACAGCTACTGTGACACCTGTCTATAAAAGTGGGGATAAGACGAATCACTCAAATTATCGCCCTATCTCCATACTGCCCCCACTCTCTAAGGCACTCAGTGCATCGTGGCTGATCAACTTACCGACCACTTGGATAAATACAATATACCTTGTCACAACAACACGGTTTCCAGAAAGGTCACAGCACCACCACAGCCCTTCTTGAGTTCACTGGAGCTTTGCACAAATCCCTTCATAACGGCCTTCTCACAGGGGCTATTTTTGTCGACCTCTCCAAGGCCTTCGATACAGTACACCATGGCCTACTAATTGACCAATTACTGAATGCCGGGCTATCACCTGACTCTTCTCTCTGGTTTAAAAGCTACTTAGAAAACCGGTCTCAGAGAGTAAAAATTGCTGACGCTCCTTCTAACACCCTGCCTGTTCGCTCGGGTGTCCCACAGGGATCCATACTGGGCCCGCTCCTTTTTAGCCGTTTCTTAAACTCCCTTCCTTACCACTGCTCTGAGCAGAATTTACTATATGCCAATGATGCTGTTGTATTCTCCACTTTCAAAGATCCTGCAACTCTTCAACACAACCTTCAGCTTGGTTTCAGTTCTGTAGAGACATGGTTTCTTAAACATAAACTGGTCCTCAATGACAAGAAGACCAAATCTATTCTCTTCTGAAGCTCTCATAACCAACACAAGCTACCCCACTTGGCTATCTCCACCACCCAGGGGAACAATCTAGACCAGGTGGGGTCCTTCAAATACTTAGGGATACAGCTTGACCCTAATCTCTCCTGTGGACCTCACGAAGATAGTGAGAGCTGCTAATACACGGCTTGGTCTCCTCTACAAACACAAACAACACCTCACGCCAGAAGCTTTGAAGGTTGCAGTCCTGAGCTCTGTGATCTCAGTAATAGACTATAGTCTCATCATTTATGGCTCGGCCACAACCACAACCTTTAGATGCCTCTCAACTGCCTTAAATAAAGCATGTCGGCTCATCACTGGTGCTCACCTTCTCACCCACACATGTGACCTGTACACCCAGACCGGCTGGCTCCAACTATCAAACCACATAAAGTTTCTTACCTGCTCCATGGCAAAAAAAATCTACCTTGGCCTTGCACCTTCTGGGGTCTCAACTTTGTTACAACACCGAACCAACAAACGGTTCCTTCGGAGATCCACACTACAGCTACTGAAAGTCCCCCACTGTCTCACTTTACAGGGACAACGCTTTTTTGCTTGTCGAGTGCCACTCTGGTTCAATGGCCTCAGCCCCACCATCTCCTCTGCCCCGACAATTGGTATGTTTAAAACTAGGCTCCGGGACTATCTTGCTACAAACAGCTCCTGTGACTGCCCAACTTAACCTTGTTTCTTCACTTTCCTGCCTGCTCTAGTGGTCCCCCCCGCTGGATTCTACCCTTACATCTTGGTATACCCAATGCTCCACTTTTCACCCTCTCCCACCCTACCTACATTCCTTCTCCCCATGACTGTGGCACTTCTTATCTTGTCTGTTTTTTTCTGACAAATGCCGCTGGCTGCCTTACTTACAATGTTACCCTTGAATTGTATTAATCTGTAATCTGTTTGCAATGTCCACATTGTTGTAATGTCTGTCTTGATGTTCCTCATAATTTGTATTTCTCTGACGTGGAACCTTTGTAAAAAGAGCCTTGGCTCAAAGGTATTTGTAATCCTAGACTTGATAAATAATAACACCTGTTGACTAATTTCCAAAGCTTTAAGTCTTGTGTTAAAAAATTAGATTTCTTTTTGCATGTCCTCACTTTGGTTGCATTTTAAGCAAATAAAGGGTGAATTGACAGTTGGTATGTCAGAAAGAAGATACATGTTGCATCCTACACAAAGTACCCCATTGTTGTTTTTAAGTATCTGTTTCAATTCCATAAAGCCTTCCATTTTCAATTAGTACAAGCACTTTTACAGTTAAATTTACTTACTGTGTTTAGTCTTTTTTGTATTCTGATCATATTTACTAACTTGGCCTCTCCCTCTGCCCTCGCACAACACGCATAACATGCGCTGACATGAGTGTCTCTTCGCGCGTCTCAACGCGCGCAACCGCGCGTGCCCTGCTCGCAGCAGAGCTGCTTAAGAGTCCCAAATTGACCCAGAAGCAGTGCTGGTGGTCACAGAGTCCTCGCGAACAAACGGCTCAATTGCAGGTTAAAAAACACTCCTGCTTTGTTTCTCAGTGCTATATAGCGTGTTAATGCCTCCAAAAGCCGAAAAAGTGAATAAATATGCCCCTAGCTGAGTGTGTAGTTTCCGCTCTTACAGCTCTATACTACAGCACTCCTCTTTCTGCTTCCTGGTATGGGAGCAAGGCTCAGTGTGACAGCTGTTGTACAGTTAAAACAAACATAAAATTACACTTTAGCATAGGCTAATACAGCAAATGTTTCATAAATGTTTCATTCATAGAGCTTTGCACTCAATAAGTGCTTTATCGGTCATTCACCAGCTCCTCACAGTTCCTAGGTGCAGAACTTTTCAAGGCCAGAGGTCCTATATACACCAGGCACCCCTCTGGTTCAATAACCTAAGCGCTGAACTCACTACTGTGCCGAAACTGGGCACTTTCAAAAGGCTGCTTCATCAACACCTGCTGTCAAAAAGTAGCTGTGATTATACCTGATAAAAGCCCTCTGGCTCCTCAAACTCTGTACTACCCCACTTAGTAATCCTACCCCCGCCACATACCCACTAATACTCCCCATTCCAACTAAAGATTCCCGTCCTTCCCTCTCCCTTTCCTCCTACACCACTCTCATGAATCTTATTCTTCCTCTTCTTTCACCCTATTCTCTTCCCCCTTCCCCTCCGTACTCTATCTCCCACTCCACACTCTGTCATCTACCATCCTTAACTCCAGATCTATGTTTTGACTTAGCCACTTTAGGCAGCACTAGTCCCTCCCTATGACATGGCTTCTGTGTGTCTAACTGTGTATACTGTTGTTCCATGATTTCAGCCCTATACCGTATAATCCTGTTGATCGTATGATTCATTTTTTACTGAATGACTTAATTTGTTACTGTATCATTTTGTTAGCTAGTGACTTTCGTAATGTCTCCAATGTATGTTCTCCCACCCTTTCTGGTGTGGAACCTTTGTAAAAGAGTGGTTCTCTGCTCAAAGGTATTGCAGTCCTATATCAAATAAATGAAAAGGTCATTACAATCAAAGACAAAACTATAAAAGTACCTCCCTTTTATTTTAGGTGCTAGTGCCAGCTTTTCTGTCCTCCATCTACCCCCCAATGTACCTCCCCGTTTGCTGTCCAATCTCCTTGTGGGGTATGCATCCTGGAGGGGTGAAGAGGTGAAAGTGCACCTTACTCCCACAGTCTCCCTACACTTGTTGCTCAAGAGCTATTCCAGCAAATTGTATCAGTGGTAATGTATTTGTGTCTATGTATATGATTCATGTCTATGAGTATGTTGTATGGGACTGTATACTTAATATATTTTATTCTAGTTGTATGTGTACACATATGTAAATTGCAAATATGTACATAGTCTTTATTCTGGATGACAGGTGCTGCCTTTCTGTACCACAAAATGTTTGAATAGTTGTTAAATGTATTAGGTTGCTTGCCTAAGCTTCGCTCTATGTATATGTACTTTGATTTCTAATTCAAATGTATCCCCCTATCCCCTTCCCTCAGGATGCATCTGGAAATGAGCTATTGTAGCTCAGTAT
Organism: Neoceratodus forsteri; assembly: GCA_016271365.2. Lineage (NCBI taxonomy): Eukaryota > Metazoa > Chordata > Ceratodontiformes > Ceratodontidae > Neoceratodus > Neoceratodus forsteri. The sequence continues at coordinate 1,554,021,774 of CM057450.1, forward strand.
GTCTTTCCTGATTAAGCTTTTTCAAATAAATAAATAAATAGAAAATTAATAAAATACTGTAAAAAGTATAAAAGGTACAAAGTACAAAGGCCCAAGTGAGAAGTACATAAAACAATATGTACATAAAACAGTATGTACATAAAACCATATGTACATAAAACAGTATGTACATAAAACAGTATGTACATAAGTTATGCATAACATTCGGAACTTGTCTAAAAGGCCCTCCTTAGGCAAAAAGCAAGAGTTACATGAGAAAAAGGTCCAGCCAGATAAAACAGAAATCTATATAGTCAGAACAAATCAGCAGTGTCTGAGCCATATTTTGTTTATGACACAAAGACATCCCTCACTTTGAGATGACATAGTCATCTTCAGTGGTAAACAAAATAATCAGTAATTCTTACATGTTAGTAGTTTGAGTGGTATTTAGAATAGGACCAAGCCAGATTTTCCTGACTCTGTTACACCATGAACACTCAAACATGACATGAAAAAGATTTTCATAGTTATGAAAAAGTTAAATTTTCTATCTACAATATAGGATGAGGTATTTTATCTGGCTTTAAAAATATTGCTGTAGAAGAGTTAAAATCTATACAAGGTATATAGCTTCCTCATGTTGTGGACTGCAGACGCCAAAAGACAGCTCGTCCAGTTCACGTTCCTTTCATTAACTGACTATGCTGACTTCATACAGTATATGGCCAGTGCCCAGCCTCACACCTTGCTAAATTGGATGTACTGTATCATAGAGCTCTGAGATTTATAACAGGCCTCCCCTTTTCCACCCACCACTGTTCACTATATGCAGCTGTGGGTTGGCCCTCCCTTCAACACAGTCGGTATAGAAATGCAGCCCTCTGGATGCTCCGAGCCATCACCAACAAACTCCCGCAATACATTGCTGACTGTCTCCCACTAAGCCTGGTTGGGAATTATGCCTTGAGAAGTCACTCACTGGTTTCCCTGAAAGTACCTAGGGTTGGTACCCGCTTTGGAAGAGCAGCCATAAGCTTTGGTCTGCCCAAGCTTTGGAATAGGATACAGTAATCGCTGAGACTTAGCTCCCCTGTTAGTCTTGCTATGTTCAAGACCCTGTATGCCAAAACATTTGTGGAGCTCTGTAACTGTTTCCACCATTCCTAGTTGTCCAGCTGACATTTCCACTCAATCTAAGTCCTTCCTGTTCAAACTAAGTGTTCCCTTACCAAGATTACTCCCTCCTCCCTTAGTCCATTCTAGTCCCACCGGTACTACCGGTTCACCTCAGTCCATTCCAGTCCCACCGGTACTATGTACTCACTGCAACACCCCCCCCATCGCCCACTTTTATGCCCTGATGCCACCTGCTTAGTATCCCAGAATCTGTCTTCCAGCTTCCCTGCCTCCTACGTGTGCGCTTTTCCATATCCCAGGGACTCCTTTACAGGCAATGAACATGTTATTGATGGATAGGATTATAAAGGCATCTCTGTATATATTATTTACCTTTATTTCTACACTGTATATATTTTGTTGTATACATCTTGCTACTGTTGTTTTATGTATATTTTACTTGTACTGTATTCTGTACCCTCGTCCTTGCAAACTGCAGGTCCACCTTGTAAATGAGCTTGCTCAATGGTGATCGCCTGGGTAAATAAAGATTTTGACTGATTGATTGGTCATCCAGGCTCTTTGGTTCATTTAAATGGAAAGGCTGTTATGCAGAGGAAAAAGAAGCAGGAGTGAATTCTTTCACCTTCAAGTGTAGGCTGATGTTTTAAAGTAAAATGGAGCTGGTGGAGGGACAGGGCTGCACTGTTGCCTAATGGTAAGCTGCATGGAGGTACAGTCCCCTCATTTCACTAAATGCTTACCAGCTGCAAAACATCCTGTGTGTGGTTGGCAATTCTTTGAAAATGTAGCACTTTTGGGTTGTGCTTAATTCACACCAAGGCTCACAGGTGCAAGAAAACAATGAAATTAATTCTCAGCTAAAGCGTCACAGGGTTTTTATTGTCACCGTTACCATATTGATTTATTTTTGTTTCTAATTTGCTGATCTGCTGTCAGTTGCTTAGTTCACTAGATGCAGGTATAAAGGAGAAGTGGGTGTTGGGCACAACTTGCTTTCCAATACAGCAGGCCTATCAGCACAGCGGTAGCACTACCACTTGTGACGCAGACAACCCAGGTTTGGGAATGAGCCCTGAGCACTAGAGGCCCAGCCAGGGAAGGCGGGTTGAACATCCAGAGGGCAGCTCCCTCCTCCAGTGTGGGTGGCAGAAAAAGCTCAGCAACAGGGTGTCTCCTGGCAGTAGTCTGGAGGCAGTGAGTCTGGGGATCTTGCAGAGGCAGGGATTAGTGGGATGCAACAGACATCGGTCCTGTGAGTGATGCTGCATGATGTCATTACCTGTCCACTCCCTCCGGGTGGAACTTGGAAAAAAACACAGAATGGTGCTGCCAGCTGGGCAAATAAAGTCCCTTCTTGCCCACCACTTTCTATGCCAGTCTCTGCCACCTGAATTCTGAGTTCCTGGTCTTAACCTCCTGCGTTAGGCTTACCAGATCACATGGAGAGTTGCCAGAGGTGCTAAATGACACCCCACCTTTGGGGACAAGCCAAGGAGGCCAGGTCTGAAGGTGAGTCACTTGTGGACCAGGGATCAGGGTTCTGGGTAGGGGAGTCTTGGACGTACAGGATATGGGCACTGGAGACAGATGGAAGAAGATTCTGGGCAGTAGAATGGGAAGATAAACAAAACTGAGGAAAGAAACTTGCTTTCCAATAAAAAAAATTGAACATCTTTTTTTTAATTTTGGAACCTTTATTTTGAATCTGGGCCTAAATATGTGAACAGCTGGAATCACCATGTAAATTCCTCTAGTGATAGCTGTAGCACTCCACTTCATATACTGTATCTCAGTTTTGTTTGACACATATTCTGCACAGTTCTGTTCACAATTTCAGGATAATTTATGATAGAATGCTGTGATGAAAATGAGTCAGCTGGAGAGTGAGAAAACACAGCAGTACATTGTAAGAAGTTAAGAGCTTATGCTGCAGTATACTTTATCAAATATGTAACCCCGTCTGCTGTCCATAAAATGACTCATAAGTGTGTGTGGAATAAGTGATTCAGCAGGTTAACGTACTGCCTTACTATCTTTGATCCCTGTGACCCTTTTTATGTTTCCTTGCGCTTGCACAAGAAACATCTTGTGGTAGAATGACTTTCAGAGGTGTGTCAGGGACGAGTCCAATGCAGAGCACTCTACAGTGGGCTCATCCCTGACAGACCAATGAGCACGCAACCAGATTGTGACACTAGCCAGAGTTTCACAGCTGGAAGCCATTCTTTAGTTGAAAGAAATGAAGCACTCCAATGAGAGAGAGCACTTCATTACTTTCATTTGCATAAAGCTGGTTAGCAAGCAGCTGAGTGGCCTTATGTACAGCACTGCATAGCTAAAGGCTGAGGTTCAATGTGCTTCCCCTTCTTTCCGTTCCCAATTCTGCCTTTTTATGGCCCCCCCCCCCATCAAAGGGTCGCCTGGTGCTGCCGGACCAATATTTTGTACCTAACAGATATCATTTTCATAGCCAGAATTGCCCCCCACACCCCGTGTGTCTAATCCTTGTCTCTGTGGTCTGTGTCAATGTTGTTTGTCACTGTTTGTGCATAGACTGGCCACCGATGCAATTTTTTTTATTTTATTTGTCTTGTCCAATTTGTGTATTGTCCTTTAGTTCCCCTTTATTCTGGCAATTCACTTCATATTATAAATATCGGTTAGAATACAAAGTGTGATTGTAAAAATATGCCCAAAAGTCGTATGGCCCCTTTAAATTGCCAGAATGTTGAAACCTACATCAAAATGTTTCCCTTGCTTAAATGAGGCTTCAAAACACTCATTTCTTCCCAGAATATCCTTCCTTTTGAGTTTTGAGTCTCAAGAGTTAGCGTTTGATTTAAACACTCCTTCAGACGTTTTTCTACGAGCTGCATGAACGTGCGCACTATCACGCAGCTCGCAAATGCCACGAACGCTACCTAAAGTCATTCCCCTTCTGAAAAGGACCTGAGAAGTGGCAGCACTGTCCTTTTTAGTGCTAAAGCGCTTCTTTACTGAGCTAGTGAGTTATTGAGCTCCCTTTCTGGTGAGTACAGCTGAGAAAGCTGTGCCTCTACACGTAGCATTGAGTGTTGCCTTTTTTCCTTTTTTAAAGGATTCCTTTGTATTCAGTCTACCCTCTAAGTTCACACTAAAACAACTGTTCAAAGGCATGTAAAACAAATACTCAAGTAAGTTAGGAAAACCAAAGAAATGCTGTACTACCTGATATAATATGTGATGCAGGAACATATTAAGAATCCTTTTGGTATGCCCTCTCCCTAGGAGCCGGCTGGCCATAATGTTGTTGCTTTAATACCAAAAAGGAATACAAAGGGGAAGGACTTACTTCACAAAAATCAAAATGGAAAGTTTAAAACAATATTAATAATTCCACAGCTCTTATATGAGTATAAGGTTCTCAAAGTGAATTGTTTATATGCTTTAAAGGTTGTAAATAATGTGTTTGTACAAAAAGCTACTAGTTTATTTGATTGATGGATATTTTAACCAATGAGAGGTTGTTTTAGGCTATATATTGCCAGCATCTCCAAGTAGGAGATCAGTAGCAGCAGGGGATTTTGAAGCACGTGCATCCAGAACTAGTGCCCTAGTTATTACTTCAATGAAAACTGCTATTCTTGGTTTGTGCCTTCGCTTTTATTTTGATTTGTCATTTGACTTTGTCGAAATAAGTCCGGCTATATTTTGCTTTATACACTTCATTTGGAGTTCTTCAATAAAGCTGCTGAGATTCAACTGAAGAATACAGCCTCTGTCTGAGTCCATCTGTATCCCACGTTGTTTCCTTCTACACTGGTGTTAGAAGTGGGATACTGGTTAAATATAACTGGGAGAGTCTGTCTGAGACTCTGGTGGACTCTATATGCAGGAGGAAAAGGTGGACCCTGGTATCTTCCCTGGAGTTGTTACTCACTCAGTTTCTGCAGCCTATCAACTACCTTTGTTGCCTGGAATGGAGCCTGTTGTGAGAAAGAAGGAAGGGAAACCTATATCTAAGGTGGAGGAAGAACCTGAAGCACAAGCAAGTGGAGGAGGTACAGGGGAGGAGATACCCCCTCTTGAAACCCACGAACTGGTAAGATGGTTATGCATGCACCAGATGGAATTGGAAAAGCAGAGGGAAAGGGACAAGAAAGAGTATGAGGCCAGATGGACTGATACCCTAAGAGCAATACAAGCTCTGGGTGTCAATAGACCACCAGACCAACCAGCTGGTGGATATAAAGACATTAAACTAGTAAAGCTATCAGATACCGACGACATTGAAGCCTATATCATGACTTTTGAAAGAGTTGCCACAGCATGCGCATGGCCCAGGGACCAGTGGGTGATTCGTCTGGCACCTTATTTGACTGGTAAAGCCCAACTTGCATATAGTCATGTGGAGGTTGCACACGCTAACAACTACGATCAAGTGAAAGCTGCAATTCTAAAACATTATGATATAAATACTGAGACTTACCGTCAGTGGTTTCAGACTTATAAGTATTAGAGCGCAGATAACCCTCAGGACACCTATATACGTCTAAAGGACTTATGCCTTAAGTGGCTACAGCCTACCACCCGGACACTTGATCAGATCTTGGAGACTATTGTTCTGGAACAGTTTATTAAAATCCTGCCTCAAGACATTCAATTGTGGGTGTAAGAACACTGACCTGAGACCTCTGATACAGCGATTCGTCTTGCAGAGGACTTTGTTGCTACCAGATCTACACAATCAAAGGGGACATTGCCACATGTCCATCCATCTACTGTTCCCAGACAAGCTGTACCCTCTTCTTCTCCAACGAACCAGCCAACAGTGACCAAGGTGTACCCAAGGGTACAAAGAGGGTATAACCCAGATATCATCTGTCGTGAGTGTGGAGGTAAGGGGCACGTGGCAAGGTTTTGTCCCAAAAGAAAAACTGAGCCCACACATTTGGCTTTAGCCAACTGGGGACACTATATGCTTCCAGTCCAAATCGGACATAATACTGTATATGGCCTCCTCGACTCAGGAAGCAGACAGACCCTTATACAAAGTACCTTACTAAATTCAACATTCAGAGACAAGCCCCAGACAACTAGAGTGACCTGTATACATGGAGGCATGCATTATTACCCTCTTTATGACCTGGATATAACGATACAAGGACATACACATAATATACGGGTAGGTGCTGTTCCCAACTTGCCAGTTCCTATATTGATTGGGCACGATCATCCTGATTTTCAGACCCTAATATCTAACAATGTAGTTGCCATGGTAACTAGATCCCAGACTAGAGAAAATCTGGAACAAGTATTTCCTTTTTCCACTGACATTTTTGGGGATACTAAGAAGACAAAGAAGTCGAAGGCACAAAAAAGAAGGGACAAGAGGCAATGGAATCAAAAGCACAAAGAAGATCTTAATATAAATATCGATTCTATGATTCCAACCAGAGACTTTAAGACTGCACAACAACAAGACCATAGTTTAAAGGACTGTTTTACACAAATGTTTGATGGTAAAGAAAGATCAGATAAATATAAAATGTATAATGATTTGTTGTATCGAAAATGTGTGAATCCAAAAAGTGGGGAAATAGTAGAACAGTTAATGGTACCTCAAGAATATAGACAACAACTACTAGAATTAGCCCATAATATACCCCTAGCTGGACATTTAGGCAGGGACCGCACATTAAGTCATCTGTTATATCGTTTCTTCTGGCCTGGTATTCATGAGTAGGTGGCAGACTTTTGTAAAAGTTGTGCAGAATGTCAAAAGGTGGCTAGACTGGACAAAAGGGATAAGGTACCCCTGTTACCTTTACCGCTAATAACTACCCCTTTTGAACAAATAGCCATGGATATAGTTGGTCCACTCCCTAAAAGTTCAGAGGGAATCAATATATATTGGTAGTGTGTGACTACACTGCCAAATACCCAGAGGCTATTCCCCTACACAATATCACTGCCCCAAAAATAGCAGAGGAGCTTGGCAAACTTTTTAGTGGGATAGGCATACCAAAAGAGATCCTGACTGACAGGGGCAGCAACTTTTGTTCTGTCTTACTAAAAAGATTATATAACATCCTGGGTATCACTGCCATTCATACCACCCCATATCACCCACAAACAGACGGTCTGGTGGAACGCTTCAACCAGACGCTCAAAAAAATGTTGCAAAAATTTTGTCAAGAGGAGGGCCGTAAATGGGATGTTTTACTACCCTACCTAATGTTCGCTTATAGAGAGGTACCACAAGCCTCTACAGGGTTCTCTCCATTCAAATTACTCTATGGATGTAACCCTCGAGGTCCATTAGACCTAATGAAAGAAAAGTGGGAAGACGGGCAAACATCTCAAGGCCAGGACCCTAGTGATTACATCTGTCATCTTAGAAAGAAAATAGCCAGATACATAGAACTTGCTCATCAGGTTAACACTAAACAACAAGGAATACAAAAATTACATTATGATAAAGGTACAAAAACCAAAGAGTTTCAAGAAGGAGAGAAAGTGTTATTATTACTTCCATCATCAGATAATAAATTATATATGAAATGGCAAGGCCCGTATACAGTGGTTAGACGAACAGGCCCTGTGACTTACCAAATTGAGTTATCGGATAAGAAAAAGAAATATAATGTATTTCATGTGAACCTGTTAAAAGGATGGGTAGAAAGGAAAGATCTCCCTGTATATTTCATACATCCTGAAACTCCTACCAGTGAACTGAACCTAGTCTACCAGCGCTTAGAAATGAAGGGTGGCATCAATGACCTTAATATAAACCCTCAACTGACTAACCAACAGAAAGCTGAACTATACACTATGTTACAACCTTTTGCCAGTTACTTTACAGGAATACCTGGGAGGGTAGTAAATGTAGTTCATAAAATAAATACTACCCAACGGGAACCCGTAAGACTAAGACCTTATAGAATACCTGAGAGACTAAAGTCTGAAGTAGAAAAGGAACTAAAAAAAATGCAACAATTGGGTATCATTGAACCCTCACATAGTGAATGGAATTTCCCTATGGTTGTTGTAAGGAAGAAAGAGGGTGGGGTTCAGATCTGTCTAGATTTTAGAAAACTGAACGATATATCTAAGTTTGATAGCTACCCGATGCCACGCATTGATGACATCCTTGACCATCTGGGAAAAGCTCAGTACATTTCTACCCTTGATCTCACCAAAGGATACTGGAAAATCCCATTGAGTCCCAATGACAAGGAAAAAATGGCCTTTAGCACCCCACTTGGCTTATTTCAATTCACTGTCATGCCATTTGGACTCCATGGGGCCCCAGCAACCTTTCAACGGCTCATGGACAAACTCCTTTTACCACATTCTACACATAGCGCAGCTTATATGGATGATGTGGTAATTTTTAGCAACACATGGGCTGACCATGTATCCCACCTAGCAACAATACTGAAAGCCATTACCACTGCAGGACTAACTATTAATCCAAGTAAATGCTTTCTGGCCATGCAAGAAACCGAGTATTTAGGTTTTCAGATAGGTAGAGGCCTAGTAAAACCTATTAAATCCAAAACTGAGGCCGTAGCAAATAGCCCAAGGCCAATAACTGAAAAAGATGTAAGATCCTTCTTAGTACTTGCCAGTTATTATAGGCATTTCATCCCAAACTTTTCCATGATAGCTAATCCTCTCACTGAACTGACAAAAAAACGTCAGCCTGAAAAGGTGATGTGGACACCAGACTGTGAAGAAGCATTCACAACAATTAAAGCTGTACTGTGTTCATCCACAGTTCTACGCACACCAGACTTTACATTACCTTTTATATTACAAACAGATGCTTCAAATTCTGGCATAGGAGCTGTATTGTCACAAATCATAGATGGTGAAGAACATCCTATAATTTATATTACTAGGAAACTGCATGAGAGAGAAACCAAATATTCCACTATTGAAAAAGAATGTTTAGCAGTTCGCTGGGCCATAGAGGCATTACGATTCTATCTGTGGGGAGCTGAATTCGAGCTCTGGATAGATCACAACCCTCTATGCTGGCTCAATGTCATGAAGGATCGGAATCCTTGCATAATGAGATGGTACCTAATATTACAACCATATTGTTTCAAGATAAAACATTGAAAAGGTAATGAACATAAAAACGAAGACTTTTTATCAAGGTATGGCTATGACCATACTACAGCAGACCTCGGGGTGAAGTGAAATACAAAATCTATATTAATATATATATATATATATATATATAAAATAATTAGAATCCACCTTTTATATAGCAGCAAACAAAGTTTGCTGCTATGTAAACAGAGGAGGTTGTTTATAGGGACCCCGAGGTGGAGCCTGAGGAGTGGGTGGGCTTTGGTTCCATCTCTTACATTTGAGAGATCTGCAATTTATGGTGTAAACAGAAAGCAGAAAGCACTGATAATCAGTACCTTCTGTTGTCTTAAGGAGGGAGGAGACTGTCAAAGGGTCGCCCGGTGCTGCCGGACCAATATTTTGTACCTAACAGATATCATTTTCATAGCCAGAATTGCCCCCCCTCGTGTGTCTAATCCTTGTCTCTGTGGTCTGTGTCAATGTTGTTTGTCACTGTTTGTGCCACCTATGCGATTTTTTTTATTTTATTTGTCTTGTCCAATTTGTGTATTGTCCTTTAGTTCCCCCTTATTCTGGCAATTCACTTCATATTATAAATATCGGTTAGAATACAAAGTGTGATTGTAAAAATATGCCCAAAAGTCGTATGGCCCCTTTAAATTGCCAGAATGTTGAAACCTACATCAAAATGTTTTCCTTGCTTAAATGAGGCTTCAAAACACTCATTTCTTCCCAGAATAGCCTTCCTTTTGAATTTTGAGTTAGCGTTTGATTTAAACACTCCTTCACGACGCTTTTCTACGAGCTGCACGAACGTGCGCACTATCATGCAGCTCGCAAAAGCCGCGAACGCTACCTAAAGTCATTCCCCTTCTGAAAAGGACCTGAGAAGCTGCACCACTGTCCTTTTTAGTGCTAAAGCACTTCTTTACTGAGCTAGTGAGTTATTGAGCTCCCTTTCTGGTGAGTACAGCTGAGAAAGCTGTGCCTCTACACGCAGCATTGAGTGTTGCTTTTTTTCTTTTTTTAAAGGATTCCTTTGTATTCAGTCTACCCTCTAAGTTCACACCAAAACAACTGTTCAAAGGCATGTAAAACAAAATACTCAAGTAAGTTAGGAAAACCAAAGAAATGCTGTACTACCTGATATAATATGTGATGCAGGAGCATATTAAGAATCCTTTTAGTATGCCCTCTCCTAGGAATTGAGCCATAATGTTGTTGCTTTTATACCAAAAGGAATACAAAGGGGAGGGACTTACTTCAAAAAAATCAAAATGGAAAGTTTAAAACAATATTAATAATTCCACAGCTCTTATATGAGTATAAGGTTCTCAAAGTGAATTGTTTATATGCTTTAAAGGTTGTAAATAATTTGTTTGTACAAAAAGCTACTAGTTTATTTGATTGATGGATATTTCAACCAATGAGAGGTTGTTTTAGGCTATATATTGCCAGCATCTCCAAGTAGGAGATCAGTAGCAGCAGGGGATGTTGAAGCATGTGTATCCAGAACTAGTGCCCTAGTTATTACTTCAGTGAAGACTGCTATTCTTGGTTTGTGCCTTCGCTTTTATTTTGATTTGTCATTTGACTTTGTCGAAATAAGTCCACCTATATTTTGCTTTATACGCTTCATTTGGAGTTCTTCAATAAAGCTGCTGAGATTCAACTGAAGAATACAGCCTGTGTCTGAGTCCATCTGTATCCCACGTTGTTTCCTTCTACACCCCCCCCCTTCCTTTTTCCTCATGTTCGGAGTTGGACTCCCCCCTGGCTGTGGTTGGCTATCATGCTGAAATCTCTCCAGTGGTGTGGTGGCAGTGGAATTCTCTACATTTATTTTAATTTCCTAGTGTTCTTAGGCACCTCAGTGGCTCGGGACTGGAGCTGAAAAACAATAAGTACATCGACCAATTCATTTAAATTTCAGTAACATTATAATTTTTTTTAAACTGTGTACAGTATAGCTGCAGAAACAAACCTTGGTGCATATGTCTTTAGCACAGCTCCATGTTGTGAGAGATGCTACCTGGCCTTGCTGTCAGACCCTTTCTTTTCATTTGCAAATTGCAGTCTTTACTGTTTGTAAGGATGCCGAGACACCAGGGACGTGGAAGGTAATTTTAAATATATGGCTGCTGTGCAATCATTGCTTCTGCTTGGCAATAGTTAGTTGGGGCATCTTGTTCTGATCAGTGTCTGTCTGCAGTTATGGGGCATCTGTGTCAGGAGTGGGGATTGATGGATTTCCCTCTGGGCTCGTAGTGGGCTCCAGCAAAGTACAACTGCTGCTCTGCGTTTCTCACTGGGAGGGGCCATATGGGGAAGGGTTTACAAATGTACTGCTTGCTAATCTCACTCTCAGTCAGTTGAATCCTGAATTGGGAAAGCTGCTGATCAGATACTAACTCAAACAACTAAGATTAGCATGCAGCACCTTTCTAAACACCCCCTCCTGGAAATTACTATACCAGGCAGTCTGACTTGCCAATAAATAAAAAACAATTAATCAACATGTACAATGCAGGCAGAAGGAATAGGAATAAAAAGGGCCACAGCAATGTGTAAATGCTGGTTCGCATCTGTGTGAATTGGTTTTGTTTTATTTTAAAGTATAAGTGCTAAGAAAAAGCAGTCAGGTTTATTTCATTGTTGCGGTACAGCTACTGCCCCTACATATAAATTAATGCACTTTACCGTGTGGCATTTTGACATTTGTTCTGCCTTCTACACACACAGAGATTTACTGTATTTTTAAAACAACTCAGAAAAGGGGTGTTGAGTCAGTGATGTACGAGAATGAATGGTGTTTAAAAAAAAAAATTATTGTACCAGGAAGTCTGATGTGCTAATATTGAAATAAAAACCAATTAATCAACAAGTACAATGCAGGCAGAAGGAATTAGAATATAAACGGCCACAGCGATGTGTAATGTTAATTATGCTGCTTCTCTTCTGCATCTACGTGAATTGGCTCTTGTTTTCAAGAAGCCATGTGCTGAGAAAAAGCAGTCAGGTTTATTTCATTTTAGCTATATAGCTACTGCCCCTACGTATAAATTAATGCACTTTATCGTGTGGTGTTTTGACATTTGTTCTGCCTTCTACACACACAGATTTATTTTTAAAACAATTCTGATACGGGGTGTTGAGTGAATAGTGTACGAGGATGAATGCTGTTTAAAAACACAAAATATAACTGACCTTACATATAAATTAATGCACTTTACTGTGTGGAGTTTTGGTATCTGTTCTGCCATCTCCACAGAGATTTATTTTTAAAACCAATTCTGATAAGAAGTGTTGAGTCAATGGTGTACAAGAATGAATGCTGTTTAAAAAACAAAGCCTGAAGGTTGTTTTCCCATACTATCTAAAAACTGACCAGTTTCAATTTTTACTTTCCAGACAATAAATGTACTTGTACTTAATGTAAATTGGATAACATATGATTATAGGTTCATATTTGGGGTTAAAGACAAGGATATAGTTGCATCACTAAAGATTTGTAGTTGCCTTTACTTTATGAATCTTTGCCATCTGGTTGATAATGCAAGCTGTTGCTGCTGTCAGTTTCTGGTTTTCAGTTTGTCTTAGAGCCCCTCATCCCCCTCCCCACAGAATGTTAGAGTTCCCTTCAAGTAAAAATACCTTATTTGAGGGACTCTGTATGGATTTCACTGCAGCAGGTGAGGATTCCTTTACTAACCTTAAGTTGTGATTCAACTAACACAATACACCCTGCCCTGCCACATACACCATGCAAGGAAACATTTCGCATTGACAAATGCTTGTTTTTTGAGTGTCCAAATGGAAAGAAAAGTGTGCCATCTTTTTAAGTCATGAGACAAACTACAGTGTAGTCAGAAACCAATTCAGTAGACAGCCTGAGAGTGCTGCTGGAGCAGCAGAAATTCTCCTTGCCACACTGGAGATCCAAGTTCAGGCCTGAACCCCAAAGTGATGTGATGGGGTGATAGGAAAAGAAGGTTGCATCCCACAGGGTGGTATTTACCTTCAGGGTAGGATGAAGCCATGTCCCACTGCACATCTGCCATCTTATAGCTCACAGGATTGCAACTATTCGAGATGGGCAGGAACAGTGAAGACACTGGGCCCGTTGGGGGAGGGGCCAGGGGGAAAAGTCCCCAGTTAGGTAGAGTATGCCGGCTACATACTCACATCCATTCAGTACTGCACATTACTGACAACATCCACAACATCTCCTCCCCTTCCTGGGTTTTTGTCAGCCATAGAGTTAAAGTCAAAACCTTCTTCTAATCCGGGGATTTTGGATGGAGCTTAAAAGCATAGAGTTGTGGTGGTAGGCTAGGTGTTGGCAAGTTGTGGTTCCTTGAACAGGAGAGGCTTGGAGCCTAGCCTAATGATATGCCAGACAGGGTGTGAGTTTTTTTTTGAGGGGGGGTAAAGAGAACTCTTCCACATGTGCGGAGCATAAGAGGAGCTACAGTGCAGATGAGTAGTCTCCCACCGTTTCATCTTGTGACTCACAGCAACATTCATTTCTGTAACAACACCTGAATGTTGAAAAGTGTTCATTCTTAAAAACTTTGTATATATTACTACAGTATTTCACTCCTTTAAAGCATTTCTGACCCCATGAGTAAGTACTGAATCATGTAATATTTAGACACAATTCTATTTATGATCCATACTGTATGTTTTCCATAGAACCCTATCCGCAAGACAGTTTCTGCCATTCTGTATCTTTGATAACTTTTGCAGAAAGAGCCCCAAGTCTTTCCCCATTTGTTAATTATAAAGGTTATTTACCTGAAGACTGCAAAGGCTGCATTTCCTAAATAAATCTACCAGATATGCCTTTGTCTAGTGGCCCCTTTGCAACCATTGCAGGAAGAAATGGGGAGGAGGCGCCACTCAATGCCAAAAAGCCCAAACACCAAGGTAATCGCAATGCTTTTTTTCATTGTTTTCACACAACCACAGCATTTTGCCACCTCCTATGTGGCTTCTTCAGGAGTAAACAGTACTTTAATGAGACATAAAAGCAAAATAAATATTTGTAGAATTTTCCATACATATAATAAAATCTACAAAACAGGTACACAGCATACCAGAATCTACTTTAAATAGAATTAACTCTCTCTCCAGGGAAGGTGGCAAATTTCTATTCCAGAAGGCTTTACTTTCTTTTCATGGATAACCTGGAGTTTGGGGTGGCACCTTCCAGGGAGGGTGGGGTGGTTCGTAACTTGTTACATGTTCTTGTCATGTTTCAGGACAATGTTTGGGTTTGTCTTGGATCTGTTCTGACACCTGTAATACATGTTTCTTGCTGCGTAAAAACAATAAAGATATTGAATTTCAAAAATAAGACATCATAAGTGTACAGATTAACAGTGTCTTGTACAACAAGAAAAACAACCACAACTCCCATGCAACCACATACTTTCCTTATAGGTACACTACAGACATGTGCGGCAATCACCAGTTAACTGACCTGCATATCCTGGCTGCAGTTGTAAGCAATTGCTATTTGTTTTTGAAATGTTTACAGACGACAACTAACATTCATTTTTTTTAGTCCTTATCTTAACAAGATTAAAAATGTTTAAACAGCATTTTGAATCATAACAAAAATATTGTGCTGTGCCTTCACCCAGAGAAAAGTTCTAGTGATTCAAGTATGGTGCAACTATCTGGAATACAATTCCTCCCCACAGGATCACCCCACCCACAAACCAGCACAGTGCAATTACAGTTACACCCAATAAGCATGCAGTTTATCGCATTAAGCAATAACATCTCAGACAAGGATGGATTATCTTGGTGTTTGGGCTTCTTGGCTTTGAGCACACACACACACACACACACACTCTCCCAATTTCTTCCTGCATTATGTGAACATGCATGGGCTGGCTCCACACTCTGTGTGATTTACATGATTACCCACTGGGACTTGTGTTTTTCAGACCCTGTGCATCCATTGCCAATCTGTATGTGTGGGGAGAGGTTAGTACTTTTAAACCGCCACCCCATCGCAACAATTGGATGTGATTTACAGCAGCATGCTTCCCATGTCAGGAATAACAGCTGTTTGGGTCTAAGTAAGGTTAGACTTCTGTTCAGCTGCACCTGCTTTAATCCTCCATAATGCCTCTTATCCCTGTTCTGCTCTCTTCACCTAGACTCCCTTGCAAGGTTCTTGCATCCTGAAGGGGAAACAGGTCTTGGTGGCTGCCTCTTGCTCCCCTATTTCTCCTTGTCCTGCCTTGCTGCCAGCTCTCGTCCCCCTTGCAGGGTTCTCAACATCCTGGAGAGGAATAAAATACTCTGCAGTCCTCCCTCTCCCCCTCCTCCCCTCATCCTCAGCCCACCTAAGCTCCATCTACCTCCCCTTTCTAGCGCATCTGAGCTCCATCCCCCACAACTCTATCTTCGGTGTTGCCCCCTCTCACTCCTGTTTGCCCTCAGCACTTGCTTCTGCCCTAGAGTTTAGCACTCAGAACATTATGGCATTATGATTGTATTGTGTTGTTGCATTATTATCTGTTGAGTCTACTGTTATCATGTTTCTGTACCCTCCCACTGGTTGTACCAATCTCCTCGTGTTATAATTTGTCTGTACTGCAAAACTGTGTATTATACCGACCCATTGCTTCATGCTGTATGTGTTCCTACCTTCACTATTTGTAATTTTTTGTTGTCAAATCCTTATTGTACCCCACCACCCCAGGTCACACTGTGAGACAAGCAACTTGTTGTTCAGTGTGCCTTCCTGGTGAAACATTTCAATAAATAAATAAATAGACTATTAAGAAATGGACTAGCTGATTTAGGGCCTGATCCTGAAAGGTACTCCAGATACACATGACTTGTATGTATCTGGAGTGTGTTGCCCTGTGAACTCAGGTACCTGCATGCCTGCCAGCATCCACAGCTCCTGCCACCTGCAGTCTGCCAGTGCAGAGCTGCATGTTGTACCAGGGGGTGTGGGTGGTGGGTGGAGCTGGCCTGGACCACGGGCAAACAATTAGATGTCTGTACCAGTCCTTTTGCAAAAGGAGGCAGGGCATTTTGGGATATACAGTCCTCCTGGATGACTGTGTCACAACAGAAAATATTAGCACCCATTGGCGCAAGTGATGTTTCTAGCCTGCTACACAGGCTCCTTGGGCTGAAGAAGGCAGAACCGATCAGGCTTGGCCAGCCCACCGGTGCAGTTGTAGCACTACCGCTCATGACGCCATCAACCCGGGTTCAGAAATGCACCTGGGAGATGGAGGGCCAGCTGGGGGGGGAAGAGGCTTGAGCATCCGGAGCACTGCTCACTTTCTCTGGGGAAGGAGAGGGGTGGGAGACTCTGTGCTTGACTGGCCTCTGGCGGAGGCCAGAGGCACAGCATGCATTGGAGCCAATCCACGAGGTTGGGGTGTGATGGATGTTGGCGGTTGTGCCATGACATCTGGGCACATGTCACACCCCCTAGAACAGGGAATATCAGCTCTTGGAGCAGCCGGTGCAGACCTTATATCTCCCACCTGTCTGTCCTTCCTGGGTGCCCCACAACAACAAGGAAGACTTCGAGGTGTACGGACCCCACCTCGTACCCACCTGGAGAGTATAGCCATGGCTCCATGGGAGTTCACCCACAGGCTCAGGTAGGTGGAAAGAGGGGAAGACACCATAAGCAGTTCCCAATGGTATAGGGCTCTGAGAAGCAGGGGGAGGATAAATAGCAAGTACAAAAAAAAAAAGAGATCAGGCTTATTGACTGGTATTATGATCAGGAAGAGGAGGTCATGTAGCTGCTACTGCTGCCCCTAGGCAGATGTAGCTGCCTCCACCCACCCGCCACACCTCAGAAGTCTGGCTCTACCCTCTGGTCTGTACCAGTCCTGCCTGCATAGCAAGGCACATGAGCAGGATTGGGTGCAGAGGGGACATACATGCATCCCCCTACATGAATATTGCAGGGTGCCCCCATGGTGTGCATCCTGCAGTTAGGGGCACTCCATGGCATTTCCTATCCCTCCACTTATATGGAGGGTCCAGGAACCTTATGAGGATCAGGACCCAAGTTCCTGGGCTGTTACATTCATTTATGAACCTGGGGATTAAGCCTGGTCTCCTGCACCCACCAGTTAAGCACTGCATATAGGTGCAGTGGGATTGACACTGTCCCTGTAAAAATTGTCTGGAAAGAAGGGGGATCCAGGGCATTTACATTCCAGCCTGATGTCATAATCCCATCTTTCATGCAATAATGTGTTGGAATGAGTTATAATAACACAGACATGGGGAATGTTACATTTGCCAAATTTTTTGAAATTCAGTGTGAGTAAATGTATCTTACTGTTTGTTTTACAGTGGAAGGTTACAGACATCTTCCAAATTCATCCTTGTGTAATGATCAACCAGTCCCCTTGTTCTCTGTAGCATTCCTGCCCTGTCTTCTGAATCAGTACTCTTATACTTCTATAGCATGTTTTCCTTTGCTTATGGTTAGCTTCTGTTGCAGATTGGCAGCTAATATACCATATAATATCATCGATGATATCAGCTATTGAGTGTGGATGAGGGACTTTAGTACAAATAGAAACAGTAAAAGAGCTGTAGTAACTTGTATGATTCTTGTCACCACATTTGTGGATAGGAGTCACCACAGCCAACTTCCATTTGCTTGGGAATTGTGAGAGCATAAGAGAGCGGTTGAGAATTTTTGTAAGGAGTGGCAGAACTTCATCAAAGGTGAGGATGATGAGTTTCAAATCAAGGGAGTCAGCACTATGCCTAGACTTCCCAAGTACTTTGAATAGATGTTTCTTAGCTAGCCCATCAGTGATAGCCTTAAAATAAAATGGGGGCGCAGCTGGGCTGCCTCAGGGATGATGGAATGGGTTACTGTTGGTGTGGGATCAAAGAAGTTAGGTGGGAGCACATGACTGAGGTCACAAAATGTTCAGTTGAAAACGTTAGCAATGGTTACTTTATCGAGGGTGATAGTTCTATCAGTGTTCAGCATTGCAGGGGAAACTTTGTTTTTTTTCATCCAGTTACCTTGGAGAGGTTGTCCCAGAACTTCCTCCCATCATTCCCGGTGTTTGCAAGGGTATTCTTATAGTGGGAGGCTTTCACCTCGCAGATAGCTCTTGTGCAAGCATTCCATGCTGATCTGTAGGCCTGAGTATTCCCTAGGGTGTTGGATGCTTTAGCACTGTACCATAGTTGGTCATGGGATTTTGTCAGTTCAAGGAGGTCAAGAGTCACCCATGGGTATATTGATCCTCTAATCTTTCATTTCTTGTATGGAGCATGAACATCACATGCATCAAAAGTAGTGATAAAGTATTCTAGGGCTGAGTGCACGTCCTGAGCATCATCAACTAGAGACCAGTCGAGTGATCGCAGGTGCATTTTTAATGGACCTAGTCAACCAGGTAGAAGTAGTCTACTGACAATGAATTTTGGTGGGGGTTTATTGAGTTTGTTAGACCAGAGGGAAATGACTAGAGAATGGTCACTTATGGTGTCCGGGAGTACTTCAGTCTTAGTGATGTGTTCAGGTTGATTAGTGAGGACCCAGTCCAGTAGAGAGGAGGTCCCCAGCCTGTAGTTTATCCTGGTGGGTGACTGTACCATTTGTGCCAAGTTGGCAGCTATCAAGGCATCCTTATAGGTGCTTGCACAGGGGGCAAGCCAGTTGACATTGAAGTCACCAAGCAGAATCACTTCTCAGTTTTGCCCACATGAGCTGATGCAGTTGAGGAGGGAGGGAGGACCCTGATTAGTCAGCTTAGGTGGAATATATACTGACACAAAGGTCAATGCCTTATTGTGTTTGCCTAGTAGTACCTTAATGGCTAGAATCTGAATGTCATTTCCAATGCTAGGTAGGGTCAGAACATGACCCACAAGTGTTTCTTTAAGGTAGAGGGTGCAGCCTCCACCTTTCTTAGTCAGTCTGTCATCCCTAAAGACAGTGTAACCAGGAATGGCAATAGCAGAGTCAGGGATCTTTGGGGATAGCCACATCTCAATGATCGATCATATGTCCGGGTTGTGATGGAAGATCCAGGCAGTGATGGTATCGAGTTTTGGAAGGAGGTTGCAGATATTTATTCTTGCCAAGGATAGAGTAGCAGAGCTGTCGGACTTCATTGATACCAGATTGTAGAGATCCACGATTGGGGTGAATATTTCCCCGAGAGAAGTAGCAATAGTCATATTAGGCACTTGACAAAGGCTTTTAGGTATTTCCTATGGTGTAACTGTGTCCTCCCTATAAAAATGAGGTTACAGCAAGAGTTGCAAGATATGGGAATCTGAACAGCTAGTGATAGCTGTGGCTCGGAGAAAGGTTTGAGGACCCTACGAGGCTGGAGGTTTAACTAACACAAAGAAGCCAATGGGTGGAAACAGATAGATGGGGCAGAGTTTTAGTGCATTTAATAAAGGTCGGGTTGGGGTGGGTGCATGGGCTAAAAAATCAAGTAAGCGGACAAGTCAGAATTTAGCAATGAGCAACAGCTAAGCACAGAAGTGAGTACTGTCCAATGAAGAGCTGCTCCCAGTGCCAAAATGTCCAGTTAGCATCTGAGAGCAGCTGGTGTGTGTCAATGGGAGCAATGGCTTGGGAGCCTTTCAATCTGGCAGGAGCCTGCCTTGTTCAGATCTTCAGGCAGACAGGCTAGAAATGGTGACTGTGGCTGGCAATGCATGGAGCCTAGGCCACAATTGGAGATAATGGGCTTGCTCAAAGCTCAGAAACTGGAAAAAGAGATAGAGAGATTACAGATACAGCTAGTTATAGTAGGGATCAGGACTGAGACAGTGGGGGAGATGAAAGCAGGACAAAAGATTGGGTGGGACTACACAGGGCAGAAAGTGCTAAAAGAGCTGGCTAGCAAAGCAGGGAAAAATGGGGTGGGGGTGTCTTACCAGAGGAACCAGAGAAAGCGACTCAGACAGAGTCAGTACAATGGAGGAGGGAGAGAGTGAATGTGTGTGTGTGTGGGGGGGTGAAGGCAGAGGATCACAGGACATGCAGAAGAGGAGCAACGAGAACTCAGCACAATAAATTACTGGCTAACTACAGACTCAACTTGGTGGGTACAGTTAAACATTGTTAAAAAATAGTAAATTCCAATATCTGTTATAAAAAAGAAAATAGCAAATCACAAAACAAACTACTCTGGGTGCAAAACCCTAGACTTCAAGGCAAGCACTTGAAAAATCAAATAAGCGGACAAGTCCAATTTAGCAGTGAGCAGCAGCTAAGTACAGAAGTCCGTACTGTCCAATGAAGAGCTGCTCCCAGTGCCGAAATGTCCAGTTAGCATCTGAAAGCAGCCGGGGCACACCGGACCGTCCGGAGGATTTGTCATATCAAGAGCTAAAGGCTAACTTGAATGCACAATACAGTTTAGCAACTTTCCCAAAGGCTGAATGTTATAAATTCTGCAGTTACCATCAGAAACCAGGTCGGTCATTATTACAATATTATCTGGCCGAGATCAAATGCTTAGCTCTCACATGTGAGTGGAGCAGGGAGCATCTTGAATCTAATTTAGCTGAAAAGTTTGTTATGGGGTTGAATAATGAACATCATATTCAGCAAGTAGTTTCTGTAAGTGTCAAGAAGTCTACTGAGGAACTTTTACAGATGGCACAAATGTATGAAGCCACAGAAAATGAAGCACATGCTAAGGTGAACACTAAAAATGAGGTACGAGTAACTGTAGTAAACCCCAAATTGAAACAGCTCAAACCTAAGTTTAAACCACTGTTTTCAAAGAAAAATACAACCATTCCACCCAAACTGCATGGCCAGTACAAATGTGCAGCATGTGGGTCGTCTCAGCATAGCAGGGACCAGTGCAAATTCAGAGAAGTTCAGTGTCCTGCATGTAAACGTCAGGGTCATATGGCTAAGGTTTGCAGAAGCAGGAGAACTGCAGTGGTCATTTCAGAGGGTTCAGACAGTGCAGTGGTTCCTATTGCACCACAAATGCAGACTAAAGATGTTCCTTCTTTCTATGTGTTACTTCAGTTGCCGCAACTGAGGCGTCAGTTGCGTTTAATGGTGGACTCTGCTTCCCCAGTTACTTTTATTAACCATCAAACATGGTCTGATCTGGATAAGCCAGCACTGTCTCCTTGTAATAAGTTGCTGTTTGCATTTGAAGGGCAACCAATTCAGCCACTGGGCTTGTTTACCACTTTAGTACACAGGACTGATTCTCCTAGTACATCTTTAACTTTTCTGGTTTCAAAAAAGGTGTCAACATTTTGTGCAGAGGTGCTCAGGTTCTTCTAAACATTCATATTGATCCAGCAGATTTTGGCCTACTTGCCACTGTCCAGGTACCACAAAGCAGTAATCCACCCAAGCTTGGGGAGATTTTAGACATGTATCCAGAGCTGTGGAAAGGCCTGGGATGTTGCACAACAGCTGAAGCAAAGCTAGTTACAAAGCCTAATGCAGACCTTAAGTTTTGTAAATCACAAAAACTTCATTTTGCCTTTAAACCAGTGGTTGAGGCAGAATTGGACAGACTGGAAAAAGCAGGTGTGCTGGAAAAGGTTTCAAGTTCAGACTGAGCTTCTCCAATTGTGGTGGTATCTAAACCAGGTGGTAAGGTTTGAATATGTGGAGATTTTAAGGTGACACTTAATCCAGTACTTAGCACAGATGTATTTCCTTTACCTTTACCTGAGGAACTTATTCATAGACTGAATGGTGGTGTGGGGTTCTCTAAACTGGACCTCGCTGATGCATACCCTCAAGTGGAGTTGGATACAGACTCTCAGAAATTGGTAGTGATTAATACACACCAAGTCCAAGTACAAGTACAAACGGTAATGTTTTGGCCTTAGTTCTGCACCTGCTATTTTTCAAAAAGTGATTGAGCAAACAGTGGGTGATATACCAGGTCTTGCTTGTTATTTGGATGACATTGTCATGGGCAAGACAGAAGCAGAACATTTACTTAACTTACAAAAGACTTTAGAGGGATTGCAACAGAGTGGATTCAGACTCCGGAGAGAAAAATGCCAATGTTGCCAACTAAGTGTCATATACTTAGGTCACACTATTGACAAAGATGGAATTCGTCCAAATGATGACAAGGTGGACGCCACTGTGCACATGCCTGAACCACAGAATGTTTCAGAATTGCGCTCATTGTTGGGTATGGTGCGCTACTATGACCATTTCATACCTGGCTTAGCCACTAAATGTGCTATCCTAAATGAACTGTTACATAAGGGTACTCCGTGGAAGTGGACCAAGGTCCACAGTAGGGTAGTTCAAGCCATCAAGCTCTCTCTAACCGATGTGAATAATTTAACTCATTATGATCCTAACTTACCTATCACATTGGCCTGTGATGCTAGTCCTGTGGGAATAGGAGCTGCCCTTTTCCATATAGATCCAGAAGGAGTGGAGAAGCCGATAGCCCATGCATCACGGAAACTCTCTGCAGCTGAAAGGAATTATGCCCAAATTCAGAGAGAGGCATTAGCAATTGTGTTTGAAGTTCAGAAATTTCACCAATACTTGCTAGGTCGCAAGTTTCACCTGAAGATGGATCACAAGCCACTAGTGACAATTTTCATTGCAGAAAAAGGAATTGCAGAGATAGCCGCTAGCAGACTTCAATGATGGGCATTCATTTTGTCTGCCTATAATTTCAAGATTACATACCAACCAATGGACCAGCATGGAAATGCAGATGCCTTATCGAGGTTACCAATATCCAGAGAAATGGAGTTCGATTTGGAACTTAAAGAGGAACCATTAGTATGCCAGGTGGGGCCAGATAGTTTTCCAGTGCAATCCAAAGATATGGAGGACTCTACTGTTGTGTATGCTACAATAGTTAGATCAGCTTCCAGTACTAGCTAAGGACATTACAAAAGCGACTAGTCAAGATGCAGTTTTATAACAAGTGTATTAGTATACACTTTAGGGTTGGCCACAAGGCACTACTTGTTCGACTGTGCTACAACCCTACTATACAAAGAGACAGAAGTTGTCCATTGCTGAGGGGTATCTTCTATGGGGATTGCATGTCATAGTACCCCAATGTCATCACTCAAATGTTTTGACTCGGTTGCATGCAGGCCATCCAGGCATTGATAAAATGAAATCCCAGGCCAGACTTCACATATGGTGGCCTTCCATTGACAGAGGCATATACCAGGTTATGCAAAGATGCGAAGGTTGTGCTGTATTGATAGGAAATCCAGCAAGAGCTCCAGTTTACCATTGGGAATGACCTGACAAACCCTGGCAATAGTTGCATATTGATTTTGCAGGGCCTTATTTAAATTCCATATGGTACTCTTAACTGATGCTTATAGTACAGTGCCTGCTACAGAAAAGTTTAACGTTACCGAAGTTTGCCACTCAGTACCACTATGTGCCATGTGTTAGAGAGTCGTTATAGTATTAACGCGGTGTGGGTTGCCTGATCATATAAACTGTGTAAATGTAGTCCCACCATTTTCCACATGATGGCTTCCACAAGCTGTCATTGCAAATCTTTGTACCAGAACAGCGATATGTTTTTCCTGTTGGAATTCGGCTGCAGATGGTGTCAGGTCACAGTGCAGGGACAGGGACTCATCAGATAATGTACATTCATTTTAAAGATCTGCTGTTTATTTATTTATTCATTTTGACCAGCATATCTTAACTTTCATGATTACATGCTCAAATTGAAATTGAGTTTCTGAATTTCCATTCATTTTCTTACCATGTTTAGGGCTATTCAGATTAAGTTGTTTTTCCCTGTTTGCCTCACACCCTGTGTAGCTCATAAATGCAGTTAATCAACCTGCCTTTGCCCTCAATTGAATCTTCTGCATCCCGTTCATATGCCTGAATGAATGAATGATGATGACTACTTGTTTTTTCAAGCTTGAAGTATTGGGAACCAGTGTATCTGTTCAGCATAGCAGATAATTTTATTCTCTTTTTTGAAAGGGTATTACAATGCTGATTGGATTTGTGTTTGTCTTTTTTGTATCATTGAGATAGGGAACCAATTGTTGTTAGACATGTAGTGCCAACCAGATTTCTGAAATAAGCTGTCACTAACAAGTGTTGTAAAGTTCTCATCAACCTTTCCCTTTTTTTAAATACAAATTACTATGTGTTTCAACAACTCTTTTGGCTGGTCACTGTGATGGTCTTTGTGTCCTGTTCATGGAGAAAGCAATGACTATGTTTATGTCGTGGGTAGAAATAGCTAAAGTGTGAACAAAGTGCTACTCAACTAGAATTGTCAGGGCACACAAGTCCCATCTACTAAACTAATGAAATGCCAAAAAAAAGCAGTTTAGATTAAAATGATAATAGGGAGTGCAAACATAGTCTCTAAATACTGCAATTAATGGCACTTTAGTACACCATTCAACACTTTATAATGTGAATTAACTGCAGATCTGAGCTTTTGCTTCTTGTTTTGCCATACAGGATTCACACGGAATATTTATTGTTACCCCGTAGGATGATTAGATTATAACTATTCACTCTGAAATCCTCTACCCCTCTCTGTGCTTCTTCCACCACTATAATCCTGGTAATGAGAACCCTTGCATTGAGTAGGCTGTTCTTTAAAAAGTACCATCTGCTCTATCCTTGTGTCTGCTTTTTCCCACCCTCCTCCCCCCTTTCTCTCACTTTGCATCTCTCTTCTCTTTTTCTCTCATTCTTCTACCCCCCCCCCACCATGTTTGAATCTCTTTGTTTTTTTCTCTACTAACTGACATGTGTCAGCAGGGTTCTTAAAATATTTTTTTTTCTAAGTCACAAATATCAGCACAGTATGTCTGGGAGCAGGCTGGGGGTTAAAGACAGAGACCCGAGGGGGCACAGGTGACCCCTGAGTCTTATTACATGCACTACTGATAGTGTTCTACATTGCACACTGTCAGAGAACTTGACTAAGATTTTTTTTTCTTTTTTGGTATATGTACTAACCCTCTCTGCATGCTTCTTCCACTGCAGTAATCCCTGTCCTGAGAATCTTTGCAACAAGATGTTTAATCTCTTTAAGTAACAGTCTGCTGTATCCCTCCGTCTGCTATTTCCACCCCACTCTACCCCCCTTGCGTCATGGACCCCTGTTTTATCTGACTGCACTGCAGTCAGCTGTTCTTCACTACTGCCACATCTGTGACTTACAGTAGATAAAACTATGCAGTCTGAGCCAGCCTGGGGTGTGGGAGTGGGGTTGAGGCAACCACAATCACTGTCAAGAAGGTAAGGAAAACAACAAAATCAGGCAGCAGCCAAAGCGTGCAAGTACTGACCTGGGAACTGGAATTGGAAAATCATAATCTGTAACTTTCTATGCAGCCTCATTGCTGAAAATGTGTATGACACAGTAGACTGGAAATTGTACCAAAAATAAATAAATAATGCACATGGAGTAGCACAGCACCAAACGATTTAGCAAGTCTGAGTGATCTTTGTATTTCTAGCAATAATTCCTAAAAATGGTGTTGTCTGTGGGTTCAGTAGTTCAGTGTCTTGCACAGTTTCACATTTCCATGTTCCTGTCCCTGTTCCCAGTTCACTATTTGCACAATTTGACTGATGCCTGAAGCTGTTATTGCAGATGTTGAGTGTTGCCTGATGTGTTGGTGTTCTTCATGAGGTACTGAAAGAGGTTGTGGCTACCTTGTCCCCCCCACCACGCACACCACACTTTCATCACACTTCCACACTTGCACCTTCAGGCTACATTGTCCTATCTAGCTCACAAAACTATGAAGGCAAACAACTGGCTGCCATCAGTATTACATACCTATGCCTTGGGGTGCAATTACACAAGGATCAGTACAGACAGCTTTCTGGATTTCTTTCCAGGAAACTGGCCAACTATATATGATTGGGAAAAAAAGGCACCCTACTACATTTAATTTATAGCGTCATCTGCTGCTGTCTGCATGCTTCTTCCAATGCCTTATCCCCAGTCCTAAGAACCTTTGCATTGAGTAGTCTCCTCTCTAAACAGAACTGTCAGCTCTATCCTTTTGTCTGCTATTTTCATCTGCACTCTCCTCTCCCCCTCTCTCTTACTTTCCATGAAAGCCTAACTGCAGGCCTTCTAGTTTGTGTGATCAGCCTTTCATTTCTGTGATGGTAGTCAGGCTGTCATGTTTATGAGTTGATGCTTAGTTTGTAATATCCCCCCATTGGCAGAAGTTTTTTTTTTTTGTAATTATCTTTACTAAGTCAGGCGCTGAAGTTTATGATGTTTTCAAACCTCCCCTTTCTCTAAGGTTTGAAAAGGAAATGCAGTGAACTGCAGTCAGTGTCCACCTTTCTGTAGTTCATTGCACTTTCCTTTCAAGCCTTAGAGAAATAGAAACATAGAATTTGATGGCAGATAAGGACCGCTTGGCCCACCTAGTCTGCCCATTTCCCTACCTAACGGATAAGCTGCAGGTCCTGGTTAACCAACAGCCTACTTGTTCCTACCCCCACTAGAACTGCCTTATGTCAGTCCCATGCATTCTTGAATTCCCCCACTGTTTTTGACTCTACGACCTCCTCAGGAAGGCTGTTCCATGTATCCACAACCCTCTCTGTGAAGAAATACTTCCTCACATTACCTCTGAGTCGTCCCCCCTCTATCTTCAAATTGTGCCCCCTTGTTTTTGCACATCTGTTTTTCTGAAAGATGCTACCCTCTTGGACTTCATTGATTCCCTTGAGGTATGTGAAAGTTTCTGTCATGTCCCTCCTCTTCCTCCTTTCCTCAAGGCTATACATCTTTAGTTCCTTTAGTCTTTCTTCATATGTCTTCTGATGCAGACCCTGCATTATTTTGGTTGCCCTCCTTTGGACAGCCTCCACCCTGTCTATGTCTTTGCGAAGATGGGTTCTCCAGAACTGTACCCAGTACTCCAGATGTGTTCTTACCAACTGTCTGTACAGAGGGCCAACAACTTCCTGTTTTCTACTGGTGATGCCTCTCCCTATGCATCCCAGTATCCCCCCAGCCCTCCTTATTGCCTTCTCACATTGCTGGCCCACCTTTAGGTCGACTGATATGACTACCCCCAGGTCCCTTTCCATTTTTGTTGTTGTCAGTATCTCACCACCCCGGTGTACTCTTGTACTCTTCCCCTGGGTTTTTGTTTCCCAGGTGCATTACTTTGCACTTTTTTGCATTGAATCTAAGCTGCCATATATTTGACCATTCCTCCAGCCTGGCCAATTCCCTTTTCATCCTTTCCACCCCACCTTGTGTATCAACCCTGTTGCAGATCTTTGTGTCATCTGCAAAGAGACATACTTTCCCTTCCAGTCCCTCTGCAATGTCACTTATAAAGACATTAAAAAGGACCGGCCCCAGTACTGAACCCTGTGGTACCCCACTAGTAACCCTCCTTTCTTCACTGTGGACTCCATTTACTATTACCTGCTGTGTCCTGTTGTCCAACCAGTTTTTACACAGGCTACCACCCTAGGACCCACTCCCAGGCTGGCTAATTTGTTTATTAATCTTTTGTGCGGGACTGTGTCAAATGCCTTGCTAAAGTCTAGGTAGGCCATGTCCACAGCCCCTCTCTGGTCTACTGCTTTGGTCACCCAGTCAAAGAAATCAATTAGATTTGTCTGACACGACCTTCCCACTGTGAATCCATGCTGCCTTGGGTCTTGTGCCCCACTGGCCTCTAGGTACTCAACAGTTCTTTCCTTCAGAAGTGATTCTATCATTTTTCCTACCACTGAGGTCAAACTGACAGGTCTGTAGTTTCCTGCCTCTATCTTGCTCCCACTTTTGTGAAGGGGAATCACTTTCGCCCTCCTCCAGTCCTCAGGTACTACCCCATCCTCTCATGATTTATTAAAAAGTGTAGTCAGTGGTGTTACTAGTTCTTCCCTTAGTTCTTTTAAAATTCTGGGGTGAATCTCATCAGGCCCCATTGCTTTATCCACCTTCAGTTTTAAGAGTTCTTTCAGAACCCTTTCTTCTGTGAAAGGACTACTATCGACCCCCACCCCCCCCAATCCAGAGTGCTTCTATTGACTGGATTAGGTATTTCTCCCTGATTTTCCATTGTGAATACTGAGCAGAAGTATTCGTTCAGTATTCCTGCTTTTTCACTGTCACTCTTTGCCCAACCACCTTCCTCTTTGTTTAGCCTCAGTATCCCTGCCTTAGTCTTTCTTTGCTCCCTAATGTACCTATAAAAGGTTTTATCCCCCTTCTTAACCGAGTTGGCTATCTTTTCCTCGGTTTGGGCCTTTGCTATTCTGACTGCCTTACCCGCTTCCTTCTGCTTTAACTGGGGGGGGGGGGGGCTGTTTGAAAACATCATAAACTTTAGTGCCTGACTTCAAGAGGCTTAATTTAGTACAGGCGGCATTACTCATCAGCTCAGAGCACCATCATTAACATAGCATATTACCTGACTGATATAAAAATAATTTTAAAAAAAAGTTTGCCAATGGGGGAATATTAAAAACTAAGCATCAGTATGCATAGTACATTTTGCATGGGAAGTAAAATGCCAGTAATGACAGCATCAAGCTACAACTGAAAACAAAATTATAGAAAGGCATTCCATGTGCTGTATGTTCAGTAAGTGAAATAAAAAAAATGTTATCAGTCAAAATAAGTGCCATTAGATGCATTGTACAATACAGTCAAGCAGATCATGAAGCCCCAGGACCAAACCTCTCACTCTGTCAACCACAGACGACAGTACTGTGGAATCAGTAAAGCTGGAGGAAGTTAATGTCATGTATAAACAAGGGGAGAGTAAGAACTAAGTGGGAAATAAAGCACATTATTAAACTACGTTGGAAATCTGATTGTGCAATTTCCCTTTTCAGGTTTAACAAATGCCCTTGTAGTCCAGAGGTCCTCCTTCCTAACCCGATACCCAGCAGAATAAAAAAATGCCCTACCAGACCATTAAGCTGTGTGTATGTATACCCTGTAGGCTGATTTACCCTCCCTTGCATATACTGTACAGTACTTCGAAAAAACTAGCATCTACAGTATACAGCTCAGAAGTACTGTATGCCAGCATCAGGGGCCCGCACTTTGCACTCTCTGTGATAACAGGTGGGCTATGTTTATGTATATGTGCTACTCTATGTGAATAGGCAGAAATTTATATATTGAAAATATAAAACTTGATTTGCTGACACGTACATCAAATGAGAAAAAAATAAAAGTCTTCACAGTTGGGAAAAATATGAAAATATAAATGAAAGCTGTTAACTTATAAAACAAGCTTCTGTAGTACATAAAGCTGATTCCTGTGAAAATGTTTAGCATGAAATTGAAATACCAATGTAAAGATCATTTTTATGTATGTTATAGAAATGCCACTCCAGTACATGAAGGGTAAATTCTCCAGTGAGCTAGTGTATGACCACCCCTTAATCCCACCGACAAATGCACTGAGAGAAATTGACTTGAGGGACATAATGCACTCTCATGTCTAAGGCAGTAGCCTACTTCATTTTCAGTCACTCTTCATGCCCATGACTGACTGAATACTCACACCTCAGTACAAGAAAAAAGCAATCTAGAAAGATGGATTCTTCACCCAGTGTCACCAGCAGGCAGAAAAATAAAAATAACCTACAAAATAAAGCCTGCAAAAATCCTTACTACCCTGCCTCCTGCTGGGCTGATCATGCTGAAAGGCCCTGCACTATTGCGGGCTGGAGCTCCACAAAGCACCCACTACCCCTGGGTGCACTCCTCTCTGCAGTAGCACATAAGTTAGGGCTGGCCTGTACTGCATGGAAATGACAGTTGGCTAGCTAATTATAATATTATGGATGCTTGTCTGACAGTCTTTTTCCATGAAAAGCATACATTTTTCAGTGTCATTGATTTGCTGCTTCAGTTCAAGGTATGAGCTCACTGAGCTACGGTACTGCTTGAAAAGAAAATCTGTAGTATGACACTGAAGAGCCAAAAAACCAAAGGGATATGACAAACATCAGGTCCAAATTGATGGATAAAAATATTTTAATTTTTGGTGGGGCCTTTGAAATCCATTTCTGTGTATGAGTTCTTCTCATCTTATCTAATACTGCTCAGGTAGAAAGCCTCTGATCACAACAGGGAAAAGAAAACGTGTTGGCAATCAAACTCAACTGCTGGCTTCTTTTTAGAAACAGATCAAATATTTTCTGTTTTCTGTTTTGCTCTACCAGCTGTTAACTGCATTTTAGCTTCTATTTCTTCAAGTAGATGGTTTGTATTTACTGGATCTTTTTTGTTATAGTCTAATAATTGATTTTTTATGGTAAATTGGAGGGCTGTTTTGAATACCAAAACTAACAATGTGGGGTACGCATGTGGGGGAAGGGAATATTGCATGTGAATGGCAACACTGATGAGTGATAATGGCGCTATTAACACTAATGTCATTGATTTCAGGAATGCACTATCCTGTTAAATTAATGGATCATTCCTAAAACTAAATAAATAAAATAAATCAAATAGTGTGTGTCTTGTAAAAGAAAATGATAACTCATGGTGTCATTTTGTCCTGTTTTTTTTTTTTTTTTGTAATGATCCAGTTGTGTGGATATCCCATAAAGTTTATCTGTTCATTCCCTTGCTACTGTTATTCGTATGTTAATTAAGGTTACCACCTACTCGGTTTTTGACCGAATGGATTCGGTTTTCTAGGTCCAGATTCAGTCCTCCTGTTTTCAGCATTGCAAATTCGTTTTTTATGGTGGGTCAAGCAGCACCTGTGAGATTCCTTACTAACTGTTTCATTTTCTTCTCATCTGACTGTAAGCAAAGTGTCTGACATTTCAGTGTGCTTGCTTGCTTGCAGTGCTTGCTAATCAGGTAGTGCCTTCAAGAGTAGGGCTCTTAAAGAGCCAAATGTGTCCCTGTCTGTTCAGTTGTCACCTCTAACTTCACACCAGCAAATTGGAAGATTATTCATGGGAAGGGTAAACAATACCACCTTAATTAACACCTTCATTTTTCTGAAACCAGACAGGCACCACATTAGGGTAGCTTCCTGTCCCAGTATGGACTGTACAATGTGTTTCAGAAACTTTACCTGCTAATGCAGTTTTATTCAGAGGTAATACTTTTTCAGTCATTTTGAATGCTCACATACTTGTAAAACAGATTCTGTTAAATCCTTCACCATTTTACTTGCATGTTCAGATTACAAACACATGCTGATGTCATGCAGACCATTAGCAGCAAATCAACCTAAACCTTTCCAGGCTGCATTGTGAATATGGTCTTTGACTGCTGTGACAGGGAATACTTTTATACCTTTATATGCTCACCGGTTTTCTTTTAGGGTCTGTCATGTATGTTAATATTTGTTACCCTTTTTGATGTTAAATTAATAATCTAATATTTTATTTCATTTCTAGCAATACTACACCTCTCTCTCTCCTCAGTAGTTATTGCTGTCAATTTTCATACTACCTGGGTATTCCAGGAAGACCATTCCAGGCCTCTCAGATGAACAGCACATAATAATGTGGCTAATGTCATGCTAAGCCACAGAAATGAGAAAAGGGAGAGAGAGAGAGAGAGCAGTAGCTGATGAGGTGACAGGAACACAATCTAGATTTGATGGCACTGCAAATTCAGGCAATTTATCAAAAATTTCTCAAAACATTATTTATTTTACCAGAAGAGACACACTAAGCTAAAGCTTGTTTACAGGTGCAACATGGAAACACAAGGGAATTAAGGCCCTGTCCACACTACGCCTCTGTAATGTTGCAGAGTGCCCAAACCATTACTGCAATGGTTTGCATTTACACCTGTAACGTTACAGAAGGCATTTTCATAACTGTTGTTGAAACCACATATGAGGTGGTTTCAGCAACAGTGCTCGGCTTCGATTACTTCTCGATAGCGTTACGGGCGAAGTGTGGATGCGTGGTAACGGTCCCCTGCAGGGCCCATAGCGCAGCGCGAGCTGCATCCTGGGAATGGTTGCCACCATAACGGTTGCCCGGCACCCCTAGTGGACACTGCCGCAATGTGGACACACTGCACTGCTCCCCGGCCGTAACAGATTGCATCTGTTACCGGGCCGGAGCGGTGTAGTGTGAACAGGGCCTAAGTGATTTGTGTAGGGTCACACAGTATGCATGTTTGGGGTTTAGGATTCAAACTCTGGTCTCCAGAATTGCATCTCAGAGCTTTAAGCCACTGCGCTATACTGCCTCCACACTACATATCATATATCATGCTATCTGCTATGCATGACTGACATGGAAAAAAAGATAAGGTATTCAACAGTATAGAATAGTCACTCAATTTGTCAGCTAAGCTGTGTACACAGGATGGAAAGTCCCCTGAACCCCCTCTCTAACCCCACCAAATGTTAACATGCACTGAAATGTAAAATATTTAAATGTAAATCAAACAAACCAAAAATAATAATCATGATGTAATTTAAAGAAGTTGTACACAATGTTACATCAGCAGTAATTCTGAATAAATCAAGCGAATCAGAGTCCAAGCGATGCCCTCATTAGTCATAAAAGGGGCGGGGTTAGGGGTGGAGTTTGGGGGTGTGGTTCAGTATTCGGTTTTCATCTCATCCAAAGGTAGCAACCCTAATGTTAATGTTCATTGTCGAACATACGAACGTATGAAATTTGCCAGCAAATAAAGACCTAGAGGTCTATCAAGTCTGTTCGAATGTGCAGCTAGTACCCCTTATTCTGTAGCTTGTGTGTTCTTGTTTTCCCGGGTCACGCCTAGAAATAAGCTCCATCTTCATGTGCCTTTCCTGGTTAAACAATTTCCCCTTTCTCTTTATTTTATCTTAGGCTAGTAATAGCTTCCTCTGCTCACTGCACACTGGACACACTAATTAGTTGATTTTAGAAGAACCAATTTATTACACACCCACAAAAGAAAGCTGAAACAGGAATTTTACATTAATAATGTTAATTTAAAATGCACATTTCAGTGTTCTTTGGTCAATGTGTGACACACTGTGTCTTGTAACACACACTGTTCATTGTGTCCTGTGTTATTTATTTGATTTTCAGTAGTAGTATATATGTGGCAATGCTGGCAATAATAGTAATAATTATTTAATTGCAGTGATTTGTTTGGGCTAGACAGATGGAGAGAATTTCTACCATGGATGACTGTGATGGGAGATTGGGGGATTTGGCACTCAGTGACCAGCATTACAATGAATAGTTCACAAGAAATTATACAGAGTAGGTGCAATGTCTCTTTCTGTGTACAGTAGATAAACCAGAGATTCTCGTGCAGCGATTGTACTACATGAGAGGACTCCTCAAAAATCAGAGCCCACCTAAGGTGGGGGTGGTTACATGTCCTATTGCTCACAGATGACAACTGTCTCAGTAAGGCCAGAACAAAGCAGGCAATAGATCCAACTCCTTCCCTTCTCCCAGAGTCTGTTGCATAAGTGTCAATCATCACAGATCAGATGCCTTTCAAACTGTGAATGGGAGCTTATAACAGTTTCTCTTTTAGAAGAGAGCATTTTTAAACAATGTATTCATTACTTGTGATTTGCAACTTTATATCTAAAAAAAAGGTTTCATAGTTTCAAGCTCACTCCAGTTTACTGCATTTTTTTTACAACATGTGATTATCAGTGCAGGAACAGTTTTCTTTATTAATTACAAAAACACTGACCGAATGCCTTTAAAATCACATTAAAATACTTCCACACATGCAGTTCCTTGGTTGAGAATAGGACAAATTATAACCGTATTGTATCTTTATTATACCTTTTAATGTACACCTCAGTTTATGCTGTATATGAATGTTATGTACTGGATTGTATTTCTGTTTTTTAAGGGCTGCAGTGGGTGTATCCTACAAAAATCAAATACAGTATGACACCTAATTGTTCTGGAAATACCATCAAATCTAAAACAAGCCTATTACCAACTTGCACACAGCTACTAAGGGGCCCTAAAATGTGTGTAAGCAGGTGCAAAGAAATAATTAAATTAACACATAGTACTACTAGCCACAACAAAACAGACTAAACGTTCAATCTCGAAAAGCAGAGTGGAATAACCACACTCGCAGGCTACTCTTGAGGCAGCGCACTGTGGAACAGTGCACAAGTCCACTAGGACTAGGAGAGTGTTAAAGCCTGTAGGTAGCTAATGTTAAGCACAACTATGGAACTTCCATTAACTGCTGAGGCAGGGAACACATCTCCCCGACAGTCACGTGGGTGATTAAAATGTTACTGAGGTACAGCGGGACCAGGCCACTCAGGACCTCATCAGTTACAAGAAAAAAAAAACTTAAAGAGCAGCTGATACCTCTAGACAAAATCACCAGACACTGACTCCAAATACTTAGCTCACCACACTAGGCCAAGTCATCCCTACATAAGAAACATACAGCGGCCTCAATCTGCAAACATATCGATGGACCACCAAGTGCACAAACTGCAGAGTGTTCCCCCCAAAACAGAGGTTTCATAGCCATAAACTTATAAAATATATTCCATTTCACCCTGTGATACCCTAAACATAGAAACATAGAATTTGACAGCAGATAAGGACAGCATGGCCCATCTAGTCTGCCCATTTCCCTACCTAATGGATAAGCTGCAGATCCTAGTTAACCAACAGCCTACTTCCTCCTACTCCCCACTAGAACTGCTTAATGTCCGTCCCATACATTCTTGAATTCCCCCACTGTTTTTGACTCTATAACCTCCTCAGGGAGGTTTTTCTGTGCATCTACAACCCTCTCTGTGAACAAATACTTCCTCACATTACCTCTGAGCCGTCCCCCCTCTGTCTTCAAATTGTGCCCCCTTGTTCTTGCACATCTCTTTTTCTGAAAGTTGCTACCCTCTTGGACTTTGTTTTGAGGTATTTGAAAGTTTCTATCATGTCCCACCTCTACCTCCTTTCCTCGAGGCTATATATCTTAAACCCCTTTAGTCTTTCTTCATATGTCTTCTGGTGCAGACCCTGCACCATTTTGGTTGCCCTCCTCTGGACAGCCTCCACCCTGTCTATGTCTTTGCGGAGATGGGGTCTCCAGAACTGTACACAGAACTCCAGATGTGGTCTTACCAACTGTCAACAGAGGGCCAACAACCACTTAGGCACTGCTACAGAACAGGAGCACAGTTACTGAGATAAAAGCCTGTAATTTTCCTACCCCAAAATGTTTAACAGTTGAAACCTAATAGTAACCCTCAATATTTGTACATTAATCTAAAGTCAAATAGGTTCACAATATAGATGATATGCCAAAGTAGCATTTCTGTATATTACTTCTTATATACACTTTATATTCTTTTGTTTAAACAGTCACTCTGGGACTGTTTCATGTCTGTAAGGAAAATGGTCTTTTAAAATTCAAACAAAATAAAGTCTGCACTTCAACATTATCAGAAAGATTTGTTAACATTGTTTACTAAGTAGAAGTGGGGTTAACACAACTCACCTTATTAAACTAAATTGTGTGGCTTCACTTTCTAAGCTGCAGTTGTAGTTCTCAATTCTAATGAAAAGTACTAAAAGAAATAATTCTTTAAGCTTAGTTTCTTTGAAAGTTGTGACTAGTTTCCAAAGGAAAGTAGTAGGAGATCAGGGCAGGGGAATTACAGGTTTTTATCTCAGTAACTGCGTTCCTGTTCTGTAGAAGTGCTTAAGTGGTGCAGGGTCCTACAGATTGAAACGGTATAGATTTTATAAATTTATGGCTATGCTGCACTTCTGTTTTTGGGAAACACTTGGTGTGTGGCTAAAGATGTTAAAGCATGCATAATTAATTGCATTGTACATTTTATAGCTTTCTTACCATAATTCAGTATGTACATATATATTGGAACATTTAAGTTATTATGAAAGACATTTGCATGATTTTGGGATCCTGCTTTCAGATGTGCACATTTATAACTGTGGTATAGTTGCATAATGATATAACTGTATTTTGTACATTGAGAAATGTATATTCAGTGCCAGACTGCTTCAGTTAGTTTGGAACCTGTTAATATGAAATATGAAATGAGGTTGTTAACATCCACAAACACATTATTTCACATACTGCAACTGATAAATACTACACGTGGAGTGTCTGCTCCCCCTTCCCCCCATACCTCATGTTTAGTGTGTAGCCCCAGTCGTAGACAGTCCAACGTTTAACGTAATTACTAGTTGAATTGCAGCAAAAGCACTCAGTACAAAATAAAAAAAGAAAAAAGAAATAAAGCCTCTGTGCTCATGCAGTGAGTTAGTTAAGGGAGTGACTGTCAGTGTTCTAGCTATATTTTAGGTGCTAATTATACCTAGGGCTGGACTTGATCTGTCAATGATTGTGGCTTACACACTAAACATGAGGTATTCAGCAAAGGGAGGAGCAGACACTCAACATGTAGATATTTATCAGCTGTAAATATGTTTAATAGTGTGTTTTGGGATGCTGGGATGTTGACAACCTCATTTTTATTTTTGCTTGTATGCATGTGCAAGAAACATAGTGCCACCATACAAGAATTCGTAGGTGTGCCTCCCTACTTCCAGTGCCCTGCTGCCTTTTGCAGGTGCAGCACACTGTGCTAATGAATGTAAGAGCTGTCTATGACAGTGTTTGCAAATGCAGTGGTGTACAGTTCAAAGAAAGCACTGCAGTGTGTAGGCAATTTGCATACTGCATCGGCTGTATGCAAAGTGCCTACACGTCGGCACTGCACTGAAAGTGTTGTCATAGACAGCTCCTCTCCCCCCCAAACAAGTAACACGCTGGGAGCCCATCCCAGCATGCTCATGCACTCCCCTCCCCCCACACACACACAGTATGTCCGACAGGGGTGCCCAATCCCCCATCAGCTGCACTGCGCTCCTTCCCAACAGCCTTCCAGGTGCCACTCTGGGAGCCCACCCCAGCGTGACAAATGTCTATATGCTGGCCCCCCAACACACTTCCAGGTGCCACACTGGGAGCCCACCCCAGCGTGGTAGACTTCTCTATGGCTCACGGGGGTGCCCAATCCCCTGTCGGCTCCACTGGCATCCCCCAAAAAACTTCCAGCTGCCACGCTGGGAGCCCACTCCAGCATGGCAAATGTCGCACATCATCTTCCTAAAAGAAAAAAAAAACACCTAGAAAGAAAAAACATTTCCTCGCTGACTGTCTTGACCTCCTCCCCACCAACATCCACCGTCTGCGCACCCTGCCTCCCCATACCCCCCCCCACCCCATACTTACCTCTGGAGCCCAGTGTGACAATCTTCAGTGGACCGGGAACACATCTGCACTCCTCAAAGCCGACCATGAACTGAGGAAATGCTGGTAAGCTGTATAATGGAATAAATTGTTTTTTTCAAACTCTGATGCATATCTCAAGCATTTTTGGGAATTTTTTCACCAAATTTTCAACAGGGGGGTTTTGGGACCCCACCTCATGAATTCTTGCACTGTCATTTTGTTATTCAGTCTGGAAAGGTGATTTTGTGGTCACTGCATGAAACCACCTTCCGGGACCGATGTACGAAACGATAGCATCACAGTTCATGAGGTAGGCCCCAAAACCATATGTTGGAAATTTGAAAAAATCCCAATGATGTTTCTGAGTGCATTGTGCAGTTCCTATGCAAACCGTGAGTTCGCAAATTTTTAATATCTGCACTCCAGATTTTCAACATTGCCACTTTACCACATCTCCTTATGAGCAGTATAGCTGCCATTCTTCACATCTCGCCCAAAATGTGTTTCCATGCATGTAGCGCACTATGGCGCAGTCAGTGTGTGAAATCAATGTTTGGGACAGATTAAGCAAATCACAGTGATTCTGTTCATGAGTAGAGGTCTTAAAATGGCTATATTGAAAATTTAGCGAAAAAATTCCCAAAAATGACTGTTTTACAAGCGTGCATTGCGCAGTTCCTACACACGCTCATAAGTTCACAAATTTTTAATATTTGCACTCCAGATTTTCAACATTGCCATTTTACCATACCTCCTTATGAGCAGTACAGCTGTCATTCTTCACATCTCGTCCAAAGTGTGTTTCCGCACATGTGACGCACAATGGCACATTCAGTGTGCAAAATCAATGTTTGGGACACATTAAGAAAATCACAGTGACACTGTTCATGAGCAGAGGTCTTAAAATGGCTATGTTGAAAATTTGGTGAAAAAATTCCCAAAAATGACTGTTTTACGAGCATGCGTTGCGCAGTTCCTACGCACGCTCATAAGTTCGCAAATTTTTAATATTTGTACTCCAGATTTTCAACATTGCCATTTTACCACACCTCCTTATGAGCAGTACAGCTGTCATTTTTCACATCTTCTCCAAAATGCATTTCCACGCATGTAGTGCACAATGGCGCAGTCGGTGTGTGAAATCAATGTTTGGGACAGATTAAGAAAATCACAGTGACACTGTTCATGAGCAGAGATCTAAAAAATGGCTATGTTAAAAATTTGGCAAAAAAATTCCCCAAAAATGGCTGTTTTACAAGCGTGCATTTTGCAGTTCCTATGCACGCTCGTAAGTTTGCAAATTTTTAATATTTGCACTCCAGATTTTCAACATTGCCATTTTTCCCCACTTCCTTATGAACAGTATAGCTGTAATTTTTCACAACATGGCCAAGATGTGTTTTCACACTTTCTGCGCAGAAATGCATGTTCACTGTGAGAAATCACTGTGTCGACAATCTGCTGTAAAGAATCCCCAAAGTAATTACATTGAGGGTGTTTGTTGTGCAGTTTCTACAAATGCTCGTTATTTCATCAGTTTTTTTACTATTTTCACTGCA
Source organism: Neoceratodus forsteri (assembly GCA_016271365.2). Classification (NCBI taxonomy): domain Eukaryota; kingdom Metazoa; phylum Chordata; order Ceratodontiformes; family Ceratodontidae; genus Neoceratodus; species Neoceratodus forsteri. The sequence continues at coordinate 1,554,060,751 of CM057450.1, forward strand.
GATTTTCAACATTGCCATTTTTACACCTCCCCATGAACAGTACAGCTGTCATTTTTCACATCCTGTTCGAAATGTGTTTTCGAACCTGTGGTGCCAAATGCCGTAGTAACTGTATAAAATCAGTTTTCGGCTAACAAACTGATATTACCACTGTTCATAAGGTGGAGGTCACAAAAAATCTATGTTGAAAATTTGGAGTGCTGATACCAATGAACGCCTGAGGCATTAGTGTTTTCGACCATAACGCCCCAACCTTTAGAGACTGACAAGCGTCACGGGTGTGACTTGGGATTGTCATCTGTAATGCTCACACCATTCCACCCCCACCCACACCCTGTAGCCAGTGAGAGGCATCAAGGTGTGCCTTGGACTCTTCGGCCCCAAAGTTCACCCCATTCTCCTGTACTGCACCCATTTCACCGTATTTCCTGATGGAATGGGGTGACCATAAGGGCCAAAGACCCCAAGGCATGCTATAACACTTGTTGGTGTCTGCAGGGTAGGGTGTGGTGAAATGGTGTGGCTGTCATGCCTGATGACCCAAAAACACACCCCACCAATGCCAATGCCAGCAAGCGAACATTCAGCATTGACAAATGCTTGTTATTCCTGGAATTACAAGGTTCAAAACTAACAGAAGCAGTCTGGTAATGGACTTTGCTAAACTGATGCTCACATCTTGTCAGATCCACAGTCACCTCATATAAAATCTGGTTTTACACACTTGCAATAAGAAACTGAATACTGTGTGTTTCCACAAATATTGCATCCTCTTGGCTTTTTTTTTCTTTTAGGATTGCAGCACGCTAATGTCTGCGTATGGAAAAGTGAACTGAAATCCCAGTTTAATACAAGCTGCTTGAACTGCTTCCACCCCCCCCCCCGCCACCAACACATACACACACACACTGTTCCTGTTAAATTAATGGATCATTGTTTAAAAAAATTATAAATCTAATAGTGTGTGTCTTGTAAAAGAAACGATAACTCATGGTGTCATTTTGTCCTTTTTTTTTTTTTGGTAATGATCCAGTTGTGTGGTTAGCCCATATAGTTCATCAGTTCATTCCCTTTCTACTATTATTCATATGTTGATGTTCATTGTCCCTTTGTGGATAATGTGGCCAGCTGTTTAAGGTGATGAGGGGTAGTACTGGTCCTGCGTTGGGGGGGGGGGGGTTAGCCTAGATTCGTTTAGATCAATATATTGAAAAAACAAGCATTTGTCAGTGCCGAATGTTTCCTTGCTGGTACTGGGATTGGTAGTGCAGGAGTTAGAGAGATGCATAATAGGAATGGCAGTGAAGTATTGAACTGACACCAACCCCACCCCCACCCTGCAGAGACTGACAGGCATTTGAGGGGGTGCCTTTGGATCGTCAGCCATAACACTCATGCCATTCCATCTCACACCACCCTGAAGACACCAGTAGGTGTCATAGCGTGTCTTGAGGTCTTCGGTTCTTATGCTCACCCCATTCCATAAGGAAATAAGCTGAGATGGGTGCAGTATAGGAGAACAGGGTGAACGTTAGGGCCAAAGACCCCAAGGCACACCTCAATGTCTGTCAATGACTGCAGGGTGGGGTTGGGGGTGGAATGGCATAAGCATTACGGACAGTGACCCCAAGTCACACCCCGACCCCTGTCAGTCTGTATAGGGTGGGTGTTATGGTTGGAAACCCTAATGCTCTGGGCATTTGTTGTTTTTTTTGCCCCAAATTTTCAACATGGGCTTTTTGAGACCCCACCTCATGAACAGTGGCAGTAACAATTATTATGCTCTTCTTATTACACCAATTTAGTTCTTCAAAAAAACAGTTTTCACATACAAAACTATTACTCTCTGAGGTTTGCTGAAACAGAGGACTTGATTTACCCCAAAAGAAAGAAAAAAAAATGGAGAAAAAGGCCTGACTCCAGGCTCAGCCACATTTTATTTTTATTTATTAATTTTTCAAACATTGCTCTTGCTCCTTCCATGCCACATGTTCTGGTCCTTCTTTGGCTCTCGCCATGGCATGCTACTCATCCTACTGAGGCTCAGTCACCACTTCTCCAGACACCCCCTCTCACCAGTGACACACCTCTGTGCTGCCAGCCAGTTTACTACCTGGGGCCAGGTACATCTACAGCTCCTCGCCTTAGCTGCAGTACTCTTCAGCTATAGTTCTCACCCCCAATAAATGCCTAAGCAGCCCCTTCTAGGGTACCGCAGATAGGGTTTACCTAGGAATCCCTCAATTTAAGGGTACTGGTGTAACCCTACATCATGATCTGTGATGGGCCAGCCTGTACCCCAGACAACTCTAATGACACCACTACAAGTGTCTCCCTTGATGGCAGGAACTGGTTCTTTACCCCATGTAGAGTACTAAATGGGTAGAGTTCTGTGTGAACATGCGGGCTCCCTGTGAACACCATCCTCCTGCTCTCTGGTCCTCCTGCTTTGGGGTACTAAATGCTCTTAGGTTGCTTGGTACACCTGGATAAGTAAGTACTTCCATTGCTGTGTTGGCTGCTTGCACTCAAATACACAAGACACACACACACACACACACACACAAAGGCTCCGATTTCAGCACTGTTATCCTTCTATCCCTCACTACTCCACAATCCCTGCTCTACTTCTCTGGCCAACAAATCCTCAGTCAACTTATAAAAGAAATCATATCATTTATGCACATCAAAATACTGTAAAATTCAATTTTGCTCTACTTCCCCGGCCAGCAAAACCTCCATTGACTTTTAAAACATTTACAATATTTAGTCCCAGCAAAATATTGTAAAATTCAGTTTACTTACTAGTACGAACATATGAAATTTGCAAGCAGATAAAGGCCTAGAGGTCTATCAAGTCTGCTCGATTATGCAGCTAGCACCCCTTATTCTGCAACTGCCCCTCCCTTCCACCCTTCCCATTTATTAACCCTCCCCCTTGTCCTGTCCCATCCCCTTTTGAAGCAGTCCACTGTTCTACTGCATACCACTTCTGCAGGTAACACATTCCACCCAGCCACCACCCTCTCTGTAAAAAAGTGTCTCCTCATCTCCCTGCTGAACCTTCATTCCTCCAGTCTCATATCATAGCCCCTGGTGGCCCTCCCCTCCCTTACTTTGTACAGCCCCTCTGTACCCGTCTTGTTTATTCCTTTCATGTATTTAAAGGTTTCAATCATGTCACCCCTGTCCCTCCTCTCCTCCAGTGAGTACATGTTCAACTCCTTCAACCTCCTCTCGTATGATAGTCCCCAGCCATGATCATCTTTGTCACCCTCGCGCTGCACCCCTCCAGTAACTTAATGTCCCTTTTCAGATCACGGGCCAGTGCTGCACGCAGTACTCCAGGTGTGGTCTAACTAATGACCTATACAGTGGCAGAATCACCTCCTCCCTCCTCGAGGATATACCCTTGCACAACCCAGCATTTTGTTGGCCTTGCAGCTGCCTTCCTACATTGTGCTGAGTTGTTCATTGACCCTGTAATGAGCACACCCAGGTCCTTCTCCTCCTCTGTCTGGGCTAGCTGCACTCCCCCCAGCTGGTAACTCCTCCTTGGGTTCTTCATCCCAAAGTGCAGCACCTTGCACTTTTTGGCATTAAACCCCAGTTGCCAGCTGTCTGACTAGGTTTTCAAGCTTTGCCAGATCATCCTGCAACCCCTGCCATCCCCCTAGGTCATCCACCACTGCGCCTACCTTGGTATCATCAGCAAACAGACTGATCTTGTTCTTGATGTCCTATGATATGTCTGTAATGAATATCCCAAACAACACTGGGCCCTGTGGAACACCGCTTGTCACTGCCCTTGGGTGTGAGAGCTCCCCACCCACCACCACACTCTGTTGCCTTCCCTGAAGCCAGTTCCCTACCCAGCTCACCACCTGCCCCTGTGCCTACTAACTTCCTTCCCAGCCTTCCATGCGGCACCGAGTCGAATGCCTTACTTAGTACAGCAGAGGTGTGCCCCAGCAGTTCCCAGCTATTTCTGTTTTATTTGTTCTTGTCTTCTCAGCTTCCTCTCGTCCTCTATCATGTTTTCTATTTCATCTTTTTCTCCTTTTCTCTCTCTCTCTCTCTCTCTCTCCCTCTCTCTATTTTTTTTGTGTAGGGGGGTATTTATTTTCCAGTTCTTATTCCTCTTCCTTTCTCTGTATATTTTGCATCTTTTATTTGTTTTGGCGGATCACTGTCAAAATTGTGTGTCTGTAATAGCGCTGCCATTTAAAGTGCGGATCAATTAGCGCTTGGTCAAAATAGCAGTAATATTTTTAGCACTGGCATTTATAGTGATCGTGCTTACATGATGAATGTTGAATGAGGGGTGGTGTTTTAGTTTAAGTGTTGATGTTCTCTGTATTAATTCAGAGTACCAGTTTTAAATTTAAAACTGATTGTGTGCCAGTTAAACTCCAGTGGTGCGGAGTCCAATGCAGGTAGTGAATAGAGAATTGTATCAGTTAGAGTACATGTATATAGTAGAGTGACCTGTCAGTAATTGTTTTATTAATTGTCCCATTAGTTCACATCCAGTTCCTATCCAGTCTGCTGCCTTCATTCTATATATACACTATCAGTGATGCACAATAGTAGATAGCCTGAGCAATGGCAGTACATATTCTGAAGAGTCAAAAGTCCATCTGTTTTTAACTAGGGGAATCCAGGGAACATTTAAAGAGAATACACAAGAAGACGCATAGTTAGTATTCTAGTTGTAGAATTGCATTCAGTTGTCTGTCAAAAGTCCCCTACCCATCATTTACTCCTCATCCACTTTTTCTTAACTTCCGCTGCCTTATCTATTCCCACCACTTGCTCCTCTCTCCTAAAGTACTATGCGCAAGACTTATTAGAGTGTGCTTTTTTGAGCGCTGTAGTTTAAAGCGCAAGTAGGAGTGAATAGTGAACTATGTAATCGGAGAAGGTGGTGTTAGTTGGCCAAAAGTATTTTAGGAGTGAGGAGCAAGTGGTGGGAGTAGATAAGGTGGCAGAAGTTAAGAAAAGGTGGGTGAGGAGCAAATAATGGGTGGGGGACTTTTGACAGACAATTGAATGCAATTCAACAATTAGAATACTAACGACGTGTCTTCTTGTGTATTCTCTGTAAATGCTCCCTGGATTCTCTTGCTAAAAAACAGATGGACTTAACATGCATGGAGTCTAGGCCATTCTGAGTGGGCAAGTGATGAGGACCAGATCACTTGCTAAACAGCAGCATGTTCAGTCAGAAAAGAGTTTAAAAAAAAAGATTATACCATTCGAAAGTCATTGAGGTGATGTCATACCTCCATGTGTCTTCCAGGATGAATGAGGTGGGGGGCTTGTATGGCAAGGAGGAGTAGCCTGGGGTGTCAGGCATCACAGCCAAGAGGAGGAAGAAGCATTCCAGCACTGCCTTTTAGCAGGAGTGGCCCAGGTTGTGGCTGTGCATGCAGTCAGGGGAAACCCTGCAAAAGCCTGGTGTTTGGTAAGGCCCACTCGGCTCATTTATTTTTTTTAACTTACCAACTCCCTCTCTTCCCTGGAACTAAAACCAAGTCAGTATGTTCTGTGAGACTGGGAGCTGTGCTTAGTTGCAGTTGCTGATGGAGCGATGGAAAACGTGTTGCAAAACCCTTTGTACTGAAGCCAAAACAGGGATCCAGTTAAAATCGTGCATTGCTAATAGCATGGTCAATAGTAGCATACATTATACAGTCACACTTGGGAGCAGAGGGCAGAATGAGTCAGCAGCAGTTGAAACGAGCTGTCTATGACAGCAGGTCAGATGCAGACCAGTGGTGTACAGTTGAAAAGAAAATGACCACCACAATCAGCTGTGGTGATGTAGGCAATTGCATACTGCCACTGGCAGTGCAAATTGCCTACATGTTACCACCCTGATTATAGCGGTCCTTTCTTTCAACTGTTTACTACATCTGAACTGCTGTCATAGACAGCTTAGGCATTCATTGATGCGGTGTGGTTGAGCCTGCCAAAAGGATCAGGGCATTGGAAGCAGGGGTGGCACACCTACAAAACTTGTATGGTGGTACTATGTTTCTTGCACATGCGTGCAAGCAAACATAAAAAAGACTGCTACTGCCTTATAGTGTATTGGTTAGGGATGCTGAGTTGCAAACATGGAGAACTTATTTGCATCTCTTTAGCCCCTATTGTGTATGGTGTGTTACCCTGAGTAAGTCACTTAACTTTCTTGTGATTTCTAGTTTTCCAGGGTCACACCGGGAAACGAGCTTTGGCTTCTTGTGCCTTTCCTGGTCAAACAATTTCCCCGTTACCATTATTTTATCTTAGGTTATTAATTGCTCCCTCTGCTCATTGGACACACTGATTAGTTGATTTTAGAAGACCCAATTTATTACACACCCACAAAAGAAAGCTGAAACAGGCATTTTACATTAATAATGTTAATTTAAAATGCACATTTCAGTGTTCTTTGGTCAATGTATAATACAGTGTGTCTTGTAAAACACACGGTTCATTGTGTCCTGTGTATTTTTTTGATTTTCAGTAGTAGTGTATACACAACAATGCTGGTAATAATAATAATTTAATGGCAGTGATTTGTTTGAGCTGGACAGAGGAGAGAACTTCTACCATGGATGACTGTGAGGGGAGCTGGGGGTGGCGGGATACTTGGCATGCAGTCTACATGAGATACAGGGCTCCTCAAAAATCATAGCCCACCTAAGGTGGAGGTGATTACATATCTGTTCCTTATGATCTATACAGACTCCCCTCCCCCGCCAACACACACACACACAGAGCTAGTTTCAATTTGTTCGTTCTAACATCTGTATACTTCAGAGAAGTGCAAGAGAAACAGACAAAGGCTATCACACTAGGATGCATACAAGCATCCTAGAACTGAATTGTCATTTTTACCATATATGTAAATGAACAAGAAATAAAAGAGACTGCCCCTAATACTTGCTTACTCCAACACACCTTAAAAGGGATGGGAAGCCATGTTTGTTATCTTTATGTGTTAGTTTAAGCATGAAACATACAAATAAACATATTTTATCTTAAATAAAGTGTCTATTATTAATATTTTTTTTGTTTTGTGCATAATTTTGAATGGTACAGCTGTTACAATGTGTAAGGTTCTGTGAATGCACAAGAGAGACTGAACAGATGTGTTCTCTCTTTTCCTGCATTCTGTGCTGTTTCAGGCTAAAATTGAAGTGTGTTTAAATTAAAAGCAGTACAAACCTACACAAGTTCAAATCATTCAGTGCATCTGGAAAAAGGAAAGGAGATAAACATGGTGAATTTAGTACTATAGCGATGCGGGTGCTGCAACTTTGGCAGTGTTTTAGTAACTGCATTTTTTAGTTCTTTTTTTCCACTTTCATGTATGTGTGAACCTGTGCGCTGCTGGGTAACAGACGGAAAGCACTTTTGGTCCCTCATATTTTGTTCTACCATTCGGTGTTTGAATTAGGTTATCTTGAAGTCTAAAGACAAAAACAAATCAGTCCCTCTGTGTGTTTCCCAGACTTGTGCTTTTCTACATTCAGTGTGGAGTAAAAAAATAAAAATTAAAAAATAAAGACTAACCCTGCTTGTATTTGTGGTGCCTTCTTTGATCTGTTTTACAGTTACCGGGTGGAAATAAATAAATGAACTGTCCCCTCATTTTTATTGTCATGTAAGTGCTTTACTAAGGTCATCTGAGTAGATAAAAAACAGGGAGTTGTTCCTCCAGTAAATTTGGCTCATGCCTAATGATGTACTACATGTATCCGTGTGTTGGAAAAAAAAAAGGTTTGTTCCCTCATTTTACTTCCCTAAGTATTTTACACCTGATACCTGTTTAACAACATGTAATGGGCTGTTAGTAAAAAAAAAATAATAAAAAGAGTTGTCACTTCAGTGTTGTATTTATGACCTGTGCTTTAGTACAGTTTCCGAGCTGGTAATAAAAAAAGTTGTGTTAGGAAGTAGGATACGTCATATTAATTGCTGAGTTCATCTCTTGGCCCTCAAAGCCCTACCAACACAGCACCAGTATTTTGGGTTATGGTTTGTTAATGTCCAATGTAACATACAGCTAGATGAGTGAAGTTAGATTGCCCTCCTTTCTCACTATAAAGTAGACCTTGTTGATGTTAACATTTGTCCAAATTAAACTAAGGGGCTGGCAGTATAGAGTAGAGGTAAAAGAATGGTTCTGTGAATGAGTTCGGTACATCCAGCAGTGTGGATTTGATTCCCACAACCTCACTTGCACTCCGCATGACTCTGAGCAAGTCACCTAACCACGCCAGTACTTCCAGGATGCCATTGGAAATGGGCAGTTGTTGCCAGTGGGCATTACCCCATCAGCAACCCTTTAATTAAATAGTCAGGGAAAGAAAAAAAGAAAATAGTTTCTGGATATACTGTTTTTTGTCTTGATTACCCCCGCCTATGCAGGACTGGGCTGGCTAATTTATGGTGGGCTACATCCAATTCAAAAATAGAAATTTCAGTACCTAGTGAGCATTACCCCATCTGCAATGTAGAAAAACAAAAATCTCTTGTTTACTTTGTGTTTGGGTTCTTTGTTATGGAAAACATTTGTGGGGGGGGGTGATAAATAAAAGTAAAATTAATTGAATCATTTCCTGAATTGGCTTCTCATACTCTGTGCTCTGCTAAAATCATCAGTCCGAGAAAAAAATGGAAATGGTTACGTTCTCCTGGTATTTGTTTGACTAATGCCTAGTGGTTGACCAAATTATCATATTAGATGTAAAATTTAAAAACAATTCATTGTTTCATTATTTCACCATCATTACTTTACACCAATTTCCTGACTGACAACATGTATCTAAGAAAAAGATAAAAAAAGATTTGACTCTTCAGTTTGTTACACAAGACTCGTGCCTTAAGTACAGTTTCTTGATAGTTTATCTAAAAGAATATGGGAGTGGAAGACTGATTGCTGCTTCCTACTAACTGTTGATTTCATCTCTGCAATCTCTTAGCCCTTCAAACACATTTTTAGTTTTTCGGATAATGGTTTGGACAGCCCTCCGAGGTGCTGATTTTATTTTGCCCTCTTATGGCTTCTAAAACAGAACTGGCTGTGGAAGCTTATGATGGGCAACATTCCATCAGCAACTTTATCTAGGTGTGCTGAGTTTAGCTAGGATAACCTCCCTGCTAACACAGGACTGGGATGGTTGACTTATGATGGGCAACATTCCATCAGCAACTTTATCTAGGTGTGCGGAGTTTAGCTAGGATAACCTCCCTGCTAACACAGGACTGGGATGGTTGACTTATGATGGGCAACATTCCATCAGCAACTTTATCTAGGTGTGCTGAGTTTAGCTAGGATAACCTCCCTGCTAACACAGGACTGGGATGGTTGACTTATGATGGGCAACATTCCATCAGCAACTTTATCTAGGTGTGCGGAGTTTAGCTAGGATAACCTCCTGCTAACACAAGACTGGGATGGTTGACTTATGATGGGCAACATTTCATCAGCAACTTTATCTAGGTGTGCGGAGTTTAGCTAGGATAACCTCCCTGCTAACACAGGACTGGGATGGTTGACTTATGATGGGCAACATTTCATCAGCAACTTTATCTAGGTGTGCTGAGTTTAGCTAGGATAACCTCCCTGCTAACACAGGACTGGGATGGTTGACTTATGATGGGCTACCTGCAGTTCAAAAACAGAAATTTCAGCATTGATTTCAATACTGTAGTCCATCTCCTTACAGAGATTTGACCTCCATGACTTTACTCCAGATGGTGTCTAACCAATGATTTTATTCTGCTGGTGATACCTTTATTGTGCACACCAATATCTCAATAGTTATCCTACAGCTTTGACACAGTGTTTGGCCACTTTTAGGTCATCTGATAAGATTATTCACAGAGCATTTTCCTGTTTGGAGACTATCTGTCCAACACCACCCCCCCAAAAAAAAAAAATTGGGACTGGGTATATAAAGGCAATAATTGTAGGTATATTTTAAAGCTGGCAAACATTGATAAGCTCCATGACAAGCTACTGCTGTCATCTATGTTAGTAACTATTCCTGAATTCATTCATTTAACACTATTTTTAGAAAAAAAGTATTTATTGGGTGCAACAGGAGGACAAGAATGATGTTGTAAGAGAAAAGGCAGTAACGAAATGGCCTATGCATCATGGTGCTCCCGGGCCATGAACAGAAGATACAAAACAATGTTTATTAAAGTCTCCAGTCCATTAACAATCTTAAGGTAACCTCAACATAATGATATCCCATAGTGGTTATGATACTGCACTATGACTTCCGCTGGCAAATCCAACAAACCGTATGTTCAGTTCCCGCAACCTTCACTTGAAAAACTGTATGTGACTGGCCACATCTATTAACAGCCTGTGTGTTGTATGTTAGACACTGCAATTAGATGATTCTGCATAGAGGGTTTTACTTGGTTAGGCAAATCAAAAGTAAAATATGACAGGTCTCAACTTGTAAATACCTTATGGGTTAATATTAAAGGCTGCAAAAAAGGATATTAATGTAACTATGAACATAATACTGTAGACAGACCAAAGTGGCAGCTCGACCTACTACCCTGTCTTCACATGCAATGTTACCTGAATAAAAAAAAAAAAATTGATGCAGCATATACTTTCTATGTACAGTCCTCTAACATGTAAATAATAAAGCATGACTGGAGTGCAAAACAGCTCAACACCAACTTAACTGAGGACCAGATAGCAGCAAAATAAAAATCAGCACTCAGGAGCTAAATAAATTCAACTTTAATATAGTAAACTCTGCCATCACAACACCAGAGGTTGTGGCATTCTTGGATGTTGGTGTTGTGATGGCGGATGTTTGATTTTACTATATTATAGCTGAATTTATATAGTTCCTGAGGAGTGCAGATTTTTGTTTTGCTGCTAAATAATAAAGAAATGCTGTGTGCTTTTGTGGTGAGCTAGATTGTGAAGTGTGGGGTTGGAGGAGGGGACAGGTGGGGGAGCCACATATGAAGGAATTTATTTATTTATTTATTTGTAAATTTATTTAACAGTTCATAATTTTAGATTACATCCCACATCGGTGTAGCAGAGAGAGACATTGATTGGTATATGTCTTGACCATAGGTTAGGCACACTCCTTGGATGCACTCTAACTTCTTGCAAGCAGCCTAGCTACCTACTTTAAGTACAAGTGAGCATGGCGATTAGTAGTGAGGCAAGTGAGGAAAGACTACCAGGCAGGGAAATTGGCTTCTGTGCACTGATAAGGGCTTGCAGACTAGATACATTTAATCTGAAGCAGCATAAACATGCATTACATTCAAACTAGACACAGTGTGAGGCAGCTGAGGTGCCAACTTCATCGTTCTGTCAATAAGAGTAACCAAATACTTTGATCATCATGGGGTACACCTGAATGCAGAATGGAGAACTGCTGACATGAAGTTTATCTTTGCACTAAATTTCCAAAATGGGTTCAGGCACAAGGTTCGAGGCTACCGAAGGGGTGGATCATTGGATACGTCATCTTTGTAAGCGGGAAGCCAACTAAATGCTTACACTCTACTATAAGTCAGGTATGGTTGGTCAGCTTACATAATGTTCTTTTTTTTCGGTATCAGATTATTGAAGTTATGGTACCTGATCCTGCAGTTTAAAAGGGAAGGGGAATTTGTTTCTACTTTATGTTCACTGGCTATGCTTCAACAATTTCGTGGACTGACTTGACAGCATTATTTTGTATTATGAAATCTCTCCTCTAATGGCCAGAGCTGTAGCTATTCACTTAATGGGAGTGAGACAGCTAGCCACGAAGGAGTTTCTTTAACTATGGGGACACCTGCTGGAGAACTGAAGCTTATTACAATAAATGTAATCGCAAACAGCACCACCTGGTGCACTTCAACTGCTGATGCTGAAGACTTATTAATTAAGGCATTATCATATGCCTACCACATTCCTGAGTGGTAAGAAGGTATTTTTCGGTATTGCTGCTGTACCAGTCAGTAAACAGCTCCCACTGAAAAATACTGCGTTACCGTTAAACCTTTCTGTAGCAACCACTGTAAATGGCCTGAAATTCATCAAATGTCTTCAACAACTACTGAAAGTACCATTAAAGTGTTAAAATCTGTCTTTGCTACTCATGGTTTTCTGCAAGTGATTGTCTTGGATAATGGACCACAGTTCACGTCTGTTGAATTCCAAGCATTTTGCTAGCAACGTGGTATCCGCCATATTTTCTCACCTCCCTACCATCCAAGTTCAAATTGCAAAGTGGAATGCCTGGTTCAGACTTTTAAAAAGAGTATGGACAAAGCTAATCCTACTACACCGACGACAATACAAATAGCCCTTTTGGACTTTCTTGTGATGTATTGAACAACACCACATTGTGTCATGGGAATATCCCCTGCAGAATTGTTGTTTGGACATCAAATTCAAACTCAATTGGACATTCTTCACCCTCTAGGCTATAAGTCAGTAACTGAAATGCTTCCTAAGACCAGATCCTTCAAACCCAATGATCTTGTAAGGGTCTGGATGTATGCAGGCCCAAAGAGATGGATAGAAGGCATGGTAGAAAAAAAGTTTGGAAATGTTGTCTATACTGTTCAGCTGACTAACCAGAGGATAGTGAAAAAAACATGTGGACCAATTATGTACTAGAACTGAGACAGACCAAAAAAGGGATTCCCAGAGTCAGGGTAGTTATCCAGCATTATTTCTTCCAGAACAAGAACAGGAAGAGATAGTGGAACCACAGCAACTGAGACAAGATGTGGCTGATACTAATCAGATTCCAATGCAACAGCCTCAAGTCCTACTACGTCGGTCAGGACATGTAAGACGACCACCAAAGAGGATAAACTTGTACAGATATAGTCTAATGACATAGATTAACTAAAAGGGATGTTGCAGTAATAACTTTAATAGTTTCATATTACTTCTGAATTATTGATTTACATACTTTCTAGCCAGGTCAGGAGGGATTATGTGTTAGTGCAGCTTTAAGAAATGTTAGACACAGCTTTAAGAAATCTACTTCCTGTGTGTGTTGAGATAAGTTTCCCCTTTATGTCTGTGCTGAACAGAAGTAAACAGAGAAGGCCTAAATTTCTGTGGTGAATGTTTTCTTTCTACCAAGACCCTGATGTGTTTAAGGTACTTATTTTTGGCCACAGAATACAACACTCACACTCTGTGTCTTTCTCTCCTTAGGGCAGCTCTGCTGGTAAAATTCAATCCTAACCAGCCCACACACCACATCCTGGCATGTAGTACTGTATCTAGTGTTGAGTAATCAGCACCAGGCTGTAGTACTAGCTAGGTGGCTTCCCAGATGAACTGGGGTCCCAGTTCATCTTCATGCTAAGCTGCATCACTGCAGTCTGTCTCACTTGGCTGCAGCCTGAAACTTTCTATTTCTCTTATGTGCTTAACTAACAAGATTTCCTCCTTCTTGCTGAAGGCAAGACTGACAGGAGCACAGTCTGCCTCTACAACAGCTCCGTCGGTCTCCTTGCTGCAGTCACATGCAGACTCTATCTACTCCCTGCCGAAGTTGCACACTGACTGTCTGGCTCCTACCACAGTCACATTCAGACTGAATGGATCCTGACAAAGCCCATGCTGTTCACTGGAGAATGTCTGCTTGCCTTTAATTCACTGGACTGTCAATCTTTCTGGGGCCAGGCTGTGGGTCTGTCACTCGACACATGACTGGCCAAAAATTTGCTGCAAAAATCCTGTAATCTTCCTGCATCCCAGGAGCTCCTTGTGGCTGTCCTTCCAGGCTTTGCAGCCTGATTGGCTAAAGGTGTAAATCTTGACCCCTGTTGCTGCGGTTGTAGGATCATGGTGCACCAAGATGCAGCAGCTTATGCTGCTGTGGGTCACTGGCCTCTGAAGTCTAGTTTAAACAGGGCTCAGGCCCTCAAACTGTTTATTGGGTGTGCCTGTTGTTCTGCTCATGATTGCATTTTCATTTTGTTCAGGTCAGGGCATTGACTGGAGGAGTTCCCACTCTGTCATGCTTGCTTCCTTCAGTGAAAGCAGGCGTTCATCTTTGAGATGTAGTTGGGGGCCACATTCGTGATGGTGCAGTAGGAGCTGAAGAATTAATTAGAGGGGTTCTTCTCATTTACTCCTGGTCCCCACTGCTGTATCCTTTGGGGGATCAGAGAATAACAGTAGTAGACAGCAACAATATAGCAGGATTCCCCAGAGCCAAAAGGTAAGGCCACACACTATGGGGGATTACATACGTGACTACTTCTTTACTCAAAAAATAAATGGCTACTCACTTCCTTGCCTATAAGTCTCTGCACCCTCTCCACTGGTTATTTCCATAAAGTCCATAGACTATCCACATCAGGATAGTGATAGTCAGATACGTCCCGGCAAAGGTACATGGCTCAGATCAATTTAGAAATGCAGTTATTGTTGTGAAAAAGTCGAAGTGTTGAGAAACTTGGCTAATAGAATCAAAATTTGCTGTTTGGTATTTCTGATAAAACATTTCTGAATAAGATTTATAGGATAATCATGTTTGTCACTTGGATATGTAGTATGTATTAATTGCACTCTGCTGTGGATGAATTAGCCAAGCATTTCTACATTATCAACCAGTTTGATGATGTTAACCATTAATTAGCATGTGGATGCTGACAGTATTTAACATGTATGTTCACAATTCAGTACTGCCCCGTGATGAAGCCTCATTGTAGGAGGTGATACGTAGGGGTACTGATCAGTATACTGCATAAACCTTTGTGCCAATAAATAATAAATCACATTTCGATATGTGTACTGTCTTTTTTTTTGTTTGCTTATTTGTTTTTTGTTTGTGTTGTTTTTGTTTGGTACTTGTTAGACTGGAGTACCTTTGGAAGTCTGACATGCTCCCATTCTTTGTCCTTTTTTAAGGGTCTTGAAAATAAACTGAGTTAATGATTCTCTGGTTTCATAAAATAGGCAAATCCTTTTGGAAAAATCTTAAAAATCAGTTTTGTTCCTTTTTTCCCCACAAATCAGCATGTTTTATATAAAATGTTGCTTAAATTGAGGGGTTTTCTCAAAAAGTGGGTGCAAAGTGGAGGTTTTCATGAAAAATTTACTTCTAAGTGCTGGTTTAAAAATGACAAATTCCATTTTTACCTGTGTTTTCCATTAAAACAGAAAATCATTGTGTCTAGATAAACATTTACAAACAGTGGTCTTCATAGTTTGAAAGCCTATGAAAAGCTCTTGTAAATGAGGTTTATACAATAATGGTGAAGTAATATGGTATCACATAAAAATCCCTATCACAATCACAGTGCGTTAACCAGATCGTGACATGCACACCGTGAAGTTATCAACTACAGTGTACACATTATCGCCTGTTATCAACACAGTGTACACTTCACTCCCCCATGCCGCTAACCCCCCCAAAAAAAGAAAACGAAAAGTATTAAAAATAGGAGCCCTATTGTATAAAACAGACACACAATGTCCCGTTGTGTGATACCTATGTATCACAGCTCGTGGACAGTAATCTTAGAAACCTCACTTGTGGCTCCACTATGCTCCACCACTCATTAGCCGAGGTCACTGTCCACTCGTTGTGATACAAACAGTATCACACATGGGGCCATCACGTATCCCCTTAATAGAGCTTACCTGTAGGTGGCATTAGTTGAGAGAGATATTGATGACTGAGTCTGCCCTGTATTGTTACTGCAATAATTCACCACCAGTTATAGAACCTTGAGTGTCATGCAGGCTGAAACTGACCTAATATACATTGTAGTTAAGAGAACTTTGCCCTGAGTGACAGCATGATGTTCTAAATGGTGACTTATGGGGAACCACCACGAACTGCAAGGTGAGGGAGTGCCAGTCATAGGCAGCCAGCCCAAAGAAATACCAAATCCAAAGGGAACCAGCACTCCAGCTTATCTTTGACATGAAGGTACCATGGGGCAAGTTGCAAAAATAACTTGAATAAGTTTGTTAAAGTCCAACACTGCAAAAGATGGGTGCCTCTTACCCCAGCACTTCAGCATAAAGCTTTCATCAGGGGGCGCCATACAGGACTAGGGACATAAAGCCTCTTAATTACTCCAAAGGTGTTGAGATCCAAGCTTTTAGAGGAACAGAAGGGGTGTCTGACTCCACAGTAGGAATAAAAATGGAAAGTCTAAGAAAATTAATGACTGTCAATCATTTAAGAGGTAGTCAGATTTATCTGGAGGCTGAAGGGGTTAAGGCCTTAATAGAATGAACAGTTAATTGTATGAGTTCAAACCTGTAGTAAATACGTATTTATTGATTGCTCTATTGATTTATTTCATTTAAATTTCATTAACCAAGAAAGGCACACTGAGCCGGAGTTTGTTTCCAGGTCAGAACCTAGGGCAGGGGGAACGTGGTAAAAAGAAATGCAATAAATTAAAAGTGGCAAACGCAATGTAAAATACGGACTATCAGATGATGTAAGGTACAATATTTATATAGTTGCTGCATTTACAATGGAAGAAAGTGACAAGTGCAGTGTACAAAACAGAATAAAAGAATAACAGATGATGTGAAGTGTAAAAATTTGCAAAACTACAAAAATGTACTGTTATTGGTAGTAAATCATTAAAGTAGTGAACCACTGTGGGGCCCTGGGGTGCATCGGTGGCCATGGGATGGGAATGCACTAGCCAGAACTGGTGAGAGTGGCTAGCTGAAGGAGCAGCTTAGGGATAGATGACAAAGTAGGAGTGGTTTAAGAGAGGAGAATAAGGCTGAGAGATGAATAGCAAGAGGAATATTAGAGATCTGAAATAGTATGGAAGAAAAAATATTTACAGGAAGAAAAAAAATTATTTGCAGTGCTAGTATTTGCCTGCTATGCCCAACCAGTCAGTATAGTAACTGCATAAATGCAGCTGTATTTAGGAAATTCTAAAAAAGAGGAACTGTTTGCCCATTTTCATTGTATAAATCTGACCACGAATGTAGAAAAGCTTGCTCTAACTACCAAGATTCTGTTCACTATCCACACTCTGGCAGTATCCACTGAGCCTGCTCAATCAGAACAATCTTCAAGCCTGATGCCTCCTACCACCCATTCAGGTTTCCTCTGGCTCTGTCCTCACTGCTGTTAGATCTGTATTTTCTGCTGGAACTGGCAGGGCATCTGTGTCTTTGCTGTTCTTAGGCTGGGCTGTTTTTTGTGTGTTGCAATAAAATTAGATTTTTTTTCTTAGAATCTGTCAGTACGCACCACACCGCCTCCTTGATTTATTGATATTAAGGCCCAGAAGACAAAATCAGGTTTTCAAGTTCAAGTTAAAACAGGATAAGATGGCACTTGGCCAGCTGAGCAATGCACATTTTCATTGACCTCCTAATTAGATTTTAAAAGGTACATAATCTGCAAGTTCACCATGTTTGCCATCAAGAGACATGATACTTGTGTTCACTATCTAGGCCGTACAATGTGCATTTCCCACTGGTATCTAATTTATGCACTGGTAGTTGATCAAGGATTGTGAGGAGCTGTTCAGAGTCCAAAATGCTCCAGGGGTGGATCTTGATCTCATCATTTGAAGCCCCCGTGACATCAGTTGCCCTCTAAGGAGACTGACTCACCAGTAGAGCAGCTAGATTTGTCCAGGTGGATGATGTAGTGACAGCCAGATCACTCAACTCTGGTCAGCAAGTCAGCAGGCAAATGAGCCTAGTCAAAGTTTGGGCTGACAACCCCAAAGGAGATGGCAGTGAGGCATCTCTGATCAACACGACCCTGGTTATTTAGCTTCTGACCTTGCCCCACCCTGACAAGGGCAGTTGAGTCTGATCCAGTCCCTGTTTCCTCCGTGGGGCCTCTATCCACAAATCCAGTTGTTGTCCCTGCTTCATGAGAGTCACCAGTCCAGATGATCCTGACCAGTCAACCAGTTTAGCAACTGACTCTGTCTCACCAACAGCATCAATCTAAATCACAAACCTGCTCTTACTCCTGATCTCATTCTAAACAGACATTGATGCCATGGTAGTTCAAGGCAGTCCACAGAAGATGACAGTGCCTGACCTGTGGAGGTAAGTATGGGGTAAGGGGAGGAGGGTGCACAGAGGGAGGATGGGGAGGGGGATGGGGGAGATGGTGAGGGACTGTTTTCTTCTTTCCAGGTATTTAAAAAAAAACACATCAGGGAACTGTTTTCTTATTTTACAGGTGTTTACAAAAAAACCCACATTTTGGGACACTGGGAGTGGGCTACCCAGTGTCCCTGAGTGCTGGGGAGGTTATGAATGCTGAGGGATTGGTCACCCTGATGTCAGAAAATGAAATTTTAAAACAGGCTGACATGGGGGGGGGAACCAGCAACAGAGGGTGGAGGGTGGGACACTGAGCAGAGGGAGTGAGTGGGAGAGTTCTGTGCCAATGCAGGATGGGGCATCGGGCAGCAACAGAGGGTGGAAGGTGGTACACTGCACAGAGGGAGGGAGCATGAGGGTTCTGTGTCAATGCAGGATGGGGGAGGAGGACAGGGGGAGACACTGAGGGACCATTTTTTTTTTCCACAGGATAAAAAATAAAGACATCGGGGGACTGTTTTCTTTGTTTCAGGTACAGAACAAAAAAAATTTTATAATACTGGGGGTGGGCTTCCCAGTGTTACCCATTACTTGTGTGTGTGTGTGTGTGTGTGTGTGTGTGTGTGTGTGTGTGTGTGTAATATAACTGGGGACACTGGGAGTGGGCTACCCAGTGTCCCACCTTGGGAGGGGTTGACTGCTGACACAGGGATTAGACATCCCATTTGGTAAATGTGGGGAGTTTGGTTCTGTTGGGAGACACTGAGAGTGGGCTCCCCAGTGTTCCATACTGGTGTGCAGACATCTAATGCCAACATGGGGATTGGGCACCCCCCCATGTTGGCATAAACAGTTCTTTTCAGCATTTTCGTGATACGCAGTAGGATCTTCCTTCGTATGTCATCATATAAAGTAAGATCCTACTTCACAGACACACAGAAACATAGACTCTGATGGCAGATAAGGACCACTTGGCCTACCTAGTCTGCCTATTTCCCTACCTACTGGATAAGCTGCAGATCCTAGTTAACCAACAGCCTATTTCTTCCTGCCCCCCACAAGAATTGCCTTATGTCTGTCCCATGCATTCTCCCACAATTTTAGTTCCCACAACCTCCTCAGGAAGGTGGTTCCATGCGTCCACCACCCTCTCTGTGAAAAAATACATCCTCACATTGCCCCTTAGTCGTCCCCCCCTCTATCTTCAAATTGTGTCCCCTTGTTCTTGCACATCTCTTTTTCCTGAAAGATGCTACCCTCTTGGACTTTGTTGATTCCATTGAGGTACTTAAAAGTTTCAATCATGTCCTCACTCTCCCTCCTTTCCTCAAGGGTATGCACGTTAAGCTCCTTTGGTGTCTCCTTGTATGGCTTCTCTTGCAGACCCTGCACCATTTTAGTTGCCCTCCTCTGGACTACCTCCATCCTACAGTATGTCCTTGTGTAGATGGGGTCTCCACAACTGGACACAGTACTCCAGATGGTGTCTCACCAACTGTCTGTACAGAGGGATAACAACTTCTTGTTTTCTATTGGTGATGCCTCTTCCTATACATCCCAGTGTCCTCCCATCCCTTCCTACTGCCTTCTCACATTTCTTGCTAACCTTAAGGTCATCTGATATGATTCCCCCCCAAGCCCCTTTCCATTTTGTTGTTGTTACTACCTCTCCCCATTGTGTAATCTTCCCCTGGGCTTTTGTTTCCCAGGTGCATTATTTTGAACTTCTTTGCATTGAATCCAAGCTGCTATACTTCTGACCATTCCTCCAACCTTGCCAAGTCCCTTCTCATCCTCCCTCCTTGTATATCAACCCTGTTGCAGATCTTTGTGTCATCTGGAAAGAGGCATACTTTTCTTTCCAGTCACTCTGCAATGTCACTTATAAAGACATTAAAAAGGACTTGACCCAGTACTGAACCCTGCAATACCCCACTAGTAACCCCCTTTCTTCAGAGTGGACTCCATTTACTATTACTCTGTGTCCCATTGTCCAGCCAATGTTTTATCCAGGCTAGCACCCTTTGACCCACTCTCAGGCTGGCTAATTTGTTTATTAATCTTTTGTGCGGGACAGTGTCAAATGCCTTGCTCAAGTCTAGGTAGGCCATGTTCACAGCCCCTCCCTGGTCTACTACTTTGGTCACCCAGTCAAAGAAATTGATTAGATTCATCTGACATGACCTTCCTGCTGTGAATCCATGCTGCCTTGGGTCCTGTGGCCTCTAGGTACTCAACAATTCTTTCCTTCAGAAATGATTCCATCATTTTCCCTACCACAGAGGTCAAACTGACAGGTCTGTAGTTTCCTGCCTCTGTCTTGCTCCCACATTTGTGAAGGGGAATCACTTCTGCCTTCCTCCAGTCCTCAGGTACCACACCATCCTCCCATGATTTGTTAAAAAGGGTAGTCAGTGGTGTCACAAGTTCTCCCCTTAATTATTTTAGAATTCTGGGTGAATCCCATCAGGCCCCATTGATTGGTCCACCTTCAGTTTTACGAGTTCTTTCAGAACCCTTTCTTCTGTGAAAGGACTGGGATGGACCCCCATCCAGAGTGCTTCTGTTAATTGGATTAGGTACCTCCTCATCTCTTCGTTTGTGAAAACTGAACAGAAGTATTCATTTAGTATCCCTGCTTTTTCGCTGTCCCTCTATGCTCATCCAGCGTCCATTCTATTCAGCCTCACTGTCCCTCCCTTTGTCTTTCTGCGCTCCCTAATGTACCTATAAAAGGTTTTATCCCCCTGTTTAAACGAGTTGGCTGTCTTTTCCTCAGTTTGGGCCTTTGCTATTCTGACTGCCTTCCCTGCTTCCTTCTGCCTTAACTTCTTCTGTGTTTTCTTATACTTTCAAAATGCTATCTTTTTCTCCATAACCTTCCCTGCCACCTCTTTTGAGAACCATAGTGGCTTTTCTTTCAATTTGATTTATTTGCTTTACACAAAGGCTTGTTGTCTCTGTGATGGCAGTTTTGATGTTTCTCCATTGCTGCTCCACCCCTCCTTCTTGCCTGTTTGCTAGTGCTTTTCTAAGGTATTCTATCATTTTGACAAAGTCAGCCCTCCCGGAGTTCAGGACCCTCACTTTTGTATGGCTTGACTCTGCAGCTGAGTTTATCGTGAACCACACTGGTGGTCACTTGTTTCCTGATGGCTACCCACCATACCTCTCAACCTTTTATCACCCAAATGTGTGACAAGATCTGTGACAACTGGACAAAATGTGTGACACATCATCAAACATAACATTGCAAGCTCAGAATACAGTGGAAATAAGTGCAATCATATTTATAATGTTTGCTGATAACCTAGCATCTTATATTATTATACATTTCTGCTTAAAAGTCTCAGTGGTCAGTGTGGAATGTCACCTTCTCAATGTAGGACAGAGGCTTTCTGAGGAATAAAATGAGTGACGTACCTCGTAATGTGTGGCAGTTGAGAGATATGCTACCCACTTCTAGATCTGAGATCCTCTCACTGTCACCATTTGAGAGTACCAGGCCTAAGACTGCTCCCTCCTGAGTGGGTTCCAACACTAGCTGTCTGAGGCATGCCCCCTGTAGGGCATCAAGAATGGCCCTGCTCTTGGATGTGGCTACAGCAAAGGTGCTCCAGTTAACATCTGGCATATTCAGGTCCCCCATCAACAATATTTCCCCTTTCTCTGCCATCCTAAGGATGCCTTCTATCATTTCCTTGTCCATTCTTTCCCCCTGAGATGGGGGTCTGTATACGACCCCTGTGTGGATTGTGGTGCCATTTCCACTTTGTATTATGTGGATACAAATGAAGAACTGAAATATAAATTTAAAACATTTTTAGGACATTTTTACAACCAGTAAAGTGCTGAATGTGCTTCTAGGGTCACAATGTTCAAGCTACATGTGTTGGTTCCTCCCCACAATATCATCTTGGGAGGTTTTCAAATTTGAAAACAGGCAAAACTGTAAACAAGATGGTGGGCATACGAAGTAGGAATTTTTCCATACAAACCAGGATTCTTACTTCACATTAAAGTGCCTATGGAGCATGCTCAGAAATGATTTTTCAAATGTTTAAATTGCAATAACTTTAAAATGGCTTATTATTTTTTCACCACACAAGCAAAAGGCACATCTGTGAGGTAACCCCTTTCCGCCCTGAAAATTTCAGACCGAAAAAAACAAAGCATCTGGGCTGTAGGCAAGTTCAGTATAAAATCCCAGCAAAGTCAATGAGCAAAAACATGTTTTTTCACCTCTCCATAACTCTGAAACTGCACATCTGACCAGAATGTAACTAGTCAAATCAAATGATCTACCCCACAGGAAGGTGCATACCAAATTTCATGCAAATCCGTTAAACAGTTGCAAAGTTATTAAAGTGCAAAATTTAGAGTTTAACATTGAAGTGCCTACTCAACACCCTGTAATTAATATATATGTTGTGTGTGTGTGTGTGTGTGTGTGTGTGTGTGTGTGTATGTGTGTGTGTGTGTATATATATATATATATATATATATATATATATATTCATAGTAAAAAACTCTGTTTAATGCATCAGTTGGGTTGTTCCACAGCAACAAAAGTGAGGAAATTCGATGTTAGGGTTCCCGCACTACCTCCCACCCCACCCCCATCAACAGGCATCGGGTGTGTTGGGGTCGTCGGGTCCCTAACTCTCACTCCATCCCATGTGCAAACAAGCTGAGGTGGTCAGTGTAGGAGAATGGGGTGAGAGTTGGGCAGCTACCAATGCACACCCGATGCCTGTTATGAGAGTGTGAGAAGAGGGTGGGAACCCTAACATTGAATTTCCTCACTTTTGTCGCTGTGGAACAACCCTAACTAATGCATTAAACAGAGTTTTTTGCCATGAATTTCCCTTGTTTCTGAGAATGTGCACTATAAATAGTGAAGTAACATCAATGTAAATGCTAACGCACATGGTGACGCAAATGTAAATGATAACGCACATAGTAATACAAACACAAGTGCAAACGTTAATGAAAACAAATGCAAATGCAAGCACGTACGGAAACGCAAACCTTAAGGCACACAGGCACGGTAACGTAATTGGAAACATAGACTGTTACGATAACAGCAACAATGACACCAAAGGAAAGACATACAGAAACACAGATGCAAACGGAAGCACGTATGCAAATGCAAATGGAAATGCACATGGTGATGCAAAAGGAAACGCAAACAAAAACAGTAATGGAAACGCAAATATTAACAGTTACGTAAATGAAAACGCAAAGGGCAATGCACATGGTGGTGTAGACAGGAAAGGTAACACAAAAGGAAATGCAATGCAAGTGTGTATGGAAATGCAAATGGTAATGCGCACGGTCATGGTACTGCAATAGGAAATGCAAATGCTAACAGTAACAGCAACAATGGCGCCTAAGGAAAAGCAAACACAAACGGAAGCGTGTACACAAACGCAACTGGTGATGCACACGGTGACGCAAAATGAAACACAAACAAAAGCAGTAATGGAAACACAAATGTTATTAGTAACACAAATGCAACGCAAATGAAAACACAAAGGGTAATGCACACGGTGGTGTAGACGGGAACGGTAATGCAAACAGAAACGGAAATGCAAGCACGTACGGAAACGCAACTGGTAATGTGCACAGTCACGGTACTGCAATAGGAAATGCAAATGCTAACGGTAGAGCAATGATGATGCCAAAGGAAATGCAAACAGAAGCGCGTATGCAAACACAAATGATAATGCACACGATGGCGCAAAACGAAACGCAAACAAAAACAGTAATGGGAACACAAATGTTAACAGTAACACAAATGCAAGCACAAATGGAAATGCAAAGGGTAACGCACACTGTGGCGTACACGGCAACAGTAACGCAAATGGAAACACAAATGTGAGTGTATACAGAAACACAAATGGTAACACACATGGTTACGGTACCGCAATAGGAAACATAAGTGCTAACGGTAACAGCAACAATAATGCCAAAGGAAACGCAAACAGAAACGCATATGCAGACGCAAATGGTAATGCACACAGTGATGCAAAATGAATCGCAAACAGAAACAGTAATGGAAACGCAAATGGTAACAGTAACACAAATGCAAACGCAAATGAAAACACAATGGGTAAAACACATGGTGGCGTAGATGGGAATGCTAATGCAAATGGTTACGAAAATGCAATTGAGAACACTAACTGTGACAGTAACGAAAGCGCTCACACTTTTTTTACCAACAGCTGCATAGAGAAACACAGTGAATACAAAGAATGTATGCATAATAATGGACCTCGGAACACAAAATGAGCACTTGGAATACTAAATTGCTTATATCTCAGGAACCGTACGACGTAGAAAAAAAAATTAAAATTTCATATAAATTATTACTTTCCTAGCTAGTTTTGCACTTAGCCCTCTAGTAGGGGGCTAAGCATTTTTTTTTTTTTTATCGTACTCTTATTTTCCTCCTTGGCAGAGCGTCCCAAGACCTCGGCCGCCGCCCTGCACCCCAGACCTAGTCAGCGTGTTGGCCACATGGAACTCCACTCGTGGGCTGGCCTTTCATCGCTCTCGCACCACTGGGTATGTGCCCCTCTCAGGTCTCTCTGGGAGGGGGGCAAAGCACAGCCATCAGCCATGAAGATCGCCCTCCGCATTATCCACATTTTTTCCCCTTATGGAGAGCCAGACGTGCAATGGCATCCGAGCACATAGTGCTGACGCCCGCCACGCTTTCCCCCCGCTTTTGGTATGCCACTGCAGTGCGGCTGGCCTCCGCCAGTTACCACTACAGGGCAATGCAAACCCCATTACCCACCCCAGAGAGAGGAGAGCAGTCATCGGACGCTCAATCCTCCCTCTCACCTGCCAGCCCCCGGCAGCCCAAGTCCATTCCCGAACCCGGGTCACTGGCGTGGCATGAGGTGTGGCATCCAGCACCTCAATCCTCAGCACCACTGGGCTGGTGGGGGCTAAGCATTTTTCCACTGAAAAGTCTGTATCTTGAAGCGTTTCCGAGATACGGGCCCCGAAAGGCGTGGCGGACGCTGTAATGTTAGTCTGTGGGAAAAACTGTCAACTTTGGAGTCCTGAAACTTAGCATCCCTGTAATATTTTGTCACCAAACCACCAAAAGGCACATCTGTGGGATGTTGGCTTTCTTCCCTCCAAATTTCAGCCCAAAAGACCAAACCATTCTTTTGCAGCAGGGTAGCAAAGAATTCCTGTTATTTTGGCCATAGTGTCGCAAAGCAATGTCGCAAATCACGACACTTTCGCAAAAAAAAAAAAAATCACTAAAGTGTCGCAAGTGCAACACTATTTTGCGACACTACAGATTACAAAAATTTCAAAAACATATTTCTGGGGTGTTTAACCCCCCAAAAAAAGACATGGCTAGCATCCTCAGGGAATTGTGTCCCTAGAGGGTCCAAAATTTAAATGCCAAGCATTTCTGTGACCACTAACTGAAAAAAAAATGGCTGACTCATGACACTACAGGGGTCATTTGCGACACTAAAAACTGCATTTGCGACACTGTTGAACTTTTCGTTAACTTTTCCCATTGACTATAATGGGAAATTTGTTTTTTGAATAACTTTTGAACTGTTTGATATTTTTCACAAAATCTTAGAAGACACATCGGGACCGGGCTGCATGTTCCCTGGCGTTTCGGGCTGGTCTATAAGCTGTGCAATCTATAGGCAGCAAAGAATGCACAAAAAAGTGTAATACGCTCGATGTCACTTTGTAACTCCCAAATCAGTACATCTGACCATTACGAAACTTGGCAGATCCAAATACATATATATATATATATATATATATATCCCTTTCTATTGTTGCATACAGGAAATCCAGTACTCATTGCCTTTTAATAAGAAAAATGCAGCTCTCAAAAGTACATACAAAATAGTGCCATTTTTATTTCGATTCCAAGTAAACAAACACACAATTTTTGTGTGCAGTGTATGCACATGGCATTTAGGCAAAGTCCATACAGATAAAGCAGAGAATGGGAGATATGGAGATGATTAAATCTCCATACATCAGAGTACCATACAGGAAGGGGCAAAGGCGCATCATCATCTCATGTTGTTAGCAGCACAGTCTCAGGGTGAGCACTGCAGTATTATAAAATGCCAGCTGGTATGGAGCTTTGTACCATTTTTATGAGTATTAAGGTAAAAATATACTTTCTTAAATATTATACCTGCAGGAGGGGTTGGGGTACTGAAATCCCGATCTGTGCAATGGTCGGGACTTCAAGTCTGCCCGCAGTTCCCCTTTGATTAGATAGGTCAGTGTAAATATATGATCAACTGTGTTGCACTGCTTCCTAAACCCTGCTTAGAATGTTGAAGGCATGACTCTGCCTCCTCCTTTCAGATGACTGCTTGCTGTGCCTGAGTGCATAGTGAACTGAATGTAGGTACTGTAGTTTCTAGAAAAATAAGTTATTTCCTAGTAACCGTAGTTCCATTACTGGTATTCAGTTTATGTCCACATAGCTCACACAACCACACCTGGCCATGCTTTCTCTTTGCCTCCTGTGTTCCAGCATTCAGATCTGAGAGCGGTGAGGGCAGAATCAGGGGACACATGATTGGGTGTTAGAAGGAGCCGGGCTTGGAGACTGTTCTGGTGACTGAGCATGCTCAGTGGATAGTGCCTAAGGGTGGATGCAAACCTATTTATTTTATTTGTTTATTTATTTAATTTTGTTCACTAGGTAGGCCCACTGGGTCCAGGAGGTACCTTTTTCAGGGGCAACCCGAATTTAGTTATAAAGAAATTTTGGGGTACAGGACATTGCAAATACATAACAGTATCAGGTACAATCGTAATGCATAATACACAGTACATTGCACAATACATAGCAGATCAAAAACACAGTACTACAGCAGTACAAAGCAGATTCTTAACAACTATGAGGTACACCCACAGTACATTGCAGACAAAATACAGCAATTTCAACAAATAGACACATTTCATGGAGTAGACCTAGTCATTTATGGGGCCAAGATGATCTTATTGAAGCACATTCATATGGTGTGTACGCGGGCACTGTCCCATGTAGAACGTTGCATCTGTAGTTAAGGGTATAGTTCACAGGGCAATTTACCCAGGTCAGGGGGTCACAAAACAGATAGTCATCGACATCTGCATTGCCTATGTTCCCTCTGCAGCTCTCGGAGTCCTTTTTTAAAGATTAGTGAGCCAGCATTTTGCAGTTGATCTTTTTTTTTTCCTATTGTTTAACCTGGTGAGACACACTAAGCTGAAAGCTTGTTTACAGGTGCAACCTGGGAGCACAGGGAAGTTAAGTGACTTGCACAAGGTCACACAGTATGCAAGTGGGGGCTGTGGGATTCAAACCCAGGTCTCCAGATCTGCAGCTCAGAGCCTTAACCCACTACGCTATACTGCCTCCCCGGTCTGGGAGATTGTTCCAATGGGTAGAAGCATCGTGGGCGAAGGACTTATGCCCTGCAGCAGTGCATGTTCTAGGGACATCCAATAGCTTCTGAGCTGAGGTGCGGAACAGCCTGCATGTGCATTTAGGGACCAGTATCCCGTTTAGGCCAGTTGAGTGTGGGCCATTTATTATTTTATAGTTGGTGCATAACAGAGGGAATTGAAGCATTTGGGTAAGGGATGGCCAGTTTAGGGAGTCAAGTACCTCTAAGTGGTGTCACTGCAGAGATGATTTGGTAGCAAATCTTGCAATTTTGTTATAAAGGACTTGCATCCTGCCCATCTCCTTACCAGATAGTGCCTGGATGATGAGAGTTGCATAGGATAGTTAAGGCAGGAGGATACTGTTTGCGATTGCAACCCCAGTCTCAGGTATAAGTTGCAAATTCAACCTGTATAACAGCCCAGGCTTCTGGTGTAGAGTTTTGGTGACCTGGTCCACCTGGTATGCAAATGTGAGGCCTTGGTTGAGGACAAGGCCCAGGTACCTAAAAGAGCTCACCACTTCCAACGGCATTCCTGAGGATGAGGCGAGGGGGAGTAGTGGGGATCTGTCAGAGCCTAGTGACCAAGGTCCATAGACCATGACTTTTGTTTTTTTGTCACGTAGAAGTAGCGTGTTCTCCAGTAGCCACTTTGCTAATGTACCGAAGTCCTTCTGTAGCAGGGGCTTCAAGTCCAATATGCTGCCAGTGTTTCTGTGTAGAACAGCATCATCCACATACTGCATTACAGAACTACCAGCACAGTTGTTGCCGATGTCATTGATGAACAGTGAAAACAGGAGGGGCCCCAGGATAGAGTCTTGAGATACACCTTCCTTAATAGGTAGACTACCCAATAATGATCCATTCCACTTAACCCATTGGGCACGATTGGAGGGGTAACTCTCAAGCCATGCCAGGGAGTGGCAGTTCAGGCCTATGTTCTTTAGCTTGTCAGCCAGCAGGCCATGGTCAGCCAAGTCGAAAGCCTTTGTGAGGTCAATGAAAATGGCTCCAGTGGTGTAGCCATTGTCAAGGGCCCTGAGGGTGTCAGTTGTAAATTTGATAAGTGCAGAGTCAGTACCATGATTTGGTCTGAAACCATGCTGGCTTGGTACTAGTAGCTGGTACGTATCCAGATAGTCCCAGAGCTGGTTTCTAGACAAGTCACTCCTATATCTTGGCCAAGATACAGAGGAGTGAGATAGGCCCATAAATGCCAATTTGTTCCTTCTGACCAAGTATGTACAGGCTGGGACAACTCCTAATAGGGACCGGTTTATTAGCCAGCTGACTGGAGAGGCAATAGTGGGTACAGCCTCTTTCAACAATCTGGGGACCAGGCCATCTGGCCCTGCAGATCCCCTGGTCTTCACCTTTTTCAGATGGAATTCAGGATGTGGAGGTTCAGGCCTACTGGGGCACATGTGGTCAGAGGCTGGGGGGGGGGATTTAGCCTTGTATTCCTCCAGATCAGTAAAGAATGCATTGAAGGCATTGGCTGTCTCTAGGCTGTCATTAATAGTGAGGCCACTGGAGACAATTGGCCCTTGCTGGGGTTTGCTGTTGCCTTTCAGTAGACAATTGATATGCTGCTAAAAGCGCCTAGAGTCAGTTAAACTGGCCTGCTGCAGGTGTTTGACATATTCTCTTTTGGCAGTTTTTAGGCAGTTTTTGCTTTGGTTCCTCCATTCTCTGTAAGCTACCCAGTTCATGGGGGAGCCAGGTTAATTGTATTTCATCCAGGCCCCATCCCGTTGCTTCATGAGTGTTTTCAGCTCAGGGGTTATCCATTTGTAACATTGCCCCTTAACTCTGTTTCCTGAGTGGGGCATGCTTGTTAGCAGCTGACAAGAAGTAGTTCTGGAAGTAGTCCAGAGCTTCATCTATGGTTGGGAAAAGCCAAATAGGGCTCCAGTCGAAGCTGGAGAGATAGAACTGGAAAGCAGGTGCAGAGAACTTAGAGTAATCTCTAGCATTGAAGACCCATGGAGAGATTTTAGGGGGTCTGTTCTTCCATATGCAAAATATGAGCGAATGGTCACTCAGCACATCCAACAGGATGCCCGCTGCCTGTATGTTATGGGGGTTAGAGGCAAGCACCCAGTCTGTGATCGAATGATTGCCTGATTTGGCATTTTGCCTTGTGGGTACAGTGATGAACTGGGTCAGGTGCGCATCAAGTAGCCAAGACTTATACCCCTATTCAGAATCAGTCTTCCAGTGGAGACTGAAGTCTCCCAAGAGGAGTGCTTCTGAAGGTGCTTAGTCAGCCAGCATTTTAGTTAAAGCCTCTAAGGCCTGCTTGGCTACTTTGGGAGTTATAAAGTCATCCCAGGAGCAGGGACATGACATTGGCAAGTATTATTTTTACAAATAATATCTCACCACCAGAGCATTCTGTGGTTGGGAGGGTGGTTATTGACACACACACAAGGTGTCTGTTGTGTATATTATTACCCCTCCCCTCTTCTTGACCTCCCTGTCCTTCCCAAAGGTAGTGTAGCCTGGAAGGTCAACTTCATGTGTTAAGATAGCTGGTTTAAGCCATGTCTCTGTCTCTAGTAATATGTCGGGTTTATACAAGTCAACCCAGCTCTGGACCTTGTTTATTTTAGGTCTCAGGCTACAGGCGTTCCTGTGGACTATTCTTAGTCCCTTGTTAGATAGCCAATTCGGGTCATGAGGGAGCCAATGGAATAGTTTGCCTTAGTAGGACCTGGATTTGGTTGGACATCCCCAGAAGGAATTATTAATAGTAGGGAGACCAGACTTAATTTAAGGCCAGGTTGCAATGACTGGGCTAGGTTCCCATCATCTCTGGCCTTGGCGCTATAAAACATAGAGTAGCAGGCTCCTTTTTGTGTGAGCCCATGGATTATTATTAACGACTGTTTAACAGAGATTTCTGGGAGATATTGTAAGTCTAGGTGCAGAGGATTTTGTTGCCCCCAATGGGGACTGTAACCATTCTCCTTTCCCAAGAGGTGGTCCATCCCATGGATTGCTAGGGCATATAGGAGTAGCAGGACTACACTTCTACTTAACGTTTTCTTGGTGCAGCAGGGTTAGCAAACAATAAACCCAGTATATTATTATGCTCTGGGTAGAATATTTCCTATTTCACATTGATCTACGCACTGGTCACTATGCTGCTGTATTTGGGAAAGGAGACTGCCTTACCAACTCAGTCTTATATCAGTTTCAGAAAGGGGCCAATACCCACACATCAGCTGGACCTAAATAGGAGTTCTCCACTTGCTACAAAGTGATAGCATTACAGGATTACCTTTAAATCGTGTTCCCCCTCTATCCCTTCCAACAAATCCTGCTAATGCAGATGCACTTCAATACAACACTTACTAGTAGCAGAACTACGGTTGCAAGCAAATAACCCAGTTTTCATGAATGACGTCTATAATCTCCTTTTTCTTTTACTTTTTCTGTTTTGTTACAAGAGACAGATTACTAATAATACTTTTGTTTGCAGTTTATATTTCTTGTTTATTCCTGTTCATGCAAGAAGTACACATTATTGACAAAAAGAGTTCCATTATAGAGTATGGTTCTAAGACATGTCTTACAGCTGTACAGTACCTTAACAAACAAAAAGGTACTGAACCTCTTCTCACAGAGTGTAAACACTCTGTATAGTAATACCCATATCTGACAGAGCCACCCATGAAGCAGAAGTGATTTCACACACTTTCTTTGGATTAGATAACAGCATAGTGGTATCTACGGCCTAAAAAACTCCTGCCTTGTCCTATTTAAAACACCAAGGTCCAGGACTTGTCTTGGTTCAATGGCCATTAGCTCCTTTCTACCACTGCTCTGGAATAACACGCAAAAAGCTCTTAAACTCTCCCTGCTGCCCAGCCCCCACATTTTCAGACAGCTGCTATATAGACGCCTGAAAACAGCGTGTGACTGCTTCAGGTAAGCCCTACCTTCCCAAAATGTTAAACCCCTGGTCCCTAGATATACCCTGGCCTTCCTATATCCTGTTGGCTGGCCTCCCAACTAAAATAACTACCCCCTTGCTAAGCTTCCTCCCTCCTTCCCCAAATCAATTCTCACTGAGAATCTTACACATAGTAGGCTGCGCTCTCTTCTCTCTCTTCCTTGAGTATTGTCTTCCCAGTTACCCTACCCTTCATTGTCTTCATCCTATCCTCCCTATGTGCCATACTGATCCCGACCAGTACACGTTGAAATGACTATGTACTGTATGTAAGCATGTAGGTTTGAAACTGACTTTGTAAGTGTGCTCCCACTCATACTGACAGTATATTCTTCTACATTCTGTAATGATCTCTGGTGCAATATGTTATATTGTAGCACTGAAATTGTTTTTGTCCTATGTGTCCAGGACCATCCTGAAAATGAGCTTTCTCAATGATGTAATTGCCTGGTTAAATAAAGTTTGATTGATTAATTGAAGCTGTTTCATCACCTGACAGATACAAGTGAGAATAATCTAATATTGCAACCAGTGATTCCACAGGACTTACTAATACATTATAAGTTGAGGGAGCAGTGTATTTTTTTTAAATAAAAATAATTTAAATATAGATGCTTTCAACCTGCTTGTTTCAAGGGTAGCATAGCAGAGTGTGACACACTTTGTTGACTAATACTGTCTCAGGAGCAGTGGAATGGAGTGGTCTGACTGGTCTAATGTGCTCACTCTGCCTATAATAACAATATCAAAGCTTTAACAATATTTGATCCTATCAACACAGCAATCCAAAGCCTTGTTTGTTCCCTGACGTACTTGATATGTGGGCGGAAGGTTAACTAACTTACAGTACGTGGCATGTGAAAGAAGCTTTAAAAACAAACAGGATTAAGTCAGATTATGTAGCTGCACCATTTCTTATTAGACTATCCAGTGCAGGCATGCAACAAAGGAGTGAAGCCTTCAGGAAATCCTTCTAGTTAAAGGCTACAGAGTAATACCCATCATATGTCAATAAAGGAGAGGCTTCACAGTGACCAAATATTTTCCATATTGTAAATACGTGCAAAATGTTACACTGTGGGCATTGCTCTGAACATACGAACATATGAAAATGCCAGCAGAAATAGGCTTTACGGTCTGTTGAGTCTGCTCGATTGTGCAGCTAAGCCTTCATTTTGCAGCTGCTCCTCCCACTCTTCCCCTGCTTAAATTTACCCTCACCCTGTCCCATCCCCTCTTAAAACTGCCCACCATCTTACAGGCCACCACCTCCTGTGGTTGAGTGTCCCACTTGCCCATCAGCCTTTCCGTGAAGAAAAGTCTCTTTACCTCCCTTCTCAAGTCTGAGACTGTGCCCTGTCATGTCTCTTCCTCTTGTTAATTGGAAGATCTCCTCTGTTCGAGTCTTGGTCATCCCTTTCAAGTACATAAAGGTCTCAGTCATGTGCCCCATCCCTCCTCTCCTCCAATGAATACATTTCTAGCTCACTTAGCCTTTCCTCATAGGGCTTGCTCTCCAATCCTTAGATCATCTTTGTCGCTCTGCACTGCACCCCCTCCAACAATCTGACATCCTTCCTCAGGTACAGGTGCCAGAACTGCATGTAGTACTCCAGGTGCATCCTGCCCAGTGACCTGTACAGGGGGAGGACTACCTCCCTACTTCTGGAGGAGATTTCTCTTGCTATGCACCCCAGCATCTTGTTGGCCTTTGCTGGCACCTTCCTTCACTGAGCAGAGTTGTTCATGCTTCCCATTATAAGTACCCCTAGGTCCTTTTCCTCCATGGTGCTACCCAACTGTACCACTCCCAGCTGATAGTCCCCCCCCCCCAGTTCTTTGTTCTGAAGGGCATTACCTTGCACTTCTTGGTATTGAACCCCAGCTGCCATGTTTCTGACCATTCCTGAAGTTTAGTTAGGTCATCCTGTAGCCTCTTTCATCCCTCAATGTCATCAACCACTGCCCCCATTTTGGTGTTGTCTGCAAACAAACTGATCTTACTTCGAATCCCATGTGAGATATCAGCTATGAATAACCCTAACAACACCGGTCCCAGCACCGATCCCTGTGGCACCCCACTCTTCACTCTGAAAGGCAAACACCCATTAATAGAGAAGCTAAAACTGAAATTATTAAGGCATACATCCATCAGTATCACATGATCAAGTCTCAGAGACTGAAATTGTACCCAGACAGGCACTGAGAAAAAATGAGATCTGATTTACGGGAAGTATTAACAGTCCTGTAGTTTGCTACAGTTCCATGGCTAATTAGATATTAAAGTAGTCTATAAAGCAGGAGACCAGGGTTCAAATCCAGAAAATAATCTTCAGTTTTGGAAGCAGCATGGTCTAGTGGTTAGAACACAAGCTTGGGAACTGAGCCTGAGAAAGTTGCTTAACCTGTCAGTGGTTCAGCCTACCTGGCAGTAAACAGACTTAAAGCAGGACCCCCACAGATATAATATATTTCATATAAGTTTAGCTATCCTGTGTAAATTGTCATAAATACAAAAATACTCATTCAGCTTTCTCAAATAGGAGCTCTTTGACTTGTTGAGACTGACGGTTTGAGATAAACCAACTGGCTGCTTCCACATCCATTGATACATTTTGCCTGCAAGTGTAATGATCTGTTTGCTGGAAGAGCAGCTGGCATTGTGATGTGACTAGAGACTAACTAGACAAAGGCATGCAAATAAGGTAGTGCATTGAACTGCAGAAGGTCAGTTTTGGAAAGGGTTGCTCCACGAGGTGGAAAAATCAGAGAAGGGTAGGTTTAGGTTATGATTCCATGTAACCTGATGTGATTGAGCTGGTGAGTTCTGATCAATACATGGGTTGTCTTCTGGCATGTATTTACTGCAGAAAAATCTGCAGTAGAGCTGCAGTCTGGAACCAGCAATTGATCTTGTCACAGGATCTGATGAGAAGATGGTAAAAGAGAAGAGATGGGAGGGGATAGACAATCGGCAGAAAAACTGTTTCCGTAGTTGAATGTCTACATTTGCAGATGATACAAATATCTGAAGGATAGTGGAACCCCAAGCTGATATAGTAGAACTGCAGGAGGAGGCAAACAATTGGTGAATGTTCCAGCAAATGGCAAATGGGGTTCAGTGTTGAAAAATACAATGTTTTGCACTTACTGTAGGTAAAAGACTCAAAAGGCGATTTACCATCTGAACAAGTGAGATATCAATCACTAAGCAAAAAGAGAACTCGGGAGATGAAGGATAGGAAAGGAAAGGAATTATATTATGCCTTTCTACACTGTATCCCAAAGTGCTTTACAATCCATAAACTGTGGGCAGCAGCAATTAGACATGCAAAAAGAAGTTAAGTATAGGTGCATTAGTGATAAATGTATTAGTAATATAAAAATATTTGATTAAGGGGTCAGATGGTTAGTAAACATTTCTAAAAAATGAATAGATCTATTCTTAATGCAAACAAAAGAAAGACCATGTTTTGGGGGTAAAACATGTGCTATTAGGAAAAGCACTGGCATCTGCATAAGTATCCATGAAAATGAACATTTGCAAGTACTGTGGTTACTAAATAAAAATACTTCCGCTGTTGGTTTAGAGCAATCACTATCCTTGAAGGTTCGCATTGAGAAACTGTGCAGTAAGAGTTTTGGTATAGTATGATCCCAGAATATGGAATTTATAGGGAATATATATTGGGTTACAGTGAAATAAGACATGTAACTTAGAAACATAGAATTTGTCTGCAGGAAAGGACCACTTGGCCCATCCTGTCTGCCCAGGTGTTCCTTGCCTTATCTGCCTCCATAGACCCTCTATGGTCTCCAACAACTCTCCTGCCTCCCTCATTTTCTAATATACCCCTATGTTTATCCCACCCCTGCTGGACGCCCCCCACTCTTTTAGCCTGCACCACATCGTTTCATTTCATTTATTCAAGGTTAGACCAATAGATCAAAAGCTCATTTGCAGTGTGGACCCCTTTTGCATAAACAATATGAGCTACACATAAATTAAAAGCAAACAAAACAAATACAGTAATGAAATATGCAATGTGCATAAACTTATATACACTAATAAAATGAAAATAACATTAATCAGATAATGTCAGTTGAGGAAAAATAGTTGCAATTACCAAAAGAAGAAGTAAACCAAGAATTTAAAGCAGAAATTGAGGGATGTTTGGTGTCCTTGGAGTGGAACTGAGCCAGGAAGGAGTTCCACAGCATGCAAACAAAGTGGCTGAAGAAACACTTAGTGTGGTGTTAGCAGTGGGAATGTCGGTCTTAGCACAGGGAATGTCAAGCTCACAAAGGTAGCCTTTACACAGGGAAGATTTAACCTTTCTAAAGATGGTATGCTCCACCAGATAATCTGGGGCCTATCCCAAAACACATTTATAGACAAACATAAATGTATGCAGCTTCCTCCTGTTTTCCAGTAACGTCCAGCTCAACCTCTTATAGAGGTCATGATGTTGAGTTTCACAAGGAAAGAAGGAATTGCTCGCAAAATGATTGTACAATACATCTGTCTAGTCTCTGAAGCAGTCATTGGAAGCATGTTCATACAGTAAATTAGCATAGTCAAAAATTGTAAAAATTTGAACTGGTACACTTTTCTGAATAGTCTCTGAATTTAACCTGCCTTTGTTACTATAGAGGAGACTCTCTACCCTTTTACCAATTTTCCCTATGAAATGTTCAACACGTTTATTCCCAGAACCCAGATGGCCTAAAAGCATAAACTTAGTTTGAGCAAAGTTCAGACTCGGCCATGAATTCACAAAGAATGACTACAACTCATCAGAACTTCTTTGGAGATTTAACTGTACATCCATGGGAGACTTACTAGAGGTATACACGACTGTTATCTGCATACAGATGGTATTTTGCATTTCTGACACTGTCGTTCGGACCCCTAAGGTAAATCAGAAAAAATAAAGGGCTGAATACCAAGCCCTGTGGTACACTCCTAGATACAGCAAGAGTACCAGACTCCATCCCTTTCACAACAGTAATTTGATCTGAATTTGTCTACTTCCGCTGGCAGAGAGTCTGTTCCAGGCATCTACCTCCCTTTCAGTGAATAATACTTCCTCACATGTCTCTTGAACTTCCCCTATCCAACATCATTGCATGCCCCGTGGTCCTGGTGCTCTTTCTTAATTTGAAAGAGATCCCCCCCATTCACCCTGTGAGGTATTTGTAGATCGGTATCATGTCAGCTCTGTCTTTCTCTTTTCTTTTTCCAAGGTGCACATGTTGAGATCTCTTGGTCTCTCCTCATTGGGCTTCTCATGTAAACTCTGTACCATTTTAGTTGCCCTCCTCTGGACTGCCTCCACCCTTTCTGTGTCCTTTCTGAAATGCGGCCTCCAAAACTGAGCACAGTACTCCAGTTGGGATCTTACTAGCGAGCAATGCAGTGGCAATACCACCTCCCTCCTTCTGCTGGAGATACTCATACCTATGCACTCCACGGTCCCACTAGCTCTACCCACTACTTTGTCACACTGCACTGCCACCTCGAGGTCCTCAGACATGATTATGTTGAGGTCCCTTTCCTGTATACAGTCTGTCAGTACCTTCCCCCATCCTGTATTCAGCACCTGGGTTCCTTTACCCTAGGTGCATTATTTTGCACTTTTGACACTGAACCCCAACTGCCACAATTTTGACTACTCCTTGAGTTTCTCAAGATCCTTTCACATTCTCTCCACCTTATCCTGAGTGTCTACATTATTGCAGATTTTGGTATCATCTGCAAAAAGGCATACCTTCACTTCTGGTTCCTCTGTAATGTACCCTATGGAGGCATTGAAGAGAATGCTCCCAGTACTGAGTCCTGTGCAACCCCCAATGGTCACTCCCCCATCAATAAAGTGAGTGCTGTTAACCATCACCCTTTGTTTCCAATCCGTTTACCAGTTTCTAACCCAGTTCACAACTTTCTATCCCACTGCTAGACTGTTCAGCTTCTTGATCATCCTCCTGTGAGGCACAGTATTTAAGGCCTTGCTAAAGTCCAGCTAGCCCATGTCCACTGCCCTCCCTTGATCCATTTCCCTGGTCACCCAGTCAAAGAAATCTATCAGATTTGTTCAGTATGGGGACATAAGGTTCTAGTTGTCTAGAGATGGAAGCCTGATTCCAAAGCTACGGACTCTAACTATAGATATCCAGCCTCATCCTGCATTGAAAAACTGGCACCCTGCCTAAATCCCGCAGTATCGAAGACTACATGATGCCAGCGAAGTCTTAGAATAAAGATGGGATGGGGAGCTCACACTCCAAAGTGAAATTCAATCAGCAGGGCTCCCCGTCACAGGTCACGCTACACGCCAAAATCTCCGATCTCATAAAACAAGCAGCCACTACTAGTACAATGACAAAAGAAGAATTTACCATCACATCTAAAATGCTATGCGGTACTCTTCAACAAATAAATGAAACCTTGGCACAATTAGAGAAGAGGGCCACGGAGGACAGACATCACATCACAGAATTATCAGAGCACACAGATCTACTGGAAACCTCAATATCTGAGTAAATGGCAGTTTCAGATATCCACAATGCTGCCCTGATAGATTTACATAACAGGGAACTCACTTTACAGCAACAAATCGAAAACTTGGAAAACAGGAACAGAAGAAACAATTTAAGACTACACGGTTTGCCAAAAGGCACAGAGACTGGTAATGTGACACAATACATGGACAGCTTCTTAAAAGAGATACTCAACCTAGACAAAGACAGAGAATTGGGTATCATTAGAGCCCACAGCTTAATAGCCAAACCAAAAGATCCCAAGGCCCATCCGTGTTCCGTGGTGATGGCCTTCTTAGACTATCGAGTTAAAGAGGAACTGCTCCAGCTTGCATGGTCTAAAAAACAAGTCCATTTTGGTGATGTCCGACTCTTTTTTTTACCAGGACTATGCACCTCAGACCCTGGCTTGGAGACAAAAGGCTTTTGCAGTTGTGAAATTAATTAGACAAGCAGACTACAAAGCTCACCTTAAATATCCCGCTAAAATCAAGATACAGACCGCAGATGGTTGCCAGAGATTCGGAGACATGGAAGAAGTAGCAAGTCGGGCCAAAAAGCAAGGGATCCATATTCCTGAAGATGGCGTTATGCAGAGAGGGACAGCCCTGATGAAATGGAGGTGGCAAAACAAAGGAAATAAAAATTTGAGTGCTAGGAGAACAAGGGATCCCAATAGTGCATGGGACAGAGTAGCCAACAGAGAGATCCCCCAGAGAAAGGATTCGCAAGATAAGACCCGCTCAGAAATCATCAAGACAGAAATGGACACTTGACTGTGATAAGTATCACCATTGGCTAAAATAAATTTTTATTGTAGCTATGAGGGCCACCCCTTTTTGCTTTCTAACTGGTTCCTGGTGACTTCCCCTCACATGGCTGTCGGGGGAAAGGGGGGGCAGAGGAGACTACACCTCACGTGCTCATGCCTACCCCTTTGATATAAGGAGCTTTCAATGGCAAATCACAATACTGGCATCTTGAGACTTTGAATTATTTTACCAACAAATATACGGTCCGCTGCCTTCCCGGACTCAGTTGGTCATGGCCTGGTAATTCAAGCCCAGTAGAAATGGAAATATCCTTTGAACTTTAATGGTGCTGATAAATATTACATTAGAGGTTTAAAGGTGAATCTAGAAGTGTATTCAATATGGGAAAGAGGGTCTCGAGGAACGGATGCCCGATACCCCTCTGGGTTTTGGGGCGGCCTGTCTTGAGGGGCAATAAGGAGTACTGTTGCATTAAAGAATAATATATAACAGAAAAGTCCTTGATTTTGGACAGAACCCCTGAGTTTTTTATGGTTCGGGGGGGGGCCTGTGGCTGTATGGATTGGTGTGGCTGTTCGGGGTGCTCCTGTTCTGGGGGTGGGGGCTCTTCCTCTGGGTTCACCTGGTGGCTCCCTAGGCGATAATAAATAGTGACTTGGGGGGGTGCATGGAGGGCTTCAGCCTCATCCTAATGTCCTTAGGAGAAACACTCCCATTGACTTAGCATTCCTATTTCAGGCTGAATGTGCTTGGCTTATCTAAGGTAAAGTAAACAGGGCTGTGCGGGAGGTCTGGAGGGTTGTACGCACAGTCCCAATAGTACTGGTCTTAAAGATGGACAATTAGATCCACATAAACTATCATTGCTCCAAGTACAGCATGAGAAAGCAACTGGGCTGTTGCTCTCCTTGTGGTATCTTCTCTCCCCTCCTAGCTGTTGTAACAGCATAGCGATGCAGGAAAAAATGGTTCACGGGAGGGGGCTGGCGGGGGTTGGGGGGGCTGCTTCCTCCCGGTGGGAGTGCCGGGGTGGCAGTGCTTGGCGGCTTGGGCATGAGGCTCCTCCCGAACCTAGTTATGTTTTAAATTATCTAAGTAATGAACACTCAGGTTTGCAGATCTGGCGCTTCAGCTCCCACAGAGATGGGGCTACCCCCCCGATATGGTGGAGGGGTGGGTGGTACTTTGTCTCCCTGGTCAAGACCCACCCTGATTCAGGGGTACAAGTGTTGTTTTTTCTTTCAATATGAGTCATGTTTTGGAATAGAGCCAGTTATTTCTTAGTGAGTGATGTTATACAACCTATCTGGAATAACACCCAATTGTTGTGGGCTTATTCTGGTTGAGAGGCTGGTAAATAACATCCTCCTACCTCACCTTGTAGACTTGGTCCAGAGGTGAGGATAAGGGTATATACAAAACCTTGAAGTTTCAGATAATGATCAGTCCACTCTTACGGTAGCAGTTTGTAAATAGTTCTTATGTGTTATATTTCTTTAGTTACATTGTTAAACAATTGTTGTTTTTCATACAGGCACTTAGATCTTTCATAAATAATTTCTACACATTAAGTTGTCCATCATGGAGGACTTAAAGATTGTCTCTTGGAACATGAGAGGGATTAATAATCCTGTAAAGATTACCCAAATTCTTCAGGAACTACAAAGGCAGCATGCTGCCATAGCATTCCTACAAGAAACACACCTGGGGACCACAGAACATAAGAAGCTGTGTCGCAGCCTGGTGTGGGAGGTACATGCTGCAGAATACCAGAGCTGGACAAACAAAAGGGGGGGGGGTGGCTATCTTGATCTGCAGAAATCTCCCAGGTAGAATCAGATGTGGAGGAAAGATATGTTAGACTTCGGGGTGATTATAGAGGTGTCCCATGTACCCTTCTGAACATATGTGCCCTAAATGAGGAGCAAGAGAGAATCCCCTTTCTAACCAAGGCAATTTCAGATGCAGTTCTCGCCCCTCATAAGTTTAATTTTTATATAGGGGGAGATTTCAATTCAGTACTGGACCTACACCAAGACAGAACAGGTTCCAAATCCACTGGCCCATCCCGCACAAGGAAGACGCTGTCTAGGCTTTGCTCTGAGTTATCGCTAGTTAACGCCTGGAGATTTTCTCACCTAAGAATGAGAGACTACACCTATTACTCCCCAAAATATAAAATGTATTCACGAATCGATTTCTTCCTGGTATCCATAAATTCCATGCCATATATCCAAAATACTCAAGTCGGTAATATTTGTTTCTCAGACCATGCCCCAATCTCTTTAGAACTAGAATTGACAGAGAGAGCATCGGAATCCCTCTGGTGCCTGAATGTTAGCTTACTGACACCTAATGATTTTAAAGAATTAATTATAGACAAGACGAGAGAGTTCCTTGCTCTAAACCCAGTAGATGATACCAAAGCAGGAATTAGGTGGGATGCACTCAAATGCTGTTTGAGGGGGGCCATAATTAAGTATGCCTCATGGCACAAGAAGGCCAGAATTAAAGAGAGATGTGAGCTGGAACAAAAGATTTCACAACTAGAGGCGGCCCACCAGTTGACCTTAGACCAGACCCTCAAAATCAAACTTGACAGATATAAACTAAAACTAAATAAAATATTGGACACACAAATCGAGGGTCAACTTCGATATTCAAAACAAAAATATTATGAACAAGGTAATAGAGCCGGGAAACTGCTTGTATGGCAGCTCCATAAGGAAATGGCTTCCAGGGCGGTGCTGAAGTTGAGAGGGCATGACAACAAAACTGTCATCACTTCTCCCTTCCAGATAGTTAGACACTTTCAAACATATTATGAAAAACTATGCAAGGCAGAGAGAGGTCCACACCACCAAGAGCAAACTCTAGCATATTTAAATAG
The DNA here is from genome assembly GCA_016271365.2 of Neoceratodus forsteri. NCBI lineage: Eukaryota > Metazoa > Chordata > Ceratodontiformes > Ceratodontidae > Neoceratodus > Neoceratodus forsteri. Next base: position 1,554,102,431 of record CM057450.1, read on the forward strand.
GCTGCACCTCCCTAAACTCACGACGGAACAAAGGGACAAGTTAGAAGCAAGTATCACCAAGACAGAGATCAGCCAAAAAATCAAACAATTAAAAAAATGGGAATGCTCCAGGAATGGATGACTTCATGGCTGAATTTTATAAGCAGTTCCTGGAGCACACCTTCAGTGAACTGTTGGGAGGAGAGGGGCAGCCCCAAGATCATGGAACCAGGCACAGATTTCGGTTATCCTTAAACCGGGTAAAGACCCGGAAGACTGCAAATCCTACCGACCGATTTCTTTGCTCCCTGTGGACCTTAAAATCTTCACTGGGATAATGGTGGATTGGTTACAAGGGGTGATGCAGTGCCTGGTGCACAGGGACCAAACTGTTTTCATATTGGGCCGTTACTTGCGAGATAATATCAGACGTCTGTTGAATGTCGTCTCATCACAAAAAACTAAGAAGAATTACAGCTGGCTATAAGTATGGATGCTGACAGAGCATTTGACAGAGTCAACTGGATTTTTCTGGATGGTGCCCTGAGGGGATTTGGCCTGGGAGACAAATTCTTGGAAGTGGTCAGAGCTCTCTATAGAGCCCCAGAAGCCAGAATCAAAGTAAACGGCCATCTTGCGGACAGATTCCCTTTGTTAAGGGGGATGAGGCAGGGCTGCCCCCCTCTCTCCACTTCTATTTGCATCATCTCTGGAACCACTAGCTGTCAAAATAAGAGCACAACAACGAATCAAGGGAGTAGAGGTCGAAGGTTATACCCCAAAAGAGCTCTCTATGCAGACGACTCCCTATTTTTCATGGCTGATCCAGACACTTCGGTCCCAGCTCTATTACAAACCTTGGCAGAATATGGGGATTTAGCAGGCTGTAAAATTAACCTTAGTAAATCAGAGCCAGTGTTCCTTAGTGGAAGCCCTCCCAAGAATTTAAGAGTACCGTTCCTTTTGCTTAGGCACACAGAAATACGTTCAGATACTTGGGTATCCTAATATTGGTAGACCTTACCCAGTTAAATAAAATCAATTATCTAAAACTGCTACAGGAAATACAAGCAGACATGGCCAGATGGCAACTACTTCCTCTGACACTTTATGGCAGGTCACAAACCCTTAAAATGAACAACTTACCTAGACTACTTTTCTTATTCCAGACCCTCCCTCTACAACCACCTAGGGACTTCTGGGCTTCCTTGCAGAAAGAAACACAAAGGTTTATCTGGACTAAAAAGCAACCCAGACTGGCCAGAAACATTCTACAAGTACCAAGAGATAAGGGGGGTTTAGCCCTTCCAAATTTTTACCAGTACTACATAGCAGCCCGAGGGGCACAGTTGTGCACCTGGGCCAAATGTAGGGAGGAATCAGGTTGGTACAGCCTGGAGGAGGCAGCCCTCAAAGGCTGGGCGCTTTGGGCCCTGCCAGCCAACACAATACCATCACATATCAAGGGGAAGTTGACCAACCCTTTGATCAGTCACTCGATTGAGATTCTGAAGAAACTTAGAAAACTCACCCACACACTAGACAGTTTAGGCTCTCTGTCGTTAATTAGATTTGAACCTTCCTTTGCTCCTCCGAGATCAGAGCCAAGGTTTAAATTTTGGGCGCAGCAAAAATTAGCCACTTTTGCACAGTGCATAGATAGTAGAGGATGTCTCTCATTTGCTCAATTGACTACAAAATTTTCCCTCTGCAGGGAAGACCACTACAGATATTTGCAGGTACGCCATTATATCTTAACGACCAATAGGAGACAACAGATAGTAAGAGATAGAACAGAGCTGGAAAATGTCTTTTATTTTGCAATCATAATCAAAGATAACACCCATCAACTCTTACAGCTGTACAAAATCCTGAATGCCCGGAGCCCTACTACACTAGATAAGGTGATACAGAGATGGGAGTTGGAGTTAGCTACCTCTATCTCCCAGGAGCACTGGAATAGAAGACTGATGAGGGGGTGGCCAGTCACAAGCTCGCCCATTTGGCATGAGTTTCACTGGAAAATAACACTTAGGTATTTCCTCACACCAATACAGATGAAATATTTTGGGCGGCACCAGTAAGAGTTATGCAGGAGAGGATGTGGAAGCCTGGGAACCTATTTACATATTGTCTGGTGCTGTTCCAAAATCCGAGGATTCTGGAAAATCATACACTCCCAGATACAGAGGATTTCTGGGCTACATATCCCCTTCACAGGAGAAGACCTGGTGCTAGGGCTTCCAACATTTTTATTTGGAATCAAATCTTCGGTCAGATTGACTCGGGTGATGAGGGTTGCTGCTTTAAAGTGCATAACCTCTAGGTGGCTGTCCCCACTTTCTCCTATGGCACAAGACTGGATAGTTAGAATGGTACAAATAGAGAGTATGGAACATATCACCTACAAGTTGTGGCTACAGATAGAGAATTTCATAAAAAATCTGGTCCCCCTGGCACCAATGTACAGATGAGCTGAATACAACTTCATAGAAGCTTAGGAAGAAATTATAAATACAAATAGTATAAGTGTATAAAATAGTCTAAGACGCCTGCAAGTTATTGATACAAAAAAATATATTTTTAATGTTTTTAATGTTGCATATGAATTACAAGTCATGAATGGTCTTTGCTACCAATAGCTGTATGTGTAACAGATGACAAGGATGTATGGAGAATCATATAGAACATTGTAATTTATCTGTTGGTCAATAAAATTGAAGTTAAAAAAAAAGGTTTGTTTGTTATTACCTTCCTCCCATTAATTTGTGCTGCCTGTGGTGTTGCAGCTTATTGCATTCAAGATACTCTGCCAGTCTTTCTATCAGTATGGTTTCTATTATTCTCCCCACCACTGAAATAAGACTGACCAGCCTATAGTTGCTAGACGTCACCCTGCTGCTTGTCTTATGTATTTCTGCAGTAACCACATCCATTGGTAAGCACAGTCATTTGTGAAGCAAGAGCTAATCTACTTCTTAAAACAAAAAGAAGAGGCTGTATTTTTTCCTCCTGATCACCGGTGATGTCACGTGGGCAGTATTGGAGGCTCCTCCACTCTAAATCATGCTTGGCACGTGGTTTTCAGTGCCTATTTTAATTGTGAAGGGGTCTTGCCTTTAGGTACCCCTGTTTATTGTACTAGCTAGAGCCTGTGTGTCTTTCAGGGCTGCCACCTTTGTTGTCCTCTTATCTCCAAGATTCTAGCTCAGCAGTTGCCTGCTAGGCAATGGGTCCTCCTACCACCTGAGGCTCTGGCTTGACTAACCAGACTGCCACTACCCCTCAGGGGGTTACAAGCATACCTAGATGCTCCTAGCCTATATTGACACCTGCAGGTGTGCCCCATCTCTTCTCTTCTCTTCTCTTCTCTTCATAGTTGGTAGTTGCGTTTTATTTGGTTATTTATTTTTTCTTCCCATAGCCTTTCTATATCCCTTTGGGCTAGCTTTCCACAGCTCCCAGCTCGTTTCTCCTACTTTTGCTTTCTCTATGGTGAACAGAATTCAGGTAGGTGAAGCAGCTGGCAATGGTTATTGATAGGCTTGTAACATCATGTGGTGCTGTGCAGATGCTGACTCCAGTAGCTGTTGCCAGCCCCCTGTCCTAAAAGATTTTGCTTCTGTAGGGTCTTAGCGCCTCTGGCTCAGACCCATGAGTGGCACTTCATGGAAAAGATATTCTGGAAGATCACCAGTTATAGTAAATACATAACTTTTATTTCTTGTGGTAAGAGTTCAGTGTGCCCAACACCACATGCACACCTTTTAAAGAATTTAACTCATTGCCTCCTCAGGAGCTCTCTGAAGTTGCAGCACTTGTGTCCTGTATACTGTTAACTGAATCCTGGGGCTTTCTAAGCAAAATCATACCATAATCAGCATGTCACAAACAAATGCTAATAGCTCAAGAACCGTGTGTGCTAGGCACAAAGTATGAGTGGCAAACTTGTTCAGCATAAAATTACCTTTCCAATGATGGTATTCAAGTAATATTACCCAGTTTATTTTTTTTTCTATGCTGGTCGAAACAGCAACAAAAATAATTTTTACACTAAAAAAATGCACTTTAAGACTTTTTTGTTGGAAAGTACATGACATGTCAACACCGAATTCAGCAAGCAGAAACTAGATATAGCTTTAGTAATTTGTTTATTAAAAAGACAGCTATTTCTATAGTATAAAATATATTTTGTTACCATTTTAGTCAAGGTGCTTTGGTGAGGATTGAGGCACGAATCTGAACCATACACACCATACCATAAACGCATGTGTATAACTCCTAAAGTATACATGATACACACACAGCATATCAGCGGCAAAGTTGTTCATCACAAAATGGCCTTTCCGGCAGTGCTATGCAATCAATTGTGCTCAATGTGGTTTTTGTTTTATAGTGGCTGAGATACCCAGAATGTGTGTTTTATTCAACATGCTTAGGTGGTTCTTGATGGACAAAATGTCAGCCATACACACCATGCCATAAGCAAATGCAAATAACTCCTGAACTATACATGATACACACAAAATGTCAGCACACAAATTATCTTTCCAACGGTGCTATGCAATCAATTGTAATCAATTCAGTTTTTGTTTTATACTGGCTAAGGTACCCAGAATGTTAGTTTTATTCATAGTGTTTTTGGTTCTTGATGGACAAACTATCAGTCATACACACCATGCCGTAAACAAATAAATCCTAAAGTATACATGATACACACAAACTGTCAGCGGACAAGCTGTTCGGTAAAATAAAATTGATTGCATAGCACTGTTGGAAAGGTAATCGAAACATTTTGTTTATACTTGCTGAAATGGCAAAAAACTGCATTTTTTATTCAAGCTGCTTTGGTGACTCAGGGCTCTTGAAAGACAAGTGTCAGCCATGCACACCATGCCATAAACAAATAGGCATACTTCCTGAAGTGCGCAGTATGAAAACTCCCAATATCACACTGTGATTTCATTACCAAACCAAAAATACACACAAAAACAGTCCTATTGTATAAAAGGACTACATTATTGACAGGTACGTGATACAGAATAGATCTGAACTCATGTCAAGTGAGCACAGGGACCCATTACTCAGTGCAACGCTATGCTCCACCACTCATTATATTCCCCAAGCACACTTGCCACTCATTCAGATATATACATATATACACACACACACATTTATATATACACATATAGACCCACACATGTATACACATATACATATATATCTATATATTTAGTCTTTCTTTCATTTTTATCCAACCATACACACAATGCACCATCAACATATGCAAAGACATTCAACAACACAGCATCACCACAAATCATGAGGTGCATGACAGCACCATCTCTCGCACAACACGCACATGTAATAATGAGCAGTGTTGCGCACTTTGTGGGCATAATATCACAACACATACCTGTACAAATATGTGCATGGCGGCACCCATGGTATATGGCATGGCGGCCACAAGTCGCATCGTATAGACTACAGAGTGTCAACAACTAAATTATTACAATCACCACAATCACATTTTTCTTACCTTTTCAGATGGCATCCCATGATGATCTGCACTGAAGAGATTTCTACATTCTTACCTGGTGTAGTCCAAACCTCTGTTCTGCTGTCTGTCTGTGTCATCCTTCTGTAAATAAAAGTAGTTCCCTCCTCTCCTCTGTCTGTGTCATTCTTTTATAATAAAAATAAAAAAAGGTTCAACCTCTTCCCTGTTGTCGGTGGTTCCCTGTGAAGGGGGGAGGAGTATCTGTTGAAACTTTCATGTTCCATGTGATTCCTCTGCAGTTTCCTCATTGTACTCCTGTCATACCACCCCCACAAAGTTGTGGGGCCACCACCTCTGTGTGCATCTCATCACTCCATCCACGGCATCTGCTCTAACTGTAGGCAATACATCGTCTCACATTTTATCGGAATGTGGTCTACTTGGAGTCTTCCATTCTTCTTTCGTCCCCCTCCAGGAAACAGTTGACGTCACACACAACGGAGTCGTGAAGTCACACACTGTGGTCTCTCGAACTCACCCTGCCCCTTAGGAATCTCCACCAAACAGTCCCGATGGCACGCACAACGGGCAGCGCAAAGGACTGTGTGAAACATAGAACAGCCAATGTGTGGCTAAATGAAAATAAAAAAATACTGAGCTAAAACCTCCATTCCAGATAAATATACTGAAAAGGGTAATGGAGACTAAATCAGGCACACCGGAATAGTCACTTGCCACTTTTTATTCCCTGAGGCATTTTCCCCCCATTCCTTTTGACCATTGCAGTCCTATACTTTGATAATGTTCTATTACAACAGTTCTCAGGATGCCACCTGACACTTCAGCCTCTGTGTAACTACACCATCACGTCATCGTTGTGATCGCTCAGTCAAAACATTGCCAGCAAAGTCACCAAGTGGCTGCTCCGCTGTCAGTATGCTCACAAATGATGTAGAGGTTGGCCAGTGACACATATGTCCACATCAGCTGAGATCTGCTATGCTCATCACACATAATGGCAGGTGACAGCACTTCCTAGCTGTCCAAGGGGAAACAAACGACCTCAGATATAAAAGGTATCGGCAGACTCCCAAAGTAAAGCCTGGTTCAGCCCTCCATTAGCTCTTTCAGTTGGCCCACTTGGTCTGGTGAGTGAAATAAGCCTGACACCAATTGTACCCTGCTGTGTGAAACCACGCTCGCGATCCTTTCTCAATGCAACACTTCTACCATACCTTTATCTCACTGCCTGGGAACTCCCAAGTAAAGTTTCCGCCACTTGTTCCCTTACTTTCACTCACCAGACCTCGTTTAGCTCAGTATTTTGAATTTTTGTTTGGCGCAGCCCATTCAATGACTGGCATGTTACGGCATTACCTCCAAAACACCAACAGGCCAAGCAGGCATTTCACCAACAATGCACGACATAACGATTCATGCCCACGACACTGTATTTCTCCTTTTCTTTGTCTCAATCCGAAAAGTGTTGATTTCACAAATCAGTAACAATACCTATATTTACAACTTTTACATAACATATGCTGCATTTCCACCACCTGCCACCAAACCATTTCATTCACAGTTTCTCAATTCCGCCATTGAACCATTCTTCACGTCAGCTGCTGCTCTCCTTTGCCATTTCCTTGTCCGGCTCTACGATGCATCTCCTACCACCTCTCTCTAAAATCTCTTGAAGTTGCCCCCCTCCAGGAATCTGATTCAATCAAACAATTGCACACTCTGGTCTCGCAAAGTGGCCCCCCCGCAAGGAATTTGCTTCCACCAAACAGTCAACATCACGCACAATGGACTCTCTAACTCGTACACTCTGGTCTGCCGAAGTCCCCTCATATCCAGGTATTTCTCTCACAGTCACAGCACTCTAGTCTCTCTCTCTCACAGTCGCAGCACTCTGGTCTCTCTCTTGCAGTCACAGCACTCTGGTCTCTCCCTCGCATTTGCAGCAATCTGGTCTTTCTCGCAGTCGCAGCACTCTGGTCTCTCTCGCAATCGCAGAACTATGGTCTCTACTGGGGATAACACTTTTGCGTTGTCAGTTTGAGCTTCTATCTGTACTGGTGATACTCAGGAAAACAATCAACGCAGAGGTGTACTTTGCATGTGCTGCATGTATGTGAAGGTTCAGCACGTATTTTCTTATGCGAACAATTTCTGCACCTCCACTTCTTCCCTTTCACCAGGTAGTGTAGTCCATCAGAAGTTGGATTCTGCACAATTACTGGAAGTGAGGCACTACGTCTTCTATGTGCATATTCTTCCAACAGATTCTCTGAGAGGAGCATGCAGAAAATCAGTTGTCTGTGCTTTGTCACTCGTCCAGTCTTCGATCGCTGAACATGATTCACACTCTCTTGGAACAGAGTAAATGCATTTGCCAATGCCATGTCCCACAAAAACCAGAAAAGGTATATCCACCACTTTTTTGACTTTCTGGTGCATGGGTACTGCCCCCGATGCTGGTCAGCGACGTCCACGCTGTTCATGTGCGTGTTATACTGCTGCAGTACGTCCAGACATGCAGTCGATACAACAGTGCCATCTCTTTGTCTCCTGGGCACAGACGTTGCTGGTGAGGTAGGATCATGGTTCATTGAGAGCATGAAAATGGGATGGTTGCCTTTCCAAGCTGTGGTGACAAGGGAACCATTCTGTCGTTGTTCATAATAACCACAAGCTTTCTTCTTCATTGATAATTTGTTAAGTTCCAAAGGCCATCCAATCCTGTTGGTCTGCATTGTTCCACATGAGTACAAGCCAATGTTCAATAGTTCTTGTGCCAGGTGAACCGAAGTAAAGTAATTGTCAAAATATACATGGTGCCTTTTGCCAAGAAGATCCTTAGTCAGGTCTTCCACAACCCTCTCTGCAAGGCCCACTTCCTCAGTGCCAGCAACCTTTCCTGTGTACACTTGGAAGTTGGACACATAACCATTATGAGGATCTGCAAGGACCCATACTTTTATCCCATAACGTTGCGGCTTACAACGCATGTATTGCTTGAAGGACAGTTGACCTCTAAAGCCCACCATTGCCTCATCAACTGACACTTCCCGGTGTAGGTTGTACTCCGTCTTGCATGCCTTGATAACATGGTTGATAACTGGTCACACGTGATGTAGCTTATCATGCTCTTGCGATCCTCTTGGTGGATTTAGTGTGCTGTCACTGCCATGCAGATACTGCATAATCTTCTCATACCGCTCATGGGTCATTAACTTTGAAATTGATAAACGTCCGTAGAGATGGTGCTTCCCCCAGTACATGCGGTAGTGTGGCGCCTTTATAACTGACATGTACAGTCGCATTCCAAGTAAAGCTTTTATGTCACACTCAGATGGAGTCCATCGGTGGTCAACTTTGTTCACTTCTGCCTGCTTACAGGCACTGTACCAGTTTGTCTCCTGGGCAATCAGGTCCTAGAGAATTGGTGGGAATGTCAGGTTCATAAAATCCAAGGGGAGTCTTTTCTGCACTCATCAGTGTGGTGGGACCCACAGGCTCCTTGAAATCCTCGACATGGACCTGCTGTAAATAACTTGTCAATCCATCATTTTGACCTGCATCCAGATGTGTTGAAAGTTGCTCAGGTTGTTCTGCATCAACTTCATGTTGTTCATCATAATCATCAACTTCAATTTGGGTACTCGCACGCTGCAGTGTAGCCAAAGGAAGACCATCTTCACTGTCTGCATCATTCCTCTGCCAACGTAGCTTGGCCAGTGGCACATCATCCTCGTCACTCTCCGTGGAGTGCCTCTTCCACCGCAGCATAGCCAGGGGCAGATCATCATCATCACTGAAATCACTGTCACTGTCTGGTGTCATCAAAGGCATCATACGCACCAAGTACACCTCAATGTCAGAATCATCAAAACCTTGAAATTCATCCTCCTCATTGTCATTGGCACTATCAAACAGGTCTAGCAGGTAATTTTTGTAGACGTTTGCCATCTTTCCAGTGACGATCTTTGGTGTTGCGGTCTCTCGCAGGATGGCTGTCTCTCTTGATCTTGAGGTAGTCTCTCAATCTTGGAGCAGTCTGTCAATCACGGAGTGGTCTCTCAGTCTCAGAGCAGTCTCTCAATCTTGGAGTGGCCTCTCGATCTCGGGCGGTCTCAGTCTCTCGATCATCTGCAATACAAAAAAACAACCATATCTTTGCACTGCAGACACTAATCATCTGGGCCACCACCTTCAAAACCTAAACAAGCAGTATAACCTGTATTCACACACTTCACCACGACATATGCCTAAGCCTGCAAAAAATCACAAATTTACAGAAATACCCTACACCTTAAAGCTGGCACCATAATGGAAAACGTTTTTGTTTTTTTATTTACATCTGTAATCAGTCCCTCCTCTGAAGCCTTAGAGAGTGTGGCCCTTTCGTTTGAGTGCATAGATTACATCCATAGCTGTAACAGTCTTTCTCTTTGTGTGCTTGGTGTAGGTGATGGCGTCCTGGATCACATTTTCCAGGAACACTTTGAGAACACCGCGGGTCACTTCATAGATCAGCCGCAAAATGCGCTTCACCCAACCATGACAAGCCAGACAGCAGATAGCTGGCTCCCCCCACCCCCCCAAAGCCAGCAACAACACAAAATGGCATTCTCTGTATATCACATCACTTTTGTAAACACCCAGCCGCAGGCAGGAGACCACAGGCCACCAGCGAATCCATTTTGTGGGATGGTTTCATATGTCTGGAGGTAGGATGGAGGACCCTGACAGCATGGCAACCATTTTGTGAGCTGGTGTCAGGTATTGGAGGGAAGGGGATCACCCAGATAGCAGGCACTTCTCTTTGTTGGATGATGCTGGGCCTTGTGTCACCCGCCACCATCCCATAAACAGCACTGCCTGTCACCACACTGTCAGGGTCCTCCATCCCACCTCCAAACATATGAAACCATCCCACAAAATGGATTCCCTAGTGGCCTGTGGTCTCCACACCCTACGGTATCCACCAACAAACATGACAGCATTCCCCATGGTGTTCAGTGGTTCTTTCCCCCACCCTCCAATGCCTGGCAACAACACAAAATGGCATTCTCTTTATATCACATCTCTTTTGAAAACAGCTAGCTGCGAGTCAGAGACCACGAGACTCCAGGGAATCCATTTTGTGGGATGGTTTCATATGTCTGGAGGTGGGATGGAGGACCCTGACAGCATGGCAACCATTTTGTGAGCTGGCGTCCGGTCTCAGAGGGAGGGGGAACACCCATACAGCAGGCACTGCTCTTTGTTGGATGGTGCCAGGCCTTGCATCACCCGCCACCATCCCATAAACAGCACTGCCTGTTGTCCGGGTGACCCCCCTTCCTCTGAGACCTGACGCCAGCTCACAAAATGGTTGCCATGCTGTCAGGGTCCTCCATCCTACCACCAAACATATGAAACCATCCCACGAAATGGATACCTGGTGGCCTGTGGTCTCCACACCCTATGGTATCCACCAACAAACATGACAGCATTCCCCACACTGTTCATTGGTCTCTTCCCCTACCCCCCAATGCCCGGCAACAACACAAAATGGCATTCTCTTTATATCACATCTCTTTTGAAAACAGCTAGCCACAAGTCAGAGACCACGAGACTCCAGGGAATCCATTTTGTGGGATGGTTTTGTATGTCTGGAGGTGGGATGGAGGACCCCCTCCCTCCGAGACCTGCCACCAGCTCACAAAATGGTTGCCATGCTGTCAGAGTCCTCCATCCCACCTCCAAACATACAAAACCATCCCACAAAATGGATTCCCTGGTGGCCTGTGTTCTCCACACCCTATGATATCCACCATTTCCCATGTACTGGTCTTAGTTGGATGTTCCCGGGACTTGTGTCACCCGCCACCATCCCACAAACAGCACTGCCTGTTCCCCGTGGGCTCCCCACCATTCTCAGAGACTCATTGCCATATCAGGACCAGAACAGAGACTTGCATTCAGTGTTCCCCCAATCCCCCTGCACCTACCCTCCCAGCCATTTGCCCCTCCTAACCATAGCATCACATTGCCCACATATACTAACTAGGCAGCAATTAAGGTAGCTGAATTGGGGAAGAACCAAATGCATTCATTTGCCCCCAACACACACTGTGAGACAAACACATTCTCCCCACCCCCACCCTGAGTGACCTAGGGGCTAGAAACAGAGACCTGCATTCAGTGTTCCCCCAGCTCCTTGCACCTACCCTCCCAGCCATTTGCCCCCCAACCATAGCACCACATTGGCTACAGATACTCACTAGGCAGCAACTGAGATAGCCGAATTGGGCAGAACCAAATGCATCTATTTGCCCCCAAAACACACTCTGAGACCAACACATCCCCCCGCCCGAGACCTAGGGCCAGAGCAGAGACCTGCATTCAGTGTTCCCCCAACCCCTTGCACCTACCCTGCCAGCCACCCCACCAAACCATAGCATCACATTGGCCACAGGCAAAACAGGCATCCACAACAAAACAAAAGGAAAAACAGAAGATTGCACCTGCCAAACATTAGCCCTTCACAGTCACGGAGAAAGCCCCTACTTCCGGTTTTGGCTACTTCTCCGTGAGGCAGCTCGCAACAGGAAAAACACCATAAACACAAAAAAAAAACATACTGTACAAACAACTAAATTAGAGAAACCCAGCAGGAAGCAGGCATAGCATACCTTACAGAAAGCACAGCGAAAAACACCGTAAACAAAACAACAACAAAAAAACACATTCCCCCCCCCACCCTGAGACATCTAGGGCCAGAACAGAGACCTGCATTCAGTGTTCCCCCAGCCGCTTTCACGTACCCTCCCAGCCATTTGCCCCCAAACCTAGATACTCACTCGGCAGCAACTGGTGTCAGAATTGACCATGTGGCATTCCAAAGCGGCATAGGCTATGCCGCATAGCATACCCTGACATCGCACATGGTTTCACAGAACTGCAGGCAGTGTGGGCGGAATAGGCAGTAACCACTATGCAAACCAGTGATGTGGCACAGCACTAGGGAAATAAAGCCTAGCACCAAAATGAAAAACCCACCCACAAAACCGGCACCCAAAACAAGGAGAAACAGAAGATTGCTCACTCTTGACTTGTTGAGCCACCACGTTCACGGAGAAGCCCCACTTCCGATTTCGGCAACTTCTCCATGAGGTGGCTCGCAAACAGGAAAAACACCATAAACACACAAAAAAAAAACCACATACTGTACAAGCAACTAAATTAGAGAAACCCAGTAGGAAGCAAGCATAGCACACCTTACAGAAAGCACAGCGGAGTCTGTGAAGCGGGCAGCAAACGCGTGTTTTATCAATCAGGCACAGCTCACCTCAGCATGTAAACTGCAAGCAGCTCGAGTGAGACACGCTGGGCTTGAAACACAGTTTAAATAGTTTTTTCCTATGGGACCCCTACTATTTCCAACCAATCACAGCAGGTTTACAATCTATAGTAGCCATGGGATTAGTTCAAGAAGGATGACAATGATTGGCTGGCAAATAATTTTATGATGATACAGACACTGACTCCAGATGTACTGCGGGCAAATGAGGACTGTGCAGCTGCCGACTCAGTTCGTTCTCTGACACACAGGGTCTGAGTTTGCTGCCCCCTACAGACGTTTCTCAGACACAAAGAGTTAATGCTGTTAAGTTCCTCAAAAAATGTAATTTAGTCTATAATAGACTTTAATAGACTAGTCTTATTTTGAATTGATGATCCCAGATATAAACTGCTTTGGATTTCTGCAATGACTTATTTTATCAACACATTTTCACATAGGAAAGGTACATGGAGTCATGCGTGTACATCCTGGCTAGGAAGCAAGTGATGCCAGCGCAGTCACACAGAGTTACACATTTATACAAACAAAATGAGTTCAGCAATTACATTTATACATAATTTACAATGTTATATTTAAAGCCACACAAAAAAATAATACATTTAATGTAGTCTAGGATGTTTTGCCATATATGGGGTCTCTGTGTAAAAGTAGCTTGGTATGATGCCTTTACAAATTTAGGAATGTATAAAATTATACTGCTTGTTGGTTAACAAATGAGAAGTCAAGTTATTAATGTGTTGCCTTTTCAAAGACCTTAGTAGCAAATATGCCCCTTAAAGCTTTTGTTAAGTGTAAACTGAGGTGACATGGAACAGTTCAGTAGTTTAGTAGTCCCTAGGAGCAAGCATTGTATGAGAAAAATGAAAGCTGTTGCTTTGTGTGTAAAAGTGAGGTAGTTCTATGTAGCACATACTTTTATAAATAAGTGTGTATAACAGACAATTTTAGGTACTAGTTTTGGGTTGTAATCGACCCTAACCATTAATTATATATAGGATAAAGTATGGGTCTCGGTTTAGCGAGAATTTACACACACCGAGGGGTTATGCATAGCATCAAACCCGGGGTGTGTAAATTGCCATACACCGAGACTATATTTTATTTTATATAATTGTTGGCTTCACTTCTTTTCGCCTCAGCAATTATATAAAATAAAAAAAAAAAGACTGCTGTGTCAGTGCAGTCAGGTTAGGTCAGCGCGCGAGGTCCGCTTTCAGTTTATTTTAATTCTTGTTATGGGGTCCATCCAGTAGTCGAGTGGAACATCTGAAGTAGTTTAAAACAATTTACTTACTGCCGAGTGTCCGTGGCAGTCTGTTTCTCCCTATGGTGTGTTTGTGGTAGGGTTTCCGGTTTGTGAAGGACACAGTGAGCGAGGAGTTCGAGCATGCGCAGTGTGGGGAAAACCACGCTTGTGTTTGCCATTATAAACGCTTCTTTATAGCGGCAAATTACGCTACGGTTTCCCAATGGGAAAAAGGGAAGCCCATTAATTATAAGGCATTTATTTCACACACCCAAAGTTTGTGATGACCTCACAAACCATGAGAACAAAGCTCAAGGGGTCTGTAATGTTAAATAAACTGAGGGTGTATAAAACAAAAAAATAAATGATTTTACACCTCTGCTCCATGTTTTATTTTATACAATTGTTTTTTCTGTGTTTTAAAAAAACAAAACAAGTGTTATAACATCAGTGACTCTGGGAGTCACAGCTGAGTGGGGGGATTTAGCAGGGACACATTTATTGCTAAATTGTTGGATGAAGCTGCAGGAGAGGGAAGGAAATAAAAGAAAATAGCAGTAGACTCATAGGTCTGTTTCGAGCAAAGTTAGGCAGTTTGCCCTTTGGTGCTCGCCTTTATCTCAAAGGCTGCAGCTGTTTATTTTCTTTTCCCTACAGTGTATGTCAAGTTGGACTTGAATTCTGCCATGGTTTTACTACCCACCACCTCCATTGGCAGACTGGTCCAAAAGGTCACCACCCTTTGAGAAAACCACATTTGTTTTTTTTGTATGGTTTAGATCACCCTAGAGCTGGATTATGTGTGACCTAATATCACACTGTATAGGTCACCTTTTCATAACAGTACAACAATCTCATTTACCTTATACATGGGTAGGAAATCCCACTGGGTCAGGGGTAAGGTAATAATAAATATGGGCAGAAACGTTTGGGCCGATAGTCTCCTTCTGAGGTCAGATTCTGTGTTGTATAGTACAGTGGTAGCCAATGCCATCAGTAGCTGTATCAGGCCATGTCGCATGCTGATATCACTTTCTATGCATTGGATAATATGGAACTAATGAGAATGATATGACTCGTGGCGCACCGTAACTTATGATATAATTACTGATGGCGCTGGCTACCACTATATAACTGCAATCTTGATCTCTGATGCCAGGTTAGAATCACATTCAACTGTTTTTATATAATTCACTGGTTGTTTGACATGTGCCATCTCTTGGTTTGGCACACCTGTGGGCTTGTGTGGCCCATATGGCCATTGTTATGTAACCCTCCCCCACAAATGGGGGTTCCTGAAAAGCCTTCCTTGAGCTTGCCTAAATGCTCACTGCCAGGCTGGTGTCCTGCGTTTTGGCAGTTTAAATGTGATTGCCAGAGAGTGCCTGTATAGCCTCTGTGTAATGTCTCTTTAAGAGCTGCCTGGATTGCAGTCATAAGTAATCTGAGAGGGAGCTCTGTTGAAAGATGTAACTATAGTCGTTTCCAAAAATATTGGTGCCCTTGCAGTTTTTTCTAATAATGCACCATTCCTTCCAGAAAATTGTTGAAGTTAAAAAATATTTTGGTATCCACATATGCATTTCTTTGGTTTGCAGTGAAATAAAACACAAAAAGCAGAAAAATTTACTAAGTTTTAGCTTATTCCACACAGAACTCCTTAAATGGCCTGGACAAAATTATTGGCACCTCCTAGAAGTAGTTAGAAATAATTAGATTTCAAGCAGGTGATTCTCCTTCACCTTGGAACTGAACTCACCTGTGGTGAGTTGCAGGTGCCTGCAATATAAAAATCACTCATTCAGCCAGTTTGAATAGAGAAAAGGACTCATTCTCCTGTTTTGTGTCACTGTGTGTGCCGCAGTGAGCATGGAGAAAAGAAAGACAGCCAGAGAATTGTCTGAGGAGGTCAGACAGAAGATTGTAGCCAAGCATGGACAATCTCAAGGCTACAAATCAATCTCCAGAGACCTTGATGTTCCTGTTTCCACCGTACGTAATGTTATCAGGATGTTTAAGGCCCATGGCACTGTAGCCAACCTCCTAGACGCGGCCGCAAGAGAAAACTTGATCGAAGATTGCAGCGCAGGATTGTTCGAATGGTGGAGAAAGCACCTTGATCAACTGCCAAACAGATTCATGGTGACCTTCAGACACAAGGTACGACAGTTTCAACTTGCACCATCCGTCGCCAACTCAATGAAAGGGGGTTGTATGGTAGGAGGCCCAGGAGGACCCCACTGCTGAGAAAGAGACATAAGAAAGCCTGACTGGGGTTTGCCAATACACACCTGAACAAGCCAAAATCCTTCTGGGAGAATGTCCTGTGGACAGATGAGACCAAATTAGAGCTTTTTGGTAAAGCACATCATCTCTATGTTTACAGAAAACAAAATGAAACCTTCAAAGAAAAGAACACCTTCCCTACAGTCAAACATGGAGGAGGTTCAGTGATGTTTTGGGGCTGCTGTGCTGCCTCTGGCACTGGGTGCCTTGAACGTGTGCATGGCATCATGAAATCTGGAGATTACCAGGCCATTTTGGAGCATAATGTTGAAGCCAGTGTCAGAAAGCTGGGTCTCCATCGAAGGTCATGGGTCTTCCAGCAGGACAATGACCCCAAACACACTTCAAAAAGCACCCAGGAATGGTTCAAGACAAGACGCTGGACTGTTCTGAAGTGGCCAGCAATGAGTCCAGATCTAAATCCCATTGAAAACCTGTGGAGAGATCTGAAAACAGCAGTTGGGAGAAGGCACCCCTCAAATCTGGGAGAACTGGAGCAGTTTGCACAAGAAGAGTGGGCCAAACTGCCAGTAGTGAGGTGCAGGAAGCTCATCCATGGCTATAGGAAGTGGTTGATTGCAGTTATTTTGACCAAAGGCTGTGCTACCAAGTATTAAGTCTAGGGTGTCAATAATTTTGTCAATGCCATTTCTTTTCATTTTCTGATTTAAAAGGATATATTAAATTCTGAATCAAAAACAAAGGTTCTGTAATATTAACAGAGAAATAAAGAATTGTGGATACCAAATACTGTACTGTTGTTAATTTCAACTTATGTTTAGAGGAAATTGTGAGTTATTTGAAAAAGTGCAAGGGCGCCAATATTTTTGGCCACGACTGTATTTGCTGAAAATCATTTAGAGTGATAATGATAGTGTAGTTTTTCTAACCTGCCTTCTTTGCAGCAAGGACTGTTTTGTTTATCCAACCCATTTGACCCAGGACTGCGAACTGGACCAATCAGTACTGGTGGGACCGAGATCGGAGCCGGACTACAGGAGCTCTCTGGAGTCAAAATCTATAGGAATTGTAGTTTTGGGCTTTTGGTGCTTTTTTGCACCTGAAGGGAGAGCTCCTGTTGTGACTGACAGATGAATCAGCCAGCTGAACCTTTTGGATCTTGGGGAAATTCCCATGCTTGCTGCAGTTTGAGTCAGATCTAAGTTGGGAGCTAAAAAAGCAACATGCTTGAGACAGTCAAGCAGCCGTTTGAGTAGTTTCACACGGGAGAACTGCGGAAAGGCCTGAGTTGTGGCCTGCATGTCTGCCTGCTGCCCCTGAGGGGGAGAGAAGAGAATTATTTCGGACTAAATCCAAGTTTGTGAAAACGAAGTAGGCCACTGTTTTTTTAGCTGGCTCATACCTGAAGAAGACTGAAGATTTTGCTGAATTTGTCAGGATTTCCAGCTGCTTTTGAATCCCCAGTTTGTACAGAGACTTTGCGATCGTGACCGGAGAGCGGTTTGCCTGGTACAGTAGAATTTCCTTACATGTAAATGTGCTGTGTATTGAAAGTGGGTCATAATTTGGTTCCCCACTGTGTGAACTGTGTTCTGCTTGCTGGAAGCTTTATCCAGCCTAATCAGACTGAATCCGAGTTCATCTCCATTCGGCCTGGTCCATGCCACGCTGGTCCTGCCAGACTACCCCACTGCACAGAGAAAGCCACCGACGAGAGACTGCCTGGGGATCAACCCCCTGCTACACGTTTAAACAGGAATGATGCCTCAGCGAATCATGTGGGCCCTGCTTCTCCTGGCACTCCAGATTAACCACCTGCTGTCTCGATTTTCGTCCAGCCTGTGTCCAGTCTTAGGTATCGTGAGTAATCCAGTACTGAACTAGATGAGTACCAATTGGCTGAAGTTGAACCCGGGAAAAACAGAGTTATTGGTGGTGGAACCGGGGGTGAGGATATCAAGTCCATGGGTGGGAAAACCCTCAGGTTTATTTCTGGGAGGAACCCCACTCATGGCATCTGGTCAGGTACGTAACCTTGGTGTTATATTTGACGAGGGCTTGACCCTGAGGGTGCAGGTGTCAGCCATAATCAAATCATCCTTTTTTCATCTAAGGAATATTGCATGGGTGAACCACTTGATTCCATCAGAGGATCTTCCTACCCTGGTCCACGCCTTTGTTGCCAGTCGTCTTGATTACTGCAATGCCCTTTATCTAGGGCTGCCGGGAGTGGATATTTGCTGCTTACAGCTGGTGCAAAATGCGGCAGCTAGGTTGTTGACTGGAAGCCCGAGGTCCAACCATATAACACCTGTGCTTCGCGAGTTGCTCTGGCTGCATGTACTGTGGCTGATCACTTTCAAGGTCATGTTGATGACCTATAAAGCCCTACATGGTTTGGGACCCCGCTAGCTGAAAGAACTCCTGACTTCTTACTGTCCCTCCCACTCCCTCCGATACTCTGGTGAGGGATTGCTAGAGTTTCCCAGGGTAACCTTAAAAACATCCAGTGGAAGAACATTTGCCTTTATGGCTCCTACCCTGTGGAATTCTCTACCTTGCCAGATACACAATAGCCTGACTGTGGAGAGCTTTAAAAAAGCTCTAAAGACCTTCCTTTTAATCAAGCATTTTAGTGACATAAATTATGTTAAATTTTTATTTTGAATATAATGTTATTTATTATTGTGGTTTTAATATTGTATGTAGGATTTTGTAAAGGCGCCCTGAGCTTGGGAAGGGCGCCTTATAGAAATAAACATTTACTTGATAATCATCAGGGTAGCTCCCTGCAACAACAGCCTAATCTAAAAGTGTGTCATCTGATTGTCTTCTTGTTTTCTTTTCATGAACTGAGCCCTCCGGCTCCAGATTACAAATAGTGTGTGTGTTGTGCATGTTGTTTTGTTCCATCACAGGGCCCCAACCAGCTGCAATGTTCCTGGCTAGCCCATCATTCTCCATCTGGGTACTCAGAGTGTATGACTGTTTTTGGACCCTGAAGTGCATGCATAACTGTTTGATTGATAGAGCCTTTAAGCAAATTAACCTGATTACACCCCTCCCTTGTTCAAGTTCCTTAAATAAATCAGATCTAACTCTTTTTTGCATCTACCCTGACAGTTGTTCCAGTTTGTGCAAGAGTACTGTACTGCTGTTATTTACTGTGTATAACCATGTTTTACAGGGGGTCTCCAGGGCCGAGCCAGAGGAAAGCCCTGGTGGTAAATGCAAACAGTATGGGTACTTGTGTGGTGTATCGGGGTATCGTGAAAGTGATTATTGTGTTTGTTCCAGCCACTAGTAAGGAAAGAGGGGAGTTACAGTTTCCCAGATGGCTGTGCCCAGGTTAGCTTGACCACTACCAACCCTGACCTCCCGGTGGAGGCACCTGTTTCAGAACTCAGGCTCCTTAACCTGGTACTAGCCAAGCAGGCAGGGGTAGTAGCCCTTGGGATAGCGCCACCTAGGGGTTACATTTTGGAGGCTCACCGCTCGGATTTTGTGCCTTCTAGTGGCCAATAATTATGAATTATTGTTAAAGATTGATGGCTACTCCAGTAGAAATGGCTGTACACTAGTTGGTGGGGTGGTGTACTGGGCAGGAGATCAACCCCCAAAATGCTCTTCTTATACTGGATATTCCCCTGGGTACCAGTAAAGACACTGTAGATGGAGCACTCTCCAAAGCTGAATGTTTGAAAAACCCTGTGGTAGTGGATCGACAGGCTGATCTGATCGCCCAAACTTTCATTGCTTTGGTAGAGTGTAGTGACCTCGTAGACAGCTCTAAAGTGACACAGACTATTGCCCGAGAAGGGGTTCCAGCTGCCTGGAGAGTGATAACAAAAGACAGTAAAGACCCCGGGGAGGATGAGCTCCCACCATTATCTGAGACCTTTGAGGAGAAATTTGCTAAGTTGTTGCTGGAGGAAGGGAAAACCGTAAAGGACTTTAAGAAACTATTCCTGCCACCTGGGGGTGTTCCTTCCCCAACACCCCCCACTCCAGCACCTGTTGCTGCCCCACCTTCTGTGCCCATGCCACTGCTGGCCCCTATATCTGTACCTGCCATTAGTCATGACTCCTACCGAAGGCTGAGAATCTTCTCGGGCACCCTCCCCACCCTCCCCAGGGGAGGATGACTGGGAGACATGGATAGACTATGTTGCCCCTCTAGTACTTGAATGGCAATGCTCAGAAGCAGAGAAATGAAAGGGGTTGAGTGAGAGCCTCTGAGGTCCTGCCCTGGCTACCATCCATGCCAAGCGGGCCAATAACCCCGAAGCAACTGCACAGGACTATCTGGATGTATGGGAGAATGTGTATGGGAGCCCGGATTCAGATGAGGATCTGTGGTGGAAAGTAAGAAACGCTCAGCAGTACCCAGGAGAGCCATTGTCTCTGTATGTACCTCGGCTTGAAAAGCTGCTACAAGAGTGCCTCAGAAAGGGTAGTTTGCTATCAAATGAATTAGATCAAACTAGGCTGGACTTGGTCCTTAAGTCTGCTTCATTTTCAAAATTGTTACTGCTTCAGTTGCGCCTTGCCACCTGACTGGAATCACCCCCCTCCTATGACGAGCTAATGAAAGAAATTCCGGGGGGGGGGGTTGAGCAAAGGTGACCCCATGGGGGAATTGCACCCATATCTGTTGTTGCTGCGCAAGTGACCGAGAGTGATCAGCCAAGTGAGCTTCAGGGGCAAAAGTTGGCACTTAACGAACACTCTGAGAATGCAAAGGACTTCCCGCCCTGGGCCCAGCATTGGAAAGACGAGCTACTAAAGGAAGTCCGAGAGTTGAAGACAGGTGCCTCTGCAAGGGTTTCCCCATGGAACAAGATTCTGGTCCCTCTCAGGACGTGACTGCCATGGGGGTTGGGGTGCACCCTCGGGCATCCTCTACCAAGGGTAGCTCCCAGGCTGAAATCCATGAATTGATTGCCACTCTAAAGGAACTGTTAAGATACGCTGCACCACTCTCACCACTGCAAGCAGATATTGGACTCCGATCCCTTGTTACTGCCTCAGTCCCTCATGCAATGTTCTCTCCAAGGATGATCCTGGAGTCTATCATTTGTCACAGCTGTGGGAAGGATGGCCATATGAAGAGAGAGTGCCGGTCTCAGAAAGACTTAGAAAAGGTAGCAAACAGACTCCAAGGGGAGCTCCGAAAAGCAAATCAGTGGCCAAGGAGTGCCCGTAATGACTGCAGTGAGGGTTCAAGAAATACTAACTCAAATTTCTTTGTGGCTAAATCATCTGTCCAAGCCTCTGCTACTGCCTCGCCAGACTGATCCAGAATAGCGGGCCCTTCAATGGAGACTTCTGTGACTGTCAATGGTATCCATGCTCGGGCTGTGCTCGATAGCGGGTTGCAAGTAACCATTGTATTTCAGGACTGGTATGACAAACACTTATCTGATGTGCCATTACAATCCCTGGAAGGCCTACATGTGTGGGGCCTGAGTGACAGCTCTTATCCCTACCTAGGGAATGTCCACCTCTGGTTGTCTTTTCCTGCAACTGTAACTGGTGTAGAGGCGTGAGTAGAGACATTGACCCTAGTGTGTCCCCCCACCGGACTGTATGATGGGGTCCCCCTGCTAATTGGGACAAACGCCCATATGTTTGGGAGACTGGTGCAACTCTGTCACGAGAAACAAGGGCGACAGACTGGGATGGCCATGAGAATTCCGGCTCTGATCAAGAGGGCCTATGATTTGCAACAAAAACCTGAGGAAGTAGACCAGGATGAACTGGTGGGGATCATGTGGAAGAAGGATCCCGATTCAATGGTACTGGCCCCTAATGCCCTGTGTACCATTCAAAGAGAGGTCCACTTCTGGAAAGATGTCAAGAACAATATACTAATGTTGGATGCACCAGGCAATGGAAAATTGCCCAAAGGATTATTGGTCAAGCCCAGCATCTTGCCTGCTCATGCCCATGCCTATGCATGATGAGTGATGGTCCAGATTCACAATGTGTCAGATCGGGAGATCCGGGTGAACTAAGGGTGCACCCTAGCAATGGTACACTGTGCAGACACTGCAGTATTGCCCAGCAACAAGCACCCTAGTGAGAAGGAGAGAGTGACCCTAGACTTGTTTGACTTTGGTGACTCCCCATTGCCAGCTGAATGGAAGGCTAGAATTAGCAAGAGACTTGCCCAGAGAGACCAAGTGTTTTCATTGAAGGAATGGGATGTGGGATGTGTCCAGGGTACGGAGCATCACATACGCCTGTACGATGAAAGGCCATTTCAAGAGAGGTCCCGATGCCTAGCCCCAGCAGACATAGATGATGTGAGAAGGCACCTGCAGGAAATGCTTGCTGCTGGCATGATACAAGAATCCCAGGAGCCCATACGCCTCTCCCATTGTGGTTGTGCATAAGAAGAATGGGTCTGTGAGGATGTGTGTTGATTATTGAACCCTGAACCGGTGGACCATCGCAGACCAGTACACCATGCCTCGTATACAAGATGCCCTAGACTGCTTGAATGGGAGCAAATGGTTCTCAGTATTGGATCTTCGCAGTGGATACTACAAGATCCCAATGGCCCCGGAAGACCGTGAGAAAACAGCCTTCATCTGTCCATTGGGGTTCTACGAGTTTCTGAGGATGCCACAGGGGGTATCTGGTGCCCCGGCCACCTTTCAGCGACTGATGGAATGTGCGGTAGGAGATATGAATTTGCTGGAATGCCTGGTGTACTTGGACAATGTCATTGTGTTTAGGAGCACCTTAGAGGAGCAGGAGAACCAACTGTTTAAAGTCCTAAACTGACTGGAAGACTTCGGCCTCGAGCTGTCCATTGACAAGTGCCAGTTTTTCCAAACTTCCGTGAAGTATGTGGGACACATAGTATCTACAAAAGGGATAGAGACTGATCCCAGTAAGGTTGAACCACTGACTACTTGGCCCCAGCCCCATAATCTGACAGAACTACATTTCCTGGGGTTCCGTGGCTACTACCGCAGGTTCATAAAAGACTATTCCAAGGTGATTCGCCCACTCTTGAACCTTACCCAGGGTTACCCTCCTACCAATCATAAATACAAAAAAGAGTCTGTTAAAGAACCAGAAAAAGTATACTTCCACCCAGGTGAACTCTTTGGGCCCCACTGGGTGCCTGACTGTGAAGCAGCCTTCCATGAAATCATATACCAGCTCACCCATGCCCCCATCCTTGCCTATGCTGAACCTAACAAACACTATGTGCTGAATAAGGATGCTAGTCTGCAGGGTCTAGGAGTGGTGCTGTATCAAGACCATGGGGATGGCCTGAGACCAGTAGCTTTCGCCAGTATGAGCTTGACCCCGTCTGAACAAAACTACCCTGTGCATAAGTTGGAGTTCCTTGCGCTAAAATGGGCCATCATTGACCAGTTTCATGAATTCCTGTATGGGGCCAAGATATTGGTGAAGACTGACAATAACCCATTGACCTATGTACAGACTTCAGCTAAGTTAGACGCCACTGGGCACCGGTGGCTTTCTACATTATCAACCAATGATTATGTTGTTGAATACAGACCGGGTCTGAACCATATTGATGCTGACGCCCTATCATGAAGGCCCACTTCCAAGAGTGATTGGGTCAGGCTGTCTGAACTTAACATTCAAGCATTGTGGGGGGAGGTGGGTTGTTATTGCTTTATCCTTTCATGTCTTACCATGTTTTTTTTTTACCACGATTATACTTTGTTTCCTGTTTCTCGTTTGTTTGATAAAATAAATAAAGTGTGAATTTCAAAAAAAAACATTCAAGCATTGTGCCAAAAGTTTGATAGAGATGAACAGATGTCTGCAGACCCAGTGGACTGTTTAGTAGATTGCTTGAGCCCTTCTGACACCTGCACACCAGCTGCTTATTGCCACTTCTCTGCACTAGATATTAGTGCACTACATCAATTTGACAATGACAGCATTCAGTGGGCTCAATCCCATGATCCTATGATTCAGCCAGCACTTGATGCCCTGCTTGCTGGGAAAGATGTGTCTAAGTTACATTCCACTGACTTGCGAACTGCTTTATTGTTTAAAGAAGGCCCCAGATTGAAGTTGCTCAATCAGTTGTTGTATAGAGAGATAGTAGATTGTAGTGGCAAAGTAGACAAGCAACAATTGGTCCTGCCCACAGCCTTTAAAGATTTGGTACTGAGGTCCCTCCACAATCACATGGGGCACTTCGGTATTGACAGAACTCTTGACCTGGTACGATCTCGTTTCTACTGGCCCAAAATGGGGGCCAATGTTGAGCACCATGTAAAGACTTGTAGTCGCTGCCTGCAAAGAAAAGCCCTGCCTCAGAGGGCTGCCCCCCTTGTTAATATTACTACCAGCACCCCCATGGAACTAGTCTGCATAGACTTCTTGTGTTTGGAACCTGATCAGCAGAACACTGGCACTGTGTTAGTGGTTACGGATCATTTCACATGGTATGCACAAGCTTTCCCACCAAAGATCAAAAAGCATCTACCATGGCCAAGGTGCTAGTGGAAAATGTCTTCGTCCACTACGGTGCCCCCCAGCGGATCCACTCTGACCAGAGCAGAGACTTTGACAGTCAACTAATCAAAGAAATGCTCTCTCTATGGGGGGGTGCAAAAGTCAATAACCACCCCCTATTATCCGCAGGGGGACCCTCAACCAGAACATTTTAACCGCACCCTTCTAGACATGCTGGGCTCTCTCCACCCAAAAGACAAGCATAAATGGAGCCAGCAGATTAGCACCTTGATACATGCATAAAACTGCACGAAAAATTATGCTACTGGGTTCTCCCCCTACTGCCTCATGTTCGGGAGAAAGGTCCAGCTGCCAGTTGATGTCTGTTTTGGAGTCTCTCCAGATGGAATACGAGCCAAAAACTACTTTCAGTATGTACAAAAACTGAAAGCTCAATTGAACCATGCCTATCAACTGACCCAGACAATGATCGGCAAGAGAAATCTAGCCAACAAAGAGAGGCATGATAAAAAAAGTAAAGGCTCAAGAGCTTCGACCTGGAGACTGTGTGTTGTTACACAATTTAGGACTGCATGATAAACACAAAATTGCTAATCGGTGGCACCATCTTCCCCATGTAGTAGTTGGAAAGTTGGATGATTTACCTGTGTACAAGGTGCACCCAAAGAACAACTCCAAAGCTGTCAAGACCATGCACCGTAACCACTTGCTACCTATCGGCCAAGTCATGAGTGAGGCTGAACCCCCAGAAATTGAGCCCCCTGGGCTGGTGACTCATGCTGCTGCAAGAAAGAGACAGAGTGAACCTACCCCAGTGGTCACAGATTTAAGGTTTTCTCCACAGTAGGCCCAGAATGATAGTGACTGTCAGTCCACTTCTGACGAAAGTGAATACGACCATGCCTGTTACCCCTCTTATGAACTGAGTCAGCTGTTTTGCGGTAACCCCATGATTAACTGTGGGGATGAAGCTGGGCCTTTTGGACTGTCTAATCCCCCAGCTTTGTCCTTGGAGCCAATGCTCCCTGAAAGTGAAGTGCAAAGTATCACATCTGAAGATGCTGAACCTCTGTGTATTGTGGAACTGTATGATTTGCCTGAGGGAGGGGCTGAGGGTATGAGTTTTCCTGGTGACATGCCAGAACTTGAAGAACACTATGAGAGTACTGACCACCCCCCTTCAGTGCCTCAAAGCTTGATTGTGCCTGAGGCTTCACAAAATGAGTCAAGTGTTGTAGAAACAGAGCCTGCAGAGCAAGGAGCTGACAGTGCCCCAAGTTTGGACGTTCCCACCCAGGCAGAGGCACCCCTCACAAGTGACAAGAGTCCCCAGACCAGTGCTGAGAGTACAGAGACTGTAGTTGTCCCCCTCAGAAAGATTGGCCGAGCTGTCAAGCCAGTAGTACGCCTCAGTTATGATTCTCCCAGGAGGCCTGTGGATTTGCCTCTCAATGTGGTGCTCAAAGGTGTTTATGTCTTACCAAGCTAACTGCCCAAATTGAGCTTGACGGCCCATTCCAGGTTACTTGTTCTGCCCTCTCACCATGGTGCCCCTGCCCTATCCAACCCCAAGTTAGCTGATGGGGAAGGGCCCCCTCTTGCATTGTTTAAGGTGCAAGAAGTTATTACCTGATTCAGTATAGTAATGTTCAATTTACCTGTGTGAAATATGCACCATGTGTTGTCAGAATGGATATAGTATCATGAAATGTAGTGAATATGTATAGTAAAGTAATAAGTTTATGTTAACTGATGCATGATGGTACAGACTTGACGTGGATGCCAAGTTTTCTCCAGGCAGGGAAGGGTGTAACCCCCCAACAAATGGGGTTCCTGAAAAGTCTTCCTCGAGCTTGCCTAAATGCTCACTGGCAGGCTGGCGTCCTGCGTTTTAGCAGTTTAAATGTGATTGCCAGAGAGTGCCTGTATAGCCTCTGTGTACTGTCTCTTTAAGAGCTGCCTGGATTGCAGTCATAAACAGGGCCACTGGAAAATTGCGGCCGCAATTTTTTTGCGGAATCCGCAATTTTCACCATTCTCTGCAAAAACTGACATGTTCCACAATTTCTTGCAATTTTTGAGTTTTTATATTGAACTGTGTAAAAAGTATTAACATTTTTAATAAAATACTCTCAAATATATTGACAATTTTGCATGCAGACTTGTGTTTGGCTAAAACAGTGCAGTACAAGATAGGGCAAGGGTTTTATGTGACTGATTTCTTTTGAATCCTTGTCTGGTTTGGTTTCAAAATCCACTGGCCAAGCATAAGTACACTTAACATTTGTACTGTGTTGAAACAGTCTATCAGAAAACTTTTTGTTGACCACACAGACTGAAACAAAAGATGGGAGAAAAAGTGCAAATTATCCCATTCACTTAAATGGGGTGCTAACTATGAAGCCTTTTTGTAAGTGGCAGGGCAAGTTTTTCCTTGTGAGCATACTTTCATTCAGACTAGTTTTGATTCAAACAGCTGAGGATTTTTGGATGGCCCTGCCTATTTTAAACTTGAATAAGCTAGTTGCTAAGAGTGATATCACTCGTAGCTACTACCCCCTAGATGTTCACATGCAAAGACTACAATAAAAACCTAACTAAAGTCTAAAAACAAGCTTATAAAACACAAAATGTATCTGAACATGTATCTTTAACTAAACAAAATCACTGCAGTCAGAGTAAAACAAAGATAAATTACAGGGTACCCTGACTACTGTATGATGCAGTGAAAATATATTGGTATTTTTTTTTCATTTTTCAGTAACCACGTAAGGCCCACTAGGCACAAGTGCCTGTTTTCAGGTACAGCCCAGGAGCACTGAGGAGGTGAAGTGACTTGCTCAGACTCGCACAGTATACAAGTGGAAGTTGTAGGAATCAAACCCAGGTCTGCTAGATGTTGCCAGCTCATTCTGTTTGTTACGCTATCCTCTAGATTACACCGCCAGTCCTAATAACCCCCAGATTTAATGTTTAAATATGTAATTTCAAAAATAGGGTACAATACCTACAATATAAATTATGACCATTAAACACTTTAACAACATTTTACTAAAACTCAATTATTCACCACTCTATTTTTTCTTGTACCAAAGTGGGTGAATAGCTAGCAGAGCACTGTAAACAGCTGTTAATTAGGCTGTGGTATTCTACAGCCAGAAACAAAAAAATATTTTTTTTCTGGCTTTATTTAATATTAATTTGCTGTGGCTCATTTTATAGAATCTATTTAGCACTATATGAGGCAGATGCTTTTAAATTTTGTAAGCTAGGTAACGCTTACGATAGCTTATCAGTTTGTTCCTAAAAAGAATACTAAACTTTTCTTTATGTTTTAAACATATTCAGATGTCAATGTATTCATTTAGCAATTTATACTGAATAATATATGCTGCAGAAAACATTAAAAGATTTATTATGAAGCATTCGGGGTCTATAGTAGAACCACTACAATTTCATGCAATTTTTGCAAAATGCTCCGCAATTTTGGGTAACCTTGTCTGCAATTTTCCAGTGGCCCTGGTCATAAGTAATCTGAGAGGGAGCTCTGTTGAAAGATGCAACTATTTGCTGAAAATCATTTAGAGTTATAATGATAATGTAGTTTGTCTAACCTGCCTTCTTTGCAGTAAGGCCTGTTTAGTTTATCCTCACCATTTGGCCCGGGACTACGAATTGGACCAATCAGTACTGGTGGGACCTAGAACAGAGTCAGACTACAAGAGCTGTCTGGAGTCAAAATCTGTAGGAATTGTAGTTTTGGGCTTTTGGTGCTTTTTTGCACCTGAAGGGGGAGCTCCTGTTGTGACTGATAGATGAATCCGCCAACCGAACCTGTTGGATCTTGGGCAAATTCCCAGGCTTACTGCAGTTTGAGTCAGATCTAAGTTGGGAGCTGAAAAAGCAACATGCTTGAGACAGTCAAGCAGCCGTCTGAGTAGTTTCACATGGGAGAACTGTGAAAAGGCCTGAATTGTGGCCTGCATGTCTGCCGGCTGCCCCTGAGAGGGCGAGAAGAGAATTATTTCGGACTAAATCCAAGTTTGTGAGAACGAATTAAGCCACTGATTTTTTACCAGGCTCATACCTGAAGAAGACTGAAGATTTTGCTGAATTTGTCAGGATTTCCAGCTGCTTTTGAATTCCCAGTTTGTACAGAGACTTTGTGATCATGACCGGAGAGCAGTTTGCCTGGTACAGTAGAATTTCCTTACATGTAAATGTGCTGTGTATTGAAAGTGGGTCGTGATTTCGTTCCCCACTGCGTGAACTGTGTTCTGCTTGCTGGTAGCTTTATCCAGCCTAATCAGACTGAATCCGAGTTCATCTCCATTTGGCCTGGGCCATGCCACACTGGCCCTGCCAGACTACCCCACTGCACAGAGAAAGCCACTGATGAGAGACCTGCCTGGGGATCGGTCCCCTGCTCCACGCTTGAATAGGAATGATGCCTCTGCGAATCGTGTGGGCCCTGCTTCTCCTGGCACTCCAGATTAACCACCTGCTGTCTCGATTTTCGTCCGGCCTGTGTTAAGTCTTGGGTATCGTGAGTAATCATCAGGGTAGCTCCCTGCAACAACAGCCTCATCTAAAAGTATAATCTGATTGTCTTGTTGTTTTCTTTTCACGAACTGAGCCCTCCAGCTCCAGATTACAAATAGTGTGTGTTGTGCATGTTGTTTTCTTCCATCACAGGGCCCCAACCAGCTGCAACATTCCTGGCTAGCCCACCATTCTCCATCTGGGTACCCAGAGTGTGTGACTGTTTATGGACCCTGAAGTGCATGCATAACTGTTTGATTGATAGAGCCTTTAAGCAAATTAACCTGATTACACCCCCTTGTTCAAGTCCCTTAAATAAATCAGATCTAACTCTTTTTTGCAGTTACCCTGACTGTGGTTCCAGTTTGTGCAAGAGTACTGTACTGCTGTTATTTGCTGTGTATAACCTTGTTTTACAGGGGGTCCCCAGGACAGAGCCAGAGGAAAGCCCTGGTGGTAAGTGCAAACGGTGTGGGTACTTGTGTGGTGTATCGGGGGTATTGTGAAAGTGATTATTATGTATTGTTCCGGCCACTAGTAAGGAAAGAGGGGGGTTACAGTGTCCCGGAGGGCTGTGCCCAGGTTAGCTTGACCACTACCAACCCTGACCTCTGGGTGGAGGCACCTGTTTCAGAACTCAGGCTCCTTAACCTGCTACTAGCCAAGCAGGCAGGGGTAGTAGTCCTTGGGATAGTGCTACCTAGGGGTTACAGTTATTAATGCCTGGGTATCTATATTTTTTGTGGTACCAATATTCAGAAGGTTGCCATGGCGCTAACAGTAATAGCGGTTAACCAGACATAATGCATCTGAACAGGGTGGGGGGCATATTCAAAGTGTCCCATAGCGTGACACAAAGTGATAATCCAGCCTCACTAAATACATCACTGTGTCCATGCAAATGAGGGAACCCTCTTGCATTCATGGCTGAGTGGTATATTGAGAGAGGAATATGGAAGTGCTAAAAGGCTGCCAAGGCAATACTGTTTGTTACTTCATAACTCTACTTTTTCATATCTCACAGTGGTGCAGCCCTCCAGCACTGGTGCCCGGCACTGACAGATGAAACATCCCACCCACCTGCCGCAGTCCACAATGCACAATCCTCAATATACGATAAAACACCATGAAAGTCCAGAGGTGCCCCCTTCTGCCCCGAGCCCCATTGTTGAATGAAAGAACTTGGTAGTGTAGTGATACCCTTATCTCCCCAATCCCAGGCAAATGTAGTCTGGTAGTCTAGTGGTACCCCTCCCCAGTCACAATCCTCATTGTAATTGGCAAATGTAAAGTTGCAGTCTAGTGGTACCCCCTTCTATGCATGCGAAGGGTCCTTAGTATGCTGGGTTTCTTGCAGCAGTACAGCTGTTGGTTTGCCCGCCCTCCTTGCCATCTACCTCCACTGACTCTGTGGCTGAATGTATTCCTCCTTCTGCTCCTGCCCGCCCTGTGGCAGCTCTTACTTGAGACGCCCAGTTCTTCCCCTGCTCATCCTCCTTCTGGATTCTCTGCAGTTGGTTTCTGGACTCCTCCTCCTTCAGCAGTGTGCCACCTGTCTTCCAGGGTGTGTCTGGCAAATTGGCTCCTATGCTGCCTGGCTATATTTTTTACACTGGGATGCCTGCTGCTCCCAGCTTCTGGTCTTTTGGTTGCTGCTCCTTCCCTCCCTTTGGACTGCTGGTACCTGCTGCCATCCTGCATTCTCTGCAGTTGTTGCTGCTTGCTGACTTGTTCTGCTGCTGCTCTTCTGGAGCTTTCCTGTGGCTGTTACATGCTCTCTTTGTCTTTCCCTGCCCTGTCTGCTTGTTGCTTCCTCCCTTCGTGTGCTTCTGTTGTTCCTCTGCTGCTACCCATCACTGGCTCCTCTGTCCCCTCCTACCACCCACCAACCGCAGCTCATCCTCTCACCTACTCTCCCTTCTTCTGCTGCCTGCCTCACTTACCTGTTTGCCCCCCCCTTCCACTTTCTCTCTTGTCCTTGACTCTAAGTCCCCTTCCCCTTGGTCCTGTTGCTGCTCCGGCTGTTCTCAGTTGCTCTTTTGGGCTCCACGCCTTCTCTGCAACCACAGTGTCCTTTGCTGCCCTTTACCATACTACCTACTTGAGCATATGCATTCCATAGCATCCTCTCTACTTATCCAGGCATCACCTCCTCATTATCCTATTTACCTTGTTCTTACCCTCTTTCTGTTCCACTTCAACTTCAGATTCTATCCTCTTCTATCCCTCAAGAGCAATACCATGGTTCTTACTGGACTTTCAGCCCAGATGGCCAATATGCTTACTCTGTTCCCCCAAAGTCTACACCTGGATGGTGGAGCCCTCACTGATCAGGGTCCTTTTAGGTGTGCAGATTGATGCTGCAGCATTTCTCGACTCCCCATTGCCCTTCACTGGTTCCATGGCAGAATATCAACAACAATGTTGTAGACATCCTGCAGACTGACGAGAACAATGCAGACAGTCAGCATTGTTCCCATCAGGACAAAGTGTTTTTCTGCAGGGGACTTTGCCCCCACACCCCCCCCCCCCATGCAGGGGGCTGTGACCCCAAACCCCCATCTCCAAATAACCAACTCTGAGTTGGAGTTGGTTCGGGTTGGGGTCGAAACACCAGGAGTCACAGCGTCAGCAAACAGCAGGCCACCACAGCAACCTGGTGCGATTTGTTGCTGTGGTGGACTTCACTGTGTAACTCTCATTGTGCTGATGTGATACCCCCTTCACCTGCCTGAAGGGTGAGACTCTTGCCATGGGGCTCCATTAGATATGCAGATTGACTCAGCAGCACATAGTGGTCTAGTATTTATGACTTCCTGCTTGCAGGTAGAACCCTCTCCATCCCAGGGGTTCCTTTGGCAATGCAGATTGACTCTGTGGCACCTGTCAAACCAGTTCTCCCTACCTGTAGCCTGTTTGGTCTTGCTCCATATCCCCTTTCCTTTAGTCCCCTATCAGCCTCATCAGTCATAAGTTATAGGTTAGACCTCCTCTTTTATTCAAGGCCAGGCAAAATTCATCCAGCAGTTGCTGCTCTCTTCACCACATGCCTTGAAGGTGGAGCTCTCGTCACAGGTGGAGGGAACCCCTCTAGCTGTGCATTGTATAGATTGAATCAGCAGTACCTCATTGCATTTTCTGATTAGAGTGATAGAGCGAGACCCTTCCCATCCAAACGTTTTCTCTGAATTGGATTACAAATTCAACAGTGATCAAATAGAGCAGACTAGATGGCCTACTGGTCCTTTTCTGCTGACAAAATTCTATGTTTATATGTTCTGTTGTAACTGTACCTCAAGCCAAGAGGGATGGCAAGCAAGGCCTTGGTTCCTCAGAGGTTTCCTTCATGGGGAGGGTCCTCTTCTCCATGCCGATGGTCATAATCTCATATTAATTAAATTCTCACTAAGATTTGGAGCTGGATGCCTACATGTCAATCCTGTTATTTCCTTCCTAAATACTAGTACCACTTTTTCAGGCTGCATCTCTTTTCTCCTATAGGAATTAAGTGCTTGTTTGCTCTTTTTGGCCTTCTTCCCTAGGTATCATTGATCTACCGGGACCTCATCACTGCATCACCTGTAGGGGTGGAACCCTCCTCTGGAGGGTTCCTGTGTCTTTCCAGCACACTGAAAGGGTGGTAGTCCCTATAACAGGGCAGAGAGAGTGTAAGACAAAGTTGCAGTCCAGTTGCACAGGCATTTTACATACTGTGTAGTGGTGGCCAGCGGCGTGTTGTGCTCTGCCGGGTGCCAGAATCCAGCAGACCATGGCATGGTTTGACATGATGCAACCAACAGAGCAAAAGGATCTTTGATTTTGCTATTGTTCTGTTGATTGCCTGGCGCATAACCTGTGATGCAATCTGTCGATTGGCACCATGGCAGAAAACATGTTACTGTCCTTAACTGAATTACTACCTGACAATTTCGTCAGTTGAATTATTTGCCTTCCTTCCTCCCTCCATAATTCCAGTTCTAAACCCTATCAATCCTTCACTGTACCCCCAAACCATTCCTACTTAAGGAGCCTGATGGTCCTTTAAACATCTCCTTGGAAACCTACTCTTTGACCATATTCTGACCCTAATGCCAACTCTGCATCCAAACTGGGCATCCAGTGGTACTCCATGGGCAGAAAAAAAGTTAGTTAATCTGGAAACCAGCAAGTATTAATCCCAGGCAGTACAGATCTGGAAGAATCAGAATCTGGGGATCCTGTCAGGACTAGATGGAGGTGAGGAACAATTTGGGCTGTTTCACAACAGGGCGTACCCGAAAGGCCTGATAAGAACATTAAGCCCCAGTTGTTCTGTGTCAAGAAGTACCTGCATCCTGAAGGTGATTATTAAACAGAGTTAAATATCACCGCTAGGGCTGCAAAGGAGTTCCATAATGTAGATCTCTATTTTATATCTGTATGTATATATATATATATATATTTTACCATAGCACATAACTAACATTATTTTGCTTTGTCTACCCAGGGCCATCGTCGCAAAAACTGGAAAGTCCGAAAATTTGTTTTGAGGGATGACCCTGCGTATATACACTACTATGATCCAACTGGGGTAAGAGTATTTGCAAAGGCTGTTACATAAAAAAATACACTACAGAAATACAGATTTTCAAAAATAATGACTAAGCTGCAGCTACCAGTTTTGATTTGTGATTGCTCCATCCAAAATTAGCTAAAACATTTATTTGCTGTTTTCAAGTAATTTGCCAAATTTGTGACCATTTCACTGCTTTATGACGGCTTGCATCAAAACAGTGACACATGCGTCACTTTTCTTACACAAGTAGGACCCAAAATGCCGCAAATCATGGCAATGGCACCCAAAAAGTTAGATCATCCTTTGAGTGGACTTACTTTCATGTGCAGTTTGTAGAACTGCACCAAAATTGTGGCATACGTTCCAGAGATAGTTTTGAAAATCCTGCACTATGAATATTGCATGCTTGCCAGTAAGGAAGACACTGAATGTTGTATCTGTCCACTACCATTTATGCCACTGTGTAAGCAGTAATACACAATAAGGCAAGCGGTCTTTGGCTGTGCTTGCTGGCCAAGGGGCTTAATGAGCCCTGACATCGCTGGCTAAGGGACTTACAGCCACTGGAAAGACAGATATAGTCCAACACCAGCCTCCTTGGAGTGTATTACTGCACTTCAAAAATGGGTATTTGTAGAGTATTGTTTTAGAAAAAAAATGAAATATTTTAAAAGTGAAAAAATGTATAAAATCATTTAAATGCATTTCCTTGTAAAGTAGTCCTTCCACTGGTAGACTTGCCAGTAGAGGGTGCTGCTGCTAGATGGCACTGCTGCTAGCAGTAGTGTTCAGTGTTTGAGTTACAGCTTATTTTTTATAACCGTCATTTGTTTTTACTTTCATTTTGGCACTTTGTACTTTGGGTGAAAAATGTTACTTTGAAGAGTGCAGTGGGGAGACAGTGAGTGCCCTCGCTTAATCAGGAAACATAAATGAGGCCAGTGGGATCGGCAGAATGAGTGTGGTCCGGCAGAGTGAGCGGGGTCAGGAATGGCTGAATGAGCACAGTCAGGGAGCCTTTTATAATCAAAACAGTCGCTCCATTGACACCAGCAAGGAGCATTATCAGTCAGAGGTGGGGTTCCTTGTGACTGAAAATGATGGCATTATGATGAAGAGCTCTAATAAAAGGTAAAAGAATTGATGTGTAGTGTTTTAAATAGCAAGGTGCAAGGGAAGTTAGTGTGGTTTCAAGCTCGCTAAGCAAGTTAAAAACATGGCTGCCATGCCTGATCTCAGCGTTCTTTTTTTGGGAATGATGATCCAAGTATGCAAGTACAAATAGTAAAAAGGCAGGCTAGCAAATTGGTAGCCATTTCTAATGCTCCTATTTTCAAAAATCTGTATTTAACTCTACCTGAATAACATCTGATGTGAAAAAACAGTATAGTATAGAGTTAGCACCTCTTGTGTATGGATTTCTATACATGCAATTTTGTTGTTGTAGGATAGTTCAGAGGTCATGAAAAGTTGTACTAAAGTAGTATAACAGTAACATCACTACTGTACCACCACAACTTATCCCTTTGGTATTTGTCCCAACCGACTCTTCTTGTGAGGCTCTGTTGCCCCCACCCTCACCTTAATCACAAATCTGTCATTCACGTTTTAAATTTTAAAAGCAACTTTTGTCCTTGTTTTTACTAAGAAGTTCTACAGCCTGTTACATTGTATTTACTCAGATACTATAAAACTCATATACTATAAAAAATAATATATGGGAACCAAAACATCACTTGGGGTTGAGATAACATCAGGGAACTCTCAAGCTTCGTTTTTGAGATTCCTATGATATCAACTAAACCCCTCGATGGAAACACAGCCTTGTTCTTATTTTTTTTTTTTTATGGACAGAATCCTGTTGCACTTCTTGTCATGGAACCACTGAGCTGGAGTTTTAACTATGCAGTCAAATGCTCTACCACTGAGCTATACCCCCAACCTATTTTACAGTTTGTGTATAGAACTTTGAGCATGGTTCTGATAGTTCAACAACTCATGCTTAGTATTGTGTACACAAACCGTGACATAGTCAAAACTCCAAATCACTGGTTCCTTGAGAACTGTGCAGATTGTTCTCCATAAAAAGAAAACAGTACAAAATTAAGCAATAATCCAAGACAGGGTGTGGATTATGGTGGGATACACTCACGCTTGGTGTGGTTCGGTCATGAGGCCACAGGCCGAGTGAATAAACCACACCAGAGGTGAGTAAATCCGACCTGACCCACACCCTGGAGTGGATTATTGCAATTACACAATGTTTTCTAATAAAATAATGTAAAAAAAGTTAGCTAGAATTTTTTTATTTTTATTTTTTTAAGCTTTTTTTCTTAATTGTGTTTCTTCCCTATTATATAGTCCCTTGTTGCTAGGCAGATTATGGTTGAGGTAGTCAACCCCCCACTCCCTACACATACAGAGAGACACAAAGTTATGACAGAGCGTGGTGACACTGCTGATGGGCTGTTGTAGCTAAGGGTCTGGTTCCGGGGGGCTTTGCCTGTTGAGGTGCTACTTTTTTTTCTGATTCTAATTGGGAAGGGAGTGGGTTTTTTTTGTATGTTTTTTTTTTTATGGAGGACACTGGGCCACTTATTATTCTGAAGGACCATGCAGTGTGGATTTGCCAGCTGATGATGATGTGGAGAATGTGGGAATGGAGCCGAGACTGAAAGAAAGTTGACAGGTGAGCTGGGTGCAAGCAGTCTTGGGGGAACAAGTTGAAAAACACTGTTTGGACTTTGACATGGGTTTTACAAGTGTTTCAGGAAGTTGTTTCACTTTATGCTGAGTGCTGCATGGCTAGTTCCCAGTTTAGCTGGGATCTGATGTGGCAGAGTTTCTCTTTTCATTTTCGTTGGGGGAGGTGCAGTGATTTTCTTAAGGTTCTCATTGGTGACGTAGTTGACTGGCACCTTTTGTGGTGGTTATGATAGGATTTACCACAGCAGAATGGTGCCAGTCAGTTAGTCAGATTTTGGCATTGTCAGAGCCCATTGTATAATACAAATTTTCCCATCAATGTTTATTCAGGTGTAGTTACATTAGTATTGGTGTGTGTTCTAACAGATCTATCTGTTTTATTTATTATTATTTTTTTTTTTCCAAAGTTTTACCAGGAAAGAAATACTGAGCTGATAACAGCTCGTTTCCAGATGTGTATTGGGGGAAGGGGGTATGGGAGGTAGTACATGAGGAGAAAAAAATAAATAGTAATTAACAGTTTTACAAAAATAATATTAGCTACACAGTACATCAAAAGGAGCATAATAATAACTATTGCAAAGCATAACAGTACAACAATTTACATGCATGGATAAACAATGAGTTTGGATGGGCATTGGAAAATTATTCCAACAGGCATAGTGGAGGGAGGGAGGAGAGCTATATGGCCAGGGCAATATGGGTAGTGGGGGAAGGAGACATAAAAGGTAAGAATCATGGACAGTTGCAGGTGGTAGTAGAAAAGTCACAGAGAGGAGACTTAAGGGAGAAGAGGTAGAGGGGGATTGACAGGGGAAGGGTGGACCAGAGTTTAGGAAAATGATATGAGAAGGCAGCTTGACCAGTGGATTTCCTGGATTGACTAGAAAAAGAATGGGAAACATTGCTGTGGAGATGGTAGGAGGGGGAAGAGGATAGAAGGTAGGTAATGTAGGAAGGAAGGAAGTGAAACGAAGCCAGATTTTTTTTTGTGCTCCCAACACTTGGACCGGCCCCCGTCGGAACCTTCCCTGCACCCAGTCCCATCATCTGCTGACCTCGAGACTTACCTCCCCAGTGATCCTCCCTGGCTTATCCCCAAGGGCAGGGCCATCGGGAAGGGGCAGATTTGCACCATTGGATGTTTGGCTCAGTGTCTGGTCAGTGATGTGAGGTGATGGCATCCTTTATGGACTGATTTTTTCCTGGTTTTCTTCTGAGGGGCATGGCGTGCAATGACATCAGGGGCACTCATACTGAAGTCTGCCCTGCCTCCTGAATGCTCCAACTCTGGCTGTTGGACCCTGCTTCCACCAGAGGTCAGGCAAGTACAAGGAGCTTCCCCACCTTCCCCCAGGAAGAGGAGAGCAGTCCGTAGAACTCTCAGTCCTCCTCTTCCCAGCCAGCCCTCCAGCTCTGAGGCTCATTTCCAAAGCTGGGTCATCGGTGACTTAAGTGGCAGTGTTACTGCTGCACTGGTGGGCAGTCATCCAAACCAGAATTTCAACATAAAGTTTACAGTAAGAGTTTAAATTTTATTTTCATATCTTTCTAGAGTAAATACATACAGTGAAAACTCACACAGTACTTGGTTGAGTGTAGAAATACATCAAGGAAAGAAATCACATAACTTGGATCACATACTCTGCATCCTCCAGCATCTTATAATGGAGGGGCGCCATTCTAAAATTAAAGGAAGAAGCAATTGAAATCACTTAATAGCCCCACAGCAAGAACATGGACATGTTATGGAAATAAAATATCCAAACTGGAGTGCCTGTACAATTGTGCTGCACATAAGTGTACAGTAAGAGTTTGAGCAGCTGTTTTCAGCACAATCCAGAGACAGAAAGAAGAGCACATTTTAAATTTCAGCTGTGAGCCAAGCAGTCCTTTTCTGCCAATACACTTTTTTGTTGTGGTAGTAGTAATAAATTTATTCAGCAACATAAATAAGGCAATACCCATTGAGCTACAGCTCAGTTACAAGGGATACCAGTTTGTAAAATCCTGATTTTGGAGGAAGAAAACTCAATATTTTATACAAAGCTAAAGATGCGAAACAATAATTTGAACAATCATATCAACATTAAAATTTACACAACAGCATATATAATATCTTCAAGGATATCTCTTATATCAGGTCACACATATGGAACTATACCTGCCAGACACTAGGACCACACAGACAATTTTTTTGCTAGCAGTCTTCGGGGGGCCGCCCATGACGACATCATATACCAACGTCACATACTCTACATAAACATGGGTGGCCCTGCACCCTCCTCAGTTCTTTTCCCGCCATTGACTATCTTTGTCAGACTCTACGGAGATACCGCTGCTTCAGTCAACCACCAGATTGGTTAACTTTATTATTTTCCTCTCCCTAGTTTGGAATAATTTTTTTTTTAAGTGATTTTCTCCACTGTGTATGCTGAGCAACACAGTGAAACTCTTCAGATTTTTCCAGTGTGGTAAGAGGATCCTCTGCGAGCCGGCCTGGTGGCACTGAGGGTTGAGGCACTGGATGCCACACCTCATGCCATGCCAGCGACCCGGTTTTGGGAACGAGCTCAAGTCATCAGGGTATCGGCAGGGGCAGGAGAGGATTGAACGTCCGGAGGACTGCTTGCGTCTCCTGGGGGAGGTTGGGCTGTGGCTCCCACCACCATTGCAGCTCCCAGTGGAGACTGGGGACATCACAACTGTCGAGAACATGTCAAGAGGGTTGAGACTGTGACAGACGTCCTGCAGGCAGGTGCAGGAGCATGCCCATTGCGCGCTGGATGTCATTTCACATCCGAGCCTCACAGGAAATGGGAAAAAGTGCCCTGGTCCCTGGTAGGCGAAGGAAGGTCAAGTGGCTGACCTCCACGCCCAGTGCCTGGTCATACAGCCTACCTCCAGTGCTCCATCCGCCGCCTGGTCAACCAACTAGATTACAGAAAGGTTGCCAGGAGGAGTCGACGGTCCCTCCTGGGGGGGGGGGCTTATATCCAGGGGGGATCAGAAGATCAGAGCAAGCAGAATGGAGGCTCTTCCCCACCGGCAAGGTAGGCTGAGGACTTCAGAAAGCATGGGATAAGGTCGGGTTGGGTGTCCCTCTAGAGAGAGAGTCTGGGTGACCGGAGAGGAGAGGAGAGGATAAACAAAGTGTACAAAAAAAAAAAGAAGATCCTTAGCAACAACGAGCACGATGCCTGCGTCCGCTGTCTTGGCAAGGCCTATGATGTCCAGGCCTGTGAGATCTGCCCCGGCTTCAACCAGGCCACTCAGAGGCACCGCCTAAAGGCCCTGCAGTCCTTCCTCCTGGAACAGACGGTCTGCCCAAATGAAGACGGAGCTTCAGGCAGGAAGTTGCTTGGCTTCTCCAACTCCATCCTGAGGTTCCCATTCCTCTAAGACCTGCGACAAATCCTCCAGTAAACATAAGCATCAGCAGAAGGAAAGGAGTAGGGAGAACCCCCCGCCTGGTGCCATCCCGGTCACTGCTCCATGTGGTGCTGGCCATGGTGGTTTCATTGTCCGCCTCAGCAGGAACCCCTCCTGCTGCTCCCACCCTCACACTCACAGGGTCGAGCTTGGCAAAGGCATGATGACACGGGGCCTCCTGACACCCTTGTCATGGTTGCATGCCCTGCAGCTAAGACCTCTGTTCCAGAGTCTGCTGTCAGTGGGTTTCACCGGAACTTCTATGGCCAGTGCTGGCCTCTCGACATTGGGGCTTTTTCCCCCTCTGTTTATGTCACAGTATGTTCTCCTTGTGCCTCAGCTGCCCTGCCAGTGCCAGATGCTGGCACCTCTGCTCCCCCTGCCTGTCGACACTTCTTGCCATCATGCTGACACTAGAGTTTCTGCCAAACCCCCCGGCGACCACCCAGGGTACTCCGGCGACGACAGCCCCCATCAACCTATAGACGGTGCTTTCCTGCTTTGTAGAGGTCATTCAGCACCTGGTTCCTCCTCTAGGACATTACTAGGAGAAACCAGATAGATTTCCTGAAAGTACCAGATTCTCCCCCTCTTATCATTCCTCCATTACTTTGAATGATGCCACCATGGCTGCCTGGTACAGATCAGCCATGATTGCTGCCATGCCTGGGAAGGCACACAAATTCTACCAGGCTCCCTCTTGGAAGCCTTTCTTCACAAGGCAGCCTTAAACTGATTCAGTTGTGATAAATGCAACCCATCATAGGTCCAAGAGGTCTGAACACCTCAGTTCTCTTCTCCCAGACAGTGAATCAAGAAAGTTGAATCTTGTAGGCAAAAGGACCTTTGCCTCTGCCACTCTGAGCCTCAGGATAGTGAATTACCAGGCCCATGTGGTCAGATTTCAGAATATCCTCTGGAACAAGGCTAGAGCAGCAGCCCAAGCCCTCCCAGAGGGTCCCCAGAAGCAGGAGATACTCAAGGCCCTCCAGACTGGGGCGGATGTAAGTAAGCACCTCCGTAGGTCTATCTGTGATATTTTGGATATCTCAGCTAGGACAGTGGCAGCCAGCATCTATCTTAGAAGGCATTCTTGGCTTATGGTTTCTGGGTTTGCTACTGATGTCCAGCAATCCATCCTGAATGCCCCCTTCAGGGGTTATAAGCTCTTTGGGGCAGATGTGCAGGACATCCTTTCTGACTTCTAAGCTTCAGGGAGAACCCTGTGATCTGTCCACACCCTCTACCATACCCAACCACAGACCCAGGTTGGGGACCAAACAGCAGACTGGCAAGTGTAAGGCAGGAGCAGCCTTGCTTACGCCTACCTCCGCTACCAGAAAATCTTCAAGAGGTGGAGGAGTGGCCTCAGCCGCAGGTTCCACTTCAGCCTGACTCTTTGCTAGACCACCCCCCTCCAGTATCCAAGGAGGCTGTGGTAGGGGGTTGTTTCTCCCTCCATCTGGACAGGTGGAGAGAGATTACAACAGATCTTTGGGACCTACAGCTCAAAGAATAAGGCCACACTCTGGAACTTCTGGAGCTGCCACCAGACCTGCCTGCAAACCCTTCGTCCTACCCTCCCAAGCCCATTCCAGTGCTACTGTAGGAAGTCCGCACGTTGTTGCAAAAGCGGGCTATAGAACCAGGGCCCCAGGATCAGAGGAACAGAAGATTCTATTCCCACTTTTTTCCTCAGCTCAAAGTTCACAGGGGACTTAAGGTCCATCCTGACTTCATGCAATCTGAACTTCTTTATTCAGTACAAGAAGCTCCAGATGGTCACTCTGTAAGGCCTGCTGCCCCTACTATTACAGGGAGACTGGATATGCTCCCTAGACATGCAGGACACTTACCTGCACTTCAGGGTTTGCACCCCTCACTGGAAGTACCTCACATTCATTTTCCAGAGGGAAAAGTATCAGTTTGGGGTATTGTCCTTTGGCTTGTCATCTATGCTGCCATGGGTCTTTACCAAATGCATAGCGATAGTGGCAGCAGCTCTCAGGAGGGAGGGACTGTACATCTTCCCCATTCTGGATGACTGGCTTCTCAAGGCTCAGCCCAGGGAACAACTCTCACACCTTAGCTTGTACCAGGCAGTTGTTTGGTGCAATGGGGATCACTGTCAGCCTGTCCAAGTTGTTATGACTTCCTGTCAGCGCCTCCAGTACATAGGAGTCATTCTGGACACTGCTCAGGGTGCAGCTTTTCTGCCTCAGGACAGGGCTGAACACCTGATAGCTCAGGCCCAGGAGCTTTACAGCAACAAGTATGTCACAGCCAGGACATTCCTGAGCCTGCTGGGCCTGATGGCAGTAGCCAGTGTCATGGTTCTCCAGGTATGACTGCACATGCGGATCCTCCAGTGGAGGTCAAGGGTCCAATGTGACAATGCCCCAATGATCTAGAACAGAGAGTTCTAGTAACATCACCCATAAAGAGGGTACTTCAGTGGTGGATGGATCCCAAAGACTGCTGAAAGGGGTCCCCTTCCTCATCTCCTCCCCTCAGCTGATCCTCACCACAGATGCTTCAGGGCTAGGCTAGAGGGCACATCTGGGTCCTAATCAGACCCAAGGGAC
Source organism: Neoceratodus forsteri (assembly GCA_016271365.2). Classification (NCBI taxonomy): domain Eukaryota; kingdom Metazoa; phylum Chordata; order Ceratodontiformes; family Ceratodontidae; genus Neoceratodus; species Neoceratodus forsteri. The sequence goes on from CM057450.1 coordinate 1,554,145,055, forward strand.
GTGGACTATTGTGGAGACCTCCCTCCACATAAAAGTTCTTGAGATGAGGGATGTTCTGTATACCTTGCAGGCCTTCCAGACCCATCCACACACAGGGCATCTGCTGGTGCAGACGGACAACATCAACATAATGTACTACATAAATTGTATTTATTTATTTATTGAAATGTTTCACCAGGAAGGGCTCACTGAGCAACTTAATGCTCGTCTGACGGTACATCCTGGGGGAAGGGGGAATTTCAACATAAGTAAATGATACAAAAACAAAGCATAGTACAGTACAGAGACAGGAGCATATAATAAATGACAGCCAACACATACAAGTAATACAGTGCAATCATATGGGGGATTTATGATGATTCAATACAACAACTAGGGGAAGCATGAGTAGCAAACACACATGCATTAAGTGTCAGGAATTTAGAGCAAATAGGTGGAGGGGCAGAGGGGGTGTGAGGGGAGAGCAATATACAAGTAGGGGGTCAAGAGCAAGAGCAGTTAGGGACCAGACAGTTGAATAGAGCTGAAGTGAGGGAGTTTAGTGATGAGGAGTGGCAAATTTGTGGGGGAGAGCATTCCAGAGTTTTGGAAGATGGTGTGAAAAAGCTTTTTGACCAGTGGATGTAGATCTACTGGGGGCAGAAAAGGTGTGTAGGTTGTCAGATCTCAGTGAATAGCGGTTGAGGGGGGGTACTAAGTGAGGAGGAGAGGTAGGAGGGGAGAGACCCAAGCCATTATTTTGAGATGAATTTTGCACCATGTAGCATACGATGATTTTGAAACGTGAGGAAATTTAGGGACCAGTAAAGGTCACAGTGATGGGTGAGGTAGGGGGTGTCTAGAGCAAAGTGGCAGAAGGAATTATAGAGAGTATCCAGTTTGGCTAGGGAGGATAGCAGGACAGCACCATACACTATGTCACAATAGTCGAATATTGGTAAGATCATCTTCAGTACTAACTCACACCTGGCCGCAAGTGGGATACAACTGCTATTTCTGTATTGCCTCAGTGTGTGTTGAGAAGTTGAGATGTCTATCAAGCCAGATACTGAGATACCTGAATGAGGGTGAGTCCTCCAGAGCTGTCCCATCCAGGGTATGGAAATAGGGTAAGGTAGTTAGCCTAGCGAGTCTCTGCCTAGTTCCAAAAGTCATAGAGATTTTTTTTTTTTGGCATTTAAAAAGAGTTTATGTGAGTTAAACCAGTGTTGGACTCTAGAGAAGTCAGACTGGAGCCTGGTGGTGACATCAGCGACCGATGTTCCAGATGCATATAGAACCATGTCATCTGCGTACATGTGGATGCTAGAAGTAGTGCAGACCAGGGGGAGATCTTTTAAGAAAATGGAAAACAGAATGGGGCCGAGCACTGAACCCTGGGTTACACCAGTAGTTATTGGCAAAGGGGGAAGAGGTGACGTTGGCAATTTTAACTGATTGGGACCTGCCAGACAGGTAGGCATTGAACCAGCTTGTGGCAGAAGGAGAAAGACCAGCGTCTGAGAGGCAGTTCAGGAGGAGGGAGTGCAAGACGGTGTCGAAGGCTTTTGCCAGATCGACAAAGATGGCTGAGGTAATATGGCCTTTGTCGAAGCCAGAGAAGATGGTCTCAGTTAGTCTTAGCAGAGAAGTGGTAGTAGAATGTGACTTCCAAAATCCTGATTGGAATGGGGTAAAGAATCCAGTGTCAGATAGGAAGGAGGAGAGCTGACTGAGGACTATGTGCCCTTGTAGTTTTGCGAGGATAGGTAGGAGAGAAATAGGTCGATAGTTGCCAGATGAGAGCAAGGGTGAACTGATTCTTACCCCATATGCAGGGAGGTGATGAGGGTTTGGTACTGGACTCTAGAACATGGTCTAGAACTATTGGCTGTCCATGTTCCAGGTGTCCAAAATGTCCTGGCAGACAGTCTCAGTTGGTCACAGTCCAGGATATACGAGTGGGAGCTGCAGTAGTAGAAGACCTGTTCAACAGGTGGGGTCGTACAGAGTTGGACCTTTTTGCATCCCCACACAATGTAAAACTGTCGCTTTTCTACACGCTTGATCCAGGGCCTGGAGTTTTCTGGCGAGACACATTCCTCTCTTGGAAAGGGAGGTTCCTCTACAGCTTCCCTCTGATTCACAGGGTGCTAATCAAGCTCCAAATGGAGGTAGCCACTCTGATTCTTGTGGCACCCTTCTGGTCTCGTCAAATATGGTTTCCATTACTGCAACAATTGGCAGTAGAACCTCTAGTACCCCTGTCCCTGTGCAAGGGTCTGCTGTCTCAGGAACAGGGCACCATGGTCCATCCAGACCTAAAGTCACTCCATCTCCATGCATGGCTCCTGAGGACATAGCCATTGTGAGATTCAGAGTGTCCCCCAAAAGTGGCTGATGTTCTGGTGGCTGCCAGGAAACCCTCCATCTGGGCTACCTACTCCATGAAGTGGAAGCGTTTTGCTCTGTGGGCCACTTTCCATCACCTGGACCCATTTACATGCCCAGTGAATCAGATTCTGGAGTGTTTGCTGTCCTTCTCACCCCAGGAATCCCTCAGTGTGCTTGACTGATGCAGTTATGCCAGCTGGGTCCAGCTGCCCCAGAGGTGGAGTTTATGCTAATGGCTAAAAAGAATTGGCCAATGAGGTTGTAGTTAAGAGTGTGCTGCCCGTAGGTTGTGCTGGAGGCCAATTAGATTCATTTCTCCACTGACTGGAGCAACACTGCCCTGGAGCTCTCTCTTCATATCTTCACTTGAAGAAGTTATTTTCTTTAAAAGTCAGTAGTTTTCTTTATTTTGTGCTGCCTTTAGTGTTTTTAGGCACTTTTTTACTGTTTTCTATCATTTTCCACAGTTCCTGGAATTGTGGTTTTTATCTCCTCAGCGGTTCCAACCAGGGTCCCCGGCTTTATTTCTGAGGTAAAAGCGTTTGAGGTAAAACAAAAAGTGCTTTTTATTCTTTTTACTTTATTTCCTTCGCAGTTCCCTGTATTTTAAGGGAACTGTATTTTTCATACATTTTTCTTTATTTTCTGTTATTTAGGAACCATTTTTAGCGGTTCCAAAAGGCTTAGGAGCCGACCAATTTTTCTTATTTTTCCCATTCAAGGAACCATTTTTTCGAGGTCTTCTGATAAATTGACATGTCAGATAGACCTAAAAAGAGGACTGGACCCACAGGATTTAAAAATTGCATTAAGTGCTTTAAAATAGTGGCCAAGGCAGACAGTCACAACTTGTGCCTCAGTTGTTTAGGTCCAGCCCATATATTTACTAACTTTGGATTTTGCACTAAATTTTATTCAAAAACAGTTAAGAAAAGAACCAAAAGGCTGGAAATTATGACGTCTCAATCTGTCTCCCCTTCTAACAAAAATCCTGAAGAGGTGTCCTCCTCTCATCAAAAAACTAAGGACCCCTAGAAAATAAGTCTGATAAAAATAATAATGACCAAGAAAAGGCAAAATGAGCAGGTTCCTGATTTAGTGCCTGCTAAAAAGAAACAAAAAGAAAAACATGTCACTGCCCCTCCCACTAGAAAGCAAAGGGAGAGGTCAGTGACACAAAAAGCTATACCCTTTGCGGAGGAAATGGCTAAGGCTTGGCAATTATATCAGATATTTCAGGCTGTGGGCAATCTCTTTAGCACCCCCCTGATCCTAACACCCCTCAGACCTTGGGATAGGTCGGGGCTTCTACTATGAGGGTGGTGATGATGGTGAACCATTGGGGCCAGATGTTTCTCCTGATCAGAAGTTTGGCTCCCCCTCTAGTGGCCAGGAGGATTTTTCCTCTCACTATACCTTTGTCCAATACATGATGGACACACTGGATCTCACGATTCAAGAGAACACTGACCAAGATGAGGAGGCAGAATTCCTGGATGTGATGGATCTCCCTCCTTCTAAAAAGCTACTCCTGCCAATACACAAGTCCCTTTGAAGGGCTACTTTTAAACTTCTTCAGAATCCCACTTCCATTCCAGGGGTGGGCAAGAAAATTGAGAAAAAGTATCAGCAGGATAAAACCAATGCTGAGTTTCTTTACATACACCCAGACCATAATGGAGTGGTACAGGCTGCAGCCTGTGATAAGGCTGAAGTACCTTTATCTTCCCAGCCTCCAGAAAAGGAATCCAAGAAACTGGACACTATGGGTAAGAAATCTTACACCACAGCCTCTCTGCTACTTCACCTTTCAGCGTACATGGCATATACAGCACAATACCAAAATGCTCTCGGAACTCTGTATTAGCTATTATGTGACATTGAGCGAGGGGGTACAGGACCTGGCAGAAATGGCAAAACCGCCTTGGAAGCCACAAAATATCAGTTTCATATGGCTGTGAACACCAAAGACACTGCCTCCAGAGCTATGGCCCAAGACATCTCTCTCTCAGGTGTTATGCTTGGCTGAGGACTACAAACTTCTCCCAGGACACTCAAACTAAAGCTATGGATTTTCCCTGTGAGAATAATTCTTTTTTTGGGGACAAAACAGAGGCATACATGAAAGATCTAATACTCCTCTGTCACTTACCTCCCGACTCACCCCACAGTCCTCCCTGTATGGCCTGCGCTTCTTGAACTTATCTCTACTACAAGTCCCACATAAATCTGAGGCACCAGTGCCTTTTCCCGTGCTGCTCCCAAGTACTGGAACTCTTTATCGCTTGAGATCCATGAGGTGCCCAGCCATCACATCTTCATAAAAAGATATCGCACCCTACCTACTGATCTTGCTGCCTGCACTTGCGTCAACCCACCTCAGACTCACTTTCCCTAGAACCCTGCAGACCTGTTTGGTTTTCCTGTCCCCCACTTCACTAGCCATCATCTCTTGGCTCCTTGCAGTTTTATCTCTTATATCTCTCCTTACCTTACCCAATACCCCTCCCTCCAGTCTAGTAGAAGCCCCACTGAACCCTCCAACTCCTCAGGTGTCCTGTCACAGCCTCCCATTATAACCCTACCTCTTTTTACCACTCCCCTGCCCTGTCCCCAGCCTAACCCCCTCCACTTTATTTCTTATCCCCTTCCTTCTTGCTGTCAACCCTTATCCTAGTATCTTGACCTTATATCTCAACATAGCACTCTTTTGAACCTAGGCTGTTAGCAGCTCCCCAACCTTGCTCCTCCTCCCTCCTGCACTTAGCAGTTATCTGTCTCTCTCTCTCTCTCTTCATCTGTTTGTTGTGTTCTCTCAAGACTACATGCGCTGTAGTTTATCTCATCCTCCCTTAACATGTTCAATTTTCTATTAAATTTCTCTTATTGTGTCTTTCAGTCCTCACTGCTTTGCTTAGTCCTTTTGACTGTACTGATGCTTTGACTTGAATTGATTGTTAATGCTTTGACCTGAATGGTTTGTAGTTAAATGCTGCACATGGGCTACTACCACTGCCTGCTTGACTAGTAGCAGGTTAAGGGGCCTGAGTTCTGAAACGGGTGCCTCCACCCCGAGGTCAGGGTTGGTAGTGGTCAAGCTAACCTGGGCACAGCCCTCCAGGACACTGTAACCCCCCCTCTTTCTCCTCTAGTGGCCTGAACACTGTACAATAATCACTTTCACAATACCCCTGGTACACCACAGAAGTACCCACACTGTTTGCACTTACCACCAGGGCTGGTTCCTCTGGCTCGACCTGGGGACCCCTGTAAAACAAGGTTAAGCACAGCAAATAGCAACAGTACAGTACTTTTAGCACAAACTGGGACCACAGTCAGATTACATGCAGAAAAATTTAGATCTGATTTATTCAGGGGACTTGAACAAGGGAGGGGCAAAATCAGGTTAATTAGCTTAAAGGTTATATCAATCAAGCAGTTAAGCATGTGCTTTGAGTCACCCCACACAGTCCACCTCTGGGTATCCAGGTACTAAGGGAAAAACTAGTAACACCCCTGACTACCTTTTTTAATAAATCATGGGAGGATGGGGTGGTACCTGAGGACTGGAGGAGGGCGGATGTGATTCCCCTTCACTAAAGTGGGAGCAAGACAGAGGCTGGAAACTACAGACCTGTCAGTTTGACCTCAGTGATAGGGAAAATGATGGAATCACTTCTGAAGGAAAGAATTGTTGAGTACCTAGAGGCCAGTGGGGCATAGGACCCAAGGCAGCATGGATTCACAGTGGGAAGGTCAGGTCAAACAAATCTAATGTGATTTCTTTGACTGGTGACCAAAGCAGTAGACCAGGGAGGGGCTGTGGCATGGCCTACCTAGACTTTAGCAAGGCATTTGACGCAGTCCCGCACAATAGATTAATAAACAAATTAGCCAGCCTGGGAGTGGGTCCTAGGGTGGTAGCATGGGTAAAACACTGGTTGGACAACAGGACACAGCGGGTAATAGTAAATAGAGTCCATAGTGAAGAAAGGAGGGTTACTAGTGGGGTACCACAGGGTTCAGTACTGGGGCCGGTCCTTTTTAAGGTCTTTATAAGTGACATTGCAGAGGGACTGGAAGGGAAAGTATGTCTCTCTGCAGATGACACAAAGATCTGCAACAGGGTTGATACACAAGGTGGGGTGAAAAGGATGAAAAGGGACTTGGCAAGGTTGGAGGAATGGTCAAATGTATGGCAGCTTAGATGAAATGCAAAAAAGTGCTAAGTAATGCACTTGGGAAACAAAAACCCAGGGGAAGATTACGCAGTGGGGGGTGAGATGCTGTCAACAACAAAAATGGAAAGGGACCTGGGGGTAGTCATATCAGGCGACCTAAAGATGGGCCAGCAATGTGAGAAGTCAGTACGGAGGGCTGGGGGATACTGGGATGCATAGGGAGAGGCATCACCAGTAGAAAACAGGAAGTTGTTTGCCCTCTGTACAGACAGTTGGTAAGACCACATCTGGAGTACTGTGTACAGTTCTGGAGACCCCATCTCCGCAAAGACATAGACAGGGTGGAGGCTTTCCAGAGGGGGGCCACCAAAATGATGCAGGGCCTGCATCAGAAGATATATGAAGAAAGGCTAAAGGAACTAAAGATTTGTTTTTTTTTATTTAGTTTTTGTTGACCGGGTAAGTGCACTAGGCAGATTCTGCCTATTTTCAGGCACGACCCGGGGGAGGGGGGATACAGGTGAAATGCCAACTGACCTTGAACCAGATTAAGCTGTTGTTGGTATTTTTTTTAGTGAATGAGGGAAATTTGGCCAGGGCACCGAGGAAATTCCCCTACTCGGTTGCTGCTTAGTGGGCGGTAGGGGTCCTGCTGACGTCAGTCTGCATTATGGCAGACGAGTCGGAACGCTGCCACAGTATGGAGGTCAGAGAGAGTGCGGTATCTGAGAAGTTGCAAACGGTCGTTTCGGAGGATTGTCTAGACTTACAAGGAAACGCTATCACGCTGGAAACAACGCCGGAAAGAGGTACTAACTTACTGGAGTTGGCTGGTAATATTCCAGCATTGGAGAGAATGTCTTCGGCAGAGGTTTGCCCAGAATCTGATAAGCCTACCATTTCGTCGCCCGCTGTTTGCGTCAGCTCTTTGTTAAAAGTCACACCAGAGGCTCTAACAGAACTGCTTGATCTGGGGAGTGTTTCTACCGGGAAGACTTTCGCGGATGGACCTATGGCGTCACAAGCTGTGCGACAGCAGTTGGATTAGAGATACAACTCAGGACGGCTTCCTGAAGGATTGGTCAGAATCTACTGCATTAACTGACTCTGGGTGGAAACAGACTGCATCGGGTAAATGGGTTCCGTTTTTCATGGACTTCTTCGTCTTCTGCCACTACTCCTTCGTCTATGCATGCCACCAAGACTACAGTCCAGAGCTCAGGTACAGACTTTGTGCCTACTGACTCTAATGTTTCTAGTAAGCAGGTTGTTGGGGTGGGAGCGTGATTTGGCTTTTCTAAGCCAAACACCTCCCACGTGGGTTTTCAGTAGTTCACAAGGTCAGGAAGGAGCTGTATTGCAAAATAAAGAGAGTCTGCTTCACAATTACATGGGAGAAAGTTACCCATGTCGAGTTGTTTAAAATAAATTGGAGCAAGCTCCACGTCGCAATGCAGTGCAGCTTGATATAAGGGGGTCTCCCAGAACACCCAGATAGATATTATGTGTTTAAACAACTCTTAAAAATTCCATGGATTTCTTTCCACTGAAGTATATGCCTTAATACATATTTCAGGGGAAGACTCATTTGATGTGAGCTTTCAAACTAATTTACATCTGGAGAGATTTTGGGAAAAATATGCTTTGCTTAAGAATACCCCCTTATGGTCTCCTTTTTTTGTTATTCCACTTACCAGGCCTCAGGTTCATTTTGTCACCATCATATTTCGTGACGAAGGGGTGAATGTGAGCGACATATATCACTGGCTTCAATCTAAATGTGATATATTAGGACCCCCGAGGCATTACTTGATACTGAGGGTATTTGGACGGGTGGCTGGAAATTTAAAGTGAAACTTTTCCAGGTTAACTCTGACATTGTTCACCTCCTAATAGCTTTTTCTAGGTAAGGATAAGAGTCTGTTTTATGGGGGCAGCCCAGAGCCTGCTATAAATGTGGAGCTTACTCACATTAGTAGTGTGTGTGATATGTTGAAATGTCCCTTATGCGGGGGTTTGGTCACTCAATGGACATGTGTAATAACATATTTCAATGTAATTTATGCGATGAAAAAGGTCATGCCTTTCATCAGTGTCCTTGGGCAAGACGTAATTGTACAGATGGATGGGATCAAGATGATTTGTTGCGTAAAGCTCAGACTAAAAGAAGGGACTCTGTTGGGACCATTCCCCTCAGTATACCCATTGTTCCTGTTCTTCAGGTACCTAGTGGACTGGCTGACTCTCGAAAGGCGGAGGAAGGGATTGTAGGAATTACTGAACCTCAGGTCCCAGTTGACAAACCTGTTCCTAGGCCTTTAGTGTCTGGCAGGTTCTGGACTGTCCATGCCTCCTCCTTTTGAGACTGTTAAGAGTAGGCGTTTCACTAGGGGCCTCTCAAACAGCCTGCTGCAAGTCCGCTTCCCACTGATAATTTTTCCTACCTTTACAAGATGAAATAAGGATTCAGACCTAGAATCTGATGCATCTCATAGGTCCGAATTAGTTACGAAGATGAGGATAGCAAGGCAACAGAGTTAGCAAAGGAAAGAAAGGAAGAAAGGGAAAAAAGGAAAGTTAGTCAGAAGCATGGAACTTGATTTTCTTGTTTTTTCATATGGCTTCACTACAACTGGCATCTTATAATGTTTGTAGTTTGAAAACATTTCAAAAACAGATTTCTATACTGACATACCTGGGCTCTTTGAAACTAGATATAATCTTTTTACAAGAAACCAGGATTTCCTCTCTCTTTGAAGTTGAGCAACTCAACAAAAGGTGGATCTGGGGGCCATCTTTTTGGACTTTCGGGACAGATGTTGCAGATGGAATTGGAATATTATTTAAAAATTCTAATTTTAGAATTTCTAAATTGATTGATGTTAGGCCAGGACGAGCCCTAATTTTGGATTGCTCTTTAGGGGATTATTATTTTCGTTTCATTACTTTATATGCTCCCCAAACAAAGCTGGGCCGCATAGAATTATTTGAGGAAATTAAACCTTTTCTCTACACTAGGAAACATGTGGTGTGGGAGGGATTTTAATTGCTCATTAGATGCAAAAGTTTGTGGCAATTGGGAAAAAAATATACTGTGATACAAGCGCTCTTAAAAATATTATTAAAGATGCTGGTCTTCAGGATGTTTATAGGAGCATGCATTTACAGACAGGAGCTACTACTATAGACATACCTTTGTTACACGTATTGACATGTTTTTTATTTCCCATTATCTTATACCTACATCTTGTACTGTCACACCCACTGAATTTTCAGATCACCTTATTTTGATTTGTAATCTTTCTTTGACTAATATGCCACCTAAATTGTCAACTAAAACTCAACGTTGGAGATTGAATACCTCCTTTTTAGAAAGTCCAGTTTTTTTTCCTAAATTAGAATATTTTTTTGCTGCTAAATTTTCCACCATGGATTTATTTGATTCATTATATGATTGGTGGTTGCAGACAAACGGGAAATTAAAAACCTGTTCCTTAGTTGGGGTAAATTTAAGGTTAATTCAGACTATATGCAATATTTAATACATAGAAACCAATTATATAAATTGATGTCTTTTCCTCCTAAAGATCACGCGCTTTACACTTCTCAAATCTTGGAAATTAAAAAACAGATGAAGGCATTTCAGTATGACAGGGCCAAGTCTTTAGACTTGGACTTTAGATTTGGTACTAAACAGAGCCCTATGTCTGATCCTTATCGGGCTTGCAAATCACGTTTGGAACATACACTTATGTCAGGTCTTTCTAATTTAACTGGGGAATTAATTACTACCGATATAGGCATGTTATTAATTGTACAACAACATATTCAGGATTATTTTGCAGTCCATTCAAATTCTTCTACTGACACTTTTCCTATACAGACTTTAGGGCCCTTACCACAGGTTCAGGAAAGTGTGTTAACACTTTTGACTCAACCTATCTCTACACAGGAAGTTATAGATGTAATTAAACAGTTAAATAACGGATCTTCCCCAGGTTTGGATGGGATCCCTAATGAATTTTACAAGATTTGTATACAGTATATGGGGTATTTCTTGCCTTTGGTGTTTAATTCTATGTTGTCCTCGGATGTATCTTGTAAAGACTTTACCATATCTCTTATGAACTTTATTTATAAAAAGGGTAATAAAAACCTTTTGACTAACTGGAGACCAATCAGTCTTTTAAATAGTGATTATAAGATTTTGACCAAAATTTTGAATAAACACTTGGTAAAGGTAGCGGATGTTCTTATACATCCTTCCCAGACATGTTCTATTCCTAATAGGAAGATTCAGCATAATCTTTTTTTGGTCAGAGATCTTTTTGCAAGCAGCACATTTGGTTCTCATACTGGCTTGGTGGCAGCTTTGGATCAAGCTAAAGCTTTTGACGCTGTTTGTCATTCTTATCTTTATTTTATCTTACTACAATATGGCATTCCAAGAAAATTTGTCCAGTGGATAGCTAGACTTTATAGTCAGGCAGTTACTATTCCAATTGTTAATGGGTTTATTGGTACAGAAATTAGGATTGGCCGGGGTGTCCGGCAAGGATGTCCCCTGAGCCCCCTTTTATATACCTTTGTATTAGATCCAGTTATTAGAAGAAGTATTTCGGATCATGAAATCATAGGTATTTCGCCCTCACCACATTTAGAAACAGTTAAAATCACTGCTTTTGCAGACGATGTAACTCTTTTAGTAGCAGACACTCTATCCTTACGGAAAGCCTTAGATGTTTTCATCTCTTTTGGATGCTTTTCAGGGGCCACTCTTAATATAGAGAAAAGTTTTGTATTGTCTTTAGGTTCTATTTCCCCTGATTTAACTGACTGTTTAGGTATATCCTTTTCAGATTCACAACAAAAGATTTTAGGGATCTGGTTTGGGACTGATGACATGGCAGTTTATAACTGGGAGAAGCAGCTATTGGTTGGGGAATCTAAGGTCAATCAATGGAAGAATTGGAAATTCAGGAAAAAAAAGAGAATTCTGATTATTAAAAATTTTTATTGCCAGTATTTATATACTTGAGTCATCTTTTTCCTCCACCAATTTCTGTTGAAACTAGGTTATACAGCATCTTTTTTCGAATGCTTTGGGGTAACAGGCTTAATCCGGTTAAAAGAGATTTCACTTATCTTCCGCTAAAAAAAGGAGGCTTACAGATGGTGAATCCTGTTATTTTCCTTCACTCCAGTATTTTTATTTTCTTCTCTTCCTTTTATATGGCATGAGGCTAGTTTACCATGGCATTTCTGGGTACAATCTATTTGGCACAAGTATTTTTTTAAATGGTCCATGCTTCCCCCTAAGATATTGGTTTCTGATGAGTTGCCAAAATATGGACTTTCAACCTTAAAGAAGCTATATCAATGGAAGGTGCCTTTACAGAAATTACGTTCCCTAACTAGAAAATCCTTTTATGAATATGTTGTTTATGAAGTTCAGGAAGTAACTCTTCTTTTCCCTGATTGTACCCCAACAAAAATGACTTTTGCTCTGTATAAATTGATGGATTTTAGAATTCCTGTGAAAACATGGGATATAGTTTGGGTTTCGGCACATGGGAGGTTGGGTGTTAGGGGTAATTTGAAATATAAGCCCTTAAGTGATAGATATTGTTTGAGACCTACGTGTACTAATGTAGAAGAAAGTCAATCTCATTTTTTCCTAGAATGTATAGAGAGTAAAGCATTTTGGGATGCTGCAGCTTTACATTGGCATATGCCACATTTGGCTTCACTGTCATATGGTACACTAGTTTTGGGTGATTATGTAGGTATTTGGGATAAGTATCACAGAAGTACTTTAAATTTTTTTTGCCTTATTACAATATTTTCTCTGGCAGGCTCGCTGTCAGTTTGTCCTACAACAACAGCGGGTGTTACATTCTGTTATCATCACACATGTTGAAACTGATTTGTCTGCACTTGAACAAGGGATGTCAATAAATATTCGAATGATAAAGTTGTTGCTTTATGGAAGTATTTCCCTGTTTTTTGATGTCATGAAACTCTACTATGTATTTGAGATTTTTGTGATATTTTTGTATATATGCTTCTTTTCTTCACTGATTGTTTTTGAAGTTTTTCTGATTTGTCATTTGTGATGTTTTGTTTATTTGTTCAATAAACTTCCCCTACTCAACAGAGGGGAATACTCTATCCAAGATGGCGGAACCTCCTTTGCTTGCTGCAGAGGTGGATGGAGAGATAGGAGACTTGGTCTCAGCTCCTGTCTCTGGCTGTTTGGAGACCTCGACTGAAACTTTTCTGCTTGAGAAGGAGTCTGTTTTGTTAGATAATACATCCCTGGCTGCATCTACTGCTAGGACTGTATCTCTCCCAGACCTCACTACAGTGGACTGTAATACCTCCCTTGCCATTTCTATGGCAGTCGACTCGTTTTTGGATCATGATACCATGGATATGCAGGAACGAGCTGTTGGAGAGCGCTTGGCTGAGACGGACTGCCATTCAGCGCTACCTATCCTGCCTTTATGCAACGAGCTGACAAGTGTACAGAGTGCTGCTATAGGTGGTGATTGCTCCTCTGCTCTTTCTGGTGGACTCGTAAAGCTCTCTGGGATGCCCTCTGTGATACCGCCTGCATTGGCGAGTTCGATTCTATTAGATGCTACTACTGAGGCTGGGCCAACCTTACAGTTGCCGAAGGAATGTTGTACTGAGAAACCTGCTATGCTCCCTGAGCAGCCTTCTGCTGCACGACTTCATTTACAATTCCCTCCACAGAATGATAATACATGTATGGAGCCTACCTGGTCAGTAGAGAAGGCGTTGCGTGGTGCTGGGTGGATCCAGGAACCCGGACTTGGACAGTGGGTCTCCGGTCCGTCCCCTATTCGGTCCCCCCATCCCAGGGACTTCCTGGATGTGCAACAGGAGATGTCAGATACACAGAGTTCTCCTGACCCATTGAGCATGCCAATGGAATTAAAACTCACTCAGAATCCTGTTTTAGCCCTCGTGCAGGAGTCTACTTCGGCAGTCTTTCCTCCCTCTGATGGCAAGGCAGTAAAAATCTTGGATTCTGTTGCTATGGGTCAGACACCTCCTACACAGGTGGGACAGACTCGTTCTTTTCCTCTTTATTTCAACACCCTGTCCTAGCTGCAAAGGCATAGCGCTGTTAGACTTGTTTATAGAGGTGGACTTAGACCCTCCTGACCCGGCGTGTATGTGGCCAGAACTCTGTTGAAAGACTCATTAAAATTTTTTGCACATGAGATCTACGCTCTGATCCATGTATCAGGCGAATCCACATTTGATGTGAGTTTTCAGACGTCTCGTGGACTAGACCGTTTTTGGGCTAGATACCACGCCTTGAGGAATACTGCTTTGTGGACTTCTTTTCAGGCCCCCCCCCTCAAAACCTGCCTTTAAGACCATCACGGTGATGTTTCGGAATGAGGGTGTGGATGTGTCTGATATTGTTTACTGGTTGAAACAACACTGTAAGGTACAGGGCCAGCCTGAAGCTATCCTAGACACGGAAAATATTTGGACGGGAAGGTGGAAGTTTAAGGTTCTGTTACATACCAATGACTCTGGCCCTGTCCATTTACCTAATTCCTTTTTCTTAGGTCGTGATGGGGGGGGGTCCTTTTTTAACCGGGTCAGCCCAAAGCATGTTACAGGTGTGGGGATCCCTCGCACCTGAGTAATGTATGTGATAAAATAAAATGTAACAATTGTGGTGAGTTAGGCCATGTTGGGATTCATTGCCAGAATGTTAGTAGATGTAACCTTTGTGAAGAGCTAGGCCATACGTTTCAAACTTGCCATTGGTCTGCCCATGCTCAGGCGAATCATGATGGTGGCGTTGAGCAACGCTTTGTGATTACACAGGCACAAAAAGCTCGGCTTCGTACCACTGTGGCCGCACCCCCTGCGGCGGCGGTGATCCCTGCTCCGAAGACCCCTGTGCCTGTGTCTCCCCCGGTCATTGCTCCTCAGAAGGCTGCTAATGTGAAACCCCCATTAGAAGTGGACCCCCCACTAACACATGTCCTGTCAGCTGCATCTAACTTAGATCAAATCCAGGGTCCTAGTACTATGCCACCCCCCCTGTGAACCCTTTACTGTCATCGTCAGAGGTTTATGAGGACTGGTCTCATACTTTGCCGCCTCCTATGAAGACATTACGGCCAACCCATAGACCTGTCTAACACCTTCGAAGTACTTCAGCGTCCACTGGCCGATGCGATGGTGAGTCAACACTTCCTCATTCGTCTTCTCTCCCTGATGGCACTACAGATTCAGAGCTCTTGCTGGGCTCGGTCTCTCACAAAAACTTAAAGCTAGAGTTAAGCTTAAAGGAAGAATGTGGCTGGAAGAAAAGTCTTGATGTTTCTTGACACCTAATTTTTGTGACATGGCACTTTGTTTGCCATACTATCAATGTTAACAGTATGAAACGTATGGAGAAACGTAGTTTAGTGTTCTCCTTCTGAAGACTTTTGCCATTGGGTATCTTTTTATTGCAGGATACAAGATTTCACATGGTGCAGGAGATTAGGCAAGTTAAACAAGACTGGCTCTTGGGCCCGTCGTTTTGGTCTATAGGCCAGGACCCTTGTTCGGGTCTAGGAATATTACTTAATGTTCCAAACTTTTGGTTACTTAAATTGTTTGATTTAGCTCCTGGTAGGGTCCTCATTTTGGATTTTGTTTTAGGTAACTGCCGGTACCGAGTCATAAATAGTTATGCTCCTCAAGTTAAGTCGGCTCACATAGCCTTGTTTTCTTTGATTCGCCCCTATTTACACACGTCCTTCCAAGTAATTTTTTCTGGCGATTTTAACTGTGGCTTGAGCCTTCAGGACAAAAGTTCGTTTGCCACCACCAAAAAATTTGTTGTGGCTCCCATGAATTGGATAAACTGATTTGTACGGCACACTTGACTGATGCTTACCTCTCTTTCACGACCAATCATACCCCCACATTTCAAAAGGGCACGTTGGCAACAAGAATTGATTTTGTCTTTTTGTCCCATACGTTGTCAATAGGCTCCGCTCAGGTACAGGCGGTAGCCTTCTCTGATCACAAACTACTATCAGTCGGTATAGGTTCAGTCGCCCCTTTTAGCAAAGGGCCGGGATTTTGGAAATTTAACATTTCCCTGTTGCAAGACCTGATGTTTCAAAGATTTCTTCTGTCTTTTCTTTCTGCTCATAAATCTGTGTTGATTTTCTATGATGATCCGATTCGTTGGTGGTTAGACATGAAACATGCCTTGATTGTTTGTTTGTTTGAAAAGTTACAGTCGACAAAAATGTAGGAGAGATTATTTGGATTATTTACAGAAGAGAGCTCATCTCCAGTCGCTGCTTTCTATAGCACATATGACTGGTCAGGACCTATCCCTTCAACTACAAGCAATACGGAGGGATATGCTATGTTTTCAGTCCAGACAATCCCAACAATTGTACCATCAACACAAATTCTACATGTCTGGACCACGGGACGTAGTTTGCCCTTTTGAGTCTAATTCACGTCTAGTTTCCCAGAAATCCATGCTGTGCCTAGCAAATTCTGTGGGCATGTTGTGTTCCACACGTTCTGAAATTCTGCAGATTGTGACAGATCACACAACCGCTTTATTCTCCCCCCTCCCAGCTGCAATGGATGACATTGCCACCCTGTATACGGATCTTGAGATACCACTCCCTTCCAAACAGAGTGTGGCTGTGGCTTGTGCTGCCTTGACGGTGCAGGAGCTGTCTTCAGCAATTTCTTCGTTGCCCTTGCAGAAAACTCCTGGCCCGGATGGTCTCCCAGCTGATTTGTACAAAGTGTTAAATGTTCACTTGGCCACTGAATTGACCTCAGTATTTAATGCCTTGTTGCTTAGTGAGACTATTCCATTGGACTTTACGAAAGGTGCATTAATGTATGTTTACAAACAGAAGGGCGACATACACCTTCTTGAGAATTGGTGCCCTCTTTGCATGTTAAATACTGATTTCAAAATATTAATGAAAATTATCGCAAAACGTCTGACAGGCATTGCGGATGAGGTCTTGCATCCTGCTCAGTCTTGCTCTATACCCACCAGGCGAATCTCGGATCACCTGATTCTCCTACCGGAACTGTTTGCCCATGGCTTTGCGGGCCTGGCCTCTGGCATCATTGTTTCAGTGGATCAGAAGGCTGCATTTGATTCGGTTAACCACATTTTTGTGGAAGGCATTATATTTTCTGCATATACCATCGACATGACACGATGGTTACAAAGTTCTACAGGACGCCACAGTTGTTCCTGTAGTAAATGGGTGGGTATGACCTATGATTCCTGTTAAAGAGGAGTCCGTCAAGGCTGTCCTGTTAGTCCTCTGTTGTATGTCCTGTTTTTAGATGTCCTGCTCCGGCCTGAATGTCCACCTCAGATCCATACCATCTCCAGTTCTGCTATGCTTGCACCTTTTAAAGCTATTGCATATGCAGGCGATATTTGTTTCTTAGTAGCTGATCGTCCTCGGTGGCCTCTCTACAAGAATGTTCCTTGTTTGGAACTTATTAGAGCCCATCTGAACTTTGACAAAAGTGTGGGTATGGGTTAGGATCTGTCTTGGCCCCGATGTCCCATATTGGCCCTTCACGTCTGGTGGAGGCCCCATTCATATTCTAGGGTTTATTTTGGAACCAGAGATTCTGATTTTTAATTGGGATGATAAACTACGACAGGGTAAAATGAGTTGCCTCTTGGAATAGAGGGTCAATTGGGAAAAAGAAGAGGGTTTATTTGATAATGACCTTTTTGATCCCATTGTTTCTATATTTAAGTTATGTCTTTCCTATTCCAAAACAACTGGAAACGACGGTTTTCAGCCTTTTCTTTCAGGCGTTGTGGGGGAGCAGGCTGAACCCGATCAAGAGGAATGTCACTTATTTGTCTGTTACGGAGGGTGGTGTCGGTATGATAAATCCTTTGTTGTTTTTTTCTAGCATTTTTTTCACGGCCAATCTGCGGCCACTTCTGATAAACTCTCAGAGGGGATGGGAAATGTGGTTTTATGATTCCTGTGGAGTTTGGTTCCACCAGTGGGAACACAACTCCTTACATGTGTTACGACACTCTGAAGGCACACCGTTGTATGTGAAACATGTTTTTACGCTTGAAGCAATGGAAAGTATCACCTCAGATGCTTATTGCTCATACGCACAAGACCCTTTACAAGACACTTCTTTCCTCTGTCTGTACGACACAGTCCCCTTTTGCTAAATGTCCGGTCCAGCATCTTTCTTCCCTTTTCTCCTTGTTGCAGTGTAAAAGAATACCTGCACACATGTGGGATTTTCATGGGCTATCTTGCCATGAACGGATCAATGTTAAAGCCAACCACAACAGCTTCAGGATAGATTGTGTTCTAGACCATTATGCAATGCTGCACTGGAGACGATCTCTCATCTATTTTTTGAATGTACATTTATTCGGGATTGGTGGGCCTTTTTGGCACAAGGTGGGCACTCGATATTCCAGTCTGTAACTTTTCAGGCGGCTTATGTATGGTGTTTTTCCCTCAATGGTCCTCCTGGCATACGGACACTTTAAATCTTGTTCTACTTGTGATTAAATGGAATATTTGGATGGCTAGATGTCAGTTTACCCTACAGCAGAAAGACTGCACGTATTTGGAACTAGAACAGAAAATTGTGAAAGATTTGAAAACCATCTACGAACTTGAACAGAAAATGCACTCAGAGTCGAGACTGCTTGCTTTATGGATTGCACTTCCTTGGATAACTGATTCAGACTCTGCTGTGACTTAATGGTTATTCCTTTATTATACTTTTGTATTGTTTTTCTTTTCGGTTTGAAATTTGCTACCTGATGTGTTACCTTTATATTTTTTTTCCTGTTGATTGCATATTTTGTGCTGTACTAGTATATGTCACATGATTTTCTGTCTCAATGAAACTTTCCCCTACTCTTTTCGAGAAGTGCAATGGGATCTTTAACATCCACCTGAACTACCACCAGAACAGGCAGATGGGACCTCGGTTTAACGTCTCATCCGAAAGACGGCACCTCAAGAGTGCAGCACCCCCCTCATGCTGCACCACAGTGTCAGTATTGGAATATTAACCCAAGTGCCTGGTATGGAGATAGAACCCACAGCCTTCTGATCTCCCGGCCTCAGAGGCAAGTGTGCTACCTGCTGAGCCACTGACACTGCTATAGCACTGTATAGCCTAGAGGAAAGGAGGGAGAGGGGAGACATGATAGAAACTTTCAAATACCTCAAGGGAATCAACAAAGTCCAAGAGGGTAGCATCTTTCAGAAAAAGAGATGTGAAAAAACAAGGGGGCACAATCTGAAGGTGGGGGGGACGGCTCAGAGGTAATGTGAGGAAGTATTTATTCACAGAAAGGGTTGTGGATACATGGAACAGCCTTCCTGAGGAGGTTGTAGAGTCAAAAACAGTGGGGGAATACAAGAATGCATGGGACAGATATAAGGCAATTCTAGTGGGGGAGTAGGAGGAAGTAGGCTGTTGGTTAACTAGGATCTGCAGCTTATCCGTTGGGTAGGAAAATGGGCAGACTAGACGGGCCAAGCGGTCCTTATCTGCCGTCAAATTCTATGTTTCTGTGTTAGAGAAGAGATGGGCTAGCCAGATCAGTTGCCTGG
Source organism: Neoceratodus forsteri (assembly GCA_016271365.2). Classification (NCBI taxonomy): domain Eukaryota; kingdom Metazoa; phylum Chordata; order Ceratodontiformes; family Ceratodontidae; genus Neoceratodus; species Neoceratodus forsteri. Next base: position 1,554,164,271 of record CM057450.1, read on the forward strand.
GGTTGCAGCTGGTTGGGGCCCTGTGATGGAAAACACAACAGGCACAGTACGCAATATTTGTAATCCGGAGCCAGAGGGCTCAGTTCGTAAAGGAAACGAAACAACAAGACAATCAGATGACACACTCCAGATTAAGCTGTTGTTGTAGGGAGCTACCCTGGTATTTACTCATGATCCCAAGACTGGACACAGGCTGGACGAATCGAGACTGCAGGTGGTTGATCTGGAATGCCAGGAGAAGCAGGGCCCACACAAGTCACAGAGGTGTCATTCCTGTTCAAGCATGGAGCAGGGGGCTGATCCCCAAGGCAGATCTCTCGTTGATGGCTTCTCTGTGCAGTGGGTAGTCTGGCTGGGCCAGTCTGGCAAAGCCCAGACCACATGGAGACAAGTTTGGAAGCAGTCCATTTTGGGCTGGATACAGCTTCCAGCAAGTAGAACACAGTTCACACAGTGGGGAACTAACTCACAACCCACTAGCAGCTCATAGTACATTTACATGTATAGGAATTCTACTGCACCAGGCAAAGTGCTCCCCAAGCACAATCGCAAAGTCTCTGCACACACTGGGAGCTTAGGGGTAGCTGGAACTCCTGACAGGCCGATCGCATTCAGCAAAAATATTCGGTCTTCTTCAGGTTGAGCCTGGCCCACTTCAGTAGCTTACTTTAGTCACACAAACTTGGATTTAGTCCAAAATAATTCTCTTCTCTCCCTCTCAGGAGCAGCAGGCAGACATGGAGGCCAAACGCTCAGCCTTTTCATAGTTCTCCCAATGCGAATCCACTCAAGATTGCTCTCAGAATCCCTTCAGCTCCTTCTTGCTCAGCTTCCAGCTTAGTTCTAACTGAAAACTGCAAGCAGCCCTGGACTTCCCCAAAATCCAAAGCTTTGGTTGGCTGATTTGGCTGTCAGTCAAAGCAAAAGCTCCCCCTTCAGTTGCAAAAAAGGCGCAAAAACTCAAACCACAGTTCCTATAGATTTTGAATTCAGACAGCTCCTGTAGTCCGGCTACATTTTAGGTCCCACCAGAACTGATTGGTCCAATTTACAGTCCAGGACCAAGATAGTGGAGACAAACAAAACAGTCCTTGCTACAAAGAAAGCAGGTTAGACAAGCTACATTATCATTCTAATGGTTTTCAATGAATAGTTACATCTTTCAACAGAGCTTCATCTCAGATTACTTATGCTGCAATCAAGCAGCTCTTAAAGAGACAGTGCACAGAGGCTATACAGGCTCTGTCAATCACATTTAAACTGCTAAAATGCAGGACACCAGCCTGGCAGTGAGTATTTAGGCAAACTCAAGGGAGACTTGTTGGGAACCCCCATTTGTAGGGGGGTTGCACCCTTCCCTGCCTGGGAAAACTTGGCGTCCGCGTCAAGTCTGTACCATCATAACATTGAAAATGCAACATATACAAGATTTATATACCATTAGCATGCTATACAAGTACTATCTGATTCATCAATTGGCATAACTTGTCACTTTACTATACAGAATCATGTAATAACTTCTTGTACTCTAAACAATGCAAGAGGGGACCCTTCCCTATCAGCAAACTTGGGGCTGGATGGGGCAGGGGCACCATGATGAGAGGGCAGAACAAGTAACCTGGAATGGGCCGTCAAGCTCAATTTGGGCAGAGAGCTCTGAGAGACATAAACACCTTTGTGGACTACATTGAGAGGCAAATCCACTGGCCTCCTGGGGGAATCATAACTGAAGCGCACCACTGGCTTGACAGCTCGGCCAGTCTTTCTGGGGTGAACCACCATAGTCTCTGTACTTTCAGCAATGGTCGTGGAGCTTTCATCACTTGTGAGGGGTGCCTCTGCATGAAGGGGAATGTCCAAGCTGGGAGCACTGTCAGCCCCTTTCTCTGTAGTCTCTGTTTCTACAACACTTGGCTCATTTTGAAGACACTCTGTCACTGAAGGGGGGTTATCAGCACTCTCATAGTGTTCCTCAAGTTCTGGCATGTCACCAGAAAGACTCATACCATCAGCCTCTCCTTCAGGTAAATCATACAGTTCCACTATACACAAAGACTCAGCATCCTCAGATGTGATACTTTGCACTTCACCTTCAGGGAGCATTGGGTCCAAGGATGATGCCAGGGCGTTAGGCAGTCCAGAAAGCCCAGCTTCAGTCCCATAATTTAACATAGGATTTCCATGAAACAACTGACTCAGTTCATATGAGGGGTAATAGGCATTATCACACTCACTGTCCTCCAAGTTAGACTGGCAGTCACTGTCATTCTGGGCCGGGGGAAGTCTTAAATCGACAACCACGGGGGCAGGCTGACTCTGTTTCTTTCTTGCAGCAGCATGAGTCACTGGTCCAAGGGAATCAATCTCGGCGGGTTCAGCCTCAGTTATAACTTGACCAATGGGTAGCAAGTGGTTACGGTGCATGGTCCTGACAGCTTTGGAGTTATTCTCTGGGTGCACTTTGTACACTGGCAAATCATCCAACTTTCCAACTGTGACATGGGGAAGATGGTGCCATCAATCAGCAATTTTGTGTTTACCATGCAATCTTAAATTTCGCAACAACACACGGTCTCCAGGCCTAAGCTCTTGAGCCTTTACTTTTCTATTATGTCTCTCTTTGTTGGCTAGATTTCTTTTGGCGGCCATTGTCTGGGCCAGTTGATAGGCATGGTTCAATTGAGCTTTCAGTTTTTGTACATATTGCAGGTAATCTTTGGCTCGGACCCCATCAGGAGAAACCCCAAAACAGACATCAACAGGTAGCCGGGCCTCTCTCCCAAACATGAGGCAGTAGGGAGAGAAACCGGTAGCATCATTCTTCGTGCAATTATGTGCATGTACCACGGTGCTAATCTGCTGGCTCCATTTATGCTTATCTTTTGGGTGGAGGGTACCTAGCATGTCTAGCAGGGTGTGGTTAAAGCATTCTGGTTGAGGATCCCCCTGCGGGTGATAAGGGGTGGTTCTTGACATTCGCACACCCCTCACAGAGAGAGCATTTCTTTGATTAGCTGACTCTCAAAGTCCCGGCCCTGATCAGAGTGAATGCACTGGGGGCACCATAGTGGACGAAGAAATTTTCCGCTAGCACCTTGGCCACGGTAGATGCTTTTTGATCTTTAGTGGGAAAAGCTTGTGCATACCATGTGAAATGGTCCATAACCACTAACACATTGCCAATGTTTCACTGATCAGGCTCTAAACTCAAGAAGTCTATGCAAACTATTTCCCTTTGGGGTGCTGGTAAGGAATGTTGACAAGTGGGGTCAGCCCTCTGAAGCAGGGCTTTTCTCTGCAGGCAGCGATTACAAGTCCTTACATGGTGCTCAACATCTGCCCCCATCTTGGGCCAGTGGAATCGAGATCGTACTAGATCAAGAGTCCAGTCGATACCAAGGTGGCCCATATGATTGTGGAGGGACCTCAGTACCAAATCTTTGAAGGCTGTGGGCAGGACCAATTGTTGCTTGTCTATTTGGCCACCTCGATCTGCAGTCTCTCTATACAACAATTGATTAAGCAGCTTCAACCTGGGGCCTTCTTTAAACAACAAAGCGGTGTGCAGATCAGAGGAACGCAACTTGGACACATCCTTTCCTGCACGAAAGGCATCAAGTGCGGGCTGAATCATAGGATCTTGGGATTGAGCCCATTGAATGCTGTCATTGTCAAACTGAGGTAGTGCACTAATATCTAGAGCAGAAAAGTGACAATATGCAGCCGGTATGCAGGTGTCAGAGGGGCCCAAGCAATCTGCTAAGCAGTCCACTGTGTCAATAGACATCTGTTCATTTCTATCAAACTTTTAGCACAGTGCTTGGATGTCAGGTTCAGACAGCCTGACGCAGTCACTCTTGGAAATGGGCCTCCGGGATAGGGCATCAGCATCAATATGATTCAGGCCTGGTCTGTATTCGACAGCATAATCATATGTTGACAATGTGAAAGCCACTGGTGCCCGTGGCGTCTAACTTAGCTGAAGTCTGTACATAGGTCAGCGGGTTATGTCAGTCCTCACCAATATTTTCGCCCCATAGAGGTAATCATGAAACTGGTCGACAGTGGCCCATTTTAACGCAAGGAACTCCAACTTGTGCACAAGGTAGTTTCGCTCTGACAGGGTCAGGCTCCTACTGGCAAATGCCACTGGTCTCAAACCATCCTCATGGTCTTGATACAGTACAGCTCCTAGACCCTGCAGACTGGCATCAGTATGCAGCACATAGGGTTTGGTGAGATCAGCATAAGTGAGAATGGGTGCATGGGTGAGCTGGTATATGACTTTGTGGAAAGCTGATTCATAGTCAGGCATCCAACGGGACCTGAAAAGTTCACCTGGGCAGAAATATGCTTTGTCTGGTTCTTTGACGGACCCTTTTCTGTATTTCTGATTGGTAGGAGGGTAACCCTGGGTAAAATTCAAGAGTGGCCGAATCACTTTGGAATAGTCCTTTATGAACTGGCGGTGGTAGCCATAGAATCCCAGGAAACGTTGTAGTTCTTTCAAATTGTGGGGCTGTGGCCAAGCAGTTAAGGCTTCAACTTCACTAGGATCAGTCTCTATCCCCTCTGTAGACACTATGTGACCCACATACTTCACAGAAGTTTGGAAAAACTGGCACTTGTCAATGGACAGCTTGAGGCCGAAATCTTTCAGTCGGTCTAGTACCTTGAACAGTCATCTCTCATGTTCCTCTAGGGAGCTTCCAAACACAATGGCATCGTCCAAGTACACCAGGCATTCCAGAAAATTCATGTCTCCCACCGCTCGTTCCATCAGTCACTGGAAGGTGGCTGGGGCGCCTGATACCCCCTGTGGCATTCTCAGGAATTTGTAGAACCCCAAAGGACAGATGAAGGCTGTCTTCTCACAGTCCTCTGGAGCCATCGGAATCTGGTAATATCCACTGCGAAGATCCAACACAGAGAACCATTTGCTCCCATTCAGACAATCCAGAGCATCTTGTATTCGGGGCATGGTGTATTGATCAGGGATGGTTCGCCTGTTGAGGGTCCGATAATCTATACACATTCGCATTATTCCATTCTTCTTATGCACAACCACAATGGGAGAAGCATATGGGCTCCTGGATTCTTGTATCACACCAGCCGTGAGCATTTCCTGCAAGTGTCTTCTCACATCGTCTATGTCTGCAGGGGCTAGGCATCAAGACCTCTCTCGAAATGGCCGTTCATCATGCAGGCGTATGTGATGCTCTGCACCCTGGACACATCGCACGTCCCATTCCTTCAGCGAAAACACTTGATCTCTCTGGGCAAGTTTCTGGCTAATTCTAGTCTTCCATTCAGCTGGCAATGGGGAGTCACCAAAATCAAACAAGTCAGGAGTCACTCTATCTGTCTTGCCAGGGTGCTTGTTGCTGGGCAACACTGCAGTGTCTGCGCAGTGTACCATAGCTAGGGTGCATCCTCTGTTCACCCAGCCCTCCTGATCTGACACATTATGAATCTGGACCATCACTCATCGTGCATAGGCATGAGCACGAGCTGGAAAGATGCTGGACTTAACCAATAATCCTTCTGGCAATTTTCCATCACCTGGCGTGTCCAACATCAGTATATTGTTCTTGACATATTTGCGGAGGCAGACCTCCCCTTGAATAGTACACTGGGTGTTAGGGGCCAGTACCATCGAATCGGGATCCTTCTTCCACACGATCCCTACCGGTTCATCCAGGTCCACTTACTTGGGGTTCTTTTGCAAATCATAGGCCCTCTTGATCAGAGCGGGAATTCTTAGGGCCCTCCCAGTCCGTCACCCTTGTTTCTCCTGACAGAGTTGTGCCAGTCTCCCAAACATATGGGCATTGGTCCCAATTAACAGGGGAACCCCATCATACAGTCCAGTAGGGGGACACACTAAGGCCAGTGTCTCGACTTGCTCCTCTACACCAGTTACAGCTGCAGGAAATGACAACCAGAGGCGGACATATCCTAGGTAGGGATAAGACTTGTCACTCAGCCCCCACACATGTAGGCCTTCCAGGGATTGTAAGAGTACAGCAGATAAGTGTTTGTCATACCAGTCCTTAAATACAATGGTCACTTGCGACCCACTGTCCAGCACAGCCTGAGTAGGAATACCATTCACAGCCACGGTAGTCTCCATTGAAGGGCCCACTATTTTGGACCAGTCTGGAGGGACAGCAGCAGGGGCCTGAAGAGATGATTTAGCCACATAGGGATTTTAGTTACTACTTCTTGAACCCTCACTGCGGCCATTTTGTGCACTCCTCGACTGCTGATTCATTCTCTGAAGCTCACCTTGAAGTCTATATACAACTTTATCTAGGTCTTTTGTGGACCTGCATTCTTTCTTCATGTGCCCATCCTTCCCACAATTATGGCAAAATATATTTTCTGGGATTTGGGTGGCTGAGGCATCATGCTGGGAGCTGGGGCGTTGATACTACCAAACGAGAACCTTGGTGCCATCTCTGTCTGCTGTGTGGTGAGCATTTGGAGACATCTCTTCACTTCTCTTACTGTCATAGTCAAGACATCGAGTTTCGAGCTGCTGTCAGCAGGAGATGCCTGGGTGAACACCCCCTTCCCATAGCAGATGCAGTTGGATAAGGGTCGGTGCCTGTATTTGCAGGAGCGGCCTTCATAAAGAGACTGTTTTTTGTTTCCCTGAACTCCCTCAGCAGTTCATTCCATGGTGGCACACCCTCATTGGTCTCCACTTCGGAAGGGCCTTCCGATGCCGTGATCACTTGGGCTGCACTCACCCTAGAATTACAATCCCCCTCTTCATCTTCAACCTCCCAGAGTTCTTTTATCAAGTCACAATAGTCCGGGGGGTTACCCCTTCTATCTGTAAGTCTTAATTGAAGGAGCTACAATTTAGAATGCTTTGCATGTTGCAGTATGTACCCCAACCTCACATGGTTTAAGTCACTGGCAGCTACCGTACCTTTTCAGTAAGCCTTCTGCGGCGCTATTTCCAGATGAGTAACATATGCAGACAAACTTTCCCCTGGCCATTGTTTTGTACCTCGAAATTTCCACATCAAGTTCTCCCCTGACTCCGTGCTCCCAAAATTGCCTTCGAGTGCAGATAGGTACTTCTGGGCAGATGCATCAGGGTTTGTGGACCTCAGAAATGTAATGGCCTCTAGGGCGGGACCCCTCAAACTTTCTATGATCCTTTTCCATTTCTCAGCCTCCACATACTGCCATTCAGGTACCAAAGGAGCAACACAGTCTATCCAGGTCTCCCAATCATCTTCCCCTTGGGGAGTGGGGAGGGTGCCGGAGAAGATTCTCAACCTTTGGTAAGAGTCGTGACTAATGGCAGGTACAGACATAGGAGCCAGCATTGGCATGGGCACAGAAGGAGGGGCAATAACAGGTGCTGGAGTGGGAGGAGGTGTTGGGGGAGGAACACCGCCAGGTGGCAGGAATAGTTTCTTTAAGTCCTCCACAGTTTTCTCTTTCTCCAGCAACAACTTAGCAAATTTCTCCTCAAAAGTCTCAGATAGTGGGGTGGGCTCATTCTCCCCAGGGTCTTTACTGTCTTTAGTTATCACTCTCCAGGCAGTGAGGGCTCCTTCGGGGGTGATAGTCCGTGGCACTTTGGAACTGTCTACTGGGTCCTTACGCTCTACTAATGCCATGAAACTTTGGGCGAGCAGATTAGCCTGTCGACCCACCACCACAGGGTTTTGCAAACATTCAACCTTGGAAAGTGCTCCCTCTACAGTGATCTTATTGGTACTCAGGGGAATATCCAGGATAAGTATAGCATTTTGGAGGTTGATCTCCTGCCCAGTACACCACCCCACCAACTGGTGTACAGCCACCTCTGTTGGGGTAGCCATTTATTTTTAACAGCAATTCGCAAATTTGGCCACTAGAAGACACAAAATCCCAGCGGTGAGCCTCCAAAATGTAACCCCTAGGTGGCACTATCCCATGGGCTACTACCGCTGCCTGCTTCGCTAGTTGCAGGTTAGGGGCCTGAGTTCTGAAATGGGTGTCTCCACCCGGAGGTCAAGGTTGGTAGTGGTCAAGCTAACCTGGGCACAGCCCTTCGGGACACTGTAACCCCTCTCTTTCTCCTCTAGTGGCCTGAACACTGTACAATAATCACTTTCACAGTACCCCTGGTAGACCACATAAGTACCCACACTGTTTGCACTTACCACCAGGGCTGGTTCCTCTGGCTCGACCTTGGGGACCCCCTGTAAAACAAGGTTAAGCACAGCAAATAGCAACACTACAGTACTTTGAGCACAAACTGGAACCACAGTCAGATTACATGCAGAAAAGTTAGATCTGATTTATTCAGGGGACTTGAGCGGGGGCAAAATCAGGTTAATTAGCTTAAGGTTATATCAATCAAGCAGTTATGCATGCGCTTTGAGTCCCCACACAGTCCACCTCTGGGTACCCAGGTAGAAGAGATGGGCTAGCCAGGACAGTTGCCGGGTTGCAGCTGGTTGGGGTCCTGTGATGGAAAACACAACATGCATAGTACACAATATTTGTAATCTGGAGCCAGAGGGCTCAGTTAAGTAAAGAAGCGAAACAACAAGACAATCAGATGACACACTCAGATTAGGCTGTTGTTGTAGGGAGCTACCCTGGTATTTACTCACGATACCCAAGACTGGACACAGGCTGGGCGAAAATCGAGACTGCAGGTGGTTGATCTGGAATGCCAGGAGAAGCAGGGCCCACACAAGTCGCAGAGGTGTCGTTTCTGTTCAAGCGTGGAGCAGGGGTCTAATCCCCAAGGCAGGTCTCTTGTCGATGGCTTCTCTGTGCAGTGGGTAGTCTGGCTGGGCCAGTCTGGCAAAGCCCAGACTGCATGGAGACAAGTTCGGAAGCAGTCCATTTTGGGCTGGATACAGCTTCCAGCAAGTAGAACACAGTTCACACAGTGGGGAACTAACTCACAACCCACTAGCAGCTCATAGCACATTTACATGTACGAGAATTCTACTGTACCAGGCAAAGCACTCCCTGGGCACAATTGCAAAGTCTCTGCACACACTGGGAGCTTAGGGGTAGCTGGAACTCCTGACAGGCCGATCGCATTCAGCAAAAATATTCGGTCTTCTTCAGGTTGAGCCTGGCCCACTTCAGTAGCTTACTTTAGTCACACAAACTTGGATTTAGTCCAAAATAATTCTCTTATCTCCCTCTCAGGAGCAGCAGGCAGACATGGAGGCCAAACTCTCAGCCTTTTCATAGTTCTCCCAATCCACTCAAGATTGCTCTCAGAATCACTTCAGCTCCTTCTTGCTCAGCTTCCAGCTTAGTTCTAACTGAAAACTGCAAGCAGCCCTGGACTTCCCCAAGATCCAAAAGCTTTGGTTGGCTGATTTGGCTGTCAGTCAAAGCAAAAGCTCCCCCTTCAGTTGCAAAAAAGGCGCAAAAACTCAAGCCACAGTTCCTATAGATTTTGAATTCAGACAGCTCCTGTAGTCCGGCTACATTTTAGGTCCCACCAAAACTGATTGGTCCAATTTGCAGTCCAGAACCAAGATAGTGGAGACAAACAAAACAGTCCTTGCTACAAAGAAAGCAGGTTAGACAAACTACATTATCATTCTAAATGATTTTCAGCAGATAGTTACATCTTTCAACAGAGCTCCATCTCAGATTACTTATGCTGCAATCAAGCAGCTCTTAAAGAGACAGTGCACAGAGGCTATACAGGCACTCTCTGTCAATCACATTTAAACTGCTAAAATGCAGGACACTAGCCTGGCAGTGAGCATTTAGGCAAGCTCAAGGGAGACTTTTTGGGAATCTCCATTTATAGGGGGGGTTACACCTTGACCTGAATTGTTTTTAGCTTTATTGCACATTCAATGTACTGTTTTTTGTATACTGATGTCATTTGCTGTCTGTTACACCTGTAATGTTTTCCCTTGTAACCCCCTGGGTAATCCCTGAAAATAGTCATCTTTATGGCTAGTGCACCTACTCGGTAAACAAAACTAAATAAAAAGGTGGAGGAATACAAAAACCACCTATCAAAGCAATGCAGCTAAAGAGAAAGCCTCTACTTCTCAGAAAAACTCAAGGCGGAGGGGGAAGAGGTAGGGATTACTATCCCAGGGCCTTCTACACTATAACGAGGCCCATGCCCTTGGATTACTCTCAGATGAGAGGTTTCTTCAGGGGAAGAGGAAGAAGGGCTCAGAAACGTACTGACCCCACCCTTTCTTCAAAAACCCAGACTAAACAAAATCCCTGACTACAAGGCCCAGGTTGCCTCCCCTCTCCCAGCAGGAGGGAGGCTGACCCTACCTACACCAATGGCACCTAATCACCACAGACAAGTGGGTGCTAGAGGTGGTGGATCATGGACTAACCCTGTAGTTCAAAAAGTTTCCCACTAAGCAGGGACACTAGTCATTAAAATCTCTAAACCCTACAGAATGTTTCCTGCTGGAGTCAGAGGTAAAGTCACTTCTGTCTGCAAAAGCAGTGGAAAGAGTACCCTTCCCCCAGTGGGGAAAAGGCCTATATTCCAGGTATTTTCTCACCCAGAAGAAAACTGGGGACTGGCGACCCATCCTAGATCTCAGGTACCTGAACAAACACCTGTTCAATCTAAAATTCAAGATGGTCACACTTGCAGTGGTCATCCCCTCCTTGCAATAGGGAGACTGGTTAGCCTGCCTAGATTTCAGGTACACCTATTTTCACATCCCATTCAGGCCTTCCAACAGAAAATACCTCAGAGTCAGTCTGCCCTCTGGTCATTACCAGTTTGCAGCCCTACTTTTCGGCCTTTCTTCAGCTCCCAGAGTGTTCACAAAGTACCTGGCAGTTGGGGCAGCTCACTTCAGAAGACAGCAGGTGTCTGCCTTTCCCTATCTGGACAACTGGCTAATAGAGAACAAGTCTCCACAGAAGGTCAGAGACTCCCTCAGCCTCATGCAGTGCACCCTGGAGTCTGTGGGCTTTTTTATCAACACAGAAAAGTTCAATTTCAAGCCAGTTCAGCTGCTAGAGTTTATTTGAGTAGAACTGGACACCCAGCAAGCAAAGGCCCTGCTCCCTTTAGAAAGGGTGCACAAACTTCAAAACCTGGCAAACTCCTTTATTCTGTACTAGCCAAGGCCAGCAAAGCACTTACTGAGGCTACTAGGTCACATGGCCTCTACTACTGCCATGGTCAAGGGCGTAGCTACTGATACGCCTGACACGCCACGGCATGCTGCAGACCAGTGCTGGGGTAGCAGGAGCCGGCTGGTGTGCGTTCACAGATTTCCTTTGTCTTTTTTTTTTTTCGTGGGCTTTTCCCAGGGCCGTAAATAGTGTTTGCAAAGTTTGAAGTGGTGGGGGTGGGGGTGGGGTGGGGGTGGGGAGAGCTCTCTTCAATGACGTGCACGCCTGCGCCCTGCTGACTTGACTGCGACGTATATGCTTTGTTCTCAATCAGGTCCGCTGGTGAGGAAAAGGAGGCGTGACTAGTGAGGTGTGGGCCAGGTGAGCTCTCTTCAATGACGTGCACGCCTGCGCCCAGCTGACTTGACTGAGACGTATATGCTTTGTTCTCAATCAGGTCCGCTGGTGAGGAAAAGGAGGCGTGACTAGTAAGGCCTCTATAGGCTCTATAGGCCACAGTTTTCAGGACTTGGGGCACCCCAGAGATAGATCTCTTCACCTTCAACCTCAGCCACCAGATTCCACTGTATTGTAGCAGGACTCCTGCTCTAGGCACAGTGCCAGTGGATGCTCTGAACTTAGACTGGGCGGGAAGGTTCCCGTACACCTTCCCTCCATTCCCCTTGATCCTCAAGGTCCTCCTAAAGCTCAGGAGGTAGCTGACCACTATGATTCTGGTGGCTCCAGACTTGGCAAGGCAACCTTGGTACTCCCTGTTCCTTGCCCTGTCAGCCAAGCGTCCCATTCGCCTACTCTAGAGCCACAGTCACCTGACCCTGCCTCCGATGAGGATAGCATACCCCAGCATAGAGTCTCTTCACCTCAAAGCTTGGTACTTGAGGAGCTAGAGTTCCCAGACTCTCAATATTCAGAACAAGGTCCTGAGAATCCTTCGGCTGGCTAGGAAAACAAGCATCAAAAAGACTTATGCTTTCAAATGGAAGAGATTCTCTTTCTGGTGCAGAGACAGGCAAATTGACCCACTTCAAATCAGCCTGTCTTCTTTGCTGGACTATATGGTGCATTTGCAAGCATCAGGCCTTAGGGCCTCATCTCTGACGGTTTCTCTAGCAGCTATTTCGGCCTACATCTCTGCTGGTAAAGAGAAATCCATAATTTCTCATTTCATTTTCAAGAAATGCTTTGAAGGCCTGCTGCACCTTCAACCCCCACTTGAGGAGCCTGTCTTTCCCTTGGACTTGAACCTGTGCATAGTCAAACTCATGGAGACCCCCATTTGAGCCCATGGCTACTGCAGACTTAAAGTATGTCACTTGGAAAACTGTTTTCCTAGTGGCCATCACTTCAGCCAGAAGGATTTCACAGCTGCAAGCTCTCTGCACTGAACCAAACTACATTATCTCCCACAAAGATAAAGTAGTTCTTAGAACAAATAGTAAGTTTCATCCCAAGGTAGTGTCCGAATTTCACCTGACTCAATCCATAACACTTCCTGTCTTTTTTCACAGACAAATTCACTCCTGGTGAGTGGAGGCTTCACAGCCTGGATGTTAAAAGGGCACTAACCTACTACCTGGAACATACCAAGCAGCTCAGGGCCTCTCATACCCAGCTCTTCCTCACCTATGGCAGCCCAGCCTCCAAGAGGACCATCTCTCGCTGGCTAGTCTATTGCATTCAATTCTGTTATGGTAAGGCTGGCATGCAGCCACCTCCAGGCCTCAGGGTCCACTCCACTAGGGGCAGTGCTGCCTCAGTGGCAGCTGCAAGGGACATTCCCTTGCTCGGCATCTGCAAAGCAGCTATTTGGATGACTGTACACACTTACACAAAGCACTATTGCTTGGATGTACAGTCCAGATCAGATGCCAGATTTGGCACAGCAGTGCTGCAGAACCTGTTTCCTAAGTAGGTTCTGTTCCCTCCTCCCAACTTCATTGCTTTGTAGTCTGCATTAGTCAAGCATACTGAGGGATTCCTGGGGTGAGAAGAAAAACTTACTTACCATAGTAATATTGTTTCTTCCAGGGGATCCCTCAGTATGCTTGACCTCCCACCCATTCTCCCCTTACATAACCTGACTTAGATAAGTTCTGCAGTCCATGCCTTAAACCAGATTTCTTACTTTGTTCTTTTTTCATGCTTTTCTAGCTTTTTACGTAGGTTAGGGATTTGGGGCCTTTTGTCCCTCTACCTTCTAAATTAATCTGACTGGCCTCCAGCACAACCTACAGGCAGTACACTCTTACTACAACTTCATTGACTAATTATTTTTAGTCATTAGCATGAACTCCACCTCCAGAGCAGCTGGTATAACTTCATTAGTCAAGCATAGCGAAGCATTCCCTGAAAGAAACAATATTACTATGGTAAGTATTTTTTTTCTTGTCAGACGCAGGGTTACAATACTCCTCCATTAAAGTGCACTTGTCTGCTATATCAGCCCTTCATGTGCCCATTGTTGGCCATACTGTGGCCCAGCTGGATGTGGCCGTACATTATTGCGAGGCATTTTACATTTGAAGCCCCCCTATCTGCAATCAAGTAATGCCTTGGGACTAGAATTTTGTGTTAGAGAAACTTACTTTGGCTCCTTTTGAGCCAGCTGTGACTTGTGTTCTGTTGCAAAAAGCATTATTTTTAGTTGTTTTTACTTCTGCTCGAAGGATTTCAGAGCTACAGACTCTCATGTGTGAGTCTCCTTATTTTGTTATCTATAAAAACAGGGTGTCCTTGCGTACGGACTCTAAGTTTCTACCAAAGATGGTGTCTGAGTTTACTTTAAATCAATCTATCCACCTGTCAGCTTATTATCCAGAGTATGTCACTCTAGATGTGTATAGACTACTTAGATAGTATACACACCATATAAAGGACTGCAGAAAGTCCTCTCAGTTGTTTGTTTCTTTCTCCCCTGAGAAAGAAGGTATTCCAGTTTCCAAACCGTGTTTGTTCAAATGGTTGGCCAAGTGTATTACTTTTTGTTACAGGAAGTTGGTAAGAAACTTCCTGGGGTTGTTTGTGGTCACTCAACCAGAGGCATGGCCACTTCTGTTACCTGTTACAGGAACATTTCAGCCACTGAAATCTGTGTTGCTGCAACTTGGAGTACTGTCCACACTTTCACAAAGCACTACAGTCTGGACATTGCCGGCGGATTCAGCCTGACTGTGCTTCAGGACCTCCTTTCTTAGACCTATAGCTTCCAGCCACCCAGACTGGCTCTCTGTCAGTACTGCTTGGGATTCATTCCATAGGTGTTACCTGATGCAAGAGGTATCCTCAAAGAAGATAGAACAGTTGTGTAAGAACTTACTGCAACAGTAGATCTTCAAGAGAATCTCTTGCATCAGATCATGCCAACCCACCTTCCGTCCCCCTTAGACTCAGAGCTTCCAAGTCTCTCTCTCTCTCTCTCTCTCTCTCTCTCTCTCTCCAGGATGGTATACCTTTTGTTGCCACTCACCTGCTGGCGAGTATCTCCAGCTCTCCCTTGGTTTCGGATGGGCTCTCTTTTGCAACTGAGGAGGGCGCGAGGCCAACCATGTTTATGTAGAATGAGTGACATCAGTGTATGACACTGTCATGGGTGGCCCCTGGAAGACTGCTAGCAAAAAAGTGTCCGTGTGGTCCTAGTGCCTGTCGGGTTTAGTTACACAGGTGTGACATGATGCAAGAGATTCTCTCAAAGATCTACTGTTACAGTAAGTTCTTAGTAACTGTTCTACACACTCTTAAGATTCTTGAATGTTTAAAATCCCCTATAATCATTACTCATATGTGAGAGCAGGGCTTCAGATAAGGTGAGTACCGACATATTTTGCTCACCTCATTTTAGGAAATATTCTTCAGAAAATTCTTTTAATGAGTACCAATACTAACCCAACATCTGAAAATGCTCCACGCTTCATAGAATAATGCTTCATAGAGTAACTGGTGAATCAAAAGGAACAGTTTTGTCCAGATTTACAGCACTCATATGCATCCCAGATTTGTTTTACTCACTATATTTTAAAACTGGTGAGTAAATTAGTCCTAGATGCCAACATTATCTGGTGCATTGTGTGAGCGATATGTGTATATGGATCCTGACTGAGTTGGCAGCTCCTATATGCACCCAAACAGTGTTTTTGTATTAAAAAAATAAATAACTAAAAATAAAAGCCAAACCACAAAATTACTGTGTGGCCAGCAAGTGTCATTTAGTGTAAAAAAAGATACAAATGCTTGACTGCTAAATATCCAGCATGAACACTCTATGTGAGTTGAGGCAGAAAAGGAGGTTCCACACCCCGACTCCTGCAGATGAATCCAGCACCTAGGTCTGTTGAAGCCAGATATGTTCAAAAATAGTTTTTGACTGTAAAAGAAGAGCATCTCAAACTGACGAAGCAGCATGCCACAGAAAAAAAACCTCACACAATTCTCTTTTCTTTCAAAAGCAGCCAAAAAAAGGCTCGGAGTTCTACTGATAAGTCAAAGGTGCCAGCCTGCAAAACAATCATAAAAGATGCATCATCAGTCATTCTGTGTGAGTTCCCATGTGTGTAGGGGGTCTCTGTTCAGCGGGCAGCTTGTAACAATACTCAGAAAAGGGTGCCAGAAGAAAAAAAAACATGGCAAGAGATAAAGAACATTTCACTTTCACTTATCTATGCAACTTGGGTAAAACTCTACCTGCCACACTAATCTCAAATTGTGAATTACCAAAACAGGATTGAACACAGTGTGAGGAGGGGGTCTCTATTGAGCGGTCTGCTCATAACTGGACTCAGACTGTGGCGCCAAAAACAATAAAAAATGCAAACAGCAGTTCACTTTCACTTCTACCACAACAGTGATACAGCTCTGCCTGCCAGTCTAATCACTTAAAGTGAAACTCTAAACACAGAATTTAAAAGAATATAGATGTTTGGATGTTACAAGAATTTTTTTCCTTTTGTCGAGTCAATTGAATGAGGAAAATATTTTATTTCTGACTGCATGGGAGTTATAAATGTCATTAGAGCTTTCATCTGGAACACATCGTGTGAGCTAGGCTTTCACGCCGGACTGAATAGCTGAGCCGAAATGCTGGCAGCACTAGGACAAAAACGGACAGCGTTAAAGGGAAACATCCATGTCAGTAAACCTCACACCCCAGTGAGGGGCACCTGCCGATTAGCATTTTCGCCCTTTGTATAAAAATCTGGGTACCTCCTCCTGAAGTAATTTTATCTGATTGATCCTGCTGTTAGTCCCACTGGCATTTTGAATGGAGCGCCTCTAGCGGCTCATCCCATAATCGCCTGCTAGTGTTGCTCGGATAGCATCCTAGCAATTACGATGCTGTGGTTTGGCAGGATAGTGGATCCGGTTGGATAGCAGCACTATCTGACCGTAGATCCAACCCCCTGGGTCCAGGTCGGAGCCCACATTATCCAACATGGGATCCCTGGATCCAGTATCGGATCCCTGGATCCAACGTCAGATAATGCAGGATCCGATCTAGGATCTGACCTCCAAAGTCAGTCGGATCCCACTCGGATAGTGCAGCTATTCGATGGATCACAGTTGGATTCACAGAGGCACTATCCGAGCAACACTATCACCCACAGCTGATGTCAGAGCTGGGGAGCCACTGCGGAAGCATGTATAGTGTTAGCTCATGGATGGAGCTATTAACAGCTCTGGGTTTGCCATTTAGAGGTCTCGGTGCTATACCGAGACCAAGTATAGACTGGAACCAGTCTATACTTGATTTTGGTATAGCACTGAGACCTCTAAGTGGCAAACCAGAGCTGTTAATAGCTCTGTCCATAGCCTAACACAATACACACTACCGTGGCTGCTCCCTGGCTCTGATGTCAGCTGCGGGTGATTGTGGGATGCACTGTTAGAGACTCTCTATTCAAAATGCCAACTGGAGTGATGGTAGGATCAACCAGATAAAACAAAATTACTTCAGGAGGAGGTACCTTAACTTTTTATACGGTGGGTGAAAACGCTAATCGGTGGCACCCCACACTTTGGGACTTATTGACATGGACACTTCCCTGTAAAATAAAATCTTGTTACTGCAACATAGAAATAAAACACCAGACAATGTTTTGGAATTAATCTTTATTAAACAGACACATCCATTTCCCGTCTCCTTTAAGATGTTCTTCTTTTATTAGTTTACTGTGCTGTCCAGCAAGTCGAAGAAGAAGACCAAAAGATCCTCCATTTTCTGTTGATGCATTTGTGGAAAGATTTTGTCCAGCGACCGACATCAGCTTTGTTTTTCCTGTCTTGGACCTAGCCATGAACATGGACTTCTGGGACACATGCTTCTGTATGGATTTTCACACTTCAGAGATCTGCATGTTGAAATGGGATCGTGACACCCCTGCCTTCAGAGGCAGGCATTGAACCAGAGCATCCAAGGTAAAGAAACAGGACCCTTCCCTTGGGTCCCTTCCATGAACTTCTAGGTCTTTGGAAGTGCAGGATTCTCCATGACCTCACTGTGCAGAGGCATTGGAGACCCAGATAGCTAGGTCTGGTGGACAGACAGCTCCTTCCGGGTGGTTGACTGAGAACCTGGCACAGTCTGTTCACCTTGAGCAACAGACGTTCCTGTGACAGAACCACAACTATATTCCCTTTCTGCCCCTGTGGACACCTCAACACTGTCCTCTGGTGCCACTTACACTGTTGTCACTGTTCACAGTGGCAACTGTGGTCAGAGTCGGGTTGGTGCTGGGCCTTCCTCTGACACCATTCACCCTTAACAAGGAACCAGTACTGGATCTGGGTCAGTTCCATGGACTAATGCTACAGAGAGTCAGACTGAGCCCAGTTCAGGGTTCATTTTCTGACCTGCCTGGGGCCAACGCCTCATCTTCATTGATGTCTCTGTCTGAGGATAACAAATCTTTTCTCTGCTTGGCATCTTCTGCTGACTACATGCTGTATCAGCGATTTGGTGTTGAAATGCTTTAGGCATCAGACCTCCCACCTTACTCAAGTTGCAATCCATTTGCCCTGCCATTGGGACTTCTTAGAGTTCCCAATACAGACACCACTGTCATTCCTCCATGGTCTACAGCCATGGATGAGGCATCCAGGGCTCTGTAGAGATGTCTCTTCTCTACCTCTCCCATCCCCAGGGATATCCATGTGCGGTATCGTGCACACAGTTGGTCTGCAGGTGACATTCCTTACCCCATATCAGGGTTTCAGGTGTTGCAAACCCTGAGTGGGTCACAGTGCCCTAGTGGGACCAGCTCCCTGAATCAAACTCTGGGGAGTTCAAAGCTTCAGGGAGGAAGGTTTTTACTTTGGTGCCCTCTTAAGTGCATTACTGCACATCATGCTCAAATGGTGGCCTACAGTTGCCACCTGTAGTTGCAGGTCTGTGGATTGTTAGCTGCTTTGCTGCAGAGCAAGTTAACAAGGCAGGCCACTGACCTTTCAAAGTGAGGCCTAGAAGTAGAATGACACCAGTCAAGGACATCTTATGGTATCAGTGAAGTGGCTTGTGGGAACTGCAGTCTGTCTCAGGCAGACGGGGTGGCTTGCCTTGTACTGGCTGGCACCACTGGCCTAGCAGAAGGTGCCGAATAGGGATGTGTGAAATTGGAAAATTTCACTCAGTGAAATATTTCATGTAATTAGCGCATTCTGCGAAATATTTCGCTGTGCGAAATGCAAAATTTCACCCACAGATGAACACGAAATTTCACCCTCAATGGAGAAATTTAAGCTCAGTGAAACAAATTTTGCACCAGCGGTGAGAGTTCACCACCCACGGTGAAATTTTGCCACCTGCGGGAGTAATTTCCCCTCCCGTGGTTAAATATTATGACCACTACCCACTGGCCAAAATTCTCCCTGGTGTCCAGTGGTGCACCCCGGCCGTCACAGGCCATAACAATATTAAATAAGAACTCCCCCCACAAAGTTACCCTGCACCCCTGATTTGTTTTATTTAAAAAAAAAAAGTATCCTCCACTCCCTGGTGTCTAGTGGTCCCCCCAGCCATCACTAGCCTTTGCTAATATTAAGTAATTACCCCCCAAGTTACCTGCTGCCTCCATCTGTTTTATAAAAAAAAAAAAAATCACCCTCCACTCCCTGGTGTCTAGTGGACCCCCTACTCCATCAATAGATATCAATGTACCCCAGCTCCCCCAGTAACCCGATCAGGCCACCAGCACAGCCCTCCACTCACTTCCATGGCTGGCAGCCCGACTGAGCACCACTGAGTGCTTGAATGAATGAAATGAAAGAGAGCACATGCTCATTCATTCTCATTCATTCAAGTGCCGGTGGTGCTCAGTCAGGCTGCGGCTGTGGAGGTGAGTGGAGGATCTGCTGGTGGTCCCGACTGGGTTACTTTGGGGGACTGGTGGGTGCTGATATCTGTTGATGTGGTGGGAGTGGGAGGTCCACTAGACACTAGGGAGTGGAGGGTGATTTTTATTTTTTTATAAAACAGACAGAAGCAGGGGTAACTTGGGGTGCTTATTTAATATTATAACGGCCAGTGATGGCGGTGGAGACCACTAGACACCAGGGAGTGGAGTTTTTTTTTTTTTTTAAATAAAGCAAATTGGGGGTGCAGGATATCTTATGTGTGTGGGGGCTAGTTCAATTGGACTTGTGTGGCAGTGGCTATGGGCGAAATTGCGGGCAAAATTTTGTTGCAATTTCATGTACCGATCGCCAGTGAAATTGTCGATTTCAGTAACTTGGCGGTAAATTTAATTTCGCATCTCTAGTGTCGAACTTGCATTTCTAGGGGGGCTCATTTCTTCTCTCCTATACCACAGGAGTACCTGCCTAGCCCTGACCAGTAACAGGTTTCACCTGACCTGCAGGAGCCCTTTCCCTCAGGTGCTCTCCCCAACTTAGAGGATTAAGCTTATTCTGTACCTTCATGGTCAGCCAGCTTATCTCTTATAAATGGGGAAGCTTGGTATTCTTACCTCTAAGTTGGACTCAAGGGAGAAGATTGATTCTGGATAGTCATTAAAGTTTTGTACTGTACTTGCCGTAACAGGTGATCTTTCAGAATATATTTTCCATTGAGTACTACACCCCCCCCCATCCTCCTCTCAATGGTGAGCCAGGGCCTCTGAGCAGCTGACCCTGTTCATGCTAACGCATGTTCAGTTCATTTTTTTTTCTGTCACTCTCCCCCTTTTCTTCTTTTCTGCCTCTTCCAGGTGGGACCTAGGCTATAAAGAAAACAACAAAAGCAAAAAAAAGGGATCCCCTTTTTCCTGTCCAGGGTACATCCTCACGGTGACTACCTTGGGTATATCCCTATGTAAGCAATAATATCTGACAGGGTGGGCATTATTGGAAAATACCGGGGAGTAATGAGGCCCAACACCGCAGGCAGAAGGCCTTACAGCCCTTGGAAGGTCGGGTGTTTCCCAATAATGCCCACCCTGGAGGGTAGCGCTTAGAATATGGGCATCTTAGTAAATTTTAATTAAGTGATAAAATAAGAGAGTGAATGAGTGTAAAAATGAATAGATGTAGTAGAAAAAAAAACCTTTTCTTGAAAAAGTAGTCCATATGTTTGTAGGCTGTCCCAGCTCCTGCTGCTCCTCCCACAGAGCCATTCTGATCTACTGCCCCCCCCCAACACACACACACACACTGCCACCTCAGCAAGAAAAGGGGTGTCTAAAAAACATTTCCCCAGCAGTCCCTGGGCATCATTTTTAAGTTCTGCCCCCTTTCTGCAAGATTGTTTTTCTTTTTTTTATTTGGTTGTGGTCAGAAGATGCGCCTGCTAAGCGCGTGACCTTGCGTGACCCCAATGGAAGTGGATACCTGCATCTGGGATGAGGGACAGCCCCGAGGTGAATTTAAATTTAAAGCGGCAGCTTGACTAACTGTGGGGGCATTGTGCTGTGAGGGAGTTGCTTGCTCTCCTTTTGAAAACCGCGCTTCCCACCATGAAGCCAATCGGACTGACGGCTTCCTTTTTCTTTTCATTCAGTGCGGTAGTACAAAAGCGTGGTCAGGAGAGTGGTGCATTTGTAAAAGAAAACGGCTGTAAGAAATAGCTATTTTCTCACGTTTCCCAACTGCAAAATAATTGGAATGTGTGCTTTCTTTTTTTTTTAATTAAAGATCAGCTGACACTGAGGTAAGGAGTGTTGGGAGACCAGTAGCTCTTGCTAAGTGAGAGAAAAACATGGTGGGGATTTGAAATGTAATTGGGTGCTTTCAATCAGTGAGGAAGCAGGTTGGGCACCAGTATACAAGTGTACCTGGTGAAGTGGCACTTGGACTGGTACTTATTTTTTCCTGGGCATCTGTTGAAAAATAGATGCCCAGGTTGGAGCTGCTTTCAGCCAATAAGAATGGAGAATCCATTCTTGCCATTTTCTAATAGTTGCTAAATGCAGCCTTATACCCTGTTGGTATTCATTCAGTTCTAACTCCCCGTGATAGCAGCCCTATCTGTGGACTTATGCTCTATGAGCAACAGATTGGGTTCAGTATGGAGTGCCCAGATCCATCTCTAGGATATGTCCCTGTGCCTACTGGCAGGAGGAGAATATCTGTTGGTAGCTGACTTATTGCTGCAGTAGCTTATTTTTATTACATGTTTTGCATCTTGTTTTCTTCTCAGTTTAACTCCTGTTATGCCCTCATAGTAGTTATTTGCTATTTCAGTATGCCCGGTAGAGTCAGAAGAATCAAGAGAGAGTGGCACATTTTACTACTCCTAAATGGGGTCTTTGTAGCCTTGTAGGCCCTGTGGTGTCACAACTACCAGCGGTTTTGTTTTGTTCTGCCACTCCCCAATGCAGGGGGGGGGGGCTACTTAGCTGATGTATCTAGGACTACTGCTTTCTTCCCACTATCTTTTTACCAGCCTGACAAAAATGTCTGCTGAGCAGTGAGGCTTTCTGTTGAGGCTCTGGTTCATATTCACAGACTACCTATTCTTCTGTGCCACCTTAGGTGTGCCCTTTTCATTTCTGAGAGTTGGTAGGTGGGGTTTATTTATTTATTTCCAGTATCCCTTATCTATCCCTTAGTGCTAGCTTGCCACACGCCCCAGCTTGTTTTTCTTCCACATTTGCTTCTCTCCTGTTGAACAGAACTGAGGTAAGTGAGGAACACAGAAACACAGACAGTGACGATAGAAAAAGGCCAGTGGTCCTTCCAGTCTACCTGAGTTCAGTATTAAGCCCTGGGATCTATTGTTCCTCCAGTGTCCTAGCCATCCCTCCCATTCTCCCCTCCGATTCTGTCACCCTGAGCAACCACTATAGCTTTCACTCTGTCCCAGCCGTGCTTGAACCACTAATGGTTTTCGCATCCACCACCTCAGCTGGCAGATTGTTCCATGGCTCCACCACCCTTTTGATAAAATAACATTTTCTCATGTCCCTCCTGAACCTCCCACCTGTCAGTTTCCACTCATGTCCATGTGACCAATAGTTAGTATTCAAGCTAAGTAGTCCCCTGCAGTTCATCTTGTTAATCCCTTTTAGGAACTTGAAGGTCTCTATCATATCTCACCTCTCCGTTCTGATCTCTAGCAAGTACATGTTCATTGCCTTGAGGCACCCCACAATGGAACTGCCCTGCTGGTCTGATTTATTATTGTTTCTCTGGCTGCACCATTCATAGCCTACCCCTATCCTTCCTGAGGTAAGGACTCCAGAACTATTCACAGTACTCCAGGTGAGGCTTCAACCAGGGATCTTTATAGAGGAAGTATTACCTCTCCCTTTCTGCAATAAGTAGCCATTCCGCTACATCCCAGCATCCTACTTGCCTTGCTGCACTGACTCGATTGCTTTATGGAGACACTGATGATAACTCCAAGGTCTTATTCCTCAGCCCTAATACTAAGTTTCACCCCTCCCATCCAGCACTCCATCCTGGTGTTCTTGTTCCCTAGATGTATTACCTTGCACTGCATGGCACTGAATTTAAGCTGCCAAACTCTTGACCACCCCTCTAGCTTTTGAAGGTCTGTCTGTGTTTCCATTATTTCCTCATCACTGTCCACCCTCCCACAGAACTTCGTGTCTTCTGCAAAGAGACATAACCTGTCCTGGATTCCCTCACCAGCATAGCTGATGAGCATGTTAAAGAAGACTGGACTTGGAACAGATTCCCGTGGAACTCCACTCATAACCTCCCTCTCTTCTGATTTAACCCCATTGACCACACCCCTCTGCTGCCTCCCCTTTAGGCAGTTACCTACCAAATTTACTGTGACCTTAGCTGCACCCAGATCTTCCATCTTCTTCAGCAAGCATCTGTGAGTTGCAGAGTCGAAAGTCTTGCTGAAGTCTAGAGCTGCCAAAGACTTGAGCATTTTTCACCCTAATGCTCGGAGCCTTCTTCATAAACTGGATCTGCTGTCCACATGGGTTTTGCAGTTCTGTCCTGATATCCCATGTGTCCCCGAATCTTGGGTCTCTCCCAGGATCCCAGATTCTAACCTGGCACTCCCTGACTATCAACTTTTCAGACAGGACAAGGGTAAATGTGGGGGTGGAGCTGCTGTTGTTACACATCAGAGCCTCTGCTGCAAGTTGTCTGTCAGAGAGGCTGTATCATCCTCCCATGAGTTTCTCCTTATTAGGCTGTCATTCCCCCTCCTCTGTGCCCATTTTCATTGATATAGTCTATGCCTCACCCAAAATCTCATCCACCTCATTGGCTGAATCGGTCACTACTATTGCCTCCCATTCTGCTGCTGGTGAACTCATTATTCTGAGGGATTTTAATGTTACTTGGCCGTCCCCAGCCTCCAAGTCAATCAGCCAGAAGACTGAGTTCCTTAATCTCACACAGATCATCTGTTGATATTACTTAGCCCAACCCACAATCAGAAAACCACACCCTTTTGGACTGGGTTCTCTCCCTCCATCCCCATCATATTGTTGCAGCTGGTATATTGCCTGACGTCTTCAGCGACCACTGCATGACATTCTGCATCTGGATGATCAGACACCCTTCATTCTCTCCAAATACATCTGTAGCAGTTCCCTCAGGTCACTCAACACTCAGGCCCTATTGTGTGAGCTTGCTGCATTAGATTGATGATCTCCCTTCTACAGCACATCTGGCATTGACATTGCCCTCTGTTTGCTTCACTCTATATTCTGTTCAATCTGGGATAAACATGCCCTGCTCAAAAAAATCTCGGATAAAATCCCATCATCACCCGGGATTACCCCTGAACATGTTGATCAATGCAAGACCCGTGATCTTGCCTGATCATGTTGTGGATCCTCACTGACCTCCCCAGGTATAGGTTTTGCAGGAATTTCTGTACAAAGGTTATCAAGCCTGTGTAATTGCAATACTTCAAGACTAACCTCCAGAATAACCCATCAAAATTCTGGAAGGTAATTTACTCACTTGTTGACTTCCACCCAATCTTGCTCCTCAGTTCTACTTGATTCATGGTTCACCTGTGTCTGAACGTTCCTCTGTTGCCTCGTGCATTAACGAGTTCTTCACCACTTGTACTCTATTTCTTCTTCCCTGCCTCTCTCAACTCCTTCATACCATACTTCGTATTCCCTCCCCTCAGAGAGCTTCCACTTTTCTACTGCTACCACTCAAGAGACCCTGAATGCCCTATACTCTCTTAATTTCTTCAAGTCTCGCCCAGACAAACTTGATCCTAGACATCTGCATATATCTGCTCCTGCCATCACATCATCTTTGATGCATCTTTTCAACTTCTCTTGCTGCCTCAGTGTAGAACCTCAGACCTGGAAGATGGCCAAAGTTATACCAATACAGAAGGGGGGGGGGAATTCTCCTCCAGCAACTACAGGCCTATTTCCCTCCTTTCCTCTCTAGCCAAGTTGTAAGAGAAGCTTGTTCACTGTACCCTCTCCAGCTTCCTCTCCTCTTCTGATTTCCTCTCCCCATTCTAGTCTGGGTTCATGAAAGATCACGCCACAGTCTCCTCCCTGTTGCATGTGACTGATTATATCCTCTTAGGAATGGATCAGGGTCGCATCACAACTGCCATATTCCTCAATCTGGTGAAGGCCTTTGGCTCACCCTTTCCTTCTGAAATACAAACAGACCACTTCTCAGTGCAGCTAAGCCTCTGCCAGGCATATTTTAAATCAAGGCTGGAAATTAGAAAGAAAACATGTGGCCCACAGGGAATTGAACCCAGACCCCTGGCAATACTTTTTCAGTGCTCTAACCATTAGGCTATGGGCTCACATGATTAGCAGGTCTAGGCCTTCCTTAAATCTACACAAATTCCTTTCTCAAGTGTTGCGCAATCCTGCAACTTAGGAACATATCAGAAATACAAATAGACCACTTCTCAGTGCAGCTAAGCTTCTACCAGGCATATTTTAAATCAAGGATGGTATGAGAAAAAAAAGTGTGGCCCACGGGAATTGAACCCAGACCCTGTAATACTGTTCCAGTGCTTTAACCATTAAACTGTGGGCTCACATGGTTAGCAGGCCTTAGGCCTTGCTTAAATCCATACAAATTCCTTTCTCAAGTGTTGCGCATCCCTGCAACTTAGGAACATATCAGAAATACAAACAGACCACTTATCAGGGCAGCTAAGCCTCTGCCAGGCATATTTCAAATCCTTCCGAATAAGCTGGGTATGGCTTGCCTCTCTGCTCAGCTGTAGATTGGCTCTGTTCTTACCTCATGGGCCGACCACAGTCTTTTTGGGTAAGTAGTGCCCTGTCACCTCCTCTTCCCATCCAGGCAGGGGTCCCACAGAGCTCTATCCTGGGCCCCATACTCTTCTCCATTTTCCTCCATGACCTGCCTTCAGCCTATATCAACTCACATATTCACATGTATAGATGACACAGTTATCTACACTTCTGGCCTCTCCACCACTGACATTGAAGGTCTGCTACAGCTAGAGTTACACAATGTTTTATGATGGTTCCAGTCTAACCGGCTTTGGGTCAATACTAAAAAAAAAAACAGTATCCCTGACCTTTGCACCAGCCCAAAACTGGTCAAACTCACCTCAGTGCCTGCTTTTTCCACCTTGGATGGCTCCCTACTTGAAGTGGTTCCTTCCTTCAAGTACTTTGGTATGTGGCTTGGCAGTAAACTTGACTTCTGTGTCCACATATACACCATCCATGCCAAGCTGTGTCCTAAACTTGGTGCCTTATACAGAAATAAAGATAACCTTTCCTTACAGGTTCACCATGAGCTTGTCATCAAAATTATGCTCCCTGTCTATGACTATGCAGATGTGGTCTATGGGTCTGCCCCCTCCACCTCCCTAGCCAGATTGGATTCCCTCTGTAACTCCTGTCACTTTTCAACCAACTCACCCTCTCAAACTCATCACTGCTCACTTTGCTTGTCCCTATCCATCCTTCCCTTTCCATCTCGTCACCAGGTGCACGGTGTCTTCTTTATATCTACATCCTGGTTTGGGTCCCTTCCCTTCTACCTCTCGTTGCTCTTCTCCATTGTTTCTTCTGCCTCTTGTTCCCTCGGCTCCAGGGACCATCGCACCTTTGCTTTGCCACATCCCCCTACCTTTTCTGGCTAATCAGCCTTTGACTATTGTCTCCCCTCACTTTGGAACAGTACTCCTCTTCCCTTTATTTCACTGCCTCTCCTGCCCCCCTCAGACACCAACTGAGACTCCTTCCCCTTCCCCTTGATCCTGTTTTCCTTCCTCCTAATAGTCCTCCTTACACCTTCTTTTTTGCTTGATCAGTTTTGCACTTTCCATAGTCATTGTGTGTTTTGACTTTTGCATCTTCTTGTTACGCTGTATTTATATAAGCTGTGTAATGTTTTTATCCTTTGCTCCCCTTCCCCGGCTCACACCTGGAAATGAGCCCAGCTCATTATGCCTTTCCCGGTCACCAGTTTTTAAATAAATAAAATAAATAAAATCCTTAGGTTTAATCCTTTCAAAACCCTCTGTTCTGAAAATGGTGTACTATCCATGTCCCTGACCCTTACTTACCTGTGTGTGTTCCCTCTGGCAATGTCTCCAGTGGTCTCCACTGTGAATAATGAACAAAAATATTTACGTATTCCTGCCATTTCCCTGTCTCCCTCCACCCATTCTTACCTGCCCCTTGGTCTCACCACTTCCCCCTGTCTTCTTTTTTCATAGCTGTATCTAAAGAATGTCTTGTCCCCCTTCCTCACCCTTTCTACAATACTTTCCTCCATCTGTGCTTTTGCTCTTCTCACTACCTTGCCAGCCTCCATCAGTTTCTGAAGTAAACTTACCTGTCTTCACCAATCCGACTTTGCATTATACTTTTCAAAGGACATCCTCTTTTCCCTCAATGCAGCCCCCACCTCCCTTGAAAACCATAGAGGTTGCCTTCTCCATTTGCTCTTGCTAACCTCCTTGAGCTCATTAGTTGTGCCTCATTTTTGTTCCTTGCCCCCCTGAGGCCTCCCTCCCTCAAGTTTGTCCTTCTCTGTCCTAATCCTGATGTGGACCCACATTGTCCAATAGTCGCTGTTCTCTAGAGATTCCCTTATGATAACTGCCCCTGTGCTGTCCCTGTTATACAGCACAAGGTCCAGCACTGCTCCCTCTCTAGTGAGTTCCCTAATAAGTTGACTCAAGAGGGCCCCCTTGAAATGATCCAACATGGTCTGATTCCTAGCGGATGCTGCTGTTGTTAAGCTCCAGTCCACATTGGGCATACTGAAGTCCCCATCACAATCAGTCACTATGATGCATGCTGTTGGCAGGGAGGAGCACCCAAAACAGGGTCAAGGAGGCTGGAAGAACTGATCAACCCAGACCCGGGCCATACACCCCTGGAGCCCATTGCTACCACGCTGCTGCCTTGAACGTGTGATGGAGTGACGTTGGTCAGTACCAACGATGATGATATTGACGAGACTGAGATCAAAATCTGTAGCTGCCAAGGCCCAACAGAGGGGGAGTTATGTATATCACTGATCTGGGTTCCAAACCGCCATGGGATGAACAGGAGCAAAGACAACTGGTGGGGGCTGCACTAGACTCAACCAGGAGTGTGACCTCCATCAACACCATTGTCCAAGTGAGGGACAAATACTCATCCTCTGACTTGTGGTCAATAGGAACCACCTCCAGTTCATTGACCTTTGACTGCTTGACCAGTAACTCCATTGGGGTACCACCAAAGTTGTTACAGATTCCTTGATTAGGAACAATCTCGTCTAAGGGAACCAAAAGATCCAAAAGTGAAGGAATGTTTCCTCTCCCTCAGTCAATCATGGTACCGCTTCTTGCACTTTTGATAATAGGGTGCGCTATCATCCTTATCAGAATTGGAGTTTAAGAAGAAGACAAGTTCCTGAAACTCCAAGTGGCTCTGTAGAGTTACTGGCTCCACAGTCCATTGTCGCACCAGAAGCAAGCTGAGGAAAAAAGATTCCCCCATTGCGGCTTCCGCCATGGCCTGTAACTGCATCGCCAAGACCATGGTCACTGAGGCATTTTGTTCTTTAGGCCTGCCTTAGAGGGAGCACACCCTCCATTTGTCATGCAAAGATGGGTGCATGGCCTGACACAAGGTATAGTCACCGACATTGCCTCAGACAATAGACATGTGTGTCATTCCCGTCTGTGACTGACATTTTCTGCCAGCATAACAGACATCTCTAGAATCCTGGCTTTTTGCATTCCATCTTCTGATTCATCAACAGAGTGGTAATGGGAAGACAGGAGATGTGTATTAACCTGGGTCTGGGTTATGAACATAAGGGTGCAATCCCTACATGACGCATAGGCAACCCTAAGTCAGAGAGCCATGCTTCGGGGGTCATGATCATAAGGGCCAGCATGTTCATAAGGGCCATTGTCCTTGCCATTTTGTTCATAAGGGCCATTGTCCTTGCCATTTTGCTGTCCCCCCATGCTAGTAGGGGAATTTCCCCTTGCTTTGCCAACCTCATTTTATCTACGACATGTACCTGTTGTACTGTTATGACTTTCAATGTTTAGAATTATGATCCTTTAATATACTGTACTGCTGTTTAAAACTATATTTTGTAATGCAGTTAATTACTACTTATTTCCTCTCCAATTGTACTAAGTTCCCTAACCCCCCCCCCCCAACCTGGAAGCATTGGAAAATGAGCTGTTATCAGTTCAGTATGTTCTTCCTGCTAAAACTTGAAATCAGTTTCAATCATTCAGAAGAGCCATTCTTCAGAGAGCCATGCTTCGAGGGTCCCGTGGACCCCCCATAGCATGCACAAAAGAGGAGCACACTCCTTAAGCACTCGATCTCTCAGCCATTTATGCAGGTATGTGCACAGCCGGTCCAAAGGAGTGGCCAGGGGACATGCCCACATTCTGTGTCATTCACTATGGTGTGGAGTGTTGGGTGAGGGGGCCACAGGCTATAGGAGCAGGGACCCTCCCGTAGCCACTGTGCACCCCCAATGAAGTGCACCACTGTCTGTGGCAGAAATGACCCCTTCCCCTCACCACCATGCTGGCCCAGCCCTCTTGTCAGGCAGGGAGGGCTAGGGGCAGCCATTTGGACACTAGCCTGAGATTTTTAACTTTCAGAGACATGCAGTGTCCCACAGTCACCTGCTACGTGTGGAACAGGGGGTCCACTCTTGGACAAGGACGGGAATCTGATTGGGAGGCTGCATGTGTCCACCGATCCTCCCCCATGCCACGACTCACCAAGGGGCAGGGCTGCGGACAGGTGCCCTGTAGTGGCCGGCGGTTGTGAATGCCATGCCCCATGCCTGTCTGCAGGTGTGGATGTGTGCATGCCAGGTACTTGCCTGTTGTGTGTACCCTGCCCGCAATCATGCATAGGCACCAGTATAAGTAAGAGGGAAAGAGTAAAAGAGGTAGGGAGTCATAGACAGGTGTAAGTGGGAGTAGAAAAGTCAGAAAGAAGAGACTAAAGGGAGAAGAGGCAAAGCAGACTGACAGGGGAATGGTGTACTATAAGTTAGGAAAGCAATATGAGAAGGCAACTTGACCCACAGTAGATTTCCTAGATGGAACTCCTTGCTGCTGTCCACCCAGGCTGTTTGCTTAATTTAAAATCACACAGTTGCGCTAACCACCCCATCTTTCACAACCTCCAAAACACAAAATTGTAAAATAAGAAAGTGTAGAAACCCTTCAAAACCACCTCTTTCACAGTGTCTGCAGCTACCTCTTTCCACTGACACAGATTGTTTCATTCACTCTCTGTTTCTGTCCCTCTCTTGCCCCACTGTTGGAGATGTCACTCTCTCTGTCTGTCTTTCTCAGCACCTGTTGTCTGTAACTAAAAACACCTTGGGTGGGATATTCAAAGGGGTTGCGCATGGTGCAACCCACTGATGCACTCTGGCGTGATATTCAAAGGGATAGGTTGGGCAGCGCAACCCCCGATGCGCCGGGGCACACCAGTAATGTATGTGGAGTAACCTGATATTCAGTCTGGGATGTGCAGTACATATGCAGGCACAAACCCACCTTGCACCACACAGGGGGAGCAAAGATGTGCCTGTAAAAACAGGAGCATGTCGGGTGAGTCCCACAGGTGGGCTGTCGTATTGCCAGGTGCAACACGGCAGCCGCCTGCTGTGGGTGGCCATCCGACCTCTAGAGACACAGTCCGGGTGTTGTTCCCCCCCCCACCCGATTGCGGGCATATTAATGAAACATCCCTGGTGGTCCAGTGTACCCTACCTCATCTCCTGATCGCGGGCATAGTAAATGACAATCCCTGGTGGTCCAGTGGAGCTGCGCCCCTGCCCGATCGCGGGCATATGAACAGGTTAATTCCCTGGTGGTCCAGTGGACCTGATCCCCAGCCCAATCGCGGACATATGTGTTAAATGATAACCCTGGTGGTCCAACGGTAACCCCCCTCCCCACCTGCCCACTGAGCCCCGGCACCCCGCACCCCTCCGGTCAGGTGGGCGGCAGCTTCTTACCTGCAAGCCACCCAGCCGCCCGGCATGACAGCATACAGTGCGGCTGTATGCGCATGGTCCACCACATGGGCCAATGGTGTGCAGACGTACTATACTACACAGTCTCAAAGTGTGAATGGTTCATTCACATCTCAGGACTGTGTGGTGCAATATAATCTGCATGCCCATTGGCCCATGCGGTGGACCAATAGGCATACAGCCGTACTGTATGCTGTCAGTCGGCGGGTGGCGGATAACTTGCGGGTAAGCAGCCACCCGCCGCACTGGCTGGAAGTGTGCGGGTGGCAGGGCTCCAGTGGGCAGGTGAGGGGGTCACGTTGGACCGACCAGGGTGTCATTGAACACATATGCCCACCCATCAGGCTGGGGATCAGGCACTGACCACCAGGGAATTAACCTGTTCATATGCCCACGATCAAGCAGGGGGGCAGGTCCACTGGACCACCAGGGAATTGAGAGCCAGGGATCCTCCATAGCCCCGAGAAGCCGTTTCGCCCGCCAAGGATTTAGGTGATCCTGCCTGCAGGAGACCGCCTTCCCCCTTGAGTGTGACAGAATTTAAGGACTGTCTGCCCTGCTCGGGCGAGCCAAGGATCCTCCACAACTCCAAGAAGCCATTTCGCTCGCCGAGGATTTAGGTGGTCCTGCCTGCAGGAGACCACCTGCCCCCTTGAGTGTGACCAAATTTAAGGTAATTTGCTGCCACCTACCCTGCTGGACTCTTCTGAACTGAGGAGCTTTTTAAAAATTTCTTGGTGCCTTTTCCCCAGCCCTGCACTCGCTACGCAGCACCTGCTGAAAACCACAGAGGACACTGTTATTTTTGCCCAATTCCATCCTCACCCACATCGGAACAGCTCCTAATTCCATTCACAGGGCTTAGACTGTACTTTAGCTAACTTATTTTAACTAATTTGGCTCCTTGCATTAGGAACTTAGGGGTTGAATTGTTATTCAAGTGAACTAAATCTAATTTTATCTGTTTAGTCTCATTGTTCTATTAACTATTCTATACCCGCCCCCTCTCTCTCTGTATTTTTCTGTGACCCTGCCCTTTTTCCTCCACTTACTTAAACCCCCTCCGCTCCTCTCTCCCTCAGGACTGTCCGCCCCGCTTGGGTGAGCCAAGGATCCTCCACAGCCCCGAGAAGCCGTTTCACCCACCGAGGATTTAGGTGCTCCTGCCTGCCGGAAACCGCCTGCCCCCTTGAGTGTGACCGAATTTAAAGTAATTTGCTGCTGCCTACCCTGCTGGATTCTTCCCGGCGCTGCTCCTGAACTGAGGAGCTGTTGAAAAATTTCTTGGCACGTTTTTCCCAGCCCTGCACTCACTACTCAGCAACTGCTGGCTGCAGTCCCTTGCTGAAAACCACAGAGGACACTTATTTTTGGCCAATTCCATCCGCACCCACATCGGAACAGCTCCTAGTTCCATTCACAGGGCTTAGACTGTACTTTAACTAACTTATTTTAACTAATTTGGCTCCTTGCATTAGGAGCCGAGGCCCCGCTGGCGCTGTCGCGGCCCCAACCCCAACCACTCCCTCCACCCTAACTCGGCATTTCCCTTTATAGGCTGTGCATGTCAATTTCTTGTCTATTTCAGTTTAAACCGAACAGGCTACTTTTCCATTAGCTCCTTATCTTTGGCCACCACTAGAGGTCACCAGTTGTTTCTCTCACCAATCATTAGAACGCATGCCCTGATGCTCGCTGCTGCTCTAGACAGTTTAAATTCTTCCCACTTTTTTCAGCTGCTCTTTCCCGGCTCCACTATGGCGCACAAACTTCTGGTCCATCTAGTGACCGCTCTCTTACTTTGCTCCCTTGCTAAGGCCTCACTACCACCCAGTCCCCATTGCAGCATCGCACCTTATCACCCCCCTGGTGATTTCACTTTCTCGAACATGCTGGTTAGACCAGCCATTAACCCTGATCTAACTCCTCTACTCATCTCAAGATTCATTAGCTATCTACTGGCCTGCTACCTAGATCACAGACTCCGCTTCAAAATTACCACGGTATCTTACATTTCGTACCAAAAACTCTGGTATCTATTACTACTTGCGATTCTGTTGGCAGGGGATGTGGAACAAAACCCAGGTCCTATACACCCTCAGCCATATCACAGTACCTCCTAGGTCACTACTGGGGGTGTACGTATAGCTCACCTAAACATTAGGAGCCTCACACGCAATTTTACTGAGCTGGAGGCTTGGGTCTCTACCCATAACCCTGATATTTTGTGCCTCTCTGAAACATGGCTCAAGCTCTCCATCCCTGACTCTGTCTGCACGTTATCTAACTATAGCCTTATCCAGAATGACAGGCGATCATCAAAGGGGGGGGTGCTGTTTTACAAAACTCATCTCAACATCACGCATACTGACGTACTCCAATCCTCCGCCTGCAAGT
This sequence comes from Neoceratodus forsteri, assembly GCA_016271365.2. NCBI lineage: Eukaryota > Metazoa > Chordata > Ceratodontiformes > Ceratodontidae > Neoceratodus > Neoceratodus forsteri. The sequence continues at coordinate 1,554,197,706 of CM057450.1, forward strand.
CTCTACATGCTCTCCTCCATTTGGGTGCTAAAAACCTACATATAGTAGTTGCTTATAACCCGCCCCTGGGAGGTCTATCGGCCTTCCTAAATCTACTAGAGGACTCGGTAAAACTAGCAGGTCGCAATGAACTGCTTATTTTAGGGGACATGAACCTAAACTGGCTGGGTCAAATGCAGAACCAGCTTCTATCTACAATCCAGAAGTTTAGCCTACATCAAGTCATCACTGAGCCCACAAGGATCTCCCCCAGTAAAACATCAAGTACATTACTAGACTGGGTGCTAACAAACAGAATGGACAGGATAGTGGACGCTGGCACACTACCTGACACTATGTCAGATCACTCCCCCATTTATTGTGTTTGGCAACACTCCAACTCCCGGTCCTCGCCCCCACGCTACATTACCTTTAAGAACTACGCTGATCTGAATCAGGCTAAATTCCTGTACGAAATCTCATCCACAGACTGGTCCTGCCTTTTCCAGTCCTGTGATGTGGAGACTGCCCTTAACCACTTCTTAAACTACTTCTGCTCTATCCAGGACAAACATGCACCTCTAGTGACACAATGTGTACGCACCACACCTACAAAATAGCTGCACAAGGATCTACTGGCAACCCTAAATGCCAGAGACAAGTGCTGGAAGCATTTCAGAAAAAATGGCCTCGCTGCCGACTACCACTCCTACAGGACCCAGAGAAGTGACTGCAAAAGACAAATTAGACAAGCTAAAAGTACCTATTGCAAGGGGCTCCTGATGGAATCCACAGGAGACTCCAGAAAATTTTGGTCTCACATAAAATCGTTCCTAGGAAATAAACAAATTAAGCTGGCAGATGATATGCCTATTAATGGCGCTCACTGTAACAACCCAAAAACCATAACCATAGCAGAGGCTTTCAACATAAAATTCTTGGACCTGTCAGGCTACACCTCGGTCTTCTTGAATAACCAGCCACTACCCCACCACCACCACAGAACCTACCCCTCATTTCTATTTCAAGGCAATATCTAAATCCAATGTCCAGGACCTGCTTGACACCATTCCTGATACTACCAGTGTAGGCTCCGATGGGCTTCAACCCAAACTCCTCAAACTTGCTGCACCATTTATTGCCCAGCCACTATCTAGGATCTTTACCCTATCTCTCGCCATGGCGTAGTCCCTGACAGATGGAAAATCACTCTTGTCACCCCGATCCATAAGAAGGGTGACAAACAAGATATGTCCAAATATTGACCAATAGCTGTACTCTCGGTCCTAAGTAAGATCCTGGAAAAACTAGTATCTAGACAAGTCACTGATGTTTTGTCTAAACATGACCTTCTCTCACCTACCCAGTATGGCTTTCGTAAGGGTCATAGCACCTCCACAGCCCTGCTTCACCTAACAAATGACACCTTAACCACAATGGACAAAGGGTACCTCACGGGAGCTGTTTTTATTGACCTAACGAAGGCCTTTGACCTTGTTGATCATTCTATTCTGCTCAACAGACTTCTAGCCCTCGGTTTCTCTCACAATGCAACAGCCTGGTTTAAAAGCTATCTGTCTAATAGGACTCAGCTTGTCAGGTTCAACTCTGCGCTATCTAGCCCCAGGGCTATCAGTATAGGTGTTCCCCAGGGATCTATATTAGGACCACTTCTCTTCTCAATTTTTATTAACAACATCTCCCCGAATACCCACGGCTGCTCAGCTATCCTCTAAGCGGATGACCTGGTCCTTTACTGCAGTGACAAGAATATACAAAATATAAACCAGACCCTCACTACTACATTTAAGTCTACTCAATCCTGGCTCCTCCACCACAAGCTAATCTTGAATGCTGATAAAACGCATACCATGCTGTTCGGTTCCACGATCAAACTAAACAAAAACCATGACAAACTGGCTGTCTCTGGTCTGGACGGCACTGTCCTTGCACCAGTACATTCCTTTAAGTACCTAGGTGTACTCCTCGACGAGAATCTCAATTTTGGACAACATATAACATCCACCTACAAATCGGTTAATGCCAAGCTAGGAGCAGTATATAAAACTAGCTCTGTTTTCACACAGTCAGAAAGACTCGCAGTTGCCCACGGGATCCTACTCCCATCTCTATCCTACAGGGTAACCACATATCTTAATGCACCCAAAACTCTCCTCAGAGAATGGGACACAACCTACAACAGCATATGCCGCTATGCATCAGCCTCTCCCTGGTCTAAACACCACCACTGTAATCTCTATGCTGATCTGAACTGGCTCCCTCCTGCTTCGGCTTGAACCCTTGCACTTGGCTTTCTGGCAGACAATATCATTAGAGCAGGTTCCCCAATCTCACTGGCATCCTTACTCACTCCACTGATCTCCTCCCATGGACTACGATCAGCCGATAAGTCTCTGCTGCAAATACCCAAATGTAAATCAAAGGAGCTCTTGCTTTCTCTCATTCGGCACCCAAACTCTGGAACTCCCTGCCTCTTGAGGTCCGTTTAGCCCCCAGTCATGCCCAGTTCAAACGCAGGTATCACTCCTTCCTCTTCAGTCAGACGTCCTGTTCCTGCTTCAAGCCACCCTGAATTTCAGCCCACTCTCACCCATATCCCAAGCCACCTAAACCGATCGCCAACTATCCCTACCCTCTAATCTGTTGACTACCCTGGGCACTTATCTATCTCAGCCTGTCTGTACAGCAGCTACCCTTACCAATAAACTGTCAGCAGAATGCTATTTTTCTCACTGTCTCTTACAATGTATTGTAACTACCGAAGCTTTATTTTCCCCAGTTAAGTGGTTGTAAATGTTGTGTTAAGCTTTCTTACCTACCATGTATCTGTAAAACCTTTTTTAGCCTGTTTGCACTACGTCTCTACCCCAAATCAACTGTATTCTATTGTTGCACCCTGCTTACCAATTAGTGATTGTAAAACCTTGCCTCAGTGTTGATTTTTATCTATTTGTATAACCTCGTTTTGCTCTGTCTGTATTTTGTCTCTACCCCAAATCAATTGTATTCTATTGTTCACCTCTGCTTATTGTAATTCTCCCGGGTTGCTCTGGAAAATAGTCATGCCTTGGCTAATGGCACCTACCCGGTAAACACAAACTAAATAAATATGCCCACGATCGGGCAGGGGGGCAGGTCCACTGGACCACCAAGGAATTAACTTATTCATATGCCCATGATTGGGCAGGGGAGCAGGTCCACTGGACCACCAGGGATGTAATTTTATTACGCCCATGATCGAGCGATGGGGCACGTTGCCCACCCAGGGGCAGGGGGCGTCGGTCCCCAATGGCTGCAGCCTGGCAGGGCGACAGGGGCAAGTCACTGGGGATCGGTGCATCGCATGCAAATGAGCCATAATGACATGCAAATGGCCACATTTGCACCTTGCATACATAATGTCCACATTTGCATGCTCACGGCTAAATATCACTCTTGCTGTGCCTGGCACAACCGCACTTGAGCTGGCGCAGCTCCCTGCTCCCCTGCTGCCACTTGCACTGGTGCAGTGTGTGCAACCTCAGTGCCAAATTCAGCGGTGCTGAGCCATGGCGCAGCACCATTGAATATCGCCCGGGCCATGCCCTGTCGCATCCCATTTGCGCTGCACCCAGGCTTGCGCCACTGCCTGTCGCAGTCTAAATATCCCACCCCTTGTGCTTAAAAACTAAAGTATGAAAATAAATGTGTTTATATTATAATTACCTGGTCTTCCTTTTTCCTTAAAAACCCGTGGTGTTATTTGCCGTAATAAAGGAGTGTTTATTACAGCAAACACACACATGGTTTTCCACATTCTGTGCATGCGCCCACCGCAACACTTCCTCCCCGAGTGCTAACCACTGACCACCTCCTCTAAAAAAAAACAGAACCACCACTGGTACTCAGCGGCAAGTCACCACAAATAAAATAAAAACAAAACTACTTCTGTTTGCAAGAATGGGAATAAAAAAAAAGAAAACATTAAATAAATGAATAAAAACAGCCACGCCGCGCACTGGAACAAAGTGGACTGCGACCACCCTGAGTTGAGAGATCTGTTCTTTTTATTTTATATAATTACTAATGGCCAAAAGAAGACCTAACAATTACATAAAATAAAATATAGGTGTTGTGTATAAACTCAAAGTTTATACACACACGTTGGGTTAGATGTTGTTTATAAACTCTCGAGCTTCGGCTTCTCTCAGGGTTTATGTAGCATATAACTCTTGGGTGTGTGTAAATGTCTTGTTACACACAATTCCCCATACTTTATTCTATATTATTTTTATACTACACTCAGAACAAGTATGTTGGGGGCAGTTGCTTAACACCACAGGGAAACTACAACTGCAGAAACCTCATTTGGACAAACATCCCAAGGCAAAACAAAGGACACCATCACTTTTCAGCAGGCGAAAGGACTGTTTCACCAAAAATACAACTATCAATTACTCTATTCACATATTGAATCATAAATGTTAATTCTCACTTTTTTTTGCAAACTTTTTTTTATAAGCTCAGTAACATGATCTGTGGTGCACATTATGCTAGACTGCTGCATTTCCTTGCTATTGAAGACACAAGACCACTCACAATACACTGAGGTCATACAGTGATCTACATGATGCACACCTTGTTAGGTGTTACTGCTTACTTATCAGACTTCATCCTTAGACAGTCAGATTGCTCTCCATAGGATCCTGGATCTCAAGAAATCTGGGTAGCAGACATGCTGATTGGTGGTAACTTAGTCACCACCAGGTGCTAGCCACCAATGATCATCTTCACCAGCTTGGGGGTACTCTTCTTCTCTTTAACCTGGATAGGGGATTTCCATACAAATGCTCAATGCGGCCAGGCAGACCCTTCTAACTCCACGGACAGGCTGTATCTGTTGTGCATGCTCAGATACCAGATGTCTTCAAACCTGGCTCTTCCCACCACCCGTGGTGTTGTTCTCCAGTTCTGCCTTGACTGATCTCAGATCTTTCTTTCCACTATAACATAGAAACATAGACTTTTACGGCAGATAAGGACCACTTGGCCCACCCAGTCTGCCCACCTCCCTATCTATTGGATAAGCTGCAGATTCTAGTTAACCTACAGCCTACTTCTTCCTATAAGAGGCAGGTCTACCCTTTCATGAGATGTATGGGACAGACATAAAGGAACTCTAGCGATAGAAAAGAGAGGGTAAGCCACAGATCATTTAGGATCTGCGGTATATGAAACAGATAGGGAAAAATGGGCAAACTAATTGGGCCAAGCGGTCCTCATCTGCCTTCAAATTCTATGTTTTTATGTTTCAATGTTTCACATCTCCTGCATTCAGTAGAAATTTCTCAGTTTTTCACTTTTCATTTCAGTTAACAAGTTCATTTTATGTGTTTGTTAATACTCTTCTTTCATCTTCCTATTGCTGCTCCATCAACGAAGCTGAAGATGGATCACAAGAAGTCAGGATTCAAGAGCTGTCAGTTGTGCTGGCTGAAAATGTTGGTCATTGATGGCCATGATGCACGTGTTTATTGCCTGGGGCAATGCTGGTAACTGAACCTGGTGTCCGGCCATGCACACATCTTTGCTCAATAAGCTGAGGGTGTGCTTCCTCCAAGGTAGGCCTAAAGAACAAAAGGCCTTGATGACGATATGCTCTGTGGTGCAGTCACAGGCAATGGAGGAGGCCACAGAAGGGAATCTTTTGCCCTGTACTTACTTACAGTGCAAGAGCCAACTATGCTGGTCACACTACAGAAATTTCAGGAACTTTTCTTCTCCTTAAACTCCAGTTTTGATGAGGATGATAGATCACCCTACTGTTGAAAGCACAAAAAGAGATTTAGTTGTCTATTAAACATATCATCACTTCCGGATTTTTTGGTTCCCCCTGAGTAGCTGAACTTGGTCGACATTGTTCCAGTCAAGGAACCAGTCATAACTTTGGTGGTACCCCTAATGGAGTTACAGCTGAGCCGTTGAGACAGATGAAACCGAAGTGGTTCCTGTCGGCCACGGGTCAAAGGAGGACAAGTGTCCATCACTGACTTAGAAACTGGTGTTGACAGAGGTTCCACCCCAGTATAAGTTGGGCAAGACTAAGTCCCAGGTCAAGCCCCCTCTAGTGCATCCTTCACTGGTTATCTTGACTCCTGTTCAGGACATGGTGGTTTGGTACCCAGACCAGTGATATTCATGGCTCCCCCTCTGTTGGGCCCTAGTCAGCAGGTGGAGAGCTCACTCCTTGCCCCAATCTTGGTCTTGTCAACCTCACGGCCATTTCCATTGAGCAACGTCAGCTCCATCTCAATTACAGTGAGGCAGCATGGCAACATTGAGCCTTGGGGTGTATAGCTTGGGTCAGGGTTGACCAGTTCTTGAAGCCACCTCAACCCCATCATGGGTGCTCCTCCCAGTGCTGCAGGTGGTGTAGTGTCTGGTGGTCATCCAACCAGCATTGGTAACAGCACTGCAGTGACCAGTTGTGGTGGAGCAACACCCTCTTCAACTGTGGGAGGGTGTGTGGACTAAGGACTCTAGGCCTGAGTTCAGGCTTCCCAAGCTTCTGACTGTGGTGGGCACCCCCCTTATCAAAAAAGTTCATCCATACTTGTGAATGACATCCAGAGATTCTTTTTCCAGACTCTGAGGCTTTCTCTGTGGCATCTTTTCAGCAATAACTGGATGTTGAGTCCTCTGATAAGCACTCCACTCCAGGGGACCTACTTCCTTTTTGAGACTCCTGAAGCATATGTGTGCATCTCTGGACATTCTCTTGGAGGAGGTCCAGAAACGGGAGTTATACCCCATCATCAACAGTCTGGAGCAGGATTCTACACCTGAGGTGGCATTTCTGGTTGCCCAGGTCATTCTGAGCCCACTGCGTAGCATCTGGTATCACCCAACTTCGTGCTAGGTATCTCCATGCCACATGGACCAAAATTGCAGTCCCTATGGACTGGCTGTCTGTGTTAACCAAACACCCTTCAGAGGACCTTGTGGCCAACATGGTCCTCTACAAGGCCTCAGTCAGATCTTACTTTAATGGGGCTCTTGCAGCAAGCCAACTGGGCAAGTACGACTTAAGCCGCCAGGCGCCAGGACCATATGAAAAACCTCTAGCTAGCAGTCTATCACAGGAGACTTCCCCCACCGACGTCACCTACCTCAGTTCTTTCCTGCCATTGACCCACACAGGTCGCACCTTTGCAGACGCCAGCTACAATTGACTGCTTACTGCGATTTTTTTTCTTTCTTTAGTTATTAAAACATCGCATTTCTGGTGTTTTTTCATAGAGTTTTATGCCTTCTCCTCCAGCCTCATCTTCCAATCACCCAACCAAGTGTGCCTGCAACAGATATTTTCCTGCTAAGTATGGCCATTCTGCATGTCTGCTCTGCCTAGGCCCCAGCCACGACACCGAAGCCTGCCAGTTTTGCCAAGACTTCAACCAGGCTACTCGGAGATGTCGTTTGAAGACCTTGGAGACCCATCTCCTAAATCAGAAGTTGGCCATGATAGAGAGGCAGCTGCAGGCCAGGAGTTCTTCAGCCTCCCCGACTCAGTGCTGTGGGGCTTCTTCTTCTTTTCAGAAGGAGAATAAATCAGGCGGGAAGCACAAACACTGAGAAAAGCACCAGGGTCATCCCCGGTCAGCCTCTCGCTTACAGTTGCCACCTTTGGGTCTTTGCCCCTCCAGCCCCATCAGCCCTCACCTCCTGCAGGCTTCCAGTAGCTCCACCACCCACCCTTGTCTCCATATCGGGTGGCGGCTCTTCTGGGCAGCAGATGCTGTCCCCTGCCTCTCAGCCCCTGATGCTCAGGCCTAAGCATCCATTGGCACTCAGCCAAATGACTTGGCTGGTATTAGGTCCTCTGGCAGTGGTTCTCTGTTCACTGCCCACCCCTAGCCAAGGCATTTCCTTTGTCAGTGCCTGATTCTAGGGCCGACGCCAGTCCTGTCAGGTGTTGCCTCTGCCCTTGCCTAAGAGGTCTCCCACTGTCAGCCATCTGTGTGCTCATCCGAGTGCACCCATTATTAGGGTGCCAAACTGCCAAATTTGCCTCCCCTCCCTGAGGTCCACCACCCCTGGAGTTGGAATATTTATTTATGGGGGCATGGAGGGCATAGCCCCTCACACTGGGGGATGTGGGGGCGCAGCCCCCCGCATGTAATGTGATCGGCAAATTTAAATCCTGGTGCCCTAATGACAGGCACATTCTGAGGATGAAACCGGGGTCTCCTACCCTACAGGCACCACCCTTACCTATAGGGCCAACGTTGGCTTCCTCTGTGGATCATTGCCAGTCAGGCCAGCGCCAGCCCTGCCAATGCCTCAGCTGACAACTCCACAGCCATCATCACCTCAGTCCTTACTGCAGCTGGCACCTCCCGGACCTAATCTAGATCCACAGCCAGCGCCAGATGGACCTATGCCTAGGTATCCTATGCCAGCTCCTCTGCCGATGTACCCATACCACAGCCCCAGTACCCTTATCCTCCAGTCTACAATCTACTACAATTGGTGGATTACAATGCTTTTTTCTCTGCCTGGTGGTCCTTTGTCCAGACCAAGGACAGGTCAGTATCAATATCATTTGTTTATTGAATAGCAAATTGAGAGAAAAAACTCTTGTTTACAACTGCGTCCAAACACAGATCAGACACATTTACAGAACATACATACAGTTTCATATCAAAAAGTATATAAAAATGAAATCAATACAATTATTTGGGTTATTCACCCATAACAATCATAGTGGTTATAGATTAGACTAACAAGGGAGGCCATAAATCGTGCAGTTGGCAGTAATACATTTAAATCGCATTTTTTCCAAATCAAATCCCAAGTACATGGAACAGTAGCAGCTAAGGTTAGTTTCCCATATCTTGTTCTACACCTGGGTATGTGAAGAGATAAGTAATTAGCAGATCTTTGGCCATACTTCGTAGATGTCCTGAACTATAATGCACTTAACAAAAATGATGGTAAAGCTTTGAGTATAAATCTATAAAATATAGGTCACCCCGGTGGCAGTCTCCCCCTCATCTTCCCCAGGACCCTCCACCTCAGGACCCAGCATCCCCTGTACCATGGGGTCGTCGGAGGGGTGCCCTGACATTGACTCTGGCCCATGCACAGAGGACCGTCATCCCCTGTCACTGGTCCCTGACGGCGAGCATTCTGGGGATGACTGTTACTCCTCAGAGTCCTCCAAGGGCTCCAGAGAGTCCTCTGAGGTGCAGGATCAGCCTAAGGAGGCCCCTAAGTCCCCTCCAGATGACCCAATGCATCATATCCAGTCCCTCATGGGATGGGAGACGGAGGAGCTGAACCTGGAGTGTGGCCGCTTGGCTGTCTATTTGCGGCAGAAGGATGCCCTCTCCTTGGTGGTACCACCCCTAATTGACTCCTACGAGGATGTCACCAAGGTGGCGTGGAGCCACCCCTCTACCACCTCCATCTTTACCTAAGAAGGCAGACCGCTTCTGTCATGCACCAGTTGGCAAGCCCTTCTCTGAGGACCACTTCAAGGCAGACTCAATGGTCATTAATGCGGTGCATAACCACACTAAGAGGCCCAAACACCTTTGCACCCACCCCCCTGACTGGGAGTCCAGGCAGCTTGACCAGTGGGGTAAACACACGTATGTGTCTACCACCCATGCTATTCGGGCAATCAGCTACTTGGTCCATATGGTCCAATACCAGAACACCCTCTGGGATCAGGTGAGGGATCTGGTACAGGCTCTTCCTGAGGACACTAATAAAACTCAACTGACCCAGCTGTTGAAGTCAGGCTGAGATGTTGGAACTCACGTACTGCAGGTGTCATATGATGCCGTTGACACCTCCAGGCATGCAGTGGCAGTGGGGATCTGCCTTCATCACCATCCATGGCTTTCAGTGTCTGACTTTGCCAATGATGTTCAAGACAGCATCTTAGATGCCCTTTTTAGGGGCACGGTACTGTTCGAGGTGATGCCCAGGACATTGTCTCCCAACTCCAGGAGTCGGTGAGGCCCTCAGGTTGGTCCACTTGCTCTATCACTTTCAGCCTTGGATGAACCAACGTCAGTCCTTTCGTCTGGCCTCTTGTCAGCCCACCAGAGGCCAGCATCCAAAGGCCTCCCTCAAGTGCAAGGCTCATACCTCTCCAGCAGCAGCTGCTGCTTCTAGGGCCCCCCAAGAGCCCACAGCCACTCTGCCAATCCCTGGGTCCACTGCCTGACTCCATGCCCAAACCTCCCCTTTAGCTGAGGTTCTGGGGGAGGCGTTCATGGGTCAGTTCTCCCTCTACCTTGATTGGTGATGAGCAGTGACCACAAACCAGTGGGTGCTCCAGCTCATAGAGCAAGGTCACACCTTAGAATTTCTAGAGCCTCCTCTGGGTCACTCTTCCTTGCCCTCCCATTATCCTTCAGCCCACCCCTCCTTCATTCAGGGAGAGAGTCAGGCTCTCCTGCACAAAAGGGCCATAGAGCACGTCCCTCCAGCTCAAAGAGGAAGGGGGTTTTAGTTCCATTTTGTCCTTGTCTCCAAGAAGACAGGGGACCTGAAGCCGATCCTAGACCTCAGCCACCTGAACCTGTACATAGAGTAAAAATGCTTCTGGATGGTTACCCTCCAGGGGTTGCTGCCCCTCCTTCGCCAGGTGGACCTGTTCTGTTCCCTTGACATGCAGAATGCTTATCTGCATATCCAGGTTTTCCCAGCCTACCACTGTTTCCTCCGCTTCTGCTTCCAGGAGGACCATTTTCAGTTCCATGCCCTCCCTTTGTCCTTTCTTCAGCACCCCGGGTTTTTACCAAGTGCCTAGCAGTGGTGGCCACAGCTCTGAGGAGACAGGGCTTCTACATGTTCCCCTACCTGGATGACTGACTGCTAGCAGCCCCTTCTAGGGATCTCCTGCTTCGGACCCTGGAATGCACCTTTCAGCACTTCCAGGCTTTGGGGATCACGGTCAATTTTCCAAAGCCTTGTCTTTCCCCATGCCAGCACCTTCTATATATTGGGGTGGTCCTGGACACCTCCCAAGGCTGGGTTTTCCTGCCAGAGGACAGAGTGGAGCGCCTGATAGAGTAGGCCTGTCTCATCTCCTCCAATCAGCATATCCCTGCCAGGATGTTTCTGCACTTGTTGGGGTTGGGGCACATAGCAGCGGCCATAGCTATGGTCCCTTTGGCCCATCTACATATGAGGGTTCCCCAATAGACCCTTAACATCCAAAGGGACCAACGCACAGATGACCTGGATCAGCTGGTCATCGTCTCCGATGTGGTGAGAACCTTGGAGTGGTGGCAGAATCCTGCCAATCTCCTGCAAGGGGTCCCCTTTTGGACTGTGTCCTCACAGCAGATCCTCACAATAGATGCCTTGGGTCTCAGCTGGGGTACTCACTTGGCTGACCACTAAACTCAGGAGACCTGGTCTGAGGAGGAGCAGAGTCTCCACATCAATGTTCTGGAGATGCATGTGGTTCTTTATGCCTTGCAGGCCTTCCAGACACACATATGTTCTGGCTCAGTGCTGGTGCAGACAGACAACATGTGCGTAGTGTACTATATCAGCAAACAGGGAGGCACCCACTCATACCTCCTTTGTTGGGAGGCAATGAGAATCTGGTACTGGGCCATCAAGCATGACCTGGAACTCTGGGCTGTTCATGTTCCAGGCATCCAAAACATCCTGTCCAACAGTCTCAGCCAGTCCAGGTTGAGGGCTCATAAGTGGGAACTTCTGTTCTCAGTGGCTGAAGATCTCTTCGACAGGTGGGGCCATCCAGAGTTGGACCTCTTTGCATCCCCATTCAATGCAAAACTGCCACATTTCTGCTTGCTCGATCCAGGACTTGGAGTTTTTTGGTGTGTCGCATTGTTCTTCTCCTGAAAGGGGAGGTTCCTGTACACCTTCCCCCCCTTTCTGCTCCTGCAGAGGGTCCTACTCAAGCTTCAGTTGGAGGGGGCAGAGATGATCCTCGTAGCCCCCTTTTGGCCACATCATATTTTGTTCACCTTGCTGCAGCAGCTGGCGGTGAAACTTCCAGTGCCCTTGCCCCTGTGCACCGGCTTGCTCTCCCAGGAGTAGGGTGCCCTGGTCCATCCAGACCTAAATCCCTGAATTTACACGCATGGCTCCTGAGGACTTAGCTATTGTCCACTTTGGGGTCTCCTCTAGAGTCACTGATGTCCTGGTGGCTGCTAGAAAGCCTTCCACTAGAGCCACATATGCTTTGAAGTGAAAGTGATTCTCTCTGTGGGCCGCTGCTCATCACCTGGATCCTTCACCTGTCCAGTGAATCTGATTCTTGAGTACCTGCTCTTCCTTTCAGACTCAGGCTTGGGGTATTTCTTCCTAAGGTGCATATTTCCACCATCTCTGCGTACCATGCACCTATTGAGAGCAAATCTGTTGCTCAGCTAGAGGTATCCCGTACATTCTCGCAGGGCATCCTGCATTTGAAGCCTCCCAGTTAGGGTCCTGTCCCTCCATGGAACCTTCTTTTCATGTTGGAAAAATTCACTTTGCCTCCCTTCGATCTGGCTGCGAGTTGCAAGCTGCACTTTTTGTCATGGAAAGTGCTCTTTTTAGTTTATATTACTTCTGCTCGGAGGATTTCTGAGCTTCAGGCTCTGATATGTAAAGAGCCTTATTTGGTTTTCCACAAAGACAGGGTGTCTTTGCGTATGAACCCTAGGTTTTTGCAGTAGGTGCTGTCAGTTTATTTTCCTGAATATTCTAATCAAGGGGAAGCTTTGCTCCATACTTTAGATGTTCATAGGGTGCTGAGGTATTACACCCACCACACGGTCTGTTCGAAAATCTGACCAGTTGTTTGTTTCATTTGCTCCCAAGAGGGAGGGAGCACATGTTTCGAAGTAGTGTTTGTCTAAATACCTGCTAGATCTCCTGTTTCCCTACTTCCCCTCCCATTTGCTCTGATCCTCTGATGAGGGCTTGCTAGAGATTCCCAGGGTATGGCTGAAAACATCTGGAGGAAGATCATTTGTCTTTATGGCTCCTACCCTGTGGAACTCTGTACCTCGTCGGATATGAGATAGCCTGACTTTAGAATGTTTTAAAAGCTCTCTTAATGCCTATCTTTTTCAACAGTCCTTTGATGGCACCTAGGAAGGGTAATGCTGTAACTCGTAAAGATTTTTAGATCTGAGTATTGTATTATTGGATTTTAAATTATGTGTATGTTGTTTTATGTATATTGTAAAGGCACCCTGAGCTTGGGAAGGGCGCCTAGTATAAACAAAATTTTATTTTACTTTTTTTACTTTACTTTAAATGGTTGGCTAATTGAATTGTTTATTGCTACCACAAATACAACAAGCCCTTTCCCAGGGCAGTTAAAGGTCACTCCACCAGATGCATGGCTACCTCTAAAGCTTGCTTCAAAAATGTGTCTGCTGTGGACATCTGTGCGGCTGCCACCTGGAGCTCTGTCCACACTTTCATTAGGCACTACAGACTGGACATCGTTTCTAGGCACAGGGCCAATTTTGGCCTTGCAGTCCTTCAGGGCCTTCTCTTTTGAGCTCTGCTGATGCCTAGTTCCTCCTCCCAGCTGCCCTTCTGGTCAGTTACGGTACTACTTGGGACTCAGTTCTACCAGTACTGGCCTGCTGCAAGAGCCCTCTCGAAGTAAGATAGAATAGAAATATAGAAACATAGACTTTGATGGCAGATAAGGACCGCTTGGCCCACCTAGTCTGCCCGGTTCCCTACCTACAGGATAAGCCGCAGATCCTAGTTAACCAACAGCCTATTTCTTCCTACCCCCACAAGAATTGCCTTATGTCTGTCCCATGCATTCTTGAATTCTCCCAGTTTTAGACCCCACAACCTCCTCAGGAAGGCTGTTCCATACATCCACTACCCTCTCTGTGAAAAAATACTTTCTCACATTGCCCCTGAACTGCCTCCCCTATCTTTAATTTGTGTCCCCTTCTTCTCACACATCTGTTTTTCTGAAAGATGCTACCCTCTTGGACTTTGTTGATTCCACTGAGGTACTTATAAGTTTCTATCATGTCCCCCCTCTCCCTCCTTTCCTCAAGGGTATACATATTAAGCTCCTTTTGTCTCTCCTCGTATGGCTTCTCTTGCAGACCCTGCACCATTTTAGTTGCCCCCCTCTGGACTGCCTCTGTCCTGTCTGTGTCCTTGCGGAGATGTGGTCTCCAGAACTGGATGCAGTACTCCAGATGGGGTCTCACCAACTGTCTGTACAGAGGCATAACAACTTCCTGTTTTCTGCTGGTGATGCCTCTCCCTATGCATCCCAGTATACCCCCAGCCCTCCCTACTGCCTTCTCACATTGCTTGTTAACCTTAAGGTCATCTGATATGATTACCCCCAGGTCCCTTTCCTTTTTTGTTGTTGTTACTACCTCCCTCCCCATTGTGTAATCTTCCCCTGGGTTTTTGTTTCCCAAGTGCATTATTTTGCACTTCTTTGCGTTGAATCCTAGCTGCCATACTTCTGACCATTCCTCCAACCTTGCCAAGTCCCTTCTCATCCTTTCCACGCCTCCTTGTATATCAACCCTGTTGCAGATCTTTGTGTCATCTGCAAAGAGGCATACTTTTCCTTCCAGTCCCTCTGCAATGTCACTTATGAAGACATTAAAAAGGACTGGACCCAATACTGAACCCTGCGGTACCCCACTAGTAACCCCTCTTTCTTCAGAGTGGACTCCATTTACAATTACCTTCTGTGTCCTGTTGTCCAGCCAATGTTTTACAGGCTACCACCCTGGGACCCACTCCCAGGTTGGTTAATTTGATTGTTATCGTTTGTGTGGGACTGTGTCAAATGCCTTGCTAAAGTCTAGGTAAGCCATGTCCACAGTCCCTTCCTGGTCTACTACTTTGGTCACCCAGTCAAAGAAATCAATTAGATTCGTCTGACATGACCTTCCGCTGTGAACTCATGCTGCCTTGGGTCCCTGCCCCACTGGCCTCTAGGTACTCAACAGTTCTTTCCTTCAGAAGTGATTCCATCACTTTCCCTACCACAGAGGTCAAACTGACAGGTCTGTAGTTCTGCCTCTGTCTTGGTCCCACTTTTGTGAAGGAATCACATCCACCTTCCTCCAGTCCTTGGGTACCACACCATCCTCCCATGATTTGTTAAAAAGGGTAGTCAGTGGTATCATTAGTTCTCCCCTTAATTCTTTTAGAATTCTGGGGTGAATTCCATCAGGCCCCATTGCTTTGTCCACCTTCAGTTTTAGGAGTTCTTTTAGAACCCTTTCTTCTGTGAAAGGACTGGGATCGACCCCCCTATCAAGAGTGCTTCTGTTAATTGGATTTGGCACCGCCCCCCTCCTCTTTTGTGAATACTGAGCAGAAATATTCATTCACTGTCCCCCACTGCCCACCCACCGTTCATTCTATTCAACCTCACTATCCCTCTCTTTGTCTTTCTATGCTCCCTGATGTACCTATAAAAGGTTTTATCCCCCTTCTTAACCAAGTTGGCTATCTTTTCCTCAGTTTGGGCGTTTGCTGTTCTGACTTCCCTCCCTGCTTCCTTCTGCCTTAACTGGTACAACTCTCTGTCCTGCTCTTTCTGTGTTTCCTTATACTTCCTGAATGCTATCTTTTTCTCCCTGACTTTCCCCACCACCCCTTTTGAGAACCACAGTGGATTTTTCTTTCATTTTGATTTGTTTATTTGCTTCACACAAAGACTTGTTGCCTCTGTGATGGCAGTTCTGATGATTCCCCATTGTTGCTCCACCCCGCCTTCTAGCTGGTTTGCTAGTGCTTTTCTGAGGCACTCTCCCATCTTGCCAAAGTCAGCCTTCCTGAAGGCCAGTACCCTCACTTTTGAATGGCTTGACTCTGTAGCTGAGTTTAACGTGAATCACACTGTTTGATGGTCACTTGTTCCCTGATGGCAACCCACTTCTAGATCTGAGATCCTCTCACTGTCCCCATTTGAAAGTATGAGGTCTAAGATTGCTCCCTCACAAGTCGGTTCCAAAACTAGCTGTCTGGGGTATGCCACCTGTAGGGCATCGAGAATGGCCCTGCTCTTGGATGTGGCTGCAGCAAATGTGCTCCAGTTAACATCTGGCATATTCAGGTCTCCCATCAACAGTATCTCCCCTTTATCTGCCATCCTAAGAATGCCTTCTATCTTATCCTTGTCCATTCCCTCCCCCTGACATGGGGTCTGTACACAACCCCTGTGCAGATTGTGGTGCCATTTCCAGTCTCCAAGGTGACCCACAGTGCCTCCTCTCCTCCCTGTTTACTCTTTTGTTAAGTTGCTTTTATCCCTTCCTTTACATAGAGAGCTACTCCTCCCCCTCTTCTCTCCTGCCTGTCTCTCCTGTAGGTTATGTACCCTGGTATGTTAACATCCCAGTCATGGTTCTCTGTGTACCATATTTATGTGACTGCTACGATATCCAGGCATCCCTCTTCCATCAAGGCCACCAGTTCAGGGAGCTTGTTGCCCAGACTACGGACATTGGTACTCATTACCCTCCATTTTCTGATGGTCATACTCCTTTTTGCCCCATCCCTGTCCTTCTTGCCTCTGTCACTTTCTCCATTTACCCCTTCCCTTCCCTTCCCTTCTCCCTATCAACATTTCTATGTTGGAGTTTACCACACTTACTACCGTGACTTTTTTTGGGGGGCTAGGATTTTCCTGCTCCTTTCCAGTGCCTCCCCCCTTGGCAAGTTTAAATGCTTGCCAATGAAGCATTTAAACCTATCACCTAGGATCGTGGTTTCCCTCCTGGACAGATGCAGCCCATCATGCCAGTATAGGCTTGCATCACTCCACGTGGACCCCCAGTCCCCAATGAAGGCAAATCCCTGAGTTCTGTGCCAGTTTTTCAACCACTGATTGAATCCCATGGTGTGGAGCACCCTAACCTCTCCTACGCCATAGATAGGCAGCACCTCCGAGAAGGTTACCATGCATGCTGCTTGTCTAAGGCCCCTCCCCAATTCCACAAACTCTTTCTGCACTGCTCTGATCCCTTTCCTAGCCAGGTCATTTGTCCCTAGGTGGACAGTGACATCCAGCTCCCTCCCCTGTACAGCTGCTCCGGCAATCCTGAGGATTTGCTCCCTGTCCCTCCAAGCCATGGCACCAGGCAGGCACCTTACCTCCCTCTCCACTTCCTCCCCCAGTTCTACCTTCCTAACAATGGAGTTCCTGGAGATGAGCAACCTCCTCCCTCAGCCCAGAGAGGTGCCTGCAGATGGTACAACACCACATCCTCCAGAATGTCTCCTGGAAGACTTTTTTGTTTGTTTGTTATGTAGAACTTTCCATAACAGTAGATCTTTGAGAAGAACTCTTGCAGTAGGCTCTGCTTTCCCTCCCTCCTTGCCCCTGTTAACTTCTTTTCTGTTGCACTCCTTTTGCTTATACTTTATTTTTTCTTGGCTCTAAGGAACCACCTCAGTTCTCTTTTTCGCCACCTGTTTGAGGGGCTCTGGTGGGAGAACTGCAGAATGAATATGGGAACACCCTTTATAGGATAGGCAGATGTCAGAATACTGACATCGGTGGGGGCGGTCCCCTGTGATAAACTGCTAGTTAGAAGTTTTCTGTGCAGTCCTGGCACCTAGTGGCTTCGGTCCTACTAGTGTTGGCCTGCTACAAGAGCTCCTCTTCAAGATCTACAGTTACAGTAAGTTCTTATGTAACTGTGCTATAAGCCACCAGACAAGGAGGTCAAGAAAGAGGACTTCCTTGGTTACAAGATTTATGCAGCTTCCTTTCTGGATCCCGCAGGCCAGCTACTCAGGTTTGATAACCAGATTCGGCCATGAGTTGTTTGACAAGTTTCCTGACTACATTTTTCTACTTCTGGCAGATAGCCGAATGCATAGGCTGTTATGTCCTGGACTTTTCCCTGTCTAAGCACCAGATGCAGACACCATGGATTTAGCCGATAACGCAGCTCAAGCTGGTGCAATGGTGGTGTCCATGAGCAGGATTGCCTTATTGTATGTCTCTCTATTTACCCTGGAGATCCAGCACAAATTTGTAGACATGTCCATATTGCAAATCAACCTCTTTGGCCTGGGGATGGAAGATCATCTCACCCACATTGAGAAGTCCAGTGTGACTTTGGACTTTGTGACTTTTGCACAGAGTCCAACTATCCAAGCCTAAGCAGCAGGGCTCCTTATGTAATGCCTCTTGTGGCCTTGGATACCAGCAGCACCAGAAGCAGAAGTGTCAGCATTACTATACGATAAAGTCCTCCAAGTCTGGCAGCCAGGGTCAGAAAAAAAGGGGGAGGTTGTGGTACAGTAGTTCTGGGGGCCTGTTCTCCATTGCCTCCTCCAATGGTAAGGAGTGATGTGTTTGCAGGGTGCCATCCCCCTGCCTTTAGAACCTTACTGCTGCTCCAGGTCTGGGGTCAACGGCACCATTCTCGACCTGTGCATCCTGAACAAGTTTGTGCACAGACGCAAGTTCCATTTTGTCACCCTGAATCTAATCATACTGTCCCCGGAGGCTGGGGCTTGGTTCTGCTCCCTGAAAACTGAGGCTGTTCTTTGCCCACCACCCTCAGACGGAAATGCTGGCAGGGTGTGCCTTTTGTTGGCCCCAGACCCCGGGCCATCTGTATACCATCTCTCTGATCCCCTTGATCTACAAGGTGGTTCTCAAGGCACACCGGAACATGACACATCTGATTCTGATAGCTTCAGACCAGCCATACCAGTTCTGGTACCATTACCGCCTCAGCAGCAGGCCCCGGTGGTAGCTTCCTCTGCATCTTGGATGATCAGGCATCCAGACCTGTAGTCCCTGCACCTGTCTCCCTGAGGAAGTACTAGTGCAGCATGAAGCACTGGGGGGTCTAGACAAGGTAGTTTGCTGTTTATCTTTTTTTCAGTAATTACTTTTCTGTGTCTTAGTCCTGTTGCACTACTTGTTTCTTGTTGTTTCCCTGCACCTGTCCACCTGGTTTCTGGTGACTAGAGTTTCAAGCTGTGGGCCTTTCAGAAGACGTTGATTCATCAGAAACTCCAACAAATGAGTCTACTACTATTGTATGTGAGCTAAGACTGTTTTGGGGATATGAAAGACATTAAAGAAGACCTAATTTTTGTAATGAAAAGAGCAGAAGGTGTGGACAAAATTATAAATGAAATATAAATAATAAAAACATCCATTAATCAACTAGACAATACAGTCAAAGACACTAACACAAAGGTTTCTCAACTGGAGTCCAGAATAAGTGAAACTGAAGATAACATTTCCTCAAGTGAAAGACAAATGCACACTCAGGAAAAAACAATAACAGAAATCACAAACAAACAGACATGGAACTGAGAGCAAGAAGGAAAAATCTTAGATTAATTGGGATACCAGAGACATGGGAAGAACATCAAACACTAAAGGACATTGTATTGCAAGTGCGTGGAACTTTTTTGGACGCTCCATTAATGGACCTACACATAGAAACTGATCGAGTTCATAGAGCCTTGAGAAATAGACCTGAAGATGGTTTACCACTGCGTTCAGTAATTGTGAAACTTTTCAAGACAGAAGATAAATATATAGTTATGGACGTTGTTCATATATATAAAAAAAGAATAAATCTAAAAGGAGCCAGTATTGCAATATATCAAGATTTACCATACAAAATCATCAATGAAAGAAAGAAATATGATCATTTGAAAAAACTACTCTGGCAAAAAGGACACAAAGCCTCAGTATTAATTCCTGCCAGGTTGAAAGTTACTATCAATAACGAGCAATATTTTTTCTACAGTAGAACAAGCTGAAAAGGAACTAAGGCAAATGTTACCTGAACTGTTTGTATAAAATATTTAACATGTCTTTGTTGACATAGACACTCGGGAGCAAGCTTTTGATACACCAAGGATAGGAAAAATGCCTGATAACCATAGGAGCAAGGATACCATATTTTCAATTAAAAGAAACATGCATGTCTTGAAATGTATTGAAATGGGAAGAACAGGATGCACTGTTTTTAATTTTTCACACTCTGGCTCAAAAGGAAGTTTAATTCATTTCATAGATTAATATGGAATCTATAAATAATACATTGGCTGTCAGGATTGCAATTCTAATTGCTAATGGACTAAACAAACCTGAAAAGATTAACAAAATTTTACATTACGCTAAAATAAATAATATCAAAATTCTGTGTTTACAAGAAACACATTTGATTGAAGATAGGGCAAAAAGGTTAAAAAAAATCATGGGTGGGGCAAACTTTTCAAGCAGCAGACAGTAATAGCAGCAGGGGCATTGCAATTCTGATATCTAAAGAAATACATTTTAAATGTGTCCAACAAATAAAGGATGTCAAATGACGTTACATATTGATAAAAGGGGAATTGTATAACTCAGAAATCTTAGGATCCATTTATGGCCCACTAATCCAATATGAAAAGTTTTTGGTGCAGATGGAAAAACATGTGATTTCACTTAGCTGTGCGGAGACTGTGCTGGCAGGAGACTGAGAGGACAGAGGAGGGCAACTAAAATGGTGCAGGGTCTGTACTAGAAGTTATAAGAAGAGAGTCTAAAGGAGCTTTTTTATGTATAACCTCTAAGAAAGGAGGGAGAGGGGGGACATGATAGAAACTTTAAAGTACCTCAAGGGAATCAACAAAGTCCAAGAGGGTAGCATCTTTCAGAAAAGAGATGTACAAGAACAAGAGGCACAATTTGAAGATAGAGGGGATGAAAGCAAGACAGCGAAGAATGTATTTTTCACAGAGAAGGTGGTGGACACATGGAACAGCCTTCCAGAGGAGATTGTGGGGTCAAAAACAGTGGGGGCAATGGCGCAAGGGGCGTAGACCACCCCCTGGCTGGTGCAATGTGAGCCCCTTGCTACGGCCACAGCGGGGCTTTCAGAATCCAAAAAAAGGGGATGCTGTAGCCCTGCCGTGGTGCTACCCCCTTTGCGACCTGGCGTACCCTGATGTTGGTCACAAGGATGGTGCAGTGCCCATTTGCTGCAGCGGCTTCCCATTCCAATGCAGACTGCACTTCAGAACAGGGATTGCTGCATTTTATGATGCAAGGTGCAGATTGTGTTGTTGTTGTTTGACACAAGCACCTTGCATCAGTCAAAGTGCTTTTGGAATCAGGCCCATGGTCTCAATAACAGAACACAATACTCCAGCTGAGGTCTCACCAGCAATCTGTACAGTGGCATAACCACCTCTGTCTTTCTGCTGGTGATACCTCTCCCTATGCAACCCAGCATCCCATTGGCTTTCCCCAGAGCCTTCTCACATTGTTTGACTGCCTTTAGGTCATCTGATAGGAGTACCCCCAGGTCCCATTCCTGCTTAATGTGGCAGCCAGTACCCCCATCTTGTACATTTCCCTTGGATTTCTGCTCCCCAAGTGCATGACTTTGCACTTTTGCACTTTTTTGCATTAAATCTTAGCTGCCACACTTCTGACCACTCCTCCAACTGGAGTACCATGTGCAGTTCTGGAGACCCCATCTCCGCAAGGACATAGGATGGAGGCAGTCCAGAGGAGGGCAACTAAAATGGTGCAGGGTTTACACCAGAAGCCATATGAAGACAGACTAAAGGAGCTTAATATGTATACCCTTGAGGAAAGGAGGGAGAGGGGTGACATGATAGAAACTTTCAAGTACCTCAATGGAATCAAAAAAGTCCAAGAGGGTAGCATCTTTCAGAAAAAAAGCTGCACAAGAACAAGGGAGCACCATTTGAAGATAGAGGGGGAACAGCTCAGGGGTAACATGAGGAAGTATTTTTTCACAGAGAGGGTGGTGGACACATGGAATGGCCTTCCTGAGGAGGTTGTGGGGTCAAAAACAGTGGGGGAATTCAGTAATGCATGGGACAGACATAAGGCAAGTCTAGTGGGGGGTAGGAGGAAGTAGGCTGTTGGTTAACTAGGACCTGCAGCTTATCCAATAGGTAGGGAAATGGGCAGACTGGGTGGGCCAAACAGTCCTTATCTGCCATCAAAGTCTATGTTTCTACAGTATGTTGAACCCTACAATCGCTAAATTTTCCAAACCTATTAGCAATGACTATCATAATACAATATTGCTGAATAATTTCATATCTAGAAATCAATTATTGGATGTATGGTGAGATAGAAACACCCTAAAAAGGGCATATACTTATAGATCAAAATATTTAAAGATAAGTAGTAGAATATACTACTTTCTGCTAAATAAAAACATAGCATCTAAGATTTCCAACCTTAGTATTTCAGTCACAGACCATGCTATGGTGTCCGCGCAGTTGACTCCCATTTTGGATAGGACTAGATCCCCCACTTGGAGGTTTGGTAATTGTCTGTTACAGGACCTGGACTTTATTAACTTGGTTAAGGGAAAGGGGAAATTGTTTAACCAGGAAAGGCACAATAAGCCGAAGCTTGTTTCTAGGTGCGACCTGGGATCACAAGGAAGTTAAGTGACTTGCTCAGGGTTACACAGTATGCAAGTGGGGGCTGTGGGATTCAAACCCAGGTCTCCAAGTTTGCAGCTCAGAGCCTTAAACCACTACGCTATACTGCCTCTTAAGTGCACATTCGAAGAGTACTGGCAATACAACAATCAAGATGAAATTACTATGGCAATAAAAATGGGATGCAATGGAAGCACATTTAAGGGCTGTTATTACATCATACCAAACAAAAAAAAGAATATAAAAAATTAATAAGAAATAAATTGTTAGAAGCTATATTAATGAACTTAGGAGATTATGAACATATTAACAATAAATTGCAAGACTGTATAAGCAAATAAAAATGAACTAATATTGCATTAATTAGAAAAAGATCTATGGAAAACTAAAAACAAACTATATTTTCAGGCAGATAAAACTGGTAGACTTCTTGCATATGCCCTTAAAAAACAAAGAGAAAGGCATACAAGAAGTATATACAGATAAACTCATAGTGCAGGAATTAAAAATATTTTGACCAAATTTATTACAGAGAATATCAAAAGTTAAATACAGAAATAATGGAATACAAAACTCCTCAATTCCTAAACTAGAAATGCAGCAAGATAACTTTTCTATTAGGGAAATAAATTTAGCAATAACAGAACTAAAAAGGGATCCTCCCCTGGCCTGGTTGGCCTAACAGGAGAATTTTATATAACATTTAAAGAACAATTAAGTTCATGGTTTAAACAAATGATAGACAAAATTACTACTCTAACTAAAATACCAGCGTCTATTAATGAAAGTGTCATTATTTTTCTATTAAAGTAAAATAAAGACAGTAAAAAAAAAAAAAAACAGATCATCATACAGTATCATTACTAAATCTGGACTATAACATTATCATGAAGATTATAGTTAACCATATTCAGAACCAAGTTGCTAAGTCCACTGGTGAGGAGCAGAAAGGATTCATTAAAGGCTGCAAATTGTTTTTGAAGGCTTAGAACAAATACAAGAAATTATATATATGTACTATACTTTATACCACTGATTTCATTCAAAGAAAAGGAAAAGGTATTGGTTGAATTTCAAACGAATAGCACTCCACACACCAAATAATGCCACAGCACAAACTTAATCAACAAATTGTTGAAAATGTATTTCACCACTATGAAAGCCCCTAGTGCCACGGCAGAATGCCTTCCGGGGGTTTTAACCATACAGGGATCTTTACTCACATTAAATACATTCAAAAAAACAGTGACATCATGATGATGCAACATTTAGACCAATCACCAAAAACTTCTATGTGAAAAAAGGTAATACAAAGAAATCTTACTAAATACATGTTCTTAAAGTGAATATGTTAGTGGCTATAACTTATGTCACAGTTTCAATACTTCATATCACAACACATCACTTACAAAGAATAGCAACTTAAAGGGCATGAAGTTAA
This sequence comes from Neoceratodus forsteri, assembly GCA_016271365.2. Taxonomy (NCBI): domain Eukaryota; kingdom Metazoa; phylum Chordata; order Ceratodontiformes; family Ceratodontidae; genus Neoceratodus; species Neoceratodus forsteri. Next base: position 1,554,221,578 of record CM057450.1, read on the forward strand.
CAAAATGTGACTTAATGGCTCAGTATCAAAACTGTAATAATTTTTACTATTATTTTCAGTTAATGGGATCTCCTATAGGGATACACCATTTAAGGCTGAAATTTAATTTATCCAATATATGACACAATTGCCAAAGTCAAAAAATTAAAGAAATACCTTGAACAAATTATATACAAAAGGAAATTTGGTAAAGGAGAAGAAGAAAAGAGTTGATGGAAAACCTTTCCAGGCCATTCTTTACCAGAATAAAGAGGAGACTCAGCAGTAAATTCCTAAAACAAAAAAAAAAGGAACAGAAAATGTTCATTAATATTCACATATAAATATCCATCTCTAATGAATAAAAACTTAAATTCTCTTAAGCATGTACCTAAGCATATACATAAATAAATGGGTATGTGAAGAAAAAAATAAATTTTTCTGTAGAAGGATTGGGGGGGGGGAGGAAAGAAGCAATGGATCTAATTATGATCTCTTTCCGAATACACTCATTATATTACATTGTGACATCATTTTTTATATTTCAAAAAAGGCTTCAAGTCCCATCTGTGATTGAGGCCATTGGGTGTCACTGTGTCAGCCATAAATATCCAATAGCTCTCCCTCTCCCTCTCCAAGAGGAGATTTTGCCTATCTCCACCTCTCGGTGGACTCTGAACCCATTCAAGACTCATAAATTTAAAACAACGTGGGTCTGAATTTTGCATCTGTAAAAAATGCCTCCCCACTGATGTGTCTGTGCGTCTATTGACTACAGAATGAATGTGTTCCTGCATACGTTATTTTAAACTCCTTACTGTTTTACCAATATACAGTAGTGCAGATTACAGCTGCACCACAGGTCATAAACAATAAACGTGGTGTTATATGTTATAAAATCATTAATTACAATTTGTTTTTGATTGGGCATAGTAATCTATTTTCCTATCTGCATATACTGGCACACATTACATTTTTTACATTTAAGAACACCCCTTGGTTTCATAGGGAGCCACATCCTTGTTGTGGTTTCTTTCTTGTAGAATTGACTTCGAACAAGTTTATCTTGAAGGCTAGCAGTCTTTCTAAAAGTAATTCTAGGTGTTTCAGATACCAAATCTCTTAAATTAGCATCTCCCTTCAGAATATCCCAATTCTTCCAAACAATGTTACCCACGTGTCCTGATATGGCATGTTCAAGTGAGAATGTTATTTGTCCTTCTATCTGATTATCCTCCACTTTTTTACCCCTTTGAGAAACAAATTCCTTTTGTGATGTATGTTTCACTTTTGCCAAAATTATCATCCAATATCATTACTAAATCTGGACTATAAAATTATCACGAACATTATAGTTAACCGTATTCAGAACCAAGTTGCTAAGCCCATTGGTGAGGAGCAGAAAGGATTCATTAAAGGCCAATTTATTTTTGAAGGCTTAGAACAAATACAAGAAATTATATCTATGTACTTTACACCACTGATTTCATCCAAAGAAAAGGAAAAAGGCTGCACTTGATGCCTTTGATTTTCTATCATGAAACTTCATGTTTTCCTGTTTACACCAATGGGGATTTCCGTTGGTTGTTACCAACATACTTCAAAAACTATACACCTCAGCAACTGCAAGATTAAAGATTAATTCCTATTTATCCAAGCCCATTAAATTGTTAAATGGTGCAGGCCCGGTGGCACTGAGGGTTGAGGCACTGGCTCCACACCTCCCACCATGCTGGTGAGCTGGAGTCGTGAGTGACCTCGGTTTGCTGGGGGTTGGCAGGGGAAGGAGAGGACTGAGTATCCGAAGGATTGCTCTGCTCTCCCAGGGAAGGGAGGATTGTCATCCTGCTCCTTGCCTGCTCCCTGGTGGAGGCAGGAGGGTAGCACCAGAGGTCAGGAGACACAGAAGCGTGCCCTCACACACACATGTTCACTAAGTAGGGAGGGAGGGGTACAGGGAGAAAACGGAAAAAGTAATATGGAAAATAAATTGTTAAATGGTATAAGACAGGGTTGCTCCCTGTCTCCTTTAATATTTATACTATGTTTAGAGCCTCTATTGAACTATATCAGGAAGAATGAAAAGATTATGGGAATCCCCATCGGTACTAAGAGTTTGAAGTTAAATGTTTATGCAGATGATATATATATATATATTTTTTTTTTTTACAATTCTTTTTCTCACCTCTCTCCATCGGACTCTCTCCAGTGAGGGCAATCGGTCTGGGACTGTCACCCATCTGCCTGAAGCTCCGTACATCCCTTCTCCAGTGGCGGGGGGGGGCCCCTCCTCAGGCTGCTAGCCCATTCCCCTGGCTCCAAGTCCCACAGGGAGGGACCGCCCTACTCCTTGGGCGCTCTGTCTAAGTATTGTGGGCAGCAACCCTTTCAGAGGGGACCAGATCAGGATGTCGGATGCCCGGCGGTGACGTGGGGTCCTGACCTCTGGCCATACCTTTCAATCTCTCAGTATTAAAAATCCTAGCACTGGCCTTCAAAAATCATAGCAAAGGGCCAGAATGTGTAGCACTTTCTTATTTTAAACAATATTATGTCTACGGATAGTTGGCCCCATATAGTTAATGATAAGGAATGTTTCCATCAGCTTAGTTCAATGATTTAATAGTTTGTGTGTTCAGAAACAGCTCTAACATTATGAGGAATATCAGTAAACCTGTGAGGAGTATGGGTAAATTTGAATGTGAAAATCATAGCGCTATGTGGAATTCATAGCAGTTGAGAGGTATGCCTCTGGCCCCACCATCACCTACCAATGGAGATAGGGTTTTTTTTCTTTGAAGTTATGCCCATTCCCCCATGCAGAGTCCGGACATGCAGTAACACCGAGGGACGTCTGCCACGACTCTGTAGCCCTCTAATTGTGCCCTAAGTGTTGCGGTGCCTCCGGTCTACACCAGGGGCTGCTGTGGTGCCGGGCAAACCCCTGGATTCCCCTAAGAGAGGAGAGCAGTCCTCCGAATGCTCGATCCTCTTTCTCCACTGCCAAACCCTGGCGGCCCGGGCTCATTCCTGAATCTGGGTTGCCGGCATGGCGCGAAGTGTGGCATCCAGCGCCACCTGGCCAGCTGTTTATGCAGATGATATGATGTTAATTATTAGTAATCCTATGGTTTCTTGGCCTGTGGCCCTTTTAGAAATAGAAAATACTCTAAATTATCAGGTTTGAAATTGAATCAGTCCTAATCATTAATACTTCCATTAATGTCTTTAGATAACGCTACAAAAGCTGCTTTACATCCAATTAAAATAGTAAACAGTATGAAATATTTGAGTATTCAACTAGCCTGTGATATAGAAGAAACTACACAGATCAATTTAAGAGAGACTTATTATAAAATAAAAATAAGAACTTTTAGAAGGTTGGGAAAACTTGTCTTTCTCACTATGGGGCAGCACTGAGACTTTCAAATGTCTGTCATGCCACATTTAATGTACCTTTTTCAAGCAGTTATGGGACAATATTCTGGAAAGTGTTTTTCACAGGTCAAATGAATATTTGTGAAATTTCAGTGGCAGGGTGCTTCACCAAGAATAGCGTGGTGTAAATCAAAAATACCCAGAAGCAATGGAGGAATGGGATGTCCAGATCCACGAGTGTGTTATTGGGTGTCTTGAATTAAAACTGCCCTTTACTGGTCAGATAAAAACAGACACAAACTAGATGAACAAGGCAGATATATTTCACTCGCCCAAGAACTTTTAAAATAAAAGCCCCTAACAGAAAGATGTTAAATTGCTGGAGGGAGTCCAACGCAGAACAACCAGGATGCTCCTCTGTATGGAGGACAAACCCTACAAGGAGAGACTGAGGGAGCTCAACATGTACTCCTTGGAGGAACAGAGGGATAGAGGGGACATGATAGAAGCCTTCAAATATATGAAAGACGTAAATAAAGATGGTACAGAGGGAATGTTAGGATTAAGGAAAGAGAGGGACGCTAGGGGAACAATCTAAAGTTGGAAGGTGGTAGAGTCAGAAGGGAAATGAGAAGACAGTATTTCATGGAGAGAGTGGTGACAGGGTGGAACGCACTGCCTGAGGAGGTGGTATCCTTGAAGATGGTGGGCAATTTTAAGACGGGTTGGACAAAGTCAGGGGATAATCGCCAATGACTCAGGCACTTGGGGGAGGGGTAACAGCTAGTACAGGCATGAAATTGGATATTCGGGTGGAAGAGGGGGGGGGAGCAGCTGCAGTGTAACAGACTGCTAGCTGCACAGTCAAGCAGGCTAGAATAGACAGACCATCAGGCCTGTATCTGCTGGCATTCTTCTTATGTTCATAATGATCCAGGAGATTATACCAAATCCTAAAATATTCCTAAAACTTAAAACTGGCACTATAATTAAAAGTGTAGCACAATCGAGCAAAATTTGGAAACAAAATCTAAACTTAAAAACTATATATTACATTCCGATATTTTAATGACTTTGGCTAATTGGTCTAATTGTAAAAATAAAAAATAGATAAATGCCCTTATAAACACCAGCCTAATAAACTGATTAGATTTGATTGCAGAAAATGGCTTTATATCCATTAAGAAATTTAGAGAATACCCAGAACTAGCTCAATTGGATAACTGGTATCTGTACTTAATGATAAAGTTTAAATTTAAGGTCTTAAAAAGAAATATAGGAAACTGCATACTAAACTGCAATTCAGATATATATTTAAATTATGACTTAAATAAAAAAAATAAGCATAATTGCTCAAGCTTACAAACAGTTACTGGATCCAGATAGTATAAGTCTACAAAAAAAAATTACTTTTAACTAAAACTAAATGGGAACAAGAATCTGGAGAAGAGATACAAAATAGAATGTTTTTACTGACCTATCGTCCCACCTGAGCAAACTACCTATGGCCAACCCACCTAGCCCTATAGATCAGTCTGGGCTCCCCTCCAATACCAGCACTTCCTACCCTCCCTTCTACTTCAAAGCCATCTTCCCCAGGGATACCCTCAGGCTTATCATGAGCCTCCCAAACAGGGGCAGCCCTTGCAGCAATGGGCTTTACCACTCCTTCCTTAAACTCATTGCCCCTTACATCGCCAAACCCCTTGCCTTTACCTTTAACTTAGCATTGACCAGATCAACCATGCCTGCCTTATGGAAGAATACCAAAGTCATCCCTGTCTTTAAGGTTGGTGACCTTATCCCCTGACAACTATAGGCCCATCTCCATCCTCCACCACCTGAGCAAACTCCTGGAAAAAATTGTTCACCACCAGCTCACTGACCACATAGAAAAATACAACATGCTTTGCCCACAGCAACACGGGTTCCAGAAACACCACAGCACCACATCTACCTTGGCCCATTTCACAAACCACATCCTCCAGAACATGAATAAAGGGAACACCACTGTTGCTGTATTCGTGGACCTGACTAAGGCCTTTGACCAGGGCGATCGTGCTCTTCTCCACACAAAACTCCAGCACCTTGGTTTCTCATCGGAAACTTCACTGTGGTTCCAGCGCTATCTCTCTGGCAGATCCCAATTGGTAAATATCGGTACTGCCACCTTACCGGCCATGTCAGTTTCCACAGGTGTTCCCCAGGGCTCCATTCTGGGTCCTCTGCTGTTTTCCCTCTTTATAAACTTCCTTCCCACAGATAGTCTTACAGTTGAGGCCTTACTGTACATGGACAATCTTGTGTATTTCATAGTGATAAATCCCTAGCATTTCTGTCCCACCTTACCCTGGACTACGGTGCTATCCATAAATGGTTTCTGTCCAACAGGCTCCAAGTCAATGAGAAAAAAAACCAAGGCAATGCTCCTGGGGTCCAAACCCTAACTTTCAAATCCCACAAAGTCAGATTCCTCCCTAAGAGTACTTACTCCAGAAGGCCCCCGGAATGTTCCCTGCTTTAAATACCTCAGCATCACCCCCGACCCTTCCCTTTCCTTCTCAGAAAATATTTTTTTATTTTATTTTATGTATTTTAGTCTTTGTTAACCGGTTAAGGCCACTAGGCACAAGTGCCTGTTTTCAAGGGTGACCTGGGAGCACTGGGCGGTTAAGTGACTTGCTCAGAGTCACTCAGTATGCAAGTGGAGGTTGTGAGAATCAAACTCAGGTCTGGTCTGCTGGATGTATCAAGCTCGTTCACACCTTGTTCCTTTAACATCTAGGCTATACTGCCAGCCCAAATTAACAATACGGTACGACATGTCAACCAGAAACTAGGGTCTGGATTTAGACCAATACACTAACTTACTTCGGAAGTGCACCCTGCCATTGCCCAAGACAACTTTCTCCCCTTACTGGATTACTGTGCCCCGATTTATTCCCATCTATCCTCCTCGCTACGCTTCAAACTAACCACTGTATATAACAGCATTTGCAGGTTCGCACTCTTGTCACCCTTCTCCACCTGTCACTGCACTCAATACTGGTCCCGAGGGTAGCCCCCCTCCAAGAATATTATGACTATGTTCTTGGCTGCATCATCGATAGCGCCATTAGAGGGGGCAAACTATCACCTTATTCATCACTGATCAAACACAGGGTTGGTCCTAGGTGCCTTCAAGAATCCTCTGTGCTGCCGCTGGAAGTTCCCAGTATTTCCTCTGTCCTGGGAAGCAAAGCCCTGTCTGTCACGGCCCCCATACTGTGGAACAAACTCGCTGCTTCTCTCCGCTCACTGGACTCCCACCTTACTTTTGAAACCCACCTCAAAGCTTGTCTGCTGTCCGAAGTTAAGTGCTCCTGCTTAACCAGCTAACCTTGGAAATTAGTACTCTCCGTCACTCCATGCCCCTACACATCCCTTCCCAAATTAGGGTGCGCCAAAGAAAGCTTGTCTTGCACTTACTTCTTCTACTAAGTAGCTGCACTTGTGTTATGTAACTGTATTCTTGAACATGCATTTGCATTTGTATCACAACTAGTGTATCCTGCTTAATCAATTGTGTTTTGTACCTTTTCTGTTGCCTGTGAGCTAAGCTTTGTCAATGTAGTCTTGTGCGCATGCATTTCACCTGCACCATTTTATGTAACACAGTTTTTGATTTGTCTGTATTCTCATGTGCCATCTTCATGGCATGGGTCATGCCTGAATATGGTCCTTTGGATCAGTGCACCTATCTGGTTAACAAATAAATAAATAAATGTGGAATACAATCAGAATAAATGCAAATAAACTTTATGTAAATGCTAAAAACAAAAGTATACAATATAAAATATTGGACAGAGCTCATGTCACACCATTATTCTTCTCACATTACATCCCTTATTCAAGTAAACTATGTTGGCATCAGTGTGGGCAAAAAGGAGACCCTATACATATGTTTTTAAAATTGTAATATTATTTGTAAATGTTGGGAATGAATACATAAGGAGTTAGAAAACATTGTGGAAAGAAGTTACCTTTTGAATTTAAGTTTCACATATTGAATGACCTGGAAAACCATGGCCTTACTTTGTCAGAAAAAAAGATGTGTGCTCTTGCCTCTATAGCTACCAAAAGACAAATTTTGCAGAAATGGAATTGGCAGGGTTTAGGACGTTTTGAGTACAATAAATGGCTGTATACATTTAGGGAAACACTGTGTTTAGAAAACATATCAGAATATACCGATTTAATGAACTTACAGCTAGAAACTAATACTACAAACTGGCGAGAGATCATGAGAATCTTATCACCAGTTATGAGACTAGATTGCATCTCTTCATTTATGTTAACAGAGTTAAGAAACATAGGGCCAGATATTCAAAAGGGTTGCGCCATGCTCAATAGGGTTGCGCCTGCGCAAGTCCAAACTTGCTCCATTCTGCGATATTCAGCAGGAGGCAGTTGCGCCACAGAAAACATGCTGAGCAACAGCGCAGTGCAAATGAATGCATGCTGAACTGGAGGGGGAGGAACCATGCATAAACTGCACAGCCCGATATTCAGCCGGGCTGTGCAGAGTTGTGCAGGCGCAACCCCAACCTGCGCCTGCACAACTTTGAGCCAAAAAAAGGCTCAAGTGAGGGCCACCCACAGGTGAGCAGCTGCCACCTGTGGCTGGCTAACCCTCCTGTGCCCCCCTGCAGCCCGATCGTGGGCAAAGAGTGACAATCCCCACCACCACCCCACTGGCCCGATCGCGGGCAACAGCGAAATACCCCCCACCAGCCCAACTGCGGGCTGCATTAGTTTAAAAACAACCCCCCCGAATACATCCCTGGTGGTCCAGTGGACGAAAAGCCTGATTGCGGGCTGTATCAGTGTAAAATACAACCCCCCTCCTCCCGAACATAGCCCTGGTGGTCCAGTGGACCGAAACTCCCGTTCGCGGGATGTAAGCAGTAACCCCCAACATAGCCCTGGTGGTCCAGTGGACCGAAACTCCGATCGCGGGATGTATGCAGTAAATACCCCCCCAACACATCCCTGGTACTAGTGTCCCCACCCCACCCACCCATGAGCCCCACCACCTGCTTCCCCGGCAGCATTGTGGAATGAAATTCATTCACAAAACTGGACTATCTTATGCGGTATGGGCTGCACCCATTGGCTCTTGCTCTGAACCAATGGGCATGCAGCCTCCGGCTCAATCAATCGGCGGGTGGTGGGGCAGCAAGCGAGTGGGATGCTGCCGCCGCTGGCTGCGGGGGAGCGGGGTGGTGGGGCTTCATGGGTGGGTGGGGTGGGAGACAGTAGCACCAGGGATGTGTTGGGGGTATTCTACCACATCCAGCGAGCGGAGTTTCGGTCCACTGGACCACCAGGGCTATGTTCGGGTGTTACTGCTTACATCCCGCGAACAGGAGTTTTGGTCCACTGGACCACCAGGGCTATGTTCAGGAGGAGTGGGGTTGTATTTTACACTGATACAGCCTAGCGATTAGGCTTTTGGTCCACTGGACCACCAGGGATGTATTCGAAGGTTGTTTTACACTAATGCGGCCCGCGGTCAGGCTGGTGGGGGGGGGCGACATTTCTGCTGTTGCCCGCGATCGGGCCAGTGGGGGGTGGTGGTGGGGATTTTCACTCTTTTGCCTGCGATCGGGCTGCAGGGGGCGTCGGTCCCCGACGGCTGCTGCCTGGCAGGGCGCCAGGCGCAAGTCCTCGGGGATTGGCGCACCTGCATGCTAATGGCATGCAAATGGGGCCATAATCAGATGCAAATGGCCCCCCTACGCCTTGCATGAATTATGGCCCCATTTGCATGTCACCTTTTGAATATGGGGATTTTGCGCATGGCGCAATGGTACTTGCGCCACACCAGAATTGTATGCTCCACTCTGTCAACTTGTGGCGGCACAAGTTCCACTCGCCATGCACAGTGACTGTGGCTGGGGGTGATATTCAAAGGGTTGCTCCAATAGCGCAACTCCTTTGAATATCGCCCAACCCCACCCTACACAACTATTTCGCATAGCGCAAGGGCTTGCGCCTAAGAATGGCGCAGTTTGAATATCCAGCCCATAGTTGATTACTATAATGTACTTCAATTCTCCATTTTTAACAACCATGCCAGAGCATGTTATGGATGTGTGCACCGGGTGATAAGAACTTTCTGTATTCTTGTATTATTCAAAGAGATAGTGTGTTGTACACTTTCATTAAATATGCAGAAAATCAATAAAATATATATTATAAAAAACAGAAGACATCGATTCATCCATTTACTGGAAGAGCCCTTGAGGGCATCCACTAATAGGATTTGCTCCTTAAAGTTGACAAGAGTTTTTACACCGGTGTTCTGGGCAGGAGGTCAGTCCCCTTACCTTCCCCGATGTCGTGCATCCTTGACTAGCTCTGGTCCCTATCTTAAGCGGGGTTATGAGCCATGTCCCTTAAGGTGCACCTGGTCACCATCTCAGCATACAGGGCATGGGCTGTTATGCTAGCAGTGGCCCTGGAAAAAGTGTCCATAAATTGTTGTTTTTTTAAAGCACTGGACCAACTGTCCCCTCCAGTGTGAGAGCCTCTCCTACCATGGGACTTGCTGCCGGGGCTTGCTAAACTGATGGGTAAATAATTCAAGCCCATAGTGTGAGATACTTAGGCACTTTGATAAATAAGGGTGGATGTGCACCAAAGGTACTTCTAGTCCCCCCCCCCACCACAGACACACCCTATATACAGTGGTAATGCACGTGTTATCACCTGTATCTATAAATACATTGAGTTGCTTCTTAAAACTATATATAGTGGGAGAATCTACAGTAAATTGAGTCAGACCATTCTAAAACTTTACCACTCTTTGAGTAAAAAAAAGGACTCTCTCTCTTACTAGTCCTGTATGATTTTCCTATTAGTTGTTTGTTACGGCATCTAGTCACACACCCTGTACTTTTCATATCAAATCCAAAGTCTGACATTAATTATGTGTTTTTAAATAGATTATGTAAAAGAATCAGATCACCTTGTTAGCATCTCCTCTCTAGCCTATGCAAGCCAAGTTTTGCCAATCTAGCATCATAGTTCAATTTATCACATCCATGAATAATTTTAATAAAACATAGAAACATAGAGGTTGATGGCAGATAAGGACCGCAAGGCCCATCCAGTCTGCCCATTTCTTTTTCTACCTTATAAATGTGCCATTGGCCTTTGCTCTGTCGGTGGCCTATCTAGTCATACTCATCTGTATTACTCCCTTTTGCCTATCCCGTGCCTGTTTGAAGCCCTGCACTGTATTCATAGCCACCACTTCCCGAGGTAGGCCGTTCCATGCATCCACCACTCTTTCTGTGAAAAAGAATTTCCTCACATTCCCCCTTAATCGGCCTCTCTCTAATCTCATGCTGTGTCCTCTTGTCCTGCTGTTTTTCTTATATTTAAACATGTTAGACTCTTTCACCTTGTTAATGCCCTTAAGGTGTTTGAATGTTTCGATCATATCATCTCTCTCCTCCTTTGCTCAGAGGGTATACATATTGGCATTAATCTCTCCTAATATGTCTTCTGATGCAGTCCTGCACCATTTTGGTTGCCCTTCTCTGGACTGCCTCAATTTGGTTATGTCCTTGTGAAGGTGTGGCCTGCAGTACTGAGCACGCAGTACTCCAGATGGGGCCTAACCAGTGTCTTGTAAAGAGGGATTATTACCTCCCTCTTACGACTTGTGATACCCCTACTAATACACCCTAACATCCTCCTAGCCTTACCTACTGCTTTAGAGGTCTGTTTGGATGATTTCAGGTCATCGGTGATGATGATGCCCAAGTCTCTTTCTTCCTTTGTGACTGCCAGCAACTCCTCTCCCAGCCTATAGGTGGCTTCAGGGTTTCTCTTCCCTATGTGCATGATCTTGCACTTCTTTGCATTAAATCCCAGTTGCCACTCTTCTGACCATTTTGCTAATTTATCCAGATCACTTCTCATTCTGTCCACCCCATCTGGATCATCTACTCTGTTGCAGATCTTAGTGTCATCTGCAAACAGACAAGCCTTACCCTCTAGTCCTTCTGCAATGTCACTAATGAAGATATTAAAGAGGATTGGCCCCAGGACTAATCCCTGAGGTACCCCACTTGTGACTTGCATCTCTTCTGACTGTATACCATTTACCACCACTCTCTGTTTTCTGCCTGTCAACCAGTTTGCCACCCAGTTGATCAACTTCTGACCCACCCCGAGCCTACTCAGCTTATTAATTAATCTTCTATGTGGAACAGTGTCGGAAGCTTTGCTGAAGTCAAGGTAGGCAACATCAACTGCTCCCCCTTGGTCCACTACTCTGGTTACCCAGTCAAAGAAATCTATGAGATTGAGTTTGACAGGACCTTCCTTTTGTAAACCCATGCTGTCTTGGATCCTGTGCCCCTATGGATTCCAGGTGTTGCACTATCCATTCCTTAAGGAGTGCCTCCATAATCTTGCCCACTACTGAGGTAAGGCTGACTGGTCTGTAGTTCCCTGCCTCCTCCCTGCTACCACTCTTGTGGAGCGGGATCTCATGAGCCCCTCTCCAGTCTTCTGGGACATCTCCTGTGCTCATAGACTCACTAAACAATTCTGCTAATGGCTCTGCTAGTTCCACCCTTTGCTCCTTAAGTACCCTGGGATGTATGCCATCAGGTCCCATTGCCTTGTTGACCCTGAGCTTAGCAAGCTCTTGTAGGACCCTTTCTTTTGTGAAGGGAGTAGTGCTCACCTCCCTCCCCCCTGTGTCCATGGTGCTGAGCTGTGGGCCCTGCCTTACCTTCTCTTCAGTAAATACTGAGCAAAAGTATCTATTTAGGATAGATGCTTTTACAGGGTCCTCCTCCTCATATGCCCCCTTTTCTCCTTTGAGCTTAGCAATACCCCCTCTGAACTTTCTCCTTTCACTAATGTATCTATAGAAAGTCTTGTCACCTTCTTTTACTGTTCGTGCTAGTGTTTCCTCAGTTTGGGACTTTGCCTGCCTTACTGCCTTCCCTGCTTCCCTTAGGGCAGTTTGGTATGCCTCCCTATCTTCATCCCGCTGTGTTCCCTTATATTTCCTGAAGGCCAGCCTTTTGGCTCTGTCCTTTTCTGCTACTGTATTTGAGAACCAATGTGGTTTCTTTCTTATTTTACATTTCATTTTCTGTCTAACACAGTGGGATGTTGCTTCAGGTATTGCATCCTTAATGCTTGCCCACTTTGCCTGTACCCCCTCACCTGTGTTTTTTTTTTTGCCAGGGCTAGCTTAACTCTGTTGGCCATCTTATCAAAGTCAGCTCCTCTGAAGTCCCATATTTTTGCCTTGGAATGGGATGATTTAGATGTAGTGGCCAAATTGAACCATACCATGTGATGGCCACTAGCCCCCAGGTGACCTTCTACCTGGAGATCTGTGATCCCTTCCCTGTTAGTCAGTACTAGATCTAGGATAGCCCTGTCTCTTGTGGGTTGTTGTACCAGTTGTTTGAGGCCCTCCCCCTGCAGGGAATCCACCATGTGTCTAGTTCTGGCAGATGTTCCTGCTGGTATTGACCAATCTGTATCCGGCATGTTGAAGTCTCCCATTATCAGAACCTCCCCTTTAGCTGTCATGTTTTGTATATCTTCTAACAGTAATGTGTCTGTGTCCTCCTTCTGGTCTGGGGGCCTGTAGACAACCCCAGTTCTTATGGCTGTCCCATTTCCTGTTTCCAGGGTGACCCACAGTTCTTCTGGCTCCTTATGTGTATTCTGAATTTCTGTAGCTTTGATATTTTTATTGACATACAGGCCACCACCCCCTTTTGCACCTCGGTCTCTTCTGAACAGTACATAGCCAGGTACTGAAGTCTCCCAAGTGTGGTTACTGGTAACCACGTCTCACTAATTGCTACTATATCCAGTTTAGCCTCTGACATTATTACCTGCAGGTCTGGAAACTTATTTCCCAGGCTGTTCGCATTTGTGTACATGATTTTCCATTGGCCAGATTTCAGTGTGTTAGTTGTTGGGTGAGGTTTGGCATTTACCCTGTGCATCGTATGGGGAGACGGACCTTTTTTCTTACCTGGTGATGCAAATGAACCCATAAACATGCTGAATCCCTGTTTGACCACTAGCTGAGGGGGGAAGGGTGTTCTTCCCATTCGACGTATGGGGTGCTGCACCCCTCTCCCCATTTGCTAGTTTAAATATTCTGCAAAGATGTCAAACTTCTGCCCTAATGCACTGACTCCCTCCTTAGTCAGATGCAGTCTATCAAATTTAAAGAACTTTCGCTCCCAGAACTGTTGCCAGTTCCCTACAAACCTGTGTCATTTTTCCTGGCACCAGCCCTTGAGTCACATGTTTAGCTCCCCTGTCCCCCCTTCTCTGACCTTCCGTCCATCTGCCCCCCTCTCCCAGACTGGCAGGATCTCAGAGAAGGAGATGTCAGATGAAATAGATGATAGTTTGTCACCCAGCCTGGTCAGGTGTTCCTTAGTCTCCACAACTGACCAGCTGGCGAGATCATTAGTCCCTATGTATACCAGGACATCAATGTTTTCTCCTGCTTTGTGAACAATTTTAGCAATGCAGTCAGTGTCTCTCCACGCTGATGTGCCTGGGAGACATCTGACCATTACCCCTGGCTGGAGATGGGTATCAACTCCCCGAATCATGGAGTCTCCTACGATCAGAAGTTTTTTTGATTTCCTTTTGGCTTTTTTTGGTTTGGTTCCTGATTTGGGCGAGTTTTGTTTTGCTAGCTCCTGTGCTGCAGTGTCCTGCTCTGCAGTGCCTTTAAACTCTACCAACTGTATATCCACCTTCAGATGAGGTGACCAAAATTGGGAGCAGTAATCTAAGTCGGGTCTTGCCAAAGATCTATACAGGGGCAACACGACCTCACTGCGCTTACTGATGAAATTTTTAGGGCTTTTGCTGTTACTGTCGAACAGTGCACTCTGAAAGATAAATTGGATTGGATTATCACTTCCAAGTCCTTCTCTTTAGTACAGATTTAAGTTCAACACCACCAAATCTGTAAATGGATCTAATGTTTTTACTACCCATGTGGATGACCACACATTTATTGGAATAAACTTCATGTCCCAGTTTGCAGCCCACTTTGTAATGGTGTAGTGGTTAGACTGTATCTTGGCAGTTTCATCGAGATTACTAGCTCTTCCACCAATTTTAGTATTGTCTGCAAATTTATTAATGGTACTAAAGAGGTCATGGTGTTGATCGCCTATATATAGCTTAAAGAGTAAGGGACCCACTATTTTTAGTTGCATCACCTCAACTAGACAGGTGAGTAAGCTCCAGGCACTTTCTGTTTAGTCTCTATCTGGTTTTCTACAAGGATAAGGTCGTTCTTTTCCCCCATGTGACATTTTTGTCAAAGGTGGTCTCAGATTTTCACCTTAACCCAATGATCTTACTTTGAGGGTATCTCTTACAGCAGGCCACACCTAAGGAACTACTGCCACCAGTGACTAGGACCACCTGGAATCTTTTCTAGCTAGCAGTCTATTGGGGCTACCCACTCCAATGTCACCCTCTGATGTCAGCCAACCCTATAAGAGTGGGTGGCCCCCGGTCCCTCCTCAGTTCTTTCCCCTCCGTCGACCAAAGTGCATCTGACCTCCAGGGACTGCCGCAAGCTTCAGTCGACTGCCGTTTTCTTTCTGCCATTTCCTTTATTTTCTCACTCTAGTTTTTTGAGTTCTCCACAATTTCCTTTGTATGTCGGACACATCCTCATCTTCTGACTAAGCCTCCAAATTTAAGTGTGCTTGTAGGAAGCAACTCCCGGAGAAGGACGGCCACCTTTCCTGCATCTGCTGCCTCGGGCCTACCCATGACACCTAGGCTTGTGACATCTGCAAAGACTTCAACCAGGCCACTCAACGCTATCGTCAGAGGGCCCTAGAAGAATTTCTCCAGGTTGCTAACATGGAATAGGAGCTGCAGGCCAGAAGCTGTTCCTCTTCACCAGCCCTATATTCGGGGTCACAACTCTCCTCCAGGGAGAAATCTGGTGGCAAACACAAGCACTGGGACAGGACCACAATAGCCCCAGTCCCTCTTGTTTAAGCGCACTCTCGCATAAGCCTAAGGCCCACGGCTGAGGGTCAGCCCGTCTTTTCGAGGGCAGCCTTGTCTGCCTCACGCACTCTCTTCTCCTCAGGGCTACCGTTGGCAGCACCCCTGCCAACCTTTCCTTATTGTGCGGAGGCTCTTTGGAGGCGGGATCCTCCAAGTCCCTCCAGCCCCTGCTGTTCAGTCAAGAGGCTTTGCTGGTTCTGTTCAATCTAGAATGGGTTTGGTGAGCTCTGGGTCATCTACTGCCACCAATCCACTGCCCTCTTCCATGCAGGCAACTGCTTCCTATGCCTTCTCTGGCATCCCCCAACCCCTGGCCATCCCTCAGTCACCTTCGCCTGATTCTGAGGTGCCTACCACTGACATTTCCCTCTGGGCAATGCTGGCCTCTCCTCATCCAGCACCAGCACCAGTCAGGCCTCTCCCTCCTCTGACACCTGCTTGGCCTCAGCTAGCACTAACGCTGGCTTCTTAACCTGCACCTGCGCCGGTGCCGATCCTTCCACCACCAATGCCGGTTCTTACCCATCTGACACCTCTGAGCTACCCAGTGTCGGTGACAGTAGACTTCCAGTTGATGCTGGTGTCCCTATGGGATTTTATGCAGGTGCACCTTCTCCCTCCACAGGACCCAGCACCACATGTGCCTTTGTGTCCCAACATGGTGCCCATTGCCACCAGGTATCCACACACTGCCCCACATTGGCAGACACCCTAGATACCTCCCATTCACCCAGGAGAAGAGGGAGAATATCACCCGGACCTCCAACCTCCTGATGAGTCTGATGAGGACAGGGATGGTAGGGCTTCTCCCTCTCCTGCCATGGTTTCCTCTGACGTGGAAGAGACCCCTTAGTACTTACCCCAGTCTCCCCCAGATGACCCGTCTTTTAGTGGGGTCATGCACCAGATTTAGTCAGCCGTGGGTTTTGAAACTGAGGAATTGGACCCCTCCCATTGCTGGCTGTCTACCTACCTTTGTCTGCCAGACTCTTACCCTCTGGTGGTCCCCCTGTTGATTGACACCTTTGAGGATGCTACCATGGCCACCTGGCATCACACAAACCTAATACTGGCTGTGCATAGTAAGGCAAATAAATCATACAGGGCCCTTGTGGGTAAGCTCTTCTTTGTGGAACTGCACAGATGGACTCCATGTTCATCAGGTCATCAACACAGTTGCTCTAAATGGCCAAAACACCTGAGTTCCCTTTCCCCAGACAGGGAATCCCAGAGGCTGGGCCACTTTTGAAAGCAGGCTTTTGCATCTGCCACCATGGTGTAACCCCTAGATGGCGCTATCCCAGGGGCTACTACCCCTGCCTGATTTGCCACTAACAGGTTGAGGGGCCTGGATCCAATGGCGGGTGCCTCCACCCAGAGGTCAGGGTTTGCAATAGTTAAACTTACTTGGTCACAGCCCTCTGGGACACTGCAACCTCTTTCTTCCCACTAGTGGCCCACACAATATATCAGAATTACCTTCACAGTATACACTTACCCCCAGGGCTGGTTCAGGCACTGGGACCTCCTGTAAAATAAGATACACTGCAACAATCACAGTACAATACTTAACATAGACAAATACCTCAGGCAGTATAACTTTGCTGGAAACAAGCAGCTCGGATTTATTTAGGGGAATATAACAAGGACAGGGGAAATCAGGTTAATTAGCTTATCACTTTACTCATCTACCTTGGCTCTGTGCACAGGCCTATCCCTACCAGTTACTGTCCCTGGGTACCCAAGCCCTGGTGGCTAGTCCAAACCGTGGCAGCTGGTAGGGGCCCTTTCCCACAGAAAAGAAAATTAGTTTAAACAGTCAGCAGTACAGTGATTCCATTTGGATTCAATGTGGCAATTCAACAGGCGACCCTGAATTAGTACTCACGACCTCCAAACAAGATAGGGTCCTTCAATGTCAGCAGGGCTACTCTTGAGCTCCACGAGACTCCTCTCACACATTTATATGGCAAACTGCAACAGGCAAAAGTCCTTTAATGGCAGCAGGATTCACTTGAGCTAACCAAGCCTCCTCACACATTTATATGGTGAACAGTAACAGGCAAAAAGTCCTTTAATGGCAGCAGGATTCACTTGAGGTACACAAGCCTCTTCACACATTTATATGGTAAAACAGAAAGTACTATACCAGGCAGGCTGCTTCTCTATCCGATCGCAATTACTGCACAATACCGGAGAACACACAGCTGATTCAGTTCCTGACAGACCAGTGCAATTCAGCAATTTCTCCAGTCTTCTACAGGGTGAGCCTGGTTTCTACTCTTCAGATATCCTTTGATTCTCTTCACAGGATGGATTCAGTCCTAACAAGCAGTTACACAAGCTGCAGACCGGAACTCTGGGCCTTACACGTTTCCGACTAAAACTGCACACTGAAAAAGCACAGGGCTTCTTCCTTCTTCACTGCCAGAGCTCAACTGAAACTCCAACAGACAAAACCGGGCACTTCCTTTGAGTTCCTCCCAGTTCTTGACTGGATTGGCTGTCACTCACAATAGACTGCTCCTGTTGGTCCAAAAGGCGAAGTCTAAACTACATCTCCCAGAGTCACTGCCCATACAATCCTCTTGTGGCTGGCTCAGATTATGAGTCCAAGTTCTGATTCGTCCAAGGCACCATTTTAGAGCTAGCTTACCCCACACTGATTGGTCCAGTTCAGCAGTTCAAAACCAGAATGGGGAACTAGGCAGACACAGTTCTGACTGCAAAGAAAGCAGGTTAGACAAACTGTAATTTCATTATTACTCTAAATGGTTTCTGGCAAACAGTTACATCTTTCAGATAGGTTCCCTTTGCACTCCTAGTGACTGCAAAAATGGAGTGAATTGGCAGCAGCTCGAGTGATACTCAATCAAAGAAACACACAGTCCCCCATACAAACTAATTATGTCTGCAAGCAGACAGCTCTTAAAGAGACAGTACCAGAGGTTCTAAAACACTCACTGATAAATGGCTTAGCAGCAAACACCATTCAGGCTTGGAGCATTCAAGCAAGCTCCTGGAAGTCTTTTGGGAACCCCATTTGCAGGGGTTACACCCTTCCTGGCCTAGGAAAGCTTGACGTCAGCGTCAATAGTACCCTGCTAGGTTTTAACTGCAACCATATACATTTGCATTAGGCTCACACATGTAATCATCAGTCAATATATAATTTTACCAAGAACACATTTCTGAAACATTGCAGTCGTCACTCTTTACAGTATTACATACACATTGTACCATAACTCAAGTTATTACCTCTTGTACATGAAACCTGAAGAGAGGGGCCTTCCTATCAGTTACCTTGGGGCTGGATGGGGCAAGGGCACCATACTTAGAGGGCAACACAAGTAACTTGGAGTTAGCACTGACGCTCAGTTTGGGCAATGAGCTCGGGGACACATACACTCCTTTATGGACAACATTGAGAGGCAGATCCACTGGCTGGTCCAGGGAATCATAACTGAGGTGCACCACAGGCTTTACAGCTCGACCAGTCTTTCTAGAGGGAACTGTTACAGTCTCTGCACTCTGAGCCTCATTTTCAGCATTGTCCTCACTTGTCAGGGGAGTCTCCATGGGGGTAGAGAGGCTAGAACTTGGGGCACTTTCAGCTCCAGGAGTTACAGTTTCTGAGTCCACAACATTTGGCTCGCATGGAGAGCTTTCGGACACTGGCAGTGGACTGTCAGGGCACTCAAAATACTCTTCTTGTTCTGGTGTATCACCAGTCTGACCCAATCCATCATTTTCCTCCCCTGAAAGCTCAAACAGTTCAACCATGCACAATGATTCCATTTCATCTGATCTGATGCTTTGCACTTCACTTTCTGGGAGCATTGGCTCCAGGGACGAAGCTGGGGCTTGGACAGTCCAGAAGGCCCAGCTTCATCTCCAGTATTGACTAGGGGATTGCCCCGAAACAATTGACTCAGTTCATAAGAAGGATAGTATTCAAAGTCACTCTCACTTTCTTCCGATATGGACTGACAGCCATGCTCAACTGGGACTTGTGGAGGGAACCTTTAACTTTGCTTCTGTAGGTGCAGACTTTCTTGATTTTTCTTAGCAGCAGCTCTGGTCACTGGTCCAGAGGGGCATCTTCTAGGGCTCAGACTCAATTAAGATTTGTCCAATGGGCAGTAAATGATTTCTATGCATTGTTTTACATCTTTTGAATTATTCTCAGGCCTTACTTTTGTACACTGGCAGATCATCTAGTTTGCCCACTACAATGTGAGGGAGATGGTGCCATCTATCAGCAATCTTGTGCTTGCCATGCAGTCCCAGATTTCTTAGCAATACCCGATCTCCCTCCTGGAGTTCCTGTGCTTTCACCTTTTATCATACCTTTCTTTGTTGGCCAGATTTCTTTTGGCAGCCATGGTTTGAGCCAGTTGGTACGCATGAGTTAGCTGGGCCTTTAACTTTTGCACATACTGTAAATAGTTGTCAGCTTGAACCCATCAGGAGACCCCAAAACACACATCTACCGTGAGTCGAGCTTCTCTTCCAAACATCAGGGGTGGGGAAGAACCCAGTGGCATCACTTTTGGTGCAGTTATAAGCATGTACCAGGGTGCTAATTTGTTGGCTCCATCTAGTCTTGTCCTTTGGGTGCAGGGTGCCTAGCATATCTAGCAAAGTGCGGTTGAAACGTTCAGGCTGTGGGTCCCCCTTGGGGTGGTAAGGAGTGGTTCTGGACTTTCTCACTCCCCACAGAGAAAGCATCTCTTTGATCAGACGACTCTCAAAGTCTCTCCCTTGATCAGAATGGATTCTTTGTGGAGCCCCATAGTGAACAAAAAAGTTTTCTACAAGTACTTTGGCTACAGTGGATGCTTTCTGGTCTTTGGTGGGGAAAGCTTGGGCATATCTCGTGAAATGGTCAGTGACCACCAACACATTACTGATATTTCTTTGATCTGACTCAAACTCAGAAAATCAATACAGACCAGCTCCATGGGTGCACTGGTGGTTATGTTAACAAGGGGGCAGCCCTCTGGGGCAAAGCTTTCCTCTGTAAGCAGCGACTACAAGTTCAAATGTGTTGCTCCACATCAGCCCCCATCTTAGCCAATAGAATCTGGATCTCACCAAGTCAAGTGTTCTGTCTATACCAAGGTGCCCCATGTGGTTGTGCAAGGACCTCAATACTGAGTCTCAAAGGCAGTGGGCAGCACCAGTTGTTGTTTGTCTACTTGTCCCTCTGTCTACTGTTTCTCTGTATAACAGTTTATTGATCAGTTTCAACTTAGGACCTTCTTTGTATAACAGTGCAGTTCTCAAATCAGTGGAGCGTAATTTGGACACATCTTTTCCTGCATAGAGGGCTTCAAAAGCTGATTTGATCATAGAATCGCGGGATTGAGCCCGCCGAATACTGTCATTGTCCAGCTGAGGCAGTGCACCAATGTCTATTGCAGAAAAGTGGCAATAAGCAGCAGGTATGCAATTCTCAGAGGGTCCCAAGCAATCCACCATGCAGTCCACTGCGTCCGTGGACATTTGTTCCTCCCTGTCAAACTTCGGCAGAGTGCCGAATGTCAGGTTCTGCCAATCGGACCCAATCATTCTGGGGAACAGGCCTCCGGGAGAGAGCATCAGCATCTATGTGGTTCAGACCTGCTCGGTATTCGAGAGCATAGTCATATGTAGATAATGCAGAAAGCCACCTGTGGCCAGTGGCATCCAACTTAGCTGAGGTCTGCACATAGGTCAAAGGATTGTTGTCAGTTTTTACTAGTATTTTAGCCCCATACAAGTACTCATGGAATTGGTCAACAATAGCCCACTTCAAAGCTAGGAACTCTAACTTATGTACAGGATAGTTCTTTTCGGATGGGGTCAGGCTTCTACTGGCAAAGGCCACTGGTCTCAGGCCATTCTCGTGCTCTTGGTACAACACAGCCCCAACCCTTGCAAGCTAGCATCAGTGTGCAGGATGTAAGGTTTTTCTTGGATCGGCATAGGCCAGCACTGGAGCATGGATAAGTTGATATATGATCTCATGAAAAGCAGTCTCACAATCAGGAGTCCAGCGGGCCCCAAATACTTCACTCGGATGAAAATACACTCTTTCAGTCTTGAGGGACGCTGACTTTTATTTTTTGTGGGTTGGGGATACCCTTGAGTAAGGTTAAGTAAAGGCGGATCACTCTTGAATAGTCCTTGATGAAAGCCGATAATAACCACAGAATCCCAGGAATCTTTGCAGTTCTTTTAGATTTTGGGCTGTGGCCAGGTGGTCAAGGCCTCAACTTTACTTGGTCGGTCTCTATTCCTCGGTGGATACTATGTGTCCCACATACTTTACTGATGTTTGAAAGAATTGACACTTATCAATGGACAGTTTAAGGCCAAAGTCCTCCAGTCGGTCCAATACCTTAAATAATCTGCTCTCATGTTCCTCCAGTGAGCTGCCAAACACAATAACATCATCTAGGTATACCAGGCACTCTAGTAAGTTCATGTCCCCACTGCACGCTCCATCAATCGTTGAAAAGTGGCTGGGGCACCTGAAATCCCTTGAGGCATCCTCATGAATTCACAGAACAAGCGGACAGATAAAGGCTGTCTTCTCACGGTCCTCTGGGCCATCCGGGATCTGGTAGTACCCACTCGGAGATCCAACACAGAGAACCACTTGCTCCCGTTTAGGCAGTCCAAAGCATCCTGAATGCGGGCATTGTGTACTGATCAGGGATAGTCCGCGGTTTAAGTGCGATAATCCACACATCCTTACTGAACCATTCTTTTCCTCACTACCGCAATGGGGAAGCATAGAGGCTTCTGGATTCTTGTATTACACCAGCAGCTAACATCTCTTGCAGATGCCGTCTCACATCATCTATGTCAGCAGGTGCCAGGCGTCGAGACCTCTCACGAAATGGTCTTTCGTCATGCAGCGGATATTGTGCTCAGCTCCTTGCACGCATCCTACGTCCCATTCCTTTAAAGAAAACACCTGGTCTCTCTGGGCAAGCTTCTCACTGATCCTCACTTTCCATTCAGCTGGCAATGAAGGAGTCGAAATCAAACAAGTCAGGCGTTACTCTGTCATTCTTCCTTGAACTCTTGCTGCTGGGTAGCACTGCAGTGTCTGCACAATGCACATTAGCCAGGATGCAACCTCTGTTTACTCGAATGTCTCTTTCAGACACATTATGAACTTGGACCATTACCCTTCTGGCATAAGCATGGGCTCTAGCGGGCAAAATACTAGGCTTGACCAGCAGTCCCTCTGGCAATTTTCCATCGCCTGGTGTATCCAACATTAATATTTTATTCTTAACATCCTTTCTGATACAGGCCTCTCCCTTTAAGGTACACTGGGCATTTGGCCAGGATCAGAGACTCAGGATCCTTCTTCCATACAATTCCGACCGTTCCTCTGGTTCTATTTTTCAGCATCTCTCTGTGCCTCATAGGCCTTCTTAATTAAAGCCGGAACTCTTAAAGCTCTACTAGTCTTTGACCCCTGTTTTTCATAACATAACTGTGCCAGCCTTCCGAACATATGAGCATTTGTTCCAGTCAACAAAGGGACACCATCATACAGTCCAGTGGGGGGACACACTAAGGCTAGGGTCTCTACTTGTTCGGCCACTCCAGCCACGGAGGTGGGGAAAGACAGCCAAATTCGGATGTACCCGGAATAGGGGTAGGCCTTCTCACTTAACCCCCATACATGCAGTCCTTCTAATGGTTGTAAGGGTACGTCTGACAAATGCTTCTGATACCAATCTTGGAACATAATTGTCACTTGGGAGCCACTGTCTAATACAGCTCTTGTAGACACTCCATTCACCTTTACAGTGGTCTCCATGGAGGGACCCACTATTCTGGACCAGTCTGGAGAGGCGGTAGTGGGGGCCTGGGCAACTGACCTTGCCACAAAAAGACGTGAGTTATCATTTTTGGTGCCCTCACTGGGATCATTTTGTGCACCTCTTAACCACTGATTTGTTCTCCAAGCTCTCCTTGTAGCCTATATGCAACTTTGTCAGTGTCTTTTGGGGACCGCATTCCCTCTTCATGTGCCCATCCTTCCTAATTATAGCAAAACATACTTTCTGGAGTTTGAGCTGGCCGAGGTGCCACACTGGGAGCCAGGGCTAGGGTACTACTAACTGGAAACCTTTGCCATCTCTGTCTGCGTGATAAGCATTTGGAGACATCTCGTCAGTTTCTCCACTTCCATGGTCAAGGAATTGAGTTTGGAGCTGTTATCAGCAGGAGATACATGGGTGGGTACCCCCACCCCCATAGCAGATGCAGTCGGATATAGGTCAGGGCCCGTACTTGCAGGCGTGGCCTTCATAAACGGACTGTTTTTGAATTCCCAGATCTCTCTCAACAGTTCACCCCATTGTGGCATATCTTTTTTCTTGTCAGAGCACTCATTGACTGTCAACCTCTGCCCCTGAACTTCACTTGATGGGTCACCCTCAGTCACTCGGGTCGTAGCCGCAGCTATTGGTGCAGGTCCCTCCCGAGGTCGCCTTTTCTCAACTCCTCAAATTTCTCTCATTAACTCATCATAGGAGGGTGGGGATTCCAGTCGATTTGCCAGGCATAACTGAAGCAACAGCAGTTCTGAGAAGGGGGCAGACTTAAGGATCCTGTCCAGCCTGGTTCGGTCCAGTTCAATCGCTGGCAAACTACCCTTTCTGAGGCATTCTTGCAACAATTTTTCCAGCCGAGATACATACACAGACAACAACTCCCTTGGTACTGTTGTGCATTTCTTACTCTCCACCATAGATCCTCATCAGAATCTGGGCTCCCATACACATTCTCCAGGCCTCAAGATAGGCCTGTGCAGTCACTTCAGGGTTACTGGCCCTTTGCTTAGGGATGGTAGCCAGGGCAGGACCTCGGCTCTCACTAACCCTCATTCGCTTTTGGCTTCCGAGCATTGCCATTCTAGCACTTGGGGACAACATAGTCTCATCCAGGTCTCCCAGTCATCCTCCCCTTGGGGTGGGGAGGTGCCAGAGAAGATCCTCAACTTCGGTAAGAGTCGTGACTAATGGCAGGTGCAGAAATAGGAGTCTGCATTGGTTCAGCCACCATTACGGGTACTGGAGCGAGAGAGGGTGTTGGGGGAGGAACACCCCCAGGTGGCAAGAATAGTTTCTTCAAGTCCTCCACAGTTTTCCCTTCCACCAGCAACCATTTAGCAAATTTCTCCTCAAAAGTTTCAGACAGTGGTGGGGGCTCATTCCCCCCCGAGTCTTTACTGTACTTAGTTATCACTCTCCAGGCAGTGAGGGCTCCCTCTGGGGTAATGGTCTGTGGCACTTTGAAGCTATCTATGGGATCCTTAAACTCTACTAGGCGGGGGAAAGTGTGGGTGAGCAGATTAGCATGCCGACTCACCACCACAGGGTTTGTAAACCTTCCACCTTGGAAAGTACTCCCTGTACAGTGTCCGTATTGATACCCAGGGGGATGTCCAGGATAAGCGTAGCATTTTGGGGGTCAATCTCCTCCCCAGTACACCACTCCACCAGCCGGTGCACAGCCACTTCTGTCGGGGTACCCATTTTTTTTCTTAACAGTGGTTTGTAAATATGGCCACTAGAGGACACACAATCCCAGCGGTGCCTCCAAGATGTAACCCCTAGATGGCGCTATCCCAGGGGCTACTACCCTGCCTGATTTGCCACTAACAGGTTGAGGGGCCTGGATCCAATGGCGGTGCCTCCACCCAGAGGTCAGGGTTGCAATAGTTAAACTTACTTGGTCACAGCCCTCTGGGACACTGCAACCCCTTTCTTCCCACTACTGGCCCACACAATATATCAGAATTACCTTCACAGTATACACTTACCCCCAGGGCTGGTTCAGGCACTGGGACCTCCTGTAAAATAAGATACACTGCAACAATCACAGTACAATACTTTAACATAGACAAATACCTCAGGCAGTATAACTTTGCTGAAACAAGCAGCTCGGATTTATTTAGGGGGAATATAACAAGGACAGGGGGAAATCAGGTTAATTAGCTTATCACTTTACTCATCTACCTATGGCTCTGTGCACAGGCCTATCCCTACCAGTTACTGTCCCTGGGTACCCAAGCCCTAGTGGCTAGTCAAACCATGGCAGCTGGTAGGGGCCCTTTCCCACAGAGAAAAGAAAAATTAGTTTAAACAGTCAGCAGTACAGTGATTCCATTTGGATTCAATGTGGCAATTCAACAGAAGCGACCTGAATTAGTACTCGACCTCCAAACAAGATAGGGTCCTTCAATGTCAGCAGGGCTACTCTTGAGCTCCACGAGACTCCTCACACATTTATATGGCAAACTGCAACAGGCAAAAGTCCTTTAATGGCAGCAGGATTCACTTGAGCTAACCAAGCCTCCTCACACATTTATATGGTGAACAGTAACAGGCAAAAGTCCTTTAATGGCAGCAGGATTCACTTGAGGTACATGCCTCTTCACACATTTATATGGTAAAACAGAAAGTACTATACCAGGCAGGCTGCTTCTCTATCCCGATCAATTACTGCAAATACCCGGGAGAACACACAGCAGATTCAGTTCCTGACAGACCGAGTGCAATTCAGCAATTTCTCCAGTCTTCTACAGGGTGAGCCTGGTTTCTACTCTTCAGATATCCTTTGATTCTCTTCACAGGATGGATTCAGTCCTAACAAGCAGTTACACAAGCTGCAGACCGGAACTCTGGGCCTTACACACGTTTTTTGACTAAAACTGCACACTGAAAAAGCGCAGGGCTCCTTCCTTCTTCACTGCCAAAGCTCAACTGAACTTTCAACCGACAAAACCGGGCACTTCCTTTGAGTTCCTCCCAGTTCTTGACTGAATTGGCTGTCACTCACAATAGACTGCTCCTGTTGGTCCAAAAAGGCGCCGAAGTCTAAACTACATCTCACAGAGTCACTGCCCATACAATCCTCTTGTGGCTGGCTCAGATTATGAGTCCAAATTCTGATTCATCCAAGGCACCATTTTAGAGCTAGCTTACCCCACACTGATTGGTCCAGTTCAGCAGTTCAAAACCAGAATGGGGAACTAGGCAGACACAGTTCTGACTGCAAAGAAAGCAGGTTAGACAAACTGTAATTTCATTATTACTCTAAATGGTTTCTGGCAAACAGTTACATCTTTCAGATAGGTTCCTTTGCACTCCTAGTGACTGCAAAAATGGAGTGAATTGGCAGCAGCTCGAGTGGTACTCAATCAAAGAAACTCACAGTCCCCCATACAAACTAATTATGTCTGCAAGCAGACAGCTCTTAAAGAGACAGTACCAGAGGTTCTAAAAACACTCACTGATAAATGGCTTAAATGCCAAACACCATTCAGGCTTGGAGCATTCAAGCAAGCTCCTGTAAGTCTTTTGGGAACCCCCATTTGCAGGGGGGTTACAATGGCAATTAGGACCATTACTTATATGGCCCACATGATCCAATACCAGGATATCTTGTGAGATCAAACCATGGAGATGGTCAAATCTCTGCCTGAGGGACCAGCTAGTCAACAGCTCCTTCAGGCCCTCAAATCTGGGGCAGACATCAGCCGACACCTCATGTGTTCAGCCTACGATGCGGTAGACACTTCAGCCTGGGTGGCAGCAGTCAAAATATGCCTTCGCTGGCATTCCTGGCTGATGGTATTGGGGTTTCTTCAGGAAGTTCAGATGTCCATCCTGAACACTCCCTTCAGGGGATACAAATTATTCGGGGCTGACATTCAGGGTATCCTATCCAACTTACAAGCCTCCAGATGCACCCTACGGTCAGTACATTCGATGCACCATACTCAACCAAAGAGTGCCTAATGGATGCCCTTTCATTGGGCTACCCACAGGCTCCGACCCTCATCCAAGCCAATGGAACATAAGGCTGCCACAGCCCTGACTACCCCCTCCTCCTCCTCCAGCAAGGGTCCTAGAAGAAGAGGAGGAGTGACTCCAGTTACTGCCCCTTCCTCAGCCTGACTCCTTGCCGAACCCCCCTCCACACCGGTGGATCTGGTGAAAGCGATAGGGGGTCGGTTATTCCTGCAGCAAGACAGGTGGGAAGAGATCGCAGGTGACTGCTGGGTACTGCAGCTCATAAGCCATGGCCACCCTCTGGAAATCATAGAGTGGCCCCTAGAAAGATCTCCAGTCCCTTCTCCCCTCGACCATATCCCCATACTTTAGGAGGGAATTCAGTCCCTACTCAGGAAAAGAGCCATAGGACCCATGCCAGAGGTCCAGCAGGGGAGGGGGTTCTACTCACATTGCTTCCTGATTCCAAAATGCAGAGGTGACCTTCGAGACATTCTAGACCTCAGGGAATTGAATCTCCTTCTCCAGTACAAAAAGTTCTGGATGGTAACCCTCCAGAGTTTGTTGCCCCTCCTGAACAAACTGAACTGGATATGCTTCCTCAACTTGCATGACACATATCTTCACTTCATGATACGTGCCACCCACAGGCAACATCTCCGATTTCAGTTTCAGGAGCACATTTCTTGTTCCAGGCCTTGCTCTTTGGCTTATTCTCAGCTGCCCGGGTGTTTCCCAAATGCCTAGCAGTGGTCACGGCTGCCCTCAGGAGTCAGGGATTCTATGTTTTCCCTTATCTGGATGATTGGCTGCTCAAAGCTTTGTCCAGGGACAGCCTCATCCGAACCCTGAAACACACCATCCACTTGTTCCAGGACCTGGGCATTACAGTCAACTTGCCCAAGTCCATCCTTATGCCCAGTCAGCAACACCAGTGCATTGGGGCAGTCCTGGACTTGGCTCAGGGCATGGCCTTCCTCTCCCAGGACAGGGTGGACAGTCTCATAGCCCAAATCAGACTGCTGTTCCACAGTCGCTATGTCTCAGCCAGAGTCTTCCTCTGGCTCTTGGGCATGATGGAAATGGCCATAGTCACGGTGCCTCTGGCTAGATTACATATGAGGATTCCCCAGTGGACATTGAGAGTCCAGTGGAACCAGTGTACGGACAGCCTGGAACAGGAGGTTCTGGTCTCTTCTCCGGTGAAAAGAATTCTACTCTGGTGAATGGAACCTACCAGTCTTCTTGGGGGGTCCTTTTGTTATTCCTTCCTCTCAGCAGATTCTTACCACAGATGCTTCAGGGATAGGTTGGGGAGCTCATCTGGGGCCATACCAAACACAAGGGACGTGGTCTCTGCTGGAGTCTTCTCTCCATATTAGTGTTCTGGAGATGAGGGCAGTGCTTTATGCCCTACAGACCTTTCAGACTCAGCTGTCCCCTGGCCTTCTGTTGGTGAGGACAGACAACGTCAGTGTCGTCCACTGTATCAACAAGCAGGGGGTATTACTCATATTCCCTCGGCAGGGAAGCGATGAGAGTCTGGTATTGTGCATTGGACCATGGTCTAGAACTGTCAGTCATCCATGTTCCAAGCATTCAAAATGTCCTGGTGGATGATCTAAGCCAGTCAAGGTCAAAAGGCGCACAAATGGCAGCTTCTGACCTCGATCTTCAAAGACCTCTTCAATAGATGGGATCATCCAGAGTTGGACCTTTTTGTATCCCCACTCAATGTGAAACTGCTGCATTGTTGCACGATAGATCTAGGGCCTAGAGTTTTCTGGTGAAACATGTTGTCCCTCTCCTGGAAAGGGAGGTTATTGGATACCTTCCCTCCCTTCCCACTGCTTCAGAGGGTACTAATCAGCTCCAGATGGAAGGGGCTACAATGATCCTCATTGCCCCCTTTTGGCCTAGTCAGATCTGGTTCCACTTATTACAACAGTAGGCAGTGACACCTCTAGTGCCTCCGCCTCTGTCCATAGGCTTGCTGTCCCAGAACTGGGACATTGTGGTCCATCTGGACCTCATGTTCCTGCACTTCCACACTTGGCTCCTGGGGACATAGCCATGGCCCGGTTTGGGGTGTCTCCCAAAATGGCTTATGTCCTGGTGTCAGCTAGAAAGCCTTCTACAAGGGCCACTTATTCTATGAAGTGGAAGTGTTTTGCACTATAGGCTGCTTTACACCAGCTGGATCTGTTCACTTGCCCTGTGAATCAGATCTTGGTGTACCTGTTGTCCCTCTCGGTCTCCGGTGTGGGGTACTTTTCTCTTAAGGTGCACATGTCTGCCATCTTTACTTTCCATGTGTCCATTGATGGCCACACAGTGGCACAACTGGAGGTGTCCCACACCTTTTTGAGAAGGATCCTTCACCTAAAGCCTTCTATCTGCAATCCTGTCCCCCCATGAGAGTTGACTTTTGTGCTGGAAAAACTTAACTTTGGCTTCTTTGAGTCTGTCATGACTTGCGAGCTGTGCTTTCTGTTGTGGAAAGTGTTATTTTTAGTTGTCATTACTTCTGCTCGGTGGATTTCTGAGCTACAGGTGCTCATGAGTGAGCAGCCTTATTTGGTTTTCCACAAAGACAGGGTGTCTTTGCATAGCTACTGTAAATTTCTTCGTAAGGTGGTGTCTAAGTTTACCATGAATCAATCCATCCACCTACCTGTTTATTTTCCACAGCATGCCAATCCAGGGGGAGCATTGCTCCACACTTCAGATGTGCGAAGAATTTTGAATTATACTATACACAATATACAAAGAACTGCAGGAAGTCCAAACAGTTGTTTGTTTCTTTCGCCCCTGGGAAAGAGGGTGCCCCTGTTTCTAAGCAGTGTTTGTTGAAATGGTTGGCAAACTGTATTACTTTCTGTTCAAGGAAGTACAGCAAGGAACTTCCTGGAGATGTCAAGGGCCATTCTACTAGGGGTATGGCTGCTTCAGCTGAATGTTTCAGGAATGTCTCAACTGCAGAGATTTGTGCAACGGCTACTTGGAGTTCTGTCCACACCTTTACCAAGTACTACAGTCTGGATATTGCCTCTTGGTGCTGGGTCAGTTTTGGCCTAGCCATTCTTCAGGGTCTCCTTTCCTAGACTCAAGGCTTCTTCTGCCCATACTGCTTTCTTTTCTAGCAGAACTGCTTGAGTCTCGTTCCATAGGTGTGCCTGCTGTAACAGATACCCTCAAAGTAAGATAATACAGCTACATAAAAATACCATAACAATAGATATTTGAGAGGATCTCTTGCAGCAGGCCATGTCATCCCTCCCTTCTTCCCCTGGGCCTGGTAGACCTTTCTGTAACTTGTAATAATAATAATCTTTATTTGATTTAGCGCCTTTGGAAATTACCAAGGTGCTTTACAAAAAATGACTAAAAACAATAACATAAAACGACAGTACAAAAGATAATCTAAAAAAATCTATTACTGAATACACTTAAGTAGTGAATGCTTGTCCCATAAATACTTTTTATAGTGCCTGTTTAAACCCCCCCAGGGTGACGCACTCCCACAGCTGACGGGGTAGAGAATTCCAAAGGGCTGGGGCCATGTACATAAATGCACGGGCCCCTGAAGATTTTAACGATACGCTTGGAATCTCTAGCAACCCCTCATCAGCCAAGTGAAGCCGCCGCTTGGGGCAGTAGAGGATCACAAGCTCTTTCAGGTAGTCAGGGCCAAGTCCATGTAGGGCTTTATACATCAGTAATCCGACTTTAAAGGTGCTCCGCCACTGAATCAGTAGCCAGTGCAGTTCGTGCAGCACCGGCATGATGTAACATGACCAGGGAGTCCCCATCAACAACCGGGCTGCAGCGTTCTGCACTAGCTGGAAGCAGTGGATATCAACCCCCGGTAGCCCTAGGTAAAGGAAGTTGCAGTAATCAAGGCACGAGGTCACAAAGGCATGGATCAGCATGGGCAGGTCACCAAATGGAACAAGGTGCTTGATCCTAGTGATGTTCTTCAGATGGTAAAAGGATGACTTGACGACTCCCGACACCTGAGACTGCAGAGTCAGCCCATCATCAAGCAACACCCCTAGGTCCCGCACTTGTTCAGAGGCAAGGAGCTGGGAGCCCCCAGAAACAGCCCCGTGGGCTGACCAGCCCCCAGCCCCCAACCCCCCATCCAGTGCCTGGATCCACAAATATTTCCTCTGTCTTTCCCGTGTTCAACTTTAGCCAGCTGGAATTCATCCAATCCTGGATTTCTGTAAGGCAGTTATTAAACACCTACAGTGCACTATCCTGGTCAGGTGCGAAAGACAGGTAGAACTGGGTATCATCAGCATAGCAGTGAAACCTCAGCCCATACCATCTTACAGTGTCTCCAAGGGGCAGCACGTACACCGCGAACAGCATGTGGGACAGCACTGAGCCCTGAGGGACCCCACATGGCAGAGAGAGAGTGTCGAAGGAGTAAGTCCTCAACACCACCCTCTGAGTTCTGCCAGTGAGGAATGATTTAAACCACCTGAGGACTGTACTAGTCAGGCCACAGATGAACCTCAGCCACTCAAGCAGCACCCCATGGTCCAAGGTGTCAAATGCTGAAGAGAGATCAAGGAGTACCAAAATGGAATGGCTTATCTGATCTTTTGCCATCAGGAGAGCATTGAGCACTTGAACCAGAGCAGTCTCAGTACTGTGCCTCTTTCAAGAACCGGATTGGAGAGGTTCGTAGATGTTATGGATGGTCAAGTGGTTCTCTAGTTGTACAGATACTACTTTCTCAATAACCTTCCTCACAGGGGGGAGGTTCGAGATCAGTCTGTAGTTAGCAAGACAGTCTGGGTCCAGTGAAGCTTTCTTCAGGAGGAGTGTCACTACCCTCCTTTAGGGAGCTAGGAAACTCACCTGAGTCACGGGAGCACCAGACTGTCTGTGCCAAGATCAGGCCAGTGATGTCACAACAACCCATAATCAGGGAAGTTGGGCCTGGATCCAAACTACAGCACATAGGGCGCGTACCCTGGATAATCGGCATGACGTCCACGAAGTCTGGCCGGTCAAAATTACTCCAGGAAAGGTGGGGGAAAGTGACCAAGCACCGATCAGCAGCTTCCCCCATAAAGCATGAAGTTTGGATCTCCGCCCTGATGTCGGCCACCTTATCTGCAAAGAACTGAGCAAGCTCATCGCACTCCAACTGCGAAAAGGCTCTTCGAGACTGTGGGCAGGCTGGGTTGCACAGCCTGTCCACTGTTCGAAACAGCTAAGGTGGGCATTTCTGAGTGGCATTAATCTCCCCGGACAGGAACTCTGCCATCTTACAGAGTGATTGTTAATTGGTAGACTTGGTAATGTTCTAACAAACTAAGATGGTCGGCCGTTAGGGCGGATTTCCGCCAACGCCACTCTAACCTTCGTCCTTGTTGTTTCAACTCCCTCAAGGTCCCATCAAACCAGGGGGACCGAGGGCGAAGAGAGAGAGGATGAACACGGACAGGAGCGATAGAATCCAGGGCTGTGGTCACGACCTTATTATAGGCCCGCACCAAAGCTTCTGGATTCCTGCTTGCCACAGGAAACTCCGATAGGTCAAGTACCACTGCTAGGCCTTCAGGGCTTACATACCATAAAGGGCGGTATCTGACCATCTCCACAGGGTAGGTCTACGAATGGGGCACAAAAATTGAACCCCACGGTGTAGCGATCAGACCATCCAACAGGTTCCACCACCAAATCGGTGGCTTTGACCCCCAGCAGGAAGACTAGGTCAAGAGAGTGACCATGTTTATGTGTAGCAGCAGTAACAATCTGTGTAAGGCCCAGTGATGTCATCAACTGGAGGAAGTGCTGTCCAAATTGCAAGAGTTCATCATCGACCCAGGCATTTGAAGTCTCCTAGGACCACCAGTCTGGGAGACCCAAATGCCATATCAATGACGAAGTCCACTACTTCCTGGAGGAATCGCTTCTCATCTCCGGGTGGATGGTAGATGAGGGCTATCCTACAGCCTACACCTGCTACTGTGGTACACTCAAATGACCCAGCCTCCTCAGCTGGTACACTCGTGAGGCCTAATTCGGTCTTGAAACAGACCGCAACCTCCCCAACCCCGCGATCTCGGGCGGTGTAACACCGAGTACCCGGCCGGAATAGCAGCCTGCAGTATGGGGCCAGCATTTTCATCCAGCCAGGTCTCGGTGAAGCAAGCCAGATCCACTATCCCGACAAGATCTGCAATAATTGCAGTCTTGTTCTTAGTGGATCTGGCATTGCATAACACCACTAAAGTTGGACGGGTCTCCCGGGCCACCCCAACTACCTGCCCACCAATAATGGTAGTGCCCTTGGGTATGGAGACCAGACATGAAGGACCACGTTCCAGGCTCCATTTCACCCCAGGGCGTCTTCTGGGCCTAACGACCCGGATGTGAGGGCCCCACTCATTCATTCATCCTCAGCACTCTCCCATCCCCACCCCTCCCATGGGCAATACCCAGCACTCTACAACGCTGATAGGTTGAAATACTGGGGGGTGGGGGTGGGGTGGCGGTGAGAAGGGCAGAGGACAAATAGCACATGACCCCGGGGATAGGCCCACAACACATAATACAGGCTCCCAAATCAACAAAAAAGCCAAGCCGCTATAAAAGGAGAGAAACCCCACAAACAAGCACAAAATACAATACAGATAATAAGAAAAAAAAAAATAGGCCCACGACACATGATACAGGCTCCCAAATCAACAAAAAAGCCAAGCCACTATGAAAGGAGAGAAATCCCACAAACAAACACAAAATAAAATACAGATAACAAAAAAAAAAAAAACCTGTCCCGCAGCTCTCACTTGCGGGAACAGTAAACAGAAAAGACACAAAATAAATACCCAAAACCTAAACAAATTAAAACCTCATAAATTACCACTCCCCCACTCTTCTCTCTCAGAGAGAGAGATTCAGCTAACATGAAACTAAAATATCCACCCCCACGAATTTACAAATTATAATACAATCAATAACAAAATCTACACACTATAAAAAACTCTTCCCAAGCACTCTGGTATTACAATAAGACCCTGTACACATCAGGCTAGTTAAACATTTTAAGGTGCTTAAAACATTTTAACTAGCGCAAACATGGCGCCCATCCGCATTTAAGCACAGTTTCAAAGCGTGTTAGGAAACCGTGCTTAAACCCTGCTGCGAGCTAGTCTCAAATCCGTTTTTAAAAACGGTTTTATGAGAGAAAGCGTGTTACCCTGTAGTGTGGACGGGCGTCTGCATACTACTCCTCTAGGAAGCCTGTTAAGGGTCATGGAGAACCCGTTTTAAAAAACGTTACTGGAAGCAGATGCAGATGGGAGTCGGCTGTGGTATAACCGAGTTAAAACTCGGTTGAAGACTGATCTGGACGGGCTGCTGTGGTGAATATAAAAACATTTTTAAAACATTTTTTAAACCGGTGCAAATCTTCAGCTCTAATGTGTACAGGGCCTAAGAGCACAGAGTCTCAAATAGATAGAATTGAACAAAGTAGTCCATATAAGTCCAAAGAGAAAGATGGTATGCCAGTCACTGAAGATCTCAGTTTAAAGCTTCAATTCACAATGGAATAAAGTAAAAAAAAATATGAAATAAACTTAAACCAGAAACCTTCGAGTACAAGAAATGAAATTAAGGACTTAAATACTTGGATATATCCCCTCACTGGGTGTGCCAAACTCATGAAATAATATCAGATGGTATGTGGGGCCCCAGGTCCTCTCACTACCAGGGGACACCCAAATAAAATACAGCACTCTCACTGCCCAAGTAATAAGCAGAAAATATCAAAAATAAAAATCTGACCGTTAAACTGATCGTCTCTGCAGAATATTAGCTCAGTAGGGTTCCTTGGAATAGGGATTTCCCAGTACTCACAGAAGTCTTGCTTGTAGATGTAAAACCAGAGGGCCCTGCCCATGAGGACCACCGCCAGAGATAACTAACCTTGGCACCTCACATAGGCCAACCCACCGGCAGACTCAGTGAGGGGCCATGGAGCGTGGAGAACCCGCCGGCTGGCTCCCTGAGGCTCCGTCCTCCCAAGCAGGGTAGATTCTGGCTGGCAGGCCACCCACAAATACAGAGCCCCGATGTTCCGGGCAAGAAGAAATAGACTCCTGTGTGCCTCCATGTTGTCAGGAACCTTTGGTACCACCTTGGTTCCCCAGCAGAGGATAATTTACTCTGTGGTGGGAGAACTGAGGAGGGTGCAGGGGCCACTGACTCTTATAAAGGTGGCTGACATCAGAGGGTGACTTCGGAGTGGGTGGCCCTCTGATAGACTGCTAGCAAGAAAAGTTTCTGGCTGTTCCTAGTGCCTGGTGGCAGTGTTTCAAGAGTGGGGCCTGCTGCAAGAGATCCTTTCGATGATCTACCCATTACAGTAAGTTCTTACATAACTGTACTATAAGGTAGGGTGAACCCTTATTACCACTGAAAAGCAACAAGATTATTTCTTAATAATCCCATGGGATTAGGAACAGAGCCGATCTGCACATGCACACACCTTTTTGTTTTCTCACGCACCAATGGTCTTCCTGAAACTGGTGCAGTGGTGAGAGCATGACCCAGAACAACCGCGGCTGTGACTGAAATTGCAAGAGTAAGGAGCCTTCTTAATTTTTTCTGACAGTTTATGGGTACTGTACACTATAAAATATAATGTATGGTCCCTGTATCAGTAACTGGTTTGTATAATGTCTCGAGGTTGCCATGGCAACGTAAATCTCTCGAGCTTCGTTCTCAAGGTATAGATGGTCGTCCTGGCAACCTCTTGATGGTTAACAAACTGGTTACCAATAGAGGACCATACATTATCATTTAGTTCTGCTTCCTCTTCTTTGTTCCAAAGTTACATGCTTCAGAGACCAAGCATGTGCTTCCTTCCTTGGATGTACACTGGGCACTGTTGTATAAGGTAACCCATTATATGGGCGACTGAGATTGAGTGACTCACATATGAGTGACTCAGTCTCAGTGCCTGTAATGTGCGCTACCCTGAAAGGGTAGTGACAGAAGAAAAGCAAGATGCAGGTTAGCTAGGGAAGAAGAGTAACAAAGTAGGGCGACCAGCGGAAGGGGAGGGATGAGGAAGACAGTATGTGGGAGGTAGTGTGGCGTGGTGTTCTTGAGCTGCCCATGTGGTGTGGTGGTGAAGGTGACCAGCTGTGGGGCACTAGGTGCAGGGTTTAGGACTGGGGAGGAGTAAGCTTTTTGTGTGGGCAGGATTTTTATTTTTTTTACGATTGTCTCCTGTCCCCGACATGCACCCCCCTGGAGCTGATGATCTATAGATAGGGGGGGTGTTGGGGGCTACAAATACAGTTTATGGTTTTCACCAGGTCCTTGCTGGGAGTGTACATCACTATTTTTTATTTCATTGATGTGCACTCGCTGTAACAGTGATCACGGTTTGGCGATCGCCATTATGACATGGAACCATTGTGTAACATGGAGCACACGGCAGGGGTTCGTTATGAGGCTCGCGTTTTCTCACATGGTCATGCATTAATCCACGACAACCACACGTCTGCCCTTCTTTTCATCCCTTAGAACCTTCTGGACATTTTTTAAGCAAGATAATCCACTACAAAGCATGCAGTTGGGCTCTGATATATGCACACCTTGAGTGGTTGAATGCACTCGGCCGGCAGCCTTGTGCCTCACAACACACCCAAGCCATAGATATATCAGACCACGACTGCACACGCTGTAGTGGATTATGTATTACATGCACTATACCATATCCCATTTTTTCTTTTAAGTTTTGATGCAGGGAAGGCCTTTGATGAGGTGGCAGGGACGTTTTTATTTTTAGATCTTAAAGTGCTTTGGGATCCCTTTGGAATATGTGACCATGGTAGGACCATTTATCTTTCACCCATCACATACATCAAAGTTAATGGATGGTTGTCCTCCTTATTTCATTTGTACAGGGGAACCCATCAGGGTTGTTCCCTTTCCTCTTTATTATTTGATTCGTACCAAGAACCCTTTGCCCAGACTATCCAACAACAACCCACTATCTTAGGGATACAGCGGGGGGATAGTGAGCAGAAGTTGGCCCAATATATAGATGACTTCTTAAAGACCAATCTGGAGAAAGCTTTTCTGCCCCTGTGGGATACTTCACATCATTTCGGAAAGCTGACAGGTTATAGGTTAAACACCACAAAAACCGAGGTGCTGCAGATTAAATATGGTCCCTTTGAAGACATTAGGGAGCCCTTTCTGTTTAAATGAAATCTTCCCACCTTTAGGTAGTTGGGTGTCTCGTTGGTTAAGAGCATAGGATAAGATGGCGATTCCTCTCAACTAAGACCAGGCTTCACAAGCATTAACCAAGGACATAGAGGTTTGGACACATTTGTGCCTCCCTCTTATACAGATGGTGGATAGAATTCAAATGAATCTACACCCTAGAATATATTTGGCATAAATGCTCCCAGTAACCCCACCAGCCAGATACTTTCAGAACTGGAATAAATGGCAGGCAGGCGACCTATGATCGGAATGAAGGTACTCTGCCTTCCCAAGTCACAAGGGGGTCTGTCATTGCCCATTTGAGACAGTACTATGAAGCAACCCAGATATGGATGATACTTTATTTGCTGTTTCCTACATACCACGCACATGAGAAAACATTATAACTTATCGAGGAAAACATGTTAGATGTGCCCAAAGTATTATTTGTAACCCCGATTAATACCACACTCAGACAAGCAGACAATCCATATATTAAATCTACTCTCAGTGGTGTCACTCACTTAATAATAAATGTATTGCTCCTCTATTCTTTATTGGATATCATAGTGTAACCCCTAGATGGTGCAATCCCAGGGGCTACTACCCCTGCCTGATTTGCCACTAACAGGTTGAGGGGCCTGGATCCGATGGCGGGTGCCTCCACCCAGAGGTCAGGGTTTGCAATAGTTAAACTAACTTGGTCACAGCCCTCTGGGACACTGCAACCCCCCTTTCTTCCCACTAGTGGCCCACACAGTATATCAGAATTACCTTCACAGTATACACTTACCCCCAGGACTGGTTCAGGCACTGGGACCCCCTGTAAAATAAGAAGATACAGTGGAACAATCACAGTACAATACTTTAACACAGACAAATACCTCAGGCAGTATAACTTTGCTGAAACAAGCAGCTCTGATTTATTTAGGGGGATATAACAAGGACAGGGGGAAATCAGGTTAATTAGCCTATCACTTTACTCATCTACCTATGGCTCTGTGCACAGGCCTATCCCTACCAGTTACTGTCCCTGGGTACCAAGCCCTAGTGGCTAGTCCAAACCGTGGCAGCTGGTAGGGGCCCTTTCACACAGAGAAAAGAAAAATTAGTTAAACAGTCAGCAGTACAGTAATTCCATTTGGATTCAATGTGGCAATTCAACAGGGAGCAACCCTGATTTAGTACTCACGACCTCCAAACAAGGTAGGGTCCTTCAACGTCAGCAGGGCTACTCTTGAGCTCCACGAGACTCCTCACACATTTATATGGAAAAAAGAAAGTACTATACCAGGCAGGCTGCTTCTCTATCCCGATCGCAATTACTGCACAATACCCGGGAGAACACATAGCAGATTCAGTTCCTGACAGACCGAGTGCAATTCAGCAATTTCTCCAGTCTTCTACAGGGTGAGCCTGGTTTCTACTCTTCAGATATCCTTTGATTCTCTACAGGACGGATTCAGTCCTAACAAGCAGTTACACAAGCTGCAGACCGAACTCCAGACTCACACATGTTTCCGACTAAAACTGTGCACTGAAGGAGCACAGGGTTCCTTTCCTTCACTGCCAGAGCTAAAACTGAAACTCCAACAGACAAAACCGGCACTTCCTTTGAGTTCCTCCCAGTTCTTGACTGGATTGGCTGTCACTCACAATAGACTGCTCCTGTTGGTCCAAAAAGGCGCGAAGTCTAAACTACATCTCCCAGAGTCACTGCCCATACAATCCTCTTGTGGCTGGCTCAGATTATGAGTCCAAGTTCTGATTCGTCCAAGGCACCATTTTAGAGCTAGCTTACCCCACACTGATTGGTCCAGTTCAGCAGTTCAAAACCAGAATGGGAACTAGGCAGACACAGTTCTGACTGCAAAGAAAGCAGGTTAGACAAACTGTAATTTCATTATTACTCTAAATGATTTCTGGCAAACAGTTACATCTTTCAGATAGGTTCCTTTGCACTCCTAGTGACTGCAAAAATGGAGTGAATTGGCAGCAGCTCGAGTGGTACTCAAACAGAGAAGCACACAGTCCCCCCATACAAACTAATTATGTCTGCAAGCATACAGCTCTTAAAAGAGACAGTACCAGAGGCTCTAAAAACACTCACTGATAAATGGCTTAAATGCCAAACACCATTCAGGCTTGGAGCATTCAAGCAAGCTCCTGGAAGTCTTTTGGGAACCCCCATTTGCAGGGGGGTTACACCCTTCCTGGCCTGGGAAAGCTTGACGTCCGCGTCAAGCAAGTACCCCCATAAGTTTCAACTGCAACCATATACATTTGCATTAGGCTCGACATGTAATCATCAGTCAATATATCATTTTACCAAGAACACATTTCTGAAACATTGCAGTCGTCACTCTTTACACAGTATTACATACACATTGTACCATAACTCAAGTTATTACCTCTTGTACATGAAACCTGAAGAGGGGCCTTCCTATCAGTTACCTTGGGGCTGGACGGGCAAGGGCATCATATATGAGGGCAACACAAGTAACTTGGAGTTAGCACTGACGCTCAGTTTGGGCAATGAGCTCGGGACACATACACTCCTTTATGGACAACATTGAGAGGCAAGTCCACAGGCCTCCCAAGGGAATCATAACTGAGGTGCACCACAGGCTTTACAGCTCGACCAGTCTTTGTAGGGGAACTGTTACAGTCTCTGCACCTGAGCCTCATTTTCAGCATTGTCCTCACTTGTCAGGGAGTCTCCATGGGGTAGAGAGGCTAGAACTTGGGACACTTTCAGCTCCAGGAGTTACAGTTTCTGAGTCCACAACATTTGGCCTGCATGGAGAGCTTTGACACTGGCATGGACTGTCAGGGCACTCAAAATACTCTTTCTTGTTCTGGTGTATCACCAGTCTGACCTAATCCATCATTTTCCTCCCTGAAAGCTCAAACAGTTCAACCATGCACAATGATTCCATTTCATCTGATCTGATGCTTTGCACTTCACTTTCTGGGAGCATTGGCTCCAGGGACGAAGCTGGGGGCTTAGACAGTCCAGAAGGCCCAGCTTCATCTCCAGTATTGACTAGGGGATTGCCCCGAAACAATTGACTCAGTTCGTAAGAAGGATAGTATTCAAAGTCACTCTCACTTTCTTCCGATATGGACTGACAGTCATGCTCAACTGGTGGAGGGGAACACTTTAACTTTGCTTCTGTAGGTGCAGACTTTCTTGATCTTTTCTTAGCAGCAGCTCTAGTCACTGGTCCAGAGGGGGCATCTTCTGGGGGCTCAGACTCAATCAAGATTTGTCCAATGGGCAGTAAATGATTTCTATGCATTGTTTTTACATCTTTTGAATTATTCTCAGGCCTTACTTTGTACACTGGCAGATCATCTAGTTTGCCCACTACAATGTGAGGGAGATGGTGCCATCTGTCAGCAATCTTGTGTTTGCCATGCAGTCCCAGATTTCTTAGCAATACCCGATCTCCCTCCTGGAGTTCCTGTGCTTTCACCTTTTTATCATACCTTTCTTTGTTGGCCAGATTTCTTTTGGCAGCCATGGCTTGAGCCAGTTGGTACGCATGAGTTAGCTGGGCCTTTAACTTTTGCACATACTGTAAATAGTTGTCAGCTTGAACCCCATCAGGAGAGACCCCAAAACACACATCTACCGGTAGTCGAGCTTCTCTTCCAAACATCAGGCGGTAGGGAGAACCCAGTGGCATCACTTTTGGTGCAGTTATAAGCATGTACCAGGGTGCTAATTTGTTGGCTCCATCTAGGCTTGTCCTTTGGGTGCAGGTGCTTAGCATATCTAACAAAGTGCGGTTAAAACGTTCAGGCTGAGGGTCCCCTGGGGTGGTAAGGAGTGGTTCTGGACTTCGCACTCCCCACAGAGAAAGCATCTCTTGATCAGACGACTCTCAAAGTCTCTCCCTTGATCAGAATGGATTCTTTGTGGAGCCCATAGTGAACAAAAAGTTTTCTACAAGTACTTTGGCCACAGTGGATGCTTTCTGGTCTTTGGTGCGGAAAGCTCGGGCATATCTCGTGAAATGGTCAGTGACCACCAGCACATTACTGATATTTCTTTGATCTGACTCCAAACTCAGAAAATCAATACAGACCAGCTCCATGGGTGCACTGGTGGTGATGTTAACAAGGGGGGCAGCCCTCTGAGCAAAACTTTCCTCTGTAAGCTAGCGACTACAAGTTTGAATGTGTTGCTCCTACATCAGCCCCCATCTTAGGCCAATAGAATCTGGATCTCACCAAGTCAAGTGTTCTGTCTATACCAAGGTGCCCCATGTGGTTGTGCAAGGACATCAGTACTGAGTCTCGAAAGGCAGTGGGCAGCACTAGTTGTTGTTTGTCTACTTGTCCCCTCTGTCTACTGTTTCTCTGTATAACAGTTTATTGATCAGTTTCAACTTAGGACATTCTTTGTATAATAGTGCAGTTCTCAAATCCGTGGAGCGTAATTTGGACACATCTTTTCCTGCATAGAGGGCTTCTAAAGCTGCTTTGATCATGGGATCGCTGGATTGAGCCCTGAATACTGTCATTGTCCAGCTGAGGCAGTGCACCAATGTCTATTGCAGAAAAGTGGCAATAAGCAGCAGGTATGCAATTCTCAGAGGGTCCCAAGCAATCCACCATGCAGTCCACTGCATCCGTGGACATTTGTTCCTCCCTGTCAAACTTCCGCAGAGTGCCGAATGTCAGGTTCTGCCAATCGGACCCAATCATTCTGGGGAACAGGCCTCCGGAGAGAGCATCAGCATCTATGTGGTTCAGACCTGCTCGGTATTCGAGACATAGTCATATGTAGATAATGCAGAAAGCCACCTATGGCCAGTGGCATCCAACTTAGCTGAGGTCTGCACATAGGTCAAAGGATTATTGTCAGTTTTTACTAGTATTTTAGCCCCATACAAGTACTCATGGAATTGGTCAACAATAGCCCACTTCAAAGCTAGGAACTCTAACTTATGTACAGGATAGTTCTTTTCGGATGGGGTCAGGCTTCTACTGGCAAAGGCCACTGGTCTCAGGCCATTCTCGTGCTCTTGGTACAACACAGCCCCAACCCTTGCAAGCTAGCATCAGTGTGCAGGACGTAAGGTTTTCTTGGATCGGCATAGGCCAGCACTGGAGCATGGGTGTTGTATATGATCTCATGAAAAGCAGTCTCAAAATCAGGAGTCCAGCGGGCCCCAAATACTTCACTCGGATGAAAATACACTCTTTCAGTCTTGAGGGACGCTGACTTTTGGTATTTTTTGTGGGTTGGGGGATACCCTTGAGTAAGGTTAAGTAAAGGGCGGATCACTCTTGAATAGTCCTTGATGAAACGCCGATAATAACCACAGAATTCCAGGAATCTTTGCAGTTCTTTTAGATTTTTGGGCTGTGGCCAGGTGGTCAAGGCCTCAACTTTACTTGGGTTGGTCTCTATTCCTTGGTGGATACTATGTGTCCCACATACTTTACTGATGTTTGAAAGAATTGACACTTATCAATGGACAGTTTAAGGCCAAAGTCCTCCAGTCGGTCCAATACCTTAAATAATCTGCTCTCATGTTCCTCCAGTGAGCTGCCAAACACAATAACATCATCTAGGTATACCAGGCACTCTAGTAAGTTCATGTCCCCCACTGCACGCTCCATCAATCGTTGAAAAGTGGCTGGGGCACCTGAAATCCCTTGAGGCATCCTCATGAATTCATAGAAGCCAAGCGGACAGATAAAGGCTGTCTTCTCCACGGTCCTCTGGGGCCATCGGGATCTGGTAGTACCCACTGCGGAGATCCAGCACAGAGAACCACTTGCTCCCGTTTAGGCAGTCAAAGCATCCTGAATGCTGGGGCATTGTGTACTGATCAGGGATAGTCCAGCGGTTTAAGGTGCGATAATCACACACATCCTTACTGTTCCATTCTTTTCCTCACTACCACAATGGGGAAGCATAAGGGCTTCTGGATTCTTGTATTACACCAGCAGCTAACATCTCTTGCAGATGCCTCTCACATCATCTATGTCAGCAGGTGCCAGGCGTCGAGACCTCTCACGAAATGGTCTTCCGTCATGCAGCGGATATTGTGCTCAGCTCCTTGCACGCATCCTACATCCCATTCCTTTAAAGAAAACACTGGTCTCTGGGCAAGCTTCTCACTGATCCTCACTTTCCATTCAGCTGGCAGCGGGAGTCGAAATCAAACAAGTCAGGCGTTACTCTGTCATTCTTCCTTGAACTCTTGCTGCTGGGTAGCACTGCAGTGTCTACACAATGCACATTAGCCAGGATGCAACCTCTATTTACTCGAATGTCTCTTTCAGACACATTATGAACTTGGACCATTACCCTTCTGGCATAAGCATGGGCTCTAGCGGGCAAAATACTAGGCTTGACCAGCAGTCCTTCTGGCAATTTTCCATCGCCTGGTGCATCCAACATTAATATTTTATTCTTAACATCCTTTCTGATATGGACCTCTCCCTGTAAGGTACACTGGGCATTTGGCGCCAGGATCAGAGACTCAGGATCCTTCTTCCATACAATTCGACCGGTTCCTCTGGTTCTATTTTTCAGCATCTCTCTGTGCCTCATAGGCCTTCTTAATTAAAGCCAGAACTCTTAAAGCTCTACTAGTCTTTGACCCCTGTTTTTCATAACACAACTGTGCCAGCCTTCCGAACATATGAGCATTTGTTCCAATCAACAAAGGGACACCATCATACAGTCCAGTGGGGGACACACTAAGGCTAGGGGTCTCTACTTGTTCGGCCACTCCAGCCACGGAGGTGGGGAAAGACAGCCAAATTCGGATATACCGGAATAGGGGTAGGCCTTCTCACTTAACCCCATACATGCAGTCCTTCTAATGGTTGTAAGGTACCTGACAAATGCTTCTGATACCAATCCTGGAACATAATTGTCACTTAGGAGCCACTGACTAATACAGCTCTTGTAGACACTCCATTCACCTTTACAGTGGTCTCCATGGAGGACCACTATTCTGGACCAGTCTGGAGAGGCGGTAGTGGGGGCCTGGGCAACTGACCTTGCCACAAAAGGACGTGAGTTAGCATTTTTGGTGCCCTCACTGGGATCATTTCGTGCACCTCTTAACCACTGATTTGTTCTCCGAAGCTCTCCTTGTAGCCTATATGCAACTTTGTCAGTGTCTTTTGGGGACCGGCATTCCCTTTTCATGTGCCCATCTTTCCCACAATTATAGCAAAACATACTTTCTGGAGTTTGAGCTGGCCGAGGCGCCACACTGGGAGCCAGGGCGGG
Source organism: Neoceratodus forsteri (assembly GCA_016271365.2). Taxonomy (NCBI): domain Eukaryota; kingdom Metazoa; phylum Chordata; order Ceratodontiformes; family Ceratodontidae; genus Neoceratodus; species Neoceratodus forsteri. The sequence continues at coordinate 1,554,266,359 of CM057450.1, forward strand.
GTATTACTAACTGGAAACCTTGGTGCCATCTCTGTCTGCGGCGTGATAAGCATTTGGAGACATCTCGTCAGTTTCTCCACTTCCATGGTCAAGGAATCGAGTTTGGAGCTGTTATCAGCAGGAGATACATGGGTGGGTACCCCACCCCATAGCAGATGCAGTCGGATATAGGTCAGGGCCCATACTTGCAGGCGTGGCTTTCATAAAGGGACTGTTTTGAATTCCGGATCTCTCAACAGTTCGCCCCATTGTGGCATATCTTTTCCTTGTCAGAGCACTCATTTACTGCCAACCTCTGCCCCTGAACTTCACTTGATGGGTCACCCTCAGTCACTCGGTCGTAGCGCAGCTGTTGGTGCAGGTCCTCCCGAGGTCACCTTTTCTCAACTCCTCGAATTTCTTTCATTAACTCATCATAGGAGGTGGGATTCCAGTCGATTTGCCAGGCGTAACTGAAGCAACAGCAGTTCTGAGAAGGGGCAGACTTAAGGATCCTGTCCAGCCTGGTTCGGTCCAGTTCAATCGCTGGCAAACTACCCTTTCTGAGGCATTCTTGCAACAACTTTTCCAGCCGAGATACATACACAGACAACAACTCCCCTTGGTACTGTTGTGCATCTCTTACTCTCCACCATAGGTCTTCATCAGAATCTGGGCTCCCATACACATTCTCCAGGGCCTCAAGATAGGCCTGTGCAGTCACTTCAGGCTTACTGGCCCGTTTAGCACGGATGGTAGCCAGGGCAGGACCTCGGAGGCTCTCACTAACCCTCTTTTCGGCTTCCGAGCATTGCCATTCTAGCACTTGGGGGCAACATAGTCTATCCAGGTCTCCCAGTCATCCTCCCTTGGGGTGGGAGGGTGCCAGAGAAGATCCTCAACCTTCGGTAAGAGTCGTGACTAATGGCAGGTGCAGAAATAGGAGTCTGCATTGGTTCAGCCACCATTACGGGTACTGGGCGGGAGAAGGTGTTGGGGAGGAACACCCCAGGTGGCAAGAATAGTTTCTTCAAGTCCTCCACAGTTTTCCTTCCCCAGCAACCATTTAGCAAATTTCTCCTCAAAGTTTCAGATAGTGGTGGGGCTCATTCCCCCCGGGTCTTTACTGTCCTTAGTTATCACTCTCCAAGCAGTGAGGGCTCCCTCTGGGATAATGGTCTGTGGCACTTTGGAGCTATCTATGGGATCCTTAAACTCTACTAGGGCCAGGAAAGTGTGGGTGAGCAGACTAGCATGCCGACCCACCACCACAGGGTTTTGTAAACCTTCCACCTTGGAAAGTACTCCCTGCACAGTGTCCGTATTGATACCCAGAGGGATGTCCAGGATAAGCGTAGCATTTTGGGGGTCGATCTCCTCCCCAGTACACCACTCCACCAGCCGGTGCACAGCCACTTCTGTCGGAGTACCCATTTATTTATTTTTTTTTTCCCTTAACAGTGGTTTGTAAATATGGCCACTAGAGGACACACAATCCCAGCAGTGAGCCTCCAAGATGTAACCCCTAGATGGCGCTATCCCAGGGGCTACTACCCTGCCTGATTTGCCACTAACAGGTTGAGGGGCCTGGATCCAATGGCGGTGCCTCCACCCAGAGGTCAGGGTTTGCAATAGTTAAACTACTTTGGTCACAGCCCTCTGGGACACTGCAACCCCTCTTCCCACTAGTGGCCCACACAATATATCAGAATTACCTTCACAGTATACACTTACCCCCAGGGCTGGTTCAGGCACTGGGACCTCCTGTAAATAAGATACAGTGCAACAATCACAGTACAATACTTTAACATAGACAAATACCTCAGGCAGTATAACTTTGCTGAAACAAGCAGCTCTGATTTATTTAGGGGGAATATAACAAGGACAGGGGGAAATCAGGTTAATTAGCTTATACTTTACTCATCTACCTATGGCTCTGTGCACAGGCCTATCCCTACCAGTTACTGTCCCTGGGTACCCAAGCCCTAGTGGCTAGTCCAAACCGTGGCAGCTGGTAGGGGCCCTTTCACACAGAGAAAAGGAAAATTAAACAGTCAGCAGTACAGTAATTCTATTTGGATTCAATGTGGCAATTCAACAGGGAGCGACCCTGAATTAGTACTCACAACCTCCAAACAAGATAGGGTCCTTCAATGTCAGCAGGGCTACTCTTGAGCTCCACGAGACTCCTCACACATTTATATGGCAAAAAGAAAGTACTATACCAGGCAGGCTGCTTCTCTATCCCGATCGCAATTACTGCACAATACCCGGGAGAACACACAGCAGATTCAGTTCCTGACAGACCGAGTGCAATTCAGCAATTTCTCCAGTCTTCTACAGGGTGAGCCTGGTTTCTACCTTCAGATATCCTTTGATTCTCTTCACAGGATGGATTCAATCCTAACAAGCAGTTACACAAGCTGCAGACCGAACTCGGACCTTACACATGTTTCCGACTAAAACTGTGCACTGAAGGAGCACAGGGTTCCTTTCCCTTCACTGCCAGAGCTAAAACTGAAACTCCAACAGACAAAACCGGCACTTCCTTTGAGTTCCTCCCAGTTCTTGACTGGATTGGCTGTCACTCACAATAGACTGCTGCTGTTGGTCCAAAAGGCCAAGTCTAAACTACATCTCCCAGAGTCACTGCCCATACAATCCTCTTGTGGCTGGCTCAGATTATGAGTCCAAGTTCTGATTCGTCCAAGGCACCATTTTAGAGCTAGCTTACCCCACACTGATTGGTCCAGTTCAGCAGTTCAAAACCAGAATGGGAACTAGGCAGACACAGTTCTGACTGCAAAGAAAGCAGGTTAGACAAACTGTAATTTCATTATTACTCTAAATGATTTCTGGCAAACAGTTACATCTTTCAGATAGGTTCCCTTTGCACTCCTAGTGACTGCAAAATGGAGTGAATTAGCAGCAGCTCGAGTGGTACTCAAACAGAGAAGCACACAGTCCTCATACAAACTAATTATGTCTGCAAGCAGACAGCTCTTAAAAGAGACAGTACCAGAGGCTCTAAAAACACTCACTGATAAATGGCTTAAATGCCAAACACCATTCAGGCTTGGAGCATTCAAGCAAGCTCCTGGAAGTCTTTTGGGAACCCCCATTTGCAGGGGGGTTACACCGGCAAAAGTCCTTTAATGGCAGCAGGATTCACTTGAGCTACACAAGCCTCCCCACACTTTTATATGGTAAAAAGAAAGTACTATACCAGGCAGGCTGCTTCTCTATCCCGATCGCAATTACTGCACAATACCCGGGAGAACACACAGCAGATTCAGTTCCTGACGGACCGAGCGCAATTCAGCAATTTCTCCAGTCTTCTACAGGGTGAGCCTGGTTTCTACTCTTCAGATATCCTTTGATTCTCTTCACGGGACGGATTCAGTCCTAACAAGCAGTTACACAAGCTGCAGACCGGAACTCGGGCCTACACGCTTTCCACTAAAACTGCACACCGAAAAACACAGGGCTCCTTCCCTCTTCACTGCCAGAGCTAAAACTGAAACTCCAGCAGACAAACGGGCACTTCCTTTGAGTTCCTCCCAGTTCTTGGCTGGATTGGCTGTCACTCACAATAGACTGCCCCTGTTGGTCCAAAAAGGCCTAAGTCCAAACTACATCTCCAGAGTCACTGCCCATACAATCCTCTTGTGGCTGGCTCAGATTACGAGTCCAAGTTCTGATTCGTCCAAGGCACCATTTTAGAGCTACCTTAACCCACACTGATTGGTCCAGTTCAGCAGTTCAAAACTAGAATGGGGAACTAGGAAAACACACTTCTGACTGCAAAGAAAGCAGGTTAGACAAACTGTATTTTCATTATTACTCTAAATGATTTCTGACACACAGTTACATCTTTCAGATAGGTTCCCTTTGCACTCCTAGTGACTGCAAAAATGGAGTGAGTTGGCAGCAGCTCGAGTGGTACTCAAGCAGAGAAACACACAGGCCCCCATACAAACTAATTATGTCTGCAAGCAGACAGCTCTTAGACAGTACCAGAGGGTCTAAAAACACTCACAGATAAATGGCTTAAACACCATTCAGGCTAGGAGCATTCAAGCAAGCTCCTGGAAGTCTTTTGGGAACCCCCATTTGCAGGGGGGTTACAATAGCATTCCTTCAGACTGCTTTTGATACGGGGTTTTAGCAATGGGCCAGATTAGGACAGTGGAGGCATTTTTGTAACCCCCACCCAGGTATGCCGTTTCCATCTTCACAACTATACCTGGTGGACTGGGTTTGGGGAGGAATACATCACTTAGCACATTGGCTAGGTTTGGCTACTCTGCAACAGGGGCACCCAAGTAACTCCAGACAAAGGAAGCAATAACCGTAATATCCAATACCAGAAGTGGGATTCTAAAGTGTGGGTTTTATTCACATCCAACAGAATAAACAAAGCATAGATGGACCCCCACGGGGCTACACTCCTGGTAATGCAAATTTAAGGAGACCAGAATACATCCTCATCACTTTAACCCTCAGGCTCTGAAACACACTGGGCACACAGCCTGAACTTGTACGATGCTCTGGGTTTTCCCTGGCTTGGCTCCCTTGCCAGCCACTTGGACACTTTCCATATAGCATGGAAACATTTACTGGTGGCTCCCTAAACCACCTATGAGCACTTCTGCTCCATAAGGGGCTCTTCCTTATCAATCCCACATCTGGGTACTTTCCTCAGGCACTGGCCAAGTACCTGAGAGAAAGCAACAGCTGTCCCAGAGCAAATCCGTAGAGGTGAATTTGGTTACTACTGATGGGAGGGGGGTCTCCCACCTCTCGCTCCCATAATTCTTAACCGGCCATCTCTCTGTAATACCTCATCCTTTAAAACACTTTGCTGTGTAGATTCTTTTTAAATGTAGTTCACATTCAATCTACTGTCTTTACATCCCATTTGTGTTGGACTTGAACATACTTAATAAGTGGCTTTGTCCATTACGCTAGACCCCCCGCAGAGTTAAGCAGTCCAATCCCTGTACTTGGCTGTCTTTTCCTGACCCCACAGTAACAGTCCCTTTAGTTTCATCTTGATGCAGGTGAAAACACATGGCCCTTTAGAAGAGCGAACTCACCCTTCAGTTGCAGGTGCCCCACAGGCATTTCCTCCTCAAGGAACTCTCTTCCAGAGCTTCTAGTGCCTCAGCACAAACTTAAACAAAGCAGCTTCTTTTCCCTAGCTTGACCAAGGGGGTTTTCCCCTGGAAGCAGACTGATTCCTTCTCCCCACCCCCACAGGGATGGAGCCCTGAACCATTGAAAGCGGTCTCCACCACTTCAATATGCTCTTATTGTGTTCCTCTTCAGGTGAGAACACACACCTACACCAAAATAATAGCTCTTTGTCAAAGCTTAGAGCTCTGAGGGCCTGCTTACAGCAGAGCACCTCTTTCAGACTGCACACACTCTACTGAACTCCACAGACTGACTTCAAATTCCCCAACGTTCTACTCTAACCTCCAACTGCAACATTCCAGTGTGGCTTATGCAGCTGCGACAGTTCTAAATGATGTCATCCCTCAGTCTCAGCTGAGACTGAGAACAGCGTGAGACAGTGTGAAATCCATTTAACTGGAGTTTCATAAGCTGCCTTTCCTGCCTAAAACTAGGTCTTACTGGGATTCTAGTAACCCCGGGTAACAGGGGGGTTACAGTTATATTTTTCAGTTTTTACTGGGACAGGGGGTTAGGATCTTTGATGACCTTAAGTCCACTTTTGATCTCCCTAGATCTCACTTTTTAGGTATTTACAGGCATGAACCTTTATTCAGTTATAGGTAAGATCCTGGCCTCCTGAGAGTGAGATTCCCCCACTCACACAGTCGATCATTGCAGTCCTTGGCAGCCAACGTGATACCTGACATCTCATTTCCCACATTTATCAGGCCCTATTAATGCAGCAGAACTACACCATGCAGCATGTCAGATAGGCCTGGGAGAGGGATCTCCAGTCCCCCATTAGAGACCAGCAGAGGGTACAATGTCTTTGTAATCTCCATAAGGTTACCTCTTCATATATTTGGAGAGAGTGTTCATGGAAAACAGTAATTCATTTTCTTATTACACTGGACAAACAAATTAAATACCAAATGTCCAGGGGCGCCGATTGTTGGCATGGGCGTGGTAAGGTGAAAGGAACGCATGGGCATATCCTATGGTCCTGCCCAGCTCTCCAACCCTTTTTAGTCACACAACAAAAATTACAGGAACTGTTTTGGGTGAATATGCAGCTTACTAGCCATGCAGTGTTGTTTCTAGAAACCCCTGTCGAGTATAGAGTTTCAGATTCGAGGAAATGATTTAATATTGACATGGTTACAGCCAAGAAGGTTGTTGCTAAACTTTGGTTGATGCTAACCCTTCCCACCTTGTCAGTTTGGAGGGAACAGATGATGCATATTTACAACATGGAAAAGATTACTGCCCAACTTAATAATCAGTATCCCAATATTTAGTTAAGATGGCGCCATTGGGTGGTGCATATATCTGCAAAACAAAACACACAGATTTTGTCCCATGAATGGATACTTGTTTTAAATGACAACATAACTCAAAGACTTACAGATGGTAAGCAAAGTTGGATATATGAAATTGTATTCTGAAGGCAGCATGTTGGTTGCTGTTTCTGTATTATGTTGTATTGTTCTCTGTTTTTTTTTTCCCAGTTCCCCTATCCTCGGACCTGCTCCACCTGCTGCCCACATGCCCAGGCTTTCCTCCTGGGTGGGGCTGCCAGGGGGGCTTCCCTTCCAATGGACACTGTTAGTAAGCCCCATCTTATCCCCCCCCCCGGGTCTGGGCCACAGGAGCAGTACCTCCACCCCCAGCGGTCGGAGGCAGTGGACGGCGGGGTCGAGTGGGTCGTCATGCCGGGGGACTGGGTTTTTTCCATGCTTGCTCCCTGGAGGTAGGGACATGCTATGACATCCAGCATCTGCCCCTCCCCCCCCAACATGATGGTGCCAGTCACAGTGGTACTCATGCCTCCTCCAGGGGTCCGTAGAGTACTGGACACTCTTCCCCTCCCTTCCCCCAGAGAAGGAGAGCAGTCCCCAGGCGTTCGATCCTTCTCCCCTGGCCAGCCCTCCAACTCCCCAGGTCCATTCTTGAACCCTGGTCATTGGCATCGCAAGCAGAAATCCAACTGCCGCACCGGCAGGCAGGCATATTGTCCTCTGTTTTGTGTCTTTGAAAATTACGCAAGCAATAATACCCGACAGGGTGGGTGGTATTGGGTTATACGTGCCCACCCATGGGGTGTAATGAGGCCTGATGCCATAGATGGAGGGGCTTTTAGATCCTGGAAGGGTGGGTATAGCTCATACCGCCCACCCTGGAGGGTATTATTGCACTTAGAAAATGGGTTTAGTCTGAATATTAGGAAAAAAGTTTAATGTTTAAACAAGTTTAAAAAAATACTGTAATCAGTTAATTTCAATGGATAAAAACTTATATAGAGTAGTCCCTCCCAGTACTAGTCTCATTATCACTAGAGGGCACTAAGTATTTGTGCCACTGTGTTGAAGGTCTTGTCCACACCCCTCCCACCACAGAAGTCTCTTGCCCTTGTAGAAAGTGATATGCTCTTGCATGTTTTACTTGCAAGACGTCTGCTTATTTTATTGTTTTATGAAGATGCAGCCATTACATCAGGGGTGTGACCCTGTGTAACTGTGCTTCACGAACATGGAAACAGAGATCCAGTGGTGTGCCAAGAGATGGCATTGCTGTAAGTGTTTAAGTGTTACAGTTTTTATTTATATTTTACTGTGGTGGACTTCTTAGAGAGAACAATATTCCTCTTGTACAAAATGGATTTATAGCAGCCCGGGGATTTTGTGGGTGGGGAGAGGGGCCTTCTCCACCTGAGTAGCTCATTTACTAAGTGACAGAAAAAAATGGCATTTTCTAAGTTTGAATTTCAAACCTGGCCCAAGGATTTCAGTGGGTAACGGGGCAGTTGGCACAGGAACATCCTTTAGGTGGCCATTGTTGTCTCATAAATGCTCATCTAAACAAGTGTCCTAGCCAATCAGAATACTCCAAGTGTTCAACCCATTTTCTAAAACAAAAATGAAATCTGGAAGAAACAAAGGCTCACTCCACCAGACATACTCTGCCTCTGTTGCTGCTGCCAGGCCAGGTACTGTACATCCCGACAGAGGAGATCGGGAGTAGGCTTAGCAGATACTGCCTTAAGTGTGGAGATGAACTGAATTCTAGTAGTAGTAGTAGAACTATGGTTACAGGTGAGTAACCTCTGTGTTCTGAGCAGCATTCCCCAGAATGGATATTGATGAACTGGAGCTGGTACAAAGAAGGCTAGCAAGAATGATGAAAGGGTTTGAAGGGAAAGAGTACTATGAGAGGCTCCGAGAACTTAAGATGTACTTATTGAAGGTAAACACGGGGACAAATGTAAGTTTTAATTTTGAACACTGACGGCCGGCCCGGTGGCGCTGAGGGTTGAGGCACTGGACGCCACACCTCGTGCCATGCCGGTGATCTGGGTTTGGGAACGAGCCTGGGGCACCGGGAGTAGGCAGGGGAGGAAAGAGATTGAGTGTCCAGAGGACTGCTGTCTCTTCTGGGGGAAGAGATCCAGGAGCGACTGCACAGGAGGCGACCTCTGGCGGTAGCTGGAGGTGCAACATGGCAGCACTGTGTGTGCTGCAGGGGCGGCAGGCGGTGGCATAGTGTTGCCTGAGGTAGCCATGTTCAGGGAGGAGGGAGAAAGCAGTAGAAAATCCCACTTCTGGGGATGGCGAAAACACCTCGGCCTTCATAGTCCACACTCCATCACTGGACCCATCCTCCTCTCCTTGGCCAACTTGTGTGCCCCGATGCTCTATACTATAGATGGGGCCACCTGGACGGGTAGGGTGGTCCTTCCTCCAGCGGTCTCAGATCTGGAGGTCACATCAGGGTTACACAAGGGAGAGGAGCTAGCAGGTCTCAGGTGGGAGGTAGAGACTTTGGGGTACCATGGTTGCCGGAGAGAGTTCCCTGGGGCACAAAAGTGGAGCAGAAAAAGAGTTAGCAAAAAAAAAAAATAATAATTTTGAACACTGACATATATATTTACAGGGAGAAGAACCCCTTGGGGCGGTTCATCTGCGAGGCTGTGTGGTGACTGCGGTGGAGGATGCACCTGATGGTAAGATCCCTGGCTGTGGCAAGATCAAATTCATTCACATGAAACATAGAGGGCAAGGATGAAGCAATTCATGCCATTATTTACTGATTCTTTATGTGAGAATAAATATTCCCATCTTCTAGTAATTAAAACTGTATTGGGGGCATTCATGCAACATTTTTTTTTTTTTTATGTTCAGCAATAGAAAGAGAGAGCTGCATGGATAGACAGATAGATAGATAAACAGACAGGATGACAGACAGGTGGGCAGACGGTGGCTTGACTAAGAGATATGTCATTTGCCCATTTTCATCTATATGGCCTGCAGGGTCATATGTAAAAGAAGCTACAGGTCGAGAGCCATGCACAATTACATATGGCCTTAGGATTATGTGCAAAGCAAGCTGCAGTTCTGGGACTGCGCCTGATGGCACTTGCTTTGTGTATGGCCCACAGGGCCATATTTTAAGCAAGCTTCTGGGGCCTTGCCTCATGGTGTGCCTGCATTGTACAATGCAAGCTGCAGTTCTGGGAATATGTCTGATGGGGCATCTACTTTGTTCATCATACACACAGCAAGCTAATAGGGCTATCCATCTCAAAAAGGCAGAACATTTGTTGCAGATATCTAAGTATATGCACAAGTGATGTTTTTTTATCACAGCGCAAAAAGGAAATGTGATGTTAGGTTGAATCTTACCTCTGTCTACCCCTCCACCATCCCAGAAGCCCCACCAAACTGAATGCCATGTCACAACCCAGGTTTAATACATAATTTTTTTTTCAATAAATGTTTTTGTACTCCTAGGCACAAGGGGGTGGCTAGTCAGCCAAGTCCCCACTGTCTTGTGCTGGCATCCACCTCCCCCAGCACTCATCTGTCAGTCATGAAGTAGTCCCACAGATTGCCCCTCATGGCAGGGCTGGAAAAGGGAAGGGCTACCCCCCCAGTAGACAAATACAGTGCAGACTGGCTGTGAGTGCTGGCTGGCGGTGCAGACCAAAGACCAGTGGACAGGGCTTCATTCAGCCTCTCACCCTCCATTTTCTACCTTGATTTTCTCCCTAGCTATAGCAGCGTGGGTTACACATGCACATGGAAGTGCACGTGTACCCTAGAACCGTGGCTCCCCCAACCCGACCACTGTCAGCTGCTCCAGCATTGGTGCTGTCTCCAGGCCTCCATGTGGTGTCAGTCAAGAGCTAAGTTGGCTAGCCACCCCAAGGCTGGAGAGGAGAGCTGCCAAACAGCCATTCAGTCTTCTTCCCATCCCCCCCCCCAACCCCAGCGATCTAAGCATGTTCCCAAACTTGGATCCCTGGCATGAGAGAGGTTAGGTGCAAGCGCCACAGCCCTCTGCTCCACTGTGCTGGCTTTAATACATATGTTTTTAGTACAAGGAATACAGTTACACCCCATGACAAACAGTGCACATCAATATTGTGAGACAAAGCTTCAGAATACAAGTGTGGGGCTGTGTGTGATGGTGCAGCTATGTGTCACTTGTGAAGCAGACTGTAGCTCCAGGGCAATGTGTGTGATGATGCAGCTGCTTTGCAAGTGGCTTACGATGACATTCTCAAAGCCCGCTACAGTTCTGAGACAATGTGTGTGATGGTACAAGTGCTACAGAAGTAGCAGTTGTATCATTACACATATGTCCCCATGCCCGTATCCTACGACCTTATATCTCACAACACATGAATGCAGTGTTTGCCATGGGGTGTAACTGTTTGTTATTTATTTATGATGTTAAAACTTCTACATTAAACCTGGCTTGTGCATTGGTATTTAATTAGAGTTCATGGGGGTGGGTGAAAAACCCTGGTGTCGCATTTCCTTAACTTTCATGCTTTATTATACAATGGCAAGAAAGAATCTTGGACTGTGATTGGTCAGTTTGGGGCTGGATCCATGGCATTATCCCAGCATGACGTCACAGGTCTAGTCTCAGCACTGCGAACCAATATGGATGATATGGATATGGCCCCCCCCCCTTTTTTTTTGCATCTCCTCTTAAGAAACAAAAATATTTTTCCACACTAATAAAAACATTCTTTAAAATTATTTTTTTATTTTAAATATAACAACGAGCCATTGTATAATAGGAGTAATGCATTCTAGGGTGTGTGTCATTTGGGATAACGACACGCCTGGGCATTGGACGCACTCAGCCTGTGGCCTTGTGCCCAATCCCCCCCAGGTGTGGCGTTATCCCAGCACAACACACACCCTGTCATGCATTATTCCTTTATTAATAAACCCCAGCTTGTGCATTAACATATGTCTTCCCAGAATCAATCTTCTCCATAGAGTCTCATTTATGGGTCTAAGCCAGAGGCACTAAGACCCTGCAGGAGCAAATCTTTTGGTCAGGAGGCCAGAAGCAGCTACTAGCTATGGTGCCTGAGTGATGCTGTGTGCCTGCCAATATCCTCTGCTGCTCCCTCTCCTTCCTCAGTTCTTCCCACATCCCTATGCACAGTGGGAGTGAACTGTCACCTCAGTTCCTTGACTGTTCATAAGTGTTTCTTTGCTTTTGTTTTATTTTCTTTAAGCATTGTCTAAATCATCAAAAAAGAAGAAGGGGGACAAATCAGCCCCCATATTCTGTCAGGGTTCGTGTGGTAAGCAGATTAGTAACAAAACTGACATCTCTCATGCTTCTCCTGTCTTCTGCAATGCCTAAACTCTCGAAGATCTACTGTTATGGTAAGTTCTTACATAACTGTACTTTTCTCCACTGAATACCTCACCATTGATATTTGTATGCTGAAATGGGGGCATAAGCCCCCTACCTTCGGAGGCCCCAGGACAGTATGTTGAGAACATTCCCTGCATCCCCTCGCCACCCTCCAAGATCAGCTGAGGCATAAGACATCCCCCAGCCATGATGGGCTGTGTTGGAGACCTCGGTGGTACTGTCATGTGACCAGTTGGCTCTTTCCGGGTAGCTGGCAGAGAACCTGCCACAGGCTGCTCACTCTTAAGTCACAGATGACTCCAGACGGATCCACTCCAGTGACCTTATCAATGCCGACTGAAAGTCACTTGTGCTCAAGTCACCGTTCAAAGTGATGCCACTGAGGGTTACACCGACAGTGGTGCCAGGTCTAGTACTGACATTATTTGGGGTGTCAGTGAAGGGTCCTTCAGTGCAGAGTCTAGCTTAAGTGGTAGCTCCAGCAGTGGAGTTCACCCAGATACTGTACCTGGACTCATTACAGTACATGGAACAGAGGAAGGGGATGGTGTCTGGCATGACTCTGACATCAGGATTTGTGTTGATCGCTCATGCCAACATATGCCCTGCCGAAACATTGCTGCTTCTTCAAAACTTTAACTTCTGCCTACCGCACACTGTCATGATTCAGGAAACGGGCACTAATTAAAAAAATAAAACCAACAATCCTCCCCCCCCTTTGACAACCTGACAACTAATTCTGCTCAACAAGAGAGGCTCCTGTGGATAGGACTATTTTATTATGTGTAAGAATATAAACTGAATTTTTATGTATTTCTACAAGAAACATTTACCATAATTTTTTTTTTTTTACTAAAAATACAGTTAGGCATTGTATAATCGCAATAAACCACTCCAGAGTGGGGGTGATGCTGGGATTTACCCACGCCTGACATGGTTTGGCCACTCGGGCTGCGGCCTCATGACCGAACCACGCCAGGCGGGAAACCCACATCACCCATGACCCCGTCGGGTTTATTGTTTACATACACCTCCACCACTCTGTTCTTGAACAGTCAGATTGAGTCTGTTAACGGAGTGCTTGTTTTTTCTACGGGTAAACCCAAATACATTCTATTGCAGGAGATGAGTGCCAGATTCTTGGTTGATATGGCTAGCTCTATGTGCAGCTGATGGCAGGTTTTACAGTGCTATGCCATTTCTTGTCCTACTTGTATTTCATGGGTTACACTTTTTGCTGGTAAGTAAGTCAAAGAAATGGAGAGCGTGACTTACAGTTGTTATTCTACTTAGGTTTTTCATACCCTTGAGGTTGCTGTAGTGAGCACACCCCCTCAAGCAATTACACTTCTCTCATTTTTTGGCCCCCTGTTGGGTCAACAGTCCTGGCTACATTTATTTAAAAAAAAAAAAGAGAGAGTGAAAAGAAACGTTTTAAATACTGCTTTGGAAGGTGCTGGGGACAACCTCCCTTGGGGTTGTTCACATTCCTAATTTACAGTTTTGAAAAGATAATTACTTTTGAGCAATAGCTCCACTACAATGGGGGTCCCACTGTTTGGCTCCACCACTTTTTCATTTTTCCATGCTTGGCCAGAGTCTAGGCAGGTACCACTCTGTGACTGCTGCCTTGTTACCCCTTGTGTGTCTAGGTGCTGGGTCAGCAAAGCCTCTTGCTGTTCAATGGGTAACTAAAACATTGTTTTGAGTCACTCTGGTTCACCCATGTCTGACTACCACTAGCCCAAAACAGGGGGCACTTGGGGCCATTTATATGATATAGGTGTGCCCCTTTCTCTGTCATTGTGGTTGGTAGTCTGATTACATTCTGTTGTTTCTTTTCACTTCCTTTATCCCCTTTCTGTCTCTTTCTCCTAGCTACCCCATAAGTATTGCTTGCTTCAAGCTTTGCTTACTTTCCAAGCGAATGGAGCCAGCAGCAGTTATTGACCAGCCTGCTGCACCACATGGTTTCACACAGCTGCCATAACAAGTAGCCATTGCCGGCCTACTGGCCAAAAGATTTGCTCCTGAGGCGACCTAGCACCTCCAGCTTAGACCCATAAGTACCAAAAGCCTCAGTGGAGAAATAAATGAAGCTCACAGAGGTTAATGACTGGCTCAGGAAGTGGGGTGAAGAGAGTGGGTTGGGGGTGTTAGGGAACTGGAATGGAGTTTGGGAGGATAAGGGACTATATGCCAAGGACAGGTTTCATCTTGCCCCATTAGGGAAGGAAGTCCTTAAACAGGGGATGGCTGACTACATACAAGAAAGGTGGGGTTTAAACTTGTGAGGGGGAAGGGAAAGGGAGGGCTGACCAGAAGCCTCTCCTCCAGATGAGGGAGTAGCCTTCAAGCCCAAGGGGAGGGGGAAACAGATTGGGGTGGAGGTTTCAGGAGGAGCAGAGGAGGATGGAAGTATAAGGAATCTGGGTGGGGTTCGACAAAGAGGATCAGGGATAGGGGTGGGGTTGGTGTTGGTAAATGCCAGGAGCTTGGGAAACAAGTTGCCAGAGTTCCAGGCCATGCTGTTCGAGGGGGTGGATGTGGCGGTGGTCACGGAAACGTAGCAACAAAACCATGACTGGGACCTAAACGTCGGGGTACACTATGCTTAGGAAGGATAGAAAGGAGGGCAGAGGGGTGGAGTGGCTATGTTCATTAGAGATGACATAGAAATTGCTAGGTAGAAGAGGCAGAGGGAAACGTGGAGGCCTTATGGGTCACCTTACGATCCCCAGCAGGAGATAAGGTCAAGCTGGGTGTAGCATATAGGCCCCCCGGGATGAGTGATGTTCTAGAGAATGGTTTGCTGGACAACATCATTGCCCAGTGTGGACCAAAAGGGGAAGGAGTGGTGTTGATGGGGGACCTTAATATGCCAGGTACAAACTGGGGAACCATGTCCTCTAAGGTGGCCAAGGAGCAGAGGCTGCTGGATGGCTTCCAGGATGTGTTCTTAACACAGCATGTGATGGAGCCCACAAGGGAGGGGCATGTCCTGGATGTGGTTCTGGCAGATGGGGATCTGGTAAGGGACATGGTTGTACAAGACCCCCTGACTGGGAGCGACCACAATACTGTATGGTTTCAAATAAGCATGGGGGAGATCTAGGACACTGGCAGTGGACTTCAGGGGGGCAGACTTTATGGGCATGGGAAATATTCTCAAGGATCACTTGAAGGGGATTACCTCAATGACAAGTGTGGAAAGGAGATTGGAGGTCATAAAACCGGGACTTCATGAGACAGTCAGGATCTGCGTGTAACCCCTAGATGGCGCTATCCCAGGGGCTACTATCCCTGCCTGATTTGCCACTAACAGGTTGAGGGGCCTGGATCCAATGGCGGGTGCCTCCACCCAGAGGTCAGGGTTTGCAATAGTTAAACTAACTTGGTCACAGCCCTCTGGGACACTGCAACCCCCCTTTCTTCCCACTAGTGGCCCACACAATATATCAGAATTACCTTCACAGTATACACTTACCCCCAGGTCTGGTTCGGCACTGGGACCTCCTGTGAAATGAGATCAGTGCAACAATCACAGTACAGTACTTTTAACATAGACAAATACCTCAGGCAGTATAACTTTGCTGAAACAAGCAGCTCTGATTTATTTAGGGGATATAACAAGGACAGGGGAAATCAGGTTAATTAGCTTATCACTCTAATAATCTATCTATGGCTCTGTGCACAGGCCTATCCCTATCAGTTACTGTCCCTGGGTACCCAAGCCCTAGTGGCTAGTCAAACCCGTGGCAGCTGGTGGGGCCCTTTCACACAGAGAAAGGAGAATTAAACAGTCAGCAGTACAGTAATTCCATTTGGATTTAATGTGGCAATTCAACAGGGAGCGACCCTGAATTAGTACTCACGACCTCCAAATAAGATAGGGTCCTTCAATGTCAGCAGGGCTCACTTGAGGTACACAAGCCTCTTCACACATCCATATAAAAGAAAGCACTATAACAGGCAGGCTGCATCTGTATCCCGATCGCAATTACTGCACAATACCCGGGAGAACACACAGCAGATTCAGTTCCTGACAGACCGAATACAATTTTCAGCAATTCCTCCAGTCTTCTACAGGGTGAGCCTGGTTTCTACTCTTCAGAGATCCTTTGATTCTTTTCACAGGACGGATTCAGTCCTAACAAGCTGTTACACAAGCTGCAGACCGGAACTCTGGGCCTTACACACGTTTTTTGACTAAAACTGCACACTGAAAAAGCGCAGGGCTCCTTCCTTCTTCACTGCCAAAGCTCAACTGAACTTTCAACCGACAAAACCGGGCACTTCCTTTGAGTTCCTCCCAGTTCTTGACTGGATTGGCTGTCACTCACAATAGACTGCTGCTGTTGGTCCAAAAAGGCACTGAAGTCTAAACTACATCTCCCAGAGTCACTGCCCATACAATCCTCTTGTGGCTGGCTCAGATTATGAGTCCAAGTTCTGATTCGTCCAAGGCACCATTTTAAAGCTAGCTTACCCCACACTGATTGGTCCAGTTCAGCAGTTCAAAACTAGAATGGGAACTAGCAGACACAGTTCTGACTGCAAAGAAAGCAGGTTAGACAAACTGTAATTTCATTATTACTCTAAATAATTTCTGGCAAACAGTTACATCTTTCAGATAGGTTCCCTTTGCACTCCTAGTGACTGCAAAATGAAGTGAATTGGCAGCAGCTCAGTGGTACTCAGAGAAGCACACAGTCCCCCATATAAACTAATTATGTCTGCAAGCAGACAGCTCTTAAAGAGACAGTACCAGAGCTCTAAAAACACTCACTGATAAATGGCTTAAATGCCAAACACCATTCAGGCTTGGAGCATTCAAGCAAGCTCCTGGAAGTCTTTTGGGAACCCCCATTTGCGGGGGTTACACCCTTCCTGGCCTGGGAAAGCTTGGCGTCCGTCAAGCAAGTACCCCATAGTTTCAACTGCAACCATATACATTTGCATTAGGCTCGCATATGTAATCATCAGTCAATATATCATTTTACCAAGAACACATTTCTGAAACATTGCAGTCGTCACTCTTTACACAGTATTACATACACATTGTACCATAACTCAAGTTATTACCTCTTGTACATGAAACCTGAAGAGGGGGCCCTTCCTATCAGTTACCTTGGGGCTGGATGGGGCAAGGGCACCATACTTAGAGGCAACACAAGTAACTTGGAGTTAGCACTGATGCTCAGTTTGGGCAATGAGCTCGGGGACACATACACTCCTTTATGGACAACATTGAGAGGCAAGTCCAGGCCTCCCAAGTGAATCATAACTGAGGTGCACCACAGGCTTTACAGCTCGACCAGTCTTTCTAGGGGAACTGTTATAGTCTCTGCACTCTGAGCCTCATTTTCAGCATTGTCCTCATTTGTCAGGGAGTCTCCATGGGGTAGAGAGGCTAGAACTTGGGGCACTTTCAGCTCCAGGAGTTACAGTTTCTGAGTCCACAACATTTGGCTCGCATGGAGAGCTTTCGGACACTGGCAGTGGACTGTCAGGGCACTCAAAATACTCTTCTTGTTCGGTGTATCACCAGTCTGCCCCAATCTATCATTTCCTCCCTGAAAGCTCAAACAGTTCAACCATGCACAATGATTCCATTTCATCTGATCTGATGCTTTGCACTTCACTTTCTGGGAGCATTGGCTCCAGGGACGAAGCTGGGGGCTTGGACAGTCCAGAAGGCCCAGCTTCATCTCCAGTATTGACTAGGGGATTGCCCCGAAACAATTGACTCAGTTCGTAAGAAGGATAGTATTCAAAGTCACTCTCACTTTCTTCTGATATGGACTGACAGTCATGCTCAACTGGGACTTGTGCAGGGGAACACTTTAACTCTGCTTCTGTAGGTGCAGACTTCCTTGGTCTTTTCTTAGCAGCAGCTCTAGTCACTGGTCCAGAGGCATCTTCTGGGGCTCAGACTCAATTAAGATTTGTCCAATGGGCAGTAAATGATTTCTATGCATTGTTTTACATCTTTTGAATTATTCTCAGGCCTTACTTTGTACACTGGCAGATCATCTAGTTTGCCCACTACAATGTGAGGGAGATGGTGCCATCTGTCAGCAATCTTGTGCTTGCCATGCAGTCCCAGATTTCTTAGCAATGCCGATCTCCCTCCTGGAGTTCCTGTGCTTTCACCTTTTATCATACCTTTCTTTGTTGGCCAGATTTCTTTTGGCAGCCATGGTTTGAGCCAGTTAGTACGCATGAGTTAGCTGGGCCTTTAACTTTGCACATACTGTAAATAGTTGTCAGCTTGAACCCCATCAGGAGAGACCCCAAAACACACATCTACTGGTAGTCGAGCTTCTCTTCCAAACATCAGGCGGTAGGGGAGAATCCAGTGGCATCACTTTGGTGCAGTTATAAGCATGTACCAGGGTGCTAATTTGTTGGCTCCATCTAGGCTTGTCCTTTGGGTGCAGGGTGCCTAGCATATCTAGCAAAGTGCGTTGAAACGCTTCAGGCTGTGGGTCCCCTGGGGGTGGTAAGGAGTGGTTCTGGACTCGTGACTCCCCACAGAGAAAGCATCTCTTTGATAAGACGACTCTCAAAGTCTCTCCTTGATCAGAATGGATTCTTTGTGGAGCCCCATAGTGAACAAAAAGTTTTCTACAGTACTTTGGCTACAGTGGATGCTTTCTGGTCTTTGGTGAGGAAAGCTTGGGCATATCTGGTAAATGGTCAGTGACCACCAGCACATTACTGATATTTCTTTGATCTGACTCCAAACTTAGAAAATCAATACAGGCCAGCTCCATGGGTGCACTGGTGGTTATGTTAACAGGGGCAGCCCTCTGGGGCAAAGCTTTCCTCTGTAAGCAGCAACTACAAGTTCGAATGTGTTGTCCACATCAGCCCCATCTTAGGCCAATAGAATCTGGATCTCACCAAGTCAAGTGTTCTGTCTATACCAAGGTGCCCCATGGTTGTGCAAGGACCTCAGTACTGAGTCTCGAAAGGCAGTGGGCAGCACTAGTTGTTGTTTGTCTACTTGTCCCCTCTGTCTACTGTTTCTCTGTATAACAGTTTATTGATCAGTTTCAACTTAGGACCTTCTTTGTATAACAGTGCAGTTCTCAAATCAGTGGAGCATAATTTGGACACATCTTTTCCTGCATAGAGGGCTTCTAAAGCTGCTTTGATCATGGGATCGCGGATTGAGCCCGCCGAATACTGTCATTGTCCAGCTGAGGCAGTGCACCAATGTCTATTGCAGAAAAGTGGCAATAAGCAGCAGGTATGCAATTCTCAGAGGCTCCCAAGCAATCCACCATGCAGTCCACTGCGTCCGTGGACATTTGTTCCTCCCTGTCAAACTTCCGGCAGAGTGCCCGAATGTCAGGTTCTGCCAATCGGACCCAATCATTCTGGGGAACAGGCCTCCGGGAGAGAGCATCAGCATCTATGTGGTTCAGACCTGCTCGGTATTCGAGAGCATAGTCATATGTAGATAATGCAGAAAGCCACCTATGGCCAGTGGCATCCAACTTAGCTGAGGTCTGCACATAGGTCAAAGGATTATTGTCAGTTTTTACTAGTATTTTAGCCCCATACAAGTACTCATGGAATTGGTCAACAATAGCCCACTTCAAAGCTAGGAACTCTAACTTATGTACAGGATAGTTCTTTTCGGATGGGGTCAGGCTTCTACTGGCAAAGGCCACTGGTCTCAGGCCATTCTCGTGCTCTTGGTACAACACAGCCCCAACCCTTGCAAGCTAGCATCAGTGTGCAGGACGTAAGGTTTTCTTGGATCGGCATAGGCCAGCACTGGAGCATGGGTAAGTTGATATATGATCATGAAAAGCAGTCTCACAATCAGGAGTCCAGCGGGCCCCAAATACTTCACTCGGATGAAAATACACTTTTCAGTCTTGAGGACGCTGACTTTTGGTATTTTGTGGGTTGGGGATACCCTTGAGTAAGGTTAAGTAAAGGGCGGATCACTCTTGAATAGTCCTTGATGAAGCGCCGATAATAACCACAGAATCCCAGGAATCTTTGCAGTTCTTTTAGATTTTTGGGCTGTGGCCAGGTGGTCAAGGCCTCAACTTTACTTGGGTCGGTCTCTATTCCCTCGGTGGATACTATGTGTCCCACATACTTTACTGATGTTTGAAAGAATTGACACTTATCAATGGACAGTTTAGGCCAAAAGTCCTCCAGTCGTCCAATACCTAAATAATCTGCTCATGTTCCTCCAGTGAGCTGCCAAATACAATAACATCATCTAGGTATACCAGGCACTCTAGTAAGTTCATGTCCCCACTGCACGCTCCATCAATCGTTGAAAAGTGGCTGGGGCACCTGAAATCCTTGAGGCATCCTCATGAATTCATAGAAGCCAAGCCGGACAGATAAAGGCCGTCTTCTCACGGTCCTCTGGGGCCATCGGGATCTGGTAGTACCCACTGCGGAGATCCAGCACAGAGAACCACTTGCTCCGCTTAGGCAGTCCAGCATCCTGAATGCGGGCATTGTGTACTGATCAGGGATAGTCCGTCGGTTTAAGGTGCGATAATCCACACACATCCTTACTGTTCCATTCTTTTCCTCACTACCACAATGGGGAAGCATAAGGCTTCTGGATTCTTGTATTACACCAGCAGCTAACATCTCTTGCAGATGCCGTCTCACATCATCTATGTCAGCAGGTGCCAGGCGTCGAGACCTCTCACGAAATGGTCTTCGTCATGCAGCCGGATATTGTGCTCAGCTCCTTGCACGATCCACATCCCATTCCTTTAAAGAAAACACCTGGTCTCTCTGGGCAAGCTTCTCACTGATCCTCACTTTCCATTCAGCTGGCAGCGGGAGTCGCGAAATCAAACAAGTCAGGCGTTACTCTGTCATTCTTCCTTGAACTCTTGCTGCTGGGTAGCACTGCAGTGTCTGCACAATGCACATTAGCCAGGATGCAACCTCTGTTTACTCTGAATGTCTCTTTTAGACACATTATGAACTTGGACCATTACCCTTCTGGCATAAGCATGGGCTCTAGCGGGCAAATACTAGGCTTGACCAGCAGTCCCTCTGGCAATTTTCCATCGCCTGGTGCATCCAACATTAATATTTTATTCTTAACATCCTTTCTGATACGGACCTCTCCCTGTAAGGTACACTGGGCATTTGGCGCCAGGATCAGAGACTCAGGATCCTTCTTCCATACAATTCCGACCGGTTCCTCTGGTTCTGTTTTTTCAGCATCTCTCTGTGCCTCATAGGCCTTCTTAATTAAAGCCGGAACTCTTAAAGCTCTACTAGTCTTTGACCCTGTTTTCATAACACAACTGTGCCAGCCTTCCAACATATGAGCATTTGTTCCAATCAACAAAGGACACCATCATACAGTCCAGTGGGGGACACACTAAGGCTAGGGTCTCTACTTGTTCGGCCACTCCAGCCACGGAGGTGGGAAAGACAGCCAAATTCGGATATACCCGGAATAGGGGTAGGCTTTCACTTAACCCCATACATGCAGTCCTTCTAATGGTTGTAAGGGTACGTCTGACAAATGCTTCTGATACCAATCCTGGAACATAATTGTCACTTGGGAGCCACTGTCTAATACAGCTCTTGTAGACACTCCATTCACCTTTACAGTGGTCTCCATGGAGGGACCCACTATTCTGGACCAGTCTGGAGAGGCAATAGTGGGGGCCTGGGCAACTGACCTTGCCACAAAGGACGTGAGTTAGCATTTTGGTGCCCCTCACTGGGATCATTTCGTGCACCTCTTAACCACTGATTTGTTCTCCAAGCTCTCCTTGTAGCCTATATGCAACTTTGTCAGTGTCTTTTGGGACCGGCATTCCCTTTCATGTGCCCATCTTTCCACAATTATAGCAAAACATACTTTCTGGAGTTTGAGCTGGCGGGACACACTGGGAGCCAGGGCGGGGTATTACTAACTGGAAACCTTGGTGCCATCTCTGTCTGCGGCGTAATAAGCATTTGAGACATCTGCCAGTTTCTCCACTTCCATGGTCAAGGAATCGAGTTCGAGCTGTTATCAGCAGGAGATACATGGGTGGGTACCCCCACCCCCATAGCAGATGCAGTCGGATATAGGTCAGGGCCCGTACTTGCAGGCGTGGCCTTCATAAAGGGACTGTTTTTGAATTCCCGGATCTCTCTCAACAGTTCGCCCCATTGTGGCATATCTTTTTCCTTGTCAGAGCACTCATTGACTGCCAACCTCTGCCCCTGAACTTCACTTGATGGGTCACCCTCAGTCACTCGGGTCATAGCCGCAGCTATTGGTGCAGGTCCCTCCCGAGGTCGTCTTTTTCTCAACTCCTCGAATTTCTCTCATTAACTCATCATAGGAGGGTGGGGATTCCAGTCGATCTGCCAGGCGTAACTGAAGCAACAGCAGTTCTGAGAAGGGGGCAGACTTAAGGATCCTGTCCAGCCTGGTTCGGTCCAGTTCAATTGCTGGCAAACTACCCTTTCTGAGGCATTCTTGCAACAATTTTTCCAGCCGAGAGACATACACGGACAACAACTCCCTTGGTACTGTTGTGCATTTCTTACTCTCACCATAGGTCCTCATCAGAATTCGGCTCCCATACACATTCTCCAAGGCCTCAAGATAGGCCTGTGCAGTCGCTTCAGGTTACTGGCCCGTTTAGCACGGATGGTAGCCAGGGCAGGACCTCGGAGGCTCTCACTAACCCTCTTTCGCTTGCCTTCCGAGCATTGCCATTCTAGCACTTGGGGGGCAACATAGTCTATCCAGGTCTCCCAGTCATCCTCCCTTTGGGGGTGGGGAGGGTGCCAGAGAAGATCCTCAACCTTCGGTAAGAGTCGTGACTAATGGCAGGTGCAGAAATAGGAGTCTGCATTGGTTCAGCCACCATTACGGGCACTGGAGCAGGAGAGGTGTTGGGGAGGAACACCCCAGGTGGCAAGAATAGTTTCTTCAAGTCCTCCACAGTTTCCCTCTCCAGCAACCATTCAGAAAATTTCTCCTCAAAGGTTTCAGATAGTGGTGGGGCTGATTCCCCGGTCTTTACTGTCCTTAGTTATCCTCTCAAGCAGTGAGGGCTCCCTGGGGTAATGGTCTGTGGCACTTTGGAGCTATCTATGGGATCCTTAAACTCTACTAGGCCAGGAAAGTGTGGGTGAGCAGATTAGCATGCCGACCCACCACCACAGGGTTTTGTAAACCTTCCACCTTGGAAAGTACCCTCTGCACAGTGTCCGTATTGATACCCAGGGGATGTCCAGGATAAGCATAGCATTTTGGGGTCGACCTCCCAGTACACCACTCCACCAGCCGTGCACAGCCACTTCTGTCGGGTACCCATTTTTTCTTAACAGTGGTTCGTGAACATGGCCACCAGAGGACACACAATCCCAGCGGTGAGCCCAAGATGTAACCCCAGATGGCGCTATCCCAGGGGCTACTATCCCTGCCTGATTTGCCACTAACAGGTTGAGGGGCCTGATCCAATGGCGGTGCCTCCACCCAGAGGTCAGGGTTTGCAATAGTTAAACTAACTTGGTCACAGCCCTCTGGGACACTGCAACCCCTTTCTTCCCACTAGTGGCCCACACAATATATCAGAATTACCTTCACAGTATACACTTACCCCAGGTCTGGTTCCGCACTGGGACCTCCTGTGAAATGAGATACAGTGCAACAATCACAGTACAGTACTTTAACATAGACAAATACCTCAGGCAGTATAACTTTGCTGAAACAAGCAGCTCTGATTTATTTAGGGGATATAACAAGGACAGGGAAATCAGGTTAATTAGCTTATCACTCTAATAATCTACCTATGGCTCTGTGCACAGGCCTATCCCTATCAGTTACTGTCCCTGGGTACCCAAGCCCTAGTGGCTAGTCCAAACGTGGCAGCTGGTAGGGGCCCTTTCACACAGAAAGGAGGAATTAAACAGTCAGCAGTACAGTATCCATTTGGATTTAATGTAGCAATTCAACAGGAGCGACATTCGAATTAGTACTCACGACTCCAAATAAGATAGGGTCCTTCAATGTCAGCAGGGCTCACTTGAGGTACACAAGCCTCTTCACACATCCATATAAAAGAAAGCACTATAACAGGCAGGCTGCATCTGTATCCCGATCGCAATTACTGCACAATCCGGGAGAACACACAGCAGATTCAGTTCCTGACAGACCGAATACAATTTTCAGCAATTCCTCCAGTCTTCTACAGGGTGAGCCTGGTTTCTACTCTTCAGAGATCCTTTGATTCTTTTCACAGGACGGATTCAGTCCTAACAAGCTGTTACACAAGCTGCAGACCGAACTCTGGGCCTTACACACGCTTTGACTAAAACTGCACACTGAAAAAGCAGAGGCTCCTTCCTTCTTCACTGCCAAAGCTCAACTGAACTTTCAACCGACAAAACCGGCACTTCCTTTGAGTTCCTCCCAGTTCTTGACTGGATTGGCTGTCACTCACAATAGACTGCTGCTGTTGGTCCAAAAGGCACTGAAGTCTAAACTACATCTCCCAGAGTCACTGCCCATACAATCCTCTTGTGGCTGGCTCAGATTATGAGTCCAAGTTCTGATTCGTCCAAGGCACCATTTTAGAGCTAGCTACCCCACACTGATTGGTCCAGTTCAGCAGTTCAAAACTAGAATGGGGAACTAGCAGACACAGTTCTGACTGCAAAGAAAGCAGGTTAGACAAACTGTAATTTCATTATTACTCTAAATAATTTCTGGCAAACAGTTACATCTTTCAGATAGGTTCCTTTGCACTCCTAGTGACTGCAAAAATGAAGTGAATTGGCAGCAGCTCGAGTGGTACTCAGAGAAGCACACAGTCCCCCCATATAAACTAATTATGTCTGCAAGCAGACAGCTCTTAAAGAGACAGTACCAGAGGCTCTAAAAACACTCACTGATAAATGGCTTAAATGCCAAACACCATTCAGGCTTGGAGCATTCAAGCAAGCTCCTGAAAGTCTTTTGGGAACCCCCATTTGCAGGGGGGTTACATGCGCTAAGTTGAAACGTAAGGGAGCAAGGTCACATAAACCATGCTGGTGGTCCAGTGAGGTACAGGTAGCAGTCAGAGAAAAGAAGGCGGCCTACAAAAAATATAAAACAACAAGAGGGGATAGGGATAAGGAAATGTACCAGCTTGCATCTAGAAAAGTCACCAGATGGTGAGGGGAGCAAAGTCCAGTAAAGAGCAGCGGCTGGCACAGGGGATACATGGAGGGGAAAAGGGGTTCTTCCGGTACATTGGGGAGTGGAGAAAAACTAAGGGCCATCTCAGCAGATTGAGATCAGAAGGAGGGTGGGTGGAAGAGGCGAGGGACCAGGCAGAGGTATTTAACGGGTACTTTGCCTCTGTGTTCACTAGGGAGGGGGATGGGATATCTACAAAGCAAGGCACGAAGAGGATAGAAACGTCAGTAAGTGGGATCAAGGGAGCAACAGAAATGGAGCAAGAGGGAGGGAGAGGTACCCCAGGGGTGTCACATCTGGGTAAGGATAAAAAGGCCAGTAAGGTGGAGGGGACGGATGATGCTATCTCCGCCAAAGGGTGTGGTTAGCCCTCAAGGCCCTAAAGAAAGACAAATCTCCTGGGCGGATGGCATTCATCCAGAGTACTATGGGGTTGGCGGACATACTGGCTGCACCCTAGCGGAGCTTTTCAGCAGGTCACTTGAGACAGGAGGGTACCTAGATTGGCGAGGCACATGTGTGCAAATCCATAAAGGGGGGACGAGGGAAGTACCAGGTAACTATAGACCCATCAGTTTGACCTCGGTGGTGGGAAAATTAATGGAGAGTATACTAAAGGAACGATTGGGGTGTACTTGGAGGAGGTGGAGGTCCGGATAGTCGGCAACATGGGTTTGTGCCAGGTAGATCATGTCAACCAACCTTGTGGAGTTCTATGAATGGGTAACATCAGAACTGGACAGGGTAGCCTGTGGATGTATTGTTCTTGGACTTCAGCAAGCGTTTGACTCTGTCCCCACAATGGTCTGGTGGAGAAACTGATGGGGTTAGGAGTAGGCCCTTTGATGGTCAGATGGATTGAAAACTGGCTAGCTGGATGCACTCAGAGAGTAGTGGTCTGTGGGGAGCTCTCGAACCCTAGAGAGGTTGGTAGTGGGCATCGCAGAGGGCTCGGTCCTGGGTCCCGATCCTGTTTAATGACTACATATCAGACATCAGGAGGGTATAGTGTGAAATGAGTCTCTTCTGACTACTCCAAGATGGGAGCAGTAGTTGAGGGAGAAGAGGGAGGTTGGCCCTGCAAGGGACCTGGACACCCTGGAAAGCTGGGCTCACATGGAAATTAAATTAATATCACCAAGTGCAAGGTGTTGCATCTTGGTCGGGAAACCCTAAACACAGGTACACCCTGGGAGGGGAGGTGCTGGCCTCAATAGGGGAAAAAGACCTAGGGGTCATGGTGGATGCATGTATGAATAACTCTGAGCAGTGCAGGAGAGCGGCTAGCAAGGCAAACAGGATGTTGGGATGCATCGTAAGGGGGATCACCTCTAGGAGCAAGGACGTGATTCTGCCGCTGTACAATGGACTGGTTAGACCACACCTTGAGTACTGTGTACAGTACTGGAGACCACACTTGAAGAAGGACATACAGCTCCTGGAGAGGGTACAGAGGAGGGCAACAAAGATGATACGAGGGCTAGGGGATTTGACGTATGAGGACAGACTTAAGGAGCTCTGCCTGTTTTCATTGGAGGAGAGGAGAGACGGGGACATGATTGAGGTCTTCAGTACCTCAAGGAATAAATAGGGTAAACATGGAGGATCTTTAGACTAAAGCAGGGAGGTATCACCAGAGGGCATGGTTTGAAGTTGGAAGGTGGAAGGGTGAGGGGGGAAAAGAGAAGGAGGTTTTTCACTGAGAGGGTGGTGCACCCTTGGAATGCACTGCCTAGTGAGCTGATTCAGAGATCCACAGTGGAGGGCTTCAAGAGAGGGTGGGACAGACACAGAAAGTGGATGTATCAGATGATGGCCTGTCCCAGGGGGGTGGGGATGGATGATACAGGTTTCTGGAGCACAAGGGATGGGAGGGTCTCGGCACCCAACTAAGGATCTAAGGTTTGAGCAGACTCGATAGACCATAAGGCCTAATCTGCTGGCAAATAGTATGTTAGTATGTTAGTAAGTGGTATTCTGTGGAGAAGATATATTTAGAAGATCTTCAGATATGGTATGTAACTTTTTTTTTTGCAGTGATACGTAATAGATGGTAGAATAGTGTAGTGTACAAGGAAATGCCACGAGGGAGAAGTCTAATGAGCTCATAAACCATAAGCTTAAAGGGTGAAGGGGATTTATGAGCTCTTTAGCTCCATGAGATGGCATTATTTAAGGAACACAACTTCTTTCAGGCACTTGTTTTACATAATACAGTTAGGTAGTTGAAAACGTGGCTTTATTTTAACTTTTTTAGTCATTCTAGTTAGTAAGTAAGTAACAAATAAGTAAATCATTTTTTATTTATAAGACTAAAGGGTACATTCAATTGAGCAGAGCCCATGTCCAATGAAGTTCCATATCAAAATACAAGGACAGAGTTACACATTAATACTGTACATAAACACACGTTTACACAATACATTATAAAAACGATAAAACAAATCTGAAGCAAAAATCAATAATTAAAGTGCTAGCAATTATTACAAGTTGTAATATTGTTTGGTCCAGATGTGCACCATTTTATTAATTCTACATTATTACTTTTAGATCTATGGCCTCTCAATTCTGAGGGAGATTTATTCCATAAATTGATTCCCCTGAAGGGAACAAATGTTCATCTTATGTTCAAATTACAATTAATCAAGACAAATTGGGTTCCAACACTAGCCCTCAGACCTTCCTTTACTTTCCTAACTTTAAAAAGATCAATAATATAATCAGGGGCCTCCTTATTCCATACTTTAATCATAAACTGTAATAGATGTAAGTTTCTTCTTACTGAAGGTTTAAGCCAATTCAACTCCCTAAATAACATACACCTATGAGTTCTGTAGGGTGCATCCAACACGAAATAGGCCATTCTACAAAACACTCAGTCTACTTTATTTATGTGTAATCCAGCAGCCCCTCCATAAACCAGGTCTCCATAATTAATAACTGGAAATAAAAGGGAGTCAACCACACTTAACCGCACCTCATCTGGTCATATGTCTTTTATAGCTATACAAAACACCTAACTTTCTATTCATACCTCTTACAAGGGAATCTATATGGGAATCCTAACTCAGACAAGAGTGTAACCAGACACCAAGATATTTATATGAATCAACTTGCTTTGAATGCTAAGAACCTTACATCTGTAAAGGAGTTAATCCTTAATGAGCTTGGTAAAGATTCCAGCTTACTGTCAAGGAGCATGCATCAGTCAGTCATCTAACTTGCGCATCTTGTGATTGTGAGGCGGTGGAATATGACTACCACCAGTTTGTGTGGTGTGAGGATGCTTCATTCTTCAGCTTAAGTGATTTTCTCTGTGTTTGGAAATGGTTTAAAACCTCCAAGAGTTATAAGGGAAGTTCAGTGTGAATTATAGAAAGAAAAATTGCCGTCAGAAGCCACACCTTCTCCTCATAAATGTATTGATTGATTTAAACATATTTTATTAGGTAAGCGCACACAGAGCCAGAGTACTTGTTTCCAGTTGCAATGGGAAGGGGGGGGCATGGGATGTCATAGGGAAGTGCACATTCGACCACATTTGTTCACTAAATACAGCAAAGTACAAATCCAGCCTACAGGATGGAAAATATTGTAGATATTAGATGTAAATCAAAACAAGATGGTAACATTGTAGGTTCAAGGTGAAGACAAATATCTGAAGATAACATTTTAAATCCAGTGTACAAGCATTAAGGAATCTGCAGTTAATGTTGATGGCATCAGAACCCCTGAGGGTGAACAAGTAGGCCTAGGGTAGTAGTAACACAGGTATTCCTCTGTGCGATGGCAGACCCATTAACAGTCACTGACCTTAGTTGATTATAACCATAGGAGGTGTACTGGGGCAACTATGGCATGGAATCAAGGAGGACTGATGATGCTTGATATGTCGCTAACACGAGAGATAGGTATTGGATGTGGTGACTTTGGCAGGAAGACAGCAAGGAGCCTGTATGTAAATGAGGCTTGCTCTAGATTTCTCCTACAATGTGGGATTTGGAAAAGGCAGCCTTTCTCAGATCTGAGGGAGGGCGAGCAATTTGTTACCAGTATGGAGAGATCCACTAGGCAGCTTGGTAGGTTACCTGGCTAGTACCTAGCCCTCGTTAGAACAGTGTACACTGAGTGTCTCTCTGTGGGCGGGATCCACCCATGGCATTATACTTGGTACATTGGTAGGTTCTGGAGGGGCACGCCAGTACAAGTCTACATAAAGTATTGAAGAGTAATGAGAGTTTGGACAGGGCAGAGGAGTTGGCACCAGCGTGTACTACATCCCTCTAGTCCATTAGAGGAAGAACAGGTTAGCTGCACTCCGAGAAAGAGCAATGCAGAGTTGCGTTTTGCAAAATTCAAATTCATTTATTGTGAAGTTTTAAACAAACAGACTGAGCACCAGCCGCCACCTATGTGAATTAACGCCCCAGCACTTCACCCATAACAGCTTCATCGGAGGGGGGGAGAGACAGATCGTTCAACTACCAACTTCTTGATGTTTGGCTGTAGGCAACTCTGCACCCTGTAGAGGGCTCCAAGCTGTCTGAGATGTTAGTAAAAGTCCTGCCTTCAGCTCCAGGCTTCGCCAATTTATGACTGACCATTCGAACTGCAATTGCTTCTAATTGTCTAATTATTGCCTTAATCAGTTGTTTGATTATGTTTGTAATCTGTATTTATTATTACATTATGTTTGCTCTGTACCCTGTACTGTTATATGTAACTGGTCACTTGTGAAAAAGGGCTATGTAGCTCATCTTGATCTCCAACACAAAAAATAAACATGCAATGAAAAAGGCCACTCGGACCATTATGTCTGGCGTGTCCTACCTATCTGAAGTGAAATGTGAGAGCCCTAATGGCTCTTCATCCCTACTGCCCCCCCGCCCCCTTGATAATGTCTTTACCAGGCTTGTGCACCTGTCTCATCTGTTTTAATCCACCACTGAGTTCACACAGACCAGCTCTTTTGTTGCTTATTCCACCCCACTTCCACACTGTGAAAAAATACTTCTTACGCCCCTACTAAATTTGCCCCACACCAACTTCATGGAGTTACCTCTTACACTTGTACTCCCATTCTGCTTCAACAGTTCCCCACTATCTGCCTTGTTTACCTTGGGGAGGTGTTTGTATCTCTTACAGGGGAACAGTCAGCACAAAGGGTCCCCACACTCAAGTGTGGGGCTGGTCCCAGTGTGCACTTTGTGTGCAAAAACATTTTGGTTTACTTACTGTTTACTGTAGTGTAGTAGATTGCATCAGACTATTTTTGCTTAGTTCTAGTCTCACATCTTCTATTACTACAAAACCCAGAATTTCCTGGAGCTCACATCTAAGCGGTATGCAGCAGTGGGAGATTCAATAGTCTGCAGTGCATGTTAGAGCTTTTATAATCTATGATCAGATGTTTTCCGGGTCTGCTTTTCTCCTGGAGCTAAGTACAGTCCTCTGTGAGTGTACTTGGCCCAGGGAGGACAGCGGGAACAGCAAACAAATTGTCCGAGCTTACATAAACTCTAACGTACATTGCAGGCTATTGAATCTCCCAGTGCTGCCTACTGCTCTGATTTCAGCTGCAGGGAATTCTGGGATTTGGAGTAACAAGAAGATGTCAGCCCAGAACAGTATGCCTCCGCGATGGCAACACCAACGCAACGACCTACCATGATGTCTACAAAATCGACAGTTCACCAACAGGTTGCTGTGTTGGTGCACCTGGAACAGGGGCACACTGTCTCCCGGTCCTGTACCCCCTTCCCGAATCAACTACGACTCAGAGTTGATAATCTAAAGTATGGATGGTGGGTGGGGGCAGAGCCCCCCAATAAAAAAATAGGACCGCGAGACATTCGAGATTTATGTCGACCGCAACTTGCGGTCGACATAAATCCCATCGCTGTGATGCCGGTCGATGAAAATGTTGTCAAACCGGCATCGTAGGACTGCCTAGAACTATGCAAAACTAGTCCAATACAGTCTACCGTAATACGGTAAACAGTAAGTAAACCATCATGTTTTTGCACACAAAGTGCCCATTGGGACCAGCCCCACAGTGGTGTGTGGGGCGCTTGGTGGTGACTGTTCCCCTTTAGTCATGTCTCCCTCTCCCTTCTCACCTCCAGCATGTACATGTTTAGATCCCTTAACCTCTCCTTGCAAGTCCTTTCCTGCTGTTTCTAAATCATCTTGGTTACTGTCCTAAGCACCACCTCCACTTTACCCCTGTTCTTTAGATGCGGTCTCCCAAAACTGCACATAATCCTCCAGGTGAGGATGAACCAGAGACCTATGCAGTGGCAGAATTACCTCTCTTTTCCGACTGCTGATCCCCTTTCTTATGCACCCCGGATTCCATTGTCTTTCCCACTGCCATATTACATTGTGCTGTTGTCATCATGCTGTCAACATTATTCCTCCCAGGTCCATCTCCTCTATTGTGCTTTTCACTACTATCTCCCCCCTCCTGTATTCAGTTATCATATTTGTTACCCCTTACACTTCTTTACATTAAATTTTAACTGCCCTTCTTTTATTTATTTGATTTTTGATAACTGCGTGGGTGTGCTAGACATTAAATATGCTTATTTGTGCCAGCCCGGTGGCATAGAGGGCTGAGGCGCTGGCACCTTACCTCGTGCTTGCCGGTGACCCAGGTTCGGAATGACCTCCGATCACTAGGGAGCTGGCTTGGGTGGGGTTGGAGCAGGACTGAACGTGGCTGTCCCCTCCAAAGGTGTGGCTGCTCGCTCATCCATAGTCCCGCTCCCACTGGGTGGAGGCCGGAACATAGGCAGTACGAAGCGGTGACACAAGTCAGGAAAGAGGTGGAAAGGGCCACCAGATCCTGGCATATACGTGTGCCTCCATGCACACACACGCATGTGTACGCTGTGAGGGGAGAAAAGTGGAAAACTAATAAAGTATATTATATATATATATATATATATATATATATACACACACACACACACACACACACACACACACACACACATATAAGTAAATAAATATGCCTATTTTCAGACACAACCCAGGAGAATACATATCAAAACATAGAATCAAGACACAGGAACGGGGAACAATTTAAGTGAACAATTCAGGACCTAAAGCTAGTAACATAATATATACGTTGGAGAAAGAGGGGAATACAGGGTAGGTAGGAGAAATCATAGCGCTAGAAAATATAGCAATATAACATGATGCAGTGTAACACAAAGTACAGTATTACTGATAAAAAAACATAACACAATCTACATTGAAGTACAGAGTATGGCACTGAGGCAATGTAAATACAGCTTCAAATAATGGTAAGGGCTAAGGAACGGTATAATAGGAAGGAGGAGACCAGTGGCAGAGCAGCAGAACCGGAGGAGGGGACAAGAACACAGTAAGTGTAAGTGCATTTTATTAGGTAGTCAGGCACAGGTTGTGGTTATGTGGTGTAGACAAGGCATTCAGGAAGGGAGGAAACAGATACTGAGGTTAGAGTTTAGGAGGTAGTGGTGTAGCTCCTTTTTGAAATGGGCATGAGAAGGAGAGAGTCTAATGGATACTGGCAGGGGAGTTCCAGTAGGTGAGGGCAGAGTAGAAGGCCTGGGATCCTATGGTTGTGTTGCGTCTAGGAACAGCTAGAATGGACTAGTCAGCGGACTGAAGAGGGTAGCTAGAGCTAGGAGAAGACAATAATAGAGCTAGAGAAGAGGGCACTCCAGTTCTAGTGATATTATCTGTTAGAGTTCCAAGCGTGTAGTAGCAGCAAGCTTCTGGGGTAGCCATTTTAAGCTGCGATAGAGCTGAAAGTGGTGGGTAAGCTGATGAGATGCCAGAGCAAAACAACAAATGCTGTTATAGGAGGTGTCTCATTTATGGAGATTGACTTTAGAAGCCCGTTCAAAGGTAACAGCTCTGTAGTTGAGGGTGTGGAGAAGGACGTCTTGAACGATGACAACTCTAGCAGAAGCAGTAAGGACATAGCTAGTCTTAAAGGCTAGGCCAAGCTTGGAGTTAACAGTTATACAAGAGTTGGAGATGTTTAGGGAAAAGTTAAGGGAGGGGTCCAATGTAATCCCTAGGTATTTGAAAGAAGTTGACCACGTCTCTAATCTTCCCAGGTCCTCCTTCATCCTTCTGACCCCATCCTCATTGTCTACCTGGGTACAGATCTTAGTATTGTCCATTTAGAGGCATATCTTTCCCTGTATCCCTACGATATTTCAGATGATGGTATGAAGATGGTACCAAGACTGATTCCTGTGGCACACCTCTAGTGACCCCCTGATCTGAGTATTTCCCCGTCAAGAATGTTGCTTTTAAAATGTGCTTTTGCTGAAGTGAATCCATATTATTTATTTATTTTTGATACAAGTTTAGATACACTAGGCATACATATGCCTATTTTCAGGCATGACTGTGAAGAATTACACACTAACAGCAGGAAGAGTGGTATACGGCAAACAGAAATAGAGTAATTTCATTATAAGGTTACAAGTAACAGATGTCAAGAAATAGGCAGTGATACAAGAAACAGAGTATTCGGCAACTACTGATGTCAAATATATACTGTAGCTTGCAGCAACATTCAGTATAGAAGATAAAATACACATCAGGTAAAACTGATCAGAAAGTGCAAAAAAGGAAAAGAGTAGTGGTAGGACAGCTGTTCTTGAGGTTACTTGCATAAACAAGGGCTGGGAAGGCACAGAAAGTCATTCCAAGCCTTACAGAAAAGCAGATGGCTAGAAGAGAGGCATGGTTCTGGGGTAAGGGAGTTCCAGTAGATGGGGGCATAGACTGGAAAAGCTATTTTCCCGAGGCCAGTAGAGCATCGACGTTCAGTGAGAGGTTAACAGTCCAGAGATCTCAGTGAGTATGTGGGGGACAGTGCTACAGATAACTTGCTAGGGAAGATGGAGAGCCTGTCTGAAGGAGTATGTCCATGAATCTGTCCAGAGCAAGAGATAGTTGACCAGCAGGGGAAGGCCAGCCCAGGACAGTGTAGAGGAGGCAGTGATGGGTGAACTTTGGAGAGGCAAGGGCAAAGCTACACACATTATAGTATGCGGTATCCCATCTAGAGAGGATGGTTTTGTTTGCACCTAGGTATGCCAAAAAGCCATATATGAGGCCTAGTAGGAGTACACCGTGTGCTGTGGCCTGTCAAGCAGCAGGGGCTAGGCAGCGTTAACCCTAAAAGCCATGCCCAGTTTAACATTTACAGACTTGCAGACTAAGGAGACTTGGAGGGAGAAATCAAGCAAGAGGTCAAGTCATACTCCTAGGTACAGTATTTGAAACTACTGACAGTCTCGAATGGGGCTCCATCTTTACACATGATGGAGAGTTTTGAAAGGGTAGCCCAGAGTTTTGGCTTGGAGCCATAGAGCATGAACTTGGTCATTTTGCTGTTTAGGATTAGCTTTTTTTGTGGATAGCCAAGACTAAGTAATTTTAAATGCATCAGAGAGGGAATTTTTGATGTCAGGGACAATCCTGGCACTGTAGTACAGGGCAAGATCATTAGCATAGAACAGTGAACAGCAGCCAGAGGCAGCATCAGGGAGATCATTGATGTAAATAGAGAAAAGGAGTGGGTCTAGGATTGAGCCCTGGGGGACCCTGACTGTAATATCAGCAAGGCTGGAGGTGGAGAAATGGAGTGGGTCTAGAATTGAGCCCTGGGGGACCCTGACTGTAATATCAGCAAGGCTGGAGGTAGAGAAATGGAGTGGGTCTAGGATTGAGCCCTGGGGGACCCTGACTGTAATATCAGCAAGGCTGGAGGTGGAGAAATGGAGTGGGTCTAGGATTGAGCCCTGGGGGACCCTGACTGTAATATCAGCAAGGCTGGAGGTAGAGAAATGGAGTGGGTCTAGGATTGAGCCCTGGGGGACCCTGACTGTAATATCAGCAAGGCTGGAGGTGGAGAAATGGAGTGGGTCTAGGATTGAGCCCTGTGGGACCCTGACTGTAATATCAAAGGCTGGAGGTAGAGAAATGGAGTGGTCTAGGATTGAGCCCTGGGGACCCTGACTGTAATATCAGCAAGGCTGGAGGTAGAGAAATGGAGGGTCTAGGATTGAGCCATGGGGACCCTGACTGTAATATCAGCAAGGCTGGAGGTAGAGAAATGGAGTGGGTCTAGGATTGAGCCCTGGGGACCCTGACTGTAATATCAGCAAGGCTGGAGGTAGAGAAATGGAGTGGGTCTAGGATTGAGCCCTGGGGGACCCTGACTGTAATATCAGCAAGGCTGGAGGTAAAGAAATGGAGTGGGTCTAGGATTGAGCCCTGGGGGACCCTGACTGTAATATCAGCAAGGCTGGAGGTAGAGAAAAGGAGTGGGTCTAGGATTGAGCCATGGGGGACCCTGACTGTAATATCAGCAAAGCTGGAGGTGGAGAAAAGGAGTGGGTCTAGGATTGAGCCCTGGGGGACCCTGACTGTAATATCAGCAAGGCTGGAGGTAGAGAAAAGGAGTGGGTCTAGGATTGAGCCCTGGGGGGCCCTGACTGTAATATCAGCAAGGCTGGAGGTAGAGAAATGGAGTGGGTCTAGGATTGAGCCCTGGGGGACCCTGACTGTAATATCAGCAAGGCTGGAGGTGGAGAAAAGGAGTGGGTCTAGGATTGAGCCCTGGGAGACCCTGACTGTAATATCAGCAAGGCTGGAGGTGGCAGAGTGAAGGTGTACTTGCTGTTTCTTTCCAGTCAGGCAACTAGAGAACCAGGTATTTGCAGATGGGGAGATACGAAGGGAGGCAAGTTTGATTTTGAGGAGGGAGAGACTGACCAGGTTGAATGCCTTAGTGAGGTCAATAAACACTGCACCCATTAGAAATCTAGAGTCCATAGATGAGCTGATGTCAGGGCTGTAGAGGTGCTATGGTTTTTCCTAAAACTATGTTGGCTGGGGGACAGATTATACTTAGATATGTAGTCACTTAACTGTGATGTTACAATCCTTTCCAGGACTTTGGAGAGTACTGGGAGTATAGAAATGGGGTGACAGTTATCCATGAGTCTAGGATTACCTGCTTTAAACACATGGGTGATTTTGGTTACTTTCCAGACATCTGGGACAACTCCAGTGTAGAGGGAGAGATTTTACATTTTTGTGATGGGGCACACTGAAGGGTGTTGTGAGCTTCAGCAGTTTGGGTTCAAACCCATTGGACCCAGAGTTGTTGTCGGGTGTGATGGCAGGCAGCAGTTTCTTCACCTCTGCAACCTTAATAGATTAGAAAGGAGGGGAGCATGACACAGTAGAGGGAGGGGAGTGGGAAATAGATAGCAGGGATCAGCAGTTTTCATGAAAGCAGTGAGGTCCTAGAATTTGGAGTTTAAAGCATTTGTGATTGCGCTAGGGTTATTGCAGTTTATATCATTAAGTAGTATGTCAGATGGGTAGGGAGGCTTATTTTTTTGTGCCTAAGAGGCTTGTTATGCTGTCCCAGAATTTATGCAGGTTACCAGCAGAGGTAGCAAAATTGTTTTTGTAAAAAGAGCACTTGCTAGATGTAACACCAGTTTGCAAATGGTTCTCCATCTCCTGTCCTCTGCCCATCAGAGGCTAGGCCTGATTTCCTGTTGTAACCCCCCTACAAACGGGGGTTCCCAAAAAGTCTTCCTTGAGCTTGCCTAAATGCTCACTGCCAGGCTGGTGTCCTGCGTTTTAGCAGTTTAAATGTGATTACCAGAGCCTGTATAGACTCTGTGTACTGTCTCTTTAAGAGCTGTCTGATCGCAGCTTAAGTAATCTGAGAGGGAGCTCTGTTGAAAGGTGTAACTATTTACTGAAAATCATTTAGAGTGATAATGATAATGTAGTTTGTCTAACCTGCTTTCTTTGTAGCAAGGACTGTTTTGTTTGTCTCCACTATCTTGGTCCTGGACTGCAAATTGGACCAAACAGTACAGGTGGGACCTAAAATGTAGCCAGACTACAGGAGCTGTCTGAATTCAAAATCTGTAGGCACTGTAGTCTGGAGCTTTTTTGCACCTTTTTTGCAACTGAAGTTGGAGCTCTTGCTTTGACTGACAGCCAAATCAGCCAACCAAATCTTTTGGATCTTGGGGAAGTCCCGGGCTGCTTGCAGTTTTTCAGTTAGTTCTGAGCTGGGAAGTGAAATGAGAGGAGTGGAAGTGATTCTGAGCAGCAATCCTGAGTGGATTCGCATGGGAGAACTCTGAAAAGGCTGTTTTTGACTTGCATGTCTGCCTGCTGCTCCTGAGAGGGAGAGAAGAGAATTATTTTGGACTAAATCTAAGTTTGTGTGACTAAAGTAAGCTACTGAATTGGGCCAGGCTCAACCTGAAGAAGACCGAAGATTTTGCTGAATGCGTTGGCCTGTCAGGAGTTACAGCTATCCCTAAGCTCCCAGTGTGTGCAGAGACTTTGCAGTTGTGACTGGGGAGCGCTTTGCCTGGTACAGTAGAATTCCCTTACATGTAAATGTGTTATTTTCTGCTAATGGGTCGTAAGTTAGTTCCCCACTGTGTGAACTGTGTTCTGCTTGCTGGAAGCTGTATCCAGCCCAAAACAGACTGCATCTGAATTTGTCTCCATGCGGTCTGGGCCTTGCCAGACTGGCCCAGCCAGACTACCAGCTGCACAGAGAAGCCATTAACGAGAGACCTGCCTGGGGATCAGCCCCCTGCTCCACGCTTGAACAGGAACGACGCCTCTGTGACTCGTGAGGGCCCTGCTTTTCCTGGCGTTCCAGATCAACCACCTGCAGTCTCGATTTTCGTCCAGCCTATGTCCAGTCTTGGGTATCGTGAGTAAATACCAGGGTAGCTCCCTGCAACAACAGCTTGATCTGAGTGTGTCATCTGATT
Organism: Neoceratodus forsteri; assembly: GCA_016271365.2. Classification (NCBI taxonomy): domain Eukaryota; kingdom Metazoa; phylum Chordata; order Ceratodontiformes; family Ceratodontidae; genus Neoceratodus; species Neoceratodus forsteri. The sequence goes on from CM057450.1 coordinate 1,554,304,243, forward strand.
GTCTTGCTTAGTTTCCTTTACAAACTTAGCTCTCTGGCTCTGGATTACAAATATTGTGTACTGTGCATGTTGTGTTTTCCATCACAGGGCCCCAACCAGCTGCAACCCCAGGCAACGGTCCTGGCTAGCCCATCTCTTCTCCACCTGGGTACCCAGCGGTGGACTGTGTGGGGGGACTCAACGCGCATGCATAACTGCTTGATTGATATAAACTTTAAGCTCATTAACCTAATTTTTCCCCTCCCTTGTTCAAGTCCCCTGAATAAATCCGATCTAACTTTTTCTGCATGTAATCTGACTGTGGTTCCAGTTTGTGCTCAAAGTACTGTACTGTTGCTATTTTCTGTACATAACCTTGTTTTACAGGGGGGTCCCCAGGGTCGAGCCAGAGGAACCAGCCGCCCTGGTGGTAAGTGCAAACAGTGTGGGTACTTGTGTGGTATACCAGGGGTATTGTGAAAGTGATTACTGTACTGTGTTCAGGCCACTAGAGGGGAAAGAGGGGGGTTACAGTGTCCCAGAGGGCTGTGCCCAGGTTAGCTTGACCACTACCAACCCTGACCTCTGGTTGGAGGCACCCGTTTCAGAACTCAGGCTCCTTAATCTGCTACTAGCCAAGCAGGCAGGGGTAGTAGCCCTTGGGATAGCGCCACCTAGGGGTTACACTGTATTTATACCAGAGTTCGGCTCTATGTTTCATTTAGGTTAAAAAGTCTCTGGTGAGTCAGCTTGTGGCTGAGCCCCGCATCCTACTCTTCACAAGGGGAGCATGTTTTTGCTTGACCTTAGAGATGATGTTTATGAAGTTTGCCAATGCCTCATTTATACACTTTAAGGAGTTTAGGACATTCAGGAAATCTTTGGAGTTTAATTTTGAAAAATTATGGAAATAGATTTGGGGGGAGGTGGCTTTGGGGGATAGGATTTCCAGATTGCATAAGTGGGGGAGTAGTCTGAAATGGCATCAGGTAAGGTGCCAAACATCACTATTTTTTCACTCCTGTTTGTGAAAAACCAGTCCAACAGGGTGTGTTTGGATTTATGTGAGAAGGATCTGTTAAGAGCAGTAATTAGTTGGGTAAGATATTGTTTGCAAAGCAGTTTTTATGAACAAAGTGAACTGTTTGCAAAGCCTTTTTCTATTAATTGAAGCAGAACATGTTAACAGTAAATATTTTCACCTACTATGTATCTTTTTATACCGCTTTAAATTTTGCCGTCTCCTGTATTCTAAGATACCATCCACACATTTTTTATCTGCTTTAGCTTTTCTTTTTTTTTTTTACATTTGAAGTAAAAAGAATGTTCCTTTTAATATGGTTTTCCTCAGGTTTTCATCTGTATTCTCCGCTGTTTTTGAACATCATCTGTTTACCATTTTTCTTGTGCCTATTTTAATCTTCTGTAAGTAACTGAGTTTATTTTTTATGTTTGATGCAGTTTGTTTTGCCTGAACATTTACGTACAGTGCTTTGAGTCCTAGGGATAAGGCATTGTAGAAATAAAGCATGAGTGATTGACTGATTGATTATGGGCACTGGGGGTCACTTTTGCAACCTAAAGGACAATAGTTTTCTGCTACTAGCCAAGAACACCCATCCATATTTGTTTTATTAAATCTTTTTTCTAGGGACGTGGATATGATGTTCTATCCACACTTTGACAGTTGTCTTTCCCTTTAATTCTGGCCAGAATGTCTTCAAGCTGGCTCCTTCCACCCACCAGGGGGGTAACTCCCTCGACTCTGCCCCATGAGGCCAGATCTTTCTTTCTGCTGGAAGAAGCAGATTCCCTCCTTATTGCTTTCAGTGCTGAGTAGGACCCTTTGCTCTAAATCTTTGGATTTATTTCCAAACCTTCAAAACTTTGTCTTCAGGCTCGATCTTTAATCTCAACCGTAATGAGCGACAAGTGCACTCTGGGGTTCCGCCGGTGCCTTTGCAGGCAGAAGATGTCCCGAATGGATCCACACTCCATGTGCGTCTACTATTTAGGCCACGAGCACAGTCCTCAGGCCTGCGACATATGTCATTCCTTCCATCCCTCCATTCTCGATGACTGCTACGCGTGCCTTGTTCTCGGCTGACTGGACGAACAGAACCCACTGGTCAAATCTAAAGATGCCCACTGGGTGTTTTCCGTGGCTGCAGGGTCCACCAACCAGGTTGCAGAGTTTGAGGAGGTGGCAGCCCAGGCCCTGGCTCACACCTCCTTAGTTTCGGCCTTCATTCCACTTTCGCTGGGTGCCTCCTTCTTGGGGCTTTTCAAGGAGTTGTGCCAGTCCTTGCTGACATGTGGTGAGGGCCCATCCTTGGGGCACAAATCCAAATCTAAAAAACAGGCCAAAAAATGGTCTCGCCATTGATCGTAGGATAGGGCTTCCGATTCCCATGCTTCTCCTGATCTGACTTTGGTCGAATCCTTGGCCCAGGCCGCTGGCTGTATGGTACCCCCATCGGGCCAGTCAGCCGTGATGCTGGTCGACCAGTTGTCAACTGAGGGAGACCGACACGTCACTTTCCAGGACTACAGTCCTGACTCAGACTGTTGAAGAAACAGTTCAGTCTGCTGACCCGCCGCCTCTGGTCATCGACCAAGACCTAGAGGTGCCTCAGCTGTTGCTGGCTCCCTCTGATTCCTGCTGCTGGTCCCCCAGGTGGACAAGGTCCAGGTCTTGGTCATACCCCCTGGGTCAAGTGATTCCCGCTGACATTGGCGCTCCTGCTCTCAACACCATGGGAAGGGCACTGCCTCTACTCTTCATCCTCGTCTTCTTGGGTGAGGAGAGGCTTCAGTGCAAGCTGCATCGACACTACGAGAATCTTATGTGACAACAGCTGGTGTTCTTTGGTATGAAGCCGACTCTGGCTCCTACTTGTGCCATCACTTGGCTCTTGCCTCAACAGCCGATGCCTTCTCCGCCTCAGGAGCCGACGGCTGGGCTGCTCTCGACGTCTCCACCAATTCCCGTGGAGCTGCCACCTATACAGCCAAAAACCAGCGCTCCAACCAAGGAGTCTCAGCGGCCAAGGGGCTTCCCCATCAGCTGTCCGTCACTGTCACCGGTGACCGTCCGTAAAGGGGGGCAGTCAACCCCTCTTTAATGACTCCTTGGAGTCAGAGAGTTCCTCCTTGCACTCCTGTCCAGTCAACGTGGAGTCAGTTGGGGGCCTCTCGATGAACAAAGGCCCTACTTCCTTCATGGGCCTTCTCCACCTGATCGATATACTTTAATTGAGACTGGACTGTGGAGATACTCCTGGGGAGGCCTTCCTGGTAGCAGAAGCCATGCCTTGGAGCTTTGGTAACACCCTGCTTCCTGCCCTGTGCCCTCTGCCCGGATGGCCCGAAAGTATGCTGTACCTACCATTCCCTGTCAGGATTCACAGAACACCCCTCGGCCAAGGGTCTGTTAGGCTATTCTGTGTTCAAGCACTCTGGCAACACTGGGGACATTGACAAACCACCCAACAAAGAGTCCAAGAAATTGGACCATGCAGCTAAGAAGGTCTACCTGCCTCCTCGCGTGGTCTTTGCCAGGTGAACTCAACCCTCCTTATGGACCACTTTTCCCATGACCTGCATTGCACCCTGGATGAGGTGCTTCCTCATCTGCTGGTGGACCTCCAGACTACAGTCAAACAGGTCCAGGATTAGGGCTGGGCTGCAGCAAAGCAACAGCTCCAGACAGCCATGGACACCGGAGACTCCTGTGTCCGCTCCATGGTGACCACAGTGGTCATGCACCACAGGGCTTGGCTGAGGATCTCGACCTTCATGGCAGACACTCAGCACAAGCTGGTAGATGTTCCTTTCTTGGGCACTGACTTGTTCTGGTCTTGGGTCGTGGGTCACCTCACCCACATCGAGAAGTCCAGTGTCACCTTGGACTCTGACATCTGCCCTTAAGGAAAAGGAAGACTTTTTGGTCCACCTCTGCTCTTCCAGTGGCCAAACCAGCCCAGCCCCAGGCTGGTCAGCAGGTTCAGGCCTGGTGACCTCGGATGAAGTCAGCAGCCTCGATCGTCCATAAGCCTGGGGGGAGAGGCTCCAGTGGCTCCTCTGCCAGACCCTCCTCCTCCTCCAAGCCTGCCCAGTGACGGGATGTGGGGTGCCTCCCTCATACCTGTCACCCCTCCCCTGGGTTCTCTTGTGGGGGGCTGGCTCCACCACTTGCTTTCCACCTGGTCCGCTGTCACCATGAACTGATGGGTCCTCATGGTGGTGGGTCAGGGTCTGCCTCTGGAATTCAAGCAGTACCCTCCTTACCAAGCCTACGCCCCATGGGAGGACTTGGTATCTGCAGAAGTCTTGTCTCTCTTTGGGATGACATTGCTCAGCTTCTCTGCAAGAAGGTCGTGGTTCCTGTTGTGGATCCTCCGGAACAGCCAGGGTTTGTCTCCAGGTACTTCCTGGTGCCAAAAAGGGTTGGGGGGCTGGCGCCCCATTCTAGAGCTGCACGACCTGAACAAGTTTCTTAGGTCGTGCACCTTCAGGATGGTAACTCTGTCTCAGATCATGCCATCTCTGGAGCAAAACATATGGTTTTGCTCACTGGATCGCCGGGATATGTTCTTCCATGACCCGATCCATACGTCTCACCAAAGGTTCCTCTGTTTCCTAGCAGAGGGAGTCCTCTATAAGTTACAGGCTGTGCCATTCGGCCTGTCCTAGGCCTCCAGGGTCTTCACCAAGTGTATTGCAGTCGTGGCAGCTTACCTGAGGCACTGAGGGGTCCAGGTTTACCCCTAACTGGATGACTGGCTAATCACAGGTCCCTCCAGGCTGGAGATGTAGCAGTCCAGGGACCTGGCCCTCCACACCTGTGTCTCCCTTGGCCTCATAGTCAATGAGGCCAGAACTTGTGCCTTTACAGGTGATCAACTTCATCAGGGTGAAGCTCGACTCATGCAGAGTAAGAGCCCGGCTCCTGGCAGACAGGGTGGAGGCTCTCTCTCCTCTTTTCCTGATTATTTCGGATTGGGCAATTGCGCCCTGCCTGGGACTTTCTGCACCTGCTAGATAACATGGTAGCCTGTGCCAGCGTGGTCTGTTGGGCCTGCTGGAGAATGCACTCTCTGCAGTGTGAGCTGGCCAGCCAGTGGTCTTAGCGCAAGGGTAACTTCGACCAGCTGGTCACTGTGACCCAGCGGATGTGGGGCACTCTCCAGTGGCAGTTAGTCCCAGAACATTTACAGGAAGGTATCCCATTTGTCTGCCCAGAGCTAACAACTCATCCTGATGACTGATGCCTCTCTCATGGGCTGGGGTGTACACCTGGGGGAACACAGAGTCCATGAGCTCTGGCCCCCAAGGAGTCCCAGTGCCACATCAACCTGCTGGAGCTCCGAGCAGTTTGACTGGTGCTGACTGCCTTTGCTCCTCACATTCGGGGTCAGGTGGTCCAGGTCCAGATAGACAACACCAGGACCATGTACTACCTCAACAAACAGGGCGGGATGCACTCCTTGCACTGTGCAAGGAAGCTCTCCATGTGTGGACTCTCGGGTGCAGCCAGGAGGCTGATCTCCTAGCCATCCATGTGGCAGGGGCCTCCAACCAGCTGGCGGACACTCTCAGCAGGGAGAGTGAGGCATCTCACGAGCAGTCTCCCTACCCAGAGGTAGTACACAGTCTGTTCCCTAGTGTGGGACCCCTCTGATGGACCTATTTGCCTCCAGGGAGAACATAAAGCTGAGGCTGTTTTGTACCCACCCCCCTCAGCAGGGAACGCTGCAGGGGGATGTCTTCTTGAGGCCCTGGACCCCAGACCTCTTCTATGCCTTCCCTCCTCTTCCTTTGATCCGCAAGGTGCTCCTGAAGGCCAAGAGGGACAAGGCACAGGTGATACTGGTGGCTCCACACTGGCCATGCCAGTTTTGGTACCCCGATCTCCTCAGCCTCAGCAGCAGGCTCCTGAGGTGTCTTCCTCTCCACTCGGACCTGCTATCCATCCATCAGGGGAAGGTATTCCACCCGGAACTTCAATCCCTGCATCTGACAGCCTGGTTCCTGAGTGGCTAGAGTTCCAGGCTTTGGGTCTCTCTGAAGAAGTCCTCACTGTTGTGGAGGCATCTAGGAAGGAGTCAACCAGGAAATGCTATGCCTTCAAGTGGAAGAGGTTCTCCTTTTGGTGCCAGGGCAAGGGATTGGACCCCTTGTCCTGTCCAGTGGCTAGCATCCTTGACTACCTGTGGTCCCTCGTTAAGTCGGGCCTTCGGTCCACGACCCTTAAGGTGCACCTGGCAGCCATCTATGCTTACCGGATGCCGGCTGGTCAGCAGTCGGTGGTGCAAGAAATGGTGGTCTGTCACTTTTTCAAGGGCCTTGACCATGTTTCCCCTTCAGTGCACGAACCACCACCACCTTGGGATTTGCTGCTGGTTTTGGCAAAGCTCATGGGCAAGCCATCTGAACCTATGTGCAGGTGTGAAATATCTCACCTGTCATGGAAAACCACCTTCTTGGTGGTTGTCACATCACTCAGAATGATCAGTGAACTCCAAGCACTTTCGGTGGAGTCTCCTTACCTGGTCTTCCACAGGGACAAAGTTGTCCTTTGCCCTAACCTGAAGTTCTTCCCGAAGGTTGTATCAGAGTTTCACCCTAACCAGGTGATTAATCTCCCAGTGGACTTCACTAGTCACACCTCGGAGACAGAACACAGGCTCCATACTCTGGACCTGAGGCGAGCACTTATTACAAGGAGCACACGTCTGGAGTTTGGAGAGAGGTTCGCCAGCTGTTCGTCACCTATGCTGAAGCTGCACCTGGCAGACTGGCAGCCAAGTGGATGATTGGCAAGTGGATTGTGTCCTGCATTGATCTCTGCTATAGGTTGGCGGGTTGGGAGCCTCCTGTAGGGGTAAGGGCTTATTCCACCCACCATACTGCTGCCTCGGTGGCTGCTTCCAGGGATATCCCTATCCAGGAAATCTGCAGAGCAGCTACCTGGAGGTCAGCACACAACTTCATTTCCCATTACCACAATGACCTTGAGTCACACTGGGATGCTGTTTTTTTGGCCTCAGTTCTCCATTCTCTGTTTCCCAAGTAGGGGGTGTGTGCCTTTGCCCTCTCCTTCCAGAGAGCTGCTAGGAGTCTGCCAGAAAGTGTGGATAGAACATTATATACATAACCCTAGAAAAACGGGTTACTCACCTGTAAACAGTAGTTCTAGGAGTGGTATATGATGTTCATCCACACGGACCCACCCAACCTCCCCTGACTTTGGTGCACAACACTGCTTTCAGTGGGCAGGATCTGGGGTTATGGGGCAGAGTTGAGGGAGTTACCACCCGGATGGGTGGGAGGAGTCAGCTTGAAGACATTCTGGCCAGAATTAAAGGGAATGGCAACTAGTAAGGGAGGAACTAGGCAGGCTGAAGGTGGACAAGGCCATGGGGCTGGATGGGCTGCATCTGGGAGTGATCCGGGAACTGAGAGAGTAGTTGGCTGCCCCATTGGCAAGGCTGTTCAACCTATCTCTGGATTCCAGAAGGGTGCCGGAGGACTGGAGGAGGGTGACCGTAGTACCGATATATAAAGGAGGAAGAAGGAGTTGAGGGAGAACTACCGCCTGGTCAGCCTCACTGCAGACACAAGGCACGTGGAACCAGGTGGGGTGTGCTTTGCATACAAATGTCCTGGCAATGACAGCAGTTCTGTATGGGCTGCAAGCCTTCAAGGACCACTTGTCCCCAGGTTCTCATTTAACTCATTGCCTGCTAGAATACTCCCATAGGCAGCAGCAAATGTACTGCAGAGTGTCCCAGAATGACTACAAAAGTCACCTACAGACTTCCTGTGTGCCCTAGTAACGTCTGGAGACGTCACTCACATGTGCTAATGTTACTTGCCAGCCAGAATTGATTAGAATTGACTACATAGCACCATTATAAAGGTAATGTTGTGTTGAACAACTTTGCCACTGACACTTTGTGTGTATCATGTTCACTTTAGGAGTTATTCACATTTGTTTATGACATGGTGTGTATGGCAGACATTCTGTCCATCAAGAACCACCTAAGCACTTTGAAGGAAACATACATTCTTGGTATCTCAGCCAGTATAAAACAAAAACCAAATTGAGCACAGTTGACTGCATAGCACTGTTGGAAAGGCAATTTTGCGTGTAACAACTCTGCCACAGATATGTTGTGTGTATCTTGCATACTTTAACAGTTATATGCATTTATTTATGGTATGGTGTGTATGGTTCAGATTCATTCCTCAAACCTCACCAATACATCTTGACTAAAATGGGGAAACATTATGTTTAATACTACAGAAATAGCTGTTTTTTTTTTTTACAAACAAATAATTAAAACTACGTCTAGTGTTTGGATGCTTAATTTGATGTTAATATGTTACATATTCCCCAACAAAAAAAGGCTTATGGTACATATTTTAGTGGAAACAATATATTTTTTTTTTTGCTGTTTCAACCAGCATAGAAAAAACTAAATTACCTATTATTAATTGCATACCACTGTTAAAAAGGTAATCTTATGCTGAACAAGTTTACCACTCATACTTTGTGTCTAACACTTCCAGTTTTTGTGCCATTAGCATTTGTTTGAGGCATGCTGATTACGGCTTGATTTTGCTTAGAAAGGCCCAGGATTCACTGTTAACATTATACAGGAGACAAGTGCTGCAACTTCAGAGAGTTTCTGTGGAGGCAATGAGTTAATACAGATGGACAATGCCAATGAGATGCATTACATCAACAAACAAGGGGGCACTCATTCTTATCCGCTGTGCAGGGAAGCAATGAGAGTTTGGTAGTGGATTCTGGAACACAGTCTACAAGTATCAGCAGTACATGTTCCAGGTGTCCAAAACATCTTGGCAGACAAGTTAAGCAGGTCATAGTCCAGACTGCATGAATGGAAACTGCTGACTTCTGTGGTCGGTGACCTTTTTGCAAGATAGGGTCATCCAGTGTTGGACCTTTTTGCATCCCCACACAACGCAAAACTGATGCATTTTTGCTTGCTCGCTCCAGAGCCTGGAGTTTTCTGGCGAGTTGTGTTGTCCCTCTTCTGCAAAGGGAAGTTTCTGTATGCCTTCCCTCCCTTTCCCTTAATTCAGAGAGTACTACTCACGCTGAAGATGGAGGGGGCAACTGTAATACTTTGCTCCCCATGACCTCGGCAGATATGGTATCCTCTACTGCAGCAGCTGGCAGTGGAGCCCACAGTGCCTGTGTCCCCATGCAAGGATCTGCTATCGTAGGAGCAAGGGACCCTGGTCCATCCAGACCAGATGTCCTTACATCTGCATGCATGTCTCCTGATGACATAGCCATTGCTCAGTTTGGGGTTTCTCAGAAGTAGCGGATGTTCTGTTGGCTCCTAGAAAACTGGCCACCAGACACATCTATTCAGTGAAATGAAAGTGGTTAGCTTTTTGGGCTGCTTCACTTAATCTGGATGTGTTTACCAGCCGGGTAAATCAGGTTCTAGAATATCTGCTGCCCTTATTAGATTCGGGCCTGCAATATTCCTCATTCAAAGTGCACTTGGCTGCCATATCAACTTTCCATGTGCCTGTGGAGGGCCATACGGTTGCTCAGTTGGAGCTAACCCATACGTTACATGTAAAGCCTCCCATTTGACGCTGCAGTCCTGGCCTGGGATCTGAATTTTATTCTGGAAAAAATAATTTTGGCTCTGTTTGAGCCAGCCACAAGTTGTGGCTTACACTTTCTTTCTTGTAAAGTGTTATTTTTAGTTGCCATCACTTCTGCTCAAAGGTTTTCAGAGCGGCAGTCTCTATTGTGTGAGCCTGCTTATTTGATTTTCTACAAAGAGAAGGGATCTTTGAGTACTAATCCTAAATTTCTACCAAAGGTGGTGTCTGTGTTTACTTTAAATTGAACTATCCACCTACCAGTGTATTATCCAGAGCATGCAATCCAGGGTAAGTATTGCTCCATACCTTAGATGTGCATAGAATATGCCATACTATACACACCATACAAAAGTCTGCAGAACATACTCACAGCTTTTTGTTTTATTTGCTCCTGGGAAAGAGGGTGCACCAATTTCTAAACAATGCCTGTCCAAATGGGTAGTGCACTGTATCATGTTCTGTTACAGGAAGTATGGTAAGAGGCTTCCTGGTGTGGTTCGTGGTCATTCCACTAGAAGCATTGCCATTTCTGTAGCTTGTTTTCGGAAAGTTTCTGCTGCAGATATCTGTGCAGCTGCCAGATTAAGTTCTGTCCTCATCTTCACTAAGCATTATAGTCTGGACACTGTCTGTCATTAAACAAGCTGGGGTTGGCCTAGCTGTACTGCAAGGTCTACTGTTGTAAGATGGTAGGCACCAGCTGCCCATAATGTTAGGTTTTTGTACTGCTTGGGACTCATTCCAAAGGAGTGGCCTGACGAAAGAGATATCCATGAAGAAGAACAGTTCAGTAAGAGGTGAGGACTGTCTGTATGCCTCTGCCTGGGCCACCCCAGCAGGCACACATAACATGTACAAGAGTTAATGGTTGACCTGTGGGAAAAAATGCTAAACGAATGCTGTGCTGTGTGGTTTAACAGTTTAGGGAAGGGCAGTTCGATCATGCCATCTTGAAAGGGACAATGTCAACATGTTTTTCATCATATTATTTCTATTTAAAAAACAAAATTTTATGATTGCTTACCTTCTCTAAAATTAATTGATGTTGCTGTCTGTTTTTGTCTGTCTCCTTGCTTAGTAGAACTGAAATGCATGCTAATGTATAATTATAAAAACCCTGTTTTGTTTACAATCCTGGATCTGTTCTTTCTGCATACTTCCTGAGCATTGGAAAGACTCCCAAACAGTGCAGTCACTCATGATTCAATATGCTGCTTTCCTCCCACTGCATCATGAGTGGCTAGACTGTGTTGTGGGTGTTCCCAAGTCCAGGAAAGATGCAGTGGGAGCTGATCAAGGAATGTAAACAAACTTGTGTTTGTGTGGTAACACCAGTATGGTGGGCAGTCTGTTTTTCACTTTTTTAAAGAAAAAAAGAATCAGAATAAAACTACCAGCTACATCAGCAATCTTTAGAGAATGTTGGCAGTCATAAAATGTGTTTTTTAAACTAGGGCCACTTTGAAACCTAAGGGGGTTGACAATGTCCCATTAATCGGTCCAGCGGTGAGTGTTAAACTATTAGTATTTTTTTTTTCATTTTAAAAGCAGTGAGTTATGCATATATTGTTGAAATACAATTTAAAAATGGGAGAAAGAAATAAGTTCAGTAGTTGGTATTTGAGTCCAACTAAGTTTACGTTGGATATTGTAGCACTGCACTAAGCAGCTATTCTAACAGGTTAACTGGAAACTTGAGGATCCCCAGGGCACCTGACTTTTCTCTTACGCATACCTGGCCTGGATCCTCAGACTTTCAATTGTCCTGCGGTAGCACAGCTGGTTGGTACAGTGGAACATATTCAAATGTGAACAGAAGTGGATTCTTTCTCTCACTTCAAAATTGCATTTTGTATTTGTGTGCATCATCGGGCATTGTGGGCGAGGTTGAGGTAGTGTATCGGGCCAGGCTGTGTGGCTAATGTGTATTTGAACTGGGAGAATCCAGCTGCCATTAGGGGCCCACCATCTGTTATGAAATGGACAGAGAAGGGCATACTGCTTGTCTCTCTGTTTCAGATGGGGTGGTGACCTGGCAGCTGGTTTCAGGATGTTACTATGACATACTGTAAGTGACTATGACATGACAGATTTGTATATGATGTGCCGTATGTGGCATTCTTCAGAGGGATGTGACTCAATGTTATCATTTCCACCAAAAAGTAACAGCATTACTAGACCAGCAATGCCTTATATACTTGGTCTTATATATTAGGTCTCATAGACAGACAGAAGACTCTTGAGACCATATTAGCCTGCCTCCCCACTGAAGGGTATTAGTTTCCCCTCTTGAGTAGATGACTGTCTAATCTAAATTTATAAGTGTTTAGTGTCTCTGAATTTACCACATCTCCGGGTAGTCCATTCCATAATGAAATAATTCTCTGGGAATAGAAATTTCTCCTCTTAGTACTTTTAGGATAGGTTAGACATAGCTACTGCCATGCCTTCTTAAGTTTATTGCCCTGGATGCTATATGCAGATCTAATTCAGACATTAGCTTTGCATCACTAATAATATTACACATTAACAACAAATCCCCATGCACTCTTCTTGACTCCATGGAATACAGACCCAAGTTAGACAGTCTCTCCTCATATGGCAACTGTTTTAGTCAATGTATCATTTTAGTTGACCTCCCTGCACCCGCTCCAATAAATAGATATCCCTCCTCAAATATGGACTCCACACTGTACTGCAGTAGGCCAATAAAGGCCTTATAAGGTTTTTATGTAACAGCATAATACACGCACGATGCCTCGATACAAAAGTTCTTCTAATTGCCCCCATAATTCTGTTTGCTTTCTTCACTACTTTGTTACATTGGTTTCTAACATTAAGGTCTTTTGTTATTAAAACTAAATCCCTTTCTCTGTCCACCACATTCAGGACATTCCCACCCAAAGTATATGAAGAACACCTATTTTTATTCCCCAAGTGCATAACAACACACTTGTCGAGATTAAACTCCATCTTATTCCTTTGAGCCCATTTCTCCAGTTTAATAAGATCCCTCTGCAGAACCCCTGGTTGTGCTTCTTGTTGTATCCATACAAATTTTGGTGTCATCTACAAACTTGTTGACATAACTCTCTAACCCGGTGTGAAGTTCCAAAATAAATGAGGGAAACAGAGAGGGTCCCAACACAGAACCCTGGGGAACCTTACTTGTTACCATAGTACCACAATGAGATATTATTGACAATGTCTTTGTTGTAAACATCAACCAGTGAGCTTAATTGCAGGTCTACAACAAAGGCACAATCATTTTTTAGTTAATATTGAGAATGTGTTTGTTCATTATTAAAGAGTTATTGTGAGTCCCTGTGTCATACATATTCTGCTACTATTTTGCATGTTGGGCCACACTGTATAACAGCTTGCTACAATGCAGCAGAAAGCACCATGACCATGGTAATTACAAACAATTTTCTGACAGGGCACAACAGTGCAACTGATGCAGTACAAACAATATTACTTAATACTGTGTCATGTGAAAGCATCACTATTCTTCTGGCTTTTAGAAAATAGTGACGCTGATTCACTACCTGCTAAAAGCCAGCATACAGACATTATTTGGACTGTATTTTCAAAAATGTTCCTAGAAAAAAACAAGAGTTCACCATCCAAAAATCCCACAGACGGAACAAAGACATTCAAGTGCAACACTGCTTTATCGTACTGATGAGATTTACCATGTTGTGAAACAACTTCATGGACTGCTAAAAGCCACCAAAATCCACCATTTGGCTTCAAAGTTTCAACATTTTCTCGGGGAAGCATACCCCCCTAACAAGGTTGGGATTTTGTGCCTCCCAAAAAATTCTGTTTGCATGATGCCCCTAGTTTAAACTAGGAATGAATACACATTTCACAAGTGCAGTATGAAGCAGCCAGGGGAAGAATTTGTTAGGCTCTGTAAGCCATACTTAACTTTGCATTTACAGACCAGCAGGTATTGATAACATGAGAGAAAATAAGTTCAGGGAAGGATCTAATGTGACAAAGTACTTAAATGTGTGGGCCAAATTAAGCAGAGAGCCATCAGAATAGAATATGAACAGGGCCTCAGAACATTATCTCAGTTTAACAGAAGAGCCAAACAGCATGGATTGAGTCTTTTTAGTATTAAACACCAATTTGTTGTTTGAATGCTGCAGCTGTAATCTCAGGAAGTCTGCATTAAGATAAGAATTGATAAGACTTGTTATGTTTGCTTGCACGCATGTGCAAGAAACATAGTGTCATCATCCGAGTTTTCGGAGGTGTGGCAGCCATCTTACAATGCAGTCAGTGTGTTTGCAGGCACGGCCGCAGTTCTCCAATGAACGCTGCAGCAGTCTATGACAGTAGTTGAAAATGCAGTGGCCGTATAGTTGAAAGGGAGAGCTACGCTTCAGTGAGCAGCAATAAGATATCGCGTGCTCATGCGCACTCCCCTCCCACACACACACGCACGTATGCTGCATGCTTGTGTTCCCCCCCCACGCACACACTGTATAGCTGATGGGGGTGCCCAGTCCCCGCGTCGACTGTGCGGTGCTCCCCCAACAGAGTCTCCAGATGCCACACTGGGGAGCCTACCCCAGCGTGGCAACAGATCGTGACAGGGCTGGGTGCCTAATCCCCCATCGGCCCACAGCCCCCAACAGCCTTCCAGCTGCCACTCTGGGAGCCCACCCCAGTGTGGCAAGCGTCCCAGCGTCATCTAAGTTAAAAAAAAAAAAAAAAAAAAAATCTTAAAGAAAAACCTTACTTCGCTTATTGTCCTGACCCAATCTCTCCCCCACCGTCACCCTCTACCACTCTGCCTCCCCACACCTCCTCACCTCCTGTACTCACCTCCGGAACTCAGCGACGTATCTTCGTGGACTAGGAACATGTCTGCACTCACAAACCGACCGCGAACTGAGGAAATGCCGGTAAGCTGTATAATGTGATAAATAGGGTTTTTTCAACTTTTCAACATGGGGTTTTTGGGACCCCACCTCTTGATTTCTGTCACTGTCATGGCGTTAATCGGCCCCAAAAGGTGATTTCACGGTCACTGCATGGAACTACTTTTCGGGACCTATTTACAAAGCAACAGTGTCACAGTTCATGAGGCAGGCCCCCAAAAACCCTATGTTTAAAATTTGGTGAAAAAATTCCCAAAAATGACTGTTTTATGAGCATGCGTTGCACTGTTCCTACGCATGCTCGTAAGTTTGCAAATTTACAATACGTTCACTCCAGATTTTCAACATTGCCATTTTACCATACCTCCTTATGAGCAGTACAGCTGTCATTTCTCACATCTCAACCAAAATGTGTTTCCGCACATGTAGCGCACAATGGCGCAGTCGGTGTGTGAAATCAATGTTCGGGACAGATTAAGAAAATCACAGTGACACTGTTCATGAACAGAGGTGTTAAAATGGCTCTGTCAAAATTTGACGAAAAAATTCCCAAAAATGACTGTTTTACGAGCATGCGTTGCGCAGTTCCTACGCACGCTTGTAAGTTCACAAATTTTCAATGTTTTCATTCCAGATTTTCAACATTTTCATTTTACCACACCTCCTTATGAGCAGTACAGCTGTCATTTTTCACATGTCAGCCAAAACGTGTTTCCGCCTTTGTAGCGTACAATGGCACAGTCGGTGTGTGAAATCAATGTTCGGGACAGATTAAGAAAATCACAGTGACACGGTTCATGAGCAGAGGTGTTAAAATGGCTATGTTTAAAAATTTGGTGAAAATGCTAGCAAGTGTGATAAATGCGGAAGTCTACCACCTCAGGGGCTCAGGAGCTTGACAACCCAGGAGGCTGAAGGTTTTAGTGGGTTTGTGAGCTCCTGAGCTCCTCAAGATGGTTGAATGCACCATACACCACACTTAGCCAACATTTATTTTATATAATTCATTGGGATGATCTGTTTTTACTTTTAGATCGCATTTATTGTAATTCTGGATTTGCCTTTTTTGTGTTTGTCCTCACGTTTTTCTGCTGTGTAGTGGCATTTTTGTCCTGATCAGTCTCTTGTCTGTGTTTTCTGTGATGTTGGGTCCCCCTGTATCAGAAGGTGTGGCTAGGTGGCCTGTCCTTTATTTTGTCATGGCATGTGCAGTCTAGAGTGGTGTGTGTCTGTGGTCGATACCTGCACTTGTCTGCATCTGAAGGATCTCAGCAGCCGCAGTAGCTTAAAACATGTGGTGACAGCTAAAGGAAGTCAGAGTTGGCAGCAGCAGCAGCATGGAGGGCGTGTCATCCAAGAAGAGGGCTGCAGAGTCAAGAGACACAGCTGTTTGATGTGAAGCGGAGGAGCTGTGTTAGGTTTTCTTTTCTGGATAAGGGTTTTGTAGGTCTTTTCAGTGTGTGCTATGGTTAGTATTGTAATTGGTGTGGGATTAGTGGTTTAGTAGTTATGTTAATTAAGTTAATTGATTTGATAATTAGTTGTAACTAGTGTGGCATTATAAGGTGTAATGTAATGTCAGTGTATGGCTTTAATTGGTGTGGTATATGACTTTAACTGCCATGGTATACAGGCAAACAAGTAGTGTAGTTGCCATATTGATCCTAGTAAGAACAGATCCAGAAGCAAATGGTTTGATACCTTTTATTGGACCAACACAGATGGTGAGTACTTTGTTCTTTTCTTGTAACATCTATGTTGGTCCAATAAAAGATATCAAAGCATTTGCTTCTGGATCTCGTGGTATACAGGGAAACATGCGTGATTTTCTTTGGATCAGATGTCCCATCCATATAAACAGGTATTGTGTTATCACGTGCATATATATCACCCATTTATTGCACATACATGTGTCCTATATACAACCTATTTTCTCATTGTTTCATATATTTAAAAAAGCCTATATTATAAATATATTTTGCTATATTTGGAAATATATGTTTTTTCAATATGGGAGTGTTGTCACTTAGCAAACTTCCTTAGTATTAAACTAGTACCCATAACTTTCTGGACCAGCAGTGAGACTGTTATCAAGTGAGCCACACTGACACTCCTTCTGTTTGATTTTGTTTTTGCAGCCAAGAAGTATGAAGTGGAAGGCAACCTGTTTGAAATCATTACATCAGAGGAGATTCATTATTACCTCCAGGCAGCCACACCAACGGAACGCACAGAGTGGATCAGAGCTATTCAACTAGTAGCCAAGACTGGAAAATAGATTTTGCCAATGACGCAGCAGCTTTCTGCATAAAATTATTACTGAAAGTCTAAAAGGACATCTCTTATGTGCTGCTTTTTTCTGAAACCCCCTCCCCCACAGACACACTGACTGTAAAAGTAGGCACCAGCTGACACTGTAAACCCATAGCTACTGGCCGCTAAATGTATTCTTTGTTGCTTTCAAAATAAACGTTCTTTATTCTGACTAGAGTTCTTACTAGACCTGCTACAGTTCTTTAAAGTGGTACAGTACCTTAGAATATACTGCATGTGTTGATTTTTCATTATACTCAGTAATTAACAGATTATGGACCCAGTTCTGAGCTGCTGAGGCTGGAGCTAATGATCACAAAGACCCCTTAGTGACTGCTATTAAAGTCTGATCCCCACCCCTTTGAGCTATCTGGTGACCTGACCCCTTTTCATGTTCCATAAAGGGGAGAGAGTGAGAATGCAAATGTCCTTGAGCCAGTCACAAACACATGATGGCACTTGTAGGATGGTGCATTCCTCATCGCCCCACCTGTCTACCACCTGCTAGTAGGAGGCAGTAATGGGTGGAGTGCTGCAGTCAGGCAGTAAAGGATGCTGGGCTGGGCAGGGGATACTGCTGAACCAGCAGAGCTGTGGACAACTAGATGAGCAGGTGAGTGGTCCACTGGACCATGTGAACTGAGGAATTCGGGAGGGGGTGACCACTGAACCACTAGGGAACTGCCCATTTGGGTAGGGTTAGGGAAGGTACACATCTGTCAGGGACACCTGTTTGCCCAGCACTGCCACTGAGGCTTAGTTTGGGGTATGGCGGTATTTGCCAGGCACATGTCACACTGCTATGCTGTGGCATAGTCATGCCTAGAAGTTGGCTGGCACAAGCCCATTTGTGCCAGGCAGTACCTGGATTACTGATTTGCACAGTAACATGGGAACCCCTGTGACTGGCACTCACTTTGGTTTATCACAGCTTTAGAGGATGACATAACCCAACCGTTTTGCCCTGGACTATGGCTAAAAATCAGGGTGCAGATGTTTTTGATTTTTATCATGGTAGCATTTAGGCTGTAAGGCAAAAAAGAAGCAGTCATCCATCTGAACAATTGAGTGTTCAGAGCTACCGATGTCTGAGGATGTTTTCCCTTTCTTTTTTTAATTAACAGCAGGCATTGATGATTTACTTGTGCTTGAGGCTCTTTGTAACCACACGAGGGCCTCTTGCACAGAATTTGGAAAAAAAATGGAATGTTACTTTTTAAACTAATTGTTTTAAAAAATATAAATCATTGACTTCATAATTCCACTATACAAGACACTAGTGAGGCCCCACCTGGAGTACAGTGTACAGTTCTGGAGACCATACCTATGTAAGGACATGGACAGGGTAGAGAAGGTTCAGAGGAGGGCAACAAAGATGGTACATGGATTACATCACAAGTCCTATGAGGACAGGTTGAAGGACTTGAATATGTACTCCCCTGGAGGAGAGGAGGGAGGGAGAGAGGGGATATGATAGAGACATACAAGTATCTTATAGGGAGGAACAGGGTGCAGGAATACACTATTTTTAAGCAAAAAAGGTGTTCCAGGACAGAGGGCATGGGATGAAGTTGGAGGGAGGACAATTCAGAGGAAACGTGAGGAAGAATTTCTTCACATAATGAGTGGTGGACAAGTGGAACACCCTGCCAGAGGAAGTGGTGGGGGGCTGAAACAATCAAGGGATTTAAGAATGTATGGGATAGACATAAAGGAATTCTTGAGGTCAGTGGTATGGGGCAACAGACTTCTAGGAAAACATAAAGTAAATTTACAAGCTAAAATGGGCAGACTGGGTGGGCCGTAGGCCCTTATCTGCCTACAGTGTCTATGTATCTAATCTACCTATAGGAGCACTGGCGCATGCTGGAATGATCCTTTACTGGGGAAGAGTTAGCGGCGGTGTTCTGGGATCTCAAACATGACAAGGCCCCAATGTCATATGTTTTTTATGCAGAATTTTTAAAAGAATTCAAGGAATGCCTTCTTCCCATCCTGGCTAAGGTTTCTAATAATTGCCACAAGGTGGAAGAGATGTCCGACAGTTGGCACATTGTTACTGTAACAGTGCTGCCCAAGCTGGGCAAAGACAGCTCCCACTTTGGAGGGGTTCCTGGTCACAAATTACAAAGAAATAATATCCCTCCTTAACCAAGATGCCAAAATATTTGCGAACCTGCTACTTATAGATGTATCAAATCAGTGCATCTTAAATGCATTTACAGTAGATCAAATCTGGCTTCATTGCTGACTGGGAGACATTTGTAGGATAATGTCAGCTCTTATATGACATTTCAGGGTTGCACAATTTGCCAAGAGAATCATAAAGTAATAATTTCTATCAATGCTGAAAAGGCATTTGACTGCCTCAGTTGATTTCTGAATGCAACATTGGAAACATTTAGTTTTGTGGAACACTATAGCAAGTGGATTTAGGCCCTTTATTACAAATCTACAGCCAGTATTAAGGTTAATGGCAAATTGTCAGAAAGCTAAACTATTCAGATAGGCACAAGGCAAGGATGCTCATGCTCCCCTTTGCTTTTTACACAAAGTCTGGAGCTCCTTGCTAACTGAGTTTGGATAATGGGGAATTTTTTCCCACCAAGCTCTTTGGCCACCTCATTGCCATCTTTGCCTTATGTTAAGGTGTCCCCAACTGCCACTCCTCCCATTGTCTGTCCAGTGGGAATCTATGAGAGGAGAGGTCCAATGGCTCTGGTTCAAGTTCTGGGTGTTCAGGGCACTGGCACAACAGTGCCATCAATCAGAGTGCCAGCATGAATTCGCTGCCAATTACAGCGGCACACCACAAACCCACAGGGGACCAGGAGCACCACCCAAAATAGCGGAGCCGAGCAGTACCACACACCGCACACCCGCAGACCCACCCACTGAATGTTGACAGGGCCACCGAAGGTGCATCAACATCGAACAGCACTGCCAATGACAGTGCAGCATGGAAAGCATCCCCACAGACCCAATGCACGTGGGAACAGGGCACCACGTAAACGCCCACATGGTAGGGACACCGTCCCACATGCCCAGTGCCACAGACGTGTAGTGCGAAACACAGATGGCTGCCAATAATAGAGCCACCCATTCCGTGGATGAGGACCACACATGGACGACAGTTTGGCATTTGAGGCTGTCCCCCCCCCCACACCCACAAGGAACATGAATGCAACCATGGTGGTGAGCAGGTGCAACATGGCAGTTGACACAGAGTAACACCACTGGTACTAACGGGACCAGCAGGGGAAGGATGGCATGTAGCCCAGGGACTCACACCCGGGAAATACTGTGGCAGTGGATACGATGCAGCCGTGACAGGCACACCTGCACCAGTATGAAAAACAGTGTTGTTTGCATGGCGGAGAGGGCTGGTGCTACAGCCCATGTGTCCCAAGATACCGACACAAAAGTACAGTGGAAGGAACCCATAGACAGACTGTACCCATGCACACGATCAACATATGGTCACTCCCACAGCACTGCACAGGTGACAAAGACCATTTGGGCTGCTGCGTACAATGAATGACAGTAATGCCCTGCTGATGCACCAGCAGTGTGTGTTGAACATGTAATGGGAGGCAGTGCAGATGCCTGGAGGGGGAATACACAGGTGCCACAATGCTGACCAAAGTCCCATGGCACTACAACATAGCAGAGGCAATGGGCAGTAGCAAGCTGAGGAGAAATCGCCGCCCAAAGGCTGTGTGCGTCAGAGATGTACAGTGGTCCGGGGGGAGATAAACATGTCAAACAGATCCTGAAAGCACCACCCCAAACCCATAATGTATGCAGAAGTACCCAAACCCTCAAAGTAGTATCCACATGCCCAGCACCACCCCCACCTCATCCTCTGTAACCCTGACATATGTCCCAACCAGTCACATGTTGGTGCATGCAGCACACAGCAAGTATTGTGTATTCCCTTGGGGGAAACTGATCGTGCCACAGGGGAAACCAGGCATCTGTGCGGGCAGGCTGTGCCAGGCAGTGCATGATGGACATGCCCCCGTCACACAGTGTGCCCTGCACAACCACTGCAGGTGGCATGTGACATGCCCCAAGGGACCCTGACAGTCAGACGTGTACTGCTATGCCACACACCATGCAGGGTTGGCATGTGTGGGTGCAGGCATGACAACCACCGTATTGTGCAGGGTTGTAATGGCCATGGCAGATGGGCAGCCTTGACCAAGCTGGCCTGCTTGTGTACACCGTGCTGTGTGCTGTTGAACAGTGCACAGCATCAGTACACATGGCGGCAACATGGGCACACGGCCACAGTGAGGTTGTGCATACTGTGCTGTACAGTGCTACACGTCAGAATGGGTGGTGTGCACACTGCTGGGCACCAGACATGGTGGTTTAGGGCAGTACCCACTAGGGTCCATGTGTGCGTAATCGCTGGAACTAGTTGCCCGCATGGATGGTGACATGTACCAGGACCATGGCCGTGGCCCTGCGCAAGGGCATTGCACACTGCACATGGCAGGGGCCCATGCAGGACATGCATGTGTGGACACCACCGGTGACAGATCAGTATATTGAGCATGTGCATGGGTGGCACTGTGGCTGGGTACAGGGCATTTACATAGCAGCGTCATGGACACCCTGCCACCACCACCACTGCTGCACATCTGCATGGCACAGCTACATCCGTTGCCTGCATGGCGGGGGGGAATGATGCAGTTCATGTCGCCCGTACGCACTGCACACGTGGGTGGGGGGGAATGCCGACTGCATGGCACAGATCTGTGCAAGGCCCAGTGGGCTGCCTGGGGTGTGGCTGCTCAGTGGGGCAGGACACCGCTGCTGCAACAGCGGATACACAGTGCACATACTCAGACACGCAGCACGCATGGACACACAGTGCACATGGGGCACTTGGCAGACACAACCAGGCCAGCCAATACATGCCCATATACACACCACCACAACCACACACACACACACCCACATCCACACATGCACAGTCACACAAAAAAAGGAGGCATGAGGTGGTAATGCTGTTCACACACTTTAGTGGAGTCTGATGGCTGTGTTAGATGTAACACATCCACTGGAGGGGGGTTAGAAATGATGGAATCACTTCTAAAGGAAAGAATTGTCGAGTATCTAGAGGCCAGAGGGGCACAGGACCCTAGGCAGCATGGATTCACAGCGGGAAGGTCATGCCAGACGAATCTGATAGATTTCTTTGACTGGGTGACCAAAGTAGTAGATCAGGGAGGGGCTGTGGACATGGCCTACCTAGACTTTAGCAAGGCATTTGACACAGTCCCACACAAAAGATTAAAATACAAGTTAGCCAGCCTGGGAGTGGGTCCCAAGATGACAGCCTGGGTAAAGAATTGGCTGGAGAATAGGACACAGAGAGTAGTAGTAAATTGAGTCCACTCAGAAGAAAGGAGGGTTACTAGTGGGGACCGACAGGGTTCAGTATTAGGACCGGTCCTCTTCAATGTCTTTATAAGCAACATTGCGGAAGGACTGGAAGGAAAAGTATGTCTCTTTGCAGATGACACTAAGATCTGCAACAGAGTTAATGCACAGGGTGGGGTGGAAAGGATGAGAAGGGACTTGGCAAGGTTAGAGGAATGGTCAAATGTATGGCAGCTTAGATTCAATGCTAAGAAGTGCAAGGTAATGCACCTGGGAAACAAAAACCCAGGGGAAGAGTACACAATGGGGGATGAGATACTAACAACAACAAAAATGGAGAGGGACCTGGGGGTAGTCATATCAGATGACCTAAAGATGGGCAAGCAATGTGAGAAGGCAGCAAGGAGGGTTGGGGGATACTGGGATGCATAGGAGAGGCATCACCAGTAGAAAACAGGAAGTTATTATCCCTCTGTACAGACAGCTGGTGAGACCCCATCTGGAGGTACTGTGTAGTTCTGGAGACCCAGTCTCCGCAAAGACATAGACAGGGTGGAAGCTGTCCAGAGGAGGGCAACTAAATGGTGCGGGTCTGCATCGGAAGACATATGAAGAGAGACTTAAGGAGCTTAATATGTATAGCCTCGAGGAAAGGAGGGAGAGGGGGACATGATAGAAACTTTCGGCACCTCAAGGAATCAACAAAGTCCAAGAAGGTAGCATCTTTCAAAAAAGAGGTGTGCAAGAACAAGAGGCACAATTTGAAGATAGAGGGGGCGGCTCAGAGGTAATTTAAGGAAGTATTTTTTCACAGAGGGTTGTGGATGCATGGAACGGCCTTCTGGAGGAGGTTGTGGAGTCAAAATCAGTGGTGGAATTCAAGCATGCATGGGACAGTCATAAGGCAGTTCTGGGGGGTGGGGGTAGGAAGAAGTAGGCTGCTGGTTAACTAGGATCTGCAGCTTATCCAGTAGGTAGGGAAATGGGCAGACTGGGTGGGCCAAGCGGTCCTTATCTGCTGTCAAATTCTATGTTTCTATGTTTTTCTATGTTTCTATGTGGGACATGCCAGCCGACAGGCACAAACAGAGGTCAGGCCATAGGAATTAAACTTGCAGCTGAAAACGCATGGCAGTGCCCTTCAGGTAGTCCTGGATACTGTGCTCCCCGTACTGCTCAACAAGATCCATCATCCTCTGGCTCCTGTCTCTCTACATCTTGCTTGGCTGTGCAGCAGGTGCCCCTGCCATGTACTGTTGCACTTTGATTTCACTGAGCTGTTGCTCAGATCACAGACAGTCAATGAATGTCCAGATGTTGGGGTGAGCCACCCCTAGCAGGGAGTTGAAGCCCCGATGCCAGCCTTCGACCGCATTGATGGTCCTTGGGAGACCGGACCGTGTGTCATTGAAGTAGTTCCATATGTCCACTGGGAACGTTGGCTTGTGCCTGAGGCCACTGCAGATGAGTCACCCTAGCCAATTGTCCTCAAAGTAATCCATGAGGGGTGCTAGCATTTCCTACCACTCTGCGTAGAACTGCCAGGTCCGCATCTCCTCAAAAGTCGCCATGACCTCGTCGGGTGCCACGTATACTATGGCCGGGAGGAAACGGATGTACATAGCAAAGTCAGGATCACTGGTGTATGCCAGCAGGACATCTGGCAGCTGTTGTACTTTCCACCACACTGCCTGGCAGAGATGGAAGAAACCCCTGCACAGGATTGCATCAGGGAAAACTGTGCAGAATGCCTTGTATGCAGCCTGTTCGTAGTCCACCATGATGGTCTGTGGATTCAGGGCAGGGTGCAGCTCCTTCAGCTTCCTAAAGACTGTGGTGTAAGAGGCTGTGGTGTGCATTGACATTAACATGTAAACTGTGGGAATCACATTGCTGAACTCAATGCCATGAATTGTGTATAACTGCCTGAATATGGGTAGGCAGCATTTGAATGTCTCATCAGCGTGCCAGTGTTCACAGTTCTCCCATGTATTGCAGGTTTCTGGCAATGGAGAAAAGAAGGAATCTGTCCTGGCCAGACCCTGGGTCCCATAGGAGGAACTGCTCCCCCTTCTGTGTGAGCCTGTAGATCTTGGGCACAACCAGATCTGAGAGTGTCGCTGGCAGCTGTGGTGTGGTGCATGCTGCCTTCCTGGTGCACTGCACAGACCTCCAGAGGTACTCCAGGTGTCTTTGCCAGCCCCCCACTGCCTCTGGCATGGAGCTGCAGCATGCTGCTACCACCTGTTGTGGTGTTTCAGATGTTTGCAGTGCCCTCCTCTTAATATCAGCATGGACACGCCACACTGTGATGTCCACACAGTCAGGGACATGATTGTGCATTCCCATGGCAGTTGCAATGGCACCCTGGCTGGTGTGAGCTCGCTCCTTGCAGTGGCCACCCCAGTACTCCACACACTTCCAGTATGTTTTTTCTCCCTGGGTCTGCTGCTTCTTGTAGAGGAAACCATCATGCAACAACAATCTGTTGTCCCTCGGGGCTCTCCACAAATTCTAGGGGCATGTCTTGTCCACCTTCTGTGACTGTGGATGTTGTGCATTGGTGCTGATCATCTACCCTTGTGAGTGCAGGCCATTGGCTTCCTGGGATGCAATGCACCTGGACACCCTGATGGTCTGCCTACCTGTGTCACACCCTGACTGTATTGTGCACTTTGATGGGTGGTTCAGTGTGCAGATTGCTGGGCTTACTCTCTGTGTGTGCACTTCACCAGTGTGCCTGTGTGCACATACTTGGCATCCCCATTCACTGACAGTGGTTGTGAACACATTCCCACACAGCCCATGCCTGCACCTTGCAGGGCTGTCCTCCATACCTTGCATGCTGTCCTGTGTGTGTTTCTTCCCTGAACTCTCTCTCTCTCTTTACCTTCCTGCAGAGGCACTGATTCAGTGCTGGGTGTGCTTGCGTCACCATGGTAACACCCTTTCCTGGGCACTTAGGCACATGCCTGGCTGTCTCTGATCTGCCCTGCCTGTTTGTGGTTGCTTTGGCAATGTTGCCATGCTGATTGGCAGCACCTACACAGTTCCACTGATTACTGGCCTGCAATGCCATGGCTACTGCAATGCTTGCCGATGTCTGACTTTCCTTCCTGGTTCTTCGGACCTACATCAGGCTGTGCGCTTCCATGATTGGCCCGTGCCGTGCCCTGTGTACCTGCCTGCATATGCTGTTTGTTTGCACTGTGCACACCTTTTCCCCTTCTGTTGGCCTTCCCCTGCTCCCCTTGGCATTCCTGCTGTTTTCAGCTATGTGCCCTGGGTGTGATCCCTTGTGGTGACCGTCGCTTATGTGCTTCTTGCTTTTGCCTTTCTGCAGAGATTTCCTGGGGCTGCACTGTTCCTGCCAGTGCTTTGGTGTCGGTCGCCATGGTTACGGACTCTGTGCATCCGCCCACATTGCAGGCGCTGCTGCATCCAGGCGCTGTGCTTGCATGCACTGCATTGTCCTCCAGAGTGCAGGGTGCTCTGTTTCACTGGCGCTCTAAGTGCAGGGGAGCCCTTGCAGATTTCACTGCTGCTGCAATTGCAGTGCTGTGATGCCAGTGCCCTAACCACCTGAAACCCTCTGGTTCACTATGATATGTGGTGATCGGGGCACATTTTGCTTTTTACCCCATTTCTTGCTCATCCCAGGCTGATGATGTGCAATGATGCCACATGCACTCAGCACCTGCCCTCGGCCAGTAAGGAGGCAGTCGCTGCTGTGCCACCCTGCCTTCACTAGGTGGCAACCGATCAGTAACTCACACTGTCCCCCCTCTCCAAAGGAGGAGAGCTGTCAGTGGTCACTCAGTCCTCCTTCTCCCAGCCATCCCCGAATGTCCCTGGTCTAGTCCCAATTCCATGTCATTTGTGTGGTGACAGGTGAGATGCCCAGTACCTCAGCCCTCCTTCATACTGGACTGGCCAAGTGGGGAATTTAAGTTCATAGTTGTAGGAAGATGAGAGGTCCGCATCTCCTTCTATGCAGATGACACATTATTGTATGTGCATGTGCCAGAAATAGTCCGTAAAGGGGACATGGGGAGGTGTTGGACTTTAATGTGAATTAAGAGAAATCAGAGATCATGTTCCTAGGGGGTCTCGCGAGGGGATAATTGACAGTTTCTTCTCGTCTGCACTGGACCCCCAAAAGGGTTCAGGTGTTTAGGAAACATAGAATGTAATGGCAGAAGGAATCTGAGTGTCCAGCATGTCTTCCCATACTATACTGCCGCACCCCACTGACCTATTGTACTGGTGGGTTGCCTCCCTCATCCCCCATTCCCTCAGCCGTCGATTCCATGTTGCCACCCCCCAGGACTGTGAATCCCTTTACCTGTCCAAGCTATGTTTAAACCTATTTATTGTAGCTACCTCCACCACTTTTTTTTTTCCAACTTCTTTTTTATCACCTACTCCCCCAAACTCTCTCAGGCTACCCTGACTCACTGGTCCGCTCTACCACCCACTGCTGTCCTCTATTCCTCAACTATGTCACTGCCTCTCAATAGATGCCAGGCAAGCCCCCTGACTCTGAGCCCCTCAGGGCAGGGCTTCCAACCACTCCTGGTGCTCTATCTATAGTTTAGATCATCTGGCTATCTGACTAGAGGCCGAAGGGGTGGACAGAGAGAGGGCCCTGTATTGGGCATGTGGAAGCCAGCCCTGCAGGGAGCCGTCACCTATCGGGAGAGGAGGGGTATTTTTTCCCTTAGTTATGCCCTTCCTCCTCCCTACCCCTCGGAGCCTGAACATGCAATGACACCAGGTCATCCGGTCCATACAACTGTGTCCCACTACGTAAGTCCTGTTCATTGCAGTGCCTCCAGTCTCCACCGGCGGCTGCTGCAGTGCCAGACAGTCTCTGGATCCCCCCCCCGAGAGAGGAGAGGAGAGGAGTCCTCCGGATGCTCAATCTTCTCTCTCTCCCCCCTGCCGACCTTCAGCAGCCCGGGCTCGTTCCCGAACCCGGGTCGCTAGTGTGGCGCAAGGTGTGGCATCCAGCGCCTCAACCCTCAGTGCCACTGGGCCGTCTTGCCTCCATCACTTTTGCTGGCAGTCTGTTGCACAATTCCACAACCCTTTTCATGAAGTAAAATGTCCTTATGTCTTTCTTGAACTTGCCCCCCCCACCACCACCACTACCTTCCAGCCTCCATTCATTTCTCATGGTGACTGCTTCCCTTTTCCTTACAAATAGTTACTGGCTGTTCACACTGTTTATGCCCCTCAGAAAATTATGTTTCTGTCGCCCCCATCACCCCCAGCCACCAGTGAATATATATTTAGGGCCGCCAGTCTTTCCTCATAGGATCTGCTTTGCTGTCCCTGAATCATCTTGGTGACCTTCACCTGCACTGACTCCAGTTTGTGCCCTTCCTCAGGAGCAGACTCCAGAACTGAGCACAGTACTCCAGATGAGGCCTCACCAGGGATCTATATAGTGGCAGTATCGTCTCGCTTCTTCTGCTATCAAAATGCCTCCCT
This sequence comes from Neoceratodus forsteri, assembly GCA_016271365.2. Lineage (NCBI taxonomy): Eukaryota > Metazoa > Chordata > Ceratodontiformes > Ceratodontidae > Neoceratodus > Neoceratodus forsteri. Next base: position 1,554,331,983 of record CM057450.1, read on the forward strand.
ATACATCCCAGCATCCTCAACGCCTTACGATATGTTTTGTTACAGTGACTCATTTGCTTGAGGGAGTCATTATGAGCCCCAGAATCCTCAGTTCAAGCAGCTAGTCTTACCCCTCCCGCTTAGTAGTCCATGTGTGGATTCTGTCTCCCTAAGTGCATTACCTTGCACTTCTGGGCATTGAATCTCAACTTCCAGATCTTAGACCATCTCTCCAGATTCTCTAGGTCCATCTGGAGGTTCCACACTCCTTTCTTGTGACCTACCGTGCTTTTTGTTGTTAGCAAAGAGACACATCTTTCCCTGGATATCTTCCTTTATGTAACTAATGAACATATTTAACAGGGCACGTGCTAGGTCCAATCCATGCTGAACCTCACTTGTGATCTTTCTGTCCCTTGGCTTGGCCCAGTTCAGTACTACCCACTGTTGCCTCCCGCAAGCCATTTTTCTACCCACCTGATTAAACCCTGCTCCACTCCCAAGTTGTGTAACTTTTTTTAGCAGCCTCCTGTGTGGTACCAAATCAAAGGCCTTGGTGACGTTGAAATAGAGCAAGTCTATGGCTTGTACTGTCTATCGCCTTAGTGACCCAAGGATTTAGATCTTGCCCAGCCTAAGTAAATGAACACTGAATGATAACAAACAACTCATAGCAGAAGTGCAGTCAGACTGTCACTGCTCAAAGGAATTGCCCACATTGGTCAATATTAGAGCATAGTTAAAAAGGAATATATTGCCAAGATTCCTATTTCTTTCCACCACACTTCCACTTGTCATCCTGTTGACAACATGGTAGCTTATATAGAAGATACCACACTTTATCCGGGGTAGAAAAAAAAATCAATTAAAAGTGCAGAGTCTCCTGGCTTCTAGGGACAGAGAGTGACTTAGTGTCCAAGGCATGAAATCTTACAACTTCAGCATCTGGTAACAGATTTGTGTGGGGCATAAAACCACAGTGAGTGGCACCAGAATGCGAAACACCAGCAGAAGGTAAACTGAGGAATGTTCCCTTCAATAGCATAGATAGCAAAATTTGTACAGAACTGGACAAACCATTGGGCTAGAGTAACATTACAGACCTGGTATAAACTAGTTTATCAGTTGGGCTTCCAGAGTAATAGCTGCAGTATCTCCCCCCCTTTAAGGTGGGTAGAGATTGTACCCTGGGCAAGCAGACCCAATATTCTTTTGGTGGGAAAGGAAAAGGCTAAGGAAGAATTGGACAACTTTTCAAAGGAGGGACATTCTGGTCATTTCTCAGGTTGCAGTCAAAATATTCTTTCTGTCAAGGATTTATATTGTTTTATGCAGATTAGGCATTGTTTGTCTACAGAACCCTGGTACTCTTTGTTAAAGATTTGAAAAAATGTTTTCCAGAACTTTTTAAAGCCTAGGTCAGTGAGTTACAGGGAAGGAAGGTAATCTTGGGATTATACAAATGAATGACTACTGCAGCATTAACAAAGAACCGCTGATGGAGATCAGAGCTAGATGGGAGGAAGAGGTACAATGCAGGCCATCAGACCAACAGTGGAGGGGCATTTGGGTACAGGTTACCAAAATCACAGCTTCTAATACATTGAAAGAATTTTGGGGGAAGACCCTCACTAAACTCTTTCACACACCAGTTCTCACCAAACATTTTCAAATAAATTTTTCTGATCTGTGCTGGTGCCAGTGTGGGAAGCTCGGAAACAATATTCATGTACAGGATTGTGCAGTTGCTCCAAAAAAATCACAGGTTACTGGTAGGAGATCAGGGCTCAGATCTATTGGCAGCAGATGGTGGAGGTAAACAGGATCAAATCAGGGGAAAAGGAGGTCACTAGTGTGGTACCGCAAGGGTCAGTCCCTGGATCGCTCCTTTTCAATATGGTCATGAGTGACACAGGAGAAGGAATACAGGACAAGATGTGTCTCCCTTCGATTGACGCTAAGTTCTGTGACAGGGTGGACAGCAGGGAGGGGGTAAGGGAGTTGCAGAGGGACCTTTACAGTTTAGAGAGGTGGCCCAGGGTTTGACTGTTGAAGTTTAACACCAAAAAGTGCAAGGTGGTGCACACAGAGAACAAAAACCCCAAAAGAAATACTGGGTTGGAGGGGTTATGCTGGGAAATACATCTGAGGAAAGGGACCTGGAAGTCATCATTAGTGACTCCCTAAAATAAACTAGACAATGTAACAAGGCCTACAGCAAGGCAACTAGAATACTGGGGTGTGTTGGTAAGAAGGGGGTTGACAGCAAGAGTAAAGAGGTAACCTCTCTATAGATTACTGGTGAGGACTCAACTGGAAAACTGTGCCCAATTCTGGAGTCCTCAGCTGTGAAAAGACGGAGACAGGCTGGAAACAGTATAGCACTAAGTAACCACTATGATTTATGGCCAGCAGGGCAGATCCTATGAGGATTAGCTCAGGGCTGTAAACATGTACTCACTGGAGGCCAGGAGGGATGGGGCAACATACAGTAATGGGGATCTTCAAGTTCCTGAAAGAGATTAACAAGGTAAACTGTGAGGAACTGTTTAGCAGGAATGGCAGGGGAAAGCAGAGGGACATGAATGTAAGCATGTGGGGGAGGAGAGATTCAGGAGAGATATAAGAAAGAATTACTTGAGGGAGAGAAGTTTTACTTTACGGAGAGAGGGGTGCTGAGCTGTGAACAGCCTACCAGCGGAGGTAGTGGGCACAAAAAACATTTATGAATTCAACCATGGCTGGGTCAGAGTAAAAGTCTTCAGCCAGTGACAACAAGTCACTGTAGAGTAGGGTAAAACTAGACAGACTGGATGGACCAATGGTCTTTTTCTGTAAGCATTGTCTACATTTCTTTGAATCCTGGGAGTTAATCTCTCCCTCCTTTCTACATATTTGACTCTCAGGCCACTCCCAGCAGGACTCATGAGCAGTAATAGTCATTAGCTATTTAATATACTGATACTGTAGTTGCTGCTTCCAAGTCTTTAATACAAATTAGATAATGGTTAAACTAAAACTCGCATCCTGATTGGCTCAAACAGCCTCTCACCCGTGCTGTTATTTTTTAACAACGCCCGCTATAAAAACAAGTACCTCTTGCCAACATGCATCACCACCTCATATCCCTGTCCCCACATTGCATCGCCATTCCGTTCTTCTCGATTAGCGAGACACAGATCCGCAGGACCGGCCTGCCCCCCCCCCCCAGTCATTCCTCAGTACGGTCCCTATACCTGCTGTCACAGCATTATATTAAAAACCAACAAGACAAAAAATAGTTTTCCTTTTTTTTTACTTATTAACATATACATCATAGCACGACTGCGACCACACCCATCCTCCGCTCACCACCCGGTGTCGCAACGGGTGCTAACCGGCAGCTGGACTCCATCTCTGGCACTGATTTCAAAGAAGTCCTGCTTCTCTTCTGCTGTGACCATACTCAAATCCTGAATAGCAGTGACACGGAAAACAAAAACCTTCCATCTGGCCACAAGCATATCATCTCGACGTCAACAAGTTTCCCACCTGTATAATAAATATAAATACCTGCTTTTTTCAACAGCACAGTTCATCATCCGACCCAACTTCTACTATTGTGCCTAATACCATTCTCATTACACTGCTGTTGCTCCTTCGCTCCCCAGTCAGTCTCAAAACATTTTTTTTTTACAATATAAAACCATGTCTAACGGTAGCGCGATTGGAAAACTCATGGGGGGGGGGATTGAAAAGTTAACAAAATATTTAGCACTAGCCAGATAAGCAAGACACTCCACTGCAATATAATATAGAAAAACACATTCTCATAAGCAGTAGCCCCCTCTAGTAGCACTAAATGGACTATTTTACACCAAACTGCCATTTCTGTTCATTTATATTCATATTTCACCCTCTTTTTTTATAAATTTTATTACTAAAAAAATAATTTTAGCCCATTATCTAAGTGTAATAATACCCTCCAGGGTGGGTGTTATGGGATATAACAGACCTTCCAGGGGCTATAAGGCCCTCTGCCTGTGGCGTTGGTCCTCATTATGCCCCTGGGCAGTCCGTTATATCCCAATAACACCCACACTGTCAGGCATTATTACTTATATGGCCAATAGAGGATGTTTCAGATATAGGCCAGTGGCCTACAATTTGTAAAATAATAAAAGAAATGAAGTTTATCATTGTTCTTGTCAGGTTTCAGAAGGAAAAACACTGGGCCCAATGGTTATCATTGCTGGAATTTAATAAAGGAAGACTCAGTCTTAGAGAGGTTAGCTGCTGGGAATGGATAGCTTTGAGGGATAGGGCTATGACCCAGCTCTTTGATACCACTTCCTCTTTGGTAGGAAGGGAAATACCAGAAAGGTGACAAATGGGGGTGTTTAGTGAATCTGTAAATTACTGATTTCCAAGGGTCTCTTCTCGGGCCACCCATCCTTCCCAGCCCTATTATAATCTGAAAACCCAATATGGTTTGTAAATTAAGGACTTTCTTATAAGCTTACGATTCTTTCTTTTTTTTCTGCCAGCCCAAATTGAATTGTATTTTATTTATTACTCAATAATGCCAGTCCTTGAATTGCTGTAACTGTTTTTATGTGTATTCTGGTAACTGCACAGTATGTCTGAGAAAAGCCAATAAAAAATGTTGCTACAAAAAAACAAGCATTTCTCAGTGCCAAATGTTTCCTTGCATGGTTTATGTGGCAGGGTTGTATTGTATTAGTTGAACTTCTCGAGGGAGGAAAAGCCTACCTGAAATATGTTTTGACAAGCTGTCATATGTTGGACAGCATTTGAATAGAGAAGCTTGGTTAATAAGAAGGCTATGTTGAAAATGTGGGGGAAATTGCAGGTCCAGTGGCACTGAGGGTTGAGGCACTGGATGCCACACCTCACGCCACACCGGTGACCCATGTTCAGGAGCGAGTGCGGGTTGGCAGGGGAGGAGAAGGATCAAACATTCCAGGGACAGCTCTCCTTCTCCCGGGAGAGGGGAGGGCAACCAGTTGTTGATGCATGCCTGGCCTGTAGCGGTGGCTGAGGGCTGGCACACCAGTGCTGCAGACATCAAGTCAGAGGCGGGGCAGATGCCTGATGGGGTGCGTGCTCAGCACTGTTGCTGGCGTCCTTGCATGCTCCTCCCATGAAGGGGAGAAACCAGGAGGAAAAAGCTCACAGCAGATGACAGAGAGAACTTGCAGCTCCCAACCCCAAATAGCCACAGCACCAACCCCTGTACTAGATCCAGTCTTGGTGGGGTGGGCCTCCCAGTCTTGGTGAGAGTGGGCCCCTCATTGACCCTGCTGGGGGGGATAAGTCCTGTGGGTATCTGGTCGGCATCGGTTGGTGGATGTCAGGGGATGGGGATGGGGCCCCCTCCAGACAGAGAGGGCCAAGGAGCAGGGGTATAGATAAAAAAAAATGTGTGGTGCAAATATTTAAGATTTCTTCAGTTATGAGCATGCATACCAAAATTGCAACAAATGGCAATACCTTTGTCATTTTTTCATATTTTGACCCCAAATGTTGAACATAATCTTCTTGTCATCCTATCTCATGAACCCTGTAGGTAAAATGTTCAAATTCATGGGAAAATGGCATTCCACGCCACAGGTGTGAAAACACATTATGGGCAGGATGTGAAACATGACAGCTGTACTGTTCCTGAGATGGTGTGATAAAATGGCTATATTGAAAATTCAGAGTGAAAATACTGAAAATTACCAAAGTTACATGCGTGTATAGGAAATTTTGAATGACCAGGTATGACTCTGCCATTTTTGGGAGTTGTTTCACCAAATTTTCAACATGCCCTTTTTCAGACACCACCTCATGAAGAGTGCCACTGTCATTTTGTTCACTCATCCCAAAAGGTGATTTCACACAGCAGCTGCACCATTCTGCGCCACTGGCACAAAAACACATTTTGGGCAAGATGTGAAAAATGACAGCTGTACTATTCATGAGGAGGTGTGTGTCACAACCCCCACTCAGCAGGTCAGGCCCTCTGCTCCCACAGTGCCAACCTCTGAGCGCAGTATTGTGAACAGGAACAGAACAGAGTAACCCCCCCGTCTGTTTTGTGGGTCCGAATCACCTTTGGTCTCAAGTTCTGCAGGGATTCAAACTGTGAACCTCTTGCTAGCATACCCAATGTACAGGCACAGATAATTCTGCTCTTCGTGGAAATGCCAGATATCTTTCACCTATAGGCACCTAACCAGATGTACAAAATGAACCCTTAAAGACTCTATGAAAGACCTCAGATAAACTCTTTCCTTTTCCCAGTTTGGTATACCATGAGCTTATGCACAGTGTCAACTTTAACCATATATGCTTCACTTGTCAAAGAAAGAATTTTGAAGGCACACCAGGCAGTCTCTTTAAAATAGAGGTCTACTTTAAAATAGATAAAAATGTAAAATGTAAACACAGAACAATACTGTATATCACAAAACATACAATCACTTAAAAGAACTAGGTTATAAATACAAACATAATCTACCACAGTACACTTAGACTCGTCTATCTTATGTATACCTTCTTACAGTGCTTATAGTTAGATGTTGTTGCTTCAGAGAGTCCAAACAAGAATGTGTCAGTTGAGAAACACAGAATACCAGTTTAAAACACTGTGTTCCCATAACTTCCTTGAGACCATCTAGCTCCTCCTTCCAAAGTTATACAAAACAGGAGGTCCTATCAAGAGGTATTTAAAATATTGTGAGTTCATCAAAACTCATTTCCCAAATTATGACACTCTTAATTAAGTCTGTGACTTTCACCCTTGAGCAGTTTTCTGCTTCACAAAGACATCAAAGGACTTTCTATGACTAACCCTGCCAGATCTCACTGAGGTGTAATATGCTTTGTAACACCAGGTGAAATTAACTGGGCTTCCTCTGAAGACGTCATACAATTAATATTTTCATTCCTGGCTTGAAAGAAAACTGGGAAGTTAATCACCTTACAGAGATCTGCTGTTTAACATATCCTGTCCTTTGAAGTGATACCTGGGGGGGGGGGTCATCCCAGGAGCACAGGATTTCTCATGACAGACAATCACACTACATTTTTTATATTACAAAAATCATAAGAGTAATCAAAACCAGCTGTCCAAGTGTCACAATCTTCCCCACCTAGACTGAATTTGGGGGCTCTGTCCCCTGTATGGGATGACCTTCCCAAATCAGTTCACTCCTCATAGACACGCCATCTGAGTTCTGATTTTTCACTTCAGCCTTATGTAACATTGTCATATCATATTCTTGCAAAGCAAGACTCCATCTTAACAATCTACCATTAGTTTTTCCCATTTGTGTCAGCCAAACCGGGGGTTGTGTTCAGTTTGCACCACAAAATGCTGCCCATATAAGTATGGCTCTAGCTTCTTTAGGGCCCACACTATGGCATGACACTCCTTTTCCACTGTAGAGCATGCTTGCTCCCTGGAAAGTAACTTTTTACTCAGGTACACTACTGGGTGATCTTTGCCTTGGTTGGATGTCTGACTCAGTACTGCCTCAATACCCACATCTGAGGCGTCAGTCTGAACTATAAAGGGTTTGCTATAGTCAGGACTTGTAAAAACAGGAGCAAAGCAAAGTGCCTCCTTCAGTCTGGTAAAGGCTTTCTCACAGGCTGGGTCCTAGGTAATTTTCTTTGGCATCCGTTTCTTTACCAGGTCAGATAGGGGGGCAGACAGGGCACTGTAATTGGGTACAAATTTTCTATAGTACCTTGCTGTCCCTGGAGATCTCCTGACCTGCTTCTGTGTTTCTGGTTTGGGCAATGTCTGGATCACCTCTATTTTTATTTGGTTAGGACAGAGCTGTCCCTGGCCTACCACATGCCCAAGGTATGCCACTTCTCCCATGTCCACCTGGCACTTCTCAGTTTTGACAGTGAGCATGGCCCTCTGTATCTTGCCCAGCACTTCCCTAAGGTGGGATAGGTGTTCCTCCCAGCTGGCACTAAAGATGGCAGTGTCATCCAGGTACACCACGGCGTACTCCTCAGCACCATTTAATACCTGGTACACCAGCCTTTGGAAAGTGGCCGGGGCATTCTTCATTTCGAAAAGGCATGACTTTAAATTCAAATAAGCCTGTTGGAATGATGAAGGCCGACCTCTCCCTAGCTCTGTCCATTAACTCTACCTGCCAATACCCCTTGGTCAGGTCAGTCGTCATAAGGTAGGTCGCCCTTCCCAACTTGTCGAGGAGCTCATCCATCTGGGGCATTGGGTGGGTGTCTGACTTCATGACTGCATTCAGTCCATGATAGTCCACACAGAAATGAGTAGAGCCATCTGACTTGGGCACAGAGACTATGGGAGAGGCCCAGGGGCTGTGGGATTACTGGATTACCCCTAAATCCAGCATCTCCTCCACTTCCCTCCTAATGTCCTTTTGGACAGCCTCTGACACCCAATATGCTATCCGCTGTATGGGGGCATCTGTGTCCCTGTCTCCACATCATGCATTGCTAAAGGGGTTAGTCCAAGACTGGCACTAAACAATGGGACACAATCTGCTAAAACCTCCCTTACTTCCTGATCTTGTCCGGGACCAGCTGGGGAGACAATTTTGCTGCCTCCACAGAGGACTTCCGCTTGCTGTCTTCCAGCAAGTCCAGAAGGGGGTCTCCTTCGTCCGCCCCCCTCCCCAGGACTACACACTGCTAACACCATATCAGCCCTGTTAGCATATGGCTTCCTCATGTTGACATGGTACATCCTTTCTGTCTGTCTTTTGTCAGATAACTCTATAATGTAGCTCACATCATTTTATTTTACATGTTCTTGCCCACTCAGCCTGCAGCTTGTCTTTCCAGACCAGAATAAGGACCATGACTTCCCGACCCACCATGTACGAGTGAGCTCTGGCTCTGCGGTCATACCTCACTTTTTGATTCTGTTGGGCAGCTGCCAGGTTGCTCTGGACTGCCCCCATAAGCTCCTTCAGCCTTTCCCTAAACCTAAGCATGTAATCCACTAGGGGAGTTCCCTGTGTGGCATGCTTGCCGTCCCAGTCCTCCTGGATCAAGTCTAGCGGCTCATGTACCCGGCGTCCATATAAGAGCTCGAAGGGGGAAAATCCTGTCAACTCTTGGGGCACCTCCCTGTATGCAAACAACAGGTGGGGAAGGTATTTCTCCCAGTCCCTCCCATGCTGTTCAGCACATGCCTGGAGCATTGACTTCAGGGTACCATTGAATCTTTCAACAAGCCCATTGGCTTGTGGGTGATATAGTGTTGTGCATCTCTGCACCACACCACACTTCTCCCACAAACATTTCATCAGGTCCGACATGAAGGAACCCCCTCAATCGATGATAACCACCTGCGGAAACCCAACACGGGAGAAAATCCCAAGAAAGGCATCTGCCACTTTGTCTGTCCTCAGTGAGGATAGGGTGACTGTCTCTGGGTACTGGGTGGTATAATCCACCACAGTCAGGATGAGTCTCTTCCCTGAGGAGCTGGGGGTATTTAAAGGCCCCACAATATCCATTCCCACCCTCTGGAATGGCTCCTCCACTATGGGTAAGGAATTAGGGCAGCTTGGGTTTTCTTGCCCGCCTTCCCTATTTCTTGGCACCAGTGACAAGACCTGCAATACTCCTTCACCTGCTGGGTGAAGTTGGGCCAATAGAAATTCTGGGCCAACTGCTGCGTAATGCACATCATTCCCAGATAACCAGACAAGGGAATGTCTTGTGCAATCTTAAGCAACTGCTCACGATACCCCTGGGGAACAACAAGCTGCCTGTCTAGCACCCCTCCCTCTGTCTGCACAGCCTGAGTATACATCAGTCCATTTTCCCAATAAACCTTATGTTCACCGTCACCTCCTTGTGCTCTGTCAGAGTCTGCCTGAGCCCTCAACTTCTCTAGACTAGTGTCACTTCTCTGAGCAGCTGCAAACTCCATACACATTCCCAAGGCATGGGACAGGTCCCCTTCAGTCTCTAAACTAGGGTCCCTAGCACTAGCGTCAGAGGACTCAGGATCACTGTCATTCCTAACCCTCTGACAATGGGTCGCCCCTCTCCCTCTTCAGCATAACCCTCTGTAGCTGTGTGGTTAACTGCTACTGGGAAAATGTCTACCCCCTTTTCATTAGTCTCCATATCAGGAGACACAGGCTGGGGAACCAACCTCCCAGTGGTTTCCACAATGACTTCTGTGGGGTTCGGGGAACTACAATTTTCCCTTGCCGCTTGGCTATGGGTAACTGCACACACCATCCTCTGTTAGAGACTGTTGCCCAGGATCACATCCACTGCTAAGGTTTTGGCTACAGCCACCTGTTGCACAGTTCCCCGTTTCACCCCAGTCTAGGAGAACACTAGCGAATGGCAATGTTTTCTCATCACCAGTAAAGTCCTGTACAGTGACGTATTTATTGGGTATAAGCTGACCAGGCTCTACTAGATCCCCTTTTACCAATGTCAGGGATGCCCAGGTCCCTTAACCCTTGCATCTGTACACCATTCACCATGACTGGGTGCATGTGTTCCCTCATGTTCACAGGCCTGCTTCCAGGGACACACAAACAACCCACTTCTTTCCTAGACCCCGGTTGTGTATGGATCGCCCTTTTGGGACATGGTCTGGCAATATGCCCAGTTTCTTTACTCAAGCAACATTCATTTCTTTTCTCAGAGAAACCTGGGGCTAACTGGTTTTGGTGGAGGCAGTGAGGGTTTTAGCTGCCATGATGGCACACGTTTCCCTTTCTGTGCTGCCACACCTGCCCCATTTGCTCTCAGAGCAGGTCTGCTCCTGGCATAGCGGTCCGAGAGTTCAGCAGCCTCTTGCACTGTTTTGCGATCTCTGTCCTCCAGCCAGGTTTTCAGCTCTGCTGGGCATGCCCAGAAAAACTGTTCTAACAGAATCACATTTTCAGTTTTATCTACAGAGTTTGCTTCAATTCCTTCCCACCAACATTTTAAAAACTGACGTTGTTTTGTGGCCAGCTCCTCGTAGCTCATGTCAGGGCTTATCCTGAGCTTATGGAATTTAACTCTGTATGATTCAGCAGTTAATTCAAATTTTTTTAACAGTGCAGCTTTAAGTTTGCTGTAATCACTACTGTCCTCATTGTCCATTTGACCCAATGCATCCTGAGGTTTCCCGGTAAGTAGCGGGGATAGCTGGAAGCTCCAGGACTCCCTAGGAATTTTAGCCTGAATACAAACTTTTTCAAAAGAATTTAAAAAGGTATCCATATCCCCCCCCTTTAAATTCGGCTATCAATTTGGGATTCAATTTGTAACTCAGTCCTGTAGTCCCAGTTAAACCCAAGCTACTTACCTGCTCTGGTGCTAGTGGTTGGAGTCGTAACTTCTCCAGTTCATGTTGCCTGTTGCGCTCTCGCTCCTCATGGTCTGCCTCTCACTGTTCATGGTTCCACTTCTCTTCTGCAGCTCTCTGGCACTCACGCTCCTCACAGTCAGCCTCCTGCTGCTCCTGCTTTCTCTTATCCTGGAACTCCAGCTCCATTCTGTGCAACTCAATCTGCAGCCTGAGTACTTCTGGCTCCAGAATACTGGTGACTTTCCCCTGCTGCTGTGGCCCTTCACTGGCACTGGCCCTGCTGCCCTCCTCATTGGATCTGGACACTGCACTGGCCGGTAGCCCTTCCACACTCAAGGTTCAGTCCCTTACAGTCACTGTCTGTGACTCGATGCTCTGAGCATCTTCTACCATCAGGGCATACAAGAGGTTCTTCTTGGTGGCTTTCACCTCATACAGGACTCCTCTGTCCCTGCACAACTGCTTTAAGTAGTCTACAGTGTGCCCGCTCTAGTTGGAAGCCATCTTCTTCCTTAACTACGGCTACTCTAACTTGCACTTTGGAAAAAAAGATAAAATAGGTAGGAACTTGACTATAAGCCAAGTGATATAGTTCTGTATCCTTTTAAAAAATAAATCACTGCCTTTTCTTTGCAAGTAAGTTGTACAGTATCAAGCTGACACATGGAACAATAAAAGCTTGTAATACCAAAATTATGCGCACTGTTGCCAACCAATCTGTCACAACCACCACTCAGCAGGTCAGGCCCTCTGCTCTCACTGTGCCAACCTCCGAGCGAGTATTGTGAACAGGAACAGAACAGGGTAACCCTCCTGTCTGTTTTGTTGGTCCGAATCACCTTTGGTCTCAAGTTCTGCAGGGATTCAAACTGTGAACCTCTTGCTAGCATTCCCAATGTACAGGCTCAGATAATTCTGCTCTTTGGAGAAATGCCAGATATCTTTCACCTACGGGCACCTAACCAGGTGTACAAAATGAACCCTTAAAAACTCTATGAAAGACCTCAGATAAACTCTTATCTTTTCCCAGTTTGGTATACCATTAGCTTATGCACAGTGTCAACTTTAATCATATTTGCTTCACTTGTCAAAGAAAGAATTTAATTTTGAAGGCACACCAGACAGTCTCTTTAAAATAGAGGTTTACTTTAAAATAGATAAAAATGTAAAATGTAAACAGAGAACAATATATCACAAAACATACAATCACTTAAAAGAACTAGGTTATAAATACAAACATAATCTCCTACCACAATACACTTAGACTTATCTATCTTATGTATACCTTCTTACAGTGCCTATAGGTAGATGTTGTTACTTCAGAGGCCCAGATATTCAAACTGCGCCAAGCTGTGGCGCAAGCCTGGGCGCAGCGCAACTTGACTGCGCAGGGGTGTGGACTGGGTGATATTCAACTGAGCTGCGCCATGGCTCAGCAGTGTTGAGTATCGCACCCTGGCCACACGCAGTGCGCATGGCACAGTGGCACTGCGCCAGCTCCAGTGGCCAGAGTGGAGCATGGGGATGCGCTAATGCAGGTTCCATTGCGCAAGGCACAGCAACCGCAATATTCAAAAGTTGACATGCAAATGGGGCCATAATGTATGCAAAGTGCACATGGGGCCATTTGCATGTCATTATAGCCCCACTTGCATGTAGGTACGTTGATCCCCGGCAACTTGCACCTGGCGCCCTGCCAGGCGCAGCAGCCGCCGGGGACCGGACGCTCCCTGCAGTGCGGCAATGTGCCCCACAGCCCGATCGCAGGCTGAATACAAATAAAATAAACCACTATCCCTGGTGGTCCAGTGCCTGATTGCAGGCTGTAGTGAAAATAAATAAAGCGCTATCCCTGGTGGTCCAGTGGACCGCTGCCCACCTGATCATGGGTTTCAGTGAATAAAAGATCATTCCAATATCCCTGGTGGTCCAATGGACCGCTACCCGATCGCCGGCTGAAGTAGAATTAAAAGAAAACCATCATCCCTGGTGGTCCAGTGGACCCCCCTCCTCACCCGCTCACTGATCCCCACCGCCCTGCTCCCCCCCGTTCAGCGGTGGGCGGCGGCACCCCACCCGCCTGCCACCCCGCCGCCTGCTGACTGACACCATTAGTAGGGCTGTATGCCCATTGGTCCACAGCGTGAGCCAATGGGCATGCATCCCATACCGTACTACACAGTCCAGATATGTGAATGGATTCACTCTTATAGAGTTAAAAGGGTTAGTTTTGGAAACCTGGCTGGGTGCCCCGGTGATAGATTGTACTGCAATCCCTGAAGAGGGTACGTATCTGAGCCTCTTCATTGAGTGTGCTAGCTTAAGGTTCACAGTTTGAATCCCCCCAGAACTTGAGATTAAAGGTGATTCAGACCCAAACACAGACAGGAGGGTTACCCTGTCCATTACCTGTTCACACTATTGCGCTCTGAGTTTGGCACTGTGGGAGCAGAAGGCCTGATCTGTGGAGTGCGTTTGTGACAGACCCCACTACAGAGTGCTTTGCATTGGACTTGTCCCTGACACACCTCTCAAATGTCATTCTACCACAAAATGTTTCTTGTGCAAGTGCAAGGAAACATAAAAAAAGTGAAGCTGAAGAGGAAGCTACTGGCAGTAGGGGTAAAGGGCCCATGAAGGCCATTGTTCTGTAACAAAAAATTACCAGACCCATCTAAACAGGGTGTACTGACCAATTCATTGGCCTCTGGATAGACAGGACTTCAGACAGGCCTTATACTGAACAGGTATCCAATTATCTTCCTAGTGTCACTCTTTCCATTGATTCCCACGTATAGATTTGAGCTGGTGGCACTAGGACCCTGTTGGAGCTAAACTTTTGGCAAGGGAGCTGGCCATGGCTACTGGGTATGTCATCATCACACCCCATGTGGTACTGGATGCTAGCCAATGAGTGCTACAGGCTGCCTCACCAACTTCAGTTCTGTTCTTCCCACCATCGAGTGCACACCATGGCAGTGCAGCACCTCAGTTCACCTTATTGCTGCTTATTCTACTGCATCACCATGGCTTTTTTACTTATTTAAGGTGCTGCCTGTGTTTATTACTTTACTGTGATGCTGAAGTTCAGTGAGAAAGGGGCCAAGTCATGGAAGAAAGTCGGACAGCTGCCCATTATGTGTTGTTGCAACCGATGGCTATGATGGACTGGCATCAGTCCTGTGTGGCCAGTCTTGGACTGGAGCACAACATGGGTGCATGCAACATGTACATATCAGTGGACTGCCATACACTTGAGAACAGTGCATTGAGGTGTGATCGCCCGATTCCCACCTTCAGAGGCAGGCTGTGCACACGTGCATCCAGGACCAGGTCTTTAAGCCTTTCTCCAGGCCTGTTCCCAGGACCTCTTGTTCCATGCAAGTATGGAGTGCTCCTCAACAGCACCTCACTGAGGCATCATAGACTCCAGTGGTTGGGTTTTGTGGACAGTCAGCTCCTTCTGGGCAGTTAACTGAGAATCTTCCACAGTCTGCCTTCCCTGAGCCGCAGATGTCTCAGTGGCGAGGCCACAGTTATACACTCAGTCTATACTGATGGACATCTTGACATCATCCTCTGATGTCACCCTTGCTGTCGTTACTGTTTACAGTGACGACACAATGGGTGACACCAGGGACGATACAGGATCCCCTCCTGACACCGTTTACAGTGTTTGGAAGGGGACTGGCATCAAGGCTGTTGTCTGCACTGTTGCCGATTCTGATGTTCTCACCACCCATGGTGTTGCCAGTGACACCAAGGAGGGTGATGGCTCTGGACATGGTGATAGAGGTGGTGATGGCAATGGTGCCAGTCCGGGGCCTGGCTCCAAGTGAGGTGCTGAGGACGATCTCTTCTTCAAGGTTGTTTCCAACTCCAGTGTTGCCCGTGACACCAAGGAGGGTGATGGTTCCAAGCACAGTGTCAGTGTCAGCACTGAGCAAGGAGTCAAGGATTGTGCTGGCCATGGCAATGGGGAGATCTCTGTCTCTGAGGCTGTCACTGACCCTGAGCCTAGTACCAGGGTGCTGCTGACTCAGGTTTGGGTGATGGCCTTGAGACAAAGTTTTCTTTGGAGCCACTGGACATCACCAGTGAGGACCAGGGTGGTCGTGTGGGACCTGTACGGCTCCTCTGTCCTCACCTGGGGGTTCCCCCATGGGTACTGATCGGGTCACTCTTTTAATGTAGGAGGCCACCCTACTGGCAAGTCTGCTAGGCTCTCCCCTTGGGCAAGGCTGCTTATGCAGTTCCACAGCTCAGGCCGAGGCCCTTGAGACCAGGAATCTTGACACAAGACTAGATGGGTCTAAAGAGGATGCCCTCATTCACAGGACCTGAGGGGTCATTAACATGGGACCAATACAGGACTTTAATTGGTGCCTTAGAGAGCTGGCATAGGGAGTCTGACAGGGCACAGTACAGGCTGTTCTCCCCAGCATCAATGATACCCGGAGGTGGCATCTCATCTCCCATCTACATCCTCCTCAGAGGACAATGAATCATTTACCTTCCTTCAGCTGCTGAATACACCTTATACCAGTGATTCTTAGTGGACACACTCTAGGTGTTTGACCTGCATGCATTTACAAGCTGCGGTCCCTGCTGTTGTGACTCTTTGAAATTCCCAATATTCGCAGTACTTTTGATCCTCTACGGCCTAGAGACTTTTGAGGAGGCATCCAGGGAAGTGAGGAGGCAACCCTTCTCCACCAAGTCACCCCAGTTGTGCACCCACAGGGTCTGCTGGTAATGTACTTCACTCTTCATCTGGGCTTAAAGTACTGCAGACCCCATCAGGTCCACTGGGCCTCGTGCATGACCAACCTCCAGAGGCAGATTCTGTTCAGGCAGTCACTCTCAGAAAGAAGGCTTTTTCCTTGGCTTGCACTCTAATGTACATTTCTTCACACAAGGCACATATGGTGGCTTACAACTGTCTGGTATATTTGCAGCTAGACATACCCTTAGCTACACAACCACAGAGTGAGATAGTGAAGCAGGCCATTGACCTTTCTGTCCAGGGCCTGGAGGTAGCTCAACAATAGTCAAGGATATCTTACAATACCAACGAGTTGGCCTCCAGGTTGGCAGGAACTGCAGCTTGGTACTCGGACCCATAAGTCCCATAAGTGGGAATCGGTGAAGATTGATTCTTGGAAGATATAACACATCTTAATTTGAGGAAGCTCTTGCAGCAGGCCAGCACTGATAGGACTTAGCCACCAAGCACCAGGATCACACGGAAACTTTCCAGCTAGCAGTCTACCACGGGGAACTGCCCACTGCTGACATCACCCTCTAATGTTGGCCTATCCTGTAAAGGCAGGCAGTCCCCCATGCCCTCCTCAGTTCTTTCTTGCCATTGACCCGTGCATGTCAGACCTTAGCAGATGCCACAGCTAGTTGACCGCCATTACTCGCGCTTGCCGTGCTTTCTTATTTTCTCTATTTTCTGTAGTATAACATCGAACTTTCAGTGTTACCAACATCGAGTTTGTCTTCTACACCTGCTTCATCTTCCAACTGCTTCACAAAGTGTACCTGCGACAAGCAAATTCCTGAAAAAGATGGTCACTTTGCTTGTATCCTTTGCCTAACCCATCTGATCAAGCAGAAGCTCATCGTGATGGAAAAGGAGCTGCAGGCCAGGAGCTCTTCGGCTTCACCAGCCCAGTCTTCAGAGGCTTCTTCCTCTTCCCAGTCCTGGTAAAAATCTGGTGGGAAGCACTGGGACAAACACCAGGACTGGTCTGCTTCCTGCTCGAGATGTCATCATAAACCCTCAACCACGTCTGGGTCGTCCTCCCGCGAGGGTCGGCCCCTAAGCCCCAACCTTCCCTTACTCCTGCAGGGCTGCCAATGGTCCTGCTGCCTATCCTCATCTCTATCATGGGTGGCAGCTTCTCAGGGCAGGGGACTTTGTCTCCTGCTACCCAACCCTTGGCACTCAGGACCATCTCTTCCACTGGCTCTCAGCCAGGAGGCTCGGCCTGGTGCAGATGCAACCAGATTTGACTCCTCTGCCATCACCCCTTTTACCCTTACCCTGATGCTGCCTTCATTGGTCCTCTCTACAGGGACCATCGCCAGTCCTTTCTGGCAGCATCTGCAACAGGCTACCAGTGTTCGTTCCAGTCTGACGTCACCTCTGCCTTTGCTAGAAGGTCTCCTTCCCCAGATACCCGTCACTCCTCTCCCTGCTTCAACGCATTCCCCTCCTAGGTGTCCTCAGCTGGCACCCATTGGGCTGCCCCCTGTACTGCCTCTTCCACAGCTTGTGTACCTGGCACTAGTATTGCCTCTGCCACAGCAAGCAGGCCCAGCACCATTATTACCTCTGCCACAGCATGCTGGCCCGGTGCCAGTCTCACAGTCTGCACCTGCTGGGCCTGACAACCTCTTACCCTTACGTGGTGCCAGCCTATCCTATCCTCTGGTGTATAATTACCCTGGGCTGGTGGATTACAATGCCCTGTTTACTGCATGGTGGTCTTTCATGCAGAAACAGAGCCCTGCTCCTCATGGCCACCTCTGGCGTCCCCTCAGCAGCCCACTGGGGATTGTCCACCCCAGGACTGGGTGCAGCTGGGTCCTAGTGTCCCCTGTATACCGGGTACCACCAGGTCCAGACCTGACTCTGGCTCCAGTGCCCACCAGGATGAGTGCCTACCTGCTGAAAGCGAACCAGATGAGGAGGAGGAGGAGGATGACACAGATTATTCGTACTGTTCCTCCATTCCGGGGGAGTCTTCTGAGGATGAAGAACCTGTTAAGCTGGTTCCAAAGTCCACTCCTGATGATCCATCATTCATGGACATCATGTGGCACATCCAGGCCACCATGGGATGGAAAATGGAGGAACAAGACTTGGAGCAGCATCGCTTGGACATTTATTTGAGGCAGCTGGATGCCCTTCCCATGGTAGTGCTCCCCTTTATTGACTCTTACGAAGATGTCACCAGAGCAGCAGGGAATCATCCCTCTACTATCCCAGCTGTGCCTAAGAAACCAGACAGGCTCTACCCTGCTCAGCTGATAAACCTTTTCTGGGGGCTCAGTCCAAAGCTGACTCCATGGTCATCAATGCAGCGCATGACCACACCAAGAAGCCCAAGCACCTCAAAACTCTTCCCCTGGATAGGGAATCTAGACAGCTAGACCACCTGGGCAAGTGAGTCTTCTCTTCCTTCACCCTGGCCATTAACTATTTAGCCCACATGGTCCAGTACCAAAATGTCCTCTTGAGACCAGGTCAGGAAACTGGCTCAGGCCTTGCCCGATGATCCCTCCAAAAAAACAGCTTGCCCAGGTCCTCAAGGCAGGCTCTGACATGGGGACCCACATTCTCCATGCCACCTATGATGCCATGGATGCTTCGGGCAGAGGAGTGGTCACAGATGTCTGTCTGGCTCCTGGCTCTGGGTATCCAGCTTTGCCTCTGATGTGCAGTCCAGCATTTTGGATGCCTTCTTTTGGGGTTCTGTCCTTTTTGAAGGGGATATCCAGGATCTAATTTACTGTCTTCAGGAGTCAGGCCTTGCTCTCCATTCCATTCACTTGCTGTACCGTACCAAACCTAAGACTGGTCAATGGGAATCCTTTTACCACTTCTCCTGCAGGCAAGCCCACCCATCCACCCACCCACCCACCAAAGGTCAGGGCAAATGCAAAGCAGTGTCTGCTCATTCCACCGCTGCTGCCAGAGACCAAGTGCCCGTAGTTGCCCTTTCGGTGCCCGCTTCTACCTCCTGACTCCTTGGCTGATTCCCTCCCCTCCTGAATGGGTTCTGGGGGAGGATGTTGAGGGTCGGTTGTCCCTTCACCTCGCTGAGTGGCGGGGCGTTACCTTGGACAGTTTGGTACTGCAGATCATAGAACATGGCCACATGCTAGAGCTTCTTAAGTGACCCCAGAAAATCCTCTGGGAACTCCTCTTACCCCCCAGTTCATTTGCCCCTCATCTGGGAGGAAATACAGGCTTTGTTGCAGAAAAGGGCCATAGAGCCTGTTCCTCTGACTCAGTAGGGCAGGGATTCTACTCCCACTTCTTACTGATACACAAAAAGACTGGGGATCTCTGGCCCATCCTGGATCTGAGTCATCTAAATTTGTACATAGAATACAAATGCTTCAGGATGGTCACCCTTCAGGGGTTGTTGCCCCCCCTGCACAGGGGAGACTGGCTCTGTTCTCTGGACATGCAGGATGCGTATCTACATATCAAAATGTTCCCTTCCCATCTGTGCTTCTTCCGCTTCCATTTCCAGTGAGCCCATTTTCAATTCAGGGCACTCCCTTTTGGCCTTTCTTTGGCCCCCAGAGTCTCTGCCAAGTGCCTGCCGGTGGTGGCGACTGCCTTGAGGAGGCAAGGTTTTTACATGTTTTCCTACCTGGATGATTCACTGTTAGCAGAACCCTCCAGGGACCATCTTGTCCATACTCTGGAGTATACCTTCCACCTTTTCCTGGTCTTGGTTATCATCATCAATTGGCCAAAGACCTGCCTGTCTGCTTGCCAGCGTCTCTATATATAGGAGTGGCTCTGGATACTGCCCAGGGCATGGCCTTCTTGCCCATTGACTGGGCGGAGCACCTGATTTCCCAGGCTCACCTCATCTCCTCAAGCCGCCAGGTCCCCACCAGGGTCTTCCTATGAGTCCTGGGCCATATGGCAACAGCAACTGCTACAGTTCCCCTTGCCTGCCTTCACATATGGATACCTCAATGGACTTTGAGAGTCCAGTGGGACAAATGCATGAATGACCTGGACCAGATGGTCATGATCTCCAATCCCATCAAAAGAATCCTGTTGTGGTGGCTAGAGCTAGCCAACCTGATTGGGGGGGTCCTTTCAAATCTCAGTCCCTCATCAGATACTCATGATGGATGCTTCAGGTTTGGGCTGAAGAGCTCATTTGGCCACTCACCAGACTCAGGGCACCTGGTCTGACATGGAACAGGGTCTCCACATCAACATTCTGGAGATGCGTGTGGTTCTGTATACTCTTCAGGCCTTCCAGACTCATCTCCTTCCCAAACTGATCTGGTCCAGATGGACAACACGTGTGTAGTGTATTATATCAACAAGTGAGGTGGGACTCATTCTTATCTCCTGTGCAGGGAGGCGATGAGGGTCTGGTACTGGGCCACTGAGAATGGTCTGGAGCTCTCAGCCATCCACGTTCCAGGCATCCAAAATGGCGGTCCAGGGCTTACAAGTGGAAGCTTCTGACTCTGGTGGTCAAGGATCCCTTCGACAGGTGGGGTCAACCAGTGTTGGACCTTTTTGTGTCCCTACTCAGTGCAAAACTGCCACTTTTTTGCTCACTCAATCCCAAGCCTGGAGTTTTCTGGTGATATGCATTGTCCCTCTCTTGGAGGGGGAGGTTTCTGTATGCCTTCCCTTCCTTTCTGCTCCTCCAGAAGGTGCTGCTTAAACTTCAGTTGGAGGGGCAGAGATAATCCTCATAGCCCCCTTCTGGCCACATCAGATTTGGTTCCTCTTGATGCAACAGCTAGCTGTGGAACCTCCAGTGCCCTTGCCCCTGTGCACTGGCTTGCTGTCCCAGGACTGGGGCACCCTGGTTCATCTGGATCTAAAGTCTCTGCATCTTCATGCACAACTCCTGTGGACTTAGCCATTGCCCTCTTTGGCATTTCCTCTAGGGTCATGGATGTCCTGGTGGCCACCAGAAAGCCATCCACCAGGGCCACTTACACCATGAAATGGAAGCACTTCACCCTTTGGGCTACTTCATGCCATCTGGACCCCTTCACCTGTCCAGTGAATCAGGTGTTGGAATACCTTCTTTCCCTCTCAGACTTCAGGCTTGGGGTACTTCTTCCTTAAGGCGTATCTTTCTGCCATCTCTGAGTACCATGCACCTGTAGAGGGCAGGGCCATGACGCAGCTTGAGGTGTTTTGCACTTTCCTGTGGGACATTTTGCATCTGAAACCTCCCATTTGGGTCCTGGTCCCTTAGTGGGAGCTCAGTTTTATGTTGGAGAAACTCACGATACCTCCCTTTGAACCATCCATGAGTTGTGAGCTGCACTTTCTGTCATGAAAAGTACTCTTTTTAGTTGCTGTTACCTCTGCTAGAAGGATTTCTGAGCTCTAGGCTCTCATGTGTAAAGAGCCATATTTTGTTTTTTCAGCTATAATTCTCGGGAGCTGCTAGATCGAGCACTCTATCTCCTAAGAGCTGTAGCACTATAGATATATTTTGCTCTACCATTAGATGTGTATGAATTTGAGCCCCACTCCAATATCAGACTGGGTAGAGAGCCAGTAGTTTTAACTGCTCACTGTTTGTGCTTTTTACTGCTGTAGCGAATCCTTTCTCATATAATATACCTTGGGCTATAGATCCAATGTTTTAATATAGATTTAGTGTGAAACTTACATCTAAGATGCATCTTTTAAAGAGGGGGATACTACTTTAAACTGAAGCATTCTGCTCTTACTTTCGGGTCCATTGCAGCTATTTAGCTGTGCTCGGCGGTGAGTGCGAGCAGCTATAATTCTTGGGAGCTGCTAGAGCAAGCACTCTATCTCCTAAGAGCTGTAGCACTATAGATATACTCTGCTGTACCATTAGATGTGTATGAATTTGAGCCCCGCTCCAATATCAGACTGGATAGAGAGTGAATGGTTTTAACTGCTCGCTGTTTGTACTTTTTACTGCTGTAGTGAATCCTTTCTCATATAATATACATTGGGCTATAGATCCTATGTTTTAATATAGATTTAGTGTGAAACTTACATCTAAGATGCATCTTTAAAGAAAGAGGGATACTACTTTAAACTGAAGAACCTGCTCTTACATCCGGGTCGATCTGCAGTTATTTAGCTGTAGTACTGTGGCTAGATAGGGTGAGCCCAGGACAGGAGCGAGCGTGTATGCCTGAGATGCGATGAGGATACGTGCATCTAGCGCAATGTTTGCGTGTTCATGTGAAGTTGTAGGCACAATCGATACAAACATTTCATTTGTAACGATCGGTACATAAAGAACAGAAAGCAGTGACAGCCTATACGAAAACTTAAGTAAGGTATTTCTTATTGGGAATCTGAGCATTCCATGTACTATAAAAAGTTCTGGTTCTCTGAGCTATTCATCATGGAAAATGTAATGACGTTAGAGGGTGATTTGGGTGTTATATGTGCATGTTGTAAACTGTTCCTGATTATGGAGACTATTCCCAATGATATATTTACATGCCCTAAATGGCTGCTAAATGAAGATTTATTAAAAGAAATTAGTTTATTCAACGATTGATTGTTATTTCTTGAATCCAGCCAAAAAGAGATGTCATGTAGACTAAGTACTGGACAAAATTATACAAATATCAGGTTAAATGAGTCCGACACTTCCCACCAACCTTTAGTAAAGCTTAACACCCCCTTAGCAACAATGTGACTCATTAAATTCACACCCAACATGTCTTTCTGTTAACAGGGAAAGAGCACGTGCCGATGTAAGTAATGGTACATCAAATGATGAATGGTTTACAGTGAAAGGTTCTCAAGTAGCTAAGAAAGGAAGGGAGGCAGATACTTTTGAGCTTCCCCTATACAATAGCTTTAATGTTTTTTCCCCTAATTCACACAATTTGGAGGCAAATTATCAATCATCTTCTATTATGATAAATTAGTCTGATACAGCTGTAAATCCCATCAAAACCATGGACACAAGAAATTCACCAATAAATGAGAATACTGTCACTATATCATCAGATGCTTCAACCTTCACTGGGGTTATAGTAAATAGAGAAATTTTAGTGCTAAGTGACTCAATTATTAAACATCTAGACAGAGTAGTGAGTAATCCAAATAAATCCTGCAGAACATTATCAAGTTTTAGAGGGGCCAAAATAGTTGATGTAACAAAAGTGATGACCAGCATTTTGAAAAATACTAAACCTAACCCTCTAGTTATTCTCCACGTAAGAGCAAACAATATCTTGAATGATCCACTGACTAGTATAAAACAAGATTATGTGGGCCTCACAAATAAGCTGATTGAAATGGGCTGTGTGCCAGTTCTATCAGAAGTCTTAGCCATTCCCAAAGCAACACACTATGTTAACCAAAAAATTAGGACATTTAAACAAATGGATCCAGAAATGGATCCTTAAACAAAATATCTCTTGTATCATGCATTGGGAAGAATTTTATCACCAGGTTGGACTTTTCTGTTGGGACAGACTTCACCTTAGTAGGCAGGGTAGTTCCTTACCAGGGAAACATATAATAGATTTTATCTCCAAAACTTTAAATTAAGAGAACTGTGGGGAGGTCAACTAAAGGTTTGCCCTCCTCGAAACGGTACCCTTTATAGTTATGATATTATCCCATCCATTAAAATCAGCTCCAACAAATCAGTATGTAGTAACAAGCAGTCATTAAATCTTTTACTGATTAATGCTCATAGGCTGTCTAATAAAATGGATGAATTAAAATATATCTTAAAAAGAGATAACATTGCAATTTGTGGTAACAGAGACGTGGTTCTCAGAACAAGAATGGGATTTTGAAATCCCCAGTTATTCTCACTATTGTAAAAACAGAGACAACAAAAGAGGTGAAGGTGTAGGACTATATATCTCCAGTAATCACATATCCAATAATATTACTCCAGATGACATTATCAGCAGTAAAATTGAAGCTGTCTGGGCCCAAATTAATCTATATAATAATCCTTTAGTTATCGGCCTTTGCTATAGACCCCCTAACTCTAGTTTAGTTGATAATAATGAATTTATAGCAACACTACAAAAAATGGAAACTGACCGCAATTACATCCTAATGGGTGATTTCAATTTTCCCAGAATTGACTGGTCAACACTTATAGGCCATGGTTACGTTGAATCTGCTTTTATTGACTTAACCATCAATCAAAACCTCTCTCAAACTGTTAATAAGTGTACAAGAGAAAACTCTATACTTGATCTGATTTTAACTAATATGGAGGAAAAACTTTCTGTGCCAACTACTGACATCCCACTGGGAGACAGTGACCATAAAATGGTGAAAACCAATATTGATTTAAATTATGATTTAATAAATGGAGTGACAAGTATAAAAGATTTTGCTAATGCAAACTACAAAAAAATAATAAAATATTTATCTAACTGGGACTGGTAGACCAATTTCCAAGGCCTTAATTTAAATCAAATCTGGGAACATCTATGGAACAAGCTTGAATACTGTATGGACACATTGGTCCCAAACAGACAGAAATCTAAAAAAGGCCTTAGAACACCAATATGGTGGAACAAACACATAGAAAGGGGTATAAATAACAAAAAGAAATATTTTAGAAACTATAAAAAGAATCCCACAGCAACTAATTGGAATTTATATAAAGAAAAAACCAAAAGTGTCAAAAACAGAATAAGAAAAGCTAAGAATTTGAACTAAATTTGGCTAATAGAACTACTGATAACCATAAAACTTTCTATAATTATATTGGCTCTTTAAGAGGGAAATCCAGTGTAGTTGGCCCACTTGAAACAACTGATGGGATAGTAAGTAATGAATTAGAAATGGCCAATGAATTTAATAAATTATTTTCTAGTATATTTATGCCATTAGACGCTAATGTAAACAAAATACCTTATTCACAAAATAATCAACATTCTCAAATTAGTCCTAATGAGGTAAACAAGTTACTACAAAATCTCAAAATTCATTCTTCCCCAGGTCCAGATAATATCCCCCCAAGATTTCTTAAAGAAACAGTTAATGTTGTAAGTGGACCATTAGCCTACTTGTTTAACGCCTTTTTGGATCAGGGCTCAACCATGCAAACATGGAATGAGGCATATGTTATTCCAATACATAAATCCGGTAGTAAAAAAGATGTAACTTATTATCGACCGATTAGTCTTATGTCCGTTATTGGAAAAATATTTGAAAGATTATTATTGGTAAGAATAGAAGTTCACATTTCAAATAATAATCTGCAGGATCTAACACAGCATGGATTCTCCCAGGGAAGATCTTGTTTAACTAATCTGTTAAACTTTTTTGAAAGTGTCAGTGCAGCCCTTGATAAAGGGCTTCCTGTGGATATAGTTTTTCACGATTTTTCTAAAGCATTTGATAAGGGCTCACATCAAGCTTTAATAAAACAAATGTATGAGTTTAAATTTCCCTCAAACATCATTGATTGGGTTATATCTTGGCTACGTACCAGATGTCAACGTGTGGTCATTAGAGGCCATCACTCACATTGGGAGGCTGTCAGTAGCGGGGTACCACTGGTATCTGTCTTGGGCCCCACTCTCTTTAATATTCTGATATCAACAATGCAGCCATCCAGCAAAACTTGGATGACCAAGTATGCTGATGACTGCAAACTGGGATGAATAATTAATAACTTACAGGCTGCTAATGATTTTCAGTCTGAACTAAATAGGATTAGTGCTTGGGCTACTGAAACAAAAATGTTCTTTAATGAACAAAAATGGAAAATTATGCACCTGGGATACAATAATTTGAACTTTAAATACAAGCTAAATAATGTACAACTACTGAAACAACAAACAAAAAAGATCTGGGAGTACTAGTAAATAATAAGTTAACCTTTGATACACATACCATACTAAAGGTAAAAAATGCCAGAAAATACTTGGGTGCATTTTTAGACACATAAAAAGTTTAGATTCAAAGGTGATTATTCCTCTATATACAACCTTAGTGAGATCACAACTGGATTATTGTTCACAATTCTGCATACCTACTACAGTCCAAGGAAAGAAACTAACAGAAGACATACAGAGAAAGGCAACAAAATGAATAAAATATATGAATCTCAAATATGAGGAAAGATTAAAAGCTATGGACCTGTATTCTATGGAATACAGACAATTGTGAGGAGGTCTATGTTTAACATATAAAGCTTTTCAAGACCCTCTATTGTTTAAACACTGGGTTTAAAGAGAAATACCTCTAGCACTATTGCTAGGACGCATAACTTGAAATTAAGAGGAGACAATTATAAAACACATAAAAGAGGACATTGGTTCTCTCAGAGGGTTGTATCCCAGTGGAATGTATTACCTAGGGAAATAGTCATGAGTAATACCATGGATATGTTCAAAATTAATTTGGACATACACATGGGCGTTAGAAAAATATCATATTTAGGATAAATATTTAATCCACCTATTTGGTGGCGAGCTTTATTAGGGCAATTTTGCCTCCTGAGCTCGTTGTAGCCTATGAAACCTATGAAACAAAAGACAGCGTGTTTTTATGTACTAATCCTACGTTTCTTCCCAAGGTGATGTCAGAGTTTAGTTTGAACCAATCCATCCACCTACCGGTTTATTTTCCTGAGTATTCTAATGAGGGGTAGGCTTTGCTCAATACTGTGGATGCACTTAGAATCTAGCAATACTATACACACCAGACCAAGACGTTAAGGAAGTCTGAACGGTTGTTTGTTTCATTTACCCTGAGAGAGGATGCTCTGGTTTCCAAGTAGTGTTTGTCTAAGTGGTTAGCCAGTTGCATTGTTTACTGCTACCATGAGTGCAACAAGGACCTTCCGGGAGTGATGAAGGGCTATTCACTAAAAATCACACCAACAGCTTAATTTGGTTCAAGGTCAGTTGGCATTTATCTGTATCCCCCCTCCCTCACCCCTGGGTCGTGCCTGAAAATAGGCAAACTTTGTCTAGTGCACTTACCTGGGCAACAAAAAATAAATAAATAAATATTCCACCAGGTGTATGGCCACCTCCATGGCTTGTTTTCAAAATGTGTCTGCTGCAGACATTTGTGCAGCTGCCACCTGGTGTTCTGTCCACACCTTCACCAAGCATTACAATCTGGACATTGCTTCTAGGTGTAGGGCCAAATTTGGCCTTGCCGTTCTGCAGGGCCTTCTCTCTTAGCCATCAACTGATGTCTGACCTCCTCCTGGTGCTGCTCCCTTTATACTGCCAGAACTGCTTGGGACTCAGTCCTAACGGTGTTGGCCTGCTGCAAGAGCTTCCTCGAAGTAAGATAGTACAGTTAAGAGGAACTCTAGCAGCAGGCCATGATTTTCCCTCCCTCCTGCCCCATTCTTTCTATCTGCTGTTCCTCTTCCATTCAGATAGGTTCTCTGCTCCTCTTTTCCTTTGTGGCTCTCGGGAACCTCCTCTGTTTCTTCTTCTGCTGCCCGCTTCAGGTATCCAGCGATGGAACTGAGAAGGGAGGTGGTGTTCCCTCTCCATAGATTGCTGGTCAAGACCCCACCTAGAATACTGTGTCCAGTTCTGGAGATCACATATCTGAAAGGACATGGACACAGAGTAGCAGCTAGTGAGATGCTGGGGTGCACAGGGAGGGGTATCACCAGCAGAAAGAGGGAGATGGTTCTGCCTCTGTATAGATCACTGGTGAGACCTCCACCTAGAGTACTGTGTCCAGTTCTGGAGACCACATCTCTGGAAAGACATAGCAGCTGTTCAAAGGAGAGTCTGCATCAGAAACCCTACGAGGCGAGACTAAAGGAACTCAATATGTACACCTCGGAAGAGAGGGGGGGAATATGATAGAGACCTTCAAAAACCTCAAAGGAGTAAATAAAGTATAGGAGGGGATTATTTTTCAGAAAAACAGATGCTCAAGAATAAGGGGACATGCAGTGAAGTTGGAGGGGGTAGATTCAGGAGACAGATGAGGAAGTATTTCTTCACAGATAGAGTGGTGGATGCTTGAAAGAGTCTTCCAGCAGAGGTGGTGGGCAGTGGTTAAATTAGAAATGTTTAGGACATGGAACTGTAATCTCTGCATTTGTAGGTGATGGAACTGTCGTCTCTAGGAGGTAGAACTGCTCAATAGTATTCAATATAGAAAGGTGTCAGAGGAGGTGGAATTAAGTTCCTGTGAGTTCTTGCCAATTTAATCCCTGTGGGTTGGGGAAAAAACAGTGGTGGGGTTCAAAAATGCATGTAATAGGCATATGGGAATCTTGGTGTAAAGGAAGGGGGGGGCAGAGATCAAGTGGGGTCTGTGGTGACACTGTAGCCAAGCGGTCCTTATCTGCCATCAAATTCTATGTTTCCTGCGTTTCTCATACCAGCCAAGAAAAGATAAGGTAGCTCCCTTCCTTCTTTTTCTTTCTTGTCCCCGGGGTATATCCCCTTTTTGTTGTGTATCCCTTTTAGTTGCTAAATGCACTCTGTGCCACTGGGCACTATCTGGTTGAACTCCAGTTGACCGTAGTGCTGTCTATGGAGGAGTGCTGCACACTGGATTGGAACAAGTTACACCAGCTCTTACACAGGGTACATCCCTATTGTTGCAGGAGAAGCAATAGTTTTCTCTGATGTTTTTTCCTCCAGCTATCCCAAACTATAACATTTTGGTTTTAAGCTCTTATTCCTCTCTGAAGTCAGCTGGGCTTTTAGCTCACTATCTTTAAGGGTGACGGGGTAGATGGCCACAACTCTACTCCTTTGGGCTGTTCAGTCCGACAGCTCCACATTCACCTGAAAATCCCTGTTTTCCTGATGGGAAAAAATGGGCATACACTGTATCTGGTGGCATGAGATTTGTTTTTTCCAGGGGTCAATGTGATTCATTCCTTTTTGGCACACACTGCCCTCTCAGTTCAAGGAGGTCCCAATTCTGGGCAGTCCCCTCTTAGCTTTTCTGCCAGACCCACATGCACAGGGCTATTGTTTTTAAGATCACTATCCTTCTGCTGTCTGGCAAGTGGTGTGAGGCCCTAGTTCCATACCCAACTACCTACATGGAGCACAAGGTGGTAAACTGGATTAGAAACTAGCTAACAGACAGGAGACAGAGAGTGGTGGTAAATGAGATCCAATCCGGGGAGAGGGGGTGACCAGTGGGGTACCTCAGGGATCGGTTCCTGGGCCAGTCTTGTTTAATGTCTTCATTAGTGACATTGCGGAAGGGCTGAAAGGAAAGGTCTGCTTATTTGCAGATGACACCAAAATCTGCAACAGGGTGGGTACACCAGACAGGGTGGTGAAAATGAGGAGGGACCTGGGGAAGCTAGAAAAATGGTCTGAGGTGTGGCAACTGAGGTTTAATTCAAAGAAGTGCAAAATAATGCACCTGGGTGAGGGAGCCATGGAGAAAGCTACAGGATTGGGGGGGGGTTGCTGACGATCACCAAGGAAGAAAGGAACCTGGGGGTTATCATTTCAGATGACCTAAAGGTGTCTAAGCAGAGTACAAAGGTGGCAGGGAGGGCCAGTGGTATTCTGAGGTGTATAGGCAGGGGTTTCACTAGCAGAAGGTGGGAGGTGGTGATGCCATTGTCTAAAACACTTATGAATCCTCACCTGAGTACTGTGTGCAGTTCTGGAGGCCACACCTTTGTAATGACATCGACAGGATGAGGCAGTCCAGAGAAGGGCGACAAAGATGGTACAGGGCTTGCAACATAAATCATATAAGGAGAGATTAAAGGACCTCAATATGTACTCACTGGAGAAGAGGAGGGATCAGGGTTACATAATAGAAACATTCAAATACCTTAATGGCATAAACAAGGTGCAGGGTGGAGACATCTTCCAATACAGGAGTGCAAGAATGAGGGGGCATGATAGGAAATTGGAAGGTGGCAAGTTGAGGGGAAATGTGTGTAAGTTTTTCTTCTCAGAGAGGGTCATGGGTACATAGAATAGCCTGCCACATGAGGTGGTGGGAGCGAGGATGGTGGAGGGATTTAAACATGCCTGGGACAGGCATAAGGGAACCTTAGAGATGGGAAGGAGTGGTGAAAAGCCATTGGCCAGGTAGGGTCATCATAGGCCATACAAATGTAGTGCTTATGGGCAGACTGGATGGGCCTAGCAATCCTTATCTGCCAACAATTTCTGTTTCATTGTCCCACTATTCAAAGGTTGGTAGTCGAGTTTTACTTTTGTTTATTTTTCCTGTAGCCTTCCCCTATCCCTTTGGGCTTGGGAATTTGGTAGCTGTCTCTGATTTTTTCTCCACTTTGTTTCTGTCCTGGTGAACAGAACTGATGGTGAGGGAGCCAGCAGCGATTATTGGCTAGTGCACGGCACCATGTGGGGTTCGCAGGCACTAGGCCCAGTAGCTATGGCCAGTTCCCTGGTCAAAAGCTTTGCCCCGTGTGATCCTAGTGTCTCCAGCCCAGACCCATAAGTGAAACACAGAAACATAGAACATAGAAGTTGACAGCAGATAAGGACCGAAAGACCCAATCAGTCTGCCCATTTTTTCTACTTATGAATGTGCCACAGGCCTGTACTCTGTCAATGGCTTATCTATTCATACTCATCTGTATTGCTCCCTTATACCTATTCCATGCCTGTTTGAAGCCCTGCACTGTATTCATATCCACCGCTTCCTGAGGTAGGCTGTTCCATGCATCCACCACCCTTTCTGTGAAAAATAACTTCCTCACCTTACCCCTTAATTGGCCTCCCTCTAATCTCATGTTGTGTCCTCTTGTCCTGCTATTTTTCTTATATTGAAACATGTTAGACTCTTTCACCTTGTTAATACCTTTAAGATGTTTGAATGTTTCGATCATATCACCTCTCTCCCTCCTTTGCTCTAGGGTATACATATTGAGCTCCATTAATCTGTCCTCATATGTTTTCTGATGCGGTTCCGGCACCATTTTGTTTGCCCTTCTCTGGACTGCCTCCATTTTGTTAATGTCCTTGTGTACACAGTACTCCAGATGGAGTCTAACCAGTGTGTTGTAAAGAGGGATTATTACCTCCCTCTTACAACTTGTGATACCCCTACTAATACACCCCAACATCCCTCTAGCCTTACCTACTGCTTTAGTGGTCTGCTTGGATGATTTCAGGTCATCGGTGATGATAATGCCGGAGTCTCTTTCTTCCCTTGTAATTGCCAGCAAATGGTAATCAATGATGAAGATATTCTGGAGGAGGAACAGTTATGGTAAGTACGTAGCTTTCATTTCCTTATACCCCAATTGTGCAGTAACGAGGACTCCTTACCTTTAAAATGTACCACTGCCCTGATCCAAAGTAAGCAATGACACACAACAAGGTGTGCATTAAGCTACATCTCTGCATGCCCTGGGTGTGAAGTGAGGCACAAGGCCACCAGCCAAGTACCTTTCAGCACCAGAGGTGTGCAGTGACATAACTTAATGCAAACCCTGGAGTGGGTTATTGCACTTACAAAATTTATTTTTAACTAATAAAACAAAAAGAAAGAAAAACCTGCAATTCTAGAGGCATAGATATAATTTACTATCCACACTCTGACAGTTCCACTGGAAATGCTGATTCATTGGACATCTTAAAGCTAAGATAGGGCATGGATATAATTTACCATCCACACTCTGGTAGTTCCACTGGAAATGCTGATTCAATGTATGTCTTGAAGCTAAGCCTCTCCTACGACACAGATGGTATATCCCCTGACTCCACCCTGTGACATCAGATTTTTCTTTCTGCTGGAAGAACAGATCATCTCCTTCACGGCTCCTGCTTAGGTCTTAGTGCAGGCAGGGGCAGTGATGTCCCTCCAGCTTCCGTGGCCAGTGCCACCCGCAAAAGCTGCCCAGTGATGGGTTAGGGATGGTGTCATCCCTCCAACCATCCTGTTCCTATCTCCACTCCTCGTCAGAGGTCAGTTGCCATGTTGGTTCGCAATCACAGCAGACAAGTGGGTGTTAGAAGTGTTAGCTAGAGGGCTGCCTCTAGACTTTGAGGCTGTCCTGCCATACCACTTCCACACTCCTCTGGAGTCCAGGGTGTCACATGACATGATGTCCACCCTTCTGGAGGACATCACTCAGCTTCTTGCGAAAGGAATCATAGCCTGGTTCCCAGACACTCTGGCTGGTCAGGGTTATGTATACAAGTACTTCTTGGTCCCGAAACGGATGGGGTTGGTGCCCAGTACTGTGTCTGCACAGTCTGAACCAGTTCATGTGGAAGCACAAGTTCTGGATGGTCACCCTGAATCAGATCATTCTGTCTTTGGAGCAGAACATATGGTTCTGCTCTCTGGACCTCCAGGATTTGTTCTTCCACATTCTTGTCCATCCATCCCACCACCAGTACCTCCAGTTCCATGCAGAAGGGATCCTGTACCAGTTCCAGGTCATGCTCTTTGGTCTCTCCTTGGCACCCAGGGTCTTCATCAACTACATGGCAGTGGTGGCAGCCTTCCTGCAACACCAAGGCATCATGGTGTATCCCTGCCTGGGCGACTGGCTGCTGGCCAGTCCGTTGACAGCGGTTAAGATCCTTGGGAATTATTCATTCCTGCTGCCAGCATGACTCAGGATCACTTATGCTGGTAAGGCTTGGCAGTTTACTCATCCGGCAGATTCAGGATGGTGGCTGGAGAAAACAGAAAAAGCGTTTGCCTCACGGGACAGTCTACAGGCAGAGGATGAGGCCGAGGAGGAGGACTAGGGAATAATATGACTTTGGTTGTTTTCCCTTAATCTGCACTATAAAATTGGGCTAGTTTAACATAATTGCTCTCGACCCTCACAGTATGGTCTGCAGAGACAAGGATTTAAATTTTGGGGCTTAGTTCCAATCGCTGGTCGTTTGGATCTAGAGGGGAGGGGGGGATTTATTTTATGAGTCCTGGCTATTTTTCTCTGCTGATATCTGGTGCAGGTGAGGGAGAGTTTCTTATAGCCCTTGATCACATATTGCCTTATTCATTATTCAATGTTTACTATTCGAATAAATAAGATTAGTTTTATTTCCTGTTGGATTAAGGCACCTTGCGCTGAGCTACATTTCTATGCGCTTATATAGCTGTTATTGTAATGTTAAGAATAGCATATTCTTACTTTTGTGAACATTTTTGTACATCAGGATAAATGACAATCCTTTGAGAGTGCCTTAATTCTTTATCTGTATTTCTACCTATTACTGGACACTCCATAGCCATTGAGATGGCTAGTATTTAAGGACAATTAACAGGACTTTAACCTCTTAATACCCCCCCACTCCTATTATACGAGAGTGCAGGGGACTTTTTCTGAATATCACAACTTATAGGATATGTAATTATTATGGCCCTGTATGAGGGATTGTGTGTATGATTTATTTCAAACAATAAACACAAAGTACAAAAAAAAAAAAGAACCGACCATCATGATCACAATGGATGCATCTCTGGTAGGATGGGGAGCACACCTGGCAAACCACAGAGCTCATGAATTCTGATCACCCTGGAAGTCCCAATACCACATAAACCTGCTGGAACTCTATGCAGTGTGACTTCCCATGATGGAATTGACTTTCTAGTCAGGAGTCAGGTCGTGCAGGTCCAGACAGACAAGACCACAGCCATGTTCTACCTGAACAGGCAGGGTAGAACACATTCTCTTCCCCTGTGTTGGGAGGCCCTCCATACCTGGACTCTCATGCACAGACTGGGTGCAGATCTCTGGAAATCCATGTCATTGGAGTGAATGATCAGCTGGCAGATGCTCTCTGCTGACTAGGAGAGACATTGCACAAGAGGTCCCTGCACCAGGAGGTGGTAAACCACCTGATCTCCCTGTGGAGCACACCATTGGTGAATCTGTTTGCCTCCTTGGAGAATGCTAATCTGTGGCTGTTTTGTGCCCAATCCCACAGTCCAGGACACTGTTTGGGGATGCCTTTGAGTGGCCCTGGGCCTTGTGTCGGCCTTCCCTCCTGTCCCCATGATTCACATGGTGCTGGTGGTCAAGGCCTGGAAGAACAAAGCACAGATGATCCTGATAGCTCCAGACTGGCCAAGGCAGTTCTGGTACCCAGATCACCTCAGCCTCAGAAGCAGATCTCCGTGGTGACCGCCTCTTTGCCCGGATCTGCTGGCTAGACAACAGGGAATGGTCCTTCACCCTACCTGGTATCCCTGAACATCAAGGCCTGGTACCTGAGTGGCTAGAGTTCCAGGCCTTGGGTCTGTCAGAAGACACACTCAACATTGTGGAGGCCTCCTGAAAAGAGTCAACTCACCAATGCTATTTGGTGCCAGGGCAAGGAGCTTGATCTCCTTGCCTACCCTGTGGCACGCATCTTGTACTACCTCTGGTCCCTCTCTTGGTTGGAACTGTGAGTGACACACTTCAGGTACACCTGGCAGCCATCTCTGCTTACCAGGTGCAAGCTGATAAGTCAACAGTGGTGCAGGAGAAGGTGGTCTGGTGCTTTTTCAAGGGCCTGGACCTCCTGCCCCTCCAGTACATGAACTACCACCACCGTAGGACCTGCTCCTGGTGTTAGCTATGCTCATGGGCAAGCCATTGGAGCCTATGCACATGTGTAAGATGTCACACCTGTTGTGGAAGATGGCCTTCCTGGTGGCCATTACATCAGCCAGATAGGGGCAAAGTCATCTTTTGCCCCAACCTGAAGTTTCTCCCAAAGGTAGTATGAGTTTTGTCTTAATTAGCTGATAAATGGGGGAGGGGGTGTAGGAGGGGATTGGGAGGTGCCTGAAGGTCTCAAGGACAAGTGGAGGGGCTCAAGACTACAGGGGCATAAAAAGAAAGTAAAAAAAAAATCTACGTGATAAACTTATTGGCATAGTTCACCAACTCTTCTTCAGAGGCCAGCTGCAGGCTCCATACGCTAGACCTGCAGAGGGTGTTCTCCTGTTTCAGGGACTGCACAGTTGTAGCTTGAGAGACGCTCGCCAGCTGTTCATAACATACACTGAAGCCATGCCTGGCAGGCCAGCAGCTGCGCGGACAGTTAGCCAGTTGATAACATCCTGCATCTACCTCTGCTATAGGCTGGCTGGTAGGCAGCCTCTCATAGTCCATAGGTCTCATTCCACCAGACATAATGTTACTTCGGTGGCTGCTTCCAGGGACATCCCTATCCAGGAAATCTTCAGGGGTGCTACCTAGAAGTTAACACACACTGTCATTTCCCATTACAGCATCAACCTTGAGTCTCGTCAGAATGCTCCTTTTCAGATCTCTGTTCTTGAGTCTCTGTACGCCAAATAGGGGTGCACTTCTTGACCCTCCTTCCAAAGAACTGCTAGGAGTCTGCCAGAGTGTGAATAGTGAACTATTTTCACACCCCTAGAAAAATAGGTTACTCACCTATAACTGTAGTTCTAGGAGTGGTATATAGTTCACATCCACATAACCCAGCCAGTGTGCCTTGGCAAGTGGCACACAGATCCCTGCTTCCAGCATGCAAACATCTGACGTCATGGGGCAGTACTGGGGGATATACCCCCAGGTGGTGTGAGGAGCTTAGCTTCAAGACATCCAATGAATCAGCATTTCCAGTGGAACTGCCAGAGTGTGAGTGTGCACTATAATCCCCTCCTAGAACTATGGTTACAGGTGAGTAACCCAATTTTTTTTTTTTTTGGCCTAAGCAATTTGCCACACGGTCATGTGATGGGTCTCGGCCAGTCATTGCTCTCTATTTTAGATACCCATTATATAATCAATTAGCCACATCCCCACGCAGATATTAGCTAAGCTCCTGCATGGTCATTTACCACAAAACCATGCCTAGCATTCACTGCAGATATTCACATTTTAAAAATCTTATTGATTAGGAATGTGTTTGCTGCGTTATACAGAATGCTAGCAATAAATAGTCACTACAGTTTTGATTTAACACAGAGGCCATCAACTGCAGTAGACATTTATTTCTTTGTATAGACAGATAGATAGATGGGCATACAGACATATACTCAGTAGCAGACATATTTAGCAGGCATCATTGATTAATTAGGATAAGGTGAATGTGTATGATCGGGATCTATAAAAACTATAAACTCTCAAATTATCCAAACGGATACAGATATTCTGCATAATTTCTCATATAATTACTAATAAAACATGAAAAAAGTCAGTATTTGTTCTGAAGTTATTTTGCACAACCTGGCATGTGACGTTCAGGTCATTCCGGTTCTGGTTATCAGTGTGCTGCAGTATTTGTAGGCCCTGGCAGCTTACTTGACTTGCTTTTGCTCTTGTTTTGGGGAGAAGGGAAATAAGGGCATGTGCATTTCTTTTTTTTGTCAACAATATAATTTTTATTCAAACCAGTTTGGCAAGTGGACAATAAATACAAAGTATCGGTATATCAGACGTGTATAGACAGGGTTATGCAGGGAACCAATGAGATAGTACAAGGATACCAGCATGCAATAGATCATTTAACAGTTCATGAACTGAGGGAGATACCCCCATAAATACTGGTCGGGGGGGGGAGGTCCTAGTAAATAGAAATAAAAAAGGATAGTATATTGCCGCTGGTCTTGTATTTTCAGTTGAGCACTCAGAGGTACCCTGCTATGGGGGTAGGCTGGCCGGGGATGAGGGCAGAAGCCCCACCCAAGTGCTACTATTTAGGATCGTGTCTAGGTGAGCAGTACAAAAAATACGGTATTAAGGCAGAATGTGTGCTGTGGGATGCAGCTATTCGACAGGATCAAGCTTTGAGGGTAGAGTCCTGGGACAGAGCCCCCGTCCTTCTGCATCATGTACATTACCTAGCTCGTTCATCTGGTGTTACACAGGTCGATCTGGTTGTTCAAGGAATATGTAATTGAATTCTGATCTATAGATTTGGTTTACCATTGCCCTTTAGGCGTCAGTATCTGCGGGTTGAGGGGTAAGCCAGAGTCTTGTGGTCACTTTCTTACGTGTCAGCTATAGGACCCTAATAGATACCAAGTATGTTTTCTTTGGTAGCTGGGAGGATATAATCAAAGATTCTATACCTCTGAGGTAAGTCCCAGCTGTTTTTGGAACAGTTCTTCTTTGGCTGCTAAACTTTGGTGATATGGACGAAGGATTGGGCAGCACCACATCACATACATGTGAGTCACGCGCATTTCACCATATTGCTGCCAGCAATGGTAGTTAAGTAATGGGCTGAGATGACTGGGGTTCTGAAGTAACTTATGATTTGTTTCCAGCTATACTTCCTCCACTGGTGGAGTGTAGTTAACCACCGAGCTTTTCTGAATGTTGTCGCCCACTGCTGCTCAGCAATAGGGGTGCCTAGTTCCTCACTTCACTTTTGAGCTACTGTCATAGTGTAGTCTCCTTGTTGCCTTTTGTTGCTTATGCTAGCATAAAGACCAAGTGGGGTATGTTCCCTGTACTTAGAAATGCAAGAAAATGCTGAATAATCAGGGGAGCCCATCCATTTGCCGAGCAGCTCGGAGTAGTAATGATCTATAGTGATGAGTCATAAGCAGCAATGGAAGTCAATATGCTGCAGTCTGTATTGGGTTTGCAGATCCTAAAATGATTAGAGCTAGCCCCACCATGACAAGTTTGAATATGTATTGTAGGGATTGTCCCTCCCACAGGTGGTTTCTAATGTCCCAATGTGTTGGGGGCATATGTTCCAAACAAGCTATCAGGCAGAGTAATGACATGTAGGGAGTCAGTAACAGGGATTTCCCCAGGGCATGCCAGGTTTTATTTTTTTATTTTAGTTTTTGGTGACCGGGAAAGGAGGACTAGATAATTCTGCCTATTTTCAGCCTCATCCCAGGGGGGTGGGATACAGATGGATGCCAACAGACATTGACTCAGATTAAGCTGTTAGTGGTATTTTTAGTTATTGTTTATGCTGGTCTTTCAGCCAGGGTTAAGCCTTACTGAGAGAGGCTGCCCTTCTGAGACATGAGAAAGTGAAGGAATGAAGGTTTGAGTATGGAAGAGTGTTCCCTCCAAACCAAGCCAGAGTAGGGGGGGTATTCCCATCAGGTGGCGAAGGTAAATGAAGTGCAGGTGTGAGGCCCAGTACCATATCCTAAGATCAGGGAGAGCGAGGCTTCCTTTACCCTAGGGAGAAAGTCAGCTCTGAGGGTTGTCCAGACCTGAGGAAATATGAGATCTTCCTGGACTTATCTTCACCATTGATTCACACTGATGGGTCCTGAACCAGAGGCGCTAGGACCCTGCAGAGCCCGAACTTCTCAGGAGGGCTGGCACTGAGGTAGGCTGCACACATGCATGGCACCGCAAGATTAGCTTGCACTACATGGCTTCCCTTGGCACCGGCACTCAACCACCTCATTTCCTTTTTTCCCGCTGTTGAGTGTGCTTCAGTTTTGACGTCACTCACCTGCCAGGAGTCAGAACTTCACGTCTTTGCAACAACAGTATTCAGTTAGTTTGTTTTTCACTGTTAAAGCTAGTGTGTGTTATTTTTGTGTCAGTTTAATTTAAAAAAAAATATAGACTTTTCTGTCAGTTTCTCTCAGCCCTGCCAAACAAAGGCCGAAGACCATGGACTGCGACAGTGACAATAGAGAGCCACTTCAGGCATGCTACTCCAGCAGCAGGGCCATGTCTGGTCCACTTCCTTCACAGAGGGAGGCTTCTGATGACAGGCAGTCCTGTGTTCAGGAGGGAGGTCAGTCCTCCCGTAAACACAAAAAGAAGCGGGTCCATTCTCTATCCCAGTTGGGGAACTGGCACCACTCAACCTTGAGTTCTTCCTCTTCCCATTGGAAGGGGAAGAGATGGTGCTGCTCGAGGTCACCTTCTGGTATGTCTGCCATGAGGTCTTCAAAGTCTAGGAGCAGAAGGCCCTCTCTGACACTGTCAGTATCCTTGATGACTCCTGCTCACTGAGGTTTGTGGTCTCGTGCCTGGAGCCCCTCCCTGTCCTCTTGTTGGGACTCTGGTGGGCAGTTTCACCACTGGGCAGCTCTTATGGAGCAGTGGGTACAGCATCTAGTTCATTTGTCCCTTCCTGCAGCACCAGTCTTGGGGACCAGGGACACTGGAAATGCAGTCGGGATATTTTAGCCAGGTAGAGCACTTGGCTCTGGCAGCAGCCTCTGAGTCCTTGCTGGTGACTGCACTGCCGACACTGGTTCTACAGGCTGCACCCCCTTGTAGTATCACTGTCTTGGGACCGGACCAGATACCTTCTCTGGTCAATTCTGTGCCAGCTGGACCTATGCCATGGGTAGGATTGGGCCTTTGGGGTCTGTCCCGGCACCGTGCCCAGCAGACACATGGTGCCACCTTTGGCATTGAGGAACTCCTCAGTGCTGGGCTCTGTCTCTTTGGTGATGCCATCCCTGTCACCTGCTCCTTTCTGGTGCCAAGCCCAGTGCCAGCTCCTCCCCTGCTGCTGGTGCTGGTGTTGCCTGTCTTTCCAATTCCAAATGCTGGGCTTTTCTAGATCCACTCCTCTCCCAGGAGAGAGTCAAAACTTCACGTCTATATGACAAGAGCTGGGCATTTCTAGGTCCAACAGTTCTCTTTCCAGAGAAGAGTTGGAGGGGGATGAGTCTGATATCGACCTCATCATCTCTGAGGGTGGCAACAATGACTTTTTTCACAGCCTGGATAATCCAGCTCCAGACCCCCCTCCTGTTCCACAGGAGGATCTTTCTTTTCAGTTTTCAGTTTCAAGTCTATTGTTCAACCGTTTTGAGGATCAAAACGGTTATTACAATATCAGTTATCAACATTACAATACATACATACCGCAACAAATTGGACAGTTAAAATTGGATCTGAGGATTCATAACTTTAAATACAATACACATGTTTAAAAAGACTCCTAAGAGACTCCTATCTTAATACAATAGATTATTCTAGGTTATATTGCACTTAGCAAATCCAAAGTATTGGGTAATTACTGCTTTGTGTTCATTCTAAATTTCAACTTTTTCTGTTTGACTACCGCTGCCAAAAACTTTATAGTTCTATTTCATTTGGGGTAATTGGATGTAGCAGCATAAATACAGGAAGCGCCCCTTCGCCAAGCACCCAGGCATTCTCAAACTGCTCCCTCGGGCGGTGACCGCTGCCGTGGTCGGGATCAGACCCCCGTAGCACCACACGGCTTGGAAGACACTCTGCTCCTGCTCCTCTCCCTGCTGAAGCCCCCCCTTCGCCAAGCACCCAGGTACGGTCAGCTCAGCAGAACGACTCAGGACTACAGATTTGAGCTGAACTCTTGGCACCTTTTTGGGGTTGAAGGTTATTGGCTGTCCCAGGATTCAGCATCCTGGTTGGCATGTGCTTCTCCTGGGACTCATATGAAATGCTAGTCATGCAGGCAGCGTTAACTTGTTTTGTAGGTCTTCATGTGTTTCAACTGTAGGCATTATGTAATTCTACTATTATTGTATTAAGGCTTGCAATTCTCAACTTGTAAACAGCTAACCTGTACTCGGGAATCTATTTGTGAAGTGGGCAGGTGTACTGATCCTGCCTAGCTCCGAGCCCGCCCGGGGCTACGAGACTAAAATTAACAAAAAAAATATACAAAACAAGAACAAACAAGACTCTTGAGAGGTGTGCAAGCCCTGGGCTAATGGGAGGCATTCTGCCAACGAAGTAGGTTGCTGTGCTCCTAGACCATCTCGACTTTGTCCCACCCACTTGCCTTTGTTCGGTCTGGTAACTCATTTGGCCCTTTTTCACCTCTGGCGACAGCTCCTACCTGGCCCACCCCCCGATTCCTGAACACAATCTGTGTTCTTTGTCTGTCTGAGCAGGATCTTGCATAAATTTGGCTTTCTGCTTTCTCCCCATGCATTCTCAAACTGCCCCCTCAGGTGGTGACCGCTGCCACAGTCGGGATCGGACCCCTGTAGCGCCACACAGCTTGGAAGACACTCTGCTCCTGCTCCTCTCCCTGCTGAAGCCCCTCTTCGCCAAGCTCCCAGGTACGGTCAGCTCAGCGGAATGGCTCAGGACTACAGATTTTCAGCCCACCCCCAACCCCTCCCTAGGCCACCTTAAATACCCCTCTGCCCCACCCACTGCATGTTCATTGGACTATACCTTTAACCCTTTCTGGCTGTTGTTAGTTGATATCCTATTGCCCTCGGCTGCCCTCTTGTGCCCACAATCGTTCCTCCTTTAAGCTGGGGAATATACTAAAGCAAAAATAGTAAACATAAATACTCATGTAACCCCCCCCCCTACAAATGGGGGT
The DNA here is from genome assembly GCA_016271365.2 of Neoceratodus forsteri. Taxonomy (NCBI): domain Eukaryota; kingdom Metazoa; phylum Chordata; order Ceratodontiformes; family Ceratodontidae; genus Neoceratodus; species Neoceratodus forsteri. The sequence continues at coordinate 1,554,373,204 of CM057450.1, forward strand.
TCCTAAAAGCCTTCCCAGAGCTTGCTTAAGTGCTCCATGCCTGGCTGGTGTTCGGCATAAGGCTGCTAAATGTGGGCATTGCGAGTGCTTTTAGAGCCTCCACGTAATGTCTCTTTAAGAGTTGCCTGCTCGCAGGCATTAGTGGTAGTGAATGGAGGGGGACTGGGGTTTCTCTGCTTGAATCCCGCCCTGGACTGCTGTCTGATCGCTCCATTCCTGCAGTCGCTAGAAGCGCAGGGGGAGCCCATCAGAAAGATGTAATTGTTTCCCTGAAAACAGAGTAATGGTAAAAATGCAGCCTGTCTAACCTGCTTTTCTTGCAGCTGGGACACTGTGTGCTGTGCCCCTCCATTTTGGACCTGGATGTTCTGAAGGGTCCAATAAGGTGCCAGGGGCAGTTAATGTGAAGGATTAAGCGACCAACCAGCATCGGGACTCTAGATGGAGCCAGCTGACCAATGGGGACTTAGCTAGCAATCCTGGGAAGTGAAGTCTGAACTAGGGTGCCTTTTTTGCACCAATCGAGACAGGTCTCATAGCCTGGTGTCTGCAGCCCACCTATGGGATCGGGTGGCATGCAACTGAGAAGGCTGGCCCCAACTGCCTGAGGATCAGAGACGTTGTGGCTGTGAGTGAGGAGGGAGCCTCTTGCTCCTGTGGCGTTAAGTGTTCGTGTGGGAAGTGCGTGAAAGGCCTGAGGTGGCCGTTTTTGCCTAGCCAGAAAGCTTTGGACTAAATCTGCAGGGCAGCGGTCAAAGGAGGCTGTGCAGGAGCGCAGCTACCTACTGGGCTCAACCTGTAGAGGACTGGAGAATCTGCTAAATCGCACTCGGTCTGTCAGGACAGTGAAGCTGCAGGGTAACGCCCACAATTGCTGTGAGTTCGTTCGGGTCTTGGAAGCAGCTGCCTGGTATGGTACCCCTCGGTTGTTTTCCATATGAATGTGCTCAGGCTCGGTCCTGGGAGTGGTGTGAGAATGTTCTGCCCACTGGAGTCGTGAGTACTGAATCAGGGTAGCTCCCCTGCTAACGGTTACAGGCAGAGGCAAAGTTGTTTTGTTGTATTGCTGACTGCACTAGTTGAGCCTTCTGGCTCCATCTGACATTCTCAGGGATTAAATGCTCGTTTGTGTAAGGGCCCCAACCAGCTGCATCGAGGAACTAGCCATTAGGGCTTGGGTACCCAGGGACAGTAGTTAGTAGGTTAGGCCTGCGCATAGTGCCCTAGATAGATACATATACGTTATAGTGGTAAGCTAATTAATCTGATTGCCCCTTCCTTGTTATTTTCCCCCTAAATAAATCAGATTGGTTGTTTGCAAAAAGTACACTGGCTAACCTGTGTGTTTATTGTGAACTGTTGAACAGTGATTGTTGTGTACCAACATCTTTCTTTTCAGGAGGTCCCCAGAGCCAGCTGATTGAACCAATCCTGGGGGTAAGTGTATATGACCAGGAAATTGTGGGTAACTTGTGTGGGCCACTAGTGGGAAAGAAGGGGGGTTGTAGTGACCCAGAGGGCTGTGATCAGGTGGATTGCGACTGTCAGAACCCCGACCTCTGGGTGGAGGCACCCGTCATTGGATCCAGGCCCCTTAACCTGTTAGCATCTACGCAGGCAGGGGAAGTAGCCCTTGGGACAGTGCCCCCTTGGGGTTACACTCAAGTAGGCAGTTAATCACAATCCAACTTTATTACTTTTTGACCATGCTTCTCCTAGTATCCCTCCTTCTGCTTTGTACTACTCCTCTCTACTTGGCTCCACAAAACTCCCCTGGCTTGTCTGCTGACTTTAGCACTATAATTAAACACGCAAGCATCACACATCTTGTCAAGATCCTGATATGTGCTACCCTGAATGACTCGCTGGTTATGGATCCTGCACCTGGCTGGCATGCTGGTACCCAAGCCGGGACCCAGGAAAAAACCCAATACCTGTCTGCTAGTTCTGGCATATATCCCAAACTTGTTGCTGCTAAGATTCTCCTATACATAGCTCTAAATATCCTTGGCCTTAGTACTAAGTTGCTCCCTTGCTATAATCATGCCCCACGTAAGTGTGAAAGGAAAAAGTTTCTAAAGCATCTGTTGGTTAGCTCTAGAAAACTCTTGCTTCTCCTCTTGCTCTGCTCAGGCAACATTGAGCTTAACCCAGGTCCCAGCATTGGCTCACCGGCAGATCTCCCTAACCTGAAAGGGCTTAGCTTTATGCATATTAATGCTTGTAGCTTATTAAAAATCTCTTATCCAGGCATGGAGAAGCCATACCTCTCCAGATATTCTGGTGATTTCTGAATCCTGGCTCCGCCAATCAACCAGCAGCCATTCTGTTTGCCTCCCTTCCTACTCACTATTCCGAACTGACAGACTGTCAAGGGGTGGGGGGGTGGCTATTTATGTCAAGGACAAGTACTCTGTCTCCATTCTGGACTCAACCTCGGTCCCTAATGAATTTGAATCTCTATCCCTCCAAGTGGTGATAGCTGCTGGAGTCTCGGTCAGTGTTACTGGCTGTTATAGGCCTCCTTCAGCAGGATTGCAGCTTCTAAACCACTTAAGCAACCTCCTGGGGCATAACTCTTTAGAAACAATAATACTCAGGGACATAAATTTAGACTGGCATTCTAATGCCTCTTCTCCCCTCAAATCCCTTTGTGACTCCCTGGGGCTGTTCTAGCTCATCACTGAAGCTACCCGTCCAAACAAGAGTAACCCAGCCAAAAGTATACTGCTGGAGCTCATCATAGTTAGTAAGCCTTACCTGTATTCCCACTCTGGAGTCTTCTTCTCCAACATCAGTGACCACCGTTTTGTCACTTGTGTTAGGTATTGTCATACCCCTACTGTCCCACCCAAATTCACCACAAAAAGAAGCAGGCTTAGTTTTGATCCTTGGTCATTCATGGCTGAGCTAAGTCACTCCCCCCGGTGGCAGGACTTCTACCTAGCAGAATCCGTGGCTCCCACCTATGACATTTTTCATGACATTGTGTTAAGTGCTCTGAATAAGCACGCCCCACTAGTTACATCCCGAGTTAGAAGCAAGCACTGCCGGTGGTTCTCTACTGCCCTAAAGAGTGCACTGTGGAATAGGGACAGGCTATGGAAAACTGCTCACAGAATAGAGCTACCTAATGACTGGAATCTTTTCAGGAGAGCTAGAAACCACTGTACCAAACTGGTTAGAGAAACAAAGGCTAACTATTACCGCTCTCAGCTTGAAGCTTCCTCCACATGTTCTTCAAAATTCTGGAGGACCATTAGAAATATTAAAGGCCATTCCTCTGGTAACCCCCTGCCTGCCAAAATTCAGGTTGGTAATTCCACAATTACTGATAAACCTACTATTCTGGACTCGTTCAACAAACATTTTGCCACTGCGGGACTAGCTTTTGATTCCTCCCCAGCTAGTACTCTTTGGGTACAACTTGGGCTTGATACCACTGACCCCTCTGCAATTAGCCCATCCTTCTCTCTCCAAGCCACATCCTTGAAGGAAGTGGAGGATCTCCTGCTCCAGCTGGATGAAAGGAAAAGCCCTTGGGCTGATCTGATCGATCCATTCTTTCTAAAAGCAGGCTCCTGTGCTCTCGCCATGCCTATTACTCATTTGTTCAATCTATCCATCTCCAAAGGTGTCCTTCCTACTGTTTGGAAGACTGCCCATATTGTTCCTATACTCAAGAATGGGGACACTAGCGATCTGAATAATTATAGGCCCATCTCTCTCCTCCCCGTACTGTCAAAACTGCTGGAGAAAATCATTAACTCCCAATTCAGGACCCACCTGTAATCAGCGAACCTCCTTAACCCACTCCAGTCCGGGTTCAGAGCTCAACATAGTATGACTACGGCCCTTGCCAAAGTCAGTAATGACTGGTTGGGGGAGTTGGACAACAAGAATTTTGTCGGAGCAGTCTTCCTGGACCTCAGTAAGGCTTTTGACATTGTTGACCACCCCCTGCTGCTATCATCCCTATGGAATATTGGTCTGGATGCTCCCTCTCTTAGGTGGTTCCACAATTACCTAACTGGCTGCTCCCAGCAAGTTAAGGCCGATGGTGGGTCTCGCTCCTCAAGCCTTTACTTTCGAGAATTTCTGCAAGGCTCTATCTTGGGACCCTGCTTTTAATCTACATTAATAGAATTAATGCCTCAATTAACAAGGCTAAGTACCATCTCTTTGCAGATGGCACGTGCTCTCACATCAGTGGACCATCTCCAACACTGTACTCTCATCTCTCCAGAGTGAATCTGATCTGCTACAACTCCAGCTCCTAAAACAGAAGTTGCCCCTGAAGGCGAAATAAACAAAAGCCATGCTTTTCTCCCCTGTGTCCAACTCTAGTGCCCCTCCCTCTCACGGCTCACTATCCCCTATCACTACCATACTGGGGGATCAGCTGGAATATGTGTCTTCTTTCAAATACTTTGGGGCTTGGATTGACAGTTCTCTCTCCTTCCAGGGTCATATTGAAGAGCTTCTAAAGAAACTCAGGCAGACACTAGGACTATTCTTCAGGATAAAAACTCTTCTAACAAGGGAGGCTAAAAAATGGCTAGTCCAAACTACATTTCTCCCCCTGCTAGACTATGCCGACTTCCTTTATAGCCAAGGTCCTGCTGGTACTCTTGCAGAACTCGATATACTCTACCACAGAGCCTTAAGGTTTATAATGGAGCTCCCCTACTCCACCAATCACTGTCTCCTATATACTGCTGTGGGATGGCCTTCTCTTACCCTTAGGCGCCAGAGAAACGTGGTACTCTGGACCTTCAGAGCCATTACCAATAACCTGCCCATCAACATCACTGATTGCCTACCATTAAGCCCCCAACCTAACTATGCCCTAAGAAGTGTTTCTTATGTAACCCTGAAAATCCCGAAGGTTAGATCCCACTTTGGCAGGGTGGCAATAAGCCATGTACTTCCCTCGCTGAGGAACAAGTTGCAAAAATCCCTAAAATTAAACCTCCCTTGCAAGCTTGCTGCTTTTAAAGCTTTAATCACCAGCAAACTCAAGGAATCCTGCGACTGCTTCCCTTAATCCCACGGATTCCAGCCATTGTGCTTATCCCTGCTCCCTCTCTGTCAGGCCTTGACCCATATCCCTGCCGTCTCCTCTCCCCTTCTATCTTATGCATCCCCTTATCTTCTGCCCTCTGGGGTTAAAAAAAAAAAAGCGATCAACTTATACATTTCTCTTATGATACCGTATTTTTGTATACTTAGTATTTTTTGTGTATGATGGCTCTGCGTAAAGCCTGCTCATATCTGTTCTAATGTATACTGCCGTGTTGGCAGCACTCGCAATCCTGTTGTTTCTTTCTGTAGTTGTACCTTATCCCAGGTTCACCTCGAAAATGAGCTCTGTCAATGGTGCCCGACTGGTTAAATAAAGATTTTGACTGATTGATTGATTGATTTGCTTGGGACTGTTTTTTCCAAAACTCTAACAGGTATTTATTCCTTGCTTTAGAATACAAGGGCAGATGGTATGAGATATGGTTCAACAAATCCTTTATTACAGGGACATAAATTATCTGTTTTCTCATATATTCTATTAAAAATGTATAGTTGGACGTGATCAGTCCCATTATAGCCCAGGTGATTAGTTTTCTTTGTTCTGGATTTGTACACTTCAATAGGTATTCTTCTATGTTATGGTCAATTTTGTTTTCTTTAAACCATATACTACTTTTTAGATTTTTCATTTTCATTGTGACCTCTTTTGCTTTATAAGCTAATTTATTTTTTATTACTTTGCCAAATTTGGCAGATATTATTATATTTTTATTATGGTCTACCCATAAGTTCACCATATTTACTCCCCTTAGTGTATCGTTTACTGTTTTTAGCCAGATGGAAGTTAAGCCCTGTGCCTCCCAAAATATTGTCTCTTCCCAACAGAGTTTTGATAATTTACTGTGATTATTGTTAATAATTCTAAGACAGTAGTTCACAATCCTTAGAACCTTCAGTGTTTGCAAATTCATCCTTCCTAATTCAGCCCTTACATTGTGTTGGCTGTTGAAGTGGGTATGCTAATAATGCCCTGTAATAGTACAACACTGATTTTTCCATGAGATCTGCCCTGTAGAACCCCCCAAACCTTGGCTCCATACAGCAATATTTGATGTATTTTAGCTTCTCCTGCTTTTATAGCAGGGAGGATAGTATTTCCTCCATATTGATAGTTCTTTTAAGGCTCTGCTTCGCAACATGTATGCAACTCTTGCTTTCAAGCCCTCTGCCATTGATCAAGGCAAACAACTTAAGCTGGAATGGCTTGATGTTCCCACTATACTGGTCAGTCTTATACCTGCGATCCCACCTGCTTATGAGACTCTCTCAGAGGCAGTGTAGGCCAGGCTTGTGTCCATTCTTTCTGTCTGTCGACAGATAGATCGTAAGTATACTGCTCCTAAAGATAGGCCTATTCTGGCTTCCCAGCCTATTACTAATAAGAGTGTCATTCTGGCTCAGAATGAAAAGGCCATCCTCCCTCAATAGGTTACAGCACATCCCATCAAGAAGGAATCTTGTAAGATAGACATGATGGGAAAGAGAGCTCTCACTGCAGCTACCCTTAGCATGTGACTAGCTAGCTACCAAGGGCATTTCTCCAAGTATGAGTATGCCCTTTGGACCTCTCTCAAGTCTCTCATGAAGGTCTTGCCAGAGTCAGACACTAAGCAGAAAATTCTTCAGACTGTTACCTATGGTATTGAGTCCAACAGCCATCAGTTGAAGGTGGCTGTGGACACATATGACACTGCTTCCTGCTCTGCAGCCACAGGTATCTGCATTAGGAGACACTCTTGGCTTCGGATGTCAGGTTTTTCCAATGACGTCCAACAGCAATCATGAATGTCCCCTTCAATGACTCTTATCTGTTCAGTCAACTAGTAGAACAGTCCCCCGAGGCCTCTCAGAAGACTAGAACAAGCCATTAAGACTTCTTGGCCTGCCCCAGCTCACCTACAAAGAGGGAAGGGTCTAGTCTTCTACCACAATAAACAGTCCTTTCATGGCAAAGGAGTCCAAGTCAAGTCCCAGCCTCATCAGCTGCAGAAGGAGGCACAGCTGAAGGCACAGGCCCCAAAGGTGCCTACCGCTGAAGCTCCAGCCCCAGTTCTGCCTCAGCTGCCCAAGGCAAACCATTTTTCTCCAGTGGGTGTCTGACTCAGTTTTACCATCAGGGGAAATCCATTGTCACAGACAAGTGGGTCCTAAGGATCATCTGAGAGAGATACTCACAGAATTTCTCAGAAATCCCTCTGGATTATCCACCCAAGAAGCAGCACTCCCTGTCAGCTGCCTTGTCGAAACTTCTTGCCACAGTGACAGTGAGCCTCTTTAGCAACAGGGCTGTGGAAGTAGTGCCAGAAGCAGAGCGCAATACAGGCTTCAACTCCCATTACATCCTCATTCCAAAGACGTCAGGGGGCATGCACCCCATTCTCGACCTCAGAAAACTGAATAAGTATCTACACTGGAAGAAGTTTAGGATGGTCTCCCTAGGGACCCTGTTGCCACTTCTTGAGTCACAGGACTGGTTGGCTTCCCTGGACATGCATGTTGCCTACCAGCATATTCCAGTCCACCCCTGCCACCACAGGTTTCTCTCCTTTGTGGCTTTGGGAAGGCATTATCAGTTCCAGGTCCTGCCCTTTGGGCTATCCTTAGTGCCTCTAGTCTCTACAAAGTGCTTTGTGATTCTTGTGGTGCACCTCTGAAAACTTGAACTCTGAGTTTTTTCCTGTTTGGATGACTGGCTGCTGGCCAACCCATCCAAACAGGGCACAGAACTCACACAATGGCCATGGTGGCTCAGTTTATAACCTCCATGGTGATTCTGCTGAATTTAGAGAAGTCACAACTTCAACCTTCTAAGCAGCTCCTCTTCACTGGAGCCCTCTCTGACACCACCAAGGCAAGGCCCTTTCTCCCAGAAGACAGGAGGAAAGCCATCCTTCAGATGGCTCACTTCATCATGGAGAACAAGTCCATCTGGGCTCACTCCATGCAGTGGATGTTAGGTCTCTTAGCCTTCTCTGTCTTCACAGTACCTCTGGCACATCTGCACATGAGAACAACTCAATGGATGCTCAGCACTCAGTGGTCTCTGAGAATGCATCCTCAGTCTTACCTCATCAAAGTCACGAAGCCTCTGCTTTGATCACTTGCATGATGGACACAGGAGGTCAATCTCCTCCAAGGTCTCCCCTTCTCTTCCACCCAGAGACTCAGGTAACCCTCACCATGGGCACACCTCTGTTGGGGTGGGGAACCCACTATCAGGGCCACCACACTCGGGGAGTCTGGAACCCTGCAGAGTCCCATCTCCACATTAATGTCTTGGAGATAAGAGCAGTCCTGTATGCCCTTCGGGCCCTGATGGACTTTGTCTGTCACAAGGCCATCCTCCTTCAGATAGACAACAGGTCTGCCTTGTACTACATCAACAAGGCAAGGGGGAGCACACTGTTATCCTCTGCAGGGAAGCAATAAGAGTGTGGGAGTGGTGTCTGGAACAGGATGCTCTGATCCAGGCCATGTATCTGACAGGGGCACAGAACAGTCTGGCGGATGATCTCAGCCAGACAGAAGCAGATCCTCATGAGTGGTTGTTGGCAGCAGATGTCGTTCAGTGTCTTCATTGTAAATGAGCTAATGCTTAATTGAATGCTTTCTTTATTCATATGAATAAAAAAGATTTACTATTACTACTACTACTCTTCAATGAGAGGGAATCCCCAGAGGTGGACTTTTTTGCATCCCCACTCAATGCCAGACTGCCTCGATTCTGCTCCAAATATCCAGAATGTGGCTTTTTCTGTCAGTATGCATTCAGGCTGTGGTGAACAGATCACCTTCTGTATGCATTTCCTCCTATCCCTCTAATTCAAAGAGTACTGCTCAAGCTGGAGGCACATGGGGACAAACTGATTCTGATTGCCTCATGCTGGCCTCAGCAGATATGGTTTTCCCTGCTCAACAATTTGTTAGTCATTCCTCCGAGACCCCTTCTCCTCCATTCAGATCTTCTGATACAGGGGTCCTTGTTTCATCCCAACCTGTGCTCCCTTCATCTTTGTGCCTGGCTCCTGAAGAAACAGAAGTGAGCAGGTACTGTACAAGATGTCCCAGAGGGTCTCTGAGATTTTCCTACCTGCTCATAAGCCATCTACCAGAAAAACTTACACAGCTAAATGGAGATGTTTTTCTGAATGGTGCTCCAAATCCCATATAGATCCATTCTGACGCCCATCAGACAATGTTTTGGAGTATCTATTGGACCTTTCTGATGCAGGATTGCAATATTTTTCAGTTAACTCATTACCTCCTGGGCAACCATTTTGTATCAGGTAAACAATGGATAGTTCAGACGTCATAGGGAGCTACTGGAGGTAATGTGTCAAGATCCATTTGTGCACTGTATCAGCATACCACAAGCCAGTTCAGAACCTTGCTATAGCTCAACTGCCATTTTTTAAGAGGTTCTTGGAGGGCATTTTGCACACAAGGCCCCCAGTCAGGAATCCTGTTGCTGCCTGGGATTTCAACCTTGTGCTGGATATGCTCACTCCTAAGCCATTTGAACCCTTGGCTATGTGTGACATCAAGTTACTAACTTGGAAAACTGCCTTTTTAGTGGCAATCACTTCTGCCTGCAGGGTCTCTGGGATACATACTTAGTCACAGACCCTCCATGTACCATCTTCCATAAAGATAAGGTGGTTCTTCGCACACACCCCAAGTTTTTACTCAAGGTGGTGTCAGAGTTCCACTTGAACCAGCCTTTGGTATTACCTAAATACTTTCCCAACTTCTAGAATGGGGGGAATGCACCCTCCATTCTCTGGATGTTAAAAGATCCCTCATGTTCTACCTCAATAGAACTAGGGACTTTTGTCTGTCAAAGCAGCTCTTCATTTCCTTCAACCCCAACCGACTGGGTCAGCCGGTTATGATCAAATACATTTCCACATGGGTAGTCTCTTGTCTCCGCCAATGTTACTCCATGGCACTGGTCAAGCTGGAAGGCCATGTCTGTGCCCACACCACCAGAGTGGCCGCTACGTCCCTAGCAGAGATTCACTCTGTACCTATCACTGAGATTTGCAGAGCTGCCACTTGGGCGCAGTGCACACTTTTTTTTATTTTACTGTTTATCTCCTCCCTCCCTCCGAGTTACGCTTCTTGAGACACCTAAAATACCACCATGACTTGCCTTACCTGAATCCCCAGGGATATCCCCATGGGGCCTTGGTTATACCCCCCAGGTGGGTACGGGGTGGGGCCCTTACACCCTGATCTTTCTGAGTTTAATTGGGTCCCCTGGTGGTCAGGCAGGCAGGCAGGCAGTTGTAACTAAGGTCAGTACTGGTGCACCTTACACCCATGCTCCAGCAGTGCTTTTTCCTCCATTTCTGTTCTGTGTGGTGTGTGCTCTAATGTCAAGGTGCTACATGCTGACGTCCACCACACAGGTCCCACTGGTCCCACCTGCAGACTACAGGACTTGCTATACCTCAGGCCTCCACCTGGGGTCAGGCAAACTGTGGACCTTGATACCTCCCTCCCCCTGGAGAAGGTAAGCAGTCCCTAGGATGCTCAAGCCTTCTCCCCCGGCCGGCACTCCAGTGACCTGAGTCCACTCCCAAACCCTGGTTGCCGGTGTCACAAGCGGAAATACAACTGCTGCAGCGATGGCCCGACCACAGTGCACAGTTTCATTAAGCACAGTGCACACTTTCATTAAGCACTATGCCCTGGATATCCATTAGCAATATATATTCTACATTTTTGACTACATTTAGAGAAGGCGCCTTTGATAAAAATGTTTAGTACGTTATCCCAAAAGGAATCCAGAATTGGACATGTGACCAGCATATGTTCCAAAGTTCCTACAGAGGTTGTACATCTAGGACAGAGATTAGAGTGTTCATGATTCATTAAATTTAGTCTATGAGGTGTGTAATAAGTTCTATGTCTAATACTAAAGTAAATTTGTTGCAGCTTTGTAGATAATGTTCCTGATTTTGGGAGGTTGCTAATGTGTTCTCAGGGTTGTTCTGATGTCTCACATGATAATGTTTCTTTCCATTTACATTTAAGTTTATAAAGGGTACCACTACATTTTGTTACCAGAAAAGCATAGATGTTTGAAACGAGTTTAGGTCTACTTAAGCTAATAAATATGTCCTCCAATTCATTTTGCTCTGGGTAAGAGAAAATGTTCATATTTTTAACTATATAATCATGAAATTTGTAAGAATCTAAAGAAATCAGTATTAGGTAACTTATATGCTGATTTTAGTGTATTAAAGTCCATAAGACCATTGTCCTTGAAGAGATCTTTGATCTCTTTCAGCTTTTTAATGTACCATTGTTTGAAAGCAGCATCATAAGTAGAAGAATCAAAATGTCAATTTAGATATATAGAGGAGTAAACAGAGATTTTACCTGGATACCTTTCTGAAGTCCGGCAGTAGTATAAAGACTGCTGGGAGAAAGGTTTCTGGGTCTAGAAAATAGGGTAGGACATCATCTGTGTGGAGAGCTATGCAATGATCTTCCAAGAATTAATCTTCACCATTGATTACCACCAGAGGGTCTTGGCCGGAGGTGCTAGGACCCAGCGGGAACCAGAACTTTTCAAAGGGCTGGTAACATGGTAGGCACCGCGTGCTCGCCATTGTGTGACAACATCCCCCCCACAGGTATACAGTGGCACCAGCCCCCAACTGCCTCAGTTCCTTTTTTCCCATCGAGTGCACAATGTCACTCACCCACCAGAAGTCAAAACTTCACCATCGATACAATGACAGTATTCAGTTCTTCAGTTTAGATTTAGAGTTTATTTTGTGTCAGTTTAGCTTGTTTCACATAAATAAAGTTTCTCTCTAAGCTCTACTGCTAGTAAACAGTTGACAGCTATTGACAGTATGGAGCCTGAGGAAGCAGGCTACTCTGGCAATGGGGCTGTGTCCGATCCATCCTCTTCTCCAGAAGGGTGTTGAGAAGATGAGCAGTACAGTACCTGAGAGGGAAGACAGGGCTATGATTTACAAAATGTAGCAACTGCAGTACCAATCTCACACATGCTTAGCATCGGGGTCCAGGTACCACTCACCCTCAGTCTTGTCCTCTTCTTGTAAGAAGGGAAGAAACAGCACTGGCTGAGGTCACCCTTTGTGAGGTCTGCCATGAGACACTTGACTTCCTCAGGCCAGAGGTCCCCACCATCATCACCATGACATCAGGACATCCAGGTCTGCATGGTCACTGTCTCTGGGCCAGAGCCTTCCCCTGCCTTTTAGAGAGGACTCAGTTGGGCAGTTCCACCATTGAGCAGCTCTTATGGAGCAGTGGGTACAGTGTGTGGCTTAAGTAGCACCTATTCTGGTGCAGGTCTCTGACCCCCTCAGGGTTGCTGGGCTGGCACTGCTGGTGGTGTCACTGGGCCTGGTAGTTTGTTTGCCTGTGGCAGTGGCCCCCAGATCCTTTCCATGAGCAGCACCACTGACTTCTGTCCCACTTGTGTGTCACCTCTATCCTGTCAAGGGACAGGGACAGCCACAGTACCACTGTGGGTCACTTCGGTGCTGGCTAGGTCATCAATGCCATGTCTGGTGTCATGTCTGCTGCTGAGTTCAGGTCCTTTGGAGCTCAACCCGGTGTCGGGTGCATTGCTGGGTGTGTTGTCTCACAGGCTCACAGTGCTGGGAACCCTCCTGGTGCCACCTGTTGTGTCAGTTCTGGTGCTGCCCCCGACACCTATCCTTTAGACTCGGGGGGGCTGGGACCAGTGTTGCTGCAGCCGCACACTGTGCTGTCAGATCTGTGACTCCCTCTCTCTCTCTATGATGCTGTTGTGAAGAGGATGTAGAGGGAGATGAGTCAGATTCATATCTCTGAAGGCGGGGATGATGACTCTTTTTATGGTCCTGAGGTCTCTGACCCAATTCCTGAATCTATTCCAGAGTAAGACCTTTCTTTCCAGGTTGTGCTCAGAAATATGCCTTCGGCATTGGACTTTGATCCAGCAACCATTAAACAAGCTAGGCATCTCCAGCTGGAGTTCCTAAATATGCCTAATATTCTGGTCAGTTTAATTTCTCCTGTCCTACCTACCCTGGAGATAATGACAAAGCCATTGTGTTCAAGGAGGTCACTGAATACCCTGCTAACAAGGAGTCATGCAAGACTGACACCATGGATAAGCGAGCCTATGCTTCGGCTACTTTTGGCATAAGAATAGCTAGCTACCAAGGTCTTTTTTCCAACTATGAATATGCTCTCTGGAGCAAGCTAAAGTCTCTGGCACAGCAAGCTATACTGCTGACTGTTAAGCCAGGTACTGAATCCAGAAGCACCAGCTCAAACTCTCTCTGGATGCCTTTGATGCAGGATCTTACACTGCAGCTGCAAGCATCTGCATCAGGCAGCATTCCTGGCTGCAGACTACTGACTTCACCCAGGATGTCCAGCAACAGGTAATGAATGTCCCCTTCAATGGCATATACCTGTTTGGACAGCAAGTGAAGCAGTCTCTTAAGGCATCTAACGACAGCAGAACAACTCTTAAGGTTTCCAAACCAGTTCCCTTTAACTCCCAGAGAGGCAAGGGGTGTTGGTGTTTCCACAACAAGCAGTCCTTTTGTGGAAGCGGCAGAGGAGCCCAAAATAACAAAAAAACAGCCTCCCCATCCTCAAAAGAAAGTGCATCTGAAGGCATAGGTTCCAAAAGCAATTTGAGCCACTGTCTGAAGTTCCTTTTCCAGTTCTGCTTCACCATCTGAGGAAGACCTCTCCTCCCCAGTTGGGGGAGGCATTTAATACAATTTTACCATCAGTGTGAGTCCATTATGATGGACAAGTGGGTCCTCAGGATTATCCAAGAGAGGTACTCCCTAGATTTCATTGAACACCCCTCCGATTATCCACCCAGAAGGCAACCCGCTTTGACAGCTCACATGTCAAGTCAAGTCAAGTTTATTGTTCAATCTAGACATGCATGTCTGATTATGACAACCCATACAAAAATTAGTTAAAAAACACTAAACAGTGCATAAAACCTACACAATAATACATACTAATATATGTCACAATACAAATCTCAGTTATCCCCTGTCTTCTATTGCACATTTTTTTATAGTTTATTATTGACTTAAAAAAATTATATGTTCTCACTGTTTCATCATATATTCTTGGATGTAACAGAATAAATACAACATCAAACAAATTGTTAGCATAGATCTTAAGTAACTGTGATAGATATGAATTCCTGGGTTTAGAGTAGAGTGGGCAATTAACAATTATATGTTCCAAATTTTCTTTGAACTCTCTTTTACAAGGACATTCTAGTCTATCCTGTTTCTTCCCATCCTCAATTTTATTATAATAAGTATGCTTAAATGTTATCAATTCAAATCTGGCCTAAGTGATGGTTTTACATTGCTCCTTTGTGATTGTTAATATCAAGTATTCTTCCACCGAGATCCCAATTTTATTTTCCCTAAACCATCAAGCACTTTTTTGGCTTTTTATTTTCATCATATCCTGCTCCTTGGAAACTGACACCACTTTTTCCTTTACCAGTTCTTTATATTGAGTGGATATTAAAATATTTCTCTTAGTGTCTGCTCATAAATGTTGTAATTTAGATTTTGTCAATGTCTTAAGCAGATAATTTAACCAATTGGACTTTATTCCTTTAGCACGCCAGTTACTTTTCTCCTCTAAACATAATTTAGGCAACACATTATTCTCATTATTCAATATTTTAATCCAACAGTTCACTAGGTGAATTTCTTTAATGTAACTTACTTTTATTTTACCTAATTCTGCTCTTACCATAGCATTTGCTGTAGATCTTGGGTCAGATAAAAGAGCCATATAAAAAAGGATAAGGGAATTTCCAAAATGTTCTCTACATTAACTTCATAGCCCCATATTTCAGCTCCATACAAGAGTATTGGGTTTATTTTTGCTTCCCCCACAATCAGTGCTGGCAGCACTGTATTGCCCCCATATTGAGCATTGAATTTTAATAAAGCTTTCACATATACTTTACCTTTTGTGCTTTGTTCTTTTAAATATTTTAACCATTTCCCATTAGTTGTAATTTGTATCCCTATTTTTATCCCTATATATATAAATTATATATTTATCCATTAGATGAGCTAGACAGAAAACATTATATACTGTAGAAAAATTTTCCCTGAAACCTGCTTGGAATGGTGAAAGCATATTATTTATTTTTATCCATCCTGTAAGTTTGTTTAATATAATCCTAGCAAAAATCTTAGAGGATATACTTAAAAGACCGATTAGTCTAAAATTGTTAGGGTCATTAACAGACCCCTTTTTGTGAATAGGAACTATAATGTTGTATGTCCATTCTATTGGGATATAGTTATGTTGAAAACATAAATTAAAAAACATGGTCAATATGGGAACCCAAAAAACATTATATTTTTTATCAATTTCAGGAGGCATGCGATCATGGTCTGGGACTTCATTATTTTTAAGGTTAAGTAAAACTAAACTTACATCTTGCTCCACTAGAACCAAAGGTTCATAGTTACTGATCATTAACTTCTTTACCTATCATTCCTTGTAATGTACATTCATTATTATTGAATATTGATTGGAAATGTGTCACCCAAACATCTTTGGGCACATGTACTGTAGGCGAAGAGTGATATACATTGGTACCAGTTGCTACCATCTTCCAGAATGTTTTATTGTCTTTCATCTGAATTACCATAAACATTTCTTCCCACTGATTTTTTAGGGCCTGTAATTTTTTAAATTGAAGTAATTTAGTATATGACTTTAGAGCCTTATTCAGATTTTGGCAATTCACCCTTGCCGGATTCTTTTTTGTCCATCTTATTAATCTATTAAGATTTCTTTTTGCCACACAACAGGATTTATCAAACCATGTATTTTCATGTTGTTTTATATTTTGTTCATTATAGATTTTTTTGATTATATTATTATTATTTAATTGATTCATTAATTGTTCTATAGAGACAATATTAATAGGGGGTTCCTCAAAACTGTCGCTTAAACTCTTTTTCCCAGATTTTAAATATCTCCTCTAAACATTCATCATTAATTTTTGACCGAAAAATTACTTTTGTCCCCATGACATCCAATTGGGGCTGCTGGGTTTCTACTTTATTTAAATTTGCTCATTCTTTGTTTAATTTTACAGTCAATTCCACCGAGGCATAATCGCGTTCAGGTCTAGCTGCGATTTTTAAATTTTGAAGGATATCATGATGTTCTGGTGTACACAAAATATAATCTATTATACTCTGACCCTTATGTGAGAAAACTGTCATCTTCCCCTCCAAATCTCCTTTCAACCTTCCATTCAGAATCAACAATGGAATATTATCTGCAAAATTCTGCAACTTCAATCCATTCATGTTTGCCATCTTGTCCATACTATTTCTAACTTTATATTCAACCATGTACAATTCAGACTGCAAAACACACAGGTTATCATATTTTGCAATTCTTGCATTGAGGTCACCCATAGCAATTATTATTCCTTCTGGATATTTCTCTAATATCAACTCCAATTCTTTATGTATCATATTCCAAATCTTTTTGTTATCCTCTTTTTGACTTACTGGAGGGATATGTATGTTAAATATAATAAACAGGTTATTTCCCCATCTCAGTGTTACTATTATATAATTCTTATCTATTTGTAGTTGTTTAATAGCTGTTAAATGTTTCTGTATTTCAATATAAGATATTAAACCACCAGAGTATCTACTATAATCCTTATTTCTTGCTGCAGGAGAATGGAATGCCATATAACCATTCAAGTCTATTTGTTCTTTGGTCCAAGTTTCTTGTAAAAAAATGTCAAAACCCTTTTTAAACTGAAGCCACTCATTATCAGCCAGTTTACCAGAAAGACCTGAAATATTCCATGACAAAAGATTTGCTCTAGGATTCTGTGAACCGCTTCTCTCACTCTCATTTAAAGATTCCAAGGTATCTTCCATTAGTCCGATCTCTACCACATCATTTTTGGCTGTGGAAGTTTCTCTTCTTATATTATTTAAGCCAGTTAACAGAAATCCTACATTATCCAATTTCTCTGCATTTGATAATACTGTAATTCCATTGTCAATTGTTCCAAACCACATTTTATGTCAATTTGGGTACCACCACCTTCTGGAAATACACTGTGTACCCTCTCAATTTGCTTAATTCCTAACTCCATGTTCAACATACTGACTAATAGGGTGACCACGAATGGCTGCAGCCATTCATCATTTTCTCTATCCATTTTGTTTACCCCAAACAGGGATACAGTATAATTATCTACTTTCATACAGTTCTTCTCTAATTTCTTTTAGCCAAGTACCATTTTAAATTTTCCATTATTGAATTAAACAACCCTTGATTAATTTTTATTATATTTCCATCTATATTATTATGCCTTACATTTGTCTGCCATAGTACTGGCATAGATATTTCTTATCCTAATATGGCTAGGTTTTGTTGTTTAAACCACATTTTTTAGCTATCTCCATCTCACTAATAAGTAGATAGACCAGGAGTTCATTGTCATTCAAATCTCTCATTACCAAAATAATATCTTGTGCTTTCATTCTATTCTACTTTCAATAAGTATTCCAACAAAGCCTTCAATGTTTCTGCTGTTTCATAATCTTTCTTATATATTCATTTTAATCTAATCACTGTTTCCCTTCCATTCAGGTTTTTCCTGTTAATATTTCTGTAGGAATCTCACCATTTCCTTTTAATCATTCACTTTTGTCCTTCATCTTTCATCTTTATCTGTCTTCATTATCATTTTGAATCTCTTTTTTTTCCAGTTTCTCAGTCACCTTTGTTATTGGTTTTTCTTGAATAACTAAAGGCTCCAGCGGAATTTGCCTAGTCTCTACATTAGGTACATTTTCCTCTTTTTAAACTTTTAATATTTGATCATTTACTTTTGTTCTCCTTTTATTTCCTTTTTTATTTCCCTGTTCTTCTTTCCCCTTGCCCTTTGCCCATTTTTTCTCCCTTCCGATTTTTGCATCTTCTAGAATCTGGAGTGATGAAAATGACACTCTCCTGTTCTTTAATTTAATTTCTAAATTGTTCTTATTCTCCAGCTTTCCCATCTTATCCATAATTAAACTAGAAAATCTTACAAATGTCTCTCTGATATCATTTAATGCTTCTAGGAGAACTATATCCGCTATTACCAGATGGGCCAGGGCTTTTATTGTATATTTTGCTAAGGTATCTGGACATTGTGCCAAGAATTCTGCTTCCAAATTAATGTTTTCCATCTCTTTATCCAGATGTTGGAATACAGTACTTGGTGAGCCTACCAATATCGAAATGTTCGAATTCTCCAATATATTCAGGGTCTCAATCTCTCCTGAAATATCCAAGGGGCTAAATGGATCTAATGTAGTGACTTCTTTATTTGTTATTTCTTCTATATCTGACAGCAACTCTGGAGAGGTGTGTTAATCTTTTTCAATTTGTTCTGTTACCAGTTTTCACATTTCTGTCTCAATACCCATATTTCTTACTTTTTTCTGTTCCTTTACTCAAAAATAGTCTGACATTTTTTTCAGGGTATTAGCTTTACGTAATTTTATTTTGTTCACTTCCTCTACAACTTTTCTCACTCTTTCAGTCTTCCCTATAAGTTCTAGTGTTTGGTTGTCAGTTTGGGAAAGTATCTCTTGATTTATTTCTAGAGGTTCTGTTTTTGTTTGTTTTATTTCTTCCATCTTACACATCCCCCTTATCATGCTTACAGTTTTCACTTAGCTCACTTAAATCTATATTCTTTTCTAACTTCTTTTTTACTTTCTCCTTTTTCAGACTTATAACTGCTCTTAATTCTTCATCCTTAAGAGACCAAGGCTTGGTGTTTATCTCATTATCTACATTTACACTTTCTACAACTTTTGTAAACTGTTTTTTCTTAATAGGTGTTGATGTAGTAATTTCCAGGTCTCCTTTAGATACACAGCCTTTTCTTAATTTAGTCCCCTTTTTTTTTTTCTTTCTGGACTGTTGAGACTATTTTACCACTTCTGATATTCATTTTCTAAGATAAAACTTTCCAATAAAAGTACACAAAACAGATTCTTAGATGATTTAGATAACTCTAAGAGCACACTGATGTCCTATACACTTTAAACTAATCTTGAAAGACTATCCAATCAGATGATCAAAGCTTTCAAGTAAAATCAATCTCCCTCATATTAATTAGCCTGAATGGCCAATTTGCACAATAGAACAAAGAAAACAGTAAAAGCAAGCAAAACAGTCTGTTCAAGTCCCTTAGATGTTTTGTGGGGGTCTCTAAACAAGTTCTTTCCCCCTTCCCATTTTTTCCTTTTTCTTTCTTTCAATAAGGACTCTTTTCCTTTCACTCCAAGATCTTGTAATATGTTCTTGATCATTCCTAAGATTTCCAGAAAGTCTCAATAGGTCTTAATAGTCTCAATAGTCTCAAAAGTCCCAGATGTTCCAATTAGCCCAATAGCCCTCATAGTCCCACTCTGTAATTACAGTTCTCCAATGTCTTTACCATGGGGAAAGTGGAGCCAGAAGCAAATTAAATTTTTATCTCACACAATAATAGACCCAGACTCTCTTCTATTTGTAGTGGAAATAATTGTGCCAGCCTCTGCAGAGAAAAAAGCTGAGGTTTTCATAACTAAGTGGCCAGAAAAAAGAAAAAAAAAGATAAAATCTTAAATCCCTGAATGGGCAAGTTATACTAAATTAAGCATTAAGGCTAGTAGTACAGCAGCAAATACCACTTAACACATTAATTGCACAGTTAGAAAACCAGACTTTGGATCTAGATCTATTACTTTTCAGCAAATTTCATAAGTTTAACAGTTCAGCCAGTATAAAAGGAATAAAATGTATCAAAATTTGACAAGACATCGATAAAAATCTAGTTTATTTATATGTTTATATGTTCCAACCTAACCTCACAATCTATTGTATCTACTCAATCAATTATTTATATATTTCTATGTCCCAACCCAACCTAATCTTACAATCTATTATAACTGTTAAATCAATTATTTCAATTATGGCAAGTAGAGAAATAAAATGCCAAAGGGCTAGCTCAGCAAAAATAAGGCAATACAATCAGTAAAGAAAAGTGTCACTTACACATGTCCCGATGTTTAAAATGGAAAAAAAAATCAGAGAATACTAGTACAGCCATCCATTTGTTTCTGTGTGGATAACATTAAATACTTTTTATCCTGCTATGCCCCAGTAATTAGCTTTAATCAACAAGCTACGTTCCGGGCGACCGATGTGTCGACAGCCTTGTATGTTTAATTTAGCTGGATCCCCGAATTTACTTTAAGCACTCATGCGATAACCATAAATGAGCAAATGAGGAGCCGAGGATAAATACAGCTTACTGCAAAAAAAGGTAAAAAACAGCCCAATCTTTAGCTAAAATTAAGAGGAAATTATTCCCTTTAGAGACATTTGCTGCAGTCGTGTTCCACACAACTTTTCAGCTTTCAACAGAGAATGTCATCCGTGTTTACCAAAGATGTCAGAGCGTGTGCTCTAATACCTTACTAGCTATACCATGTGACCCAAATGTACTCAGAAGCCCGGGAAAAAAGGAAAAAAACAAAACCCGGTAAAATTACAAGCAGTATTAGAATGTGATTAGATATGATATTAGGATATGATTAGATATAATTAGATTAAAAGGGTAGACTATCCCTATAAACTTACCCAAATTAAGCTAAGCTAAGCCTTTTAAAGCAGAATACCCCCTTTTTTCCCCAGACAACAGTCAGTGTTATACTATACTAGGCATAGGCTATATACATCATACAGTATATAAAAATGCAAGGTGAACGGAATACAAAAATGAGCAATAACCAAATGCTCTGGTTATAACAAATGGTTAAAATAAATGATAAATAAAACCCAGCACATATAAAGAGGGACTTTTTTTTTAACTTCCCTCTTCAAACTTCAGCTAGATAGCGAAGTAACCATGTTTCTTTCTTTTACTCCAAAGAATAACAATCACATCTTCTACCCCGGTGTTATCACTGTCACTGGGCTGGCTCCTTCCCTCTCGCCGAACCCCCCATGGGGTTCTCCACTTTTCACATCCAGCTTGAGGCTTCACTAGCGCCTGCACTCCAACAAGCTGAAAGGTAGAGAGCAGGAATGAAGGAACCAAAAAGACAGTCGCACAAGATAGCTTAGAAAGGCCATTCAAAAGTCAAGTATGGGTCCCAGAACCATTAGTTCTAGGCAACGCTAGCATACCTTTACTAATTAAAAACACAACATAGAATGGCTCCTGCCTCCTGCACTTCTCTACAATGCAGCAGAGTATAGCGGCTCTGTCTCCATTGGGCCCCAATGTCAGAGATGCTGGCACAGGAAATTGTAGACCTTTGAGCAACAGGGCAGTGGAAATAGTGCCAGAGACAGAACAGAACACATGGTTTTTATTTATTTAGTTTTTATTTACCAGGTAGATGCACTAAACAAAACATTTTCCTATTTTCAGGCACAGCCTGGGAGATCACAACAGTGGAGAGTGACATAACAGTGAACACAAATCCAAAGAGGTCTATACAAATTGCCTAGAGGTAATACAGAGAACTAAACCAAAAACATGATATACGGCAAGCATGACGCAAGGTACAAGGGTAAGATGCAACAATAAAAGACAAGTAACAAGTACAGGGGTAGGTTTCATACATTTAGAGTTGGTAATAAGCAGTACAAAATATACACAAGTGTTGTAACTCAGAGAATTTACTACTGGTCATATGCAACATATGAACATGTACATGTTGAGGTCATGAGTAGGAGGGCGCGATATCCACTCTTCAACACACGGCTGGTTGGACACAGATGGACCATAGTTGGGATGGAGTTCTCAGATTGTAGAGGTGGAGTAGTCCTACTACATCTTAGTTCCAAAGAAATCAGGGGGCATGCACCCTATTCTCAGCCTCAAACATCTTAACAAATTCATGAGTCGAGAAAAATTCAAAATAGAGGATAGTGTATGGGCAACAGTGAACAACAACACTGTTGTTCACTTTGAGAGGTTGCCTTGACAACCAAGAGAACCTCGAGAGCAAAACTCTTGAAGTTTTCGGCTGGCATGAAAACCTCGAGAAGTGAACAACAGTGTTGTTGTTGTTCAATGTTGCCCATACACTGTCTTTTATAGTGCATAGGCAACAGTAAATCGAAAACAGCTTGTGCCTTCCTCCTCGGTCGTGCTGTAATGTCTGAGACCTGTCCCCCTCCCCACCACGCCGTGTACAAACACTCCACTCATTGCCGGTCCACAGCTGGTGTACTACTATGTGCCAGCAAAGATTTCAAAGAAAACAGCACTTACTAACTCCTCCTGTGCCTTCGGCTAACTGCTGTTCATTCTGTGACCGCCGACAAAACCGCGAGTTGCACATGCGCACATGTGATCCGTGCTGTTGTACCATCGATGTGACGTACCCCACGATGGTACAACAACATCATGACGTCACATCAATGGTACAACAACTCTAGGAAAAGCTAGATTTCCGATGAATACAACGTTCTAACATGCACTATAGGATTTCTCTGGGCTTTCTGCTACCCTTAACACAAAAGAATCAGCCACTCCACAGCATGACATGCTATGTCTAAACAGCCTTATACAAAAATTGAAAAAAGACAGCACCGTCCACCGAAGTAGCTGCTAAAAAATGTTTATTATATCATTACAATAAGCATTTGTCAATGCTGAGAGTTCGCTGTTGGTATTGCTCTTATACATGTCTCCCCATATTTCTCTCTGTATATTCCTCTGTCTTGCATTTTAAGGGTGGGCATTACAGTTGGAAATTCTAATGTCCCAGGTGTTTGTTGGAATTTTTGCTCCAGATTTTCAACATGGGCTTTTTGGGACTTCACCTCATGAACAGAGCCAGTATAATTTTGTTACTCAATCCCAAATGGTGATTTTGCATGGCAAGTGTGCTATTCAGTGCCACAGGTGTGAAAACACATTTTGGACAGGATGTGAAAATGACAGCTGTACTGTTCATGAGGAGGTGTGAAGAAATGGCAATGTTGAAAATCTGGATTGAAAATCTTAAAAATTGATGATGTTATGAGCGTGCGTAGAAACTGCACAACAAATGTTCATAACGCAGTCATTTTTGGAATTTTTTTCACCAAAATTTGCAACAAGGGCTCTTTGGGACCCCATCTCATGAACAGTGGCACTGTTGTTTTGTTAATTGGTCTTGAAAGGTAATTCCATGCAGTGACCGGGAAACCACCTTTCGGGACAGAGAAATGAAATGACAGGGACTGTGTTCATGAGGTGGGGTCTCAAGAAGCCCATGTTGAAAATCTGGGACCAAAACTCCCCAAAATGGCTGCGATATCAACCTAAATTGAAAACCCCCCATTCACTGTCATTATAGGACTTACCATAATTTCTTCAGTTTGCAGTCATCTTTTGAAGAGTGCAGACGTGTTTCTGGTCCACTGAAGATCATTGCTCCCAACCTCCAGAGGTAAGTATGGGTGAGGGGCGGTGTGGGGAGGTGGGGTACGCAGAAGAAGGGTGTGGGTTGGGGGCTGGCGGCAACGACGAGGGACTGTTTTCTGTCTTTTCAGGTTAAAACAAAAGACTTCGTGGGTCTGGTTTCTTTTTTTACAGTCTGCGGCCTGCTCCACATGGGTGGGAAAAACCATAGATCCCAAGTATCAACAACTGGAGTGCTGGTCACTGGGACTGAGCAGGGTGGGGGTTGCCGAGTTGGGGGGGTGTCGGTGGGGGCCGCTTGGAAAATTATTAATGTGACCTAAAGCTATGTAAACCCATCCCAGTGATTGTTTATTAACATTCTGGTTACATCTCTTCTTCACACTGGTTCATCCACAATTTCCCCTTAGCAATCCCCCCACAGTTCATTTTACTTCCATTTGCTTCAGTCCTAGGCTGTAAAATTGGTCAGAGACCTCACTGAACCCCCACATCATCTCAAGCCTCAATGGTTTGTCCTATAGACTTTTTTTGGTTTTTACAGTTAGGAGCTTCTACTAAGTCATTGTTTTACAAGCCAAAATATGCCTCCCTCCCAAATCAGTGTAGTTCATCTGCACCTCGAGTAAAGTCAGTCACCAAAAGAAATCGGTTATGGCTACTAGACACTGACAGAGTGCAGTTTAGAAGAGAATGTTTCAAATGTCTTGTAGCCATAACAGAGTTAGAAGCACCCTTTTAAAAGACCAGGCTCAGGCATTAAGAGAACAGTTCAGCATCGATCGGGCCTTACCAAACACCAGGGTTTCCTTTGGCTGCACGCATGGCCACCGCCTGGATCAGTCCACTCTCACTGAAAGGCAGTTCAAGAATGCTGCTTCCCCCTCTTGGCAATGACGTCTGCCATGCCAGGCTGCTCCTCTATGACCTGCTGCTCCTCCTCACTATTTAAGCCCCCCACCTCATTCCTGGATGACGCCTCGTGGTTGGACATCACCGCAATGGTTTTACCAGCATTAAAAACTTTAAAAAACTAAATTTATGACACAAAAACACACTGCTGCAAGCAGCTGCTCTGGTCCTTGTCTCTCTAGCCTGCTTAAAATAGGTCTGCACACACACAGGATATTCCGCTGCCACTGTGAGAGGCCAGGCCAGGAAATAGCTCATTCTGTGCAGACACAGAGGGCAAACTGAGGACTTAGAGGGTCTGCCAGGCAACTGTGTGTGTGTGTGGGTGAGAGGGATTGGTATTGATTTTTCAAGTCAGACCCATGAAATGCGGGTCACTCAGGGGTGTAGCCAGGAATTTTAGATCTATACACCTAGTGGACTCAGTGCTAACCCCCCCCTCATTGTCCATGTCATGCTACCCCTCCCCCACCACTGTCTATGTGCTGTCTGTGCACCCTCCGTGTATACAGCCACAACTACAAAACTTGGACAATTTTAATTTAAACATTTGATTATTAAATGCTGTTTGCACCATACTGTTAGTGGATTTCTCTGTATTTCACAGCCAGAACAGAAATACAGAGAAATCTAATAATAGTATAAAGAACTGCATTACCACCGTGGAATGCACAGTGTGCGCTTTCCATGTGCACTGCACATATTGTATGGTGAAAAACTGCATTTTAAAATCATAATGCTTAAAATAGGTTAAGTGATAACAATGGAGTGGACAAATAAACACTTGCTAAAATAAAAACAGAGGAGACAAAAGCATTTTAACATGCATTATCACAGTTCTCTTGGAAGGACTGTAACACTACAAGGGCTGGCAATCCATCTTGCTCAGTGTACACAGCCACAACTACTTCACTTGGCCAATTTTAATTTAAACATTTCAGATTCAGATTCAGATTATTTTATTATTTAAAAGGATATATTAAACATACATTTGTTGCATCCAAAATTAGTCACATTTTTAAATATATAAATATACAATTACATGACATTAAACATCATTTAATTAACATGACAATATTATTGACTTATAGTATCATATTGCATCTAAATCAGAATTTAGTATAAAAAAATCTTGCCAAACCATACATATACTTAATTTCATTCATTCTTAACAGTGTCTTAATAACATCATCACCCTGCATCACAGTTAATGGATTAAGCCATTTCCTTCTGTTTTCTTGCCATATTACACATTCAGTTAATACATAAACAATTACTGCACCCTTTTTGGTGTCACAATTACAATTTTTCATATTCGCCCCATATAGTTTGTTATGTAGGTTAAAAAATGTGTTACCCGAAGTAGCCAGCTTTATCACACATAACAAATCCCTATGTTTAGAATTGTCACGTTTTACCAAATACTTCTCAAGGCCCCAGTTAATTTTGATGCTAGAATATAACCCTAACACATGAATCCTTCCCAAATCTTCTTGCACTGCAGTATCTTTTAACCTTACAATTACTTCGTTCACAAATAAATCAGTACTATTAACCACTTTTTCATTCCAAATATTCACAAAGCCAGCCTTTGTTAACACAATATTCAACATTTCAAACCACCCACTGTTTAGCCCATTTACAAGTTTATTTATGAAATCACACCAACACATCCTTGGGAGCCTATCCTCCTTCATTTTTAATATTTTACTTAATCATTTTATAGCATGAATCACAATATTTGTTTTAATAGGTAATGACCCTGTTTCTAATCTCATAAAGCTAGCAGGACAATCTCTGGGTAGATTCAATGTTGTTCTCAAAAATGAATTCTGAATCA
This sequence comes from Neoceratodus forsteri, assembly GCA_016271365.2. Classification (NCBI taxonomy): domain Eukaryota; kingdom Metazoa; phylum Chordata; order Ceratodontiformes; family Ceratodontidae; genus Neoceratodus; species Neoceratodus forsteri. The sequence continues at coordinate 1,554,399,534 of CM057450.1, forward strand.
CTTATTTATTATACTTCTCCATATAGAGCCCCCATATTTCACTTCCACAAAGCAGCTGACATATACTTTTCGCATCAAATGTTTTCTTTAGGGCTACAAATGAATTGTCTGCAAATTTATAAGCAAAGCTTTTAATTGTGCTAGAAGCATTAAATGCATTAGACTTGACCTCCACAACATGCTGTATCCAGGATGCTTTTTTACCAGTAATTACCCACAAGTATCTATATTCTGTGATTTCCTTAATGTTACTGTTCCCAATTATCCAATATTTACTACTTTTCTTATTTTTTTGTCCAAATACCATAATTTTTAAATTTATTTACATTCAGTTCCAAATCTAAAGCACTCAATGACTCCATAATAATTAGCATTGCCTTTCACAGACCTAATGGTGTTTGGGCAATCACTATCACATCATCTGCGTATAAAAATATTTGGATTAATGCATTGTTTTCTTGGGTGCAAAAGTATCTATCAACAAAATGTTATTTATCAGTGTTTCTATATATAAATTAAATAACAACGGTGCCAACAGACAACCCTGTTTCACCCCTCGAGAAACTTTAATTTCCTTAGACACCACCCCATCTTGATCTTATCTAATATTTGCTATAGTATCTGTATGTAACCTTTTTGAAATAGCTAACAGATGTTAGTCAATTTTTAAATGATCCAATATATTCCATAACTTTTTTCGATTTACCTGATCGAATGCTGATTTAATATCTATAAAACCAACATACAGAGCTCCTTTTTTGTCCCTCACATAATTATCAAGTAAATAAACATAAAGACCAAATCCATAGTTCCACATTCTTTCCTAAAACTGCACTGAAATTTTAAATACATTAATTTTCTTCTACCCAGATAAGTAACCTTTCTAAAATCATTCTAGAATAGACTTTCTGTGATACAGGCAACAAAGTTATAGGGCAGTAGTTTTTCAGGTCCTGTTTATCTCCTTTTTTGTAAAGGGGGACAATTATTCCCTTATTCCAAGCTTGAGGCAGCCTAAGGGTAGTATTTATGTTATTGAACACTTGTGTAAGAATATTTGCCCATAATTCTAAATTATTATGCAATGACTCCACAGGGACACCATAACTATCAGCAGCCTTGTTCTCTTTTTTTTTTTGCACACTTATTGCATTTTTTACTTCCTCAACACCAAAGGTAAAAATGGGGTCATTGCACATAATCTTTAAACTTTCTTTCTCTCCTTTATTCACATGACAAACTTCCCCATCAAAACTGTAAATATTCTTAAAATGTTTGATCTAAATATCCTCAGAAATCATACCTACAATATTATATTGCACATTAACTTCACTACACCCATAGGCAACTAAGGTCCAAAATGACTTCATATCTTTATTCACAATACTATCTTGCAGTTCTTCCCACAGACTTTTCCTATAGTTTGCCTTTGTTTCCTTTATTACAAATCTGTATTCTGTTTTCGACAGTTTAAAAGCCCTCAAGATGTCTATTGTTGGTTGTTTTAGTCTTATTTTACTAATTATTTCATTCCTCAGTATGAAACAATTTTTATCATACCATTGGTGTTCTGCTCCAACATTCAATATTTTTTCTGGGCTTTTCTGTTTACTTAAAGGGTCAACAACAATACTGTAGATATTAGCTCATCATACAACTCAATCCTACCTTCCCCCTCTCTAAATAAGTAGATGTACACTTGCTTACTATACTTTCTACTTGTCTACTACTAATTAAATTATCCATTGTTCATTTTGTAAATCCATTCCACTTAATCCTTTTACCATGCAAAATACACATATGCATATCTGCATGGTATTCAGCTCTCATATATTTTTTTTTCACTTCTACATTAATATCAATATCACATAAAAGAGGGAAATGATGGCAATCCCATAATCTCATTACTTTGAACGTCTTTACCAAATTATAATCAGAAGCTTCAACCAAACATAAGTCCAAAACACTCCCACCATTTTTTGTCAGAAATGAAAATTCTCCAATCCGATCTCCCTTAGTTCTTCCATTCAGCAATCTGAAACTATATTTTTCATAAAATTGTATAATACTCTCGCCATTTTTTGACACTGTTTTTACCTTAGAGAATCTTTTTGCTATATTCAATACATCATCAATACACCAGTCCCCAGATTGTTCTTCTATCATGTTCCCCACATGGGCATTACAATCCCCAGCTATAATTATCTTCACCCCTACAAATCTTCCTTTAACTGACTCTAGCCTAGTTCCTATCATATTCAACACAGTATCGTATTCATGTACTTTTAAATTTGGAGGAATAAAAATATTGAAAAATGCTCATATACAAACTTCGTTTGCAATAATGATATACACAAAGTAATTAGAGACCACACTAGCCTTCAATACTGTATATTTCAGGGCAGTATCCAATAAAATCATTAAACCGCCTTTAGGGCGACCAAATCTTTCATCTCTTCTTGCATCCATTGACCGACAAGTATAGCCAGTGAATGCAGTAATTTCCCCCCTTTTTAACCATGTTTCCTGTAGAAGGAGTATAGGATTTTTTTTAGCCATATCAAACAGTCTTTATCTAATAATTTCTCTTTCAAGCCTGCCACATTCCAGCTAAGTAGATCTATAAGACTTTTATCTATAGTCTCCAACTCTGGTCAATTTGTCACTTTCTGCAAACTCAACATGCTTTCACTGCTAACAATGCTTACTGAATCTGCCACTTCCAGCATAACACTTCCCTCTGTTTGTTCATCTGTCTCTAAACATCTGAACTATTAATCCTAGTCCCCAATTGTCTTCTACCTCTTTTGTTAAACACTTCTCCTTCCCATTTTCCTATATTATACATTATCTCATTTGGTGTCATGTATGCTGTTATCCTTGGTTGTCTATAGCTATTTACATCCTTACTTTTCCTTCCAGCTTCACACCTTATCCCTTTATCACTCTTTCTATCCTGTCTGATCTGTAGTTCCTGGCTTTCCCTTATGGTAACATCAAATAAAATGCCCATTCCAGAAAATTTCTCTTTATTTGTCAAGATCTTCCTCCTTTTATCCCCATCTTTAAGAACTACAGAAACCCAGCCTTTAGCTGGACTGACTTTGTATCAATAAGTCAATTTAAAATCTTGCCATGTCACTTTATGCCCCATAATACCTTTAAGCAAATTATAAACTGCTAATTTCAGGGTATAATTGTTCTCATTTTTTGATTTTGGTAGCCCATACACAAATAATGTAGGCAACAAGTCACCTTTGACTATTCTTTCGTTTTTCTGATTCTTCTGATAATCTATCACTTTTAGCCTGTTTTCCCTTTTCAAACCTTACTCTTTTCTCTGATATTAAATCCACCTTACTTGCCTTAGCCAACCTTTCCTTTTCTTCCTTTTTATTCTTTCTCATTTCATCCTGTCTTGCTACTTTCTCCTTTATTTGCACATTCATATCAGATATAGATCTTGCCTTTTCTTCTTCAATTTGTCTTTTCATTCTGTTTAAGTCTTGAACTAAAAGATCAATTTCTTTTATTTCATTTTCAGCAATTTCCTTTGTTATAGTTTTTATTGACTTGAATAACCCTTTCTCTTTTACATTATCTGGGCTTTCTACATTACTTACTATATTAGACCCATTATTATTTCTATTTCCATCCAACTTGTCCCTAACTAAACACTCATTCTCTGCTTCTTGCTTTTTTCCCTTACACCCACATTCACATATATTATTGTTGTTGTTATTAACATACAAATCCATAAATACACAAAAAAGGGTGACCAGTTCCAAGAGTTGAATGTTACTAAAATGTTGTTCTTTCTTTAAATCCAGTAAAGTTTTAAGCACTAGATCATTCCCATCTCCACCTTCCACCTCAGTTTTGCCAAAATGACAGGGGCTTCCCTTCCCTTCTTCATCTAAATTAATTTTCTCCACTACCGAGTTATCTCTGACTTGTAACTCTTTCTGCAACACTTACTTTTTTATTTCATAATTTCATGATTTATTGACTCATTAATGTTATAATCTTTAATATATGGAGACAAAAAAAATTCATAGTTTTCTAAATAGGTTCCTTGTTTACCATCCTGCTTTTCCAATTTGTTAGTTGGACTTAACAAACAGATTGGCTCGTTAGCTATACATTCATCCCCTGGGTTTAACTCCCCCTTGTCATTTAGCAAAACACCACTAGGCCTCAAATTAATAATCATCTCAGCATCTCTTTCAAAGTCATTATATCCAACATCTTTCTCCACACTCCCTTCCAATATTAATCAAGTCAGAAACATGTAATTCAGGACCAATACCACTAATTTTGTTTTCACCTTTTGATATTTCCACATTTTCTTCCTCATCCTCCAAATTCCTAATATAGTTCATTAGAAGGTGAGTACATGAATAAACCACCTCATTCTGTGTTATTACAGGAGATGATGTCATTTTGGAATCAAACTGTTTCCTCATTACCTTCTTATTCCCTCTTAACACAATATGTTTTTCTTGACGATTTAAAAAATGTGTAATTTTATTCAGATCCCCCTTATTCTTTGTTTTTTGTAGTATCTCGTTCTTTTTACTTTACTGTTTTTTTCCTTTTTCTGCATTTTTTTAACTGCAGCATTCATCCTTTAACAACTATCACCCTATATTGTAACCATCTATAACCCACACCCCATACAATATATCAGGCTACAAGAAATAAATGTTAAAACTGGCAGACTACTTAACCAACCAAACACAGATTTAAATGCACATAGCTCTATATCTATACAATTAGAACACTTAAAACACTATGCAAGTACACACTTAAATATAAATAGCACAGGTGCACCACAAACAAGGGCAAGTCCATAAAACAAAAAGGTTTGATGTTCTCCAGGTGACTGGCTTAACTTCTGATTCTTGATGAGGTGCGAATTCACATTTTAAACCTCCTGATTTCAAAGGGGTTAAACAGCGCTAAATCTTCCTTTTCCTACACTAAAACAGAAAGAAAACAAGTTTCCAGTGATCATAAAAACTATAATAAATAATAACATTCCAATACCATACACTTAACAATTCAGGAATTATTTATGCAAAAACTACCACATCAATCATTATTTCATACACTCCAGAAAAAAGGAGTCCACAATGACCCACAAAACTATTTTCACTTACTTGCACAAACTGAATCCTTTTCCAGCATGCAATCCATGAACCACGATCCACAGTTAAGCAACTCTATCAAACATTCTGCATGGCTCCTGAGTTAATTTCAGTTTAGTTCATGCAATAAATTGCTGTTATCGCAGGAATGCCAAGGAGAAAAATCAAAGGCCTCGAGTAGCATAAGTAGCATAGATATGCCACAAACAAACAACGCACTTAAAACTTTTAGGCTACCCGAGTTAAAAACCCTTTTAGTATGCTATGTCTCCCACCATGCTTCAGCGTATCAGCACCTACTGTACTCATGGCTTGGACTCACCTCTGACTGTCAACCGTTTGAAACCATTTGAAACTACACTAACACAACCCACATAAACGTCCTTTTTAACTTCAGCTTCAACAACCTTGTGGGCTTTAATTAAACAGTTAAATCAATTAAAACAGCCTCAGGTTCAACATGCTTTCTTATTATTATGATACTGCACAGGTGTAACAGCTGTAACCTTTGGTTGATTCACTAATTACCAGAACTGATAAAATGATACAATAGTAAATTGTCCTACTAACAGGGGTTTTCTAGTTAGTCTTAAAGGCTATTATGCCCCTCTCTTTCAATTACACTTCTAATTAAATAGAAAAAAAAATTAAAGAACAAATAAATAAAACAAAAACAAAACAGAAACAATGTAAAGGAATATAAAAGAAAAAAACAAACAAACAGGGTAAAATAAAATATAAGAAAATGTAAGTATAAAAGAACTGACAAAACCAAAAAAGTTATCTTTGGTAACTGTTGAACATGGATGGCAAAATGTACATGACACAAATCTATGCACCCCATGTAGCCCTTATCTCATATATACTACAATATAGCTAAAAATACAGGCAGCACATCTATTATTTATTTTAACTAAAAACCCAATAAAATGCAAGTCAACACAGATAGAGAGAATACACAAAACAAATAAAATGCTGCGGCTCTCCAGTCTGTTGTTCACTGCTCCGAACGGCTTCTGTAAATTTCTTCTTGCAGACCATCAGCCCTTTCTGGAGGAAATCCAGCCACCGGATGGCATTTTTTCCATTATTCGGTGTTCAGTCCCACTCTTTAGTCTTCGGTCTTCAGTCTCTCCTTCACTCCCCCTCTCTTCTCCACCACCTTTCTTCCCTCCAGGAGTCCACCATCAAATCACCACTGCAAGATAAAGAAAACAATGGGCAGACCACGCAGGGACAAAGGACCACAATAAGTTCTACTGGAAAGGGAAATAAATACACAGGCAACGGTGAAATACCTGTTCTAAAGCAAAAATAAGCTTTTTATCCCCCTGCTTCTGAATCTTCCTCCACAAGAATCCAAAACGTGTAGCAGTCGTCTGTCTCTCACTCTCTCTTCACCTCGGGTCCTCTGCCAGACATCAGGGTCAAAAAAGCAGGTCCTATGAGGAGCACGTCAAATCACTGAACAGATACTCTCTGGAGACACCGTACTCTAGATTTCAGTTCTGGCTGTGAATAGGTAAAGCAGTCATATGTAAGTTTTTGTTTGAGTTTGATGTCATCACTTGGCCTGTTTTCGACATTTGATTTTTAAATGCACTGTGCATTCCTCAGTGGTAATGCAGTTCTTGTTTATACTATTAGTAAACTTCTCCATGTTTCAGTTCTAGCTGTGAATAGTAGTACTATTCACAGAACTGAAATAAAGAGAAAGCTACTAATAGTATAAACAAGAACTGCATTACCACCGAGGAATGCACAGTGCATTTAAAAATCAAATGTCGAAAATAGGCCAAGTGATGACATCAAACTCAAACAAAAACTTAAATACAATCAGATGAAGCAGATGCATTTTTCACATCTGTTCTTGCAGTTGGAAAGACTATAACACTGCAATATCCAAGCAAAAATTAAGCACTTTAACATAAATAGTGACAGTAGTAGACAGTCAGTATATTGCTTTACGCCTACCTAGCCTATGAACACTACGCAGCAAGACTTAAGCAGAAACTGAGCATTTTTAACATTGGACTTGTCTGTTGGTAGTAAGTTTGCCTTTTCAAATAACACAGTTAGAAATATTGAAACACAGGTTTCAATATTTCTACTGTGTTATTTGAGATGCCGCCAGCACAATCACAACAAATCCCTGAGTCTGTCTCATACCAAGTAACTGTTCAAAATAAATCAGAAATAAAAACAGTGGCAGTGCAACTGTAGAAATACCTGTGTGATCCAATGAAAAGGCTGTTTGCTGCTGGTCTCTCAGTTGCTCCGCAGCACTCCTTTGAGTCCGGTTGCTGCAGCGTCCGCACACCCGACTCCAGAAAAAATAAAAACGGGCCAGACAGAATCCAGAGATTCTGTAAAAGTGGTGCTCCTCTTGCCACTTGTTGCAAACTGCAAATGCAGAAGCCAAGCAGCAAACACGACCATCACGGTCACCTCACCAAGGCTCCACAGACACGGTCTGGGTAGGTCAATTTAAAACAAGTTCCTCTCTTGAGCCCAACTCCTCCAAATCCACTCGAACGAGCAGGCTGCACTTAGTCTGACCAGGCAACCCCACAGGTATTCAGGCAGCTCGTTGCAGCTGGGAGGGCTCAGGGGCCCTGGTGGCTGGCTGTGCTGCTGAAGAACAGTCAGGTTTTGGCAGCAGGCAATCTCCTACAACTGCTAATGTTACTACTCGATGGTTCTCCTCGGGTTGCACTCAGGCTGGACATAGTCTGCTGTGTCGGTCTTCCAGTGTCCATTTTCCTCAGCTTAGGTCTTCTCGCCAATACAGCAACAGTGCACTACTGTTCGGGGGCATTTAAACAGGGCGCCCCTACTGGCCACACCTCTTACCTGAGGCTGCAGCCAATCACGGAAGTGCAGTATGGCATGGACCTGATTGAGAAATTCAGGTATAACTTATACCTGAATTTCTCAATCAGGTCCGCGTCTATGCTAAGTCAGCAAATTGATCTCCCCCCCCCCCAACAAAGCAAACAATAGTGCTGCAACTTGTACTTCCTTTAGTAGGTGTTGATAGCATGGAGTACAAAAGTTAGTTAAGTTCTGGGCCAAGGACAACAAATTGGAATGAAATACATGGTTAGTTACTGTGAATGCCAAAACACAGCGCCCATGCACTTTTTAAAATAGCGGGACTTGCAGCAGCTCCCTGTGTCTCTGCCACTTGGTGTGTGTCTGCAACACAAGCAAAGCTCTTCTTCTGGGCTGTGGCATCTGTGAATCTATGATAAGGGTTACATACAACCACTGGCGTTGGGGGGGGACAAAAAAAACAAACATTCTGTGTACTGTGCACCCTTGTGTAGCAGGTGCTGAAACTAACAAGTATGGTCTCTCTCTCTCCTGCTACTGTCTTAACTGGATGTTACCGGGGGAAATACACAGTCTCTGCTAGAAGAAATGAGGATCCATGGCCAGGTGGGTAGGGAGCTCTGACTACTGTGCGGGGAACACGGCTGTTCGTGGGGCACGTGGTTGGATAGTCCGATAGTGGGAGGTACAAGGTGTTTAACAACCTACTGCTCCCGCCTGCACTGTTACCAGGGGAATTCATTGCCACAGTGGTGAAAAGTGAAAGATCCTTGATAGTAACCTTCATTCGCCACTGCTGCATAAAACCCTAAATATCCTTTAAAATATATTTGCACTAATGTGGGAGTGAATTGACGGGGGAAGGGTTGGGCATGGAGCAAGTTTGCAAGGAGCGGGTTGTCAGGAGTGGGTTTTCATGGAGTCAGTTGTTGGGAGCGAATTGACATGCGCCTGGGCTTTTGCTACCCCTGCTATTTTTAGTAAGTATGCGTATGGCTTCCTACGCCCTTGGGGTCACTTGGGGGGAATGAGAAACGTTAGAAATGGACAGCAGGATGTGGTGAAGGCGTCACGATGCAGTCAGCTGTTTGCTCTGCAGTGACCTGTGGCTGAAAGGAAAAAGCTGGCTCCTGATTGGCGCAGCTTTTTCTTTTCATGTGCAGACCACTGAAGGCAAAACAGCGTCAGGACCAGCTTGACCGAGGATTGGTGTGATGCTGTCGAGCCCCATGCAGAGCACTCTGCATTGGACAGACAGTGTCACACCCCTCAAAGCCTACTCTCCCAAGGAGTTCAACGTGCAAGCGCGAATTCAAAAAGTGCAAAGTTACTTTCAGTAAAGTGCATTTTGAGTCTATGAGGATGCCAACACTATAGCTCAAAAAGAGGCCTGGCCAGTTTTGCGCATGTGTGCATCATCAGAGAGCATTAAAGATAGAAGGATATACTAGAACAGGACCTCCTTAGAAACTTATGTCAGAGTAAATCAGGTTCCTTGTGGACTAGAGTTTTAAAAATTGCCTGGATAGGGACAGGCGAGAGAGAGAGATGAGTTCATGAATGAGTGAAAGATGGCAATGCAAAAGGTCTTTGATTTTTCAGGAATATATTATTAATGATTATATAAGACAACAGGAAGAACTATAGCCTAAACTGGATTTAAAAGAAGCAGCGGTGGCAACATCCAAAAAAGGCGAGAAAATAAAAACAACAAAAATTAAAAAAATACATTTTACTTTTTGTAATGATATAATAAACTTTTGTAGCAGCTACTTTGGAGGAAGGTGCTGTCTTTTTTGATTTTCATTTCTCTCTCTGCTACCATACCTGAAACCTCAGGACTGGCTGGCATCCCTGGATATGCTAGATGCATTTCAGCATATACTGGTGCACCTCAACTATCACAGATAACCCCATTTCATTGTGCTATGGTTGCCTTACCAAGTCAGAGTCCTGCCCGTTGAGCTTTCCTCAGCATCACAAGTCTTTACAAAGTGCTTTGCAGTACTTGCAGCATACCTGAGAAAATTGGGACCCCAAGTCTTCCCCGTATATGGAAGACTGGCTAATTTTAAGACCGTCCAGACAGGAGATGGAACAGGCAGTAGCCACTGCCTCCCACGTCCTAACTTTAATGGGAGTCCTGCTGAACCCAGACTGGTCTCAGTTTGAACCCTCCCAGAATTGTTGTTCATAGGAACTGTTTTGGACAAAACCCAGGCCTGGGTTTTTCTTCCAGAAAGCAGACTATGAGCAATACTGTGAATGGCGTGCTACATCATGGAACGCTAAACTGTGCAAGCCCACTGCATGCAACATATGTCAGGTCCAATAGCTTCCTCAGCATTCACAGTACCCCTGGCAGGGCTACATATGAGGGCAACCTAATGGATGCTCAGTTCACAGGGGTCTCAAGCATCACACCCTCAGTTACCCTATCCAGGTAAGGTCCCTGACATGGTGGTCAGTGGAAGAAAACCTCCTCCAGTGCTTCTTTTTTTCTCCGCCAGAGCCAGAAGTGGTTCTTACAACAGATGCCGCCCTGTTGGGGTGGGGAGCCCACTGCCAGGGCCTTCAGACACAAGGAATCTGGGATCCATCAGAGACTCATCTTCACATCAGTTTTGTACAGTCTGCAAGCCTTAGTGGACTCAGTCAGCCACAACACAGTCCTCCTCTAGACAGACAACACGTCTGTCATGTATTATGCCAACAAACAGGGAATCACACATTCTGGTATGCCATTCGAACAACAACAATTTGAGATTGAACGACATTACAGCAATAATTAACTATTGCCGCTGTAACGTCTGGGGGTCTTGCACCCCCCTTCCCGAATCAACTCTGACTCGGAGTTGATTATCTTTATTACGGGGGGAAGAGACCCCCACATGTGGGGTTCAGTGTACTGTACAAAGTCCCCTGAAAGAAAAGTAGCTTTCTTCGGACAGGTTTATGCCAACCACAATTGCAGTCAACAGAAATCCATCACTGTAATGTCGATCGACAACTTTGTTGTTGAACCGGCATCATGGATCCGCACATTCTTACCCTCTCTGCAGGGAGGCGATGAGAGTGTGGGATGATGCCTGGAGCAGGGGATCCTGCTCCAAGCAATCTGTCTAGCAGGAGTCCAGAACATTCTGGCAGACAAGCTCAGTTGACTAGAAGCAGATCCTCATGAACCAGCTCCAGATGTCATGAGATCGTTATTCGATGAGTGGGCTGCCCCAGATATGGATCCTTCTGAGTCCCCACTCAATGTCAAACTGCCTCGATTCTGCTCCTAAAATGCAGGACATGGTGCTTTCTGTCAGAATGCATACAGACTGCCATAGCAAACTCTCTGTATGCATCCCCTCCAGTCCCTCTCATCCTGAGAGTGTTAATCGAGCTGGAGGCACAGGGGGCAAGATGATAGTAGTGGCCCCCTGCTGGCTGCAGCAGTTATTGTTTCCCATGTTAAGTAGACTTTTAGTCAGTGAACTCAGGGCTCTGCCCTCTCTGTTTTCTACAGAGCTGTGGCACAGCTAAACTGACAGAGCTGTGGGAAAAGACCATCACAAAAAGAAACACACAGCAAAGAGAACAAAAAAACGGAAGTACCTCAAATCTATTTGGATACTCACCAAACAGGGAATAGGATGAACACACACCATGCGACAGCCTTCAAAACGCATAGCAGTATCACCGCGCCACACAGAACGAAAAAGAATAAACCCCAAAAGCTCCAAAAAGGTCATTGCTGCAATTAGACTTATAATCGAAAAAATGACATCAGAGTGCACTCAGGCCACCACATTTCTAAGCCGGTTATTATTGTTAATCTCCAGGAAATGACCGCTCTTCGTCATTATTGCTTTTATTACAGCTGGGGAGTTTTGGGCATGCATTCAATTCTGCAATATGCACCAGTAGTAGGGGGGCTGTTATAATGTTTTAAGGCAACTAATCTTATTTAAAAGTTGCCTTTCTTTTTTTTTTTTTAACAAGACTGAATTTTGTGCACACTCTGCTGTTAATGAGCCCAGGTGTGCTGCTGGGATGCCTCACCCCCTATTCAGCTTAATAGTCAAAAACTAATTTGCAGGGCACTCAAGAGCAGAAAAGTCCAGGGACACAGAGATCAGGTCACATTATACAAATAAGTTTTATTTGCTGTACAATATTTGCAGTTGCTGAGGTATGTGCTCCTTGGACCAACAACCAGCTCCACAGCACTTTGTATAAGATGAATTAATCACTTTGTCCCTGGAGTTTTTTGCTCGAGTGCTCTGCAGTTTTGTTTTGACTATTTCTGTTTTTCTTCCCATGCAACAGCAACAGAATTCCAGGGTCTGTGGTTGGAGTCTGCATCGTGCAGGAAGGCGGGACCAAATAACAGAGGCAACCAGTCAGGGCACACCAACCAGGGATTTAAATTGTCGCTGGGGAGTTTTCGGCACACATACAGTTTTACATTAAGCACCAGTAGCAGGGGATTATTGTAGTGCTTTAAGGCAACTCACCTAATTTAAAAGTTGGTTTTCTGTTTTTCTTCCCTTGCAGCAGCAGAACTCCAGGATTGGGGGTTGGAGTCTGCATCAGGCTGGAAGGTGGGACCAGGGAACAGAGGCAACCAATTGAGGTAGTGGTACCCAGCCAGCTCAATACAGTCAGGCGCTAGCAGGAAGCGACTGGGGGAGGAATAAATTCAGCCACTCCTAATGTGTTCCATCCAGGTTCGTGTCCCATCACGTGAGTGGAACAGAGGAGCAGGACAGCTGTAGGGATTGCTGTCTTAGGTGTCCACAGGCGACAGCAGGCTTTCAGGGAACTCTGCCGGCCCGCTAGGGTAAGGTAAGGAACCTGTTTACTTGCTGCTACCTGTGTAAGGACGTACAGTGAGAAAGTGAGGGGGAAACAGCTGTTACTTGGGAAGGGAGGAACTGTCCTACAAAGGTTAAGTTAAACGGGAAAACAGATATCACCTGTGGGGTGGGAATAGAGGTAACACCCTATCTAGGGTAAGAGTTAAAGAGAGTATAAGAAGCTATATGGGGAAAACATAAAACACCATAACTAGGGTCAAGATACAGAAGAGATAAGTTAAAAAAAGTGTAATAGTAGAAAAACAGGAGACAGACACACCAAAGAGATAGGCTAAATACAGGAAGCAGGTAAAAAGTACAGTTAAACCAAGAGAGGCACATACATAGGAAAGGTATACAGACAAGGAAAAGGCAGGGAAGCAAGTAGTCAAGAGGAAAAACAGTCATCAGGTATGGGAGTGGTGCACTGAAATGGGTGTGGGGCTGTAATCTTCAGAGACATGTTCTGGAGATTGAAGTGCTGCTCCATATGCAGGCACCTCACTGGGCTGACAGCAGAGGTTGCTGGACTTGGGGTTGAACTAGCACAAGTCCAGGATACTGTCTGTGTCACCCAGGGACCACTAAGGTTTTCACTGCACCCTCAATAGAAGCCAGACAAAAAGCATAGCAGCTGGACCTGGGTGGGCTCTAGGAGGGTGGAAGCAGGAGGGAATGAGCACTCTCCTCACGCCTTTCTACTGCATAATTCCTTCACCATTCTGGCAGAACAGGGAAGCCAGAAGGAAGCATCGAGGTAGTGGGAAGGGAGAAGGTGGAGATCTTCCAGGAAGGAGGCCCCAAGGGGGAGGGAGAGACCTCAGCTAATGAGGAGGTAAATGCTAATGGGGGGACTCCATAGTCAGGGTGATAGAATTGGGATCTGTGGAAGGGAGGGGCAGAGTAGTAAAGTGCCTACTGGGCACTTCAGCAGTGATGACTGGATGGCAGATTGTAGAGATCGCCAGGGAAGAGGGAGTAGGAAGGGAGCTGGATGTCATTGTCCATCTGGGGACTATTGACCAGGCAAGAGACAGAGCAGGAGTGGTGCAGGATAAGTTTAGAGAGCCAGAGAAAGGCCTGAAGCAGGTAGCTTGCATGGTGGCCTTCACTGAGGTACTACCTGTGTACAGCTTGGGGGAAGACTAGGGAACACCGCATGAGGGCCTTCAAGTAGTAGTTGAAGGCTTGGTGTAGAAAGGAGGGTTCTGGATACACCAGGAACTGGGGTCCTACCTGGGGGGATAGAGGCCTGTACAAGGGAGAGGACCTCCATCCATCGAAGAGGAGAACAGCAGTCCTGTGTGGAAGGTTTAGACACTATTTTGAAGGGCATTTAAATTAGCAATGGGGGGCGGAAGAGAAACTGAGGGAGACAGAGGTTGTCCCCCACCGAGAATAGAGCAGCATGGAGGAGAAGCTATGTGGAAATGAATTACCCAGGGGTGGAGGAGTGTAAGGACAAGAGGGATGGAGGGCAGGTAAGGGAGAGGAACTAAATCTGAGAGAGGGGATAAGGAGTATAAACAGAGGACACTTTTATTTTTGTTCTGGGATTGGCAGACACCATTTCGGAAGGGACATCTCTTAGAAGTGGCTTGATTTGCTTCTTTGTGGAGTAACTCACTGAAGGGGTGAAGCTTTGCTGTTGGCTGATTATTTCCACACAGGTGGAGACTGAAGACCAGCAGGAAAGGAACGGGCACATCACGGTGATGCCTGGACCTGCAGTAGCCTATCAGTGAAGAGAATGCACCAAGGCAAACAAAGGATTTTCAGTTTAAATTCACCATAATCTGGCACAGTGAGACCATTGCAGGAGGGTTTCACCAGTGGAACATGGGACCACGGACTGCAGAAGGGATGAAAGAGCAGTGGGACCAGAGACCTGTGAGAAGCCAGCACCTCTGACGGAGCACATCTGAGGCCAGCAGGGCAATCAGAAGGAATAAGTGAAATGTAGAAGAGGGCCAAGTTTTGTTATATATTAGTACATTTATTTGAGGCTGAATATTAATTTCATTCGTGGGGTGACAGGTTATTAGTATATATAGTTGGGCAGCTTTAGTTTTAAATTGGGTGTCAATGATTTTATTTGGGAGAGTGTAACAGTAACTGGAGGGGCAATAAGAAGAAAAAAAATTCTGTTCTGGGGATTGGCAGACACTGTTTTAGAAGGAACATCTCATAGAAGTTAATTCATTTGCTTCTTTCTGAGGTAACTCACTGAAGGCGAGAAGCTTTGCTGTTGGCTGACAGGAGGAAACCTGAAGAACCCGCCCACCCTCCCCATCCCCAACCACCCCATCTCATCCATCTTTATAGCTGACTAAGGACAAGGGACTTCCTGCCAATACACAAGAACAGCCTTTGCACAGTGGGTTGGGCAGCCTTTCTGATAACTGTGTTCTAACAAAACAGTTTGAGGGTAGCCCATTGATACAGAAAAGGGAACAAAAAACATTTATATGGTGAGTTATACATGAAGTTGGTATACAGATGTACATTAGTAGCTGGGGATAATGGGTAAGTACATCAGGCACACTAGCGTTATTGGGCACAGTAGAAACAACACAGCACCCTTAGAACAGATAGGGTAGCAACAGGCAGACAAGAAGGGGTACAATGCTGGGAGTGGTGCAGTGCAGTAACTGTGGGGCAGCAGTGTTCAGAAGCACCTTCTGGATGCTGCAGTGCTGCCCCATCTGCAGGCACTTCTCTGGGCTGATGGTGGAGGTTGCCTGTCTCGGGGCCGAGTTGTCCAGGATTCAGGTGGCCTCATACACCACTCAGAGGCCACCATAGCCACACCCACTACCTCAAAGGATACCCAGCAGCAGGAATGTGTGGACTATGGTAGGCTTGGGCAGGGTAAGGGAGGTGGGTGGGAGGCACATCCCCCAGCTGATACAACTGAGAAATTCCTTCAAGGTATAGGAGGAACAGGAGGGTCCCTCTGGGTCACCCAAAGTTGCACCCCACAAGGATGTGGGACCTCCATAATGAAGCCCCAAAGGTGAATAGAAGAGGACCCAAAAGGAAAAAGAAACTACTCTTGGTGGGGGACTCCATCATCTGGGGAGTGGGGCTGGGAACAGGCAGAGAGAGAAGGAGAAGGAGGTAAAGTGTCTACCTGGTAGCACTGCTCGAAGGGATGGAAAGTGAATCCAGGGGATTGGTAGGGTGATAGTGAGGCAGGGGGAGCTGGATGTCATTACACATGTCAGAACCAATGACCTAGTTGACAAGGCAGAGTTAGTAAGTGTGCGGGAGGATTTCAGGGAACTGGAGAGGAGCTTGCAGCAGAAGGCAAGATCTGTGACCTTCTCAGAGGTGCTGCCTGTCCAGGGCAAGGGGGAGGCTAGAGCTGTCTGCACCAAGGGCTTTAACACTTGGCTGAACAGCTAGTGTGGAGAGCAGGGATTTGGCTTCATGGGGGACTGGGGCCCACCTGGGGGAATGCAGGACTGTACAGTGGTGATGGCCTGCATCCTTCCAAGAGGGGGACCAATGTCCTCAGTGAATGGTTTAGGTGTTTTATTGGAAAGCATTTAAACTAGCCAAGGGGGTGGAGGGAGGAAGCAGGGAAAGGCTAAATACCCACCCCCACAAGATAATGTAGCTAACAGGTAGGACAACATCAAATTGCCAGTAAACACTGCAGCCATTAGAAGTAGAGGGGACAGGAGAACCAAAGGGAATAGGGGGAGGTCAGAAGGAATGTTTGCAGTAACTGGAAAGCCATGTGCACAAATGCCCGCAGCCTAGGAAACAAAATCCAGGATCTGATAGCCTTGGTATTGGAGGCTGACTTGGATATTATAGCTGTTACAGAGACATGGTACAATGGAAACCATGACTGGGACATAGCTATACCAGGGTATACTTTATTCGGGAGAGACCAAGAGGGTAAAAAGGGAGGAGGGGTAGCTCTATACATCAAGGAGGGTAGAAAGGCAACAGAAGTGCAAGGAATGCAGGGAGAGGCAGAGACACTGTGGGTCACCCTGGAGGCAGGCAATGGCATAACCATTCACACAGGACTACTGTACAGACCACCAGCACAAAGGGAGGAAATGGACAAAGATATACTGGAAGCCAAACATGTGATGGCAGCCAATGGAGAGGTGTTACTGATGGGTGACTTCAACTTGCCAGAAATTGACTGGAGCACTCAAGCAGCTACAACAGCCAAGGGCAGAGACATCCTGTACTCCCTGCAGGGGAATGCCTTAAGCAGCTGATGCTCGAGACAAAATGGGAGAAAGCCATTTTGGACCTGGTACTAATCAGTGGGGACAGATTACAGATGTCAGGGTTGGTGAACACCTGGGGTCCAGTGACCATTGCACAGTGTAGTTTAATGTGAGAACAACAGAGACATGCCACATGAAGGCAAGGGTTCTGGATTTCAGGAGGGTAGACTTCATTGGGATGGAGGTATGTCTCAAGGAGGCCTTAGATCAGGGAGAGAAAGGGTGGGGAAGTTGAAGGACCAAGGGCCCATCTAAAAGGAGCCATAGTGGAGGCAACAAACCATTGTATTTGACAAACAGACAAAAGGAAAGGGAAGTTACTATGGTTCTCACAAAAGGTGGCAGGAAAAGTAAGAGCAAAAAAATTAACCTTCAGGAAATATAAGGAGTCTCAAAAGGAGGAGGGCAGGGCAGAATATCTGGAAATGCAGAGGGAAGCCAGGAAAGCAGTCAGGGGTGTCAAGGCAAGAACCAAGGAAAATATAATAAAGGAAGTTAAAAAAGGGGACAAGACCTTCTATTGATACATAAGCAAGAAGAAAAGGACCAGGGAGGAGATTGTAAGGCTGAAGGGAGGAAGGAGTGGGAGTGGACAGGACAGTGATAAGGCATCGATCCTGAACGAATATTTCTGTTCAGTTTTCATATAGGAAGAGGAAGGGGAGGGATAGCAGCTAAAAAAACAGGATGGGCGGGGAGGCAGACAACAGTTCATTCAAAGAGGAGAGAGTCCTAGTAGAACTTACAAAACTGAGGATCGATAAGGCAATGGGACCAGATGGGAATCACTCTAGTATATTAAAGGAGTTGGGGGTGGGTACTGGCAGCTCCACTGGCGGCCCTTTTCAATAAGTCACTGGAAATTAGAGGTTCTGGAGGACTGGAGAAGGGCTGATGTTGTCCCTCTTCACAAAAGTGGGAACAGGAAGGAGGCTGGAAATTATAGTCCTGTCAGCCTGACCTCATGGTAGGGAAAATGATGGCATCTCTGCTTAAGGAAAGGATAGTAGGGTACCTTGAATCAAGTGGAATGCAAGAACTGAGGCAGCAGGAATTCACTGCAGGAAGATCTTGTCAAACTAATCTGACTGATTTCTTTGACGGGGTCACTAGGATGATAGATTGGGGGGGAGCAGTGGATGTGGCCTACCTTGACTTCAGCAAGGCGTTCAACACTGTTCCACATACAGTAGGAGGCTTGTGAACAAGCTGGGCAGCCTGGGGCTATGGCACAAGGTGGTGAACTGGACTGAAAATTGGTTAAACAATAGAACACAGAGGGTGGTGGTAAACAGGGCCAAATCCGAAGTAGTAAGGGTGACCAGCGGGGGTGCCAAGAAGTTCAGTTCTTGGACTAGTGCTGTTTAATATCTACATCAGCGACATTGCAGAAGTGCTGGAGGGGAAGGTGTGCCTCTCTGTAGCTGACACCAAGATCTGCAATAGGGTGGATAGTCCTGGAGAGGTGGAGAGAATGAGGAGGAATCTAGCTAAACTGGAAGAATGGGCCAAAGTGTGGCAATTAGGATTCAATGCGAAGAAGTGCAAAATCATGCACTTGGGGTGCAGGAACCCAGGAGAGGAATACGGGATGAAGAGGAAGATACTAGCAGCCTCAAAACAGGAAAGAGATCTGGGGGTCAGTGAATCTGAAGACCTGAAGGTGGCCAAACAATGTGCTAAGACAGTGGGGACAGCCAGTGGGATGCTGGGGTGCATAGGGAGAGGTATTACCAACAGAAGAAAAGAGATCATAATGCCACTGTACAGGTAATTTGTGAGACCTCATTTAGAATACTGCGTCCAGTTCTGGAGGCCACATCTCTGGAAGGACATAGACAGGGTGGAGGCAGTTCAAAGAAAGACAACAAAAATGGTGCAGGGCCTGCACTACAAGTCATACAAAGAGAGACTGGAGGAACACAGTATGTACACCCTAGCGGAGAGGGGAGATATGATAGAAACCTTCAAGTATCTCAAGGGGATTAATAAGGTACAGAAGGGCTGCAACTTTCAGAGGGGAAGCTGCTCTAAAACAACAAGAGGGCATGACGTGAGACTGGAAGGGGGTAGACTAAGGGGTAACGTGATGAGGTACTTCTTCACAGAAAGGGTGGTGGTGCTTGGAATGGCCTGCCCCAAGAGGTGGTGGGAGCAAGCACAGTGGGAGGATTTAAACATGTATGGAATAGACATAAGGGGACCTTAGAGGGGGGAAGGAGAGGCAGCAGTCAATGACCAAGTAGGGTCAGAGACAGCTAAGAAAAGGTAGGGTACATGGGCAGACTTGATGGGCTTGGTGGTCCTTATCTGTTGTCAATTTCTATGTTTCTAATTGTGAAAAAGGGGAGGATAGGACTGGGGAAATGGGAGGGGCAAAGGATGTTAACAGGAAGGGAAGGCAGAATAAGGGAAGGGAGGGACAAAAGGATTGGAGAACCATGTGTACCAATGTAAGCAGCTTAGAAAATAAAAATAATCTTGAAGGACATCTCTTCTCTTAGGCCAAACCTTTGGAACATCAGTTGTCAGGCACTAGGACCACACATAAACTTTTTATTAGCTGGGGTCACCCACGTTAACATCAGGCATCAGCATGTGCATAGAACTGTGGGTGGCCTTATCTGTCCTTAGTTCTTTTCCTGCCATCGATTAGCCTCATCGGACCTGCTACAGAAGCAAACATCAACTACAGTGTCATTCTTTCTCCTTTTTTCAAGTTTTCATTGCCGTCTCTGCCTGTCACAAAAGCCTTCAAAGCTCTTCTGGTACTGTGAGTACAGAGAGAAGATTTTTCAAAAAACATCCACAAGATGTGCATTTGCTGCCTGGGTCTCCTTTACAACATGCAGGCCTGTGAGATTTGCCAAACCTTTAATCAGGCTACAAGGCAACATCACAGAAAGGAGCTAGAGACATTTATCCTGTAGTGTCATCTGATCCAGTGACTAGCTTTCAGTTGTGAAAGCCTAAAGGCCATGAAAAAGACTGGTCCTCGTCATCCCACAAGCATAAGCATAGGGACAAGGATAAGGAATCTCTGCCTGCGAGATCCTGGTCATCACTGGGGACTGCAGGTAGGATTACTTCACCTCCGTCTGCTTTGGTGACGGTGGCTACAGCCCTCCTGACCATTGAACAGACACCAAGTTTGGGGTTTGGCTTGGGTGCTACCAGGCCTGCTACAGATGATATATCACTGTCGTTGATTGATCTCGGCCAGTCATTGACTCCAGCAATCACAACCCCTGGCCATGGCATTGTCAAATCACAAGCAGTGCTGGCATCATTTTTTGACATGATATGACTACTGCTGCTGGACTTGCCCTTGCAGCTTGTTCTACAGCCAACAGGTACATCTTCTACACAGGCCTGATTGACATCTACTACCAGCTCACTGCAAATACATACTGTACTTCCCATCCACTTCTGGAATTGCTGGTGTGGTCCTCTGCTCTTGCCATCAACAGACCTGTTGATGTGGAATGTAATGCAGATCTCATAATAGAGGAAGATTATGGAGAGCAACAGGAATATGGGGAAGAGGCATATAATCCACATTCCAGTTCTACCCTGTCTTCATTCAGTGAAAGTTCTGTGGTGCACACACTCAAATCTCAACCTGAAAACCCTACTTTTCAGTCTCTTATGCAATAAATTCAAACTGAAATGGGTTTTACTGTGGAAGAGGAAGATTCCACAAAGAAAAATTTGATGGAATTTTTAGAAGTTCCTTGCACGCCATCCAAAATAATTCCTCCTATTTACCCTGCTTAGGAGGATGCTACATTTTCTGCCTGGCACAGGCCTGATACTATTCCTGCTGTGCCATGCAAGGCTGATAAGCAATACCCTGCAACTACTGCTGAGGCCTCATTGTGCCACTCAACCAGATGGTGGTCATGGCTGCACATGATAGATCTAAGGCACCTAAATATTTAAGTCCCTTGCCACTGAAAAAGAATCCAGGTGGCTGGATGTTATGTGCAAAAAAATATATGCTTCTGTTTCATTGGGTCTTAGGATTGCTAACTATCTTATGATTAAATACGAGAATAGCCTATGGAAAAATTCTAAGGCTGCAGCTCAGGCTTTGCCATATGGTTCTGCCAAAATAGAATTGCTTAAAACTTTAAAACGGTGGTGCTGAAGTTGGTATAAACACTTATTGCACTCAGCATATGCTGTATCTGATGCCTCTGCTAGGGCTGCTACTTCTGGCATAGGTATGAGGTGTTATTCTTAGATAAGAGTTGCTGGCTGTGCCACTGATGTCCAACAAACAGTTTTGAATGCCCCATTTAAAGGCAAGAAACTGACTGGATATGATGTTGAAGAGACCTTGCGAAGTCTTCAGGTCTCCAAAATGACACTTAGGTCAGTCAAATCCCTCTACCCCACACCTGCTGGAGGCTGTGGTAGAGGGTTCTTTCATCCAACTGCTGTCAGAAGTAGTTATCCCACCTACTGTCAACAAGCCAGAGGAAAGGGTAGTGGTACCTTGCCTGGACCTCTCCTACCAGGTGCCCATTCAAAAGCACCAAAAGTCATTGGAGCCAGCAGCTCTGCTCCTACTGGTTCAGCCTGACTTCAGTCCTCATCTATCACAGCCACTTTTACTTCCAAGAGTGACTGTTGGGTGTTGTATCTCCCTTCACCTTCCAAAATGGAGGGAGATCACTACAGACAAATAGGTCCTAGAGATAGTTGCAAGGGGACATACTCTGGAGTTCTTACAAGCTCCTCTAGTGCATCCTCTGCCTCCTTCCAGCTATCCTCCAGGTCATTTATATCTGCTGAAGAGGAAATGCAATCATTGATACAAAAACATGCCACAGAACCCGTTCCTTCTCATTAAATGAACAAAGGAGTTCTATTCCTGATACTTCCTAGTTC
Organism: Neoceratodus forsteri; assembly: GCA_016271365.2. NCBI lineage: Eukaryota > Metazoa > Chordata > Ceratodontiformes > Ceratodontidae > Neoceratodus > Neoceratodus forsteri. The sequence continues at coordinate 1,554,421,521 of CM057450.1, forward strand.
CAAAATGGACAGGTGATCTGAGGCATGTACTAGATCTGAGAGGCTTCAGCTTCTACACAGAGTACAAGAAGTTTCAAATGGTCTCTCTACAGGCTGTTACTCCCCTCTTACAACAAGTGGACTGGTTATGCTCCCTGGATATGAAAGATGCTTACCTTCTTATCAAAATAAGGAAAGCACACAGACAATATCTCTGATTCATGCTGCAAGGAGAGCATTATCAGTTCAAGATATTGTTCTTTGAGTTATGCTCTGCAACACCATGGGTCTTTAACAAATGCTTAGCAGTAGTGGCAGCAGCCCTTCGCAGGGAAGGCCTGTATGTTTCCCATATCTGGATGACCTATCTGGATGACTGACTTTTAATAGCCAGTTTCAGGGACAGCCTTTTACACACCCTCTTTCAAACAAGAAGACTGTTTGATGACCTCGGGGTCTCAGTGAATATTCCAAAGTCAGTTTTGACCTCATGCCAATGCCAGCAATACATTGGCACAGTCCTAGACACGGCTCAGGGGAAGGCCTTTCTGCCACTTGACAGAGAAGACCACCCGATTACTTGAGCACAATCTAATTTACAACAGTCAAGAAGTGCTTTTCTATGCCCTCTGGACCTTATGGCAGCTGCCATTGTAACTGTACCACTGGTGTGCTTACATACTCAGATTCTACAGTGGACCTTAAGGGTGCAGTGAACACAACTGATGGACGATCTAGACCAGTATGTGCTCGTCATGCCCCCATTATGCAAAACCCTAAAATGGTGTAAGGACTGCAACCATTTATTAAAAGGCATTTCATTTCTGACTCCCACTCCAACACAAATCCTTATGACAGATGCATCAGGTTCAGGGTGGGGTGCACACCTCGGGCCCTATCAAGCAGAAATCAGTCTATATATCAGCATCCTGGAAATGTGTGCCATCCATAAAGTCTCAAGTTCAAGTTCAAGTTTATTGCAGAAAAGACTCCGTTGAGCAAGCTCATTCACAAGGAGGTCCTGAGGCACATACCCATACAGTTCGCAATTACATAGACAGGAGATATAAAATGTAGAACAACAAAGAAAAAAATATATAATACAAGAGGTATACACAATAGAAGTTCTTATGCTATATATGCAGTACATTCCAGCTTTAACCTTGCCCTAAATTATGCAACACATTTCAGCTCAATAAGTAGAGGGCCAGTTGTTACCTAGGAAGTTGACTTGGCATTGGGGGCCTAGTAGCACCTACATACTTTATGTCTTTTAATTTAGAGATAGCTAGTGTTTTGTAGTAGTTAATTAATACGATGCTGGTTAGCTTCAGCATGGCTTGTAGTTGGTTCCAAATGTTTGGGAGGGCATATGAGACAGCTCTTTGGCCAGCTGTGGTACGTGTCCTGGGAACATCTAGTACGATAAGGTCGGATTTCTTTAGGAAGTAGGCACTATGTGAGATGTGTATGAGAGACGTTAAATGGACAGACAGTTTGTGGAGTAGTAATTTGAGGGTCCAAATGCCAGCATGCAGGAGGTGTCTATGAGCATTTCAGTCATCTCTGACTCAAAGACCTCTGCTGACCCAGATGGACAACATCAATGTGGTACACTACATTACCAAACAAGGGGGCACTCATTCTTATCCCCTATGGAGGGATGCAATGAGAGTGTAGTACTGGGTGCTAGTTCACGGCCTTGAACTGTCAGCTATGCATCTCCTAGGTTTCCAAAATGTCTTAGCAGACAAGCTAAGCAGGTCACCATCCCAGATGCACAAATGTGAACTGCTGACTTCCATGGTCAGTGACTTCTTCATAAGGTGGGGTCATCCAGAGTTGGACTTGTTTGCATCCCCGCTCAATGCAAAACTGCCACGTTTCTGCATGCTCACTTCAGAGCCTGGAGTTTTCTGATGAGATACGATGTCCCTCTCTTGGAAAGGGAAGTTTCTGTATGCATGCCCTCCGGCACCCCTAATACAGAGGGTGCTGCTTAAACTAAAGACAGAGGGTGCCACCCTCGGGTCAGGAACAAGTCACAGCACCTCCACAGTGCAAGGAGCCTGATCCTCCCACGCCCTGAGATTCAGGAACAGGTGCCACTAGCCTCCTCTGGCAGAAACTGCTGCCATGGTTGGGAACAAGCCACAGCACCTCCACAGTGCAAGGAGCCTGATCCTCCCTCGCCCTAAGACTCAGGAACAGGTGCCACTAACCCCCTTGGGCAGAGACCCCTGCCGTGGTCTGGAACAAGCCACAGCACCTCCACGGTGCAAGGAGCCTGATCCTCCCGCGCCCCGAGATCTAGGAACAGGTACAAAGCTTTTGGAGCACAGCCGCGGCTCTCCATGAGCTGCCTGGACACAGAATTGGACCTTGCGTGTGGTTCTCCTTGTTATTTCAGTTTTCGGCACCTGCTAAGGGTTATGCTCCCATTGGCTGCATGCCTGTTTAGAGCTCCCTGTTTGGCCGGTCATTCTGCTCAAGACCGTAGCCTTCTAGCTGCTCTGCTAAAAATTAAATTATGTGTCCATGCACTAAATGAAGTTATTTTTACTATAAGTACCCTATTCTACCTCCTGTTTTGTTTGCTTGTGCCTAGCTAATCTGTCCCTTCCCTGGACTGCACCCAACCTCTTGGGCATGCAGTGAGCCGCCTTCAGCTAGGCGCTGATAATTTCATCTACGCTTCGGATCTAGCTGGGTCCACAGCCGTATTTTGTTCAACCTGTGCAAACTGCTTGTTTGTTTTTTTTCTCTGCTTGCTAGCCTCATTGTATACTGCCCTGAATTAACTTTATATAACTGTTTCGCATATGTCAAATTTGTTAATTCTGCTTGGGTCTGTGTATGTGTTCATATAAAATATGCAATTTGTTAATTCTGATTGGGTCTGTATTTGTGTTAAACGAGATATTGCAATATTATGATGGTGAATCCTGTTTAGTGTAAACTTGTGGTGTATCTATTTCAAGCCTTATGGTTCCAGCACTTAATTCCCCCGATCTAATCTGTTTTCTGTCCCTTTCTTACTTAACCTGCAATTTCAAGCCTTACGGCTCCAGCCCTTAATTTCCTAAACCAATCTGTTTTCTGTGCCTTGTTATTTAACTTGCGGTTTCAAGTCTGTTTTCTGTCCCTTTGTTATTTAATCTGCATTTGTTTTTTGCCCACCAGCCTGCTCCCATTCCTCTATTTCCTTTGTGCTCTCTTGGACCCTCAGAGTTAGCCTGCGCCATGCTGCTGTCTGAGACCGCCCTTCGATTTAGGACACAATTCCAACAATTCTGCTCTTTTGTGTGCTCTTTGTACCTTATATAATCCTCCCCTCGCCCCCAAACCTCATCTAATCCTTGATTTGTCCCTCTTCTGCAGTCGCCACTAGCTCCCTCAGGCAGAGACTGCTGCCACGGTTGGGAATAAGCCACAGCACCTCCACAGTGCAAGAAGTCTGATCCTCACATGCCCCAAGATTCAGGAACAGGTACGAAGCTTTTGGAGCACAACCGCGGCTCTCCATGAGCTGTGTGGACACAGAATCGGACCTTGTGTGTAGTTCTCCTTGATATTTCAATTTTCGGCACCTGCTAAGGGTTATGCTCCCATTGGCTACATGCCTGTTTAGAGTTCCCTGTTTGGCCGGTCATTCTGCTCGAGACGGTAGCCTTCTAGCTGCTCTGCAAAAAATTTAATTCTGTGTCTATGCACTAAATAAAGTTATTTTTACTATAAGTACCCTATTCTACCTCCTGTTTTGTTTGCTTGTGCCTAGCTAATCTGTCCCTTCCCTGGACTGCACCCCGACCTCTCGGGCATGCAGTGAGCCACCTTCAGCTAGGCACTGATAATTTCACCTACACCTCGGATCTAGCTGGGTCCACAGCTGTATTTTGTTCAACCAGTGCAAACTGCTTGGTTTTTCGGCCCACCCTCCTAGGCCCCCTTTAAATGCTCATAATCTTCGCCTACATCTTTCTGACTTTCTGTCATTGGTTACCTACTGTCAACATTAATCCCCTCCTCCCATCAATCATAGGCAACTAAGCATGCTATATGCTTATTGAACTTTCATGTTTTATTAAAGGCAAAAGTTAATATAGGTCACCTTCGTTATATCCTAATAATTAGTCTGTCTCAGAACTGTATCAGGGATACTGCTTCAAAATCCTTCTGCTTCTAAATTCTGCTTTAAAGGAAATAATTATTATTCTTCCTCTGATATTTCCCTTCCATTGATAATTACTAGCAGTGCTCACTGGATGTTAGTTTCAGAATGAGGGCACCTCACCAGTTCTCTTTCTTGTCCTTGCTGATCATAAGTTCCTTGGATTCAAATTTGTATCCACAGACAACTCCTAGGGTGGAGTGCAGCTCTCATACTTTGTTGGCATGCCTGGATATTTCTAACCATGTAGAACAGCTTATATGTGCTCTACTTTCCCCCGTCCCGCAGCTGGTCCATCATCTACTATGGCACACAGGTACTATCATAGTGCTGGCCCCTAGGGGTACATATCTATCTGCATACTTTCCCAAATTTCCATTGTCTCTCTCTGCCAAGGTATTACTGTATGCAGCACTAGGTCAAACAGGAGCCAGCCTCAGGGCTCCCTTTACTATTTCTGTTGAATCCTGCAACCAAAAAAAGGCTGAGCTATCCAAACCCCTCCCAGGTCTCTGCAGGAAATGTTTGCTTTTACTACTGCTGTGCTCAGGTAATGTTGAGCTTAATCCAGGCCCTCCAGCAGTTATTGAATCACCAGCTGAGTTAAAGCCTTAAGGGGCTAAGCTTTTTGCATGTTAACGTATGCAGCTTATTAAAAAAATTACATCGGTACAGGCCTGGGCATGTCATGCTGCTCCAGATGTCTTGGTAGTCATGGAGTCCTGGCTTTGCCCAGCAACCAGTAACAATGAAGTATATATCCCCTGCTACTCATTGTTTAGAGCTGACAGGCAGTCAAGAGGTGGTGAGGTAGCCTTTTACATTAAGGATAAATTCCGTCTCTATTATCGACTCAACCTCTGTTCCAAAACAATTCGAAAGCTTATCCTTAAGAGTTGAAATTGCTACTGGAGTCTCATTATGTATAATAGGTTGCTACAGCCCTCCGTCAGCTGGATTACAGTTGCTGAAACATCTTAGTAACATCCTGGGACCAGCATCTTCAGAGTATATCATCCTGGGAGACTTCAGTTTAGACTGGCTCTCCAGCGCATCTACTCCTCTGAAAATGTTCTGATTCCCTTGCGTTGCCACAGCTAATAAATGAAACTACTCATTTTAACAGGCTTAACCCCAATAACAGTACTCTGTTGGATATCATTTTAGTTAATAAACCCCATCTATTTTCCCATGCTGGTGTTCTTTTCTCTGACATTAGTGACCATTGCTTCATCGCATGCATAAGATCTACCCATAAATCTACAACTGCATCTAAATGTTTTATTAAAAGGTGCACAAGTAATTTTGATACCTTTGGGTATATCGTAGAGTTAAGAGATTCCTTGCATTGGCAGGACTTTTATTTAGCTAAGACCCTGGCTATGGCATATGACATCTTCTCTGAAACAGTGTTGGGGCACTAAACAAGTATGCTCCTCTAGTGAAAGTTCGTATCAGAAATAAACCCTGTCGGTGGTTCACGGAAGGCCTGAAAGATGCTCTGCAGAGTAGCAATGTGGTCTGGAGAACTGCCAGGAAAACTAATCTAACAAATGTCTGGAATACATTTAGGAGGGTGAGAAACCTCTGCACCAAAATGGTCAGAGAAGCTAAAGCTAAATTCTACTGCTCACAGCTGGCGCACTCTTCAACATGTCCCACCAAATTCTGGAGAACGATAAAAGATATTGAAGGCCATAATATGGGTAATTCCCTACCTACTAAAATATTGATTGGCAACACTGTTATTTCTGATAGACCAACTATCCTCGACTCCCTAAATAATCACTTTGCTACCACAGGGCTAGCCTTCGACTCCTCATCCGCCAACACTCCCCACCAACAACTTGGAGAAGTCACACAAGAAAAACCTATCTCTGGCTCACCTTTCTCTCTGCAGTCTACATCTCTGAAAGAAGTCGAAGATCTCCTCCTACAGTTAGACACTGGGAAAAGTGCTGGAGTAAACCTCATCAACCCATACTTCTTAAAGGTTGACCACCATGTCCTTGCACTCCCAATCACACATCTTTTTAACCTATCCCTATCCTAAGGTGACCTTCCTCTCATCTGGAAAACTGCACTTGTGGTCACTTCATTTAAGTCGGGAGATCCCAGTGACCTTAATAATTACAGGCCAATCTCCTTACTTCCAATCCTGTCTAAGGTGCTGGAGAAAATGGTGAGCTCTCAGCTCCAGAACTATCTGGAATCAGAAAAAATTGCTCAATCCACTACAATCAGGCTTTAGGACACAACACAGTACAATTTCAGACCTAGCCAAGGTGACCAACAACTGGCAACATGAACTAGACAATAAAAACTTTGTCTGCCCAGTATTTTTGGACCTAAGCAAGGTGTTTGACACTGTTGACCACAGTCTGCTGCTTTCGTCTCTTTGGAACATTGGTTTGGACCCTCTGTCCCTAAGATGGTTTGTTAACTACCTTTCTGGCCGACTCCAGCAAGTAAAGGCGGAAGAGGAAGTTTCTCCACTAAAACCCCTGTTGAGGGGTATACCACAAGGTTCCATTCTAGGTCCCTTGCTCTTCGCTATCTATATTAACAACATAGATGCCTCCATTAAAGAAGCACAGATACACCTTTTTGCAGATGACACAGTGCTTTACGCTAGTAGACCCCCCCCCTTGATGCGGCACACAAAGCACTAAAAAGTGAATTTAATCGGCTGCAGCCTCAACTTCTAAACCAGAAGCAGCTACTTAATGCAAAAAAAAACAAAGCAATGTTCCTCTCGCCCTTTCCTCATGCAACAAATCCTGCTACTGCTGGGATGCTCCCGCAGATCACCACTACCCTAGGTGAACAGTTGGACTACATAACAAAATTCAAGTATCTGGGGGTCTGGTTAGACCATAGACTTTCCTTCACTGACCAAATAGAAGAGCTGGCTAAGAAACTTAGACAAAGACTTGGCCTGTTCTTTAGGATCAACAATCTCCTTACAAGAGATGCCAAACTGAAATTGGTCCAAATGACCTTTCTTTCCTTAATAGATTAAGCAGACTTTCTTTATAGTCAGGGTCTTCCCGGTGCTTTAGCAAATTCCACACACTCTACCACAGAGCTTTAAGATTCGTCACAGGTCTACCGTACTCTACCCATTACTGTGCCCTGTACACTGCCGTGGGATAGTCATTCCTCAGTTACAGATGACAGAGAAATGCTGCAGCTTGGATCTACAAAGCTATTATAAATAAACTGCCCCATTATATCTCTGTCTGTCTAACTTTTTGCACTCTTGGAAAGTATGCCCTGAGAAGTACCTCCTATATTTTCTTATACGTATACAAGGCAAAGTCACGTATTGGCAGAGCAGCCATAAGCTATATGCTACCCCAAATGTGAAACAAACTGCTAAAAACTTCGAAACTAACTCACCCCATCAGCTTAACAGCATTTAAATCACTATTCCTACATCATAATAAGGAATCTTGTGCCTGTTTCCCCTGACTTGTGACCCTCAAAAGATCCTATTGCACTCCGAGTTACTGCTGTCTAGGGCTTGGTCACATCTGATAATTGGCCCCTTCCCTCTCCCCTTCCCTTTCTCCACCTCCGTCATTGCCACACTTCCACCAACCCTGGACATGACTTTGCACTCTAACTCCTTCCTCCCTCTTTCATCCCCTTGAACCCTTCTCAACAACTGAGCCATCTAATCTCTATCTCCTCTCCCTCTGTGGCTGTCCCTCAACATGTGCCTTCTTGCCTCTATCACTTACCTTCTGCCCCCCCACCTTTCTCTTGCTGCTAACACTAATCATCTTGAATCCCTCCCCTTCTAAAGCTACCAACTAGTTTAGCCATGTGTTCTTCATCCTTATATTGGATCACCTTACAATACTATATACTTCATCTTTGTTCATATTGAAATTTTACTGTATCATCTGACCTATACATATCTTACTGTCAATGTTTTATGCTGTACTTATTGTATATACTATATTTTGTTGTATTCTGTTGTTCACTGTTCCTATTGACAAATCTAGGCACCCCTCAAAAATTAGCATTGCTCAATGGTGATCGCCTGGCTAAATTAAGATTTTGATTGGTTGATTGATTGATTGAGTGGCCACGTCAGATCTAGTTTCCACTTCTGCAACAGCTTACAGTGGATTTCCAGTACCTTTGCCGCTGTGTCAAAACCTGCTGTCACAGAACAAGGGCTTCCTGCTTCATACAGACCTCAAGTTCCTACATCTTCATGCGTGGCTCCTGAAGAGATAGCCATCGCACATTTTGGAGTTTCACCTAAAGTTGCTGATGTGCTACTAGCACGTAGAAAGCCTTTTACTAGTCGTGAACTTGGTTCAAGAGCTAACTCACAGGCAGGACTCAATGCGTTAAAATCAAAGGCACCATCTCTGAGCTTAAAGAGGTGAGTCTTGGAGCCCCACAAGGCTCAATATTGGGACCGCTCCTTTTCAGCATCTTCATCAACCCCCTGCCCTTGGTCTGCACAGCGCATATCGTACTATATGCTGATGATGCAGTCATCTCAGTTACTGGAAAAAATCTACCCTCCATCACTCATGAACTGGAAGCACATATGCACAGACTAGAGACATAGTTCTCTAATAATAAACTGCTCAACTTTAAAAAAACTAAGAACATGCATTTCACAGTTCCTCAGAACTGAAAGAAGTTTGGGAAACTGCAGGTACTGCGCACTAAAGGGAATGTATTGGAGCAGGTCGACATCTTTAAATATCTTGGGATATACCTGGATAATGCCCTGTCATTCACTACACATGTTGACCATGTTGTCAAAACTACCAGTGCTAAACTAGGAGCTCTCTATTGACACTGCCACTATGTGCCTCCTGAGGCCCTAAAGCTGGTCACAAGTAGCACTGTACTAACTACACTGTACTATAGTCTTATAATCTATGGCACCGGCACTGACTCAGCTCTCAAGAGGGTAAAAACCCTTCTCAATAAAGCATGCCAGTTGGTCCTGGATGCAGACTGCAGGACACACACTTGTGATCTCTATAAAGCAACTGGATGGTTACCCCTTCAATTCAGGGCTCAATACCAGGCCTGCCTTCTGGCAAAGAAAGCTTTAGTTGGGCTAGCTCCTGAATCAACCTTTTGCCTATTCAAGCCAATCCAACCAACCGTCAGTACACGCAGCTCTTCGAAGAGTGGGTTTGTGGTACCTGTCAAGTGGACTTCAACAGCTCAGAGATCTCTCTCTTACAGAGGGCCCATGTGAGTAAATGCTCTCCCATCAGAACTCACTGAATGTAGACAGATCAGCAACTTCAAAACAGGTCTCCAAGCACTTCTAGCTCTCGAATGCATTTGCGAATGCCCTAACAAGACCTAACCCAATACTTTCTACCTAGAGCTCTCAGAACATTCTTTATCAAGCACTTGATATGCTGAGTAATGCCCCCAACTCCCCCATGTCCTTCACTACTAGTGACCTGCCCCTCTCCTCTACACCAGACCCTTCTTCTGCTCTGCCCTACCCCACCCCCGCTAATCCTCTGCCCTCCCCTGACCCACCCCACACGCCAACCCACCTCGCACTTCCCCATCACATCCTCCTTCTTTTCTCCTATCCCTCCTATCTTTTTTCCCCTCCCCTACCCCTCGCCAATGACCCTTGCCATCACCACCAAGGACAAAGCCCTCTCAGGCTGCCACACAAGCCCAACCTCATTTACCTATCTCCCTGATCACCCTACCCTCCCCAGCATGTGATCCTGCAACCCTGTTACCAACCTGTGCATGCAGCTCCAGGACAGTTTATCTCCTGGATCTCAACTACTTTGGCATGTCTCTATATATTTTAAACTAGCGGTGAAAGTTTTTGAAAATTTCTAGACAACTGGTTACTAAAGTGTAACCTAAAAACAAAGCACGATTGTTTATGGAATCCATGTAATCTGAAATCAAGTTATCTCCAGTACGTTACTGTTCCTGCTTGCATATGTACTGTCTCATGCTGTCTTGTCTGTCCAACTATATGTGTAACCCCCCTACAAATGGGGGTTCCCAAAAAGTCTTCCTTGAGCTTGCCTAAATGCTCACTGCCAGGCTGGTGTCCTGTGTTTTAGCAGTTTAAATGTGATTACCAGAGCCTGTATAGTCTCTGTGTACTGTCTCTTTAAGAGCTGCCTGATTGCAGCCTAAGTAATCTGAGAGGGAGCTCTGTTGAAAGATGTAACTGTTTACTGAAAATCATTTACAGTGATGATGATAATGTAGTTTGTCTAACCTGCTTTCTTTGTAGCAAGGACTGTTTTGTTTGTCTCCACTATCTTGGTCCTGGACTGCAAATTGGACCAAACAGTATTGGTGGGACCTAAAATCTAGCCAGACTACAGGAACTGTCTGAATTTAAAATCTGTAGGAACTGTAGTTTGGAGTTTTTTTGCGCCTTTTTTGCAACTGAAGGGGGAGCTCTTGCTTTGACTGACAGCCAAATCAGCCAACCAAATCTTTTGGATCTTGGGGAAGTCCCGGGCTGCTTGCAGTTTTCAGTTAGTTCTGAGCTGGGAAGTGAAATGAGAAAAGCCCAAGTGTATTTTGGGCAGCAGTCCTGAGTGGATTCTCATGGGAAAACTGTGAAAGGGCTGAGTTTTTGGCTTTCTTGTCTGCTGCTGCTCCTGAGAGGGAGAGAAGAGAATTATTTTGGACTAAATCCAAGTTTGTGTGACTAAAGTAAGCTACTGAAGTGGGCCAGGCTCAACCTGAAGAAGACCGAAGATTTTGCTGAATGCGATCAGCCTGTCAGAAGTTCCAGCTACCCCTTAGCTCCCAGTGTGTGCAGAGACTTTGCGATTGTGACCGGGGAGCGCTTTGTCTGGTACAGTAGAATTGCTGTACATGTAAATGTGCTATAAGCTGCTGGTGGGTTGTGAGTTAGTTCCCCACTGTGTGAACTGTGTTCTGCTTGCAGTAGGCTGTATCCAGCCCAAAATGGACTACATCTGAATTTGTCTCCATGCGGTCTGGACCTTGCCAGACTGGCCCAACCAGACTACCCACTGCACAGAGAGGCCATCGACGAGAAACCTGCCTGGGGATCAGCCCCCTGCTCCACGCTTGAACAGGAATGATGCCTCTGTGACTTGTGTGAGCCCTGCTTCTCCTCGCATTCCAGATCAACCACCTGCAGTCTCGATTTTCATCCAGCCTATGTCCAGTCTTGGGTATCGTGAGTAAATACCAGGGTAGCTCCCTGCAACAACAACTTAATCTGAGTGTGTCATCTGATTGTCTTGTTGTTTCATTTCTGTTACGAACTGAGCCCTCTGGCTCTGGATTACAAATATTGTGTACTGTGCATGATGTGTTTTCCATCACAGGGCCCCAGCCAGCTGCAACCCTGGGCAACAGTCCTGGCTAGCCCATCTCTTCTCCACCTGGGTAACCAGAGGTGTGACTGTGTGGGGGAACTCAAAGCGCATGCATAACTGCTTGATTGATATAACCTTTAAGCTAATTAACCTGATTTTGCTCCTTCCTTGTTCAATTCCCCTGAATAAATTAGATCTAACTTTTTCTTCATGCAATCTGACTGTGATTCCAGTTTGTGCTCAAAGTACTGTACTGTTGCTATTTGCTGTGCATAACCTTGTTTTACAGGGGGTCCCCAGGGTTGAGCCAGAAGAACCAGCCCTGGTGGTAAGTGCAAACAGTGTGGGTACTTGTGTGGTGTACCAGGGGTATTGTGAAAGTGATTATTGTACAGTGTTCAGGCCACTAGAGGGGAAAGAGGGGGGTTACAGTGTCCCGGAGGGCTGTGCCCAGGTTAGGTTGACCACTACCAACCCTTACCTCTGGGTGGAGGCACCCGTTTCAGAACTCAGGCCTCTTAACCTGCCACTAGCCAAGCAGGCAGGGGTAGTAGCCCTTGGGATAGCGCCATCTAGGGATTACATATGTATTGACTTGGAATCTTTGGAAATGATTCTTTGGCTCAAAGGTGTTAATCCCAAACTGAAATAAATAAATAAAATAAATAAATTCAGAAAAATGGAAGCAGTTCACTTTATGGGGCTGCTTCCAAAGATCTGGACTCCTTCACCTGTCTGGTACAGGAAGTATTAAAATATTTGTTGTCATTGTCTGACCCTGGTCTGAAATATTCTTCCACAAGGTGCATTTAACAGCTATATCAGCTTTCCATGCCCCTATTGATAAGTGTATTGTTGCACAATTGGAGGACTCCTATACTTTCCTCCTAGGTGTTCCACATCTCAAACCTCTTTTCAACATCCAGTCCTGCCTTGGGACTTGAATTTTGTGTTGAGGAAACTTACATTGGCTCCTTTTGACACCGCTGCAAGTTGTGGCTTATGCTTTCTGTCATGGAAAGCATTGTTTTTGGTTGCAGTCACCTCTGTTTGAAGGATTTCCGAGCTACGGTCTCTCATGTGTGAGCCTCCTTATTTCGTTTTCAACAAAGACAGAGTTTCTTTGCGTACTAATCCTAAATTCTTACCAAAGGTGGCCTGACTTATTATTAAATCATTTCATCCACCTTCCTGTTTAGTATTCTGAGCATGCCAATCCAGGTGAAGCATTGCTCCATACGTTAAATGTACACACAGAATTCTGAGATATTATATCAATCATAACAAAGATTGCAGAGTCTTCTCAACTTTTTATTTTGTTTGCCCCTTGGAAAGAGGGTACTCCTGTGTCCATATAGTGCCTCTTCAAATGGTTGGCACGTTGTATTATATACTGTTATAGGAAGTGTGGTAAGGAACCTCCTGGTATTGTTCATACCCACTCCACAACAGGTATGGCCACTTCTATTACTTTTTTCAAAAATGTCTCTGCTGCTGACATTTGTGCTGCAGCCACCTGAAGCACTGTCCACACCTTCACTAAACATTACAGTTTAGACACAACATCTTGCAGACATGCTGGTTTTGGTCTTATTGTATTGCAAGGCCTCCTTTCTTGATCCAGACGATGCCAGCCTCCCACCATCCTTTTGTTACTGCTTGGGACTTGTTCCAGAGGTGTGGCCTAAGGGAAGAGATATCCTTGAAGAAGCTAGAACAGTTACGTACTTACTATAACAGTAGATCTTTGAGAGAATTTCTTCTCTAAGGCCATGCCAACCCTCCCTTCTTCCCCCTAAGGTGACATAACACATTTCTCATTTTGATCTTTGACATGGTGGTTCTTCCAGCACCTTCTCTAACCTTATATGCCTGGTGCTGGTATACTGTCCTGGTTAACCAGACTTGATGGCCCTCCGAGTCTGATCTCCAGCAGGGAACCGAGGAGAGAACTGAGAAGAGATAGGGCCACCCACAGCTATATACATGCTGACATGTGATGTCGATGTGGGTGGCCCCAGCTAGCAAAAGTTTCCATGTACTCCTAGTGCTTGACAGCAGATGTTCCAAGGGTGAGGCCTAAGGGAGAAAATTCTCTTGAAGATCTACTGTTACTGTAAGTATGTAACTGTTCTTTCCAGACCTTGAAGCAATCATTGCGGAGGCCAGCCTGGGTCTGATGACCATAACAGAGTCATGGTGCACCAACGACTACAGCTGGGAAGTGGCCATACACCATGTTGCAGTCAGTGTCAGTGGCTCAGTAGGTAGCACACTCGCCTCTGAGGCTGGGAGATCAGAGGGCTGTGGGTTCAGTTCCCACATCTGGCACTTGGGTTAATATCCCAGTACTGACACTGTAGTGCAGAATGAGAGGGGTGCAGCACTTCTGAGGTGCCGTCTTTCGGATGAGACATTAAACCGAGGTCCCATCTGCCTGGATTGGTGGTAGTTCAGGTGGATGTTAAAGATCCCTTGGCACTTATCGAAAAGAGTAGGGGAATTTCACCGGTGTCCTGGCCAAATTTCCCTCATTCACTAAAAATACCACCAACAGCTTAATCTGGTTCAAGGTCAGTTGGCATTCATCTGTATCCCCCTTCCCCAGGTCGTGCCTGAAAATAGGCAGGATTTGTCTAGTGCACTTACCCGGTCAACAAAAACTAAATAAATAAATAAAATGTTGCAGAAGGACAGAAGGGGGAGAGAAGGAGGGGTTGCTTCACATGTGAGGGAAGCTGTAAAGGCCACAGAGATACAGGGACACCGGGAGATAAGTAAGGTCTGAAGGTACTATGGGTCAGCTTAGAGACAAGGTTTGGGGCCTCTATCCATATGGGGTAGTATACAGATCACCAACACAGTGGGAGGAGTTAGACAAGGTTTTATGGGATTCCATTGGCCAAATGACAAGCATAGGGAAAGTAGTGATTGTGGGGGACTATAATCTGCTTGATGTAGACTGGAGCATTTTGTCTGAAGCTACAAGAAGAAGCAGGGCCATCCTCAATTCCCTACAGTGAGCATTTCTCAGACAGCTAGTTACAGAACTCACTAGAGACAGGGCAGTACTGAACCTGATATTTACAAATAGGGAAAGCATTGCAAATGTCACAGTGGGTAGTCCCCTGGGTACAAGCGCGCATCTTACTGTGTGATATGGCATACAGATTGGGCAAAAGAAAAAACACACCAAGACAAGAGTTCTGGTCTTCAAGAGGTCAGATTTTAAAGAAATGGGAGACTGTCTCAGTAAATGTCTTGAAAAGGGGATGGCCAGGGGGAGTGGAGACCCAAGGGAAAAAGATCAAAGAGGGAATATCTAAGACAATAGCATGTTGTTTGAAGGAAGTAAGCAGGGGACAAATGAGGAAGAAGCCATTATGATTCTCAAGGGAAGTGGTTAAGGTGGTGAAAGAGAAAAAACAGCATTTCTTACAGCAGGAATTCCTCAGTATGCTTGACTAGTGCAGTTACGCCGGCTGCATTCAGCTGCCCCAAGGGTGGAGTTATGCTAGTGATGCTAGGGAATTAGCCAATAAGAGAGTGATGCCTGTATGTGCTGCTGTACTCCAGTCAGATTAATTTCTCCGCTGACTGGACAAATTTGCCCCACAGCTCTCTCTTCAGACCTTCGCTTGAAGTAGTTTATTTTCATATTTTCAGTCATTCTTTTACTTTGTGCTGCTTTTAGAGTGGTTTTAGTAAGTTTTTAGTGCTTTTTGTGTTTTTTCATGGATTCTTAGTTCCCAGATCTGTGGAAAACGCGTCTGTCTTTTTCCACATTCCCATACTTTTTTCTGATTAAAAAATATTGGACCTGAGGTACAAATTCTGTGAATTTTATATTTTTCACTATTTTTTCTTTGGATACTTTATTTTAAGCTGGTACCATGATTTTGATCCACTTTTCTTTATTTTACCTCAACTGGGAGCTGTTTTTCAGTGGTCCCACAGTGCTGGGAGCCTTCTGTTTTTTCTGTTGGGAACAAACCTTTCTGGGTCCCCTGACAAACTGGCAGGTCAGACAGACCCACATACAAGACTAGCCCTTTTTTTTTCCAAATTCATAAAAGCCTTTTAAATTGTGGACTAGGCAGACTGCCACAATTCTCATTTTATAATTTGGGGCCAGTCACTGTTTTCTGTCTGAGAGCTTATTTTTTGTTGCTGTATCCATAAGAAATTAACCTTAAGGCTGGAAATGATGGCTTCTAGGTCTGCCCCTCCCCCCCCCATTAAAAATTCAGAAGAGCAGCCCTCCTGTCATCAAAAGTCTAAAGATAGGTTCTCCAAGGACCCCACAGAAAATAAGTCTGATAAGAAAATAATGATCAAGCCAAACAAAAAAGATATTCACAGCAGGTTACTGATTCAAGGCCTGCTAAAAAGAAACAAAAAGAAAAAACATATCATTGCCATCCCACTGAAAAGCAAAGGGTGACACCAGTGTTACAACAAGATATACGATGTGCAGAAGAAATGGCTAAGGCTGTGGGCTCCCTTCTGGGTGCCCCACTTGGTTCTTCTACTCCTATTCCCCCTGACTCTGGTCTTGGCCAGGGCATTTACTTTGATGGGGGTGATGATGAAGAGGAGGGTGCTGAAGAAACTCATGACCAATGATTTGGCTCACTTTCCCATGGCCAGGAGGATTTTTCTTTTCATTTTACCTTTGTTCAGCACATGGTGGACACTCTTGACCTTTCTATTCAAGAGTCTACCCAGGAAGATGAGAAGGCAGACTTTTTGGATATGATGGATCTTCCTCCTCCTCCTCCTAAAAAGCTACTCATCATAGTTCACAGGTCTCTTCGTATGGCTACTTTCAAACTTCTCCAGAATCCCACCTCTATCCCATGGCTGCATAAGAAAATAGAGAAAAAGTACCAGCTAGAAAAAACTAATGCTGAGTACATTTACACGTATCCTGACCATGATGGAGTAGTACAAACTGCAGCTTGTGACAAAGCAAAGATGCCACTTTCTTCTCAGCCTCCAGAAAAAAAAATCCCAAAGACTGGTTACTATGGGTAAGAAATCTTACACCACAGCCTCACTGCTGCTTCGCCTCTGTACTTACATGGCATACACAGCTCTATACCAAAGGGCTCTCTGGAACTCTGTTCCAGCTATCAGCCAGCAAGTCTCAGATAGAGTGGTTCAGGAGTTGGCAGAAGTGGTTAAGACTGCCTTAGAAGCAACAAAATATCTTAGATTTTCAATACAGCCTAGGCTGTTTGCTTAATAGTACGCTTAGGCATGAACCTATGTCTCCTTTGTTTACCCTGATTGAACCAAAGGGTGAAGCAAGAACACTACGATCCTCCTCCCTCTCTCATTTGGCCCTACCTAGAATTACAACTTGTATGGGAGAGCGGGCTTTCTCAATTTTATGTCCGAAACTGTGGGATTCTTTGCCTCAGCACTGTAAAAATACTACTAGTCAGGCTAATTTAAAAAAATTCAACCATTTGCAGTTCCAAGCTATTTGTAAATGTTTTTAAATTATTGTACAGTATCTTTGTTATTATTATATGTGTGTCTTGTTGTATTATATTCTGTAACATGCTTCTTAGCCTCTTTGTGAGACTCCAGGTCATTCCTGAAAACGGGCCTTGGCTCAGTGTACTTACCCGGTAAATAAAGTGAAATGAAATTAAAATGAAATCTGTTTTATATGGCTATAGATGTCAATGACACGGTTTCTAGAGCTATGGCTCCACCCATCTCCCTCAGGTGATTTGCTTGGTTGAGGACTACCAATCTCTCCCAGGGCACCCAGACTAAAGCTATGGACTTTCCTGTGAGAATAATTTTCTTTTTGGGGAGAAAACAGAGACATACATGAAGAAGATGGAGGAACACAAAACCACCTATCACAGCAATGCAGCTAAAGAGAATCCCTCTACCTCCTATAGACCCCAAAGAGGGGGCAGAGGTAGGGGTTATTGTCCCAGGGCTTTTTACCCCATGCCAGTGCCCATGCCCTTGAATTACTCTCAGATGAGAGGATTCTTTAGGGGAAGAGGAAGAAGGACTCAGAAACGTACTGACCCGACTCCCTCAGTGAAAACTCAACCCAGTCAAAACTTCTGAGAGGTCACCTCCCCTCTGCCAGTAGGAGGAAGGCTGACTCACTATCTCCACCACTGGCACCATATCACCACAGACCAGTGGGTCCTGGAGGTGGTGGATTGAGGACTTACCCCGCAGCTCAAAAAATGTCCCACTCAGCAGGGCCACCGAAGTGTAAAGCCCCTAACCTCCACAGAGAAAATTCTGCTTGGGTTAGAGATAAAGACTCTCCTGGTAGCAAATGCAGTGGGAAGAGTTCTTCTCTCCAATGGGGAAAAGGCCTCTACTCCAGGTACTTCCTAACCAAAAAGAAAAATGGGGACTGGTGACCCATTTTAGATCTCAGGTATATAAACAAGCACCTGTCCAATCCCAGATTCATAATGGTCAGCCTGTCTGTGGTGACCCCCTAGTTACAACAGGAAGACTGGCTAGCCTTCCTAGACCTAAGAGATGCCTATTTTCACATTCCAATCAGGCCCCCTCACAGAAAGTATCTCAGATTCAGACTGCCCTCTGGCCACTACCAGTATGTAACTCTGCCCTTCGGCCTTTCTTCAGCGCCCAGAATTTTCACAAAGTGCCTGGCAGTGGTGGCAGCCTATCTCAGAAGCCAGGAGGTTTCTGTCTTCCCCTACCAGGATGACTGGCTGATAGCGATCAAGTCTCCCCAGAAAGTCAGAGACTCTCTCAGTCTCACACAACATACCCTGGAGTCCCTGGGTTTCCTGATCAATACAGAGAAGTCCCATTTAGAGCCAGTTCAACTCCTCGAGTTTATTGGAGTGGAGCTGGATGCACAGCAAGGCAAAGCTCTGCTCCCTGTGGACAGGGTGGAAAACTTCCAGACCCTGGCACACTTGTTTGTCTTGGGCCAACCAAAACCAACCAGGCACTTCCTCAGATTTCTAGGCCATATGGCATCCATTATAGCCATAGTGCCAGTGGCCAGGTTCCAGATGAGGCATATCCGGTACCATCTCAGAGCCCATTGGTCTCAAAAGAGGGACTCCTTATCAAAGCTGGTTCCAGTCATGAGGACACTCTTACAAGCCCTGGACTGGCGGAAGGACAGGGACAACCTCAGGGAAAGAATTCCTTTCCAGCAGAGGGAACCCTCAGGAGTGCTCACTACAGATGCTTCCCTCCTGGGCTGGGGTTCACACCTGTCGGATGAGTCCATAAGCAGGGTATGGTCTCCCAGAGAGTCCAGGTGTCACATAAATCTCTTAGAACTCAGAGCCGTGTACCTGGCTATTAAGACCTTTGCTCCCCAGTTCAAGGGTCAATCTGTCCAAGTCAGGACAGACAACACCACTGCCATGTTGTACATCCACAAGTAGGAGGGCACAAGGTCCACAAAGCTCTGCACAAAGACCATGAAAATCTGGTCTCTTGCCTGCTCTTTGGACATGCAGCTCACTACCATTCACCTGCCAGGAAAGGACAATGTGCTGACAGACTCCCTGAGCCACATCAGTCAGGGCCACCATGAGTGGACCCTAAACAAAAAGGTGCTGGCCACAGTCTTCAGAAAGTGGGGCACTTCAGAGATGGATGTCCTCACTTTCAAACACAATTACCAGATTCTCCTGTACTGTTGCAGGCCTCTGGCTCTGGGCTTAGTGCCAGTGGATTCTTTGTCCCTGGATTGGACAGGTCAGGGTGGTTCCTGTACATCTTCCCTCCATTTCACCTGATTCTCAGGGTTCTACTAAAACTCAGAAGCCAGCCAGCAACCATGATCCTGGAGGCTCCAGACTGGGCAAGACAGCCATGGTACACCTTGCTTCTCATCCTCTCCGTAAAACAGCCCATTCACCTACCCCCCACTCACAGTTTCCTGACCCTGCCTCAGACAGGGATACCATACTCCAGCATAGAGTCTCTTCACCTCAAAGACTGGTACTTGAAGAGATAGAATTCACAGACTCTCAGTATTCAGAACAAGTCCTGAGAATCCTTCGACTGGCCAAGAAACCAAGTACCAAAAAGACTTATGCTTCCAGATGGAAGAGATTTTCTTTCTGGTGTAAGGACAGGCACATTGACCATGTACAGGCTAGTCTGTCCTCCATACTGGACTATTTGGTTCACTTATAAGCATCAGGCCTCACAGCCTCATCTCTGAAGGTTCACTTGGCAGCCATTTCAGCTTACATGTCTGTTGGTAAGGAGAAATCCTTAATTTCTCACTCCACCTTTAAAACATTCTTTAAAGGTCTGCTGCACCTTCAACCCCCACTTAGGGAACTTGTTCCCCCCTGGGATTTGAACCTCTGCATAGGCAAGCTGATGGAGTCTCTATTAAAACCTATGGCTACAGCAGACTTAAAGTATGTCACCTGGAAAACCATTTTCCTAGTGGCCATCACTTCAGCCAGAAGAATTTCAGAGCTGCAAGCTCTTTGTACTGAACCTAACTACATTACTTCCCATAGGGATAAAGTAGTTCTCAGGACCAGCAGGAAATTCCTTCCCAAGGTAGTTTCCTAATTTCACTTGACCCAATCTTTGACACTTCCTGTCTTCTGCACAGACAAATCCACTCCTGGTAAGTGCAGGCTCCACAGCCTGGTTGTCAAGAGGGCACTAACCTACTACCTGGAGCACACCAAGCAGCTCAGGTCCTCATACTCAGCTCTTCCTTGCCTATAGTGAGGTGGGTAAGGCAGGCCAGCCTCCAAGAGGACTATCTCTCATTGGATAGTCTCCTGCATTCAGTTCTGTTACAGCAAGCCTGGAAGCAGCCATCCCGGGCCTCAGGGCCCACTCCACCAGGGCACTGCAGCCTTGTTGGCAGCAGCAAGGGACATACCCTTGCTCCACATCTGCAAAGCAGCTACTTGGAGGACTGTACACACCTTCACAAAGCACTACTGCTTGGATGTACAGTCCAGATCAGATGCCAGATTTGACACTGTAGTCCTGCAGAGCCTGTTTCCATAGTAGGTTCTGTTCCTTCCTCCCAACTACAATGCTTTGTAGTCTGCACTAGTCGAGCATACCGAGGGATTCCTGGGGTGAGAAGAAAAAATTACTTACCATATTAATATTGTTTCTTCCAGGGGATCCCTCAGTATGCTTGACCTCTTACCCAGCCTCCTCTCACATAACCTGGCTGATATTATTTCTGCAGTCCTTGCCTTAGCCACATTTCTTAGAGCAATAACATGTGTAACGTTCCAAAGGGAGACTTGATGCACATAGTTTGCCTAGAGGCGAATTCTCTTTTTCTGATAGTTTTTTCTTATTCTTTTCCCTTTTTTCTTCTGTAGTACTAGAATAGGTTTAGGGTTTGGGCCTTTTGCCCGTCAGGCTTCAAAATGAATCTGACTGGAGTACAGCAGCACTTACAGGCAGCACTGTCTTACTACAATCTGATTGGCTAATTCCCTGGCATCATTAGCATAACTTCATCTTCAGGGCAGCTGAACTCAGCTGACATAACTGCACTAATCAAACATACTGAGGGATCCCCTAGAAGAAAAAATATTACTATGGGAAATATTTTTTCTTAGGAAGTACAAGAAGACCCAGACGGATGAGGTCAGGTCAGTGTATCTGGAAAAGCAAAGGGAGGCAGGAAGGAGGGCGAAGGCAGCTAAGGCACAAACAGAGGAAACAATCACCAAGGAGGTCAAAAAAACGGGATAAGACTTTCTTCATGTGCATACATGAAAAGAGTTAAACAAGGGGTGGGATAGTGAGAATCAGGAGGGCAAGGGGACTTACTGTGCAGAAGAAGATCAAAAAAAAGCTAAACTTTTAAATGAGTACTTCTGATTGGGCTTCACAGTAGATGGGGCCAAACCAACACATATCAGCAGGCATCAGGGGGAGGATGAAGTGGACTCAAGTCCATTTTTAGAGGACAGAGTTGAAAAGGTACTGGAAGCCCTAAAGGAAAACAAGGAGACTGGACCAGACAGGAGTCACCAAAGGGTCCTAAAAGAACTAAGCACGGTGCTAGCCACCCCTCTGGCAACACTGCTCAGAAACTGGAGACGGGTGTAGTTACAGAGGACTGGAGGAGGGCTGATGTGGTCCCTCTGCATGAGTATGACAGTAGGGGGGAAGCTAGCAGCTACTGGCCAATCAGTTTCACATCAGTGGTGGGGAAGTTAATGCAGAAGGAGAGGCTTATGGAGTACTTGGAGGCATATGGGCTACAGAACCACTGGTAGCCCAGTTTCACAGAGGGGAGATCATGTCAAACAAATCTCAAAGATTTCTTTGACTGGACAACTAGGGAGGTGGATCAGGGGAGGTAGTGGATGTGGCCTATCAGGACTTCAGTAAGGCCTTCAACCTCGTGCCACACAGGAGGCTAGTTAAGAAACTAAGCAGCCTAGGAGTTGGGGAGAAAGTGGTAAGCTGGGTATCACACTGGTTGAAGGACAGGAAGCAGAGGGTGGTGGTACATGGTAGACAGTCAGGAGACAGGAGAGTGACTAGCGGAGTACCAGGGGCGTCATTTCAGCAAAATCATAGGGGTAGCAAGGTGGGGGGGCACGATGTGGGTGGGGCCACATTATGGGCAGGGCCAGAGAGGGTGGCATTTGTCGATGTGACATAGGGTTAGTTTCCAAGTAATTTAAAAATGTCTATAAATTGAATAATAAAGTTTGAATATAAATCTGAAATGGGTCATTACAGATGTTGATTCAAATTATATAGCTAGTTTATCAAATTATGGAATCATTAGTATAGTGAAAGTCCCATTCCTCAACTGTACAAATATTAAACAAAAATGAACTGATGAAAAAAAATCACGCCAAAAACCTGTAAAGAAAAAAAATAATAAAAGGAAAAAGAACCTATGTATGTGCAGTTTGATTGTGTCAGAAGATTTTAAAATGCATTTTGTAGCATTCTACAATTTCTACAGCTATCAATATAATTTACAATACTTGGTGATACCTCTGTAGTCTCTCAGCCTATTTTTCTGCTGACAGTGCCCTGAATCTGCCGAAGCAACCAAACTGCACATGCAAGTGCTTTATACTGCCCTGGGCCTGCATCCGAATGGTCACAAGACACTCCACGTTTCCCCTTGAGTGTCAATGAATTACTAAAGATAATTAAGGAAATCTCAGTTTGAACTCTAACCTTTTGCACCCCGGCTGCATGAGTGGAGACTAATTTTAGCACATATTAACTGGCATAGCAACTGCATTTGAAAGGACTCCAACCAATGGCAACCAAGATATGTAGAACTTTAACCAACATTAAAGGCTGGCATTATATATATATACAAGCCACATTACGTAAACATAAAACTCCACCTCCACGGACATAAAATATTCAAGACATTGTCTGTTTAATTTAGTGTCACTGTAATGCCACATACACATATACCATGTGGGTTTTCTCAGACAGTCTCCCGTAACACCTGCTTTTTCCCCCAGTAACAAAGGATTGTGGGTTTATTGTAGGTGGTGACTTCTTGGCACATACTGAAGCTATTATGTGGGTCATATACTGGCACCACTGCTAGAGAAGTCCTGCCAACGTGATACTACCAGCCTTTCCTAATCATACAATCAGGGATTACATGGGCAAGCCATATTTCTACATGCAAAACTGCTGACACTATGTAAGCCCTAGAAATGAATCCAGATGTAACATCACAGACACTCATTTTCTAGTATCTTTGTGGATGGCTGCTGGGTTAATATCACTGACACTTTAGCACACCTGGGTAAGGCAGCTGGGCTACCACCACAAAAACTGTGGTAGCCTTAGGAAGCTACTGATCTAGTATCACTGAAATTCTAGCAGCCTTGGGGAAAGCTGTTAGACTAGTACTGCTGACATCCTGGTAGCCCTGGGAATGGCTGCTAGGCTAGTACTGCTGGCACTCAGCCTTGGTGAAGGCCACTAGGCTAAAATCCTGACACTGATAGCTATGAGGAATGCTACTGGGCTTACACCACTGACATGCTAGCCTCAGAGAAGGCTTTGGGGCTAATACATGGGCACAACCAATGGGGGGCCAGTCCCCCCAACTTTTTAAGCCATGCCAACTGCTCAATGATATAAGCATCAGCATGAAAGTCTAGGTAGGGATGTGGGCCCCCCAACTTTTCAGCTGTGGTTGCTCCCATAAACACCCCAGACACTAATATCCTTGCAAGCATCACTGACAGTAGCAACCCTGGGGAATGATGCTGGGCTAACATTCTTGCATTCTGTTAGTGCTGATGAACACTGCTAACGTCACCACTGACAATCTTGCAGCCCTGAGAAAGGCTGCTAGGCTAACACTGCTGACACTCTGATAGAAAAATAACATAGAAACATAGAATTTGACGGCAGATAAGGACTGCTTGTCCCACCCAGTCTGCCCATTTCCCTGCCTACTGGATAAGCTGCAGATCCTAGTTAACCAGCAGCCTACTTCTTCCTACCCCCATCCCCTAGAATTGCCTTATGACTGTCCCATGCATGCTTGAATTCCACCACTGTTTTTGACTCCACAACCTCCTCCGGAAGGCCATTCCATGCATCCACATAGCCCTGAGAAAGACTGTTGAGCCTGCACCTCTGACACGCGTGTAGCCCTGATGAGGATTTCCAGACTAGCACTGCTGACATTTCAGTAGCCTTGAGTATTGTTATCTTTGCTTTGATCCCATGCTATTAGCCCTCTTTTAGGAACCCGTTTCCACAAGTGTAACATTGAGCCAGCACCTAATTTGTATTCAGTGAATTTGCTGAAATTTGGCTCGTTTACCTTCAGTTCAGTCCAGCTGAAGTTTTGGGCCACTTTGGATCACTTCAGCCTCTGGCAAAAAAAAAAAAAAAAATGTCTAGCCCTTCATAATAAGTAACCCAAACTAGTCCTATAGCCACTTCTTCGCTACCACCCAATCACTCTCCACCCTCCCCAAGACTTTTTTTTTATTAAGAAAACAAAATCCAGCTCCTGGGACAGCACCAGGTATTGAGTTTTGTTTCAAAAACAACTGGAGAAACAGGAGAGGGTGGATGAGGTTGGAACTGACAGGAGTGACCCCAGTATCACTTGATCCTCCGGCATCCCCTCCGCTGCTACTGACCACCCCAGTCTTGACCCCAAAATCAGGTAATCAGCCATTGTCTTGCTAACTGTTATACATTTGGTGCTTTTAAAAATTAAGGATACTGATTACTGGAAATGTAAGCCTCCTTTAAAAAAGATATTCATGAAAACTTGCAGTTAGTTCACATTATGGAAAGACTGGAAGGCTGAATTAATCTTAGTGGGTTTGAATCTGATTATTCAAATGACTAAACTGACACATCCTTCACTTATTTTAACCACCATTAGAAGAAAAGGAGAATATTTATAATTTAAACAATAAACATTATAGGCTACTTGAGGAGAGGAAGTGCTACAGTTAGCTTGCCAGATTTTAAATCAATAAATCTATCTGTGGTTTGCCCACATGGTCCTTCAACGCAGTTTATATTTACTGACAATATATATTTAGTGTTTTTAGTATACCTGTAGTGCTTGGGGGGGGGTCAGATTGCATCCTTACCTTATGGCTTCTGGTCTGGACTGCCCTGCCCTTCTCTGTGACATAAACAATCAATGCTTCGCTCCTCTTTCCTCACTCTGATTTCTCGCCTCGCCCGCCACCTGGTTTAAGTAACTACCAGCTGAAAAGCTGAATTTCAAAAATCACTTAAGTCTGTCTCATACTTTAGCCTCTTGTTGCTCGCACCTCAGTCGCAATCTCTTCAACTTGCCTGGAAGTTGTTTCGTGTGGTGGTGGGTGGGTAGGTTCCAGTTTTTTTCGCTGCTGCTCCCGCTCAATCCTCCAGTTTGTCAGGTGCCCTCTCTCATGCCATGGCAGCAACAGGATGGATGTTGGGGTCGTGAGTGGGTGGATGGTGGGCTGAGAGTCGAGAATACATGCAGCGCGCGCCAGGCACCACCATGCCAGACAGACTCCTTGTTGAAACGGCTCCTCCACGCAGCAGCACAAAGCCACAACAGCTTACTCAAGCCACAGGTGCGTGCACGGGCAGGCACGTAATGCCAGGGAGGCAAAAAAAAATGTCTTCATATTTTTAAGCATCCATTAAGCCATGGCAAGGGCAGAGGTCACAAGCCCTGTCATAGAGGTCACAAAATGTTCATAGGGGTTGCAAATGCGACCCCAGGTGACCCCTAAATGATGCCCCTGAAGGGAGGTGGGGGTTATCTTTGGCAGACTCGATGAGACGAATGGTATTTGTCTGCTGGCATGATTCTAGAATTCTTAGACTCTAAATGTTTACAGGACAGTAAGCAACATGGTTTCCCCAGGGTGAAGTAGTGCTGGGTGACAAGGGAGGTGAACAGGAGGTGTGCTGTCAATGTGGCCTATATGAACTTCAGTAAAGTCTTTTATACAAGTAAGGAGGCCTAGTGGTAGGTGACAAAAAAAACAAAACAAAAAGAAAAAAACAATGGATAGGAAATTGAAACATAGAAATTATCGGCACAAAGTGCCACTTGGCTCACCCAGCCCATCCAGTTTTTCCCTGCCTGTTCTATCTCTGCAGACCCAACCTGGTCTCTATCTACTCTCCCCCTCCCTGCCTGCCTATTTACCAATATTCCCTTATGCCTATCCCATGCGTGTTTGAAGTACCCTCCCACACTGTTTGTGCTCCCACCACCTCTGCTGGCAGCCTATTCCAGACATCCACCACTCTTTCACTGAAGTAATACTTTCTTACATCCCCTTAAACTTCCCCATCCCAGCTTCATTGCAATCCCCTTGTCCTGGTGCACTTCCTCATTTGAAATAGACCTCTCCTGTACTCTGTTCACCCCTAAGAGATACTTGATGTCTGTATCACTTCCCTCTCCATCCTTTCTTGTAGGTGTGCATGTTGAGATCCATCAGTCTCTCTTCATAGAGTTTTTAATGTAACTCCTGCACTATTTTAGTTGCCCTCCTCTGGACTATCTCCACCTTGCCTATGTCTTTCTGAGATGTGACCTCCAGAACTCGTCACAGTACTCCAGGTGGGGTTTCATGAGCTTTCCGATACAGTGGCAACATCATCTCCCTCTTCCTGCTGGTGATGCCTCTCCATATGCTCTATAGCATCCAATCAGCCCTGTCCACTGCTTTGTCACACTGCCCCACCAATTTGAGGTCATCAGATATGATAACCCTAAGGCCTCTTTCCTGCTTAATGATGGTCGGTAACTTGCCCCTCATTTATAACCAGCTCCTGGATTTCTATGCCCTATGTGCATGATTTTGCACATTTTAGCATTGAATCCCAGCTAATAATCATACCAGAGGGTTGGAAATCTCTACCCCTGCTCATTTATCAAATTTTAATCACATTTCTTATAAATTCATGTATTTTTCTAGGAGTGTGCTACTAGTTTGTAGCCCATGTCAAAGCAATCATTCTAAAATGGGCAAATGAGTTCAAGGAAT
The DNA here is from genome assembly GCA_016271365.2 of Neoceratodus forsteri. Taxonomy (NCBI): domain Eukaryota; kingdom Metazoa; phylum Chordata; order Ceratodontiformes; family Ceratodontidae; genus Neoceratodus; species Neoceratodus forsteri. The sequence goes on from CM057450.1 coordinate 1,554,448,523, forward strand.
CTGATTGGTTATTAGCCATGCATTAGAAGTGTCTAATGCATGGCTAAAACTAGAAACTCCACATGGAATAAACAGCCCCATTTTATAAGCACAACAAGTCACTCTGGGGATGTGTGTTAGACAGTTCTAGGAGACTGAATGCACTTGGCCTGCAGCTTCGTACCTCACTATGCCCCCTAGCTGTGCATTAGAACTGTTTAACACACACACTGTTATGTTTTATTGCTTACTCAGTGTTCAGTTCAGTTCATTCCCCCCAGCTGCTATGCCCCGACCACTCCTCAAGTTTCCCAAGATACCTATTCATTCTCTCCACCCCTCCTAGGTAGCCACCCTATTACAGATTTTGATGTCATCTTCAACAAGCATTTGTCAATGCTGAATGTTTGCTTGCTGATATTAGCATTGAAAGTGCAGAAGTTAGACAGAAGCAGGATAGGAATGGCAGTGAAGTATTGAAGTCACGCCAATCCCCCTCCATCCTACAGAGATGGACAGGCATTGGGGTGTGCCTTTGGGTCATCGCCCATAACGCTCATGCCATGTCACCTCATTCTATCCTGTAGACACCGACAAGTGTTGAGGTGTGCCTTGGGGTGTTTGGCTTTACAGTCACACCATTCCATAAGCACATATGCTGAAATGGGTGCAGTATAGGAAATTGGGGTGAACTCTGTGGCCGAAGAGTCCAAGGCACACCTCAATGCCTGTCACTGGCTTCCAGGTGGGGGTTGGGGTGGAATGGCATGAGTATTACAGCCAGACATCCAAAGGCACACCTCTGATGCCTATCAGTATGTACAGGGTGGGACATTATGGTTAGAAACCCTAACATCCCGGGCGTTTGTTGATATTTGCACTACAAATTTTCAACATGGCCTTTTTGTGTCCCCACCTCATGAAAGCATTTAGGACCTCTGTTCATGAACAGTGGCACTGTGATTCTGTGAATCTGTCCTGAAGGTTGATTTCCCACAGTAACCATGTCATTCTGTGCCAGATGTGCAAAAACATAGTTTGGCCAGGATGTGGAAAATAACATCTGTACCATTCATACGGAGGTGTGAAGAGATAGCAATGTTGAAAATCTGGAATGAAAATATTAAAAGTGCTCAAATTTATGAGCTTGCGTGGAAACTGCACAATGCACACTCGTAACACAGTCATTTGGTGGAATTATTTCACCAAATTTTCAACACAGGTATTTTGGGACCTCTGCTCATGAACAGTGTCACTATGATTTTCTTAATCTGTCCTGGAAGTTGATTTCCCACAGCGACTGTGCCATTGTGCGCCAGATGTGAAAAACACATTTTGACAGGATATAGAAATGACAGCTGTACTGTTCATAAAGAGATATGCAAATGACAATGTTGAAAATCTTGAGTGAAAGTATTACAAATCTCGGGTTACGAAAGTGGAAACTGCACAATGCATGTTTGAAACAGTCATTTTTTGAATTTTTCACCAAATTTGCAACATAGGCTTTTTGGGAGCCCACCTCATAAACAGTGATACTATTGTTTTGTTAATTGGTCCCAAAAGGTGATTCCATGCAGTGATCATGCAAATCACCTTTCGGGACCAAATAATCAGATGACAGTGACTGAATTCATGAGGTGGGGTCCAAGAACCTCATGTTAAAAATGTGGTGCTAAAATTCACAAAATGGCCAAGATATCCACCTAAATTAAAAAAACATTTTGCTATTATACAGCTTACGGCATTTCTTCAGTTTGTGGTCAGCTTTGAAGGTGCAAATGTGTTGCCGCTCACCAAGATCATCACGCCAGGCTCTGGAGGTAGGTAGTAAGAAGGTGTGTGGGGGATGTTGGGTGTGCAGAGAGTGGATGTGGATTGGGGGAGGGCACCGGAGACAACAATAAAGGACCGTTATTTTTCTTTACAGTTTAAAAAATACCAGCAGGAAGGTTTTTCCTTTACAGGTTTGCTTTTGGTACACTGGGTGGGCTTCCAGTGTGCCACCTGTATTTTTTGGGAGGGAACTAGCCGACAGGGGTTGGGCCTCCCATCAGCACAGAAAAAGGGTCTGTATTGGGGGGGGTCACATGATACTGAGGGGGATTGGGCACCCCCTCAGCATACAAAACTATTACACGCGGGACATTATGCCGATGGGGATTGGGCTCCCCCATTGGCAAATGAACTGGGGAAGGGGCATGCCGACAGGGGGATTGGGCACCCCCGTCAGCTTCCATGGGGACTGTGAGAGGTGGACGGGGACAGCTGCTGCCATGTTTATTGAAATGGGACACCAGACAAGGCAAATTGTGATTCGCCACTGGAATCAAGGACCACCCCAACAGAAAGAGAGCTGATTGTTAAATGATGGGCACTCCCTGATTGCAGCAGCAAATTTCTTTCAAGTTGGTGGCATGCCGTAATACTGCTGTCATTGACAGCATGCTCCTCTATTGGTGCCACAGAGACCAGCCCCAAAAAGCACTGCCGGCATTGACCGCAACATTGCCTCACCTCCACAACCCACTACTCCAGCAAGCTGCCACAACATGTTTCTTGCACGTGCATGCAAGCAAACATAAAAAGGCATACCTTCCCTTCTAGTTCTTCTGCAATGTGACTTATGAAGACATTGAAGAGGACCGGTCCCAATGGTGAGCCCTGCAGCACCCCACTGGTCGCTGTCCCCTAATTAGAATGAATGCCATTTACCATCACCCTCTGTCGCCTATCCTTAACCAATGATCCCCCAGTTGGTTAAGGAATAGAACCCAGAGGATTGTACTAAATAGGAATTCTCAGGGAGATGGAAGTCATGAGTCAGTACTTTGCCTGTTCTCTCAATATATTCATAGGGACATAAGGGTGAAGATGAAGGAATAGTCTATCTATTTGCTGATGACACCAAGATCTGCAATAGTGTGGACATAATCGAGGGAATGCAGGCCATGAGTAGGGACCTGAAAGACTAGAAGAGTAGTCCAGAATTTTACAGCTGGATTCAATACCAAAAAGCAAAGTCATGCACATCAGACACAAAACCCAGAGCCGAGTACAAGATGGAGGAGAGGTCGTGGCATATATCTCATAGGAAAGGGACCTCAGGGTTATCAATCAAATGATCTGAAAGTAGTGGCCCAATGTTCAATGGTGGTGGGAGAGCAAATATGATGATGGACTGCATAGGGAGGGATAGCAAGCAGAAGGAGGTAGGTTATACTCAGTAGCATTATTTCACTAGAATCATAGGGGTTGCAAAGTCCCATTTCAGCAAAAGCATAGGGGTTGTTAAACTCCCCAACTACCACATTTATATAAATAAATACTAGGAAACCTTGTTTTAGGGTTCTTAGGGTTGCAGTGACATCATAGGGGTTGCAAAATCATAGGGGTCTCAACCACAACCCCTGGCTACCCCTAAATGACGCCCCTGCGGAGTACCACAGGGATCAGTCCTGGAACCAGTCCTCTTCAAAGTCTTCATAAGTGACATTGCTGAGGAACTGGAAGGGAAGGTGTGTCTTTCTACAGATGACACAAAAACTCTTCGACAGGGTGGGCACTCTGGAAGGGGTGGAGAGAATGCAAAGAGATATGGGGAAACTAGAAGAGTATTCTAGGGTATGGAAGCTGGGTCTCAGTGCCAAAAAGTGCAGAGTCATGTACCTGGGATGGGAAACCTGGGGGATGTATATAACATGAGTAGAAAGGTACTGATGATCTCAGGGTGGCATGGCAGTGTGACAAGGAAGTAGGTAAGGCTAGTGGGATGCTGAGGTGCATAGAGAGGGAGATTTCTTGCAGGAGAAGAGAGGTTATTTTGCCACTGTGTCGCTCACTAGCGAAACCCCACCTAGAGTACTATGTCCAGTTATGGAGACCACACCTCCACAAGGACATGGACATGGTGTAAGTGGTCCAGAGGAGGGATACCAGAATGGTGCATGGGTTGCAAAAAGCCATACAAGGAGAGACTGTGGGATTTCAGCATTAACTGCCTTGAGGAGTGGAGAGTAAGAGGGGACATGATTGAGACCTGTAAGTATCTCACAGGGGTGAACAAGGTGCAGTTGAGGTGTAAATTTCAGAGGAGGAAAAGCACCAGAACACAGGGGCATGCAATGAAGCTTGGGGGGTTTAAGAGGGATCTGAGGAAATACTTCTTCACAAAAAGGGTAGTAAATGCCTGGAACAATCTGCCAGAAGAGGTGGTGGTGATGAAAACAGTGGGGAGTTTCAAGCATGCGTGGGATAGGCAGATGGACATAAGCAGAGGAAAGAGTGGTGGGAGGGATGCTGGTGACTAAATAGGGTCCATGGTGTCAAACAGGCAGGGAAAAATAGGGCAGACTAGATGGGCCTACCAGTCCTTTTCTGCCAACAAATTATATGTTTCTACACAGCCAAGTGGAAAAGATTTTCCGTCTGATGTTCCATGAACCATATAGACCTCTTCCAGTGTCCACCTGACAGGTCTGTGGAGTATTTACTACACCTTTCTGATGCAGGCCTGTAGTACTCCACAGTAAAGGTCCATTTGTGTGCTCTTTCTGCAGATAAGCCCAGTGGTGGTCTTTATCTGGTGCAGCTGTCACTGTTTAAGAGGTTCTTCAAGGGCATTTTACACAAAAGGCTTCCCATCAGGAAACTGGTGCCTCACTTGGACATTAACCTTGTGTTAGATATGCTTACCTGAAAGCCTTTCGAGCTTGTTGCGACATGTGACCTGACATTCCTCACTTGTAAAGCTGCATTTCTGGTGGCTATCACCTCAGTACACTGAGTATCTGAAATCCATACTTTGGTCACAGATCCTCTGTATACTGTTTTCCAAAGGGATATGGTAGTTCTCCGTACACACCCCACGTTTCTTCCTAAAGTGGTATTGGAGTTCCATCTTAATCTGGCCCTAGTCCAGCCTTCCTACTTTGCCAACTTTGAGAATGAGGGATAAAGGACTCTTCTCTCACTGGATGGCAAGAGGGTCCTTGGGTTGTATCTGGACAAAACTAATGACTTTAGACAATCCAAAGAGCTTTTTGTCTCCTTGAGTCCTTATTGGAAGGGACAACTTGTTAAGATCAAGTGCATTTCTGCCTGGATACTGAATTTCTTTTGCTACTGATATGCTATGACTCAGGTTAAATTAGAAGGCAGCATACACACCCACTCTGCCAGAGTGGTTGCCACGTCCCTGGTAGAAATACAGTCTGTGCCACTGGAGAAATTTTGGAGCAGAGGGCACATTTTTACCAAGCTCTATGCCCTGGATGTCCATGCCAGGCAGCACGGCACCTTTGGCAGGACAATCCTGAATGGAATGTTATCCTGAATAAGCCCTGAGCTCCAGCCTCCCTAGACCAGGGGACTTCTCTGAGCTTGTTACTCTGACCCACTAATGGGAATCAGTAATGAAAACTGATTCTTGGACACTATTGAAATTACATATGTACCGTGATTCTTGATGGTCCGTAATAACTTCACCATTGATTCACATGCCCACCTGCCATCCAACAGTCTTACTCCAGTATTGTTGTATTGGTTTTCTCCACTTTGTAATTGGTTTGGGCTATGAAGACACTGTTACTGGATTTGGTGGTCCTTCTTATATGAGCCACCAGGGCTATCTTATGCCCTTAGTTTAAGTGCATAGTGTAATGAACCCACTCCTGGGGTCTGGTCCACTGAGCTCACAGTGCCCACCCCTAAGTGCAGTCTGTGACTGGGGAAACAGGAATACCCCCCTTGTGTCCTCCTATAGTGCTCACTGCATTCACAAATGAACACTCGCCACAAGGTCCCAGGGCTTCCTCTCAAATATGGGTACAGGTAAGATACAGTCTCAAGTCTGTAGCCAGGGGCCAACCCTCCTTAGTTGCTGTACTTGGGTGGGGGGGGACCAAAGGCTTTACGAGCCCTTCAGGGCTCGCTCTCATAACCCAATTGTGTCTTCTCCTATGGGTGGTGCAGTGACCTAGTTTCCCCTTACAGACCCTCTCGAGACTTAAATATCTCCCCTACTTGGGCCCCCAGACTTCCCTTTCATGATCCTAGTCTTGGCAGTGAATGGTAGCACTTTAGCAGTTTCGGGCTGGTCTCAGAATTGAATAAACCTTTGACCTCTTTACACACACACAAATCACTCACAGTCAGTTTTAAAAGCATAGTGCTTTTACTAAATTACTTAAATAATTAGCATACAGACTTTACAAACAAAATATTTCAGAAATCTGGTCACAGAATAACAAAACAAAAATTTGGAAAATGTACATCAAAAATGCACTGTAAACTTTTAACTGTCTAGTTTCTACCTGGTTCATGGAATCTCAAAGTCCAGAAAATAAATGAGTTTGCAAAGACCCAGTTCTGTCTTGCATTCACTGGTCCTTAGACTGTCTCTGTGGCAGACTTGCTTCTCTTGTGTATCAAGAACAAGTGCCCAAAATGCAATGCAATGCCAAAATGCACTGAGCTTCTGTTTGGAGGGCCTTTTATAGGCCTAGTTCATGCAGTCTGTAACAACCCTGTCTGGGTTATAGCTGGTGGCCTTATCTTTTAGGTCCGCATGGATCTCTCTTGCACTTTCCCAAGCTTTGAGGGAATCATCATTAGTAGTACTCGAGGAGTCCCCCCACATCCAGCTTCCTGACATTTATGACAAATGTAAATACACCATGACAGTTCCTGGAAATACTTTTGCTTTGAAGTGGAAGAGTTTATGACCACAGGCGATGTTTTCTATCCCCTGACCACTTATGACTCTTTTCCTTTGTTTGGATACCCCAAGCCTCTTTGAAATGTAATTTTCAAGTTCCTGTCAGCAGCCTGTTCTCAGGTCACAGATGAATGTCAAATACTTTGCAATACATTCTCTCTTTCCTGTGACCTTTTCAGTAAACTATGCATCCCTCTGTCAAAGCTCATTCTCTTGGCCTGTTTGGGAATTCATTTATACAAAATCACAGAAATCTATAATAATAATAATATGTCTGTAATGTTCAGCAGTGGCTAAATCGCCACACATAGGTTCTTGTTAGGTTATGCTGCTCACCTCCTCTGTAAAAAATGTACTGAGGCAGTTGGTGGCTGGTGCCACTATTTACCACTGTGTATGTGTATTGTCATACAACGGTGTGCACATGGTGCCTGCCACATCACCAGCCCTCTGAAAAGTGCTGGCTACTGTTGGGTCCTAACACCCCTGGGTAAGACCCACTAGTGTGAATCAGCATTGAAGACATTTCTTAAGATCAAGAATTTTATTAAGTATATAAATTTAAATTTCTAGTCCTTGAATCTGAATTACTTGGAAAGTACAGGATTCTCTTATGCCTTGGGCAAGGGGTTCAATACAGAGTGCAAACATCAATGGGGCAATGGTCAGCCTTCCCTGGTGTCAGACAGCGAGAAAAAGATGGAGCGTAATGACCATTCACTTTTACTGATGCTTGGGGGTTCGAGGAAACAGGGGGGTTATGAATTCTTCCGGGAAGACTACCTTCTACTAGACTCAGTACAAGAATGACCAGGAGACTTTATTGAAGGCTGTTCTGGCATCAAGACGCAGGACTACTGCTGGGAGAGGGGTAGTGTGAAGATAATGGGGGATATGTAAGTCTCTGCTTTTGTTGTCTGTAGTAGTGTGGGCTTTGATGAAGTCCATCTGCTCCAGACCTGTCAGAGAAGGAAGAAGGATATCAAGACATTTCACCAGAACCAACATAAAAAATTTTATTCGATACTGAAAACTGATATGGTTGTATAGGAAGTACATTGTGATGGATTCTTATCTGGTTTGGGAATAACAGAGAGTGAAGCATAAGCCCGGGGAGGGGGGCTGTCTCCCCATAGGATCTTGTTATAGACCTGGAGAAGCACGGGAAGAGATTGTTCTGTAATTGCCTTGTAAAACTTGGCTCCGTATCCACCCAGACATGGTGCTTTCATAGTTTTTGTTTGATAAGCACGTCAACTTCCTCAGTGAGGATCAGGGACATCAGGCAATTCTTCTGATCAGCTGATAATGTTAGGAGGGACAAAGGATATAGGTAGGCTTGAATGGTATGCTGGGAGGCATCCCTTTCAGGGGTGTGCAGTTGCCAATAGAATGCTGTGAAGGCATTGGCTACGTTGTGTATCCTAACTCATCAGACACACAGCTTGGAGTACAGGACTCTTGCTATGGTGGCTAGATGTTTCTGGCCGCAGCTGATACGTCAACAGCCGGGAAGCTCTTACCCATGTCTCCTGGTACTGTTGCCGCAGGTGCAAGAGGGAGAGCTCAATCTGGTGTAGGCAGTATGCATCCCAGTCCGTGCAGACTTTCTCCAGTTGGGGGAACCTTGACTGATCACCCTGTTGCTGTGCAAGCTGAGGGAGGAGAAGGGTGTCCTCTAATTGTTTCTGGCATATCAGACACTTGTGTTTCAGGGCTGCTGTATGCTGGATCAGATGACCCTGTAGGACCATTTTAACTCTATCCTGTAAGAGTGCAGTGGTAACTTCCGGGCCTAAGTTGTCCCTAAGGATTTCATCAAACTTATCCTGGGCGAAGGACTTAAATTCCTCCAAGCGGAGGTGATAAACATGGAGCTGCCATTTAGTGTTGCTGCACTATTCCACCAGGTCCCAGAATGTGAGAGTGGGTGCATGGTCGGATAAGAGAATATCTCCAATCTTAGTCCAGGACATGTGAGTAGGATTCTACCTGTGTGAGACAATAATCAATTCCGGTATAAGTACCATGGACATGGGAGTGATGCATGTACGTGTGTGTGCGTAGGTGTTGGTTTCGCTAAGTGGCAACCCTGCTGAGCTCGCTTATAAGTTTCCAGAAGAGATTAAGGGGGCAGGTTGCTCAGAAGGGTGGGGGTTAGACATATCCAGTAGTTTGGAAAGAGACATAGAAACATAGATAATGCCGGCAGAAAAAAAAGATGGTCCATCCAGTTTGCCTGTGGTTCCCTATCTATCCCTGGGACCTAATTGTCATCCAGGTAGCCACTATAGCCTTCATTCTGCCCCAGCTGTGCTTGGAACCATATATGGTTTTGGCTCCTACCACATCAGCTGGCACACTGTTCCGAAGTTCCACAGTCCTCTCCGTAAAATAATACTTCATCATATTCCTCATGAACCTTCCTCTTCTCAGTTTCCTCTGATATCCCCATGACCTTGAATTTGTGCTTATGCTAAATAACTCTTTGCAGTTCACCTTATATATTCCTCTCAGGAAGCTGAAGGTCTATATCATATCACCCCTCATCCATCTGGTCTTAAACGAATACATGTTTAGCGCCTTGAGCCCATCTTTGTAAGATGTGCCCTTCTGGCCCCATATGGTGCTATGTCAAGACCACATGATCAAAAAACAGTGCGGTCAATAACCATGCTGCGTGGTCAGTACAAAATTGCACTAGATTAGCTATACTAACTCTGAAATCACATGGCGCTGTTATAACTGTGTGGATTTTGATCGCGCGTATTTGCTGTAGCGGTTTTGACCAGACACCTCCTCGTATCATCCTGGTCACCCTTCATTGCACTGCCTGTAACCTGCCCTTATCTTTACTGATGTGAGGATTCCAGAACTGAGTGCAATATTTCAGGTGTGGCCTTATCATTGCTGTATAAAGAGATATCTCTTCTGTCAATACCCTTCCTGGTACATCCTAACATTCTATTTACCTTACTAAAGGTCTTATTGCATTTGGCTCAATTGTTTGAGGGTGTCACTAATGTTGACTTTTAGGTCCCCTTTCCTCAGTTGTCATTCTCAGCTTAACTCTTCTTATCTAGTACACCATCCTGGGGTTCTTGCTGCCTAGGTGCATCACCTTGCACCTTTCAGCATTGAGTTTCAATTGCCAGATGTTAGACCACCTTTCCAGTATATGCAGGTCACTCTGGACCTACCTAATTCTCTTGTCGCTGTCCACCCTCCTAGAGAGCTTAGTGTCATCTACAAAGAGACATAAACTGCTCCGGATTCCTTTTCCAATATCATTTGAAAGGCTATGCCTGCAGTTCAGTGGGCTGCAGCAACCAGCCACACCCTCTACCTGAGCTATGTAAGTCAGTTCCTTCCATCCTCACTCAGAAGCACTTTTTATGTCTGCTTGTACACATGTGCAAGAAACATATTTTGACTGTATGACCTTTTGGAGGTGTGTGACCCTCCTGTCTAGTGCAGTGTTCTGTTTAGCAGGCACAACAGTACCACATCAATGGATGCGTGAGCTGTCTATGACAGCAGTTTGGCTGCAGTGATCGTCAGTTTAAAGAAAATCACTGCTGCAATCAGCGGTGGTAACATGTGTGTATTTAGCATATTGACGTCATGCAATTTCTTTGGCCCTCCTGCACATCACTGCCAATGAAATCCCTCCAGCTTCCTCCCTCTTCTGCTGTCCTCCCCACTCCCTCATTCCCGTACTCACCCTCCAGCTACAAAATAAATCCCTCCTGCTTCCTCCCTCTGCTGCTGTCCTCCCCACTCCCTCATTCCTCGGCTCACCCTCTGGCTGGTCAAGTTTTCTTTTTTGCTGATGGGGTGTCCAGTCCCCACCCAAAAAAAAACACCCAGCTTGTACACTGGGAGCCCACCCCAGCCTGCCAAATGTCTCTGTATTTAAGAAAACCTTCCTAGGACGTGTTTTTATTTTTTTTTTATCTGTAAAAGAAAGAACGGTTCCTCATTGTCTGTGGTGGCCCCCTTCCCCAACCTGTATCCACCCTCTGCACACCCCACCTCTCCACACACCCCTCACCCCATACTTACCTCCGGAGCCCGGTGCGATGATCTTCGGTGGAGTGGGAACATGTCTGCCGGTAAGCTGTATAATGGCATAAATGGGTTTTTTTCAACTTAGGTGGATATCTCAGCCATTTTTTGTGACTTTTGACGCCAAATTTTCAACATGGGGTTCTTGGGACCCCACCTCATGAATTCAGTCACTGTTATGTCGTTATTCAGTCCTGAAAGGTGATTTTGTGGTCACTGCACGGAATCGCCTTTCAGACTGATTAATGAAACAACAGTGTCACTATTTATGAGGTGTGTTCCAAAAAAGCCTATGTTGCAAATTTGGTGGAAAAATTCCAAAAAATAACTGTTACGAGCACACGTTGTGTAGTTTCCATGCACGCTCATAACTTCGAGAACTTTTAGTATTTTCACTCCAGATTTTCAACATTGCCATTTTTGTACACCTCCTTATGAACAGTACAGCTGTAATTTTTCACATCTTGCCCAAAATGTGTTTTTGCACATCCGGCACACAATGGTGTGGTCGAAGTGGGAAATCAATGTTCGGGACAGATTAAGAAAATCACAGTGACACTGTTCATGAGCAGAGGTCCCAAAATGCCTATGTTGAAAATTTGGTGACAAAATTCCACAAAATGACTATGTTATGAGCGTGCATTGCACGGTTTCCATGCATACTCATAAGTTTGAGAATCTTTTATATTTTCAGTCCAGATTTTCAATATTGCCATTTTTGTACACCTCCTTATGAACCGTACAGCTGTCATTTTTCACATCCTGCCCGAAATGTAGTTTTGCACATGTGGTGCCAATGGGCGTGGTCATTGTGCGAAATCAACGTTTGGAACAGATTAAGAAAATCACAGTGCCACTGTTCATGAGCAGAGGTGCCAAAATGCCTACATTGAAAATCTGGTGTACAAAATCTCCCAAATAATTACATTACGGGTGTGTGTGTGCAGTTTCTACGCACGTTCATGATTTCACCAATTTTTTTTATATTTTCATTCCAGATTTTCAAGATTACCATTTTTTTACACCTCCTCATGAATAGTACAGCTGACATTTTTTACATCCTGTTAGAAATGTGTTTTCGCTCTTCTGGTGCCAAATAGCACAGTCGCTGAACAAAATCACCTTTCGGCTAACAAACTGATAGTGTCACTGTTCATGCGGTGGGGACACAAAAAGGCCATGTTGAAAACTTGGATTGAAAATACCAAGAAATGCCCAGGGCATTAGGATTTCCGACCATAATGCCCTGCCCTGTAGGGACTGACAGGCGTTAAGGGTGTGACTTGGGCTTGTCGACAGTAATGCTCACACCATTTCACCCCCACCCTGCAGCCAGTGACAGGCATCGAGGTGAGCCTTGGACTTATCTGCCCCAAAGTTCACCCCATTCTCCAATACTGCACCCATTTCAGCATATTTCCTTATGGAATGGGATGACTGTAAAGCCGAACACCCCAAGGCATACCTCAACACTTGGTGTCTGCAGAATAGGGTGAGGTGAAATGGCGTGAGTGTTATGGGCAATGACCCAAAGGCACACCCAATGCCTGTCCATCTCTGCAGAGTGGGGGTGGGGTTGGCGTTACTTCAATATTTCACTGCCATTCCTATTCTGCATCTGTCTAACTCCTGCACTTCCAATACTAATACCAGCAAGCAAACATTTGGCATTGACAAATGCTTGTTTTTTGCTGCAGTTGGAGGCTCTGCTGGAGCTCTGCCCCCCCTTTCATCTGACATTTGTCTCCCGCTTTCCCTTGTGTTCTGGACTTTCTGCTTCATTTATGCTGGTCTCCCTCCCTTGGTTTGTGCCTCTCCAGCTTTTTAGGCCAGTATTTTTGCTTTCTACCTCCTAGCTGTAGTTCATGGTTCTGTCTCCTCTTCCTGCTGCTCTCTGTCCCTGTTTCTGTTTTTCTTCCATTTTGTTTTTTTGGGGGTCTTTTTAGCTTTTTTGGTGCATCCTGCCTTCATCTTTGCTTGCCTTGTGCTTTTCAGGCCCCTTTTTGCTGTTTTTCGATACCTTTGGTAATCTGAGTTCCAGCTACAATCCCTGATTATTTACACCTGGCTCCTAGCTAGACTGCCACTCCCTTCAGTGTTCTGTTTGATGTTCACTCAGCAGCTCTGCTTCTAAGTTCATTCCCACATACTCCTGCTCTTCTAGCAGTTTTATTTGTGTATACTGCCTCAGCCTACCTGCCTCGCAATGTATCAACAACTAACACTAACCTCCCTTCTGGAACCAGTTTGCATTCCTCATTCAGTACATGCTGTAACATTCAGTCTCATTTAATGTCCTAGTTGTTTTTTTTATGTCTCACCTGCGCCTGGCCATCAGACTCAACATAGCTACTACTACTTCTGCATTCAGCTTAGCAAGCAGGATTCAGCCTATCTATGTTTTGTTGCTTTCATGTGTTCATGGTCGTCAGGCTCGCCATGGCACCCAACTACTCTTTATTCAGATGCATGACAACCAAAGCCACAACCATAATATGGCTCAGGGCTTGCACTGCAGCTGACAGTCTCACTCTGCACTCACAAAATCCTCATTTTGAGCATGTGAACCTCGGGGCGGGGTCCTTCTATTTCTGCTCTTTGGGTGAAAATGTTCTTACTCCAGACAGAGCTTTAGCTGTGCACATGTATTCAGAGGCTCCTATTGATGTAGAATTAGTCTTCATCTGCCAAAGGGTGGGCCCCTTAAGTCCAAGGGGGCTCATTTAGCTGTGCAGACTGAGTCTGCAGCACCTTTGAAAGCTATTCTCCCTGCAACCACTTAAGGTCCACCTGGTCTCCACTGTCTCCCCTTCCCTGCCCCTTAAAATGTTTGGCTTCCTCTCTAGGCCTCTCATGTGGAGGTCTGGTGAGTGCCTTTCAGCGGTTGTTGCTCTCCTCCTCCCACTTTGGGTGAGGGAGTCCTTAGCTAGGAGTCTCCCTTTGCTGCAGAGTTTGCTTGCAGCCCCCTTATGGTGTTCCTGTTAGAGGGACAGAACGAGAGTCTTTCCTCTAAAAAGAAAAGTTTTCCCCTGAACTGGGTCTCTAAATTGCAGTAGCCAAACAATCACTAAATTATTCCAAGCCTGGAGGGAAGGCAACTTAGGCCTTGGATCCCCAGAAGTTTCCTCCTCATAGTGTTGGTTTCCTCTCCGCTGTGCTGAAGGTCATAAAAGCTAGGTAGTCCCTATTGTAGTATATTTCTATCTGTTTACCCAGGTAGGTTTCCGCTGTTAGATGGAGTTGGATGGTGGCTCTCATTCTTTGCCATTCCCTCTCTCTTTTGGAAGTCATGTTCCTGTGCTTCAGTTTCAATATATTTATCAGCTTTGCTCATCTCGGTCTGTGTCTGTTTCCAGTCATCACTGGTTGCTGTCAGTCTGTGATTCTCAGCCTCCGTGGTCAACACTTGCTGGTCAGTATTTTCTTCTTGGGGCTCCTTCGGGAAACATCAAAACTGCCATCACAGAGGCAGCAAGCCTTTGTGTGAAGCAAATAAACAAATCGGAATGAAGGAAAAGACCACTATGGTTTTCAAAAGAGGTGGCAGGGAAGGTTAGGGAGAATAAGATAACATTCAGGAAGTATAAGGAAACATAGAAGGAGCAGGCAGAAAACCGTACCAGTTAAAGCAGAAGGAAATGGGAAAGACAGTCAAAATAGCAAAGGCCCAAACTGGGGAAAAGACAGCCAACTCTGTTAAGAAGGGGGATAAAACATTTTATAGGTACATTAGGGATCAAAGAAAAACCAAGGGAGGGATAGTGAGGCTTAATAAAGGGGAGAGTGGGTGAGTAGAGGGTGACTGTGAAAAAGCAGGTATACTGAATGAATACTTTTGCTCAGTATTCACAAAAGAAGAGATGGGGAAGGTACCTAATCCAATCATGGAATAGAAGCACTCTTGATGGGGGGGGGTCGATACCAGTCCATTCACAGAAGAAAGGGTTCTAAAAGAACTCCTTAAACTGAAGGTGGACAAAGCAATGGGGCCAGCCAGGATTCACCCCATAATTCTAAAAGAACTAAGGGTAGCACTAGTGACACCACAGACTGCCCTTTTTAACAAATCATGGGAGGATGGTATGGTATTTGAGGACTGGAGGAGGGCAGATGTGATTCCCTTCACGAAAGTGGGAGCAAAGCAGAGGCAGGAAACTACAGACCAGTTAGCTTGACCTCAGTGGTAGGGAAAATGATGGAATCACTTCTGAAAGAAAGATTTACTGAGTACTTAGAGGCCAGTGGGGCACATGACCCAAGGCAGCATGGATTTACAGCAGGAAGGTTCAAATCTAATAAATTTCTTTAACTGGGTGACCAAAGAAGTAAACCAGGGAGGGTCAGTGGACATGGCCTACCAAGACTTTAGCAAAGCATTTGACACAGTCCCACACAAAAGATTAATAAACAAGTTAGCCAGCCTGGGAGTGGGTCCCAGGGTGGTAGCCTGGGTAAAAGAACTGGCTGGACAACAGGACACAGAGGATAATAGTAAACAGAGTCCACACCGAAGAAAGAGGGGTTACTAGCAGAGTACTGCAGGGTTCAGTACTGGGACCGGTCCTTTTTAATGTCTTTATAAGTGACATTGCAGAGGGACTGGAAGGAAAAGTATGCCTCTTTGCAGATGACACAAAGATCTGCAACAAGGTTAATATGCAAGGGGGGCTGGAAAAGATGAGAAGGGACTTGGCAAGGATGAGAATGGACTTGACAAGAATGGAGGAATGGTCAAAAGTATGGCAGCTTAGATTCAATGCAAAGAAGTGCAAAGTAATGCACCTGGGAAACAAAAACCCAGGGGAAGAGTACACAATGGGGGGTGTGTGTGTGTGTGCAAACAACAATAAAAATGGAAAAGAACCTGAAGATAGTCATATCAGATGACCTAATGGTAAGCAAACAATGTGAGAAGGCAGTAAGGAGGGCTGGTGGGATACTAGGATGCATAGGGAGAGGTATCACCAATAGAAAACAGGAAGTTGTCATCCCTCTGCACAGAAAGTTGGTGAGACACCATCTGGAGTACTGCCTGCAGTTCTGGAGACCCAATCTCCGCAAGGACATAGGCAGGATGGAGACAGTCCAGAGGAGAGCAACTAAAATGGCACAGAGTCTGCACCAGAAGCCATACAAAGAGACACTAAAGGAGCTTAATATGTATATCCTCGAGGAAAGGAGGAAGAGGGAGGACATGATATAAACTTTCAAGTACCTCAAGGGAATCAACAAAGTCCAAGAGGGCAGCATCTTTCAGAAAAAGAGATGTGCAAGAACAAGGGGGCACAGTTTGAAGATAGAGGGGGACAGCTCAGGGGCAATGTGAAGAAGTAATTTTTCACAGAGAGGGTGAGGGATGCATGGAATGGCCTTTCTGAGGAGGTCTTGGGGTAAAAAAAACAGTGGGGAAATTCAAGACTGTGTGGGACAGGCAATAAGGCAATTCTGTTGGAGGTTAGGAAGAAGAATGCTGTTGGTTAACTAGGATCTGCAGCTTATCCAATAGGTAGGGAAATGGGCAGACTGGGTGGCACAAGCGGTCCTTATCTGCTGTCAAGTTTATGTTTCTGTGTTTTCTTCCTAAGGTACCTTTTGCCTAAGGGAATCCTTCCTATGGCACTTGCCTTTTAGTATCCCTACAGGGTGGTAGTTCCCTGTGGAATAGAGAGTGCAAATGGCCAAAGTTTATCAATAGTTGCACAAGCATAACTTCACACTAAATTGCGTAAGCCCACTGAACTGATCAGTGTATTGAAAAGGACTGGCCCCAGGACAGATCCCTGTAACCTCCAACTTGTGACCCCCTGTCTTCCAATTTGACCCCATTTACCACATTCTGTTGCCGCACCCAGCCAATTTCCTACCCATCTTACTATGTACCTTGCCACCCTCAGATCCTCCATCTTTTCAGCAATCACCTGTGAGATACTGAGTCGAAGGCCTCCCTGAAATCAAAATAGAGTAAATCCAAAGTATGGCCCCATCAAATGTCCTCGTCACCAAGTCAAACAAAATTATCAGGTCAGTCAGACAAGACCTCCCAGGCATGCACCCATTCTGTTTACTGTCCTGGAGGCCACTGCTTTCCAGGTAGTTCACTGGGTCTTCCTTGACTTGTGACTCCATCAGTTTCCCTACAACTGAGGTAAGACTGTCAGGTCAGCTGTTCCCTACTTGCTCCTTGTCCTCCCCCACTTGTGGAGCAGAAACATTTCCATCACCCTCCAGTCCTTTGGAACTACCCCTGCCTGTAACAAGCATTTGAATAGCCCTACCAAGGGTTAAGCTAGTTCTGCTGCCAGCTCCATGAGCACCATTGTATGCATCCCGTCTGGTCCAAGGGCCTTATCTATCCTAGTGGCTGTTAACCCTTACGAGACCTTTTCACTGGTAAATACTGGCTGCTTCATCTCTGGGACCCCCTTATTGGCCACCTTGATGCCACTCTCTGGTAAGGACCTGCTGTCTTCCCTTGTGAAGACAGAGCAAAAGTAATCATTAAGGATGGCTGCCTTTTGAATGTCCTTCTCTATTGCCCTACCTCCCTCCGATAGTCTAACAATTCCCCTCCTTTCTTCCTTTTTCTCTAATTGTGACAGGGTGGAATAGGAACCTATCCCAGTTGTTAGAGAAAGTGTTTAAAATGCAAGGATCTGTCCTTTCCTGTCTATTTGTCAGTCTGGGTTCGCAACCAGATTTTCCTGTGAGACTTCGGACTTGATCAACTCGACAGACTCGCAGTTCTTTGCCTCTCACTGTATCTCAGTTTTCTCTTGCTGTCTGTTTTTCTCCCTTGCATATCTAGATCTGCTGATATAAAAATATGTGCAAATCATTGTATGGAAATGTAACTGATATTGGGATCCCTTGTGTTTGGAAAATATATAGCATTACTGCTGAAATGTATATAATTATAATTTGAGATGACTGCAAAAAGCTGTTGGAAGCTAGAGGTTACCAGAGTTCAATTTTAAGCCTTTTGCAAAAGCTGTGCAAAAGGGGGCCTCAACTTAAGAAGCACACTGTGTTCTAGCAGCTCCTGCCTGATATTTACAAAAACAGGATGCTTGCAAACGATGGTGGTTGAAAGGACTTATAAGGGAGCTGAGCTGCAATTGCAGAAAGATTAGAAGAAAAAGGGACAAAAAGACTGAAAGAAAAAACTGTTCTATTTCTCCTCTGTACATAGTTATTATGAACAAGTTTATTTTTTTATGTTACTGCTACAGTAAATAAATATTTTTGGTGAATTCTACAACTGCTCCTGGGTTTTCCATATGTTTCCTGAGCTGTGCCTCGATGACAGATGGTGTCAGCCTAAATGGGATTTAAGCTGTGCATACCCTAAGACAGGGGTTTTGTGCATGGGTACTAGACCTAATACCAGGGAAGCACAGATGAAGGTATGGATTCTGCAGCAGCAAGTCCAAGAGTGGTTACCAGGAGAATGGCAGCCAAACTAGCAGAGACAGAAATCCAGTCTGAGATTGTACAGCCAGCACCAGTTATGGAAAAAGAACAGGCAGTGACAGAACCTGAAAGCCTGATGGACTTTTTCAAATGGTGGGCTATACAACAAAAAGAGACTGAGAAGCAGAGAGAAAAGGAGATTCAATGTTTAGAAGTGCAGAGGAGAGGAGAGAAGAGATGCAGTGATGGGAACAGCAATGGCTGAATACCTTGCAAGCTATCAAAGGCAGAGGATCTGGCACAGATCCAGATGAGCAACAAAATGCAAGCAACTTAAAAGCCATTAAACTTACAAAATTGTGTCCCTCAGATGATATTGAGGCATACCTGACAACTTTTGAAAGAGTTGCCACAGCCTGCCAATGGCCAAAGCAGCAATGGACAATCAGACTGCTACTCTACCTAACAGGGAAAGTCCAACTTGCCTATAGCAGTATGGACACTTTACAGTCAGAAAACTATGACCTGGTGAAAAGCGAAGTCCTGAAAAGGTATGACATCTCCAGAGAGACATACAGGCAGAGATTTCGATCTCTCAGGTACAACTCTGTCAACAATCCTCGAGAAGTCTTCACCTGACTCAGATACCTCCTGATAAAATGGATCCAACCTGAGAGCAAAACAGTCCCACAGATCATTGACACTTTTTTTTTAATTTTCTTCTTTTTGCCCCTACTACTCCCGTTGGGGTCTGCTCTGTTCATGGACCCCTATGCCTCCACCTTCAGTTATGCCTGCATCCCCCAGTTGTCCCTGGCTTTCCCCCCAGAGAGCGGAGCCATGGCTCTGACCCCCTATATTGGGGTCACGGTACTTGTATCTGGTCAGGGGATTGGCTCCGGAGGCTAATCAAGGTGCTGGGGGGCAGAGTGTCATGGAGATGGCCAGGTTCGGGAGTTTTCCCCCCTTTAAGCAGGACAGGGACATGCAATGATGACCTGCATCCACCCTGTCCTGACGTTCTGTTGAGTGTCGATGTGGTGTGGCTACCCAGCCTCCACTAGTGCCGCTTGTGTGCCAAACACTGCCCTGTCCTCCCCGCGGAGAAGGAGAGCTGTCCTAGGGATGCTCAATCCTTCTCCCCCCGCCAGCCCCTCCAGCGACCTGGGTCCTTTCCCAAACCTGGGTCACCGGTGTCGCAACCGGAAATCCAACTGCTGTGCCAACAGGCCGGCTCTAGATCACTGACACATTTGCCATGGAGCAATTCATCAACATCTTGCCTATATATGTGCAGCTCTGGGTAAAGGAACACCAACCAGAGAGTGGGGAAAAGGCTGTTTCTTTGGCTGAGGACTACCAAATGGCCAGACAGACACCACAGCAGTGAGGTAACATCCAAGCACTGGTAAGACACTCTTTTACCCATTTAAACACTAAGCCTGGTAAGAACTCTGGTGGGGGTAAGAAATCTGTGCCCAAAGACATTATCTGCTGTAACTCTAATAAGCCAGGCCATTTTGCAAGAAACTGCCACAGTAAAGAGAGTGGCACTGGAGTAGATTTGTCCTTGGCAAATTGGGGCTAGTACTTAACAGATGTGAAGGTGGGGAATAAGACTGTGAAGAGACTCATTGATTTGGGAAGCAGACAGACCCTAGTGCATGTTAAACTGCCCAGAAAACACTGTGCAAAGGGACCAGGTACTGGTGTCATCTGCATCCACAGGGACACTCAATACTATCCCACCACCCAAGTGACTCTGACCATTAAGGGTTTGTTGCACCAAATGAAAGTGCGGGCAGTACCCAAGTTACCTGTACCTGTGATTATTGGAAATGACTTTCCAGGACTTACTGAGTTGATCAAAGAGGGAGTAAATCCTGATGTTTCATCAGCAGTGATGATAAGAGCTCAGGCAAAGAAAATTTCAGATGGTGGGGACACTTTTCCTTTCAAAATTGCTGTATAGATTTTACTGTCCTGGAATTCATGAAGATGTTGCTACCTATTGTAATTCCTGTGCTGAGTGTCAGAAAGTAGCCCCGTTCACTAGAAAAGACAAGGTGCCCCTGGTGCCCCTACCCTTGATAGATGTGCCTTTTGAGAGAATTGTAATGGATGTGGTTTTTCCTTCAGACAAAAGTATAAAGGGTAATAGTCTTATCCTGGTAGTATGTGACTATGCTACTCGATACCCAGAAGCAATTGCAATGCATACTGTTACAGCTTCAAAAGTGGCAGCAGAGCTTGCAAAAGTTTCAGCAGAGTGGGCATACCTAAATAAATTATTACTGATCAGGGTAGTAATTTTGGTGCTGCAGTCTACTAGGTATCAGTGCCATAAAACCTTCCCCCAATCACCCTCAGACAGATGGTCTTGTTGAGTGTTTTAACCAAATCCTAAAATGCATGTTAAAAAGGTTAGTAAAAGGAGAAGGGAAAGATTGGGCCCAAAACTTGCCTTATCTACTTTTTGCTTACAGAGAAGTGCCACAGGCATCAGCAGGGTTTTCACCATTTGAATTGCTGTATGGTATGCAGCCAAGAGGGCCACTGGATGTGACAAAAGAAACATGGGAAGATAACCCCACTCAGAAACAATCTATAACATCTTATATGTCTGCCCCAAGAAAGAAACTGGCAAAATATGTTGAAATTGCCCATAGTAATCAGGAAGAGGCTTAAAACCAGCAGAAGGAATATTATGACCATGGGGTAAAAGAAAAAGTTTATGAGCCAGGTGAAAAGGTTTTGCTACTGTTGCCCACAACAGAAAATAAGCTGTTAACAAAGTGGCAAGGGCCTTATAAAGTTCTTAGACGTACTGGCACTGTTAACTACAAGATTGAGACCCCTGACAGGAAAACTCCTATTAAGATATACCATGCTAACCTCCTCAAGAAATGAGTTGAAGAAATGCCAAAAGCTGCATTGCTGGTTTGGCCAGAAACGGATAAGGAAGATATGGATGTAGCTTATGATAGACTGGAATAAACTGTAAATGCTGATGCTGTAAAGGTGAATGTTTCCTTAACCTCAGAACAAACTGCAGACATTTATAATGTGCTAAAGACATTTAACAGTACTTTTACCATGGGACCAGGCCGAGCAAAGGTGGTTGAGCACGTACTCCCATGGTAATTGTAAACAAAAAAGAAGGGGTGTTAGAATCTGCCTTGATTTTAGGAAACTTAATTGTGTCAGAATTTGACAGTTATCCTATGCCCAGAATAGATGATTTGGTGGACAGACTGGGGAGTGCAAAGAATATCAGTACCCTCAATCTCTCCAAGGGTTACTGGCAAATACCTTTAGCTAAAGAATCCAGAGACAAAACTGAATTTGCCACCCCATAGGATTCTATCAGTTCACCACCATGCCATTTGGTTTACATGGTGTGCCAGCTACATTCCAATGGTACATGGATGTCATTTTATCCCCTCACACTGGTTATTGTGCTGCATACTAGGATGATGTTGTGGTGTACAGTCCAGACGGGAAAAGCCACCTGGAACACCTACAAGCAGTTATCCAAGCTATCAAAAATGCAGGTCTGACTATTAATCCTACCAAATGTGCATTAGACATGCAGGAAACCAGATATTTGGGCTATGTGTTTGGAAATGGAGAAGTCAAGCCAGATGTTTCTATAATAGAAGCTGTAGCTAACAGCCCTGTCCCTAAAGCAAATAAACATGTCAGGTCATTTTTAGGGCTGGCTGGTTATTATCAGAGATTTGTTCCCAACTTTGCTGAGTTACCTACTCCCATCACTGAACTCATGAAAAAATGGTACCTAAATAATATAAAATGGACCCCAGTGTGTGATGAAGCTTTTCAAGCCATAAAGGTGGCATTATGTTCAGCCTTTGTTTTAAGAAGCCCAGACTTTGAGAAAACATTTTTGCTACAAACAGATACATCCGAGGTAGGCCTAGGTGCTGTCCTAAGTCAAAATGTAGATGGGGCAGAACATTTTATTCTGTACATAAGTAGGAAGTTGCATGACAGAGAGAAAAGATACTCCACTATAGAAAAGGAATGTTTAGCAGCAAAGTGGGCCAAGGAATTCCTGAAATTTTATTTGCTAGGATGGACTTTGTTCTTGTAACAGGCCACAATCCTCTCTATTGGCTTAATCAGATGAAAGATAAAAATTCCAGAATCACAAGGTGGTACCTGGCACTACAGCCATTTAAATTCACTGTGATATACAAATCTGGTAAAGAATATAGCAATGCTGATTTTCTGTCAAGATATGGCTCAGGGACCCAATTAATGCAAAACACTCCCCCAAGCATGCTACTCACAAAAGCCCCAATAGACCACAGCAAGCTCACACCGGTTATGCTTGAGACCAGGAGGGCCTGGTTCAAGCTTATGGCAGCCTCCAACACCATTAAGGCAGCAAGCTATATTCCACTCCAGTATATGGCCCTCTGGCACAACCAGCTTTTTCTGGTAGACAATAAACCTATACATTGGGCCACGTGGGAGAACAAAGGGATCTGCATTGTCCAAGACTTGTATATGGCCAACTCTGCTACACTGATGTCCTTTGACCAGCTTAAAGCTTGCTACTCTCTCCAAAATCACGACTTCTGGAGATACCTGCAATTACATAGCATGATTCAGACTCTCAGTAAGGAGCAGGAACATGACCCCAAGTGGCATAGGTTGGCCTCCTTACACATGAAGGCCTCATCACAAGGCATCGCAGGGTGCTTTTACAGCACCTGGTGGGAGGCACAACTGGACCACACTGAGTCATGTAGGACTGCTTGAAGCCTGGATCTTAAGACCCCCATCACTTCAGAAACCTGGTCCAGATGCCTACATTCAGCTCATTCTACTTACATGGATGTTAGAAGCCAACTAATACAACTCAAAATTCTCCTTCGCTGGTATCGTACACCAGTAGTCCTCCACTCCTGGGGCATTCTCCCCCATGCAAGATGGTGGAGATGCGGACATGACCCGGCTAACATCCTACACCTGTTGTGGGATAGTCTGGCCCTAACTCCCTTCTGGTCACACATCGCTAGGGAATGTTCTGGGGTACTGGGATCACCCATAGACATTTCAAATCCACTGTTCCTCTTGGGAGACACTGCTCCTCTGGACCGTCTGTCGAAACCCCACAAACTCTGGCTTCTTGCAGCTCTTTTGGAGGCCAAAAGGCTTCTACTTTGGTCTTGGAGACAAACCTCTCCTCCATCTCTTTCCCTGTGGCATTCTGCTTTAGCTAGACTTGCTATGTATGAAAGGCTTACATACTGTATGTGAACAGAGGGCAAACTATGGTATACCTCCAGAAATGGGGAGCATACCTCAATTCCCCTCTATGCAAGGTTCCACCCACTCGTCCAGCGAACCCGCCCTCCTGAAGGAGGCCCTGGAGTACAAAGGACGCTCAGAAGGTCACCCCCACTTGCCATGTTTAGCTTGATTGCTGGGCTGATATAACAAGACATGCTGAATTGTATTTTTTCTTACTGTCATTTCCTTCTTGTTTTATTTCTGTCTTTCCACTCCTCCTGGCAGGTTCCCTTGCCAATGATAGACATAAAATGGTTTATTTAATCAGGGAGGTGGCTGGACTCTCTGGCCATTTATTTGTAAGATGTGCTGGACTATATTGGGCCTTACATATAGGCTACGTTAATATCTGATACCGTCTGTTTCAACATACTGAAGGATAATCAGGGATGCTATGTTATTTGTAATCAAATGCACAGCCTGGATAGCCTATATTGCTGTACTCTATTCTGTACACAAACTATATGTACTGTACCTGGCTTGTATGGATCATGAGAAAATAAATAAAAATTGTTCTATGATTAAAAAAGAGATATGGCTCAGGAATTGAGGATTCTGGAGGTTGAAAACAAATGCATGAGTTTGAACTTCACTTTTTGCTGTACTGTTATAGAACAACAGATAATGTACATGTGCTTAATTTCTGAAAGCAGCAAATGTTAGTAGAGAATTAATAAAAAGTTTTGGAAACCTGGTTGATAAAACAGGTCCCCTCTTAAGGAGGGAGGTGTATGTGACAGGGTGGAATAGGATCCTGTCCCAGTTGTTAGAGAAAGTGTTTAAAATGCAAGGATCTGTCCTTTTCTATTTGTCAGTCTGGTTTTCCTGTGAGACTTCGGACTTGATCAACCTGACAGGCTCGCAGTTCTTTGCCTCATGCTGTGTCTCAGTTTTCTCTTGCTGTCTGTTTTTCTCCCTTGCATAGCTAGATCTGCTGATATAAAAATATGTGCAAATCATTGTATGGAAATGTAACTGATATTAGGATCCCTTGTGTTCAGAAAATATATAGCATTACTGTTGAAATGGATATAATAATAATTTGAGATGTCTGCAAAAAGCTGTTGGAAGCTAGAGATTACCAGAGTTCAATTTTTAAGCCTTTTGCAAAAGCTGTGCAAAAGGGGGCCTCAACTCAAGAAGCACACTGTGTTCTTCTATGGGGTCCTGTAATGTGCGTAACTGTTTTTATTTGCACTTCAAACTGTATATACTGTACTGTTCATATCTCTCTGCATTTGTACCACTGTATGTACCTTCACTGGGCATGTAATGTTTTTCCTGACTCTGTTAATCTGATTGTATCTGTACTATGTTGTCCTATGTATCTGAATCGTACTTTCCTGTACTCTCCTGGGTCGTTCCTGAAAATAGGCAAATGTCTTGTCTAGTGTACTTACCCGGTCAACAAAAGCTAAATAAATAAATAAATAGCAGCTTCTGCCTGATATTTATGAAAACAGGATACTTGCTAAGGATGGGGGTTGAAAGGACTTATAAGGGAGCTGAGCTGCAATTGCAGAAAGATTAGAAGAAAAAGGGACACATAGACTGAAAGAAAAAACTATTTAATTGCTCCTCTGTACATAGTTATACTGAACAAGTTTATCCTTTTATGTTACTGCTACTGTAAATAAATATTTTTGGTGAATTCTACAACTGCTCCTGGTTTTCCCTATGCTTCCTGAGCTGTGCCTCGACAATACTAATGTATCTTTTTTGTCAACTTTCTTTATGCCCCCTTCTCACTGGCCCCATAGGACCTCTCTCTCTCTCTCTCTCTCTCTCTCTGGTGTAGGCGCCACCATACGGCTTTCTCCTGCTTGCCAAGATCCCTCTAACCAGACCTCTGTCCCAGGGTGCTCCAGTATCCTCACCCCTGACTTGCCACCACCCCAGCTCAGAGTCCCCCGAGGTGGGACCGCCAATTCCTCCAGTGCTTTATTTGAAATCTAGTGTGCAGCTGGAGTGAGGGTTGGAGCCAGAGGCTGGAAGACCGAATCTGGCACTGAGCGTGGATGTCGGTTGTGGGACCCACCTTCACCTTCCTGGGTGCCAGGGCTTTCCCCTCCATTTTTCCCTTAGGCGCAGACGTGCAATGATGTCACTGCATGGAGGGCATGATCCCGCCCCCTCCTGCAGACATCCACCATCACCTCCCCCCTTTCAAGTCCCCACTGGCCTGTAGTGCTCTTGGTCTCCACCGGGAGCTGCTACAACATGGGGAATCCCCAGTAACCCACCCCAGGAGACGAGATCAGTCCTCCAGATGCTCAATCCTCTCCTGCCCCACAGACCCCTGATGGCCCAAGCCCATTTCTGAACCAAGGTCGCCGGCGTGGCACAAGATGTGGCATCCAGCACCTCCACCCTCAGTGCCACTGTGCTGGCCCTTCCTAATGTATCTGAGGAATTGCTTTTTTGTCCACTATTGACCCCCTTAGCTATATGCATATTTAAGTCTCCTGCTAACTTTATGACCTGTGTCATGTTGAGTATTATAGAATCTAAGAGTTTTTTCAGGGTGGGGAAATAGATGCCTCGGGGAGATAAAGACTCACCAAGGTGACCTGGGTTCCATGGAGAAGGCCTTGGACAAACACCAGACAGCTCTCTGAGTCATCACAATGTCCCTGGAATGTGGCGTAGTGGGGGAGTAACACTGTCACTCCTCGCTGCTTGCCATTTGGCATTGATGAGGGGAAGACCACTGGATACCCACATTTAGATAGTATGCTCCTTTGGAGTTAAATGGACTCCTGTTGGAATACCAAGTCAGGTTTAACTCTTTCTAATCTGAACTAGGATCTTAGCCCTCTTCACTGGATTATTGACATTGATTGGATTGTTCACATTTAGCAAGTATAAATGTAGTTTAGAAGATATACTATGTAACTATACAGGACTGAGGGCCCCCTCATCCACCCTTACACCCCATTTTAAGAACCACAACAACCAAGCCATTTTTATGTGTATGTAACAAGTGGGGAGGAGAGACAGCGGGATCTACTCTGCTTCTCCTAAAAAAACAGGAAAGGGATAGCAACACAGATGTCCTATTCTGGTGCTCTTACTACTGAGCTGGTGCATCTTGTAGCTACAGGTTCTACATGTGGAGGCATCCCACAAACTGGGCAGGATGTTTACTTAATTAACAACAGGAAACTATTAAGGGCTTCCAAGGGAAGGGAAGGGAGATGGTACATACCTATAATGAGAGAGAACCTCAAGAGAGGGGCCTCGGATGGATATTTCATCAGGGGGTGGGAAAAGTGGGACAATGTCAGTACTGTCCCCACCAGGGCATATTTATGGTAGGAAAAGTCTAGGATGTGGCACTGGAGCTCCAGGAATATAATCATAGTGGCAGAAGGAACCATATTTCTTCTGACAGTAGACACTGTGGCAGTTGTGGAACCTTAGGAACTGTAAATTTCCCACTACCCCCAACTGCGACTACAGCACGTTACAGCTGAGCACAGGACAGTTTAACACCATCAAGATTAGAACTTTGTCAGTCTTGAAGTCGTTGTGACACAGACACTCAATTGGGTCCAGGAGTAGCTGGTTAAAACAAGTAATGTTCGTTTGTGAAATGTCACTTTGGAGCCCTCTGTGTAGCATAGCAGGAATGTCCCCAAGGAAGGCCATCTGGGGTATTCCTGATTGGAATAGTCCAGAGAGTTCCCCATTCACTGGGATTCCCCCCTGCTAGTCAGGTCACATAGACCCAGTTCCATATTGAGTCAGAAAGCAAGGGAATATTGATAATAGGCTGCAGTTCCTCCATAGTAATGTCTCCCTTATCTGGTCCCTCACCCCCCCCCACTGATCCCAGCCCCCTCCTCATGTCCCTTCTAAGTGGTCCCAGCCCTGAACTTCCCTAGGCAGGTCTGATGGTCAGTCCACCGCATGGGTCATTCTGTTATGTTTTAGGTCATAAAGGCCTCAGAGTGGAGAGAACATATTGCACCAAGAAGAGACCCTCTTAAGAATGCCGGCCGCTGCCTAGGGGCTATCAGGGTAATGTTGCCAAGCCTGTTAAAGTGTTTGGCCTGCCACCATCAATAGGGCTTATGGTTTGGAAGTGTCCCCAACAGGGGCAGGGGGGCCCCGGTCCCAGCACCCTTGAGGCCGCTGCTAACGTGGCTTCACACTGGCAGCCAACCAGGATTCAATCCCCCCTCTTCACACATGGAAGTAGAACCAGCGACCTTGAGTAACATTTGGAAGGTGCAGCACCAGGCCATCTGCGTTTGGGGCTCCAGGCACCAGGCCGCTATAGTAAATCAGAAGCAGATTCCAGAGAAATGTGGTATTTACGTGCAGTGCCCCAGGCCACTGATGGGGAGGGGCCAACAAGCTTGCAAAAGTGTGTCTTCTGCATCAAGTCTGTTAAACTGGGTGAGTTTGGTTTTCTAGGCTGCTAAGAGCCCAAGGAAAGGCAGTGGCTTGGTGGCTAGAACAGTGGGGGAAGAGGAGGGAAACATGAGGCCTCTGGAGGAAGGGAAGGAAGGAAAGCAGGAGAGCCATGAGCAGCTTACTCGTGTGAACAGGTCTCTGATATTGTTCAGGTGTTAGCCTTGGAGTCTGTCAGTGTCACCGATGCCTTTGGTTTCCCCTGAAGTAGTTCGGACATGACTTGCTGGAGCATTACAGCATCTTGCTCCAGTCTCTGGGTTTGGTAAGCAGTGGAAGACCAGAGCTGCATGGTTAGCTTTGCTGTAAGAGAGGGCTGGGGGGGTCAAGCATTAAGGAGGAGGCACTGAGATATCCTGAGTCTGAAGATCTTTCATAGCAGCTTAAGGTGTGCCATAGGTTTGGGTGCTATTGGGAAAGAAAACAGTAAGTCAGGATGGGTATGGTGTGCAAAGGGGCAGGTCCCTTTCTTATAATACTTTCATGAGCAGTGCACAGGCCTTGAGATGGACTATTAGAGTTGGGGATAGTCATTATCAATGTAAATCTGTGTTCCTTGAAATCACACATCCTTGGCCTTCCACACCATGTAGAACACAAGTTCTTTGTGTGGCACTTTAAAAAGCACAGCACGATGGACTGCAGCCTGGCTTTTGGTGATGTGGGTTTTGGGCCAAGTGCCCAATGGGCTTATTCCATCTCTAGGCTGTGGTCATCGAGGAGCTGTAGAATGTTCCATTGAAGCTGTTGTAGGAATTGAATCATATCTGGGCCATCCAACGCTTCTGGCAGTCCAATATGCACAGATTATTCCTACAGCTGCAGGCTTCGGCATCCTTAGCCTGCTCTTAGAGTGCAGTATGGGTCTGGTAGAGCTGGAACAAGGCTCTGCCAGCTGTGTCCAGGTACTAGCTAAAGGTCGCGAGTTCTCCTCCTCGGTGTCCTGCCATTATTTTTGCTGGGTTGGTGTGAAGGGCCCAGGTGGTGGATCATATCTTTTTCCGGAAATCGCAGTGCTCAGAAATCATAATAGCCATTTGTCTATGTAGGGCTGTGGAGTCAGTAGAAATAGTGCCCCTGCAGCTGCGCCTCATGGAGAAGGAGGACAGCGATCCTTCACTGTCAGAGCCCCTCTGCAATTAGTCTGCATCCATAGATTATGCAGGTGACCCGGCCCAGATGTGACCTCCTATCAGCAGTAAAGCCTCCTCTTGCTGTTTGTGAGTGAGGTTTATGTTTTGAGTGAATTTAGAGGTTTTTGAGGCTGGTTTGGAGCAGTTCTCTCACACAGATGCCATGTGTATGACGTCACTCAATGTCTTCAGTGCATGTACGTTTCTGACCTATTAGGCCCAATCTACATTGCACTTTTTAAACTGGATTATCTACGTTAAACTGATTGAACTATGCTGGTAATGGTTAGCATCTGCACTGTTGCCATGGTAAAACAGTTTCTGAAAACTGTTTTTGAGGCCACCTTGGGAGCTAGTTTCAAAACAGTTTTAGCTGTAACAGCTTAACTAAAACACTTCTACCTGCAGTGTGGAAAGGAAAGCACAGTTCTGTGTTTTGGAATTAATAGGAAATAGTTCCATGGAGAACAGGTTTAACACCAGCAATGTGGACACACTAAACTGTTATCAAATGGTTACTGCATAGTGTGGATGCAGTAAAACAGTTTAACAAATCTGGTTTAGTGTGGGCAGGGTCTTAGAGAAGCCACTGTTGGACAACAGACTTTCTTGGAGATTATATTACATGGTACATACATTTTGACAGAGCTGATTACAGGGAGACATGTGACTCTTCCAAGAATCAATCTTCAACATTGATTTCCACTTAGGGGTCTGAGCTGACGGCACTAGGACTCTGTGGGAGCAAAGCTTTGGTCTGGAGGCCGGTATTGGCTACTAGGCACAGTAGCTGTGCACTCCCCACATGGTGCAATGCCCTATCCAATAACTGTGGCTGGCTACCTCACCATCCTCAGGTCTTTTCTTCCCGCCATCAAAAGCAAACTGTGTGAGGGCTCAATTTGCCTCGTTACCATAGTGTTTTCTCATTTATAGTACTGTTCTTTGTTTTTTCTTTCTGCACAGTGCTGAAAGGTGAGTCTAAAGGTGCCCTTTTGGGAACAAAAAGGCTTGTTTAAACCAGTATCAAGTCTATGGGACCTGCTTTGGACCTCAGCACAACATTAATGCTTGTGGCACCTACTTCTCCATCCACTACTGTATCCTGGAAAACCGTGCATTGAAGTGGGGTTGTCTGCTCCCCACCTTCAGAGGCAGGCATCATATGAGTGTGTCCAAGGTAAGGTCTCCAGTCCTTTTCAGTGGGCCTCTTCCTGGGACCGCTGGTTCTGTGGAAGTTCTCCCTGACCTCACTGTGCTGAGGTGTCAGAGACTCTGTAGGATGGGTCTGTGGACAGCTGACTCCTTCTGGGTGGTCAAGAGTGAACCCTCCACAGTCTGCCTGCCCTGAGCAGCAGTCATCCCTGGTGGTGAAGCTGAGTCTGTACATGCGGTCTACACCAGTGGATACCTCAACATCATTCTCTGGTGTCACCTGTGCTGTTGTCACTGTTCAGTGAAGATGTGGCAGGTTACCCTAAGTTTGATGGCAGGCCTCAATCTAACAATGTTCGTGGTGCAAGAAAAGGGACTGGCACTAAGGCTGTGGGTTTGTCCGATGCCAGTTTGGAAATCATTTTTATCCATGTGTTGTCAGTGACTAGGAGGAAGGGTTCAGCTCCAAACATGGTGAAGGGAATGGCAGGGGACAGGTTGTTGATCACAGACCTGGCTTCAAGTGAGGTGTTGATGATGTTGCCTTGGAGGTTGACCCCAACTCTAGAGTCACCTGTGACACAGAGGAAGGTAATGATGTGAAGCACTATGTTAAAGTCAACATCAAGCATGGTGTCGAGTATGGTGCTGAACTTGAGGATGCTGCCAGAGGCAGTGCCAACTTGGAGTTGGACGATGACCTAATGGTGACTTTTTCCCTAGAACCAATGGATGATGCCATCACTGGTGAGGACTGGGGTCGCCTTATGGGACCAGTATGACTCTTGTCTCCTCACCTGTGCGTATCGGGGGCACTGATTGGGTCACTTCTTAGATGTGAGGGGACACACTTCAGGCTACTCTCCCAGGCTCTCCCCTTGGAGAAAAAATCCTATGCAGCTCCGCAGCCCAGGTCGAGGCCCTAGAGACTTGGAATCTCAAACCCCCCCGAAGGGCCTCACCACTTCCTTGAGAGGATGCCTCCTTAATAGGCTCCATGGGGCTGCTGATGTGGGATCAGCACTGGGTGTGGGACAGTGTTTTAGAGAAATGGCACACAGAGTCTGACTGGGCCCAGTTCAGGTCCTTCGCCCCACTGCCGACACTGGCTGGAGGTGCTGCCTCATCTCCATTGACATCCTTTTCAGAGGACAATAAATCATCTGTACACTTTCCTTCTGCTGCTGAGTAGCCTTGTATCAGTGATTCCTGGTGGAGATGATCCAGTCATTTGACCTTGAGGCCTGTTCAAGCTGTGATCCGGCAGCCCTGCCATTGGGACTTCTTGGGATTCCCAGTGTTGACACTGTGGACATTCCTCCCTGGCCCAGGGCTATGATGGTGGCATTCAGGACAGTATGGTGGTGTCCCCTCTTCAATCCAGCCATCCTCAAGGACCTCCTCACACAATACTGTAAACCCACGGGGTCTGCAGGCAAGGTATGTCACCCCACTTTGGGACATCAGGTGCTGCAGACCCCATCAAGGTCATAGAGACTCATATGTATCTGAACTCCAGATGCAGATTCCGCTCACATGAATACTCTTGGAAGGAAGACATTTACCCTGGCACACGCTGTCATGTGCATCTCTGCACATCAGGCATATACAGTGACCTGTAACCGTTGCCTATGATTGCAGCTGCATGGTATGTTTGTTACAATGCCAAAAAGTGAGACAGACAGGTCATAGAACTTTCCACCTGAGGTCTGGAGGTAGCATGGCACAAGGGAATGATATGCCAACGAGGTGGCCTCCAGAAAGGTAGCAACTGTCATGAACACACTCCTGGAGGTCACTCCCGCTGAACTCACAGTACCCACCCTTACGTGCAATCTGTGATGGGGAGGAACAGGGATACCCACCTCATCCTTTTTGAATGCTCACTGAGGTCACGACTGCACCTCTGCCATGAGGATCCTGGGCGTCCCTCTAGCTCTGGATAAGGGCACAACACCTGTCTCGAGTCTTGTGGCCAAATATGAACCGTTCTTTGGTTATTACACAAAGGAGGAAGACCCAGGCCTTACACTCTCTTCTGGGTAGCAGTGTAACACCTGATTTGGCCTTCTCCCTACAGGACATGCAACAGCCTGGTTCAAAATCTTTGTAGACTCTGGTATTCTCCCTATCATTCCAGATGTCCCTTACAAAGCCCCTTTCAGTTTGGTTGCTTATGGTGTGACCCCTTTGGCAATAACAGTTTTTACAGAATATTAATACTGTTTTCACAATTCACACACAAATATATACAGTCCACTCCAGTTATAATGACAGCAGTTAATGTGGGCAATCAGATACTGTGGGCAGAAGTATAAAACCACTTGCCAAGCCTCATAGACACCAATGTTATAAACACCGGTTATAATGATACATGGCAGCTGCCTATTTCGGGCAATTCAGCAGCAACTGTAAGCACTTCATCAAGTGAATCAATTAATGGCTGTCACACCTCTGTAGGTTTTAACTGTGGCAACAGCCCTTAGGTGCCCTTACCACTACATAAGCCCCATTTTACACAGTTGCACTTCATTCACCGCTCTGTACTGTTACTCTTGCAAGGCTACCATGACCCTCACTGAAAAGGTGGACCTGTTAAACAAAATTGGCAGCATGCCCAAGATGAGCCAGAGAGAACTTGCAGCACATTTTGCCTGCCCAAATCAATAATTGCTGACCTGTTGTGCCAGAAGGAGAAAATCATGCATGACTGGCACCTAAATGTTAACCCTGACAGGAAGCGAAAATGCGGTAGCAAGGATGGGGAAGTGGAGGAGGCTTTCCTCTGCTGGTTCACCAATGCCCATGGGCGAGATGCTATGATAAGGGGCCGCCTTCTCATGCAGAAAATGAAGCAGCTTGCTGATGCTTTGGACCACTCAGAATTTAATCCTTCAGATGGGTGGCTCCAAAGATGGAAAACTCTGCACAACATCGTGTTCAGATGCGCTCATGGTGAGTGTCAAAATG
Source organism: Neoceratodus forsteri (assembly GCA_016271365.2). Classification (NCBI taxonomy): domain Eukaryota; kingdom Metazoa; phylum Chordata; order Ceratodontiformes; family Ceratodontidae; genus Neoceratodus; species Neoceratodus forsteri. The sequence continues at coordinate 1,554,481,697 of CM057450.1, forward strand.
CCAATGAGGATGCAGCACAGCACTGGGTTAGAGAAGTTTTGCCTGGGTTAATTTCATCATTCAAACCAGAGGACATTTTTAATTGTGATGAGACTGGGCTATTTTTTTTTTTTTTTTTTTTTCGTGGGCACTGGCACCATGGTATTCAAATCTGGAGCTTTGTTGGGGCAAAAAAAGGCAAAGGAGTGCCTCTCAGTGATAGCATGCTGCAACATGGCTGGCACCAAGAAACTGCAGCTTCTTGTCATAGGAAAGCCCTTGGTGCCTCATTTTTTTAGGGGTGTAAACCACTTGCCAGTCATTTATTATGCCAACCATTCAGCGAGGATGACCACCAACATTTTTATTGATTGACTGTGACAGTGGGACAGGGCACTTAGAGGAAAGAAGATTGCCCTTATCCTTGACAATTTTACAGGCCATCCAGCAGTTTAAGGACTTCAAAACATGCAGTTGGTGTTCCTGACACTTAACACCGCCTGTACCATACAGCCGTTAGACCAAGGCATAATTCATAGCCTTAAACAACATTATGTGTGGGAGATGCAGCAGCGTGTCCTGGATGAGCTGGACAATGAAGCCACTAGTGCCAATGAAAGTTACCCTCATGTTGCTTCTGTCCCAACTTCTCAACTTACTGCCACCCAATGCCTAAAGAAAATAAACTTACTGGATGCTGTATGAATGTTGAAGGATGCCTGGGATTTGGTAACAGCACTATCCATCCAGCGCTGTTTTTGCAAAGCCAGGTTTGTGCTGCCAAAAACCCATGGTGATCACGAGGGAGGAGAAATTGAAGCAGATCCACTGTCTGTTGAGGAGCCAATCAGAGTGCTGGATGGGACGAGTGAGGAGGAGTTTGATGCCATCTGTCACCTCGATGACGCAGAGGAGGAGTCTTAAGTTGACAACATGGCACAGGTCCTGGACACGATGCACACTGCAGAAGAATTGGACCCAGAAGTCAAAGAGGGTGAAGACTCAGCCGGAAAAGAAAGTCACAGCTACAGATGTTACAATGGCCTTGCTAATGCTCAGAAGAGCTATGGAGCAACACCCTGACCTTGAACCAAACTGGGCGGCACTGTCAACAGCAGAAAAGGCCTGGACTCCTCATCACCACACACTAGTCACCAAAAACCAATCTAGGAGTATTTCAAAGCCAAGTAAGAACATTCCATAACAGAGCTGTGCAGTACTGGACACTAACATGGGTTTTGGGGTCTGGGGACCATGAGTCACGTTAAGTAAACATTGATTTTACCTGCAAAATGACTTTGCTTTTTTTCCTTTGGGGTTTTGGTTATAGTGACCATGCACTATAACAGGCACATTGATGATCCATGGATGTGCCTGTTATAAGCGGAGTGGACTATATATATAAACTTCACACAGGCAGAATTTCTTTAGAAAAACAAACATTTTTTACTAAGATAAATAAATACAGTTACAACTAAAAGAGAACATTTACTAATTTAGGTTACAGTATAAGAAACAGAATGGAAAAAATATACAGAAAAACACATTAAAACATGTTAGCTAAGTATACCTTGGGTATGAAGATTTCAAAGTCTAGAGAATCTCTGGTTTGCAAAATAATGCAGTTTTTGTGTAGCAGCCTTTGGCTCTTAGGTAGTCTCTGTGCTGCTCTAACTGTCAAGAAAGCCCATCTGCATTGGCATTGGCTGATTCAGCCCTGCGGGTAAAGGTCATATCGCAGCCCTGTAAGGCAATACTCCACCTTAAGAGATGACCATTCATTTTCCCCATCTGTGTTAGCTACACCAGGGGGTTATGTTTGGTCTGTACCTCAAAGTGCCTCCTATAGAGGTAATGCTCTAATTTCTTCAGGGCCCATACCAGCGCAAGGCATTCCTTTTTAACTGTGGAATAAGCCTGCTTTCAGGGAAGCAACTTTTTGCTAAGGTACACTATTGGGTGATCTTTCCCTTGGTTACAGGTATGACTGAGGACTGCTCTGAGCCCCACATCTGAGGCATCTGTCTGGACTACAAATGGCTTACTATAATGTGGACTGGCCAACACAGGGGCACTGCACAGTGCCTCCTTTTTTACCCTTTTGGGCATTCTTTTCTTTAGCAGGTCAGAGAGGGGAGCTGCCAGGGTACTGTAATTTGGTACAAACTTTCGATAATACCCAACGGTCCCTAGGAAACTCCGAACCTGCTTCTGGGTTTCAGGCTTGGGCCATGCCTCTATCTCCTTGATCTTGGCTTGACTGGGACAGAGCTGCCCCCGCCCTACTATATGTCCTAGGTATTCATTTATTTTTATTTATTTTATTTAGTTTTTGTTGACTGGGTAAGTGCACTAGACAAATCCTGCCTATTTTCAGGCATGACCCGGGGGAGGGGGATACAGATGAATGCCAACTGACCTTGAACCAGATTAAGCTGTCGGTGGTATTTTTAGTGAATGAGGGAAATTTGGCGAGGACACTGGGGAAATTCCCCTACTCTTTTCGATAAGTGTCATGGGATCTTTAACATCCACCTGAACTACCACCAATCCAGGCAGAGGGGACCTCGGTTTAACATCTCATCTGAAAGACGGCACCTCAGAAGTGCAGCACCCCTCTCATGCTGCACTACAGTGTCAGTACTGAGATATTAACCCAAGTGCCAGATGTGGGAACTGAACCCACAGCCCTCAGATCTCCCAGCCTCAGAGGTGAGTGTGCTACCTACTGAGCCACTGACACTGCTGAATGCCACCTCCGCCATGGCCACCTAGCACCTTTCAGCCTTGACAGTGAGCCCGACCCTTTATATCGTACCCAACATTTCCTTCAGGTGGGACAGGTGTTTCTTCCAACTGGCACTGAAGATGGCAATATCATCTAGGAACACCACTGCGTACTCTTCAGTACCATGTAGCACCTGGTTGACAAACCTTTGGAAGGTGGCAGGGGCGTTCTTCATTCCAAAAGGCCTTGAACTTAAATAATCCTATTGGAGTGATGAAGTCTGACCTCTCCCTAGCTCTGGCAGTTAACTCTACCTGTCAATATCTTTTTGTCAAGGCAGTGGTGATAAGTTATGTCACCCCTGCCAATTTGTCCAGTAGTTCGTCTGAATGTGGCATTGGGGGGGCGTCAGATTTCGGGACTGCATTGAGTCCACGATAGTCCACACAAAAGCAAATAGAGCCATCTGGCTTGGGAAAGAGGACTACAGGTCAGAGCTAAATTAAGGCAACCTGGGGCCCTAGGCCCAAGAGAAACCTGAGGTTCCCCTCACTGCACCAGTGCCCCCACACTCCTTGGTCATTTCATATCAGTTACTGACATTTTTAAAACATATTTTTTTACTGTCCCTAAAAAGTGGCATAAAACCTAAATAACCCAACTAAAATGCTTCAAAATGAACTAAACTAATAATATCAGTATGAAAAAAACATTAGGCTCAATTCTGAGAAGACTGGCGTAACTTTCATGCAGTTGCGAGTTACGCCAGTCGCCCCTACACCAGAGATCCTTCGCTGCATTTCAGAAGTGACAGGGTCCTGGCACTTGTGACATGCGAGATATGCCATGCGTATGGCGGTAGCCCATGCATGGCATATTGCAGCCGCATGTCACAACTAACGGCAAGTGACAGGTGGTCCCCCGAAGCCCCCGGCCCCAGACCACTTCGGCAGACACCAAGGGGCATGGGAGGGGCAGCACACATGGCACAGGCATCTGGGGGGTACACCAGAAATGGACCCTTAGGGGTCCGGACAGATCAGGGTGGTTGGGGGCAGGTTGTGTTAGTAGGGGCTTGGGGCTTAACCTGGCACCATTGCCGGGGCATTGCATGGTGGCATCCAATGGTGCCAGCCATTGTATGCCACTTAAGACAGGTCTGAGCTGTCATACCTTAGGTATGCCACTGCGTCACTTGTAATTGCAACTGTGGGTTATGACAGCCACCCTATTGGAATTGGGCTATGTTGCTGTCATAACCCGCAGTTGCACCATGCATTGCGGGCTGCAGCGTAAATGTTGTCATATCCTGGGATTGTTGCAGCCTGCATACGCCATGGCACATCTCGCCTCTTGAATTGGGGCTGGCGTATCACCTGGCATAAGTAGCGAGATATGCTATGGGGTTCGGCGTATCTCGCCTTATGACGGCGTATCCCATTCTGGAATTGGGCCCATTGGTCCTAGTTTTGACCATTTAGAGAAAATAATTTTCTAGTTGGACTGATACAAATATTTTGGGGGTCATGTAATGTCATGATTTGCACTTCTGAACCCCACCCCCCCCCCAACAGACGCACATGCACTCGCAGTGTGGATGTTACCATTTTGTCCTGTCAGGTAGTATTAACCAGGGTTTGACAGTTTTATTGGGTAGGGTAAGGCCCATGTCTGAAAAAGCATAGGTCCTTGGTGGTGTAGGAGTTAAACTGGAGGTTTACTAAAGGAGTCATGATGAATTACAGAGATTATGTGGCAAAGTGAGTAATTGCTGGTAGAAATAATTTCAGGGATCAAACATTTATGTTATTGATAATAAGCCAGGATCAAATGACGGCAAGATTTATTGATGGGATGAAGGAAATATACTCAGTGGTTCACCCTGAAAACAGAACTACATCAGCGCCAGAACTTCAAAATGAGTGAGATGATAAAAAAAAAAAAGAGTACAATTTTTAACAGTACAATTGAAATGCTTTGTAGATTTCTTGATTTTAGGAGTGCGATTAAAGAGTTCCTGACATAGTTGAGACAACTTTGACAAAATGTAACATTCAGGCATGGATATAGCTTCTATTTTGCATTTTATTGCTATGGGTATTTGCAAGAATACAGCATCTCTGCCATTTTTAGCTCTGGCTGCCTGTCTACACCTGACATGATAATTGTGACATTAAAATATGTTGCTGTGAAGATATTTGTGTTATCATAAATAGGGGATTGTGATGCAATATGTAGAGAAGCAGTCAGAGTAGATATAATTCCTTAGTCTGACAGTTTCTATATTCTGTAACGTATTCTCAAGGTTTTGCTTTGTAAATATTGTCTTCGTCACATATTAATTGAACAGTATTTACCCTATGTTATGTATGTGCTAGTACTGTATGTATTTTACCTGCCTTGTATCTGTATATGTTCCTGATATATATTCTCAGGACCTCCTTGTGAATGAGTCTGCTCAATGGAGTTATTCCTGCAATAGACTTGAAACTTGAACTAGTCTACTGGATAGGGATCTTGTTTTCATGCAACTGTTTTCTGTCATAAAGAAACTAAGAATTAATTACAGAAACTATATGAAGTAATAGAAAATGGGATGGAGCTGAATATAAATCTTACTTTTTTTAAAGTTTTCCTAATGCTCTTGAAGGGGCTCTTTAAATATAAAGCATACATATTGAATTGCACTGTTAATCTTTTATATTAAGAGTAAGACTTGATAAGTGAAGATTCTAAGTGGGAAGGAGAGACAAAGCAAAGGAAATGGCATGTTCACACCTTACAGGTCAGCCTGACCATGGCCCCTGAAGTGATTAGCTGCACTTAACACCTAATTAGTTAGGTGAGAATCATGTCACAGTTCAGTCCCTGCCATGCTTAGGATACCTAGTAGTTGAGGCCTTTACAAAAAAATGCATCTCGGGTAGAAGAAAATATAGTAAATATATGTCGGAGATTGCTGTAGGTCCCCTGGCAGGCAGAGCCCCAAGGCACATGCCTATGTTGCCTATGCCTTAATCCGGCCCTGCTACGGGTGAGGTCCAGGGGCTGTGGTATTTCTGGATTACCCTTAAATCCAGCATTTCCTCCATCTCCCTCCTAATGTCCTTTAGGGCAGCCTCAGACACCCAGTAGGCTGTCCGCCATATGGGTGCTTGCGTCCCCGTGTCTGCATCATGTGTTGCTAAGGGGATTAGTCCAGGCTTGGCTATAATCAAAGGTGCAACATCTGCTAAAACCTCCCTCACTTCCTGAGTCTGTTCTGGGATCAACTGGGGTGACAGTTTGATTGCCTCCACAGAGGACTCCTGCTTGCTTTCCTCCAGCAAGTCCAGTAGGGGGTTTTCTTCGTCAGTCTGCTCCCTAGGGCTACACACTGCAAATCCCATGTCAGCCCTATTTGCATATAGCTTCATCATGATGTCATGGTACATTCTATGGGTATGTCTCCTATCAGGCAGTTCTACAATATAGTTCATGTCATTAACCTGTTGGACTACCTTATATGGTCCCGCCCACTTGGCCTCTTATATGGTCCCACCCACTTGGGCTGCAGCTTGTCCATTCAGACTGGAATTAGGACCATGACTTCCTGACCTACACTCTATGAGCGAGCTGTGGCTCTGCGGTCGTACCAGACCTTTTGTTTCTGCTGGGCGGCTGACAGGTTGCTCTGGGCTGCTCCCATAAGCTCCTTCAGCTTTTCCTTAAACTTTAGGACATACTCCACTATGGGAGTTACCTTGGTGGTGTGCTTGCCTTCCCAGTTTTCTCAGATCAAGTCTAGGGGCCCACGCACCCCATGTCCATAAAACAGTTTGAAGGCGGAAAACCCTGTTGACTCTTGAGGCACCTCCCTGTATACGAACAACAGGTGGGGAAGGTATTTCTTCCAGTCCCTCCCATACTGTTCTGCAAACACTTGGATAATCAATTTTAGGGTACCATTAAACCTTTCCACAAGCCTACTGGCTTGTGGGTGATAACGTGTTGTGCGTCCCTACACCACCCCACACTTCTCCCACAAACACTTCGTCAGGTCCAACATGAAGGTACCCCCTCAATCAGTGATAATATATTGTGGGAACTTGACACAAGAGAAAACCCCTAGCAAGACATCTGTCACTTTGTCTGTCCTAAGTGAAGAAAGGGCGACCGTCTCTGGGTATTGGGTGGCATAATCTACCACTGTCAGGATAAACCACTTCCCAGAGGAGCTTGGGGTACTTAAAGGTCCCACAATGTCCATTCCTACCCTCAGGAATGGCTCCTCCACAATGGGCAAGGAAATAAGGGTGGCTTTGGTTTTACTACCTGCCTTGCCTATTTGTTGGCACCAGTGACAAGACCTGCAATATTCCTTCACCTGCTGGGTGAAGTTGGGCCAATAGAAATTCTGGGCCAATCGCTGCATGGTGTGTGCAATTCCCAGATGTACAGACATGGAGGACATCATGAGTGATCTTGAGCAACTGCTCACGGTACCCCTGGAGAACAACAAGCTGCCTGCCCATTATCCCTCCCTCCCTCTGTCCTTACATCCTGTGTATACAACAGTCCATTATCCTAATATACTCTGTGTCTCACGTCACCTCCCTGTGTCCCATCAGATTCTGCACAAGCCCTGAACTTCTCCAAACTAGGATCAGTCTTCTGAACAGAGGAAAATTCTTCACATTTTCCTAATGCATGGGACATATCCCCTTCAGTTTTTAAACTGGGGTCCATAGCTCTAGCATCAAGGCATTCAGGGTCATTGCCATCCCTAACCTTTTGACCATTGGTTACCTCTCCCTCCTTAGAGTAACCTTCTGTAGTTGTTTTGTGAACAGCTACATGGAGAAGTCCTGCCTCCCTTTCACTACTCTCCATTTCAGGAGACACAGGCTGGGGAACCAGCCTCCCATTGTTTTCCACAGGGGCTTCTATGAGGTCCAGGGAACTATAATCGGCCTTTTCAGTCTGACTGCGGGTAATCACACACACCACCCCCTTCTGGAGACTGTTCCCTAGAATCACATCCCACTTTTTGCACCCTCTCTCCTGTCTCACCCCAGTCCAGGAGAATACCAGCTAGTGGCAGACTTTTTTCCTGCCCAGTGAATCCCCTTACTGTTACAAACTGATTAGGTATAAGCTGTTTAAGCCCAACCAAATCTCAATTTTACTAAGGTAAGAGACACCTCCATGTCCCCTAACCCATGGGTGTGCACCCTATTTGCAGAAACCGGGTGTATGTGCTCCCGCATGTTTATAGGCATGCTTTCAGGGATACACAGTGCACCCATCTCTGTTCAACACCCACATTGCCAACTCTGTGTCTTTTTAGGACACTGTCTAGCAAGATGCCCTGGCTGTTTGCAAAACCAACAATTATTTCTTTTATCTGATAAATCATTTTTTTGTAACCTGGGGCTTTCCCCTTTCTGTGGAGGCAGTGAGGGTTTTATCTGCCCTGAAGGCACACTTTTCCCCTTCTGCGCTACCACACCCACCCCACTCCCTTTCAGAGCAGGGGTGTTCCTGGCATAGCAATCTGAGACCTTAGCCTCTTGCGCTGTTTTGGGGTATTGATCCTCTAACCAGGTTTTTAGCTCTGCTGGGCAAGCCCAAAAGAATTGCTCCAGAAGTATAACCTCCTCAATTTTCTCTACAGAGTTTGCTTCCACTCCCTCCCACCAACGTTTCAAAAACTGATGTTGCTTTGTGGCGAGTTCCTCATAGCGCATGTCAGGGGTTCTCTGGAGCTTGTGGAACTTAACCCTGTATGCTTCAGGTGTTAATTCATACTTTTTTAAGCAATGCAGTTTTAAGTGTCTTATAATTACTGCTATCCTGATTGTCCATTTAGCCTAGTGCCTAACGTCCTTTCGCAGTAAGCAGCAGGGATAGCTGGAAGCTCCAGGACTCCCTGTGTATTTTAGCCTAGATACAGACCTTTTCAAACAAATTCAAAAATGCATCCATATCCTCCCCCTCTTTAAATTCAGCTATTAATTTAGAATTTAATTTGTACCCCAGTCCTGGAGATCCAGGTTCTCCCCTGCCACTTACTTCCTCTGGCACTGGCACTGGTAGTTGGAGTCTTGGCTTCACCAGCTTGAATTCCATCTGGCGCTCTCTTCTCTCTCTCTCTCTCTCTCTCTCGCTCTCTCTCTCTCTGCCTCTCTCCAATGCTGGTTTTCTTTTTCCTGCATCTCCAGCTCTATCTGGAACTTTCTCTGCTTGAATTCCAGCTCCAATTTTCTCAACTCTAGCTGCAGCTTGATACCTTCTGGCTCCAGCATTGTGGTGACAGTCTCCTGGTGCTGTGGCTCTGGGTTCCCTCCGGTCTTGCTGTCCTCCTCCCTGGGACTGGACTCTGCAACATCCCTTGGCACCCCCACACCCAGGGTCTGGTCCCTTTCAGTCACCGGCTATGACTCAAGGTCCTGGGCAGTCACTAGCTCATTGGCTCCCACAAGAGCCTCCACGAAGTGCTTTTTGGTTTGCCCCCTCGCACTGGACTCCTCTTTCCTGACACAATTGCTTCAGGTAGTCTGCAGTGTATTTGTTGTAGATGTGGACTGTTTACAGTTTATCAATCTGATACACTGGGCTCAAATCCAACTGCTATGCCTGTGCCACCAATATCTAAAATCGCAACAGTATGCAACCAGATCTCTCAGATCCCAACGCTGCACACCAGAGCTGTCAAAAACCCACTCCTGGGGGTCAGGCCTACTGAGCTCATGGTGCCCACTTTTAAGTGCAATCCATGATGGGGGGAACAAGGATACCCTCCTCGTCTTTTTTGAATGTTCATCAAGGCCACTACTGCACCTCTGCCACGAGGATCCTGGACATCTCTGTAGCTCTGGATAAGGGCACAATACCAGTCTTGAGTCTTGTGGCCAGATATGAACCCTTCTTTGGCTATTACACAAAGGAGGAAGACCCATGCATTACACTCTCTTCGGGGTAGCAGCGTAACACCTGATTTGGCCTTCTCCCTACAGGACATGCAACAGCCTGGTTCAAAATCTTTGTAGACTCTGGTATTCTCCCTATCCTTCCAGATGCTCCTTACAGTCCCCCTTTCAATTTGGCTGCTCATGGTGTGACCCCTTTGGCAATAACAGTTTTCACAAATTATTCTTACAGTTTTTGCAATTCACGCACAAATATATATATACTTCACACAGACAGAATTTCTTTAGAAAAACAAAAGTTTTTTTTACTAAGATAAATGCAGTTACAACTAAAAGAGAACATATACTAATTTATGTTACAGTATAAGAAACATAATAGGGAAAATATATAGAAAAATGCATTAAAACATGTTAGCCAAGTCTACCTTGGGTATAAAGATTTCAAAGTCCAGAGAATCACTGGTTTGCAAAATATTACAGTCTTTCTGTAGAAGCCTTTGGCTCTTTGGTAGTCTGTGTGCTGGCAGCTATTTGCTTGTGGTCAGGAGAAAGATTCCAAGCAGAATGGCTCTGAGCATCTATGCTGGAGAGTTCAAATAGAAGATCCTCCCCACCCGAGTCTGTGAATAAAGACTGTCCCTTCTGTTTAGGCCACCGGGTGTCACTGTTGCGCTTCCCCAAAATCTTATTTTCCTGATAATCTTTGAAGGGTCAGATTCCCATAGTCAACCTACATTTTGCAATCATAACTCCTGTAAGTGGAATTTCACACAGTCCTGTTAGAAGGATCTTTCCTGGCTAAAACATCCTTGGCTTTGGAACTGTCTTAATTTAATTAGTTATACAGAAGATCCTGTAAGTTGTATGATGATGCAAACTGATTTTATTACTTCTGTTTCCCTTGGATAGTTAACTTAGAGGAAGAATCTTTGATCAGCTATCAGCAAGACTGGCCTGCAGGTTAAAAGAAGGTCAATTCCTTTTTTAAAAAAGATCCAGTCTTTTCTCTATGTGCCTTTGCTGACACTAGCATGTACATATACATAGAATTACACACACAAAAAAAAAACATATATACAACAGAATCATATCTACAAATAAGGGCTAGCAGCCAGGCAGCTCGCCACAGGAACATCATGTTCTAGCCAATGGAATGCATAGTTTCTGCTATGCAGGCTGGCACATTTGGCCTGGCATAAGGTGCCTAACTCTTATTTCCAGGGGGCTAATTTCCTCTCCCCGAGGGTCAACTGTTGAGAACCCTTCTACTCCTGTACCACAGGAGCCCCTGTCTGGCCCTAATCAGGCTCAGATCTCACCAGACCTGTAAAGAGTCCCTCAGATGTTCTCCTACACACAAAGGTTGAGAGTATCTCTTACCCTTAGGGTGAGCCAGCTCCTCCCTAAGGAAAAGGGAAACTTGGTACTCTGTCCCGTAAGTGGGAATCAGTGGTGACTGGCTGTAACTGTTGATCTTCCAGAGTATCTTCACCATTGATTACCACACCCACCCAAGATTCCCCGCTCTCACAGAGCCATGGTCTCTGGGCAGCTCACCCTGTTATTGCTGGCTGGCACCCCTAATGCTTTATCTCTCCACAGTTGCTCCTCTTCCCTTAAGGGCAGCCTGCTGTTTAAAAAAAAATGTCTGGGCTGCCTTTTAGTGTGACCATTCCACTAATAAATAAATAAACAAACAAATAAATAAATAAAACTGGGGCAAGGGCCCTCTTCAGGGCTCCATGCCAACCAAAATAAAAGAGGTGACTCCTTTTTCTTTCTGCTCTTTCACTGTCCTCCCCTTTTCCTGGGCTATATATCCCTATTTGTTGCTAAATGCAACCTGTACCTACAGGAAGTATGCACTTATTACAATTGTCTTTTGAATTGCTGTGTACTGTGCGTTGTTTTATGGTATGGTATGGTATGACATGGTAGTCTGGAAGTATCGGCCATCTTAGATTTATTGGGGGTTCTCTGTTTAAATGCCAATATCGAACCCTCATTTTATTGTGTTTCTAAGTATTTATTGAATGCTGTTTTATGATGTCTTAATTGTTTGTATGTGATTGTACAGCACCCAGAGCCTCCGGGATTGGGTGCCAGAAAAATAAAATTTCCCTTGCCTTGCCTTACACCAGTATTATGTCAAAGCATTTTTGATGTTTTGTATTGCTGTATCACCTGTAATTGCTGTTCTTTTTGTCTGTAACTCTTCCAGGTTGTACCTGAAGATATGCAGTGCTTTTGTCTAGTGCACTCACCTGGTAAACAAAAACAAAATAAATAAACTTGAACTAGCTTTCATGCAGGGTTAATCCCCATTGTTGCAGGGAAACCAGGTCTGTTTATTCCTGTGTGGTTTTCTTCTGGCGATGCCAGGCAAGTTCTGTTCTTGGTTGCCATTGCTTTTCTCCCAGTGCCAGGTTGGTTGTCTAGTCCAGTAGGCTTGGGGATAACTAGAGGGAGATGGCTACATACTGAATCTTTAGAGGAGAGCAGGCCTGTAAATCCACATGTTTACAGGGTTGCTTCCTTGGTACCACTACCCATCTGCTGCCTGGCTCGTGGTTCTTGCTCTGGCTCCATACCCAACTGCCTTCTTGTGCCACCTTAGTGTGCCCTTCTTCTCTGTCTAGAGATTGGTAGTCAGTTTTGTTTTTGTTGTTTTTATTTTTTTCTATATCCTTTCCCTGTACCTTTGGGCTGGGAATCACTCAAGCCCTTTTTTTATTTTTCACACTTTTTTTCTCTCTCTTGGCAAACAGAACTGAGGTAGATGGGGAGCTGGCAACTCATTGGCTAGCATGTGGCATGTGGCACCACATGGGGGGTGCACAGGCACTATGCCCAATAGCTATTTGTGGCACCCTGGCCATAGTTTTGCTCCTGCGAGATCCTAGTGCCTAATCTGACTTTATTCACATATTTGTGAATGAGTATTACAGTATGCACTGCAAGCCCATTGGTCCACAGTGTGGTCCAATGGGCTTGCAGCTGCTACTGTAAACTGTCATTTGGTGGGCAGCCACAGAGATGTGTGGGTGGGTTTGCTGCCTGATGATGACGGGGTAGCTGGGTGGGCTGGGGGTCCTGAGCAGGGGGTGCCACTGAACCACCAGGGATTCAGTGTGGTTACTAGTATGGGCAATTATGTGTTACCAGTGGGTGGGGGTACCACTAGACTACCAGGGACAGTACAGTGTTATTTTTGTGATCAGCGTGGCAGGCAGGAGGGTAAACACTGGACCACCAAGGATATGGAATGTGATTTAGTCTCAGTGATCGGAGGGGAGGGGGTACTACTGAACTACCAGGGATATGGGATTTGAAGTATTCTCAGCGATCAGAGGGTCAGGAAGGGGGATTCCACTAGACATTCTGGGACATATGGGGGCACTTGTGCACAGTTTGGGGGGGTTGCCACCCACGGCCCGTGGCTGCTGCGTTGTGCACTGCAATTCAGCGGCCCACCGGTTGGTGGACTGCACTTGAGCTTTATTTTATGGGCTCAACTTTGACCCCAGGTATGTGGAACATCTCAGGGTTGTGCCAGCTGATGCACCACACATCCTGGGCTGAATATCGGGATGTGCCGCATATGCATGGGCACGCCCCCTGGAGATGTGCCGCATACATTGTCTTTGCGCCCCGGCACATTGGGATTTGCACTGTGCAATTCCCACTTTTGAATATTGCCCCGGGACACAGCCTGGCACAACCCCATTGAATATCTAGCCCCCTTTGAATATCTAGTCCTCCACACACACCCCACTCTCCTTCTCCACCCTTTGTGTAATACTGTGTCTCCTACCTCACTAATCCCTGCCCCATCCTTAAGTGTCCTGCTATGCCATTATGCTTGAGACTATTTGTAACCTCCACCCCTTCCTTTCCTCAGGTGCTGCCCCACCGAGCCATCCTTGACTAAGTGACCAGCTGGAGGAAGCCGCCGGAAGCTTTTCAAGCTTCAGCACCACGGAGAGCTTTCCCCACCGACTTCACCCCAGGTACTGCATTCTTGCTCGGATCTGATTCCAGAGAAGTGATTAGTTGCCGAAGGAAGAAGCTGATTGGCTACTCCAGGAGCATCAAAGCTCTGTTTGGCTGGCTGAACTGCTTCTAGCTAGGCTGATTTTTTGCCCTCCCCCCACCACCACCCCAGGCCTCCTTTAAATACACTCAGACCACTCCCACTGTCCTGGACAACTATTTTGATTGGCTGCACCTCTTCTGATCTATGTGTAAGACAATCCTCTTGTTTCAGTAACAACCTTTTTGACTCTTTGGAAAATACTTATACTGCCATCTTCTGGTCTTCTTTGCAAGATGATCTTAATCAGTTCTGCTCTAGATCTTATCTGAGTCCCCTTGCTGCTGCCACCCACTTCCTGCATGCTGAAAGCTTGCAAAACAGTATTCAATTTTAAGTGCATCCAACATAATGGGGGCCTTTTACTTCCTTGCTTGCCTCTATCTCATACTGTTCTGCACCCTGGATTCCCGTGTTAGTCCACACTGGTCTCCCTGCAGCATGGACAGTTACAGCTCTACTTTGGATTATTTGGTTTCCTTTGGCACTACAGATTCTCATATACTGGCTTTTACGTTATCTAATTTAGATCCTCCTTGCCAACCCCCATGGCAAACTGGTATTTCTTCCATGAGGGTAACAGAGTGTAGGATCTCGCTTTACCTCTGCATTGATCACCCAGCACGCCTTGTTTTTTACAGCCTGGGTTCTTCCTTTTACGTTACTTGGCTCCCTAGGCATGCAGCTCAGGGACCCCCCCCCCAAAAAAAAGCTATGTAATAGCAACCCTAAGTGAGTTTCACCTAAAGCTCAGACTTCTTCTTGAAGCTAGAAAATCTTGCTGCTCTTATTGTTATGTTCTGGTAATGTCAAAATCAACCCTGGTCCTCCTGCAGCAATCTCTTCACCTGCTGACCTAGCCAGTATCAAAGGATTGAGCTTCATGCATATTAATGTGTGCAACCTACTAAAAAAAGTTTTCCTCTATTCAAGCATTGACTTCCCATACAGTGCCTGATATACTCATGGTCACTGAGACTTGGCCCAGAGCTGGTATCTCAGATAGTGAAGTGAATATCCCATCTTATACCCTGTTCAGAACTGATGGGCTCACCAGAGGAGGAGGAGGAGGAGTTGCCACCTATGTTAAGAAGAAATTGTCTGCATCAGTTATAGATTTGCCCTACTCCCAAAGGAATTTGAGAGCCTGACTCTCAATGTCAAGCTATTTTCCTCTATCTCAATATGCATCCCAGGATGCTATAGACCTCCATCCATGGGGCTACAATTTCTGGACCATATAACTAATACGATAGGATCACTTCAATTGGACATTATTATACTAGGGGACCTCAATATGGACTGGTACTCCAATAGTTCCTTACCCCTAAAGACTATTTGCGATTCCTTTGGTCTTTCCCAATTCATTTCTGAAGCAACATGTCCAGACAAAAAGTGCCCTAAAAATAGCACACTTCTAGATCTCATTTTAGTAAGCAAACCCCATCTGTTTTCACATGCAGGAGTGTTCTCGGATTTCAGGGACCACTGTATTATAGCAGGTGTAAGATCTGCCCCAAAACTACTATCCCTTTCCAGATTCTCACTCAAGAGGAAACAGCATAATTTTGACATCTATGCATTCCTCTCCGACTTGTGAGATTCCTTGAGATGGCAGGATTTTTACTTGGTCAACTCAGTGCCTGCAGCCTATGATATCTTCCAGGAAATCATATTAGGGGCTCTGGATAAACATGCACCATTGGTCCAGATCCATTCTAAAAATAAATCATGTCCTTGGTTTACAGCCCAAATAAAGGCCTTCCTGTGGCACAGAGACTGGCTTTGGAAAAAAGCTCAGAAATCAAAACTTCCAGATGACTGGACATCATTCAGGAAGGCTAGAAACCACTCTACCAATCTGGTTAGGGAAGCAAAGGCAAGGTATTTCCACAAAGAACTGGACACTTCCACCAAGTGCTTGACAAATTTCTGGAAAACCATCAAGGATATTCAAAGGCACGCGGCTATGAGCAACTTACCCACAAAAATCGCCGTTGGCGCAACTTCTGTGTCCGATAAATCGACTATTCTTGACGTCCTTAATAACCATTTTGCTACTGCAGGTCTCACTTTCGATGCCTCCCCTGCCAATAAACTCCGCTCTAGTCTTGGAGCACTGGACTTACCAGATCCAGTCACTAGTGCGGCCTTCTCCCTCCAGCCTACCACCCTGAGAGTAGTTGAGGATCTCCTCCTACAACTGGATACCAGGAAGAGTGCAGGGGCAGACCAATTGGACCCATTTTTCCTGAAGCTTAGTCTTCACGTCCTGGCTGTGCCCATAATGCACCTTTTTAACCTCTCCCTTTCACAGGGCGATAGTCCTCCCATATGAAAAATGGCTCACGTAATCCCCCTTTTTAAATCTGGAGAACCCAGCAACCTCAATAACTATAGACCAATCTCCCTACTTCCCCCCCTTTCCAAACTGTTGGAGAAAATAGCGAGTGTGCAACTCAGGAACTACCTCGAAAGTGGGAACCTGCTCAGTCCTTATCAGTCGGGATTTAGGCCTCATCACAGTACTATTTCAGCCCTTGCAAAGGTCACCAATGACTGGTAGTGTGCCTTGGATTTGAAGAACTTCATTTGCACAGTATTTCTAGACTTGAGCAAGGCATTCAATATGGTTGACCACGAGCTGCTCCTTGTCTCCCTCAGAAACCTCGTCTGTGACTCCCCATTGCTGAGGTGGTTCTCGAACTATCTAACTGGGTGACAGCAGTGGGTCAAGGCTGAAGGGGAATTCTCATCCCTGAAACCTCTACTGAGAGGCAAGGCTCTATATTGGGTCCATTGCTTTTTGCAATTTACATTAACAATATTGATGCTGACATCAAATCTGCTAACATCCACCTATTTGCCGATGACACTGTACTTTATATCGGAAGACCCTCTCTGGAAACAGCTTGTAGGGATCTGCAATGGGAATTTAATCTTCTACAACTACAACTACTGCACCAGAAACTGCTCCTGAATGCCAAAAATACAAAGGCGATGCTTTTATCTCCCTTTTCATACATCAATAACCCCACAACTCAAGGTAATATTCCCCAGATCCACACTCTTTTTGGCAAATCGCTGGAATGTGTTACTAAACTCAAATACCTGGGGGTGTGGATAGACCAAAAGCTTTCCTTTTGCAATCACATTGAGGATCTCTTAAAGAAGCTTAGGCGGAGGCTGGACCTCTTCTATAGGATCAAAAATTTTCTAACACTGGATGCCAGGAAGAGACTGGTCCAAACCACAGTCCTTACCTTATTGGACTACGCAGATTTCCTTTACAGCCAAGGCCCCATGTCTGCCCTGGCTAAACTAGACATGCTCTACCATCTGGCCTTGAAGTTCATAACTGGTCTCCCATACTACACACATCACTGCTCCCTTTATGCCAAAGTAGGATGGTCATCCCTTAACTACAGAAGACAGAGGAATGTGTAGTACAGTACGGGCTGCATGCCCATTGGCTCACGCTGTGGACCAAAGGGCATACAGCCCAACCTACAGTGTCAGTCAGCTGGCGGCAGAGCGGCAGGCAGGTGGGGTGCTGCCGCCCGCCGCTGACTGGTGGGGAGCGGGGCAGTGGGGCTCAGTGGGCTTGTGGGGAGGGAGGTACCACTGGACCACCAGGGATATTGGACTTAGTTTTTTGACACAAATGCCCATGATTGGGCTGCGAGCGGTCCACTGGACCACCAGGGATATAGGACGTGCTATTGTTTTATACTTATGCCTGCCATCGGGCTGACAGTGGTCCACTGGACCACCAGGGATTTTGGAATTCCTATTTTATACTTATGCCCGTGATCGGGCTGCGAGCGGTCCACTGGACCACCAGGGATATAAGACGTGTTATTGTTTTATACTTAAGCCTGCGATCAGGCTGACAGCAGTCCCCTGGACCACCAGGGAGATAGGACGTTCTTAATTTAAACAGATGCCCGTGATCGGGCATGGGGGGGCACCGCCACGGAGGTGCAGCCGGAGCTCGGGTGGCCACTGCTGTGTTGCACCCTGCAATATGACAGCTCACCTGTGGGTGGCCAGCCATTGTTCCTTTTTTTTTTTTGGCTCACCTGTGTGCAGCGCAAGTAGGGGTTGCACATGCATGGACTCAGCACATCCCGGGCTGAATATCGGGATGTGCAGAGTATGCATGGGCACGCCCCCTCCTACCTGTGCCGCATACATTACTGATGTGCTCCAGTGCATCAGGATTTGTGCCAGGCACAATCCCCATTTGAATATTGCACCGGCGCGCATCAGTGGGTGTGTTGCGCCATGCGCAACCCTTTTGAATATTTGGGCCTCTGTATCCCAAAGTGTTTTACAAAGCACTGGAGTTCAGTACTGGTGGCGTAGAAAGTGTAAAGTCATCCTAATTCCTTATTTTTAAATGTTTTTAGCCTTGTTGGCAAATAGAGCACCAAGAAAGAGCACACAAGGAGACAAGACCCCTCTGGGTTTGCCAACAAAACTGAAAACATTTAAAAATAAGGAATTAGGATGCTTTCATGAAAAACAGTTTGCTTTGCTCAGAAAATCATTTGGCCAGTAACTTGCTCTGAGGAAGAGGGATTTTTCTTTCAGAATGTTAGCAGGCAACTTTAACAGTACTGTGATGAATAGTTATTAAAATAAAATTGTGAAAATTAAATAAATATATGTGGAGAGTGAGTCCATTTCTCCAGAAATGGTAGAGGCTTAGAAAGGCTTTATCTGAAGCAGACTCCTCCCTGTGGTTTCTTTTTGTTGCAGGTAGTGGGCCACAACAGGTTCCTGCGTTGGTTCAGTATACAACCCAACCTATCAGAATGAAAAAAACATCTCCCTCCCCCCAACAACCTGACAGTTCCAGTGCCCAATGCAGCCCATCAAGGAATTAAAAAAATCTGTCTCCCCTCTCAAAACGACCCAATATGTCCAGTGCTCAACCCAGCCCATCAGGGGGAAAAAAAAATCTGGCCAACAACCTAATGGCTTGGATAGCCTGCCAGCATAGTGGTAGCATTACTACTTGTAATGCTGATGACCTGGGTTCAGGAACGAGCCCAGAGTATCAGATGGCCAGCTGGGGGAGGGAGGATGAGCACTCCACAGACAGCTCTCCTCTGGGGCAGGGCTGTAGATTCTCGGCATGCCAATGATACCCAGGAGACTGGGTGTATACCAGCTGGGACCCCATACTGACAGGCAGAGGTGACAGTGGAAATCTGTGGGAGCATGCATGTGCCATGCTGACATCATTGCATGTCCCACACTGACATCATTGCATGTCCGTGCCTCCAAGGGAAAACCAGGAAGCAAGATCCCTTGGGGCCAGCAGCCTGGTGATGCTCCTGGACCTCCATCTGAATAACACCCCAGGTGTAAGCCTCAGCTGGGGCCTCAGGTGGATCTCGGACTCTCTCTTTAGACAGCCCCACTGCAGGGGACAAGCTACTGATCTCCTAGCCTGGGCAACTTCTGGGGAATGCTGAGTGGAAGGTCCAGGCACAAATAGAGGAAGTACATCCCAGCCTGAAACAAGAGCATAAAGAAAGTTGGAAAAAAAATGAACAGCTCTGGTGCTTAACCCCACTTGTTATGGAATTAAAAAAATCTGTCCCCCCTTCCTCCAACTACTTGATGGGTCCTGTGCACAACTTAGCCAATGTACCAGGCCAAATGGAGATGAGGATGAGACAAAGCAGCAAAGCAGTGAACAGAAGGTACAACAGGTGGGGCAGCAAAACACTGCTCTCTACATGCACCTCCACTCAGGTCATAGTGAGGGGCTGAGACACTGCACGGGAGCCTTGGGGATGCCACTGCTACCAGCCTGTTCAGGCATCTCCACCTCCTTTGGCCCACAGTGCAATAGTTTGGGAGATTGAACCCAAGGGGGATGATGGTGCAGACTTCTGAAGTAGTAACTGCAAAATGCCAGTTATCCCGGCTCCACTGTCTGACTCTCCCTCCCGCCCTCTCACTCTTTCTGTCTCTTGGTGCTCAGTCTCAGCACTGCACTCTTCCCAACATGCACATAAGGATCACACTGTCATGCATGCTACAACCCAGCATGCTGCGCCAACCTGGTTTGTTGGAATAAAAAAAAATCTGTCCCTCTCCCACAAACTACCTGATGGATCCAGTGCCCAACATGATCTGTTAGAGAATAGAAAAGTCTATTTCTCCTCCTCAACCCAGCTACCTAATGAGTCTAGGGCCCAAACTCGGGCCATCAGGGAATAAAAAAAAACTGCCCCCCATCCCTCAACAACCTGATGAATCCCAAGCCCAACCCAGCCTATCAGAATTTCAATGTATGTATGCAAGTTAGTGATGAGTTATGCTTATGCAACTTCATTGATAGTCTGATAGAGTTGAATGCTTATGTTGTTGACTGAAATAAATGGATACTTTTGCCGTTTGCACTTTCTCTCCCATGGGGAACTACCAACCTTTTAGGGTACTGTGAAGGCAAAGGAACCCTCTTGAAGAAGGTTCCACTCCTAGAGGTGTCACGGGAATATAATTCCTTTCGGCTAAAGGTACCTTAGGAAGGAGTCCCCAGGGACAGAGGCATGCTGTTGGATCAGATGGGGAGGATGGCGGGGCAAAGAAAGAATGCATCTGAGTGAGACTGCAGGGAGCTGATTTAAATAGTGGAGGCAGGAAGTATGGCTAATTGCTCCAACCCACTGAACTGCAGTCATAGCCTCTGAATTCAGTGTGTGTACACAAGTTAATGATGAGTAATGCTTGTGCAACTTCATTGATAGTCTGACAGAATTTGAATGCTTATGTTATGGATTAAGATAAATAGATACTTTGGCCATTCACACTCTGTCTCATGGAGAACTACCACCCTGTTGGGGTACCATGAAGGTAAAATAACCCTCTTGAGGAAGGTTCCACCCCTAGAGGTGTCACGGGAATATAATTCTTTTAGGCTAAAGATACCTTAGGAAGGAGCCCCCAAAAGGGCAAGCAGCAACTAGAGAATGCAGAAACTGGATGGGCATGGATTGACAGCAGTAGTGATGACTTGCAACAGACATAGGCAGGATTGTGCAATGACTGACAATATCGGTATTGATATCAGAAGGGGCATGACTTCCATGAGGAGAGAGGGAATAGCAAAAGAGAAGGAAGGCCACCATCCAACCCCCAATCAACAGTGGAAACCTACTTGGGTTAACATGTAACATATAGCTATACTATTGGAGGACTACCTAACATTTATGACCTTTGGCACAGAGGAGAGGAAAAACCTCCTATGAGGGGTAAACTTTTAGGGATCCAAGGCCTTGGTCACCTTCCCTCCAGGCTTGGGATAATATTAATAATGGCTCAGTACTGCAATTTAGAGACCCAATTCAAGGGAAGAATTTTAGAGGAAGGGCTCTCACTCTATCCCTCTAATGGGAAAGCCTTGGGGGTGCTACAAGTTAATGGCCTCTGCAGCTAAAGAGAAACCCTGCTGGGCCCCCCAACACCCGGCAGAAGAGGAGAGTGACACTCGCTGAAAGGCATTCACCTTGCCTCCAAATGAAGGTCTAAAGGAGAAGTCAAACCCAGCAGGGGTAAGGTCGAAGCCAAACATAGGAGGGGTAAGGCTGAGCACTGGAGAGGCAAGAACAGGAGGACTGTACAATCTTCACCCTTGAGGGGCTGGAAGAACAAGGGATGGTATAGAATGGAGACCAGGTGAATCTTAGGTGGCTGTAGGGAGAATAACTTTTGAAGGTGCTGCCGATGCTGTCAGCAAGTAAAGGAGCCCCCTGGGACTTGGAGGCCCCACCCTCCAGCAGCTGAAGTCTTAAATGCAACATTAAGAGATGCCACTGACGCTGTCTGCATGGCCAAAGACTTCCCTCAGAGGATCTTCTCACCCTAATGGTAGAAAGGGAAGGACCCCACCACCAACAAAGGACCCACCCTCAAAATGCAGACTTCAAGGGGCAGAGCCATGCTAGGTAGAGAGGTATGGATGCAACTGAGAGTACATGATTGGTAGTGTAACTGACAGAACTGAGAACAGCAATAGACAGCATGAGTAGGTGTGTAACTGTTAGCACTGAGTGTACGAGTCTGCATGAGGTGAAGTGCATCTATTAGCACTGAGGACAGAGAGACAGCATCAGGTAGGGAGAAACTGTTAGCACTGAGTTTGGTAGGAGATAGCATACTGAAGCTGTAGAGAACAAATAAGTGCTTTTAGGGAATGAATGCAATGACATATGGAATGCAATAGCATGGGGGAATCAAACAAGGAAGCAGTGTACTGCTAGAGTGAATAATGAAACCATTGAAACCAAAAGGGAGTGGTTGCCAGGTGTACGCATTTAAGGAGTGTAGATGAACGGGAGACTGCAAGTGGTATAAAAACAGTGTAGGTAAGCAGGGAAATAACAAATGGTACAAAAACACAGTAACTCTGGAGTGAGTAATGAAACCACTGAATCCAAAGGGAGTGGGTACCAGGCTAGGAGCCAGGTGTAAGCAATTAAGGAGTTGAGATGAACAGAAGACTGCAAATGGTACAAAACAGTGTAGGTAAGCAGGGAGACTGTAAAAGGTACAACAGATGCAAACACTAGAGCCTGTAGGAGCACAATGCAAGTTAAATGAGCAAAGGCAGGGTACTAGGAAAACTAGAAGCACCCAAAAAGAAACAGAACAGAAAAAAACAGAGCCCAAAAACAGGAAGGCAGCACAAAACAGCAGACAGAGAAGTACACACTGCAGCCAGGAGGCAGTAGTAAAATACTGACCTAGGAAGGAGGAGGCATGAAGCAAGCAGAGGTCCCAAAAGCACAAAATGAAGCAGAAGACAAACATCGGGGGAAGGGGGGCACAGAGCTCCAACACAGTCTTCGGCTACAGCAAAGAAAGTATGCATCTGAATGAGACTACAGGGAGCTGACTTAAATAGCTCAGGCGGAAGGCAAAGCTAATTGCTCCCAACCATTGAACGATGTCATAGCCTTTGATAAAATAAAAATCTATCTTCCTCCCCCAAACTACCTGATTGGTCTGATGCCCAGTCTGGCCCATGCATGGAGTAAAAAACTTCTGGTCCTCTCCCACCAAATACCTGATGGGTCCAGTGTCTAACCCATATCATGAGAGAATAAAGAAAATGGTGATATGGAGAGGAGCTATAAGTGAGTTTGGTACTTAGGGGATTAAACAAATTGCCTGGTGTTGGGTGGACATGAACCACTGTGTACAGTGTAGAGAGCATTACTTAAAAGCAGTGCCACTGCATCAAAACCCTCCCTGTGGGCACTGTATACAAAAAATTTGTAAAAATGACATTGAATGAGGTCCTTATATAACTACCGTTATAACAGTGAGACTGGTGAGGCAGTAAGGCCTGCTACAGAAGCAAATATAACATAAAAAACTAAGTCCAGTTTTGCTGCCACCAGTCAAATCTTGTTTTTTGGTTTTTCTCCCTGACTGCCTCTTCATCTCTGTTAATCTTGCACTCTCTCACATAATGAGGCCTATGCATTATCGTGTGCAGGGTATGAGCCACTGGCACATACCCTGGCCATAGCCCTCCACACCCTCAAACAGGGTGCACTGCACTCCTTTCACTGCTGCCAGCCATGGCCCCATTCCACAGGCACACAAGAGTACAGAGAGGACAGGGGGCATGGCACATGTGCCCTGGCTAACACTGGCAGGCATCCTATTTGATGCCATACATGCTGGTACACTGGATCCCCTGCTCCATGCAGATCAGAGGATTGTTGGACATAGTGGTCCTGTAGTCCCTTGAAGGGACATCACACTGGGCAAATGTCCCAACAGTTACCTTCAGCCCTCACTGCAGGACCAGGGCTGCATGATGGGGTGTCGTGTGTCTCACTGTGGCCAACCACTACTAGTTGGATGAGATGCATAGCAGCTGTGGCAGGGTCTGTCCCTGTACACCCTGCATCCCTCTCTACTGGTAGAGTCTGGCCATGACTTTGGTTACTCCCCCCCACGTGAGCTGGTGCAAGTCACTACCCACAGCCAGGAGCCAGTGCATTTAAGGGGCATGTGCCACTTTTGTTCATGCCACTTGGGTCCAGTTGGTCACCTGCTGTATAGCTCTGGCACTTAGGGATGCCTACGCACTGCATAGTGCATAGGCCCCAGTAGGTTCCACGTGATTTGGGAGAATCAATTATCGCGATGGTCACTTGGGTGACGCAATATCGGCCAGAAAAAGAACAGCAACTGGCAATATAGGGCGATGGCAGAAATGTCAAGAACACTGTTTTATGTGTTATCAGGGATGCTTTGTCCTCCACATCCCTTGATGGGGGGAGCTTTGTCCCCCCTTTCTATTATCAACTCTGGGGGGCAAAACTTGGGGAGGGGGTGACAGCCGCCGGTCGCCTTTTCTGGTCATTCACAGTGTTAGTGGCTCAGCAGGTTGCACACTTGCCTCTGAGGCTGGGAGACCAGAAGGCTGTGGGTTCTTTCCCCACACCAGGCACTTGGATTAAATCTTAATACCGACACTGTAGTGCAGCATGAGGGGGATGCTGCACTCCTGAGGTGCCGTCTTTTGGATGAGACATTAAACTGAGGTCCCGTCTGCCTGTTCTGGTGGTTGTTCAGGTGGATGTTAAAAAAGATCCCATGGCACTTCTCGAAAAGAGTAGGGGAATTTTTTATTGAGAAAACAATACATCAGAACAGAACAATATATAAATCACAATAAACAAAAAAAATCAAAAAAAGTTCAACAGCAATCACAATGGAAAGAAAAAGAAAGAAACAGATATAGTGTCATACAAACAAAATCCCCTGTTCAAGAAAAAACTAAACAATCAGAAAATTATGAAGAACAGTAGAAACAGTAAAATACTATAGCAGAAAAAACAGTGTAGTAATATAAAAGAACCCCCCCAAAAAAAAAACAATGTCGATGTTACAACCAAAAAATATTCTTCCACAAAACCCGAAACTTTGGGAGTGCAAGAAGCGTCCTTTCAGAATCTTGTTGTTTACAAACCACATTCTCAATTTGTTGAATAACAGTCAGAGTTGGGACATTTAAATGCTGTAAAGAAAATTGACAATGGGCTTGCCATAGAAAATATTTGATGCAAGCAAATAATAGATTCAAAATGCTAGGGTGATATCATGAAAAGACTCCAGAATAGTCCCCCAAAATCAAAGTTTCATAAGTAACCAAGGAAGCTAAACCCCAATGCCACTTAGAGGCTAGGTCTTGCCAAAAATTTTGAGCATAAGGACAGGTAAAGAAGAAATGTTCCATAGTTTCTTCAAGACCAGCACATTCCAGATGAATGCATTGTCGCTCCAATAAAGGTTTATGTTTTAAATTACCCTTAACCCCAAGTTTACCATGACAACAAAGCCATTGTACATTCCACATATGGATCGGAATCCGCTTGTCAACTAACGTCCGCAAGGCATTTTGCAACCTCGAAGGAACACATCTAGGAAAATTCACCTGACAAGCAGAATTCCTCCTCATAATGTCCTGATATAAACTTTTACGAGGAAGAGTCCGTACATGTTCCTTCATTATTCTCCATTGATTAAGTTTCTGTATAGCAGGAATATGAAAGTCCGGAACTTCTAAAATGGCACTGAGTTTAGGAACAGTGTCTCCCCAACGTAAAATAAACTGTCCAAAAAGCAAATCTGTCCAGTCATCTCACTGGTGTCTACAACCCCCCGCTTTGGGAAGTATAGTAAGAAAAAAAATGAAAAAAAGAAAACCAAAGGATGAATCATTCCAAGACCCCTTTTCTTATTGGCAGATATGTAAATTCCCGTTTAACTGGATTAAGGTGACTCCCCCACACCATCTGGAAAAAAATGCTATATAATCTAGTGTCATGGGAAATCGGAAGAGGAAAAGAAATACACACATACAAAAACAAAGGTAAAATACATTTTTTTACAATTAAAACCCGATTTGTTTTAGATAAAGCCCATGATTTCCAAATTTGTACTTTCAATTCCCCAATCCGAATTCTGTCTTCCCAATTCAGAAGGGCCAGATCCCCTTGACCAAAATAACACCCAAGAATTTTAATAGGTTCCCTGAAAATAGGAATTTGCCCAGTCCTAGAAATGGGGGCTCCTTCACCTACATACACCCCTTGACTTTTCGAGTAATTAATGGCAGCTCCCGCGATAGCAGCATACCTATTTAAAACCTGCAAAGCCGCCATACCTGATCCATAATCTGGGACAGTAAGTACAATAGCATCTGCATAAACAGTCAATTTTTGAGATTCCAAAACAGGAGAGGGTGATAAACCTTGAATTGTAACATCAGCAAAAATCTCTCGAGCAACAGGGTCAAAGACAAAGGTGTATAAGAGGGGACTAAGGGGATACCCTTGTCTCACTCCTGTATATAAAAGTAAAGCTTCACCCAATTCTCCATTGACAGATGGAAAAATATTAGCCCCTCTATAACAAAGCTCAATCCAAGATCGAAAACGATTAGGGAGCTCATAGTGTTCAAGTACTTCCCACAAAAAGCTATGAGATACCCTATCAAAAGCCTTAGTTTGGTCTAAAGCTAAAAGATAACCTGAGAGGCGTCGTTGTCACCCAAACTCACAAACATTACATAGAAACATCAAATTTTGCTGGATATTTCTCCCCAGGATCGAACAAGTTTGAGCTGGATGTATCAAGTGAGGTGCAACCCTTTGTAATCTATGACAGAGAATCACGGACAAAATTTTATAATCAGTGTTAAGTAAACTGATAGACCTCCAATTACCAATATCATTTTTATCACCCTTTTTAAATAAATATAAAAGTATAGCAGCTGAAAAATCCTGAGGCATTTCCCCTTTATTCAGGGATTTTGTTATAAAGGACATGCAAAACTTCACAAATATCATCCAAAAAGAACTTAAAAAATTAATTTGTAAGGCCATCCACCCCTGGGGAAACCTCTAAAGTCAGATTTAAAATTTCCTGTCGGATTTCCTCTAACGAAATAGGTTCCTCTGATGCCTTGATTTCCACATCAGAAGGGCTAGGTAATGCATAGGTAAAAACCTCATCCCACTGAACCCCAGCAAAATAACTAGTCCCTCGAAGGTTGCCGAGAGACTGCCTGACTACTTGAAGCATTTCAACCACAGTGGTAACTACAAGCCCGTCTGAATTCCGAAGACCTTCCATTAAAGTACTTTCCAGTCTAGTTTTACGTGCTGCAAAAGGGTCAGCAGAAGGTGACTTAACAGTGCCATACTGCATTTCTGCTTGCAGAGAGGCCGCACGATCATATTGGTACTCTCGCATATGTTTTTTAATAATGTCAATCTGTTGCTTAACCCTAACATCCGCAACATTAGGTAAGGATGTCAATTTGTAAAACTGTTGTCTAAAATCCAAATATTTTATATAATTTTGGTTTTGTGTTTGCCTCCCATGTGCTTTAAAAATTTTTTTTTAAATCCCGTGTAGTATCAACCCACCATAATGTCAACGAATCATACAAGATCCTGACAGATTTCCGAGCTACAAACAGGGATTGAAGTTTAACCAGCATTTCATGGTCTTGTAGAACTGAAGAATTAAGCTTTCACCGAGACAGTACGCCCGGGAATCTAGGAGGAAACTGGGACATATTTATTGTGCAAAGGAACACCATATGGTCAGAAAATTTGCATAAGCGAAGAAAAAAAACATGAGGGAACAAAAATTTGGATAAAACTAAAAAATCAATTCTAGTGTGAAAAGCACTACGTCTATACATAACTCCTTCATCTCGATGAAGTTCACGATATGCATCCTTAAGGGAAGCAGACTATAGGACTTTCAATAGAGCATGTGAATCACAGTAAACATTAGTTTGTACTGAATCCTTAAATTTAAGATCTAAACCACAATTCATATCACCTCCCCATATAACTCGCTTCCTAGTAAACAAGTATGGCAAAATACTATTAAACAAATTGATCCATAAGGTCTTAACCTGAGGTACATATGTATTGATCAGACGTAAAGGAAAACCTTTATAAATACAATACAAAAGTAACGCTCTCCCAGGGAGTATTTCTATTACCCTAGAGACATGGACAGAAGTATGATTGAACAGAATGCCCAAGCCGTCGGCAGCGTCTTCCCCATATGATCAAAAAGTAGGCCCTTTAGTCCATAGTTTAGAAGCCTGACTAACATCAGCAAGACAATTAAATCTTTCCTGTAAAAAAATAATGTCAGCTTGTAGTAAGAGGCAAAAATGTAAACAGGCCATTTGCTTTTTAAAATTCTTAATACTACAAGTGTTCAAAGAAACAAGTTTAATTTCTGAATCAGTGAGAAAAATAAAGAGAATGACAACATCAAGGATTGGGGACATCTTTTTTCTTTCGTTTTTTTCCCTTTTTTTTCTTTCCCTCCAGCAGCCCCCCCTTCTGTCTCACAATCCATATCAGAAGCAAAACCAGATTTGATAGAGATATCTGACTCTGAACCTGCCTCATGATCCTGAAGTAGCTGAAAAGGGTTCTCAGTAGGGACTTCAGGGGGTGGGACCGAAGTCTGACTAGAAGCTCTAGTCACTCGCCTAGGATGGGGTACTTGAAACTCCGAAGTGGAGGGAGTTGGAGGTCTAGCATCTTGTTTTGGTGGGAGTTCTCCATGAATAAGAGTCTTAGTAACACCCCCAGAGGACTATCTTCTGTGATGTGTAGGATCAGAATCAGTAGAGGGTGCCTTAGAAGTAGGCTGAGGGGCTTGGGTTAAGTCTGAAGAATGTGGGCCCATAGTGGAAGAGGAAGAGGTGGGATCAGCACCTGTAGAAGCGGGGGCAGGGCCTGGATCTGGTCTATGCCTAGATTGAAATCTAGTTTGCGCATTATTGATAAGGTCTTCCTTATCAACCCCACCTCGATTGTTCTGACTAGCCCAAGGGCATTGGTGATACGCGTGGCCATGCTCATCACAAAGATTGCATCAAAAAACATTTCTACAAATACCACTATCGTGGTCAAAGTCGCCGCATAAAGCACATTTTATTTTATCACAGGTGCTACTGAGATGCCGTTTACAACTGCATTTACAACAGGCCTTGGGCTGCCCAGGGTAGAAACATACTTCTCTATCTTTGCCCAGAAAAAACTATTTGAAATATGTACCACCTCATTTTCTACAATGTTCAGTTTCACTTTGAATTTCCAACTGCCCATCCAGATTCACTCCCCATCAATAACAGTTTCTGGAGGCCCCGGAACTGTACATTTGTGTTCCAATCAGAAAAGAATATCCCCCACATTCACTCCTTCGTTCCTGAACATGATATGTACAACCTTATAAAGAGGTTTTGTAATTGGGATTGCCCAAAAGGGTAACCATAAGGGCTGTGTTTTGCAAGTCTCATAACGATTCCAAAATTTGTCCAGGCCTGAAAAAGTTTTGAAACTAATGTCAAAGGTGTCTTCCCCCGTACATTAATTAGAGCTAAATGTCACAGGCCTGAAAGTTCATGGACTCCTTTAATAGTTTTTTGGCTACATACAGCCTGTCAGGGTGCTCTTCAAGGCCACCCTGATAACGGAGTAGAACAGAGTTCCTTCCGGGTGCTTGTTTTAATTTATTACTCTGAAACAAATCAGAGAACTGAGTCCCATGTGGTCATTGCGCTCTGGGGGGAAAACAGGGGGAGAACGCTGTGGAGAATCCCCTGGAATGTTGTCATCATTCGGCACTCCCTCCCCCTCAGAAACATGGGCATTAATTTGAGGAAAAGTCTGACCTGGTAAAGAGTCCTTCATTCCAGAATCCGTTGTAACCTTCTCCAGTGTAAAAGTTTCCCATCGTGAATAAGGTATCCATTTACCATCCACCAGAATCCAGCCTGTATCGGCCAGAGTACTATCCTTTGCCCAGTCCCCATTCGGGAAAGAGTATTTCTGAACAGAGCTCTTCCACATTCCCGGAGTCGACACATCATCCAGGTGATTAATTCTGTTGTTATCTGTCAGAAGCTGTGGCTCAGTACAGACCTTTGGAGCCAAAAAATCAGTAGAAACGGCAGCAGTTGTGGCTTCAGGTAAAACCGAACAATCAACCGCTGGAGCAATATTATGCAGCGACGATTTCATAGAGGACATCGGTGTAACAGGTACCAACGAATGAGACTCAGAGTGCGAAATTAAACCTCCTGATGCATGGCGTTCACCATGCTGCACAACACAAACTTCTACAGGGGCACCCAAAGTGCTCGTACTATCCCGTGCTCGAACTTCCGCAGGGGAAGCTTGCTCCAACTGCTCATCAATTCGGACATGTTGCTCCTTCACCAGCTCAGAGGCATCTGCCATGATCCCACAGCAGCCGGTCCCCCTACCTGCTAGTAGGGGAATTTCCCCAGTGTCCTGGCCAAATTTCCCCCATTCACTAAAAAATATACCACCAACAGCTTAGTCTGGTTCAATTTCAGTTGGTTACCATCTGTATCCCCCTCCCCCTGGTCGCCCCTGAAAAAGGGACTTCTAGTCTCAGTGGGTCTACCGGGTCAACAAAATTCAATAAATAAATAAATAAATACTGTCACCGTATTTCCAGTCGCCATTACTGCCATCGCCCTACTGATGGTTGCGATTTACTAATCGCTCATTTGATGTGCTACCACCCTGGTTTGAGTCAGATGCAGTCCAATAGAACCATCTACACATCTTCCAATGTCTGGGTCGATGATGAAGGGTCTCTATTTGAAAAACAGTTTCTCCAGTTTATGACTTTTCTGTGCCTAGTACAGGTTGTTGCCACCGGGACTCACCAAAAAGGCCACACCTTGGATCTGGTTTTCTTGTTGGTACTGACATTAGCAACATCAAGGCTGATCTGATTTGTTGATCAGATCATCATGCTGTGCAGTTCCTCTGTAGGGCTGTTGACTGATAACCCTCCTTGGAGATGGTCAGATATCAGTCTGTTAGAAATCTGTAACCTAATAACCTACTGGTGGTACTGGACATTCTCAGCATGGTGTCAGCATGTGCTGGGGGTGTGGAGAATGCCATGGAGGGCTATTAGAAGGTACTTGTGGCTGCCTTCGACTCCCTGGCACCATATTGTGTTCATCCCTTGATTTCACACAGTAGGTCACTATGGTTTGATGTTGAGCTTAGGTGACTGAAGACTAAGGGGTGGAGGTTAGAGCTTTCTTGGCAGAGGCCTAGGTCACAGGAGGATAGATTGATGCTGAAAACTCACTAGGATGAGTATTAGCAGGTGATCACCTTGAAAAAGATAGCATTCCTGTCAGGAGTGATCGTTGAAGGGAAAAATAGACCAGCTCAGTTCTTTAACACTGTTGACAGATTGTTAAATCTGCCCTGTCTCTGGTCAGGAAGAGGTTTTCTTCAGAAGGAAAATGTGACAAGTTAAATCAATTTTTACTTTGCAAGGTATCCATCATCAGGACTGGGATCACCTCAAGCAGTCTGTCATGGGTCGGTAGTTCCCAGTTGGCATGGGGCATATGCACTCTGCCACTTTGGGCAGAGTTTAACTCAGTTTTGGTGGATGAGGTCTCTGAAGTGGTCTCGAGGTTGTGCCCTGCCTACCTATCAACTTCCATTCAGGTTGCTGAAGGGTCTTGGTTCCAATCATTGCTACGAATATCAAGAGGTTTCCCCACTAAACTGAAAAAGGTAATGGCGAGACCCCTTCTGAAAAAAACAGCACTGGACCCTGAGGATCTCACAAACTACAGGCTGGTCTCAAACCTTCCCTCTTTAGGGAATGTAAATGAGAAGGTGGTAATGGCTCAGCTCCAGAGTTTCTTGGATCGTTATGGGATCTATGAGCCACTCCAATCTGAAGTTAGGCCTCAACATAGCACCCAGATGACATTAGTCAAGGTGTTCAAAAATCTTCTGGTCAGAGACAGTGGTCATTATTCCATCTTGGTGCTGCTGGATCTTTCCTCGGCGTTTGACATGGTGGATCATAGGGTGCTGTTGGTTCGGTTGAAGCACTATGTAGGACTCATGGGGACTAATGGGGATGACATTACAGAGATTTGAGTTTGACTTGTCTGGTAGTGTGCAGCAGGTAATGTGAGGAGGTAGCATCTTGGAGACTGCTATGCTCTGCTATGGTTTGCCTCAGGGGTCGCTTCTGGCCCCCATGTTATTTTCCATGTATATGCTGCTACTGGGGGAAATCATTAGGTGATATGGTTTGGGTTTTCACTGTTATGCAGATGGTACCCAGATTTACCTGTTCTGTGTATCTGACGGAGTGAACCTTTCTCTGTGTAAGACAAGTGTCTGGCTGAAATTCAAGGCTGAACGGCCTACAGTTGGCTCAGACTTAACCCATCGGAAACAGGTGTTAGTGGTGAATCCGAGACGAGTAAGGGCAGCAGTGAATAGTGATACTGCCTTTTTGCCATCTTTAAAAGGGACTACAATATGAATTGTAGATATGGTGAGAAATCCGTGCCTCATTGTGGACTACAGACTGAGTCCACAATATCAGGTATCATCTTTAGTTCACTGTGGCTTTTATCACCTGCATAATATAGCTGGGATTAAAACCTATCTGGAGGCTACTGACCTGGCAGTGCTGGTTCCTACATTTGTTATGTCAAGACTGGATTACTACAGTACTCTTTACCTTGGGCTAACTGAGGGTTGATGCATCGCTTGTAGCTAGTGCAGAACACGGTAGCCTGGTTGATTGCTGGGACCTCTCAGTGCGAGCATATTACTCCAGTCCTGCATGAACTGCACTGGCTGCCAGTGTGCTGGTTCATCAACTGCAAGATACATTTGTGGAGCCTCAGCCAGTGTGTTAAAGACAATGCTCAAAACTCATCTTTTTGGTTTCACTTTTATGTCTGTCTAAACAGACACCCAGCCAGCTGAAATGTTGTTTTCTTGTGTTTAACCGTTATGATTTATGTTTGATCTTCATCAGGGGTATCTCAGTCATCAGGTCACACATATGGAACTTCACTGTCAGTGAAGCAAGATCCACGCGGAAGATTTTCAGCCACGCCAACATCATCTGCCATCATAATCAACCCTATAAAGGCGTGAGTGGCCCCGCTCCCTCATCAGTTCTTTCCTGCCATCGACTCTGTTCACATGGGCCTCTGCAGAAGCTCTGACACAGTTTCACACCATTTTCACCTATGGCTTTATTTTCCTTAGTATTTTAAAATCTCTTTTCCCAAAGAGATTTCTATACCTTGTTCATGTCAAGATTTAATCCTTCTACTTCTCTCTTCCATTGCTGTGGAAAGAAGATTGCTTCTACATAAGAACAGTCTCTCTGTGTCTGCTGTCTTGGGCCTGATAACGATGTCTCGGACTGTGAGCTCTGCCATAAGTTTAACCAAATCACCCTCAGGAGATGTAAAAAGGTTCTCAAAAAATTCCTCATGGAGCAACAGGTAGCTAATTCTGTACAGGGATCCTCTGAGGTCCCTTCTTATCAGTCGCTGGCAGATTTGTCGAGCTGCCATGCCTCTGAGACAAGTCCTTGGAGAAAGTCATAAAAAAGAACAAGATTGGGATAGCTCCCTCCCATGGCGTTCCTGCTTCCCGATGGTCTCCTCTTCTTCATTCAGGGGTACTTTGTCGGCGGCGGCTGTGCCGACATCTACTGCTGTCCAGGTCTCTGTTTCTACCAGACCCCTACCAACAACACTTCCACCCGCTACGCAGGGTGGCCGATCATCAAACCTCAGGTCGTCGGCCCCTACTTCGTCGATGCCAGGTTTATCACTGACAGCCCTCCCACCAAGGCCTGATGCTTCTTCAGGTCCTCGGCCTTCGGACTCTTCAGACTGTCAGGGCCCGGAGAATGGGTCATTACACCCTGTGCCCTCAACCCTCTCCCCCCCCCAGTGTTGATGCAGCAGTCTACTGTCATTGACTTTAACAACATTTTGACCAAGTTCACTACAGTCTTGGTCCATCAGTTGGGCGCGTATTGACCTGCATTGCCTGTGCCGTCATTGGCCCCTTGTTTGTCAGACCTTGAGCTGGAGCAGGTCAATGTTGAGGAGGAGTACCATCCTGACCTCATCTTACCTGAGGAATAAGACAAGGAGGAGGAAGAGCCTCTCCTCTGACAGGTCCACCATCTCGTCAGTGAGCAAGGACTCCATCAAACATACTCCTAGGTCTCCTCCAGAGGACCCTACTTTCTTCAATGTCATGAAGCAGCTGTCCTCAGCCATGGGCTTCCATACAGAAGAGGAGGATGCCACCAGAAGAGATCTGGTGGACTTTCTGTAAATACCAGGGTCTCCACCCAAGGTCATTCCTCCTACCCTTCCAGCCCTAAGGAATGCCACTATTGCTGCCTGGCACACGCCTGACATGGTGCCCGCCATGCCCTACAGGGCTGATAAGTTGTATCACTCCACCTTCCACATTATGCTGCCCAACCAGAAACTGATTCTATGGTTATAAAGGCAGCCCACGACAGGTCAAAGGTGCCCAAGCACCTCAGTCCCCTCCCCCCCGACAGGGAATCCCATAGGATTGACCTCTGGGGCAAGACGGTATATGCTTCCTCCACCCTCGGGCTGAGGATTGCCAATTACCTTTCTCACGTGGTTAAGTACCAGAATACTATTTGGAAGAAGGGCAAGGCCACTGTCCATGCCCTACCTGATTGTTCCCAGAAACAGGAGGTTCTCAAATGCTTGCAGAATGCTGAGGATAATAGCAAGCACCTCCTGAGGGCTCTCTATGATATTTTAGGTACAGGTACCAAGGCTGCTGCCACAGGCATTTGCCTTCTTAGGCACTCCTGACTGAGAGTCTTGGGTTTTCCAGCTGATGTCCAGCAAAAGGTGCTTAGCGCCCTGTTTAATGGCTTCAAGCTGTTTGGGCCAGATATGCAGGATATCATAAATGAGCTTCAGGCATCTGGCAGGGCTGTCAAGTCTGTTCACTCACTCTACCATACTCTGCCTAAGAGCAGACAACACCCTCCTTTTCATAAGGTGTCCCACAAATCCGAAGCAGCCTCCTGGCAAGAGAAGCGCCTCCTCAGCCTTGGCCACCTTCTCCCCTAACACTGCAGCAAAGCACCATAGGGTGATGGGTCAGCCCCAGCAGCAAGATTCACCTACGTCTGACTCCTTGCTGGACCCTCCTCTGCAGGTCCCCAATCAAGAGCTGGTGGTCAGAGGTCGGTTCTCTCTCCATCTCAATCAATGAATAATCATTACTTCAGATGCTTGGATTCTCCAGATTATAGAGAGGGGTCACACTCTGGAATGCTTAGAGCTGCCCCCAGGGACTCCTCCAGTACCCTCCACCTTCCCCAGTCCATCTGTCCATCCTCCTGGAGGAGGTACAGTCCCTCCTGTGCAAAAAGGCCATCGAGCCAGTGCCCAGGCACCAAAGGAACAGGGGATTTTATTCCAGGTTCTTCTTGGTCCCCAAAAGAAGCGGCCCATACTAGATCTCAAGAACCTCAATCTGTATGTCCACTACAAAATATTTCACATGGTAACCTTGCCAGGCCTGATATCTCTTCTCAAGCAGGGCGATTGGCTGTACTCCCTGAACATGCAAGATGCTTACCTGCATATCTCGGTGTTTCCACCACACAGGAAATTTTTCTGATTTCTTTTTCAGGGTGAGCACTACCAAGTCAAGGTATTGCCCTTTGGTTAATCCTCTGCACCATGGGTCTTTACCAAGTGCTTAGCAGCAGTAACAATAGCTCTCAGAAGGGAGGGACTGTATGTCTTCCCTTATCTGGACGATTGGCTCCTTAAGGCCCCATCCAGAGAACGGCTCCTTTGGACTCTAGAAAGAACTCTTCAGCTGTTTCTATCACAGGGCATCACTGTCAACTTACCCCAGTCAGTCCTGACCCCGTCTCAAAGGTTGCAACATATAGGGGTGGTTCTGGACTTGGCACAGGGTAAAGCCTTCCTGCCTTTCAACAGGGCAGAGTGCCTTTTTACCCAGGCTCAGGAGGTCACCCAGAGCCGTTATATCTGCGCAAGGGTGTATCTGAGGCTTTTGGATTTGATGGCTGTGGCCATTTCCTTGGCCAGACTGCACACGCGAGTCCTTCAGTAGACACTCAGGGTGCAATGGGACCAATGCACGGATAAATGAGACCAGTTGGTGCTGGTCTCCTCCCCAGTCTACAAGGTGCTCCAGTGGTGGATGGACCCACCGAACCTGTTGCAAGGGGTTCCATTCTAGATCCCCTTCCCACCAGCAGATCCTCACCATGGATGCTTCCGGCTCAGACTGGGGAGCACATCTGGGCCCCTTTCAGATGCAAAGGACATGGTCCCAGATTGAACTGTCCCTGCATATCAATGTTTTGGAGATACAGGAGGTCTTGTATGCCATGCAGGCCTTTCAGAATCATCTCCTCCCGGATCAGCTGTTGATCCTGTCAGACAATCTCAATGTCGTCTACTATATCAACAAGAAGGGGGGACACATTTGTATCCCCTATGCAGTGAGGCCATGAGATTTGGTACTGGGTGATAGACCACAGCCTGGTTCTTTCAGCAGTCCATGTTCCAGGAGTGCTAAACACCCTGGCAGATAGCCTTACCCAGATACAGTCCAGCATGCATGAATGGGAACTTCTCTTATCCATTGCAGATCTGTTCACCAGATGGGGTCTTCCAGAGTTGGACCTTTTTGCATCCCCAGTCAACACAAATCTGCCCAGTTTCTGCTTGCTAGATCCAGGGCCTGGAGTTTTCTGGTGAGACGCATTGTCCCTCTCCTGGAGCTGGAGGTTCCTATATGCCTTCCCTCCATTTCCTCAGATTCAGAGGGTGCTAATCAAGCTGCAGAGGGAAGGGGCTAGCATGATCCTGGTCGCACCATTCTGGCCATGGCAGATATTGTTTCTATTGCTGCAGCAGTTAGCGGAGGAACTTCCAGTCCCTCTGCCCCTCTGCAGGGATTTGCTGACATGGGCTCAGGGGACCCTGGTCCATCCCAACCTCAAGTCCTTTCACATCCGCATGCCTGACTCCTGAGGACATAGCCATCATCTGCTTTAGGGTGCCCCAGAGAGTGGAGGGTGTTCTTGTTGCAGCTCAGAAGCCCTCCACTAGAGCCACATATGCCATGAAGTGGAAGAGATTTGCAATCTGGGCCGCCAAACATCATCTGGACCCTTTTACTTGTCTGGTGAGTCAGATTCTGGACTACTTGATATCTCTGTCGAACTCAGGTCTCTAGTACTCCTCCCTCAAGGTGCACCTTTTGGCTATCTTGGCCTTTCATGAGCCCATGGGCGGTGGCACTGTAGCTCAGTTGGATGTGTCCCACACCTTTCTGTGGGGCATCATGCATCTGAAACCTCCATTCTGTTCCCCTGTCCTGGCTTGGGATTTGAATTTTGTTTTAAAGAAGTTGATCGTGTCTCCGTTTGAGCCAGCCACATCTTGCAAGCTATGCTTTCTTTCTTGGAAAGTATTATTTTTGGTTGCTATTACTTCTGCTCAAAGGATTTTTGAGCTTCAGGCCCTCTGGTGTGAGGCGTATTATTTGAGTTTTCACAAAGACAGGAGGCTGGATTCACGAAGCTTTCTGAAGGTGCAAAAACTTCCTTAAGTCCCCAAAACTGCTGTAGTGATGGAAAAAAAAGGGAAGATTGCTCAGGGTGGTGTTCACAAAAACCTCTGCAGCTGCAGAAAAAATACACCATGGACTGTGGAAAAAAGTGCAGCTGCGGAAGTCCCTGAGGAAAAAAAGGTGATAGATAAGTAAGGCACAGCCCCTCAAAGGCTATTCTCAGCCAGGTTTTTTCTGCAATTGCGGAAAAAATGTTACACACATTGGAGTGAGGTGTAACTGTCCCTCAGCAAATTGCAGTAGTGCCCCAACAATTGAACACAATTATGGTGGAGGTGAAGCACAGGTAATAGCATCCCAGTGGGTATAGCAGTGGCTGATGTTACAGCAACAATAGCACACATTGCCATGTTATGGCAACAGACAACAACCACCAGACCCAGTGCAGCCCATGACAGAGCCCCACAGGCAGTAGAGCCTAAACAGCCTGCAGTGAATGTTACTCATGCAGGTAACAGGAACACTCCATGGTGGGACAACCAGCAGTGACAGACAGCCACTGTGGTGCCATGGTATTGCTGGTACCTGTGGTGCTGCAGTGGTCCCAGTTGAGGGACTGGTTGCTGGTCTCTGTGTGGGTGCTTTCAGCTTCATGCTATGGCTACACTGTTAAAGCGTGCTGCTCCAGCTAATTATATTCACTGTTGCTGTACCTCCTAAGCCATTTTCCATAGCTGTGGATCCGCAATTGTAGATTCACAGCACTTGCTCAATTTCCACAGCTGCAAGGATACTTATGGAATACCGCACCTGCACGTTTCTTTGAGAATATCACACAACTGCATTTCCGCAGTGCTGCAGGCCTTTTTCTCGCAGCTTGGGATTCTTGGCTCTCTTTGAGAATCCTGCCCAAAGTGTCTTTGTGCATGAATCCTAAGTTTCTCCCTAAGGTGGTGTCTGAGTTTACCCTGAATCAGTCTATCCACCTACCTGTTTATTTTCCTGAGCATACCAATCCAGAGGAACCACTGCTCCATGTATTAGATGTGAGAAGAATTTTGAAGTATTATCTGCTCCAAACTAAGGAATGCAGAAAGTCAAAGCAGCTTTTTGCTTCTTTTGTCCCAGGTAGAGAGGGTGGTCAGGTTTAGAAACATAGAAACATAGAAGTTGACAGCAAATAAGGACCGCAAGGCCCATTCAGTCTGCCCATTTTTTCTACCTTATGAATGTGTCATAGGCCTTTACTCTGTCAATGGCCTATCTATTCATACTCATCTGTATTGCTCCCTTATGCCTATCCCAGTTTCCAAACAATGTTTGTCCAAATGGCTTGCACATTGTATTGTGTTCTGCTACAATAAGCATGGCAAGGAGTTTCCAGGGGCAGTGAAAGCCCATTCTACAAGGGGCATGGCTACCTCTGTGACCTGTTTCAAAGAAGTCTCAGTCACTGACATATGCGCTGCTGCCTCCTGGAGTACCGTCCATGCTTTCACCAAGCACTACAGTCTGGACTTTGCCTTTAGAGCTCATGCAGGCTTTGGTAGGGCTGTTCTGTAGGGCCTCCTCTCCTACATTTCAGGATGGCCTTCCTCCCAGATTATCTTAGTGACCTGATGACTGAGATACCCCCTGATGAAGATAGAACAGTTACATAAGAACTTACCATAACAGCAGATCTTCAAGGGGATCTCAGTCATTAGGTCAGCCTTCCCTCCTACCATCCCCCTTTTACAGGGCTCTTTTTCAGAACTGGCTAACTAGTGTATCCAGCCTTTTATTTAGGCCTGGGCACCTCTCTCTCTCTCTCCTTGATCTCACCATGGCAAGAGCTTTGCTACGTTAGTCTCTGGGGGAAAGAACTGAGGAGGGAGCAGGGCCACTCATGCCTTTATAGGGTTGGTGATGTCAGAAGACGACTTCAGCGTGGGCGGCCCCAGTGGTATTACTAAAAATCTTCCATGTGGATCCTGCTTCACCAATGATAAAGTTCCATATGCGTGACCTGATGACTGAGATCCCCTCAAAGATCTACTGTTACAGTGAGTTCTTACGTAACTTTTCTTTTTCCTGACTTTCCTATAAATCTGTTTTTAGTATCTCTGTATAGTGTCAAGAGCCATTAGGTTGGGTGCCAAACAAATTTGCCTTGCCTTCTTTTTCTCACTTTGGGTAGTACCATTTTCCCCAGTATCAAATGTGATTGATTTTTTTTACCGATTTTCCGCTGACCTAACCAAGATGTCCATTGCTCGCTCATTTGTTTAGTTCATCTAAGAATGCTGAAAGATCATGATACATGCATTTAAGGTAAATGAAAATTGTTACTTACTAGGTATTATTTTATTCAGGCTTAGACTATATGAACGGTGTGCCAATTATGAAATTTGAAACTGCATTTCCAAAGACTAAATGTACTCAAATCAGATGCTCTCTTGTAAGAACTGCATTGAGGGGTGTGTGCTCCTACTCACTAGCGGTTCTGTGGCCATCACCAAAATATTACATGCTCATATCTCTTGGACCATCTTATGCTGAGTTCAGGCTGCTGATGTATAACTAGTACCCATGGCATAATTGCTACATAGACCAACTCAGCAGCCTACCCAATATGGCCATCTACATACGGTGCAATAGGAAACCTCTTCATGATCAGCACTAAAGGTCCAGAAATATTCAGTGCCGCTGTACTGCCAAAAGAGCTGAACAGAATCCAATTATTCTTCACATGAAAATGCACCAGTTGGTTTTTTTTGGTGTGCATCAGACCCTAAATGACTTACTGGTAGCTCCATATTTCTTACAATTGTACTACCTCGATTGCTCAAATCTGCTGAATGGGTTTCTTTCAGATTTTACTAAATTATTATCCGTCATATTATTATATTTACGCAATAAGGCATGGCAGGGTGTGTGTTATTGTGTAATAACATCACTCCTGGGGTGGGTTGAAGCACAAAGTGAAGTGCTTCCACCACCCCAGGAGTGATGTTATATAGAGAATAATGCATATGTAGGTGGTTGATATGGATTTTTTTTTACACACCCAAGTTGTGTAATAATATGTAAACCTCGAAAGCAAAGCTTGAGAAGTTTCACTATCAAACAACAAAGGTATGTTAAAAAAATCCATATCAACCGCCTACATGTGTTTTATTTTTTATAATAACTGGGGCAAAAAAAAAAACTGTTAGCTGCATCTTAACCAGTCGCCCAGCGCTGTTGTGTTATCTCGATGTGTCTGGATGAAAGTAAATGACGCAGAACTAAACTGCATAAATAGGGCTGCAACGAAACAATTCTCCATTGTGTTTCCCTTTTTGATTAGGAGTTGCTGATCACTTCATTTGATTTTTAGCGATGTGAAGGTTGCGAGTGTGTGTTTACCGTTAGAGAACCGTCTCGTGCTGCCATTGACTCTTTCATTTGTTTGTGATGCTTCTTGGCGCGAGGATGTAAAAGTCGTATCAACCTACAGGTTGATACGAGTTTTTTCGTATCAACCTGCGGGTTGATACGACTTTTGAAAGTTGCTGAAAACGAGTTGATATTGGGCATCACCAGTTATTATTACACAATAACACATATCCCTGCAGTTCCTTATTGCTATTATACAATAGCTCATTTTTTTTATGATACTGTACAAGAAAAAAGAAAAGTATATATTTTTGGGACTTTTTTGATAATTTTTCATGTGTGGAAGTACTTGTTTTAAAAAAAATCCACAATTTCTGTTTTGCCCATTAGATGGTGCTGTGAGCATATGCTGTCTTCTGTTTCCCTGCCTACAGGTTTCTTTCTGTCATCACACACACCTCTGTGTTGTCATGGTGGCATAATAAATCATGGCTCCAGCTTGTCACCTTGCCACTTTAACTTTTTTAAAATCTGTTAGAAATGAAGCCTTTTAAAGTGGGGTCATTTATTTTGTTGCCTAGAAAGCCTGGCCACCGAGCTGATCGGCGAATGCAATGGACATCTGGCACATTCGGGAATGCGGCTACTCAGGGCTCTGTTGTATGTGAGAAAAGCTGATTGCAGGTACGGCTTTGTATTTCTTTTATTTTCATTTTTTTTATTTCTCATGCTGTATAAAACATGAATGTGCACCCTCAGAGTCAAGGAACAAGCGTGGGCTGTAATGTAAACATGCTACAACGGCTGCAGTTAAGAGATATTGGTGGACTTCTTAGGAAGGTGCTGTTACGGATTTATTTAACTTTTCGTTTTAGGAGCTACACGATGAAACAAAAATGCAGTGCTGTGCTTATGGTATTAGAATAGTGCAAATGTCCGTTTCTGTATTTTTCTGTGTAGCAGGGAGTTTGAAACCGTCCATGTCAGCTTGGATGTACTTGAGCAGGGAGGGATCATTCACTGTGTTGTGGTCAACTTTCGGCCTGCTCTAGATACAGTGATGTTATTGTTCAATAGCATCACTGTCTCCGAGGGTCAGCAGCCAATCAGGTTGCTACAAATTTTCTTGCCATTGTATAATTATAATTAACTAACACACCTTTGTGATGAACCTGATGACATGAGTTATACCTCTGAAAAATAATGTCTGAGTTTTGTCCTTGGTATTGAACATGATCCAATCCTTAAGGTTTTTCTTTTTGATTTTCAAATGTGTTAATCAATGTAGTTTGTGTTCTTGGAATCTTGTCTTGCTGTTGTATTTATCGATGTAGCATTATTGAAAGCTTTTCAATAAAATATGATTTAAAAAAATGGTGTGTGGCTAGATGTATGGCAGCTGTCTGGTTACAGGACCAAAATGCTTATTACTACCATACCACAAAAATAGCTAAACAGATTTTCTTAAGGTGCTGTTATAATGATGTGCAAAATGTTTACTTTATTAGGGGATTCATGGGGCATATGCTACCAGGTAAGGAGCTGTGCGTGTGCAACACTGTTGATAGTCAGGAGGTTAGTTGTGCGACTGTTTGACTGTTACATATGGCTACTTTGGCCATTCGCAGTCTCCCTTTCCTATTGGATTATCACCCTAGTGGGTACTGAGAAAACAAAGGAACCCTTCTGTGAGGGGTTCCACCACTAGAGGTGCCATGGGAACATAATTCTGTTAGGCTAAAGGTACCTTAGGTAGGCATTCCAAGGAAAGAAGTGAGCCACTGGAGGAGGAGGAGGATGAATGGGAGTATGACAGAGGTAAAGAAACAGTGCTTCCGAATAAGGCTGAAGGAAGCTGGCTTAAAAAAAAACAT
Source organism: Neoceratodus forsteri (assembly GCA_016271365.2). NCBI lineage: Eukaryota > Metazoa > Chordata > Ceratodontiformes > Ceratodontidae > Neoceratodus > Neoceratodus forsteri. Next base: position 1,554,524,182 of record CM057450.1, read on the forward strand.
GAAGAGGGTGTGTGGCTGTTAGCTCTGCCCTTAGAATTCCAGGCACTACTCTTTTAATTCAATGGGCTTACACAACCAGGTGAGGAGTTCTGCTTGTGTAATACTGTTGATACGAGGTTAGTTGTATGACTGTTTGTTGTATGTAGATGCTTTGGCCAGTCACACTCTGTCCCTTATGGGTCTACCACCCTGTCGGAGTACGGTACTTTGATGGAAATAGAACCCTCTTGATGAGGGTTGCAACCCTAGAGGTGCCGTGGGAACATAATTCCTCACTTTTCTCTCTCTGTAACCTTACTCTCTTATTACCCCTTTCATTCCACAGGTCGGGTCAATGTTTCCTAAATTTATTATATATCTTGCTGCCATTATTTGTATAATGTTTGCCATTATTTTTATTGTTTCTACTCATTATATCCTTGTAGCACTGCTGTACTGTTTCCTCTATTTATATTACTGTACCCATGTTACTGTTGTTCTACTGTTCCATTTCTGTTGTACTCTCCCAGGTCGTGCCTGAAAACAGTCATTTTATGGCTAGTGCACCTACCCGGTTAACAAAAGCTAACTAAATAAATAAATAAAATTTCCTTTTGGCTTAAGGTACCTTAGGAAGATACCCAAAAAGAACTGGAAGCAGATGCCGATTGGCACGGGGTCATAATGTCACAAGACTTTATGCTGCAGAAATATACTGTGCTGCCAATACAGTGCAATATATTGCCTTGGACATATGTCTATGTTTTGTGGCGGCTGTGCCCCCAAACTCCCCAATTGAAATAACCAACTCCGGGAAAAGGCTTAACACTGAAATTCACACAAAGTGTGAAAAAATTCCATGCATCTGGGACCAGGAATTGAAACCTGGTCCACAGAAGCACTACGTCCCTTGCTGCCTGTGACTCATCCCGCAGAGCCACGGCAGCTGCTCACCAGCCCCTTGTCCCAGCAGAGGTCTTATCCTCTGCCTGGGAAGAGTGAGAGGGTGCACTACCGTGCATACACCCTTTCACGGTTTTGCACCCTGTTGCTCTTCCCTACCGCACTGTTTCAGTTACGTGGTATTGCATGCGACATACAGCATGTGAGATGTTGACATGGTAGGGTGCTGATTGGTGTAATAACAGCTGAATTGGGTGATAGTTGATAGCAGACAGAGGCATGTCTTCCAGAGGAGAGCTGGAATGGTAGGATTGTAGGATAATGAAAAGTGAGCCACCATCCAATCTCAGCTCACAGTAGAATCCTACTAGGGTAAACACTATAATTAATGGATACTACATTATGGCCTTTGGCACTCTGGAGGAAAAAAAAACAGTAGAGAAAATTTCTGGAGAGCCATGGCCTCAGCCACCATCCCTCCTAGCATGGGTAATTCTCATTATGACAGCTCAACTTGCTAATTCAGAAATTAATTTGGGGATTTTTTTGAGGGATACCTCTCACTCTATCACTCTAACAAGATAATGCTGTGGGGGTGCCACAAGTCAATCTCTGCAGCTAAAGGAAGTGTCCCCCAGAAGGAGGCCCACCACTCACAGTGTGGAATGAGGAGAGATGTGACTGCTGAAAGGCTAGCATCCAGTCTCAAGACCGTGAGGAGGCCTAATCTTGAATGGAAACTAAAGGAAAGGGATACGGAAAAAACTAGATGGACTTTTGGCCGACATGGGGAGAATATTTTTCAGAGGTGCTGCCAATGTACTCTGCACAGCTAAAAGAAGTCTTGTTGGCTTAAAGCTACACCCTCTGGCAGCTGAAGTCTAAAGCACTATACCATGAGGTGCCACCAACTGCAGGTCTAAAAAGTGTTGAACCTTACCACTTGGTGGGACTGCTAGGAGGCACCGCAGGAGACAAGTGGCCTACAGTGAAGGACCCCGTCCAGTGAGGGGCTCCTGCTCAACATGCGGACTTCAAGGGAAACAAATGAGCATATCTATCTATAAGGTAAGCCCTGAGGGAAAGATTCTGGGGTATATAGTGATGGCCAGTATGAATGCAATTGTAGAGCCTGATGGCAAGGAGGCAGAAATTGACTGATGGATGACTGATATGACTGACAGTGACTGACTGAATGGTGACTGCTGAAAGGAATGAATGAGAATGATGGAGACAATGACTGAAAAGGTATTGAAAATATGAATGCACATGGAAGGCCAGAATCATAGGTAAAACTTACTCACATGCAGGGAAATTTGGAAACTGTATTAAACTATTCTGAGGTGAAGAATGCAGATGGACTGAGTAAGGCTGATTGAATTGACTGAGTAGGAGTGAAAACACCTGCCTGGTCAGGAAGCCAAGTGAATTTAATTTAGGTGGAATGCTGTGGAACTAAGAGCAAGTTTGCAAGTGGCTTCATATGGACGTGAAATAGAAGAGACTAAGAAAACATAAGCCAAATACATAGAATGACATAAGGTAGGTATAAAGGAGTCTGTACAACTTTCACCCAGGACCCCGCTCCACTAAGATACTAGCAGGACACCAGGGTGAATTGAAATCTAGCACTGCTGATTTTTAGCCTTGCCCTTTAAAGGCCATATGCATTGGCTGTATGCAGGCCTGGAAATCCCTGCAGAGGAAGGGCACAAATAAGCCTCACCTGGAATGCATAGAAAGGAAGTCAGGCAGAGCAAGAGAAAGGATCTGGGGGCTTTAGAGAGAGAGAGAGAGAGCACTGCTGCTGTAAACTAGAGAGAAGGATAAAGCTAAGCTGGATGAGCCCATTTTTCTAAAAGTTAGCACCCACGCTAACCTGGGTTTGCGCTGGTGCTCTGGGTGTGGCTATATTCAGAAGCCCCTGGAGTGCTGCCCTAACCCAGGAGCGCAATCATGCTAACCATACCATTGTGCCCATGCAAATGAGGAAGTCCCTCATGCATAATGGTGCAGTGGTATATTGAAATGGTTTGGTGGCGCTATGGCCATGCCCCTACATTCCAATGGTAGGGTGGCTGTACTGAGGCTGCCCACCCATGTCCAGTGGACCTCCTTGACTGCCCCCACACTCTTACTATGGAATGATCCCTGGTAGTCTAGTGGACCTCCAATTGCCCCCATACTGTTATTACAGAATAATCCCTGGTAGTTTAGTGGGCCCCCATTCCCGCAATTGCCCCTGTAGTGTTACTATGGAATGATCTTTGGTAATCTAGTGGATCCCCTCCCCCTGATTGCCCCCAACTATTAGTACAGAATGATCCCTGATAGTCTACTGGACCCCCTTCCCCACTGCACCCCTACTGTTTATTTATTTATTTATTTAGTTTTTGTTAACCGGGTTAGGGGCGCTAGCCAAAGTTGACTATTTTCTGGCACGACCCGGGAGAATACATACATAAAATGAGAAGACATTATACAATACATAGTATATAGTACAGGTTAATACTGGATGATCCCTGGTAGTCCAGTGGACCCACTCCCCCAATTGCTTCAGGTCCCATGTATATGTAAACTCCCTGGTGGGCTAGTGCCCCCACACAGCAAGCACCAACAACCCCCCTCCATGCAAATGCAACTGCCCATCCTCTGAGGATCTCCACCTCTCACCCACCCCCATCAATGCAGTCAACACTCACTGTACAAGCACAGTAGCTTGGCGGCTGACAAAGCCATCCACTCACCTCCTCGCCCGGCTGCGTCTGACAGTTACAGCCCGATCATGGGTAATGCTCGTACCATGCTGCCCAGATTGGCTGGATTTGAGCCTGCAGGTCGGGTGAAGGCCATCATGCAGTGTGGGTGGGGGTATTGCTTGTGTTTGTCCCAGCCTCTGAGGACACTGCACACCAGGACATCATAATGCACATGTCCATGTTGTGCATACACATTGAAAGTAGCCTCCTCCCCCTCCACTCCCTGTCTGTAGCATCCCAGCTGCACCTCCAACTGTGGTCACCTAGGGGAGGGTAAAGCAGTAAGGATCCATTGCCCTCACTCCCTGAGGAAAGGAGTGTCCTCTGGGATGTTGAGCCTCCCTCTTGCAAGTGGTCCCCAGTGATGCTGGTTCATTTCCTAATCCAGGTAACCTGTGTTGTGAGTGGTAGCTGTATAGCTGCACAGATGGGCCAGAAAGTAGAGAAGATTGATAGCAACAATAAAGATGAAACAGATGCTCCCTGAGAACCTCAGTGTTCAGTATAGGGCTAAAAGTCCCACGAATTTGAAAGGAGGCACTGGCACTATTATGGTGGGACCCCCCCCCCCCAACGAAGATGCTAAAAAAAAACAACACAGGCCACATGACCCAAGAAAGTAGCTCAGGAGCCACCACCCCTTCTGCCACAGAAAGTTACCAAATCCTTTGCTTGGGACTATTTTGAAATTGATCAGTCGGATGACAGTTGGGCAATAAGACAGTTATGCCAGACACTTGCCAGCCATGGTAAAAGGGAATCACAGCATGGCACTGGTGGGTACTACAGTACATCCGTTGCCCACAATTGGAGACACAAGACCCACTCGCCAGATATGGTGTTAGTATATTTATTATATATACCACTTATTAATCTGATCAATGTTTCGTAGTGCACCTACTTCTTCTTCAGGATCTAAGAATAGTGGTATAACAGTTTTAGACATCAATCTGTCTTTTCCTTCAGGTGTGGAGGATCAAGAAGCAGGTCACTTCTGACACATCAAATGGGTATAAAGATCTGAATATAAGAAAAATATTTCATTTGAATAAGAGATGCAACTAAAAAGGAACAAAAGGAAAAGACAGATTGTTGTCTAAAACCATATCTGGTGAGCGGGGTCTTTTGTCTCCAATTGTGGGCAACAATTGTAAAGAGTTTTTTTGGAGCTAGATCCCTCCCGGAATTTTTTCTTTCCTACCCTTTAGGCACAAGGAGTGCCACACTGCCCCCAGGTGGTATTACTACAGTACATCCCCCTTAAGCACAATCAATTGTTGATCTGGGCAAAGCCTCAGAGCAGGTATTGATGAGGTGCTGGGAGCACCTGTTATTCATCATTACACGAGGGCAGAGGGGGATTATGATAAGAGAGGCACCACTAGTGCTACTGTTACTTCAGAGAAATCAAGGGTAAAAATCATCTCCTTTTTGTCATCACAACAGGAGTCATCTTTGGGTTTACACAACTCTGCTACAAAAGTGGTGAAATGTTCTGGTCAGACAGTTATTTCATTATCCGCCAACAGTAGAGCAGTCACTGACACATTTCATAATGTTGCTCCATAATCACACAGTGCCAGGGAACTTACAGTGATGCTGCAATGGCTCAGATATATGCATTTAGTCTCTTGCCATCTTCTTTAATGAGAAAGTAGGCTTTAGGACGCTGCTGCAAAGGCTTGTCCCACATGGGAAATTACTTCCTGTGCAGTGTATCTATTTCATAAAATGGGCTGAGCCCAAGTTTATGGATACTGTTGCGTGTTGCCTGTCACGTGGTTTGTCACACTTAACAGATGTTACAATCAATACACCTTACCTCTGATATGTGAAGCAGTGTGTGTGTGGGGGTGTTTGGGGGGGGGGTTGTTAAGCCTTTCATGTGCAAAATGTTTCATTGGTCACAGCTGCTGGGTTTGCCTCTGGCCCCATGCACCATGTTAGGGAATTGTTTCTATCCCCCACTGTGAAGGCTTGCCGGCAAGCAACTTTATCAATGGGCTTCTTGCCACATGTGCACACTGGCTAACATCTTGGGCAAGCTGCTGGACAAAACTGACACCTGGCTGCACCCATTATCCCTAAAAGATGGCTTCAAAGATAGGGATGACAGACGAAATGTGGTGAAAGCAACAGAAGATGATGTTTTCTACACTGCTCCATACATACTACATTGTATTAACCTGGTATGTAGGATTTACTCATAGAAACATGCAGCAGAAACAGAATCTGATGGCAGGAGACCAAGGGCCCATCAAGTCTGCCCATAGTTGGTATTACCTTATCCCTCTGACCTAGTGCCACAGAGGTTTATTCACGCCCGCCCTCCCTCCTCCTGCTTCCTCCTCCTTCCTGGTTTCCCCAAGTAGGATTATGTGTGCCCTGGCCCTGTCTCACCCATGTTTGCAACCACTAATAGTCCTAGCCCGTACAACTTCCACCGGTAATCTGTTCCAAGGCTCTACCACCCTTTCTGTGAAGTAAAGGTTCCTCACATCCTTCTTGAATTTGCCTCCCATTAATCTCCAGTCATGACCCCTCATGACTAAATCTCTGTTACTAACAAGTCCTTGTAATTTGCCTTATTTATACCCCTTAGGAACTTGTACATCTCTATCATGCCTCCCCTTTCCTGTGTGACCTCCAGTGAGTACACATTCAGGGCCTTCACACGTTCCTCATATGATCTGCCCTGCCGGCCCTGAGCCGTTTTTTTGACCCTTCACTGCACTCAATGCTCCAGATAAGATTTTTCAGGGTGAGTCCTGTACTCCTCACGTTCAAAGGGAGGTGAGTAAAACTAAACTCAGATGAGTACAAACGAAAAATCCTGTGAGTGAGGAGTACTTTTCATTTACAGAATGCAACATCAGCTAGTACAGATTGCAGCTGGATGATGGCCTGATCACACACACACATATGCATGCACACACACACACACACACACTCACACTGTAAAATGTTTAAAAGTACTGGTTAGACTGCTGGGGTTCAGAGAATGCACTGTCAGTCTGCAGTTGTACTTTAATACACCTTGCCTCTACCTTCTGTGACTGCATGCATGAAGCCCTACCCCAACCCCACTCACAAAACTTTCCACAGCCAGTGGCACAGACAACACATTCCTTGTCTGCAGCCGTGGTGCCCCACTCAGCTAAGATGGCCTGGTTCTGAAGTCACACATAAACCCCTTTTCTTTAGATAGTCACTAAAATGTAACCGTGTAGTTACAGTAACCACAGGGTTACATTTTTAATTAGTCTTACTTAATGGTAAAGGTAGGTAAAACTTTATTTTTATACAGGAAATACATGTCATTTAGACTTTTCAGTCCAGTTTACAAGACATTCCTGTGTTTAATTAATCTAAAAAATGCCCTGCCACCCTCACCTGTGTTACTGCAGTCATGACCAAATCCGCAGATTTCAGTCTCCAATGTTTAGTCTTACTGCCTCCAGCTCTAAATCTCCTACGGATGACCTACTCCTCATACTGACTGTTTTGTCCTGTATACAGGGCACCTCATTACCACTAATGGTATGGTGGTGGGGACTTTGCCATTTGCCTGCCCACCCGTGCATGTTCTTACTGTACCATTCCATCCTGTTCTCCCCAACAAATGGACCCCATCTCATGCGCATCACAGAGCATGGGAGGGAATGTCTCACAACACTGAAAGGTGAAGCAAGTCTGCAGGTGCAGCTGCAATATTTTACATAGGGAAACAATAACAGAAGTTTAATGCCAGGGCCAAGTAACTAAAAGGCTTGGAGTTTGTTTGGATTGGGTAACAATTACAATAATAGACACAGAACCAATCAGGGCTGTTAAAAGGACCACATACTGCACCTTACCTCACATTATGCCAGTGACCCGGGTTCGAGAATGACCTCGGGTAGTCGGGGTATCCGCTCGGAGGTGGTGAGTTGGAGTGGGATTGAGCTGCAGCTCTCCCCTCCAAGGTGTGGACGCCCACCCATCCGTAGTCCCACTCCCACTGGGTGGAGGTCTGGTGGGCACGTAGGCAGAATGGTGCGGCAATGTAAGTAAGGGGAGGGGGCAGAAGGGACCACCAGATCCTGGCATGTATGTGTGCCTCCACGTGCATACATGCATGTGTATGCCATGGCTTCGGGGAGGGCGGGAGAAAACTGAAGGAAAAAATACAAAACAGGATCACGTACCCTGCATATGCAGTAGACGACCCAGAGAAAAAATGGTTAATAAATTCCCTTTTCCTATGCATAAATATGACTGGTACACAGTTACACACCTTATCTGGAGCACTGGCTGCTCTGACTCCAGCCTATCAATGTCCTCTCTCAGGTGAGGACTCCAAAACTGGGCATAGTACTCCAGGTAAGAACTCACCAGTGATCTGTCCAGCTAACCTCTGCAATCCAGTAATCCATGTGTGGGTTCTTATTCCCTAAGTGCATCACCATGCACATCTTGGCACTGAATCTCAACTGTTTGACCTTTGACGACCTCTCAGGTCTGTATAGATCCCTCTGAAACTCCCTCACCCTTCTTCACTGTCTACCCTGCTGCAGAGCTTTGTTTCTTCAGCAAAGAGGCATATCTTACCTTAGATGCCTTCCCCATGTCACTAATGAACATATTAAATAGAACAGGTCTCAAGACTGATACCTACGGCACTCCACTTGTGACCTCTGTCCCCAGATCTGACCTTGTTAACCACCACATTCTGCTGACTTTCCCTAACCTGTTTCCCACCCCCTTAACTAATCCCTTCTTTATTTTTTATTTTATTTATTTTGTTTTTGTTGACTGGGTAAGTGCACTAGACAAATTCTTCCTATTTTCAGGCACGACCCATGGGAGGGGGATACAGATGAATGCCAACTGACCTTGAACCAGATTAAGCTGTTGGTAGTATTTTTAATGAATGGGGAGAAATTTTGGCCAGGGCACTGGGGAACTTCCCCTACTCTTTTCAAGAAATGCCATGGAATTTTTAACATCTACCTGAACTACCACCAGAACAGGCAGATGGGACTTCGGTTTAACGTCTCATCTGAAAGACCTAAGTCCTCCAACTTTTTGAGCAGCCTCTTATGTGGCACAGAATCAAAGATTTTGCTTAAGTCAAAGCAAAGCAAATCCACTGCCTGGCCTTTGTCCACTGTCCTAGTGACGCAGTCAAAAAAATACAATCTGGTTTGTCTGACACCATCTTCCCAACATAAACCTTTGCTGCCTGCTGTCCTGCAAATGGTTATTCTCTAAGTAGGCCACTAGTCTTTCCTTCAAAAATGGCCTCCATCAATTTTCCCATGATGGAGGTAAGGTTTACCATCTGTAGTTTCCTGGATCCTCCTTGTCTTCCCTCTTGTGGAGTGGGACTGTATCTGCAGTTCTCCAATACCCTAGCACTATCTTCAACCAGGGCCGTGACCAGGGTGGTGCAAGAGCTGTGGTTGCAGTACGGCCTGCACTGTCAGGGACCAGAGTACCTCAGAGGTGAGCTTTAGAGAGACCTTTATTGTCAGACAAACTTGCAAGTTTTGTTTTGTACATGGCTCATTCATGTGGCATTGGGGCCATCAGCAGTGCTGGCAGTAAGGGTCTGTGTTACAGTTTTCACCTCCAGTGTCATGGAGGGAGGGGATACAGCACACAGATGCACTAGGGCCTGGTACTCAGCACATCTGATCTTGGTGCCGGTGTACTCAGGAGGGGAAGGGACACATTCCATCATTCAGTTCCTTGAACATGGTGTCAGCAAGGGGGAAGGGGACAGCATGGCCACACTATGGCTACTCAGCAGGACTGCTACAAAGGAACCTACACTGTAAATATTTAATATGTGCTTGTGGTTATTCTACACATATTGGTGGGTGGATAGAGACCCACTAAATATTTTGCAAGGGGGACCTTACAATCATTGGCACAGCCCTGTCCTCAACAAGCAGATATCACAGCCAAGACATTCTCAGTCAAGAGACATCAAAGAGTTGCTGTGTGTGTGTGTGTGTGTGTGATCACATTTGTGGTCATTTTGCTGTCTTATCGAAGGCAAGGCAGCAGTTGTGGAAGCTATAAATTAAAAGTAAACCGCATCGGCACCACATAAAGCAGGAAATGCTCACATGGAGGAAATCCACCCTCTTCATGATTTAACATATGTTTCAACAGTACAAGACACTATCTGACTATATGCTCATTCTCACCGCCCACCATGTCTCTGGAGCTTCCATGAGTTTAACAATAGAGCAGTGACATCTGATGGATAGCCTGCTTATCATCTTGAGGCCTTTTGAACACGCCACCCAGGTAGCTACAGTAGGTGCCACATGGCATCCATAAGACAAACAGGCCCTGTGTGCTAAGGAAGACACCGTGTTATCTTCATCAGCAACTGGAAGTGATGATTCTGCTTACACTGAATATATGCAGTTGCTACGTGATAAGAATATCTTCCTACAAACCATCAGACTTGGATGGTAAAAAAACCAAAAACACAGACTACCACCACTGCTGGGAATGACATGCATTCCAGCAGGTGAAGAATAACTTGACTGGAAAGACATATGCACAGCAACTGACAGCAAAGTAAAACAAGCTAAGGATAGGATCAAACCCGAGAAATCCTAACCCTTTCAAAATTATCCCAGTCCTGACTTTGATTCTTACACATCAATAGACACATTTGGCATAAGCATCACCTCTGAAGGCCACCGTAGTAGCAGTGTCAACCCCATGTAGGCAGTTTTAACACAGGTGGGTATTAGAGTTGGAGGAGGAGGAGGAAACAGAGAACATTAGCTGTAAATTTGCATAACATATATATGGTGGAGGTATACCAGACTGACTCAAAGAACTTGAACATTGATGAGGAGCCACTTTTGTACTATGCAGTAAAGGTTCTGGAGTGGCCAGATGCTACTTAAGCTGTCCACTGTCCATTGTCCATCTCAAAAGTGTTCAGTTCATCAGGGGCCATCATTTCCAACATGAGGTCCAGCCAGTGGTGTGGCAGACTGAGGCATTGTCTGTCTTCACTCCTGTCACATCAACGACCCAAGTTTAGGAACTTGCCAGAGTCACTCAGGGGCAGGCCAGGAAAGGGAGGAGTGAGCCTCCATAGAACATCTCTCCTCCCTCAGGGAGGGGGGGCTGCATGTACCACAGTTCAACTGCTACCTAGAGGAACCTTGATGGAAGTGGAATGGGAGAAGCAATGGTGGTGAACCAATGCACAAATAGTGGGGGTCTCTCTGTGGATGTGGAGCATGCACACAGCGTCCTTGCACACGTGTGGGCCCTGAAGGGAGAAAGTGGAGGAAAACCTCCTCCGACCACATGATGGTAATGGACCAGCCCCACATAGGCCTCACATCAACAATGGGGCATCTCTGTACAAGTCCTTTGACAGACATCAGAGGAGCCAGATAATTCCCAGAGAGGTCAGGTGATGGGACCAGGTTGACAGATCCAAGATGGGGGCTGGTCAGAGTGACCAGGAGAGGAACACATAGTTGGGTAAAAAAATGCTGACCAGAGGGCAAATCTGTCCCCTCAAAATGCAAAAGATATGCATTCATTAAAAAGAATAGCAACCGGGGCAGAGCTGTAGCCACTGAGACAGGACATAGTTCCATTCAGCGTCTGTCCATCTCAATTTTTATTTTATATTTTTGACAGCACTCACAAAAGATTTAAAAGTTTCTCACTTTATTCCTGCTGTGGATTATATCTTGTCAGTGAAGTCTGGTGCAAGGATTATAAGGGAAACCCTTAAAAAAGAAACAGCTTTGGATTGTGGAGGGTAAAGGGGACAGCAGGCCATGCTGATAAGTGGCAGACGAAGGAGGCAGCAGGTTTGGCTCTTCAAACCGCTGCTGGTCTGGTTAAGGGAAATAACTTGTGATACTGAATTGAGCTTCTTGAGAACCAGGCTCAAGCAGTGAACTTAAGGGTCCTGGGACTATTGGAAGAACAAGAGGGATACAACCCAGTCTGATTTGTTAACTCCTGGTTGAGGAATATTTACAACTTGATCCAACCTAGTATCCACAAGGCTTAGTGGATCACATCCCCTAAGAGGCTGAATGGCACAAAAACACCACTAAACTTTATAGTTTGCTGGCCAGTGCTCATGAGTGTGAAATGGTACTAGATGTGGCTTGGTTTGTGTGGCCATTAACTGGGGAGGATGGCTCAAAAATATCACCATACCTTGACTTGAGTTCTACCATGCAAGCCTTTCAATGCCGTCAGATCTACTCTACAAACTCTGTGGGTCTCGTATGCTATGCAACATCTAGCAGGGCTCAAGATTGTTAACTCCGGGAAAATGTAATTGTTTAATGACACACAGGATGCGTGCAGGCTACCGATGAAAATCAAGCAAGATTTTGGCTCCCAAGATAATCCGAGGTTTCAGATTCTGATTGACTTTAAGGATTGAGAATATCCATGAGTAAGGGGTTTGGGGAAGGTGGGAGTAGTCAATGGCTCGACAGTGGTGGTGCCAGTGTAGGTGATCTATATGCCCACATTATTTTTGTGTTGCTGTATCCTTGAATATATCTCTATGCTTTAAAATGATAGAAGTTATATAAAATGCCTATATGGCATCACATAAGATGTTGCTGACCACAAGGCCGCACTCGGCCCTCCCATTGGACCTCATGCTGGACTTGACTATATTTGAACTACTGTATATTTTACTTGAACTGAAGTTTTATATTGTGACATATTCAGAATCTGGTTAACCACATGGGAGTTAGAGTGGATATATGATTCAGTAAGAGTCCCCCTTTCCTGGCTACTGCTGTGCTCTTTTTTCATATGAGGTAGAGGATGTAGGAGGGGGCCCCCCTTGACAATGGACTCCTGTCTTGCTACAATGTTCACTAAGACTGTGCCCAACTAAGACATGTGCTTCCTCACTACAAACAATGAAGTCTTATTCTCCACTGTAACTGCCTGTGCAATTGCCATATATGTATATAATGTTTGACACCCTCCTGTCTGTATTAACTTTATCATTTGGCTACTATGTATTATCGCTGTGTATTGTCTGTAAATCTCTGTACCTCTGTGATGTGGAGCCTTTGAAAAGGAGTCTCTGACTCAAAGGACTATATTTCCGATACTGTTCAATAAATAACTAAAATAATGTTCTTTTTCCTGTATGCTGTACATTGAGTTTTAAACCTTAACCATGCAGTTCAAATTCAGATGTTAAATGTTTTTTTACTTTCCAGGCTACTGCTGTGCTCTTTTTTATATGAGGTAGAGGCTGTAGGAGGGGGAGGTAGGCTTATATGATAATGCCTAATCTATATTTCAGATTCTGGAACCACATTAGCCATACTTAGGCTACTGACTCTGTGCAAAACTATTATTGGTGTAAGGGGTCCAGTCCATGATGGCATTTACAGGTATGTGTTGTTTTTTTTTGCTGTCAAATATAGGTTTTATGGGTACGTTCCTTAGTGATGTTTACACTGGGCTGGTAGAAAAAAGAATCCTATGGTGATAAATTTGCCTAATCAAATTCGAGTTGTACCTGTCATGGATTAAGACTGTAAATTCTTTTTTGTAAACTAATACAAAAAGAATGATATAGCAACCTAATCCCACAAAACAACATCACAGTTCTACTACCACAAAAACAGTCTGCATCAGAAGTCCTGCCTGAATTCCGGTCCCGTTCCAAGTAGATGTTGAACATGGAGAGGGGGAATTTTAATATGAAGACAATAACAAAGATAACCAAATAGATGACGCTGACATTGATGAGTGAGTCAATTGGTCTGACTATCTTGGAAAAAAAAAAATTAAGAGCGCTGCAAGGCAAGCCCATCTTTCTCAGGGGCCTATTCCAGCGGCTTTAGGTTTAGTCATGGCAAGCCTCCTTCTCCTTACACACCAGATGCATACTTTTTGGAATGGTGGCCTAACATGTAGGCTGCTAAACCTGTTTCTGCCAACCACAATAAACATGTCATACAACAATTTTTTTTTTAAACCGCATTGCCAATCTACCACTTGAGCTGCTGTACCTGACACCTGCTATTCTGCCAGCCACAGCAAATATGTCAGGCAGAATTTTTTTAAATATGTGACAGCCTACCATGTGGACTGATGTATATGCTATTCTGTAGCTACAGTGAACATGTCAGACAGGCACAATTTTTTTGAATACATGACAGCCCACGGTTCCACCATGTCACAGCGACACGAATTGTGTCGAACAGCAATACAGCGATGGCACAATGCCGACAGTCGGCATTCTGCTGTCCGGGAAAGCAAGTGTTTTTTGCACCACCCATACCACAGATAACTAACTCTGAGTTGGAGTTGATTCGGGGAGGGGGTTATATCCCTGGAAACAGCAGTGTCAGGAATACCGGGGATCATTGCAGCAAACCGCTGATTTTGTCACTGTAATGGTCTTCGCGGCATTCCTGTCACTGTTCAAACGTGATACCACAGACCACCATGTGGACTGATGTACGTGCTATTTTGTAGCCATAGTAAACATGTCAGACAGACATAATTTTTTTTAATATGTGACAGCCTACCCTGTAAACTGAGGTGCATGCTATCCTGTAGTCACAGCAAACATGTCAGGCAGGTATAATTGTTTGAATAAGTGGCAGACCACTATGTGGACTGGTGTACCTGCTATCCTGTAGCCACAATAAACAAAGCCCCATGTTTTCTGTGATTCTGCAGTTTCAGCAACCACTGCAGAAACATGGTCCTGCTGCAGAAACAAGCCTCTGCCACAGAAATAGCATGTTTAGTGCAGTAAGGATGGATGCCATCACTGAAACTCCCCAGCTAAGGCCCTGGACACACTACAGATCTGTTTTTGAAAACCGTTTTTATTTATTTATTAAATTTTGATGACCGAGTAGGCCCACTGAGCTCCGAAGGTCCCTTTTTCAGTGGCGACCCAGAATAACATTACAGAGTGAGAAACACAGATGCAAGTGGTTACAGAGAAAGTACAGATAATAAGCACAGTTGCACTTGGTTACAGAGAAAGTATGGATAATTAGCAGGTTTCAGGCATATAGCATTTTTTTCTGAGTCATTTAGACATACCAGTAGTAACTGTATGAAGGAAATCCAAGCCTTGTGGTCAGTTAGGGTGATATGAGACAGGTGAAGAAACAAGGTGAGCAAGTGAGAGGGTTGCCTAGGCTGTGGGGGGGGGGCAGTCAGGTGCCATTACAGTGGCAAGTGCTGGTCTCAGTCATGTGGGCCTTGAGTCTAGTGTGAAAGTTCAGAAGAGTGGAGGCTTCCTGTAATGAGGGTGGAAGATTGTTCCACAAGATGGGGGCAGTATAGGAGAAGGATTTGCCACCCACATTAGTCCTAACCCTGGGGATTTCCAGCACAGTCCGACCTGAGGTCCTAAGCCTCTGAGGGTTGTGCTAGAGAACAATTGTTCCTTTTAGGCTGGGTGGAGCAGCCGGGCTGAGTAACTTAAATGCCAGACAGAGTAGAGGGTACTGTAGTCGAGAAATGAAGAACGGCCACTGTAGTTGGGCAAGTGTGTTGCAGTGGTGGCTTCTAGAGTGACCCTGGGTCGTGAACTGAGCTACCTTGTTGTACAGTATCTGTAGCCGATTGAAGTCCTGCTTGGACATGCCCTGTAATACTGGGGCAGCATAGGTAAGTGTTGGGAGCAGGACACGGGAGGCAATAGTGAGCCTAGTTTCCGGGATAAGCTGGTCTTTTAATCGATACAGGGTACCAAGTTTGCCATGGATGGTTCTAGTTACTGAGTCGATGTGGGTCTTGAAGGTGAAACAGTGGTCAGTTGTTAGCCCTAGGTATTTTAGGGAGTTCACCACATCAATGCTTTTACCAGCAAGTGAGTTGAACTGTAGGGACTTGGTTCTGTCTTGCCCAAGGGATCTGGGACTGAACAGCATGACTTTTGTTCTGCCTGCATTGAGGACCATTCTGTCTGGTGTTAGCCAGGCCTCAAATGTCATAAGGTAAGCTTGGAGGAGAGGACCTAGAGCACACAGATTATCTAAGGAGCGATAAATGACTATATCATCTGCATATTGAACGACCGAGCTTCCCCCACAGTGGAAGTTTAGGTCATTAGTGAACAGAGAGAACAGGAGGGAACCAGGAATTGAACCCTGAGGTATTCCCTCCTTTATGGGTCGTGGGTCCGAAAGTGCACCCTTCCAAATGACCCTCTGTGTACGGCCAGATAGGTAGCTCTTGAACCACTTGAGGGCAAGAGGGTCTAGACCGATTTTGTCTAGCTTTATTAGCAGGAGGTTGTGGTCCACAAGGTCGAATTGGACAGATCTATAAAAATTGCTCCCATCAGCTTCCCTGCATCCGTTGCTCTGAGTACTTCCACCGTGAGGTTGGTGAGGGCAGTGTCAGTGCCATGGTTGGTTCAGAAACCATGCTGGGAGGGGCTAAGAGCTGGTGGAACTCCAAGTATTCACGGAGTTGACCATATACAAGCCTTTCTTGCAGTTTTGCAAGGGTACAAAGCAGTGAGATGGGCCTGTAGTTGCTTATGCGTTCCCTTGGGCCACCCTTATGGATTGGGACCACATTAGCCTGTTTCCACTGGTCAAGAACTGTTCCTTCCAGTAGGGATCTGTTAATAAGCCAGGTCAAAGGTCTGGCAAGGGACTGGGCTCCTTTCTTGATTAACCTGGGATTAATCCCATTGGGGCCTCTTGAGCCTTTGATTTTCAGAGCCCTTAGAAGAGTTAAGACCTTTTTTGTCTTGACCAGTCTCAGGTGAAATGAGGGTCTATTACAGCAAGGGGGCTCAGTCATGTTCCGTACCGATGATGATGGAGGTAATCCAGTCTAGTACCCGTTGAGGTTGGTAAAGTGGAGGTTGATAGCTGAGGCGATTTGTGGGCCATCACTCACTAGCTGACCATTGACCTTTGCAAGTTTGATAGACCTCTTACATTTGTTTCTTAATAATTTGTATGCCACAAGATCAGCAGGGAGAGAGGAGTTCCTGAACTTCTTCCAAGCCTTGTCCCGAATGATCATCAGGGAATTTACAGTCGGGGAGATCCACTTGTAGCAGCTACCCTTTGATCTGAGTTTTTTAACTGGGGCAAAGAGGGTGGCTGCATTGAAAAATGAGTCATGGAATTATTCCAAGGCCTCATCCAAGGTAGGGAGGAGCTGGATGGGGCTCCAGTCCAGGTTACTGAGGTAGTCATTAAATTGTACCACCGTGAAATTTGAGTAGTCATGGACAGTGAGTATCCTGGGTTGTACCTTAGGTGCTCTATTCTTCCAGATAAAGGAAATAGGGGAGTGGTCACTCAGAGCGTCAGCCATTAAGCCTGCTTTCTGTATGTTGTGGGGGTTAGACACCAGAGCCCAGTCTAGGATGGTGTGGTTCCCCATTTTGTAGTTAAGCCTGGTTCATTTGGAAGTAATCTGTACCAGGTTAGCCTCTTGTGTCACTGCCGTGAGGGTTTTGTTAGGGTCATGGGCCCAGTTTAGGTTGAAATCTCCCAGGATAAGGAGCTCCGTTGAGATTTCTTTGACCGTAGTTTTTGTGATACCCTTCAGGACTTGGAGAGCAGTCTTAGGGGGGTTGTAGACACAGCCAATTGTGAGGTGCTTCACGTTACCAAGGGTAATGCGGATGAATATTGCTTCACAGTCTTGGCTGTTGCTCTGGTTCAGCATCTGGTGCGAAACAGTAAGGGTGTCCTTTGCATAGCTTAGTACCCCACCGCCTCTCTTGTTCACCCTGTCCTTTCGGTAAGTGTTATAACCTTGGACCATGATCAAGGATATGGGCCTTGAAACAGGTCTCTGAGATGGTGAGAATATCAGACTTGTAGAGATCAAGCCAGGCTTGTACCTCTTGAATTTTTGGTCTTAGGCTGCAGACGTTCATGTGCGCTATCCTCAACCCCTTGGAGGATATCCAGTGTAAGTCTTGGGGAGAAGATATTAAGAGATTGGAAATTGGAGGGCCCAGATTGGGCTGTATGTCTCCTGCCCGGAGCAATAGGACTGCTAGCAGACAAAGTAACTTTGGGCTGATCAATGGAATTGAATAACTACGGAGCCTTCTGCCAGTAAAATGGAGTATCTCATAGTATACACCCCTTCTTGCCAGCTCATGGGCTATATGAAGGGCATATGTGCAAGGGTGAGGCATCCAGAGGTAATTGTCCCTTGAAGGGGAGTCATAGTGAAGGGGTCCCTTGGTGACTGAGTAACCTTGGCCTATGATCATGTCCACCCAGAGGAGGGACAGTATATATAGTGTAGCCAGGAGTACTCCCCTATTTAGGAGAGATGCACAGGGCTTGTTTGCACAGTGTTACTTGTGGCAGAGTATGCCAAGGGCTGGGGTGTGTCCCACCGGAACCATGTTGGAAGAACAACAGTGCCCTGTATTAGTTGGGGGGGTACAGAACCTTTCAGATGACAAGTTAGCTGGTAAAGGATTAGATCTCAATCTGGTAAAGTCTAACAGACAATTCAGGCTTATTTCAACACCTTACAGTATACAGAACATTTGGACTGTGCAGCCTTATCCTGCTAAGTGAATCAGCTAGCATTAAACGGTTCATGCTCTGGAGTTGATGCTGCAGTCTATATGTGCTGTCCCTTTGTGAAGCTTAGGAGTGGAACTTGTGGTAAATCTTTTTCACTGTAATAAGATTAGTGTCAAACCGTACACATGCATAAGCTAGGGTAGCGGTTAGAATTTGCTATACTTTGGAGAAACGAGGTGAGGAAACTTGAGTTACCTTCTGGCCTGCATGGGTAGCTATAATTAGATGTACAGGCGATTGCAAGAGAATTATGCACAGCTTATCATTATACAGAACAATTATTACATTACACGCAGGTTTATTTCCTTTGTAGAGAAGCACTTCTTAGCCCAGTTAACTAGTATAGGTTGTGCAATCTGTTTTAATGGTAGCAGGAGCAATAACAGGCACAAGGCACAAAGTGTCAACTGGTTTGTTGGGCTTAGGATGACTAGAGGGACAGCAGTTCGAATAGGGAGATGGTTGTTGTTTATCCTAGCCTAACGCACAATTTACTGGCAAAGGAAGCAAATCAATGTATCTATCGTAAAAACTATATAAGGCAGGCACAATAACAAGGTATAGTTAACTGTTAAGGGCTGTGTCAGTATTAGCAGCAGGACTAAAGGCAATCACTAGGCACTGTTTGTCCCCTGTTGCATTAGGCATAGGCTGGCTATAGGGACTAAGATTTGGGTAGAGAGATGGAGGTTGTTTAGCCTAGCCTGCTGCCCTACTACACCTCTCTCAGGAATCTTTAGCAACACAGACTATATTTAAAACTGTTAAGGGCCAGCACAGTAACAGCTAAGTTAAAACTGTTAAAGACTGGCGCTATTGCGAATTATAAGGTTTGCTGTCTGATTCGTCAGGGGCTAGTGGGCATGACCAGTGAGCATTTCACGAGGAGGAGAGAACGAGGCGGTGGGTGGGGAAAAATTAGCCACTGGTTCCCCGACAGAACAGATTACTTAGCAAGTACAATTTTTTTTTATTGTCCCTGGTTCTCCAAGGAAATGTTCTTTATGGTTAAAGTCCAGAGTCAAAGGCAGCAAATGGGCTTCTGCTCAGAAGCAAGGGAAGTTTTCTTTTTAGGCTTAGTAAAATTAAATTTGGCAGATGAGCTCTTGCTCAGGAGCAGGGGAAGAATTCTTTTCGATCACAAGAGAGGTCTGCCCGGCCAAGATCTGTAAGCCGGCACCTCAACCCCACCATTCTTGGAAGTCTGCAGTTCACGAGGGGACTCCAGCTTGCAGTGGGCTTACCCTCACCTCCCCAGTTCAGCTTGCAACAGGCAGCGATTGTGAGCCACAGGGCTCCGATTCAGTCCTTTGTAGAAGCCTGGTCTGTGGCGTCATGACCTGGAGAGGTCCAACCAGGCACTGAGGTTGAGAGTTTGAAATTTGTGCCTAAACTCCCTCTGTCCGTCGAAGCTAAAGAGCAGTGTCGTTATACCTAGCTGCACTAAGTCCTGAAGATTAGCCCCTGGTTCCCCGCACAGAACAGATTACTCAGCAAGTACATTTTTTTTAGAATTGTTTTTAAAACCAGTTTAGCTAAACCATTTCAGTGCAGCCACACTACTCAGTAAACATTTTTGATAACAGTTTAGTGTGGCCACACTGCTAGTGTTAAATCTGTTCTCCTTGTAACTATTTTGTGTTAAGTCCAACACACAGAACTGTGCTTGCCTGGACACACTGCAACTAGAACTGTTTTAGTTAGACCATTACAGCTTAAACCGTTTTTACTCCTGGACAGATCTGTGAGTAAAACCATGCTAGCTCCAAAACGTTTTTAAAAATGGTTTTACGACTAGGTATCTAGCAGGGTTTAAAAACACTTTTGTTAAAATGTTTTAAGGGGCTTGTAGTCTGTCTGCAAATAGTGCTAGGGGGATGTAAACCATTTTAAGGCACTTAAACCATTTTAAGTTCCCCAGGGTGTCCAGGGCCTAAACTGCTAAAGGGATTGTGAGCTTGCCTAAAAATGGAATTAATGTGAGTCTGCTGGCAGCTCCTTTACACATCCCTCACCCCTGGGTTGCAGTGGTCCATGATGCAACTTCTTTCCAATCCATTGTCACTCAGCACTGAATCCTATTACCAAAACAAACTTCTACAAACATTCAAGAAACTTCAGAAAATCTGCTACATGAAAATAAAGGTGGTTCTAGTTGCCATTGCAGAATCGTGGAAAGAAAAAGTATTAGTACTTCTTGCAAAAACATAAAAAGGAAGGCTTTGTTGGACCTGTGTCTAATGTAAAACAGTCCAGCTGCTCTCTAGCCTTGCAGTAAATCCTTACGGGGTATGACACAAGAAGATGTGGAAGCCAAATGGCATGGACACAGATAGTACCACCAGTGTGGAAGTGGGTGAGCAGGAGGAAGAAACTGGAGCAGCTTTACAGCACAAGCCAGCACACCAGGCTTTAAGCAAGTGGGTGGGAGGGAGCTACTGGAACATAATTAATTTGCAACCTGGCAGTACTGGTCTCCAAACAAGTAGGCAGGCAGGGGGAGAAATCCCAGGAGCATTGTTGCAGTACACCAGCATGGAGCAGGTGGGAGGGAACCATGGGAGGGTAAAACAGATTGCAGTAAAAATAATCATTTAATTCCACAATGCCCCAGTTCCAGTCCAAATCATGTTGCCAGAATTGCTTTGTGTTTCCTTGCATGTGCATATGCTGAACTGCCCCCAGGCTGCTGTAATCTGGGCACCCTTTCTGGGCAAATCAATTTTATTTGTATTGTCACATAATGTAAAAACCATCACACAACTGCAGCAGAATCACTGCAGAGTTGCTCACGGTCTTGCTGCAAGAAGCATGAGGTTCTGCTGAGGAATGTAGGTCCACTTTGCCACAGTTTACATGGGGCCCTGACAATAAACATGTTAGACAGACATAACTGAATAAGTGGTGGCTCACCATGTGGACTGATGTACCTGCTACCGCAACCACACTAAACATACTGTATAAGACAGGCATAATATACTTCTTTGATTACTTGGCAGTCTACCAAGTGGACTGATGTGCCTGCTATTCTGCCAGTAACAACAAAGTTAGACTGACATCATTTTTGGAAACAGTAGTAGCCTACAGTTGTTAGCTGCTGAATGTACTTACAACTTCCTGACAGCAAAATAATGAGGCCCCAACCTCAGCTCACTTCCAGTCACAGCTACGAGCACTGAAAATGCAGTCATGAAAAAGTCAGCACCAAACTCTTTTTCAAAACCCATATCATAGTCAAACACAGCTCAGAGCATGGAGAATAAGCACAGTACTGTATAACTGCACAAATGTCTGGCTGTAAAATGCTTTTTTTTAAACCTATTCCTCTTCTATCTCAAATCCAGTCACACTTAGGAGCACTCTAAACACAGACTTTCAAAACATAGCTGTTCTAAATCAAACAATATTGGCCCCCTGTTGAGAGCCAGATGCAATTGCAGTGCAGTGTGTTGTACTGCGCTTGTGATAACACAAGGCCGGCTCTGGGTGATATTCAGCTGGTTAGCACTCAGCAAAGGAACCATGCTAACTGATGATTACTGGGCCATGTCGGCAAAGCACTAAGTGGATTTGCACTGTGCTGATGTGGACAAGGCTGCATGTGGCCCACAGGAGATAGCGCTGCCGAAAATGGGATGGTGCCAGATCTCCTGTGGGCCATATTCAGCCCCAGCATACAAATGAGCTCTTTGAGCATACAAGGCACTAAGGGGCTATTTGCATGCCAATAAAGGGCTTATTTTCATGTGCACAGAGGAAACCTAGCACTGCCGCAAGTGAACATGCCTTGGAAATCTAGTAGTCCCCCAACCCCCAAACCCCATCCCATGTGTATTACAGATATCCCTGTAGCTTAGTGGTCCCCCACTACCAGATCACCTATCTCATATGTATAGTAGATATTCCCCAGTGGTTTAGTAGTCCCCCCTCACCCATCCCAATCATCCTTCCAGCCTTTTGAGCGTGTATCCCTGGTAGTTTAGTAGGCCCCCAATCCTCTGTCACCCTTCCAGCCTTTTGAATTTATACCCCTGATAGTCTAGTGCCCCCCACCCCTGACCAATCACCAGCCCACCACCCACTGAGAACCCCTGCCCTACATTCCCCTCATGCCGATCACCACTCACCCTCACTATTGGTGCGGAGTGGTGATCAGCACACCCCTTCACTCACCTCTTTGGCCAGCCGTTGTCGGACAGTCACAGAGTTTGATCACATATATGATCATGATCCATGACTATCAGATGGTGGCTGGCCGAGGAAGTGAGCAGAGGACTGTGCCAGCCACTGCTCTGTACCATTGGTGAGGGTGAGTGGCAATTGGGGTGAGGGGGAGATGCAAGGTGGGGGTACTCAGTGGGTGGACAGGTGCTGGTTTGGCAATCAGTCATGGGATACACTAGACTACCAGGGATATACATTTAAAGGCTGGAAGGGTGACTGGGGGGGGGCACTAGACTACCAGAGATACACATTTAACAGGCTGGAATGGTGATGGGAGGTGTGGAGCCACTAGACTTCCAAAGATATACATTTAAAAGGCTGGAAGGGTGATCAAAAGATGGGGATAGCACTAGACTACCAGGAACATACCATTAAATGACAGGATGACTGTTCAGGGTTTAGGGACATGTGACACGGGTGGGTGGCTGCAATAAAGCCTCCCTGCCTTTGGAATGGGGGCACGGGCTTGGCACCCAGATAAGACATGATTTTCAGCAGCAGCAAACAGCACCATCTCAAACCTTTGACTGTACCACTGCGCCAGTGTGCATGAGGGCCCCCTCATTTCAACACCTGTGATGCTCCTGAGGGTCAAGTACAAGTACAGGTACAAAATACTTTACTGTTTGACTTTGAAGGTATTTACAATTTAAAAACACTAAAGCAATAAAACATATATAGTCAAGTTTTTCATGTAATACAATTTAAAATAGCTAGGGATATATAAAACACATTACATTGGTCACATAGGAAAGAGAATGTAAAGTAAATAGATAATTTTTAGTTCATTTTGGTAATCCGAAAGTTAATCAGGACACCAGAGAGTTCAGGTCTGGTTACCTACACACCCTAAGATGTATTGTTACCTGAAGTCTCTAATCCAAAAAGGAAAATAGTCCTAATTCACCTTAAAAAAACTGTACTTGCATTCTCTTGCCTTTGCAATATTTAAGAGACCAGGTAAGTTAACTATTGTGTACTGATAGTGTGCTTATTAACACCATCACCAAAAGAATAATGTTGCGATACTTATGGTTAGGATTGTGATATTCATTATATATCCTTGCGGTAGATTCCAACTTATCATATATATATATCAATTATTACACTAATAAACATTTAAACAATGTTCTCACTTGGATATAGCAACATATTCATTTATCTGTGACACCAGCTTTTATGCAATTAAAACAAATAAATAAGGGAAGTTATAATGTAGGACCAAATTACAAATATTCAGCTCGGACTGTAACATTTATTACAATATTCAAATTCAGATTTTTGTGAAACCATACATTGCTATGCCCTTCATATCAAGGCTTATAAATATCAATCAGATAGATGTAGATGGTTCAATTATGTGAACCCTAATTTACCAAATATTCAAGGCAAGTAAAAAGTTGGACAGTCAATCCTTTCTGGATTCAATCAATCAAAATATTTATTTTACCAGGCAAACATCATTGAGCAATGCTCATTTTCAAGATGGACCTGGACAGAATACAGTCATAATATACACAAGGTTTACAACAACCAAACATATAAAAAAAGTTGAGCCATAGGCAGTTTACAATAAACAAGGTGATAACAACAGCAATGCCTACATAATAGTGTTTACAGAATATATAAGTAATTTCAGTGATTAATGTAATATGTACACAAAACACAGTAGCCTGGAGGATACCAGAGGAAGGAAGAGGAGATTGTGGGTACAGAAACAGAGTATAAAGATGATAGTGATAGGGGGAGTGAGGAGAAGGGTGGTAGCAGCAGAAAGGAAGAAGAGAAGAGAAAGGAAGGGAGCCCACAGGTAAGCCACAGAAAAGTGGGGACTGGCATAATTGAGTGGATTAAGTACATGCACCAAGTTGGGGTAGTAGAGGAGGTCATTAACAGCTGATGGGTACAGCCATAGGATACAGTTACAATAACCTATAACAGGAGAACTGTATGGTATGAATAAGAAGGATAGTGAAAAGTGGTTGGAGGAGGGAAGGGGAGAGGGTGTTAAAGGGATAGCCTGTGGCAGGCTCTAATTCCACATTTAAGGATAGAGCCAAGATCTGGGGGAACAATTGCAGGATTCTTCAAAAGAACAAACACAAAGAGTTTTGAAAGCTGCCAAAGTAATGGGGTGGACTAATTTCAGTGTGTTTTGCAGCTTATTCCACAATAGAGGTAGCATGTAACTTATTGAAGTCCCACCAAATTGCGATTTGACCTTGGGCACAGTCAGAGAAATATAAGGGGCACTTCTCAATACTTACTTGCCTATCGTGCTTAGTGGCAGACAATCTGAAATATATTGGGGCAGCTTCTTGGTAATGGCTCTGAAGGTCCAGAGGGCAGCATTTCTCTGTCGCCTTTGCGTAAGAGATGACCATCCCACAGCCAAGTATAAGGAACAGTGATGCGTCGAGTAAGGGAGACCAGTGATAAACCTTAAGGCTGTATTGTAGAGTGTGTCCAGCTTTGGGAGTGCAGCAGCAGTGGGGCCCTGACTGTAGAGGAAGTCCGCATAGTCTGGAAGGGAAAGGAAGGTGGTTTGGACCAGTCTCATCTTGGCATCCCTTGAAAGGAAATGGTTAATCCTATAAAAGAGACCAAGTTTCTGTCTGATCTTTTTTTATCAGTTCTTCTATGTGGTCAATGAAGGACAGTCTATGGTCAATCCAGAGCCCCAGGTACATGAACTTTGCTACATATTCCAATGGTTTGCCTAGAAGTGTAATGATCTGGGGAGTCATTATAGGACTGGCTGCATGAATACGGGGTGAAAAGAACATTGCCTTAGGTTTTTTGGCATTTAAGAGTAGTTTCTTGTTTAGAAGCTAAAATTGTAGCTGGTTGAAGTCATGTTGTAGGTCACTACATGCTGCTCTGGGAGAGGGTCTGCTGATATAGAGCACCATGTCACCTGCGAAGAGGTGAATGTTAGCTGCTTTGATACTGACATCGATTCTGTTAATGTAAATCACGAAGAGCAATAGACCCAATATGGAGCCCTGTGGTACACCTCTCGATAAGTGTTTTAAAGGCGAAAGTTCCCCTTCTGCTTTAACCTGCTGAAACTGACCTGCAAGATAATTAAAGCACCATCTCAATAATGGTTGGTCCAGACCAATGTTCAGGAGGGATGTAAGGAGCAGATCGTGGTCAACAGTATCAAAGGTCTTGCTCAGGTCTGAAAATACTGTGCAAACAAAGTTCTTAGCATCCAGTTCACACTGCCAGTCATTGGTCATTTTAGCAAGTGCCAAGATGGTACTATGTCGTGATCTAAAATCTGATTGGAGTGGGTTAAGCAGGTTTGCAGACTCTAAGTAGTTTCTGAGCTGATTACTCACAATTTTCTCCAGCAGTTTGGATAGAATAGGGATTAGAGAGGTTGGCCTGTAATTATTAAGGTCAGTACGGTCTCTGGATTTGAACAGAGGAATCACATGGGTGGTTTTCCATAAGTGAGGATGGTCATCCTGTGAAAGAGATAGATTAAAAAGATGTGTAAGTGGCACAGCCAAGACAAGGGTCAAGGAAGTCAGCTCCAGCACTTTTCCTAGTATCCGGCTGTAGAAGAAGGTCTTTGACTTCCTTCAAGGATACAAGCTACCAGAGGGAATGTAGCGTTAGAAACAGAGACTACTTGATCATGGACACCAAGTTGGGAGAGGAGATTACTGGCAGGAGAGGTATCGAAGGCTAGACCTGAAGTGGCAAAGAGATTGTTGAGGTGCTCAAGGATGGTAGGCCCATCAGAGACAGAGGTGCCACCAACTGTAATTTTTGTGGGTAGGGAATTTCCAGAGGTGTGGTCTTCTACATCCTTTAAGGTTTTCCAAAATTTGGAGGGACACTTCAAGGAAGAGTCAAGTTCCATGCGATAGAAATTTGCCTTTGCTTCTCTGACCATCTTGGTACAAAGGTTTCTCACCCTCCTAAACAAGATCCAATCAGCTGGGAGCTTAGATTTATGGGCCACTTTCCAAAGTACGTCTCTATTTTGAAGTGCGGACTTTAGCTCCACTGTAAACCATCGGCATGATTTAATCCTGGCGCTGACTTTAGCCAGTGGAGCGTGCTTGTCCAGAGCCCCTAGCACAATTTCATGACAGATGTCATGCACCGTATTCACTGATTTTACTAAGTAGAAGTCCTGCCAATGCAAGGAGTCTCTTAGTTCTGTGATAAAAACATGGGGATTGAAGTTGCATCGGCATCTCTTAGTAGTAAATTTGGAAGCAGATGTGGATTTGGGGATAGCTCTTACACATGCAATAAAACAGTGATCACTGATATCCAAGATGAATACACCAGCATGGGAGAATAGGTGAGGTTTACTTACTACAATGAGATCAGGTAGTTTGCTATTATTTGGATTCTTCTTATATGGACGAGTAGCTTTGTTGATAAGTTGTGACAGCCCAAAGGTGTCACAAACAGCTTTAAGGGGTGTGGAGGCACTGGAAAACCAGTCCAGATTGAAGTCTTCTAAGATTATGACCTCTGATGGCAAGGATCCCAGAGTATTACTTAGGTGGTTCAAAAGCTGTAATCCAGCTGACGGGGGCCTATAGCATCCAGCTTCATAAAGCGAGACTGAGGGGGAAAGCTCAGCTTTGAGAGATAGACTTTCGAATTCACTTTGGATAGAGGTCAAGTCAATGACAGAGACAGGACATTTATCCTTAATGTATATGGCTCCTCCACCTCCTCTGGACTGCCTGTTGGTTCCAAACAGTGAGTATGAGGGGATGTTCACTTCGCAATCAGTAGTTCCAGGTCTAAGCCAAGACTCGGCAACCACTAATATATTAGGTTTGGTATGGCAGACCCAAGCCTGAATGAAGGTAAATTTCTTTCATAGGCTACATGCATTGACATGCAGAAAGCTCATACCTTTAAGACTAGTTTGATCAGTAGGAGATGTGCTAGTAGCAGACGGACCAGGGTTAAGTTCAATATTGCCTGAGCACAGCAGTAAAAGGAGCAGTAGCTTCCTGATAGCCCCTAGGAGAAATCTAAGTGCTCTAGACCGTTCTCATTTGTGGGGATAATTGGAATTAATTGATGGGTCTCTAAAACTATTGCCAAGCTGACCTAATGTCGCATAGATTAAGATTCTAGTCGTGAAAGCATTGGAGACTGCGGAACATATGTAGAAGGTGCTATGCCCTCAAGAACCGATACTTCAATGGTACCAGCCCGTCAAGGTAGATGAAATGCCAAATCCAGTTTGAGGAACAAGAAGGCACATATATACCGATCCAGGAAGTCAGAAGTACCTTGGCATTCCACCGTGTTTCTATTTTATGAATGCACCACTGGGAGGAAGCTGAGATAACCTAAAAAGGTGAATGTGGCATAATAAGAGAAGGGACATATAGGGGAATGAGAGAATTGCCCACATAATGCCACCTGGCCAGACGAGTACGTTATGGTTTAGCTAGACCCGTTACTGAGAACAGGAGAGAGGCAACAATATAATTATTTTGTAATTCTAAGCAGAGGGGTAGTGTGTATACAAGGTGATCAGAGTTAATCTACTGGAGTCCAAGCTAGTATACCTGATGGTAGTCCACAGCAAATCTCAAATTAATTAAGTTAAGTGACAAAAGAGTGACAGACAAGTCAAGAAGATATACAGACCTGGCAAGTATAATGTTGCCCTTTTGTCAAAATGGGAGAGTGCCTCAGAAAAGCACTGGCAAACAGGCAAGAAGGTGGGGTGGAGCAACAATGGGGAAGCATCAAAACCGTCATCACAGAGGCAACAAGCCTTTGTGTGAAGCAAATAAACAAATCAAAAAGAAAGAAAAAAACACTATGGTTCTCAAAAGAAGTGGCAGGGAAGGTAAGGGAGAAGAATACAGCATTCAGGAAGTATAAGGAAACACAGAAGAAGCAGGACAGAGAACTGTACCAGTTAAAGCAGAAGGAAGCGGGGAAGGCAGTCAGAATAGCAAAGGCCCAAACCGAGGAAAAGATAGCCAACTCGGTTAAGAAGGGGATAAAACCTTTTATAGCTACATTAGGGAGCAAAGAAAGACTAAGACAGGGATACTGAGGCTGAATAAAGAGGAAAATGGTTGGGCAGAGAGCAACAGTGAAAAAGCAGGGATACTGAATGAATACTTCTGCTCAGTATTCACAATGGAAAAGCAGGGGGAGATAACTAATCCAATCAATAGAAGCACTCTGGATGGGGGGGTTGATATTAGTACTTTCATAGAAGAAAGGGTTCTGAAAGAACTCTTAAAGCTGAAGGTCGATAAAGCAATGGGGCCTGATGGGATTCACCCAAGAATTCTAAAAGAACTAAGGGAAGAACTAGTAACACCACTGACTACAATTTTTAATAAATCATGGGAGGATGGTGTGATACCTGAGGACTGGAGGAGGATGGATGTGATCCCCCTTCACAAAAGTGGGAGCAAGATAGAGGCAGGAAACTACAGACCTGTCAGTGTGACCTCTGTGGTAGGGATAATGATGGAAGCACTTCTGAAGGAAAGAGTTGTTGAGTACCTAGAGGCCAGTGGGGCACAGGACACAAGGCAGCATGGATTCACAGCAGGAAGGTCATGTCAGACGAATCTAATTGATTTCTTTGACTGGGTGACCAAAGCAGTAGACCAGGGAGGGGCTGTGGACATGGCCTACCTAGACTTTAGCAAGGCATTTGACACAGTCCCACACAAAAGATTAATAAATTAGCCAGCCTGGGAGTGGGTCCCAGGGTGGTAGCCTGGGTAAAACACTGGCTGGACAACAGGACACAGCAGGTAATAGTAAATAGAGTCCACAGTGAAGAAAGGAGGGTTACTAGTGGGGTACCGCAGGGTTCAGTACTGGAGCCAGTCCTTTTTAATGTCTTTATAAGTGACATTGCAGAGGGACTGGAAGGGAAAGTATGTCTTTTTGCAGATGACACAAAGATCTGCAACAGGGTTGAGACGCAAGGTGGGGTGCAAAGGATGAAAAGGGACTTGGTAAGGTTGGAGGAATGGTCAAATGTATGGCAGCTTAGATTCAATGCAAAGAAGTGCAAAGTAATGCACCTGGGAAACAAAAACCCAGGGGAAGAGTACACAATGGGGGGAGAGATACTGACAACAACAAAAATGGAAAGGGACCTGGGGATAGTCATATCAGATGACCTAAAGGTGGGCCAACAATGTGAGAAGGCAGTAAGGAGGGCTGGGGGGATACTGGGATGCATAGGGAGAGGCATCACCAGTAGACAACAGGAAGTTGTTATCCCTCTGTACAGACAGTTGGTAAGACCACATCTGGATTACTGTGTACAGTTCTGGAGACCCCATCTCCGCAAAGACATAGACAGGGTGCAGACTGTCCAGAGGAGGGCAACCAAAATGGTGCAGGGTCTGCACAAGAAGACATATGAAGAAAGACTAAAGGAGCTTAAGATGCATAGCCTCGAGGAAAGGAGGGAGGGGGAGACATGATAGAAACTTTCAAATACCTCAACGGAATCAACAAAGTCCAAGAGGGTAGCATCTTTCAAAAAAGAGATATGCAAGAACAAGGGGGCACAATTTGAAGATAGAGGGGAACGGCTCAGAGGTAATGTGAGGAAGTATTTCTTCACAGAGAGGGTTGTAGATGCATGGAACAGCCTTCCTGAGGAGGTCATAGAGTCAGAAACTGTGGGGGAATTCAAGAATGCATGGAACAGACATAAGGCAATTCTAGAGGGGGGGTAGGAGGAAGTAGACTGTTGGTTAACTAGGATCTGCAGCTTATCCATTAGGTAGAGAAATGGGTAGACTAGGTGGGCCAAGTGGTCCTTATCTGCCATCCAATTCTATGATTCTATGTTTCTAAGGAGAATGGGCAATTAGTCATGAGTAAGACTGTTTGCCAATAGGAGGTTAGGAAGAGAAAAGGAGGTGGGGTTTGTGTGGATTTAGGGTGGCCTAGGGAGGGGGAGGGTGGGACGAAAACCCAGAGGTCTAGAGGACGCCTGGGGAGAAAGGGACAGACAGAATTAATTATACTCTGCAGCACTGGGAGGGTTCAGACAAGGACACAAAAGGGCTGTAACACTGTATTGAAGCTAAATTGATGGGGCATGTCACAGGTGGCAAGAAAGGCGCCAACTGTATCTGCAGGCCAAAAAGGATAAGATGTGGAGGGCAGGCAAAGAACAAAAAAAAAACAGAATCAGAATTAACCAGGCAAATTTCAGTACACAGGAATCAATTCAAAGCAGCTTATACAGAGTTAGATTAAATGGACTAATACAGAGTTCCCACTGACTAAACTTAGCGCTCTAAATCAAGAAATTAGCTGTGTCACAATGTAGAATTACTCCAAGTTAAAAAAGAAAATCTTGGATTCAGTTTGAATGCGGCTGAGTGCACAAGAGGTTCTGCTCTTATCAGGAGACTACTCCCCCGCTGGGCTGAAAGTTGAGCGCAGTACAATGGGGAGAAGCTAAACCCTTGCAGCAGCTAATTCCAATGTGGAAAATTAGTTGAGTTGAGCGATGGATTCGGAGCTGGGTCCAAAATGAAGGAAGCTTGAGAAAAGCCAGGCTACGAGGATGGTCCAATCAGGGGGCTCCAAGCTGGTGATCAGCCAATGAGGGCTTGTCCCTGAGAGGGCACTTGAATTCAAAGTTCGAGCTTAGGCACTCATAGCCTTGCAAGAGCCAGGACTATTACCAGAAAGCCGTAACTGTTGCTGGGACTCGGGGGCGGGTGGCTGCAGGCTTCTCATGCCGTGGAGGCACTGGCGGTTCCAGTACGAACTGTGGACATGTTAATAGCCCAGAGGGCTACAGGACACCTGGGGAGAAAGGGACAGACAGAATTAATTATACTCTGCAGCAGCAGATAACAATATATTTGATAAATGATTTTGCAATGAATCGTAATTGTCATTTAAAATTTATGTTACCATTATTTTCTTGCTTTATTGTGGTAAGGACCAAAAATATCATGTGTTCTGTATGTCAAGTTTTCCTGCTCCCTGTGCATACTATTACAGTAATTTGGAGCTAAATGTTTGCACTTTTTCTTCATTTAAATTACTGTTCTCTTGTGCTGTTTACTCCTGTAACCCTTTCTCCAGATCACACCTGGAAACGAGCCTTGGCTCAGTGTGTCTTTTCTGGTTACCAATTTTCAAATAACTACATAAATAAATAAATACAGTTCTCCACTCCCACATCTACAATAACGTTAAGGAATTCCTATCATATATTGTTTGAAATGTAAGAAATTACTTTGAAAAGTTTATATTTTGTGAAGCAGTGTCAAGTTTTCCTATCAGTCAGCATTGTGAGATATAGTTAAAAACATAGAAACATAGAAGTTGACGGCAGATAAGGACCGCAAGGCCCATCCAGTCTGCCCATTTCTTTTTTCTACCTTATAAATGTGCCATCGGCCTTTGCTCTGTCAGTGGCCTATCTATTCATAGTCATTTGTATTGCTCCCTTATGCCTATCCCATGCCTGTTTGAAGCCCTGCACTGTATTCATAGCCACCACTTCTTGTGGTAAGCCATTCCATGCATCCACCACCTTTCTGTGAAAAGAATTTCCTCACATTCCCCCTTAATCGGCCCCCCTCTAATCTCATGCTGTGTCCTCTTGTCCTGCTATTTTTCTTATATTTAAACATGTTAGACTCTTTCACCTTGTTAATGCCCTTAAGGTGTTTGAATGCCTCGATCGATCATATCACCTCTCTCCCTCCTTTGCTCAAGGGTATACATATTGAGCTCTGTTAATCTGTCCTCATATGTCTTCTGATGCAGTCCCTGCACCATTTTGGTTGCCCTTCTCTGGACTGCCTCAATTTGGTTAATGTCCTTGTGAAGGTGTGGCCTCCAATACTGCACGCAGTACTCCAGATGGGGCCTAACCAGTGTGTTGTAAAGAGGGATTATTACCTCCCTCTTGCGACTTGTGATACCCCTACTAATACACCCTAACATCCCCCTAGCCTTACCTACTGCTTTAGAGGTCTGCTTGGATGATTTCAGGTCATCAGTGATGATGATGCCCAAGTCTCTTTCTTCCTTTGTGACTGCTAGCAACTCCCCTCCCAGCCTATAGGTGGCTTCAGGGTTTCTCTTCCCTATGTGCATGATCTTGCACTTCTTGCATTAAATCCCAGTTGCACTCTTCGACCATTTTGCTAGTTTATCCAGATCTCTTCTCATTCTGCCCATCCCATCTGGATCATCTACTCTGTTGCAGATCTTGTGTCATCTGCAAACAGACAAGCCTTACCCTCTAGTCCATCTGCAAGGTCACTAATGAAGATGTTGAAGAGGACTGGCCCCAGGACTGATCCCTGAGGTACCCCACTTGTGACTTGCATCTCTTCTGACTGTATACCATTTACCACCACTCTGTTTTCTGCCCGTCAACCAGTTTGCCACCCAGTTGACCAACTTCTGACCCACCCCGAGCCTACCCAGCTTATTTATCAATCTTCTATGTGGAACAGTGTCAAAAGCTTTGCTGAAGTCAAGGTAGGCAACATCAACTGCTCCCCCTTGGTCCACCACTCTGGTTACCCAGTCAAAGAAATCTATGAGATTAGTTTGACAGGCTCTTCCTTTTGTAAACCCATGCTGTCTTGGATCCTGTGCCCCTATGGATTCCAGGTGTTGCACTATCCTTTCCTTAAGGAGTGTCTCCATAATCTTGCCCACTACTGAGGTAAGACTGACTGGTCTGTAGTTCCCCGCCTCCTCCCTGCAACACTCTTGTGGAGCTGGGATCACATGAGCCCTTCTCCAGTCTTCTGGGACCTCTCCTGTGCTCAGAGACTCACTAAACAGTTCTGCTAATGGCTCTGCTAGTTCCACCTTTAGCTCCTTAATACCCTGGGATGTATGCCATCAGGTCCCATTGCCTTATCCACCCTGAGCTTAGCAAGCTCTTGTAGGACCCTTTCTTTTGTGAAGGAGTAGTGCTCACCTCCCTCCCCTGTGTCCATGATGTTGAGCCAGGGCCCTGCCCTACCTTCTCTTCAGTAAATACTGAGCAAAAGTATCTATTCAGGATAGATGCCTTTACAGGGTCCTCCTCCTCACATGCTCCCTTTTCTCCATTAAGCTTAGCAATACCCCCTCTGGACTTTCTCCTTTCACTAATGTATCTATAGAAAGTCTTGTCACCTTCTTTTACTGTTCGTGCTTGTTTTTCCTCAGTTTGGGACTCTGTCTGCCTTACTGCTTTCCCTGCTTCCCTTAGGGCAGTTTGGTATGCCTCCCTATCTTCATCCCGTTGTGTTCCCTTATATTTCCTGAAGGCCAGCCTTTTGGCTCTGACCTTTTCTGCTACTGTATTTGAGAACCAAAGTGGTTTCTTCTTCTTTTGCACTTCCTTTTCTGTCTGACACAATGGGATGTTGCTTCAAGTATTGCATCCTTAATGCTTGCCCACTTTGCCTGTACCCCTCACCTGTGTTTCTTTTGCCAGGGCTAGCTTAACTCTGTTGGCCATCTTATCAAAGTCAGCTCCTCTGAAGTCCCATATTTTTGCCTTGGAATGGGATGATTTAGATGTAGTAGCCAAATTGAACCATACCATGTGATGGTCACTGGCCCCCAGGTGACCTTCTTCTACCTGGAGATCTGTGATCCTTTCCCTGTTAGTCAGTACTAGATCTAGGATAGCCCTGTCTCTGTGGGTTGCTGTACCAGTTGTTTGAGGCCCTCCCCCTGCAGGGAATCCACTATGTGTCTAGTTCTGGCAGATGTTCCTGCTGGTATTGACCAATCTGTATCTGGCATGTTGAAGTCTCCCATTATCAGAACCTCCCCTTTAGCTGTCATGTTTTGTATATCTTCTAACAGTAATGTGTCTATGTCCTCCCATTGGTCTGTGGGCCTGTAGACAACCCCAGTTCTTATGGCTGTCCCATTTCCTGTTTCCAGGGTGACCCATAGTTCTTCTGGCTCCTCATGTGTATTCTGAATTTCTGTAGCTTTGATATTTTCATTGACATACAGGGCAACTCCCCCCTTTTTGCACCTCGGTCTCTTCTGAACAATACATAGGCAGGTACTGAAGTCTCCCAAGTGTGGTTACTGGTAAACCAAGTGTGGTTACTGGTAAACCACGTCTCACTAATTGCTACTATGTCCAGTTTAGCCTCTGACATTATTGCCTGCAGGTCTGGGATCTTATTTCCCAGGCTGTGAGCATTTGTGTACATGATTTTCCATTGGCCAAATTTTGGTGTGTTGGTTGTAGTTCTCTATCATATCTAATTTTATTTACATAGAAACATAGAAGGTGATGGCAGAAGGAAACCGCTAGTTCCATCTAGTCTGCCTTGTGTTTTTGTCTTTTCTTACCTCCCTAGCTGCCCTGTAGTGTGAGGACACCCTTGTGTCTATCCTATGCATTCTTGAATTCCCCTACTGTGTTTGCCCCCACCACCACTGGGGGCAGACTATTCCATGTGTCCACCACCCTCTCTGTGAAGAACTTTCTCATGTTGGTAGTGAACCTCCCTCCTTTTAACCTTAGATCATGACCCCTAGTTCTACTGCCCTCCTTGAAATGAAAAAGTTCCTGTGTCTGCACCTTGTTTATGCTTTTTATGTATTTGAATGTTTCAATCATCTCTCCTTTCCCTTCTCTGTTCCAGGGAATACATGTTCAGTTCACTCAATCTTTCTTTGTATGACCTCTGATGCAATCCCCATGTCAATTTTGACACCTTTCTCTGCACTGCCTGTGTCTGGTCAATATTCTTTTTGAGGTGAGGCCTCCAGAACTGGACACTGTACTCCTGGCGTGGCCTAACCAGGGCTCTGTACAGTGGCAGGACCACCTCCCTCCTCCTGCTCATGATCCCCTTTCCAATGCATCCCAGCATTCCACTGGCCTTTAATGTTGCCTTCTTGCACTGTTTTCCTACTTTCAAGTCATCTGAGATCATGATTCGCAGATCATGCTTCTGGTTGGAGGCCACCAGTCTTTTCCCCTCCCAAGTAGTATGCCTTCTTTGGATTTCTTTTCCCCATGTGCATGACTTTGCACTTTTTGGCATTCAATGTCAGCTGCCATGCTCCAGGTCATTCTTCAAGTTTCTTTAGGTCTGATTCCATCTTGCCTACTCCCTCTATGGTGTCTACCCTGTTACATATCTTGGTGTCATCCGCAAACAGACAAACCTTTCCCTTGAGTCCATTTGCATTGTCAGCTATGAAAACATTGAAGAGCAGAGGCCCCAGCATCGAGGTGTGGGGCACTCCGCTGGTCACCCTACTTTCTGACGCTAATGCGCCATTCACCTGCACCCTCTGAGTTCTGTCCTGCAGTGAGTTTTGTACCAATTTTACCACTTTCTGTCCAACCTGTGTAGTCTAACTTCATTACCAGCCTTCTGTGTGGAACTGACTCAAAGGCCTTGCTAAAGTCCAGGTAGACCACATCCACCACCCCACCGTCATCCACAGCCTTTGTAACCCAGACAAAAAATTTGACCAGATTCATTTAGCATGACCTTACCGCCATTAAGCCCTGCTGTTTGGGGTCCTGTTGCCCACTGGATTCGGGGAATGCAATAATCCTCTATTTAAACAGCAACTCCATCAATTTTCCCACTATAGACGAGAGACTTACTGGTCTGTAATTCCCTCTTTCCTGCTGCCCAAATTGTGGAGTGGGACCACTGTTGCCCTTTTCCAGTCATCAGGTACCACTCTGCTCACCAAGGATTTGGTGAATAGTTTTGTCAGTGGGGCTGCCAGCTCCTTCTCCAGTTCCTTAAGATTCAGGGATGTACTGTATCTCATCCAGTCCCATGGCCTTGTCCACCTTCAGTTTATTCAGCATCTACAATACCTGGGCCTCCATGAAGGGGCTAGTGTTGTCCCTTGGTCCAGAGGTGCTGTGTTTTGTGAGTGCTGGGCCATTTCCTGGATCCTCCTCTGTAAACTCTGAGTAGAATTACCTGTTTAGGATTTCTGATTTCTTTCATAGACAATATAAGTTTTGGATTCTTGGATTTTTTGGCATATCTTGCATAAGAGAAGTGCATCTGTATTTATTTTTAATTTGTTTAAACAGTTCTGTCCTGGGGATTTGAGAAACATCAGTTAAAATATTCCCCAAGTGCTGCGTGTAAATATTCTGTTCGATAAACCTAGCAAATGGAAATTGAAAGCTTCTACTCAAGTATGTGATCTGTTCCTTGAAACAAGCTCTTGGTAGACTAGTTTCAGGTAAAGTTTGCAGATCCATGACGAATGCAGCTATTTTCTCTAGGATCATATTTCGAGTAGAATACTGGCCCAGTTCCAAGTGTAAAATAACAGCAGGGACATATGATGGGACTCTCAGTATAGCTCTGTATAACTTTTTGAGGAACACTTCAGTTAAAGCAGCAGTGAAAAAAGGTAGGGTCAAATTTTTTCCCAATTTCGTTGCACTGCTGCTTTAAGTTTGTATGGCCAAATCCCCATACTTCCCCTGGGTATAAGATGGTTGCCTTAATTTTTGAATTTATTACCATGATAGACCCTTGATCAAGTAATCTCCATCATGTTGCATGAATCTAGAGACTCCACTCATTGATTTTATAAGTTTAGATTTTAGATATAATAGTCATACGTATTTATAGTTGTTAGTTTGATGCTCTTAGTGTAAATTTTATATTTGTTTCTATTAATTTGATCAAATACTAGAAGTTGTGTTTTGTTTGTATTAATTGTAAGACTGTTTTTTTTAACTTTATGTTTATTGAAGTATCAATACACATACAGTACATAATCCAGACATAGATCACAGCGAATCTAAAAAATAACATTGAGGGCACCACTCCTCTTAATACACACACAAGAATTCAAAGTCTTATGTCATGAGATATGTTATTGAGAGGACAATAGCTACTATATACTTTAATATAGTCCATAATATTTAAAACAAAACTGCTGTGTAAGTGAGTCCATGAGCATAGAAACATAGACTTTGACGGCAGATAAGGACCACTTGGCCCACCCAGTCTGCCCATTTCCCTTCCTATTGGATAACCTGCAGATTCTAGTTAACCAACAGCCTACTTCCTGCAACCCCCCACTACAATTGCCTTATGTCTTTCCCTTGCATATTTGAATTCCCCCACTGTTTTAGACCCAACAACCTCCCCAGGAAGGCGGTTCCATGCATCCACCACTCTCTCCGTGAAAAAAATTTCCTCACATTACCCCTGAGTCGTCCCCCCTCTATCTTTAAATTGTGCCCCCTTGTTCTTACACATCTCTTTTTCTGAAAGATGCTACCCGCCTGGACTTTGTTGATTCCTTGAGGAACTTGAAGTTTCTATCATGTCCCCCTGTCCCTCCTTTCATCAAGGGTATACATTTTAAGCTCTCTCAGTCTCTCTTCATATGGTTTCTGATGCAGACCCTGCACCATTTTAGTTGCCCTCCTCTGGACTGCTTCCATCCTGCCTATGTCCTTGCGTAGATGGGGTCTCCAAAACTGCACACAGTATTCCAGATGGGGTCTCACCAACTGTCTTTACAGAGGGATGACCACTTCCCTTTTTCTACTTGTGATGCCCCTTCCCAAGCATCCCAGTATCCCCCTGACTCTCCTTACTGACTTCTTACATTGCTTACCCAACTTTTGGTCATCTGATATGACTACCCCAAGTCCCTTTCCATTTTTGTTGTTGTTAGTACCTCCCCTGCTATTGTGTACTCTTCTCCAGGGTTTTTGTTTCCCAGGTGCATTACTTTGCACTTCTTTGCATTGAATCTAAGTTGCCATATGTCTGACCATTCCTCCAACCTTGCCAAGTCCCTTCTCATCCTTTCTAACCCCCTTGTGTATCAACTCTGTTACAGATCTTTGTGTCATCTGCAAAGAGGCATACCTTTCCCTCCAGACCCTCTGCAATGTCACCTATAAAGATGTTAAAGAGTACTGGACCCAGTACTGAGCCCTGAGGTACTCCACTAGTAACCCCCCTTTCTTTGGAATGTGTTCCATTCACTATTACCTGCTGTGTCCTGTTGTGCAGCCAGTTTGCTACCCAGGCTACCACCCTGGAACCCACTCCCAGGCTGGCTAACTTGATTATTAGTCTTTTGTGCGGGACTGTGTCAAATGCCTTACTAAAGTCTAGGTAGGCCATATCCACAGCCCCTCCTGGTCTATTACTTTGGTCACCCAGTCAAAGAAATCAATTAGATTCATCTGACATGACCTTCCTGCTGTGAATCCATGCTGCTTTGGGTCCTGTGCCCTCTGGCCTCCAAGTACTCAACGATTCTTTCTTTCAGAAGTGATTCTATCATTTTCCCTACCACTGAGGTCAAACTTACAGGTCTGTAGTTTCCTGCTTCTACCTTGCTCCCACTTTTGTGAAGGGGAATCACATCTGCCCTCCTCCAGTCCTCAGGTTCCACCCCATCCTCCCATGATTTGTTAAAAAGTGTGGTCAGTGGTGGCACTAGGTCCTCCCTTAGTTCTTTTAGGATTCTTGGGTGAATTCCATCAGGCCCCATTGCTTTGTCCAACTTGAGTTTTAGGAGTTCTTTCAGGACTCTTCCTTCTGTAAATGAACTGGTGTCAACCCCCCTACCCAGAGTGCTTCCATTGTCTGGCATGGCTTTTATTGATTAGAAAGCAATAAGGTCCAAGAAAGTCTATTCCTCCAACAAGTGGTGGAGAGAGAGAGATATGCCATGCACAAAACATAGCTGCCCACACTATACAGTATGTGGAATTAGAATAGATTAAGCCCTACATTGCTCTATAGGCATAAACAGATCAGGTGCATTTAGGCACAGTTTTAAATTAAGGGATAAGAAGATAAATCTGAAACAGCACAATTGCAAACAAGGACACAGTACATTGAATGAAGCAACATTAGTGCAGAACCCCCCCAAAACCGGGGAGAGAGAAATGCAAAATAAAAGAGAAAAATAATAAATGTCTCAAAAGTCACATCAATTCAGCTGTTCTGCCACTTGACTAGCTGGTAACAATGTCATTGTAAAAGTTCAATAAAGAGAACAGGAAACAAACAGCAGTATAACCCAAGCAGCTCCATTTGGAGAATGGGGAAATACTTAATGAAAGGCGTAAGTAGAAGGCTAGATTAATCAGGGAGGCTCATCGGAGTTGGAATCCTGGTCAGCTGCTCTGGCTGGTGGATGACTGGCATGTTTGTGAGCCCACTTCAAGGTGTCCGCTGGGTCTGTAAAAATATAAACCTTGCTTTAATAAACAAGACTAAGTCAATCAGGGAACACCACACCATGTGGTATATTCGCTTCCCTCAACATGGCATGAACTCCGTCAAAATGCTTCTTTTGTCGAGTATTAAAGCTAAGGTCTGGATAAATTCATACCTGCTGCCCATCATACAATAAAATCTTAGTCTGTCTGGCAAGTGCTAGGATGAAGTCCCTTGTGCCAACTCCATCTGTAATTGCCACAATAGATTGTGAAGCCTCTGGATTATCCTGTCTCCCTTGGGGGGGGGGTCACTCGATAAGCTTTCTGTAACACAATCGGGTGATTATTTGCCTCTACCCCAAGTTGATGTTTGAGCCAGTCCCATAGGAAAAGTAACAGGTGATCTCCTCTGATCCCTCTGGCATACCAATTATACACAGAATGGGTATGATTCTCAAGGGACTCCAGACGAGAGAGTAAGTGATGATTTTCTTTAATTACAGTTGACACTGCTCCAATAGCGGCATCAGAATGTTTAGTGGCTTACTGGGTCTCAGTTTTAATAGAGTTCATTGACGTCTTCAACGCCACTACCCTGTTCATCAAGGTGTCAGATTTGTCTGCTAAGCCATTGACTACCAAAATTAATTTATTGATTTTGTGTCCCAAGCTCTGAAGAGTTTCTTCTCCTGAAGTTTCCCCTGTGATGGGCAATTTGCTCGTGGTTGACCGCATTGGCAATGGTGTTGGAAAAATTTTACTTCTGGCCCCTTCATTTTGCGACTTTTCTTTCTGAGATTTCCCCATCTTAGAAAGGAGACCTTCAGACATGGAGCAATGTTCAAAAGTACCATCTGTGCACCCCAAAAAATAAAGTTTGAACACCATTAAGAAGAGCAATATACAGAGCTTGAATCTAAGGTAGCCATCTTGCTTGGGCTCCACAGCACCCCTCCCATTGTAAGAAAGTTTTGATTACAAAGTTGTACAAATGTGTCTAGTTTCCTTTGGAGGCCCTATAAGGGCATGGAAATCAATACAACATTGTCCATGTAAGTGAGCAAAAGGATTTAGTTGATGTTACCATAGGAGAATGGCATGTTTTACCTTCCAGCTGATTGATAACTCTATTTCAATATAAACTGAATAGTAATTGGGCCATAATGCATCCCTGTCATACTCCAATATTGGTCTTTATTTTTATTGTTAGGCTACCTGTCAGATTATACTGTACTTTTGACCAAGTGTGGTCATGTAGTTCAATGATGATATTTAACAAGTTTTCTTAAATTCCCAGTTTTTTGTAAACCATTCCATAAGGTTTTCCTACTAATATTATCAAATGCTATCTTCAAGTCAGTGAAGCAGCAAAATAATTTACATTTGCACATTACTACATATTTATCCAAATTAGCCCAAACAGAACAATGTTGCATTGTAAATCTATTACTTCTAAATCCATTTTGATATTCTACCAA
The DNA here is from genome assembly GCA_016271365.2 of Neoceratodus forsteri. Taxonomy (NCBI): domain Eukaryota; kingdom Metazoa; phylum Chordata; order Ceratodontiformes; family Ceratodontidae; genus Neoceratodus; species Neoceratodus forsteri. The sequence goes on from CM057450.1 coordinate 1,554,565,289, forward strand.
ATATGATTTCCATCTGCCAACTCTTATAGCCTATCCAATAATAGCCTTGATAAGAGTTTCTAGTGATGTCAATTAGGCTTATAGGGCACTACAGTGCAGGATCACTTAAATTACCCTTTTTGTGCATAGGGAAATTGATGTTACCTTGCCAAGATTCAGGGATAACTGTATTCTGAATTATAAAATAAAAAATTGGTAGCCACCATTCCTTGTGAAATTTTGTAACATTTGCAGTCATTTTATCTGGTCCCACGGCTTTGTTGTACTTGGTTTTAGTGAGCACTTTAATTATATCTGAGTTGGTTTTATAAAAAGGACAAGGCTTGTAATACTGTATGTGTTTATTTTGCCTTGTAAAGTGTTTGCAATATCATACCTATGCTCTTCTTCCTCATCATAGTATGCTTTGAAGAAATGAGCAACCCATGCATTGGACTGGATGTAATGATCTAGAGATCTTGAATATGAACTCGTGCTCTTGGCTACCAGCATCCAAAAAGTCTTGATATCTCTCTCAAGTACTGCATTTTTCAGGTTTAGCCATAACAATTCTTGATATAACCTTTTCTCCTTATTTATTAGATCATCGGTTTATAGACCTTTGAGTCAAAGACTCATTTACAAAGGCACCTTGTCAAGACAGCAATGCATCACAGCAAACAAAACAGTACAGTACATAACGCTTAGATTAAAAAAGCAACCAGTGTTACAGGAATTCACTGGTGGTACCAGCTTGGTAATAGGTAGATCATAGTAGTCATAATACAGGTACATGAGTACCACATCAGGTAGCAACCAGAGATATTTTATTACATTAGTCAGCAGATGTTGCCTGAGACCCAGGCATGTGCAGCAAAAGTAGACAGGGCAAACCCAGTCTAGGGGTGAGGGTAAGGGGCAGGTGGGGGATTATGTGCAGTCGCAGCAGCGAGTGCTTGTCAGATGGCTTCTGAGGGAGACCTTAAAAGGACCAGGCTTAGTGGAGTCAGCTATGTTGACTGGAAGAGAATTAAACCAGGAGGGAGCCAGATAGAAAAAGGATCTCTGTGCCATAGAGGTCCTTACCCTGGTGACAATAAGGGAGGTTTTGACAGTGCTGTGGGTGGAAACTGAGGGGGAGGCACGCTGCAGGGAGGTGGTGACCCCAGTGGGGAAGAGCCCTAGCAGGGTCTTTTTTAAAGAAGGCAGGTTTGGAAGTGAAGTCTTTCTTCAAGGTTGAGCAAGTTGGTGGTAGAGGACAGCAGGCATGTATGGGTGTGCCTAGAGGCTCCCAGCATTAGCCTGCAGGCCTTGTTTATAGAGAGCTGGATTCTTGCAAGTGCAGTGTTGTCAGCTGCAACATAAATGGGCAGCCCATCGTCAATTAGCGACAGGACAGAGGAGATGGTTGCCAATCTAAGAGCCTCTTGTGGTAGGCAGTCCCTATGGTGGTATAACAGTCCAGTGCTGACATTGGTGGTAGCAGAAAGGGCATTGATATAGGAATGGAAGGAGAGTGCTGAATCAAAGGTAATACCCAGATACTTGTAGGAGGAAACCTGCTCAATGGGGTTTAGTGTGCTAGGCAGCATCACGAGAGGGGCACCACTGGCTTTGCTTTGGTGATGCAAGAAGAGCATAGCTTTGGTCTTTTTTAGGTTCAGAACTAGACTTCGTGATGTGAACCAATGCTCAGCTCTATCAAAAGCTTGTTGGAGGGTGGCCTGGAGTGTGTTGGGGTTGGGGTCAGAGGTGAAGAGCACAGCGTCATCCGCGTAGAGGAGGATCTTACTTGGGCAGGCCAAGGGGAGGGAGTTGAGGTAGAGACCGAAGAGGAGAGGGCCTAAAAGGGAGCTCTGGGGAACAAAAGAGCGGACAGATCATATGTAAGATAGGGTGCTACAGATTTTTACACACTGAGTTTTGGCAGAGAGGTAGCTGGTGAACCATGCAAGGGGGGCCCGGGGAGAAACCAAGGCATTTGAGGGAGTCAAGCAGGAGGGGATGGCAAACCATGTCAAAGGCCTTGGAGAGGTCAATGAACACAGCACCGGCAGGACTTCTGGCATCAAGAGCAGAGTGTAGGAAGTTAGAGAATTCAAGTAGCGTGGTTGTGGTGCTGTGACCTGCATGAAAGTCATGCTGTTCAGGGCACAGGATATTGTGCATGGCTGGGTATTCGGCAAGCTGGTTGGCAACTACTTTTTCAAGGGCCTTAGAGAGTGGGGGGAGGATGGAGATAGGTCGATAGTTCCCGGGTTGCTCAATCACTGCTCTTTAGGAAGAGAGTGATGATGGCAGTTTTCATGTGCTGCGGAACTGCCCCAGGCACAGACAGTGGTTGAGTAGCTCAGTATGCGGGACCAGGATAACATCCAACATCAGACGAAGTAGCTTAGTGTCCAGTAGGTCGGTGCTGGGGTTGTTACTACTAACGGCTTTTTGCAGAAGGTGTCTAGCCTCCTGCGGGGAGATGTTATGCAGATAGAAAGGAGGTCTCTGGAGAGTGGGCAGGGGTGCTACTGGGATGGGGTCAAAGAAGTTACTGGGCAGGACTGAACTCAGGGTCTGAGAAAGTGTGGTTTAGGCAGTCTGCAATGCCAAGGGGGTCAGAACAGACAGTTTCATTAAAGGAGAGTTGAGAGGTGAGGTGGGGAGCGGGATTTCCCATTCAGCTCTTTTACAGTATCCCAAAAGTTCATAGCTGACCCCCAGGAGGAGACAAGAGTGGATTGGTAGTACTAGGCTTTGGCCTGACGAATGGCCCAAGTAGACTTATTGCACTCAGCATTGTACACTTGCCTATCAGCTGGCTTGCCAGATTCCGTGCCAATGTGCCATAGATTGTCTCTCATTTTAAGTTTGTGAAGGAGGGAGGGGGTAACCCAGGGTGTGCTTTGCTTTTTGGTGCGATTTCTAGTGAAGAGGGCATAGAGGTCACAGGCAGTGTTTAAAGTACGAGTGAACAAATCCAATGCCTCATCTATGTACGGTGCAAGCCTGACTGCAGACCAATCCAGTTGTGAGAGGTACAGTTTAAGGCTATGCAAGCCACCTGGGAGTAGGCAACGTCGCTGGGTGGTTTGTGGTGCAGGTTTGCTGTTGGTAGCGGACCAAGAGAATACGACCGGGGAGTGGTCACTAAGTGAGTTGGGAAGTACACTGATATCGAGCACCCTCTGGGGGTGGTTGGTAATGGTGATGTCCAGGAGGGTGCTGGTGCCAGTAGAGGGGTTGAATCTAGTTGGGGTGATGACAAGCTGAGACATGTCAAGGGAGGCAAAGATATCTCTGGTTTGGGAGGCTGTGGCAGAGAGCCAGTTGATATTCAGGTCACCAACAATTATCTGGGCCGGTTTGGGTGGTAGGCCATAGAGGTAGGCAGCAAGCACCTGAATGGCGAGGTCTTGCTTTTTGGAGGGAATATAGGCAACGGTGAGAAAGAGTGGGCCCTTACCAGGGTTGGGGGAGATTTTTAGCATGAGGGCTTGCACCCCGTTATCAAGCTTGGGTGGTGGAAGTGCATGTCCAGGAGGGAGTCACGCATGTAGACAGCACAACCACCTCCACGCTTACCCACCCAATCTTTCCTGGAAAGGATGTAACCAGGGAAGGAGACGAAGGAGTCAGGGGTGGATTTGGATAGCCAGGTTTCGATGAGTGCAACAATGTCTGGTTGGTGCTGAGTAACCTAGCATTGGAATGCAGCAACCTTCTTAAGGAGGCTGCAAATATTCATGGAAGCTATGCAGAGACCTTGAGTCTGGGCAGGCTTGTTCATAAGGTTGGGCACGGGGCCAGGGTTTGGATGAATGTTACCTGATAGAAGCAAAAGGAGGGTGATTTGGAGCACCAAAGTGTGGTAGTGATTGTGGCATCTCCCCTTGCAACTGGACACGGGGCTGGGTGCTGGGGTGCAAGGGGTGGGTAGAGTACGATGGGTGGGAAAGGCATAGAGGAGAAGAGACCAAGGTATGAATGGGAAGTAATAGGTAGCAGGGGTGGAAGAGTGGGGGGGTACCAAGGGGAGGAGGTGGTCGAGCATCAGGGGGTCTGGTAGAGGTGTTGTAGATAAGGGGGGGTACTTGGGGTAGAGGGTGATGGTCCTAAATGAGGTGGGGCTGGTGTAGGAAGTAGGAGGAGGGCCATAGTCAGTGTCAATGCACTTGATCCCGGATGCATTGAGGACAATAAGTTAAATTTGAGCATGAGAAGGGATCACCCCTTTAAGAAGTTACAGGAAGGAAAGCCCCTTTAAGGAGTTGCTCTAATTGACTAGTGTGAGAACTTGGTGTGGGGATCACTGGGGAAGTGTATTTAATAAAGGAGGGAGGAGGGGGTTGGCGAAGAAACTGTCCAGAGAGCAGTACAGCAAGGCAGTGGCCAAGCTGTGTTTTGAAAAAGGTGCCTTGGGTGCTTGCTTTCTCAATGGGGATCTGCAGCATCCAATTGGGAAGCGGCTAAAGTCCCCAGGAGCCAGTCCAATTACGGGGATTGAAGCCTGACAACTCAGAGATAGAAGCTGACCAGTCACACCTGCTTTCCTTGGTCAAGGGGTGGCGGGCTGGATGCAGAGGTCCGGCCGCCGGCAGATAGCAGCGCCAGGGCCACTTGGCTGAAGTGGAGAGCCTGGTTTGGGCTTGTGGCTAAAACAGAGTGGGGAAAAAAAGGTGGGCCTTTAGTTATAAAGTCAAAGACAAAGCTCAAGTAAATTGGTGGGAGGGCCCTGGGCAATTTAGTGCTCAGGGCAGAAGCAGGTGCAAATATTGGAGAGAAATGGTTCGTGCAGAGAGGTCCTTCTTAATGGCTTGTACATATAATGTTTTCTGTTTATTGGGTTCAATAAGATTTTGTTTGGATTTGGCTAACCTTACTTTCCTGATTAATGTGTTTTATTTATTTTTTTTCTTTTTTACAGGTATCATTGAACCATGCCAATATATGGTTAATGTTCTTGTTTTCAACATAAAGCAGTGGAGAAATTAACTGGATTAAAGTTTCAAAGCAATTAATGGGAGATAAAGTATTAGTTCTTCTTAGATCATTATTTAAAATTTCTTCCTTTAGCTCTTACAGTCTTGAAAAACAAAAAGATAGCCTTTATGTTGTTAATATTAGATTCTGTCCATTTAATTCTTTTGAGATTCATAACTTCAATATTATGATTGGCTATGGATGGATTTTCCCTTTCAATTAATGGGTGGCTTAATGTTAATTGGATTGGAAGATGGGAAGAATCAGGTTGCTCTATAATTTTTAGATCAATAACTTTGTCTTGTACCATCATAGTCCTTCCCAAACTGGATAAGGACCCCACTGTGTGTGCATCCTTCCGCCCATTCTCACTGCTCACAGCTGATTACAAAATCTTAGCTAGGGTGCTGGCTGCACGCTTGGAAGCTGTACTCCCCTCACTGATCCATATGGACCAGTCAGAGTTCGTACAAGGTAGACAGGGGAAACATAATATTAGAAGAACATTAAATGTCATTCAAAGCTGGGGCAGAATGGCTACTAGACATGGTGCTGCAGTCTTGGCACTCGATGCAGTGAAGGCCTTTGACAGGGTTGAATGGGACTACATGTTTGAGACCCTTAGGCAGCAGGGGCTAGGCCCAGGGCTCATAAAATGGATAAAGACCTTGTATACCACACTGAATGCCCAACTACTAGTAAATGTGGTCCTAACTGAACCCTTTTCCTTGAGTAGAGGAACCAGACAGGGATGAACCCTCTCCCCAATCTTGTACGTGCTTGCATTAGAACCTCTAGCTGCTGCTATCAGGAATCACAAGGAGATACAGGGCTTCGATGGGGGGAGATAGAGAGCACAAAGTAGATTGTCTGCTGATGATTTATTACTCTACTTGTACAAACCAGCCAGAGACCTACCCATAGTGCATGCACTACTAAAAGAGTACGGTTCCTTGTCTGGACACAAGGTGAACTGGACGAAGAGTGAACTTCTTCCTATAGGTCAACTAAATAGACCCCAGCTGTCACAGGCACTGGGAGTCCTGATAATGGTTAGTAAATTAAAATACTTAGGCATCTATCTGACAGTGAAATTAGGATCCCTGTATGCCATTAATTACAATCCCTTAATGAAAAAACTTATAGAGTACTGGGAGAGATGGCTACACCTACCCCTGACCCTTATAGGGAGAATAAATATAATCAAAATGATGGTCCTCCCTAGGTGTCTTTACCTCTATCAGTCCTTGTCTATCAGTGTGCCAACACTGCACTTCAGACAAATAAACACAATTTTGCATGGTTTTCTATGGAAGGGGAGGGCTGACAGGATTTGAAGAACAATCCTCCAATTGCCCCCCAGATGGGGTGGTTTATGTCTCCCCAATTTTCAGCTGTACTACCGGTTGGCACATTTGGCTTTTCTCCCTGGGGGCTTGGGGCATATAGAACCCGCGTGGTTGGCCATAGAGGAGGAGGAGGAGGAGGAGGAGCAGCTGGGGAATCGCTATGGTTCCAATTTATGTCCAGAGGATTGGGAAGGGACCTTAATCCAAGAACAGTGAACCCCTGCACTCTCACAACAATAAAGACATGGAAAGTGACACATAACAAGCTGGCGTGCAGGCAGCTAAAGTCGCCATATACTGACCTGGTCATAGCTATGTGAGACAAGGGAACATATACAGTACAAATGCACCAGAGACTGAGACAGTGGAAAAATAAGGGACTGGAGTATGTCCTTCAAATGTATGAAGGGGGAAGAATGCTAGAATTCACTGAGGTAAAAGCAAAATGGCTTATAGACCCTGGGGATTTTTTAATCTATCATACGACCAGGCATAGACTGGGTGATTTCCTGGGAATAATGGGAGGGCTTTAAGCCGAGGTTCGATGGGCAGAGCAACACGTCACTCCCCCATCGAGCTTAAAAGGTCATAACATCCTGGGCCTCGCTAGGATTCTTTTTCATTGGAGCCAGAAGCACTGCTCCTCATTCCTGCATTCCGTCTCTTCCTCATTTCGTCTTTTGCTGCACCTCCGGCTGCCCACTCCTCTCCCTTCCTGGACACCTATCATCTGGCTTGCTCATTTCGACAGCCGCTCACTACGCAGTTCTCTACCCCCAACACCTGTCCCGTGGTTCATCTTTCATGTGGCCGCTGGCTTTGATCTCTTGCTCTAGCTCTCCTCACACTGCTGGCTCCCTGTTCCTGCTCCCTGTTCCTTCCTTTGGTCCCTCTCAGCTGTGGCTTATCCCGGCTTCCCCTAGCATTTGTTTTCCTTTCTCTCCATCGGTGGGCGCTTGTTCTAACATGCCCCGCAGCATTTCCCGGTTCCAGAACCTCCTCCCCTGCATCTCAGCATCCGTCTGGTTCCTGCAGCTCTATCGCTCTGGCTGTTTGTCCATCTCCTCCTCTATAGACTGGGGCTTTCTGCCTGAATAGCCTGGTCGGCTTTCATTTCTTTCTTGCTTCTGCTTGTTCTCTAGTCTGGTACTCGTCTTATGGTCGCACCACGCCACACGCCATCTGTCTCTTGGCAGCTTCTCCTTCTTGCTGGGTGCGTTTCCCTGCTTCTTTGTCTCAGGATATCAGGTAAGCCTCGCATTTCTGTTCATTGTTGCCTGTTTGCTATATGTCCCCCTGCCCTTCTCACTTGACACTATGGTGCACTGCTTTATTTTTTATTTCATCTGCTACCAGAGAGAGTATGTAGCACTGCCAGTGCCTGACAATCTTTCAAAGTTATGCATTTATGTATTCCCATTGTGGTGTGTCTCCTATATGTTCTATACTGACCGGAAGCTAATACTACTGTTAACAATCCCTAACTTCCTTTCTTTTCAGCAGTGATTTTATGTTTCCACTGGGACATCATATTCAACACTTGAATTGTATTTTGCTGTGTTCCTCCTGGACAACATTTCAGTGTTTCTGTGGGGACATTGTATTTAAACTGTTAAAATTGTTACCTCTGGTTATTATGATTCTCTGTGCTTGTATTTCTTGCTCGTCGGGCTCTTTCCTAGTGGGCACCCCCACGCCTATGGATGTTCTTGGTCCTCCTTGTATGTAGCGAGCCTTTCTTCCCTTCCTTGCAAGGTATATCAGATTGGTGCCTCCTCTTACCTTGCAGGGTGCACTGCTCCTGGGTTGCTGGCCTCGGCTAGCTCGCTGTCAGTGTTTTCTTTTTTGGGGTTTTCTGCCCTACCAATACTCCTTCCTCTCATTGCCTACTGGGGTTCCTGCCTATCTCTACCAGCTCTCTAGGCTTCAATTCATTCGTACTGTCATGTCTCATATTCCATACTTCCAACGTTCATTTCTCCTACTCAAGCATACCTTCTCTGGTCCCTGCTACCTCGACTCGACTTGCTCCTCCAACCCTCCTATAGGTATAGTCCACCACATTGACTACTCATGCTTTAGCGTGCCCTCGTTCTCCTCCCTCTCCTCAGCTCTCTCGACAAACAATCTGCTTTCGTTATTCTTTTGGGCATACCTATCCTCGTTCCTATGCCCTCTCATTGAACCATGGCCTTCCTGCTACATCTATTCAGGTTCCTGACTACCGTCTTCCATCCCTGCTACCTCGATTTGACTCTATCTCCACTCAAGCACCATGCCTTCCTGTCCATCACCCTTTGCTAAGGGCTGGCTGAAGGCACTCCACCATCATTCAAGTTTCTTTTTCAAGTTCCTTTCTGAATCTTCCTCCTTTCGAGGAGCCTGCTTAATCACATTCATTCATTTCCTCATTTTGCCTTCCTTTTCTGAGCACCTTTTCTAGTACCAGCCATCATGGCTTCACTCCACTCTTAGCTTCCCTCTTCATGTTCCCTATTCGATCTGTGCTTTCTTTTGGGGAGTTTCCCTATTCCGTTATCATCCTCCCTACTCTTATCCCTTTCATTATCGAACCCTTCTCTTTAACGACACTCATCGACCATGACATCAGGATCTAATCGTTCACATCACATAATTATGCCTTATCAGCCTCAGTGTCTACTTACTCACCTCGCTCAATCAATCATACCTCTCATTGGATCTTATGCTACCTCATTGACCTGCCTTCCTCCTGCAGTGATCATCACCATCAGTGTTCATTGTTGCCTGCCTCTTCAACCTCAGTGTCTGCTCACTCTCATCACTCAATGAAGCCAGTATGCATTATCCTCAGTGTCCTCATCAGCACATCTGGAATCTTCTCGTGAGCACATATGGATAACCCTTGCTCCTCTGATCTACTATCTCGCATCGACTACTCGAGCATATCCTCCTTGGGCCCCTGCTGCCTCATGTTCCTTCTTTAATCTGTGCTTCTTTGGAGTTTTTCCCTATCCCATCATCATCCTACCTACTTATATCCCTCATCTATGAACCATTCTCTTTACCGACCTACGTCCTCAAATCAAACATCGTCAGCCTGGAGGGAAGGCGACTTCGGCCTTGGATCCCCAGAGGTTTCCTCCTCAAAGGGTTTTTTTCCTGTCCTCCATGCCAATGGTCATAATATTAGTTAGATTTAGCACTTTCTTCACATTAGTTAGTTAGGTTCCGCTGTTGGATGGAGGCAGACGGTGGCCCCAGCTTTCCCCTCTCTCCTTAGGAAGTTAGCCCTTCTCTTCACAGAATTCAGTCATCATCCTCGCCTCTACAAAGGTTGACATCTTTGGGTATTCTTTCTGGGCTTCTTCCTAACCTACCTTTAACCAATGCATTAATTCCCAGCACCTATAGAGGGGAACCCTCCTCTAGGGTTCCTTGCGTTGTACCCCTACAGGGTGGTAAATCCCATGGATAGAGAGGTGGAAAGCCACAAAGCAAATCAAGTTACACAAGCATCATCTCATATTATCTCATCCAGTTGCATAAGCACATCGAATGGGAGGACTTTTAAGCCCGAGGAGTTCGATAAATACATCCTCCCATCGAGGCTTAAAAGGTCACAACATCCTGGGCCTCGCCAGGATTCTTTTTCATTGCCCACCATCCACCCCTCCTCCTCCAGCAGCTTGTCTCCCTTCCCGGTTGAGTTCTTCCTAACCTACCTTTAGCCGACACATTAATTCCCGGCACCTGTAGGGGGGGAACCCTCCTCTAGGGTTCCTTGCATCGTACTCCTACAGGGTGGTATATCCCACGGATAGAGAGGTGGAAAGCCACAAAGCAAATCAAGTTACACAAGCATCATCTCATATTATCTAATCCAGTTGCGTAAGCACATCGAACAGAAGGTTGGTCAACACCAACATCACTGGAGGAGGGGCTGTACAACCCATAACCTGGTACTAAACCTTTGTCCTTGCCATTAAGGCAGAAATGGCAGCAAGATCTGGGTATATCAATAGATGAACATTTATTTATTTATTTATTGAGTAGTTCGGAAAGACCTTTGAGTGTGAGCTCTTTTACGAAAGTTCCACATCAGAGTAGACAGCAAGAACAGTATACAATACAATAGAGCAGTTACAATTACATGAGCAGTAGGCATATGAACAATAGGTACATGAACGTCATACAACAATAGTGGAGCAATTACAATTTGAATACAGTACTGCGGCCATTTCATTGCCCAAGATAAATCTCCAATCAATTTAACACAAAACATATAGTAATAATGTCTAAAATAGTTGCAAGGGTTTGATATTGCATCAGAGAGAGAGAAAATGGGGTAGCGGTGGTAGGAGGGGAGAGGGGGAAGCAGCCCCATGGGGCCTTGTCGATAATAGGGGTGGTTATATGGGAGGTTAGGGTGCAGTGGAAAGGTGAGAGAGTGGGGCAAGGTAATACTGTGAGGAAAAAAGCATGAATAGTGCAGGGAGTGGACAGGCTTTGCTAGGTTAATTGTGCAAACGTGGGGTAGGCGAAGGGGCGGGGGAAGGGCAGTGCCAGAAGTGCAGCAAAGGACTGCTTGCTATGGGTAGACCATGGCTCGGATGGGGGGTGAGGTACATTAAAACCTGCTGGGTGCTTACATAAGGGCAGAGCAATGGGGGGTCGGCCTTAGAGGCAGGTGCATTTTGAGATTGTTATTAGGTGCTGTTTGAGGCCAGTTTTGAATTGAGTCAGGCTGTTAGAAGCCAGGAGGTGTACAGGTAGTTCATTCATCCACAGGGGGGCCTGATAGGAGAAGACGTGTTGCCCTAGCTAGGTGCGGTGGAAGGGGATGGACAATGCCCCTCTCGTCCTCCTCCTAGTGATATGTGCTGAGATGGAGGCCTCGAAAAGATTGTCTACACAGGGTGGGGTTTTGCCCAATTGTGCCTTCTTCACCAGAAGGCACATTTGGAACTTGATCCTGTTCCTTAATGTGAGCCAATTAGTCCGCTCATACAGAGTACAGGTATGAGTGCAGCGATCTGCATCCAGGGTGAGGCAACATACCTTATTGAGCACAGTTTGAACCCTCTTAAGCACTGTATCTGAGGCAGCCCCATAAACCACCAGCCCATAGTCAATTGTAAATAGTATGGAGCTGGAGACTGAGAGGCTGAGTGCCTCTGGAATGAGGAATTTCCTATGCCTATAGAGAACCCCTATCTTGGTGTTAACTGACCTGACGAGAGTCTCGATGTGGTGCGTGAATGTGAGGGTGTCATAAGTGGTGACCCCCCAGGTACTTAAACAGGTGCACTTGTTCAAGTGGTTCACTACATGTGTTGGAGATGATGAGGGTGGATATAAGCATGGCCTTGGTCTTTTTGTAGTTTAGTAGCAGTTTGTTCCTACAGAACCATCCTTTGAGTTTAGTGAAGGAGTTCTGAAATTTGGATTGGAGGGCTCCCTGGGAGGTGTTTATGCTCAGAAGCATGACATCATCTGTATAAAGGATAAGTTTAGTGTCACAGGCTGTGGGAAGGTCATTTAAGAGGAGGCTGAAAAGCAGGGGTCCCAGAATTGACCCCTGAGTGACCCCTAAGGACACCTCTCTGGTGCTGGATATTGTCTGCCCAATTTGACATGTTGGCTCCTTTGTGTCATGTAGTCTTTGAACCAGCATAAAGCGTTGGGTGCTATACCCAAGTTATGCAGTTGGGACAGCAGTAGAGGGTGGCTGACAGTGTCAAAGGCTTTGGTGAGGTCTATGAAGACTGACCCCACCATTTGCCTTCATCCAGTGCCTTGTGTGCATAGTCCGTGTAGTCCAGCAGTGTCGTGGTGGTACTGTGATTTTGTCTGAAGCCACGCTGGTTTGGGCATAGCAGATTGTATTTATTGAGGTAGTCTATGAGTTGGCCCACCACAATCTTTTCCAGTGCCTTGGATAGCGGGGAGAGGATCGAGATAGGCCTGTAGTTAGTTACCAGTCAAACTATAGGTACGGCTAGAGCCCCTGCTACACCAGGGATCATACAGAAGGACATTAAACTAGTTAAACTTTCTAGTTCTGACGATATTGAAGCATTTCTAATGACATTCGAGAGGGTAGCAACTGCCTGTATGTGGCCCAGAGATCAATGGGTCATCCGCTTGGCTCCCTATTTAACGGGAAAAGCCCAGTTGGCGTATAGCCATGTTGAAACTGCCTATATTAATGACTATGGACATGTAAAACAGACCATCCTCAAGAGGTATGACATTAGTACCAAAACATATAGACAGTGATTCAGAACCTTGAAGTTCCATGCTGCTGACAACCCCCAGGACGTATATACTCAACTGAAAGACTTAAATATAAAATGGTTACAACCAGATACACGGACAATAGAGCAGATTTTGGAAGTTATCGTTTTGGAACAATTTATAAATATACTTCCACAAGATGTACAGTTATGGGTGAAAGAACATTGCCCAGAGACAGCAGAAGTAGCTATAAGATTGGCAGAGGATTATATAGCTGCAAGACCTCACAGAACTCGTCCCATTAGAAGTTCTTGGATACCTCCACCCATGGTAAGACCACCTTCTCATACTTCTTTACCCCATATTACAGACAGTAATACCCTTGGGACTAAATTAAGTCATAAACCTGTAAAAGTATATAAACCAGATATTGTGTGCCATAAATGCAACACAAAAGGGCACATAGCAAGATTCTGCCCTAAAAAGACATTAGAAGATGTGCATTTGGCTCTAACTAATTGGGGGCATTGTGTAAGACCAGTAAAGATTGGAAAAAAGGTGGTAACAGGACTTATAGACTCTGGCAGCAAGCAAACTTTAGTTCATGCTTCAGTCCTGGATACCAGTGTAAAATCAGAAGGATCTACAACTGGTGTCATATGCATACATGGGGACGTACATCATTACCCATTAGAAGAGACAGTTGTACAAGTGGATGGACACAGCCAGAGAATGAAAGTGGGGGTGGTTCCTCAGCTCCCTGTTCCAGTTATTATTGGACATGATTTTGAAGATTTTGAAGCTTTATTAGCAACCAATCTTACTGCTATAACAACTAGAGCACAGTCTAGGAATGAAGAAATGTTGGGACACACATTTCCTTTTGAAGAAAATCTTTTTGAAGTGTCTGGTAAGGATAGGAAGTTGAAAAACCAAAAAAGAAGAGAAAAACAACTGTGGACTAAAAATAAGTTAAATTCAGACTCTAAAAACAACCTGGACATAATTGTTGGGAAACATGAGTCGGCATTTAAAGAAGCACAAAAGAGTGATGTGTCGCTAACCCCATTTTTTTTACAGGTGGGACAGGAGGATAAGTCTAAGGGTCCTGTTTTTAGAATCATAAATGGATTGTTACATCGAGTCTGTAAGAATACACAAACTGGGGAGGTGGTCGAGCAGTTAATGGTACCTCAGCAATTTAGAGCCCAACTACTGGGACTAGCTCATGATATACCTATGGCCGGACATCTAGGAAGAGATCGGACATTAAATCGCCTCTTATACAGATTTTATTGGCCAGGTATACATGAGTAAGTCGCTGAATATTGTAGAAGTTGTGAGGCTTGTCAGAAGGTATCCAAAATTGGGTGACAAGATAAGGTACCTTTACTACCCATGCCACTAGTGTCTACCCCCTTTGAAAGAGTAGCCATGGACATAGTAGGTCCATTACCAAAAAGTTCGAAAGGTAATAGGTTCATATTAGTAGTTGTAGACTACGCTACAAAATATCCTGAGGCTATACCTTTAAGAACTATAACAGTCCAAAGGATAGCCAATGAGTTAGTAAAAATCTTTGTCGGGTAGGTATACCCAAAGAGATTTTAACAAATCGAGGTGCCAATTTTTGATCTGTACTGCTCAAACGGCTGTACCAGGCTTTAGGAATAGAAGCACTGTTTACAATGCCCTACCATCCACAAACCGATGGGCTGGTGGAGCGATTTAACCAGACCTTAAAGCAGATGCTAAAAAAATTCGTAACAGATGAGGGCAAGAAATGGGACACTTATCTTCCTTATCTTATGTTTGCGTATAGGGAGGTTCCCCAGGCATCTACAGGATTTTCCCCTTTTAAGTTATTATTTGGGCATAATCCAAGGGGACCTTTAGACATAGTTAAAGAAGAATGGAAGGAATCAAAAGATTCAAAAGGAACACTTTCCCTAGAGTTCTGGCAAAAGTTACGGGAGCGCCTAATGTCCTATGTTCAAAAGGCACATGGCAGTAGCTTACAACAACAAATAAAACAAAAGGTATATTATGACAAAGGCACAAGACAGAAAGAATTTAGTGAGGGAGATAAAGTTTTACTACTGTTACCATCCTCAGAACATAAGCTATTGATGAAATGGCAAGGCTCTTATGTTGTTACTCAGAGAACTGGTCCTGTGACCTATGAAATAGAGATACCCGGCAGTAAGGGTAAGAAACGTATATATCATGCTAACCTATTAAAAAACTGGGTAACACGGCCAAATTCCCTGACCAGTTATGTGCTCCCTGAGTCCAAAAATGAATTAGATATAGCATATCAACGTTTAGAGGGTACAGGGACAATGACAGACTTACTAATCAACCCTGAGTTGACGGCAATCCAAAAGATTGATTTAGAAAAATAATTATGTAAATTCAAAGACACATTCACAAGTATTCCTTGGAAGATTAGAAATGTTAGTCATCATATAAAGGTTACCAACAACCAACCACTTAGACAAAAGCCATACAGATTACCCAAGGATAAGACAAGATGTGATTCGAGAAGTGAGAAGGATGCATAAAATGGGAATCATTGAACCTTCTCATAGTGAGTGGTGTTTCCCAATGGTGGTAGTGGGTAAAAAGGAAGGGGGCATACGCATCTGTCTGGATTTCAGGAAATTAAACACTGTGTCCCAGTTTGACAGCTATCCAATGCCACGAATAGATGACATTGTGGATCATCTGGGTAGTGCCATGTATTTTAGCACCCTGGACTTGACCAAAGGGTATTGGCAAATTCCATTAGATACTGTTGATAAGGACAAGACTGCATTCAGTACGCCTATCGGTTTGTTTCATTTTACAGTCATGCCTTTTGGACTGCATGGAGCTCCTGCAACTTTTCAGAGAATGATGGATACCCTGCTAACCCCCCACACTAATTATAGTGCGGCCTACCTGGATGATGTTATCATTTTTAGTCCCTCTTGGGAGGAACATTTAAAACATCTGTCAGCAGTACTAACTGCAATCTCTGAGGCCGGCCTTACTATAAACCCACAGAAATGTACAATAGCCATGCAGGAAACTAAATATTTGGGTTTCCATATTGGTAAAGGGTGTATAAAGCCAGAGATAAATAAGGTTGCGGCAGTAGCACATAGCCCCACTCCCATTACAAAGAAAGATGTATGATCTTTTTTGGGACTAGCTAGCTACTATCGCAGATTTATCCCCAATTTTTCAACATTAACAGGCCCCCTGACAGAGCTAACAAAGAAAAGGAACCCTGAAAAGGTCAGATGGACTGAAGAATGCAAAGAGGCATTCCAGTCAATTAAAGCTAGCTGATGTTCCTCCCCTGTATTATGCACTCCTGATTTTTCACAAACATTTATCTTGCAGACTGATGCATCACAGTATGATATTGGGGCTGTATTAACACAGATTGTGAATGAGGAGGAGCACCCTATAATTTATATTAGTAGGAAGCTCCATGAAAGAGAAACTCACTATTCTGTAATTGAGAAGGAATGTCTAGCCATCAAATGGGCCATAGAGGCCCTTCGTTTTTATCTATGGGGTGTGGAATTTGAACTATAAACTGACCATAATCCGTTATGTTGGTTGCAAGTAATGAAAGATAAAAATACCCGCATAATGCGATGGTATCTTGCTTTACAACCCTATAGATTTACCATCAAACATAGAAAAGGGACAGCACATGGTAATGCTGATTTTATGTCGAGATATGGAATGGAGGATAAAAGTATTTTTCATCAGACTTTGGGGTAAAGTTGAAGCATTAATATGAAGGAGACAGTGTGTCCTAGTTATTTCTTTCTGAATTTTTAGAAATTAGGGACCCCGAGGTGGAGCCTTAGGTGAGGGTGGGCTATGGCTCCATCTCTCCTGCTGAGAGATCTGATGACGAATACACTGTTAATTTTCCTTAAGAACCAAATCTATAAGTTTGGTTTTGGGTGGGGAGGAATGTGAAAGAGAGAATTTATTTTACTATAAGGAGATAATGGATCCTGGATGTACTTCTGTTTTGTCCCTGTCTTGATTGTTATATGTTTGTTTGTTGGGCTGGCCACCCACTTTGTTTAGTATGTTTTAATTTTAATCCTGTTTGTTATTCGTATCCCTGTATCCTTTCCCAGGACATACCAGTACCATTGTCATACCTATAATAATAATAAAAGAAAATAATCAGAGTTATAAAATGTTGAGGATGTTAGGACTGTTCCTCTAGAAATGAAACAAAGATAAGAAGCATTCTACACCTTTGAAATATATGTATATATATCTGGATCCTGTAAAAGTGAAAAGAAACATTTTCTCTACTTAAAAATGATGTTTTAAAAACAACAAATCCCTTTTATGCTTTACAGGCATACCCTAGTAAAAACAATAAAATGCCTGTTTACTGTGTGAAAGTTCTGTAAAGAAAAGAACCTCCGTTTAAATTGTGACAGGACTCTGTCTCTTTAAATGAGGCTTTGAATGTGTTTTGAATTGCCTTAATGCTGTTATGCATTTTGGCTTGTAATCTAAAGAAAGAGCTGCTTGTTTTTTTTTTTTTAGTTTAACCCCCCTAGGCTCCTCTTGGCAAGCGCTCTAAAAATGCGGCTGTTCTGAGTTGATATGCCGAGGAGTTAATGCAGGACAATGCAAACGCCAGTAAAAATTACCGCGAAAATGTGCGCACTGTCGCGATGGCATTTAGCTTTATATTGGTTTCAAAATGAAGGGTTTTGACACAAAAGCGAATAAAATAAGCCCTACGTACCTTCTGGAAGTGGGATAGTGTGGTTTTGGTTTGTTTTAGGGTTTTCAAAAAAACTAAGTTTTTTCTGTATTGCTGGCATTCAGGAAAACCCTGCTTGTTCCTTCTCTTACACCAGTATGTTCTCTAGGAGCTGGCCGGCCCTTGAGCAGCTGTTTTTGTACACTAGTTTAAGGGGGCGGTTCCTGTTTCAGTTAATTTGTTTTTGTTTATTTTTAAACAAGGCTATACACCGACTGTTATCCTTAAAATGTATTCCTATGTTAAAATAAAAGTACTAGAATATGAAAGATGATTGTTTTACTTCATAATTAAAGAATTTATGTTTCAAAAATGACCTTAAGGAGGAGCTGGTTAGTCACATGATGTCTGAATAGTATAAAAATGCTAAGAGTCAGTGTGAAGCAGTTCAGTTGACTCAAAGGAGTCGGACCTGGAAGTGCTGTCACAAGCCTTCTGAAGTACTAGGACTTACTAGTACATATTTTGTTATTAATATGCTGCATCTTATACTTATTTTTGTTTCCGTGTTCAGTTCACTCTTTGTTTAAATAAATAATTTACGTTGAATGTACTCTTTCAAACTGCCTCCTGGTCCATCCTTTCCCACGGTCTGTGACAGATTTATCACCATTTTTATGCACTGGCATAACAAGGGCTTGCTTCTAGCCCTCTGGGAATTGAGCAAGGGTCAGGGACTTGTTAAGTAACATTGTTATGGGCAGGATTAGAACATCCAGGGTGAGGAATAGTAGTTTCATGTCTAATCCATCACTGCCCAATCTGGACTTGCCTAGGACTTTCTTAACCATGGTTAGGGCCTCCTTCACCATCACCCTCTTAAAGTAGAAGGCTGGGTGGTTAATTTTGGGTGAATTGGTGCTGGAATGGTTCTCAGCAGGCTGAAGATAGTCTGGCGGCAGCACTGAGGACAGGTCAGTAAAGGCTTTATTAAAGGCATCTGCAATGGCTAAGGGATCAGTGGTGGGGGAGTTATTTATATTGAGCAACTGAGGGTGCTGCTTGTCATCCTTGCTGAAAATGTTCTTGATGTTGTCCCATACTTTTTTACCATCTGTTGCTGTGCTGGGTCTTATGGAAGTTGACTTTTGCAAGCCGGATAAGTTTGGTACCTCGATTTCTTGCTGTTCTGTAGCACTGGAAGTCATGCTTGTTTCCTGAGTTTCTGTCCTTCTCCAAGAGGCAATTCCAATCTTTCAGATGGGAGAGGAGCTCCCCATCAATCCAGCTGTTTTCCTGTTCCCCAGATTTTCCTTTTCATGAGTGAGGCATAGATGTCACAGATGTAATTGAAGCCATCAATGAAGAAACTGAGGGCCTGGTCAAGGGTAGGTGCCAGGTTGATAGGAGACCAGTCATGGAGGGAGAGGGCTGATTTCAGGGATCCTAGTTTGCCCTTCCTCCGGACCTTGCTTTTGATGAGGATGGGTGAGCATTTGATAACAGGAATGAGACAGGGGAGCGGTCACTCACTGTGTCTGGCAGAATCTTAAGCTCTGATATCCATGACGGTGAGCTTGCTGAGATCCAGTCAATGAGGGTACTGTTTCCTGTCTTATAGTTCTGCCTGGTGGAGTCACTTATGAGTTGTGCTAGGTTGGCGGTAGCAATCAGGTCTCTGAAGGGGGCTGCCTCATTGCAAACCCAATTAATATTAAAGTCTCCAGTGATGATGAGCTCTGTACCCTTAGGGAGTGTGCTGATTACTTCCATAAGAGTAGGAAGGCCTTCCTTGGCTTTTTTGTGGGGCAGATAGGTCATGGCAAGGGTAAGAGTCTTGCCATTTTGGCCGAATTGTACTTTTATAGCTAGTAGCTTATGATCCTCAGTCACTCTGGTGACGGGGAGGATGGAGCATTGTAGTGAGTCCCTGGCATAAATAAGGCAGCCTCCACCTCTCTTGCCTATTCTGTCAAGTTGAAATGCTTGGAAGCCTTTGAGAGCCACTTCGCTTTCTTTAATCCTACTGGACAGCCAGGTCTCTGTTAGGCAGAGGATGTCAGGGGCATGGAGGGCCATCCATGCCTGGAGCTGGTCAAATTTAGCAGTTAAGCTGCAAATATTCAGTGAGGCTATTTTTAGGCCTTTCACCTTATGGATGCCCATGCCTGTCAAGGTTGGTGGGCCTTGGTTTAAATGTGTATTGCCAGAAAGGAGCAGGAGCAAAAGGCAGAGAGAATATGCCAGGGACTCACTCTCTGATACCCGTCCCATTCACTCTGGGGTCCCCCAAGGCTCCATCCTGGGCCCCCTTCTCTTCTCACTCTATCTGAACACCCTGCCCAGTGCATGCCCTGGCAAAATTCTCCTGTATGCAGATGACGCTGTCCTTTTTGCCACCCACCGCAATCCCGTCTCCCTTCAGGACACCCTACAGCAGTCTTTCAATAATGCTGAAGCCTGGTTTAAGGAGCGCAGACTCGTCATTAATCTTAAAAAAACCAAAGCTATGCTCTTTTCCCACCCCCAAAACAAAGCTAGCAACCACCCACTCTATATCCTTCCT
Organism: Neoceratodus forsteri; assembly: GCA_016271365.2. Lineage (NCBI taxonomy): Eukaryota > Metazoa > Chordata > Ceratodontiformes > Ceratodontidae > Neoceratodus > Neoceratodus forsteri. The sequence goes on from CM057450.1 coordinate 1,554,585,114, forward strand.
AGTACCAAACAGCCACTGGAATAAGTCTGCTCCTACAAATACCTTGGGGTCACCTTCAACTCAGCTCTCACATTTCACAACCACATTGATGCCCTAACATCCGCCACTAACACACGGCTTGGCATCCTCTTCCGCCATAGAACCTGCCTTCCCCCAAATGCACTCTGGCTCGCCGTTACGTCTTCTGTATTGTCCCTTGTAGACTATGGTCTACCAGTCTATGGTGCTGCCGACACGACTGCACTCAAAAAAATTCACTTAACCCTGAATAAAGCCTGTAGATTGATTACTGGTGCCCCCAGGCTCACACACACCTGTCAGCTGTATGACGAGGCTAAACTCCTTACCCTTGATGAACAGCTCCGATATCAAACCTGCCTCCTCACAAAAAAAACCCTACTCGGGCTCTCCCCTCCTGGGGTGACGGCATCCATCCACCGGATCCCACCCACTATTGCAACACGGTCATCCAACAAGACCACTCTAATGGTCCCCAGATCAAGAACCAGCCATGGCCAGAGGTCCTTCTGCTACAGAGCCCCATCCTGGTTTAACTCTCTCTCCCTGCCCCCATCACCAATGCCACCACCATCTCCAAGTTCAAAACCACCCTTCGAAACCAACTCTTCAACACTCGTAGCTGCTCCTGTCTCTGAAGGCAGCCTCCACCTCGACTTCTCATGACAATGCCCACCGGGCGGCTCTCCACCTAGCCCTCCCACTACCTCTTCCCGGTACACCGTACCTATGTCTAACCTGGCCAGTGCCAGCTGTTTCATGGTATGCCTATTAGATTGTTCAATTTTTGATACCAACTTGTGTAACACCTGTTCTCAATTACTTGTACTCTGTAACCTAAATGTATTTTGTCTGACCTCAGTGTGACGTGGCGCCTCTGATGAATGCCTATTTTTAGCAAACCTGTGCTATGTAACCTAAAACTCTATGTATGTCTTTAATGTGACGAGGTACCTTTGGAAACGAGCCTCTGGCTCAAAGGTTGTAAACTGATTTCACAAATAAAAATAAAATAATGCTAATTTTGCCTCGTACTTCAACTTCAACTTTATTGGAGAACAAACTGAGATAACATTATCTCATTTTCAATTGCATCCAAACATATAAAAACAGTACATACAGTATAAAACAAAATCCATAACTCAACAGGCAAATATTACAAGAAAACATATAATATTTAACAGGTGCCCGGATAGTTCTTAAATTATCTGTAACATTTACAATGTTTGTTATAAAGCCCAGCTAAATACTTCTTAAAATGAGCCAAAGATATCAATTCACATGTCTTTAATTTCTTAGCTGTACAATTACATGTCTTAGAAACCGATGATGTCAATGTTTTTTCACCATATCCAGAATTACCTCTAGGGACACAAAACGTCATCCCAGATGTAGTCCTAAGTGAATATTTTAAGTCTGCTCTAATTTTCAACAGGTCCAAAAGAAATACTGGCAATAAGCGTAAAACAAATTTATAAACAAAAAGATTCCAGTGAATATCACATCGATCCTGCAAAGATATGAGGCCTGTTTTTTCATGCAGGACACAACTATGTGTTCTATATGGTAAATTTATAATGAACCTAAGTACACTTTTATAAAGCGGTTCTAAGGATCCTAATACTGATTATTTAGCATTTTTGTATATGCAATCTCCATAATGCAAAACCGGCCAAAATAGTGAAGTGACCATTAATTTCCTTACTTTACTCGAAAACATAGATTTGTTCCTATAGAAAAATCCAAGCAATCTTTTCAGCTTATTTGAGATGTTATTTATATGTAAATCAAAAGACAAATGGCAATCAAGCATCAATCCAAGATACCTATAAGAGGTTATCTGTCCCAACGCCGCCCCAGATAATGTATAAATGTTCCCTTTAAAAATATGTTTATTATTCTTTTTTTGAAATATCATCCAGAGTGATTTCTTATCATTCAGCAAAAGCCTCAAATCAAGAAGCATATCCTGAACTTTCAAAAAATCCATTTGTGATACCCCAACTGCTTCATCCATATCACTTCCTACAGTATACATAATAGTATCGTCAGCATAAAGATACATGCTGGTGCCAGAAGAACAGCATTCTGGTAATCTGTTCACATACAACAAAAATAACAGGGACCCAGAACTGAGCCTTGAGGCACCCCTGATCTTATATTAATGAATTCAGAACAGATGCTATTCATTCTGACACACTGCTGTCTATTGTGCAGATGAGAATAGAACCAGCTTAGAGCAGTCATGCCCAGTCCAGCTGATTTTAAACAATTTAGCAAAATTGTGTGATGAACTGTGTTGAATGCCTTCAACAGATCCAAAAACACAGCTGGTACACTGCAATTTCTGTCGAAGGCATTCGTCATGTCATCAACAACCTTAGCTATCACGTTACAGGTGTTATATCCCTTCCTGAACCCAGATTGCTCCTGAGTAATCAAATTGTGCTTAAACAAATAATAGCTAAGCTGACCATGCACCAATCTTTCAAAGATCCTAGCACAAATAGGCAAAAGTGAAATTGGTCTATAGGACCCAGGGTCAGAAGGACAACCCCTTAAAGACAGGAACAATATATGCAGTTTTCCAGTCCTGGGGAATTTCAGAACAAGAAAAATAAAAATTAAATAAATATGTTAAGGGTTGGAATATAATAGCTGATGCTATCTTCAAAAAGAAAGGAGGGATTCCATCACAGCCCGGTCCTTTATTGGGATCCAATCTATGGAGTTGTTTATAAACATCCTTAACAGTTATTGGTTGCATGACAAAAATAGGTCTAGAAACACCCAAGGAAAAATCAATATCCAAAACTGGAACATCCTGGTTTGGATTTTTCATTTCAAATATCTTACCTACTGTAGCAAAATAAGTATTAAGTGCATTCGACTTATCCTCTGTTGATGTCAGGATCTTTCCCCCACTATTAATAACTGTTGGTAAGGAATTTGATCTTCGTTGACCTCTTAAGGAGTCAATACCTTTCCAAAGTGCTTTAATATTACCCTCAGCTTTCTCAAAATATGTATTATAATAAATCCTTGTTGCCTTTCTTACCTCCTGAGTACTCTTATTCCTAATAACCCTAAAAGCTTGTCTATCCATCAGTTCCTTTGTTTCTCTTGCCTTTTGCCAATATTTGGATTTTAATCTTAATAAATGTTTTACTTCCTCAGCAATCCATGGTGTCAACTTATTCTTAGTTCTTCTGTGTTTCAGGGGGGCATGTTTTTGAATAACCTCCAGTATTGATGTTTTAAAATAAGACCAAGCTGACTCAATATCTGGGCACACTGTCATTAACTGCCAATTAATTCCAGCCATGTCCCTTAGATATGCTTGATCATTAAATCTATTAAAGGACCTGACATATATTGTTTGAGCCCTTATTTTGTTTCTAATACATGGTATATAACGATGATCACTCAAATCAGACTCATGTGCAGCAGCAATATATCTATCCCCTCTATTTGTAAGTATTAAATCCAGTAACGAATCATTAACGCTATTATTTTTATTAGGTCTAGTAGGCATCGTTATTTGCTGAACGAAGTTTAAGGCACTACATTGATTAACAATATCCTGTTGAGGAAACATCATATTCCAATTAAAATATCCCTTTAACACAAACTAATTTTTTATAAAGGGAGCAATTAGTTCACTTAGAGTTTGTAGGGCTAAAATACTAGCTGAGGGGGGCCTATAACAAACTGCACAATTAAATAAATAATCAGCTGACCCCTGTACTTGTAACACTAATAGATCAAGCTGCCCAGGAATAGATTTTGCCAATTTAATCTGACCCCTATAATTATCTCTAAGATAAATCATCACCCCTTCCCCTGTTTTAATTCTATTCACCCTGAAACTGTTATAATTATCAATTTGTATATCCTTATCTTCAATTTTTGATCCAAGCCATGTTTCTGATAAAGCTAGCAAATCCAGATTAGATATTGAAACGTGTGCCCTTATATAATCAAGTTTTGGCAACAAACTCCTAACATTTAGGTGTAATAATCCAAAATTTACTCTGCTACTAAATTCATCCATTGAATAATTATTATTGATCATTGGGCCGTGATTTAAATGCACATTCCCAGAAATCAACAACATCAATATCATTTTCTTTGCAAAATGAAATTGTTTCTTGGGCTGGTTAGTATTAATTTTAGAAATAACCAGTAAAATGTGTCACTTATCACTTACTCTAACATGTGATAAACCCTTCCCTTTTAGCACCATATTTGAGAGTCGTTCAAGATTGTACATCTATTGAGAGTAAACATCAGGGAGAAAAAAATGATGAACCACACACCTTACTTTACAAGCTCTATCTATAGCTCTCACAATATTTATAGAGTCCTGATATCACCCCCAAAGCAGCTGAATCTTTCTTTACTAAATAGTCACAGGTAATATTATAGGAGTGTCTGTACACCATAAAACTGACCCCAATAGCAAGTAACAACATTACCCTCTTTAAACTCATCTTATTACTATATATCATATAAAAACCAGGTTTTATCATTTACTATTAAATCACTCACCCTTCACTATATCAGTGAAGCTTATTATTCAAACACCCCTCACTAGTCCTGAACCACACACCTCTATTTTCAACTTTTTCTTTGGACGCGCCACTCACTTGCTCGTGCGAACGCTCATGCTTTATGAGCGGCACTGTCTTTTGAAGTTCCAGACCCCTCTTCCCTTCTCTCTGATTGGTGTAGCCCCTCACACACACCTCATTAGCCCAGATGAAAGAAACAGGCAGTCCAGGATACTAAATGTCCCATAAAACTCTGCTGCAGTTGAGAATAAACACACAGACAGTTCAGGAAATTACCCGAGATGTTCTGCTGCTGCTGCTTGACAAAATGAGGGGGATATGCTGGCAAGATGAAATGCTGCCATCTGGTTTGAAATGAGCGGCACTGTCTTTTGAAGCTCCAGACCCCTCCTCCCTTCTCTCTGATTGGCGTAGCCCCTCACACATACTTCGTTAGCCCAGATGAAAGAAACAGGCAGTTCAGGATACAAAATGTCCTGTAAAACTCTGCTGCAGTTGAGAATAAACACACAGACAGTTCAGAAAATTACCTGAGATGTTCTGCTACTGCTGCTTGACAAGACGAGGGGGATATGCTGGAAAGATGAAATGCCGCCGTCTGGTTTGAAATGAGCGGCACTGTCTTTTGAAGCTCCAGACCCCTCCTCCCTTCTCTCCGATTGGTGTAGCCCCTCACACACACCTTGTTAGCCCAGATGAAAGAAACAGGCAGTCCAGGATACAAAATGTCCTGGACTTCTGCCGCTGAGGCTTCAGGTGGGAGATGTATCTGGACACCGGTGTTAAGTTTAGGGAGAAACAAACTGTTAAGACTCTGACACTAGGGGTAGGCTGGGTGAAGGCCGTATTTGAGTGGTGTGGAAAAATGAAACGCTTTTCACTTCCAAGAGAGGCAGTGACCATGGGTGCATTTGTCAACCAGTTGGTACCCAGTAGTGTTTTAGTGTGAGGTGGTTGTGGTCCAGTTAGGTATATGGTGCCAGCTGTGCTAAGAAAGGTAGCGAGGAGCAGTAGGTGAGAGCACCCCATGATAGAGGGGTTTGTAATTTGCTATGCCCACTAAGTCAGGTCACTCTGATGGCAAAGTGTGGCTGGGAGGTTAGTTCTCAGTAGTTGGTAGGTACAGGAAAAAAATTAAGTGCAGGCAGCTTTAAGGGATCGCATGCACTTTGTGAGCTGAAAGTGGGAGGGAGATGCAGGCGTGGGCATGGCAACTGCATATTTAATAGAGGCCAGCGTTAGGGCAGGTGGGCAGGAAAAATATTGACTAAAGAGAGGAGCTGTGGTAGTGAGGAGCACCAGCAAGAGCCTTTCCAGACCTGGCTAGAGTGCAGAGTCAATCAGAGGGCTATCCCTTCGAGCTGCAGCCAATCAGCAGTGCTGGCAGCTAGTTCAAGCCCTGCGGGGCTTCTGCAGAGTGGAGCCATACCTGAACGAGGGAATCCTGGGCTGCTGGCTTGCTGGGGATGGCTGCTGAGGATACGGGTGGTCCGGGTCTCCACTTTTCAGCCCTTCAGGTTTGGGTGTGCCCCGCTGCCTAAGGGGAGAAGAGTGAGGAGAGACTTGGTTAAAAAGGTGGAAATCGGTGGGCGGTAGGGAATATTCTATCAGTAAAACAATGGAAGTGTGAGATCTGTAGGTGAGAGGCACCTAAGGTTTGAGATGGGGTTGGGGTAGGATTTAGCAAAATGAGAAGTGGGCAGCTAAAGAGAGAGCGAGTGACTCGAGGCACTGGGAATTCAAGCAACTGCTGAATTTCCAAAGTACGGAGTCACAGTGTTGGTGCTACAAGCAGGGGAAGCAAGACAATTGTTGCAAAAATAAACCCCTTTAACCCCAGAAACACAATTCAACAGTTACACAAGATTAACAAAATTCCCAATTGATTCCATCAGATGATTCCCTTAAACCATTTCTGGATACACTTAAACTCGAAGAGAAATAATTTCCCCAAATCAGAAATAAAAATATTGGCTAAAGAAAGTAGCTGTGGTAGTGAGGAGTGTCAGCAAGAGCCTTTCCAGACCTGGCTACAGCGCAGGGCCAATCAGAGGGCTATCCCTTTGAGCTGCAGCCAATCATCGGTGCTGGCGGCCAGTTCAAGCCCAGTGGGGCTTCTGCAGAGTGGAGCCATACCTGACTGAGGGAATCCTGGGCTGCTGGCTTGCTGGGCATGGCCGCTGAGGATGCGGGTGGTCCAGCCCTCCGCTTTTTGGCCCTTCAGGTTTGGGTGTGCCCTGCTGCCTGAGCGAGGGAATCCTGGGCTGCTGGCTTGCTCGGGACAGCTGCTTAGGATGCAGGCAGTCCGGGCTTCTGCTTTTCGGCCCTTCAGGTTCAAGTGTGCCCCACTGCCTAAGGGGCACACCCTTAGGCAGCGGGGCACACCCTTGGAATCTGGCAATCAAACACCTTAATACCTGCTCTAGAAGTAACAGGCTGAGACAGGTGTCCCTAAACTTTCTATACAGAGCATACCTTACACCCATCAGGCTTCATGCTATGGATCACAAGCATGAACACTCATGCCCAAAATGTAAAAGAGACAATGCAGACTTTCTGCACATGGCACTATTGTGTCCAAAAGTCACCCCCTTTTGGCACGAGGTACATTGATGGAGGAAACACTGTGGAGGAAACTGTCACACATGCCACTAGAACATCTGCTGGGAGCTGACCCAATGTATATACAGGGCAGGGGTACACACCCTCTCTGGGTGGTAGTCCTAGTTAAAGTAAAAAAAAAGAATAGCACAGATGTGGCTGTCTGACAAACCACCATCAATCCAGTAAAGGTCTAATAACTTGAAACAATGCCTAACCTTGGAAAAACACAACACAATGCCAATGGAACTGGAGCCATCTTTGACAGAATATGGCTTCCACTTGTAGGTGTACTGGGTGAGGGCAGGTTCCCTGTATAAAGCCGATACCCATGCTGGGATGGATGGCAGCCCCAGATTCGAACAGTGCAAAGTGCATTTTGGTGGGCTAGTGCTGAACTCTGAGTTAGGGCCCTCTTCAAGCACTGTGTGTACCACGGTTGGCAAATCAGTGGTGGCTGTCGTTATGACCCCTTTTTATGCCCTCATCCGCATGCATCACATGTATTACTCCATAATTATTATTCACATTACTGGTCATTGCATAGATAATACTGGTACTAGGACAGAATGGACCAGGAGTGCCAAAAACCCACGTAGTGTGCTGTCACCCTCATACCAAAACCCACAACACAGGCAGGAACAATGTCAGGTCACTTGTTATGTTAGCAAAGCAGTAAAGCAGAGTAATCGAAACCTGATTAGTGAATATACCCATGATGTGAAAAAGGTACCTGTACAATCTGTTTTATATATGTTATTGTTATTACTCAATAAAATTATTTTACAAAAAAAAAACTTTGTCTAGTACATTTAGATTTGTAAATGTTATGTTTATAACAGATGCTCCATTATGTGATTAGAGTGCCTCTGGTCTTCCCATTATGTATATTGAATCCAAATCAGGTATTACAGTATTAAACAGTTTCTCTACCTCATTCATTTTGATGTCCTTTGTTATCCTTTTATTGGTTAGGTTACTAGTCAATAAATTAACCCTTTCATCTAAACATATTGATTGGGAATAGATTGGGATCAGTTATATCGTTAGCTTCTTCAACATATCTGGCATTAAAATCCCCTGTCATTATGATGTCCAAATTTTGATTTCCTTCTATTGGAGAAGTTACTGTTTCTCCAACTCTCCTCCATATTATTGAGAATCGGACCTTGTTGTCTTAGGTGGAAGATATGTGTTAACTAGAATCATTTCCATCCTCCCCTTAAGTGCTTGAACTGCCAAGATATGTTTATTATCAGTATTTAGTTGCTTAGCCAATATTCCTTTATTAAGTCTAATAGTTAAGAATAATCCAATTTGCCCTTTCCCATGATTCATTTTCCTTTCCACTTTTATATAAAACACCTCATATCGTGTATATACAAAATTTTCTTACGTTCAGAATCTGCCATTTTATTTGCTAACCCACTAATATTCCAGGATGCCAACTTCCAGTTTTCTAAGTCATCTATATTCACTTGTCAATTTTCCTGGGTGTGTGCATTTGCATAATTATTATTTAACTGCCTGATGTAAGAAGAAAAAAGCAATTTATCCTCCACTACTTATGGGCTCACTGGAGTGTCCAAATGAGGTGAGAGATTAGTATTTTGTACCATTTTGTTTTGTGATTTATCTGACTTATGATCAGAGGGTCTCTGATTACTGTATACATTCTTCAAGTCCACCAAGTGCAGGCCAAAAGTGTCTACCTTTTCAGACTTGGACAAAATATGTTCAGCACAGGTGCTGTTGGCAACTATCGTCCCATCTCCCTCCTTCCTATCCTTGACAAACTGCAGGAGCGCATTGTACTCTCCCATCTCTCTGCTTAACTTGACTCTACCTCCTTCTTCGCCCCTTTCTAATCTGGCTTCTGCAAGAACCACTCCACAACCACCTCCCTCCTTAGGCTCACTGATTCCATCCTCTCCAGAATGGATCGGGGCTTCATCACCTCTGCCACCTTTGCTGACCTAGCCAAGGCTATCGACACCGTCTTACATTCCCTCCTACTAGACAAACTCAGCCACAGAACTGTCAGCTACTGCCATTGACTGGTTCAGATCCTACCTGGTAGGCAGATCACAATCAGTCAGAATCAGTGACTCACTTTCTCTGACCCTTCTCATCCACACTGGGGTCCCATAAGGCTCACTCCTTGGTCCAATTCTATTCTCCATTTTTCTTAATGATCTCCCCTCAGTTTACTCATCTGCATCCATTCACATGGATGCAGATGACACCATCCTGCATGCATCCGGTCCTTTCATTCCCTTGGTGGCATCCACTCTTCAGCAGGACATCAATAATATCCAGCCCTGGCTATGCTCCAGCCAACTGTTTCTAAATGCTAAGAAGACAGTCTCCATGATCTTTGGGACAACAAAGAGACTAAGTGTCCTCCCTTCCCCACTCTAGATAGGACCATGTTGGAAGACATAGCCTCATTCAGGTACCTCGGGATTTGGCTCAATAAACACCTCAGCTTCTCTGGTCATGTGGATGCTGTTCACAAAAAACTGCTCCCCAAACTGGGCGCCTTATACCGGTATTGTGAATGCATCACCTTGCTGGCCCACCAAGAAATTCTTCAGAGAATGATCCTTCTAACATTTGACTACGGTGATGTGGTCTATAGTGCCACCCCCAAAAATACCCTAGCCAGATTGGACACCCTCTTCCACTCCTTCTGTCGCTTTTCTCTCAACTGCCCTCCTGCACTCAACACTGCTCCCTATATCAATTACTGGCACTCCCTGCCCTCAATAATTGATGCCTGGCTCATTGTGCTAGCTTCCTCAGCAAGGTCTGGTTTGGAGCACTCCCCTCTTACCTCTCATCCTCTCTCTCACCCTCACACCTGCTCCTTCCTCCTCTCTCTCCCCCCCTTAGGATTAGTGATGCTCGCACCCTTGCCATTTGCCGTCAAGGCATCCTTCTCCCACCACTTCCCCCAAGCTCTGTAGCTCACTCCCAACTTCCATTCAAAATGTCCCCTCTTCTCGCACCCTCTCCTCCCTCCTGCAAACTTTCAGCTCCCCCACCTGCAACTGTACCTAACCCCCTGCCTTGCCCACTTTTTCCCTCCTGCCCTACTCCCCTAGCTAACCTACCTAAACCTTACTTTTACTCTGCTACCCTACTCCCTTGCAAATCCCATGTGGGCTCCCTTCCTTGTCTTGTACAAATATGACCTGTTATATTAAGCACTTATATTCTCTACAATTTACTATGCAGCCATCGTCATGCATTACTGTAATCACTGTATCCTCAGCTTGCATTTCTGCATTTTGTCATCACTGTATCTTCTGCTTATTTTATGCTATTTGATTTGATATGCTTATTTTATTGCCTGTAGCCATCCTGTATTCTCTCTCTATATTCTTTCCTTATTTTCCCCTTTCCTCCCAGGACACATCTGGAAATGAGCAGTATTGCTGAGTGTCTTCCTGGTGAAACTCCAATAAATAAATAAATACATCTTTTGATCATATATTGGTTCTGCATTACAGTAATCCTTAGACCCAGTAGTTCCCTTTAATTACCCACAATGTTTCCAAAATTACCACATTTGCATTAAATGGAATTTCGATATATTTCAGAAGATCATGTGAAAAACTGAGGCTACTAAGTTATTCCCTGAAAAAGGTGTGTGATGAATATCTTCGGTTTCCCTTTTGTCTCCTTTCCTTGCTTAGGAGGTTTTTCTAAGATGGGTTCCCATACAAATTTTGGTGAGGACAGGTCTCTCATCTCAGCAGAACATGAAAGTCTAAGGCAATTTCTGGCATGTGTTGTTCCCCTTGTTATCATGGATAATTCAAGTTCATGGAGTATCTCTCCTTTAATAGGTCCTTTAGCACATTCATTGTTACCGCTAATTCATTAACAACTTCTCCCAAATTATTTTGGTCAATTGTTTAAATATTGTTGCCTATTGACTGAGGGATCATTTGAATTCTTATCCAAATTATTTAAGAAAACCGAACAGTTACCATTTTCATTTTCTGTGTCTCTATTTGACTTTTTTATTCTGTGAGGAGGTGAATTATTAAAATCCTTAGAAGTCTCAGTTCTTAATTCTGAGGGAGATCCTTCAATGGATGAATGCAACACTGTACAATCCAAATCTTTACTATGGCTATCAAAACTATTTTGCATAACGTTTTGGCTCTCAATAGTTATTACTTGCAGAGAATCAATAACTAAAGGTTACACTATTATGATGTTTCCTTTATTACTGGAGTTGAAGTTAACCTGTCAATAAACCCTAAGATTTTTTTGTTGTGCAACATTCAAGTCTTTTTCCCCTCTACCTTTTCTTTTCCCTTTCAGGATTGCACTTTCTGAAATGGTTCTTTTAACTGTAGAGGGTATTGTTTTTGCACTATTTTTCCCTTTTTTGTTTTATTTTTAATAACCAATGCAGGTATTTCCTCCATTGTAACTAAAGGTTCAGATACCAGTTCCTCTGATTTTGTACTTCTTGGGCTGGCTTCACAAAGCCCCCAAACTCCCACAGCTGCGAGAAAAACCCAGGGCAAATGGGCTGCCACTTGCGGAGCCACCATTTTTCCTGCAGCTGTGATATTCACAAATGTGGAGCCAGTTTACAACCAGCTTCATAATTTATGGCAGCTGGCGGGTGTTTTTCCTGCACAGCTGCAGAGAATGTTATGCCTGGTGGAACCAGGCATAACATCTCCTGCAGCTGCCGTGGACTGAGAATGCGAATCTCCACAGCTGTGGAGATTTCAGTCCACAAGTGGAGTTTTGGAGTGGGACTTAGTCCTAAGACTTTTTGTAAATCTGGACCCTGGTCTTCATTTTAATAATAATGCAGTGCTACTTAAAACACAATATTATAATTTCTGGCTCAGGGTGATATTTTGAAAAGTCCATTTGGGAGCAGCCGTGGAGGCTTTGGGCCAGATATTCAAACTTTGTGCTTGGCACAAACCGTTTGCACAGGGTTAGCGCTGGGTTTGTGCAGGTCCACTATATTCAAAAGGTCAAATAGCACAGGCAAACTGCATTAGCACCAGGCAAAAGTATAATGTATGCAAGGGGCAAACTGAAGTGGTGTGTACATGAATACAGGCGCAATGCTATATTCAGTGAGTAGTGCTGCACAAAGTGTTTTTGCTCGACTGAGCACAACACTTTGCATGGTGCAAATTATCGCCCAGGAAAAGGTAGTCTTAGCTCTGGGCAAACCAGCTTTGTGTGACTTTGTGGCTTTGCATAACTTTTGTGCGGCTTTGCAAGACCCTAACCAGTAAGTATTAAACATAGAAATAAACCTGACAGAGAAGAAACATGCTGCTCACAGATGGCATCCCTATGATGCCATCATCTGCCACTGGTCCCAGCCTTGCCAGGCAGTAAGTGGTGACCCAGCTCCCAGTGGACACCATGGCAGTGTGGCCATGCAGCACACAACCCTGCAGACCACCCTTCGGTGGACACTAACAGAAGCCAGCACGCACATGCAGCACTGTGCGCATGGAGGGTGTTGAGGGGAGAGTGTACAGGTGGCCAGGCTGCACCACAGACTGGATGCAGCCACAAGGCTGGGACAAGCCACGCAGTGCAAATGGTCCAGTGTTGGGAATACCCCAACATCAGTTTGCCTGTCTGATGGTATGTGTCCCCCCAGCCACATACCACACATCTGTACAGACACCACAGCACACACTGCTGGCCGTGTATATGTCATTGTGAGTGTCCCATGCCAGTGGTGCAGCATCTGTGGATTGCACAACAGCATAACAGTAATGTCCACTGTCAGTACACACCTGCAAGTTGGGCCTGTCACTGTGCACAGTGCAGTTGTAATTGATGCCCTACACACCATAGGCATTGCTGTGTCCCTCACACTACTGACCCCCTTGCTACTGTAGTGTCTGCTGTGTACTGTAGAAAGAACTACAGTTTGACAATTGCATACAGCACCACCACCTGTGCCTGTGCTGTGTAGTCCCCTGGGGCACATTGTTCTATGTGGTTCTATACAAATGTAGCCTGCAGCTACCACCATGCACTGACAGACTGACCTACAGGTGTAGCTGTGGGCAGACCCAGCCAGCCTCTGTATTTCCAGACTGACCTACAGGTGGAGCTGTGGGACCCTGCAATAGCTCTGGGCAAACTGCATGCAAATCAGGACATAATGAGATGTTAATCTGGATGTCTGCCCACAGATTGCCTAAGTAGGCTCATTTGCATGTCACTTTTGAATACAGCAAAATGTTGCCCTGGGCAAACATGATAGCACTGGGCAAACGGCTTAGCTCTGTGCAAAACCTGCGCAAATGTGTTTGCGACATGCAAATGTTTCAGAAACATTATATATTTCTACACATTTAAATTGACATGCACTGGTGCTTGCGGCTTTAATGAATCCACTCCTTTGCTAGCACACACATTGGCCACATAGTTCACCGCTACCTTCCTTCATGTCGCTGTGCATAGGGATGCTGTTGTGGTTTGCACTTCCTGGTTGCTATAGTCAGAGCTGTCTTATTTCCCAGGCTATTTTTGCACTGCTCTCCCTAACCCAGTTTGTCCGGCTTCCTAAGCATTTTATATTCAGCAGGTTTAGCACCGGGGCTATTCCTTTTGAGTATAGCGGGCTATTGGTTCCAGGCTAATTTAGCACACCTGGGCAGTACTAATCTAGCCCCGGGGCAAAGTTTTGAATATCTGTCCCTTAGTCTGCTAATCTGCCTTGAGGCCATTATGGCTCTTTCAATTTGGTTGCCATCATTGTCTGTGAGTGTAAATTCAAAAGCTGCTTTTTTTTCTGGTTCTGGAGAAAACCGTTGACTAGTTGTTTTTTTTTGCATTGAGGACTAATCCACTGGAAAAGAACCAGGTGTGGAGCCTGGAGAAATCTTGTTGTAGGTTGTCAAGGAGGGAAGAAGGATTCTTATTTTTGCAGAAAAGTGTGGCATCATCAGCGTACAAGATGAGCTCTATGTGTCTGCATATATCAGGGAGGGAGTTGACTACAAGGAAGAAGAGGAGGGGTCCCAGAATGGAGCCCTGGGGAACACCATATTTAATGGGACAGATGTTGGAGAAAGCACCTGCGACAACAGTTTTGTGGGATCTGAGGCTGAGGTAGTTAGAGAACCAGTTGACAACATCTGCAGAAAAACTGAGCTGTGAGAGGGTGGTGAGGGGTACCTTATGGTCAACAAGGTCAAAGGCTTTTGTGAGGTCCACAAGCATAGAGCCAGTGAAGAGACCTTCGTCATTAGCCTTTTCAATAAAGTTAGTGAACCTAATAAGTGCAGACTCAGTGTTGTGGCCAGTCCTGAATCTGTGTTGAGAGTCAGATTGTAAATTGTATTTGTCTAGGTATTCCAGGGTTTGAGCAAACACGATTTTCTCTATTATTTTGGATAATGGCGTTAACAATGTTTTCTTGCTAGCTAGCTTAACCAACTTCTATTACTTCAGCCCTCCGGTTATATCAAAATCCCCTTATATGCGGGATTCCTAGTTACACCCTGTCTGGGTACACCCATATTTTACTTTCTCCACCTGCTCTTTTAACTAATGGACCCATTAATGCTAGTCCAACAGCTGGTTTACTCTTGCTATTTAGTTGGTCTTTTAACTTCATCTGCTTCAGCCATATCTTCCTCATAGTTTAGCTTTACATTGTAGTAAACAGCCTAGGCCTATTACTGTGTTTTTGAAATCATAACTAGCCGCTGCTCAGTTTAATTATGCACATTGCTCTGGCACTGCTTTATTGTTGCATTCTGCATCCCACCTCCTGACTGCTATGTTCCTTGCACTCCTCTGCCTTCTCCATTTACCTCTCTTGCTCCTTTCCCCTCCACCTCCCTCCCCATCCAGTTCATCTACCATCCTATTCCCCCACACTTCCACCCATCCTACCCCTCTCTGCCCTCCTCCATTCCTAAATGCCCTGGTCTCCTCCACTCTCCCTCCCTTAGCCTGGAGTTTCTTCAGCGTGCCATCCTCTCCTTTTACTGCCCCCCACCTTGCTCTCCTTCCCGCTCCAAGAGTAGGAAGTCCCACTCCAACTTTCTCCGCATTGTCCTGCTCCTCCTCCTGTCTGGTGATGTGGAGACCAACCCTGGTCCCTCCTCTCCCTACCTCTCTGCCTCCACTACTGCCAAGGGTCTTAGCATCTTTCATCTTAATGCTAGAAGCTTTCTAACTAAGCTCAACCTTCTTTTTGTCTGGGTTCAACAGCACTTTCCCGATGTCTGTATTCCTGAATCTTGGCTTTCTTCCAGAACTCCAGACTGCAGCCTGACCCGTCCTGACTTCCATCTCTTCAGGCAGTACAGGTGAAAACATGGTGGAAGCATTGTCATCTATGTATGCTGGAGCCTTTCCTGTATCATGGCTATCAGGGAGGCCATACCCATTTCCCATGAAGTTCTCCTTGTCAGGCTCTCATTCATCGCCTCTGTATCCATCTTCATTTTGATTTTCTATGCTTCACCCAAATTATCCCACTCCTCCCTGGTTGACTTTATTTCCACCACAACCTCACATTCCTCCACAGGTGAACTCATTCTTCTTGTGGAATTCTACATAAATTTGCTCTCCCTGTCCTCCAAATCCACCATCCATAGGACTGAGTCCCTTAATCTTTTGCGGATTATTGCTGAACCACCCCTGGCTCAATCTCACTCTCCCAACCTTATGCTTTTGGACTGGTTTCTCTCCTCCCACCTGCACCGCATGTTTGCAGCAGGTATACTGCTGGATTCATTCAGCAACTATTGCATGACATTCTGCTTCAGTAAAATCTGGTGTCTATCCTCCTCCCCAAAATATATCTGGTCCAGGTCCCTCTGGTCGCTAAATATCAATGCTCTCCTGTGTGACCTTGCTGCAACAGATTAGTAAGCCATCCTCTCTGCCTCTCATATTGATGTGGCCCTTGCCTTACAGCGACAAAGTTGGCAGTTCGCTGTAATGGTCTGTGGTATATTGACACAGGGACTCTGGGACCTGTGCCTCCTCCCTGAAACAACTCCACCCTGGAGCTGATTATTTTAAAGTCTGGGGGTGGGGGGTGCATCCCCCTGCAAAAAAACACAGCACAGTGCCGACTGTTGGCATTGTACCATTGCTGTAAAGGCAATTGACAAGTTTCCTGTCGAACTGCAGTGGTGGAACAACCGATTTCACTCATAATTCTCCTCAGTCTGGGACAAACATGCCCAACTCAGGAAATAGAGAGTCAGAACTTCCCCTCACCCCTGGATTATCTCCAAAATCATCATTCAGTGCAAATCCCATAATCTTGCATGGGCCCACTATAAATTATCCCACCCCTCTTTGATCTCCTCTCTTACAGGGCTCTGTGGAACTACTGTACAAAGACTGTCTGACTCACAAAACTGAACATTTTCAAGGTCTACTTCCAGGAAACATTAACACTCCAGTGAAATTCTGGAAGGTAATTCACTCCCTTTTCATCCCCCCCCCACCCAGTCCACTTCCCCAGTCCTCATGGTTAATGGTTAACCTGTTTCTGACCTCCCTCTGTTGCTGCTCACTTCAATGAGTTCTTAACTACCTGTGCCCTCCTTCTCCCCTCCTCGAGCTCCTCCCCTTCCCCTTCTACTTCCCCCTCCTCTCCTCCCTACCACTCTGAAGGCTTCTGCTTCCTCCTGTCACTTTCCAGAAAACTCTGCTTGCCCTTTCCTCCCTCAGCCTAAGTCTAGCACTGACGGGCTGGGTCTGCAGCTCCTCCACCTCTCAGCTCCTACCCTTGCATTTCACCTTTCTCACCTGCTTAACCTGTCCTTTTCCCTCTGCATGGTTCTTCAGTCATGGAAGATTGCCAAAGTTATTCCACTTCTCAAAAGGGTGACCTCTCCTCCCCTGGCAACTTCCACCCCATTTCCCTCTTCTTCTCTCTTTCAAAGTTGCAAGAGAAACTTGTCTATCCCAAATGTTATGACTACTTCTAATCCTCCAATTTCTTCTCCTCCTTCCAATTTGACTTCCAGAAGCAGTATTCCACAGTCTTCTCCCTGCTACGTATCACTGACCCCATCTTATCCAGGATTGATCACGGAGTCCATCTTCATCGATCTGGCCAAAGCCTTCAATTCGGTGTCTCATCCTCTCCTCCTAAACAAGCTGACCTCTGCTGGCCTCTCAGCTCCCACTGTTGATTAGTTTCATTCCTTCCTCATGGGTCGTCAATAGTTGGTGCAGGTAGGAGGTATACTGTCACCTCCACTATCCATACTGGCTGGGGTCTCTCAGGGCTCCATCCTGGGTCCCATCCTCTTTTCCATTTTCCTGAATGACCTCCCCTCTGCCTGTACCAACTCACATATTCACATGTATGCAGATAACACAGTCATCTTAACCCCCAGTCCCCCTGCTACAGGTGTGGAAGATCGGCTTCAGCAGGACTTCCACAACATTTTGTGCTGGTTCCTATCTAACCAACTCTGGGTCAACATTACAAAATGGTGTCCATGAGCTTTGGTACATGCTGCAACTGGACAGACTTTCAACCTTCCCTGTTTTCTCCACATTGGATGGCACCTCCCTTGATGCAGTACAGTCCTTCAAGTGCCTCAGTGTGTGTCTTGACAGCAGGCTTGACTTCTCAGTCCACATTAATGCCATCAATGCAAAACTCTGCCTCAAGCTTGGTGCCTTGTACCGCAACAAACACTGCAAGTCTACAGGGAACTTGTTACTAAAATGGTGCTCCCTGTATTCGACTAGCAGATGTAGTCTATGGCACCATGCCATCCACTTCCCTTGCCACCCTCTGTAATGCCTTTTGCCACTTTGCTACAAACTCCCCCCTTGTACTCTCCACTGCTCCCTTTGCTGCTCCCTAACCATCCTCCCCCCAACCTCCCATCACCAGTCTCACTGCTGCTCCTTCATATCCAAATATTGGTTTGGTTCCCTTCCCTTTTACCTCCATGGATCATCGCACTTTTGCCACTCCTCACACCCACTCCTCAGCTAGACAATCTCTTATCTACGTCCTACACTATGAAACCTGCTTCTGTCCACCTCTCCACCTCCCCTGGCTCTCTCAGGCATCAACTGAAACTCCCCCTCCCCAACCTGCTCTTGTTACCCATCCTCCTGATGCATCCCTGGTTTGAGCCCCTACTGTCCATGTGTCGTACCTCCATCTGGGTCTCCCCACCTGCTTACTTTTTTCATTTCCTCACTACCTTTGTACTCCCTTTTCCTGTGGGGGTAGGCTTACACAAGCCTAACAGGTCTCTCGTCTGATGCAGAATTGTTTTTTGTACGCTGTGCCTTGCTGATATTTTATTCACATTTGTGTAGGTATTCCATATTGTACTGTGACCACACTTTTTTGTAACAAATCTTGTACCTAGTTTTGTACCAATGTAATGTTATTGCATGTTATAATTCTGTTTTCTCCTGTTCCCTTCCCTCGGATCACACCTGGAAATGAGCCTTGGCTCAGTGTGCCCTTCCCCATTACCAATTTTCAAATAAATAAATAAAACATGCTGATAGACGCAGCGGTATGGGTGGTGCCTTGGCACTGCTGGATTTGGGCAATGCTGTGGAGACCTTTGAATATGGTCCTGCCCAGAGTGCCAGCACAAACTCAGGTTAGTGCTGGCACAAACCACATTCATGCTGGCACTAACCTTTGAATATGGAGGTCTCAAACGTTTAATCTGATGTTCTTCACAGCACAATGGTGGCACATCCTACTTTTTCCCATAACAGCACTGCACATTGTTACATGGTTACGTCACAGTACTTCCTGCAGCAGTGTAACAATGCCAACTGCCTTTTGCCCAAAATGTGACCTGTCAGCTATTTACCCTCTGCGAAGTAGCAATGACTTTACCTGCAAAGCACTATGCCATAAATTTGAGGTCTTCAGGAAAGACACATTGTGTGACTTCTCCAAATCTTTATCAGTGAAGGAAAACTTCTCAACATCTAGTGCTATTCATTTTATTCCTGAGAAAAACAGAAGAAATTAGCAGAAGAGTGACAGGCTGCAATGGACTTTTTGTTCTTCTCCCATCCCTAGATTGTTCTATGTTCAGTGCCCATATCAAGAAAAGAAGTTAAATTAGTGTGAATGTGGGTGGCTGCAACACTTCTCAAATAATGATTGATTTCTGGCCTGTCTTTTGTTTGTATAAATACTTCATAGCTAGTGTGGAATCATTTTACTAAACAAATAGGTCAGAGGAATTAAGATCTTGGCTTTCCTGGTTATGCATTTTAAATAAACAAATGCATACCTCAAGAAAGCTGCACCCAAGTTAAACACATAGTAAATTTAAGAGGCTACTTTTCCCTTAAAGGAATGTTCTAAGATATTGATGCAACAATAAAAGAAAAGCTGCACCAGGCTGTGATGCTTGAGATAGACTATTGCAATATAACAACAACAAAATTGGGAACTCACCCCTCCCATTCTGGTGCAAAATTGCAAAGTTTATTGGTGCTAAGAGACCCAAACACTTGATGTATTTTGGATAAAAATCCTTTGTCAAGGATAACAAACTCTTACAAACACCATCCTCATGTACTGACACATAATGATCACATCACACCCTGTCATCAAGGAAGGTACAAATCTCAACTCATACAATACACGCAAATACTCAGCAATTAGATAAAACGTCATTAGCCTTGCTCTGTGCAAAAGAGTAAAAAACATTTGTGGAACACATTCTAAATATTATTAACTTCCCTAAAACCATAAATAAATGCATTTGCATAAAGACATAAATATATTTACAATAAAAATCCCTTCACCACAATAAATTAATCCAAAAAAGCTTCATCGGTGCACTACATTAGATAACTTATTATCTCATTTGCACTATCTTGAGGGCTACAATAACTGCCTATTATTTTTTGGTTCAAAGACTGTAAAATATTTTCCAGTTGTATCTTGTAACTGTTTTACATACTGCTCTCACAACTGTACTGTTATTGCTGTAATTCAGTTGTAGTTACTGTACTGTGACTGATTTCTAGCCTGTTTTTTTCTATACCATTCCTTGTTTACTTGATTTATTTCTTTGTATTTGCTGTTGTCTACTTACCTCTGTTTGTAACCTTCCGGGTCGTACCTGAAAATAGGCAGCCATGCTGTCTAGTGTGCCTACCTGGTCAAAAAAAAAAACCTAAATAAATAAATATAATTTTTTTGTAAAAGGCATAAATATTTAAAATCCTGAAGTGCTGAATATGCAGTATAGGTTGTGTATTGAGAAGGGCAAAAAAGCACACTGTCCCAACATAAAGGGTTCAGCACCTGCACAAAAAAGGTGATATAATATCTTCAGGCCATAAAAAAGAGTCCACGAAGAAAGCATGTATTCACAAGAGTTGCAAGGGTATGTGTGTGTGGGATGTGTCAGGTGTCAGTTCTGGGACTTGAACCTACAATGACATCAGGTATAAATAAGCAACAATTCTCCATTACAAGCAGTGATCACTTTCCAAGTTTCTATGAATAGGAGGAAAAGAGAAACATTAGTTTTAAGTTAATCAACAGGTAAATCCAGCACAAAGGGCAAAACTCATTACTTTCTGGTTACAGTACCATTTTAGAAAAGGCATCAAGTCATATGGGGCAGTCAGAGCTGGATACTGTAATTCATTTGCTTTTAAACCATAAATCCAGAAAGCCTCATTTTAATACTTTATTGTTAAAGTCCCCCTTACATTGTGGTGCACTTTATCAATGGTTCTAAAAGTAAACCTTTGATTTTCTGGCTGCCTTGCTTCCTTGACATTTATTTTATTTTATTTATTTATTTATTTTTGAAAGTCGGATTTACAACCTTTGAGTCAGGAACTCATTTACAAAGGCACCTCATCGCAGGGAGGGTAGACATGGTTACAGTGTGAGATACAACAGTAGTAACATACAGGTGCAATACAGATAAAAGAACACAATATAACAGTGGTTTATGGAATATTACATGCAGTAAATAGCAATTGTACCGTATAAAGTATAACAATAGTAGAAGTCACAACCCTGGTCATACCGGGGAACTAGCTATGTGGAAGGGTTGGGGGGGAGACAGGAGTGAGGAAAATAAATAAATAAATAAATGCCGTACAGTTGTGTAAGTCCAGTTTCCATTTTCAGTGGCCCTGCAATGCTCTCAAACAATTAGTGTAGAACTCCTTATTGTTTTCCCTACATAGAAGGCATTGCAGGTACATTAGGCTAAACAGATGACTCCTACTTTCACACATTGCATCTCTTGCAAGGGTAACAGCCTATTAACCCTCTCTCTAGCCATGTTGTTGCTACTTTTCTCTTATGGCAACTATGGACTAAAGTGTCCTTCAGTGTGATGGCACATATAAATGACATCCTAGCGGGGGATACAGATAATTTCTGTTAAGCCATGCTGTCCCTGTAAGATAAGCAAATGTGTTTTTACAATTTTTTTTCAGAAATAACCAGCATATGCTGAATAATCAGACACAAAATGAAACCTGTTTTCTGTCTTTTATTTCCACTCCCTCTGTCGATTGCTCTCCTCAAAGAGCAAACTGTGTCTGTCCTGTCTCTCAGAATTATTTCTTGCCTTTTCAATAACATCCTTTGAGTAACCCCTTTCTAGGAATCTATTGTTCAAGCCAGCTGTGCTTGCTTTTGCTTCAAAACTGTCCTGCTTAGAGCTGTTCCTTTTTAAATGCAGGAACTACCCCTTAGTGATGTTAGTGACAGTGTGGCATGGGTGACAGCTGGATGCCAACAATAAGGTATCAGCATTTATCTTCTAGCTTTATACTTAGGTGTTCACTACCCCTAATGTATCCTTTCTTATTTTAAGATCTAAAAAGTTCACCTTTTCCTTAGTTGCATGATAACAAAATCTCAAATTGGGGTTAGTAGAATGCAGATACTGGACAAACAGATCCAGTTCTTGTAAGTCCCCATGCCACACTGCCCCAACATCATCTATAGAGCACCTCCACAAGGACAATTTGTCAAAAAATGGATTGCAGTCTCTGTCTTGGATGTGCTCCCTTTCCCATTGGCCCACATACAAATTAACCAACAAGGGAGCAAACGTTGCCTCCATTGCTATTCCCTTTACTTAATGGAGGTGTGATGTCACCAACATCCCTATGGGGCAGGTCATGTGTTTAAACAGGAAGAGCTCAGAGCAAGAAAGTTGTTTGTAAGAGTTTATTACCTTTGACAATGGATTTTTATTTGAAACGCATCAAGTGTTTACGTCTTTTGTCACCAATAAACTTCGCAATTTTGCACCACATTTCAAAGGAGTGGCATCTACTCATTAAGAGAGGTGAGTGTCCAATTTTGTGTTGTTATGTTTTAAGATATTACATAATAAAACAAATTCTGGTCAGAGCTAAAATGGCTGCTAGTACTTTAACCTGATCAAGGATATCTGATTCGATGCAAGGGCACATCAAGCCTTGACACGCATGTCAACTACTTGCGAGGTAAGGTTCCCCAGCCCACCACAGGGTGTTGTCTGTGCACCAGAACACTGCTCTCTTCCTCCCCAGGCTGAAGCTGATGCCACATGCGGCATCACCTTCCTCCTAGCCTCAGCCATTTCAGACCACTCACTGAGCTCTTTACTGGCACCAGAAGACAACGTGGTCCCCACTGGGACAATGACTGATCCTGCAAACATCGTCAATTCATGAATATTTTTTGTGGCCACATTTTGATCCCAAAGTTATAAACAAGTGTTGAAAAATTGCCACTTACTTTCATAACTTTGTTGTTTTTTAATGTGACCCACCTCTGGGGATTACCTGAGGATTTGGTGGCTCCCATTCCTGTTTCCGTCCATTTGGGCTGTGAGGGGCTCCAAGGATGTTTCAAAACAGTGCCAAGGAACACTTAAGAATCAGGGAGAATACATGAATAATCAGTCAGCTCATGAATATTAATGAGCTGGCTCCTACTCTGTGGGGACTCTTTGGAATGGAGCTAGTGTCTGATCATAGGAGGACTCCTGAATACTGATCTTGGGGTTGCTTGACAGGGGATAGGAGTCCTCACTACATATTGGGAGACTGTGTAATAAATGTAAATACATTGGCTGCAGGAACACAATGAAGTCTGGACTGCTATGGGATAGCATGGAACTGGATGGGGGCTGATATCTTGATGATACTATGACCCCTGTGTGACAGGGTAGAATAGAACCTTGTCCCATTTGTTGGAGAAAATGTTTAAATGCAAGGATCTTTCCTTTTTCTGTCTCTTCTCTGTCTGGTTGTGCAACCAAATTTTCATGTGAGACCTCGGACTTGATCAGCCTGAACAATCTCGCAATGTTTTGCCTCTCACTGTCTCTCACTTTTCTCTTGCTTTGTGTTTATCCTCCCTTGCATATCTATATCAACTAATATAAAATATATGGGAATCAATGTATGGAGTTAAACTGATATTAGGATCTATTTTGTTTAGAAAATGTTTAGTGTTTCTGTTGAAATGTATATGTATTTATAATTTGAGATAACTGTAAAAAGCCAGAGGTTATTTGAGTGCAAATGCCTGAGTCTTTTGCAAAGGCTGGAGGGACCTCAGGAAGCTCTCAATGTTCTAGCAGCTCCTGAAATTTGCAAAGAACAGGATGCTTGCAAAGGATGGGGGTTGAAAAAGGCTTTTAAAAACAGCTAAGCTGAGCTGCAAGGATTTTTTTTTACAAGAAAGATTTTATTTTTGCTTCTGTACATAGTTATTCTGAACAGGTTTATTTTATGTTACTGCTACAATAAATACAGTTTTGGTGATTTTTCCAACTGCTCCTGGGTTTTCCCTATGCTTCCTGACCCGTGCCTCGATGACAGATGGTGTCAGCCTAAGTGGGATTTATGCCATGCATACCCTAAAACAGGAGATTTGTGCATGGGTACTGGACTTAGTACCAGGGAAGCACAGAGGAAGGTATGGATTCTGCAGCTGAAGTCCAGTCTGAGATTGTACAGCCAGCACAAGTCATGCAAAAAGAACAGGCAGTGACAGAACCTGAAAGCCTGATGGACTTTTTGAAATGGTGGGCTATACACCAAAAAGAGACTGCGATGCACAGAGAAAAATAAATTAAACTGTTAGAAGCATTGAGGAGAGAAGAGATGCGGTGACAGAAGCAACAGATGAGAGAAGAGATGCAGCGACAGGAGCAGCAATGGCTGGATGCCTTACAAGCTATCGAAGGCAGAGGATCTGACACAGATGCAGATGAGCAACAAAATGCAAGCAACCTAAAGGCCATTAAACTTACAAAGTTGTTTCTCTTTAGATGATATTGAGGTATGCCTGACAACCTTTGAAAGAGTTGCCACAGCCTGCCAGTGGCCAAAGCAGCAAAGAACTCCTGATGAAGTGGATCCAACCAGAGAGCAAAACAGTCCCACAGATCATCAACACATTTGCCATGGAGCAATTCATCAACATCTTGCCTACAGATGTGCAGCTGTGGGTAAAGGAACACCGACCAGAGAATGGGGGAAAAGCTGTTTCTTTGGCTGAGGACTACCGACTGGCCAGACAGACACCACAGCAGCAAGGTAACAGCCAAGCACTGGTAAGAAACTCTTTTTGCCATTTAAACTCCAAGCCTGCTAAGAACTCTGGTGGGGTAACAAATCTGTGCCAAAAGACGTTAGTTGCTATAACTGTAATAAGCCAGGCTATTTTGTACGAAACTGCCGTAATAAAGAGAATGGCACTGGAGCAGATTAGTCCTTGGCAAACTGGGGCAAGTACCTAACAGATGTGAAGGTGGGGAATAAGACTGTAATGGGACTCATTGATTCGGGAAGCAGACAGACCCTAGTGCATGTTAAAGTGCTGGGAAAACACTGTGCAAAGGTATCAGGTACTGGTGTCATCTGCATCCATGGGGACACGCGATACTATCCCACCACCCAAGTGACTCTGACCATTAAGGGTGTGTCGTACCAAATGAAAGTGGGGGTAGTACCAAAGTTACCTGTACCGGTGATTATTGGAAATGACTTTCCAAGATTTATTGAATTGATCAGAGAGGGAATAAATCCTGATGTTTCAGCAGCTGTAGTGACAAGAGCTCAGGCAAAGAAAATTTAAGACAGTGGGACACTTTTCCTTTCAGTGATTTTGATTCGGATTTGTTTGAGCACAGCTCCAAGATCTGGAAATCCAGGAAAGAAAGACAAAGCCTGAAGAAACTGTGGCAACAAATGACTGATGGACATGAAGGGTGTTAAAATATGAAAATGCTGAAACTAAATTGATAACTGATTGTGATTTTCTTTCAGAGCAAGCTAACAATGTTTCTCTCCAGGGTTATTTCAAGCAGCTAGGGGTAAAACCAAAACAGAGTGGACCAATGTTTAAAAAATGTAATGGATTACTGTACAGAGTTTGGATTAAACCTCAGACACAGAAACAGACAGAACAATTGGTTATACTACAGAAGTATAGAACAGAATTGTTACAGATAGCACATGGTAGTCCTATGGCTGGTCACTCAGAGAGGGATCACACCCTTGCCAGATTGCTGTATAGATTTTACTGGCAGGGAATTCATGAAGATGTTGCTACCTATTGTAATTCCTGTCCTGTGTGTCAGGAAGTAACCCCATGCACTAGAAAAGACAAGGTGCCCCTGGTACCCCTACTCTTAATAGATGTGCCTTTTGAGAGAATTACAATGGATGTGGGTGGTCCTTTAGATAAAAGTAAAAAAGGCAATAGATTTCATCCTGGTAGTATGCAACTATGCTACTCGATACCCAGAAGCAGTTCCAATGCATACTGTTACAGCTCCAAAGGTTGCAGCAGAACTAGCCAGAATTTTCAGCAGAGTGGGCATACCTAAAGAAATGGGACAGGGTTCTATTCCACACTGTCACACCCTGCCAGCAGTCAATCAAGTGTCTATGCACCTAGAGTTGAGTCAGAGGACTTCTGCGAGAGGGAGTTTCATTAATCAAGGTGCCTAAAACATGCCCCAGTGAACAATCAGGAAATATTGATCACTATGGTTATTGCTGATTGATAGGCTTGAATAGCCAATCAGGAAACTAGATTCTCGAGTGAAAACCCAGGGACTTGGTGGGTTTGAAGCAGTCTGTTCCCAGGCTCTTCTTGAGTCAGAAGAATTCTGTGCAAGTGGGTTTGGACTGTGAGAGGCCTTGCTCAGGCCTCCATTGGAGAGTGCCAATGCAGAATGGGAACATCAGGAGAAAAGAAAGTGAGAGACTGGTCTGATTCCTTCAACTCTCCAGGTATTGTGAACTGTGCTGTCTGGATTGGAGAGGATTAGAGCTGCAGAGACCCAGCACTGTATAGGGGACTGATCTGATAGACCTGTATTTCTGATTGAAAGTGAACAGTTGCTGCAGAGGAATTGCTTTAAGTAGTGGGACTCTGTTTAAGAGATTGAAGAGGCAAAGAGTCTCAGGTGCAGGATGCTAGCTGGGTTCTGTGAATTTGCTGTGTGAGCTGATCGAAGTGGCCGAGACCTGTGTCCCAGCTGAGGCTGAAGAGAAATTGTTGTGGACATTTTTAGGACCTGAAAACACAAAAGGGTGGGCAGGGGCCTGTTCAGTTCCAACCCCCCCCCGCTGCTTGCTGTGATCTAAGTCCTATCTGAAGCTGTTTCTAAGAGGCTAGCACCTATGGTGAACTGTCACTGCTGTTATCCAGGAGTTGTCTGCTACCGGTTCATTTTCAGATTCAGTGCAGGGTCTATATGGGGATTCCTGCTGCCTAACAGTCCTTCCCCCAGAGCCAGGGAGGGAACTAGTTAACCCCTTCCAAGTGGGACCCACTGTCTCAGGAGGTCCCTGGAATTTGCTGGGGTGCTAGGGCACCTACGACCTGTGTGGGGAGCTGGGCTGTGGAGTCACTCCCAGGTCTGGGCCTTCTGAGGCTGATGTGGACCTGCATTTGAGCTTTGCAATGGGCCAGAAGAGGCTGAAGGTGACAAGCTGCCAGATCTTCAATCAAAGGGACAACCTGAAAGACCTTCAATCAAGATCAAGCCTTGTGAGAAAGATCACCACCATCTTGTTGCCCATTGCTGCCACTTTTGGATGGAGCTCCTCACCCCGGGACTGGTGAAGGATCCTGCCTTGAGGCATGTCAGTAGATCTGAAAACTGTGAGTACTGAGGACTTGCTCCTGGGATAAAAAAGGGAGTGTTCACTTTGTATTTAACCTTATTGCTTTCAATATCCCTAGGGCCCCAACAGCAGGCCAACCCACAGCAATGTCCAGGCCTGTAACAGTGGGTACCCAACAGACTGTCTGGGTAAAACACGGGTAACAGTGAGGTGAGCAGCTGGGGTGGTCTGACCTTCGGGCCCAGTTGTTTCAGACATGTGAATTCTTGCTAACCCTATTTTTTCCTCCACAGCTATCCTTTATCCAGGTACCCCTATCCTAACCCTTGCCCCCAATAAAGCTGTGAGTTTACTGTAGCACTCCAGAGTTGGGGGCACAACAGAAAAAGAAAAATAGAAAGGTACCCAGCTCTGAAAGGTGCCCCAGAAAAGGCCCAGGTGCCCAGTTTCTGATCCAGTCATCACAAACCTGTTTTAAAATCACAACCCTGTTTTAAATGAATGTACATTGCTAAAGAATTGTTTCAATGTTTGTGGAATAGCAATAAGGAGAGATGGGGTATATAGTGCTTGTGTAACTTGTAGTACTCTTTGTGGCTTTACTCTATTCTCGCCCTTGAGTAGTAGGTATATAGGTAGTAATTTGTAGAGAATAGAAGACCCATGAGCAAGGGTGAGAAGAGTGCCAGAGAAGGAGGAGGAGGGGATGGTGATGGATGAAAAACACTCCCTAAGCAAGGGAGGTGTGTTAGAGGATGGCTTAAGTAGAGGTTGTGGGAGGAGCTATTCCCCACATTGAACCTCAGGCAAGCCCTCTCATTCTATGTTTGTGGAATAGCAATAAGGACAGATGGGATATATAGTGCTTGTGCAACTTGTAGTACTTTTTGTGGCTTTACTCTATTCCCACCCTTAAGTAGTAGGTATGTAGGTAGTAATTTGTAGGGAATAGAAGGCCCAAATAGATACCTCCTCCAACTCACAGAGAGTATGACCCCCTAGCAATCGCATGAGGAAACCCCCCCAGGTGGAGGAAACCTCTGAGTACCCATGGCCGGACGTCTGCCCATCCTTCTGGGCATACTAAATGGAGAAGGATATAGGTTCTAGTAACCATAGCAAATTTGAGGTTGGTGAGTTGCTTGGAGAGACAATAATCCATCTTCGATCCATGGATGATGCCGATAGCATGATAATTCTGAGGCTGAAGAGGAGATCTGTTCTGAATGAGCAATAGAATCTGAAGTGTGAAGTAAATCTGACTGAAGGAGGATGAAGGAAGTCCAAGTTTCCAAGATGATGAATGATGCTTGTCCAACGGAATTGTAATAGGCAGAGGGGCCATGACTGGATCAATAAGGTACTAAACTGGGTATGGTGGAATGCAATGGTAGAAGAAGTCATTGGTGAATAATCCAACTTGTGAGAGACTTGAATGTAAGGATATAATCTGGAAGCTAGGAACTTTGTATTCAACAAGGAGTCACTAAGGAAACAGCCATAGAGTAGAATTTGTAGAAGAGTTTTTGAGTGCCCTGGAGATGATGGTCCATTCTTGATCCAAGGATGATATAGCCTGAATGATGATCCTGAAGATGAAGGGTATATTTTCCATAGGGATGATAAAATCCTATGTGTAAAGCAGATCCAGTTAAAGAAGGGCTAATGTAGACCATGTTTACAACATGACAAAGAAAGCATGTCAAAGGGATTATATGGGCATTATGAGTCAGGAGAGCAAGATTTGATTGATATAAGACCAGACAGTACACTGTGGTATTTGTGATGATTAGCAAAATTATTAGTGACTGCTCCAATGTAGTCTGGAGGTAAAGAATTGGTCAGTAAGCACAAAGTCACAAGGTAAGCATCCCAGAGTAAAATGAGTAGAGGAGAGTTTGAGTGCCTAATGAGAGTAATGCCATAAGTGATTAGTAAAGCACTAGAAGATGATTTGCAGAGCTGCCCAGATGGTAGCCTAACATATATGAGGAATGACTGGAAATACGGTATAAGGAATAGATGGCTTCTTTGGTCATGATGTTCATGCTTTTTTGCTTAATCCTCTGCTGGTACGCTGCCTGAAGTAAGTGTGGGTATTCCTGTGGTGTGATCATTTAGGAGATGCACTGTGGTGGCACAGGTGGTTAAGTTTACGGGTAATCCTGATGCTGATGTACATGAGAGAAGCTTGGGGCGGATGAGAGGAAGAGTCTGTAGGCTGGATTGATAGTGAGATCGATAAATGCAGGATGCCATAGGATTGAATGCTACAGCCGATTAATACCAATTGGGATGCAAGGCTGAGCTGGTGAATTTGTCTTGGCTGTTACAGATTGCCAGTTAGAATTCAGGAGAGCGAGTTCTCAGTGATGGTCTTTACTGTAGAGATTAACGAAGGTACTTTGAGAAGAAGAGGCTGAAGGCTCCGCTGGAAGAACGATTGACCCGGCTGAAGGTACTAGGTGAAAAGGTGTGGATAATAGTATAAGGAATAACTATGTCCGGGAGTGAAGTCGAAGGTTTGGATGACGTGGAGTCAGAAATCAGCTAGGCAGTGGAGATCCCACAAAAAATATTCTGGACAATATCTGTGCAATTGCTAAAACTAGCAATGACTGTTGAGAAGTAGGAGTTGAGTAACTTGGTCATCAGAGTCATTCTTGAAATAAGAGGCGTCATAAGGTAAAATGGATGATGTCCATGGTTAAATGGGTTATCTTGTGATTCCCGGTATCTGTAGAAGTGATACTGATTATGAAGTCTGAATATAACAGAAGGATTTAAGTCCTTTCCATGTATGAGGATGGCCAATGAGATGAGGCATCTGGGGAGTCATTGTGATTGGATGGACAGGGCTTGGAGGGTATATCCGATAGAGACAGAGGAAATCTTTCTATTGTCCAGGCGAATGGGATTCCATGAATGATTGTGAAGAACTGAATGGGCAGTTTGAGACTTCTATGATAACATAAGAGTCTATGGGGCATATAAGCCAAGGAATGTTTGCTGGCAGTAGTATTACTCCAGAGTAATGAATAAATGATCGAATGAGTAGTGGAAGGGTATTGTTCGAAGGGCAGGAGTAGAAGTAGGGGATGGATTGTATGGAAAAGCTGATGACTTGTTAGGAGTACTTGTTGGAGATAGGATACAAGGCCCAAAAGAGCCACAGCAACCAGTACGAAGCCCCAAGCCAGCAAGACGAAGAGGAGAAGGCAACCATTCAAATGTGAAGGAAGTATGGAGTAGATCCTGAGTAACTGAAGGAATAAGCAGAGGAAGCTATGGGCCAGGCAAAGCTGGATGACATCCAGAGCAGGAAGGAGCAGGATGACATCAGTTCCATGGTGAACAGCAGTGAATTGCAGGAAAGCTGAAGCAAGGCATCAGATGATGGTCTATGGAAGGCCAAGGAGCCAAGCCAAGCATTATGAGCAACAGGAGTCCCACATGTGATGAAGGTTGGAAGCAACCAGAGAAAATGATGGAAGGTGCTGGAATGACGAAGGATGAGGTTCCAAATCTGTAAGAAAACAAGTTTATACAACAGCCAAACTGGGACCTGCAGTAAAGAAATCCATGAGCAGTCAACCTGGAGGGAGAGAGGGAGTGAATGCAGGATCCATATGATGAGGGAAAGGAGGCCAAAGTGGCTAGAGAATGAAGGTCCAAGGTAGAACAGGATAGTAAGTGAAGTCATTCAAATGCAGAAGTGTCCTGATATTGAAGAAAAGGGGCAAACCAGCAAGATGGAAGCAAACATGTCGAAGAGGTTCAGGTTCCACGACTGAAGTCACAGGTAGAAGTAGGAGGTCCAAATCCAGAAGAGTCAAGGCATCTGGTAGCAGGCAGAGAAAAACACATGCGAAGCAGCAGAATGGAAGGACGTGTGTCCAGATGGGACATGCGAGGCAAGATGATCCGGACTGGATTTGGCTAGTGAATGCAGAATGATGAGATAACTGGGCTGAAGAAGTTCCGGTCCAGAATAGAAATGACAATCTGCATCAGCGTAGATGAAAACAGTGGAGACAGTCCATGTTAGAGTCAGGCTCCCAGACAAGGAAGTCGGCAGAAAGGATGAAGGATCTAGGCTACAAATGAGATAAGATGGAGAAGCAAGTTGGGCAAAGTCCTGGTCCTGAAGGGAGTGGCAGCCAGATATCAGGCTGAGGACATAGAAGATGAAGCAGTAGACTGTAGATTCAGGCAACCATCAGGGATGGCAGAGATAGATGGTGGTGACCTGAAGCAGCATGAGTAGAATGATGAGGCCATGCAGAGTGCGAGAGTTCCGGTCCAGAAGGGAAGCGGCAACTGACATGAGGTAGAGAAGATAAGGTATAAGTCCATAGATTGGAGACATAACTCCCATCCCTGGTAGTCGGGGCGAGGTAACCTACATTCGATGCTGCCAAGCAGAGTTAGGGATGGAGGATGTTGAGATGGTAAGTAGGAGGTATGGTATGACACAGTTGAATGCAGAGATGGCTCCTATCCTTGGTGGTAGTGGTTGAAACGGAATCCCATCCCTGGTAGACAGGGGAAGCCTACCTTCACTCAGCACCTCAAAAAGTGCGAGTTAGGGACTGAGTCTGGAATACTGCTGGTATGGGCTGGCCAAGACACGAGACTGCTGCAAGGATTAGAGATATAAATATGAACAAGTATAGAGGAAATGTTGGAGGAATCCAGCAAAGTTTTATCTGGAAACAGAAATAAAAGAGTCACATGAATAAAGACACAGAAAGCAATGGCAGGTGAGGTGAATGCTAGGGAAATATTACAGGAAGAGGAATATGATTGTAGGAAAGGCCTGTGTCACCTTATGAAATTGTAAAATATGCAGCTAAAAGAAGCAGAAGCAAGAGACATAAACCTGTAGTAAGTTAAATGGAGGAAGTGACAGAAACGTAGAATCCAGGTGTGCTGATATAAAGGTCATGGTTGAGTCATTGAGTTAAGTAGCTGCTGTGCCGAATTAGTACCAATGTGGCAATCAATAGTAATAATAATAAAACTTTATTTATTAAGCGCCTTTCAAGCACCAAGGCGCTGTACAAATGAATGTTAAAAACAAAAATACACATGCAAAGTCAATATTCTCAGCAACATCAATTCATAAAAGCTCGACAGCTCTGTGTAATAAGGCACACTGAATGCATGACTGGCTATCGTTAGTAGTAGTGGGTACGAATATAAATTGGTTGCATATAAGCACATGTGAAATCTCCGTAAGGCTGGCCCCTCCACCCAACCATAGCACACCCAGAGTGAGATAACAGCTGGTGAAATGGGGAAGTACAAGGTATAGAGA
This sequence comes from Neoceratodus forsteri, assembly GCA_016271365.2. Classification (NCBI taxonomy): domain Eukaryota; kingdom Metazoa; phylum Chordata; order Ceratodontiformes; family Ceratodontidae; genus Neoceratodus; species Neoceratodus forsteri. The sequence goes on from CM057450.1 coordinate 1,554,617,745, forward strand.
TGTAAACAGCTCAGCGTTATTAGTTGAGTACGTAGCCGGAGTGCCCCCCCACCATGTAGATTCCAAGTTGCAATAAATGACATTAACAGTAGTGTGAACCACTTACTGTGATAAGGAGTTGTAGGCATATGTAACTGAGTTGAGTAGGTAAGGGTGAAATGCAATTCGTGCATGCCACTGTGCCCCACCCCCGCCTTATAGTCCACAAAGCCGTAGAGTGAAGGTTAAGGCAGTGAGCAATTGCAAAGTTTATATGTCTGACATCCGAAAAGAAAGCAAGAGCACGTACCTGGATGGGAGCTGCAGTTATGATGTACCGTGGGAATAGAGAGGAAGGAGTCCCGAAAGGAAAATAGCTTACAGCTTGGGACATATTCGTAGAGATGGATGTAAATGGCCTCCGGTGGGATGCCCTGCAGGGAGAGGAGTCACAGGGAGGAAGACGTATGCAAGTGTTGAGGGCTAAACGAGGTATGACACTGGTCCGCTGTACCTTATTGGAAAGTGAAAACGCTGCACCAGCTGGGTGAGAACTGAAGCGCCCTGCTCATTGTTGATCCAAGTGTTGATAGCGGCACAAACTAGCATTGCTTAACTGCCTGCTAGTGAGCACCTATATGGACATTAATGTGTGCGGTGAAAAGGGGCGGCGACTGGCAGGGCCAAGCAGGACAGATGGGAGGGAGAGGTAAGTAAGCACCGACTGAAAGAACAGCCCAAAAGGAACAAGAAGTGAAACAAACCCCAGAACCAGGTGGGACATGAGATGTCAGGTAGAGACTCGAGGAAGGGAAGCAACAAGAGGACAGAAACAAAACAAACACAGATGACACGTGATGAGAGGAGGGAGGAAACAGAAGGGAAACAGGACAAACCAGGCAGCAGAAGCACAAAAGCACAGCCACATGAGCCACACAGGAGCCTAAGAAAAACACTCCCTAAGCAAGGGAGGTTTGTTAAAGGAGGGCTTAAGAAGAGGCTGTGGGAGGAGCTATTCCCCACACTGAACCTTGAGCAATCCCTCCCAAAAAAGTTAGCCCTTTATGCCAGCTTGAGCAGATGGAATGTCATGCTGAGCATATGGAATGTCATGCTGAGCATACAGAATGCCAGGCTGAGCAATGGAATGCCCACTGTGTGACACCTGCCCTGCCTTCCAGAACCAGAACCCAGAGTGTTAAGTTTTAAAAAAATGTATCAGGTGTAAAAGAAAGAATCGTGGTGACTGCGGAGGAGAGAGGACACAGAAAGTGAGGAGGGATGCGAAGAGCTTGCCAGGAGGTCTGAAGCTGTCCCTGAGGGCTTTCTTGTGTGTCCCTCTGCCTCCAGTCACTGAGGACTGCCTACCTAATGTGTCTCTTGGTCCGTGGTGTCATCGGATGCCTGGAAAGTCATCCTGCTCCCTATCAAGAGGGCTTGGTGCACCATTTCTTTATTTTATTTTAAAAAGTTCTGTACTGGTCCCCTGGAGGCAGCGTGAGCAGTGCCGCATTGTCCTCACACCAGTTTGGGACCTGGCAAGGTCCCTGATCAATCACTCAACTGCCTGAAGCCCTCCCTCCACCTCCTGAATAAGCTTCCCTGCATCCTTGTCCGGGGTGGTGAGTCGGCGGCAGCCCGACAGTAAAAGTGCTGACTGCCAGAATAGAAACAAAAGTGTTTTATTTATTTGTTTAGGTTAGCACCAGGCACAAAGCAAACAGCCATGGGCCGAGGACAGGAGAGATCAGCGTTTGCACTCAGGGCGTGGTGACGCCCAGTGTAGGGACTAGACTTGTGGTCTCGAAGGGGAAAACATTAATTATTTAAATTAAGGCACAGCAGGGGCGGAGCTGAAGTGGGGTGGCTCAGTGAGTAACAAAAAGGTTCAGCCAGGTCTGAGACTTAAAAGGGGCCCAGCCAAGAAAGGCCCAGGAATTTAAAACGGTCTTGGTAAGAGAGGCCCAGGACAAAAGGGGTGGCTCAGGTCCTCAAGAGGTTCTGACACAGAAGGGGACCAGGGTGTTAAAAGGGCAAGTCAGGCCCACTGATACCGAACCGGGCAAGAAAGGCCCACTGTTATTTCAAAGGGCATGACAGGCCCACTGTTACTTAAAGCGGTGATTTAGACCCACTGCTACTTAAAAGGGCATGTTAGGCCCACTGCTACCTAACAGGGTGAGTTAGGCCCACTGCTACTTAAAGGGATGAGTTAGGCTCACTGTCACCTAACAGAGCGAGTTAGGCCCACTGCTACTTAAAGGGGTGAGTTAGGCCCACTGCTACCTAGCAGAGTGAGTTAGGTCCACTACTACTTAAAGCGGCAAGTTAGGCCCACTGCTAGCCATTTAGACCACCAGGTGTTATAGGGGCCCAGCAGCATTAGCGACCCTAGATGTTGAGGGAGTCTAGCAAGCCACACAGACCCACAGTAACAGGATAACCTGATCTAGCTAGAGGTACCCCTGGTAGTTAGGGCCACTGAAGCTAGGGTTCACCCAGAATAATAAAGTGCCTGTTTATTTACTGTGGTCTGGACATTGAGACTATGTAATTGACCACTACAATAAGAACTGAGACATTCATTGCATTGCTGTTATTCCGCTGGACAGTATAAGTGTCAGAACTGTCCTAGTATTGCTTTGTACCAACATTTCGGTGCCAGAACATATTGCTATGTTGCCAGCATTTCAGTGACAGAAAGCCTTCGAATCAGTCTTTGGCAAGTTTCCAGAGTCATTCCACCGATGTATATCCAGATCACTCTTCCTCAGTTCTTCAGAAATCATCTCCCAGTGCATCTCCAAAGCAGCCAACAGCAACTTCCTGAAGAACCGTGCCACAGTCGTCTCAGTTGCAATGTTCTGTTTATTATTTCCTCTCTCAAGTTCCCAATGTACAGCCTGGCCTAGTAAAAAGTGTGCTGTCTGTTTTCTTGTTTTGTCATCCATATCAAAGTGCCATCCAGATTTTCTGTTTCAGTACCCTGCATCATTGTCCTGTTTCTTAGTTTATGTCAGTCCTTGGCTCATCTGGCCTGGTGCCCAGAACCCTGTTGTTTCTCCCGTTCCACAGAATTCCTTCTTTCTGAAACATGGAAACATAGAATCTGATGGCAGTAAGGGCCACTTGGCCCATCTAGTCTGCCCATTTCCCTACCTAATGGATAAGTTGCAGATCCTAGTTAACCAACAGCCTACTTCCTCCTACCTTCCTCTGCAGCGTCTTCATTTCCGGCAGTCCAGAAGCAGGCTATGGCTGCGTGTACAGCATCTTCTTCGTTTCCTGGCAGTCCAGGAGTGGGTTGTGGCTGGTGTTCTGCATCTTCTTCGTCTCTCGGCAGTTCAGAAGAGGGCTGTGGCTGGGTGTTCTGCATCTTCTTTGTCTCCCGGTAGTCCAGAAGTGGGCTGTGGCCAAGTCTGTTGTGTTTCAGTTTCAGCAGCCCTCAATGAGTTTTGAGCTGAGGAGATATTTGTATTGTTCTGAAATTCTGGCAACCCTAGAGAGGTGGGATGTGGCCGAGAACTCATGGCCTGTTCAAAATCCTCTTTGCATTCCCTTAGTTTTTAATTCATTCCAGCCAGTCAGCCAAGTTATTCCCCTGGTGTTTCATATCCCAAATCCCAGTTTCTTCTCAATGACAGAGAAAGTTCAACTGTGCATGAACTGCCTCTTATAACGTATGTAGAGTCTTGTAAGTGACATGCTATAGAGTTTCTTAGAGTGGAGTACTCCAGGTAATAGGCCCTAGGCAGAGGTGCACTTCAGGGTAGTATTGGAGATTGCTTAGTGATTCGCTGATCTTAGTAGATAGAATGCTCTTAAAGTGGAGCTGTTACAGTTGATTATTGAATGTGTGCATAGAGTCACCTTCATACAGGATATAGAGGATAGAATGCTCCTAAAGCGGAGCTGTTACAGTCATTTGATTTAGAGTTCTCCGCATACGGGGGAGTAGGTATAAGAGTTCTCTGTGACCGTGTTCCCTTCCCCGTTTGTTTGGATAAAAGTCTGTCAGGCATTTGGAATTTATTTCTGACTCCCGCCTCTATTTGTCAGAAGCCAACATCCACCTTCTTGGGATGTGTATTCATAATTTGTGTGCAAGTTACTGGTGTCATCACAACACAGTTACTTTATTTACCCTTTTATATTTCTGTGGAGACCCACCACATGTTAATGTCCATTTTACCACCATCAGGGTACCACATTTCTGTTTGAAATTGATGCATACAGGGTGTTTTTGCGTCTTCCAAGTTATTTCTGGTCTATGGTTTATGGTGTTACTGAATTGTTGGGTATTCAGTGGCTGGGGTGGTTGGTAGGGGAGGTGGGTAGGTGCAGAATCCCGGGGCTGTGCCAGTCAGTCACCTGACTCACTTCTAATTTACTCTGGGTGGAGGCACTGCACTATTTCTTATAGCTTTGGGATAGAACCCTCGATCACCAATGTAGCAGGACCCAGGCCCCTTAACCTGTTAGAGGGTCAACAAGCAGGGGTAGTAGCCCACCAGCACACGGCGCCTGGCCGACATCTTTGGAGGCACCGCTGGGATCTCCTGTTTGCCAGTCATGCCCACTGTGGAAAACTCAACTGTAATGACCCTTGTGGGGTCCCCAGCACCCATGTCTATTTTCCCCCAGCCGAATGTTTGGCCAATAAAGCAAGATAAGGTTAAATTGGTTGAATGGACTAGTGGCTTGCAACCAGACTCCCAGAAATCCCTTTTATGTTTAGGGGTACCCCTGAGGTGGGAGAGGAGACCATAGAGAAGCACCTGTCCACAATAAAGGGACTAGGTAAAGTGAAGGTCCAGGGTAAAATGCTTGATTCTGAAGAAGGAACGCTGGTTGTATTAATAGAGTACTAATGCCATACAGGCTGCATGGATACCTGAGGCTTTGGTGGCAGAGGGTTTAGCTGAGGCCTGGCCCATTGTCACATCATTTAGTGTAATTGCCCCAAGGGAGGGGGAAAACAGGACTGGGCACTCATCCACATCCCTCCGAAATGTGAAACCCCACCTGGTCATGTACCAGTGGCTTTTGACTCCTACCATAAGTTGAGGATGTTTTCAGGGGTCAATCCAACCCCAAACAGTGAGGATGACTTGAAGGCATGGAAGGATTGTGTCACGCCTTTAGTACAGGATTGGTAGAGCTCTGAGTTTGAGAAAAGAAAGCGCTTAGTGGAGAGCCTTTGTATGCCTGCTCTAGAAGTCATTCGCTCCTTACGGGCCACAGACCCTGATGCTCCAGCTCAGGTATACCTGCCAGCCTTAGAGAGCGATTTTAGTAACCCAGAGTCTGATGAAAAACTTTTGTGGAGGTTTAAGACTACCTGTCAGTGGGAAGGGGAGTCTCTGTCTGCTTTTCTAACCTGGGTGGAGAGAGTGTTACACAGGGAACTCAGGAAGGGAGGAGTGGCAGCTCAGGATTTGAACCACATGAAGTTGGGACATGTAAAAGCTGCATGTCACACCACCCTGTTAGTGCTGCAGCTACATTTAGCAGATAGAAAAAGCAACCCTCCTCTCTACTGGATAATAGTGCGGAAAGTCAGAGAAGCCAAGGAGGAGCAAGGGCAATGGGGGACACGGAGGGCCTCAGTGTCCGTTACTCAGTTAGACAAAGGGGTGTCCTCTAGTGAGATACAGGAGTTGAAAACTCTGCTGAGGTAATGTAGAGAGGTGGTTACAGCAGCCAAATTGTCAGTGTATCAGGGGTTAGCTGAGCCCCAGAGGGTGAGTGGGATGGTCCCCAGTACAGGCTCCACAACATGTAACAGCGGGTCCCCAGTGCCAGTGCCCTCTACCAAAGCTGGGTTCAAAACTCAGATGGAGGAGCTATCCAGAAGAGTGGCTGAGTTAGAAAGGGCGGGACTGCTGGCTACGGCCCAGAGCAGTGAGAGGGCTGCAGAGCAGGGCCCTGTAGTACTTAGTGCCCTGGTGGGAGAGTCAGGAATGCACCCAGCTGGGCTGGATAGGCAGCAGTAATAGGAGATTATATATAAAGTCATGGTTTTCTCACACCCACAGAACTCCCTTAAGAACCTCAGTCCCAAAACTCTCTATGCCAACCAGTCCCCACTCAAACAGGTGAACACCTTTGAATATCTTGGTGTCACGCTAGATCCAGCCCTCAACTACCATCAACATATTCAACACCCATCCACTGCCCTTAACTCTAGAATTGGCGTGCTGTATCAGTATAAACATTGCCTCACACCTGATGCCCTTCGGCTCACCGTCTCCTCCTCAGTCCTCTCCCTCCTAGACTACTGTATTCTCGTATACAGCGCTGCATCCACCTCTGCCCTTGGCAGACTCCGGCTCACACTAAATAAAGCCTGCCGCCTCATCCTTGGCTGTGATCGTTACACCCACACCTGCTCCCTCTACAGGGCCACAAACTGGCTTAACCTAGACAACAGGATCAGGTATCACACCTGCCTAATATCAAAAAAGATTGCACTAGGTCTCACTTCCCCTGATCTCTCCTCCCTTATGCACCCAACATCAGCAGTCATATCCACCCACAGCTCTGGCAAGGCATGGTTATGGGTACCCCACTGCCGGACCTCCCAATTCAAAGAACTTTCAGTTACAAGGCCCTTTCCTGGATGAACTCACTCCCAAGCCATATAACTCATGAAAAAAGGCTTGGCCCCTTTAAATCCCGGCTTAGGGACCACCTTCAGAGCTCCAACCCATGCGACTGCCCCTGACACTTCCCCCTTTTCTGCACTCCCCCCTATGGCTATGACCCTGCCTGTTTCCCCTACTGTCCCCCATCTCCATACCCCTGGTCAGTGCAACCCAAATTATGACTGTTTATTTTGCTTTAACTGAATTATTCTTTTTTTAGGCTCTTTTGCCTGAATGTTCTGATAATACTTCCAACATTGATCGTCAGCCTACTACAGAACCAACTGCAACTACAGTATATGGCTGTGCTAAAGTACTGAAACTTCTGTTATAACTTGTTTTGTAGCCACTTATTGAACTCCTATGTACTCCTATGCCTGTACCAGTGTTTTGTAATCTGTCATTATGTTGTCTCTGTACTCTTATGTCTGACGTGGAACCTTTGTAAATGAGTCCTTGATTCAAAGGTCTTTCTGAATTCTCAATAAATAAATGAAATATGCCATCACTGCGAGAATGAGGGCCATGTAAGGAAGGGGTGTAGAATGCTATTGAACCGTGCCCCAGCTAGAGATGGGCCACCTGAGATTTCAGGTCAGAACCAGGGAAACTACCAAGAGGCCTGGTAAAGGAGCACACCGGGGCCCCTGGCAGGTTCAGCTCCATGGCTCACATGAGGGCCTCTGCAGCCAAGACCACCACTTCACTTTAGTTGACATGCACAAGTTGGTGGGACTGTCAACTGAAACTACCATCACCATCAATAGGATTCCTGCGCAAGCTGTTTTAGACAGCTGTTCCCAAGTTACCATCATCTTTCAGTCTTGGTATGACCAGCATTTGTCTCACGTTGAGCTGCAGTCGCTAGAAGGACTATATGTTTTATTTATTTTGTTTATTTAGTTTTTGTTAACCAGGTAAGTGCACTAGACAAATTCTGCCTATTTTCAGGCACAACCCAGAGAAGGGGGATACAGATGAATGCCAACTGTCCTTGAACCAGATTAAGCTGTTGGTGGTATTTTTAGTGAATGAGGGAAATTTGGCCAAGACACCGGGGAAATTCCCCTACTCTTTTCGATAAGTGCCAAGGGATCTTTAACATCCACCTGAACTACCCCAATCCAGGCAGATGGGACCTCGGTTTAATGTCTCATCTGAAAGACGGTACCTCAGAAGTGCAGCACTACAGTGTCAGTATTGGGATATTAACCCAAGTGTCAGATGTCGGAACTGAACCCACAGTCCTCTGATCTCCTGGCCTCAGAGGTGAGTGTGCTACCTACTGAGCCACTGACACTGTGTGGGGACTCAGTTCTCCACACAGATGCAAGCTTTAACAACCTGGGAGCGATGCTGTACCAAGTGTACCATGAGGGCTTACGCCCAGTAACTTACGCAAGCTGGAGTGTGAACTCATCAGAACAGAGATATCCTGTCCACAAATTGGAGTTTTTGGCATTAAGATGGACTATTGTGGACCAGTTTCATGACTACCTGTATGGGGCTAAGATCACGGTAAAGACCGATAACAACCCACTTACATATGTGCTGACCACTGCTAATTGGATGCAGCTGGTCATACATGGTTGTCAGCTTTATCCACCTATGATTACTCTGTGGGGTATCACCCTGGCCTGAACCATGTAGACACTGACACTCTGTCCAGATGCCCTCCAGCCTATACAGCAGAGCACTCCGTTTGTGAAAGAATATCTGATCACACAGTCAAGGCCTTTTGTAAAAAGCTAGTTGGCGAAGATCTTCCCCCAAAAGAAGACGTTTCCCACCTAGTGGACTGTTTGGGAGCATCAGGAAGTTGTGTCCCTGCTGCCTACTGCCATCTAGCTGCCTTGGATGTGAGATCCCTACCACAGCTGACCACACAGGACTTGAAAAGGGAACGGAGAGCTAGCCCTATCACAGGGGAAATACTTCGAGTGTTACAACACAACAGAGATCAGACACAAGTGGATACTGTTTATCCCCCGGCCAGACTTCTGTTGCGAGAGTGGCCAGAGATACGGTTAAAAAAGGGACTGCTCCACAGGGAGACTCAAGATCAGCAGGGGGCACCCAGTGAGCAGTTGGTGTTACCCGAAAGGCACATAACGACAGTGCTACAGGCCTTGCATGACAATATGGGTCACCTGGGCACTGAGCGCACCCTGAACTTGGACAAGAGCAGGTTCTACAGGCCGAAGAGGGAAACCGATGTAGAAACTTATTGCAAGAGTTGCCGGAGATGTATACAAAGGAAGGCGCTTCCCCAGAAGGCTGCTCCATAGGTCAACATATGTACAAGTGGCTTAATGGAGCTGGTGTACATTGATTTCCTCACCTTGGAACCAGATTCCTACAGCATCTCCAACATACTAGTAGTCACTGACCACTTCACTAGATATGCCCAAGCCTACCCTGCCAAGGACCAGAAGGCTTCTACCATTGCAAAAATCCTGGTGGAGAAGTTTTTTGTGCACTACAGAGCCCCCCCCCCCCCGAGGAGTCACTTGAACCAGGGATGTGACTTTGAGAGCCAACTTATCAAGGAATTCATCATTATGTGGCATTAGAAAGTCTCAAACTACACCATACCATCCCCAAGGTGACCCACAACCTGAGAGATTCAATCTAACCTTGCTAGTCATGTTGGGCACTCTGGATTCTCAAGAAAAATGCACCTGGAGTCAACGGGTGAGTGCCCTGGTCCATGCCTACAACTACACTCGAAACGATGCTACGGGGTCTTCTCCGTACCAATTCATGTTCGGGAGGGAAGCCTGTCTGCCAGTGGATCTGCGCTTTGGGGTGTCCGCCAATGGTCTTGACGTAGGAGACTACTTGTAGTACGTGAAAACATTAAGACAGTAACTAGATGACACCTATCGCCTTGCTTTAGAAATGGCCATGAAAAAGAACCAGACTAATGAACAGCGTAATAACAGAAAAGTGCAGATCCAAGGTCTGGAGGCCAGTGATAGGGTATTGCTGCAGAGATTGGGCATACCTGGGAAGCACAAGATTGCCAACAGGTGGGGAGGAACCCCATATGTTGTACTGGAGAAGTTGGAAGGTCTTCCAGTGCATAAAATCCAGCCCGATGGAGACTTGAGGGCACAAGGTCATACATCAAAATCACTTGCTTCCCATCAGAGACCAAGTAATGGACATTGGGCCCGATGTGGAAGATCCTTCTTCACCCCTCCACTACTTGTGCTACTGCACACAAGAGATGGAGACATGAAGACAGTGATGCCATAGGGGTTGGGCCTGCCCAGGATGAGGTGGTATCGAAGGAGGAGTGTACAGATGATGAAACTGAGGGGGAAGATGATCATTCCCCCCCCAGAGTTTCTACCCTACCCCAAAGTGAGCCAGGTTGTTTCAGGGACTGCCCCTGATGTTGGCGGATTTGACTGTAATCAGGGAACAGGGTGGGGATGGGGTGGCTGCTCCTGCTACACTTCTTGGAGGGACCCCTCCAGACATGAACACTAGTCTAGCTGAGCCCTTTGAGTGGTATTGGAGCAGTTCACCTGCAGATATGCCTTTTTTTATTGTAAATTTTTATTAAGTTTTTCCATTTAAAACAGATATAACATGTATAAGCTTCAGTTAACATTCAGCACATTTGGTAATTACATTCAGATACTTAATATCATAGATGGAGTACATTGCAAATAATAAACAGTATTTAAATATGGTCATATAGCTTGCAGTAGTACATAATAAAAATACCCTGTCAACCAACTGTGTGGTCTGCGTGCTTCCTTTTAGATGGCTGAGAAGTTTGTTAACTTGTCTCCTTAGAGAGGTCAACAATTAAAGCACAGTTCCCTATGTCTTAAACCAGTTAGTCAGGTGGTGTGTTTTCTAATATTTTGAATAGTTGAGAAGAGTACTTAGGGTAGAGGGTTGACGTGAGGGGAAAAGGATGGGAAAGGGGAGGGGGCGCCACTTCAAGCACTGTATCTCGTACATAGGAATTTAAAAAATTTTAAGTAGGTGTATTTTCACGGCACAAAATCAGGGTAATGATCCAGTTTATAGGTTACCCACAGACGCCAGTTAGTGTCAAAGCTTTTTATACAAGAGTTCAGTTTAGCTGATAGACTGTCCAGGTTGTACATATCATAGGTTATTTTCCGCCATCCTTCTTTTGAAGGGATAGTGGTCGCATACCAAAATCTACTAATTGTTTTTTTTTGCAGCCAGTATAAGAATAGTTGTTTGTTGAAAAGTGTTTTAATAATATTGACTCCCTTTGGCGGTGTCGCTGTGAGGACATAAGTCGGGGTGAGGAGCTCTGTGGTTCCATACATTTCCTTTATTTCTGCTAAAACGTCTTGACAGAATCACTTAAATAACGGACATGACCAAATTATATGTACTATGTTTGCTTGTAAATGGACGTAGCCTCTCCAGCATATTCCTTGGTCAGGTCCCATGAACTTAGCCGTGAGGTCAGAGGTTCGAAAGAACCTGACTCTAGATTTCCAGGCATATTCCTTCCAGTAGATGGAATTACAGGTTTTCTGTAGAGGTAGGGCACTCTCCCCCACAATTCTATATCAAGTTCTTCCCCAAGCTGTCAGGACCACCACTGTCTTATATAATCTAAGTTATCTGAGGCGTATCCCTTGAGGGCTTCATATATTATGCTAATAAGATGATCAAGTTCAATGTCTTTAATGCAAGACATCACCAAGATAACCAGACCAGAAGGGATTTCTGTCACTTCTATAATGGCCTGCTCGCATGGCTGAAGAAGCCTTTTGAGTTGGAGATAGTGGGGGAGTGCTGCATTTGGGAGCTTATAGGTAGCTTGTAGCCTTGCAAAAGATGATATACCTGCAGGGGTTATAATTTGCCATACATAGCATAAGCCATATTGAACCCAGCCTCAAATGATTTCGAGAAGTTGCTTAGGGAGAAGACATGTGTCATGTGTAAGGTTCCTTAAATAAAGATTTTCCATACTCGAGAGGAGTTTATGTTGTATTTGCATCCAATGTCGGCAAAGTTCAGCTATATACTGTGTGTACTGTGCTAGTGGTAAGCAAGCCAGAGGGTTCTCTAAAAGATAAGAAGATAGGTCCATAATTCCCATCAGGATTTGTTCTAGGGATTTCCAGTGTGCTTGGTAACTATTGGTTAGATGGTTCAGTAAGGTTCGAACTTGTGCTGCTTGAGCATATAGTGTCATGTTAAGGAGGTTTAGGCCTCCCTTGTCCCATGCAAGTTGTAAGGAAGTAAATCTTATTCTTGGTGGTTTACCATTCCAAATAAAGCATGACATTAATGTATTCCAGGACTGGAAACATACTTTTGAGGGGGTAATAGGGAGCGTCTGAAAAGAGAAAAGTAGCCTAGGGAGAATATTTTGTTGCACAGTCTCTATGCGATTGAGAAAGCGTAAAGGTTGTTGTATCCATCATGCTAGAGCGGATGTCAGTTGTTGAGTGATTGGTTCATGGTTTACTGTATCCAAGTGGAGCAGATTATATGGTGATTTAATTCCCAGGTATCTCATTACCACCCTGTTCCATCAGCAAGGGTAGTGGTATTTTAGGGCTCAAGATATAATGCAAATAATAAAGGGGATAACAGACATCCTTGGCAAGTTCCACATGAAAGGGGGAAGGGTCAGAAAGGGAGCCATCAAGTTTTAGATAGACTTGGTGGTTTGTATACATATTTTTTATCTGGTTAATAAACTTCTCTGGAAAACCAAAATGTCCCAGTGTGGCCCATAAAAATGGCCACGAGACTCTATCAAAGGCCTACTCAGCATCAGGTCCGAGAAGGACCATTGGGATCTTTTTCTGTGTAGTTTAGTCCAGTAGAAGCATAACTTGGCACACTACATCATTAGCCTGCCGTTTTTTAATAAAACCTACCTACCTAGTCTGCATCAGGTAGTAAAATATCTATTCTATGGGCAATGATGGACGTAAAAAGTTTGTAATCACAGTTTAATTTAGAAATAGATCAATAGGAGGCTGGTTGCCAGGGGTCATTTTGAGGTTTGGGGATAGCTGCTATCTCAGTGTATGTCCAAGGGGGGGGGGGTTCCTTGTTGTACCTCTATTAGAGCCGGGAGTAAAGTGGGGAATAATAATTTTCAGAATTTTTTGTAGAATTCGGCTGCATAGCCATTTGGGCCTGGCACCTTTAAAGGTTTCAACTAATTACAGCAAGGGCTTCTTCATTAGTGATGGGGGCCAAAAGTGCTTGGGCTTGATGTTCTGGTAGCTTTGGTAAGTTAGTTAAGTAGGCGCCGATAGGCTAAGTGGGGGGGTTGATAGTTTCAACATATAAGATGTTATAATAGCATGCCATAGCTTGTCTTATTGCTAGTGGATGATGAAGGAGGTGCCCAGTAATAAGATCAATTAAGTGGGAGACATGAGTTTGAGATCATGCCCCTCATAGTCTTTTAGCCAAGGTTCATGCTCCTTGAGCCCCTCCTCCATAATACTTCAGCTTCAAATACATTAGCTGTTGGTCTACCATCTGATCCATTATTTTTTGTACTCTTTGTTTTACTACTTGGAGTTGTGTCTGCACAGAGGTATCCCCCTGGTGTAGCTTTTGCTGAAGGTCCTTTAACTGACTCTGATGTTGTAACAGATTCAAGAACAAGAGGGCACAATTTGAAGATAGAGGGGGGGCGGCTCAGAGGTAATTTAAGGAAGTATTTTTTCACAGAGAGGGTTGTGGATGCATGGAATGGCCTTCCGGAGGAGGTTGTGGAGTCAAAATCAGTGGTGGAATTCAAGCATGCATGGGATACTCATAAGGCAATTCTGGGGGGTGGGGGTAGGAAGAAGTAGGCTGCTGGTTAACTAGGATCTGCAGCTTATCCAGTAGGTAGGGAAATGGGCAGACTGGGTGGGCCAAGCGGTCCTTATCTGCTGTCAAATTCTATGTTTCTATGTTTCTATGTTTTCTCATTGCCTTTTTCTGTAGGCTGAGTATTTTATAATTTCCCCTCAAGACTGTCTTGAGGGTGTCCCATTTTATTGTACTGGATAATTCACTGCCATTGTTATTCGTTATTATTGTAGGGATGGAGTTTTTAATTAACTCTTGAAATTTTGGGTCTTGCAAATGAGCTAAGTTTAAATGCCAGAAGGATTGATTTCATACCTTTCCTAGAGTGAATTTGGCATATACTGGGGAATGGTCAGAAAGAATAGTGGCTCCATGATAGATATCCTGAACTTGAGTCCAGGTGTTCTGTCGTGGAGAAGATATAGTCTAGTCTGGAGAGGGTGTGTCTTTTTTGTGAATGATACATAAAGACCTTAGTGGTTGGGTAGAAGTGCCTCCATAGGTCCGTAATACCCATTTCTGGCAGCGTCATACGCAAAAATTTCTGAAGGGGTGTGATTCTGTTTGGTGGGTGGGCTGGCATCTAGGGTTGGGTCAAGATTTAAATTAAGGTCTCCCCCCATAATCAGTTGGCTTTGTTACATAGAGAGACAGTCGTCAAGAAATTGGCCCACTATGCTGGGGGAAGGGTAGATAAACTGAAACCAGGATCACCTGGGTAGAGAAAAGTTTCCCTGATGCTATTATATATCGCCCCTCTTTATCCGCTAGTTGGTTTTGAAGTAAGAATGGGATCCCCCGCAGAATAAGTATAGCAGCCCCCATGCCTTCCTGAGCTATGGGAGGAAGAAAATACTTTTTGATACCCCAAAGATTCAAATTTTGCATACTCTGCTTACAACAAATGCATTTCCTGGAGATGTATTAAGCCAGGTTTTTCAGTTTTCAAAAATTTCAATAACCTGGAACGTTTTATAGGATTGTGTATCCCATTAATGTTTAAAGAGAAACTAAGAGACATGTTAGCCATTATTAAAATACAGAGAAGAAACTGGATTCAAGTGGTGCCCCCTTCCTCAAAATAAAAACATTAAGTTTAGTGGAAACCAAGGGCTTATTATTATGTAAGGAAAAGAACAAAGCACTCTTGTCATTGGTGGAACCTTCAAAAAGAGACTCAGACCATAATAGGGTAAATTTTTTAGGTAAACTGATAAGATATAGAAATTGAGTTGAAATTATCAACTCATATGAATGTTTCATGACCATTCTAAGGTATAATATTTGTAAGCTGTACCCATTTAAGGTGAGATTCTGTAAAAGAACATCAATTTTCTCTGAGAAAGCCTTCTACAATATTGTAAATGCTAATAGCAAACATTTACAGCCAACCGGGCCTTATAACCCTGTAAACTCCATAACACGAAGAAACGAGATAAATACAAACAACTAAACAAATTTTGGCTAAAATTTCCAGCAATTGTTTTGTCCAAACTCTCATTAATAAAAAACATATTGGCAACTTCGAAAGTGGTAGAAAGCAAACATGCCTTCCCTATGGTACCCGTTGGAGTATGCTGCAGAGTATACATCCGTTCAGGTGAGGGGGTATGTCTGGAGTCATAGTAACCCCAGGCTCTCTGGGAGTTACAATGGCCCCAAATGAAATAGGTAGGTAAAAGGCGCAACCAAATAAGGGAGATGGGGTCATATACAGCAGGCAGTGGTGCCCTCATAAATACCAATGGTGTCAATATATAGATCTCTCCTTTTCCCTCTGGAAAAGTCAACACTTGGGTTGTAGGATAACTTGATTTGCAGTCTTATCTTGGAGTCTAATGAGCTGAGAGCAGCATAATAGTAAATAGCCTGACAGGAAGATTACCTCATCTATCCTGTCATAATCTAGAGAGCAGTGAAGGTAGAAAGGGGCCGATCTTTCTCACGAAAATATACTAAAAAAGAGTAGTAGTCCTCCCCATGTCTCCATGTCCCTCCCCCCTCCCCCCACCCAGCAAGGTCCTGTTTCTCACTAAAGTTCACTGAGAAGTTGTTATCTGAGCTTACATTTCTCTTGGGCTTGATATTTAGTAAAATGCCTGAGTGGTCAGCCCCTAGCTCTAACAATTATAGTGGTCCAGTTACGAGGGACAGTGCAAGCCTCTGCCCACTATTTTCTTTTAGGAGAGCTCTAAGATCATGGTAGGTGGTGCAGGTCTGAGAGGGTAGTTGGCACAAGGGAAGGTGGGGCAATGACAGATGCCCATTTAATTCCGACAAGTGATCCCATCCAGCCCAGTTCTAGGGGGCCTATCAGTTGAAATGGATAGGGTCTAGGTCAGGTGATCAGCGCCTGTTCAGAAAGCAGTAGTAATTATTCCCTACCCCCCCCCAGTTGCCAAACAGCATTCCTACCTTGAATCAAAGACAAGGTGAACAAAGAGCAGCTGGGCCATTGTTCATGCTTTCTGTGGGGCGGCCGACCTGCGGTATGCTGCCAGATGCTGTTTCAAGGCTTGGGGGATATTATGTCCATCAGTTTGAGCCTGCGAGAACTTTCCAGGAGTTTGCCATCTTGGTGGGCACATTTCCAATGTGGAAGGTGCATTGTTTCCATCCAGAAATTCGATGCCTTGACTGATTAAGTCATCTCTAGCTTCTTGGGCCAATGAATATTCTTTCTTTCCCCCTTCCGGGAGCACAACCACCAATCTAGCTGGATAGGGGGTCATAAATTTTATGCCTTTAGCTTTCAAAGTCGGAAGCACAGGGAGGTATGCTCGGTGTAGCCTCATTGGTTTTGGTGCATAGTCATGGTCGATGTAAAAACGGTGCTGCCCATAGAAGATTTTCTGCTTGCACCAAGCCATAGTGAGTAGTTGTTCTTTAACTGCATAGCTCTGAATGCACACAATGATCGACCGGGGAGTGGCCGATGGAGATGCTGGTTTGGGTATGAGTGCTCGGTGTACTCCTTCAAGGCCCAGCACCATCTCCAGGGGGTGTTCCAAAGCTGTGCGCAAAAGTATGAAGACAAAGTCCTTGCTATCTGTGCCTTCCAAGCCCTCCGGAATACAATAGAGCCTAATGTTTTTCTTGTGGGCTCTGTTCTCTGTGTCCTCTTGTCATGCCTCAATTAGTTCTTATTGGGCTTGTGTCTGCTGGACCAGTAACTCCAGGTCATTAACCTGGTTCTCCGTGGCTGTTACCTGGCATTCCGTTTCATCAGCTCTTTGCTCTAGTTGAACGATGTCCTTTCTCATCTCTCCATATAATTGCTTAACTTCAGCTCTAAATTAGCAAAGTTCATTTTAAATCATATCGAGTTTGATCTTTTTGTTTTTATTTTAAGGTGTATGGCCTGTAGAGAGGGAGCCTTTGCCAGGAAGTGTGGATTCAGGTGTATAGTTAGAAATGTTATTATGTGTTAATGTTAAAATTATTATTGTACTTTACCCTTAGGCTTGGCGTGGGATCCTAGCATTCGGGGGGGGGGAGTGTAATTCCCTTCTGGGGCTTACCTGAGGATTGGAGCTCCCATTCCTCTTCCAGTGCATGTGGGCTGTGAGAGGCTCCGAGGATATTTCAAAACAGCACCAGGGAACGCTGAAGAATGGAGGAGAATACATGACTAGTCAATCACCTCATGAATATTAATGAGCTGGCTTCTACTCTGTGGGGACTGTTTGGAACAGAGCTAGCGACTGATCATAGGAGGACTCCTCACTACTGATCGTGGGGTCACTTTACAGAGGATAGTCCTCACTACATATTGGGAGACTGTGAAATAACTGTAAACACATTGGCTACAGGGACACAATGAAGTTTGGACTGCTATGGGCCCGGTGGTGGCACGCTCTGTAAAACGTTGTACCCATGTTCATCTGCTCATTTTAGAAATTTCCCCTTTCCTTGTTTTTTTCTGAAAAAAGATGGACCCCTTTAATACATAAACAACGAGTCAGTTATGGACTCCAACCCCCCTTTTCGCTTCAAGTGAGGAACCAACCATGGGAACCAACATGGTAATGGGTTTGCATCACATGTACACATAATGTTGTTAAACAGTAATAACTGTATGTAAAAGCTTGTTTACATGTTTTGAATGTATGCTTTCTTAAAGTCGTTTACAGTACTTTCAGGTAATTTATATAAAATACTAGTTGGCAACTGTGCCCAACCAGCCTGTGCTGTCATCTCTGGGTTCTGATTCCACAAGACCTCTCGAGTTATTGTTATTGTTGATTTATAGGCTTGAACAGCCAATCAGGAGATGAGATTCTCGAGTGAAAACCCAGGGTCTTAGTGGGTATGAGGCAGTCTGTTCCTGGGCTCCTCTCGAGTCAGAAGGATTCTGTGTAAGTGAATTTGGATTGAGAAAGGTCTTGCTCAGGCCTCCGTTGGAGACTGCCACTGCAGAAAGAGAATATCAGGAGAAAAGAAAGTGAGAGACTGGTCTGATTCCTTCAACTCTCCAGGTATTGTGAACTGTGTTGTCTTAGAGCTGCAGAGACCCTGCACTGTATAGGGGACTGATTTGATAGACCTGTCTACTGATTGAAAGTGAATAGTTGCTGCAGAGGAATTGCTTTAAGTAGTGGGACTCTGTTTAAGCTAATCTTGGCGCATGTTTAGATGTTTTAGCAGGCTTGCCTGTTACTTAAAATATCTGTTTATTTTGAAGCTGGAGGATGGTATTATGGAGGCTATTGACTATATTGTATGAATCTGAGATTGTGCAAGATGAATTCAGACCATTTTGTGTCTGTGAGATGCAATATTTAACTATTTTGACTTAAAGGAACAGTATTTGTGCAAGCTTTTTATATTTTTTGTGGATGAGATTTGAGCTCTGCCACATGAATTGTTTGTTATACAATGTTTATTCTGCTATTCTAACAGAAAAACGTATACAAGAGAGTGAAATAATGCTTTGGGGAACTGGCGTGTAGGAGACAATACACAGAGGGGGCACATGGTGAGATGGAGTGTTATATTTATAAAGTGGTATGAAATTAAATCTATGGTATAATATGTGAATTAAAGTTCATTTCTTATGTTTTTTATAGACAGTGTACTTCACTGATGAAGAGCAGTTGCTTGAAATGTTTGAGTTATATACTACACTGTAAAGTGCCTGCTTTTGTGAAAAAAAAATAAGAAGTAACTTCAACAGAAAAAAACATAATAAAGAATATTTGAATTTTTAATTACATTGGGTGAGCGGGCTTTATTTTCAACCAATCAGTTTCTATAGTATTTAGCCTTATTAGTAGCTAGCTTCTCCCCTTAATTGCATTTTACTTTTGCTTTATCGAGGTTGGCTGAGCTGGACCTTCTTCTTTTCTAAATAAGAGGCACCCAGGAAGCATGGAGGACTGTAGAAATAAGGTAAGGGACTGTAAGAAACTTATTAAGAAGGCAAAGAGGGATTTTGAACTGAAATTAGCAACTAGAACTTCTGACAATAAAAAATAATTCTTTAGTTACATTAGAGTATTAAGAAAGAATGAGGTTCAGGTAGGGCTGCTAACAGTTATTGGACCCAATATCATGGACTGTGGAGAAATGGCTGAAAAACCTAAATATTTTGTTTATATAAATCAATCCAGAGATTTGTGCATAAAGGATTCAAGCAACTTTGGAAAGTCATCTAATTTTTGGTTTTACATATGGAAGTCAATGACTTCCTTCCTTCCTTTTCATTTGGAAGCTTTTGCCTTATTTTTGAAAGTCAAATACTCTCAAAATTGAGTTAACTGAAGCCCTGTCTATGCCCAAACCTCTTCCGATATTGCTCTTTTCATGTCTTTTTCACAGGATTGCTTGGTTTCTCCTAAGATGGACAGATTAAATTCCCAAAGGGCCGTGTACATCTTAGATATAAAATGTTTATTAGTGTCCATGTTTATTATAAGTCCTTTTAGAGCTGAGTTAACCAAATTTTTTTTTAATTTTTTAAGATGAAATTTTTAATTTGCATATATTGCAATATTTATGTTTCAGGGATTTTATAATTACTTTGAAATTCCACAAAAGACATATAAACTCTCCATCCTCAAAAAATCATCTAATTGATGGATTCTCTTTTCTGAATACCAGCTCCTAAAGGTTCTGTCCATTACTGAAGGTTTAAAAAAGCATATTATTAAGTATTAGGTAAACCTAGACAAGTGTGCAGGAGAGCCCAGATGTTGTTGGGCCATTTTCCATGCATGATTTGTTATTTTAGTTGTGGATAAAACTGATTTATAATAAATTGCTCCCATTAGATTTACCGTTAAATCATTTTTCATAGTAAAGTCCCGTAATTTACTTTCTTCAGTTTGGAATCCATGTGTTACCCTAGCCTCAGGAAGATGAAATCAGTGATATGTAACCTCTAACTAACCTGCTAGATAGTAGGACCAGAAATGTGGACACCCCAACCCCCCCCACTTTGGTATAGTTTATTCAGAGCTATCCTAGGTTGCTTACATACCCACAAAAAACTCCTTATTAATTTTTCTAAGTGTGGAAAAAAAATTTTTTCAAGGTTACAGGAATGGACTCAAAAAGAAACAATAATGTGGGCTGAACATTCATTTTTAATATATGTTTTCTTCCAGTGACTACTAGGGGGAAGATATTGCCATTTTTCCAAATCCAACCTAACTTTCTCTATGAGAAGATTATAATTTAACTGTATTACTTTCTGCATGTCTTGTGTCAAATATACACCAACATTTTTAATTTGATCTTTTCTTATATTTTTTAGTGTTGTGTTGGATAATGGTTTCAAATTGCCTAAATACAGAGCATTACTCTTTCCACAGTTTATTTTATATCCAGAGACTGGACTAAATTTTGTTACTGTGTGGGTTAACAAAGGGTATGTAACATCTGGATTAGAAAGAAAGAGTAGAATATCATCTTCATACAGCATAATTATGTGATCTTGTTTGTCTACCCTTATCTTCAGAGTTTCTTTCTGCTTTCTGATTTTGATTGCTAATGGTTCCAAAAATTAAGCAAAAAGTAGAGGGGAAAGTGGGCACTCCTGCCTAGTCCACTGAAGTAGAGGGAAGGCTGGAGACACCTGCTGGTTAGTTTTTACCCTAGCCTGTGGTTCTGCATATATTAAGTGAATCCACTCAGTGAAATTATCATCTATTCCAAAGGCTTTTTAATGTTTCCATCAGGAACGGCCACTGAACCCTATGGAAAGCTTTTTCTGTGTCTAATGATAGGAGTACTGTGTCCGTCCCTGAAAAATCCTTTATGATATTAAATGCTTTCCTTGTTATTTGTTGCAAACTTCTCCTCTCTATAAACTGTACCTGATCTGTGTGGATTATTTTAGGCAACATTTTAACCAGCCTTTTTGCAAGTATTTTTGCAAAAATGTTATAATGGCTGTTAAGCAGCGAGATTGGCCTATAAGAATTATACAGATCAGGTGGTTATCTTTTTAAGAATTAAGATAATTGTGGCTTCATTAAAGGACTTAGGAATTTTACCTGCATCTAGAAAGCATTGGAAAAGATCTCATTATAATGGTGATATGGTTTGAGATAAGTTTTTGTAAAATTCAAACGTCAGACTGTCTGGTCCTGGACTTTCCCTGTTTAGAAGATCCTGTATTACTAAATTACCTTCTCCAGTGTTATGTCTTTGTTTAGTGATTCTACATTCAAAATATATTTTTTTGGGAGATATAAAGTATCCACGTATTTTTGAATATCTGGCATCTCCACCCTCCCCTCTGGAGTACAAAGCTTAGTACAGTAGGCTTTGAAGATGTTATTAATTTCTCCCAGACTGTAAATCAAGTCCCCACTCTCCCCTCTAATTCCATTTATTTTGTTAGTGTTTTGTTCACAGTATAATTGATATGCCAAGAGCTTATCTGGGAGATCGGAGAAAAAAATACTACTTGCCCTTGCCGTGTACATTGTTTTTTCAGCCTGAGCATGTAAATGTTTTTCTGCTTTATCCCTCAAAATTAAAATGTTTAATCTAGCCTGTTCTGTGCCCTGACTAGTATGATCTAACTTGTCTGAGGACAGTTCCACCTCCAGGTTGGATAGTTCCGTATTCATCTTTTTCTTCTTAATGCTCACTTGTGCCATCTCCCTTCCTCTCAAAAAATCTTTGAGAGTTTCCCAAATAAATTAAATATTAAACTCCTGGGGATTATTCCATACCAAAAACCAATCTATTGATTATTTTATTTTATCCTTAAAATTAATATCAAACCATAGAGTATTATCAAACCTCCACAAACTGACTTCTCATCCTCATGGATTGTTTGTTATAAGATTTATATAACAGGGAGCATGATCTGACACTCTAATAGATTCATATGTGATATTATGTATATTATGTACCAGGGATTGAGACACCAAAAACTATATATATTTTTGAGTATGTTTTATGAACAGTTGAATAATAAGAATATTTTTTTTAAATCTGGAAAATGACATCTAAAGGGATCCATTAAGTTAAAGTTCTCCCTATAGCTTTTTACCATTTCTACCACTCTTTTTTTTTCTTTCAGAAGTTATTGTGGCTCTATCTATGAGGCTGCAGGTAAAATTGAAATCTCCCCCTAATATTGCTGGAGAATCAAATTGGGCCAAGCAACCTGATAAACTGGATATTATGCTGGTTTAACAAAAGGAGACAAAGGGTAAATGTGAGGGGACACCTCTCTAGTTAGGAGAATGTGACAAGTGAGGTCCCACAGAGATCAGTTTTGGGGCCATTGTTATTGAACCTGTCCGTGGCTTTGTTGAACTGCGGTAGTAAAGCATGGATAAGTGAATTCGCTGACAACATAAAGATAGGTGCACTAATTAATTCCAAGGAGCATGCTGTGCGCTTTCAACCAGAGACTGACAGTTTAGCAAAATGGGCAGAAAATACGAAACTTACCTTCAACATTGACAAGTGTATGGTACTGCACTTTGGGGCAAAAAAACATCAAGGCCAGGGATCACCATGAAGGTGTTGAACTGAAGGTTACACTAGATCAGAGGGATCTGGGGGTACACATAAACAATCAACTAAAGTTTGACAGACAGTGTAAGGAAGTAATAAATAAAGGAAATAGGCTGTTGGAATGTATACAGATTAAAATCAGGAGTAGGGACAGGGAGGTGGTGATGCCGCTATTGGGAACTCTGGTGAGGCCACACACGAACCACAGTATGCAAATCTGGGTTCCCAGTAGTAAGCTGTGTGTCAGAAAACTGGAGGAATTACAGAGAAAGGCAACCAAGATGGTAAAAAGTGTAAAATACATGAGCTATGAGGAAAGACTGCAGGAACTGGGTATTTATTCATTGCAGTATAGAAGACTGAGAGGAGACCTCTGCCTGGTCTACAGAGCATTCAAAAACAGTGATCTATGGGAGTGCTTGGGACTGGTTAGAAGTGAGGGTGATAGAGACATTAGGGGCCATGACCTGAAGCTTAAAGGAGAGAATTATAAGGGACATGTAAGGGAATATTGGTTTAACCAAATGGTGGTGACAGAGTGGAATGTGTTGCCGGATGAAGTGGCGAGGAGCACAAATATGGACTAGTTTAAGAAATCATTGGATAAAGTCATAATGACCGGGGAAGAGTGGGTTTTGATATTTAAAAAGACCACTCACTATGGCTAACCACTGCTGACTTGTTAAAACCTATGAATTTTCTTTATTGCAGGTTAAAAAAAGGAAAACTATGTCAAGGGATGGTTTTCTTTATTGCAGGTACCCACCAACACAAAGAGTGCTGACAACAATTGCCAGCAACTAGAACAAGCGGGCAGAGCCAAGCTTTTTAAGAGGCTATGCAGCACCTGAATGAGCTGGAGGGCCCCAACAGGATGCAGGCCATCTCCGTCCTGGAACCTGGTTTATAGGTTGTTGCTGGGAGTGTCTGTGAGGATACTATTAGCAGCTGCACAGGGGCCAGCACTCAAGTTTCTGCTCTGGTTTTGGAGCGGGAAGGATGCTTTTGCAGGTGGAAACCTCTCAAGAGGCTCCTTGAGTCTGTGGTGCAAAACAGTAGAGGTAACCATAAGAGGCAAGCAGCAGTGCTGTGGTTCATCGTAAAATCATGTGGCACTTATTAAATGGTGGAGTTGATGGAGGCCTGCAATGCTGAGTGTGAGAGACTGGGGTCTGCTTTAGTTGCCTAAAGATATTCTGCATGTTATGTTTTCATAACAGGTATGCCATCATTGTCACTCCAGTAATTTGTATTTTATAAATTACCTGTAAGCCCTGGGAATTTTTGCTAAAAAGCATTTTTTTCTGTTTCCTTTCAGTCCCACAGCAGCTGTGGTTGATGAGCTGAAGATAAGAGAGTGATGAGAGAGTGAGAAAGGAAGAACGCTTAGACCAAGCAGAATCAGAGCGGATTGAGTGGCCTGAGTGGAGTTTGAGCCTGAGGTTAGATTTGGAGAAGAGATGGGGCAGAGGCTCCAGATGAGGGTCAAGGAATCAAATGAAAAGACCTGCACCTTTTTTGAGTAGAGGAGACTTGGAAGTCTCACGGACATGGAACAGTCGGAGCTTGAGGGGGTGCTCATGCTGGTTCGAGAATTAAAGAACCCCTCTGTTGTCACATTTAAAGAGCAGCTGATGCCTTTGGGAAAACTTTGGAAAACATAATATTAAGACAAAATTCAGCTTGTATTTCATATATGTTGTGTAGTTTTCTCTTCTTCATTATTTATTACTGAAGAAATTACCACAAAAACAAGATTTTTATCCCTTACAGTTCATCTGCTTCTATAGCTTAGTCCCTACTTGAAATCACAATGCTCTGTTGTGACATCACAGTCTGTTACCATGGGAGTAGCTGTGATGTCACAATCAGAGCATTATGACAGCAGGTTGGGAAGAAGCAATAGGAGCTGATGAACCCCCAAGGAACAACTATCCTGTTTTCCAGCATATACCCACAGTAATAAATAATGGGGTTAAGAACTACAGAGTTAATAAGAAATATAAGGAGCATTGTGTTCAGATATTATGTTTTTCAAAGTTCACCTTGAGGTGTCAGTGGCTCTTTAACTGAATACAAACTGAATACAAATATTGGAAGCACTAAAACAGCAATGGCTTCTATTTTTATGTTGGCTCGCGCTTGCGCGCCAGCCAACATCTTGCAGTAGTGGCAGATTTGGAGGTGTGGTCACTGTGGGCAAATGCAGGGCACACATCAGTAGGTGCATCCCTCATTCCCCAATAAGCCAGCATGCAGGCACTGACACCAGCAATATGTAAAGCGGCCACCACATCTAAGAAAAGTGCTGCTGCAGTGAGAGGCAAGCTTGTCATGCAGCAGCATAATAACACACCTCCCAACGTGCTCTTACTGGTGATGCATTCCAGTAAACATAGCGGCAGTGACTGCCTCTGCCTGCCACAATACCGACTTCAAGGGTGCCCAATCCCCCTATCGGCATGCTCTGACCCAGTTCATGTGCCAACGGGGGAGGCCACTCCCGTCTGCATAATGTCCCCTCCCATTTCAACTGTGTGCGAGGGGTGCCAATCCCCTCGGCTCTTGCCCCATGGTATGTGCTGATAGGGTGCCCAATCCCCATCAGCTACAGCCCCAAAAAAAACATCAGGTGGCATGCTGGGATCCCACCCAGTGTGCCAAATGTACAAGTAAAAAAAAACCTTCCCGCGATGTTTTTCTTTTTTTTTAAACCTGTAAAACAGAAAATGGTCCCTCATTGAGTTTGGTGGCCCCTCCCCCAATCCACGCCCACCCTCTGCGCACCCTGCCTCCTCACACCCCCCCTCACCCCATACTTACCTCCGGAGCACGGCGCGATGATCTTCGGTGGACCAGGAACATGTCTGCACTCTTCAAATCCAACCACGAAATGAAGAAATGCCAGTAAGCTTAATAGGGTTTTTCAACTTTGGTGCATATCTCAGGCATTTTTGGGAATTCTGGCACCAAATTTTCAACATGGGATTATTGGGACCCCTCATCATGAATTCAGTCACTGTCATTGCATTATTCAGTCCCGAAAGGTGATTTTGTGGTCACTGCGTGGAATCACCTTTCAGGACTGATTAACAAAACAATAGTGCCACTGTTCATGAGGTGGGCTCTCAAAAAGCCTATGTTGCAAATTTGGTGAAAAAATCAAAAAAATTATGTTTTACGAGTGTGCTTTGTGCAGTTTTCATGCACGCTCATAACTTTGTGAATCTGTAATATTTTCACTCCAGATTTTCAACATTAGCATTTTTCCACACCTCCTTATGAACGGTACAGCTGTCACTTTACAAATCCTGGCCGAAATGTGTTTTTGCAGTTCTGGTGCAGAATAGCACGGTCGCTGTGGGAAATCAGTTTTAGGGACAGATTAAGAAAATGATAGTTACACTGTTCATGAGCAGAGGTCCTAAAATGCCTATTTTGAAAATTTGGTGGTGAAAGTCCATAAAATGACTGTGTTACATGCATGCGTTGTGCAGTTTCCATGCACCCTTGTAACTTCGCAAATTTGCAATATATACATTCCAGATTTTCAACACTGGCATTTTTTCACACCTCCTTATGAACAGTGCAGCTGTCATTTTTCATATCCTACCCAAAATGTGTTTTCGCACCTGTGGCGCATAATGGCGTGGTTGGTGTGGGAAATCAACTTTTGGGACAGATTAACAAAATCACAGTGCCACTGTTCATGAGGGGAGGTCCCAAAATGCCTATGCTGAAAATGTGTCTGCACGGTGGAAGTGAGGTTGGCGTCAGTTCAATACTTCAATGCCATTCCTATTATGCATCTCTAACTCCTGCACTACCAGTGCCAGTGCCAGCGAGACAACATTCGGCATTGACAAATACTTGTTAGTTTTGTAATCATAATATTCCCACTTAAAGCCATTAAGGGATTCTATCTGGTGCCAGTCCTCTTTTTAAACAATTGATCAGTAAACTGTACAAGTGTTTTTTTTTTTAATTCTAAGTAAGACTTGTGGTTAAAAAACATTTTGAGTTACACCTAGTAAATGACAGCTAAGTGAAACAAGTGAATACAGATAAGGAAGAGCTACAGTATTTATATAGGGAATTAAGGGGAATTTGGTGTAACAGAATGCAACATAGCATATTCAGGACACTTGGTAAATTGAGAGTTGTTTCCCAGTAGTTTTTTTACAATCGATAGGTATTTCAATGTTTAAATCTTGTGATACATTTTGCTAGAATACTCATTAAAAGATTAGCATGGATAAACATATGTATATATATATATATATATATATATATATATATAACTGTCAACATCTGAATTTTGAACAGGAATCACATGACTAGCCTTGACCAATCTGGGCCCACAGAAGCACATTTCTGAAGAAACATATATTAGTATATAAACAAAAGATTGTTTCACTTATGGATAAACAGAAGCATCACGGGCTGACAAGAGCTGAACAGATATTTTTTTTCCTTTTGCTACCCTGATAAAATTTCAGTGTAGAAAGCTGCGCTATTTAGAGCTGGCTAATTGCACCAAAAAGGACATATCTTGAACTTTTGTGTAGCTGTTCATCCCCCACTTGCCAAACAGTTTAAAAAAGTTTATTTACAACAAATCAAATCGAGCCAAAATGTGAGAGTGCCGAAAGCAGAACTCTTGTGAGTCTTGGCCAGAACTGACTGTTTTAAGTCATTATGCCCTGAGCATGGATGTCAGGAGTGGAGTCCACCAAGGAAGGCATTATAAGCATCCTACGGATGCTTCCCTCACATGGGGGAGTGGAATGATCACAGACCGCTTGTTAGGCAGCTCCTGTTGGTAGCTTGTGGCTGGTGTTCATGGTGGCATCCATGAGCCTCGACACCTTGTTGAACACCCCCATGGATGCTGTCATGGTTGGACCAAACTTGTGAGGGGGTTGGGAGACAAGTGGGAAAACACAGCTGCGTGGCTGACCAGATGACGGCGTCTGGTCCTTGCTCGCCATGAAGCTGTAAGTGTCCGCACTGACACCTTGCTGTGTGTCTGGCATAGAAGGAAGCCTTCAGGCAAGTCTTCTCTCCCAGTTCCCCTGTCCTGGAAGGGGGGGGCACCTGGCAAAGGTATACATTTGTTCAGCTGGGCTGCGACAGTAATGAGGGCACCAGGATGGTGATGGGAACTGGAGGTGGGGCCCTAGGCCGCCTGAAGGAGTGCTCAGCCAGGGGGCTTGGGGGAGCATAAAGAAATAACACAAACAAAAAAAAAGCTATCAAAGCAATGAACTAGTGAGCAAGAACAGAAGTTAGAAGCAAAGCTCAAGATTGAAGGAAAATGAGTGACTGCAAAAGAAAGAACTACCTCAAAGTTTCACATCATTATGAAGCTCTGTGACAAATACAAACCACAGTTGAAAAGATGTAGTGCAGTCTATTTTTGTGTATTTGAGACTTTAATAATCCTGGAACTTTACTGGGCCAGGTAGAGATCACAAAAACATATGGAAACAATGGCACTGCATAACACTTTAAACTCACACTAGCAAACAGGCAAGAAGGTGGGGTGGAGCAACAATGGGGAAACATCAAAATTACCATCACAGAGGCAACAAGTCTTTGTGTGAAGCAAATAAACAAATCAAAATGAAAGAAAAAAACACTACGGTTTTCAAAAGAAATGGCAGGGAAGGTAATGGAAAAAAAAGATAGCATTCAGGAAGTATAAGGAAACACAGAAGGAGCAGGACAGAGAACTGTACCAGTTAAAGCAGAAGGAAGCGGGTAAGGCAGTCAGAATAGCAAAGGCCCAAACCAAGGAGAAGATAGCCAACTCGATTAAGAAGGGGGATAAAACCTTTTATAGGTACATTAGGGAGCAAAGAAAGACTAAGGCAGGGATACTGAGGCTGAACAAAGAGGAAGGTGGTTGGGCAGAGAGTGACAGTGAAAAAGCAGGGATACTGAATGAATACTTCTGCTCAGTATTCACAATGGAAAAGCAGGGGGAAATACCTAATCCAGTCAATAGAAGCACTCTGGATAGGGGGGTTGATATTAGTCCTTTCACAGAAGAAAGGGTTCTAAAAGAACTCTTAAAACTGAAGGTGGATAAAGCAATGATGCCTGATGGGATTCACCCCAGAATTTTAAAGAACTAAGGGAAGAACTAGTAACACCACTGACTACCCTTTTTAATAAATCATGGGAGGATGGGGTGGTACCTGAGGACTGGAGGAGGGCAGATGTGATTCCCCTTCACAAAAGTGGGAGCAAGACAGAGGCAGGAAACTACAGACTAGTTAGTTTGACCTCAGTGGTAGGGAAAATGATGGAATCACTTCTGAAGGAAAGAATTGTTGAGTACCTAGAGGCCAGTGGGGCACAGGACCAAAGGCAGCAAGGATTCACAGTGGGAAGGTCATGTCAGACAAATCTAATTGATTTCTTTGACTGGGTGACCAAAGCAGTAGACCAGGGAGGGGCTGTGGACATGGCCTACCTAGACTTTAGCAAGGCATTTGACACGGTCTCGCACAAAAGATTAATAAACAAATTAACCAGCCTGGGAGTGGGTTCTAGGGTGGTAGCCTGGGTAAAACACTGGTTGGACAACAGAACACAGTGGGTAATAGTAAATGGAGTCCACAGTGAAGAAAGGAGGGTTACTAGTGGAGTACAGCAGGGCTCAGTACTGGGGCCGGTCTTTTTTTTTTTTGTATATTCTGTTTATTAAAAGTTTTCCAACACAAAGAACTTATACATACTGCATACAACAAGAGACAAGTAGGAACACAGACACACATAAATCCTGGTTATCTCCTTAAGACATTCCACATATTCCCCTTACTAAGGTATAGTCAGCTGTGCAGCATTACCCCTACATCTTCTATGTATTCAGATCTCCCTGATGACTATCCATTATTATTATATACAGTGCATAGAGCAAACATCCGATCCACAGCTATTTATATTATACTAGAATGTTAGTACCAACAGAAAGAGAACCTTCTAATCCAGGGTTTGACAGTTGTTCTTTCCCCTTCGCCACCCCCCAGAGGGGTGTTTCCCCCTATACCTGTCCAACCCCCTGGAGCCTATATATTCAACCCTGTACGGAGCATTAAATTTTCGGACAAACTCAAGGTCATCATAAAGGGGGCCCAGTCCCTCAAGAACACCTCCTCCCTATCTCTAACTATCCATGTGAGCCTCTCCAAAGCCAATGTGCGTATAACCAGCTTTCGCCAATCAGCCAGCGTAGGCCCATTTCCAGTAACCCAGGTATTTTGAATGCAATGTCTGGCCAACACCAACGAGACCCTTGCCCATCTAGGCAATAATTGACACTCTTCTTCTCCTTCTCCTTCTATTCTCTCCAACCCGAATAGACAGACTAAGAGGTCACAGACCAATCGCCCCCCCATCCCTTTGTTTACCTCCTGGACCACACTCCCCCAATACCTTACCAGAACCGGGCATGTCCAGAAGCAGTGGAAAAAAGTGCCTAGCCCTCTGCCACACCTTCTACAGTTCGGCGAAACCGCATAGGTGCCCGATGTACTGCCACTGAGGGCCAGTAAATTCTATAAAGAACTTATAGAAGGCCTCCTTAAATTTATTGCATATCATAATTCCTCCAGCATACTTAACATTACATCCCAGTTTCCCTCAAATCTGCAACCCTAGATCCTTTCCCAAAAGCGCCATGAAAGCCCGTCAAGTCTAGTAAGCTTTGCTTCTCTTGTTTGGCTATTTTCCTACAAACCCTTTTGTGTCTTTCCTAGCCTGACATGCCATCCGCTCTATTCCATTTGGTGCAGCCTCCCCCTTTCCCTATCCAGTCGTCCACATATGCTTTCAATACGGATATTAAAACAGATGAGAGGCTCCCAGCCTTAAGTCTCGCTGTCCTTATTGAACTTACCCATCTCCCATTTCTCCAACAGTACCCCTACACACACCGCACCCCCTTTCTCCCATTCTAGGAACCCCCTATCCTCCACCTGCCGGCCCTTTTTAATGTTTTTATAAGCGACACTGCAGAGGGACTGGAAGGGAAAGTATGTGTCTTTGCAGATGACGCAAAGATCTGCAACAGAGTTGATACACAAGGTGGGGTGGAAAGGATGAGAAGGGACTTGGCAAGGTTGGAGAAATGGTCAAAGGTATGGCAGCTTAGATTCAATGCAAAGAAGTGCAAAGTAATGCACCTGGGAAACAAAAACCCAGGGAAAGAGTACACAGTAGGGGGTGAGATACTGACAACAACAAAAATGGAAAGGGACCTGGGGTAGTCATATCAGATGACCTAAAGGTGGGCCAGCAATGTGAGAAAGCAGTAAGGAGGGCTGGAGGGATACTGGGATGCATAGGGAGAGGCATCACCAGTAGAAAACAGGAAGTTGTTGGCCCTCTGTTCAGACAGCTGGTAAGACTACATCTGGCGTACTGTGTACAGTTCTGGAGACCCCATCTCCACAAAGACATAGACAAGGTGGAGGCTGTCCAGAGGAGGGCACTAAATTGATGCAGGGTCTGCATCAGAAGACATATGAAGAAAGATTAAAGGAACTAAAGATGTATAGCCTCGAGGAAAGGAGGGAGAGGGGGGATATGATAGAAACTTTCAAATACCTCAAGGGAATCAACAAAGTCCAAGAGGGTAGCATCTTTTAGAAAAAGAGATGTGCAAAAACAAGGGGGCACAATTTGAAGATAGAGGGGGGATGGCTCAGAGGTAATGTGAGGAAGTATTTCTTCACAGAGAGGTTGTGAATACATGGAACAGCCTTCCTGAGGAGGTCATAGAGTCAAAAACAGTGGGGGAATTCAAGAATGCATGGGACAGACATAAGGCAATTCTAGTGGGGGCTAGGAAGAAGTAGGCTGTTGGTTAACTAGGATCTGTAGATTATCCGTTAGGTAGGGAAAAGGGCAGACTAGGTGGGCCAAGCGGTCCTTATCTGCCATCAAATTCTATGTTTCTATGTTTCTTACAAATATTCGGCAGTATCTTTTATCATTCAGTGGGCCTGCCTTTATCGCACATTTTGAATCAAAGCATTTATTGTTGTTTTGCTGCAAAGGTTATTAACTGTTACTGTTATCTGTTGAACTACCTTATTACATAAGTGCAGTACAGAGAGGATTACAGCTATATCTAGCATATAGTTAGTGAAGTTTTTTTGTGGCATTGTTTCATTTAGGCTGAAAGTTTTTACATTTCAATTTATTCAGTGACCGTCAGAGCATTTTTAGAAACATGGTGGTAAATACCAGAAGGAACAAATTCTGAAACTCTGATTTAAAAACAGAGGCCCACCCCAATAATAATAATGATTAAAAAGAGGGAAAGGAAACCACACCCTCAAAAAAAGTAATGACTAATGGGAAAGCTGTACCAAACAGAAACAAACTCTAGCAAGAGCCAATACAGCTGCGAAATGTTTGTTTGTGGGCAGTGAGAAATGTGTAAACTAGCAGTTTTTGCTCTAACGAGCAGGAGAAGTGTCTGGGACAATCCACTAGCACTATGGATATGTCATTAGCCACACTGATGTATTTATTACAAAATGCCTGCCTCCAGTACATACCAGCAGGGCTAGCGAAGGGAAATTTTTACTACACCTTACTGGCCTTACCCCATTTGCGCCTGGCTATCACCCCTTACCTTCAGCTCTCCCCACAACTCTATGGCTTGCTCCCATCGGGAAAGGCTGGCAACTGCTGACAATGTTTTGTTTGTGTAGTTACAATTTATTTGCCCAGGATAGATAAGCAGAGATGCAACATCTAATTTTCAGTGGGATTCTGTTGCTACCCATTTCTACAGCTGCATGGACTGCAACACTTGAAGCTAAGAGGCTTGCTCAGTGCCACACATTGAGTATTTGGGTCTAGCAGGTTTTAAACCTGCAATTTCCTGGGGAACCTAAAATGAAAGCTTTTTTTTGTTGTTAATTTAGTTACCGACCAGCCCAGTGGCGCTGAAGGCTGAGACATCCGCCTTACCTTTTGGCACGCCAGCGACCCAGGTTCGGGAAGTAGCCCAGGGAGCTGGGGGGTTAGCAGGAGAGGAGAGGATTGAGTGTCCAACAGACTGCTGTCTTCTGCTGGAAGGGAGGGGGGACTGACCTTCCACAATGCTAATGGTGTCCAGTAAAGACTGGGTGCACTACAGTAGGGAATCAGGAAGGGGACAATGTCAGGTGGCTGTCCTGTGGGCGTGTGTATGAGCATACTGGACAGCACTGCACGTCCTGCATTGGGGGGGATAGAAAGTAGGAAATACCCCGGCTTCTATGGAGGCGACAGACCCCAGTGGCTGAAGTCCACTGCCCAATGCCGGCTCCAAACCCCGACTTGACTCTCTGAGGTCCCTGCTTTCCTCTGAGCCAGGTGGAGGAGGGAGGGAGGAAGGGATCCTGCAACCAATTCCTCACTCAGGGCGAGGAGTTCAGGTGGGCAGTGGAGGTGGAAGTCGATTGGGCCACCTGAGAGATGCCTTGGAGGCCAGCGCTAGGAGAATAAATAGAGTCTGAAAAAAAATGTATTTATCCAGGACAGTTGAGTAGGAACATTTCATTTTCTGTGGAGTCTTGCTTCTTCCTGCATTCTGGGCTATAGCAGCCCCAGATACAGAACTCTGAAGCACAATCGTCAATTCCTTTGATATAGCACAGACACACTGACCACAAATGCTTTACAATCGCAATCAAAGAATAAATCAATCTTTGCAAAAGTCAAACAGGCCTTTATGGTTTTGTTCATATCAACCAAACACTTTTGTTACCAGTCCTCGGACTCCTCAGTTAGCTGCCAGTCTTTTCAGTTGGCCATTTAAAAAAAGTGAAAGCTGACACTTGAAGTGGGATCCTAATGTTCTCATTAAAAAAGTGAAAAGTCAATCCTGGAGATGGACTTCTTATGCCAGCATTAAAGAAAAAGTAACAGTTGACATTGTGTAACATTTGTGACTGCACCATTACAGCTTACCCACCTAACATAAATAATAGGTAGATCATTTACCTGGGTCCTGATAAGCCTGGGATGGGGTACTCTAAGTGACGTAAAAGCATACCTGTAAAATAAGAATAGCAATGGAGTTACAGAGGGTATGTAGTTCTTTATGAACAATATAGAACAGATGGAAATGTTAAACATAAAACCATACTTATCCGAGATGTTCCATCAGATTGGGGCCTGTGTCCTTTCAGGCCTGTAGAAATAAAGGAAAATGTGTTAGTATGAGGAAAAAATAATACTGATAATGGACAGATAAGAGTTATAGAGGTACGAGAGCTACATGATGAGCACAGATATTTAAGTAAAAGGTATTTTTCAAAGAAAAGGTACAGTTTAAAGTAAAAGTGAGAAACCTCAAATAGAGAAATACACTGAGAAAGTTAACGAGACACAGACAGGTACAAATAAATAATGTAAAAAGAGCCAGAAAGAAGTATTCAGGATTACACTGCAGCACCCTGCATAGCCTTATTTAAATTTAATATTGCCTCTATGGGCCAATGGGCTACTGAATACCTCCTCTGGGCTAAGGTCTCACATATGCAACAAATGTTTGGCTCTGAACTGCAGAACTCCACACATGGTTATAGAATAAAGTGCTAGACCACACACACCTCTGACGTGGCCAGCAGGTACAGAAATAGGAAGCTCACCTCTTCATCTAGCTAGCCTTGTCAGCCAGTGGTTGCCTTTACCACTGTTGTTGCACTGCCCAGTAATGGACCCCCCCATCACCACCTGTTACCACTAAGACAAAAAAGGGCTCACCAGCCTGCACCCCACCGCATTCTGCCACTTCCCATGTCACCTGTTTTGCCCACAACCCTGCTGACACTGATAGTCATGTGGCAGCAATGCACACATCTAGAATGCCCCTTCATAAAAGAAAGCTACCTGATTTCCACAGGGGTTGCTGTGGGGGTGAAGCTTCAGTGCCACTTAACTCAGACAGAGGCATACTAACATGGGCAGTGCTTGTCCAACACCAGCTGCTGTTCCCCAGCCTGAGGCATGCTAGTATGGGCAGTGCTTGTCCAACACCCAGCTGCTGTTACCAAACCATCAGCCTGCTGCTAAATTCAGGTAGCTGGAATGTCCATCCCATCAGGAAAATGCTTTCATTTTTTTAACTCTTTTCTTTATTACATTTTTCAAACATAAAAATGATTACAAACACAACAATGAACTCCAATGCACGTCTCAGTGGATTTGATAGATGCAGTCTAATATAAGTCATGTAAAAAGAAAAGGAAAAATAACTCCCACTCTAAGTTACCCCTCTCTATAAAACCACCCCACCACCCCAAACCAATCTACTATACCACCCAACCCTGGGAGCATTACATTTAAATGCAGGTTACGATCTACGGAAAGGGAAGAAATCTAACCAACATATTATGTTTAATTTGTGATCCAAAAACGAGAAGATAGAAGCTTGTCAAGAAAGGACCAAAAAGAAAAATACTACTGGTAAGATAGTTGAAAAGAAAAAAAATTTGGTTTACAGAAAAACCAACAGGACTAAAATTTGAAATCAATATGGACTGAGAGGATTGCATTCAAAAATTGATAATGATCTACAAGACATCAAAGGTTGGTGACAAAATCTCCAACTATCTTCCAACACTTTGTATATGAAGCTTGTTTGTCACGAAAGTAGGATATGATATTAATTAGGTTTACGTTAAGTGTAAGTTGGGCTTTCCATTCTTTAAAAGCTGGAGTAGCTGGATCTGCCCAATGTTTGAGTATCACTTGCTTGGTTGTAATCACCGTAAGTGTTAGTACAGATTTGTCAACAAATGACATATCTGTTGTAAAATCTCCTAAGATACATGAATATGGGCTAAAGTCATATCTAAGAATGAGTTGTTTAAAATGATGCATTTTATTTCCTGCCAAAGCTCTTGTGTAATAGGACAGGACCAAAGAATATGTTCCAAGGTACCAATCTCTTTGTAACATTTATGACATAAATTTGACTGCTTAAGGCCAATTTTATTTAGTTTTACAGGAGTTAAATATGTGTTGTGCAGGACCCTAAAGTATATTAATCTTAAATTATCAAGGGGGATTAATTTATAGATATTGTTCCATAAAACTGACCGGCTGAGAGGATGTGATGAAGTATAGTTATCCCAAAACTGATTTCGTAAAGGTTTGTCTGTAAATTTTAATCTCAAAAGATATTTATATAAACCTGAAATTGGATGTAATTTACCTACTACAGTAGATAAGTATGCTATAATGTTAATTTCATTGGTAAGCATCTTAAAATTAGCAAAATAAGATTTTAGTAAATGTTTCAACATATGAAAATTAAGTATATATTTTGTGGACCAATAAAGATCACTGGTGATCTCAGAAAAGGAGCAAAATTCACCTTGCTCTAAATGAGCGTCTACCCTGGGATTTACAAGGAGGAGTAAAAATTTTAAGGTGAGGATTTTCTTGTGTAATCGCAAATTCGGGTTAAATAAGATAGACTGGAAAGTACTTCAGGTTAAATTAATATTAAAGAGTTTGCAAAATTGGTTGTGAATCTTTAGGGCTGTACCAACAACTGTGTTTTTAATTTCTTTAGGGATGTTTTTGAAGGAAGTATATAGAATAGAATAACTTCTGGATAAATGTAACTTTTAAGTAACTCCCTCTCTAGTAAAACCCAAGTAGGGACATAGAGAAAAGATTGGTTATTATGTGTAAGCCAGTTTACATATTTATTCATATGTGTGGCTATAAATTAAAAACTAAAGTTAGGAATTTTCTGACCCCCTAGATTTTTGGGGGGCATGAGTTTTTGAAGGGCTATCCAAGGTGTGCCTTTTAACCATAAAAAGTTATTAATAATAGAATGAAGTTTAGAAAACCAGGCGAGAGGGAGAAAAACATTAATCATATTAATAGGGAAAAAGATTCTAGGAAAGATATTCATCTTAATAATGTTTACTCTACCCTGAAAGGAAATTGGAAGGGTGGCCCATCTTTCTAAATCGTGAATAATTTTTTGTACAGTCATATCTAAATTCAGCTTAATTAACTGGGACTTGTCCTTGGATATAGTTATACCTAAATATTTAATCCCTGTGGAGTTCCATAAGAGACCTAAGTCCTTTATGTCTTCTTTACAAAAACAATTCACCAGGGGCATCACTTCTGTTTTTCTCTATTTAATTTATAATTAGAAAACCTGCTATAATCATCAATAACCTTCAAACCTTCTTTAATTGAGTTTAACGGGTCCAACACAAGTAGTAATATGTCATCCGCGAAGTCGCATCATTTTAAATAATGTCTTGCAGTAGGAATTCTTTTAATAGCTGGATTTGAATTAAGATAAAAAAGTAGGGGTTCTAAATAAAAGTTAAAAATAATAGGGGAAAGGGGACAACCCTGTCTAGTGCCTTGGAGAAGTTTAAAGGGATGTGAAAGTTGATTATTACAGCTGATCTTTGCTGTAGGATTTGAGTATAATATTTTTAGCCAAATAATAAATGCAGGGGGGAAAACCGAATTTAAGGGGGGTAGCATATAAAAAGTTATGATGGACTCTATCAAAGGCTTTTTCCACATCCAAAGCCACCAACGCCATAGAATGTTTGGTATCTCTGGATGTGGAAAGAATATGCAAAATCTTTCTAAAGTGGTGTGAAGCTTGCAGGGAAGACATAAAATCCACTTGGTCAGGACTAATCAATTTTTGCCATATCACTTTAATTCTTTGAACTAGTATATGAGTTAAGTTTTTGATGTCATAATTAATTAATGATATCGGATGGTATTTAGTAGCTTTTTTTTTATTTATTTGGTTTGGGGAGGAGAATTATTTGTGCCTCTAGAAGAGTTGTGTCTGAGATACCTTCTGTTAAGATGAAATCAAATAGTTGTTTTAAGATAGGAATTAGGGGATTTTGAATGCCTTATAGAAATTAGATTATCAGGGCCATGGGCCTTATTAATAGTAAAATTATTTATGGCCTCTTCAAGTTCCTTAGAAGTAATTGGGGCTATTAATTTACAAAATTCAATCTTCTTAATACAAGGACAAAAGAATTTGTCTAAGAATTTTTCTATTACATCTCAGATGGAGGGTTGGGGATTGGTCATAAAGTTTTGAATAGTAAGTATAAAATTGTTGAGAATCTTTTTATAGTCTGTTAACATTTTGTTTTGATTTTCAGAAATTATAGATTTGATATGTCTATTTGATCCATTTTTTTGATTCTGTGTGCTAACAGCTTGCTAGGTTTTCCTCCAGGTCCGCATATGAGGCTTTTGATCTGATAATCAAAAGTTCAGCTTGCTCTTTTGAAATAAATTGTAGCTCCTCTTTAAGACTTTGTATTTCTTGGTTATCCTGTGGTGAAAGTGAATCTGGGTTTTTGGCTTCCAAAATTATCAGTTTGTTAGTTATATCCCTTAATCGCTCTGATTTTTGCTTTTCCTACTTCGAGCCGAATCTTATGAACTCCCCCCTTAAGAAGCATTTACAAGATGCCCAGATTAAATCCACATTTGTGGTAGAATTTGAGTTATGATCCCCAAAACACTGGATAGCATCTCCAATGTACTTAATTATGTAATCATGCCTTAGTAAGTTGGGATTGAGTCTCCAAGAAAAGCATTTGGAATAAGAGATATTTAATTTTAAGGTAAAGTGTATTAAGGAATGGTCAGATAATACCCTTGGTAGTATCTGGGGATCTTGAACTAAAGGGAGTAGACTTCTAGAGGTAAGAAAGTCATCAATTGTAGAGAAAGAATTATAGGCCTGAGAGAAAAAAGTGTAGGGTTTTTTTCCCTGGAAAAAATGTTTTCCACGAGTCAGACAGTTCCCAAATCCCACTTAAATCCTGTAGGGCTTTGTTATCTACCAAAACCTTATAAGTAGAGAGGTTTGATTTGTCTAACAGGTGGTCTAATGGTAAGTTACAATCTCCTCCTAAAATGATTTGGTGAGAAAGATATGGTGTTAAGGTAGAAATTAGATTCATATAAAATCCTGAGGAATTATTATTTGGGCCATAAATAGAGCCTAATACATAATTTGTTTGAGCAATTTTTCTTACAGTTAAAATAGACCCACCTTCCTGATCTAAAATAAGATATGACAGGTAAAAATCCACAGAAGAGTATAACAAAATCGCCACCCCTACTTTAGCTGTATATTTCCCCTATTCTGTATATTAGACTGAAGTTAAATCTTTTCAAACATTCGACCTCTGATTTTAATAAATGTGTTTCCTGTAGGAAAAGTAAATTATATCTCATAGATCTTAGATAATTTAAAATTGACATTCTTTTAGTTTTCGAATGCAGTCCTTTTACATTCCATGAAACCAATTTAAGACTTATAATACTCATGGAAGAGCCATATTGTTTCTCTGATTGGAACATAAGGATAGCTCCAACTGTTTAAAAAATTAGAAGTAGAGTGAAAGAGCCCCCCAACCCCTCCCCTCCCCCCTAACCCCCTTCAAAGAAATGTAGATTGTTTAAAGAGTTGGTAAAAAGGAAGGTTATATAGATCTTTAATCAACCCCCAGTCCTTGAGACTGTCCTTCAAAAGTCTATAGCCATGGTGAGGAACATTGCTTTGACCCCGTTGTCTAACCCAGTAAATTAACTTTCAATTAGCCACTAAAGCATTTGTTTACCTTACTAAAGCATAAGTTTATAATACCAAAGCCAGAGAGTAATAACCTAATGTTAAAATAGATATCTGTCTCTGCATAATAACATGATACAACGTCCAAAACTGTAATTAGTGAAGGCTTATGAAAAAATGTAAATGTACGTAAACATTGCCCATTTCAAGCAACTAATTTAGCATGCCTATATCTGTACTATTGCCCTGTACTGAATTCGTTATGTTGGCTTTAGCCCATAATATCTCTGACTGAAAGTGTAAACATGGAACCAATGGATAAACAACAATAAGAAACATGAATGACCCTCTAGATCAAAAGAGCGAACTGGTCTAATTAAAAACTTTATAGAGCATATATTTAAAGATGACTCACAGGATATATGTTGAACTGGGAAGGGGCAGTGGAGAACAAATGTATCCTCAGGATTCCGCAAAGTCTGGCATGGTGTAGGTAAAAACATACAGCATCAGAGTTAAACAGAACCAGACGGTGCCCATCTCTATTAAGTTTATATACTTTACACAGCATATGGTAGGAGCTACTCTGCCCAGCAGCGGAGCCTGAACTTGGGGATTGCCAGAGCCCTTAAGAGGTAAAGCCTCCTGCACTACAGCCTGCCTGTTGTGTAGCTCTTCCTACCCACCCACCCACCGGCGGCGCTTCATTTATTGCTGCTGGCAGGTCACGTGTCATATCACATGACCTACCCTTCATTTTATTAAGTGTCCACTTTCCCATTTGCAGTTTATACACTCCAACCACTAGGGGTTGCTGCACTTTCCACTCTGGCACCTCTATCCACTCTCTACTCCTTCCTAGCAACTATTGCAATCCCTGTCCACTAGAGGTCTCTGCAGTTCCCTCCTAATCCTTTCTGCTATCTTCTTTCCTCACTCCTTCCCTTCAGCCCACCACTAGGCCCCTTGCAAGCCTCAAACCTTGCACCCCTTACTCCAAAGTCTGCAGCCCAACCACCAAGCCAACGAACCAGGCCAATATCTACCTCTACTTTCAAGCTTTTAACCCTTCCTTCTTAGAAACAAAAATTTCTGTCCTCTGTCCTCAAACCCGGTACTCTTGCTATCAGAGTCAGCAGCTCTACCTCTTAACCATTATATCTGGCTATCTTATTCTTACTTTCTAAGACTTTCATAGTCTCTTACCCCCCCCAGTCTGCCAAAATATTTCACCATTTCTCTCTTGCTGCCACTGCAGGCATTGAACCCTGCACTCTCTCTGTTTCACTCAGCAGCTCCACCACTCAGCTATCACATCACACTATTGTTTGTGATAGGTTTTAAGACTCTAAAAGCCTCTAACCCTCATAGTCTGCTAAAATATTTTCTGAGTGTTACTGCAGGCTTTAAGCCTGCTCCCTGCTGCTGCGGCTACTGTCTTAGTACCTTTTCTGTCACCCTAGGCAAGCCTTGAACCTGGTGCCCTGTGCACTTGAGGCAGGGGCTCTGCCACTGTACCAACATGGCAACTACACTTATGGGTAGACCTTTCACCCTCTTCTACCCATCTCATTACTGCTATCTGCAAACCCATCCTGTTGTCCCCCCCTTCCCCTCTTCTCACCTCTCCCATCCAAATCCAGCCCCTACCATCTTCCCCTCTATCATCTAAGTTCCTTCATTTTTCTTCACTTCAGCTCTCACACCCTTATCGATCGTGCATGCACACCTCCTGCCTACCTGCCTCTCTCTCCTCCTCCTCCTATTGCCTTCCGCTAACCCTAATGTCCCTGTTAACCCTCAGCATCACTACTCTAGTGCTCCTACCTGCCCTCCTGCCCTTCCCTCCTTCTATGCCACTGCCCCTCCCCCTCCCTCCTCCTCCACTCACCCCATATGCTCCTCTCCACCTCATCCCCCATCTAGACACTACCTTTCCTCCCCCTTTGCTCCCTTGGGCATCTTATCACTCAAGCTTTCCCAGCCTGTGCTGCCCTACCCACCCCTGTGCTATGAAACCCCCCTTCTCTTCCTATCGCTCCCGGCATAAACTCTCCTTCTGCCACCATCTGTCCAGAGCGGCTCTCCTCCTTCTGCTCCTGACTGGTAACATACATCCCAATCCCAGTCCAGCTTGCAAAGGCTCCTCAAAGGAATCCACTGGACTTCATATTGCTTCCATGAACATATGTAGCCTCCTTAAAAAATTCGACTCTCTCAATTGCTGGGTTGCGGTTCATAAACCCGACGTTATCTCAATAGTTGAAACTTGGCTGTCAGACTCTACCCCTGACTCTCTGGTCTCACTCCCTGGCTACTCCCTCTATCGGGAGGACTGTGTTGGTAGGCGAGGTGGGAGCTGTGCCATTCATGTCAAAGACCCACTCGTTGGACTAGCCCTCCCAGCCCCGGTCCTTGACTTCAGGGCTCAGGCCCTAACCCTAAAACTATCTCCTGATCCCTCTAGGGGTCCCATCTACCTGACTACAGTGTACATACCTCCAAAAAACCAAGCACAAGCATTAGGCCCACTAACTGATTATCTTACCTCCCTAC
This sequence comes from Neoceratodus forsteri, assembly GCA_016271365.2. Taxonomy (NCBI): domain Eukaryota; kingdom Metazoa; phylum Chordata; order Ceratodontiformes; family Ceratodontidae; genus Neoceratodus; species Neoceratodus forsteri. Next base: position 1,554,659,361 of record CM057450.1, read on the forward strand.
CCCACTCCTCCAACCAAATCCTTGTGGGTGACTTGAACATCAATTGGCTTAGCCCTTCATCCACTTCCTCCTGTGATGCCTTTGCAGCCATCGACCTAACCCAACTAGTCTCCCAACCCACTAGAGTGAATCCTAGAATGGGCTGTAGCACACTCCTGGATGTGGTCCTCACAAACCGCCCTAACCGCATCCGCAATATCCAAATCCTCCCAGACTGCCTTAGCGACCACTCCCCTGTTCTCTTCTATTGGTCAACCTCCTTGCCCAAACCCACAGCACAAACTACCCTTCGGTGATGTCTTAGACCTGGTGGGCTGAAAGGCCTTAAGCAACTCCTAGCCCTCATAGACTGGTCCCCTATACTAAACACCCCAGATATTGACACGGCCCTTACCTTCTTTATCCACACCTTCAACTCTGCTTGCAACATTTTTGCACCCATAACTGCACGCCGGTCCAAAGTAAGGCATGCCCCCTGGGTTATGCCCACCCTGCACCAACTTCTTAAGCACAGGGACAATCTATGGCACATTGCCATGGAAACAGGCTGCCCAGTTGACAGGCTGGCCTATGCTGCTGCCCGGAACAAATGTACATGGGCCATCTGCAAAGCGAAGGCTGAGCACTATCAAGCCTCCCTCACTTCCTCATGGGGGAATGCTAGGGCCTTCTGGGACAATATTAAGCAGCTGAATGGTGGCACGCGTTCCCCCCCACCTTCGCTTATCAACATTAATGGTTCAGTCTCCTCAGACCCTGTCCTTATTGCCAACCACCTCAACAAATCTTTCACAGACCTTAGCTCAGTGCTCCCAGATAATTTCTTTGCTCCCCCTCCCTCCAGGTCCGTCCCTATTCTCCCACACCCCTTGTTCTACCTGCACCGAGTCACTGCCCAGGAAGCCAGACCTTACCTACTCAAGGCCTTAAAGAGTAACACAATTGGCAATGACTCCCTTGATCCCAGTCTTCTCCGTCAGGTTCTGGATCTGGTTATCTCACCAATCACCAGCCTCTTTAACAAATCTCTCTGCCTAGGGCAATTCCCCTCTGCCTGGAAGATAGCTACTGTCACCCCAATACATAAGGGTGGTGATAGGACGCCCTAGCAATTTCGACCTATGTCAATCCTCTCTCCTCTCTAAGGCCTTAGAAAAATTGTGGCCACCCAAATCTCTGAATACCTCGATAAATATAGCATCCTCTGCCCAGAACAACATGGTTTCAGAGCAGGCCACAGCACCAATACTGCCCTCCTGGAGTTCTCTAACTTTCTTCACACCTCACTGGACTCTGGCTCCCTAGCAGGTGCAGTGTTCATTGACTTATCAAAAGCCTTTGATACTGTCTCCCACCCCCTCCTGCTAGCTACCCTTAGTCACTTAGGCTTTGCCACTGGGCCTGTTTCCTGGTGCTCCAGCTACTTGTTGGCCCGCTCACGCGTGTGAAAATCAGCAGGAAACTTTCCAGCACCTGCCCTATCCGCTCCGGAGTCCCTCAGGGCTCCATTCTTGGAGCCCTTGCTCTTTCCCTTTTCTCAACTCCCTGCCCAGTGTATGTGCTGGTAAGATCCTTCTTTACGAGATGATGCTGTACCTTGCCTCCGCCATAATCCCATCTCACTTCAGGATTCTGCAGGAATCTTACAATGATTCAGAAGCCTGGTTTACTGAGCACAGACTCGTAATTAATCTAAAGAAAACCAAAACCATGCTCTTTGCCCACCCCCAAAATAAATCCAGTAACTATCCTCTCACAGTCCACTCCACCTCTAAACTCCCTATTGAGCTAGTTCACTCTTATAAATACCTAGGCATAACCTTGACCCTGCCCTCTTTTCATGCCCACATCTCTGCCCTTGCCTCAGCCTCTAACACTCGGCTGGGTATCCTCCATCATAAAACTGCCTCCCCACGGATGCCCCCTGACTTGCAGTCACATCCTCTGTTCTCATCTCTGGTAGACTATGGCTTACCCTATGGTGCAGCAGACCAGACTGCCCTGCACAAGATCTGCCTCACCTTAAACAAGGCCTGCAGGCTCATAACTGGGGCCCCTAGTCTAACCCACACTTGCCTTCTTTACACCCTGGCTAATCTACTCAACCTAGATGAGCGCCTCAAATACCAAACCTGCCTCCTAACAAAAAAATCACTCCTTGGGCTATCCCCACCGGGTCTGTCAACCACTATCCACCGAGCAAACCCTACAGTGCATACCCGTATATCCCGCAAAACTGCACTGGTTATACTGAGGGCGAGAACCTCGCAAGGTCAAAGGGCTTACCCCTACAGAGCCCCCTGTTGGTATAACGCCCTCCCCGCCGGAATCACTGATGCCACCTCATTATCTTATTTTAAAACTAGCCTTAGAAATCACCTGCTCTCAACACGCAGCTGTACCTGCCTCTAAGCCTCCTCCTATCCTTCCAGACAAAGCTCGCTGAGCCGCTCTCTGACCTTCTGTCCAGCTCTACCTTTATTTGCTACTGTCTTCCCCACACTCCTCTTCTGATGTCTTCCACCCAGCCTTACCTTTATCTGCCCACTGAATCAATCTCCATGTAACTACTGTATATTGTCTACTCTGTAAAGCGCACATGTAAGCCTGTTGGATACTGTGTTTGACATTTGCCTGTATTTTTGCCTGATTCCTAAATGTACTCTGATTTTTTGTCTGCCCTGATGTTTGTTTCTTGCACTGTTCTGTCCTCACTGTGACGAGGTACCTTTGTAAATGAGTCTCTGGCTCAAAGGTTGTTAAACTGATGTTCTAATAAATAAATAAAATATGACCCCGTATTTTTAGTTTTAGGTCAAGAGACTGTAAACCTCTTATTAGGAGAGACATCTGATGGATAAGGAATTAAAAAGTGTGGATATTTACATGAGGATTACTGAAGGTGAAAGAAAGTACCTCAATGTAGTCCATACCCCTATTTATTGGGGGTCAGGGGTAGTCTGAGTTTAACCGGATAAAAGGGACCTAACGAACCCCAAATATCTATTGTTGTTAATTAGGACCGCTTCTATAAAATAATTCCAGAGTAAAGTCAACCCTCTGACAGGAAGCAATAAACCCTTGCCCAAATATCCTATTAAATGGGTTCAACATAAAAACAAAATAGAAGGCATCAGACTATAGTCTCTCAGGATAGGCCAAATATCGAGTACAGCCTGGTGTTTATTAATTAGACTGTTACTATTTAGCGGGAAATCAGACCACTGAATACCTGATTAAGTTGTAATAAGTGTAGCATAGGCCAATTAAACAGTACATCATCTTCAAAATATTGTACAGGGAGGTCAACTATGAAAAGAGACTGTCTTTGAATAAAAGGTTGCTGACCATACATGAGTCTATCCTCTTATTTAGTGGAGAAACACCCTTGATGATCAGCCTCCATGAGATTAGCTCCCTCTGGCTCCTATCATCCTTATCCCCCCCCCAAGCAATCCAGCACAACACCTAGACCCATAACAGATGCCTCCTTACCCCAGTCGATCTCTCAAGAGAAAGTCCTGAATTATTACTGCCTCTGTTATATTTGGGGGATCTGTATTTGTCGCTGGGAAAACCATGCCAAATTAAGGAAAGAAACTGTCTAAAAAAAGCTATGTCTATAGGTAAATGGAGCGATGTATGGTAATGAGGATATCACTGTGCAAAAGAGGGAGCCATCATTTTTGAAAGGATGAAGTTTGGGTCAAAAAAAGGGAAAAGGAGAAAGAAAAAAAAATATTGAGTTAGTCAGGTTTAACTAATTACGGACTTACTTGAAGGCAGCACCACGACCATGATGATACCCTACGTGTGGCAAAGGAAAGTAAAATGACCAGCTCAATTTTGTCCTTCAATTGCTGGGATCAACTTGAGCACAGCAAAGAAAAGAAAAAGAGGTAGCAAAACCTGAACTGGACAACACAATGTCTCTGTACCACCAGATATCAAACCATGCAATAGTATTAACAACCAATATTGATAACAATAAATTCTGTGCAAGCTAAAGATTTTAACAAAAAAAAAAGAAACCACACCTTCGATGCAGTTTAATGGTAACAGTGAAGTTTTAAACTCTTATTTTCTCGCCCCAACGGACAGCTTTTAACTGAATGGCAGTAGTCCCGACCAATTATATCAAACTGAAAATAGTCATCGTCCATAATTAAATTATAAAATAAATTTCAGACTGTAACAAGTCTCTACCACTACTAAGAACAGTGACTGTCCAGGCAAAACATGATGTAAAGGTCGCCATGAGAGCAGACATGTAGCGGTGAACAGTGATCCATTACAGTTCAAACTTAAAAGTGGAACAAATATCACTATATTAGAGCAGGTAGAGTACCAGATGAGAAACTAAAGAGTTTCATGTTATTTAGAATTAAAGCTTAACTCAGGGAAACAAAGTTTAACCGGTCTTCAACCCTTCTTGAATAAATCAGGAAACATGTGAGACAGATGAGCCAGAGCTTGTCTGGGTGTTTCAAATGAGTGAGATTAGTTGTCTTTGAAAATGGATAATTTGACTGGATAGACCATACGAAATCTGATGCCTGCTGATATTAATTTATTTACTACTGGGGTGAAGTCTGTTCTTCTCTGCCGAACCTCTTGAAGCAGGTCTTGAGACACTTGAATTTTTGCTCGATCCCAGATTAAACCTCCAGTTTCTCTTGACTTGGCTAGTACATGGGATCTATCTAGATGGTTAAGAAAACATATGATGTATGGTCTTGGTGATTCGCCTTTTGCTGGAGGGGGTTTTAGAGCCCTGTGGGCCCCTCAATTACATAAATAGTGCCATTAGGTGATTTACCTGTGATGTTTTGCACACAACTTGTGCAAAGGGAATCGGGTCTGAACCTTCCGAAGTTTCTGGAAGGCCATAAATCACAAGGTTATTTCATCGCGAATGACCCTCCAGGTCTTCTAATTTTGATTCCAGTTTTTTGAACATATGAACACATGAAGAAGCCAGCAGAAGAAGGCCATTTGCTCTATCATGTCTACTCATGTTGCAGGGTTCACAGTTTGAGCTACTGTCACTGCCCCCTTTCCCCACTCCTCCCATCCTCCCTACCCATAACCCTTACCCTCCCCCATACCTGTCCCAGCCTCTCTTAAAGCTTCCCACTGTCTTCAACAAGATTGCCTCTTCTGGCAGCGCATTCCAAGTGTCCACCAACCTCTCTGTGAAGAAGTGCTTCCTGACCTCCCTCCTAAACCTCCCACCCCCCAGTTTAAGACTGTGCCCCCTCATGTTATGGTTGCCACTCAGCTTAAAGTGACTCTCCTTATCAACCTTATTTATCCCTTTCAAGTACTTGAAGGTTCCAGTCATGTCCCCTTTCTCTGTCCTGTCTTCCAGAGACTACATGTTCAGTGTCATCAACCTCTCTTCGTATACCTTACCCTGCTGACCAGCTATCATCTTTGTAGCCCTCCTCTGTACCTTCTCCAGCAGGTTAATGACCTTTTTGAGGTGTGTGCACCAGTACTGGACTCTATACTCAATATGTGGCCTTACCAGTGTGTACAAGGGAAGTATAACCTCCTCTCTCCTACTACTGATCCCCCTAGATATGCATCCCAACATCTTGTTTGCCTTTGTTGCTGCTTTCTTGCACTGAGTGGACTGCTTCAGGTCATTAGTGACCATCACTCCCAGGTCCTTCTTCTCCTCTGATGCAGATACTCGGACTCCACCCAGGTAGTACTCTGTCATAGGATTCTTGGCTCCAATATGCATAACTTTGCATTTCTTGGTATTGAAGCCAAGCTACCATATCCTGGACCACCTCCCTAGCTTTGCCAGCTCTTCCTGTAGGTCCTGTATCCCTTCAGCCATGTCCACTCTCCCACAGAGCTTGGTGTCATCTGCAAATAGGCACATTTTGCCCTTAATGTCATCTTCAATGTCATTGATGAAGACATTGAACAACACCGGCCCCTGCACAGAGTCCTATAGGACCCCACTGGTTACCTGTCTTGTGCCAGATAACTCTCCCCCTACAGCCACCCTCTGGGTTCTGTCCATCTGCCAGTTTTCCACCCATTTGGCCATCTTTTCCCCAACCCTGAGATCCACCAACTTCCTGATCCACCTTTTGTTGGGCATAGAGTCAAATGCCTTGCTGAAATCAAAATAGAGGATGTCTACTGCTTCGCCCCTGTCGACTGTCTAACTGACACAGTCAAAAAAGTCAATCAGATTTGTTTGACATGATCTCCCTCCAATGAATCCATGCTGCCTCACATCCTGGAGACCATGCTACTCTAGATATTCCACCAACCTTTGCTTTAGTATGGTCTCCATGCACTTGCCCACAATGGAGTTCAGACTAACTGATCTGTACTTCCCTGGGTCATCCTTGAGACCGCTTTTGTGGAGCAGCACTGTATGTTTTTTTTTTTTTGGGAGGATTGCATCATTGTCTTAACAGTGGCAGCTCAGAATCTGCTCTGGCCCTCTGTCATCATGGCACAGGTCAGGAAGCATAGGGAAAACCAGGAGCACTTGTAGAATTTATCAAAAATATTTATTTACAGTAGCAGTAACAAATAAATAAACTTGTTCAGTATAACTATGCACAAAGGAGAAAAAACAGTAGTTTTCCTTGAGTCTCTGTGTCCCTTTTTCTTCTAATCTTTCTTGCAGTTGCAACTTAGCTCTTTTAAGTCCTTTCAACCCCCATTCTTAGCAAGCATCCTGTTTTTGTAAATATCAGGCAGGAACTGCTAGGCAGTGTGCTTCTTGAGTTGGGGTCCCCTTTTGCTCAGCTTTTGCAAAAGACTTAAAAATTGAACTCTGGTAACCTCTAGCTTCCAACAGCTTTTTGCAGCCATCTCAAATTATAATTATATACATTTCAACAGTAATGCTATATGTTTTCCAAACACAAGGGGTCCCAATATCAGTTACATTTCCATATAGTGATTTGCACATATTTTTATATCAGCACATCTAGATATACAAGGGAGAAAAACAGACAGCAAGAGAAAACTGAGAGACAGTGAGAGGCAAAGAATTGCGAGCCTGTCAAGTTTATCAAGCCTGAAGTCTCACAGGAAAATTTGGTTGCGTAACCAGACAGAGAAGAGACAGAAAAGGAAAAATCCTTGCATTTAAACACTTTCTCCATAACAAATGGGACAGGGTCCTATTCTACCCTGTCACATACAACCCCCTCCTTAAGAGGGAACCTGTTTTATTAGTCAGGTTTCCAAAACTTTTTTGTTAATTCTCTACTAACAATTGCTGCTTTCAGACATTAAGCACATATACATTATCAGTTTGTATATAACCGTACAGTTAAAACCCATACATTTGTTTTTCAACCTTCAGAACCCTCAATTCCTGATCCATATCTTGACAGATATTTCTCATGACCAGATTTGTGTATCACAGTGAATTTAAATGGCTGCAGTGCCAGGTACCACATTGTGGTTCTGGAATTTGTATCTTTCATCTGGTTAAGCCAACAGAGAGGACTGTGGTCTGTTACAAGAACAAAGTCAGTTCCTAGTAATTAAAATTGAAGGAACTCCATGACCCACTTTGCTGCTAAACATTCTTTTTCAATAGTGGGGTACCTTTTCTGCCTATCGTGCAATTTCCTACTTATGTACAGAATATGATGTTCCTTTCCATCTATATTTTGACTTAGAACTGCACTTAGGCCTACCTTGGATGCAGCTGTTTGTAGCAGAAATGGTTTCTCAAAGTCTGGGCTTCTTAAAACAGGGGCAGAACATAGTACAGCCTTTATGGCTTAAAAAGCTTCATCACACTCTGGGGTCCATTTCACATTATATGAGTTCAGTGAGGAGAGTAGCTAACTCAGCAAAGTTGGGAACACATCTCTGAAAATAACCAGCCAGGCCTAAAAATGACCTGACATGTTTCTTTATTTTAGGCACAGGGTTGTTAGCTACAGCTTCTATTTTAGAAACCTCTAGCTTAACTTCTCCATTTCCCAACACATAATCCAAATATCTGTTTTTCTGCATGCCCAATGCACATTTGGTAGGATTAATAGTCAGACCTGCATTTTTGATAGCTTGGATAACTGCTCGTAGGTGTTCCAGGTGTTTTTTCCAGTCTGGACTGTACACCATGACATTATCTAAGTACGCAGCACAATAACCAGTGTGAGAGGATAAAATGACATCCATGTACCGCTGGAATGTAGCTGGCACACAATGTAAACCAAAGGACATGGTGGTGAACTGATAGAATCCTATAGGGTTGGCAAGTGCAGTTTTATCTCTGGATTCTTTAGTTAAAGGTATTTATTAATAACCCTTGGTGAAATTGAGGACACTGATATACTTTGCACTCTCCAGTCTGTCCACCAAATCATCTATTCTGGGCATAGGATAACTGTCAAATTCTGACACTTGATTAAGTTTTCTAAATTCAAGGCAGATTCTAACATCCCCTTCTTTTTTTGTTTACAATTACCATTGGAGATGACCAAGCACTCCTCAACTCCTTTATGATACGCAGTTCTTTCATTTTTTTGTATTTACTTAATCACGTCAGCTCTTAATTGCTCTGGCAACCTGTATGTCTTTTGCCTAATAGGACGAGCACTCCTTGTCACTATTACATGCTCATCCCCTTTTGCTCGGCCTAGTACCATAGCAAAAGTGCTGTTAAATGTCTTTAGCATGTTATGAATGTCTGCAGTTTGTTCTAAGGTTAAGGAAACATTCACCTTTACAGCATCAGCGTTTACAGTTTGTTCCAGTCTATCATAAAGCTACATCAATATGTTCCTTATCAGTTTCTGCTAAAACCAGCAAAGCAGATTTTATCATTTTCAACCTATTTCTTGAGGAGGTTAGCATGGTATATCTTACTAGGATTTTTCCTGTCAGGGGTCTCAATCTCATAGTTAACAGTGCCAGTCCATCTAAGCACTTTATAAGGCCCTTGCCACTTCATTAACAGCTTATTTTCTGTTATGGGAAACAGTAGCAAAACCTTTCCACCTGCCTCAAAAACATTTTCTTTTATCCCATGGTCACAATATACATTCTGATGGTTTGGGGCCTCTTCCTGATTACTATGAGCAATTTCAACATATTTTGCCAGCTTCTTTCTTAGGGCACACAGATAACATGGTATAGATTGTTTCTGAGTGGGGTTATCTTCCCATGTTTCTTTTATCACATCCAGTAGCCCTCTTGGCTGCCTACCATATAACATTTGAAATGGTAAAAACCCTGTTGATCCCTGTGGCACTTCTCTATAGGCAAAAAGTAGGTAAGGCAAGTATTGGTCCCAGTCTTTCCATTCCCCTTTTACAAACCTTTTTAACATGAGTTTTAGGGTTTTACATGCTCAACAAGACCATCTGTCGGAGGGTGATAGGGGGAGATTCTTATGGCAGTGATGCCTAGCAGTCTGTACAGCTCCTTAAACAATGCATCACCAAAATTACTACCCTGATCAGTAATAATTTCTTTAGGTATGCCCACTCTGCTGAAAATTTTGGCAAGCTCTGCTGCAACTTTTGGGGCTGTAAGAGTACGCATTGGAACTGCTTCTGGGTATTGAATAGCACAGTTGCATACTACCAGGATAAATTTACTTCCCTTTTTACTTTTATGTAAAGGACCAACCACATCCATTGCAATTCTCTCAAAAGGCACATCTATCAAAGGTAGGGGCACCTTGTCTTTTCTAGTGACTGGGGCTACTTTCTGACACTCAGCACATAAATTACAATACAGTAGGTAGGAACATATTCATGAATTCCAGGCCAGTAAAATCTTTGCAGCAATCTGGAAAGGGTGTGATCCTTCCCTGAGTGACTAGCCATAGGACTATCACGTGCTATCTGTAATAAATCTGTTCTATACTTCTGTGGTATAACCAATTGTTCTGTCTGTTCCTGTGTCTGAGGTTTAACCCAAACTCTGTACAGTAACCCATTATATTTTTTAAACATTGGTCCACCCTGTTTTGGTTTCATCCCCAGCTGCTTAAAATAACCCTGGAGAGAAACATTGTTAGCTTGTTCTGAAAGAAAATCACAATCAGTTATCAATTTAGTTTCAGCATTTTCATATTTTAACCCTTCATGTCCAGTCATTTGTTGCCAGTTTCTTCAGGCTTTGGCTTTCTTTCCTGGATTTCTGGATCTTGGAGTTGTGCTCAAACAAGTCCAAGTCAAAATCTTTGAAAGGAAAAGTGTCCCCATCATCTGAAATTTTCTTTGCCTGAGCTCTTGTCACCATAGCTGCTGAAACATCAGGATTTACTCCCTCTTTAATCAACTCAATAAATCCTGCAAAGTCATTTACAATAATCACAGGTACTGTACAAGTAACCTGGGTGCTACCTCACTTTCATTTGGTACGACACACCCTTAATGGTCAGAGTCACTTGGGTGGTGGGATAGTATCGAGTGTCCCCGTGGATGCAAATGACACCAGTACCTGGTCCCTTTGTACAGTGTTTTCCCAGCACTTTAACATGCATTAGGGTCTGTCTGCATCCTGAATCAATGAGTCTCTTCATGGTCTTATTCCCCACCTTCATATCTGTTAAGTACTTGCCCCAATTTTCCAAGGACTAATCTGCTCCAGCGCCACTCTCCTTACTACAGCAGTTTCTTGCAACATGGCCTGTCTTATTACAGTTATAGCTGATAACGTCTTTGGGCACAAATTTGTTACCCCTACCATAGTTTTTATCAGGCTTGGAGTTTAAATGGGAAAAAGAGTTTCTTAGTGGTTCTTGGCTGTTAGCTCGCTGCTGTGGCATTTGTCTGGCCATTTGGTAGTCCTCAGCCAAGAAAACAGCCTTTTTTCCCACTCTCTGGTCGGTGTTCCTTTACCCAAAGCTGCACATCTGTAGGCAAGATATTGATGAATTGCTCCATGGCAAATGTGTCGAAGATCTGTGGGACTTTTTTGCTCTTGGGTTGGATCCATTTTATCAGGAGTTCTCGGAGTCAGGTGAAGACTTCTTGAGGATTGTCGACAAAGTTGTACCTAAGAGATCGAAGTCTCTGCCTGTATGGCTCTCAGGAGATGCCATGCCTTTTCAGGATTTTGCTTTTCACAAGATCATAATTTTCTGACTGTGCAGTGTCCATACTGCTGTAGGCAAGTTGGGCTTTCCCTGTCAGGTAGGGTACCAGTCTAATTATCCATTGCTGCTTTGGCCACTGGCAGGCTGTGGCAACTCTTTCAAAAGTTGTTAGGTATGCCTCAATATCATCTGAGGGACATGACTTTGTAACTTTAATGGCTTTTAAGTTGCTTGCATTTTGTTGCTCATCTGGATCTGTGCCTGATCCTCTGCCTTTGATAGATTGCAAGGCATCCAGCCATCGCTGTTCCCATAGCTGCATCTCTTCTCTCCTCTACACTTCTAAACATTGAATCTATTTTTCTCTCTGCTTCTTCATCTCTTTTTGTTGTATCGCCCACTATTTGAAAAAGTCCATCAGGCTTTTAGGTTCTATCACTGCCTGTTCATTTTCCATCATTTTTGCTAGCTGTACAATCTCAGACTGGACTTCTGACTCTGCTAGTTTGGTTGCCATTCTCCTGGTAACCACTCCTGAACTTGCTGCTGCAGAATCCATACCTTCCTCTGTGCTTTCCTGGTACTAGGTCCAGTACCCATGCATAGAACTCCTGTCTTAGGGTATGCATGGCTTAAAACTCACTTCTCACTCCATCTGTTGTTGTGGCACAGGTCAGGAAGCACAGGGAAGACCAGGAGCAGTTTTTGCAGCCATCTCAAATTACAATCATATACATTTCAACAGTAATGCTATATATTTTCCAAACACAAGGGATCCCAATATCAGTTACATTTGCATACAGTGATTTGCATATATTTTATATCCGCAGATCTAGAGATACAAGGGAGAAAAACAGACAGCAAGAGAAAACTGAGAGACAGCGAGAGGCAAAGAATTGCGAGCCTGTCAGGTTGATCAAGTCCAAAGTCTCATAGGAAAATTTGGTTGTGCAACCAGACAGAGACGAGACAGAAAAGGAAAGATCCTTGCATTTAAATACTTTCTCCATAACAAATGGGACAGGGTCCTATTCTACCCTGTCACACCCTCCAGTCTTCAATAGAAGAGATTCTTACTTCAGCATCTGTAAGTCTAGTTGTGATTTTTTTCTATGGTCCCTCTTGCAGCTTTGGATTCGGTGACTAAACTGGAAATCACTTCCATTATTTCTGTATTAAATTTCTCCTCCGTTAAAGGATTTTTAATCTGTAGATTAGGCGGGTTCTTCCTGGTGTCTTGTTTAGGCCTCTTTGAGTTGCCTGCCCGGTCAGGGGTCAGCTGCGGAGTATGTCTAATTGGATTTTTCTTGTCTATATCCATAGTACAATGTGGTTTGTCGAGAGGAACGACGAGTTTTAAGTTCATGTATTTAAAAAAGCTTGAAAATATCTTCACACCAGTGTTCTAGTGGTATTTAGATGCTTTATAAACTGGGTAGAGAATAAAGCTCCCTTAATGCAACCTACCCTAGCAGGCTCCATCACCAGAAGTCCTCAGGAAGATGCTTTCAGTTTTTATGATTGTACCACTTTACTCAGGATAACCCATTTGAAGTGCAACATTTAGGTGGCTGGCTGATGAGCTCTGTGGAGCCAGATAAGTCCCACATATGGGGGGGAAGAGTTGCTCATCCATCCCACCTCCTACTCATAGCCCTGTGGGCCAGAGAACAGAAAAAAAAAACTTCTCCCTATCTTATAAAACCAAATGCCACAAAAAAGAAAACCATTCCTCTATCCTCATAGAATCCATCGCACCTCCTCCCCCCAGCCATGGCAGTAGAAAAATAAACATTGCTACCTCTAATGCTTCTAACAATTCCTGGGCCCCATACTAGCAAGAATAAAATCTGAAGAAATGAGAGACTGTGACTGGCACAAACCCTCTTCTCGTCACCTTGGCTGGTCACCATCTGAATGAATGAGACTGCAATGCACATAAAATACTATTATCCAGCCTGTACTGGTTCATTTAGATAGTAGTCAGCTGACATGGTGAGAGGAGGGTTATTGTTGGTTGCTGTCTCAAATTTTGCAAGCTTTATTCTCACTGACATGGGAGGATGGTAAGATGGGTGCTAAGGGGGTGGAAGGGAAATTGTTTTCTGCTTTAGTGGTCATGGCTTTTGGGAGCAATGGAACTGGGTACTACAAGGGAGGAAGGGGTCATCCCAATAGATACCTGAGCTGCTTGACCATTGGGGAATGCACTGGCCAGGAATTGCACACAGATAGTGTATAGTCCAAGTACCTCACAATCAATAACCTATCACCCTCAAACATCAATTCATGATCTTTTGAAACAGCCTGTATTTTTGATGAACTTCACATTAAACTACCAGTTCAAGCAGCAGCTGTTAAACAATCACACTGGAAAGTAGTGGCCGAGCCACTGTTCAGGCAAAAACCTGCCCTCCCCAACACCTAATACACAGGACATGTGCGGGGGCGGGGGACATGATTGCTTGTGATGGATGAGCAGACTGAATTTGTTTTGCTACTTTTCAGAATTCAGTTACAGTTCTGCTTGTACCGTACTTCTGTTTACTAAACTGCTCTAAATTTAATAAGTACATAATGGCCTATTGGTGAAGGGGCCAGCTTTACTTCACACAAGCCAGTGATCCAAGTGAGATATTGGAAGGCGGGTCAGGGATTAAGGATTGGGTATTCCAAAGAGCAAGACGGATTGTGCCTCTCTGCTACATTACCCCAGAGTTATAGTATGTGTCTACAGGTGCTGGCAGAGGAAAACAGGCACACAGTGGGTGTAGAGCATGTAGACACCAGTACCCAATATCACATCCCACACTCTGCATGGGGGGGGCAGAGAAAAATGGCCCCTGTGGGGAAGGATAATTCCATTTGAGTTACAGGGCCAAAGACAAAGCTACTAGGCCTATTCCCCCCTGTAAATTTCAAATAACCACCCAAGCAAGATCCACAGTTGGGTCCTGTTAGCTCACCTGCTTCCCTAACTTGCACCCCCACCCTGTAACGCATTGAAAAGAGGTGACAGTAACCATAAGCATAAAAGAAACCTGATGGCCCTAAAAAACTTACTGCTACACCCTAAAATGCTGTTCCTACTTTTATTGAGCAATATTCAGCCTAACCCCGGCCCAATCCAGCAACCACCAGTTAGAGTAATCTGCCACCATTCTCTAAAAATAACGTCAATTAACATCCATAGCCTGCTGGCCAAATTTGATCAGCTCCAAGTCTGGGTTAGCCAATACAACCCAGACGTCCTCTCCATAGTAGAAACCTGGTTGATACCCAAGCTCTTAGACTCATCAATGGCCCTAACTGGGTATACCCTCTTCAGGCTGGACAGGCTAGGTAAAGGAGTGGAGGCTGTGCTATTTATGTCAGAGATCAACTACGGTGCCATGTACTGTACTCCCCCAGTTTGAATCTGGGAATACCACACAAGCCTTGGCCATCAAGCAGCTGTTAGGGGCCCAAAACAAATCCCTAACCATTGTCTCCATTTATATTCCCCCCTAGGGATCACTCAGCAGGTTTCCACTTAATCACTGAGTATATTAATGGCTTTTAGCAAAACTGGGAGGTGGTATTCTTAGACGACTTCAATATAAATTCGATGTCGCCCGAGGCTACCCAATATAAAGATGTCCTATCAAGTACTAACTACATTCCAATGGTTGAAACACCCACCAGAAACAACTATCGCACTGGGACCAGTACTCTGCTTGACTGGATTATCATAAACCAACTGGACTGGATCTTCATCACAACCATCCTCGCGGATGTGTTGAGTGATCATTCCCCTGTCACTTTTCACCGGGCCCATGAGGCACCTAAGCCCGGCCCCAAATTCACAACAAGTTGTACCCTCAAGTGGGGACAGCTAAATTCATTTAAGGCCTACCTTAGCCGCATTGACTGGTCCACCCTTGACTCTGTCATGGACATAAACCAAGCAATAGGCCTCTTTATTTCTATGGTTAATGAAGCATATGACATCTTTGATCCCATACATAAATGCAAAATTAAGGGTGTCCACAATCCCTGGATCTCCTCAGCCCTGAAACATAGAAACATAGACTTTGACGGCAGATAAGGACCGCTTGGCCCATCTAGTCTGCCCATTTCCCTATCTACAGGATAGGCCGCAGATCCTAGTTAACCAACAGCCTATTTCTTCCTACCCCCAACAAGAATTGCCTTATGTCTGTACCGCACTGGGACCTGGCCTCCAGGCCAATATTCAGAGTTACAAAACAGCCAGAAACCCTGCACATGAGAGGTCAGACTCACAAAATTTCATTACTTCAAAGAGTGCCTCACTAACTCATGGGGAAATGGTCAAAATTCTGGGAGAACATGAAGGACTTTACTGGAAAGGACAACAAGTCCTCACCCTCCATGCTTCTGGTAAACGGGAACATTACCCAGGACCCAAAATCATCGCCAACACATTTAATGATGCCTTCACAGAACTTAGCAATATTCTGCCTTCAGATCTCCCTGCTGCCCCAATGGGTAACCCCCTTGACTCTTGTGACCTCAAGACCTCTTTCAATGAGTCCCCTGCAAGCACCCCTTCCTTCTACCTTAAAGCAATCTCCATGTCCGAAGCCAAAAATTACCTCCAAATGGAGCTCGGCAAATTTTGTCACAGTAGTGATACTTTAGACCTTAGGTTACTTGCCCTCACCCTGGATGCAGTGCTTCATCCTTTAACTAAGCTCCTGAACCTCTCTTTAAGCCTTGGTCAATTCCCTCAGATATGGAATGCTGCTGTGGTCACCCCTGTCCACAAAAGTGGTGACAGGGCCAGTCATTCAAACTACCATGCAGTTTCAATATTGCCCCCCAAGGTGTTGGAAAGAATTATCTCAGACCAGCTGGTTGACCATTTGAAAAAGTACAATTTAAAATGCCCACAGCAACATGGCTTCCATAAGGGGCACAGCACTTCTACCGCCCTTCTGGAGTTCTCAGGCTTCCTACATGGTGCCCCTAACAGTAGTCAGATTGCAGGGGTGATTTGCACCGATCTCACAAAGACCTTTGATACTGTCAACCATAACACATTAATCAAAGAGCTCCTCTCCATAGGCTTCTCACCAGAAGCTGTAGGTTGATTTCAGAGCTATCTCAGTAACAGGTCCCAACAAGTAAAAATTGAAGGAACCCTCTCTGATATTTGCCAGGTCCTCACTGGCATCCCTCAGGGGTCAATTCTTGGCCCTTTTTTATTCAGCTTCTTTATCAATGAACTCCCATCAGTCTGTAAAGAGTGAATTCTGCTCTGTGTCGATGATGCTGTCATCTACTCTAAAAGCCCTGACCCCCACCTCTTAGAATAACAATTACAGCATGATTTCACCACAGCTGAAGCTTGGTCCACCAAATACAAACTCCTACTGAACTATAAAAAAACAAAAGTAATGCTGTTCATTAACCTTCATCATAAACGTAGGGACTTCCAAATGACAATCCTAAATAGCCTACACTCCCCCGTTGACCAAATTCAATTTTTCAAATATCTTGACATTACCCTAGACTGCTCCCTATCCTTTGTGCAGCATGTAGACCATGTTGTTAAGGTTATTAACCCTCAAATTGACCTGTTGTACAGGCATCGTCATTGCATGACTGAAGAGGCCTTGTCACTGGCTATAGAAGCTCCATCCTGTCCATCATTGATTATGGCCAGGTGATTTATGGGGCAGCCTCTGACTCCACCCTCAAAAGAGTGGGTGTTGCCCTTAACAAGTCTTGCAGGCTGCTTTTTGGTGTGAGTCGCCTAACCCACACTTGCAACCTCTATGCACTATCCAGTTTAGTTTTTTCTACATAGCACTTCTATTATCTACCCCCAATCCCCACAACCCCTTCCCCTGCACCCCCTCCTCCGCCTGTTGCTCTCTCTGTGATGTGATAATGTCTCTGGCTGCTCTTACCTTTTGTGTCCTTGCCATGTCTTGTAACACTATTTACCCAGTCAGTGCCTCTGGCTTTAGTTTAACCCAAATGTATGCATTCATATTCATGTCACTGATTGTTAACCTGTTATCCTGCCTTTGTTACGTCATTGTCTTGTTTTTTTTTTTTGTTTTGTTATTGTACTGCAACTGACATTGAACCATTGTAAAAGAGTCTTGGCTCAAATGTACTTGTAATCCTAGATTCAAATAGATAAATAAAATAAAAATAGTCTTACACTGCATGAAGGAGTGCATTACCAAGTGTGTCTCCTCGGGGGGGAAAACCTCCCTAGGCCTTTCCCCTCCTGCCATCCAGAACCTACTGTCTGTCACACCCAACCCCCACCGCACAAGGAGCCTATCTCAGCAATCGCTGCTAGTCCCCTTCTTTTGGACATTTATTTTTATTTTTATTTATTTGAATCTAGGATTGCAAGTACCTTTGAGCCAAGGCTCTTTTACAAGGTTCCACGTCGATAGTACAGGCAATCGTCAATAGGCAGGTTACAGTGTGACAGATCAGGAACATATTAATGTTAACACACTACATGGTAAAAGACAATAATATTTAATTGACAAATTAGAAGTATAGTGACAAATTCCTACAAGAGAGATGCGATGCCCAGGGAACATTAGGTGGGAAGTGGCAAGCGGGGAAAAAAGGGCTGGGACTGGGGGGTGGGTGTGGCAGCGGATGGGCAGTGTAGTGCAGTCAAGAGGCCTTGTCAGGACAGACACAGCACAAGTGCTTGAGTGGTTGCAATGACAAAGTAAGTGCTAGAAGAGTGGGGGAGAGACAGCCAGACACCTGTGGGGTCAGAAACAGATTAGGGGGCAGAGATGCTTAAGTGACATCACCCTAGACTGCTCCCTATTCTTAAGCATCACAATTGCAAAGATCTTTTGTATAATGGGCACCACGATGGCTCAGTGAACTACCCCTAGATATTAACAGCAAGGCCAGGCTAGGCCCATTTAAGCAAAAACTCCACCTTTATGTGTCCAAACTGAGCAGCTGTGACTGCTAGCCCCACTCCTCTCATTTACCACCCTACTCCTGCCCTATCTCCAACTGCCCCTACCTCTCTCCCCCTCTCCCTCACTCCCCTTGGCCCTCACTGTCACCCCATACCAGCCCTATTCTAGCCCCCCAATTATTTCCTAACCCTCCTGTGGCACTTATTTCCTCCTCCACTCTCTGTCCTCCCAACCTCCCCACTCATATGCCTGGCAATTATATATTTACTCTGCTTCAACTACTTTTGTTTTAAACCCTGCACTTAATTGTTATTGACTATGTACTTAATTGTTATTGACTATGTTCTTAATTGTTATTGACTATGTACTTAATTGTTATTGACTATGTACTTAATTGTCCTCTGTAATTGTCCACTCTTGTATTGCACTGCTCTACTGAACAACAATGTACTTTATTGCTTTTCTCCGCTCCTGAGTTGTATTTTATGCCTTATTCTCCTCCGTTGACCTAGAATCTATGTATGATAACTGTTATACTATCCATGGATAATAACTGTTTCATATCTTGAATTGTATGCCTTGTTGATGTGGAATCTGTGTATAATTTCTGTTCCTATTTTCAAATTGCATGCCTTATTCTCCTTGTTTTGATGTGGAACCTTTGTAAAAGAGCTCCCAGCTCAAAGGTACTTTCCAAGACCGTAATAAATAAATAAATAAATAAAGACTCCCCACTGGCCATGTTAATTCCAACACCACTGCCCTCACAAAAATACAGTAAAGATTAACCATATCCACCCCCCATCCAGATAGGAAAAAAAACACTGTTGTTCAGTGTGCTTACACAACTTGGTATGATGTAGGTACTAATGACTTGGCAAATGGGGAGCCAAAGGAAGTTCAGGAAGAGTTTAGGAAACTGGGGAGGGGTCTCAAGCAAGTAGCTACTTCTGTCACTTTCTCAGAAGTACTACCTGTGAGAGGCAAGGGAGAGCATAGGAGTGCATGCACCAGGAACTTTAACTCATGGTTGAAGAACTGGTGCTGTGAGGAAGGGTTTGGATTCATTGGTGACTGGGGACCCATCTGAGGATGGAGGTTTGTTCAAGCCTGATGGCCTGCATCCATCCTGGAGGGATCCAGCACTCAATGATAAGTTTAAATGCTACATTGAAAGCATTTAAACTAGCAAAGGGGGTGGCAGGCCAGCAAGGATGATACTACTTGCTCACCCCCACAGCTAGTAATGGAACCAGTGAACCAGAGGAGTGGCTATCTCTGCAAAGCAGTGTGCAAAAGATGGAGATTAGTGTCCAAAAGGTGGATAAGCAGAAAAGGGCAAAATTCAGCAGAAGGGCAGACAGCAAGGAGAACCAGGGATAAATGACAACCAAGGAAGGGGCTGGAGTAGAACAGTGAAGCAGTCTAGGAGGTCAAATCATGGAAAGCATGTGTGCAAATGCCAGGAGCCTTAGCAACAAGATGGAAGATCTGGAGGCTGTCATGGTACAGTCAGACCTGGACATTGTGGCCATCACTGAAACCTGGTGTAATGATAACCATGACTGGGAGATGGCCATACCTGGCTACAACATATTCAGAAGAGACAGAGCAGGCAGGAAGGGAGGAGGAGTGGCACTGTATGTGAAAATGACATAAGGGCCACACAGATCCAGGAGGAACAAAATGGGGAGATACTGTGGGTTAAGCTGGAAAGGAAAATGGGGCCAGCCATCCGCACAGGTGTGGTCTATAGACCACCAGCCCAGGAGGAAGAAACAGATAGGAGTTGATGCTAGCCATCCAAAGGATGGCAGACAAGGGTGAGGTAGTACTGGTTGGAGACTTCAATATACCAGACGTGGACTGGAGCATCCCAGCAGCAGCATCAACTAGGAGCAGATTTATCCTGACTCCTTCAGGTGCCTTCCTCAAGCAACTGGTCATGGAACCAACTTGGCAGAAGGCAATACTGGACCTTGTGCTCACAAACAGGGACAGTGTGATGGGGGTAACAGGGGGAGCACCTGGGTAACAGTGACCACCAGTCATTGTGGTTTGAAATCACAGAAAGAGCAGAACCAAACCACACAAAACACGTATCCTGGATTTTAGGGGGCAGACTTTGGGAAATGGGGAGATGCTTGAAAGAGGCATTAAGGGAATGGGACAGGAATCAGGGATTGAGGAACAGTGGGCAGTATTTAAATGGGGATTATAAGAACAACAGAATTATGCATTAAGCTGGTTAGTAAGAGGAAAAGAAAGAGGAGACCATTATGGTTTTCCAAAGAGGTAGCAAAGAAAGTGAAAGCCAAAAGATTGCATTCAGGCAATACAAAAGACACAGGCAGAAGGGGAAGGGAGAAGTACCAGGAGAAACAAAGGGAGGCAGGGAAGTCAGTAGGGAAGCCAAAGCTCAGACAGAAGAACACATTGCAAAATCAGTGGTTAAAGGGACAAAACCTTTACAGGTACATAAGTGAAAAAGAAGGACAAAGGAGGATAGTGAGACTGAAGGGGAGGATGGGAGCCGTGGAGGATGACAACAGTAAAGCTGACATATTGAACAGGTATTTCTGCTCAGTCTTTACTAAGGAAGAGGGGGTAATGGGTCTGAAGGGAGTACAAGGGGTGAGAATGTGCAGAATGGACACAAGTCCCTTTACACGAGAAAGGGTCCTGAAGGAACTGGAAGTAATAAGAGCTGATAAAGC
The DNA here is from genome assembly GCA_016271365.2 of Neoceratodus forsteri. NCBI lineage: Eukaryota > Metazoa > Chordata > Ceratodontiformes > Ceratodontidae > Neoceratodus > Neoceratodus forsteri. The sequence goes on from CM057450.1 coordinate 1,554,680,066, forward strand.
AATGGGGCCAGATGGGTGCACCCCAGGTCCTTAAAGAACTAAGAGAGGTGGTGGCTGAACCTCTGGCTATCCTGTTCAGCCAATCACTGGAAACAGGGAGGTACCCAAAGACTGAGGACAGCAGATGTAGTCCCTTATACAAAGTGGGAACAAAGAGGAAGCAGGGACTACAGACCAGTCAGCCTCACCTCGGTAGTGGGAAAAGATCATGGAAGCACTACTGAAGGAGAGATTGGTGGAACATCTGGTTGTCAATGGACTACAGGACCCAAGGCAGCATGGTTTCACCAGGGAGGTCATGTCAGACCAACCTCATTGAATTTTTGACTGGGTGACTAGGGAGGTGGATCAGGGAGGGCAGTGGACATGGCCTATCTGGACTTCAGCAAGGCCTTTGACACTGTGCCACATAGAAGACTATTACACAAACTGGGGAATATGGGTGGGCAGGACAGCAGTGTGGTGGGTAGGTAACTGGCTGGGTGGCAGGACACAGAGGGTGGTGGTAAATGGCTGTCACTCCACAGAGGGAAGAGTAACCAGTGGGTACCACAGGATCAGTGCTGGGACCGGTCCTATTCAACATCTTCATCAGTGACATTGCACAGGATATAGAAGGCAGAATTTCACTGTTCGCTGATGACACAAAGCTCTGTAACAGAGTAGACACACCAGAGGGTGTAGACAGAATGAGAAGGGACCTGCAGAAACTTGAAGAATGGTCAAGGGTTTGGCGAATGAAATTCAATGCAAAGAAGTGCAAGATAATGCATATGGGGCACAAAACCCTGGCACAATATATCAGTTGGGGGTGAGGATATAGCATGCACCAAGCAGGAAAGGGATCTTGGGGTTGTCATCTCTGATGACCTCAAGGTAGGGAAACAGTGTGACAAGGCATCAGGTAAAGCAAATAGGATGCTGGGATGTATAGGCAGGGGCATCACCAGCAGGAAAGGGAGGTCATAATTCCACTATACAAGACACTAGTGAGGCCCCACCTGGAGTACAGTGCACAGTTCTGGAGACCATACCTCATGTGAAGGACATAGACAGGGTAGAGAAGGTTCAGAGGGAGGGCAACAAAGATGGTGCATGGGTTGCATCACAAGTCCTATGAAGACAGGTTAAAGGAACTGAACATGTACTCCCTGGAGGAGAGGAGGAGAGAGGGATATGATAGAGACATACAAGTATCTTACAGGGAGGAACAGGGTGCAGGAAAACACTATTTTAAGCGAAAAGATGTTTCAGGACTAGAGGGCATGGGATGAAGTTGGAGGGAGGACGATTCAGAGGAAACATGAGAAAGAATTTCTTCACAGAACGGTGGTGGACAAGTGGAACACCCTGCCAGAGGAAGTGGGACTGAAACAATAGGATTTAAGAATGCATGGGATAGACATAAAGGAATTCTAGAGGTCAGGGTAAGGGAAATAGACTTCTGGAAAACAAACTGAACTTACAAGCTCAAATGGGCAGACTAGGTGGGCCATAGGCCCTTATCTGCCGACACTATCTATGTATCTATGTATCTATGTATGCTTATGCGACTTAGATACATCGTGGCTGTTTGCCTCTCTATCCATGGGATATACACCACCTTGTAGGGCTATGATGGCAAGGAACCCTAGAGGAGGGTTCCACCCCTATGGGTGCTGCAGGAATGATTTCCTTGGCTAAAGATAGCTTAGGAAGGTGCCCACAGAAAAGAGAGATGAGCCAGTGGAGGAGGAGGAGGAGGGGAAGGGAGGATGGTGGGGCAATGAAAAAATTATCATGGACCAGCCAGGAGGAGCGGCCTTTTAAGGCTTGACTGGGGGGCATGGTGTTGCTCCATCCATTGAATTACAGGTGTAGCCTTGCAATTCAGTGTGCTTACGCAACTTGGTATGATGCTTGCTCATGCGACTCAGATATATTGTGGCTGTTCGCCTCTCTATCCGTGGGATATACCACTCTGTAGGAGTACAACCTAAAGGAGGGATCCACCCCATAGGTGCCACTGGAATGATTCCCTTGGCTAAAGGTAGCTTAGGAAGGAGCACAAAAAGAATACCCAAAAGGGTGTCGAGCATCGAAGGAGGCGAGGAGTCAGAATGATATTGAAGATGGGAATGGTGGTCAATATGTGTAGAAGGGTAGGACAGGAGAAGAATGGGAGGCAATGAGGAATAATTAGTGGATTGGAAGCTGACACGAGGCAGAAGGGCAGGACTTTCTAAGGAGAGGGGGAACAGTCAGGGCCACCATCCAACTCCATCCAACAGTGGACCCTAACTACGGAATTTATGAAAGCACTAACCCTATCTAAATATTATGACCATCAGCATGGAAGAGAGGAAAAAAAAACCTTTGAGGAGGAAACCTCTGGGGATCCAAGGCTTAGGTCACCTTCCCTCCAGGCTGAAGAATGTTTTGGTTAGTGACGACTCAGCTACTGCAATTTAGAATTGAGATCGAGGGAAGAGGAAAAGATTCCAATTTGGAAGAAGCTCTCGCTTTGTCCTTCTAACAGGAATGCTTTTGAGGGTTGCGAGCTACATCTCTGCAACTAGGTGCCCAAAAGCAAAGAAGGAGAGAAATGACTGCTGAGGCACTCAGCTGGCCTAAGCAAACCTACAAAACAGATCAGGTGAACCAGAGGTGGTCAGAGGGAGAACAACATAAAGGGTGCCCCTGAACCAGCTCAGGCAGCTAAAGGGGCCCTGCCAATGACAGCCCCACCCCTCGCAGCTTGAAGTCATAAATTCTACATCCACAGTTGTCACCAGAATGAGGGATGACTGAAGGTCCACCCAGAGCAAAGACATTCTCACTGTGGGCCAGGGAGAAGGATCTCACTCCGGACTTCACATGCTCTAGATGCGGACTTTGGGGTTGCAGAGTGAGACCGTCGGCTACAGGCTAACCCCGAGCCATGGAGCAATGGAGCAATGGACATGGAAGGCACATCTCCAGGTGGAGAGCAGGTCGAGTCATGTTAGCATGAAAGCCATATGCGGGGTATGCTTGGATAGTCAAAGTGAGCAAGTAGACCTACAGAGAGGTCGAACAGAATGAAGTAGACCCTGATGTGGGTCCGTAGGAGGAGATTTCAAGTAGCAACCATGGCAATGCATGTGAACTGGGTTCATTACTAAGTCAAATTAGGAGTGGATTGAATTGCACAAGTGGGAAAGATGAGAATGGCTGAGTGAAGCCCACAGCTGACGACTGAGGTATGAAGTACCAGAAGTAAAACTAGATACAATGGGTATGATCTGTGCTGATGGTATGGGAAGAAAGGAAGTCCAAGAATGAACAGACTAGATAGCTGATGGAGTGAAAGCCAGGAATGGACCAGTAGTAGAAGGCGGGGTGAGCAGGAGAAGGTAGGGAGCCAGCGAGGAGTAATAACGGGGGATAAGAAAGCAGCTTCTGCTGCTCTGCGCCTTGATGCCAACTGCAACAACATAGTCCCCCACCATGGGAAAAACAAGGAAGCCACAAACTAGGCACTGGGACACCAAACAGCCAGAGTGCGAGGTAATACAACTGAGAGAATGCCAGCAGCCATAGCCAGATGACTCGGAGAGGGTACCCAGATAATAGCTAAAAAGAGGAAAGGAGAAGAACGCCATAGCTGGTTGACATGGATAGGAGCCAAGCAATGTGGGGGATTGAGAAACTGAATAAAATCCAGCAGCTGAAGCAGGTTGTAAAATAAGAAATAAATACAGGTCGTAGGGCAAGAACCCCAAAAGAAATGAGTGGAATCGTTGTAGGATGTAACAGGGCAGTGGGAAAGGTGAATGGAATGTTGGTATCATCAGCAGGGGCATTACTAGTAGAAGAAGGGAGATAATAATGCCCCTCTACAAAGCCATGGTGAGGTCGCACCTGGAGTATGGGGTCCAGTTCTGGATCACTTCTCCGCATGGATATAGAGCGGATGGAGAGGGTGCAGAGAAGAGCAAGCAAGATGATGCAGGGTATGCAAGGGAAGACATACGAGCAGAGGTGTCAGGAAATGGATCTATGCATGCTGAAGACTAGAAGGGAAAGGGGAGAAATGATTGAAACTTTTAAATATGTAAAGGGGTTCAACAAAGTAAGGGAAGGGTGTTTACTTAAGAAGAAGGGGGGGCAGAACTGGAGTACATATCCTCAGACTGCAGAGAAATAGATACAGAGGCAATGCAAGAGGGAGATTCTTCACAGAGAGGGTGGTGGAGCCCTGGAACAGACTACCAGAAGAAATGGTGAGGGCTAAATCAGTGGAGGGATTCTAGAGGGCATGGGACAGACATGGGGCTGAGTAGCAGGGGAGGGCAGGGGCCGTTGTGGGGGAGGTGTAGGGGCGAAACGGCAGACTAGATGGGCTGGCATGGTCCTTTTCTGTCAGCTGCTTCTATGATTCTAATGATGGCCAACGAGTCAGCAGGAGAAAGAATTGGAGAATGCTGGTGGGCCAAATATGGAGGAAGTAGGAAAGGGCAGAGAAATGAGGACAGAAAACCCATCATGAAGGGGCTCCCCTACAGGAAAAACATTGAGCCGTAATCGAAATGGGGAGGCTGGGTGAAAAGGAATCCGAAGCAGAGGATGCAGTATCAGAAATGTGAGGGGAGAGGGGAAATGGCAGGACCAAAAACCCCAAAAGAAGCAGCAAAAGAGCCGAAGTGGGTCCAGAGCGCCAGGCAGGAGAATCACCAGTGCAGTAGAGCTCAGTCGGAAGGGGAGGTAGACCAGGGATGACAGGCGGAGAGGGGACCCTACAGGCGGAGAGGGTGAGGAGGAAAGGCAGGAGCACGGTGGAAAATATGAAGCAGGGAAGGGCCATGGCGAGGAGCAGCTGCAACAAGGAATTGAGGGCGATAGGCAGGAGAAGACAACAACAGTCTGTGAGGATGAGAACAGGCAACTCAGAAGCTGAGCTGGCAAGCTGTGGACTGATAGGAGGAGCAGGGAAGGGGAGAGGCAAATGCCGAGGGACAAGCGGGAGGGAGGGGAAGGGGCAATGAAGAACATGAACAGCTGCAGGAGGAGCAACAGAGAGAGACAGAGAAGTAAACACAAGAGAAGCATACCGGGGGCTGAAGGCAGCAGCAGAATGAGGAACGAGCACCAGACTTGGGAGGAGCAGGGAAGGATAGTAGGAAGGGTGGCACCTCCCAACGCAACGTAAAAATTATCCTGAACCAGCCAGGAGGAGAGTTCTTTTAAGGCCTAATTGGGGGCATGGTGTTGCTTCGCCCATTGAACTGCAGGTGTAGCCCTGCAATGCTGAGCTTGGAGAGAGGGAGGTGGGGAGATATGGACTATTCCTTGAGCCCGCTCGGTCTCAAACTCCTGGCTAATCATAACCTGACTGCTGCTGTCACTGGGTTATGACTGTTTTGACACCCAAATTCCTCAAATGACTTTAGGAAGATGTGCATCTGATCATAACTGCTCCCACTCTATCTTGTTTCATAAAGCAACTGCTGCTCTCTTGGGGGGCGGGTACTGCAGCTCCATACAGAGATCTCTGCTAGTACCATTCTTGTTAGAAAGCACATGAATGTGTCATGTTGCTTATAATGACACAGATGTCCTGGATGAAAAGGCCTGGCAACAATTAAGTAAAACAAACTTTTCTTTTATTTGTAGTAACCACAGAAGCCTCAGCAAACCATGGGGTGACAAACCCAGTGCTGTGCAGGGATCCTGGGAGCCACTGATCTGGCTGCAAGGCTTAACTCCCCCACCCCATGCAGTGCAGGGGTCAGGGGAGCCATGGACTGAATGACAAGTGTGCCCTTCCCCACCCCCATGTTGTGCAGGGATCCAAGAAGCATGGATTAGGGGACAAGTGTGCCTCCCATGCTGTACAGAGCCAGTGAGTTAACTGTGGGGCTGCTAGTAACAAAAAAATCTGTGAACGTTTTACTAGTGTGCAGACCATCAAATTACATAATTATACTGTTTTTACCAGTGACCCTAGACATTCTGCAGGACTAATATCCCTGAAATTAAAGTTTAGACCACTTGCTTACTGTAATATTGTTCCTGTCTGTTTCAGAGAGGTGTAACATCTAGTACTGAAACTGACTAAATGAAGTGCGCACACACACACTTATTTTTCTTTTATGTGTGGTTAACCTGTATTTGACCTGAACCATGAACTCATTGCTGAGAGTTACATATTCAATACAGGAACTGTTGAATATGAGCTTTGTATCATAACCATCATTAATAAGTTTTAAAAAAATGTCAAGCACAATGTGAGAAAATACCTTCCCCCTTAAGGGACTGTGAGCTTCTGATGTGGTGAGGAACTGTGGGAGGTCCAGCATTTCTTCCTTTTACCAGTTCAACTGCTCTGGGTTGCATTTTAGCAGGATTGTGCTATGCCATTTAGCTGCTATGTCAGTATTGCCCTTACCCAGAAAACCAGAAATCTCTTGATTAGCTACCCTCTGCACCTTTTTGCCATAGCAACAGATAGCAAGCCTTCTTTGGATGACATATTAGGCCCCTTTAAAAGCAGTGGTCTGTATCAGAATGACTGGTACAGAAACAGTGTAACGTTACCTTTTTTGTGTGTACAGGCATTCCCTGCCGCAAACAAAGTGAGCACTTCCTTAAAACATGTTCCCTGTTTTCCTGGGTTCACCAGCTTCTGTTGCATTTTGTTCCGCTCTGCCCTGCCATATAAACATGGCCTTCTGCTCATTTCAGTGAACTGGTAGTCTCTCCTCAGTTACACCACCTTCTACAAACAGATATAGCTGAACGTTTTGGGTGGCCATTCTTCTGGACTGTGCCATAAAGTTCAATACAGAATTCATTTAGGGAGGATTTTCCCTAACAAATTCTGTTGAAAACATTAAAATAAAATCGTCCCTTTGGAATTATGTTTGTTAATAAATTTGTTCAGTAACTCAGCGGTCTTAGGGTTCACTTCCTGCGCATAACATAGAATGAATTTTCAAATGCTTTCAACAGAATTTGCTAGGGTACATCCTCCCTAAATGAAATTCTACATTGAACATACAGTATAATTTTATGTTATCAATGAAGATTGTAGGCCAACGTTCCATTAATTTGAACTGATCCCGCTGGACCTTGGATGGCAGGAAACACCACTGAAACACTGGAAGAGACAAGCTACCGAAACTGGAGTTATGTGTACAAGGTTGCAGAGAGCACAGCAGGAGGAGTGTAACAGAACTGTAACAAAACTGAGCAGCACAAGTAAGCACTGTGTAAAGACACCTACTGTATAAGGGACCATACCAACCCCTCTCAACCTAACTGACCACTGTATCTGGGACACAGTCATCACATCATAGAAACAACTCAGAACATTGAACATTAATGGTGTTGCTTGGGCAACCAAAATAAATTATATGCATCTGTACTTTAAAATCATCCATGCTGAACTGATGCCTTGTATGAGGGATAGCCAAGAGGCATTACCACACTGCCTGCAGGCAAATGGAAGTACATGACTTCAGTCCTTCATACCTCTCAACTTCCTGCCTTGCGAATCAGGGACAAGAGTTTTAGAAATACAAAGATTACCAAAAACTGGGACACAGCTCATAAGGTGGTAATATCAGTTCCTGTCTGATAGATTTGATTGCTTAGTGTGAAAAGCATTTTGTGAAGGAGAACTAGGCTGTTACATTAAAGTATGACAATATTTTAGGCTTCTATTTGTAACCCCTAGATGGCGCTATCCCAGGGGCTACTACCCCTGCCTGATTTGCCACTCACAGGTTGAGGGGCCTGGATCCAATGGCGGGTGCCTCCACCCAGAGGTCAGGGTTTGCAATAGTTAAACTAACTTGGCCACAGCCCTCTGGGACACTGCAACCCCCCTTTCTTCCACTAGTGGCCCACAATATATCAGAATTACCTTCACAGTATACACTTACCCCCAGGTCTGGTTCCGCACTGGGACCTCCTGTGAAATGAGATACAGTGCAACAATCACAGTACAGTACTTTAACATAGACAAATACCTCAGGCAGTATAACTTTGCTGAAACAAGCAGCTCTGATTTATTTAGGGGATATAACAAGGACGGGGAAATCAGGTTAATTAGCTTATCACCTAATAATTCATTTTATGGCTCTGTGCACAGGTCATCCCTATCAGTTACTGTCCCTTGGGTACCCAAGCCTAGTGGCTAGTCCAAACTGTGGCAGCTGGTAGGGGCCCTTTCACACAGAGAAAAGGAGAATTAAACAGTCAGCAGCACAGTAATTCCATTTGGACTTAATGTGGCACCAACAGGGAGCGACCTGAATTAGTACTCACGACCTCCAAATAAGATAGGGTCCTTCAATGTCAGCAGGGCTCACTTGAGGTACACAAACCTCTTCACACATCCATATAAAAGAAAGCACTATACCAGGCAGGCTGCATCTGTATCCCGATCGAATTACTGTACAATACCCGGAGGACACACAGCAGATTCAGTTCCTGACAGACCGAGTGCAATTTCAGCAATTCCTCCAGTCTTCTACAGGGTGAGCCTGGTTTCTACTCTTCAGAGATCCTTGATTCTTTCACAGGACGGATTCAGTCCTAACAAGCTGTTATACAAGCTGCAGACCGAACTTGGGCCTTACACATGCTTTGACTAAAACTGCACACTGAAAAAGCACAGGGCTCCTTCCTTCTTCACTGCCAAAGCTCAACTGAAACTCCAACCGACAAAACCGGCACTTCCTTTGAGTTCCTCCCAGTTCTTGACTGGATTGGCTGTCACTCAATAGACTGCTGCTGTTGGTCCAAAAGGCACTGAAGTCTAAACTACATCTCCCAGAGTCACTGCCCATACAATCCTCTTGTGGCTGGCTCAGATTATGAGTCCAAGTTCTGATTCGTCCCAAGGCACCATTTTAGAGCTAGCTTACCCACACTGATTGGTCCAGTTCAGCAGTTCAAAACTAGAATGGGGAACTAACAGACACAGTTCTGACTGCAAAGAAAGCAGGTTAGACAAACTGTAATTTCATTATTACTCTAAATAATTTCTGGCAAACAGTTACATCTTTCAGATAGGTTCCTTTGCACTCCTAGTGACTGCAAAATGAAGTGAATTGGCAGCAGCTTGAGTGGTACTCAATCAAAGAAACACACAGTCCCCCATACAACTAATTATGTCTGCAAGCAGACAGCTCTTAAAGAGACAGTACCAGAGGTTCTAAAACACTCACTGATAAATGGCTTAAATGCCAAACACCATTCAGGCTTGGAGCATTCAAGCAAGCTCCTGAAGTCTTTAAGAAACCCCCATTTGCAGGGGGTTACACCTTCCTGGTTTGGGAAAGCTTGACGTCCCGTGCCAAGGTACTCCATAAGCTTTAACTGCAACTATATACATTTGCATTAGGCTCACATGTAATCATCAGTCAATATATCATTTTACCAAGAACACATTTCTGAAACATTGCAGTACGTCACTTTACACAGTATTACACACACATTGTACCATAACTCAGTTATTACCTCTTGTACATGAAACCTGAAGAGAGGGGCCCTTCCTATCAGTTACCTTGGGGCTGGACGGGACAAGGGCACCATACTTAGAGGGCAACACAAGTAACTTGAGTTAGCACTGACGCCAGTTTGGGCAATGAGCCTGGGACACATACACTCCTTTATGGACAACATTGAGAGGCAAATCCACAGGCCTCCTAAGGGAATCATAACTGAGGTGCACCACAGGCTTTACAGCTCGACCAGTCTTTCTAGGGGAACTGTTATAGTCTCTGCACTCTGAGCCTCATTTCAGCATTGTCCTCACTTGTCAGGGGAGTCTCCATGGGGTAGAGAGGCTAGAACTTGGGGCACTTTCAGCTCCAGGAGTTACAGTTTCTGAGTCCACAACATTTGGCTCGATGGAGAGCTTTGACACTGGCAGTAGACTGTCAGGGCACTCAAAATACTCTTCTTGTTCAGGTGTATCTCCAGTCTGCCCCAATCTATCATTTTCTCCTGAAAGCTCAAACAGTTCAACCATGCACAATGATTCCATTTCATCTGATCTGATGCTTTGCACTTCACTTTCTGGGAGATTGTTCCAGGGATGAAGCTGGGGCTTAGACAGTCCAGAAGGCCCAGCTTCATCTCCAGTATTGACTAGGGATTGCCCTCAAACAATTGACTCAGTTCGTAGAAGGATAGTATTCAAAGTCACTCTCACTTTCTTCCGATATGGACTGACAGTCATGCTCAAATGGGACTTGTGAGGAACACTTTAACTTTGCTTCTGTAGGTGCAGACTTTCTTGATCTTTTCTTAGCAGCAGCTCTAGTCACTGGTCCAGAGGGGCACTTCTAGGGCTCAGACTCAATTAAGATTTGTCCAATGGGCAGTAAATGATTTCTATGCATTGTTTTTACATCTTTTGAATTATTCTCAGGCCTTACTTTGTACACTGGCATATCATCTAGTTTGCCCACTACAATGTGAGGGAGATGGTGCCATCTGTCAGCAATCTTGTGCTTGCCATGCAGTCCCAGATTTCTTAGCAATACCCGATCTCCCTCCTGGAGTTCCTGTGCTTTCACCTTTTATCATACCTTTCTTTGTTGGCCAGATTTCTTTGGCAGCCATGGTTTGAGCCAGTTGGTACGCATGAGTTAGCTGGGCCTTTAACTTTTGCACATACTGTAAATAGTTGTCAGCTTGAACCCCATCAGAGAGACCCCAAAACACACATCTACTGGTAGTCGAGCTTCTCTTCCAAACATCAGGCGGTAGGGGAGAATCCAGTGGTATCACTTTTTGCAGTTATAAGCATGTACCAGGGTGCTAATTTGTTGGCTCCATCTAGGCTTGTCCTTTGGGTGCAGGGGTGCCTATATATCTAGCAAAGTGCGGTTGAAATGCTCAGGCTGTGGGTCCCCTGGGGTGGTAAGGAGTGGTTCTGGACTTCGACCCCACAGAGAAAGCATCTTTGATCAGACGACCCTCAAAGTCTCTCCTTGATCAGAATGGATTCTTTGTGAGCCCCTATAGTGAAAAAAAAGTTTCTACAGGTACTTTGGCCACAGTGGATGCTTTCTGGTCTTTGGTGGGAAAGCTTGAGCATATCTCGTGAAATGGTCAGTGACCACCAGCACATTACTGATATTTCTTGATCGGACTCCAAACTCAGAAAATCAATACAGACCAGCTCCATGGGTGCACTGGTGGTGATGTTAACAAGGGGGCAGCCCTGGGGCAAAGCTTTCCTCTGTAAGCAGCGACTATAAGTTCGAATGTGTTGCTCCACATCAGCCCCCATCTTAGGCCAATAGAATCTGGATCTCACCAAGTCAAGTGTTCTGTCTATACCAAGGTGCCCTATGTGGTTGTGCAAGGACCCTCAGTACTGAGTCTCGAAGGCAGTGGGCAGCACTAGTTGTTGTTTGTCTACTTGTCCCTCTGTCTACTGTTTCTCTGTATAACAGTTTATTGATCAGTTTCAACTTAGGACCTTCTTTGTATAACAGTGCAGTTCTCAAATCGGTGGAGCGAATTTGACACATCTTTTCCTGCATAGAGGCTTCAATGCTGCTTTGATCATGGGATCGCTGGATTGAGCCCGCCAATACTGTCATTGTCCAGCTGAGGCAGTGCACCAATGTCCATTGCAGAAAAGTGGCACAAGCAGCAGGTATGCAATTCTCAGAGGCTCCAAGCAATCCACCATGCAGTCCACTGCGTCTGTGGGACATTTGTTCCTCCTGTCAAACTCGGCAGAGTGCCCGAATGTCAGGTTCTGCCAATCGGACCCAATCATTCTGGGGAACAGGCCTCCGGGAGAGAGCATCAGCATCTATGTGGTTCAGACCTGCTCGGTATTCAGAGCATAGTCATATGTAGATAATGCAGAAAGCCACCCATGGCCAGTGGCATCCAACTTAGCTGAGGTCTGCACATAGGTCAAAGGATTATTGTCAGTTTTACTAGTATTTTAGCCCCATACAAGTACTCATGGAATTGGTCAACAATAGCCCACTTCAAAGCTAGGAACTCTAACTTATGTACAGGATAGTTCTTTCGGATGGGGTCAGGCTTTACTGGCAAAGGCCACTGGTCTCAGGCCATTCTCGTTCTTGGTACAACACAGCCCCAACCCTGCAAGCTAGCATCAGTGTGCAGGACGAAGGTTTTCTTTGGATCGCATAGCCAGCACTGGAGCATGGGTAAGTTGATATATGATCTCATGAAAAGCAGTCTCATAATCAGGAGTCCAGCGGCCCCAAATATTTCACCGGATGAAAATACACTCTTTCAGTCTTGAGGGACGCTTGACTTTGGTATTTTTGTGGGTTGGGGATACCCTTGAGTAAGGTTAAGTAAAGGGCGGATCACTCTTGAATAGTCCTTGATGAAGCCGATAATAACCACAGAATCCCAGGAATCTTTGCAGTTCTTTAGATTTTTGGCCAGGCCAGGTGGTCAAGGCCTCAACTTTACTTGGTCGGTCTCTATTCCTCGGTGGATACTTATGTGTCCCACATACTTTACTGATGTTTAAAGGAATTGACACTTATCAATGGACAGTTTAAGGCCAAAGTCCTCCAGTCGGTCCAATACCTTAAATAATCTGCTGTCATGTTCCTCCAGTGAGCTGCCAAACAAATAACATCATCTAGGTATACCAGGCACTCTAGTAAGTTCATGTCCCCACTGCACGCCCATCAATCGTTGAAAAGTGGCTGGGGCACCTGAAACTCCTTGAGGCATCCTCATAAATTCATAGAGCAAGTGGACAGATAAAGCTGCCTCTCACGGTCCTCTGGGGTCATCGGGATCTGGTAGTACCCACTGCTGGAGATCCAGCACAGAGAACCACTTGCTCCCGCTTAGGCAGTCCAAAGCATCCTGAATGCGGGCATTGTGTACTGATCAGGATAGTCCCCAGTTTAAGGCGCGATAATCCACACACATCCTTACTGTTCCATTCTTTTCCTCACTACCACAATGGGGAAGCATAAGGGCTTCTGGATTCTTGTATTACACCAGCAGCTAACATCTCTTGCAGATGCTGCCTCACATCATCTATGTCAGCAGGTGCCAGGCCGAGACCCTCTCACGAAATGGTCTTCTCATGCAGCCGGATATTGTGCTCAGCCCTTGCACGCATCCTACATCCCATTCCTTTAAAGAAAACACCTGGTCTCTCTGGGCAAGCTTCTCACTGATCCTCACTTTCCATTCAGCTGGCAGCGGAGTCCAAATCAAACAAGTCAGGCTGTTACTCTGTCATTCTTCCTTGAACTCTGCTGGTAGCACTGCAGTGTCTGCACAATGCACATTAGCCAGGATGCAACCTCTGTTTACTCGAATGTCTCTTTCAGACACATTATGAACTTGGACCATTACCCTTCTGGCATAAGCATGGGCTCTAGCGGCAAAATACTAGGCTTGACCAGCAGTCCCTCTGGCAATTTTCCATCGCCTGGTGCATCCAACATTAATATTTTATTCTTAACATCCTTTCTGATACGGACTTCTCCTGTAAGGTACACTGGGCATTTGGCGCCAGGATCAGAGACTCAGGATCCTTCTTCCATACAATCGACCCGTTCCTCTGGTTCTGTTTTTCAGCATCTCTGTGCCTCATAGGCCTTCTTAATTAAAGCCGGAACCTTAAAGCTCTACTAGTCTTTGACCCTGTTTTCATAACACAACTGTGCCAGCCTTCCAACATATGAGCATTTGTTCCAATCAACAAAGGGACACCATCATACAGTCCAGTGGGGGACACACTAAGGCTAGGGTCTCTACTTGTTCGGCCACTCCAGCCACGGAGGTGGGGAAAGACAGCCAAATTCGATATACCCGGAATAGGGGTAGGCCTTCTCACTTAACCCCATACATGCAGTCCTTCTAATGGTTGTAAGGTACGTCTGACAAATGCTTCTGATACCAATCCTGGAACATAATTGTCACTTGGGAGCCACTGTTCATCACAGCTCTTGTAGACACTCCATTCACCTTTACAGTGGTCTCCATGGAGGGACCCACTATTCTGGACCAGTCTGGAGAGGCGGTAGTGGGGCCTGGGCAACTGACCTTGCCACAAAAGGACGTGAATTAGCATTTTGGTGCCCTCACTGGGATCATGTTGTGCACCTCTTAACCACTGATTTTTCTCCAAGCTCTCCTTGTAGCCTATATGCAACTTTGTCAGTGTCTTTTGGGACTGGCATTCCTTTCATGTGCCCATCTTTCCCACAATTATAGCAAAACATACTTTCTGGAGTTTGAGCTGCGAGGCGCCACACTGGGAGCCAGGGTGGGGGTATTGCTAACTGGAAACCTGGGTGCCATCTCTGTCTGGCGTGATAAGCATTTGGAGACATCTCTCAGTTTCTCCACTTCCATGGTCAAGGAATTGAGTTTGGAGCTGTTATCAGCAGGAGATACATGGGTGGGTACCCCACCCCATAGCAGATGCAGTCGGATATAGGTCAGGGCCTGCATTTGCAGGCGTGGCTTCATAAAGGACTGTTTTGAATTCCTGATCTCTCTCAACAGTTCGCCCATTGTGGCATATCTTTTGCTTGTCAGAGCACTCATTGACTGTCAACCTCTGCCCTGAACTTCACTTGATGGGTCACCTCAGTCACTCGGGTCGTAGCCACAGCTGTTGGTGCAGGTACCTCCGAGGTCACCTTTTCTCAACTCCTCGAATTTCTCTCATTAACTCATCATAGGAGGGTGGGATTCCAGTCGATGTGCCAGGTGAACTGAAGCAACAGCAGTTCTGAGAAGGGGGCAGACTTAAGGATTCTGTCCAGTCTGGTTCGTCCAGTTCAATCGCTGGCAAACTACCCTTTCTGAGGCATTCTTGCAACAATTTTCCAGCCGAGACATACACAGACAACAACTCCCTTGGTACTGTTGTGCATTTCTTACTCTCCACCATAGGTCCTCATCAGAATCTGGCCCCATACACATTCTCCAAGGCCTCAAGATAGGCCTGTGCAGTCGCCTTAGGGTTACTGGCCCGCTTAGCACGGATGGTAGCCAGGCAGGACCTCGGAGGCTCTCACTAACCCTCTTTCGCTTTCACCCTTCCGAGCATTGCCATTCTAGCACTTGGGGCAACATAGTCTATCCAGGTCTCCCAGTCATCCTCCCTTGGGGGTGGGAGGGTGCCAGAGAAGATCCTCAACCTTCGTAAGAGTCGTGACTAATGGCAGGTGCAGAAATAGGAGTCTGCATTGGTTCAGCCACCATTACGGGCACTGGAGCAGGAGAGGTGTTGGGGAGGAACACCCCAGGTGGCAAGAATAGTTTCTTCAAGTCCTCCACAGTTTTCCCTCTCCCAGCAACCATTCAGCAAATTTCTCCTCAAAAGTTTCAGATAGTGGTGGGGGCTGATTCCGGTCTTTACTGTCCTTAGTTATCACTTCCAAGCAGTGAGGGCTCCCTCTGGGGTAATGGTCTGTGGCACTTTGGAGCTATCTATGGATCCTTAAACTCTACTAGGGCCAGGAAAGTGTGGGTGAGCAGATTAGCATGCCGACCCACCACCACAGGGTTTTGTAAACCTTCCACCTTGGAAAGTACTCCTGCACAGTGTCCGTATTGATACCCAGGGGATGTCCAGGATAAGCATAGCATTTTGGGGTCGATCTCCTCCCAGTACACCACCCACCAGCCGGTGCACAGCCACTTCTGTCGGGTACCCATTTTTTCTTAACAGTGGTTCAGAATATGGCCACTAGAGGACACACAATCCCAGCGGTGAGCTCCAAGATGTAACCCCTAGATGGCGCTATCCCAGGGCTACTACCCCTGCCTGATTTGCCACTAACAGGTTGAGGGGCCTGGATCCAATGGCGGTGCCTCCACCCAGAGGTCAGGGTTTGCAATAGTTAAAACTAACTTGGTCACAGCCCTCTGGGACACTGCAACCCCTTTCTTCCCACTAGTGGCCCACACAATATATCAGAATTACCTTCACAGTATACACTTACCCCAGGTCTGGTTCCGGCACTGGGACCTCTGTGAAATGAGATACAGTGCAACAATCACAGTACAGTACTTTAACATAGACAAATACCTCAGGCAGTATAACTTTGCTGAAACAAGCAGCTCTGATTTATTTGGGGATATAACAAGGACAGGGAAATCAGGTTAATTAGCTTATCACTCTAATAATCTATTTATGGCTCTGTGCACAGGCTCTATCCCTATCAGTTACTGTCCCTGGGTACCCAAGCCCTAGTGGCTAGTCCAAACCGTGGCAGCTGGTAGGGGCCTTTCACACAGAGAAAAGGAGAATTAAACAGTCAGCAGTACAGTAATTCCATTTGGATTTAATGTGGCAATTCAACAGGGAGCGACCCTGAATTAGTACTCACGACCTCCAAATAAGATAGGGTCCTTCAATGTCAGCAGGGCTCACTTGAGGTACACAAACCTCTTCACACATCCATATAAAAGAAAGCACTATACCAGGCAGGCTGCATCTGTATCCCGATCGCAATTACTGCACAATACCCGGGAGAACACACAGCAGATTCAGTTCCTGACAGACCGAGTGCAATTTTCAGCAATTCCTCCAGTCTTCTACAGGGTGAGCCTGGTTTCTACTCTTCAGAGATCCTTTGATTCTTTTCACAGGACGGATTCAATCCTAACAAGCAGTTATACAAGCTGCAGACCGGAACTCTGGGCCTTACACACGTTTTTTGACTAAAATTGCACACTGAAAAAGCACAGGGCTCCTTCCTTCTTCACTGCCAAAGCTCAACTGAAACTCCAACCGACAAAACTGGCACTTCCTTTGAGTTCCTCCCAGTTCTTGACTGGATTGGCTGTCACTCACAATAGACTGCTGCTGTTGGTCCAAAAGGCACTGAAGTCTAAACTCATCTCCCAGAGTCACTGCCCATACAATCCTCTTGTGGCTGGCTCAGATTATGAGTCCAAGTTCTGATTCGTCCAAGGCACCATTTTAGAGCTAGCTTACCCCACACTGATTGGTCCAGTTCAGCAGTTCAAAACTAGAATGGGGAACTAACAGACACAGTTCTGACTGCAAAGAAAGCAGGTTAGACAAACTGTAATTTCATTATTACTCTAAATAATTTCTGGCAAACAGTTACATCTTTCAGATAGGTTCCTTTGCACTCTAGTGACTGCAAAATGAAGTGAATTGGCAGCAGCTTGAGTGGTACTCAATCAAAGAAACACACAGTCCCCCATACAAACTAATTATGTCTGCAAGCAGACAGCTCTTAAAGAGACAGTACCAGAGGTTCTAAAAACACTCACTGATAAATGGCTTAAATGCCAAACACCATTCAGGC
This sequence comes from Neoceratodus forsteri, assembly GCA_016271365.2. Classification (NCBI taxonomy): domain Eukaryota; kingdom Metazoa; phylum Chordata; order Ceratodontiformes; family Ceratodontidae; genus Neoceratodus; species Neoceratodus forsteri. The sequence continues at coordinate 1,554,697,369 of CM057450.1, forward strand.
TTGGAGCATTCAAGCAAGCTCCTGGAAGTCTTTTAGGAACCCCCATTTGCAGGGGGGTTACATATTCCTTACTTTTCAGCAAGAGAAATGCCAAATTTAGAAGTGACTTAGGAAATACCTGGGGCAAAATCAGAGAGATTTAAGAGGTATGCTGAAAAGTTTGCAATGGGGAGCTGGCTCAGAGGCGTTGAGGGCTGAGGCACTGGGCGCCTTACTTAATGCTACACCGGTAACTCAGGTTCAGGAATGACCTTGGGTCATCGGGGTACTGGCTTGTGGGGGGGAGCAGGACTGAGCAAGCCAGCAGGCTTCTTTCCTCTCCCAGGGGTGGTGAGAGTGGGTTGTTGCCCTGTAGTTCCGCTCCCACTGGGTGGAGGTTCATGGGTAGCATAGGCGGGAGGGTGTGGCACCATTATTGGTGGGCAGAAGGGGCTGAGCTGGCGCCACAGTGTGCTTGTGGGCCCCCACACACACGCAAATGGTGTTCCAGGGACTTGGGCATGGACATGGGAGAAAACCTACAAAATACCATAAAAATCTAAAAAAAAAGTATGCAATGGACACGCCTCACATAGTGTCGCCAAAGTACGCATCCCAAGTCACGGAAAACTGAAAACATACACTGAATGCATTCTAGGTCTGGTCCCATTACTGCTGGAACTGAGGCTGCACTTACGGAGGGGAAACCAGAATGGAATGTGTGCCTAGAGTTCCAGCAACCTTTATTTATCTTTGTGCAAGCCCAGACTTTCAGCTGCTAAGTTAAGAGGGTAAATGAAACCTCACTCGATCTCACATACCGAAAAAAAGGCAGTGCTGGAATTTCACTGTATGAGCTATGGGGGCTGGGACGGGTACATGAGGGTCTTATCTTTAAATTGAGCATGCCCCCACCCAATTCCATTCTAAGTAAATGGCAGTGATGCCTGAGCTATCAGTGCTCACTTCAGAGCCATGGGGGGGTTCAACCCTGGCAAGCTCTCCACCCTAATATTTCCAACACTGTGAGGTATGCCACTCATAATTGATACCAATGCAGTCTGATTCTTTAAAAACCAGGTAAAAAACAAAGTTAATCATCACAATAAAGTTACATCTGATTTCTTTGTACTGTTACCGGGTTGTAAATGACAGACTGCCAGTACTGTTTCTCTCATTGTTTCCTCTGCTCCCATGTACACTATGTTTCGTTTCAGTAAACCTCCAGTCACTCATTTTCTCTCCTGGTAGCACTGTTTCTGCTTCTAGCACTAATATCAAGTCAAAGTATGGTCCCTACTTCTACCACCAGGTTACATTTACAACATGTTTCATTCATCATTTGATTCGACACACAACTATTTCTTGGGCTCCTAATTATGCCTATTTGGAAGATAACACTAATTTATTCTTCATCGGTACCTATCAGAGTGAATAGCATTTTCTGATTACCGAGCATCTCATCTGCGGTGGCATCCTAACTAAATAACTAGCAGAAGACAAATCTTTTCTTCATTATGGCACCGAGTTCAACTCCTCTTACACATTTCTCCTCAAAGTCATTGAAAAGACTTCTAGCCAGTAGCCAGAACTTCAATCAACTAGGTTTAACATGCTGTAGCAGCTTTCTTTCTTCTCACATCCCTCTCCAATAGCCCTCGGGCTCCGTTTACCTAACTTGTCCCCGCAGGAAGTCTATGAGTGTTGGTGTATGACCTCCATCCAATAGGATCAGAGTCTTCATTTCACTGCCTCACTCACCAACTTGAAGGGAAACCCCTCAGACATCTTCCTACATGCCTCAACTCCAGGAGAGGGTCTTCAGGAAGCCCTCGGACCTCTTCCCTCTGTCTCTTGGATTCTTCTGTCATGATCCAAAATTGAAGACAGTCTTCAGGGAAACCCTTGGACATCTTCTTCAGAGCTCTAACCCAGTTACATCTCTCTGGCATACTGTTCAAAATTCTCCACTACTATTGGTTTCTCCAATTGGACTGAAAGTGCCTGAAAGTTTCCTTCAGAAATCATTTGATACACGTTGACTTGCAGGAGACCTCATAAGCCTCACCTTCAGCCTTGCTATCCTCAGGAATTTAAACGCATCAAGATAATTCTCAGGGTCTCCAAGAAGATCTTCAGTCGCAGCATCTTTGTTCTCCTCTCCAATACAGTCCTCCTGTTTCGAGCTCTGTCTGGCTCATGCCTCAGACTTATGACTCTGGCTTCAACCTGGCAGTGCACATAACTTCACTACTGACTGGCTTCTCAGTTAATCAAAGCCTCTGCTATCCATCTTATTTTGTGTAGTTCCTGTCTTGAAATCCCCATTCTTGGGACAGATCTCCCAGTGTCACTCATAATGACATGATAGCTTCTTTTGTTGTAGTAGCCTTGCACTCTTACTTACCTTTTTTGAGCATTTGATCCTGCTGATTCCTCATCTGCTCTATTCTCTGCTACAGTGTTACTCCTACTATGTTGGACCACAAATGCATTAGACCTCAGCTGTTCCCCACAGCATTTTTCCTCCATTTATCTAACATTCCTGCTATGAGTCGCACTGAGTATACTGCTCAACATGGAAGCACTTTGTAATCTGAACCTACCCAACTCAAATGGTTTCCCCACTCCGAGCAGCCAAAATCCATATCTGGGAGAAGTCATAACTGTCACTTTTGCTCAGCAAGTGCCTCCAACCGTCAACGTCTAGACAGTCATGTGCATGATAATCTTCAACCAATTCCTCCATATTCAGATATTTAGAACACAGCCTCCCTGCTTGTAGCTAATATTGCCACCTACCCAAGTTCCAATTCCATTCTTTTTGTTTCATGAGGAGCTACTTTCATCACCAAGCATCAATATCCATCTTATACAAGGTCACTTGTGTATTGCCATCACCATGAATTAGCATCCTGCATTTCTAAGATTCATAGATGACCTTTTCCGAGATTCCACGACTCTCGATTCAGATCTGGCATCATTGATTTTCTCCTTCCACTGAAAACCAGTGCCTAAGACATTTCAGTCAGCTTATCAACAATGCTCAACATCTATCCAGTTATGATTGGTTGCATTTCATAAAGGCATATTTTAAGCCTCTCTTTAGCTCTTAATCCCAACAGCAGCAATACTAAGTTCATGCTATAAGCTTACCCGGATGTCATTCACCTATTCATAACATCATCTTGTCAGATCATACCATAAAATCAGCAAGACAAACTCATCAAGTTCTGGTCCCAGTCCCTACCACCTTACCTCTCCACTGTCCTAACAGCTGCTCCCTCTCCAGCTTACCCTCTCAGAAACTGTAACTCACACCTCATGGCCATCCCACACTTGTCCACCGTGACAGGCCAGACAGCTTTTAGGTATCGCATACCTAAATTATGGAACTCCCTTCACTCAGAAGTTCTGCATGCTTCCTCCACCCAGCACCTTAGCTCCCTCCTCAGAATTCACTTTGCCACTGCCTGCTCATGTGTCTAAATCCTGTTTTGCACTAACCCTAGCACCTCCATTTGTTGGTGTTATTTGAGCAGCACTGTACTTAGATTTGTTTTAGTGCCTCGCACAACTATCTGCCACTGAAATGTGTATGGTTACCCTAGCAGTTGCTGGGCTGTCTGTTCTTACCCTGTAGCATAATTGTCATGTGCACTACTCTGTGTGACTGTCTCTATGTTGTCGCTGTATTTATGCACTCTCTGTAATTCATGTTGTATTCTCCTCTACCCTTACCTCCAGGATGCATCTGGAATTGAGCAGTACCCTGTTCAGTATGCCTCCCTGGTAAAATTTTGAAATAAATAAATAAATAAAACTGTCATCGCTTGGAAGATATTTCTTCATCATACTTTTAGTCCTCCCATATGCATAACTAGCTGATGCTTCTAAGCGCACTTTACAACTCCAGTCAGAAGTCACTACCTCAATTCCTTCATCACCGTTCAGAGATGACGCCTTCAATTTTTCCTCATCTTTATAAGATAACCTGCTGCCACCTTACTCCATTACTAAATTTCAGTCTCTAGCATCCTTATGTCTCAAATCCAATCATCATCAGTTGCCAGATGAAATTCAAATTCCTATTTTGGCCATGGAGAACCGTTAATCAACTCTATTCCAAACTCACCTGGAATCATCTTTGCCTTCTGACTGTACATTATCACCCAGCATCATTTACCACATTGTTCTAAATAAATGAGAACTTTTCTTTTTCAGACCAGCGCTCTCAAGTCACACAGTACTAACAGTGTCAAGACTGGAGATTCAATATGGAACCTTTATCTATAAGAAACATGCTATATAATCAGACATTTAGGAAACTCTCCTCTTACAATGCCTAGAGGACAGGCAGGTACAGTGAAGACCACCAGGATGAAGCACAGTGTCACAGGTTTCCTGCATGACAAAAGAGATTAACTCCTATTGAAATTGCACTGTTTGCTGCAGTAACTCTACTGCAGAATTCTGCAGTGCTGTACTTCATGCTGGTGAGTTCACTGTAGGTAGCCATGGGTCCTCAGAGGTTTCCCCATTGGTGTTTTTCATCTCCTGTGTGCTACTGTCCACACTCTCCATGAGTTGGAGGAGGTTCTCTCTTTTTGGGCCTTCTTTCCAGAACGCCACCGATCCTCTGAGGGTGGAACAGAGAAAGGCCAAAAAGTTAAAGTATGCACAAGCAGTACACGCTATTCGCCAGGCATCGAATGGGAGGGCTAAAGCCTTTGGTTCAATGCAGGCGAATAGCCTCTCCCATTCTCCAACTATAAGCCAACCTCTTCTAGCAATCCATGCTCAATGTTTTTCATTCTCCACCATCCTCCCCAGCCTCCTCCTCCTTCTCTGGCACTCTCCTGACCCTTGGTACTGGGCCTTCTATTTCCTGAATGCCGCTGGTTCTTCTACCAAAGGTGGGAATACAGAAAGGCCAAAAAAGTTAAAGTATATACAAGCACTGCACGCTATTCGCCAATCATTGAAGCAACAATATTTAATAGAATGGTAGAAGATGATGCATTTCCCTCAGAGTGGAAAGAAAACATAATTGTTCCTATTTTTAAAAAAAGGTAGTTGCGATCATCTGGAGAGCTATAGGCTAATAAGTTGCATTGAGTGTCTTGGAAAAAATCTTCATGAGAATAATCCTTAATAGGCTGAATTCATGGATAGAAGCAGATACTATAATAAATATATATCAAGCAGGTTTTCAAAAAGAATACTCAACAGCCGATCAATATTTTTTTTGCACCATTTAATTGAAAAATATTATGTTTGGCAGTGTCTTCTGCTTTACATGGCATTTGTCCATTTTAAAGGTGCTTTTAATGCTATATCTGGGCCTTTGCTATGGACTAAAGTATCACGAACATCCATGAACAAAAATATTCGTTGAATAATTATAAACTTATATACATATAACTGGACAACAGTTAGAAATGATCTTCACAGCAACTTATCCAAAAGTTTCCTCTCAAACAGAGGTGTCAAGCAAGGATGTCTACTGGCACCCTTGCTGTTCAGTCTTTTCATAAATGATCTATCATTACTACTGGCAGGAAATTAAGGTCATACACCATCTGTAAAAGGGATGGCAGGACCAGCTTTAATGTAGGCATATGATTTCTTTTTTCAATCTCCCCAATCAAGCTGAACTGTAAACAAAGAACCCTGGAAACGTACTGTAGGGAAAATAAACTACAATTAATGTCTCGAAAAGTAAGATAATGCTTTATGGAAAAAAAAAAATCAAACGTAAATTAGAAAAATAGATAATATTACGTTAAGACACTGAAAAGTCATTCTGCTATCTTGGATTATTTTTCTTATTCAATAACTCTTGGTATAAACACACACAATACATCAGAAGTAAACTAATGGAAATAAAGGTTGCTACACTACAGTTCAGTACAAAATATGGGGAATTAACCCAAATACCTTTTCTAAGAGCCACAACAATGAAAATAAATAGTATTGTCACATAAATGGCAGAGATTTGGTAGTCATATAATTGTGAAAATATTGAACTTCCATTTAACCAGTTATATAGCTCAACATTATGTACATCAAAATCTACAGTCGCCAAATGAAATTGGAAAGGCCGAGCTGGGGAGCTGGAGAAATTGAAGTGTTAATGAAGACTAGGAAATTAGCCTATTCGATAAAGTGCAGAATGTGGAAGACTATAAACTAGCTAAAATATATTTGCTGGAAAAATTATCATGGCTATCCTTAGCTTATCCATCCCCATGGCTCAATGAAATACAGGTAATACTTTCAACACTCCATTTGAAACATTTATGGTCATTTTAGTTAAAAACCATTAACATACAGTACCTCATATATATATATATATTATTTATTCATTTATTTCAATCTAGGATTACAATACCTTTGAGCTGAGGCTTTTTAACAAAGGTTCCACATCAGCGTGTGCAACAGTCATCATTTTTAGTTACAAACATAACGTCACTGACTTACAGACATGTAATAACCAGTACAAAGACTTGAGCTATGAGCAAGACAAGGGAGGAGGGGTCAATGGGGTGAGAAGTGAGGGTAGGAGATCAAAGGGGGGTAGGAGGTGCAGGGGGTAAGGGGGAGTATGGGAGGTGGGTGGGGGCAGGTGCAGGAGTGGAGATACAGGGAGGAGGTGGGCGAGGGTGGGAGACAGTGCAGCCAGGGGGTCTTGTCAAGGGAATATGCCAGGTAAGGTGTTAGGGGTGCAAAGACTGATTGTAAGTGCTGGATGCCTGGGCATGTGCAGCTGGAATGGTGGAAATGTTAAGATGGGCAATCACAGGATACAAGCAGTGAGAGGCGCAGCTTGGACTTGAAAAGGCCGAGTGTTGGAGCGGTCACTATGTCACTGCCAAGAGAGTTGAGCCAGTTGGATGCCTGATAGGCAAATGATCTTTGTCCTTGGGTCGTGCGACATTGTGGGATGTGTAGTAGACAGGAATTGGATCTCCTTGTAGTGACATTCCTATGTCTAGGCTTAAGGAGGGCACAGACACCAGGTGGGGCAAGTCTCATTATGATTTTCTTGGCCGTGATGCAGGTTTGGTATTTCATGCGTTTGTCCTGTTGAAGCCATCCAGATTGGGAATAAAGGTCGCAAGTGTGTGTATGGTGATGTGAGCCAGTGATGAGATGACAAGCCTTATTCAGGGAGGTCACGATACATTTCAGAGCAGTGGTAGTTGCAGACCCATATATGATAAGACCATAGTCTATGATGCTGACAATGGAGCTTTGGACGGCCACTGACAGTGCTTCTGGGGTTAGGTGTTTCCTGTGCCGGAATAATATTCCTAACCTCGCATTGGCAAACTTTGCCACATTGCTAATATGGACAGCGTATGAGAGGTGGGGATCAAGGGTGATGCCAAGGTCCTTGAACGATTATGTTTGCTTTAGGATGGCTCCTTGTTCGGTTGCAATGGAGAGGTGGAATTGTTTGTTTTTGTTGTAGGGGCTGCAAAAGACCATAGACTTTGTTTTTTTCTGATTGAGAAGCAGTTTATCATTTAGGAACCAGGATTCAATGGAGGAGAAGGCCAGCTGAAGTTTATTTTGTAATTGGTTTGGATCAGGGTCTGAGGTGAGAATCACAGTATCGTCGGCGTAGAGAATTATTTGTTCTGGGCAGCTATCCGGTAGTGAGTTTAAGAATAGGCTGAAGAGGAGGGGTCCCAGAATGGAGCCCTGGGGGACTCCTGAGCGGACCGGTCTAGGGTCCGAGAGTGTATCAGCGATTCTTACTGTTTGGGACCGTTCTTCAAGGTAGCTCTTAAACCAGCCAATGGTGTCGGTTGACAGTCCAGTGTTTTAAGATGGACAACAAGAGGCGGTGATTGACGTGTGGAAGGCTTTAGTTAAGTCAAATATTACCAGTAGTTCACCGGAATCAAGTGCGTTGTGGATTGCGCTGGTGAATTCAAGTAGGGCTGTGGAGGTGCTGTGACCTTTGTGGAACCCATGGTGTTGCTTGCACAGGATGTTGGATGTATCCAGGTATTCTGTGAGCTGCTCCGAGACGATGCGTTCTAGTGCCTTGGAGAGTGGGGGTAGTAGGGAGATAGGTCTGTAGTTATCGTAGGCAGTTTTGTCACCACTTTTATGGACTGGGGTGACAGTGGCAGATTTCCATCTGTCCAGGAACTGGCTAAGGCTGAGGAAGAGGACATCAAAATCACATAAATTAAACAAAGAATGCAAAATTTGTCGTAAATTGAATATTTAGAGTGGATAAGAAATCTGAAACAGTATCAGTGGTTTTCCAAAAATCAACGTACTCATAATCTTGAGCCATACCTCATTTTTTTTTTTTTTGGTAACCGGGTTAGGACCACTAGGCACAAGTGCCTGTTTTTAGGGGCGACCTGGGAGCATTGGGTGGTTAAGTGACTTGCTTAGAGTCACACAGTATGCCAGTGGAGGTTGTGAGAATCAAACCCAGGTCTGGTCTCTGCTGGATGTACCAAGCTTATTCACAGCTCATTACTTTAACCTCTAGGCTATACTGCCAGCCCACTGAACATACAGACAGAAGAATATTTCTACACTGTAGACTCAAAACATTTCCCACTGAGCTTTTGCATTACAGGTATAGGAGTAGACAAACACCCTTCCTGTGCACATTTAAAGTGTGATTGTGGTCTTTGTATCTTTTTTTTTATGTTACAAGAAATTTGGCACCATCAGATCAGAATGCCGATCCCCGTATTTGAGTTATGCCACCAAATGAAACTGTATTTAGAGTTTTAATGAACCCATGTTCAGAAATAGTTATAATGGATGTAATAAAATAGCTCTGTTGGTTGTTTGCTATTCTATCTAGAACATATAAAACTAAGAATATTTAAAACAGACTCCTTAAATGTAATAGAAAAATGTATTATATAATGTGAAGTTTTATTTCTATAAGATTCTTCAAAATCACTGTCCTCTTAGCGACTTGTTATTTTCTGCATCTTAAGATGATTTTCTCTCTTGTCAAGGGAAAACTTGTGACTACAAGCATGTTATGATGCCAGATATCCAGGGTCTGGTTCGACTTGCTTACACTCAGTGGCAGGTGGTAGGCTATAGAGTTTCCCGAAGCAATTTTTTCTTAAAGGACACATAATTGGATTAGATAGAATTAAAGATGAAGTTTTAAGGGGCCAATCTTCCTTATGTAATTATGATTTTAACAGTGACAACTAGAATGCACTAATGTACTGACAGTAACTTTACTTAGGTATGTCACCATGATGCTATTCCCTAATTAAGGAATTTTTACTATGTCTATTTATATGGAAATGTTATATAGAGTTATACTACTTTGTATGTGATGTCCTTTTCTTTTAATTGAAAAGACTTGTAATGAGTTGATCAATAAACTTTACTGAACTGTAAAGGGCAAAGCAAGCCAGTGAAGTGCAAGGCGCAGACAACAGAGGACAGAAGGTAATGGGACACAAAGGTCTACTCTACAGAAAGTTGCAGTGAGACAGTGGACAGCAGCCCAAGAAGAACAGAAGATGGCACCAGCAGTGACCTGCAGAATGTGCATTTTTTCAATCATCTAGATCAAGTGGTGGATGGTGAGTACGAAGGTGAAGATGATGAGACAGGGTTTCAGTCTGAGCTGTAGATAGCAGCCCATGTGGAAGCAAATGAACCTTTTCCATGGTGGATTGGTACACACACTTTCCAATGGACCACTGCTGGAGTGACAGAGATAGCAAGTTCTGCCACACAAGAGATGACACCTGTTGGATGGGCTGTGCTTGCCTGAAGGGACAAGCCAAGGCACGGCCATGGAGGGATCCATCATGGCATGTAGTGGCCACCAAGGTGCAGACAGCTGCCCGCCCACCCACATCAGAGGAAGTCTGACAACAAGCAAGGCATGTGACCAACTCAGGAGCAATGGTGGGGGGAGTCTTTTGGGCAACCAGTAGTGTCTCCCACACCACCTGTGAATCTGCAGATGAAACAATGGTCCAGTTTTCCTTGAGGAACTATTTGGAACCCATCGGCTCATATCTGGCCATACATCCCAGCAAGAGTGAGTAGCACACTGTTCAGGAGGCAATGGGGAACCTATGGGAGCCCTGGTTCATACGTTTCCCTGCAGCACTTTCACTGAACAATGCACCAGCCCCAAGGGGGCCCACCACCTCCCAATCAAAAATGGCAGGAAGTGTAGCCCAACAGAGTGCACAGATTGCACAGGTGACTATGGTGCAAGTATGGATAGGTGCTGCACATCTGCAAATCCACTGGCAACACAGGTTCACAGCACCTAGTCAGAGGCAGCAATAGGAATGACCACGGTACTGCCAGTGCCAACTCCCACCCAAAACACAGTGGTCCCACTTGCCCAGAGCACTATGGGATGTCGGACAGATCAGGTGTCTGTGTCAGCCATAACACTGGTGCACACAGCTCTAGCATCTGCACCTACAGGGATGGCAGCACTGCAGAGGCTATCACAGGTAGAACTGCCAGGATGCAGACAGCAGCACTGAGCAGTGCTGAAAAAGGTCATTAAAAATGGGCATATGCCAGAGTTCACTATCTGCTGCATGATTATCTGTTAGCTGCCATTTGGGAGAAAATATGGAGGGGGAAGTCACTGATATGTTTTCCCTATTCCACCAAGAATTGACGCAAGTGAAAAAAAAACAAGATGGTGAAATATGATAGGCCACGGAAGCCAAAAGTGACGTACACTTTTGAGAATGGGCAGCTGCATTCAACATTTTTATGTCAGTCTACAACATAAAATACCCTGAAAAATTGGTGTCATTTTTAAGTACAGGGGCACATTAACATTGCTGACTTATCCTTCAAAACTTATGTGTGGCTTAAGTATGATGAACAGTTTAGACTAAAAGTGGTACAGTTAAATAATCTAAAATTATTTATTTATTTATTTGCTTTTGTTAACCAGGTTAGCACACTAGACAGCATGTGCCTATTTTCAGGTGCGACCCGGGAGGTTACAGAGTACATAGGAGACACAATACAGGGACAGGGTACAATTGGGCCCATGTACAAGTGGGTGGAACAGTAGTAAGGTACCCTGTCATTACATAGTATGGTATGGTATACAGCAAGCAAGATGTAAATCGGCAGTAGTGAGGTGGGTAAGCACCAGGAAAACATAGCAAGGTAAGGTATACAGCAAACAAGATAGAATCGGGTAACCAGGGTAACAGTTAGGTAAGGTATACAGCAAACAAGTTATAAATCGGCAGTAGGGAGGAGGGTGAGTGCCAGGAAACACCCATGACAGGGAGAGGAACGCTACCCTCCATGAGCAGCTAGAGATGAGAAGTCACAAAGACAGGCAGCTGTGGATTTGAGGAAGTTCCAGAATGAGGTTTTGAAGCAGTGATGGGAGGGAGATGCACGTACAAGTACAGGAAGGGAGTTCCACAGCCTAGGCGCGCAGGCTGAAAAGGAGAACATACATGGTGACTTGTGGTCAGGTTACATGACCTGGGGAAAGCCCAATGTAGTTACAAGCACCAACAGTGGCCATGTGATAGCCAGGCAGGGTACAAGGAATGTCAGGAGGGAGCATAAAAGGGGACACAAGGGTGCATATTATGACTATAATCAGGGCCAGTGTTTCTGTGACCACTGTAAATTTAGCCACATGTGCAGGAACTGAGGTGGGGACCACAAAGTCAGCAGCTACAAAAGCTTGGGTGCAAAGCAGCATGGGTCAGACACCCACAACACAGACAAAAATAAACAAAGCATATAGTAAGTCTAGCTACAGTAGCATACCGGTGAAGCTAGCTAGCCTAACCCCCTGGCTCTCCCAATATCCAGAGAAATCTACAGCTCAGTATTTGACTGATGGTTTCGATAAAGGCTTTGAAATTCTGTACAGGGCTCCAGAGTGGCCACAACAATCTGGAATCTGCTGAGGCTGTTCTTGGAATACTCTCAGTCAAAATACAAGAGGAAATTGAGGCTGGCAGAATGGTGACCCCTTTCAGGCACCCACTTCTAGAGTGCCTTAGAGTCTCCCCGCTGGGAGTAGTTCCCAAGAAAATCCTGGAAGAGTGCAGTTATTACACCACCTATCATACTCCGAAGACAGTTCCACCAATAATTTCATTGCACCAGAAGACAGTATGGTCAGGTACGCATTTTTTGATATCACAATGCACCTGGTATGTGACCATGGCACCAGGACACTGGTGGGAAAGAGTGATACTGTCTGCCTTTTGCTTCTTCCCCATTAGCCCTGTTCACAGAGTCACTCAACATGGGAGCAGTTCCAGAGGACTGGAGGAGGGCACATGTAGTACCACTGCACAAAAGCAGCAGTAAGGAGGAGGCAGGGAACTACAGGCCAGTCAGCCTTACCTCAGTGGTGGGGAAGATCATGGAGACATTGCTGAAAGAAAAGATAGTGGCACACCTGGAATCCAGGGGAGCCCAGAATCTGTGGCAACATGGATTCAGAGCAGCAAGGTCATGTCAAACAAATCTGATAGATTTTTTTGACTGGGTGACTAGGGAAGTTAATCAGGGAAGAGTGGTAGACGTCGCCTACCTAAATTTAAGCAAAGTTTTCAACACCGCCCAACATACAAAGCTGGTTAACAAGATGGGAAGTCTGGGTATGGGACAAAAGGTTATACACTGGGTTAAAAGCTGGCTGACAGACCAGAGGCAGAGGGTGGTGGTAAATGGGACCCAATCCCTGGAGAGAGGGGTGACCAGCTGAGTACAATAGGATCAGTACTGGGACCAGTCCTGTTCAATGTCTTCATTAGTGACATTGCAGAGGGGCTGGAAGGAAAGGTCTGCCTATTTGCAGATGATATCAAGATCTGCAACAGGGTGGATACTCCTGAATGGGTGCAGAGAATGAGAAGGGACCTGGAGAAGCTTGAAAGATGGTTGGAGACTTGGAAACTGAGGTTCAATGCAAAGAAGTGCAAAATAATGCACCTGGATAGAGGGAACCCTGGGGAGAGCTAAGGGATGGGGGAAGGGAGGTGCTGACTGTCACTAAAGAAGAAAGGGACCTAGGGGTTATCATTGCTGATGACCTTAAGGTATCAAAACAATGAGCAAAGGCAGCAGGGAAGGCCAGTGGCATGCTGGGGTGCATAGGCAGGGGTGTCACTAGCAGAAGATGGGAGGTGGTGATGCCATTGTATAAAACATTGGTAAGGCCTCACCTGGAGCACTATGTGCAGTTCTGGAGGCCACACCTGTGCAAGGACATAAACAAGGTGGAGGCTATCCAGTAGTGGGCAACTAAGATGGTGCAGGGCTTGCACCACAAAACATATGAGGAGAGACATGGGAACCTCAGTATGTACTCGCCGGAAGAGAGGAGAGGAGAGAGCCGGGTGACATGAGAGAAACTTTCAAGTACCTCAAGGGCATAAACAAGGTGCAGATGGGGGACCTTTTCCAAGGGAGAAAAAAACACTACAACAAGGGGGCATGATATGAAATTGGAGGGGAGAAGATCAAGGGGCAATGTGAGAAAGTTTTTCTACACAGAGAAGGTAGTTGACACTTGGAATAGCCTGCCACAAGAGATGGTGGGGGCGAGCACAGTGGAGGGATTTAAACATGCCTGGGACAGGCACAAGGGAACCTTGAGAGAGGAGGGAGTGATTAAAAGCCATTGATCACATAGGGTCAGTGGCCACACACAATGTATAGAGCCTTTGGGCAGGCTGGATGGGCCTCGTGGTCCTTATCTGCTGGCAATATCTATGTTTCTGTGTAAGAGATTTTGACCTGTTGGGCTTCATGTTCCAGGTGAAGTGGCACTTTGACATGGCTCTGCTAGTGGGCTGTGCCATTAGTTGTGCCACTTAATAGGTGTTTGCATCTTTCTGGAATGGTCCTTAAAGTCATACATGGGGCATTCACACATTACTCATTACCTAGCTGATTTCTGCCTGCTGGACCTGCCCAGTCCAGCAGGTGTTATGAGATTCTGGAAGATTTCTACACTTTAATGAAGCAGTTCAGGTTACCACTAGCACCAGAAAAGACGGAAGGCCACTCTACAAGGCTCTCATACCTGGGAATCGAATTGGATTCTGTACACAGGGTGTCCAACCTGCCAGCAGAGAAAGTTGCAACCATAAGATGGTTGTTGGGCAATACGATAGTGATGAGGAAGGTGACTAGTGCAACTGCAGGCCCTGGTGGGTCATCTGAACTTTGCATACTGAGCAGCCATCCCAGGTAGACCATTTCTGTGGAGGCTGGCTGCAGCAACATCTGGGCTTACATGACCCTACCAGCACACTAGGTTATGCCAGGGGATGAGGGTGGACTTAAGGGTATGGAAGATCTTCTTGAGGGATTTCAGTAGGGTAGTAATATGACAAGACAACAAAGGGGAACACAGGGAACTGAACTGTTCACGGATACCTCTGGGGACTCGGTTTTCGGACATATTTTCAAGGGGCATGGTTTGCCTAGTACTGGGAGGAAAAGGGCCCCACAAAGAACATCACCCTCCTGGAGGTTTTTCCCCATTTTAGTGGCCTAGCAAGGCTTGCAATTGTCTTGTTTAACGCGGACTACCATGCAGTTGTAGACGTCATCAATTTGCAGACATCCAAGTCTGAGGATGTCATGCATGTGCTGCGTTTTTTTGTCCTGTGCTAACTCCAGCAAAACATTACATTTAGGGCACATCATCTTCCAGAAAAGGTGAATGTGATTGCTGTCAGCTTGTCTGGATTTCAGTGATTAGAGCAATTTTGACAGCTGGTTTCAGACGCGGACCTTTCACCCACACAGATACCTGAAACGGTATGGCATTTGTGGACCAAAGAACACTGCAACTGGTACAGATCTTTGTTGCATACTCAACCCAGAAGAAATGCACAGGGAATTTTACAGCTTTCCTTGATCTGGGTTCTGCAGGAAGCACAATGACAGGTCCTAAACTACACACATGCACTAATCTAACTGAATAAGTCTTAAGCAGCTATCATGGTGCACATAGTGGGTATAACATTTCTGTGCATGGAGTATGGTCACCCTGATCCCACAAGCACTTTCACAACCAGGAAGATACTGGAGGGGTGGGCCAGGTCACGGGGCAGGGCACAGGACAGCAGGAAGCCAATAAGCATCCGGGAACTGTTGGACTTGCTGAGGGCACTGAGTATAGCCTGCAACTCCTCTTATGAAGTTTTGCTATTCAGTGCTTGCTATATCTCTGACTTTTTGGGTATTTCTGGGTTTTGGAACTTATGCTGGACTCAGCGACCAGCGATGTGGGTGACAACCTGCAGCTTGCGGACACCTCCCTCTTGCAGGACAGAATGTGCTTCTGCCTACTCAAGTCAAAAACAAATCAGTGTGGGCCACTCAGGACCATCACCTTGTACCAGACAGAGGAGGGAGACATCTGTCCAAGTCAGCACCTTAGCCACTACCAGGAGGCAAGGCCTAGGGTAGAGGGGCACCTGTTGGTACACAGGGATGGAAAGCTGGTGACCACAGTACAATTTTCAGTGGTCTTCAGAAAAGGTTTATGTCTATCAGGCAGGGAACCGTACGATTTTAATACACACTTATTAAGGACAGGTGCTGCTACTGTGGCAGCCAGACTCATGATGCCAGTAGCTCTAATCCAGGGGTGGCAGATGAGCATCTGATGCTTACAAAGGATATACCAGTCCACAAACAGGCACTTCATCATCACAGAGCTAACAGGAAAGGTGCCCAGGGCAGTGAAGGTTGTAAAGCACAAATTAATGCTTCAGATCACTCACATCTGTTTCACTTTTACAGGCAAGCTTGCAAAGGGTCCAACTATCTGGATAATTGATCATTCATACATACGGGAGGCACACAGCAGGTCAAAGGCTCATCCATACAGCACCCAGCTCAGATTGTTGCAACAGATGGCTGTTGTAAAATGGCCAGGAAGAGGAGGAATGTGATGGGACCAGTTTGAGTGTCCAGTGCATCAACAGGGGCTTTACAATAAACCCTTGTGTAACCCCTAGGTGGCATTATCCTAAGGGCTACTACCCCTGTCTGCGTGCCTAGGTGCAGGTTGAAGGGCCTGAGCTAGTTGAACAGGTGCCTCCACCCCGAGGAATGGTTCTGGGGTAGCATAACTGCTGCTGGTATAGCCCTCCGGGATGCTATAACCCCCCACCAACCCCTCTAGTGGCCTAAATAGTATAGCAGCAAAACATTCACATGTACCATATGGCAGTAATGACTTGCTCATACCCCTTGCACTTACCACCAGGACTGGATCCTCTGCAGCTGCCCTGGAGACCCCCTGTAAAGTAAGACCTGTAATGCAACAGTTCAGTGGCAGTACAATACCCCCACCAAAAAGGTACACACTAGCCAGGTTAAATGCAAAAGAACAAAATCTGATTTATTCAGGGGGAAGTGAACAGGGGTGGGGCATGAATCTAGTGGATGATTGGCAGATCTGATTAATTCAGGCTGAACATGCATGCACAGTGTATACAGTCACAAAACCCTGGGTACCCAGTTGTTAAGCAGGCTAGCCTGAAGCGATGCCCAGGGTAGGCCGGCATTGCAGCTGTTGTTGGCGCCCCTTAGGAAAAAAAACAGTTAGCATGCACATCAACCCAGAATTTGTAATCCAGAGCCAGATGGCTCAGTTCATTGTAATAAACCCAAACAAATAAATCAGATGACACACAGTGATTGCAGCTTTGTTGCAGGGAGCTACCCTGTTTAGTACTCACGCTACCCAGACCAGGAGGCAGGACTGACAAGATGAAGACCTCTGGATGGTGTTCTGGTTTGCCAGGGGAAGCAGGGCCCACACGACTCACTGAGGTGGTCGCTACCTGTTTGATGGTGCTGAGCAGGGAGCTGAATCCCCATGCGGGTCTTTCTTCGGAAATGTCTCTGCGATGGGAGTGGCAGCCTAGGCCAAGATGGCAGGGCCCAGATCAGAGTAGGCAGTTTGGATTTAGTCCGTATGAGTGCTGGGGAAGCTTCCAGCTAGCATAACACACTTGAAGGTTGAGAACCAAATCGCAATACACACAGCACATTCAGCACACTTATAACTTATAAGTTATAAGCAACACAACTCTTAGTCATAGTTCGAGTAATGTCCGGTTGCAATTTAGCAGAAGTTCTGCACAAACCTCTTAATCCGTGACTCACTTTGGTACTTGGCAGGCTGATCACTTCTGGAGCAAGTCACCGGTCCCAAATTCAGGCAATGATCACTCTCTTTCTCTTCAGGCTTCAGATCTCAAACAAAGGAATTAGATTTAAGTCAAACTTTCACATTCACAGGATTTCTCACTGGAAGATGTGACAGGCAGGGCAGCGCAGCCTTCCTGCTGATTCTCCCATGCTCCTACGCAGGAGCAGCTGCTCGATGGCTCGAGCTGTTCACTCTCCAAACTCCAGCTCACAACTGACTCTGCTGCATGCAGTTCTGGGGAGTTCCTCTGAGATCCAGAAGGTTTGGTTGGCTGAGGGAACTGTCTATCACAGCAAGGGCTCCCCCTCCAAGTCCATTTAGGTGCCTAACCTTAAAAACTACAATTCTTGCAGATTTCAATCCCACAAGACATCTGGGGACAGTCTCCATTTTAGGTCCCCTGAGGTTTGATTGTCCAACTCTGGCAGTCCAGAACCAAAATGTTGGCTCTTATGCAAGCAGTCCAAGCTGCAAGAAAAGGCAGGTTAAACAAACTTCTATACTATTATTAATAAGGCAGATAAACAGTAAATGAACACAGTTCCTAACAGAGCACCCTCTGCGCATATAGCGACTGCAGAATGGAGCAGAAGTACCATTCACCTGGCCTGTCATGAGCCCCAAACTATTCGGACCCTACCCAGACTAATTTCTAACACAGCATAATGACTCTCTTAAAGAGACAGGCACGGAGGCTTTCTATAGCACTCTCATGCAGACACATACAGCTACTGCAGACACAGGACACCATCCTGACAGTGGGCATTAGGCAGCCCAAGAAAACATTTTAGTAGACCCCAATTTGTAGGGGAGTTACACCTGCAACTACAACAGTCAGTGATCAGGATGAGACCCAGATGCATTCAGCAGAAGTGCCAGGGAGAACAGATGGGTTTTTAGGAGCCTTTGAAAACCTCCACTGAAGATTTCTTTCTTTTTTCTTTTTTTTTATTTCTCTTTATTCGCGCCCCCCCCCAAGCCAGAGCCCCACTCTGTTGGAAGACGCACATGCACCAGCCCCGCTTCGCTGCCTTACCTGGAATCCCCAGTGCACCCCCATGGAGCCGTGGCTGTACCCCCCAGGCGGGTATGAGTTGGGACCCGTACACCCCAAGAATTCAAATTTCATCGGGTCCCCCGGTGGTCAGATAGGCAGGAGCCATTAGGATCTGTGCTTGGTGCTCCTTCCTCTCGGTGCTCCGGCATATTTTCCCTGTTCTTAGAGGATTGGCACACACCCAAATGTCAAGGCATCACCACCAACTTCACCACCCCCTGAACCCTCTCTGTGTGCATCTGTGCTTGCTGTGCCTCCAGCTTCCTCCAGAGGCCAGTCAAGTGCTGAGCGTGGATCCCCCTCCTTCCTGGGACAGGAGAGCTGTCCTACAGACGCTCAATCCTTTCTCTCCCTGCCGACCCCCGATGGCCGGGGCTTGTTCCTGAACCCAGGTCGCCGGCATGGCGAGAGGTGTGGCATCCAGCACCTCAACCCTCAGCGCGGCCTCCACTGAAGATTTCTGATGTCATTTTGAGAGCAAAGAGTTCCTCAAGTTCAGAATGGCCACAGAAAAATCCCTATCCCCTGATGATTTCAAGCAAGTATGTGGAACCTGTAACAGATACTCCCCAGCAGTGGCAAAGAGGCTGATCTAGAGTGAATGGATGCAGACGGTCTTTCATGTAGTCAGGACCCAGCCCATTTAGGGCACTGAATACCATTGAGCAGATCTTGAAGGAGGTGCGCCATCTAATTGGTAGGTAGCCAGTGCAGATTGTGTAGTACTGGTGTGATATGATCAAAATTGCTTGTACAATATACTAACCATGTGGCAGTGTTCTGCACCAGCTGGAGATGCTGAACCAAACCTCCTGAAAGTCAGAGACAGAGCCTCTCTCTCCAGTTGTAACCTGAAAGCAGAGGGGCAAAATATCTTTCTTGCTGAGGTCCTGGACAGGACACTTGT
Source organism: Neoceratodus forsteri (assembly GCA_016271365.2). Classification (NCBI taxonomy): domain Eukaryota; kingdom Metazoa; phylum Chordata; order Ceratodontiformes; family Ceratodontidae; genus Neoceratodus; species Neoceratodus forsteri. Next base: position 1,554,716,533 of record CM057450.1, read on the forward strand.
AACAATCATGAAACAACAAATGACAGCAAAGTCCAACACAATGGTTCATTTGGATGGGGGGGGGTATGGGCTTATAGTGAGCTGCCTAATGGCCCAGAGGGTAGTGCATTGCACTCCCATGACAGTGACCTCGGTTCAGGAGTGGACTGAGGAGCCAGCTGAATGACCAGACATGGGGAGGGATGATGCCAGGTTCTGTTGCTGCAGGGATCCTTTGTTGGGCCAGTGAGCTTGCCTCCTCCATGGGGGGATTGGTGCGTGCACGTAAGGCCTGTTGTGGCACAGCCTGGGGTCACCCTGGTGGTGGACAGGGCAATTACACAGGGTAAAACCGTATGTACCAAAAGCTGTCCAACTGGCAGTCACTCAGCACTCTCAAGCCCACCTTGAGGAGATCTCTGCTGGTCATGACAGCAGGGGGAGTGGTTGTTGAGGCTGAGGGAGCTGATACAGTGATCAGAATGAAAAAAAAAGGTTGATGGTCTGAGGGCAAACAGATGAATGAGAAAAGGAGTTCCCTGAGCACTGTCCTCAGCAGCTACAGATCCTAACCTAAGTTCTAACCTTTCCATTTACAGGCCAATTTCAATACTCCCCCCATCCAAAGCCTTTGAGGGAACAGTGTCCAAACAACTTGTTTCATATCTTTTTTTTCAACTCTTTTTCTTTCCCGGGCTGCGGGTAGGAGATTGGATGTACCCCTCACTAGCCCCTGGACCAACCACCCGACACCCCCCCAGGCCACCCAGCCGGGAGGCCCCTAGCTTTCCCTCTATGGCAGGGCTCCCTGACGGGCGAGACAAAAATACACCAGAAGCCCCAGCTGAGGCATATGCCTGGGGCATCATTTAGGAGGCAGTCCGGGGGCTTCATGGTGCTGCCATGCCCAGGTGTTTTTCCCCTTCGGTTCCCCCCAGGAGGCACAGACATACAATGATGTCAGCGCAGGTCAGGCTTGCTCCTGCACCATAAATGCAGACATCCACCGCTACCGGCTTCCCTCATTGTATGGTGGTCCTCGCTGTTGCATACCCAGTCTCCACTGGATGTTGCTGGCATGCCGGGAAACCACAACCCTTCCCCCAGAGGAGGAGAGCTGTCTATGGGATGCTCATCCTACCTCCCCCCCGCTGACCCTCTGACACTCCATGCTCACTCCTGAAAATGGGCTGTCAGCTTCCGCCGCACCGGCATGCTTGTTGCATATCTTTTTTTGTTAATATAGTTTTTATTAGCTGATTTTTACAATTTTAAGGGGGAAGGTTACAGCAGTCACATATTCTATTAGATTCATACATTTGGTCTTATACAGAGCAAGAAATACTGTGAGGATCAACCAAAATACAATACATCAGTCTCTTCACGACTTACAAACAAAATAGGCCTTCATGTATATTATTAACTTGATAGTCATAGGACCCAGGCAGAGTTACTTTTTTCCTCCCACCCCTCACCATGGGACAACTTAGCATTCCTCCCTTCATGCCCTTCCACAGTTAATCTAAACATTAGTTTGATCAGGGTACAAAGTTAGGGTCCCAAGCCATAATGTAGAGGATCCATCTTGTCCATTTTAGAGTACATAAGTCTGATTGGTCATTTAATTACTAAGAAATTGTCTCTCCCCTATGTATTTGGTTCACTGCTTCTCTCCATGCCAAAATGGTGGGAATTTGAGGAGTGAGCCAAAGTCTGGTAATGGTCTTTTTTGCCGCCATGAAGGTTATCCCCAGCAGGTACTTGGTGTGTGGGTCCCTGAACTCATGTGAGAGAAAGCAGTAAAAGCACTCAGCAGACAAATGAATTGTGTTTCCCAACATGACTGAAAGCTCTTGTTGTAGGGAGGTTAGAAAGGGTTGAAGGGCTGGGTAAGACCAGAAGATATGGGTGTGATGTGCAGGTGTCATTCCGCATTGGCGCCAGCACCCTTTTAAATTCGTAGACGAGTAGTGAGCTGTTATGGCTAGGGTATGAAAAAATCTAATCATTAATTGCCAGGAGAATAACCTCCATGCATGGGAGCAAGTAAGCTTTGCTGATAGAAGCCAACCCTTGACCCACTGTAGTGCAGTAATATCTGAACCTATCTCTCCACTCCACTTCTCACGCACTTCATTGGTGCCAGTTTTAACAGAGTTATTAAGGGCCTTGTAAAACGTGGAGATAGCATGGGGGATTTTACTTGTTGAAAGGGTGGATTGAAGTAGGTATTTCCATGGGTCTATGATATTCAGCGGGTAAAGAATAGAAGTAGTGTCTTAGCTGTAAAAACCTGTAAAAATCCACCTGTCATAGGTCATAGGTCTGCTGCACCTTTTGGAAGGGCTTAAACTCAGCACCATTTAATAATTGAGAGAGGGGGTAAATACGAAGTCGGTCCCACTGTTGGAATGTGTGGTCATAATGGGCCAGAGTAAAATTCTCCAGGAGAGCCAATGGGCACATATAAATCAGAATAGGTGAGAGACCCAGTTGTCTACGAATTGCCCCCCAGGTTTTAAGTTGGTCTGCAATCCATGGGCCAGGACTCTCTTGGGGTGGCCTAGGTGGGGCCCCGTGGAGAGTGGCTCCCACCAGGTCTTTAAATGGGAGTAAGCCTTCCTCTATCTCCCTCCATTTAGCAGGGTGGCTTCTTGCAAAGCGCGCTGCAAGGAAGGAGAGGTGGGAAACCAGATTACCGAGAAGAAGACTCATGGATGTTTGCCAGCCCAAACGTATTTTAGTATAGCTTTATTCCAGGCTTGAAATATTTTTGCTGGCACGCATATTGGGACATTTTGGAAGAGGTATAAAGCCCGGGGGAGGGTTACCATCCTGACCACCTCCACTCGTTGAATTAGGTTAAGCGGTAATATGGCCCATCTAGTGAGGTTTGCCTGAAGCTGGGTGCTAAAGGAGTCATAATTGTACCAGATCGTCTGTTTATTAGATCGGGAAAGATAGATGCCCAAGTATTTTAGTTTATCAAGGTCCCATCAAAATGGGTGGGACTGTTTAAGGATTAAGGGGCGGTCAAAGTGAAATGTTAAGGCATCCGTTTTGGAGGTATTCAGCTTGTAGCCCGAGCATCTCCCATATTCTTCAAAAATCTGAAATACAGCTAGGACTGAGTGTGAAGGGTCGGTAAGGAACAACAACACATTGTCCACATATAGGGCAATATGGTGTTCCTCCCCCCCCCCCAGCACCCCGGATATCTGGGGAGACCGTCTGATCGCCTGGGCCAAGGGCTCAATGAAGATGGCAAACAACCCGGGAGGCAGAGGACAACCCTGGTGGGTGCCCCTGTGGAGAGAAAAGTAGTCAGAGTGATGGCCCGAAACCTTCACATTTGCCTCTGGGGAAGTGTAGAGAGCCTTAATCATAGAAATGAACATAGGAGGGATCCCCATTCTTTGCATTGTGGCAAACAGGAAGGGCCATGACACCCTGTCAAATGCCTTCTCAGCGTCAAGGCTGAGAAGGACTGAGGGGGTTCTAAGTGACTGCATCTCCTGAACCAGATGCAAGGCCCTCCTGGTATTATCAGTGGTAGATCTCGGGCTTACAAAGCCCGTTTGGTCTAGTGCTATCAAGTGGGGGAGAATCGTATCTAGTTGTTTGGCTAGAATGGACATTAGAATTTTATAGTCCACATTCAGGACCGATATAGGGCGGTACGAGCTACATAACTGTGGGTCTTTATCTGACTTTGGTATGACAGAAACCGTTGCATATGACCAGCTGGGGGGGGGACTCCTTGTCCAAGCATTAGTTCATTGTAGACTTGGAGCATAAGGGGGCCAATCCATGCCTTCACACATTTATAGAATTCTGACCCATATCCATCCGGACCAGGAGCCTTCATGGTTTTAAGGTTTGAAATGGCTGCTCTGAGTTCAATGAGGGATGTGGGGGCAGTAAGGCCATTTTGTTGGTCCCTACCAAGTTTGGGAAGCTCCAGGGGGGAGAGAAAGACATCAATAGAGCTTTTCTCACTTAAATGGTCTGGGGGTGTATAACTTCCTGTAGTATTCACTAAAGGCCCTAGTAATTTGTCCCAGCCTTGTGTGAATTGTACCCATGGCTGGGTCCCTGATGGATGTTATGGTGGAAAGGCGCCTTTCTCTACGGAGATGAAAGGCTAATAGGCTAATAGGTGACAGGCCATGGGCCCCACCTCCCCATACCTCTGCCGGAGGAATGCTAAGGCTATTTCAGTACATTGCATGCACAGCTTGTCTAATTCCTGTTTGATCTGCTTTAGCTGAGCCTCTACCAAGAGAGTCCCCTGTTGGTGAGCCTTCTGGAGGAAGCTGAGAGTCTGTTCTAATTGTGACTGTCTCTCTCTCTCGGCATTGCATCGCCAAGGCGGAAGTATACTGTATTAAGTGGCCCCTAAGAACTGCCTTCAGTGTATCCCATCAGACTGCTCGACTGGTGTTCTGTGTGCTGTTGTCCTCTAGTATCTCCTGAATCTTGTCCCCCACATATTCCCAGAAAGGCTCACTTTTAAGATGTATGGGTTTGAATCTCCAAAGGGTGTTACGTCTTTCTAGCCCAAGGTCCCAGTGTGTTATCACCGGGGCGTGATCAGAGTGGGCAATGTCCCCCATGGTGTCATCCCTAAGAACCCCCAAATATTCTTTTTGCATGTAGCAATGATTGATCCTAGTGTATGTACCATGGGCGAGCAGAATAATAGGAGTAACATCTATCTCTAGGGTGAAGGGTGCACCATACATCTGTCCAGTCCACCTCCTGGATGAATCTCTTAAAGAATTTATGTGGAGCAGGTTGCCTATGTTTAGCCAAGTTAGTGGTACCCAATGAAGGGCTCGGGGTTATATTAAAGTCCCCTGCCAGGATCAACACACCCCTGGACAGTTCCAATATTTTTCTTGGCAGGTAACCAATTGTTGGGGAAGGTGAGCCTGGGGGAAAGTAGGCATTCTCCAGGGTCACCTCGCTATCCTGCAGCTTTCCCTGTACTATTACCAGGCGGTCCTCTGAGTCTGCCCACTCCTGAGTCACCTGGAATGGAGTCTGGCCCGAGATCAGTATGGCGACCCCCCCCTCCTTCTGCCCCCTCTAAAGGAGGATGAGAAAACCTGTGAGAAACCCCTTGAAGCCAACTTTTTATGTTCATTAGCATTCATATGCATCTCCTGTATATAAACGATTCCTGCTTGACTCTTCTTAAACATTGTGAGCATTCCTGTGCATTTAATGGGGTTTCCCAGCCCATTCACATTCAAAGACATAATTTGTAGTGGTTGATTAGCCATTCATATTTTCCTTTGGGGTTATAGGAGTTAAACTGGGTCTTTCCCTTGTACCCCCACCTGTAAATCTGCCTGCAATAATATCTGCTGTATTATAAGGTGACTGCTTATGGATTAGTGAGGGGAATAAATCACCCTCCAACATGAACTTTTTAAACAATAAACAAGTATGAGGTAAACTAACTTTCGAGGGGAACATGGGGCTCAAACTAACACAGCACCATACCAACTGGGCATGGGCTGCCGAACTATGGGTGGCTTCCATAGATCTGGGGGCTGTTAGGCTCCCAGGACTAGAAGTGCCAATTTAGGCTTAGTCCGCCTTTCAGGGAGGACCCGACGTATAACGTCTCTTCTGGGGGAGAGGGAAAGGTGGTCATGCCCAAGTCCCCAACTAGGCTTGTAGTTTAACTAATCCTTATCTAATATAAATTCAGCTGGTAGCTTTATTAAAACCCAATCTAGTACCAGGCCATTTGTCATTGAATGTGAGGCCTCCGGGGGTTAAATTATACCTCTGGCCGCCGATGATCAAGGCAGAATATGCAGTTGTATGAGCTATATGGCCCTACCACTCTCTGCTCCACCTGTTCAGCATTGGAGAGGCGTGAGAAGGTGGACTCCTGCTCGGTTCAGTCACTAATTCCACCATGGCTGCCTGTCGTCCCCCCCCCCAACCAAGGCAACCACCCTGGTGAGTCATACAACAAGGAGGAGAGGGGGGAGGTGAGTGGGCGCATCGGTGACCCCCACTCCTGCAGAGACCAGCCTGCGCTCAGCCCTTGGGGTGACACCCCAACTCAAACCGGCCCGTCCTCTGAGTCTTGGCCCACTTCTGCATGATGTAGATGAGTAAGTATTCATCCTGTGCATCCATTAAGACCCAAGTATGTAGTCTAGCCTCCCCTCCCGCCTCCCCCCCCGGACTTGAAAAGAACAGGAGAGGTGGGAGAATAAGAGAAAGAAAGGAGGAAGAAGAAGGAGCCACAAGAGGGCCCTAGGCATGGCCCTCCCCCTGCATGACACACACCCCATCCCTCAACCCATCACTCCCTCCACAATCCCCCCTCAGCCCCAGTCACACCAGAGCTTCCACCCCCCTCCGGGCTAAACATTATCCAGTTGGTGTAACAGGTCACCTTCGCAACCCAGTCCACCCAGGTTAGATCATTATGGATGTCCCAGTGCAGTGTCCTATGACATAAGAACAGTCCATTCTACTCCAGCCAAGAGGCCAGAGTGGCCTGGTGGGGGGGGGGGCAGGAGGAGAACAACAGGGAAGACCAGAGGCATGCAATACGCAGGGCAGTACAATTCAAGGGGGTTAACTTAGCAGGCCTACCTGTTCATTTCCGACTCGGCATCACAGTCCATTAATGCAGCACATTGTTCATTTCACTGCTTGTGGTGCTAGGTCCGTGTCACTCTCAGCTGAGGCCTGCTTGCGGAGTCCAGCCACGATCTGTTGAAGAGCTGAGGTGCCTTCCCTCCGACGTTGTTCCTTCGGCGGCACTCGATTCCAGGCCCTTATGGCTAATTTAGTCGCCAGAGTCTTATTCAGTGGTTTCTGATCTAGGGTTACCTTGATGCCGTCTTTAGAAAGTCCCTGGGCTGCCTCTTCAGCACTTTCATATGTTTTGGGTCCATCCTTGAGCTGTACTATGAGTTTCACCAGGTAAGGGGTCCTAAACTTGATCTTCGCTTCTTTAAGCTTTCTGAGGAGAGTGGCATATGCACGGCGTCTAGCAGCAGTGATGGTGGGGTAATCATTATGCACGTAAATGCGCTGTTCTTGATATTTTAACTCCCCCTTCTGCCATGACTTGTGCAGGACCAGCTCTTTCTTCTGATAGCGTAGGAATCTAATTAGGATTGCATGTGGGCAGTTGGATGACTGAGGGGCCCAACGTGCGATGTACGCGATCCATCTCCAGCAGGCAATCCTCCGATAGGTTTAGCGCTGTTCTAAAAAATTGCTGCATGAACAGTATAGAGTCACTGCCCTCTGAGCCCTCTGGAAAGCCTGATATTCGAAGGTTGTTTCTTTGGCTGTGAGCCTCTGCATCCTCCGCCCTCTCACGCAGGCCCTGCACCTCGCGATGAAGCTGTAGGGTTGCAGTTTCAGCTTCATGTACTTGGGAGTCCGAGACTGTAGCCTGCTCTTCGAGCTCATCCATCCTCTTCTCAATCTTCCCCACATCAGTCTGGAGGGCAGCAAATGTGTAGTGAGTTTCTTTCCTGAAGTCCCTAAGCTCTCTAAGGACTAGGTCCATCTGTCTGGAGATGTTTGAGGGCCCAACCGCGTCGGCGCCTACAGTTTCACTTCACACCAAGACATGTGAGCCGTCACTGTCCGAGCCGTTTCCCTCAAGCTCCGCAGAGTCCAGAAAGGTTTAAACTTGTCCGGTCTGCGTCTAGGCATCATCCCCTATAAGCTCTGTTAATTTCACCAGGTTTGGAGTCCCAGAAGCTGAATTTATTGGTTTTTTTTGCCTCGGTGGGAACGGAGCTGAAAGTTCAAGTTGCTTCCAGGGGCATGACATCACTGGAAGTTCCCTTGTTGCATATCTTGAACAATATGAAATACAGTGTCCTCAACAGTATTGATTTCAGAAAAAAACATAGTACCAATATAGCACTAACTGAGTAGTCCAATTTCATCCTTGAGGTCCCTGACAATGGAGACAAGACTGGCACCATCTAAATCGACATGACAAAATCCTTTGACTTGGCCAGTCATAAGCTCCTTCTCTACAAACTCCATGGCCTAGACCTGTCACAAGACACAGTCACCTGGTTCCAGAGTTATCTCACTAATCACACTAAACACGTTAAGATAGATGTCTCCTTCTCAGATGTTAGGAATGTATCCATTGGTATTCCCCAGGGCTCCATTCTGGGCACTCTGCTATTTGGCTTATTTGTAAACCACCTGCCTGATGCCTGTCAGTCTGCAAATGTACTTCTCTGTGCAGACAATGCAGTTATCTATTCCAAGGACACTAACCTTGGCAGCCTTATCTACATCCTCCAGGGTAACTTTGAGGCCCTTGAAAAATTGTTCTCCCAAAACAAACTGGTTCTATCTTACAAACAAACTAAGACAATGCTCTTCACAAGCCAACAGAAGAAGAAAAAGGTACCGTCCCCATCATCTGCAATGACCCAGGCTGGGATATATACTTGCACAGTGGAAACCTTTAAATACCTCTGAGTAATCCTAGACAATATTTTATCTTTTGCTCCCCATGTTGAACATCTTGTGTCCATAGCAAACAGAAGATTGGGAGTCTTGTACCATAATATGGTTAACCTCACTGTTGATGCCAGACATCTCATAGTGGCAAGCTCAGTACTGTCACTAGTTGACTATGGCATCCTTGTCTACACAACTGCCTGTGACTCAACTCACAGCAGAATAAATCTGATCTGTAATACAGCTTGTTGCTTTGTGCTTGGGGTTGACAAGCACACCCACAGCTGTATCCTGTACACCCAAACAAATTAGTTACCCCTACCTGGTAGAATTAAGTTCCAGACATGTCTGCTAGCCAAGAAAGTACTACTGGGTCTACCCCCTCCCCAGCCTGAACTCACTGTTTCTGCCCTGTTGCTCATCTCTACAACACTGGGAGCATGGTTCAGAGTGCCCTTGAACTGCCTTTCCGGCGTACTCAGCTGGACAAGTGTCCATTCACAGTTAGGGCCTCTGGCTGGCTAAATGAGCTGCCCAATACCTTTCTTAATCAACCTGTTTGAACAGTTTACGAAAGTACTACTGGCAACCCTAACAGTTCTACGTAACTGTAACTACTAATCATCCTAAGTTCCTCCTGGTATACTCTTTGAACTGTGTCAGACTCTAGCTCTGAGACCATGCACTATGCTTGTTCTACACTGATTCTGTCTAGTTGCCTTATTGTAAACTTGTATGCAATTGATTCAAGACTTTTTATTTGTACTTGTTCGACTATATTTGTACATGCTTGCTTCATTCCGCTGTAACTTGCCGATTGTATTTGTTATGTTGCTTTGTAATCTCTGTTACGGACGTGGGAACTTTGTAAAAGAACACTTGTGCTCAAAGGTATTCTCTGAAATTTTAATAAATAAATCAATAAGAAATTATCCCCCCCCCCCGGGGAAAGCAGTCTCTGGTCCTGGGGATCTGAATCCCGGCAAGTACCTGTTCCTGGCTTCAAGTCTTACAGCCCAAGCAAACAAGACTCCATGATTTCCACTGGCACCTTTTCCTGGCATTCACACAAACATGTGTGTGACAGATTCAAGGTACCAAGAGCAGGAGTCTGGTCAGAGTCCATCTCTTCTCCTTCCAAAATGGCAACTGCAGCATTTCTGTGTAGACTGATAGTTCCCCCTACAGGAACATGAATCCAAGAAGTGAAGTTGCACTCTCAGTGGTGTTGGGCAGTATAGGAGAGAGGGTCTGCAAGTCCCAAACCTGACAAACCTGAAACATTCTGAAAGGTACCTTTGTGGCCTTTCGTGATACAGCACTGCTGTTCTGGAAAACACTTTCATGCAACATTGGCATTTCTGCCCTGGGACCTGTGTGTAAGAGGCTAATAATGGGGCTGTGGGGCCCAGTACATGGCAGGGGCTTGGTACATGATGACATTTCCCAGACCCTGGTGGATCAAACCCTGGGATTCCATCAAAATCCCTCCCTCTGCCACACACAGTGAAAGCCATGTTGCTCATCACATCTGCCCACAGCGCCCCCAACTCTCTTTACTTCCTGTGTCATTCCTTCTATACCCATGCCTGGACGTTACCCATTCAGCACACCCTTCCCCATCTGAGAAAACCCTGAGCATCTTAACCAGTGGCCTCAGAACAGTGTGTAGGTTACACATGTACAGGGATTATCACAAGAGGTTCCAGAGCAATAGTTTTGCAGACCCCACATAGTCCCTCTTTCTTACATGGTGATTCTCACATAGGAGAAAGAAAAAACTGCAAGGTGGGAGACTTATGAGCCAACAAAAACCTTATTGGAGTAATGTTCACAATTACTGAACACTGGCACACACTGGAAAGGCAAATGCATTACAAAAAAAAAAGTTAAAAACTCACATTACAGCCATGTCAGTACTGTGCAACAGTAATGGATGTGACACTCAGACAGCTGGTTCTGATTAATCTATGATACTTATAATATAAAAAAAAATGTGTTCTTGAGTATCTCTCATGAGACATGCTGAAACAGCCTATGTAATGACCCCCCAGGTTTTAGATACAAGGTGTTACCTGGAAGGCCAATAGATAATTACAGGCTAGAAGAGGCCTAAATTAAGCATCTCCTGTTTATCTAGCTTAACTGTAGCTTGCTAGCTGACAGGATAGAAAATATTCATTTTATGACGTTTAGAGGAGGAAAACCAGGTTATGTCACACTGGTGCGAAGTCATAAATGTTCCTTTGATGCCTGTAAAGAGCAGGATACTGCTCATGGATGAAAGAAAATTACAGATTTGATTGGGAAGTCATGTGGGGACATGAATTTTTGCTGATGTCACCTACTAATTTGCCTCCTGACACAAGACATCCTGGGTGTATAATTTTTAATAAACAAAGGAGGAACTGGGTGACATCATGGAGAAGGCAGGCTCAAGACAATGATTTAATTATGCTGTGAGTGACCTGTAGAGACACACATGTTTGGACTCTCTTGACAACAACATCTGTCTATCAGCACTATTAGAAGAGATGCATTAAATATATAAGTCTAATTGTCTGGTGGTAGGAATTTTTTTATCTATTTTTAAGTAAACCTCTACTTTATAGCCTACTTGGTGTGCCTTTGAAATTCTTTTTCTTGACAAGTGAAGCATATATGGATAAAGTTGACACTGTGCAAAAGCTTACTGGTTTACCAACTTGGGAAAAGGTAAGAATTTTTCCTACGGTCTTTCATAGAGTTTTTAAGGGTTCATTTTGTACACCTGGTAAGGTGCTCATAGGCAAAAGATATCTGGCATCCCCCAAAGAGCAGAATTATCTGAGCCTGTACATTGGGTACGTTAGCAAGAGGTTTACAGTTTGACTCCCTCCAGAACTTGAGACCAAAGGTTGATTTGAACCCACAAAACAGACAGGAGGGTTACCCTGTTCTGTTAACTGTTCACAATACTGTGCCTGGAGGTTGGCACTGTGGGAGCAGAGGGCCTGACCTGCTGAGTGGGATTGTGACAGATTGGGTGGCAGCAGTCTGATAATTTTGGTATTACAAGCTTTTATTGTTCAGTGTGTCAGATTGAGACCATCAGCTCACTTGCAAAGAAAGAAAAAGGCAGTTATTTATTTTTAAAAAGGAGACAGAACTATATCACTTGGTGTACAGTCAAGTTCCGACCCATTTTATTTTTTTTTCTAAAGTGCAAGTTTGAGTAGCCGTAGTTAGGGAATAAGATGGTTTCCAACTACAGCAGGCACACTGTAGACTACTTAAAGCAGTTGTGCGGGGACAGAGGAGTCCCATTCGAGGTGAAAGCCAGCAAACAGAACCTCATGGATGCCCTGAAGGCAGCAGATACCCAGAGCATCGAGTCACAGACAGTGACTGAAAAGGACCGAACCTTGAGTGTGGCAGGGCTAGTGGCCAGTGCAGTGTCCAGATACAATGAGGAGGGCAACAGGGCCACTGTCGGTGAAGGGCCACAGCAGCAGGGGAAGGTCACCAGTATCCTGGATCCAGAAGTACTCAGGCTGCAAATCGAGTTGCGCAGAATGGAGCTGGAGTTTCAGAGGGAGAGGGATCATGAACAGTGGGAGGCCGACCCTGAGGAGCATGAGCACCAGTGAGCTGCAGAGGAGAAGAGGAAACAAGAACAGAGGGAGGCAGAGCGAGAACGCCTAGAGGCAGAGCGAGAACAGAGAGACACTGACTGTAAGGAACGTGAGCTCCAGAGACAATACGAACTGGAGAAGCTACGATTCCAACCGCCAGCACCAGAGCAGGTAAATGGCTTGGGTTTAACTGGGACTACAGGACTGGGTTACAAATTGAATTCCAAACTGATAGCCAAATTTAAAGAGGGGGAGGATATGGATGCCTTTTTAAATTCTTTTGAGAAAGTTTGTATTCAGGCTAAAATTCCTAGGGAGTCCTGGAGCTTCCAGCTATCCCCACTACTTACCGAGAAAGCCCGGGATGCATTGGGTCAAATTGACAATGAGGACGGTGATGATTACAGCAAACTTAAAGCTGCTCTGTTAAAGAAATTTGAATTAACTGCTGAATCATACAGAGCTAAATCCTGTAAGCTCAAGAGAAGCCCTGACATGAGCTACGAGGAGCTAGCAACGAAACAATGTCAGTTTTTAAAACATTGGTGGGAAGGAACTGAAGCAAACTCTGTTGATAAAATTGAAAATATGATTTTGTTAGAACAGTTTTTCTGGGCATGCCCAGCAGAGCTGAAAACCTGGCTGGAGGACCAAGAACCCAAAACAGTGCAAGAGGCTGCTGAACTCTCGGACTGCTATGCCAAGAGCAGACCTGCTCTGAGAGCAAATGGGGCTGGTGTGGCAGCGCAGAAAGGGAAAAGCGCATCTTCAGGGCAGCTAAAACCTTACTACCTCCACCAAAACCAGTTAGCTCCAGGTTTCAGAGAAAATATTTTTCTCAGAAAATAAATTAATGTTGGTTGTGTAAAGAAACTGGGCATATTGCCAGACAGTGTCCCAAATGGATGAGCAATAATACGCAAGGTGGTGCTAGGGAGGAAATGGGTTGTTTGTGTGTCCCTGGAAGCATGCCAGTGAACGTGAGGGAACACATGCACCCAGTCATGGTGAATGGTGTACAGATGCAAGGGTTAAGGGACACAGGGGCATTCTTGACCTTGGTAAAGGGGGATCTACTAGAGCCGGGTCAGCATATACCCAATTAATACATCATTGTACATGACTTTACTGGTGAAGAGAAAACATTGCCCCTCGCTAGTGTTCTTCTAGACTGGGGTGAAACAGGTAGAACTGTGCAACAAGTGGCTGTAGCCCAAACCTTAGCAGTGGATGTGATCCTGGGCAACAATCTCAAACAGGAGATGGTGTGTGCAGTTACCCGTAGCCAAGCGGCAAGGGAAAAGTGTAGTTCCCTGAACCCCACAGAGGCCATTGTGGAAACCACTGAGAGGCTGGTTCCCCAGCCTGTGTCTCTAGATGGGGAAATGAATGAAAAGGGGGTAGAAATTTCCCCAGTAGCAGTTAACCATGCAGCTACAAAGGGTTGCTCCGAGGAGAGTGGGGTGACCCACTGTCAGAGGGTTGGGACTGACAGTGATCCTGAGTGCCCTGATGCTAGTGCTAGGGACCCTAGTTTAGTGACTGAAGGGGACCTGTCCCATGCCTTGAGAATGTGTGAGGGGTTTGCAGGTGCTCAGAGAAGTGACCCTAGTCTAGAGAAGCTGAGGGCTTGGGCAGACTCTGATGGGGCACAGGGAGGTGACGGCAGACATAAGGTTTATTGGGAAAATGGACTTACGTATACTCAGACTGTGCAGACAGAGGGAGGGATGATAGGCAGGCAGCTTGTCGTTCCCCAGAGGTATCATGAGCAGTTGCTCAAGATTGCGCATGATATTCCCTTGTCTGATCATCTGGGAAATGTGTGCACTATGCAGCGGTTGGCCCAGAATTTTTATTGACCTAACTTCACCCAGCAGGTGAAGGAGTATTGCAGTTCTTGTCACCTGTGCCAAGAAATAGGGAAGGCTGTCAAGAAAACCCAAGCAGCCCTGATTCCACTGCCCATAGTGGAGGAGCCATTCCAGAGGGTGGGAATGGATATTGTGGGGCCTTTAAATACCCCCAGCTCCTCAGGGAAGAGATTCATCCTGATTGTGGTGGATTATGCCACAAGGTACCCAGAGGCAGTCACCCTATCCTCACTGAGGACATACAAAGTGGCAGATGCCTTACTTGGGATTTTCTCCCATGTTGAGTTTCCGCAGAAGGTTATCACTGATCGAGGAGGTTCCTTCATGTCGGATCTGATGAAATGTTTATGGGAGAAGTGTGGGGTGGTGCAGAGATGCATGACACTGTATCGCCCACAAGTCAATGGGCTTGTGGAAAGATTCAATGGTACCCTGAAGTCAATGCTCTGGGCATTTGCTGAACAGCATGGGAGGGACTGGGAGAAATACCTTCCCCACCTGTTGTTTGCATACAGGGAGGTGCCCCAAGAGTTGACAGGATTTTCCCCCTTTGAACTCTTATATGGACACCAGGTATGTGGGTCCCTAGACTTGATCCGAGAGGACTGGGAAGGCAAGCACACCACCCAGGGAACTCCCATAGTGGATTATGTCCTTAGGGTTAGGGAAAGGCTGAAGGAGCTTATGGGGACAGCCCAGAGCAACCTAGCAGCTGGCCAACAGAAACAAAAAGTGTGGTACAACCGCAGATCCAGAACTCGCTCATATATGGTGAGTCAGAAAGTCATGGTCCTTATTCCGGTCCGGAAAGACAAGCTGCAGGCTGCGTGGGCAGGACCGTACAAAGTGGTTAGGAAGGTAAATGATGTGAACTATATTATAGAGTTACCTGACTGAAGACAGACAGAAAGGATGTACCATGTCAACATGATGAAGAGATATGTAAATAGGGCTGACATGGTGTTTGCAGTGTGTAGTCTTGGGGAGCGGATGGATGAAGTAGACCCCCTTCTGGACTTGCTGGAAGAAAGTAAGCAGGAGTCCTCTGTGGGGGCAGTTAAATTGTCTCCCCAGCTGACCCAGAACAAGATCCAGGAAGTAAGGGAGGTTTTAGCAGACTTTGACCAATTGTTTAGTGCCAAGCCTGGACCAACCCCCTTAGCGACTCATGATGTGGAGACAGGGACACAGATGCCCATACGGCAGACAGCATATCGGGTGTTAGAGTCTGTCCAAAAGGACATTAGGAGGGAAGTGGAAGAGATGCTGGATTTAGGGGTAATCCAGAGATCCCACAGCCCCTGGGCCTCACCCTTAGTCCTGGTGCCTAAGCCAGATGGCTCTACTCATTTCTGTGTGGACTATCATAGACTGAATGTAGTCATGAAGTCAGACGCCCACCCGATGCCCTGGACGGATGAACTCCTGGACAAGTTGGGAGGGGCGACCTATCTTATGACCATTGACCTGACTAAGGGGTATTGGCAGGTAGAGTTAATGGACAAAGCTAGGGAGAGGTCAGCCTTCATCACTCCGATAGGCTTATTTGAATTCAAAGTAATGCCTTTCGGAATGAAGAATGTCCCAGCCACTTTCCAAAGATTGGTGAATCAGGTGTTAAGTGGTGCTGAGGAGTACGCCGTGGCATACCTGGATGACACTGCCATCTTTAGTGCCAGCTGGGAGGAACACCTTTCCCACCTTAGGGAAGTGCTGGGCAGGATACAGAGGGCCGGGCTCACTGTCAAAGCCGGGAAGTGCCAGGTGGCCTTGGGAGAAGTGGCATACCTCGGGCATGTGGTAGGCCAAGGACAGCTCCATCCTAACCAAATAAAAAGAGAGGTAATCCAGGCATGGCCCAGACTAGAAATGCAGAAGCAGGTCAGGAATTTTCTTGGAATAGCAGGGTACTATAGAACATTTGTACCCAATTACAGTGCCCTGGCTGCTCCCCTATCTGACCTGGCAAAGAAAAGAATGCCAAAGAAAATTACCTGGGACCCAGCCTGTGAGAAAGCCTTTACCAGATTGAAGGAGGCACTGTGCAGTGCTCCTGTTTTGACAAGTCCTGACTATAGCAGACTCTTTATAGTTCAGACTGATGCCTCAGACAAGGGTATTGGGGCAGTACTGAGTCATACATCCAGCCAAGGGAGAGATCACCAATAGCATACCTGAGTAAAAAGTTACTTCCCAGGGAGCAGGCATACTCTACCACAGAAAAGGAGTGCCTTGACATAGTGTGGTCCCTAAAAAAGTTAGAGCCATACTTTTACGGGCAACATTTTGTGGTACAGACTGACCACAACCCCCTGGTTTGGCTGACGCAAATGGGAAAGATGAATGGTAGATTGCTAAGATGGAGTCTTGCTTTGCAAGGGTATGACATGACCATTCAACATGGGGCTGGAGCCAAAAATCATAACTCAGATGGTTTGCCTCGTGTCTATGAGGAGTGAACTGATTTGGGAAGCTCATCCCATGCAGGGGATAGAGCCCCCAAATTCAGTCTAGGTGGGGAGGAATTGTGACACTCACAGCTGGTTCTGATTACTCTATGATTTTTGTAATATAAAAAAAATGTGTTATTGAGTGTCTCTCATGAGACATGATGAAACAGCCTGTGGAATGACACCCCTTCCCCAGGTTTTAGGTACAAGGTGTTACCTGGAAGGCCAAGAGATACATATAGGCTAGAAGAGGCCTAAATTAAGCATGTCCTGTTTATCTAGCTTAATTGTAGCTTGCCAGCTGACAGGATAGAAAATATCCATTTTATGACGTTTAGAGGAGGAAAACCAAGTTATGTCACACTGGTGCAAAGTCATAAATGTTCCTTTGATGCCTGTAAAGAGCAGGATACTGCTCATGAATGAAAGAAAGACTTCGGAAAATTACAGACTTGATTGGGAAGTCATGTGGGGACATGAATTTTTGCTGATGTCACCTATTAATGTACCTCCTGACACAAGACATCCTGGGTGTATAATTTTTAATAAACAAAGGAGGAGCTGGGTGACACCATGGAGAAGGCAGGCTCAAGGCAGTGTTTTAATTATGCTGTGAGTGACCTGTAGAGACACACATGTTTGGACTCTCTTGACAACAACATCTGTCTGTCAGCACTATTAGAAGAGATACATTAGATATATAAGTCTAATTGTCTGGTGGTAGGAATTTTGCACTTTTTTTAACCCTTGTTCTTTTAAATGATTGTATGTTTTTGAGATATATGGTTCTGTATTTACATTTTACATTTTTTTATCTATTTTTAAGTAAACCTTTACTTTAGAGCCTACTTGGTGTGCCTTTGAAATTCTTTTTTTTGACAAGTGAAGCATATATGGTTAAAGTTGACACTGTGCAAAAGCTTACTGGTTTACCACCTTGAGAAAAGGTAAGAATTTTTCCTACGGTCTTTCATAGAGTCTTTAAGGGTTCATTTTGTACACCTGATTAGGTGCCCATAGGCAACAGATATCTGGCATCCCCCGAAGAGCAGAATTATCTGAGTCCGTACGTTGGTTACGCTAGCAAAAGGTTCACAGTTTGAATCCCTCCAGAACTTGAGACCAAAGGTTGATTCAAGCCCTCAAAACAGACAGGAGGGTTACCCTGTTCTGTTAACTGTTCACAATACTGCACTCAGAGGTTGGCACTGTGGGAGCAGAGGGCCTGATCTGCTGAGTGGGGTTGTGACAATGGGAACCAAAAGAAAGCAGAAGAGCGTAAAACAGAACAAGCATTTGCCAGTGCTGAATGTTTGCTTTCAGTGTGATAGCGCTTTAAAGAGAAAATAAACTATATGTAATTTAAATCAACTATTTCTGGGGTTTTCTGTTCATTATTGACATGCAGTAAACATGTAATGCTATTACATGGGAACAAGATTTACCTATGCCGAATCGACAACATCATTGTCAAAGTTCAACGTAGCGAGATACCCAGTCTTGACAGGTGAAATTTCGCCTGTCCGACATTGGAGTGTTTCTCTCCGGGGGCTGCACCCCCAATACCCCATGCGGGGGACTGTGCCCCCCGCCCCCCCTTCTAAAGATTATCAACTCTAAGTTGGAGTTGATTTGAAGAGGGGGCAACACATGGCAAAAGGGCAAAATTTCACCCTCAGGTCCCCCACAGTGACAATTTCAAAACCTGTTGAAATTGTCGCTGTTGGGGATTTCACCATAAAAGTTTTGTTGTTCGGTCTGCACACTGGAGAACAATGCATGGGCAACCACAAACAATGAAACTGCATTTCCATCTTTCTCAAGAGGTCCATGATGTCATCTCAGCCCCAAGATGGAAACACAAGCCAAATTGGGTATGCTTGCCCATGTTTTATTTTTTTTATAGCACATAGAGAATACTGGATGGGCAAGTATGCACAACCAGTGTGTTCTGCCACAGAGGGTTTCTGATTCCCTCAGATCTTGAGAGCGAAGCTTGAGAGGTCCATGGGAATCAGAAACCTGAGGTGACAGAACACACTGGTTATGCATAAAGTTGCTCATCCTGTATTTTTTATAGTGTATAGTATTATGTGAAATGTGTGCGTTGTGGTTTTTTTCTTTTTCACAATGAATCTGACTTGTGAAGTCTCTAGATGTTCTACATTGCTGTTCTACCACAGAATTGGATAGAGGAAAGCAGCTATGTGGCAGTATTCCAAGCTGTTCTGCTGCAATAGTGTCACCACTACTTTGTGGTGATTTGCATATACATTCCATGATGCTTTGTATTATTGGGGTATGTGCGATTTTGTAGTTCTTTGAAACGTGGCTTCCTGGCCAATGCCCTTAGGGGTAACCCTTGCCTCAGTGCTTGTGCACTAAGGTTCTTTGTCTTTTAGCTTACATATAGGGTAGTGTATGGGTATGGGTAACCATACACTACAAGGCCATTCTTCCACCGAGTGGATACAATACCGACTGATGACCTCAAGAGCAAAGCTCGAGAGGTCCCCAAGTTGGCATTGTATCCATGAGGTGAAAGAATAGTCAAGTAGTGTATCGGTAACCATACACTGTTCTATATAGTGTATGCTGACTGCAAAATTTAAAAAAAATTAACGTTTCCATATTTTACATCCGCTCTGCTGACTGCCCTTGACTAACAATTTCCGCTGTCCAGCACATGCACGTGCTACTCTCACACAGCAAGGGATGAATCATAACATCTGATGGAGTCCCTTGTATTATGATGTCCTCACTAACGCAGAATGAAAAGTCGTTCTGCGTTAGTGAGGATATCACTACTGCAGCAGAATGACTTTTTGAGGTGTATAGATTTCCATACACAACCGCATTCCACCATACACTATAACATAATGATGTCACTACTGCAGCAGAACAAGCATATTCCAGGCATGGAATTCCATGCATAACAACATTCTACTATACACTATGTGGTTCTACTGTATGTCAAAAGTGAACTTTTTGGTTTAAATACCATAGTAATTGAAACCCATTCATGCACCTCCCACCTAGCTTTCATCCCCATAGTTAGCAACTATATTAAGGATACATTATGTGGACGGGGGCTTTACAGGAGATAACCATACACAGCAATTTTTATGTGACCTTTGAACTGTACACAACAACTGGTCGTGACTTTTGAACTGTGCACAGCAACTTTTGCCCATACACAGCTAGGATTTAACCATATACTATATTTGCATTCTGCATGTTGTTTTGCCACTTTTTTTTAACTTCAAATGTATTTTCAGGATTATAACACATATAACACCTTCCAAAGCATGAAATATGGGAAAATAACACATACCACAAGTTAGTCAGTGAACTGAACAGCAATTTTGCTACTGATACCTCTCTATCATTTTTAGTTTTCGAGACATTACAATTTCTTTGTTCGCCTCGTCAGAAACTCTGAGAATCATGTACAGTGGCTCTTCTTCACTTTCTTTTTGCCAATGTTAGCAAAGTCAGTCAATGACGTCCAAAGGTTTATCCTTCCTCATCTCATTTTGTTGTAATAGGTCACCTTGCTAGAGTGAGAACCTTTATCCTTCCCCATCCCATGAAAATATGTAACCATGGTTCTGTTTTACCCCCGTATCACCATATACATTGTGGATAAATTTATAATTCCCAATTCTACACCCTCCCAATTCAATTCCAGTAAGCAAGCAACAAGACCTAATAGGATATGTGGTATTTGTGTATACCAGCATGCTCTGGGAGGCAGCGAGTCCTGATGCTACAGTTGGAGAACCTCACAGCCCCTATAAAAGATGATATCCAAAAATACCCCATGACTTGGAGGGTTTTATTGCAATATGAAAATGGTATGGCTTACCAATTCAAATTATTATTTAAAAAATAAATATGTAAAAAAATAAAAGCATTAAAAATAAATGTTTAACGTAAAATAGTTCTTCTGAGATTGAGGCACCACCAAAAGGCGTTCTATTACTGTCAAAGAATAACATGTACGGAAAGTATGAACTGATTTTGCATCTAAAAAGTAAACTTTTTTATTTTTACTTTGATTAGCAGGTGTTCCTGGGGAGAATGTCTTGAGATCTGCTCCTTACACCTGCTGCCAGTACATAGTGGTACTCCCAGGGACAGCAGTATCTTGAGGTTAGCTCTTCTCACCTGCTACCAGACTGTGGTTGTTTTCTCCAAAGAGTATTTCAAGTCATGATCCTCCCACAGCCTGTGGTATTTTTCCCATGGAGAATATGTAAAAATTCCACCTCCTTCCAGTATGCATTGGTATTCTCAAAGAGAGAATCCCAAGTCCTGCTCATTCAAAAGTCTGTGTATGAGTTTCCAAGGAGAATATCATTAGGCTTGCTCTGCTCACTTCTTTCCAGCATGCAGTGGGATTCCCAGATTGAGAATCTCAGGGTCTGCTGCTCCCCAATCCCATGCTGGTGTTTCCAATGAGATTATATTGAGGTTGGCTTATCTGACCTACTGCCAACCTGCAGTGGTGTTTCCAGGGAGAATATTTGAATCCTGCTTCTCCCACAGCCCACAGTGTTGTTTTCAGGGTGAGTATCTCACTGCCTGCTCCTTCCACTTGAATTCAGCCCACAGTGGTATTCCCCAGGGAGAGTACCTCATCACTGACTCCTCCCACCTGCTGTCAACCTGTAGTGGTGGTTTTTTTTTTTGTTTTTTTTTTTTGTGGGGTTTGAAGAACTGACAGTAGGGTAGGGAACCAGACAGCTATTGATGTTAGTGACCTGAGAGCCAGTATTGTGTCTAACAGGGAAGGTGTAGAGTTGGAAGTGGTGTTGGTTACCAGAATACATGCATTATTTCTGTTGGGGGTTAAAGCAGAGGTGTTATGCACCCAATTGCAAGTTTTGTCAGTGTTCTGGGAGAATAAGGGATACCAGCAAAGGCTGGACATCCTAATGCCAATGTTGTTACCGTATTTTCTGGTGGTGATTGGTACTTGCAATGGGGTCACAAACGTGATGCAATCTGTTGTTGTTTTGGTGGTGTGGATGAGGGACATGCAGACAGCTATTGTTAGTGACAAGGGTGGGGTGGGGATTACTTGATAGTGAGTATTGTAACTAACAGGGAGGAGGAGAATTGGAAGTTAGGTTTGTAATGTGACTGCACGTGGGGGATTGAAGCACAGCTGCCAATGTTGCTGCTGTCCTTGCCACGGCTTCTCCCCACATCAAGGACAGCGACACCACTAGATATCAAGTGCATAGCCATGCTGGCAGTAACTTCCCACTACTCTGTCAATAACACTGGCAGTCAGTTGCTGAACCCCAGTACTTGTTCTCACATCCTACCAACAACAATATGTAGTCAGCAACTCAACCCATCTCCAGCAACCACTCAAAAGCTACACTTTCATGCATCTGCTCAACCTTGCTGATCATACCCACATCCTGCAACCCCCATTGGCAGCCACAAAGTTGGCAGTAGGGTAATCAACCCATCCACCAGTACACTCACACACACCACTACCACCACCACAATAATTTAGGTCAAGTTTGCGCATCCAATGTGAGTACGAACAACCACCAATCTTACAACACTGGCATTCAGGTGTCCAGCACCCCCCTTTGCTGATATCCCCCTGTCCCACAAAAACACCGACACTACCAGTTATCGCTGCTCGAACACTCCCCTACAAAAATAATGTATACATTCTGATGACCAGCCACACTTCCACTTTTCCACCACCACTGTTAGTGACAATACTGGTCATTGGTAACCTCCCCCAACACTAAAATCAATAGCTGTGTGGTTCCCTACTCACTTGCCAATTATCCAAACCCCAGTGAAAATAACACCACCACAGGCTGCTAGTAGGTGAGAGAAGCTGGCCTTAAATTATTCTCCCCAGGAACACCACTGAGAGCTGGATGAAGGTGAAAGGAGCAGAGCTTGAGATATATACCCAGAAAACACCATTGTGGGCTATGGGAGGAGCAGGCCTTCAAATACATTCCCTGGGAACACCATTGATGGTTGGCAGGAGGTGAGATGAGCAAGCCTCTAGTCTCCCACTGCATGCTGCAAAGAGGTGAGAGGAGCAAGCCTCGTGATAGTCTCTCTGGAAACACATCTGCAGGCTTTTACATGAGCAAGACTTGAGGTAATCTCCTTGAGAATGTTATACAATACTTGCAGGAGTTGGATATTTCATTATATTTTCCCCGGTTGTGGGAGGATCAGGACTTAAGATATTCTTACCAAGAAAGCAACCACTGTCTGGTAGCAGGTAGGAAGAGCAGGCCTCAAGATACTGTTTCTGGCAGCATCACTACCTATTGGCAACAGGTAGAATGAGCAAAACTCAAGAAACTCTGAACACCCAGTAATAAAAATAAAATTAAAAAAGTTAACATTTTTATATGAAAAAGCTGCTCACACTTTCTCTACATATTAGGTTTCAACAGTAATATAGAGTCCTCTGGTGGCACCTGAATCTCAGAAGAACTATGATAAAATAAACATTTCTTTTAAATTATTTTTGTTTATTATTTTAAAGTTGTTTGAAATACCGATCTGAAATGGGAAGCCAGGCCATTTTCTTATTGCACTAAAACCCTCCAGGTAGGGGGATATGCTTGGATACCACGCTTCCAGGGACTGTAAGGTTCTCCACCTGTGGCATCAGGACTCACTACCTCCCAGGTTATTCTGGTGTCCACAAAATACCACATACTCTGTTGGGTCTTGTTGCTTGCTTATTGGCATTGAATTGAATTGCAGGGGTGTAGAACTGGGAACCATAAACCTATCCACAAAGTACAGTATTTGATGATACAGTGGGTACTACAGAACAACTGTTACATATTTTGGATGGGAAGAGGTATGAGAAAGATTCTCGCTCTAACAAGGTGACTTATTACAATAAAATGAGATGAGAAAGGATGAACTTTTAGACACTATTGACTGTCTTTTCTAGTATTGCCAAAAAGAAAGTGAATAAATAAGATTACACATGCATACAGAACATTGTGTCAAGCCACTATGCATGATACTCAGAGGTTCCGAAAAGCTGAACAAACAAATAAACAGACAAACAAACAAACTGTAATATCTCAAAAACTAAAAATGATAGAGACGAAGTATCAGCGGGTACAAAGTTCCTCAGTTCACTGGTAGTATGTGTTGTTTCACCATATTTCATACTTTTGAAAGTGTTATGAGTGTTACAATCCTAAAAATGCACTTGAAATTTAAAACTAAAATCAATTAATTTGAAGTTCCTGTCAAACAAATTATGATTGCTTCTAAACAGTGTCTATTATAAAATAATTATCAATATAAAAATGTTTTTCAAAATCCTAGCTACAAGAAGAGGTATTGGCCATATGTACAGTATACCATAGGTTCTAGGACGCTACAGTGTCAACTTGTTCCTGACACGACTCTGCAGCGATGGATTTATGTCGACTACAATTTGCGGTTAACATAAATCCATCAGAGAAACAGTTGCTGTTTATCGGGGGCCTTCGCTCCCCAAACCTTGCATACATGGGGCTCTGCCCCTGTACCCCCCCCCCAGACTTAGGATAATCAACTCCAAGGCAGAGTTGATTCAGGGAGGGGGTGCAGGACCGGGGTAAAGAGTGCCCGGGTCCCAGGCGGACTTCACAGCAAACTGTTGATGTTGTTGGCATTGAGGTGTTCACTGTAAAAGTTTTGCTGTGTGATCGGCACACAATAAACTTTGCTAGTTCTACACCATGTATTATTACAGGAGATTCAGAAGTAAAAAATAATAATTATCACATTTGCAAAAAAAAAGTTTGTGTATACCAAGTGCTATCACATTGTGTAGAACTAGTATCTTTTATCATAGACATACAACAAATATCCAGTTTTGTTACTGAGACCTTTGTAAACGATTTGCATATTGATCATTATTCCATAAACCATATGGTTTCTAAGCAATGAGGATCTGTTTGACAGGAACTAAAAATATATTTTTTAAATGCTGTGTCCATTTTCAGGAATGCAACAGATATAACACCTTCACCTTATTGCAAAGCATGGAAAATGGTGAAACAATACATTCCTTCAGTTAGCCAGTGAACAGAGGAACACTTTTGCTGCTGATACTTTTTCTTTATCATTTTTAGCTTTTGAGATTTTACAGTTTGTTTATAATATCCATTTAAACTGAACAGAATGTCCATGAAAATCAGAATTTTCAGCAGAACATCATTGGCAGCCAAAGTGTTAAAGAGATGCTCTCCAGACTCCAGTCTGTAATTAGGGCAAACCACTAACAGTGGGGGAAAAAACACACAAAAGGCGAGACTTGACACCTGATGTCCATCTTCAGTACCCAAGGATGATGCTGTTAGCTGGCTATTAGGAGGAATCCTAGTGGAACTGGTGGGGCTATATCCTTCGAACTACACAAAGCTTACACCAACCAGCCAGCTCAGCACTGTCATCAAAAACCTCAGCACTGGTTTTTGAGAGCAAGCTTCCTGCATTTCTACATCCATTGGCATATATAGGCTGGTCAGGATTCAATAGAAATTGGTAACAATCAATAAACGTTGATTTCATAACAAATCCTGAAACCAATCAAAAAAATTTACATCGGTTTTGATCATTTTTCTTTTTTTTACCTGGGACATGAACCCCGCTACCCCCAACATAATCATATATTGCTGTAATAACTGACAGCTGCACTGACATTTCTACCAGACAGCTGTCTGTCATTTACAGAATATCTTGTTTATCACAGGCTGTAATTTACATCATTACACTGCCACAGTAGTGTTTTGGTTAGCAGTGTTTGTGTCCCAGTTCATGAAAAAAGTTAGAAGAACCTGAGTCTCTGATAATTACAAGTGATTGTGAGGGTGAGCATTCTTCAAAGAAAAATGTGCGTTCCAGGTTGTTTGATAATTAGATAATAATCTCTCTGCTACAGGTGCCTGCTCTGGCATTAGTAGAACTGTAGCTCCAGATACTTAGAGGGGGAGCACATAATTACAAGTGATTGTCAAGGGGAGCATTCCTCATAGCACAATGCAATTGCCAGATCATGTGATAATCACACAATAGTTAGATTAAGCATAAATGCAGTAAATTTATGTGTGGGTGTGTGGGGGGGGTGCAATAGCCCTCAGTAGCCACTGTCACATTTGAACATTAACATATTCAAATACATGTAAAGCCCCAATGGTTTTTTTAATTGCTATTGCTGTGCACTGCTGTGCATTACCATGTACTGCTAATTTGCTTGTGTTTTTATGCATATTTAACATTGGCATTCATATTTAACACTGGCATTATCCGGATGTTAACATGTGCTTTTAACTTTTTATACATCTAAATAAATCAAAAAAATTGATTAAAAACTCAGAATTTCACACAACTGTGACAGTGTGCAATGAATAAAATTGGGACAAAGGCTTAAAAATGAAAATCTATTTTTTCTCTCAAAAACATTTTAAAAAATGGCCTGGTGGCACTAAGGGTTGAGGCGCAGGATGCCACATCATGCACCACGCTGATGACCTGAGTTCAGAAGTAAGCTCGAGACACCTGGGGTTGGCTGAGGGAGGGATGAGGATGATTGTAGCGGCCGCTGAGCTGTTTTCATCTCCCAGATTGTGGAGGTACATTTCCTTGCTCTCAGCTGACACCCGGTGGAGGCCAGGTGTCAGAGCAGAGTTGAGGACTGACGTAATGTAGGGGAGGGTGGAAGGAGCACTCAGCTTCTGGTAGCATGTGCACGCCTCGATGGGCCTGTGCTCACTGCATCTGCCATTGCTCTGGGAGGGTGGGGAGAAAACTAGAAACACCATGTCTCCCCGTGGCTGTGTGTGATGGCCCCCCTCCATTCTTGGGCCCTGCTCCTTGTGGAGCCCCATCAGCACGATGCTGGGGGAGAGGCAGATGGGGACGGGGATGGTGGGGGGCCTGATGGCAGGAGTAGGTGGCCACAAGTAGCAAACAGCTCTATACAAGAAAGAAAAGAAGAAAAAATAAAATATAAAAAAATAAAAAGCAAATCCTGCCATGCCTACATATTTTTTTTTTTGCAGATAACTTTATTTTTCAAATAACAGGATTTAACATAAGCACATAAGAAAATCACAAAACAAAATTCCATCATGACTAGGCAAACATAAACCTATTCATATTACACTAAACATAAATAACATAAGGAAATATGCTAAAAATAAAAAAAACTCCCACCCAGCAGCAGCCCCTTCTACCATAGCTCAATCAAACCTATAACAGATATTATGACAGTTATTATATAGAGAAATTAGACCCTTGTAAAGACCCATGTAAAAAGTTCCAGTACAGATTCATGGTACAACCTTTAACCATTCCCACATCAAATGTTGTGAAAAGGAGGGAGAGAAGAAAAAGGGGACCTAAAAAAACACTGAAGAAAGAAAATACTGAAGGATAGTATGCCCCCCCATACAAACATAGTGATATAACTATCACCTTAACAGAAAACCACCTAACAAAATAATCTATATATGAGGGGTCCTAAACCTTGACAGGAGTAAAGGAAAAAGGGAGCGGTGGGAGCTAGTTCAATAACCAAATTTATCCTTGAGGATTGAGAAAAGTTCACCCCAGCATTCCTGGAACTTCTCACCAGAGTGGGAGGACCAGGCTACACATCTTTCTGCATTTAAAGCAGTAAGAAATTCCACCCACCATTCTCTAAAGGAAGGTTCCCATTCCTCCTTCCAATGTCTAAGTATTACTAACTTGGTGACCAAAGCCACCAGTGCTAACTGCACTTTTTGAAAGTAGGTAGGAACCGATGAGTACATACCTAAAAGACAAGTGTCCTCATCAAAATACAGGGCAATTTTAAAGTAAGATGCCACCCTCCTTTAGACCGTGTCCCAGAATTTGGCTATTCTGGGGCATGACCACAATTTGTGATGTAATATAGCAAATTCATAGCCATATTCTTTACATTCTGCAGAGGGCAGCCTCCCTATCCGGTATAATTTGGTAGGTGTAAAATATAAATTGTGAAGAATATTGAACTGAATGTTCCTTAATTGATCTTGCTTAATTAGAAGATAATTATCAGTCCAGATCGTTTCCCATATTTTATCTGGGAAATCTTTATTATAATTATTTTTCCAATAATAAGCTATGGGGAAAAACTTTAACACAACATGCCATTTAATTCCCTTATACAATTTGGCTATTGCTTTCCAATCCTTAGTGTCCAGAGGTTATTTAAAACTTCCCCCGCATTGTCCGACCAAGGAGGTTTAACCAGAAAATGTTTAATACACTGACGTACTTGTAATAACTGAAACCGACTTTTCAAGAGCACTTTGAACTTAATTTGCAGATTAGAAATAGATAGGACCAAATTCCCCGAGGTAAAGTCTGATAAGCATAACTCATTGTGAGATCCACCAAAAAAGGTTTTAACTGTTTTCTTATCTATTTTTAAATTTGGATTATTAAACAAAGGTTGTTTCAGATCTTTTGTAGTAAGGATCTGAAGCAAAGAACGTAATTGTTTTAAAGCTCTCAAATCCCAGCCAAGAGGAGAGACTCTGAGTTTTAGTGGAATATTTGGCCATGGATTAAACAACAGAGCCCTCAGGACCATATTACAAGAACAAGCCTGTTGGTTATCCAAGAGCAACCAGGAGGGGCACTCCAAAATACTGGCTGTAGACGTAAACTAGTGTAAAAATCTATTAGCATGAATTGCCAGATAATAAACATAAAAATCTGGTAATTGTAGTCCCCCCCCATTGCCCTAGGGTGGGTGAGTTTCCTATAGGCCCTATGCGGGGCCTCCCCTTCCATAAAAAATCTGAACATATTCTCTGAGGTGACAAAAAAAAGGATTTACGGAGGTAAATATTGAGATTGTTAAGGGGGTATAAAAATCTGGGTAAAATTGACATTTTCAGGACATTAGACCTCCCCCAGAAGGATAACGGAAAACTATTCCATCTAGTCAGATCTTCTTTAGTTGTTTTTATCAATGGGTCTAAATTAAGTTCCTTAAGTCTAGAAGTATCTTTTGAAATTTTGATACCCAGGTAAGTTAGGTACTCTTTCTCCCATTGGAGGCCCATACTTTCAATTAGATCTCTCGTGAGAAAAGAAGTTAAGGAATATACCATAGTTTTATTTTTATTGAGTTTATAACCTGAGAACTCACTAAATTGAGAAATAATTTGGAGGGCACAGGGGAGGGACTGCCTGCAGCTCGAGATATGAAAAAGTAAATCATCAGTGAACAGGGATAATTTAAATTCCAAATGTTCTAACCGTATACCTCTTATCCCCTGTTCTAAATTAAGAACTCTAGCTAAGGGCTCTATATACAAATTGAACAAATGGGGGAAAGAGGGCATCCCTGTCGCATACCTCGACAAAGTGGGAAGGAGTCTGAAATATGATTATTGCACTGCAATCTTGCTGATGGATAGTGATACAAAACTCAAATTTGATCTACAAATGACTGTGGAATACCAAATTTTGAAAGGACCTCAGGTTTCAATGTTTTTATTGTTCAGCAATCAAGCCTTTACAACATACTAAGCACATAAAATTATATACAAAAAAAGAGAAGAAAAAAAATATTAAATCTAATATTACATTTAAAATTTTAACACATAAAAATCCATGAACAAATTAATTGTCATAGGCAGAGAGACGTTTTTCTTTGTGTTTCAACACCTGATAAAAAAAAACTTGAAACCATCTTAGCCTCCTCCAATGTCTGAGGGTGAAGTAGTATGAATAAAATATCATATTTTGCATTCACATATTTAATAAGAAAATCATTTAACAGATTAAACCGTGGGATTTTATATAAAGGGCACTGTACCGTAATATGATAAAGATCTTCTTGAAAACCCTTATTACATCTGCAAAACTCCATACCTGAATTTGGTGGAGTCATCTTATTAAAAAAACCATATTTAGAACAGATGATTCCCAGTCTTGCCCAAGTAATCATTTTTCTTTCTAACAGGGCCAGCCCAAGAGTAAGATATTTCTCTATAAATACATCAATTTTATTTTGAGCTAACCATCTGGCCTGATGTTGAGCTCTGAGGAGCTCCATTTGCTTATCATAGGCAAGCCTAAGTATTTTCTTTTTGACATACTCCTTAAACACATAAGACATTGATATTGATTTCTCCCAATCTGTCCAAAGATGAAGCATATTAACACTGCCCAAAATATGCTGAATATTTTTGACCCAAGGAGACCTAAAATTCTGTTTGTGCCAAGATAATTTTTTCTCTAAGGCATAGCAGAGGCATAATATTAGTCTGTTGATTAATAATTTTGATCCAGTAACTCGTGAGACGTATATCAATTATTGTAACAATAGGTACTCTACCCAATTCAGCCCAAGCTACAACATTAGAAGTGGCAAGTGGAACCTGCAATAAAGATTTATAGTAGAGAGAAAGTGGGATCTCCAACCATGAAGGGACATTATTGTTCCAGACCTCTGTGCCGTACAAAAGAATAGGATTAATTTTGGCCTCGCCAGCTATCAATGCCGGCGAGACCAAATATCCTGCATATTTCCTGGCAAAACTTAAGAGAGCCCTAACAATCAGTTTTGCCCTTATCACGTGTCCTCTCCAATGCTCTATCCAATTTCCATTTGAAGCAAACTTCACCCCCAAATATATATAAGAGGATACCACTTCAATAAGTTTGTTATTTAAATAAATCCTTGGTTTAATTTGATGTCCCTGTAAGGGTGCAAAAATCAGCAGCTTAGTTTTTTTCATATTTATTAATAAGTCCAAATGTTTACATTTGGAGCAAAATTGATTTATTTTATTTTGTAAACCTCGAGTAGATAAAGCAAAAATAATCAGATCATCTGCATAGGCCAGACAATGTACTGGGATATTCTTAATTTTTGGGGAATCAAGAATATCTATATCTTTATAAGTCAGAAGGGCATCAATATACAAATTAAAAAGAAGGGGGGCCAAAGGACATCCCTGTTTAACTCCCGAAGTTGTACTGAAATAGTCAGAAATGTTGCCCTTATTATCATATCTAATAGCTGATGTTGTGTGAGAATATAACCTAATAATGGGGCTAATAAATTTAATGGTACGCATCTATTTAATAATATCTCCCATAACTTGGCTCTATTAACCGAGTCAAATGCTGCAGAAAAGTCTACAAACACAGCATACAGCTTCATTTTACGAAATGATCTGTATTTTTCTATCAGATGGGCTAAGATGTAAATATTATCTATCGTAGAACAATCCTTAAGAAAACCTGCTTGAAACATCGATAAAGGGGAGTTTGCAGTTATCCAATCTTGTAATTTATGTAATATTATTTTAGCAAAGATTTTTCCACTAATGTCAATAAGACTGATTGGGCGATAATTAGATGGAAAATGAAGTTGGCCCTTTTTATGGATTGGAACTATTATATTTCTTGTCCAAGATAATGGGATAAATCTCTTTAAACAGATACTGAAAAATTAGTAAAAAAAGTACCCAATAATTTAAGTCCTTGTAAATTTCTCCGGTATCAAATCGGGTCCAGGTGCTTTATTATTTGATAAATTCACAATGGCTTCTTCCACCTCTCCAAATGAAAACACTAACGATGTATATTCCCCTCAATGTTAAAATTTTCTATCACATCATCATCGTTGGTAGAATGTCTATTAAATAGTAGACTATAATAAGATATCCAAGTTTCCTTGGGATATATATATATATATATATATATATATATATATATATATAGGAGGTCTAGAATTCTGATCAGCTGTCCCTTGGACACCAAAGCCAAAAAAAGCTTAATATCACCCTCCTTAGACGAGGCATACTGATGAGTCCTGGTAGGACGAAATACATGTCTATGTCTTCTGTTAGCACCCTTTGCAAACTGTGTGAGAGGCCTTTCGGCACCGTGCAATTCTGCTTAAAGTTGGACCAGCATAACATTCTGTGGTGATTTGCATATGCAGCCCATGATGCTTTGCATTGTGGGGGCATGTGTGATTTTGTATTTTCTTGAAACTTGGCTTCCCAGCCAAATGCCCTTTGGGGTAACCCTTGCCTCAGTCTTTGAGCACATAGGTTCTTTGTCTCCTTAATAACTCGATACATAACACCTCACTGTTTTTCAGTAAATTCTCTTTTTTTCTGATGGAGAAATTCCTTGTACTCCCTTTGCATTTTATTTAAATTTATAATTGCCATCTTACTCGGATTTTTTTTTTGTCTGCCTGATGGCCCTCATCAAATTTCTTTTCTCTCTCTTACAATACCCATCAAACCAGGATGCTAACTGGGGCTTAACACTATTATCTGAGTAAATCAGTGTCTTAATCTGTTGATACCCTATGTTTAATAATTCACTGATCCTTTCACCTTTGGAGCTATTATGTACCTGCTGAAATAACTCAACAAAAATAGAAGAGTATAAAAGGTTCCAAACTCCTTGCATCGACTCATTATTCAATCTTAACCTTTTTTTCCCAGTAATCTCAATATCCGCCAAGGGCTTATTGGGGGGAGGAATAACACTATCAGAACAATAAAATCCAGCAAAATTGCTGCATGATCGCTTTCTGTTCTCATAGCCACATATAATCTCCTACAGAAATGATAACTAAAAGGAGAGCATAATATAAAATCAATTACGCTCTTACCAACTGGGGAGAAAAAAGTGCTATCACCTCGACGATCCCCTTCTAATTTCCCATTAAGAATCAAGAAATTATTCTCTGTGATTAAAGTACTAAAACGTCTCCCTGCCTCATATACAATCATGTCAGTTGTATTTCTTTTTTCCAAATCTGCCATATATAATAGTTCTTGTAACAATGATAAATTATCAAACTCGGCTATCCTAGCATTAAAATCCCCAGCTAAAAGGACAGTATCTATCCAATTTGACTGTATCATTAAATCTACTTCCATCGATAGTTTGGACCAAAAATCATATGTAGAGTAAGTGTGAAAACATGGTGGAATATAAATGTTAACAATCAGAACCATACAAAGGTCCCAGTTAACCACTACCATAAGGATCTCGGGAGTCGGAGAGTAACTTTTGATTACCCTTAATCCTTCCCTAATTTTGATCATTGTAACCAGACCTCCTTTGTTCCTCCCATGTTTTTTCCCTTTAATTGCTGGTACAAAACTAGTTTCATATCCATTCAGGAAAGGAGATGTTAAAACCCATGTCTTCTGGAAAATAATCACTTCATGTCGCGAAATAAAAGCAACCCACTGCGGATCCACAAACTTATTATGGAGTCCTGCTATATTCCAATTAAGGACATTATAACCAGGGTTACTTTCTGACCCCCTTCCTGCTCTAATGAGGACTCATTACTTTGTATTTCAAAAAACTTAGTCAAGGTTGCATGGCTCTAGATTGACCTGATGTCTCCCACTCATTCAGTTCCACCATGTAAATACCCACCTCATCCAACACATGTCTATTTTCAAAAAGTAATACCAACAATTGTGCAGAACCAATAATACAGTTAATCTGAGTACCCTCTTTATCATTCCAAACTCTATTCACCTCCACAAATTCTTCTGGAAGTATATGGGTTTTGATAATAGTTGATAAAATCATCCACAATAATGATGGTAAATTAGTGGCAGTTTCTCCCTCCAATATATCCAGCCCAAAAATAGAGATCATTGAGGTTTCACGGGAAACTCCAAACTCCCAATTCAGTGTTACAAGAGTAGTTTTGAATATATCATATGTTAACATTTTTCCTATTTTTGCCCTATTATAAACATTTTTCCAAATTGTTGACCAGGTCACTGGTGTTGATAACAGTAATCCCAAAGAGTCTACCAGGCCTTGCTTAGCCCAGACCAATTTTGCCATATCCATGTTAGGGAGCATAAAGTAAACTGAATTAGTAGGGTTGGAAGTATCCCTAGTCACCATAATAAGAGCATCTGCGACTGTTGGTAACCCTAATTCTGCTCTCAACATATGGGCTATCAGGCTGGTTAGGGTTGCAGTAGATTCATAATGTTTAAAATACAGCTTATCTAATTTAAAAACTACTTCTTTCCCTGTACAAATTAAATTATATGCTTCCAGGTCATACCCTTGGTTACTATCCTCCTTGGCCAACATGAGATTTGGGCAAAGATCTTTATTAAACTGATCTACCTTAATTAAATTCTCCTTAGAATTTGTTTTTTGGTTCGCAGTGTAATCACCCTCCCCCTTTTCTTGATCTTTTATAAGTGTCCCATCCACAAGTATAGATTTGTTTTTTTGGTCAGGATTCTTCCTTGTATCTCTCTGTACCTCTCCTATCCTAATGGTACCTGTAACCCCAATTTTATTAGTCTTTTCATCCTTAATGTTTAATTCATCTTTCTGTTTTCCTAAGTTAGGAGTCTGAGTAAGTCCCACAGGCCCAAGCTTTTTCTTCCCCCCTTTTTTCTTACTTACTCCACCCCTCTTTTTGCCCTTTTTGCCTTTTGAGGGCTCTTGAACATTTAGGGGAGAAAATGACAAATTATGCCTAGATCTGTGAACTTTCTTTTCCCCCAATAATTGTGAAATTTGTTGTTCTAAAGCAGCAAACTTCACAGCACAAAAACTAGAAAGAGTTTCCAAAGCTGTCTTAATACCATTATATGCCTCCAATAAAACAACATTAGACATTACTGGATGTGCAAGAGCCTTAATGGTATATTTCGATATAGTATCCGGACACTGAACCAAAAAATCTTTATCTAAATGGATGTCCTGGACCTCTTTGTCCATTTTTTGAAAAAACTCTTCAGGCGCATCATTAAGGGATGAATACACCATTTCTGTAGAGTCAATATTGCAGACCTCTACCTCACTGGAGATCTCTAATGGACTAAATAACTTTATTCCTGAGGGAAAGCATGAAATACCATCATCTTTATCTATATAATCTCCTTGCCCAGACATGCATTGCTGACTTGCTTCTACCTCTCCCATTCACTCATCTTGTCTAAAAACCTGGGAATGATCCGCTATATTTGTTTTTTCCCCAAAAGTGGTACAATCATAACCTCCTATATTGGAAACCATATGTGTGCTGTTCATTTTTGGAACGTCCTGAAAAATATTATTAGGGTCTTTAGGAAGGTTTTTTTTTTTTAAAGAAATCAGTGATTTTCCCTTGGGACGGAATTTTAACACCAGTCTCTAAGTTACTAATTACTTCCAAGTCCAGAGTTATATTCTTATTGTCAAAAGAGGATAATTGTTTAAATTCCTCAAATTCCCTGTTAGTCCCATCGCTACCACTAAATTGGTTCTTCAATGAATTAATCAAAGTCTCTTGATTTGTATTATTCGGACTGTTCTTATCCCTGCTCTTAGCCATCGGAATTTGATTTCTTCCATTAAATTCTGAATTATCTCCAGCTAAATCTGATCTGCATTACTCATTCATAAACTCCTTAAAGGAGTGAGGTAAGTAGGATACTATGGGACTTTCTACCAAATCCATAGGGGTCAAAGCCGTGATGACCAATTCCTGTGTAAAAACACAGCAATTGCCTTTTTTATGCTTTTTTGGATTTATCCTTTGCTTCCCTTTAGTTGCCCCTTTAACAGTTTTGTTTACCATCTTACCACATCAAGTATACATATAAGGAAAGAAGAGGAAAAAAAAAAATTAAATCCTAACTCAAAAAAAAAGGGACTGAAAAGGAGTCAGGTGACAGCTTATCTAAACAGCTAAATCTTCCACGAGCATCACTCCTTAAATTTGTAGAAAGCCTTCCCACCCAAAAACAACCAGACCCACCAGTTAAAACCAAAAAATACAAAACCAGATAAACAGTGAAACCTATTTAAAATGAGGTCCCTCTCTTTTATGGGTACATATTCCTATGCAAAATCTACTCCGAGTGGCGCTCGTGCTATGCGTGAGCGCGATGTTTAAATGCTGCAACAAATCCTCCCACAGAGGCAAACCTGCTCTATTATTGGCTCACCCCTGAGCTGAAATTACATGCAGGTAAATGGCCTCTTGCACACACCTGGGTAATCCCCTCAGTTCAGCAGAGCAGCAAGATGAAACAAATTAGAGCAGTTTCAGTTACAAAGTCACACATATGCACTCATAGTCATTTTCAAGCTGCCAAACTGTTCCAAAAACACAGATCTCTTGGATAGCTGCTGCTCAAAGTATATTGCACAAGTGTCCCAGTGAAAATAAAAGGTTGGTGATCTTGCAGGGAAGGATGTTTAACTGCTGCAGCAAACCCTCCCACAGAGGCAAACCTGCTATATTGTTGGCTCACCCCTGAGCTGAAATTACATGCAGGTAAATGGCCTCTTGCGAAAGGACCTCAAACAAATATACCCACTCTACCCTATCAAATGCTTTTTCTGCATCCAGGGACACCAAGGCCACGTCCAGCTTGGGGTCCCTGGATGCAGAAATCAGATGAAACAGTTTCCTAAAATGATCTGATGAAGTACGCCCCGCCACAAACCCTGCTTGTTCAGGGCTTAAAAGACATTTCCATACTCCCGCCAACCTGTTGGCCAAAATTTTTGCATATATTTTAACATCAATGTTCAACAAGGAAATAGGCCAGTAATTACTAATCACTGTGTGATCCTTCCCTGGTTTGGGCAAGAGAATTATTCTCGCTTCAGATAGTGACTGGTCCTGAACTGGGAAGGAACTCCAATAAGTATATAGCTGTAGCAGCAGAGGAGTGAGATATTTTTCAAAGGTTTTGTAAAACAGGCCCGTAAAGCCATCTGGGCCCGGTGCTTTATCTGGTTTTAAAGAATCGATCACCACTGAGATTTCCTCCAGAGTGATTGGGGCTGTTAAGCGAGTCTGGCTATCTCTCGATAAGTGGGCAAATCAGCTCTCTTTATAAATGCTGACATTTTCTCATGATGAACCCCCAGTAACGGGTCCAGGGAATACAGTGCTTTATAATACTGTCTAAAAAGAGTTAACATTTCCGGTGGACTAACCACCAGAGAACCTGACTGGGGGTGTTTAAAGCTGCAATCCATTTTGATGATGACTGTTGCTTTAATTGCCAGGCAAGTAGTTTATTTGCGTTATTGCCCTGACCAATATAAGAAGCTTTTAATAGAGAAGCCGACCTCTCTACTTTCTCTAACAAAATACTTGCATAGTGTGCTCTTAACCTAGTAAGTTCTTGATCTTCTAAAGGCAAAAGTTTGTCCATGCCCTTATTTTCCAAACTCTTAATTCTCTGCAGACAGTTATTAGTTTGACTAATCTTTTTCTCTTTTTGCACTGTAGCAATACGTATAAGTTCCCCACTCCATGTAGCTTTTAAAGCTGCCCAGACCAGATCCATCGCAGGGATTGATTTATAGTTAACCTTAATGGAGTCCTGCAGAAATTGTTGGAATTTTGGAGTAATTAGTTTGTCCTTCATTAAACTATTGTTTAGCGACCACGTATGTGACCTAATAGGAATGTTGGGTATTTCTAAATGAACTGATATTAAGGAGTGGTTGGAAATTACTCGAGCTAGTATTTTGGATTCGGTCATACATGAAATTAGCTGGTGACTGACCAAATAATAGTCAATACGAGAGAAACTTTTGTGTAGTGGGGAAAAAAAAGTAAACTCTTTTCCTGATGGATTAAGTAATCTCCAGGGGTCTATAAGACCCAATGAGGAGATGAATTCCCTTGAAGTTTTTTGCGCTGAAGATCGTCCCACCCCTCTAAGATAAGTACGGTCCAAATCACTTACTTGCACTAAATTCCAGTCCCCACCTATTATAATGGGATGTTGTAAAAAAGGGGCCAGTACCATTGCTAAATGTGTAAAAAAGGAAGGGGTTTCCATATTAGGGCCATAAACTGATCCTAATACTATATCAAGGTTTCCTAATCTACCTACAACAAAGATAAACCTTCCCTCAGGATCACTAATAGTATCTACCGGAGTGAAGGGTAGTTTTTTGGCTAGCAACAGGGCCACACCCCATTTACTGGAACTAAATCCCGCTCCGAAAACTTGGCCCACCCAACTTTTTTTAAAGAACTTTAGCTGTTCAGGAAGCATGTGCGTTTCTTGGAGAAACACTATCATAGGGTCAAATTTAGCAAGATGGTTTAAAATAATATATTTTTTCTTATTATCTTCCCCCTATTAATGTTCCACGTAAAAATATTCAAACCATTGAGCATAAATTAATACATGGTTATGCCATGTACTGGAAATGGTTTGAAGGGCTGTTCTGCTATCAGCCCCCCCCCCAAGAAAAAAGAAGAACTACCCCAAAATTATCCCCCAAACACACTAAAACTAAACTAACTAACAAAATCCTTGAACTATATACAAATCTCCTTACCCGGGCCCCAAGCCCCCTCCATACTCCAAGGTCCATGATACTCGTCCAGGGAGAGCACCAATCTAACACCTCCCCAACCTCTAAAGGGGGAAAAAACATAGAAATAACTTCTGTCGCACCCTCCATCATCCCACCAGTATGGACCTCACCTCCGCCAGATGTAAAAATAGCTCAAAGGATGGGATGTTATATATCACAATTCAGTACTAACTAGGTAACATAACTCCCTCTGTTACGCATAAGAACGGGTAAATGAACTAGGCACCCTACTTCCCAGCAGAAATAATCGCTGGAATTTGTGCAACCTGGCATTAACTGGATCTCTAAAATCTAATATACTGGAAATAACATAGACTATTGTAAATAAAGCTTGGGATCCTGTTAGGGACTGAATTCCCATAAAGAACCATGCAGTTCCAAAATATAAAGGTAGCGCCCAGTGAGTTTTTTAATACCTAGTGCAAGCTCAGTTAAAACTCATAACTAAAATTGCCTCATAAACTATGAGTCACATGTCAGAATAAACTGTACCTGCTGTAGAATATAGTATGCCAAAATGATTAACTAGCCTAGTAAAAAGGAACCAGAAAAGAAACAACAAAAAAATATGACTAAACAGTCTCAGCTGAGATTCCTATCAGTTAATCTCGTATATCTCCCGAGGAGTTACCATTCGGTACCCCAGTGAATCCAAAGAAAAAAAAGAAGTTATACATATCTCCCATTGAGCTTGCAGCCCACTGATACATATAAACCGCTCGGTCATAACGTTTAAACTTGTTTCAACAACCAGGATTCGAAAAGGCAAACAGGCAGAGGACCAAGAACTTCGATTGAAAGATCTAGGAATAAACGCTT
Source organism: Neoceratodus forsteri (assembly GCA_016271365.2). Classification (NCBI taxonomy): domain Eukaryota; kingdom Metazoa; phylum Chordata; order Ceratodontiformes; family Ceratodontidae; genus Neoceratodus; species Neoceratodus forsteri. The sequence continues at coordinate 1,554,755,167 of CM057450.1, forward strand.
GCCTATTAGATTGAAAGTATTTGGCACCATCTAGTGGACAGACCGAACAACAGTAAACACAGCAGCTCCTTACTAAAATGATCTGAAGTGTAGATAACAAAAAGTTAGACTTGAAATAGTAACTATGCAAGGGTGTCTCTGTAACTGTGCTTAGCCTACTCTAATAGGTAACTTCATGCTACTCTTTAGCATGCCGTTTAATACAGCAGAGCCTCACAGAGGTAATTAAACAGTGTAGTAGTACACTATCACTTCTTGAATGTTCTTTGCAACTGACTTTTAGTCCCACATACAGTCACACTAGATCTTGCTCATTAAGGGAACAAGTCAGGATAGTTTTCCCTCAAAATCTTTATAGCCTCTTCCGCAGAGTCGAAACGCTTGGCTCCCTCTGTTAAGGAAACTTCTAAGCGGGCTGGATATAGAATACGATGCTTTATGCCAGCTGCCCACAGCTTTGAAGTGATGGGACGAAATGTAGTTCGTAACTGATGAGTTTTCAATATTAGATCTGGCACCAGCCTCAGTTTTTTACCCTCCCAAAGAATAGCCGATAGCTTTCTAGCTTCCTTATGGGTGAATTCCCGGTCCAAGTAATTTAATAATTTGAAGATAATTGGCCTAGGCGGGTCAGCCAGGGAGGGTTTTGCTCTGAGGGATCTATGAGCTCTTTCGATAATAAACTCCGGGCCATTCGGAGAGGGACCCACAGTTTTCTTCGAAAAATGCTGTAAAAAACTGTATTGTATTAGGGCCCTCTTCACCTTCTGGAAGGCCTATCAGCACCAAGTTATTTCTCCTGTTCCTCCCCTTCAGGTCGACAAAACAATCCTCCAGTTTGGATAAACTTCTTTTTATTTCCACCACCTCGGGCTCTATCTTATCATGCTTTCTTTCAATGGAGGGTACTCTGGCTTCTGCATCAGTAACTCTGCAGGCTAGCTGCGTGAGCGCTGGCTTAAAATCCGCTACATCTTCAATCAACTTCAACAAAGCCTCTTTTATAGACGTTAGCTCCGAATAGATATGTAAGGACGAGAGCTCCTCCAGAGGGATTTAGGGAGAAGAACTACAATGAGGGCGCTTGGCCTCTGATTCTTGTGTGGCCTCCTCAGCTAGTTGCTGCGTATACATGATTAAAGGGATGTCAAGTTTCAAATACGGACAGAACACCGCCTCTGCAGTACCTGATTACTTAAATTACCATAAAATAGAAAAAAAACAAATGGAATAAACTGGTGCTTATAGCGATTTAGGTCGGTGAACGATCGGAGCTCTGACGAACACGTCCTATCCCTTACACAGCATCACGTGACAGCCACCACGCCTACATATTTAGCACACACCACCACAGCTCCCTATACTGCCTGAGAGCAATCAATATGTTCGCTTTACACATGGAAGCAAGTAAACATAAAAACTGGTAATAAATGAATCCAAAAAATAGTAACATAATGAGAAGGTTATAAATGTTTGTTTTTGAAAGATAACTGAAGGCATCTTCCATAGACGCTGTATCTGGCATATGCCATCACATCACAAAGCAGAAGTGGTACACATACTGTAGCTGCATGGGTACGCAGTAAATGTTTCCAATGTAGCTGTTTATACAGGACAAATGGAGGCATGACAAGGTCTCCTAAACTGAGTTGGGTTTCCAAATCAATTACCGGCCTGAGGTACCATTTGTATTACAACTTCTGGTTTGCTCCTGGAAGCTATCTTGTGGGTTGTGGCAAGTGCTGTTGTTGTTTCAGACATGTTTGACCAACAAAAATATCCATTTCCAGAGACAAATGGTAAACACAATTGCTCATAATGTTCAACCTACAAAAAATAGTTGGCATAGCTAAATAACTGACGGCCCAGAAGTAATCAATCACCAGAAGAATTGCAGTTCCAGGTTAATGAAGAACTTTTTCTTTTTCAACATGATTTACAGTATGTTGAGGAGTTTGCAACCCCCCAAGGATATTAAACCAATACTTCAATAAAATATGGGGTATGGGGGGAGGGCAGAGCACATAGTATAATTAAATTGAGTGTTTAAAGAACATGAGCCCTAGGTGGCTTACTTCTGAGCCCACAGTTCTCCAGTTATGTCCAGTCAAGTGAGCGCCACCTACTTTACATACCCACTTACCTAATTAATTATTTAGAAATTAGGCCAGTAAAGCATGAGTGCTGATGAATACAGTTGTGTACAGAGAGCCAGGCACAAAGCGGAACCAAACAATAGTGCCCTTGATATGTATATTTCAGCAAGCTGTAAAGCAGTATTTTGTGTGAAATTAAGTACAGTATAAAGGTTTATTTACCATTGTTTGAGAAGTGGTAAGGATAACATGGACAATACAAATAAAGCCTCTGATATGTGCCTTGCCAGCAAAGGATGGAGATGGGGAGACTATGTATGAACAAAAGGAGCATCACAGTAGTGGGGGAATATGCACCAGTAGAAAAGGGAATGCTGAAAAGGAGCAGGTTTATTAACTAATATACAAGCACTGCTCAGGTCCTGCCAGGAGGCAGTATAGTGCAGTGGTCTAAGGCTCTGAGCTGCAAATTTGGTGATATCCAGCAGACCAGACCTGGGTTTGAATCCCACAGCTTCCACTTGCATACTGTGTGACCCTGAGCAACTCACTTAACCTCCTTGTGCTCCCGGGTCACTCCTGTAAAAAAGCTTTCAGCTTAGTGTGCTATACCTGGTTAAACAACTAAAAAAAAAAATGAGACACTTTGGGAAATTTCAGGCAGGGCAACAATGTATTTAGGCAGTTGGGAAGAGAAATCATTGATAAGTTCTTGTCTACAGTGGCAACCTGTCTGACAGAGTAGGACTGTTCAAATTATTACTTGGTAGAGAAAAACGGGTTGAATCTCAACCTACTTTGGCTCTGACAACTATTACCTGGTATATCAGTTCCAGTTATATAAGTGACACCCTTATGGAAGTGGCATAATAATGCTGCTGTAAGCATAACTCAAACTGTGGCATTTAATAATTGGAAGCTCACTGGGATTCAGTGGTCAGCTAATTGCCCATTCCCCTAGTCACTATGTAATCTGGCTAGAGCCACACCTCAGGGCTCTAGCCAGTTTCTTCTTTGGTTGCTGTAGCTGCGCAGGCTTGCTAGTTTCTGCTCGATCTCTCCCTTTGTTTTGCCTTTTTGCTCTTACATGTACTACCTACTGTATGCGCTTCTGTTGTATTTTGCTAATGTTTTCTCGGTATGTCTACCTGCTGTTCATACCAAGCGACTTGCAAACTTTTTATTTTATTTCTACTGTTCCATTACTGTCACCAGGCTCAGGCAGATGACTGCAACCACTTGTACTCAGTCACTCATTTCAGCCTGCTTTACTCATTCAATCCATCTCAGTATATGCACCACAGTCATGTTTCTAATAATGCTTTCTGCTTTCCTGCTAATGACTGAATGTTACTTTGATAATGGCCTTTGATATATGTTCACATTTTCAGTATCATGCCATTCAGTTCTCCCTCAGTCAAATCAGTCATTCTTTTCAGCAGTCCTTATTCGGTCCATTTTAATATATCAATTATTCCTGCAGCAGTCATTATTCAGTAAGTCTATTTCTGCATCCATGCCATTGAGCTGTATGAATGCTTTCCTACTGTCCATTAATATAGTCCAAAAAACAGATTTGCAAATGGGCAAAAAATCAGTCAGTTTAGCTACCAAAAATTATTGCATGCCATTGCGTTTCCTCTTCATAAGTAACCTGCTCAGGCAGTTAGAAAAGAACATCTTTTAGAAGCTTCCTGAAAGTAGAATTGTGACCAGACTTCTAAAGCTGCCTAATGCAGGAAGTTAACAGCTTGATACTATTGGAGGAATGGTCAAATGTATGGCAGCTTAGATTCAATGCAAAGAAGTGCAAAGTAATGCACCTGGGAAACAAAAACCCAGAGGAAGAGTACTCAATGGGGGGGGGTGAGATACTGACAACAACAAAAATGGAACGGGACCTGGGGGTAGTCATATCAGATGACCTAAAGGTGGGTAAGCAATGTGAGAAGACAGTAAGGAGGGCTGGGGGGATACTGGGATGCACAGGGAGAGACATCGCCAGTAGAAAACAGGAAGTTGTTATCCCTCTCTACAGACAGTTGGTGAGACCCCATCTGGAGTACTGCGTGCAGTTCTGGAGACCCCATCTCTGCAAGGACATAGACAGGATGGAGGCTGTCTAGAGGAGGGCAACTAAAATGGTGCAGGGTGTGCACCAGAAAACATATGAAGACAGACTAAAGGAGCTTAATATGTATAGCCTCGAGGAAAGGAGGGAGAGGGGGGACATGATAGAATCTTTCAAGTACCTCAAGGAAATCAACAAAGTCCAAGAGGGCAGCATCTTTCAGAAAAAGAGGTGTGCAAGAACAAAGGGGCACAATTTAAAGATAGAGAGGGATGGCTCAGAGGTAATGTGAAGAAGTATTTTTTTCATGGAGAAGGTTGTGGATACATGGAACAGCCTTCCTGAGGAGGTTGTGGAGTCAGAAACAGTGGGGGAATTCAAGAATGCATGAGACAGACATAAGGCAATTCTGGTGGGAGGAAGGAAGAAGTAGGCTGTTGTTAACTAGGATCTGCAGCTTATCCATTAGGTAAAGAAATGGGCAGACTAGGTGGGCCAAACAGTCCTTATCTGCCATCAAATTCTATGTTTCTATGAACACTTGAGGAGGGGGAGGCTCCTCAGCATTACCAGGAAACATGCAGTTTAGCAGCAGACTACCACCAGTCCTGTCTTCAACCACCTCCTGCTACTTCTAAAATCTCATTGCTACTAAACCCTTTCAGTCACCACAGGGACTCTTACCTTACTGCCAAGTCAAGCAGTCTTCTCAGATTCCACTGACCTCCTTGACCTCCATTCCTGACTTCTGCCTGTGTCCCCTCTACCCAGTGCCACTACTCATTCAACCTCTGGCTGTGGCCCCTTCAACTAATGCTGTCACCCATCCTGACCTCTGGCTATAGCTACTCCACCCAGTGCTGCTACTTCTACTGGCCTCTGGCTGTGGTTCTTCCACCCAGTGCCATCACCATCCTTCTGACCTCTGTCTGTGACCTCTTCACCCAATGTTGTGACCCATCCTGACCTCTGGCTATGGCTACTCCATCCAGAGCTGCTACTCTTCCTGATCTCTGCCTGTGGTCCTTTTATCCAGTGCTATAACCATCTGACCTCTGACTGTGGCCTGCTCCACCCAGTGCCATCACCCATCCTGACCTCTGGCAATGTCCCCTCCAGCTGGTGCTGCTATTCCTACTGAATTTTGGATGTGGCCCCTCCACCTTGTGCCATCACCCATCCTGACCTCTGCCTCTGTCCCCTCCACCCAGTGTTATGACTCCTACTGACTTCTGGCTGTGGCTTTCCACCCAGTACCATCACCATCCACCTGACCTCTGTATTTGGCCCCTCCACCCAGTGCTGTCACCCATCCTAATCTCTGGCTATGACCCCTCCATCAAGAGCTGCTACTCTTCCTGACCTCTGGCTGTGGCCCCCTTCCTAAGCACTACTTCACATTCAACAACCATAGATTTACTCTCAACAGTCAAGTACACCCATCAACTACAATCAAGCAAGCAACAGCCATCCATCAGTTGGGCTCACTTGCTCTGGCCAACAGCACAGTGTGCTTTCACCTCCTAGGGATTTGCATTGCTGACAATGCCAAGCACCAAGATCAAACTTCAACTTCCTACCAGTCAAGCTTCCTTTGCTTTCCCATCAAGGATACTGTACACCAACAGCAGACATCAGTCCTCCATCGGCCTAGCTTCACCTATGCTCTGCTCTTCAAGGACACAGTGTGCTTTCACTTCTTATGGCTTCATACTACTGACAACACCCAGCACCAACAATAGACTTCAGCCCTCCATCAGTCCAGCTTCCCCATCCTTGCCTCATGACTCAGTATGCTTTTGCCTCGTATGCCTTCATACTGCTGGCAACAACTCCAATAGAACCAGGCAGCAACCTTCCATCAGTGGGGCTGTCACTCACTGTGTGCCCCAAGAACGCAGTGTGCTTTTGCACTCTAGCGCTTTGTACTGCAGGCACACTCCCACTGACAACAACAGGAATCAGTCCTTCATCTGGTGAGGCTCACCTATGCCCTGCTCATCAAAGACCAGTATGTTCTAGCCTCCTACGGCTTCATACCACAGACAATGCCCATCAACAACAAACAACAGCCCTCCTCCAATGGGGCCTTTCTTGCTGTCACCTCGAAGACGCAGTATGTTTTCGCCTACATGGCTTCATACTGCTGACAATTCCACCAACATGACACAGGCATTGACCTTTTATTGGTTGGGCTGTCACCCACTCTTTGCCCCCAGAGCACAGAATGCTTTCACCTCCTATGACTTCGTATTGCAGACAAACACCCATGACAACAACATGCATCAGTCCTCTGTCTGCTGAACCTCATCTTTGTTGTGCCCATCAAGAACACTGTATTCTTTTGTCTTCTCTGGTTTTATGCCAGAGCAATGTCTGCATTAGCAGCAGTAGTCGCCTTCCATTATTCGGGCATTTGCCTGTGCTCTGCCATCAATGAATCAGTATGCTTTTGCCTCCTATGGCTTTGTACTTCTGGCTACGCCCACCAACAAGCAGCAAGGCCTCATGACCCTTCCGTCCCTTCTGTTTTTTTCCTGGTATTAATTAAGCCCCTTGAGGGATCTGCCTCCTTTGTGTCCCATGACACATCAACCATAATTTAAGAATCGCAAGTCTTAGTCATCTGCTACATCAGCCTTCTACCGTCCCGGGGAACACCTTTACTGCATCGACTACAAGACAGGCTTCAGCAGCACCTGCAGCCTGACACTTTACTATTTCCTCTATGACCTATAATCTGACAATACCATGACTAGGTGAACACTACAGGGTTCCAGTGCTTGTCACTCTCCATTGAAGACATGCAACCAGCAGACCTTATCAATACCTGATCTACCAGCAGTGCTTCATGTGGAGTAACCAACAGAAGACCACAAACCTTACACCACCTTAAAACAAGTCCTAGAAGCATCACGATCTGAGTACATTACATGTTTACTCCAGCTGCTTGAGTCCTATTTAACCCTTTGTTCTTTCAATTGCTGTACTTGATCAGACCAGCTTGACTGCAACTGGAATGGGATCCAGCCCGATCAGCTTGGGCAGCATCAGCTGGGGTAGTTAGAGGTTCTTCACTTGTGGTGCCTGGAGGGAAGGCATACCAGAGGCCTTGGATCCACAGAGTTTTTTCCACAGGTTTATTTTTCCTCTGCTCTGTGCCAAGGGATACAATAATTCTATGAGATAGAGATAGTTTCTGCAGTTTCATTCTAATGACATTTCTGGCTCCATACCAGGGAACTCCCATTTCTTTTAGCCATAGGTTTCTGCCTATGACACCTCTAGCTGGGTGAAAATAACCAAGAATAGGCCAAAGGTATGTTATATAAACACTACATCACACCCAAGCATCAGAGATCAGATGCACAGTGAATTAAAAGCTTGCTGGAGTTCAGTGGTCTGCTGAACGACCACTCCTCCCAGCCACTATTTAAATTAGCTGAAGTTACACCTCTAGCTGGTTTCTTTTCCCCACTTACCACCCCTTCTCCAAATCCAGCATTCTCCTTCATCTCCTAGGTTCCCTACCTGGGGGCTCCCATTTCCTTTAGCCATAGATCTCTGCCAATGGCATCTTTAACTAGGTGGAAATAATGAAGAATAAGCCAAAGGTTTGTTACATAAGCTCTACACCACACCAACACATCGGAGATCAGATTCCCAGTGAACTTGTAATATATGTATAAGTCTCATAATCAATAGAAAAGTCATATAAAACAAATTATAATTCCACACTCATTATGTCATTATTCCTGTAATTCTTGTTGTTGTTATTAATACCTAGAATCTTTTCATCATGCTCTAAATTCTCTATTCTGTGGCCACAGCCATCTGCAGCCCCAATAGACTCTTGGGGCTCAATTTTCAAACAGAAAACTTCGGCACAATGTGGCAGCTGCAAACGACTTTGACGCTAGGGGCACCTTGTGGCAAAGTTTGCAGCACTCCTGATTTTTGAATGCAGGCTGTGTCAAAATCAGGATACCGTGCACCAAAGCCAACCTGTGCCACCCTAGTGGCAGAAGCATCCTTGTGCCTGGTCATGTAGGGGCTTGTACCATGGTGGGGCTGCGCTATCCCTTTATCTGTGTAACAGCCCTTGGACTCACCTTGGCTGCTCTGTGGCCCTCGGATCCACCTGGTACACACTCTTGAGGGGCTCAGCCTGGGTTCTGTAACTGGACAGTGAGTTGGCATGGTGCCTCCACCTGGGACAGTGGCAGGGAATACCTGTGGACAATTTTCAGGTTACCACCCCCCAGGAAATAATATCTGCTCCCTAGTAACAGTTTCCCCCCAACACAGTAACTGGAGCCCACAAATTTATAGCCACAAGATGTAACATGCAGACAACGTTTTGATTTATTTGAGGACAGGGGATAGGGGAGATAATAAGCAACACAACCTTCCCTCCTAGATCGGAGACTTTCTGGTTTCTGTTTCTATTGATCCTTGGTTTCCATGCCTTTCCAGTTGATGGAGTTATCCTTTAATAGTGGCCAAATTCCCTCACCATCACGGGAGCCATGGCTCTTTTAAATTTGCCCCTTGGTGGTTGTGCATGCTCAGTGGAGCTCAGACTGCCATGTCTTTTGTTTACCTTTTCATACAGTGCTCATCCCTCCTCTGGAACCCCAAAGCAAACCTCCCCCAGCACCCGGAGGTGCAAGTACATTTCTGGAGCTGAGCCCCATCTAAACTGAGGGTTGAGACATACAGTCAGCTGGCTCCCAGGAAATTTTTTCACCAAGCAGCTTTCAAATTCTCTTCCTTGATCTCAGTGTATTCGTTGGGGAATACCATAATGTGTGACAAACTGTTACAATACCTTGACAACTGTACAGGCCTTTTGATCATGGGTAGAGTAAGCTTGGGTATACATAGTGTAGTGATCAGTAAGGACCAGAATGCTTGATTTATTGTATCGGTCAGACGCTAGTGACAAAAAGTCCATGCATACAAGCTCCAAGGGACAGCTGGTTTGGATATTAACTAGAGAATCTGCTCATTGGGGAAGAGTTTTTCTTTTGATGCATCTTAAGCATGTCTTGCAGTGGCTCTCTCCACATCTCATTTCCAGATGTGGCCAGTAGAACCGGGCTTGGGCAAGGTCAACAGTTTGTTTACACCTGAGATGGCTCATCTAATCATGCAGGGAGACAAGTACAGCATTTTGGTACTTCCAAGGAAAAATGAGCTGTGTGCAGACACTGGGAATCATTATTGTCATGCACTTTTCTGACCAACAACCCCTCCATAAGGGCCAACTTGCCTCTCTGTCTCTCAACATAATTCGGGCATCAGGATGGAGGACCTTAACTCACTCTAGACTAATTCCCTTCTCTTGGGCTTTGATGATATTTCTGAAGGTCAGGTTCTCCTGTTGGGCCTGTTGCAGTTCCCACTTAGGAAGGTGAGGAAGGGAGGACAACCCTAACCCGCTGAAGTTCAAGTGTGCTGCTGGAAGGACCTCAGGGGATGCAACCAGTAGATTAATAGCCCTTTTGGGGTTGTTTGATGGGCCTTCTGGTTGTACCAAATATTTTGAACACAATGCTTTTACAGTAACACTGGAGAACTGCATGATGTTGGCAATCGAATCTTCATATGGGCGGCTGGACAGGGCATCAGCATCTATGTTGGACTTGCTGCTTCAGTACTCTAGCGTATATTCGTACAAAGGCAATGCAGACAGCCACCAGTGCCAGACTGCATCCAGCTTGGCAGTAATGTTAAAAATATGTCAGGGGGTTATTATCAGTCCAGACCATGAAGGGGACCCTGTACAGGGATTCTACAATGCCAGTTCGTCAACACTTTTGTCAACCAGCATCTCAGCGACAGGATTTATGTTGATTGTAAGTTGTGGAAGACATAAATCCCGTATATCTTCTGGTCCTGTTTTGAACTCCCCATGCAGAGGGCTCAGCCTCCCCCCTCGCACCCCCTGCACTTTGGATTATCAACTCCAGTCAGAGTTGATTCAGAGAGGGGGAGCAGGACTAGGAGACAGTGTACCCCTGTCTTGGGTGCACCAACACAGCAACCTGTTGGCAAAATGTTGATTTTGCCGACAGCAAGGTATGTCGCTGTATTGGTGTCGCCGTCGGGTCAGCATACCCCGTATAGGTAATCATGGAATTTATTCATGACTGCCCATTTCAGTGCCAGGAACTCCAACTTATGAACAGGATAAGGCAGACAGGTTATGACTCTTGAAGACCATTGGCCATAATCCTTCCGGACACTCCTGGTAGAACACAGCCCCCAACCCATTTAGACTGGCATCAGTGTGGAGGATGTAGGGTTTGTGGGGGATCAGCAAAGATGAGCACAGGTGCTTCACACAGTCTCTTCATTATCTCATGAAAGGCAGCCTCACACTCTGGGGTTCATCTGGTCCTGAATGGCTCATTCATGATGAGATACTCCTTTGATTCACCACTTTTATGGTTCGGATGGTTCTTCTTATGGTTTGTAGGCAGATAGCTCTGCATTAACTCATTCAGTGGCCACACTATGATGGAGTAGTCTTTCACAAACCTCCGATAATGCCCACAAGACCCGAGAAAAGACTGGAGAGTTTTGAGGTTATGGGGCCAGGACCAGGTGATAAGAGCCTCCACCTTAGTAGGATCAGTTTGAAACCCCTCCGCCGAAACAATGTGCCCTACATATTTCTCTGAGGGCTGAGAAAACTGGCATTTTCCTATGGATACTTTCAGTCCAAACTCCTCTAGCCAATCTAGCACCTTCATAAGCCAGCGCTCATGCTCTTCTAGGGTACTGCCAAAATCAATGTGGTCATCCAAATACACAATCACCTTGAGCAAGTTCATATCTCCTACAGCCTTCTCCTTTAACCTCTGGAACGTGGCCAGGGCCCCAGAGGTCACTTGGGGTATGCGTTCATACTGGTAAAATCTAAGAGGATAGATGAAAGCAGTCTTCTCCTTGTCATGCTCTGCCATGGGGATTTGGTAGTACCCACTCCTTAAATCCAGCACCAAGAACCACTTGCTCCCTGAAAGACTGGCTAAGGCATTCTTGACCCAGGGCACAGTGTACTGATCTGGGATGGTCTTCTTATTCAAGATGCGATAGTCTATGCACATTCTAACCACCCCACTCTTTTTCTGGCTACAACAATGGGGGAGACATATGGGCTCCAGGATTGCTTAATGATATCCACCCTCAGGAGTTCCTGAAGGGGATTTCATATATCTTCTATATCTCCTGGTGCCAAATACTGTGACTTTTCTCTGAAGGGCTGCTTATTGCTTAGCCAGATATGGTGCTCCTCTCTATGGATGCACCCCACGTCCCATTCATTGAGAGAAAACATGTGCCGCCTTTGAGTCAGCTTCCTACTCAGGCACCAGCAATAGCTGTCAGGGAGGGGGGAGTCACCAAAGTTGCATACAGCTGGATCTGTTTCCTCTTCTGGGTTTTCCATTAGGCACCCTTCGACCACACTATCTGCCCTGTAGATATGCACTAGCACTTGGCCCTTACAGATAATCACCGGCAATCCAGACTCATTCTTTACTTTAACTACCACTCGTCGAGCTTGGGGAGTCTCAGGAGGGGGTAAAACCCCAAATTGCACCAATAATCCTTTGAGCAGCTGCCCCTCCACCAGTGAATCAGTAATGAAAGCAGGTCCTTCAGGGGACCTTGTGAAAGCAGCAATCCCCACCACTCTACACTCTGATTTGGGTGGCAGGATTATCTCTCAGTTATCCACTCTCTGAATCTCACCGACAGGTTCATCGGCCACCTCAGGGACCAATTCTGAAGTGTTCAGAAATACATTTACCCTCTTCACTGCAGCTGGGTCAGAAGGGTTTAGCAATTGGTCCATGCTGCAACATTTTTGACACAATTTTACCAGTGAGTTGGCACGGTGCCTCCACCTGGGGCAGTGGCAGGGAATACCTGTGGACAATTTGCAGCTTACCACCCCCCAGAAAATAACAATATCTGCCCCTTAGTACACCTCCACACACAGTAACAATTTCCACACACAGTAACTGGAGCCCACAAATTTACAGCCACAAGATGTAAAATGAAAACAATGTTTTGATTTATTTGGGGACAGGGGATAAGGGAGATAGTAAGCAACACAACCATCTTAAGCACTTTGAACAACCCAACACTGTCTCTCTGTATCCCACCTTAGGGTGCACCCTTAAATGTCCCTGATGCGATGGGTACCTCACCGGCTGGTGATGCAGGCCTGAGATCTCTCAGCAGGGCCCAAATAACCAACACTTGCAACACTCAACTCATATTTATTTATTTATTTATTTAAATCTTGGATTACAGTACCTTTGAGCAGGAAACTGCTCATTTACAAAGGTTCCATGTTGTAAGGGTGGGAAAACATACAATGGGAGTCTGAGATAGTTTTCAGATGTTTTAACACATCATGTCTCAAGACTGCTGTGAAAAGGAAAGGTGGAGGGGTAGGCGAACAGGTGGCTCAGAAGCAAGGAGATACTGACTGTGATGCAGATGAGTAAGGTGCACCTGACTGAGAGGACAGGAAGGAAGAGGTGTGCTGAGATAAATCAGAGAATAGCCAATTGAAGGAGTTGGCAGTTGTTATGGGGTCATTGCAGTGGGCACCATTTAATGTAACATCATTTGAGGAGAAAGACTGTGAGGCCACAAGAAAAGTTTTGATATCAGCCCAGAACTTCCTAGGGTCACCAGTAGAGCTTTGTAATCGGCCTTTGCAATAAGGGCTTTAATAGTGGCCGAATTGCCCACACCGTAACAGGAGCTGTGGCTCCTTTAAATTTGCCCCTTGGCAGTCATGCATGCTCAGTGGTGCTCAGGCCACCATGTCTTTTGTTTATCTTTTCATATGGGGCTCATGCCACCTCTGGGACCCCAAAGCAAACCTCTCTCAGCACCCAAAGGTGCAAGTACATTACTGGAGCTCAGCCCCCATCTATATATTGAGTCAAGACATAGAGTCAGGTGGCTTGCAGCTGCAGAGGCAATTGTGGGACCACTGGGTCCACAGTCCACCAGGAACCACTGTTGAGATGCTGCCAAGGGAGCAACGGGGCCGCAGCCTTACATGGTAACCCCATTTGGGGGGCTTACATCTGGAATTCCAGAGGCCTCATCGTGGTTGTATGAGGGGCTTATGTGAGATCAGCCAGGAGCTAGTCTAAGGGCTCTATGCTGTTGCCTGGCAGGGAAACTATTGGGGGGAGCCTGAAAGGTGAGGACCGGGGGCTGATGGAGCTCTGGTGATGTCATGGTGGGTGACGGAGGCACAGTGGCAGTGAGAAGGACATGAGAAGGGACATTAGGAAGCACCTAGAAGAGGTGCCCTGTGACATGGCACAGAGACGATCAGGCCAGGTAGGGGGGCATGACCAGACAATCTAACCCAGACCTGACTTGACAGCAGCTCAGGCTCCTCCCCTACAGGACCCACAGCCCCTAACTGTGGTGGGGAGCAGTGCGTGCAGGTTGTGGGATGCATTTGGTGGATGGGGACATGCCCTGGGCACTACAACATTCTCCAGGTACACAGCCTCCCATGTAGCAGCCGGCTGATGCCTGACTGCACTGCTGGGGACTGTGGGTCCTGTGAGGCAGGTGCCAGGACTGCTGTCAACTGGGGTCTGGGTCATGATGGTCGAGCTTTGCCCCCCCCACCTGGCCCTTTTCAGTCCTGTACCATGTCGCAGCACACCTCCGCCGGGTGCCTCCTCACATCCGTGCCACTGAGGCCATGCCACCATCACCCCCCCATGGCACCACCAGTTCTCCATCAGCCCCCGGTCCCCACCTTCCAAGCATAGTTACCTCCCCAAACTTTTTTTTATCTGCCTTCCCACCTCAGTGTCCACTCCTTTGGACCTTGCTCATTCCTTCGGGCCACTGCTCCAGGATCTGCCCCTAGAGTGCTTTTTCTTCTCCTCCCTCCTTATCTGCACAGCGGGGTCTGTCCGGGGTTTGGTGGTCCCTAGGTGGAGCTGTCATCATATAGGACTCCCGAGGTCTTATCCATTTTTCTGTGCTTCCCTTGACCCGCCCCTCAGGACACGGCGCTTGGGGCGTCACGTCCAGAGGCGGCGTGCTGGCATGCGTCTCTCCGCACCGACAGCGTCCCTCCCCAACTCCGTGAATGGACCCTGCAGTTCCCTCGAGGCCCGTGTTCCCACTGGCTGTCTCAGGGAGTCGGGTGCAACTTGCACCCCTGGTATCCCTCCCCTGAGGGAGGAGAGCATCCGTTGGGATGCTCAATCCTCCCTCTCCCGGCCGACCCCCGCTGACCCGAGTCCGTTCCCAAACCCGGGTCGCCGGCATGGCTCGAGGTGTGGCATCTAGTGCCTCAACATTCAGCGCCACCAGGCCGGCTACCTCCCCAAACTTCACGGGTCATCTAGAGTTGTGCTGGATGGGGGGGGGCTTGATGGACCCTCCGTCAAACCCCTCAGGCGCGCCACATGTTTGGCATAAGCCCACAGCTGCGGCAACTCTTGGGACTTCGGAGCAGGGACCCCCTTTTTATAAAATAGTGCACAGGGTCCCTGAAGCACCCAGAGTTTGTTGCAGGTGTAGACTGGCGCAACATGCGGCAGTTTACTGGCTGACTGAAAATCGAGCCCCTAAACTTTACCACCAACTCACGTTCATGCCCTAGCACTTTATTGTCTCTCCCACACTTAGCTGAAACAAATACCTCCTGCTACCTCCCTGTACCAGGAGAAACTCACTGAAACTGGTGGTGGTGGTGGTGGTGGGTTCAAGAAGATCAGAAAGTACTTTTTTTTTCAGAAAGAGTGATGACAGACTGGAACAAACCTCTACAGGAGGACGTCGGGGTTGAAACAGTGGGAAGGTTCAAATGGGGATGAGACAGGCACATGGAAATAGTGGGGAGGGGGGAAGACTGGGGGAATAGTGAAGACTGGCAGGGACAGAGTTCCATGATTAGATAGGCTTAAGCAAACTAGATGATCCACTAGGTCTTTATCAGCTGTCATTTTCTCTGCTTTCAGATTTTATATTTATTTTACATTATTTCTGCTGTGTGAAGCTAGTAACTGTATAGTTACCTGATTTGAATTTTTTCCACAGATGCTATGCTGAAATGTTCACTTTTGTTAGCAAGAGTTAATATGTTGAATTCAGTTTATAAAACCATATGCGCCATTTCGGCCAACTGGGGAACTTCATTTATGTTTGGATGTGTTTGTAAGCATTCAGGAATTCATGTTTGTATGTCCAAATTATCTGTTTTCATCTCAGAAATGCCTGTTAACCAATTTTTTTAACAAACTTTCTGTATATGGGTTACTACTACCTAAGTTTATTGAGTATTGAGCTCATCAGCTAAAGTGGGGTAAAGGTTACACATGCTTCAAGGTCAGACGCACTTCAGTCTACATGTTCAGTACATCCGATCAGACGACATGACTGATTACAAGTTGCTTTCTGTACAAATTGCCAGTGCAGCTCTGATTATGCAGAGACCTGGGGCTGCATCCCACATGCTCAGTAGTAAACATGAACACTCTAAGGACAGCTGTATTTTCATGAAAGCAGCGTGATTCACTTTCATAACTCAAAACTTGCTTTCATATTTCTTGCTTTCATCAAAGTAGCTTTTGTGATTTATGTTTTAATATTTCTTGGTTTAGAAACATAGAAACATCTGCTACGCCTTTTAAATTCCTCTCCTTCTTTGGTAGGTATCCATGTCGGTCCCATTGAATTAAAATTATACGCTTATGTGGATGACATTCTTCTCCATGTCACAGACCCAGATAAATCTATTCAGGCAGTCCTTGATACAATTAAAGATTTCAGTCGGCTATCAAATTACAAACTGAACTTAAGTAAAACTGAAGTGATGTCCTTAAATTGTCATGTCCATAGAGGTGATATAGTTGCCTTCTCAATGACCTGGACCACTAGGCTCAAATATTTGGGCATTATTTTGGCACCCTCAAATTTTCTCCTAAAAAAGCTTAATCTAGACAACCTCATTCTAACCATTTGGCAGGATTTGGAAAGATGGTCTCCCCTTTATCTGTCTCTCCAAGGTAGAGTTAATATAATTAAAATGAATATTCTGCCCAGGATTTTTTAACCGCTTAATATGCTAAACATTTATCTACCATTGAGCTGGTCCCATAAGCTTCATGGGCTCATCTCCAGGTTTTTGTGGTAGGGTAAACATCCACGTAGGTCATATAATCGCCTCTGTGCTGCGAAGAGTTCCGGTGGGCTCAAGCTCCCTAGCTTCTATCTGTATTATTTAGCCAGTCATATGGCTAAATATAGGAGGTGGGATAAATATTCCCAAGATACTGGTGACTCCCAGTATATTCCTGTGTGGCTTCAGCTTGAGTGGCATATTACTGGAAAATTGGGTATTGCTCCTCTAAGTCTACTGTTCTCATCCCCCCTAATTTACCGGGCCCCCTCCACTCCACGGTTTTATATACATCTATTTTCACAGGCAGTTTTGCAAATCCCTGAAATACATTAACCAGAAGGATATCTCCCAGCCCTTGTTTGGTAACCCCAACTTCACAGTGGGTGGACACATGTTGACTACACTGGGGATGCTTCTACCCCCCCAGACTATGGTTAAAGATCTGTTTACTCAAGGGAGGGTGAGATTGGTAGTTGAGCTCTTGGAGTGTTTTCACATACCAAGGAAATACTCTTTCTTTATATACCAAATCAGGCATATGTTAATTAAGTGGTTTGGGCTTGGCCTATGGGACATCGATCAGAGTGCAACCCTACATGAATTCCAGGACCTGGCCTGGCAACCCAACGACGTGTTCCACTTAGTATCTAGTCTATATGCCACCTTAAATCCTTCCATTGGAGGTCAGTCCTTATACTGGTTGAATTCCTTCCCTTCTAAGTATTTTAATTGGGATAAAATCTGGCAGTGTGTTTACCTATACACTGCAAATGACAGGCTGAGGTTGACACAGTTCTACATTGTGCATAATATATAATTCACACCTGTCAAAATGTATGGTATGGGTAAACTGCCAGGTCAGACCTGTTTCAGATGTAACCAAGACCAAAGAACAGTGTTACATGTCTTTTACAAACTAAAGTGGATCCTCTCCTGGGCCTGCAAAACTTGTTTACACCTCAAATTTGTATAGTGGGTGACATCTCCACAGCTGAAGTGAAGGAAAGACGATACCATATCAACCTCATTTCCCTCTCTGTTAAGATGCTGGTATTATGACATTGGAAGGATCAGATTACCCTTTCCTATCAGGAGTGGGTCACTGAATTTTTTCATAACTTCAAACTAGAAAAATCCATTACCAGTATAAGGGGTAGGTTGCCCCAATACCAGAAAAGATGGGAAGAACTTCATACACTATGGTCTCTCACCTCTACCCCCTTAGGGTGAAGGAGCTGTCGCTAGATAGGTCTGACACAGCGTGTCAGCATATCTCTCATTCTCTACTTTCTTTTTATGGGCCCGTACAGTAAGGACTGTTGCACTGGTGCTCATGTGACAACTTTCTTGTCTCCTCGCACATGGTTCTGGAACTTCCCTGTTTCCTATATTAACTCTTAGTGGGGAGGGAAGGGAGGGGTAATTTGGGGGAGGAGGAGAGGGACCTGGGGTTAATGGGGGTGGTCCTGGGGTGATTAGTTAGGGGGGGACCGTTTAGGGGCAATTATCACTTGTCTTATGCACTGTAATGTCTGTATGAGACTTGTCACTTCATATGCTCTGTACTTATCCTGTATGGTGATCTTTAAAATAAAGCATATTAAATTTCAAAAAAAGAAACATAGAAACATAGACAATGAGGGCAGAAAAAGACCGCAGGTTCATCGAGTCTGCCTGGAGTTCCCTATCTGTCCCAGTACCTATTGTTCATGCAGGGTTTCATGCTTCCCAGTCCACCCCCCCTGCTCCCCTCCCTAATGCTATCGATCTGAGCAACCACCAAACCCGTCACTCTGTCCCAGCCATACTGGAAACCATATATGATCTTGACACCAATCACCTCCTCTCTCAGACTGTTCCATGGCTCCACCACACTTTCTGTAAAACAGAACTTCCTCACATCCCTCTTAAACCTCCCTCCCCCCACCAGTTTCCATTCATGACTTCGGGTTCATGCTAAATAGCTCCCCATAGTTCACCTTGTTCATTCCCTTAAGGAACTTGAAGGTATCTGTCACATCCCCCCTCTGTCACCTGGTCTCCAGTGAATACACGTTTCAGTGCCTTGAGAGGATCCTTGTAAGATCTGCTCTGTTGGCCCTGAATCATCTCGGCCACCCTGCATTGCACCATCTCCAACCTGTTCCTGTCCTTCCTTACATAAGAATTCCAGAACTGAGCACAGTATTCCAGGTGCAGCCTCAACGGTGACCTGTATAGAGATAGTAGTACCTACGTTTCCTCCTATCAAGACCTGGCACTGTGTACAGTGGGTAGCACTGACTGATGTTATTAATTTAACCATTTAATTTTTGTATACCAAACTGGGTATATGAAGATGAGCTCTTACTTGTTTGCTTGTCCACCCTTGGGGTGGAAAAACACTATACAAGATATGGTGTACTCTAAACCCATAAAAGCAAGACTTGGGGAACCTGGACAGCCATGACACAAAACAGTATGGAGAATGCCCTGGCATGTCGTATAAAAGCCAGTGTACCAAGAGAAATAGAAGACTTGGTACGCTTTACAGAACTGAAATAATTAACAGACACAGAGGTATGGGTATTATGATCAATTATGAAACAGATCTGTTGAATCTTGGCTCCTGATTGGTTGAGAGCTACATTCAGCTGGGCCAATATCCCGGCACAACAGCCCGGGTGAAAGTAGCTCCTGAAAGAACAGGCTCTGCACCTTAGAAGAAGCCCCACGCGCAGCTGCCCACAGCTTGCCCCCACACAACACCTAGGTCTTAGCAGGAACTATCATCTCCTTTGTTCCCACTCTGAACAGATCTGCCCTGTATACACAGCTCCTGAGTCCCTGGTGTCACATTTTTTAAACAGGTTTCTCTCATTTTTTTAAAATCTACGTTTCACAACTTACATTACATGGCTGAATCTGTGTCTTGCGCACGTAGCACCAACAACGGCAGCCAATTACCATGTGTTCCAAGTAACAAACATAAAAAAAAAAAAAAAAGTAAAATGCTAGGCGCCAGTTAGGAATCTCACTTTTTTGTTTCTCCAACAGTAGTAGCACAGACCAGAGCGTAGGACCGGGACCCGGAAATACTGAAGCGGTAAGTCACCGGCAGAAAGTGATACTCGGGGACAGCGAGCAACCAGACACTACTTTCCCGGTTTTCCACTAATTGTTAAAATTTTATCATTTTGTGATGTAAAAAATAGAAAAAGATTTTTTTTTATTTATTAATAGTATGAGGACCCATTTCATAATTGCAATGGTGCACTCCAGGAGGGGTCGTTATGGTGGGATAACGGCCCTTCTTGGACCTTATGCTTCAACCCACCCGAGGTGGGCTGTTATCCCACCATAACACCCCCCCCCATCATGCCTTATTGCTTAATTCATCCATAAAAGGGAGAGTTATTGGGTGTATACTTTGGGAGCAAACAAATGGCCTGAGTTGAATGGGTGGACTGAGATTGCACCAGTTCTGAAGTAAATATTAAAAGTAAAAGTTCACACCTCATGAGTGTTGGGACTTCGTTCAAGCAAATCAGCCAGTCCAATAAGAAATACACTGAGGATGCTTGGGTAAGATATTTAGAAGATATGCTGAGTGTTTCTTTTTATATGCTATGTAGTCTCAGTTCAGAAGATAGGGATTATGAACTGGAGGTTCATCTCTCAAAACATGGATGTGCTGTTTATTTTCTTTCAGCCCAATTGTCTTGAATTTTTTTTTTTTACTGTTTCAAATATTGTATTAGTTCAATAGAGTGTTGATCGTATACAAGACTTAGCACCTGGATGGAATGCCCTTAGAATTAATTTATGAAAATTAAAATGATTCAGAGGGGTAGAACTTTTCCAAATTAGAAACTCTTGAGCACCAATAGAAATATTTGAAGGACTCTGGATTCCATAGATAGCAATAAGAGTCATAGAATGTATTTCTCATAATTGTTGCATTTGAAATTACTTGTAGACAAAGGTTGCTACAGCTGCAGAATGTGTTTTGATCTTACAGCAGTATTCTACAAGCCTTGTGTTTAACAAATGATACTGTTTTTAGTCTCACGTCACATTCACTGATGATGACATCCTAATCCCTCTCCTCTTTTTTAGTTGTTAGCCTGACCTCTCCCATCCAGAACTCTGTACGTGAGTTCTCTTTTCCTAAGTGAATCACCTTGCAGCTCTTGATGTCAGATCTCAACTACCAGATACCACCTTTCCATCTTCACTAGGTCTGTTTATATGTTTATGGTATAAAGTATAAACTAATCAAAATGCTGATACTTCATTATGAATTGTGAATTAGATCTCACAGTATTTGGTGTTTTAATTAAGGTATGCACCCTTAATAGTATGAAATTGTGATCCAATCACATGGGGGTTTTGATATATTACGTTTTTTGAATTTGTTATTTAATTGCTTTAGTAACTTGGATTTTCAGCCTTTGAGAAAGGGTGTTGAGCCATCCGAAACACGTCAGGCATCTTTTTATACTATAAAAAGTCTCCACATTCTGAAACAGCCCTGTGCCCTTGTATGTTTGAGGTTGTGGTGAGTGCTCGAGTTTTCTAGTTGCCTGTTTTCATTTACTTTGTAGCACCACTGTTCCATGTAGTGACAACCACCAAGCAAGAAAGAGACCTGGGGATAATCATATCCAATGACCTAAAGGTAGCCAAGCAGTGTGACAAGGCGATTGGGAGGGCTAGCGGGATACTGGGATGCATAGGGAGGGGTATAGCCAGCAGAAAGAAGGAGGTGATGTTGCCTCTGTATAGATCACTGGTAAGACCCCACCTAGAGTACTGTGTCCAGTTCTGGGACCGCATCCCTGGAAGGACATAGAGTAGAGACAGTCCAGAGGAGGGCAACTAAAATGGTGAAGGTCTGCATCAAAATCCCTATGAGGAGAGGCTAATGGACCTCAATATGTACACCCTGGAACAGAGGGAGGGATATGATAGAGATCTTTAAAGACTTCACGGGGTAAATAATGTACAGGAGGGAAGTATTTTACAGAAGAAAATGAGCTCAAGAACAAGGGGGCATGCTATGAAGCAGGAGGGGGTAGATTCAGGAGAGATGTGACAAAGTACTTCTTCACAGAAAGAGTGGTGGATTCCTGGATCAGCCTTCCAGCGTAGGTGATGTGGGTGAAAACAGTGCTGGGGTTCAAGAATGCATGGGATAAGCACAAGTGAATCATAATGTAAAGGAAGGTGGGAGGGAGAAAGAGCTGTAGGTCATGTACTGTCTGCGGTAATGGTGTAGGTAGGAAGGAATGGGGGAAACACAGTGAGCCAAGTGGTCCTTATCTGCCATCAAATTTGTACTATGCTTCACTTCCAGAATATGTCTCTGTGTATGACAGCATGCTTATTCATGATCGTCAGTGTGCGTGTCTGTGTCTCACAACATGACTTAAGTGTTTTGCGCAAAATAACAGACCAAGGCTGAGCCAGCCTTGTTGGCTTCTGCCGACTCTTTAATTGCATTTATCTTATTTGCATGATAATGGTTGGAACTCAGCTTCTTATTTATCTGTTGTTTGCAGTTTCTACGGGGAAGTATTTTAATGCTATTTACAAACTATGGTTGTTTTTACTAGAACTATATTTAGTACTATAGAGAAGTTAGAGAGCCACAAGCAATGATGCAGTCAGCTGTGGTAGTTGGCTAATTCATCTTAACTTCCTTATTCAGTGTCTTATGGGAAATAAGTTTGCAAAAGGCTCCTGTTATTCACCAGCTTACTCATGAGAACAAGTAATGCTCTAACTTGTATGTGAGAAGTGCCTCTGTTTTAGATGAAATAAAGATATGTACAGCCAACGCTGGCTACATAGTAACCCATCTCCTGTACCACAGAAAAGCGGTACAGTCCCCATGGTTTCACTTCACTTATAGTAATAATATAAAGAGAACAACATGCAAATAATGAGCTGTGCCCAAATATAGACCAGTTACAGGATTTTGCCTTGATGTGGTCCTGAGTGTAACCATTTGATTTAATTCTCACTTACATTCCGTAAAGTGACAGTTGGGATCTGCTCACAAAGTTTCTCTTCATGTTTTCGGCACCATGTTTGCCTGCCTTGATACTGGTATACATTGCCTGCTCCACTTAGTGTCATGTGATAGGATTATACCTAGATTCCTTTCAGTATTATTGGTTTTCAGGATCTTTCCCCCCGGCAGATAATGATTCTTCTTGACACAGTGCATGAAGTTCATTATTTTGCATTAGAAAATGGGCTTGAAAAATCCCAGGCTCTGATTGGCTGATACCCCTGACAAGGTAGGCATCTGTCAGACAACAGAGCCCGGGTATTAAAAGAACCAGCCAAACTGACATTTCACCCAGTTAAGTATCCCTCTGCCCACCTTGCTTCCTCATTGGCCAAAGCATTGGGCATGAATTTTAAATCGCCGCCATTATATCTCACTAAGCGAGTGAGTGTTCAACCCCCCCCCCAACAACGACACTCATGGCAGTAGTCACCCAATGTAAGTTAAGAAAGAAAACTCTTTCTATAAAAAAAAAAAAGAAGAAGAAGCAGCTGTGGTGCATACCTTACACTGCACTACACTAATCAACTGCACTGCTTCTACAGCTCGCTCAGCTCCCATACACTCCTCTGGTGACTGAATCCAAAATGAAGCACGACCCTCCCCTTCCCACAACTCCACTGCCAATGCCTTCCTTTTAATAACTGTAGCCCCATGCTCAGAATCCAGCTCTTTATTTAAACAATGTGAGCCCATAAAAAAAAATTAAAAAAAGACTGACACAGCGGCTCTGTTTGTGCTCTCACAACCTCCTCATCCAGCTTGCCACCTGCTGTCAACTCAAAGTTCCTGTGAGAGAAATACAGCTAATGCAGCTGCTCTGTGTGTGCTGTACTGGGGAGAATTTAAAAACATCTGTCCTTCTCCTGGCGGTTGGGCGTCTTGGCACGGCACTCAGGTGCAACAATAGCGAAATGTGGCTCAGCTGTTGGAGCATACCTCTCGCAGCAAAAAGGAAGTTTAGCATCACCATTTTAAAAACAATACAAGGAATACAAGGCAAAGTTGCTGCTTACTTGGTCATTCCCTCTCTCTCCAACAGCTCAGTTATCCATTGCACTCCATAGACACCCCCCCTTACCTGATATGTTCCTGCCTCAGCACCAAGGTCTGTTGTTTACCATAACATGCAGAGAGGACGGCAGCTGCAGCAGATCAATCAGTAGTTGAAATGGAGGGGCCAAAAATGGGATGCCAGCATCTGAAAAAAATCAGGACACTTGAGAGGTCTGAAGAATTGATCAAAAGAGAAGGAAACCAGCAATGATCTGGACAAAAAAAACAGGACACCTGAGTGGATCAAGAGAAAAAGAAACCAGCACCAAAGCAAACTGGGGGCAGTCTACACTTGCAGAACCATCTAGTGGGCAAAGCAGAAACTGTGGACTTTTTTCTCTAAACATATACCTACACACTAAAACTTAAAGAATAAAACAATTTAAACATTATTATTTTTAAATGTTTTTTTTTCTTTAGTAGACAATTTTCTAAGTGCAATAATACCCTCCAGGGTGGGCGGTATGGGCAATACCAGACTTTCCAGAGGCTACAAGGCCCTCCGCCTTTGGCGTCGGGCCTCATTACGCCCCGGGTAGTCCGGTATAGCCCAATACCACACACCCTGGAGGGTATTATTGCTTGCTCTGTCCACTCTAAACTGCATCACCAGCTAACTTGACTGCTGTTTTCCTCTAGCCAGATCTCCCTGCAGCTTCTCATGTCCCCTGTGCTCTCTTCATCCAAACATCTTCCAGTTTCCGTATCATCTGCAGATCTGGACACCCAGTTATCATATTCTGTATCCATATCCCTTATTTAAGTCATGTTTATCCAAGAACTGATCCACGTGGTACCCTTTACTCCACACTCTGATCCAGTCTGATCAATCCACCCCTATAATAAACCTTTGGATTTAATTGCTCCCACCCATGTGCGCCCTCTCTCCCTTCGCCCTCGATCCCCTTGGTTTGATCAGGATCTGAGGGAGATGCGGTGACTAGGACGCAGGTTGGAGAGGTGCTGGCGAAAATCCAGATTAGATGCCGACCATCTTAGACTCCTAGAGCACTATAAACTCTATCAGTCAGCAATTTCTCAAAAGAAGGCAGTATTCCTGTCCGGAGAAATTGCTGCCGCACAGAATCGACCAGCCCAGCTCTTTTGAACCATAGACAGGCTGTGCAACCTAGCCTGTCTGCAGGTTTGTCGAGCCTTTTCACAAATACAATGTGAGGAGCTTGCTCGATTCTTTGCAGATAAGGTGGCTGACATCAGGGCCAAGACTCGCACAGCACTTGCCATGGGAGCTGTTGTGGTCCAGCCTACGGTCACAAGTTCCCCGTTTGCCTGGAGTTCCTTCAAAAGGCCAGAAATCGATGATGTTATGAGGATTGTCCAGGGTATGCGTACCACAAGCTGTAGTTTAGACCCAGGTCCCACTGGCCTGATTATGGGCTGTGGTGAGGTTATCATCCCAGTACTAACTAGGATAGTCCAGTGCTCCTTAGACTCTGGTGATTATCCCCGCTCCCTGAAGGAAGCGGTAGTGACACCAGTGTTGAAAAAGGTTTCTCTGGACCCAGACTCCCTAGCCAACTACAGACCTATCTCGAACCTCCCCTTTGTGGGGAAGGTTATCGAGAAAGTGGTGGCAGCCCAGTTGGACAACTATTTATCCATCCACAACATCTACGACCCTCTTCAATCGGGTTTTCAAAAGAGACATAGCACTAAGACTGCACTTGTTCGGGTGCTCAATGATCTCCTGATGGCGAGAGACCAGAAAAAACAGTCCATTTTTGGTCCTTCTGGATTTGTCAGCAGCATTTGACACCGTAGACCATGGGGTGCTGCTTGAGCACCTGAGATGCATCTGTGGGTTGTCGGGTTTGGTATGCAGATGGTTTACCTCCTTCCTCACAGGTAGAACTCAGAGGGTTGTATTGGGGATATTTTCCTCTGATCCTACCACTCTGTCCTGTGGGGTGCCTCAGGGCTCTGTGCTGTCCCCCATGTTGTTTGAGGTGTACATGTTTCCCCTCAGAGACATTATAAGACAATATGGGCTGGAGTTTCATTGTTATGCTGATGATATCCAGCTCTATCACTCTTTTGCACCTGACCAGAATAGAGCACTCTCAGTGTTTAACAACTGTCTCAGCGAGATCCAGGGTTGGATGAGGTCCATCTGGTTGAAATTGAACTCTGGGAAGACGGAGGTATTGGTTGTGGATCCTGGCCACCAGACTGAGGGGCCGGAGGCAAATCAAACCTCAGGTTTATTCCTGGGGGATGTGGAGCTCCCTGCCTCTGAATGGGTGCCGAGACCTGAGGGTGATCCTTGATGATCAGCTGACATTGCGTGGGCAACTGTCGGCGGTCGTTAAGGTATCCTTTTACCATCTTAGGAACATCGCTAGGATCAAGCACCTTGTTCCATCTGGCGACCTGCCTATACTGATCCACGCCTTTGTGACCTCCCACTTGGACTACTGCAATTCCTTCTACTTTGGGCTTCCTGGGGTTGATATCCGCCGCTTGCAGCTAGTGCAGAACTCAGCAGCCAGGTTGTTAATGGGGACCTCATGTTCTTCCCATATTACACCAGTGCTGCGGGATCTGCACTGGCTGCCAGTTCAGTGGCGGATCACCTTTAAAGTCGGATTACTGACATATAAAGCCCTACATGGCTTGGGCCCTGATTACCTGAAAGATCTTCTGGTGCCTTACCTTCCAATGTGACCACTCCGCTCAGCCAACGAGGGGTTGCTAGAGATTCTGAGGGTAGTTTTAAAATCTTCTGGCGCCCGCGCTTTTAGTTTTGTGGTGCCGACCCTCTGGAATTCTCTACTCCGTTGGATTAGAGAGTGCATGACGGTGGAGGGTTTTAAAAAAGGCCTAAAATCCTTTCTATGGAAAAAGGCATTTGGTGATGACATACTGTAGATTTTAACTAATGCTGTATATTTTAGCTTGGATTTTAACCTGTTTCATGATGTTTTTATGGCTGTTATTTTGTAATGTGCCTTGATTTTAGAAAGGCGCAAAAGAAATAAAGTTTATTATTACTATTATTATAATATTCATTGTCTAACCAACTTGGTAGTGCAATTAATAATATTTAGTATAACCCTTAATCAAGAAGTTTATCTTTTAATTTCTCATGTGCAATCAAAGTAAATGACTTGCTGAAATCTAGGTAGACTTTATCAACCATCTTTCTTCAGTCTCCCCTAGAGACTTTCTCAAGGAATGTAAAGAGATTAGTTTGAGATGACCTCCTCATCCTGAACCATAGGTTTACTGTCATCAGATGGATATCCCTTATTCTGTAAATGAATCAGATCCATTGATTCCATCAAGGTTAGATTAACTGGCATGTACTGTAATTGCTGGCTGACTGGTTGCCTCCACCCATCTTCACCTTTTTGAATATAGTATCACGTTGGCTATTCTTCAGTCCCTTGTATCCTTCTGTAATCCTACTGACAAAGTGAAGATGTTGTTCAAAGGTTATGAAGTCTCTCACAGTTGATTAACATCACTGACCAGTTATTATAATGTAATTATCTATGAAGCAAGAAGTTATGCATTAGAGAAAAGGTACGATGCTTCTGGGAGGCCCAGGTTTCCAGTTGCCTTGGTGGTGTGGCTGGTAGCACAATAGAATGTTTTTTTCAGGTTACCTGGGTTCAAATTCCAGCCAAGGCACATCTCTCTCTCTCGCTTCTATTTGTTTGGATTCCATATATATGTATACTGCACCTTTGTGAATAAAAAAGATAGGTGAACCACTTGACTACTTTGTAAAACCACAGGAGTAGGTGGGGGATTCCCATTGAACCACCAGATTGCTTGCCCACCAAAACACAGAAGGGCAGAACCACTGACCCATGCAGCCATCAGTCCACCAGCTACCCCCTGCCCTGTCCCCTTACCCTTACCCTCCAAATGTACCCATCCTTCCCCCAGCTACCAACTATCCTAACTCCCTATCCCTTCTCCTTCCCCTCTACCTATCCCACTCATCTGTTCCTTCACCATCTATCCTGACCCCATCCCCCTTACCTCATCCCACCCAGCCTACTCGATGGCCAATCATTCCTTCCTCCCCCAAACTCCCTTCCTCCCACACCTTAAGTGCCTGATGGCTACGTCCCAATCCACATCATCAATAAATACCATGTAACAATGTATGCCTTTCCCTTTAGTCATCTCTTACTGTATGTACACCAGTGCCTTATGTTATAGATTTATAAACCTTCTGAACTTAGCTTCTTTGCACTAGCAGTACACTGCTAATGTTAGCATTGCCATGTGGTGTGCTACTGCCTATATCCCTGCTGCATATGACTTGACAGAACCCTTGTATGTTTTAGTATATCATTATCCTATACCAAGATATTCCCGTGTTTGTATCTACCCATATGTAATTTTGTGCCTTGTAACTCTCGATTGTATCTGCCTTAATGTGATTCTGTTGCCTTGCTACTCCTGCCAATATAAGTTATGTACATCTCAATCTGCCTATGTAATTCAGGACATCCTTGTGAATGAGCTCACTCAATGGAGTTTCTCCTGCATTGAGTTTCTCCTGCAATAAACTTGAACTTGAACTTGAGGTAGTGAGGTAGAAATGGTAGGCATACATCCCAGGGTACTAAAGCAGCTAAGGGTGGAACTAGCAGAGCCATTAGCAGAACTGTTTAGTGAGTCTCTGAGCACAGGAGAGGTCCCAGAAGACTGGAGAAGGGCTCATGTGATCCCGCTCCACAAGAGTGGTAGCAGGGAGGAGGCAGGGAACTACAGACCAGTCAGTCTTACCTCAGTAGTAAGCAAAATTATGGAGGCACTCCTTAAGGAAAGGATAGTGCAACATCTGGAATCCATGGAGCACAGGATCCAAGACAGCACAGGTTTACAAAAGAAAGGTCCTGTCAAACTAATCTCATAGATTTCTTTGACTGGGTAACCAGAGTGGTGGACCAAGGGAGAGCAGTTGATGTCGCCTACCTTGACTTCAGCAAAGCTTTCGATACTGTTCCACATAGAAGATTGATTAATAAGCTGGGTAGACTCAGGGTGGGTCAGAAGTTGTTCAACTGTGTGGCAAACTGGTTGACGAGCAGAAAACAGAGAGTGGTGGTAAACGGTATACAGTCAGAAGAGATGCAAGTCACAAGTGGAATACCTCGGGGATCAGTTCTGGGGCCAGTCCTCTTCAGTATCTTCATCAGTGACATTGCAGATGGACTGGAGGGCAAGGTTTGCCTGTTTGCAAATGACACCAAGATCTGCAACAGAGTAGATGATCCAGAAGGGGTGTGCAGAATGAGAAGAGATCTGAATAAACTAGCAAAATGGTCGGAAGAGTGGCAACTGGAGTTTTACACAAAGAAGTGCATGATCATGCACATAGGGAAGAGAAACCCTGAAGCCACCTATAGGCTGGGAGGGGAGTTGCTGGCAGTCACAAGGGAAGAAAGAGACTTGGGCGTCATCATCACCGATGACCTGAAATCATCCAAGCAGACCACTAAAGCAGTAGGTAAGGCTAGAGGGATGTTGGGGTGTATTAGTAGGGGCATCACAAGTCAGAAGAGGGAGGTAATAATCCCTCTTTACAAAACACTGGTTTGGTCCCATCTGGAGTACTGCATGCAGTACTGGAGGCCACACCTTCACAAGGACATTAACCAAATTGAGGCAGTCCAGAGAAGGGCAACCAAAATGGTGCAGGGACTGCATCAGAAAACAAATGAGGACAGATTAACGGAGCTCAATATATATACCCTAGAGCAAAGGAGAGAGAGAGAGGTGATATGATCAAAACATTCAAACACCTTAAGGGCATTAACAAGGTGAAAAGAGTCTAACACGTTTCAATATAAGAAAAATAGCAGGACAAGAGGACACAGCATGAGATTAGAGGAGGCCGATTAAGGGGTAATGTGAGAAAGTTCTTTTTCACAGAAAGGTTGGTGGATGCATGGAATGGCCTACCTCTGGAAGTGGTGGATATGAATACAGTGCAGGGTTTCAAACAGGCATGGGATAGGCATAAGGAAGTAATACAGATGAGTATGAATAGATAAGCCATTGACAGAGCAAAGGCCGATGGCACATTCATAAAGCAGAAAAAGAAATGGGCAGACTGGATGGGCCTTGCGGTCCTTATCTGCCGCCAGCTTCTATGTTTCTATGGATGCTTCCAGAAGGGATACCTATGTGCAGTTCAAAGTGACCAGGTGGCATCATAGCATTGCACAATATACTTGGTGCAATGTGACCCTGAAACCTGCTCACAGGTGCAAGTCAGCCTTTTTAGTGAGTGCAAACCCTATTCGCATCAGCTGACTCTCAAATCTGCATTTTGTTTTGCAAGAAGGAATAGAGGATCTACACACAACCTCAAACCAGACATTAAGATTATTGTACATACTATACAGCAGCTGAAATGCCCTCCTCCTGCCATGATCCTGCCTGATGATAACATATGAAAGGCCTGATGACTCAGTCAGTCATAATTACAGTGTTAGACCTGAATTGCAGTGCCCATATACGCAACCACCTGGAAGGAATGTAGAATGCTTTCAACATTGTTCCACGTAGGAGGCTAGTAAGCAAGCTGGGTAGCTTAGGAGTGGGTCCAGATGCGGTAAACTGATAAGAAATTGGTTATGGGACAGGCACTAAGGGTAGAGCTAGTAACACCACTGTCTACCCTCTTTAACAAATCATGGGAGGATGGGGTGGTACCTGAGGACTAGAGGAGGGTAGATGTAATTCCCCTTCACAAAAGTGGGAGCAGGGCAGAAGCAGGAAACCACAGACCTGTTAGTTTAACCTCAGTGATAGGGAAAATGATGGAATCACTTCTGAAGGAAAGAACTGTTGAGTACCTAGAGGCCAGAGGGGCACAGGACCCAAGGCAGCATGGATTCACAGCGGAAAGGTCATGCCAGACAAATCTAATAGATTTCTTTGACTGGGTGACCAAAGTAGTAGATCAGGGAGGGGCTGTGGACATGGCCTACCTAGACTTTAGCAAGGCATTTGACTCAGTCCCACATAAAAGATTAATATACAAGTTAGCCAGCCTGGGAGTGGGTCCCAAGATGATAGCCTGGGTAAAGAATTAGCTGGAGAATAGGACACAGAGGGTAATAGTAAATGGAGTCCACTCCGAAGAAAGAGGGTTACTAGTGGGGTGCCGCAGGGTTCAGTATTAGAACCGGTCCTCTTTAATGTCTTTATAAGCGACATTACAGAGGGACTGGAAGGAAAAGTATATCTCTTTGCAGATGACACAAAGATCTGCAACAGAGTTGATACACAAGGTGGGGTGGAAAGGATGAGAAGGGACTTGGCAAGGTTAGAGGAATGGTCAAATGTATGGCAGCTTAGATTTAAAGCTAAGAAGTGCAAGGCAATGCACCTGGGAAACAAAAACCCAGGGGAAGAGTACACAATGGGGGGTGAGATACTAACAACAACAAAAATGGAAAGGGACCTGGGGGTAGTCATATCAGATGACTTAAAGGTGGGCAAGCAATGTGAGAGGGCAGTAAGGAGGGCTGGGGGGATACTGGGTTGCATAAGGAGAGGCATCACCAGTAGAAAACAGGAAGTTGTTTTCACTCTGTACAGACAGCTGGTGAGACCCCATCTGGAGTACTGTGTGCAGTTCTGGAGACCCAGTCTCCACAAGGACATAGACAAGATGGAAACTGTCCAGAGGAGGGCAACTAAAATGGTGCAGGGTCTGCACTAGAAGACATATGAAGAGAGACTAAAGGAGCTTAATATGTATAGCCTCGAGGAAAGGAGGGAGAGGGGGGACATGATAGAAGCTTTCAAGTACCTCAAGGGAATCAACAAAGTCCAGAGGGTAGCATCTTTCAAAAAAGAGTGTGCAGAACAAGGGGTACAATTTGAAGATAGAGGGCGGCTCAGAGGTAATGTAAGGAAGTATTTTTTCACAGAGAAGGTTGTGGATGCATTGAGCGGCCTTCTGGAGGAGGTTGTGGAGTCAAAAACAGTGGTTGAATTCAAGCATGCATGGGACAGTCATAAGGCAATTCTAGGGGGTGGGGGTAGGAAGAAGTAGGCTGCTGGTTAACTAGGATCTGCAACTTATCCATTAGGTAGGGAAATGGGCAGACTGGGTGGGCCAAGCGGTCCTTATCTGCCATCAAATCTATGTTTCTGTTTCTAGGCAACAGAAGGTGGTGGTAAATGGAGTTCACTCTGAGAAAGGGAAGGTTACTAGCAGGGTGCCTCAGGGACCAGTACTCTTAAATGTCTTTATAAGTGACACTGCAAAGGAGCTGGAAGGGAAGGTCTGCCTCTTTGCAGATAACATCAACATCTGTAATAGGGTGGATACTTTGGGGGGGGTAGGATGAACAGAGACCTGTGAAAACTAAGAAAGTGGTCAAGGGTATGGCTGCCGGGTTTCAATGTGAAAAAGTGCAAAGAAATGCACGTGGGGCACAGAAACCCAAGGGCAGAATACAGAATGGGAAGAGTAGTGCTGATGACCACCAAGCAGGAAAGACACCTGGGTGTAATCGTATCGGATGACCTACAGGTGACCAGGTAGTGCGACAAGGCAGTTGGGAGGGCTAGTGGGATACTGGGGTGCATAGGGAGGGGTATCATCAGCAGAAAGAGGGAAGTGGTATTGCCTCTGTATAGGTTGCTAGTAAGACTCCACCCAGAGTACTGTGTCCAGTTCTGGAGACCTTATCTCTGGAAGGACACAGACAGAGTGGAGGTGGTCTAGAAGAGGGCAAATAAAATGGTGCAGGGTCTGCATCAAAGGCCCTATGAGGAGAGACTAAAGGACCTCCACATGTACACCCCAGAAGAGAGGAGGGGGGATATGATAGAGACTTTTAAATGCCTCATGGGCCTAAATAAGGTACAGGGGGGGAAGTATTTTCAGAAAGGAAAGGTGCTCAAGGACAAGGGGGTATGATAAGAAGATGGAGGGGGTAGATTCAGGAGAGATATGAGGGAGTACTTCTTCACAGAAAGAGTGGTGGATTCCTGGAACAGTCTCCCAGAAGAAGGTGGTGGGGGTGAAAACAGTGGTGGGGTTCAAGAATGCATGGGATAGGCATAAGAGAATATTAGGGTAAGGGAAGGATGGTGGGTGAATGGGCTGGAGATCAAGTATGATATGCGGTGATAGTATAGGCAGGGGAAAAATAAGTGGAAGGAGTGGGCCAGACAGTCCATATCTACCAGCAAATTCTATGTTTCCATGCTAGACTATTTTTACTTGGTGGTTGCATATGTTATGCTGTATTGCATTAGTGGGTTCCTGTATGCCAAGTCAAAGGTTGAAAAGGCCCTTCTGAACTAGGATTTAATCCCAATACAAACACCACAGGTGGGATATTCAGACTGTGCCGGGCAGGGGCGCAAGCCTGCGCACAGCACAACTGTGTTGCGCCAGGGCATGGACCAGGTGATATTCAATGGTGCTGTGCCATGGCTCAGCAACATTGGATATGGCACTGAGGGTGCACGCACTGTGCCAATGCAAGTGGCAGAAGGGGAGCAGGGGGATGCACCAGCACAAGTGCGGTTGCACTAGGCACATCAACTGCGATATTCAGCACTGGGCATGCAGATGAGGCCATTATGCATGCAAGGCGCAAATGGGGCCATTTGCATGTCATTATGGCCCCATTTGCATGCAGTGCGCCGATCCGGGCGACTTGAGCCTGGTGCCCTGCCAGGCTGCGGCCCGCACCCATTCACCCAAACATGGCATGAGGTCCGAATAGGTCCATGGTGGACCAGTGGTGTCCCCCCCTCATCGCCTGATCATGGGCAAAAGTGGTGATACGGTCCCAGGTGGACCTGTGCATCCCCCCCTTGCCCGATCGCGGGCAGCAGTACTATGAAGGTCCCTGGTGGACCTGTTAACACCCCCCCTTGCCCAATCTTGGGCAGCAGTACTATGCAGGTCCCTGGTGGACCTGTGCATACCCCCCTGTTGCCTGATCATGGGCATACCAGCAATGCATGTCCCTGGTGGTTCAGTGGTAGCCCCCCCAATGCCTGATCACAAGCGGCAATTGCACAAGGGGACCCTGGTGGTCCAGTGTTACCCCCCTCCCCACCCACTGAAGTCCCTGCTATCCAGCACCCCCCATCATCAACAGGTGGCAGCACCTCACCCACATGCCACCCAGCCACCCGCCAAATGACAGCGTACTGTACTGTCTGTATGCCTATTTGTCCACTGTGTGGACCAATGGGCATGCAGACCATACTGTACTACACAGGCCCGATATGTGAATGAACTGCGATCAGGCGATGGAAAGCGGTCCACTGGACCACCAGGGAGATATCTCACTTAAACCCACGATCAGATGATGGAATGCAGTCCACTGGACCACCAGGGATATAAATATCATATGCCCGTGATCCAGTGATGTGGGGGCACAATGCTCTCTGGGCAGGGAGCATGTGGGCAGTGTTCTGGGTGGGCAGGTGGCCACCCACGGCTGGCGGCTACTTTGTTGCACCCTGCAATATAGAAGCTCACCTGTGGGTGGCCACGACTTGCTCCTGGTTTTACCAGGCACATCTTTGCACCCCCTGAGTGGCACAAGGTGGGTTTGTGACAGCATATGCACTGCACATCCGGGCTGAATATGGGATGTGCCATGTATCGTAAGGGCGCCCCCGCACTTGCGCTGCATACATTACCCGATGCACCCTGGCACATTTGGGAGTTCGCGATGTAACTTGCCCCTTTGAATATCATGCTGGGGCACATTGAAAGTACAAATGGCGCATAACCCCTGTTGCGCCATGCACAATCCTTTGAATATCCCACCCCAACTGTTTCATGTGTGGCTGCTACTAAACCAAGATACTAATGATGCTAAACAATGGGATGGAGCAAGAGATACATCTTGGGTATTTAAACCTATGAAAAACATGAGTTCCAGAACCACCACTGTGTACAGTGAGTATCTAGGAGGAGTTGTCAAAGCTGTTATCACTTCTAGTGTCAGAATCCAAGAGACTTCTTATTCTTGGGGACTTCAGTGGAAGGGCAGACATGACTGCTGATAATTTAATGTAGCCGGCCCCACTTTGAACTCCCCTGGCTGGGGAAGTGGCAAAAAGGGATCTGTTTGTTCCATGCCAGGCATAAATAGTGTACATTGTGGGACAGTAAGGAGTCTGAGGGATCAAGAGTTGGAAATATTTTCAAAAATAATCTAGATAAATATATATCTATGGGTGACAAACTAGATTATTATATTTTATCATAACAGGAGCTGTTTATGGGCTTCAGCCTCATTAGCTCCTCTAATTCTAAGTGATTCTAAGAGTTTGAGATGGGGAGCAGGAGAGAATTGGAGTGGCTAGGTTGGCCAACTGGCTGAGTACTTTTTGGCTGAAGTGTCAGGAGTGGCACTTCTGCCGTGTTAGGTCTCTGAGAGGACCAAGGCTGGCCTGTGCCAAGATGCTCCCGGGGGCTGGATATCCTCATGTTTCAATGGTCATACTGGACCAAGGGGGTCAGATCTTGCAAGACTGCCAAGTGCAGAGATTATGTTTATTAATCCCTGGGTAAAAAATGCTAGGACTGCAGTAGAGCTACAGTATCTGTCAGGAACTAGAGGTATGTACTAAGAACTCCCATTGGAGCATCAGAGGGAACTCCAATTGAGTTTGGGAACTTATTGACACCTGAGGACGGTGCCATTATGTATTAGGCAAGGGTGTCAGGTCTTGTAAGGCTGCCAAGGGCATCAGTTTTGTTTGTTAATTCTAGAGGGGAAAATCCTGAAACAGTAGACGGGTAGATCTGCCTGTTGAGAACTAGAAATGTGTATTGAGACTCCTACTGGAACCTTAGAAGGAACTCTGACCGTGTCTGGAAACTTATCAGTACCTGAGGACAACACCACTGCATGTTCAGCAGGGACACCCGTGTACCGGGTGTCCTGGACTGCAGGAATAGGGCCCATTTACATATATGCAAAGTATTGTATACCTGTGCATAGGACCTGATGTTGGCAGAAGGCCCAGCTCATACCCACTCCAAAACATATCCTCCCTCTTCTCCACCCAGTTTAAACAACCTGCCTCTGATACATCTCACTGCCTGAGGTCTGACCGGGTCACCCAATATCCTAAAGGGAAAAATAAAGAATATTAAATAAAATCCATTTTTAAATTTTCACCCTACTCGGAAGGGCTGTAACCACTCTTTGTAGCATGACTTTGTGGTGTTCTGTAATTCTGCTGCTACTTCCTTTGCAGGAGTGGCAATATTAGACCCAAAGAGTAGTGGCATAAGTACTAAACAGCAGAAAGTAGCACTGGTAAAATGGCGCGGGGGGGGGGGCAGAGCTTGCCACCAGGCTGAGTGACAGGCAGCATTTGCAGGGAGCTCTGGGCAGAAGAAGCTGTAATATTTTAAGAAGAATTTTATTTTTACTGCTGTAACAATACAGATTTTAGGATATTTTGATGCTCTAATGGTGAGCACACAAATACTAAATGTATGTACTGTCTGTGAGCTGGGAGGAGATGGTAAAAGGTAACATAGCTCCATTGGCTGGGGACAGTGCATG
Organism: Neoceratodus forsteri; assembly: GCA_016271365.2. NCBI lineage: Eukaryota > Metazoa > Chordata > Ceratodontiformes > Ceratodontidae > Neoceratodus > Neoceratodus forsteri. The sequence goes on from CM057450.1 coordinate 1,554,791,204, forward strand.
GCCAAAAGAAGGGAAGGCAGGCTCGAACAAGGAGTAGGCAGCACCACAACTGAGACAGACCCCACGCAGCTTATGAATGTTGTACTGCTGCAGGCGATACACAGCCTTGACAAACAGATGGAAGATTTTTCTAATAATATGCTGAAATCTAGATTTAGTAGTTGCTGTATTGGTCCTTGCAAGAATAGATCCAGAAGCAAATGATTTAATACCTTTTAATGGACCAACATAGATGTAACAACAAGAACAAAGTGCTCTAGCTTTTGGACCAACCAGTCCTTCTTCAGAAGCTCATGGCAGTTGTTTAGAAAATACAATACTTATAACAGCTAGATAATGCAGAGAAAAACAGAAAAAAATCCCCATTGGTTTAAAATACTCATTAAAAAAATAAATAAATAAATAAAACAGAAGATGATGTCGGAGAAGTTTAACAGTACCATACTGCCTTCATCCAGGAGGAACCCTGGGTCAAATGTGCTTGGTGGAACACTCATACAAAGAATCCTACTGCATATAAATTTAATTGACGTAAGATAACACTGCTGAAGCAGATAACTCCTAAATCAAGCTATGAGTGTCACAGTTTGTATAAGGATGTGATTACTGAAAGGCAACCCCCACCCAGATTAAAGACAAACTAAGATTGTTATAGGGCTCATGAAGTTTCAATGTCTGCATTATAGACAATAATTTATCAGTAAGGTTGTCTTAAAAACATCAGTGCACACTGTGTGATGTGTAAAACCTAGCTGGACCTGTCACCCAGCTGTACTCTCAAGCTAGATATAAGGCCCAAGAAATTTCAAAAACCTCAGGACTATATAAATGATAATTTAAATATAAATTGATAGCATTAGTGCCAAACAAAAAAACTCTAGTCGAGGAACCTCAAGGAATTAAGATCATGTAGCCTGATATGTACTGGTGCCAATATACACTGAGAATGTAACAACTTGATGTACCACAAGTGTCTAAGGAATCTGAAAAAGAGATAAAAATGTAATTTCTCTCCTCCTCTTCATACAAACAATACGCCCTAACCCACCCCACATCACCATAATGTGGGTGGGGGAGATACATAGCTTTAAGGAGATGTTGTCTCTCTCTCTCCCCCCTTTTCTCTCTCTCTCTCTCTCTCTGTCTCCCACAGACACACACACACACACACACACACACACACACACACACTCTCTCCTAGTGAACCTTTATTCACTTCAGTCACTGCAATTGTTCCCCAAAGGAATTCAACTTGTCATGAAATCCTGAGTAAAAGGGCTTATGTCTCCTAATACCTACAGAGCAAAACTGTAACACTATTTAACCGTACTACGATCTGCATAGTAACATTTCCAAGGATTCTGGATAGAACTACCATGAAATAAACCTGCCACCCTCCCCAGGATAAGGTAACTAAAAGTAAATATAAAGTATGTGTGTAAGACCAGAGGACTAACATACCTACATATCCACAAATTACTACAATATTAGCCTAATGTAAAAAGATCTGTGCAGGACCCCCATGCAAATGAGATCACGCACCCCAATATGTACAGAGTTACAAAAATTATATGTGACAGTATATGATAACACTCCTGTATGTACAGTAGCAGGCTAGGTAATCTGAATATGGTGCAATGGAATCAATCCTACCCCCAGGCAAAGATAAAAAGTAGGGAGGAAATAATATTCATTATGTGTGTGAAGTAAGAATAGTAACATATTATAACTCCATATATCTAAATAGAGACCTACCTCAATGTGACAGCAAGCCCCACATACCCACACACATACATACACACACGCACCCACATCCCACACATGCTGAAGTCCTATAATATGTCAGTCTGAAGAAGAAAAGGTCTGTGGATGTTAGTTTCTGTAGTGTCCCATAAAACCAAGATCAACGTTCATCCCGTCTGCTACCATACTGAGATGTAAAATAAGTCTAATCTCAAAAGCTCGTCTCTGTTGTGTGTTTTTGAGATTTCCTTTTAAGACCATTACTGGCATATCTGAGATTGAGTGGTCAGGCTGGGAGAAGTGGTGCCCCACTGGTTTTTCAGTCTTCCTTGCTGTAATAGTATGCCTGTGTGAGTTCATCCTAGTGTGGAGCTGTTGGCGTGTCTCTCCAACATAACCTGTTTGTGGACATCTCTTGCACTGAATGAAATAAACAACATGTCGTGACATGCATGTATAACTCCCATGCACCTGGAATTGTCTGTTTTGTGATGTAACCACACAGTCCGAGGTACAAATGAGCCCACAAGTCTTACAGGGGCGTTGATTGCAGGGTCGTGTGCCATTGTGTGACATGGTATTCTGTTCTGGTGAAAGTTTGCTCCTAATAATTAGGCTGGATAAATTTGGTGGTTGTTTAAAAGATAGTAGTGGGAGTTCCTTAAAAATACAATTAAGGGTTTCATCCTCACTAAATAGTGGGTGGAGGTCTTTAATAATCTTACGCAGATGTTCAAGGTCTGGATGATATGTGACTACCAACTTTGGGAACAACAATGGACACCAAAATGGCTCCACAGTATGCTAACCTCTTTAAGGCTGACTTGGAGGAGGATTTTTTAAGGCAGTATCCCCACAAACCACTAGCTTATTTCCGTTACATTGATGATTTGTTTATCATCTGGATGGAGAGCACAGATGCACTCAAAGATTTTCATCACAAACTTAATAATCTCCACCCTACCATAAAGCTTACCCTGGAGTACTCTACCACCAAGGTTAACTTTCTGGACACCACAGTCACCATTAAGGATGGAACCTTACATACATGTATTTACAGGAAGCCAACAGACAGACAGAGATACCTGCACAAGAAAAGTAATCACCCGAACCATACAAAAAAATCTGTCATATACAATCAAGCACTCCGATGTCACCGTGTTTGTTCAAATGAGGATGACAGAGATACACATTTGGTTATGTTGAAAACACCTTTATTGAGCAGGGATACTCTTCCAGGGAAATTGACAGGATAACAGAACGGGCAACGCAAGTACCAAGACAACAACTACTTCAATATAAAGAAAAGACAGCTACAGACAGAATACCCTTGGTAGTCACATATCATCCAGACCCTGAACGTCTGCATAAGATTATTAAAGACCTCCACCCAATATTTAGTGAGAATGAAACCCTTAATTGTATTTTTAAGGAACTCCCACTACTATCTTTTAAACAACCACCTAATTTATCCAGCCTAATTATTAGGAGCAAACTTTCACCAGAACAGAATACCATGTCACACAATGGCACACGACCCTGCAATCAACGCCCCTGTAAGACTTGTGGGCTCATTTCTACCTGGACTGTGTGGTTACATCACAAAACAGACAATTCCAGGTGCATGGGAGTTATACATGCATGTCACGACATGTTGTTTATTTCATTCAGTGCAAGAGATGTCCACAAACAGGTTATGTTGGAGAGACACGCCAACAGCTCTGCACTAGGATGAACTCACACAGGCATACTATTACAGCAAGGAAGACTGAAAAACAGTGGGCACCACTTCTCCCAACCCTGACCACTCAATCTCAGATATGCCAGTAATGGTCTTAAAAGGAAATCTCAAAAACACACAACAGAGACGAGCTTTTGAGATTAAACTTATTTTACATCTCAATATGGTAGCAGACGGGATGAACGTTGATCTTGGTTTATGGGACACTACAGAAACTAACATTCACAGACCTTTTCTTCTTCAGACTGACATATTATAGGACTTCAGCATGTGTGGGATGTGGATGCGTGTGTGTATGTATGTGTGTGGGTATATGTTGTGAGGTATGTGATATAACAGTTGTGGGGCTTGCTGTCACATTGAGGTAGGTCTCATTTAGATATATGGAGTTATAATGTGTTACTATTCTTACTTCACACACATAATGAATATTAATTCCTCCCTACTTTTTATCTTTGCCTGGGGGTGGGATTGATTCCATTGTACCATATTCAGATTACCTAGCCTGCTACTGTGCATACAGGAGTGTTATCATATACTGTCACATATAATTTTTGTAACTCTGTACATATTGGGGTACTTGATCTCATTGGCATGGGGGTCCTGCACAGATCTTTTTACATTAGGCTAATATTGTAGTAATTTGTGGATATGTAGGTATGTTAGTCCTCTGGTCTTACACACATACTTTAGATTTACTTGTAGTTACCTTATCCTGGGGAGGGTGTCAGGTTTATTTCATGGTCCTCCTCCTCCTTGCCCTGGCCCCCCTCTTCTCTCTCCCTGGTCCTAGACACCCCCACCCCACCCCCGCCACCCTCTACCCTGGTTTCCACTGCTACTCCAAGGGAACTCTCCACTTCCACTCGAGTCTTGTGCTTGGCGCACCGATTGGATATTCCTGGTTACTTAACCCGACCACTACTCTCAAAAAGTGTGGCCACCTCTCTACACTGCACCACCTTGCAGTCCATATGGGAAACCGCCTGGAACCTTGCGACTTCTACTCCAGGAAACAACAACCAAAACTATCTCTCAAAGAGCTGCAACTCTGCTCCTTAAAACTCCTACTCCTCCTCCTTCTCATCTCAGGCAGCTTCCATCCCAATCCTGGCCTTAGAAGCTCAGGCCACACACAAACTCCAGGTGCCCTTATCCTTGCAACTATTAATATCTGCAGCCTACTACCAAAGCTGGATGCACTCCAAGCCTTCAGGTGCCAACACAACCCTGACATCCTTGCAGTGGTGGAAACTTGGCTGACACCTAAAGTTCCTGACTCAGCAGTAAAATACAGGGCTACAATGTCCACAGGCTGGACCGGATATCCAAAAAAGGTGGTGGTTGCGCAATCTATATCAAAAACTCCCTGTCTTGGCACCCTGTAGCAACTCCATCACTTTCTGCCTCAGCCCAGATTCTGCCAATAAAATCATCTAGGTCCCAACAATAAAGCCCTGACTATTGTCTCCGTATACATCCCGCCCAGGGACCCTAAACATGGATTCAATGACGTCCTAAACTTTATCAACTCTCATCCTTCCGAAGCTGAACTCATTCTACTAGGGGATTTCAACATAAACTGGTTAGCATCGAGTGCCAGTGCCTATAAAGACTCCATCTCAGCTGCTAATCTCACACAAATGGTAAACTCCCCTACTAGGATTAACTACAAGACTGGCACCAGTACCCTCTTGGATTGGGTCCTCACCACTCACCCCACAAGGATTTCTCGTACGACCATTCTCCCAGACTCACTCAGTGACCACTCCCCAGTCATGTGTGCATGGTCTAACAAATTCCTTAAGCCCCCTCCCAAAATTATCGCTAGCAGAGTCCTTCCTTGTGGAAAACTTCCACATCTCAAACAACACCTGCTTCTACAAGACTGGCTACCAATCTATGAAGCAACAGATGTTAACTTGGCTCTTGATCACTTCATCTCAATTTTCAACAAAGCCTGCGACCTCTTTGCCCCTGCTAAAAGGCGCAAAACAAAATCTCTCTCTAACCCATGGGTCACCGTGGCTCTTCTCTCACAGCTGAAACTAAGGGACCACCTCTGGGCAGTTGCTAGGGCCACTGGCAAACAACTGGACATCCAAAATTACAAACAAGCATGAAATTCCTGCACAAAAGCCATACGGCTAATGAAATCCACCTATTACAAAGACTCTCTCACCAATACATGGGGAAATGGTCGTGCTTTCTGGGACAATATCAAGGATGTCACAGGGAAGCAGCCAAAAACCTCTCCAGTCATGTTAATGGTTGATGGATCCTCAACCCTTGACCCCAAGGTGATCGCAAACATCTTTAACACGGCTTTTTCAGACCTTAGTGCTGTCCTACCCCATGACTTTTTCAAAAACAGGGCCTACTCCCCAAATACCTCAGCCCCTCAGTCTAACCATCCCCTCTTCTACTTCAGGAAGGTAAGGCTGAATGAAGCTCACCACTATATTACTGCAGCTATCTCTAAATCTAGATCTAGTAGCGACACCCTGGACCTTAAGCTTCTGTTGCTCACCCTCGATGAGGTAATTCATCCATTAACAAAAATCCTAAACCTCTCTCTCAGCTGTGGAAAATTCCCGGACCTATGGAAAGCAGCCACCGTGACACCTGTCCATAAAAGTGGGGACAAGACGATTCACTCAAATTATCGCCCTGTCTCCATACTGCCCCCACTCTCTAAGGCACTTGAGCGCATCGTGGCTGATCAACTTACCGACCACTTGGATAAATACAATATACCTTGTCCACAACAACACGGCTTCTGGAAAGGTCACAGCACCACCACAGCCCTTCTTGAGTTCACTGGAGCTTTGCACAAATCCCTTGACAACGGCCTTCTCACAGGGGCCGTTTCATCGACCTCTCAAGGCCTTTGATACAGTACACCATGGACTACTAATACACCAACTACTGAATGCCGGGCTATCACTGACTCTTCTCTCTGGTTTAAAAGCTACTTAGAAAACCGTCACAGAGAGTAAAAAGTGCGGACGCTCTTTCTAACACCCTGCCTGTTCGCTCGGGTGTCCCATAGGGATCCATACTGGAACCCCTCCTTTTTAGCCTTTTCTTAAACTCCCTCCCTTACCACTGCTCTGAGCAGATCATACTATATGCCGATGATGCTGTTGTATTCTCCATTCACAAAGATCTTGCAACTCTTCAACACAACCTTCAACTTGGTTTCAGTTCTGTAGAGTCATGGTTTCTTAATCATAAACTGGTCCTCAATGACAGGGAAAACCAAATCTATGCTCTTCTGCAGTCTCATAACCCAATAAGCTACACCACTTGGCTATCTCCCACCACAGGGCAACACTCTAGATCAGGTGGTGTCCTTCAAATACTTAGGGATTCAGCTTGACCCTAATCTCTCCTATGGACTTCATGTAGATAATGTAGCTAGAGCTGCTAATACATGGCTTGGTCTCCTCTACAAACACAGACCACACTTCACGCCAGAAGCTTTGAAGGTTGCAGTCCTGATCTCTGTAATAGACTATGGTCTCATCATTTATGGCTCGGCCACAACCACAACCCTTAGACGCCTCTCAACTGCCTTAAATAAAGCAAATCGGCTCATCACTGGTGCTCACCGTCTCACCCACACATGTGACCTGTACACTCAGACCGGCTGGCTCCAACTATCAAACCGCATAGTTTCTCACCTGCTCCATGGTCAAAAAAATCTACCTTGGCCTTGCACCTTCTGGGGTCTCAACTCTGTTACAACACCGAATAAACAAACAGTGCCTTAGGAGATCCACGCTACAGCTACTGAAAGTCCCCCACTGTCACACTTCACAGGGACAACGCTCTTTTGCTTATCGAGCACCACTCTGGTTCAATGGCCTCAGCCCAACCATCTCCTCTGCCTCAACTATTGGTATGTTTAAAACTAGGCTCCAGGACTATCTCACTACCAACAGCTCCTGTGACTGCCTAACTTAACCTTGTTTCTCCACTTCCCTTTCTGCTATAGTTGTACCGCCCCCCCACTGGATTCTACCCTCATATCTTGGTATACCCAACGCTGCACTTTTCACCCTCTTGCTACCCTTCCTACATTCCTTCTCCCCCCCTACCCTCTTCCCTCTCCCTATGACTCTGGCACTTCTTATCTGTTGTCTATTTTCTCTGACAAATGGCACTGGCTGCCTTGTTACAATGCTACCCTTGAACTGTATTAATCTGTACTCTGTTTGCAATGTCCACATTGTTGTAATGCCTGTCTTGATGTTCCCCATAATTTGTATTTCTCTGATGTGGAACCTTTGTAAAAGAGCAATGGCTCAATGGTATTTGTAATCCTAGACTTGATAAATAAATAAATAGTTCTATCCAGAATCCTTGGAAATGTTACTATGCAGATAGTAGTACGGTTAAATAGTGTCACATTTTTGCTCTGTAGGTATTAGGAGACATAAGCCCTTTTACTCAGGATTTCATGACAAGTTGAATTCCTTTGGGGAGCAGTTGCAGTGATTGAAGTGAATAAAGGTTCACTAGGAGAGTGAGTGTGTGTGTGTGTGTGTGTGTCTGTGGGAGAGAGAGAGAGGGGAAAAAGGGGGAGAGAGAGAGAGAGAGACAACATCTCCTTAAAGCTGTCTTATCTCCCCACCCACATTATGATGATGTGGGGTGGGTTACGTTATATTGTTTGTATGAAGGAGGAGAGAGAAATTACATTTTATCTCTTTTTCAGATTCCTTAGACACTTGTGGTACATCAAGTTGTTACATTCTCAGTATATATTGACATCAGTACATATCAGGCTACATGGTCTTAATTCCTTGAGGTTCCTCGACTAGAGTTTTGTTTGACACTAATATTATCAATTTATATTTAAATTATCATTTATATAGTCCTGAGGTTTTGAAATTTCTTGGGCCTTATATCTAGCTTGAGAGTACAGCTGGGTGACAGGTCCAGCTAGGTTTTACACATCACACAGTGTGCACTGATGTTTTTAAGACAACCTTACTGGTAAATTATTGTCTATAATGCAGACATTGAAACTTCATGAGCCCTATAACAATCTTAGTTTGTCTTTAATCTGGGTGGGGGTTGCCTTTCAGTAATCACATCCTTATACAAACTGTGACACTCATAGCTTGATTTAGGAGTTATCTGATTCAGCAGTGTTATCTTATGTCAATTAAATTTATATGCAGTAGGATTCTTTGTATGTGTGTTCCACCAAACACCTTTGACCCAGGGTTCCTCCTGGATGAAGGCAGTATGGTACTGTTAAACTTCTCTGACATCATCTTCTGTTTTTTTTTTTTTTAATGAGTATTTTAAACCAATGGGGATTTTTTTCTGTTTTTCTCTGCATTATCTAGCTGTTACAAGTATTGTATTTTCTAAACAACTGCCATGAGCTTCTGAAGAAGGACTGGTTGGTCCGAAAGCTAGAGCACTTTGTTCTTGTTGTTACATCTATGTTGGTCCATTAAAAGGTATCAAATCATTTGCTTCTGGATCTAATAATATGCAGCACTTAGATGGTAAATTCACCAGTCTAGAAACTGACCTAAAGGACACCGCCAAGACAGCAGACAAGGCCCTGGCTAAGTCATCTGGCCTTGTCGAGGTACATATGGTATTGTGTCACTGTCTGGAGAATCTTGTAAATGGAGCCCGGGTGGAAAACATTATGAACCTGGTTCTCCCAGAAAATGCTAAAGAGAAATCACCCCTAGAATTTGCACTTACTTTGCTCTCGGATGTTTTTTCCAGCAGTAGGTCTAGTTACAGTGCAGTGGGCCTACAGAGTGACACATGTGAACCTCCTAGCATTACAGCTTCAGAAACAGCCAGGCTTCGGTACAAGGACATTATTGACAGTGCTGGGCTCCATAAAAGAACAGTAGTTGTAGTAGTAAAACTGTTATTTATTACATACATAAGTTGAATGAATCAGATAGCTCAACTGAGACAAGTTCATTTCCAGTGAGGTCCTTTGTGCAAAATTACAAAAGTTACATACATACAATACAAAAATATACAATACAAAAATATGCCGTACAGAAATATACAAGACTGTACAGATTTAATAAAATACTCGTGTCACATTTATCCCAAAAGAGTGAGACAGCACATTCAAGGAAGTAAAGCAGCATGGCTCTCTCCATTGGTCGGTCCCTATGGTCCATCTGTTCATGACCTCAGCTCTGCAACAGGGCAATGCCTTGAAAGTCTTTGATTGCATTTGGGCAAAGTTACAGCAGCTGGAGGTACAGCATGGTATGTTGCTGCTGGTAAGCCTTAAAACAGTTTATGGGGAGAAGGTGCAAACTGAGGACAATTTCTCCCTCCATGAGGGAGACCCAGACTCTGCAGAGGAGGAAGAACTGTAAAAATGCTGTATATTTCATATACATTTTTGGAGAAATACGGGAGTGTGAGTGAAGGGTGATGTATTAGTGAGGAGCGCCCTCGTTTGATACCCTCAGCTTATTGACTCACTTGGAACTATTACATTACTATATGCATTACTATTGGGATGGGGGGTTAAAATGTGGAAAGTGCTTAAAGTCTGGACTTGTAAAACAGTTGCTGAAAGAGGTCATTGTATTAAAACCTTTTAGCTCCGTCCTGACACACAACGACTTGACTGTGCCATCTGATCTTCGAAACATTGAACTAAGGTGACAAATAATACCTTTTCTTTGCACTAATGTACAGCAGATTGAGACTGTTTAAGACTAAATACGCATTGCGGTGCTTTGAAGGCCTACAGTGCCTAATTAGACCGACAGTCTCATCATGTTTTGTTTTGATGCTTTCATCTGCTGGTGTTACTTGTTTCATATTAATAGTATCACTAATGTGAAAGTAAGATTTAGATTTAGAAACTGTACAAAGGCTTTTTTTATGGTTCTCAGTTTTGGGTTCATGCTTTTTAAAGCTACAGTGGGACATTTGCCCGTATTATGTCTGTTCAAATGATCTAACTGGAATACCTTTAGTATTATGTAATCCCCTGTTTTCGGTTAAGAAGAAGAAGAATCAGCATTTATATAGCACTTTTCATACACAGTATCCCAAAGTGCTTTACAAGCAATGCTAGACTGGTAGTGAAGTGACTGAATGTGTGGTGGCGGCCATATCTCACATCATCACCCACACACAGCCTGGATAATTGCATGAACCAGTTTATGGGAAGGGGAATGTTGGCCAGGACACCGGGAATGTTCTCTGCTCTTTACGAAGAGTACCCTGGGTTCTTTTACTTCCACCTGGACACCCACCAGGATGGGCAGAAGGGACCCTGGTTTAACGTCTCATCTGAAGGACGGCACACCCCAGCAGTACAGCACCCCCCAATACTGCACTCGGATGTCAGCGATTTTTAGGTGCAAGTCTATCCCGGTGTGGGACGAGATCCGGAGGTGGATGTGCTACCAACTGAGCCACGCTGGGTCTCTTAACCCACTTTAATGGGTACACAGTGTTGTTGGCTCCTTATTGAGATATAGACCCTGCTCATGCAGGCATGATAACTCTTTTTTTAGTTATATTTGTTAAGTTTTGCAAGAAATCTTACAATCACATTACACAGAGGGATAAGATAATAGCAATTAGCAAAGACACAAGCTTCACTTGCAAATGATTCCCCATAGGGCTACATTCCAAAAGTTACATCAAGGGAGAGATAACTAACTAGTTAGCATATATATAATACAGGTCAGTCAACTGCATGCAACCCAGGAAAAACTGCAGGGATTAGTCTGTACCCATAAATCAAAGACATTCCGAGTTTATCATAATGACCTCAGGTCTACATAATGCCTAATGGGAACAATCACTCATATGCTGCAAAACATATTTCCTCCCTGGACCCCCAGAGAGATATTAATCTGCCTGTGAAGGCATAGGCCTGGATATTATGCACAACTGAGTTGCACCGGCGCAAGTGCATACTTGTGCTAAGGAGCAATATTCATCGGGAGCCAGTGCACAGTGCAAATCTCATTGCACCAATGTGCAACTATAATGAATGCCGGTGCAAGTGCAGGGGTCGTGTCCATGAATATCCAGCGCAGTGCGATATTCAACTGTGAAACCATGGCGCAAGTGCGGAGCAACTCAGGAATGCGCTAAGCAGAATTGTTCCTATAAATACAGGGCACAAGCACACAGAAAGCACTTGCACCAGGTGAGAGGGAGTGTGAGAGGGAGAGAGAAAGAGAGAGACAGAAAGAGAAAGAAAGACAGACAGAGAGAGGGAGTTAGAGACAGACAGATCAAGGCAGACACAGAGGGAGAGGGACAGAGGTGGCAGTGGAGAGGGAGACAGGGGCAGAGAGAGTGTGACGGACAGGCAGACACACTGCCAGGCAGTGCACCAGGGTGGCACACAGCCCGCAGCAGCCAACCGCCCAGGGGAAAGAGGATGGCAAGGGCCATGGATAGTGCACCCTTCATGATGGAGGCTGTAATGAGGGGTGTGAGGGGGCAGCAGGAACAGCGACAAGGCCGTGGGTAGTGTGCCCTTCATGATGGAGGCCATAATGAGGGGTGTGAGGGGGCAGCAGAAACAGCGACAAGGCCGTGGGTAGTGTGCCTTCATGATGGAGGCCGTAATGAGGGGTGTGAGGGGCAGCAGGAACAGCGACAAGGCAGTGGGGTAGTGTGCCCTTCATGATGGAGGCCATAATGAGGGGTGTGAGGCAGCAGGAACAGCGACAAGGCCGTGGGTGAGTGTGCCCTTCATGATGGAGGCCGTAATGAGGGTGTGAGGGGCAGCAGGAACAGCGACAAGGCCGTGGGTAGTGTGCCCTTCATGATGGAGGCCGTAATGAGGGGTGTGAGGGGGCAGCAGGAACAGCGACAAGGCCGTGGGTAGTGTGCCCTTCATGATGGAGGCCGTAATGAGGGGTGTGAGGGGGCAGCAGGAACAGCGACAAGGCCGTGGGTAGTGTGCCCTTCATGATGGAGGCCATAATGAGGGGTGTGAGGGGGCAGCAGGAACAGCGACAAGGCCGTGGGTGAGTGTGCCCTTCATGATGGAGGCCATAATGAGGGGTGTGAGGGGGCAGCAGGAACAGCGACAAGGCCGTGGGTAGTGTGCCCTTCATGATGGAGGCCATAATGAGGGGTGTGAGGGGGCAGCAGGAACAGCGACAAGGCCGTGGGTAGTGTGCCCTTCATGATGGAGGCCATAATGAGGGGTGTGAGGGGGCAGCAGGAACAGCGACAAGGCCGTGGGTAGGGCCTGTTGGTGGTATGCCTGGCACAGGTGGTACCGCGCCTGCATCATCTTCGTGCAGTACAGTGACACAGAGATCGTGGGTCAGTACCGCCTTAACAGTGCCATTCTGAGGCAGCTCTGTGAACTGTGCAGTGAGGAGATGCAGGCACCCACCAGACGGAGCCACACCATGTCCATGGAGACGAAGGTGACAGCCATTATGTGTCTGCTCGCCATGGGCACCTTCCAGAGACCAACAGGGGACACCACAGGCATAACCCAGTTGGCCATGTCCCACCTCCTCACACAGTTCCTCAACACTCTGCTGTCACGTGCATCGGAATACATCCGTTTCCTCTGCACACAGGCAGAGCATACAGTAACCATGCAGGACTTCCACAGGGTAGCACATATGCCTGGTGTGATTGGGGCAAGTGACTGCACGCACATGGGCATCCGCATGTCACCTGGCCCCAAGGGTGTGGCATACATCAATAGGAAGGGGAACCCAAGTGTCAACTGCCAGGTGGTGTGCAATGCTACGGGGTGCATAACCAATGTCTGCGTCACACACCCTGGGAGTTCACATGATGCATTCATCTGGCACAGCTCTGTGCTGTGCCACAGGTTAAAATATGGGAATATCTCCACAGGCCACCTAGTGGGTGAGTATAGCACAGGCATGGAGAAATGGGCAGAGCATACCATGGGATGGGGGAGGGCAGGGTGTGCATGTTGGTGTAGGCAGCAGGGACAGGCAAGGGGTGCAGCCTAGCAGAGCAGAAGGCTAACCATGTCAATATCCTCGCAGGGGACAGCACCTAACACTGCGGCCCTGGATACTCACCCCCTATCAGCGCCCGTCATCCCCAGCAGAGGAACGCTACAATGAGGCACACGCCAGCAAGCGCAACATTATCAAGAGATTCTTTGGCATGCTGAAAGCATGGTTCCATTGCCTAGATAAGTCAGGTGGTGCCCTACAGTACAGCTCCTCGAAAGCCTGTGACCTATTCCTGACCTACTGCATACTGCACAACATTGCCATTGACTGTGGGACAGCTGTCAAGGCTGATGAGGGTGACAGTAGTGGGGACAATGGAATCAATGGGCCAGAGGGAGGTGGGCAGCCACCCCCTGGGTGGAGGGATACCCGGCTGATCCAGCAGGCAAGACGGCACAGGGACACCATAGCACGGGCGCACTTTGGTGCACACAGGTAGGTGGTACAGAACACCAGGCCACACAAACAGGTACAGCACACATGTAGGGGTGTGCATGGCAACGGGCATGCACACACTGAGGTGGGAAGCAAGGGGTACGGGTGACAGGGGCAAACACCGACACACAACCACACACAGCACCCCGCACAGCTCCCCCCACAACACACAAACACACAGGCGTGGGTATGCGGCATGGATCAGATGCATCGCACCAGTGCACAGGCACAACTGGTGCAGGACTGCTGTCATCACACCCACACCACACGGCCCAGCGGTCAGGCAAGCTTGCACACAGGCACTTACAGCAGCCACACACACACCACCCATGCGTGCACTGGGCAGCAGCTGCAGACTCCAGGTGGGGTGGGCTGCTCATCAGGGCTGCTGCATGGACCCATGGCCACCATGGCTGATCGGCAGCCACAGGCTGCACATCAGCAATGGGGGGGTGTGCAACAGCCCCCCAGAGTGGAACCGTGGGACCGTGACCGTGTCTGCACAGATGCATCGAGGTGCCCAAACAGCCCAGCCTCAGGCATGCCTGGGATGCCGACATCTGAGCCTGGTGTCGACTGCACAGGGGTCACCTGACGCTGGGTACGTGAGGTGGATAGCGCATTGCAGGGGGCCATCTGTGCCTGGCCAGGCTCTGTGGCAGCCAGCAGCGCAAAGCCATCTGAGATTGCAGTGGCATAGTGATCCAGGGAGGAGGTCATGGCCTCCTGCATGTGCTGCATCCCTGCCAGGATCTGCGCAGTGCCCCTCTCCTGCTGCTCGGCTAGCTCGCGCACCTCCACGTGCAGTTCGTGCACTCCAGTGGTGAGCTGCACCTGTTGCTGAATGGACTCCTGCAGCAAATGGGCATGCTCGTCCAGCTGCTCGGCATCCTGGGGATCCTGGGCCGGATGCCGAACACCATGTAGTGACTGGCCACGCTGCACAGCCCCCCCTCTCTGGTGGAGGCTGCACAGTGGGGCCTGCAGGGGGATTGGGTATGGCAGGTGCACCAGTGGTGGACCCTGCATCTGGCTGCCCGGTGGCACCTGCAGCCCGCTGCCTGTCTGGCCACTGCACACCACTTAGCGCCTGCACAGTGGCACCACCTCCACCGCAGGGCACAGCCTGAGCGGTGCATACCACTGCACCCGTATTGGTGGCAGGCAGCTGTTCCACTGCCAACAGGGCGCTGGGCGTGATGTCTGTGTCAGTGGCTAGCAGAGGTGTCTCCCCCCACAATGGTGGTCATGCTGTCCAGGATGAGCGTTACATTGTCATTGATGTCAGACCCTGCCCTGATCTGTGTCTCTGTGCACAGGACCCCAAGGCTGGCATCCTGCAAGAACACATCCACGGTCTCGTCCGACCCCAGGTCCAGGACATTCACCTGCACAGCAGTGGTGAGCTGCAGCCTGCCAGGCCCCCGGATGCCTGTGGAGGTGGATGGCTGGTCCTCTGGGGCCGGTCCAGTGGCCAAGGCTGCTGACACCGCCCCATCATCCGCACGCAGCAGTGCTGGTGCTGTAAGAGAAAGAGGCATGTTAGTGATGCATTGCTGACATGTGCCGCCCCACCACTGCCCGTGCCCTGCAGCATGGCATGCGTGTGGGTGTGCACACATGCACATGACAGGCATGCCAGCCGCACGCACGCTAGCACGGCCATGTCTGCACCCTCCATGTCCCCAGCTGAGCGTGGCTGACATACTTACCATGCAGTGATGGGCTGCCACCCATCTGGAATCTGCTGCCAGGTACTCCCTCCACCATGCTGTGGTGCATGGTGGCTGCCACCAACTCCTCCTGCGCCATGAGCGATGGCGCAGCTGCAGACCCCCCTCTAGTGGCATTCCAGGAGGCACAGATGGCCGCCACCATCTCCTTGATGCACCTCTTGTCCATGCCCACCTTCTTCCTGCACTCTTGCACTGAGCACTGGTGGCTGCCCTGCTGGTTCACACATGCCACTACCTCTACCCAGGCCCCAGCCCTAGCCTGTGGTGTGCCCATGGCACCACTCAACAGGGGCTCTCTGTCAAGGTAAGCCTGGAACAGGGCCTCTGTCCCTGCCTTAGTGAAGTTGGACCTGCATTTGCGAGCAGGCCCACGTTCCTCACCCTCCTCACGTTCCGACATGTCACTTCCTGTGGACATGGACAGTAAAGTGTGTCAGTGGCATCAGCACCCTGTTCCGTACCCCCTGCTGTGCTAGCTGCATCCAGTGTGCTGCAGCAGCATGCATAACTTGCCTCAAAAGGACGTAATACCGGTCCATGACCTGTGTTGATCCATGGAGCTTTTATAGTGCATCGCATACAAATGAGCTTTGGTGCAATGGTAATGACATGCTAATTCCCCAAGTGTGCCACACTTTGCCAGATAAGCTCATTTGCATGTGGTGGCTATATATCATGATTTTGCTCCATGTGCAATGAGTTTGCTCCGGAGCAAGTCGCGGGCGCAATGCATATGCGCATCTGCGCGCAGTGCGCAGGTCCGCAAAGGATGCACCAGAATGGTATATGTTGCCAATTGCGTCCTGTGCACCAACTGCATGATGTGACCCATGGTGCATGCTGTGCCAGGCCTGCTATTGTGCACATGTGCACTGTGCGGTGGCTGAACCTTGACCCCTGCTGTGACCTCTAGCCCTGGGTGACCTCGCACCCGTGACCCTGCCTAGCCACGCCCATGCCGCGCATTTCCGATACTGCGTGATGGGCAGACACAGCGCATGTCCCTTCAGCCCGCACATCTGGCACATTCTGTGGACACGTGCCCTTACCGCCGCCATTTTGCTCACTGGCTCACACCTGAAGCATGGCGCAGCAGTGAGCACCACGAGAGGCTAACTGGACGCAGGTTGAATTGGTCAACCTTGTCACCTGCGTCCAGCCCCACGCACCCCAAATGTTTGGACAGGCGCAACTGCAGCAGCCCCAGGTGGCAGTGTGGCAGGCCATTGCTGCCACACTGCAGCAGCACACAGAGGTGGCCAAGATGGGGGAGCAGTGTCACCACAACTATGGTGACCTGGCACGGAGGGACCCAGAGCGCCTTAGGAGGCTGGAGGTGCATGTCAAGCATGGGGATGTGCCACAGCCAGGTGAGTAGGCCCATGATGCATGTGTGCCCTGGTGCTGTACTGTGGTGTTGGTTAGGCTGCCTGGCATGCCCTGTAGGGCAGTGTACTGCCATTGTGTGCATCATGGGGTGGCATCGCCCTCTGCCGCTTGCATTGCAATGCTGCTGTGCGGGACATGTCGGGCAGGGGCTCACCCTGTACACAGGGGTGGGGGTGGTGGGCAGCTGCTGTGGTTGTTTACTGATGTGTACCTGTCTCTGTTTCATTACCAGGGCCTGAAGACAGGAGAAGGGCAACGGCAGCAGGAAGGCAGGCCTCAGTGGCCCAGGGTGGCGGTAGCAGAGCGGCTCCGGCACCAGTGGGACCACACAGCAGGTAGGCACTGAAATTGTCCTTTGCACAGTACATGGGAGGTGGTGAGGGCGTGGATGCAGGCATGGCCACCTGTGTTATGTGCCATGGCAGCTGTGTGTGTCACACTGTGCGTGGTGCCCGCCACTGTGATGCATCCATTGGACATGTGTGCCAGCTATTGGTGGGGTGGGTGTGCGCCTGGCTGCCACTGATGTTGCTGTGGTGCTGCCTGGGTATTGTGCCATGTGACTCCGATGGCGCAGTCGGGGGGGGCCACTGTGCGGTGGGGACCACCGCTGTGCACTGTTGTGGTGTGCTGTGTTGCTGGCGGGTGTTGGCCTACCCTCGTGGGTGGCCTGTGGGGCCCCGGGTAGTTGCTGCTGCCCATTGCGCTTGTGGATGGGCATGGTTCACCAGGGACTGCACTGCTCACCTGTCCTGTCCCTTGTCCTAGGTGTCCAGCGGTGGCACAGGAGGCCCCTCTACTGCTGGCTACTCCTTCAATTAATCCTGATAACCTCGACGACCGTGGAGGTGGTGCTGCAGGTCTGAAGGATGCTGCTGGCAGACAGAAGGCAGCAAAGACTGCAAGGGGTGGCAGGCCGTGGCCACCACTAGTCGGGCCCTGATTTCCCGTTTCCCCAGCCATACCTCCCCCTTCAGTCCCCCTTCCCACTGTACAGTCCCTATTCCCTATCCCCTTCCCTCGCTTTCCTACCCTCCCCATACCCTTCTGTTGTACATAGTTGATTTTCCAATATATATATCTTTTGACATACCTGCCTGTTTCTGCGTCTGCTTTGCAGGTGGCGTGAGGAGCCATGCTGCAGTTGCCCAGTGCCTATCCATGTGGTGTGCATGTGTTGGTCGCGTGTTGTGCTTCTGTGGATCACTGCTGTGTGGTGAAGTGTGTCCCACTGTGGTGGTATCCCTCCCATCAGTTGGTGGCTGTGCCTTGGGGTGCCCATGGGGCGGCTGTCAGGGGTGTGCTGTGGGTGTGTGTGCTTGGCTGCATGGTCCTGGGTGTGGCCTGCTCTGGTCTGAGTGTGTAGGGGAGGCATGGCCTGCATCCTGAGGGGTGCCCCCTTGGTGGCCCTCCGTCCACCATTGGCACCACCTGTTGCCTACTGTCTGTGCCATTGTTGTGTTTTGGGGTGGGGATCTGGGTGCCTGTGTGCGCCATTGCTGTGCCCAGCTGGTGGTGGCCTCCTCTGGCCTGTCACTGTGCTTCCCTGGCTCTGTCCCTGGGTCACCTCTCTGTGCCATGCCCCCCTCTGTTGCTCTGCTCCCACGGTTGCCCTGGAGCTTATCTGTCTGCGCCATGGCACACCTGTGTTTGTGCCATGGCACACCTCTGGTTGCACCACGGCGCATCCACGATTGCACCATGGCACATCCACGGTTCCGCCATGATGCAACTGTGCCATATTCAGCCAGGTTGAGCTGGTGCAGTGCGGACTATGCTACCTCTGAATATGGGTCCTGTTGCACCACAGCGCATTGGATTTGTGCTGGACTTACGCCGGCCTTTGGCGCATTTCTGAATATCTGGGCCATCATCTTGTTAGGCAATATTTAACACACCTGGGAAAATGTCCCTGATGCCCCTTATAGGGCACATAATTAATAACAAATAATAAATAATAATGATAGTAATAATAAAACTTTATTTTTTAAGCACCTTTCAACCACCAAGGCGCTGTACAAATGAACAATAAAAACACATAAATGAATACATATATAAAATCAGAATAACAGCAAACTTCAATCCATAAAAGCTTGTCTCCACAGATGGGTCTTAAGTTCCCGCTTAAAACTCCCCACGGTCGTACATTCCCGAAGCTGACAGGGCAGAGAATTCCAGAAGGTTGGGGCTATAATACACAGGAAACATACTAATAAACTTTAACCAGCATAGTAAAAGCGGTTGAAGGGAAAAAAAAAAAAAAAGGAAACCAACTCTGCTAGAGATACAGCAATGTCATTTGAAGTCCCTACTTGAGTCTTATCCTGCTTGGTATAGTCGGCGGTAATGCAGCAAGCTATAGCCAAAATGTCGCCTACCCCTCAAATAAGAAGAGAAGGGAGCAGTCATTCAAAGCAGCCTAATATGGCAGGAAAAGCTGTCATTTTATAGTATTCCAGACATTGGTGATACTTGAACACCAAGTCCAATTATTTTAAGAGCAGTGCTCCTTACCGCCCTATAAAGTCTCCTGCAGACAATTTGACGGCAGAATGGGCAGAGTTTTGAGCAAGTTCAGATAGAGAACACAAAGTTCAAGTCCCATGTTATTCTTCATCTGAGGACAGCTCCCCTTCCCTTCTTTGCTCCATTCCAGCTTTGATTTCACATACCAGATTGTTGACATCTTTAGAGTCATTAGACAGACAGATCTGGCCATTCCTGGATAGTCTCAGTTTGGCCTGGAGCAAGAGATGATGCTGAGATTTCAGCGGTCTCAATCTGCTTCTCACTCCATCAAAGGATTTCTGCCCCTGGTGGGTGCTGTATGACAACTCAGGGTAGAGGAACACACCCAGCTCTTAATATTGTAGTTTGCATTGTCATTTAGCCATGTCTAGTGCATGATCATGGTCACCCACACTGATACACATTATGTGAAAGGTTTGTGGGGTGGTTAAAGTTGTGGCCACCTGTTACAGCATGGTTCTATAAGATTTTTCTACAGAGAATGAGGTTTAACTTTGGACATTTGTTGGATCCTAGGTAGCAGAAACTGGATAAATTCAAGACAGTCCTCCCCCTCTGCTAATTCTGGTAAGCCAACAACACACAGATTCCTTTCTCTTGACTGATTTTCTACAGTCTGTAGTCATTGCCTTAATAAAGAGTTTTCTTTAATAAGTTTGGTGGTTGCATCTGTATTTTTCAGCACTGAAGTCTCCGTTCTTGCAACCGTATGGTCCATGGAGTCCACGCTGGTTTCCAGTGCTGACACCCAAGGATGTAAAGTGTCAAATTTGTGGTCCATGTCCTAGACGATCTGTATCAACTGTTCCAGGGTTGCATTAACTGTGGCCAGTGTTACCTTGGCTCTAGCAGAGTCACTGGAGGTCGATACGCCCATATGCTGCTTAGGCCTACCAGTATTCTTGTGGCCTTTTGGAGAGAAAAAGTCAGAAAAGGTTGCTGCATCACCCTTAGGCTTTCCCATTTTGTCATCAGTTAGCTTATCCAACTAATGTGGCTGATTATAATCAATTAAAGTTGCCCCAAATTTGTCAAGTTCTCTCAGGAGCTTGAAGCAAAAGCGTCTTTCCTGGTCAGCTGCTCAGCAGTGTCCCATGATGATAACTCTTCAGAAAAACTGCAGTAGCAAATGTGAGTTGAACCCCAATGTGGTACCAATGGCACATGTACTTATGTTCCCTGTTTGTAAAAATGTTGTTTTCTAAAGGTCTTGATTTATCTGCTTGCCAGAACCTGTATTGTGTTATAAAACACAAAATGAATAAAATATAATTTAAAAAGAAAAAAGGAAGTCACACTAGAGTAAGCAGTTACAGCCCTGCCAAACTTGGTAAAGACTACAACTTGCAGACCCTGGGGCAGGATTCTCAAAGCTTTCAGAAAGTGCAAAACCTTCTCTAAGTCCCCAAAACTTCCTCAGCTACGGAAAAATATTGGGAGTTTGCTCCAAGTGCTATTTACAAAACCTTCCGCAGCTACAGGAAAAACCACTATGGACTGTGGAAAAAAGTGCAGCTGCAGAAGTCCCTCAGGACAAAAAGGTGTGAGATAAGTAAGGCTCAGCCTCTGAAAGGCTATTCACAGCCAGTTTTTTTCTGCAGCTGAGGAAAGAATGTTACGCACAGTGGAATGCGGTGTAACTCTCCCTCAGTACACTGCAGTAGTGCCCCAGCAATTGGAATCAATTAAGATGGAGGTGTACCACAGATAATAACATCTCAGACAGTATAGCAGTGGCTGTTGGTACAGCAACAAATGCACACATTGCCATGATATGGCAACAGGCAACAACCACCAGACCCAGTGCAGCCCATGACGGAGCCCCACAGGCAGTAGAGCCTGGCCAGCCTGCAGCAAGTGCTACCCCCACAGGCCACAGGAATACCCCAGGGAGGGACAACCAGCAGTGACAGTCAGCCACTGTGGTACCATGGTATTGCTGGTATCTGTGGTGCTGCAGTGGTCCCAGTAGAGGGACTGATTGCAGGTCTCTTTGTGTGTGCTGTCAGCTTCATATTATGGCAGCAATGTTAAAGTCTGCTGCTTCAGCTACATAGATTTACTATTGCTGTGCCTCCTCAGCTATTTCCACAGCTGCGGATTCGCAGCACTTGCAGGATTCCCGCAGCTGCTGCAATTCTGCAGCTGAGGGACTTTTGAGGAATTCCCTCACCTGCCGGATTTTCTTTAAGAATATCACGTAACTGTGTTTCCGCAGTGCTGCAAGCTTTTTTCCTGCAGCTATGGAATCTTTGCTGTACTCTGAGAATCCTGCCCCAGATTTTTAAATATACTTCACTTTGCCTTTAGACAATCAGGCCACAGTCCTCATTACCAACAAGAAGATCATTATCATGGAAGTTACACTATTCATCTGTGAGCAGGAATGTGTCTTGAGTGAGGTGAACGTCTCAGGAGGCAAAGTAAAAAAACTGACAGCAGTTAAAAATTAATTCATTAAGGTTCACTTCATTAGGCCAAATGATGGACACCACAATCACAGTTACTGCAAACCAAGAACTTTTATTCTGGCCATTAAAATGATTATGACCAGGTAATTTGTTTACTCAATAAATTAAAACCGGAGCAGCTCCATGGGGCTGACAGCAACAGACAGTCAAACGGCAGTTTCAGGTTATTTTCAATCAACTAGCACCAAGATCTTACACACACAGGCCTAGAGCAAAATAAACCAAAACTGGCTCCTTAGTTTAACAGATTCTTCCACAGAAACCCTTCTTCAAGACTAACATACTATTTGCCAGCAGATTAGGCCTTACGGTCTATCGAGTCTGCTCGAACCTCAGATCCCTAGTTGGGTGCCGAGGCCCTCCCCTCCCTTGTGTTCCAGAAACCCCTATCTACCATCCCCACCCCCCTGGAACAGGCCATCATCTGATACATCCACTTTCTATGTCTGTCCCACCCTCTCTTGAAGCCCTCCACTGTGGATCTCTGAACCAGCTCACCAGACAGTGCATTCCAAGGGTCCACCACCCTCTCAGTGAAAAACCTCCTCCTCTTTTCCCCCCTCACCCTTCCTCCTTCCAACTTCAAACCATGCCCTCTGGTAATACCTCCCTGCTTTAGTCTAAAGATCCCCTCCATGTTTACCCTATTTATTCCCTTGAGGTACTTGAAGACCTCAATCATGTCCCCCTGTCTCTCCTCTCCTCTCCTCCAATGAAAACAGGCAGAGTTCCTCAAGTCTGTCCTCATACGTCAAATCCCCTAGCCCTCGTATCATCTTAGTTGCCCTCCTCTGTACCCTCTCCAGGAGCTGTATGTCCCTCTTCAAGTGTGGTCTCCAGTACTGCACACAGTACTCAAGGTGTGGTCTAACCAGTCCATTGTACAGCGGCAAAATCACTTCCTTGCTCCTAGAGGTGATCCCCCTTATGATGCATCCCAACATCCTGTTTGCCTTGCTAGCTGCCTCCTGCACTGCTCAGAGTTATTCATACATGCATCCACCATGACCCCTAGGTCTTTTCCCCTATTGAGGCCTCCAGCGCCTCCCCTCCCAGGGTGTACCTGTGTTTAGGGTTTCCCTGACCAAGATGCAACACCTTGCACTTGATGATATTGAAATTTAATTTCCATGTGTGAGCCCAGCTTTCCAGGGTGTCCAGGTCCCCTTGCAGGGCCAACCTCCCCTCTTCTCCCTCAACTACTGCTCCCATCTTGGAGACTGAATTCCTTTTTCTAGTATCCCTTAAACCTCCTAATGGGGAAGTGCCTTACTTCTCCTGTGCCAACCGAGCAAAACAACCTCAGGGCGGATTTGCAGCCAAAGCCTCCGTGGCTGCTGCCACATTCTCATTCTCATTCTCATTCTCTCTCTCATTCTCATTCTCATTCACTCTCTCTCTCTCTCTCTCCAGTTCCCTAAGCCAAAAACAGTGCACCAAACTTCTGTGGCTACACTAAACAGGCACCGGTCTAAACAACCGGCAGTGGTGAAGTGCAGAGGGAAAGTGCGAGCACTGGAGTCTTACTGGAGTATGGCAGGCTCCGTGGAAAGTCATGTCCAGCAAGTGAAACACCTGCTCATATGCCTGTCCGATTTTGCCTAGTTGCATCTGTGCCCTGAAGGTCTGTAATAGACTGAATGTGTGGTGACTGTGAAACTGCTGCTTGTACTGCACTTTAGAACTGACTACTGTGACTGTGCTGTTGGTTGCTACGGCACCATTATTACTGAGAAGTTTATTATTCATTACGTCTTTTTTCCTTTATTATCATTTTGAGGTTTTAAATGATTTATGTAGATCCATCATCTTCCAAAGAATATTGCACAATCAAAAGAAAATAGTTCCTCTTACATGGATCCTCTCGGTTGAAACATATATCATAAATCTTCCCTCCTTTTTTGGACTTTAGTGTACTCTATATATGTATACACCATTTGGAAGTATTGTGTGTTTTTCACTCTCAGAAATATAACTTTTCAATGTGTCTGTCTTTAATTCAGTTAAACTAATGAGACAGGACTGTAGATAGTTTTTCCTGCAGTAGCATAGACTATAAATATACAGTATATTGATGGTATTAAGACATACAGTAGTTATTAATTATTATCCTTTTATATAGACAATGGTGTGTAGAGTAAAGAGAAAAAGTATTAATATGGGTATAAATGTATATATTACTAGCCTCTTTTTTCGCAATACATAGTCTTTTAAAGTGAACCAATACCTATCTATACGGTCTCATTATGTGGAATACTTTAACCATATGCATTTTCATACTCAGCCACTTAATGCCATTTAAGCACCGTAATTAATAACCAGCTAGCATGCTGGACATTGCATGGTGCATAGATAGGGAGATATTGGTGACGGATGAATATATTGGAAAAAAGAAGTAAAGTAAGTCAGAAAAAGATTCAGTGAGAGCAGATAAGGCTGACGTAGGTGGCCAACCTACGTCAGTGCTAGAAATTAGTATAGAAAAGAGTACAGAGACACTGCTGTGCAACAGATTTAAGAGAAGAAAATAAAAGGAGATAGGAAAGGCATCCCTCTACCAAGCGAGCAGTTAAATCACAGTGGGCTCAGGGAGTGTGAGGGTGGTGGAATGGAGGTGCACCCCTCCAGTTGTACCTCTCCACAATTTGTACTCCGTTCTGGTGGAGTGTGGTTCCTCTATGGAGGCACTCCCAGTGCAGACCAAGGAGGATGCTTGGAGTCTCCACAAAGGAGACTCACAGGAGGGTGGCATGGGACCTCACAGAGGAAGGAAACAGTTCTTGGTGGGGGGACTCAATTGTTAGGGAGTAGAACTGAGAGACGGGGGAGAGGGAGGTAAGGTTCCTGCCTGGCACCATGGCTTGGAAGGACAGGGAGTGAATCTTCAGGATCATGGGAGCAGCTGTACAGGGGAGGGAGCTGGGTGTCATTGTCCACCTAGGGACAAATTACCTGGCTGGGAAATGGATCAGAGCAGTGCAGGAGGAGTTTGTGGAATTGGGGAGGAGCCTTAGACAAGTAGCATGCATGGCAACCTTCTCAGAGGTGCTGCCTGTCTATGGCATGTGTGAGGCTAGGATGCTCTGCACCATGGGATTCAATCAATGGTTGAAAAACTGGTGCAGAGCTCAGGGTTTTGGCTTCACTGGGGACTGGGGGTCCATCTGGAGGGCTCCAGTCCTATAGTGGCATGATGGTCTGCATCTGTCCAGGAGGGGAACCAGGATCCTTGGTGATAGGTTTAAATGCTTCATTGGTAAGCATTTAAACTAGCCAATGGGGGAGGCACTGAAAAGCAGCAGGGAAATCCTAGCCCCTGCCAAAAAATTAGGTTAGTTAGTGAGGTAAACACCAAAGTAGAGAAGTCAATAGGGAGAAGGACAGGGGTTAATGCACAACAAGTCAAAGGCAGTAAGGACAGAGATGGGGCTAAAACAAGTAAGGCCATCAAAAAATGGAGGGCAATGAGTACCAACTCCTGTAGTCTAGGTAACAAGCTCCCTGAACTGGTGGTCTTGATGGAAGAGGGACGCCTGGATATTGTGGCAGTCACAGAAACATGGTACACAGAGAATCATGACTGGGATGTCAACATACCACGGTACACAATCTACAGGTGGGACAGCGAGGGTAGAAGAGGAGGAGGAGTAGACTATACATGAGAGAAGGGATCAAAGCAATGGAACTAAAGGGTAAACAGGGAGGAGAGGAGGCACTGTGGGACACCCTGGAGACCGGATATGACACCACAATCCGCATGGGGGTTGTATATAGACCCCAGTCTCAAGGGGAGGAAATGGACAACAAAATGATAGAAGGCATCCTTAGGATGGCAGAAAAAGGGGAGATATTGCTGATGGGTGATCTGAATTTGCCAGATTGTTAATTGGAGCAACTTTGCTGCAGCCACATCCAAGAGCAGGGTCATTCTTGATGCCCTACAGGGGGCATGCCTCAGACAGTTAGTGCTGGAACCCACTCAGGAGGGAGAAATCTTAGACCTGGTACTCTCAAATGGGGACAGAGAGAGGATCTCAGATCTAGAAGTGGGTAACCATCTGGAAACAAGTGACAACCAAACAGCGTGGTTCACAATAAACACAGCTGTAGAGTCAAGCCATACGAAAGTGAGGGTACTGGACTTTAGGAGGGTTGACTGTCAAAATGGAAGAGTGCCTCAGAAAAGCACTAGCAAACAGGCAAGAAAGAGGGTGGAGGAACAATGGGGAAACATCAGAACTGCCATCACAGAGGCAACAAGCCTTTGTGTGAAGCAAATAAACAAATCAAAACAAAAGAAAAAACACTATGGTTCTCAAAAGAGGTGGCTGGGAAGATTAGGGAGAAAAAGACAGCATTCAGGAAGTATAAGGAAACACAGAAGGAGCATGACAGAGAACTGTACTAGTTAAAGCAGAAGGAAGCGGGGAAGGCAGTCAGAATAACAAAGGCCCAAACTGAGGAAAAGATAGCAATCTCAGTTAAGAAGGGGGATACGACCTTTTATAGGTACATTAGGGAGCGAAGAAGACCAAGGAGGGATAGTGAGGCTTAATAAAGGGAGGTGGGTGTAGAGAGTTACAATGAAAAAGCAAGGATACTGTATGAATACTTCTGCCCAGTATTCACAAAAGAAGAGGAAAGGGAGGTACCTAATCCAATTAATAGAAGCACTCTGGATAGGGGAGTCGATACCAGTCCTTTCACAGAAGAAAGGGTTCTGAAAGAACTCCTAAAACTGAAGGTGGACAAAGCAAATGGGCCTGATGGGATTCACCCCAGAATTCTAAAAGAACTAAGAGGAGAACTAGTGACACCACTGACTACCCTTTTTAATAAATCATGGGAGGATGGTTTGGTACCTAAGGAATGGAGGAGGGCAGATGTGATTCCCCTTCACAAAAGTTGGAGCAAAGCAGAGGCAGGAAACTACAGACCTGTTAGCTTGACTTTAGTGGTAGGGCAAATGAATCACTTCTGAAAGAAATAATTGTTGAGTACCTAGAGGCCAGCGGGACCCAAGGCAGCATGGATTCACAGCAGAAAGTTCATGCCAGTCGAATCTAATATATTTCTTTGACTGGATGACCAAAGTAGTAGACCAGGGAGGGGCTGTGGGCATGGCCTACCTAGACTTTGGCAAGGCATTTGACACAGTCACACACAAAAGATTAATCAACAAATTAGCCAGCCTGGGAGTGGGTCCCAGGATGGTAGCCTAGGTAAATAATTGGCTGGACAACAGGACACAGAGGGTAATAGTAAATGGGGTCTACAGTGAAGAAAGGAGGGTTACTAGTGGGGTACCACAGGGTTCAGTACTGGGTCCGTTCCTTTTTAATGTCTTTATAAGTGACATTGTGGAGGGACTGGAAGGAATAGTATGCCTCTTTGCAGATGACTCAAAGATCTGCAACATGGTTGATACACAAGTGAGGTGGAAAGGGTGAAAAGGGACTTGGCAAGGTTGGAGGAATGGTCAAATGTATGGCAGCTTAGATTCAATGCAAAGAAGTGCAAAGTAATGCACCTGGGAAACAAAACCCCAGGGGAAGAGTACACAATGGTGGGGGAGAGGTATTAACAACAACAAAAATGGAAAGGGACCTGGGGTAGTCATATCAGATGACCTAAAGGTAAGCAAACAATGTGAGAAGGCAGTAATGAGGGCTGGGGATACTGGGATGTATAGGGAGAGGCATCACCAGTAGAAAACAGGAAGTTGTTATCCCTCTGTACAGACAATAGGTGAGACACCATCTGGAGTACTGCATGCAATTCTGGAGACCCCATCTCCTCAAGGACATAGACAGGGTGGAGGCTGTCCAGAGGAGGGCAACTAACATGGTGCAGAGTCTGCAACAGAAGCCATATAAAGAAAGATTAAAGGAGCTTAATATGTCTAACCTTGAGGAAAGGATGGAGAGGTGGGACATGATAGAAACTTTCAAGTACCTCAAAGGACTCAACAAAGTCCAAGAGGATAGCATCTTTCAGAAAAAGAGATGTGCAAGAACAAAGGGTCACAATTGGAAGATAGAGGGGGGACGGCTCAGGGGCAATGTGAGGAAGTATTTTTTTCCCAGAGAGGATGGTAGACACATGGAATGGGCTTCCTGAGGAGGTTGTGGAGTCAAAAACAGTGGGGGAATTCAAGAATGCATGGGACAGACATCAAGCATTTCTGGTGGGGGGGTAGGAAGAAGTAGGCTGTTGGTTAACTAGGATCTGTAGCATATCCAGTAGGTAGGGAAATGGGCAGACTAGGTGGACCAAGCAATCCTTATCTGCTGTCATAGTCTATATTTCTATGTTTCTATGAGGCATTCATACTGGTTGAACACAGTTCTACCACACTCACAAAGAAGATTGTAGGCTAATGAAACAAGATTCTGAAAAAAGACTTTGTCCAAAATCTTGATTCATGAACCCACCTTCTTGTTTCGTGAGATTTTCTTGAGCTCACGAAAGAAGATGCCTTCTCACAAAACAAGAACGGGAAAAAAATAAGACCAGAATCTTGTTTTGTGAGCCACCTTCTTGCTTTGAGAGATTTTCGTGTCCTCACAAAACAAGATGACTTGTCATGAAACAAGAATGTAAAAAAAAATTCAAAATCTTGTTTCATGAGCCACCTTCTTGTTTCATAAGATTTTTGTGAGCACACGAAATAAGATGAGTTCTTACAAGAGTGTAAGAAACTAAGTCCTAAATCTTGTTTTGTGAAATTATCTGTTTATTCTGTGAGAGTTTTGTGCTCTCACGAAACAAAATGTCTTCTGACAAAACAAGAGTCTGAAAAAAAAAACTGTCTAAAACCCTGTTTTGTGAGATACAATTCTTGTTTTGTGAGGTCCTATTCCTCTTTCATAAACCTCACAAAACAAGAAAATTGGCTCACAAAACAAACCTCGTTAAGGATTTTTGGAATGTCCCAAAAACACATTTTTGGGATAATTTTTCTAAAAAACTTAACTCCAAAATCGAGCTAAACAGAAGGATTGCAGCCAGAGCCCTAACCCACAGCTCCCATTATTTTGGGCTCACAAATAATTAGGCAAGCATCAGTCATCATAATTCAGCATAAGCACAGTTCTATATATGTCCTCAGCAAGCCAGTCATGAGTTCAGATCTTAGTACAATCAATTTAATTTTGATTTATTTATACTTTAGCTTGGTGACACTTTAGACCAGTTACATTCAGTGACATTACGCAGGGACTATAGTTACATTTATGGTCTACTCTCATCTGTGAGCAGGATGAGCAACATTGAGATGTACCTGGCCCTGTTAGGCACAGAAGGTCCTGATCAGTGCCTCTGATTGAGGTCAGCAAAAGGGTATACCTCTCCAGAGCACATGTACACTAGGAGATAACATTACCTCTGTCACCTCCCCTTGCCTCCTCCTTCTGTGGGGGTTGGAGTCAATGCCATTTGCAGTCATAGCAAGTGGCTTAATAGATACCAGGTCCATCCTTTCCCTGTTGGGTTCAGATCATCGGTCATCAACTGCCCTGATCTTTCACAGATACACAGACCCTGTAGGTCACAGGCCCCTGCCACATCAAGATTCTCATTTGAAACTTCTCCACGCTTAACAGGAACGTGGAACAGATGGTGTAGAAGTCATCTGGAGGCCTTCCTCAAGAATGGACCTTCAATAGGCCTCTGCTATTCCCAGTCTCAGATTCAGGTAGTGGCAAGAGCTTCAGAGACCTGCACCAGAGGAAGTCAGTGCCACCCAGACTCAGGAACCCTGCCATCATTTCTGAGCCTTCAGACCCCTCTGGCTGGCTGAAGCCAGAGAAGCACCTGCAGATGCTAAAACTGGAAACTGCACACACTAGCACAACAGACAGGAATTCTGAAACTACTGCTTTTTGATGGGCCTAAGCTCCAATTTATATACCACTAATGAGCAGAAAAAACACATGGGGAGCCTGTCAGTCAATCAGCAGTCATTTTACAGATGTGACAGAGACATACTGTCATCAAGCAGAACACAGTCAGGTATACAGGAAATGCCTCATTAAATACTGTATTTGACAAATTTCTGAGGCATTTGGAACAGGGCTAGTTTAACCTTTTAAGTGCAGTAACACAGGCATACATTACTGTTACTGTTGGACTATAGTTAGCTACAATAGCGCACATACTTTAAACACATACATATTTCACAGTCATGGGTTCTTGTAACCCTTATCTTTGATAGCCAGATACACATGTACTGTAGGTTTAAGGCTGTTTCAGGGTTAGCCCCATTTTGGCATTCATTTGTTGTTTCTTGATCTTTATCTAATGATTGAAGACTTGTTCTGTATTCATGAGGATTACTTCACCCATTAAAGCGTGGTATATGACCATGGGTGGTTCCCACTGAAAAGGTTTCAGACATGTGGTTCTTCATCCAGTACTGGGACACACTCTTAAAAGTACAGTTTCATGTCAATCATAACAAAATCAAAAGCATATTATATTTTAAAGCTGTGCATCAGTACTTTTGAAGAAAAGCATTTGTCTCTGTATTTAAGTTTGCACAGGTTACATACTAACATACTAAAATGCCAGCAGAATAGGCCTAACGGTCTTTCATGTTTGCTCATTTGGTCAGCCCCCACCCTGGGAGCTGATCTTGCTGCCCCCCTCACCCTCTCTGACTTCTCCCTTCCCAGTTCCGGATATTCTCACTGCACTGGATTTTGCTTCCAGAACCCTTCCCCTGTACCTGTCCCACCCCCTCTTGAACCCCTCCACCGTCTGTGCCTCCACCAGCCCCCTGGGCAGCACATTCCATGGCTCCATCACCCTCTCAGTGAAATAGCACCTCCTCCTTTCTCCCCTGACTCTTCCCCCCTCCAGCTTCCACCCATGCCCTCTAGTTGCCCCCTCCTCCTTTCTTCGAAGTACCCTGACTGCTCCTCCCCTATTTACCCACTTCATGTACCTGAAAACCTCTATCATGTCCCCTGGTCCCTTCTTTCTTCTAATGTGTACATATTTAGCTCTTTGAGCCTCTCCCCATAGGTCCTGTCCCCCAAGCCCCAAATCATTTTGGGTGCCCTCCTCTGGATCCTCTCCAGAAGTTTAATGTCCCTCTTTAAGTGTGGCCTCCAAAACTGCATGCAGTACTCGAGGTGCGGCCTCACCAAGCAGTTATACAGAGGGAGTATCACTTCCCTCCTTCTGGAGGTGATCCTCCTAGCGATGCATCCAAGCATCCTGTTGGCCTTGGCTGCTGCCCTCCTACAAGTCTCTGAGTTGTTTATCTTGACATCCACCACCACCCCAGGTCCCTCTCAGTCATCAAGACTTGTAGTATTCCCCCCCAGGGTGTGCACTTGGCCTGGGTTTCTGGCCCCCAGATGCAGTACCCTGCATTTCCCTGCATTGAACCTCAGCTTCCACTTTCTAGACGATCTTTCCAGAGCCTCCAGGTCCCCCTGTAGAGCCACCCTCCCCTCCTCCCCATCCACCACTGCCCCAGGTTCTGTAAGCTACTTATGTTGTCCTTTGTTAAAAAAAGAAACCATGCACAAGAAGATATGAAATAGTAGCTCATAGACTTTGAAATACTTTCCTAATGTGCAAAAGTCTCAAACAAATCATCAACTGCATTTTCTTTGTGAAGTCTTTCCAAACAACACTCCTTTTGACAGTTTAACCTGGGCCTCTTGATTTTGCAGTGCTTAGGCTGATGCATTTTAAGGATTTGACGTTATCTTATAGGAGCTGTATTATTGGATATCATGGAGAAAAACAGGGCCATATATGGGCCCTTAGATTCAGTTTTATTTTCCTTGATTTCATTCTCTTGGAAGTTTAACTCTTTCCTTCTTTGCTCACATACAGTATGTATGGGTTTTCAAACTGAATTTTCCTCTGTGACTCGTGTTTCTAATAATTATCACTTCCACATATGCATTGCCATTTTAAACCCTGCATATGATTTTCCTTGAATTCCTTCCTCTTAATATGTTTTGATGAGACAATATAATAAAACCAGCATACTGTCTCTAACAGAAAAAGACCAGCGGCCTATCCAGTCTGCCCGAGTTCCCTATTTAGCCCTGAGACCTTCTGTCCCTCCAGGGTCCTATCCAGTCTGCCTGAGTTCCCTATTCAGTCCTGGGATTCACTGTCCCTCCAGCGTCCTATTCCTCCCCAATTTTACCCCAATTCTGTACCCTTATACTGCTGCCCCGAGCAACCATTATACTCTTCCATCTGTCCCAAATGTGCTTGAAACCACTAACAGTTTTCGCACCCACCACCTCAGCTGGCAGACTGTTCCACAGCTCCACCACCCTCTCTGTAAATAGAACTTCCTCATATCCCTCCTAAACCTCCCTTCTGCTAGTCTCCACTCGTGTCCACATGTCCATGAGCTAGTCTTCAAGCTAAATAGATCCCTACAATTCACCTTTTGCCTTTCAGACTAATTGTTCCTAAATATGCCCACTTTCTAAAGTGCAAATGCATCTTACAACACATTTACTGTTCGAAATTTGATCAAATATACTGCAAAAAAGGGTATATCTGTTGAATGGTTATCCACCGTAGTACAAGTGGCATGGTACTATTTAACTTTCACTTAAGCGTGTCAAGATATTACATAGCATTATTTGTACATAGTTACATGAAACATCACAGAGTGGGGGAATATGTATTAAATGACAGCAAATATGGCATACACATGCTCTTTCTGTATTAGCTATTTATCATGTGTGAACATACGTTAATAGTCATTTTCATTGTCAGATATTTTTACAAAAGTTCACAGAATGTGTTTCAGACAGCAGTCCTTGTCTCCATTGTCAGTAGAATTTATTCAGTCCTTGTGGTGAGCTCTGGACAGCTGTTTCATGAGTTTCTTCATCTCCATCTGGAACATCAGATCATGGGTGTTTACATGCATAACATGTTCTCAGTTGATTTACAGTATATGTAACGCGTTAAGAACAATTTCACCTATGCTTTTCTTTTTTATTTCAGTTTGGTAGGCTGTGGGAGACACGTAAGCAATAAGACACGATGGGGTGTACATTTGGCAGTTCTAATGCACGGCTAGGGGGACATAGTGAGGCACGAGGCCATAGGCCGAGTGCGTCCAGTCCCCTAGCCATGCATTAGAACTATCTAATGCACATGCTCAGAATGGCTTATTGTGCTTATAAAATAGGCCTGTGTATTCTAAATGGGGGTTCTAGTTTTAGCTGTACAATAGATACCTCTAGTGCATGGCTAACAACCAATCAGATTGCTTGAAATCCTTTGCCCATTTTATAATTTGTCTTTAATGACATAAGGGCCAGCCCGAATATGCAGAAATGTTTTATGGATAGCTTTATTCCTATAATTGAAAGAGAACATATTTTCTTTGATAGTATCTAGTATTTTGTGGGAGATGCTTTTCTGTCATAATCGACCTTTGAACCTTGGCCACCTTTCTCTTCACTTCATTGTGCAAATACAAAGACTTCTTGCGGGTGTTGCCTTAGATGTGTTACACGTTCATGTGCTGTGGCATCACCCACTAGTGTTTCATCCCTTGCAGTATACAAAAGGTGAACTGGTTGTACCATTTGTCTACCAGTCATCATTTGAAAAGGTGAAATTCCAGTAGATTTACTAGGAGCTGCTTGTATTGCCACTAGAATGAGTGGAAGTTTTATATCCCAGTCCTTTCTAGAAGTACTGACATACTTATTTAGGATGTTCACTATTGCCTAGTTTGCACATTCTAATTCTCCAGAGTATTCTGTATGATAGGACACACAAAGTTTCTTTTGTACACCCAATATTTTCCAAATGTTTTCCATTACCTTTTCTGGAATGTGGGAACCGCTATCATATTCTACTCTAAGTGGTAAGCCTCAATGACTACATGATTCAGTACGAAAACAGCACATTTGGAATTGGTAGGCATTCAGCCCACTTTGGAGAGAGACATATAACTGTTAGGAGGTACTTGTTACTTGTTACTGCTTGATAACCTTACAACTGGACTTATCCAATCAATTGGTATAACATATCTGAGCAGGACAAAATAATGTATTTTATCTGTAAGGGTGTTTTATGCATCAGTGAAGAAGGCTGGAATTTGCAACAGATTTTACATAAGCTGTTACATTTTTGATCATATACAGTATGGCCAGTAGGTCATTGCCTTTAATGTCTCATATGTTTTCCAGTTTGCCCAATGCACTCCAGGTGGCTGATCATGGACATGTTGTATATTATTCCTCTGTGACCTTGAGGAACTACCCACCTGTGCTCCTGGGGTGTTTTACCAAACCTTAGCGATAGACCCTTCCACAATCAGAATTTATCATTTTGAATATACATGAGATTTTTTTTTTTTTTTAGCATCACTTGTCCCCAACCCTCAGCCCTAAACTCCAGACCACCTAGCACCCTTCCATGTCCAACCTGCTATTCTGCCCAAAGCGGAGCCGCTGAAACGACCACTTCACAGAGACATGTCCAGGTTACTAGCTGCATCACCATGACTGGCAGGGCTCCCTAGGCTTACCCCCCCCCGGGTGGGGCCGTGGGGGTGGCCATCCAACAGAGTATGGTCCCGTGGCTGTCAGGCACTTTGGGGGTCAGGTGGCACTAAGAGATGAGTCTCATCTGGGAGACGAGCAGCATTTTTTGTAATGCTTGTCAACCTTCTAGAGGCATGATGTGCAATAACGCAAGGTGCTTCTGTCACACCTCTCAACAATTTGGTGCCAGTCATGGCGGTTCTCCCAGCCTCCGCTAGGGGTCTATAGTATGCTGAACACACAACCCCCTCTGCCCTTCCCCCAGAGAAGGTGAGCTGTCCCTGTACACTCCAGTCCTCTCCACCCCCCACTGGCCCTCCGACTTCTGGGTCCATTTCTGAACCCAGAATGTCAGCATCGCATGTGGATGCCTTGCCACTGCACCAGCAGGCCAACATATACATGAGATTTAACTCATAGTGAATGGAAGAACGTTGTTGTATATGGAGATCTATACTCTTGAAAAAGTAATTCTGCTACAGTAGTGACATAGCTACTAAAGCAGAACAACTTTTCATTCTGCTTTTGAAGCTACATCACAATGCAAGTGTCCCCATCAGTGCTGTTCATAGGATAGGGGGCGGTTGAAGCGTTGCCCGTGTGAGCTGGCCGGTGATCGGATGGCAGTGAAGTGCGGGTGGCTGAGTGTAAACACAAAAAGTAAGTGATTTTGACTTTTTTTTTCACCATACACCATATAAACTAGTGTATGGTAGCCCAAATACACAACAATGCTCTTCTTACACCTCGTGGTTACCATGACCACAAAGGGACCCCTTGAGCTTCACTCTAGAGGTCCTTGTCATTATGGTAACCACTCGGTGTAAGAACAGTGTTATTGTGTATGGGTACCATACACTGTTCTATATATTGTTGGTCTGTAGGTTATTATCAAGGATCATGTTAACACTGGGGTCATCCTCAATAGTTATCGATATAAAGTACCTACAGTTGTATCATCCAGTTGCATTTTGATCATATCTTTAAGTCTGGTACAGTTGTACCACTTGGTCAGTTCTGCCTTTTCATTCCTGTTGTCAGGTAACCACATTTACTCTAGCTAGAGTCATAGGAGTACTATTTCAAAAGTTCTTTTTTTTGGCATCTTAATTTGATAGAACATTTGTTTAGAATGATAATTTTCCTGTGTATCTGGTCAGGAGTTCTGGAATGGCCCACACCTTTTTCTAGTAAACAGCCAATACATGTTCATAAACTAACTGATCTGTAGTCGGTATGATCTCTGAAAGTGTAAACTCTTTCACCCCAGAGTTTGCATGCCATTAATTTTCCAGTATGGTGGTATGTAAGAATCCATGTAGATGGCAAAGTCATGTGACTTGTTCTTCACTGCACTTTGTATTGCTGTACACACAGCCACCAATTGTGTATTTTGGTTAGATTTAGGACATAGTAATTTGAAGGGAGAACCAGGAATGTCCTCAAGTCACACTACTCCTAAACTTGAATATAATTTCCCATCCTTGTGGAAGGCACAGTCATCTACATACAGTTTGGGTACGTTTTGCATAAATTCTCATTCATAGCTGTGATGTCTATGGACCGTCATTGCAGCTTCCAATCCTAGAGGCTGTTCAGATTCATGTACTGATGTTCCTCAACAGTACAAGAATTGGGTTATTTATTTAGCTGACAGCCCGTGTTTTGGCACCCCCTTCCCTAGGTTGTCTTCCTTCCCTCTTCCCCTGGGCCACACTTTTCCCTTGTGTGCGTTCTACCCATGTTTGAACCAAATCAGGGACACTGTGCAGACCACCTCATTGGGTAACTTATTCCACTTATCCACCACCCTTTGCATGAAAAGAAATTTCTCATACCCTTGAACATCCTTCTCTCCAATTTCCATCCATGCCCTCTAGTCATCATATTCTCATACAGTACCTTGTGAACAGTTCATTTTGGTGGACTCTGTTTATTCTCCACATGACCTTGTATGTTTCTATTATGTCCTCCCACTCTCCTGACCAACATTGTATACATGTTGAAGCCATTCAGCTTCTCTTTGGATGTTCTCCACTGTTGGCCTGGGATCATTTTTGGGGTCATCCTTTGCACAGACTTTAAGTGGTTCCCGTCCTTTAGACGTGAACTCTAGAACTGAATACTTGCAGTGCTCCAGGTACGGCCTCACCAGGGACCTGTACTGGGGCAATATAACCTCCTTCCTTCTGCTATGAAACCCCACCTATACACTCTAGCATCTTATTAGCTTTCCCAAATTCCTTGCTGGGTGGGACAGTAGACTTAAGGCTATTACTGATAATGACACTAAGGTATTTTTCCTGTAAGATTTGTACCCCCCTCTCTCTTATCCAGTAAACTATTTCAGGGTTGTTTGTTTTTCCAATGTGCATAACTTTGTGCTTCTTAGCATTAAACTTAACATTACATATCCAGGCTACCTCCCTAGTTTTTTCAGGTCTCTTTTCATGTCCCTAATTCTTTCCTCAGTGCCAGTTTGCCATAGATCTTGGTGCCATCGGCAGAAAGAGACACATCTTGCCCTGGACTTCCTGTCTTATGTTGAAGATGAAAATATTGAATAATACTGGCCCCAGGACATAGTCCTGTAGTACTCGTCTCATGACTTCTTTAACCCCTGAATGTTCACTGGTATTTACCACCCTGAGTTCTGCCCTCCCAATCAGTTCTCAGTCCAACCTGTCAACTTGTCCCCCATCCCCAGGTCTGCCAGATTTTTACTAGCCTTCTGTGAGATACAGAATCCAAAGCCCTCTTTTCTGAGGTGCTGGATGCCTTACCTCATACTATGCAGGCGACCTGGTTCGAGAATGGACTTGGGTCACTCGGGAGTCAGCAGGGGTGAGGAAAGATTGAGCATCCACTGACAGCTCTCCTTCCTTGGGGTGGTGGGGGGGGACTCAGTATCGCGATTTAGACTGACACCCAGTGGAAGCTGTGGGTCAGCATAGGTGCAATGCTAGAAAGGGTGGGCCCACGCACAGGGTGTAAGACTGCCTCCACAGAGGTGAAGACAGTCACCCCACCCATTGCATGTACGTGGGTCCAGGGAGAAAATGGGAAAAGGATGGGAGCTGGCAGGCTCAATGATGGCAGGCTGCACCCATGCCTCCCCGCGGCAATCTAGATGTTGGCTTCCGGGGGTGGGAGAGGCCGGCACCCCTCACCACCAGCCCAGTCATGGGAGGTAACCCATGGGGGATGTCTGGTTGGGGCAAGTGTGGGGAAAGCCTTGCCAGAGAGATGAGTCCCTTCCGAGGGAGGGGCTGGAACTGCCTGTCAACTCCAAAGGAGGTGTAAAAAATGAGTATGGAAAAAAAAGAATCCAAAGCCTTGCTGAAGTCAGGATGTCAAACATTGTCTGCCTGTCTCCTGTCCACCACCTTCATAATTCAATCAAATAAGAAAGTCAGGTTTGTTTGGAATTATCTGCCCACTATGAACCCATGCTGCCTCCTATCCTGTTGCTTTTTAGATTCCAAGAATTCCACTTTATGCTCCCTTTATGATGGCATCTAGCAGTTTGCCAAAGAGAGAGAGCAAACTGACTGGCTTGTAGTTACTGTATTTGAGTCATTTTTGTCCCCGCTTTTGTACAGTGGCACTACATTAGTTTCTCTTCAGTCAATGGGAACCAACCCTGTTTCTAGGGAAAGTTAAATTGATTGGCCAGCGGTACTGTCAGGGTCTGCCCAACCTCCCACAGCACCCTAGGATGTATCCCTTTTGAGACCTATGATTTAGGGACATTCAGGGTCTTTAGTCTCCTGAGCACCCTTTCTTCTGAGACTGATACCATCTCCAGTGCTTGCGCTGTTCACCCTCTGGTCTGCATTCCATATCCTGTGAGTAATCCCCCCCCCCCACCATAAAATACTGAACAAAAATGTTAATTTATAATATTGGCCTTTTTACCATCTTCCTCTAACCTGCTGGTCTTGTTTTCTTCCCCCTTGTACTTATTGAATGGTACCCTTTTTGCCCTTACTGTGTCCCCCACCTCTCTGGAGAACCAAACTGGCTTTTTATGTTTCTTGTTTTTTCTAATCTACCTCATACAGCAATTGCCCACCTCTATTATCCCCCTCTTGATGATGTCAGACTTAGTGTCCACCTCCTACATTCTTGCCACCCCTGCTAACCTTTCCTTGAAGGAGAACTAAAGGCAACAACTGAAAAAACATATGTTGTAAGTCATGTTCTGATCTTCTGAACAGTACTGATGTGACTGTAGTGGTATAAATAGTTTAAATTAAATTTTAATTGATCCTACCCCTGATTGTGGGGGAAGGGGCAGCCATGCTCATGTGGTTTTGTTTTTCAGTCAAGCCCTACCTATCCCACAATGCACCTTGAGCCCCCATAAGATGAGGTCAGCTCGCCCTGTCTTTTCATTCAGTCTGTTTTCAATATTGAGAGAGAACTGTTTTGACTTGTGTTCAGCCAATCTTTCACTAGCCCTTGAGGTTAGTGTTTTTTTTCCTTTTTCCAGTACTGCCTTTGATTTTTTGCAAGTTGAAACCTCCTGTTAGTGTTTTATAGACCTTTTCTTTTGCAAACTGAGAAACTTCAATTTTGCTAGTATCCCCTTCCTCCACTCAACCAGAGGTGTAAATTCCTTTTGTTCTTTGCAGTGGCAAAACTGTCAGTTACTGATTTTACTTACTTGCTTGGTCCTCTTACATATGACAGTTTCTACAGGGCACCAGCTCATCTATACTTCAGTAGTTTGGATTAAAAAAATTGGAAACCTCTTGTAAAAAGTATGCACTATAAAATTGCCCTTGGCATTAGGAAAATGTTACACTGAACTGATTGCCTTTCAAGACTTTTAAGACTTAAACCTCTGTTTTGCCTCCTAGCTGTTAAACGGGCAAGCAATTGTTTATGCTGTATGTCCTGGATCAGTATCAGCCTCCACAGCCATCAGTGCATTACTCTCATTTCAAATGATAGCATTCCTTTTGGGGGGTGCCACTTATGCAAATTCAAAGATGCATCATAAGGCACGCTACTGCTTTTTAAGTGGTAGGTTTTATTTTTAGTCACTCCCTCTCCCCCAACCCCAAGTCTACAGCACAGTCAAAATGTTTCTCTACCTGTGTAAAAACTGCCCCGTATGGTTTTAATTTTATAATACAAAACACACACGCTTCATGGACTGCATAAGTATAGTGTTCAGAAATGTTTCTATCCAGTTGTGTCATTACATGCTTCAATATTTTTGACAAAAATGTGTGAAGCTTTGAAGAGAAAGTGTGCATTGTAGTGTAGCAACCTGGCAATCCTGACAATTTTATATATAACCCTGAGCGCTGCTTCTTCAGGCGCTAGTTCGGAGGAGCACCAGTGGGAGGAGGCGCTGCTTCCAGGCGCTGTGATGGCTTTGGGACGAGCCCGATCAAGGGCTGCCACATGAGGCAACTATATGCAACTATATGCTGTGCAGATGGGCATGCAGCTCACTAACTGCTGATGTCATAGTCACCAAGACAACTTTCCAGGGTACCTAATTAAAGACTGCTGTAGTCTTGGGGTCCAATGGTTTGCTTCAGACTGACTGTTAATGTTGCCGGTTAGTGAGCTGCATGCCATGTGCACAGCATATAGATGCATATATTTAAACTAGAAGGGGGGTGTGCGGCACCTGGCAGAAAGGGGATCCTCGGCCTAACTGGGATAACCCAGCCTGCACCAGTATTGGGTAAGTTACTTTTTCTATTACTTTCTATTACTTTTGAAAACTTATTCCGGAAAGCTCTGTGCAATCACTAGCAAGGATGGAGAAGGACTGGAAGATGTAATACACCTTATAGTTACAATTACTTATGCATTTTTATACAAAAGAAATACATAACTTAACTGATCACATTTATTTCAAAGTAACTAGTAACTAACCTATTACTTTCAAAAATGTAATCTGTTATAGTTATTTATTATTTTTGTATTGTTTTTATACTAAAAGAAATAAGTAACTATAATTGTAAGGTACGAACATACGAACATACAAAATTTGTCAGCAGATAAAGGCCTAGAGGTCTATCAAGTCTGCTCGAATGTGCAGCTAGCACCCCTTATTCTGCAGCTGCCCCTCCCTTCCACCCTTCCCCTACATTAACCCTCCTCCTTGTCCTGTCCCATCCTCGTTTGAAGCAGTCCACTGTTCTACTGCATACCACTTCAGCAGGTAACGCATTCCACCCAGCCACCACCCTCTCTGTAAAAAAGTGTCTCCTCATCTCCCTCCTGAACCTTCCTCGCTCCAGTCTCATATCATGGCCCCTGGTGGCCCTCCCCTTCCTTACTTTGAATAGCCCCTCTGTACCCGTCTTGTTTATTCATTTCATGTATTTAAAGGTTTCAATCATGTCACCCCTGTCTCTCCTCTCCTCCAGTGAGTACATGTTCAACTCCTTCAACCTCCTCGCATATGATAAATCCCCCAGCCCCTTGATCATCTTTGTCACTCTGCGCTGCACCCCCTCCAGTAACTTAATGTCCCTCTTCAGATACGGACGCCACTACTGCACGCAGTACTCCAGGTGTGGTCTAACTAATGACCTATACAGTGGCAGAATCACCTCCTCCCTCCTCGAGGATATACCCCTTGCAATACAACCCAGCATTTTGTTGGCCTTTGCAGCTGCCTTCCTACATTGTGCCAAGTTGTTCATTGACCTGTAATGAGCACACCCAGATCCTTCTCCTCCTCTGTCTGGGCTAGCTGCACTCCCCTAGCTGGTAACTCCTCCTTGGTTCTTCATCCCAAAATGCAGCACTTTGCACTTTTTGGCATTAAATCCCAGTTGCCAGGTGTATGACCAGGTTTCAAGCTTTGCCAGATCATCCTGCAACCCCTGCCATCCCCCTAGGTCATCCACCACTGCGCCTACCTTGGTATCATCAGCAAACAGACTGCTCTTGCTCTTGATGTGTCATGATATGTCTGCAATGAATATCCCAAACAACACTGGTCCCAACACTGAGCCCTGTGGAACACCGCTCATCATTACCCTTGGGTGTGAGAGCTCCCCATCCACCACCACCCTCTGTTGCCTTCCCTGCAGCTAGTTTCCTACCCATCTCACCAGCTTTGCACCTGCCCCTGTGCCTACGAACTTCCTTCCTAGCCTTCCATGTGGCACTGAGTCGAATGCCTTACTGAAGTCCAGATACAGGACATCCACTGCATGGCCCCTGTCCAGTTGCCTAGTTACCCAGTCATAGAACTCGACCAGGTTGGTTTGGCAGGTGTATTACTTTTTCTAGTACTTCTCCATCCTTGCTAGTGACTGCACAGAGCATCCTGGAACAAGTTTCCCAATATAATAG
Organism: Neoceratodus forsteri; assembly: GCA_016271365.2. Classification (NCBI taxonomy): domain Eukaryota; kingdom Metazoa; phylum Chordata; order Ceratodontiformes; family Ceratodontidae; genus Neoceratodus; species Neoceratodus forsteri. Next base: position 1,554,833,135 of record CM057450.1, read on the forward strand.
AAAGTAATAGAAAAAGTAACTTACCCAACACTGGCCTGCACTCTACCAGCACATGAGGCAAGGGACAGATTAAGGATGGGATACTATAAGGGTGGGGGAGGGGGATGGATGTAAATTCTAGCCAATGTGAGGAGCCTAGGGAACAAAATGGCAGACCTGGAGGTGGTGGTGGGGCTGGACTACCCAGACCTAATAGCAGTAACAGAAACATGGTGGATGGAGGGCATAGCTGGGAGGTGAAACTTCAAGGGTACAACCTATTTAGAAGAGATAGGGTAAAAAGGGGGTGGGGCATAGCCCTGAATGTGTGGGAGGGAGTTCAAAGCAATGGAGCTCAATTCTGGAGGCCCCACCTGCAAGGGGACAAGGATAGGCTGGAGAGAGTACAGAGAAGGGTGACCAAGATAATTCAGGGGATGCAGGGCATTACCCAGACAGGGTGCAGTTTGGTGTTGGAGCCAACTGCAGGGGGATGGCTGGGTGGCTGTCAGTCCAATAAATCACCAACACCCAATTAAGCATGTGTGAATAAAAGTGCCTCGTCCCTTTCAGAGGATCTGACCCTGTAAAGCTGAAGGGTCCCAGCACTAATGCACAGCCCTCTAGTTTACTTTAAGTAGGTGAATCAGTTATAAATAAAATTCAGAGTGCACCAAGATTCTACACTACAGTGAACACTTTCTCTTCAAAGCTTAACACGTTTTTGTCAATAATTTTGAAACATGTCATGACACAACTGGACAGAAACATTATTAAAAGCTACACTTATGCAGCCCATGACACGTGTGTCTTTTGTTTCATAAAATTAAAACCATACAAGACAGTTTCTATACAGGCAGAGAAACATTTTGACTGTGCTGTAGACTTGGCGGTGGGTGGAGTGACTAAAAACAAAACCTACCACTTAAAATGCAATAGTGTGCCTTATGATGCACCTTTGAATTTACACAGGTGGCACCCCCCACACCCAAAAGAAATACCATAATTTGAAATGAGAGTAATGCACTAATGGCTGTGGAGGCCGATACTGATCCAGGGCACACAGCATAAACAATTGTTTGCCCGTTTAACAGCTAGGAGGCTAAACAGAGGTTTATCACCCCTAAATGTCTTGAAAAGCAATCAGTTCGGCATAATAGTTTCCTAATGCTAAGGGCAATTTTACAGTACATACTTTTTACAAGAGGTTCCAATTTTTTCAATCAAAACTAATGAAGTATAGATGAACTAGGCAAGGCAAGGCAACATTTATTTAAAAGATGCCCAATCCCGGAGGCTCTGGGTGCCGTACAAAATAAATAAAACAGCGTCAAAATAAAATAAAACAACACAAATTTTTAAACAAAATAAAGAATAAAATAAATAATTCCGTAAATAATATCTATATAACTAGTGCCCTGTAAAAGTGGTCATATGTGAGAGGAGCAAGCAAATAAAATCAGTAACTGTCAGTTCAGCTACTGCAGGCATCAACCAGCATGGTAATGAAACAAAAGGAATTTACACCTCTGGTTGAGTGGGGGGAAGGGATACTAGCAAAACAGAGGTTTCTCAGTTTGCAAAAGGTAGTCAATTTTATTATGATTTATTTATTGAAATGTTTCACCAGGAAGGCACACTGAACAACAAGTTGCTAGTCTCCTGGTGCGTCCTGGGGGCGGGGGGGTACTATTGGATGAAGAATTAGACATACAGTTTAACATTTAAAACATACAATAAATTAAATATTCAATTACATTTGTAACAAGACAGTTAAAAAAATATCATAAATAATCATTGTCACATTTATAACATAACATACAATTAAATATATCATACTTGTGAAATATGCATTTAATTACAAGTGGCATATCTGAGAAACATAGTACACAGTGGTGAAAGGGGAGGAGAGTGTGCTGAGACACAGGTTGAGGGGTGGAAGGTTTAATAGGTGATGTGAGTCATGGAGAAGAGCAAAGGCACAGGAGGACAATTAAGGAGGGTTAAAGCAGGAGTAGTTAGATGAGAGAAAGTTATGTAAGGCAGAGACAAGGGAGTGGGAGGAGGAGGAGTGCCGTATTTGGAGGGGGGTTCCAGATTTGTGGGAAACAATGGGTAAAGCCTGACTGACCGATGAGAGTGGTACAACGGGGGACCAACAAAGTGCGAGTGACAGAGAATCTGAGGGAATGGAAGGGGGGAGGCGGGGGAGAGAGCAAACATGAGAGGTAGGAGAGAAGTTCTCCTAACCAAAATTTAGAAGTGAGTTTGGCACAATGAGTGAGGTGCCTGTTGGCAAGTGGGGGAAGGGAAATTGTGTGGTAGAGGTCACAGTGATGAGTGCGTGTTGGAGCATCAATTGCAAATCGACAGAAGGAGTTAAAAAGAGTGTCCAACCTGGTTAGGGAGGATTTGTGAGCGGCACCATAGACTACATCACAGTAGTCAAAAATGGGGAGGATCATCTTCTGGACTAGCTCACGTTGCACTGTAGGAGGCATGTAACTATGATTCCTGAATAAAGCACCAAGCTTGGGTGCAGTTTTTACAGGATGGCGTCAATGTGACCAGAGAAGTTGAGGTGTTGGTACAACCAAACCCCAAGGTATCTGAATGAGGAGGTGTCCTCTAATATTGTCCCATCAAGGGTATGGAAAGACGGTAAAGGGTGGATCCTAAAGAGTCTCTGCCTAGTGCCAAAGGACAAATGGAGACAGTCTTTTTGGCATTTAGGAATAGTTGATGTGAGGCAAACCATAACTGAACCTGGTGGAAGTCAAGCTGAAGGGTGGTTGCAACATCAGCAGGGCATTTGCCAGATGAGAACAGGACAGTGTCATCGGCATACATATGGATAGAGGTGGAGGGGGAACATACTGAGGGCAAGTCATTTAGGAAGATGGAGAAGAGAATGAGCCCAAGCACCGAGCCTTGTGGGACTCCAGTGGAAATAGAGAGGGGGAGAGATTGTATCCTGGATCTTGACTGATTGTATTCTGCCTAAGAGGTAAGGTCTAAACCAGTTTTGGGCAGAAGTAGACAACCCAGCACTGGGGAGTCAAGAAGTAGGGCATGGGAGACTGTGTCGAAGTACTGAGACTTCACAAACAAAGAAAAGTCCTATAAAACACTAAGCAGGAGGTTTCAACTTGCAAGAAAATGAAAGGCAGGACTGAAAAAAGAAAAGAACACTAACCTCAAGAGCTAGTGAAAAACTGACTGAGCACAAGACAAAACAGTTCTCTCTCAATACTGAAAACAAACTGAATGAAAAGACAGGGCAAGCTGACCTCATCTTATGGGGACTCAAGGTGCATTGTGGTATAGGTGGGGCTGGACTGAAAAACAAAACCACATGAGCATGGCTGCCTCCACCCCACAATGAGGAGTAGAATCAGTTAAAATTTAATTTAAACCATTTATACCACTACAGGCACATCAGTACTGTTCAGAAGCTCAGAACAAGACTTACAACATATGTTTTGTTTTCAGTTTTTGCCTTCAGTTCTCCTTTGAGCACTTCCCCCATCTTGCAAAAACTCACCCTTCTAAAATCCAGGACCATTGTCTCTGAGCTGGAATGGTGGGGCTTCACAGCTATGTTAAACTATCCTGAATAGTGATCAGTGGACCCTATGGGTTCTTTCACCTTGACATAGAAACATAGACTTTGACGGCAGATAAGGACCGTTTGGCCCATCTAGTCTGCCCATTTCCCTACCTACAGGATAGGCCGCAGATCCTAGTTAACCAACAGCTCAGATGAAGTCAGTATTGGAAGGCACCAAAACAATGACAGCTCCTTGTTGGTTGGTTCCTTAACCCACCATGCAATAAAACACTCCTGAAACACATCCACTAGGGTCTGACTCCTGGCACTTTTGGCCACCAGGATTTCCCAGTTAACATTAGGCAAATTGAGGTCCCCCGTTAGTAGCCCCTCACTCTTAGCAGCTGCCTTCCTGATTTCTTCCCCCAGTGTCACTGACCCTTTCTTCTTTTCGGTTTAGCAGTCTATACTCTACACCCACCAAAAAACTGAAACACTCCAGGAGCTTCTTTAAATGTTTTCTTGCAAATTCACCACGTGCAAATGAGACCAAGCTGCTCCAGCACTGCAAGGTACCCTGTCTCTTCTTCAGTGAGTTTTACAGTTATTCTAGACTCACAACAGTATGTCCTCATTATTCTGCCAAGTGACATTCACATTCTCCTATCAGTGTGCAATGTTCAGCAAATCTAATAATCAGCCGCTGAGCTTCAGTTAAGTCTCTGATGCCACATTAAGTGAGTAAACCATTATTTAAAGCTTATAAAATGTAATACATTTAATACCAATCTCCTTTGAAATGATCAGCTATTACCACTATGGTAAAGAAACCCAACGAAACTGAATTATTGATCCAAAAATAATATTGAGGACAAATATACTTCAAACACCAAGGGCTCAAGTAAAAACCCTATTTAAATTAATTTAAAAACATATGTAGTGATAAACAGTTAAGAAATCAAACAAAAGCACAAGGGAAAAGGCAAAAAGGAGATTTTGTACACAGCTGTAAAATAGAGGTAGTCAGAAATAATGGAAATAAATTACGGGGGAAGGTGTGTGTGGGAGTTGTAGAAGGAAGTTAAATAAGTATTATTCAGTGGAAAATATATACATTCCACAGATCTTCCCAGACAGTAACAGTCATTACAGCCAAAAATAAAAGGAATATAAATACCTTATAGCCTAACTGTGTAGATATATGACACCCAAGCATGACACAAAGACCCATGTTGAGAACGGATGTACATCAGGAATCAGCAAATTCTAAACCTCAGTATAACGTTACTTAATTAAAAAATTGCACTATAATTATATCATCAAAAAGCTTTTGTTGTTAAATTCATTCTTAAACAAATTTTCTTCTCTGGGCATTTGGGACCCCCATGCCATTGAGGTAATGATAACTCAATTTTCTATCTTCATGGCTCATTTTTTTTGCACCATAATCTCAGTTATAAATTAAATATCTAACTGTCTCAATGTCTCATCAATGCCCAGCAAAACATCATTATCATTATTCCAGTCTAAATCTGTAATTGACAGCGGTGAAAATTATGACCTATACTTTTTAGTCTATTTTAGATTGGCCCTTATCACCGTATGATACTCTTTTTTTCGCATTTCAAATCTGCTTTACCACATTTTGTTTACAGTTAAAATAATAAAAGGTGTGCTCTTTTTAATAAAGCTCGGATCAGGTTTTCATCAATATTCTCAGCTGATTTATAACACCCATTGTGTAATATCAATTTTCTTGTGACTATAATGATCTAGTATGCAGTAAACATTGCTCCATTACCTTCTAGCACACCAAGTATATTGCTGCTGGCCCTGCACATTAGGCTTCAAGGGCAGACAAAGACTTGCACCCTCCCTTCCCTTTTCCAACTCCCCTTGACCTACAGACAAAAAAACAGGCACTTCACCTTGTTTTTCAACTGGAGGATTGCACTACAGCCGTACGGCACCATCCTGGAACTGTAGGGCTCTGAACACTGGATCATATGCCCCCCCCCCCAGATATTGGGTCAGTGTACTTGCATTGATTGCTTTGTTTGCTACCAGCATTTTGCTTAATTTAGGTTTGTTTCACAGTGCTCTCATGTGTACCTTATTTTGTTCTGAATGTCTCTGAGCTCTGATTTATCAACTTTTTGGCTCTACATAGTAATCAAGTTAAATAGACTGAACTGTGCAGCTGGGCTGCTATTGAATTATTAGTTTTACCAGTTATCTGTCTCTGTTTGAAATCTTCCCCCTGGTTTAAAACAATTTTAAGTTGAACCGCATAGAGGCTTAATTTGGTCCTACCTGCACTGCAAGATAATTGTCCTGGGACGTTCTCCCCACCCACCTCCCCAGAAGAGGATCACATTACTGAACCTGTCCCTTTTCAGCTCACCTAAATATCTGCTGTCACCCCAGCTCCAGCTCATAGAACCTGTGCTGCTGGCCCTGCACATTAGGCTCTGAGGGCAGACACAGATCGGAGCCCTCCCTCTCCATTTCCAGCTCCCCTGGACCCATGGGAAAAAAACAGGTACTGCACCTTGTTTTTGAACTGGAGGATCTCGCTTACAGGTGAATATTCAATATTCTGGATATTCAGAGCAAGGCCATTGACTTTCCCTTTGAGGGTGCATCATTATTTGGTGACAAAACTGGACCATACATAAAAGCAATGGATGGGCAGAAATGCACTTATAGAAGCCTGAGTGAGAGGAAAAAGGCCACCACCTCCTCCAGGCCTTATGGAAGGGAAGAGAGGGTCAAAGGTTTACTTCAAGACCGTATTCTGCTATGAATACCAGCCATAAAGAGGTTACAACAGAGGTTGAGGCAGAAGGGTGCTGGGCATACTCCTGCACCAGGCATCAAGCCACAGCCCAAAACAAAACCCCTGGGAGGTTTGCCCAGGTCAACAACCAGTCATTGGCAGATGTGGTGGTTGGGGGGTGATACTGACACACTACTTAGTACAGAGAGGGTGGTGAACACTTGGAATGCACTGCTGAAAGAAGTGATCTCGTTGAAGACATTAGGCAGCTTTAAGAAAGGCTGGGATAGGCATAGGGGGAAGGTAAGGATCATGGGTAGGGAGGATGGGAGGAGTGGGGAGGGAGGGCAGGGACATAAGCTCAAACTGTGGACCCTGCAATATGAGCAGACTTGATAGACCAAGTGGCCTTCTTCTGCTGTCTTCTTCTTTGTATGTATGTATGTAGGTGTGTGGCGCTATCTTGGAACTGTAGGGCTCTGAACACTGGAGCAGAGTTGCGCTACATGCTGCTCTGCTATTCTCTTCCTACCCACCCACCCCAATCACCTTCTCACCCAGGGGTGTCACTCCTTTTATTGGCCAGTACATCCGTTAATGGATAGAAAACAATCAGTCAAGTTCCACACTCCTCCCCAGCTGGCAACTTGGTAGATCCTTATTATCGCTTCCCCCGCTCTAATGTTTCCCTGTTGATCCTTGCCTGATACTCAGGATAAATTAATTGACTGACTCTTGAACCTACTAATCCCATGTTTTTTGGGGTGGGAAACTAAGGCTAAACAATACACTACGGCTGGGACTTCTGACTTTTGAATGGTGATGAAGTATGCAGACATAGCCTCAGGGAAACCTGCAAAATATCACTGATCTCTCAAAACAGGGGGCTGATAGGCTCTGCTGTATTCCTAGTACTATCCCTGTTGCTTCTCTTATTCTCATGCGACACATGGAATAGCATCGTCTCAGAGGGTCTGTCCCCCTTGAATGATTACTCCACATCTACGGCAGTAGGATACACTCTGGCATCATATCCAATCCTGTTGGAGCCCTCACAAGCTGCATTATCACATCTTGATAGAAAGAATAGGTGGCTACTGGGTTGGCTCTTGATCAACATACAGATCTCAGTATGCGTGGCCCCTGGTGATGAACTTGTTTATCCCTCACACCTAAGACTACTTCTTCTAAAATGTGGCGATATTGAGGCAAACCCAGGCCCTTCCCCTGCCCTCCCCCCAGGTAGCCAAACTAGACCTTAATGGGCTAGTAATAAAGGTCTCAGAATTGCGCACCTGAACACAGGAAGCATTCTTCCTAAATTTCAGGAGTTGGAAACTTCAGTTCTGCTTCATAAACCTGATGTTCTTGGAATAAGTGAAACCTGGCTGAAGCCAAAGTACCCAGACTCACATTGCCATCTCCAGGGATATAACATCTACAGGAACGATAGCCTGGGTCCAGAAAAGGTGGCAGAATTCTTCTGTACGGTAAGGACCATCTTACTGGCACTATAACTACCGATTTAATGTCAAAATCATGCACTCTAAATAGCACGTGTAATTATGGCGTGATCAAAATAGCATTGTTAAAAACAGCGTTTGCATACAATAGCGTTTGCATAAAATAGCGTTTTCCATAACAGCTTGCCACCAAAATAGGGCATATCAAGACAGTTAAAATTTTTTTCCATTTCTTAATTATTATAAGAAGCCCCCCTTTCATGACCAAAAGGTAAATGTCACTCCTGTCCTTTATTCATTCGCACCCATTCTAACCATGATGTCCAAAATAAATTAGATCAGGCAACTGGGTTATGAACCTCAGTCCACAGGTCTGAAATGCAACCTGTAATAGACGATTGCCTAAATCACCACATGAGGTGAGAGTGGCTTTGCCTAGCAGTCCTATGTACCGCCAACAAACAGTGCACGGCAACCTCAAAACCAGAGTTACCATAAACCCCTAAACACCACCAACCTGGGGTGGTGGTTTTGCTAGGAGCAGTTGACAGCAGTAAAAGAAGAAGAAGGAGCATCCTGCACCACACAAATATAAAATGGAAACAGCACGCCTTCAGGTAATTAACGGGGCACAAGAGAACAGCTTGCCTGAGCATCATAGTCCCATTTTTAGGCCAGGGAGGAGGGGTGACAATAGAAACAGAATCTGGGTTTGACGTCCAGCTAGGAAATGGTTAGGTCTGTCGTCTCCCACTATGTGTTAGCAATCTCCAGTCCTCACAGCTTGGACAGTGAGAGTGCTGAATAGATGAACACTACAAGTGCCCTAACACCCAATGCACTGCAGTTCAGCGTCAGATATCGGCAGCCATAAAAAGGGTGAAAATTAAATCAGCACTAAAGGAAACAAATGAGTCAGTTCATCCTCTGCTAACCCAAAGTTGCTACCACAAGATGCTCTAGAAATAATATGGAGTTTTAAGGCAAGGAAGAGTGGGCAGTAGGCACGAAGTACAGCAGGAGCGAAGTGTTGAGATTTAAATTACAAAGTTTGATCAAGCCAGTTAAAAAGACTTAAACATGTTGTGGAGTCTGAAAACATTTAGTAATTGGGCATCCATCCCTGACAACTGCACACTTGATGGGCTGCATTGCAGGGCGAGCTCACTGCTGCACTCCAGAAGGCGGGAATTTCACAGGATTGAGATGCCAGCCGCGACACTGGGGGATTTGGCACCATAGTCCCATTTTTAGGCTTGAGAAGGAGGGGTGACAATAGAAACAGAATCTGGGTTTGACATCCAGCTAGAGAACCAGAAAAGGTAAGCGCGATTTTGGTGGCACTATTATATGCAAATGCTGCTTTCAACAACGCTATTTTGATCATGATATAATTGCACGCGCTATTTAGGGTGTGCAATTTTAACCGGATCCCGTAATTACCTCTAGCACTTGAGATGCCCACTCCCCTGAATGGATTATAACTGAACTTCTCATTGGATCAACCAAGAAAATATACCTTGGATGCATATACAACCCCCCCAAAGGAGGCATCAATGGACTCCAACATATCATTTTGGAGGTTGCAAGCCTTACCCCCAATAGGGACATCATACTGGTAGGAGATTTTAACCTGAACTGATTGGAGGGCAATCAGCTAGGTTACGCCAAGCTCCTTAGACAAGTCATCCTGTCCCAGATTATCCACTCTCCAACACAACCTATCCCCAAATCCCAGAAGCATACCCTTCTTGATTGGATTTTAACAAATAGGAAAGACAGTGTGATTGATGCTGGAGTCCTCTCAGACTATATCAATGATCATTCATCAGTTTGTTGCACCTGGTCTTGCTGTAACAAGTGCCCCTCCCACATAAGTTAATTTCATTCAGGAACTCTTCAAGATTTGACCTAGAAGCGCTCAGGTTGAATTTGCGTGGCATAAACTGGATGGAGCTCTACTCCCTCAAAAATGTAGACACAGCACTAAGGTTCCTCTTAGTCGCCCTTTCCTCAATTTAGGATAAACACTTTCCCCATATCAGGCAGCCCATCAGGGGCGATAGTGCTAAATGGATAACCAAGAAGTTGGTGTCTCTTTTGAAGCAATGAGATAAAACATGGACCAACTACAAGATCTCACCCACCGCGGATCATTGGAATGAATACAGGAGACTGAGGAACACATGTAAGTGGGAAATCAGACTTGTAAAAGCTAACTACTTTAAGGCCCAGCAAGTAAAGAACCTCAGTCACTCACATACTGTAGTTTTTGGTCAGCAGTGAACACTGTCTTTAACCTGATCGCTGAGGGAAACTCTATTAAGCTAAAACCAGAAATTAGTCTTTTCACCAACCTTGCAACAGTAGCGGATTTACTTAACTCCAGATTTACTAATCTGGAGTCCTATCAGGCACTACTCGCCCAGTACCACAGAGGACCATTCCCAACATCCTGGAGGTAGTACTAACAACTATCCACCCATTTATTTTAGAACTAAGTGCTCATTGGAAGTCCGCCATCTGCTGCATGCACTACCAAAGTCAGGCAGCACTGGAAGTGATGGTCTCTCTCCTAAATTTCCGAAACTAGCAGCCAGCTTTATGGCCAAACCACTCTCTTACATCATTAACCTGTTTCTCTCCACAGCCACCATCCCATCTCTGTGGAAAGAGGCTAGGATAGTCCTTATCTTTAAATCGGGTGATGCTTGCCTGCCTGAGAATTACAGGCCAGTGTTTATCCTGTCTCATATGAGCAAGATAATGGAGAAGGTTGTATTTAGAAAAATATTGGAACATCTTGAAAAGAATAATCTTCTATTAATGAGTCAGCATGGCTTCAGAAAAGGATATAGTACGATGACAGTCCTAGCCCTTTTCATCGATTATGTACACAGACAGGCTGACCCAGGTCACTTCACAGGAGCCATATTTGTGGATCTCTCCAAGGCGTTTGATATGATGGAATTCTATACTCCTAACTGAGCTGTCCAACCATGGTTTCTCTTCCAACACTACTAACTGGCTTCAAAATGACCTGACAGACTGAACGCAGATGGTCCAGATCAGGGAAACCTTATCCAGACCCCTTGAAGTACACACAGGAGTCCCCCAGGGGTCCATTCTGGAACTTCTACTCTACCCACTATTCATCAATTTTCTCCTTTCTATACCCTCAGTAAGTCACAGGATCATGTATGTGGATGTTCTTATCTTTTTCCATAGTGACAACAACCTCTGGAATCTATCACAAGTCCTTGACAAAGATTTCTCCATGGCTGCTTATTGGTTTGAACAACACAGACAGATTGTGAATGCAAAAAAGACCAAATCCATGCTGCTGTGCTCTAAACATAGACTCACCAGGGCTACGTCCAATCACTTACTCTCCCTCAACATCTGGTCCCCTGACAGTACCACCTTTGAGTAGGTGGATAACTTCATTTACCTTGCGGTGACTCTTGATCCTTCTCTCACCTTCTCTACCCACATCAGTCAGGTAATCAAGAAGATTAACCGAGGGCTGGGTGTCTGCTACAGGCTTAAAAACCTGTTTACTCCCAGAGCAAGATGAGTAATAAGAAGGGGGCACTCTCCTACTCATCCTTGAATACTGCTCCCTATTATCTCCCTGGCCACACCCCAGCTTCTTAATCGCCTGTACACTGTATTCAACATCTGCGGGTTCATCACACAAGCTCCTTTCGGCACTCACCACTGTACACTATATCCAACACTAGGATGGCTCCCTCCCCAGGCTCATAGGGACCTAATGCTAGAGTCCTTCATCTGCAAAACACTCCACGAGGGTACAAAGTCTCCACTGGCAGGTCTGTTAGTCCTTAAACAAAACTCTCATACTCTGAGGTCCTCCTCAAATAGGCACTTGGAATGTGTCAGGACATCCACTGACATGGGATAAAGAGCCTTCTCTTGGGCGGCACCTAAATTTTGGAATGCCCTTCTGGATTAAATCCAAAATCTGGAATCCCCTTTGACCTTCAAAAAGCACTTAAGGAATACACTTATATCAACATCGGCCTGTCACTGCTAGCATAGACGTTAGTTGATATATCCTTGAAGCATTATCTCGCTGTTCAAAAATGTACTTATAGGTGTGAAAAATGTTGACTGTACTTTGTGCATCTGTGATGTATTTGTTATTGTACTATCTGTATGACCATTTCTCCAGGGTCATATCTATTGTAACCGCGTAACATTGACACTACTGTAAATGTTCTGCTTTTCTCTGTATTATGATTTGTCTCTGTATTATGATGCAACTGTCTGTATGTGCCATCTATATGACCCGGATGGTGCCTGTAAATGGACCCTGGGACCAGTGTACTTACCCGGTTACCAATAGATAAATAAATAAATTTAAAAAATAAATATAAAAACAGCTGAGAATACTGATGAAAACCTGGTTCGAGTCATATTAAAAGGCATGCTACTTTTATTATTTTAAACACACAAAAAAGTGGTAAAACAGATTCAAAATAGTGAAAGATGGATCTCATTCAAATCAGGGGGTGAGGAGCAATCTAAAATAGAATAAAAAAGTATAGGTCAAAATGTTCACTGTTATGTCAGAAATATCTGACAGAAGTGTCAGAAACCAGACCAATTGGGAAGCACCAGGAAATTTCCTGGGGAGCTTTAAAGGTCCCAATTTTGGCATTCTGGTACACAGTGAAGCCTAAGCTAAGTACCAGCAGCAGGGGTTGGGGAAAACTAGCTTGATCACTAAAAAAAGTAAAAAAAGCAGTGTAACACACTGACTTGCTGGATGGTGGGGAGGCTGCAAGTCACATGGAGGCAGTTTAAAGAGGGGCAGCCTGATCACATGGGAAACTGGACCACTGAGGACAGACCAGGAAGTCTCCCAAGGATTTTAAAAGGTCCAGTTTTTGAAATTTCGGTGTGCATTGAAGCCTGAGCTAAGTGCCTGCAGTAGGGGTCAAGGAAAGTAGGCGGATCATTAAAAATGAGTGAACAGAGCACTGTCGCTCTCCAAATTGGTGGTTGGAGGGGAAGTTGCAGGTCAGAGGGTGGTAGCTGTAAAGAGGAAGCCAGTGGCAGCGCAGAGAGGAGCAGCCTGGTCACATGGGAAACTGGACCAATCAAGAGGCACCAGGAAGTCTCCCAGAGACTTTAAAAGGTCCTGTTTTTAGCATTTCTGTGCACAGTGAAGCCTGAGCTAAGCACCAGTAGCAGGGTTGTTGAAACTAGCCTGATCACTACAAACAAGTGAAATAAGCATTGTAACTCACTGAATTGCTGGTTGGATGGGAAGTTGCATTTCAGAGGGTGGCAGCTGTAAACAGGAAGTTGGCAGCAGCTCAGAGAGGAGCAGCCTGGTCATGAGGGAAACTGGACCAATTGGAAACAGGAAGTCACCAGGGAGCTTAAAATGTCAAGTTTTCTGCATTTCAGTGTGCAGTGAAGACTGAGCTAAGTGCCAGTAGCAGAGGTTGGGAAAACTAGCCAGATCAATGAAAACAAGTGAAAAAAGCATTGTAACTCACTATATTGCTAGTTAGAGGAAAGTTGCAGGTCAGAGGACAACCTCTGTAAGGGGAAAGTCAGCGGCAGCTCACGGAGGGGTAGTCTGGTCATGTGGGAAACCAGACTAATAGGAAAGCACCAAGAATCTCCCAGGGATATTAAAAGTACTCACTCCCAGCATGTCCCATCACGCTTGTGTCCCAGAGCATGAGTGGAACAGAGCAGAAATAGAATAGGTAACCTAAGATGTCTAAGGAGTCAGTGGGCATCTGCAGGTTGGCCACAGTCAGCAGGAGGTTCTGCTGGGGAGACAAGAGACAAGGTAAGGTAAATCAAATAAAATCACTGCGTACACTTATTACTAAGGAAACAAGGTAAAGAGCTGTGGGTGGGGGTTAAGGGCAGGGAGGTACAATTTTGAGACTTATGTAAAGGAGTTGCCAAGAGAGGAAAAGCAGATGACACCCTATCTGGGGTACAGTAATAAACCTGATTCAAAAGAGTAAGGAAAGGAAGCAAGAAAACATGTATAAGAAGGAGGGAAGGGTTCAATTAACAAAAACACTAATAGAAAGGAAAGCAGGCAACTCCCTGTCTGTGCAGGGTGAGAAACCAAACTCGAAAAGTGTAAGGAAGGGAAGCAAGGAAATGGGTATGGGAAGTAGGAAGAAGGGGTCAGGCTGGGTTCTTGGGCAAAAAAAGGCAAGTGGGTAGGCTTCATTGATTCAGAAGGGAACAGGGTAGGTTCAGTGGTTAAAAAAGGCAAGTGGGTGGTCAAATATGGAAGTGGGGCAGTGTAATGGATATGGAGCCCCAGCCTTTCGGGACACATGTTGGAGACTAAGATGCTGACCCTTTTGCATGCACCTCTCTGGGCTGATGGTGGGGGTCACTGGACTCCAACATGAACTGGCAAGGATACAGAGGACCTCTTGCCCCATCCAGTGGCTACTGATTGTGCTGCCTTTGCCTCAGAGGATGCCTAGAAAGAGGAGGGATGACTGAACCTTGGTGGACTCCGGGAGGGTGGGGGTGGCAGGTAGGGTACACAGTCCTCAGCCTTTGCCACTACAAAATTCCTTTGTTGTTCTGGCAGGACAGAACAACCAGGGGAAAGCATTTGACATGGTGGCAAGGGAAGATGTAGGGATCCTCAGAATGGGATGCCCCAAGGAGGGAGGAAGAGGTCCACAGCAGAAGAGGCTGCAGCTGCTGGTGGGGTCTCGATAGTGAGGACGATAGACTTGGGAGCAGGAAGGGGAGGTAAGAGAAAGATAAAGTGCCTACCTGGCACTTTGGCTCAAAAGGATGGAGAGCAGATCCTAAGGATTGTTTGGGCAGTAGGTCATGGGAGGGAGATGGATGTTAGTGCCCATCTAGGGACTAATGAGGGCTCCTGAGAGGAGCACGAGTCCCCTGAGGAGGGAAACTGCCATGGTCTAGCAGAACAGTGGCCCCATGCAGCAAGTGAGAAAGCTCCCTTGCAAGGGGTGGCATCAGCCCAGTGCAACCTGCTGCCATTGATGTTGCTAGAGACTGTGCCCAACTTCACGGGGTGATGGGAGGGAATGAGGGAGAAATGCACAAAAAATGTGTATTGGCTGTCATGAATGATGGTCTCTTCAGTCCTCAGGCCCCACTCTGAGTGGATCCCTGCCAGTATGATGGCGGGGGGGGGGAGCAGCAGATGGGTTTGGGGTCAGTGGAAGGACCCAAAGTGTAGAGCAGGTAGTGGCCGAGGGCCAAGCAGCTAAACTGAAAAAAAAGGTTTGACAACTGGGGTTCAATGCCAAAAAGTGCAAAATCATGCATCATGGGCATGGAAACCCAGGAGTTGAGTATACAATGGGAGGGGTACTGATTGTCACTACACAGGAAAGAAACCTTGGGGTTATAATGTCTGATGACCTCAAAGTGGCAGGGCAGTGTAGCAAGGGAGAAGGCAGGGCCAGTGGGATGCTGGGGTGCATAGGGAGAGGTACATCAGCAGGAGGAGGGAGATGGTGTTGCCATTGTATAGGTCATTGATGAGACTCCACCTGGAATACGTTTCCTTTTTTCTCTGTCTTCCTTCAATTTTAGGTTCTGTTTTTAATACGTTTAAAGTTTTAATACAATCAAATTTCTTAGTAACTGTTTGAACACTTCTGCAATGTATTTTTGCCTGTATGACTGGTTTTAACACTTTTTACTCACTTTGCATGCTGAGCTGAAAGATAAAGCTGCAAAAGATAAAATTTAGCCAATTAAGATCTTTTAAAATGGTACAACATTGTAACAGAAAAGGCAGCAATAACGGAAGTTGTTTGATTACTGTATTGAAAATAACCTGTTAAATAAGGTTGCTGAAGGCATTTTCACATATTGTTTATATTATCATAGTTAAGACACAAGTTTGGTGCAGTTCCTTGCCATGAAGAATCAGTAGTACAGACAAAGGCAGAAGTAAAAAGCATCTGACCAGTGTCGAAACAAAGCACGAATACAGGGTACATATTCTCTATTACCATATATTATTTTTGTAAAGTTTTAACTATGAGAAGAGTGAATAGAGTACAGAATGTGTACTAAAAGTAGCACAAGAAAGAAGCACAGTAGTAATGAAGTATAATAGAAAATATTAACAGAGGAATAATGAAAAGAAATGGAATCCAAAAAATGCAAGAATTATAAACAATATTTATCTATTATTCTTACAGAATATATGAAAAGCCCTTTGAAAAAGCACAAAAGTGCGAAATGTCAGGGTAATTAACAAAAATAAATTAAGAACTTTGAGAGATTTTACAACAGCCAGAGTGGAGTATTTTTGGTCCCCCCCCACCCCCCATTTTTGAACATTATAACTGACTTAGTCCTATAAGGGGAACTATTCAACAAACTGTCTTAACAGTACCCCATTACCCATGGAGTGAAGCATTATGGCTACACACATCTCGCCAAATACTGACAACTGCTCTGACATTTCTATTTAAAAGCTCACTGGAAACAGGAATGGTTCCAGAGGACTGGAGGAGGGTGGATGTAGTCCCACTACAAAAAAGTGGTAGCAGGGAGGAGGCTGGAAATTATAGGCCAGTCAGCCTGTCATTAGTGGTGGGGCAAAGTTAATGGAATCACTGCTGAAGAAAAGCATTGTGGAATATCTTGAATCCAGTAGGTTACAAGACCCGAGACAACATGGTTTCACAGGAGGGAGGTCATGTCAAATGAGTCTGATCATTTTCTTTGACTGGGTGACCAAGGAAATAGAGCAGGGTGGGGTTGTCAACGTGGCCTGCAAGATTTCAGTAAGACATTTGACACCATTCCACATAGAAAACTAGTAAGCAAACCACGTAGCTTATTAGTGGGTTCAAAGGTTGTAAATGGGCTAAGAAATTAGTTAGGTGATAGGCGACAGAGGGTGGTGGTAAATGGAGTTCACTCCAATGAAGGGAGGGTGACCAGCGGGGTGTCTCAGCGATCAGTGCTAGGACTGGTCTGCTTTAACGTCTTTATAAGTGACATTGCAGAGCAGCTGGAAGTGAAAGTCTGCCTCTTTGCAGATGACACTGAAATCTACAACAGGATGCATATCTGGGGGAAGGATGAGCAGAGACCTGAGAAAACTAGAGAAGTGGTCAAGGGTATAGCAGTGAGGGTTTCAATGTGATAAGAGTACAAAATAATGCACTTGGGGCACAGAAATCCAGGGGTGGAGTACAAAACAGGTGGAATGGTATTGATGACCACCAAACAGGAAACAGACCTGGGGCTAATCATACTGGATGACTTAAAGGTGGCCAGACAATGTGATAAGGCAGTATGGAGGGTAAGTGGAATGATGGGGTGCATAGGGAAGGGTATCACCAGCAGAAAGAGGGAGGTGGTGTTGCCTCTGTATACAGTAGACCACTGGTAAGACCCCACCTAGAGTACTGTGTTTAATTCTGGAGACCACATCTCTGGAAGGACATAGAGTGGAGGCAGGTCAGAGGAGGGCTACTAAAATGTGCAGAGTCTGCATCAAAAGTCCTATGAGGAGAGAATAAAGGACCTCAATATGTATACCCTAGAACAGAGGAGGGAGATGGGGATATGATGGAGACTTTTATATACCTCACAGAGGTAAATAAGGTACAGGAAGGAAGTATATTTCAGAAGAAAAGGTGCTCAAGAACAAGGGGGCATGCTATGAAGCTGGAGGGCAAGATTCAGGAGAGAGGTCAGGAAGTAGTTCTTCACAGAAAGAGTGGTGGATTTCTTGGAACAGCCTTCCAGTGGAGGTGGTGGGGTCAAAAACAGTAGTGGAGTTCAGGAATGCATGGGATAAACACAAGGGAATCATAGTGAAAAGGAAGGGAGGAGGTAGAAAGAGCTGTAGATCAGGCACAGTCTGTGGTAATAGTGTAGGTAGGGAGAAATGGGCAAATTAGATTGTCCAAGTGGTCCTTATCTGCCATCAAATTCTCTGTTTCTATGTGTACTAAAGTGGTGCAGTGGTTGCAGGAGAAACCCTCTGGGACGAGACTGAGGGATCTCAACAGGTACACCATAGGAGAGAAGAGAGAGCAAGGGAACATGATAGAGAGCTTCAAGTACCTCATAGACATGAACAGGGTACAGGAGGGGAGTCTGTTTCAAATGAAAAAGTGCACCAAGACAAGAGGGTATGCAATGAATATGGTATGGGGGAAGTTTAGGAGAGATGTGAGGAAATACTACTTCACTAAAAGAGTGGCAGACAACTGGAACAGTCTGCCAGTTGAGCTAGTAGGGTCAAAAACAGTGGGGGCGTCAAGCATGCATGGAATACACATGGGGAAAACTGATAGATAGGCAGGAAGTGGGGAAGGTCTCTGGAGACTAGTTAGGGTCTGCGAGACAGAAAAGGCAGGGAACACCTGAGAGCAGACTGGGTGGGCCAAGTGATCCTTTTCTGCTGACAAATTCTATGTTTCTACGTTACTAAATTGTGTTATTGCCTAAAGACTTAGATAGCCTCAGAAAATAGCAGGATTTGCTGTCAATAATTGCTTTATTGCCTACAGTCTCATTTCTTCTAGCCCAGCAAAATAAATAATATCAGGGTTTGCTCTCATTAATTGTTTTATTGCCTAGTCTCTTGGTATTTCTTCTAGGTTAGCCCTTAAAAACAAGCATTTGTCAATGCCGAATGTTGCTTGCTTGTATGTGCTGTGTAGGTATTTGGAAGTCAGTGGAGTGCAAATATTGAAAATTTGCAAACTTATGAGCATGCGTAGGAACTGCGCAATGCACGCTCGTGAAACAGTCATTTTTAAGAAGTTTGTGATGAAATTTTCAACATAGTCATTTTAAGACCTCTGCTCATGAACAGTGTCACTGTGATTTTCTTAATGTGTCCCATACATTGATTTCGCATACCGACTGTGCCATTGTGCGCTAGACGGGAGGAAACATGTTGTGGGCGAGATATGAAAAATGACAGCTGTACTGCTCATAAGGAGGTGTGGTAAAATGGCAATGTTGGGAATCTGGAGTGAAAATATTGAAAATTCACGAACTTACCAGCGTGCATAGGAAGTATGCAGCGCAGGCTCGTAAAACAGTCATCTTTAGGAATTTTGTCACAGAATTTTCAACATAGCCATTTTAAGACCTCTGCTCATGAAAGGTGTCACTGTGATTTTCTTAATGTGTCCCATACATTGATTTTGCACACCGACTGCGCCATTGTGCGCTACATGGGCGGAAACATGTTTTGGGTAAGATGTGAAACATGACAGCTGTATTGCTCATAAGGAGGTGTGGTAAAATGACAATGTTGAAAATCTGGAGTGAAAATATCAAAAATTCGCAAACTTACGAGCGTGCATAGGAAGTGCTCATAGCGAGGCTCGTAAAAAACAGTCATTTGTAGGGAATCTTCACCAAATTCCAACATAGTCATTTTAAGACCTCTGCTCATGAACAGTGTCACTGTGATTTTCTTAATGTGTCCCATATAGTGATTTCGCACACCAACTGCGCCATTGCACATTACATGGTCGGAAACACATTTTGGCCGAGATGTGAAAAATGACAGCTGTACTGCTCATAAAAAGGTGTGGTAAAATGACAATGTTGAAAATCTAGAGTGAAAATATTGAAAAATCGTGAACTTACGAGCGTGTATAGGAACTGGGCATGCACGCCGTAAAACAGTCATTTTAGAGGTATTCCACAAAATTTTCAATATAGGCTTTTGAGAGACCACCTTATGAACACTGGCAGTGTCATTTTGTTAATCAGTGCAGAAAGGTGATTTCATACAGTGACTGCGAAATCACCCTTCGGGCCCGATTAACGCCATGATAGTGCAAGAATTCATGAGCAGGGGTCACAAAAACCCCATGTTGAAAATTTGGTGCAAACATTCCAAAAAATGCCTGAGATATGCAACAAAGTTGAAAACCCCCTATCTATCCCATTATACAGCTTAACGGCATTTCCTCAGTTCGTGGTCGGCTTTGAAGAGTGCAGACGTGTTCCGTCCACGATGATCATCCGCCAAGCTCCGGAGGTAAGTATGGGGTGAGGGGTGTGGGGAGGCAGGGTGCGAGTGGGTGGGTGCAGGTTGTGGGGGCAGGGAGACTGCAAGGGACCTTTTTTATTTACAAGGTTTTTTGTTTTAAAAGACGGCGTGGGGCGTTTGCCATGCTGGGTGGGCTCCCAGCATGGCAGCTAGAAAAAAACTGTTGGGGGCTGGAGCTGATGGGAGTTGGGCTGCCCCGTGGCCATAACAAGCTTTGCCACACTGGGGTGGTCTCCCAGCGTGGCACCCGTGTACTCGAGGGACAGTGGAGCTGACGGGGGTTAAGGCTATCACATGAGTTGCCATGCTGGGGTGGGCACCCAGCGTGGCATGTGCTACTCTGTTTGGGAGGGGGAGCACAGCACAGCAGACAGAGGATTGGGCACCCCCGTTGGCTATACAGTGTGGGGGGGGCAAGCACGCTGTGTGTGTGTGTGTGTGTGTGTGTGTGTGTTTAGGGAGAGCGCGCATGAGCAGGCGATATCTTATCACTGCTCACTGAAGTGAAGCTCCCCCTTTCAACTGTACTCCAGTGCATTTTGGAGCTGTCATAGACAGCTCAGCAGGCATTGGAGAACTGGGGCCATGCCTGCAAACACTCTGACTGAACTGGAAGAGGGCTGCCATACCTCCGAAAACTCAGATGATGGCACTATGTTTCTTGCACATGCGTGCAAGCAACATAATAAATCATAGTAGGGTTATCTGTCAGTATTGCTTTATTGCTTACAGTCTTGAAGTATATCCCTAGAAAATAAATATCAGCAGGGTTCGCTGTCACTAATAACTTTATTGCCAATTTGTCTACAGTCTCACGGTGTTTCTTTTAGCCCCTGAAAATAAATAGTAGGGTTTGCTGCCAGCAATTGCTTTATTGTCTACAGGACATTTTTTTATAATTCCAGAAAATTATAAAGTTAGGGTTTTGTGCCGTTGTCACTACTTGCTTCATCGCCTACCTTCCAGGTGTATCATTTCTTCTGACCCCAGGAAAAGACAGGGTTTGCCATCATCACTAATTGCTTTATTGCTTATATTCTGGGTGCATCATTTCTTCTAATCCCAGAAAAAAGGCAGGGTCTGCTGTCATCACTAACTGCTTTATTGCTTACAGTCTCAGGTTATCAAGCCTGTGGTACTGTTTTAATATTTTGGTGTGTGATGGTCTGGAGGTGCTGTGTGAGGTACTCTACTCTAAAGGTGGTGAAAAGAGGTGAGTGAGGCACCAAGGTCTGAATTATGTGGATAGGATAACCGTTACCCAGACAAGGAGAGGCAGGAGTCAACCTAGTGCTTCAATGCTCGCAGGACGTTTATTGTGTACCAAGGGTAGAGAGACACAGTCACAAGAGGGAGGAGATACCCGAGAACAATAGGGCAATAAGCTGAGAAATACTTTACTACTACTATTACTACTAAGATTATTACCACAAGAATAGACTATAGGCCTACTGCCACTCTTATTCTGAAATTATTCTACACTCCAATACTCTTAGATGAGGATCAGGTGACATCAGCTACTCAGAACAGTATTAGGGTAATTATCACCACACACACATTTCCATCAGAGTCTAGATGTTACAAGAGTCCCGGGATCCGGCGTCTTCGTGTACACCATCGTTCTTCGTTGGTAGCTACAAGGGAAGTAAAACAGAACTGTAGAACCCTAATCACAATTCCCAGCAACGACCTAGTTAAGGCCACTGGAATGGTGAGAGGTTTGGTAAACAGACCATATGTTTCTTCGGCAAAAGCCCACTCTCTCCAAGGCTGATTGAATGTAGAACCAGAGCAACTGGTTCCTGAGATAACACACTGAAAACAAAGGGTTCCTCGGCCAAAACCCACTTCCAGGGTCGCCAAGGATGAAGCTAGATCAAGATCTGCGTGGTGATGAATCCAATGGAGGACTACCGCGACCGAACTGATGCTGAGGCACTTCAAGGGCCAGCTAAACTCAGAAGGAACTCTGACAGGACCAGGAACCATAAGAATCTGAAGAGATGATGGTTGACTCTGCAATCCTAGGATCAGGAACTAACACAAAACAAAGAAACAGCGGATGCGTCCCGTACTGGGCTTCGACGGACTCGACTTTCTTTGAACGACCAGGAGGGGCACAGACTAGGTTCTCCAGGATGAGCTCACTCTTCTGAAGAGGGTGACCAACTTCGGGACATCTGGAACAGGAACCATATGGAACGACACTGGCACGGCTGTCGTGATGCGTTTCCGCGGACGTACCTTCAAGCTGTGAAACCAAGAAAACGGCGGGTACGACTTGTACGACTTGTGACGGACTCGACTTTGGTGGATGAAACAGACAGATGTGAGGAGCTGATGGATGATCTCCCAGGAGTGAAGAATGCTGAGAGGACGTCTTCTCCTGAGTAGAGACTGATTCTGAGTACGTGGTGTTACAGACCACACTATGGGACTGCAGTGTGGTAGAAGACTGAGACTGTCTTCATACAGTAGTAACCATATAACTGAAAAATGCCCAAAGAACTGTGGAATGATACAATAATTTGCCGGAGGAGGGCAAATTATAACTTCAGGAGTAATTCTTACTGATAAGGGCCAATGTCCAGGTGCTTAGAGCAATAATTCAGGTACTTAGAGTAATAGTTCAGGTACTTAGGGCAATAGTTCAGGTACTTAGAGCAATAGTTCAGGTACTTAGGGCAATAGTTCAGGTACTTAGGGCAATAGTTCAGGTACTTAGAGCAATAGTTCAGGATAAGCAGTACAGTAATTACAGTAGTTTCACAGTATAGGTAAATCGAGCACCCTTAGATGAACCCCTGCTCCTAAATGTAGGGTCTTCTTGAATAGGATCTCTTCCTGGACGTTGTGGCTAAGGCCTCTCTTTAGTACCACTAGGCTGGCGTGCCCTATTCCGCTAGGCTGGGGCCTCCCTATAGTACCACTAGGCTGGCTTGCCCTATTCCGCTAGGCCGGGGCCTCCCTTTAGTACCACTAGGCTGGCTTGCCCTATTCTGCTAGGCCGGGGCCTCCCTATAGTACCACGCTTTACCTCGGGCCTAATGCCCTACGTTTTCCTCGGGCCGAATGCCCTACCAAGACTTGGGCCTGGTGCCCCGTGTTACATTGGGTCTGGTGCCCCACTTTATATTGGGCCTGGTACCCCACTTTACATTGGGCCTGATGCCCCACTTTATATTGGGCCTGGTGCCCCACTTTAACTGGGCCTGAATTGCCCCTTTAAGTGCCCCGAATGGCAGGCCCCCTTTAAATCTGCAGGCTCCCAGAGCCTGCTGTCCCTCAGTACCTGAGACCCCAACTGAGTCCCGCCCCCTAATGAATATGCAAAGGCCGCTATACTGGCCTTGCCTTTCAGCCCCTCCTGTGGGCATCGCTAACCCGCCTCCTTTTGAATATTTAATACAGGGTCCTTCTGACCCAACGGTCTTTCGGCTTTAGCCACTTCTTCTTCTCGTGCCTAGCAACAAAAAAATTCTCCTTTTTAAACAGGGCGGTCAGCACTTCATGCTGCCACGACCACCGCCTCCATCGCCTGTTGGAGGATCGGAGGCGACCGGGAGGCGACCAGGAGGCGGGAGGTGAGCTGGCAGTGGGAGGGAGTGTACAGGCGGCTGGGAGTTTGGCAAGGGGGCCTAGGACAGCCGACGGAGATACGGGCAGGATGCGGCTGGCAGGGCTGCCGACGGGGGACCAAAATAAACTTACAAAATACTCGGGGGGGTTAAATTATAAAACGAAGGGGCTCTTAAGCCCAACACCAGACAAACGGACGTTTTACTTCTTTGTGGTGCCCTGATGGCACTGCGGACCATGGAACAAAGCAGAGCAAGGAGTCTTCAGGCAGGGGAGGCAGCACAGGACCACAGCAAGCCCAGAGGGACGGCTTCAACAAGGTAAGCCCTAAACTGTCCCTTGACTTCTGTGTCCTGTCTCCTCAACCACTGCCCAGGATCAACTGTTCAACTGAACAATATTTTTAAACTTGAACCCCCTCAGGGTTCTAGATTGGCTGGAGTGGAATGCTGTGCATGAGCCACTCAGCACAGCATTCCATCCATGCCATTGTGACATACAGTGATCCCTCAATTATCCGCTCAACTTGGGACCACAGTTTTTAGGTGGATAAGAGAGGGTGGTCAATAATGAAGGGTGCCTGAAAATAAAAACCTAAATATTGTGATGTTAAATACAGAACACTGTATCCGGTAGCAAGGTGTTGCCAGTGACAAAATGGACACATTTTTTGATTTTCTGCATATAAATTATATAGTTATCTTTATTTTGTATGCAAAAATTTTAAAAAACACAGCATAGCAGCTTATTATAGCTAAGCTGTATGAGGTTCACAATTACAGCATCATAGTATAGCAGAGCAGTATGAGGTTCAAAATCACAGCTGTATAATTGTACAGTACTGTAGTTACAAACTGGAGTTATGTAAGCTTGAAGTAGTCTGTAATAGACATTTGCTTAGCTCTCACAGAAGCAAGCTGTCTTATCTTGCAATGTAGGAAAAGGCACTTCTGAATGTATGTCTCATCTGCAAGCTCATAAGACTCAAAAAATCTAAGCACAGTGTTTATTGCATCCCTTGCCTCCACTACAGAAGGTGGTTTTATCTGCTGTTCTAGGGTGTCATCATTGTCATCTTGTGATTCTGTGGGTTCTAAGAAATCATCTGGGACCTTTAAATTTGCAACCATTGTAACAATATCATCATCAGTGACACTTTCAAAAACATCACAATTATTTCAAAAGACACATATTCAGCAGCTGATATTCTCATTTCTGTTTTAATATCCATTGCACTAGATACAGTATTTATCAGATCATTCAATTCAGTGCATTCTTGTTCTGTAACATCTGGCATCAATCTTGGCACTGACAAGGGCCTAGGAATTATGTCAGTATGAAACCAGCAGTTTTGAACTGTCTCTGCTGTAACAGAATCCCAAGCCATTTTAATAAACCTAATGGCAGCACTAAGGAGAAGTGCCTGTGGTTTACCAGAGTCAATGCATTCAATTAAATGCTGAAGGTGCTGCCTTCTGTAATGACCTTTAAAAGACTGAATAATGCCTGCATCTAAAGGCTGAAGGTAGCTTGTGGTGGTTGGTGGGAGAAAATGAATTTTTACATTGCCAAAACATTTGGGGATGATATGTGTTGGTGCATTGTCCAGAAGCAACAAAATCTTCCTTTTTTTTTTTTTCATTGAAATGTTGAGCTCATTCAACCACTGTGCAAAAATGGAAGAGTCCATCCAAGCCTTTCTGTTTGATCTGTATTCTACATAAAGACCAGCATTAAATGATTTGAAGCACCTGGGGTTGGCAGATTTTGCTATAACTAAAGGTTTCGGCTTTTCAGTGCCATCTGCATTGCAAGTTAGAGCAGCTGTAATTCTGTCCTTGCATCTCTTGACACCTTTTTTGAAATCATTGGTGGTCAGGGAACGGTCAGGCAACATTTTAAAAAAAAGTCCAGTTTCATCCATGTTATAACAGTCCTGAGCTTCATACTGCTCTGCTACACGTCTGGCAGTAAGCATGCCCTCACTGATAACCTCTTTACTAACGCCTGCACCCTTCCCAGATATAATGTGGCAAGCAATATTATTTTGGCTCTTAAATTTCTGTAGCCATCCATTTGAGTAAGAAAAATCAGACACATTTAATTGGCCCCCAAAATACTTAGCTTTGTGCTTTAGGATTTTGTCTGTGACCGGACTATTGTGTGCTCTGGCGTTGCTGAACCACAGAAATAACGCCTCCTCCAGATCACCGTGTTTTGGAGTTCTCTTTGACTTTCGGTCAGCAGCAGCAGCAAGAGCCTCGGGCCATTCGTCTCTGCGGGCAAGCACATCTCCAATGGTCCATCGGGCCATGGGCCTGCACCACAGTGTAGAAAAATGACGAGCAACCTCCTGGTGGGTTGCTTTCCGGTTATCAATAGAAAACTTAACAATCAGGCTCTTCTGAGCCACAGTAAGAGCAAGATGAGATCGCTTTACACTTGCCGACTCTGCCATCATTTCCCCAGACTGTCCGACACTTTTCATTCACCAGATAGCTAAACTGAAGATCAGCAAATGCTTACAGAATTTATAATAGACAGATCACAATAAAGCTAAATTCCAGCACTAACTACTACTCAGGTGAAAAGAGTTTTTAATAAGGGCAGGCAGGGGCTGACAGGGTGGACTTACGTGCTCGGCTAACAAAGCAGGCTAATTGATGCATTCACCAGATAGCGAAACTCAGGTGAAAAGGGTTTTAAATAAGGGCAGGTGGGCTAATTCATGCATTCACCAAATTGCAGCAGTAATGATTACAATAAAATAAATTACAGCACTAATGACTACTCAGGAGCTGACAGGGTGGACTTATGTGCTCGGCTAACAAAGCGAGCAAATTGATACACAAATACAGTAATTTCACACTACAACATGCTGTGCATTTTTTATGTGATGGCGATTGCGATGGCAACGGCGGAATACAGAGGGCAATTTCAATTACAATGTGGGCAAGTGGGAAGATTAAAGAACGGCGGATGGCAGACAGTGAAGGAGGTGGATTACGGAGTGCAATAACATGAACATTAAATTGGGATGGG
The DNA here is from genome assembly GCA_016271365.2 of Neoceratodus forsteri. Lineage (NCBI taxonomy): Eukaryota > Metazoa > Chordata > Ceratodontiformes > Ceratodontidae > Neoceratodus > Neoceratodus forsteri. The sequence goes on from CM057450.1 coordinate 1,554,859,576, forward strand.
AGGGAAGAACGGCGATAACGGAGGGTGGCGGATAATCGAGGGGCGAATAAGTGAGGGAGCACTGTGTATTGCTTTTAAATCTGCTTTTTGACCATACTGTAAAGTGCACAGGGCACTTTTCTGCATTATTTTACAGTTTCCCATTATAAGGAGGTGAATCTTTATTTTCAGGGGCCCCTTATCATAGTATCCTGCTGCCTACACCTACAGCAGGTACCCTGAGCACCTGTGAACCCCTAATCTATTTATTGATTTTAGGCTTTCTGGGATGCCCCAACTTTGGGGCATTACAGGTGTAAATTAAACTAAAGGTAAAGAACAACAAAAGAGACAATGAGTCATGACATAAGGTATTTCTTTAATGTGGGAACAGTCAGCAAAAGAGCAAGATTCAGTTCTTCATCAGCAGTGGTGTAACCCCCCTGCAAATGGGGGTTCCCAAAAGTCTTCCAGGAGCTTGCCTGAGTGCTCCAGGTCTGAGCGGCGTTCGGCGAAATGCCATTTAAATGTGGGTGCAGTGAGTGCTTTAGAGCCTCCACGTACTGTCTCTTTAAGAGCTGCCTACCGCAGGTTTAATTAGTTTATATGGAGCGGGACCAGCGGTTTCCCCTGTTTCCCCGAGTCCTGCTCGGGTTGCTGGCTAAGTGCTCAGTTTCTGCGGTTGCTATATGCGCAGAAGGAGCCTAATTGAAAGATGTAACTGTTTGCCCGAAATCATTTAGAGTAACAATGAAAATGTGTTTTGTCTAACCTGCTTTTTCTTCCAGCAAGGAATGTGCATTGTAGTCCCTTCATTTTGGTCCTGAACTGCCAAATTGGACCAATCAGTGTGTGGGGCCTTTAAAATTGAGCCTGTGTGGGTGAATCAGAACTTAGACTGTCATCTGGAGCCTGCTATAAAGGGACTGTATGGTAGGTGCCTCTGGGAATTGTCGTTTGGACCCTGGCGCCTTTTTACACTAACAGAGGGAGCCCTGCTGTGATTGACAACTGAACCGACCAACCGAACTCTCTGGATCTTGGTGAAAGACCCTAAGCTGTCTGCTGGCAAGCCAGATCTGAGGTGACAGTGAAGAGAGAAGGGGCCCTGTTGTTCGAGCGGCATGTAGTTACATGGGAAGCGCATGTGTAGACCCCAAAGTCGGTCTGCGGCCATTGGAAAGCATAGTCAGGCTGAACCCGGTGTTTTGAAAAGGAAAGCTGCTGTTGTGGGACCAGGCTTGCCCTGTATAAGACCAAAAATTTTGCTGAAGTGCGATGACCCTGTCAGGAACTGAAGCTGCTGTGAGCGCTCCCAGGTTTTGCAGTGTTTTGCGATCGAGATCGAGGAGCAGCCTGCCTGGTGTAGTAATTTCCTTTACATGTAAATGTGCTTGGTGCTTGTGGGGAATCGCAATTTTATTTCCCATTTACTGTGAACTGTGTGCTGAAGCTGGAAGCAGAATCCAGTTTAATTGGACTGAATCCGACTGCTATCAAAAGCCGGTGGGCCCTGTCTCGAGGGCCTCGTCTCCATGCCCTGCTCGTCTGGCAATCCAGAACAACCAACATCCATCTGTTCTCTGCATAAGTACAAATCAGGGTAGCTCCCTGAACCTTTCATTTAATCAAAGTGTGTCAACTGATTGCTTGTGTTTCCTTTCCATGAACTGAGCCATTCAGCACCAGATTACAACTGTGTGTTGTGCATGTATTTTCTCCTTGCAGGGCCCTATTCATCTGCACCAGCCGGCCAACCCCGGACAACGGACCTGGCTAGCCCCCCCCCCCATCCTGGGTACCCAGAGTGTGACATTTGGACCCTAAATTGCATGCACGGTACTGTGATTTGTGTTTTTACTGCCAGTCTACCTGATTTGCCCCCTTCCTTGTTACTGCCCCTGAATAAATCAGAGTTGTTGTTGAATTATATTCTGTCTGTGGTGTCAATGCATATAGAACAAGCATTGCATTGTGGTTGTGTGCATTACCTAACCTTGTTTTACAGGGGGTCCTCAGAGACATACTGCAGAATCAGTCCTGAGGGTAAGTGGGTACTGTATGTGTAATAAGTGTGCATATGTCGGGTATTGGGAAGGCAACTCCTGTGTACCGTGTGGGCCACTAGTGGGAACAAGGGGGGGGGTCCCAGTCTCCCAGAATGCTGTGCCCAAGCTAGTTTAACCACTATCAACCCTGAGCTCTGGGTGGAGGCACCCACCACTGGACCTAGGCCCCTTAACCTGTTACTAGCCATACAGGCAGGGGTAGTAGCCCTTGGGATAGCGCCACCTAGGGGTTATATCAGCATCTACTGCAAATGATAATGTGCACAAACTTAATGATAACCAGTACAGATACATATTTGTTATGATCAAACAAGTGACTCAGTATGTTAGGGAGAACATTTAATTACCTGCAGCAGTACAACAACTGATTTAGTTACTGAACAGTCTTCTACAGTATTTCCACTGAATCAGACTTGTCCCAGTCCCACACAGTATCTACAATTGGTGATAATAATGTCCCTGTTTACCTTGGTAATAAAGAGAAAGTCCACACACAGCCTACGACAAATTTCAGTACTAAAATTTATGGAGGCAAAAGACAAGTCTTTAACCATCACTGGTATAAATATTTGCGTTGGTTTGACTACAGCTGTGAACAGAGTGCATTCTGTTTGCATGCAGCTGTTTCCTGTAAGGACAGGGATGTGCTGATGAAGCATTTACAATTTGTAGGTTTTAAAATTGAAAAAAAAAGGCAGTGGAAAAATTTAGAATGCACATGTCAGCTCATAGCAGTGCAATGGCTGCTTGGTCTGCATACTAGTCCACAAATGATGCAAGTCCACAAATGAAATGGGTGACATAATTATCAGGGCCACTGGTATTTGTTTTCTACCAGAAACCAAGCAAAAGTCCAAAATTTGGACTGCCTTCGCACCTGTAAAAACACAGAATTTCATGGAATTTTACATTTTCTACCAGATCAGTAAGTTTACAAAACTTGTATTTTTCATATAATTGCTTTCCGTACTGTTTCACTTAATGCTTTGCATACTTTATTTTATTTTAATTTTCAGATACAGCCTTTGAGCTCAGGGCTCGTTTACGAAGGCTCCACATCTTATTTATACACATACTAAAGAATGACAGTAGAATCATGGTAAAATCTGGCAATTACACTTACAATCACTGGTGCAATTCCTGGAATTTCAAGTCTTGAAAATAAAATGTCATTGCTTTAATCACCGTAAATCAGCGACCTTGATCATTGTACAGGTAGACAAAGGCAGGGATAAGGAAATTCTGAAAAGAGAAGAATACATGATCAGACTGGTTGAAAGAAAAAATTACTTACCATAGTAATCCTCTTTCTTCCCAGTGATGCTCAGATATTCAGAACTTTGTGCAGTGAGCCTGGAGGATTGGACTGCCCGGAGAGATGGAACACGTGCAAGTGATGGAATTCTTTGCACGTGAGCATCTTTCAAATACTGCCTCTACCAACTGCAGTGTTCTAAACTCTTTCGATTTGTAAGAAGCCTGGAAGTCAGGCATTAGGAAAAAAAAATCCAACAGTTAATCCCCCCTTTTGGGGGGGGGGTACCCCAATAAAGAAAATTAACCAAAAAAAATCCTAAGGAGGAACTATATCAAATAAACAATGGTGTTCACCAAACAGCATGAGAAAAACTATTAAAAGAAACAGAAAACTCTGTTTAAATTCTACTTGGTATAGAGAAATGCACCAAGAAGGGTATGGCTATGTGGCACTATCATGCGGAGTACAGAGGCTGAAGTTCTGGAAGGGGGGATGGGAAGGAGTTGTGAATATCTGAGCATTACTGGGAAGAAAAAAAAGATTACTATGGTAAGTACTTTTTTCTTCTAACCCCAATAATGCTCAGGATATTCATAACTTTGTGCAGACTACCAAGCAGTACCTCTGGAGGTGGGCACAGAACTTATTTTGGAAACAGACTTTGCAGGACTGCTGTGCCAAACCTGGCATCACTTCTGGACAAAACATCCAAGTTATAATGCTTTGTAAAGGTGTGTACTGATTTCCAGGTAGCTGCTTTACAAATATCCAATATTGGAACCTCCCCCGCAGCTGCAAGACTGGCAGCTGTTCCTCTTGTCGAGTGTGCCTTCAGCCCAGCTGGGGACTCCCTACCTGCTCTAGTGTAGCAGAATTGAATACACTAGACAATCCATCGAGAAATGGATCTTTTTGAGACGGGTTTGCCCATTCCGACATCCCCATATGTAAGGAAAAGTTGTTTTTTGTCTTGCCTATGGCCCTTTGTAGCTGTCATGTAATAGCTGAGAGCTCTTTTCACATCCAGACTGTGGAGACTTCTTTCACCAGAGCTCACATGGTCTGTGAAAAAGACAGGCAGAGTGATTGAGTGATTCAGATGGAATTCTGAAATGACCTTGGGAAGGAATTGCCTATTTGTTCTGAGGACTACCTTATCTCTGTGAAAGGAGATGTAGTCCTAGTCAACACAGTGAGCCTGGAGCGCGCTGATTCTTCTTGCTGAGGTAATTGCTACCAGAAAAACTGTTTTTCAGGTAACACACTTTAGATGAGCTGTAGCCATGGGCTCAAAAGGAGCCTCCATTAACTTGGCTATACATATATTAAGATCCCAAGTGGGCACTGGTGCCCTATGAGGAGGATGCAAATGCATCAGGCCTTTAAAAAACCTTTTGAAAATGGGATCTGATGCTACTGACACCTTTATCCTTGTTGAAAGATATGCAGACACTGCTGCAAGATGAATCTTTAGAGAACTGGGTTGTAAACCTTGTGAATGCAAATGAGTCAGATAACCCAACACTACTAAGACTCCTGCATCATTTGGGGTGAAATTCCTACCAGAGCACCAAAAGGAAAATCTCTTCCACTTATAGGAATATGTTTTCTTAGTGGAGGGCTTTCTATAACCTTTCAATATAGTTCATACAGCTTCAGAAAGGTTTAAGTCTGCATACACTAATTCCTCAAGAGCCATGCCTTGAGGTGGAGGGACCTGAGATTTGGATACAACAATGTTTCTTGATTGGAGGTCAGGAGATTGTACCTGAGAGGCAAACTTATTGGTTTGCTCACTGACATGGAGAGCAAAAGAGAGTACCGTGGCTGCCTGGGCCAATCTGGAGCTATCAAGATCAGGGAAGCTGAGAAAGATTTGAGCTTCAGTAGTACTCTGAAATCCAGAGGAAAAGGGGGAAAGGGGGAAAGGCATAGATGAACTTGCCTGACCAGTCTAGCACCTGGGCATCCAGAGGGATTGTGCCCTGGGCCGGTGTCTGCAACAATACTGAGGCGACTGGTGGTTCTGGTGGGATGCGAATAAGTCTAACTCTGGAGTGCCCCACCTCCTGAAAATTACCTGCACCACCTGCTTGTTCAGTGTCCATTCATGATAGGACTGGTTGATTTGACTCAGTGTGTCTGCCAGGGCATTGTCCTTTCCTAGCAGATGGATTGCTTGAAAGGACAACCTTAGGGAATACGCCAGAGTCCAGATTTTCATGGCTTCTGTGCATAGGGGGCCTGATCTGGTGCCTCCCTGCTTGTTTATGTTGTATGTAGTGGTGGTATTGTCTGTTCTGACTTGTACCACCTTGCCCATCACCAGTGGAGAGAACATTTTTAGTGACAGCCACACTGCTCTGAGTTCCAGCAAGTTTATATGCTGACAGGACTCTGCTTCTGTCTAGGTACCCTGAGTTGTGTGCTCCCCCAGATGGGCGCCCCAGCCCAGAAGGGATGCATCTGTTGTGAGGACTAGCAAAGGATTCTCCTTCTGGAAAGATATTCCTTGCCTTAGATTGGATTCCTTTTTCCACCACAGAAGGGCTTGTAACAGTGCCCTTGTCACTGGAATAAGTTTTGAAAAGGGGTCTTTTTTCTGACTCCAATGATTCCTGAGATGAAACTGGATGTCTCTCATGTGAAACCTGAAACCCTGCACTGTGTCTCTGGATGCAACCATATGACCCAAGAGCTACAGGAATTGCCTGGCTGTTTTTAGCCTGTGCAACTTGAAGGAATTTGCTATGGACTGAATGTTTTGCACCCTGTCCAGGGGCAAAAAGGCCCTGGCCTGTAGAGTATTGATCTCTGCCCCTATGAACTGCAAAATCCGTGTAGGGGTTAAGACAGATTTTTTCCTGGTATATTATGAAGCCCAGGGACTTCAAAAGATCCTGAGTGAGCTTTAGGGAAGTTTTGACTTGTTCTGGTGATTTGCCCACCACCAGCCAATCGTCCAGATATGGGAAGATAGTCACTCTCTGTCTTTGAAGAAATGCCACCACAGCTGCTAGGCATTTTGTAAAAACCCTTGGTGCCGAGGAAAGGCCAAAGGGCAGGGTTATAAACTGATAATGACCTGATGGGAGCCTGAATCTGAGATATTTTCTGAAAGATTATTTTATGGGGGATGTGAAAATAGGCGTCTTGCAAGTCCAGAGACGCCAGTCAGTCCCCTTTTTGGATAGTTGGCAAAATCCGAGCCAAAGTTACCATTCTGAACTTTGTTTTTGTCAGGTGCTTGTTTAAAGTTCTGAGGTCCAATACTGGCCGCCAATCCCCATTTTTCTTTGTTGTTAGGCAGTATCTGAAATAAAAACCTCTGCCTCTCAGGGTTGTAGGAACTGGTTCCACTGCTCTGAGCTATAGCAGCTTTTGAACCTCTGCCTCTAGCAGTGAAGTTTCTGCTAGGGGAGGAAAAGTGAAAACTCTGGACTTTTTTAGAGGAAGAAATCTGAAGTCCAGAGACAAACCTTTGCCCACTACCTCCAACACCCACTTGTCTGTGGTGATGGCTGACCAAAGATGGAGGAAAAGGGACAGTCTGCCTCCGACAGGTAGGGACGAGGCGGCCTGCATCTCAGGGGTTCTGTTTAGGCTGGGGCTGAGGTTGTGTCTGAGACCCTCACCTAGAGCCCCTTCTACCCCTACCCTCTAGAGTATCCCTGTTGGGGTACTACTGATATTGGGGCACGGCTACTGGCTGGAAAAAAGGTCTTGTCATGAAAGACTGACCTCTGCCCCCCATTCCATAGGGCCTGGTGGATGATGAAGCTCTGTCCTTGGCAGAGTTGCTTCTATAAATAGCCTTATATTCATCCACCTTCTTCATATGGGTCACCATGGATTCCCCAAAAAGAGAATTTCCTTCTAATGGAAAATCCAGGACCTTTGATTGGGTATCCTGAGTGAGGTTTGTAGCCCTAAGCCAAGCAAACCTCCTCTGAGCCACTGTGTTAGCCATCCATCTGGCTGCAGTGTCGTTCGAATCAGCAGCCATTTGTAACTGGTACTTAGCCGCTTCTAGCCCAAACCTGGCAGTTTCAGCCAGGTCATCTGATAAGGGTGAGGAGGATTTCATGGATATTGCCAGTACAGACTGCCACAGGGATTTCTGATACTGGGCAGCATAAGCCTGGAAGGTAGCCTGTCTCATGGCCAGTGAGGCTGACAAATAGCCTTTTTTGGCCATACTGTCCAATTTTCTGGAGTCCTTGTCTGGTGGACGTGAGGACAGAGGGATTTAGCCTAATCACAGGCTGCCTGTTGTATTACCCCTTGGTGATCTGGATGGGAGAAGAGGAAGTCAGCTCCCTCCCTTTCCAGCTGGTAATTCTTGTCTATTCGCCTGTTGATGGGAGGAATAGAATTAGGGGTCTGCAGGAGCTTCAGAGCATCCTTCTTAAAAAATTTACATACTGGGAGGAGGAGGGCCTTTGTGGGTGTTAAACCCATTATATTCAGGTACTCAATTTCCTCCTCATCCTCCACTTGCTCTGTTGTGGCAATATCTAGGGCATCTGCCATTTTTCTTACAAAGGAAAAATCCTCGGACACCCTGGGAGGCGAGTCAAAATCCTGCTCAGGGGACACCTCTGGAGGGATAGGGTCATCCTCCTCATAAGGCTCATCATCCTCTTCAAAAAATAGTTGCTCTGGTACAGAGGGAAGCACAGTACTAGCAACCTGGGGACCCTGTGAACGGGCAGGAGGCTGAAGGATGATGCTTTGGAGAGCCTGAATAATTTTGAATGCCTGTGCTATCTCTTGAGCTGAAGGCATTGCAGGCACCTGCACAGCAGTCTCTGGATTAGCAGGAGAGGGTTCTGCATGTTTAAGTTTCTTTGCCTACTTTGAGGGAACTGGGGAGTCAGCCAGTTCTTTTCCTCTTTTTGTCCCTTTTTCGCCCGTATCAGGGGCAAGGGGTAATAGTACCTGTGGATTCAACCACAACAGACTGGGGTGTCAGCTGGTCAAGATTGAGGGACCCCTAGGAAACTTCTTATTGAGCCATTCACGGCATGTTTCCACAGTTTTATCTGGAAAAGCTTAACATATTTTACATTACTGGTCCAAATGTTCAAAACCCAGACAAGCTACACATAAGGTGTGCTTGTCTGCCTTAGCAAACACATCTCCACACTTTAAGCAGTTTTTAAACCTGGGCTCCCCAGTTCTCTTTTTAGGTTTCTCTGCCATGGTGAAAGCCAAAGAGGAAAACCACCAACTGCTAGATAATAAAAACTGTTGCAGTTATTTAAACAGTTTTTTTTTGTTTTTTTTTTGGCGGTCGGTTCCAGAACCGATAGGAACCAGAGGAACCGAACTGGGAGATGAAAAAAATGAATCGGGTCAGTGGTTCTGTAACCAATAAAAAACCGTTACAAATAAACTTTGTAAGGACCAAAATTTAGCGAAAATAAAATAGGTTTTTAGTCAGAGTACCTAAATAATCTTAACTAACTCGGATCCCTCACGGTCATGCTGAATCATGAGGAACCGAGAAAACAACTACTTTTTAATAATAAACTAGATCTAAACTGACAATCAGTAAGGGCAGTAAAAGAAATTAAATATACTTATGGTTTTGAAGATTTGTTATCTTTATTCACACGAAAGAGGGCGACAGAAACTCCAAGCGACCAGACTTTCAGGCGGAGAGAAAAATCTAAAGAGGTTAGAACACTGCAGTTGGTAGAGGCAGTATTTGAAAGATGCTCACGTGCAAAGAATTCCATCACTTGCACGTGTTCCATCTCTCCGGGCAGTCCAACCCTCCAGGCTCACTGCACAAAGTTCTGAATATCTGAGCATCACTGGGAAGAAAGAGGATTATTATGGTAAGTATTTTTTTCTTTCAACCAGTCTGATCATGTTATGAATATGCTGAGCATTACTGGGGTTAGAATAACTCTGCATTTGGGTCAGCTACGGTTACCTTTCCATGGTCACAATGACGTTGAAGTTAGTGTTAATAAAGGAAATTTTAGGGAGACTTTAGATTTGATTAAAAAGTTTGACAGAATGTTACAAGAACTGTAAATTATTCTGTCTCATAAAATGCAGCATATACTGTATCTCAGCAGAGTCACAAAATGGCCTAACTCAGTCTGTCACATCCTGTATTACAGATGCAATTTGGCAATTTATTTATTTACTTAGTTTTTGTTGGCCGGGTAAGTGCACTAGACAAATCCTACCTATTTTCAGGCACGACCCGGGGGAAGGGGATACAGATGAATGCCAACTGACCTTGAACCAGATTAAGCTGTTAGTGGTATTTTTGGTGAATGAGGGAAATTTGGCCAGGACACCAGGGAAATTCCCCTACACTTTTCGATAAGTGCCATGGGATCTTTAACATCCACCTGAACTACCACCAATCCAGGCAGATGGGACCTCGCTTAACATCTCATCCGAAAGACGGCACCTCAGAAGTGCAGCACCCCTCTCATGCTGCACTACAGTGTCAGTATTGGGATATTAACCCAAGTGCCAGATGTGGGAACTGAACCCACAGCTCTCTGATCTTCCGGCCTCAGAGGCGAGTGTGCTACCTACTGAGCCACTGACACTGGCAAGAAGCAAAACAAAACAAACAAAAAAAATGCTAAATTCTTATCAGTTTTATCTGATGACAGTAGAGAAATTTCATGTCAGGAACAAATAAGAATACATGTGACATATGTTCATTACCATAAACCTGTTACATAAAAATATAGCATTTTTAAACATAAGTTTTTTTGGCAGATAAGGACCACTTGGTACACCTAGTATGCCCATTTGTCCCTGCATATACTGTCACCACAAACCTTAACTGATCTCCACCTACTTTCCTCCTCCTTCCGCTTCCCAGCTAAGATTCCCTTATGCCTATCCCATGCATGCTTGAAGCCCATTACTGTTTTCTCCCCCACTACCTGTGCTGGAAGACTATTCCATTCCTCTACCACTCTTTCAGTGAAGACTTACTTCCTCACATCTCTTTTAAATGTTTCCTCTTCCAGCTCCATTGCATGTCCCCTTGTTCTTGAGCACCTTCTGTGCTGAAAAAACACTCCCCTCATGTACCTTGTATATTTATTTATTTAGTTTTTGTTTACTGGGTAGGATGCATTAGGCATATATTTGCCTATTTTCAGGCATGACTCGGTAGAGTACAATCAATGGATCTGATGCAAAAATTGGTAGAGGAGACACAAATACCTTTACAAAGCAGACTGGGCTGACACAAGCAGAGACATAATAAACAGGGAGCACATTGTACATTTGTAGTGTAATACAGAACAAGAGCAAAGGAATACTCTAGAGAGCAATACAGATGTAACATGGATGCAATACTGTCCATATGAGACTATGATGTTGGTTATAACATATATTGTTGTTAAAGTGTGACGAATAAGAAGTAGCTAGATATATTTTATTTATTTATTTAGTTTTTGTTGACTGGGTAAGTGCACTAGACAAATCCTGCCTATTTTCAGGCATGACCCGGGGTAGGGGGATACAGACTAATGCCAGCTGACCTTGAACCTGACCTTATACCTAAAGGAATTGGTAATAGGAGGGAGCATGACAGAGTATACAACACTAAGTAAGTGCAACTAGGTGGTGACTGAAGAAGGAAGAGTAGCATTATAGGTAGAGGTTAGGGACAAGAGCAGATAGAGGTTTGAAATAGATATGACTGGTATTGACACTAGAAAGTGTGAGCAACAGGGTCTTGACGTATATGAGTTGGTATAGTGTTCCATAGTTTAGGGACAGAGACCGCAAAGGCCATCTCACCGTACTTAGTTCTAGTCCTTGTGATAGATAACAGATCTAGGTCTATGGATCTTAGGGAATGTGTATTTGTACAAGGCGCCAAGAGGGAAGCTAAGGACTGGGGTGCTTGATTCAGCATTGTACTATGTGTAATACTACCAAGTGATAGGTCCTGAAGAGCAGAAGGGGAGAACCAGCTAACTTTGGAATAAAGGATGCAATGATGAGTAAAATGGTTACACGCAACGGTAAGATGACATATATTATTGTATGCCACGTCCCATTTTCTTTGAGGGTATTTATAGGTCTCTGTTATGTCATCCTCCCAAACCACACACACACTCCTCTCTTCCAGGGTGTACATATTCAGGTTCCATAGTCTCTCCTCATAGGGCTTCTGATGCAGTCCCTGCACCATTTTAGTAGCCCTCTTCCAAACAGTCTCCACCCTGTATATGTCCTTCCTGAGATGTCGTCTCCATAACTGGACACAGGACTCCAGGTAGAGTCTCACCAATGCTCTATATAACAGCATCACCACCTTCCTCCCTCTGCTAGTAATACGCCTCCCTCTGCACCCCAGCATCCCATTGGCCCTACCTATTGGTTTGTCACATTGCCTTGCCACATTGAGGTCATCAGATATGATTACTCCAAGGTCCTTTTCCTGTTTGGTGACTATCAATACCTCTTCCCTCATTTTGTACTCCACCTCTGGGTTTCTTTGCCCTAGATGCATGATTTTGCACTTTTTCACACTGAATCCCAGCTGCATATTCTTGATGCCTCCTCGAGTTTCCTCAGGTCTCTGCACCTTCTTTCTACCCCCTCTGGAGTGTCCACCCCATTGCAGATTTTGGTGTAATCTGCAAAGAGGCATACTTTTCCTTCCAGCTATTCTGCATTGTCATGTATAATGACATTAAAGAGGACTGGTCCTATTACTAAACCCTGGGATACCCCACTGGTCACTCTCCCTGCCCCGACTGAGTTCCATTTACCATCACCCTTTGTGGCCTATCTAGCAGCCAGTTACGTAGCAAGTTTACCACCTTAGTACCCACCACGAAACTGCCCAGTTTCCTTATGAGCCTTCTATGTGGTATGGTGTTGAGAGCTTTGCAGAAGTCGAAGTAGTCCATGTCCACTGCAGTACTCTGATCAATTTCCCTGGTCACCCAGTCGAAGAAATCAATCAAGTACATCTGACATGCCACCCCCTCCTCGTGAATCCAAGCTACTTCGGGTCTTGTAACCCACTGGATTCAAGATACTCCACAATCCTTTCCTTTACTATTGTCTCCATTAAGTTCACCACCACTAATGTCAGACTGAATGGCCTATTGTTGCCAGCCTCCACTCTGCTACTGCTTTTAGGATGCAGGACCACATCTACCCTCCTACTTTCCTCTGGAACCATGTCTGTTTCCAGTGAGTTGTTGAATAGGGCTGTCATAGAAACATAGAAACAGAGAAACTGTCAGCAGATGAGGACTGCTAGGCCCATCCAGTCTGCCCGTAGGCCCTATGCATAGTATGTGGCCACTATTCCTATTTGATCAATGGCTTGTCATCACTCCCTCCCCACTCAGGCTTCCTTTGTGCCTGTCCCAAGCGGATCCATGACAGGAGTGTGACAAAAATTTTGTTCAACGCCCCGTCAGCGACACTGGTAGGTCGACCGCATTCTGCAGTCAGCTGCCAGTTTGCTATTTCTTAAGGATTCTCAACTACAGTCAGAGCTGATTGGGGAGGGGTGCAGGGCCCCCGTCAGACAGCGATGGGTTCCAACTGGTCTCCCACCATGGCTAGGCACTGTAGTCACTGTGGGGGACCTCGCTGGTGAAATGTTGGGGGGGGTAATCAGTCCCAAGCATGCTTAAACCCCTCCACTGTTCTTTCCCACACTACCTCCTGTGGGAGACTATTCCATGTGTCAACTACCCTTTCTGTGTAGAAAAACTTCCTCAGAGGCACAGCCAGTACCTTCCTGAGCTCCCACAACACCCTTGGGAGTACCCCATGTGGCCCCATAGCTTTGTGCACTGTTGAATCTTTTCTCTGCTTTGTTAAAGTCTCAGAACAGGATGCAAGGGGTTTATAGTGTACCATTAATGAGACCTTGAAAAATACTGATATTTTTGAGTCACTTGTTACTTTTGTTTGCCAAGCATATGAAGGTGAAAGTGTCATTAGGGGCCATCTTAATGGCATACAGAAACTTTCCTTTTTTTTTTTGAAATTTAGCATCTTTATTGAGTTATATAAAAACCAACAATACATAAAATAGAGACTGTGCATCATACTATGCTTGGAACAAAAAATAAACAGTTGGTGAGATAACAGTCCCCTAAGGGGTAAAGAGAAACAATGAACTCCCTAGTTAAGAAAATCCATATCAAACCAAAATTAACTCCCCCCCCGCCCACCTACCCCCCCACCACCCTGGAGAGTGCCTTAACAAAAGAAAAAACAACAGAGAGAGAGAGAGAGAAGGGCATTGGAGAGACAACCCCAAGTAACAGAGTCAATCCAAGAGAGGCAAATTAAGCAGTGGCTGTCAGAGGCCCGCATTGTATGGGGATTGCTTCAGGTATAATGCACATAATTTACCCCATTTCTGATTGAAAGAGGCCAAACGATTTCGGGAGCTAGCTATTAACTTCTCAGTATTAAAACAGAGGGACATTTCTTTGAGCCATTCTGAGTACGTGATGGAATCTTGATCCATCCAATGCCTAAGGACCAGTTTTTTGACTACTATAGAGATTAAAGCCATATGGTACCTATGTTCCTTCACCTCGATATTAGAGTATATCCCTAGTATACATATTTCTTTGGTGAAGAGATCCTTTAACCCCAGAAGCGGGTCTAGGTTACTTCGGATTGTTTTCCATAGAGATGTCACCCTATCACAATACCAAAGAATATGCAACAGGTTCCCTTCAGTAACTCCACACCGAGTACAGTTGGATGATTGGAGTTTACCAAATTTAGCCAATTTGATTGGCGTGTAATATAGATTGTTCAGAATATGGTACTGGGTCAGTCTGTGATTGTCCTGGGAAAGGTATTTGTATGTGTCCTTCCAAATCAGACTCCAGGGAAGAGGAGAATCCGGTATGAGAGGTGCCCAAATTTTAGAGCCCTACAAGGTGATGGGAAACATGACGTCCAGCAGATAGGCATAAATTCTGACAATACCATGGGGTTTAACTGCGGATTCTTGGATCCTTTCCAGGAAGGGCCTTGTTTTGGAAGGTATAGATACAGACCCAAATAGCTTAGCTATTAGGTGTCTCAATTGGAAAATCTTGAAAATGTGCTTCTGGGAAATGTTAAGGGAGGTTAAGATATCTGCGGAGGATAAGAGTGAGCCTTGAGAATACATGGACTCCACTAAAGAGTCCTGAATTTGAGGGAGGCACTCAGAGGTCAGCTGGCTGCCCCCTATTTTGATGTTGGGATTTAACAAGAGGGGTTGTGCCAGATCTTTGGTATATGGTATGTTGAAGAAACTCCAACATTGGGATAAAATTTTAATAGAGAGACCTATAACCAACTCTTGTATGGCTATGGGTAATGCAGAGAAGGAGTAGCAAAAGATATGGGGAGGTCGCAGGTTAAATTAATCCAGAAGTTTAAGCTCCAATTGTAGCCAAGTTGATTGGGGTAAGTTGAGTTGGGGAGTTGACCATTTCCCTATTTAGTGTAGTTGACTAGCCCAGTAGTATAGTAAGAAGTTAGGGAGGCGAAGGCCCCCTTTATCCCTAATTACGTTAAGTTTGAGAAAGGCCCGTCTAGGTTGCTTTCCTTTCCAGATGAAACTGGATAGCACAGAATGTATCTGTTTGAAATATGATCTGGGGAGCCATATATTTAACAGGTTTAGGGGATAGAAAATCCGGGGTAGTACGTTCATTTTAACAATATTGATGCGCCCCCATAGGGATAATGGTAAACTTTGCCACCTGCTAAGGTCTCTCTGGACCTTTATCAGCAAGTCATCCAAACTGAGCTTCCTGACCACTTCAGCCTCGCAGGCCAGATGTATGCCCAAATACTTAAGTGAAACAGGGGACCACTTCATACCAAACTGGGTGACGCTAGCAGGAAAGGTGAAAGAGTTTAACAGGAAAATAACTGATTTAGATAGGTTTAGCCTATAGTTGGACACATGGCCAAATCGTTCAATAATTTGTAAGGCTTGTGCTAAAGATGATTCTGGGTTGGTAAGGTGTAATAAAATATCATCTGCAAAGACTGACAGAGTCAGTGGGATTTGAGAGATAACGCAACCTGTAACCCGTGTTGAAGCCTTAATGCTAATTATCAAGGGTTCTAAATACAGATTAAAAAGGTAGGGGACAAAGGGCACCCTTGCCGTAACAGAACCCAAGGGGAATCGAGAAGAGAAGACCCCATTGCAGTAAACTTTGGCTGAGGGTGATTTGTAAATCATTTTAATCCACTGGTAAAGGTATCAGGAAAGCCCATTCTCCTCAGAGTAGCCCACAAGAAGTCCCAGTTCACCCTATCAAAGGCCTTTTTTGCATCTAGTGCAATTAAGGCCATAGGGGACTGAGAGTCTTGAGCAGTTTGAAAGATGTGGGAAAGGGTTCATAAATGATCTGCTGAAGATGTGCCTTGAACAAAACTAACCTGTTCCGGGCTCAGCAGGTGTTGCCAGATCTTCTTAATTCTAAGAGAGAGAATCTTGGATAGGATTTTGATATCGTAGTTTAATAGTGAGATTGGTCTGTAGCTGGCTGGATCTAGCAAGGGTTTACCTGGCTTTGGAATTAAAATTATTATGGCTTCTAGCAGAGAGGGATCAAGGCAGTCTGAGGAGAACATATAGTCATATAATTTCAAAAGTAGATGGGCTAACTCTTTGCAAAAGGCTTCATAGAAATTTGGAGGGAAGCCATCGGGCCCTGGAGCCTTGTCCAAAGGCAGCCCTTTAATTGCATCTTCTACCTCAGTTAAGGTGATGGGAGAGGATAATACATCACAGTGGTGTACCTGAAGAGAAGGAAGTTTGACCCCATCCAAAAACTGCTCTATCTTGTGGAGAGGTGATTGAGACGTACCTTTGCCATAGATCTCCCTATAGAAGGATTCAAAAATTAGGGCTATATCTCTAGGCAAAGTTTTGACAGAGCCGTCATGGGAATTTAGTGCCGGGATTAACTTTGAACTCTCCGTCTCCCTCAGTCTAAGGGCTAGCAATCTTCCTGGCTTCTTCCCTTGGTCCAAATAATGAGTCTTAGTTTTGAGCATAGCATACTCTGCTTTTTCTCTTAATAAATCATTGTATTCGCTCCTGAGTTTAATTAGAGTTTCCAGATCTTTTTGAGAATTAGATAGAAGGAGGTCATTTTTGGCTATCCTGATTTGATTGGATGGTAAGATAACTTTAGCCTCTCTTGTCTTTTTCCTACCGGAGGCTAGCTTTATGAGCTCACCTCTAATACAGCATTTAAGAGAGCACCAAAGTTTATCGCCCCTGGGAACAGAACCTTGGTTAAATTCTAAGAAGGATAAAATCTTAGATTTAATATAGGAAGCTGTTCGATCCTCTTTTAGAAGTTGCGTATTTAATTTTCAAGAGGTATCCCTCTGCCCCTGTAGTCCGAGGGAAACCATGAGCCATACCAGGGAGTGGTCCAAAATAACTATTGGCTCTATGCCTACTTGATGTGTATTGCTCAGAAGGGTGGCACTGGTTAGGATGTAGTCAATTCTTGACCACATTTGGTGGACCTGGGAGTAGAAGGAAAAGATGCAGCTCTTAGGGTTGAGCAGACGCCAAGGGTCACATAACCCTAGCAAATGCATAAAATCTGTGAGAGCTTGTTGAAAAGGGGACAAAGGTTTTAATGGCCTATAGGTTTTATCCATCTCCTGAGATGGAGCTATATTCCAATTGCCACCTAGAATAAAAAGAGAGGGCAGGAATCTACTCAGTTTATCTGCTAGGGACATGAGGAACTGGGGATCACCCCCAGCTGGACCATATATTGCACCCAGTACCACATTGCTATTATTGAGCTGGACTTTGACCAAAACAAATCTACCATCCTGGTCTATAATACTATCCTCCACTACAAACATAATATGTTGTTTAATTAATATAGCCACCCCCTGCTGGCATGTAGGCCACTGGCTGTAAAACTCTAAGAAAATCCCAGCCTACGTAGCCCCTTAGCTTCTGAGGTTGACAAGTGTGTCTCCTGCATGAAAAGTATATCCATATTTAATAAAGAACAGTTATGGAGAACCTGAAGTCTTTTGGTAGGGTCTCTGATGCCTCTGACATTCCAGCTGGCAAACTTAATCGGCCTCGTAGCCATATGATTTGGTAACATGTGCGAGGAAACCAAAAAACAGTAACCCTTCTAGTATGATCAGAAGCATTTGGCACTCTCCGAACCTCCCTCCACCTCGTCCCCACGAAGAAAAACAGTTAACATCCAAACATTCCACAAAATCTAAAGCATTGGGTTGCAGGTAATGGACCTTGAGCACAAAAAACAGCATCCTGTGTTTATTTAACCCGGACAGTGAAATACTCTGCCACCCCTCCCCCCTTTTAATCCCAACCTTACAATCAATTATACTCCCCCATAAACTATATACAAATGGTCCCTTTGGATCCAGCAGAGCATAACCTGACCAAACAAGCATGATGAACAAGGACCGTCCCCCAAGGCTAGCAGACCCAAGCTTTGTTGAAGCGACTGTATGACTGTGAGGAAATTGAACCGCTATAAGTAAGGCAAGAACAGCAGCCTGAAGCAGACAAGAATAAATTGATCTCCTGGGTACTGCAGCCCTCCCTCTACACCACAGGCTGAGAGGCAGATCACCCAGAGCTAGCTCAATCATTGTGCCGCCCCCCCCGACCCAGCCAAAACCTTAGGGCATTTTGTTTTCATGGCCCTTGGAAAGAAACACTACTAATGAATTGGAGAGGATATCAATTGGAAAGGCCCTACCAGCACTCACCAAACGCAGAGAAACGTTGATGTAATGGGGCTCCGCCTCACCTGGGCTAAACTTATAAGCACAACACAAAGGATGTCACTGAAGAGCTAGCGGGACACCTCAAACTAAACTTAAGCAGGCAGTAAGCATAGTTCCTGCTGTGGTATACGCTACTTCCATGCCACAGGAAGAGGGAGGGGGCATAATATCCCAAGGACCGATTGGTCCTCCAGGAATACGAACCGGCAGGGATCGTTATCAGGAACTTGGTTCCTACCCTACCTCCTTCCACAGAGCCGGACAGCAGGCCCGAGGTTGCTAAATTAGGCCTTTAGGCTGCACCCAGACTCTATCAACCCCCCAGAAATCAAAAACCGAGGGAAAAGCAACAGCAATAGAACACCAGGTAGGAAAACCGCTCAATCTCAACACTTGAAAAAGAAAACTTATTTAAGCAGCACTCTGGGATCACAGTTCAGCCACTTTTAAAAAGGTTAGGCAGCTTCAGGGTCAAATCAGCCATGGCTTGGTCCAGCTTCTCTTATGTGTGCCACACACCATCCAGTACCACCTGCAGCTTTGCCGGATAGCTCATCCGAAAGCGGATACCCCGCAGCTATCAGCTTGGACACTGTCGGATGGAAGGCTTTCTTTTTCTGTCGGGTTTCACAGGGCAAGTCCTGGGTGACTTAATTTGTTGCCATCCCAGTAGATTGTTTGCAGCTCCTTGATTTTGGCCAGGATGTGTTGCTTCTCGAGAAAGCTGAGCAGTTTAATAATTATGGGCCCCGGAGGAGCTCCAGGTGGAGGCCTTGGTTTTAGTGAGCGAGCCCTTTCCATGGTACTGTGGGGTTAAAGGGTGAGGGACCCACTATCTTGTTCAGCAGCTTTTGGACGAAGGCCATAATGTCCACGCCCTCTTTAGATTCTGGTAGGCCCAATATTAAGATGTTGTTCCTCCTGCTTCGGCCCTCAAGATCTTCCGTTTTCAGTTGTAGTTTAGTTATTTGTTGCTTAAGGTAAGTGATTTCAGGGTCGGTTTTCGCTTTCCAGGTTTCCAGCGAGCAGGTTCTAGCATCGGAATCTCCAACTCTAATGGTGAGCGAGGCAGGGTCACTCCGTATAGATTTTAGCTCCGTTGATATGTCTTGTAGTGTTTCCCGGAATGGGATTAATTCCTGTAGAAAGCGATGCTCCGTGAGAGGGCTGGAAGAGGAACCAGAGGGGCTAACTTTAACAATGTGCCCCACATTCTGGGTTTTCAATTTTTTGGGAGCCTTCTCTGGAGTAGTCGGTGGTGTATGCTTGGCTCCAGCAGGCTTCATCTCGGCCTCCATGGTCTCCACGAGACCAAAATGATCCAATTTAGGATCCGATTGCAAATCTGGCACAGTTGCGTTGCTGGTAGGTAGATCAAACTGGTAGATGGTTTGGCTTGGTTAAACGGCCACAAAGTTGGCAAAAAATACAGAATTTAGCTGGTCGGTAGGGGAGAGGTCTCGATTATGCTGCCACTAGGTGCACTGCATCACCTGACCTCCATACAAAAACTTTTCAAAGAGGACCATCCTCATGCTGTGTATGTTCATCATTATGCACATAATTTAAATCTCACTCTTGTTGATTCATGCTAGTGCATTCCTGAAGTAAAAGACTTGTCTGATTTTGTGCAGTGCAAGCAAACATTCTTTTCAATATCTGTAATACACAGCAACAGACTGAAACAGATACAGAAAGACATGAGGATTTTACAGAACATATAAAGTCACAGCTTTGATCAACACTGGATGGCAAGTCAGTAAAGAGCACTGAGAGCACTGAAGTGTACTTGTGAGTCCATGCTCACTTATCTCTCTCATTGTGACAATTGATATGCACCCAAAGCTTGGGGCCTGTATAACTTCATGATGTCATTCAACACTGTCTTTTTTCTTTTCCTCTTTGATCTCATTCTCAGATTCACAGAAGGACCCCACAGTCTTCTATAGACTGAAGATTTGGATCTAACCAGTGCTGCCATTGCAGTAGAAGCATTTATTGAAACTCTGGTTTCCTACAGAAATTATGAAAATTTAAAGAATTAATCCATGAAG
Source organism: Neoceratodus forsteri (assembly GCA_016271365.2). Classification (NCBI taxonomy): domain Eukaryota; kingdom Metazoa; phylum Chordata; order Ceratodontiformes; family Ceratodontidae; genus Neoceratodus; species Neoceratodus forsteri. The sequence continues at coordinate 1,554,879,738 of CM057450.1, forward strand.
CAACAGTATTCGCTGTACCACTTGACATTGCTTCCAACAGTGTAACAAAAGAAAGCATCTTCCCCCGCCATACCCATCACATACTGTATCAGCTCATTTTGATGAGTATGTAGTTCATAAGAGACTTGGAGAACAGCAATCAGTTACCTTGGAAACAGATTACAAAACTACTTGAGAGTCAACTGCAACATGATTTCTGGCTGGTGGGAAAATAGTTTGGCTCATACAAACTTATCATGAATTATTGCAAAACTAAGGTCATGTCTTTCTGCAACGTATGTAGCAAGTATAAAACACTATCCATCACCATCGAGAATCAATGTGGGACCTCACTTGTTCAGGTTCATGAGTTTAAATAGCTTGGCATCACTCTGGACAGCTCACTCTCCTACTCCCAGCACATTGGGATGGTTGCGAAGTCTGCCAACATACGCCTTGGCCTGCTCCACAAGTATAAACACTGTATGACTCCTGAAGCCGGCCATCCACAGCTCTGTTACCTCCATTGTCAATTACGGTCTAGTCATATGTGGCTCTGCCTTTTCCTACTGCCCTTAGGAGGATATCTGTGCCACTCAACAAGGCCTGTAGACTTCTCACGGGGGCTGACCGCCTAACACACACCTGTGACCTATACGCCAAGGCCGGATGGCTACCTCTCATTAGCAGAATACAATACCAGACCTGTCTGATAGCCAAAAAAAGCTCTTCTCAGACTCATGAAACCAGGTGTGGCAAGGCTCCTTACTACCTGCAGCAGCTCCCAGCCAACATGCAGTTCTCAATACCAGACTTTCGAGGTCCCCGGGTGCTGGACCTCACTGGGTCAGAGATCCTTCCTCCACAGGGCTCCTCAGTGGTTCAATACCCTTAGCAAAGAAACTCTTGCTGCTGCAACACTAAGCCCCTTTAAAAGGCAGTTGTGTCTATTCCTCCCCCTCTACCTCACTTTGTGACTGCCTCCCCTAAGCCATGGTTATCACCCTCTGCCCTAGTTGTAACTGTAACCTGCAATTCCAGCCTTGCATCCTTTGCACCAGCCCCCTCCCTCTCACCCTTTGCCCCCCCTCACCCACCCATCCCCTCTGTATGGACTCATTCATATCAATGGCCATCTGATGCCTATCCCCCTCGCTCCTCTCATCCTTATCTGACAACTGCACCTATTTGCCAACTTCCTCCTGACCTTTTCCTACCAATTATATTGTTTTTACCATGAACTCTGATAGAAGCTAGCTTGGTTGGTTCTACTGCAGTGTATTTGTCAGAACACTCTATGTACAAGTAATCTATTTTGCTATTATTGTTACCATTGTTGTATGTTTCCCCCATCCTCTGACATGGAACCTTTGTAAATGAGCAGTTCCTGCTCAAAGGTACTTGTAATCCTAGAGTTTAATAAATAAATAAATAAATAAATAAATAAATAAAATGTACTACCCAGTTGTGGACACTGTGATTACAGAACTGAGATGACAATTTTCAAAAGAGAGGAAGACCTACTGAAAGCTGTCAAACTTTGAAACCAACACATCCTTTGAATAATGTGCATTCAGTATGGAGTAAAGCTTCCAGAAGAATAATTGATTGTAACACTACAGTTTATTGTATATCTGCCTGCTGAAAACTGTCCACAGAACATTTCTTTATTGCTTGTGGCACTGCCACTGGCTATGTTTCCTGACATCCACCATCGGGTACCATTGCATTTGCTATACCAGTCACTACATGTTCATGTGCAGGGTCATTCAGTGTCCTAAAATTAATAAAAACATACCTGAGAAAAAAAATGGGTCAGGACAGACTAAGTGGTTTTGCCACATTATCAATAGGGGTGAGCAACAAAACCAATAAATACAGATGAAGTCATTGACAGATTTACCAAATTTCGGACAGGCATATTGACTTTTGCGTCCTGTTGCCAGCACTGCAGAAAATTCTGGAATTACATGGCAGGATCAAGACAGTGTAATTGTGGTGATGATTTTTTTTTAAATTTGAGATTAAATGAAATTTAACCTTAGTCTCTGATGTCTCTTGCATGCATTTTCCATTTTCAGCAGATTAATTATTTTTGGTCTCTGTCTCTTGCACCCAGGTCACAATAGACACATTCACCAAAAATATTTCATCAGTCTGTTTTCTTTCTTTTTTTTTACTCTATTTTTCCCCTCTGGGGCCAGCTGTCCAGGACCTTCTTCCACCTCTCTCCAGTGCCCTTGTCTAATCCTTCTGAGAACCTTCCACCTGGAACCCTGGTCCCCGGTCCTCCTCTGTCTCACCTTCAAGTTTGGCTTTCTTGGTTTGTTCCCTGAGGCTGGGTCTGTTCTGCTCATCTGGAGACTGCACTGAACTGTCCAGTAAGTTGCAGGCATAGGTGAAGGTCAGGATCCCCAGGGTCCAGGTGGGCAGAGCTCAGAGTTGGACATGGCAGGCAGAAGGGGCTTCATATAAACAGCCAGCAGCACATTTTCCATTTTCTTGTGTTGCCCCTGGAGGGAGCAGATGTGCAGTGGTGTCCTGGAGCATCATACATGCTCCCATGCATTACCTGCTGTCAATCACCACATCACTCCAATCTCTGCTGTAGCTTGGTCCCCACCTCAATGCCTCCCAGCCACTGCCAGAAGGCACCCTATCGTTGGGCCCCATGTCCCTCCTTTACCGGAGAAGGTGAGCAATCCGATGTGCAAACCTTTTCCCCCATCCCTACCCCGATGGCCCTACAATGCTCTGGGCTGTTTTCCAGACCCTGCTCATCTGTGTCATAAAATGTAGTGCCACTGCTGTGATGGTGAGTTGGCTCAGTCTGTTGTGTGTGTGTGTCTTTCTTTCTCTCTCTCGTTTGGGTATGAGGACCTGATTAAAAGACTGAGGCAACAAAACAATTCTAGAATAAGTATCTTCCCAGGCTCAAGTCATCTGCTGTGTTTCCGTTAGTAAATCCCTTTGCTTGTCTTGCTGAAAATTTCATAGAATGTGCTTCAAAAATGCACCTTTTGACACCAAATTCTTTGAAAGTTCTTTTGGAGGTAAATCCCCCCTCACCACTTTTTTTGGAAAAAGTCACTGATGGAGGGCATGTGTCCACTCTTAGAATCCTACTGACATCCCTGATTTGACCTATTTCTGTTATTCTCATCCTCTTGAATGAGATCTACTTGGTTGTCTTCTCCTACTGACAGATCTAGTTTTTCATTCCTAATTAAACACTTGTCCCAGAAAATAATCTGTTTCATCATGGAGCTGTTTATGTTTCTTCCTTTCTTTTACTTCCTTTTCCTGTTTTTATTTTAACTTTTTTGAGCTCTTTCTCTATCTTTCTTTAAAATTCTGGCAATTCCTATTATTGTATTATATCATTCTGCACCAACTTGATATTGTCCTGAATGTACTGATAATTATCTTTATTTTCTTTAATCAGAATACTTATAAACTTAATGGAGCACTTGTGCAGGGCCTCTTTTCTGACAGGCTTACGTTTAACCTGTCTGAAACCTGTTCTGGGACTCTTATCAAATTGCAGGCCTCTTGGTACTCTCTGACTCTCCAAATATTTCTCTAAACCATCAACACTGTGTCATATGTTAATTTCTTACACTGTCTGTCTCTCCAGGCTCACAAGCAATCTTTTTACTTCAGTAGTACAGTTCTCTTATTTCTTGGCCCTGCTTGCTCCCAATTCTTCTTTTGTAACTGCTTTCTCCTTTCTGCAAAAACTTCAATGTTTTCTAAGTAAGAAGCTTGTAATTCCTCCACACCGCTCTCCTGTGCTGCAGTGTCATTTGCTAATGTATCAACACCACTCAGTGAACTCCTCTCCTGATCTGATTCAGTAATGGGAGAAGAAAGGTGTGAACTGGAGAGTTAGAGCATACATATTAACAATCATTAAAGCAAAAATTAAAGTAATATAAAGGATATAAATTGATCCTACCTTACAGCTCAACCATGTAAATATTGACAAATGTATAGCCTTTGTATTCCTTAATTTTTGGCTTTAATGATTGTTAATATCTGCAAATATCTCCAGGATATATACTCTCCACTGATTTTGAGTTTTCAGGCAGAATGGGTGGGCCAAGCAGTCCTTTTTTGCCAACAAATTCTATGTTGCTATGTAATGTTAAATGTAATACTTACTAATGCAGCTTCCTTCTACATCCCCAAACACCCTTTCCTCATTATTTATTTCCATTATTTCTGACCATCTCTGTGTTACAGCTGCTTACAAAAATCTCATTTTTGCTTTTTCCTTTGCTCTTCTTTTTGTTTTCTTAACTTCTTATCACTACATGTGTTTTTAATAAATAGGATTTCTATTTGAACACTGGGTTTTTGAAGTATAGTTGTTCACATAATTTGTTTGGATCAATAGTTCACTTCCATTTGGTCTCTACCACAGTGGTAATAAGATGACTGCTTTTAAAGGATACCCAAACAACATTTTGACTACAAACTATTCAAAAATCTGACTCCGTAGGTGACTATAGGAAAGGTTGCTGTATTCATTAATGCTAAAACTACATTTACATAATTTACCTAAATGTGGTTCCAGAGCATTTGAAAATTGAAAATCAGCCTTCCAATTTAGAAAAAACTGTCTTACCGGCTTCCTAAAATGGCTGCCAAATGTGATGTGATATCATCTGAGCCAAGGTCAGAGAGATATATGGCTCTCTGTAGTGCTAACTGGTTCTTTTTTCCCTTTGTATAGAAGTGTTCCACCCAAATGGTCAAAGCCATGTGCATTATTTTGTATAATACACATGTTAGGCTGTGGTTCTGTTCATTTTGTTTACTTTAACGTGCTGAAAATGTGTTTTAATCCAACCTACTTTCTCTGTGGCAAACCACAGTGCAGTACAAATCTTGAATAACCTGATGGTCTAGTGGTTATAGTGGATCCAGGATGCTACAATGGGCGTGCTGGGGTGGTGTGCATGCTTAATATGCACTTTTTAAAAATGTTTATTAAACCTTTATATTTTCTGCTATTATCCTTTTCTAGTGCGTTTTTGACAGAACCTACAAATGCAATCCATAGTTTAAATGTAAACATTTGTACAATCAAGAAATCAGACTTTTTCAACAAAGTGAAATGCAGCAGCAGCTGCAAGCACGTACGTTACTATGTGTGTGGGGGCGGGTTGCAGCCACACCGTTTACCACCCCCTAGAGCCACCACTTTTTTGTAGCCAAGTTCTTGTGCAGTCCAATGTTAGAGTTCATACTTTCTCGAAACTCAAATATATGCTTGTCTTGTCCTCTTTTTCCATGAGAAATAATAAGAAAAAGAAGAATAAGAATCAGCATTTATATAGTGGTTTTCACACACACTGTATCCCAAAGTGCTTTACAAGTAATACTAGACTGATAGTAAAGTGACTGAACATGTAGTGGCAGCTGTTCCATACATTAATATCCACACACAGCTATGGGCAATTACATGAACTGATTTTATGGGAAGGTGAATGTTGGCCAGGACAATGGGGTCAGGTAGTGATCAAGGTACTGGTAGCCCCACATCATATTTCCCACAGTAATCTGATCATATTTCTCTCCTTCTGTCTTCCCCTTCCCTGAATATAGCAGTACCTTGCAAGAGTGGCCTTCTTAGTCCCCCTCTGGTATTCAGTCTTCACTATTCCTCCTCACACCAAAAACTGGAGACCTCATCACCCTTCTGCATAATGAATGCAAGTAGTACAGTTCCTGTTTTATTTTGACATATCAAATATAAAAGTTTATGCAACAGGGGTCAGGATAAAAACTGTAGAATAAAACCATTTATCTTCGCTACTATGGTAATAAATTTATTTATCCACATAGTAACTACATCATCACTCATTTATTCACACAGTAACTACATCAGTAGCTCATTTACCTACACAGTTCTCTTCAGAATTCATTTAGAATGTTCGGCTTCAGAAGCAGTACTAACCATATTTAAATGTCAATAACTTAAAAACGAAAAAAGATAACATGGTACTGTGAGCACGAAAATTGTTCAGCACAAAATTATCTACAAAATGAATAATGTTTCATTTATATAAACCCTGTATATTGTATATGGTTAGCAAGAAAACAGAAGAAAATGTAATTTTTTGTTCACTTTTTTGACAAACAAATATAAATAACTTTAAAACAAAAAATGATAGCATGGTACTGTGAGTACAAAAAATGTTCATCTCAAAAATATCTACAAAATGAGTGGTGTTTCATTTATAGATAACATTTTGTTTTTTATAATTAGCAAAAAACAGCATAAAATTCAATTTTCTTTTCCCTTTTTTGACAAATTATTTACACCTACCAAAATCAAAATGTTCACACAACATCTAAACCTCTTGCATAAATGGAATATGCAGTGGTTCAGTATGTGATAATGCATTTATTTTGTACAGTTTCCAGTGACCTTTCGTAACTCTCACTCGTGCCTTCGGCACTCATGAGGTTACTTGAGGTCACTGGAAACTGTACAAGATAAATGCATTATCACACACTGAACCGCTGCATATCCCTTATTTATTTCCCATAAGTCAGGCTCATATCAACAGGGAACAAGGGGAATGATGAGCTTTCCTATCCTTAAAAGATCTAGGCTACCTTTGATTAGGCACTATTAAATGACAGGTGTGCACATCATTATGCATGTCATTTAACAGTGCCTAATCATAGGTGGTTTAGATCTTATATGGGTAGGAAAGCCTATTTTTCCATTCGTGACATGCTGCTATCAGCCTGGCTTACCAGAAGATCATGTTTATTATTAATATGTAACTATAACACGAGAGACTGTACTAACCACATTCATGATGCGGAAGGGTAGCAGACTCACTGGTTTTTGGTGTGGGGAGCAGGTGAGAAGAATGAATGCCAGAGAGGAACTGAAGAGGCCATTCCAGCAGGGTACAGCTATATTCAGGTTAGTTGAAGACATGAAGGAGGATGCTGAGCAGATCACTGTGAGATCTGAAATGTGGGTCTGCCAGCATGATGATCACTATCTGACTGTGGATGAGAGCAGCCAACAATGATAAATACTCAGAGTGGCAGGGCTGCACCTAAACTGTTACTTGAATTCAGTGTGGGGCGATTATGGGGGGGGGGGGGGGATGTTGACATTTGTTTGGACAGTATTGAGGGAGTTTTGTACAGCTCATTCAAGATTTGGATTGTGGAGTACCGCACAGAAAAGTACTGGAGAAGAATTGCTGGGAAGGTGAGAAAAACACAACAGGGAACTGTACATACTACCATCACTGAAGGGTGGTGATCCACTTAATATTTACTGTGGGAGCAGGAGTCAGACACTGAGAATGTGAACTGGAGAGTGATTTGGGAGGCATTCTTTAACAGTGCCAGCTTATGATGTGTATCAGTATAGGTGTGCACAACCCTCTGAGGTACAAGATTGCAATCTGAGGTGTGATAATTCTCTTCATGAGACCGCAAGCTCATATGCAGCCCCAGGCAGTACTAAGGACAGGGTATGGATGGTGGGGTGTTCAACAGAAGACAGGCTAGGTGCAAGGGGTTCACATGGAAAAAGAAAGCCTTATTTATGGATTAACAAGAGAGCATGAGCTTTGGAACTGAACAAGACTGGTACTTTGCTGTGTGACCCTGAGCAAGTCATTAAACTTCCTTGTGCTCCTAGGCCACACCTGTAAACAAGCTGTCATCTTAGTGTGTCTCTCCTGGTTAAAAAAAATAAAAAATTCAGTGCATCATATAACCACTAGATCATCAGGTATTTGAAGTGTTGTACTGTAATGCAGTCTGCCAAAGAAAATGTCAGCTGGATTGCATGACATTTTCTACAAGTTAAAGTAAACAAAATGAACAAAATCATAGCCTAACATGTGTACTGATCAAAATAATCCATGAGGTAATACATGGTGTTGATCATTCTGGTACAATGATTCAAAATAAAGAGGGGAAAGAAGAACTACAGTAGTTAGCACTATAGAAATATATGTTGATCTCTGGCTTTGGCTCAAATGATGTCTTCATGACTCATCATTAAACACACTTGGCAGACATCTTAGGGAGAAGCCAAGGCTGATTTTTGAATGTGAAAGGCTGATGTTTACATTCTTCAAAAGCTATGAAACTGCATTTATGTTATTTACATAAATAGATAGGTGATAGGATCATGGAATAAAGTTCGTGACCTCGGTAACCTCACTGAGTGGCGTAGCTGAGCGGAGCCACGAAAGTGATTTACCCGAGGTCACCGGGACGTAGAAAATAACTACTTATTCCATGGTCCACCATCGCATGTGCGATTTATGCAATGGGTTTTGTGGTGATGTTTATGATGTTTATCGTTAAACTGTGTGTGGTATGTAATTTTTTTGATGGAGGACTATTTGGTTTTTATGGTGGAAGGGTTTTTTTTTATTGCTGTGTGAATGGGTGTGTGGTTGTAGGATTTGATTGGTTGTGGTGGCTGGAGAGTGCTTGGTGTGATGTGATTGGCTGACGTAACGTGGGAAAGTAGTTTTGATTGGCTGGAGGGGCGTGTCTTACAGTGGGAGGGTTGGAGTGATTGATGTGTATGTGAATTGCTGTGATTGGGTGTGCGTGTGGTGAGCGTGCTTTGTGATTGGTTGGTGGGAGTGGCTGAGATTTGTGGCGCAGTTTCGGGAGAAAGGAGTTCGAGGAGGATGTGCTGTTGGATTGCTCGAGGTGGCGGCCTTTTGGAGAGCGGGACTTCGTGTTTGGTGTTGCCGGAGAGCGTTGTGTTGTTGTGGGCGTCCGATGTACACAGCCGCGGTCGGTGGATGTATGGAAGAGTTTGAGGAGGACACTGTGGATTTTAGTCGTGGCGTGCTGTTTTCTTCGTCGATCGACCGTGGAGGAAGATTTCGTGAAGATCTGAAGAATTTGGAGTGGTATTCTGTTTGGGTGTTTTATTTTTGTTCGAGATTGATGTATTGGGGCTTTTTTTATTATTTTTTTTTTTTTGGTATGTCGGAGTTTGGCTTGGTGGATTGGAAGGAACAAGACTGAGAAGGTAAGTTTTTGCAAAATTTATTGAACAGAAAAAGAAACAGTAGCATTTATTTTTGTTGTACAGAGCAGAATTTTCATAGTTTAGAACACTGTATGGGTTTCTATGATTTTTGCAAGTTGCAGTAAAGAGTTCATTTTCAAAAAAGAAGAGTTTTTTAGAAGATTTGGGTATGGGGTTGAGGTGGGGTAAGGGTAGTGGGTGAGGGTTAAGTTTATTTTGTGTTGTAGTCCATAGGGTTTGATAGAGTATTTTTACGTGTAGAATTTGTATTTATTTTCCTTTTTCGTTAATTCAGATTGTCTTTCCGCTAGTAGTTGGTTTGTATTCCAAAGATGGTGAATATCCAGGATGTGTTTTGAAGAAAGGAAAGTCCAGTTTTTGTTAGAAATTTGTTCTAGTTTATGAGCCTTCATTTGACTTTTTTTGCTTGTAGGTTCAGCTTATTAAGAGTTTTTTTTCTTATTGTCACAGTATTTCAGAACGAATGTTTAGGTCTGCACAGATCTTCTTTCTGGCTTGAGAGTATTTTTTGTAGGAAGGTGAATTATTGTTGATGTCTTTTTTCTTTGCTGTATTCAGATGTTGTCTTCATTTCTACAGGTTTTGATATTTTTTCATCGAGAATATATGGTCGCTTGCAACTTTATTCAGAGTCGCTGTCACTATCTAAAACCATCGGTCTTTTCTTGCGTAGGTGTCATACTTGTTACCTGCATGGGGTGGGAGAGAAAAAAGACATTATGTGTTTGGTTTGTAATGGAGCGGTGTTTGGAAGGGTGGAAGTGGTGGTGATGGGTGGGTATTGGGTGGAGGAGGGTTTTATGTAGTAGTTTTGTGAATTTGTTGGTAGTGTAATTATGCTTACCTTGAATTATATTGAAGGTGACTTGCTTTGCATGTATGGTGGGTTTGCTGATGCAGGTTCCAAGTAGGTCTTTGTAGTTGGTAGGAATAGTGGTGAGTTGTTGTTGTTGACAGGAAGGTTTGGATTGTGGAGTCTGATCGCCACTTAGTAAAGTGCTTATTTCTTGTTGTTTGGAGTCATTGAGCTTTGAATATTCGTTGAGGCTTTGGAGCTGTTTGTGGCCTGAAATTTGTATGATTTCGGTTGGTGGTATTCCACTGTCCACTAATTTTTGTACCAGATGCTTTCGACAGAATGGTTAGTTGCTGCTTATCAGTTTGTATGCCTGCATTTGTAACCATGTTTTGACAATAGTGGAGAGCTTATTAATACCCACAGGCTGATTTTTAAACCATTTGTGTACTTTTGAGGTTTTTATGTTGTTGTTGATAGCTAAGAAAACGGTGCTTCAGGGTGGTTACTTTGGCTGGGTCTGTGGGTACTGTAGAGTTTGTAATTGGTGACTGGGCATCTAGTAGGATTTTGTTGTACTTCAGATGCTCGTGGCTTTAGTTTTCTGCATTCTTTTGGGTTGGAGCCTTGTCTAGTTTTTGTTTTGATGCTCACTGGTATACTGGAGGAGCACAGTCCGCTTTCATCTTTTTGCATGATGATGTCTCCCATTTGACTGCTCTCATTTCGTTATGCCTCTGACACCAAAGTATAGGCTAACTATTAACCACATGGTGTTAAGCAAGGCATCAGGGCTGTGTGGGCCTAGTTGTTGAGTCTCGTATAGTTTGTTGATAAGGAATCTGTGAGCTCATCTGCTGCTTTTGGTCTGTTACCCTTGCCATAACTTTTGAGGCGCTTTTGTTTGCACTGCAGAATTTCTCTGGTTGTGAGGAAAGCAGTTGATGTTGATAGAGATTCTGGATAGCGTTTTTGTTTTAAATATCTTTCAACACTCTGGAATGTGGCACGTAAGTTAAGGGCCTCGAGGAGTTCCGTCTTTTCTGGTGGAGTGCATGAAAAAGGTAGCAAGTAATTTATCCAGGTTTACTGGTAATGGTTTCAAGCGGAGTTTCTATATTGTGCTTTTCTTTGAGGTATTTTTGAGCGGTCAAGACATCACTGTGAGTCTTTTTCATCGTGTTGGTGTTTTGCCTGCTTGGATATATTTTTGTATGGCATCTTCGTTCTATGTTCACTCGTGTGCTAGTGCTGGGTTTTGGTTCTTCTGGTATGTCTGCATTTTGTGAGTTATTTTGTTGCTGGGGTTCCAGTAGAGGTTCAGTGTCTTCTTCAAATTGTGTTAGTATTTGGGTTAGTTCCATTTGAAAGTTTACAGCAGTTTCCTGTGTTGCCATTTTGTATGCAGTAACAGTCGTTTTTTCTGTAATACTTATGGTCGGAAAAGGTATCGGAAATCCAGAGTCACGAAGTTGTTGGTGCTATTTATAGTTTTTTATGGAAACAGCGTCTTTTTCTGTATCGAAAATGGTTGTGCTGTTTACGATAGTAATGTAGTATGGTGAAGTGTTGTTTGCCTGCAGTTTTCTTGTTGAGTGCACGAGGGTTCTGCAGGTGGATGATTTACTGGTTGTGCCAGTGTTGATTGCGTTTATGTGTGCCAGCTGTGTGGGTGGCAGAATGTAGGTCCGGCACAGTGTTTGTGATTGACAGTTTTCATTTATTCTACATATGTGGGATAAATCTAGGTTGGTTAGATTTATTCCACATATGTAGAAATAAATGGATTTATTCAATGGCTTTTGGTCTCACACCCATTGTATAAATGTAGTTTTAGCATACATGTAAACAGCAGCCTTTACTTCACCTCCATATGAAGCCAGATTTTGGAGTTTGCAGTTTTAAAAAACTGCTTGTTTAGGTTCCCTTTAAAGCAATTTGCTATTACATGTGTTACATTTTATAAGCTTTAAATAATGGTTTACTTACTTAATGTGGTATTAGAGACTTGACTGAAACTTTGAGACTGATTGTTAGATATGTTAATTTATACCATGGACATAAGTGAACAGCCAATGAAATCATCAGACAGGCAGTTTACCACCAGTGTAAATCCTCTGATAATCAACAGCTGTTGATGAGTGCCTACTCTTACTCCTAATCCAAATCATCTACAGCAGAGGAATAAATACAATAATAAAAAACACAGCAGCCTCTTTAAAAGTTGTATTTTATCATAGTAAAAAAATGAACCTTGGTATACTCGCAATAAGCCACTTGAAGGATGTGGGTTATCAGGGGATTTATCACGGCTGGCGAGCATTTACCCACTTGGCTGCACCTCATGGGCAAAGCACTCCAGCCGTGGTAAGTCCCCTGATAACCCACAGACCCTCGGAGCCTACTGTTTAAATCTGCATACGGACTGGAGAATGTGAAGGTTACCTAACAGAATAATGAGGAGATACTGTTGTGGGTCTAGGATAACTGGTCCTGACAATGTAATGTTCACCAATATGTGTTATTGTACCAATTTTGTATGCACTCTCATTCCAAACTATGTAATATTTACCAATATGTATTATTGTACCAAATTTTGTCACTGGTGCATGTCAAAATGGGCAATTTTGCTCACATGCCTCTCCAATATAAACAGTAAAATGAAAATGAAAATTAAATAATTGTAGAGCTCCCTAAAGAAGAGGCAGGATGCAACACCCATGTGTAGAGCTTACTGGTACTGCAGTCTATACTGTAGCAGCTTTTTTACACTACACCCACCTTGCTGTATCTCTCCCACTGTTGCCAGTTGTACCCCAACTGATGCTACCCAACTCTTCTCCCGAAGGGTCTATCCTATGTGGCCTCTGTACTTTCTCTTACCTGTGCTTTCTGTTACATAAAGCCCTCCCTGTGCCCTAAGATCTATTCCTTATGTAAGCTACAGCCCAAGACCCTGATGTCCTAGTCATGGTTTTGTGAAACCTATGTTTCGGTTATGGCCTAGTAAATTCAGCTTCGCCTCTGTCACCACTGACTGGATCTTACCCGTTTTGTTGCCCAGCATCCTGGTATTGAGACAGACTGCTTTCTAGGATCCTTGTTTTACCTCTGCCTGTCATAAATCCCCCTCTTACTCCTGCCCCCTGTCCTTGTTGTTGCCCTCTTACTGTCTTTGTCCCCTGACTTTTCTTCTCAGCCTTTCCTCCCTCTCTCCCTATTTACCCCATTATTTTGTCCTTTGGTACCCCCTGCCATTTCTGTCTCTTTACTATAGTCAGGGGAAGGCAATTAAACCTCTCATACTTGAGGTGGTGCCCCTGTCTTTTTGTACAGTAGTCTCCCCCCCCCACTAGTTTAAGTGTTCCATGATGGTGCCAAACAGAGGCTCCGTTCTCAATTGGATGTAGGCCAAACTTCCTGAACAGCCTCCAATCCCCCCAAAATGCTCCCCAGTCCCCTATGAATTTGAAACCCTCTCCTTTCACCAATCTTTCTGGCACTTATTGAAAGTAAAGATTTTAACCTTCCTACCCTCCTCTTTTGTTTGACTGGCTGCACCTTGCAGAAGGTCATTGAGATTCCTGCCTCCTTTAGGATACTGCCTAATGTACAGAAACTGACCTTTTTATTTATTTAAAAGTTTTACCAGGAAGACATACTGAGCAGGAATATGGCTTGATTCCAGATGCATCCTGGGGAAGGGGTAGGTGAGTAGAACAAGGAATACAAGGAACAGCCTTGAGTAATGCGCAACCAGAGACCCATGAATACAATTAAGTACAGAGTGCAAACAAAAATACAATATGAGAACAAGCACAATGCAAGTTTAGACAGTACAGCAGCTTGAATTTGTGGCAATCAGGTGGACAATCTATGTTAAATAGCATGCAATAGTTGGACAGTCTAGGCTAAGAATCACTCAGACAACATAGCAGTTTGGGTCAAAGTTATTTTAACCCACAAGGAAAAGGAGGGACTGACGATTCTAGGGACAGGCCAGAAAAATTAGGTGCATGTACAGGAGGTGGAGAATTGTTCTTGGAGTAGGGAATTGAGGTGCTGGGTGGAAAAGTCATGTCAAATGCCCATGGGAAGAGAATTCCACAGTTTAGGCATGCAATATTTGAAGGCTGACTGGCCTGCGGTAGTGGACATTAGTGGCATGGATGGGAGCCTAGCATCGATTCTCCTTAGTGCATAATCTGGAAAGTCAGAGGCAGAGAGTAAAGAGGGGAGGTAAACCAGCAGACACATGGTCCAGAACTTGGCCATGATCCAAGCGCAGTGGGACAGTCTTTGGTCCAGGAGGAAGGTGAAGCCCATGGTCTGATAGACGGCGCAATGATGAGTGGTGGATGGACAGTCCAGGGTGAAATGGCAGAAGGTGTGGAAGAGAGGGGCCAGTCTATAGTATGGTTGGCCTGATCAGTTGTCTGTAGGTGGATCATTACACAAGGGTTACCTCCTCCTTTTACTCTAGCTTCTCAACCCTGGGGTTAACCCTCTGTGCTGTTGCCTCAGGGATTCAGTCCACCAGTTTTCCTTCCTTGCCACTTGCACATACCACCTTCTCTGTTCTCCTCACCATTGAGTCCTCCACTACTAGAATTTCCCTTTCTGGTTTGCATTAGATGGAACCTTCCCAACTCATAGGCTTTGCACTGTCTGCAGTCTTTTGGGGCCCTAGTGTAACTGGCGGGGCCACCTTAATCAGAAGACCCTAACTCAATGGAATGAAATAGACCGGTAGTACACCAGTTGGTTTTCCACCTCCCTCCAGGGGTACCCACTTTCCCCCTTTCCACTACCCAAAGCCCTCCAATCCTCCTCTCAGGCCATTTGAGAGAGGGAGGGGAGTGGAATGTGGCCTCTCCAGCTCCAACTCAGTATTACACTACCGCATCCTTATCTTTGCCTGTGCTGCAGCTAGCTCCGCAGTGAACGTTGCAAGTCTTCTGCATTCTGGGAAACAGCTGTCTGTAGTAAGCACCCTTCTAAAGATGGTTGCTCTACAGTCCCTATATCTTACTAGTTCCCCTAATCCCAGGAGTCTGCATACCATGTCCCTTAAGGACTGATACTTTCCTTAGCCTCTTGCTGTCTCATCCTTCCCTTTCATCTCTGACTGCTATGTCTTTCCTTATAAATGATTTTATCTGTGCACCCTGTAACAGGGTCCCTGTTCCCTGCAAGGTTTACTCCTCTACTAATATAAAAAGATGATCCCCCCTTTTTTCTCTCACACTGTTCTATCCTCTTAGTCTTTTCTTCTGTCCTTTTCTTTTTTTTTCATGTCAGGGTGGCAAGCTGATATATTTCATTACATACTTTGTGATCCCTTTCTCAAACCCCCATTACGGTGCACCAGATAGGGCTGGGTGCAGTGTAAAGCACTCTCCTTAGTAGAAGATATGTCCAAACATGAGTAGGGCTTTACTTTTAAATAGGAAAAACACTCCTGAGTTTCCTGGAGTGTTCCCAGTTTAGCAGTAGTGCCCAGAGCAAAGCAGAAGTGTCTAGATAAAGAATAAAACATTCATGTACAAAGAAAACAGCCCAGAGATGTTGTAATTGGGCTGATAAATAAAAGAAATAGCCAAAGGTTGGAAATGGGTTTAGGAAAGGCCCAAATGAAATGTTTTGCTGATGGCTGCACATTTCAGCCATTGGAGTAATAAAGGAAAGTGTTGCATAGTGGCAGGGGCTGCTAAAGGAGCCCAGTAAGAGCCCTTGCAAGGGTTAAGTAAAATGGCAGCATTTCTAAACAAAATGAGGGCTGAAATGGTTCTAAAGTCACTACAAGAAAATAAAACAAGCATTTGTCACTGCTAAATGTTGCTTGCTTCTATGTGATGTTTAGGTATTTGGAAGTCATTGGAGTGCAAATATTGAAAAGTTGCGAACTTACCAGCGTGCGTAGGAACTGCGCAATGCATGCTCGTAAAACAGTCATTTTTAGGATTTTTTTCACCAAATTTTCAACATTGCCATTTTAAGACCTCTGCTCATGAACAGTGACACTGTGATTTTCTTAATGTGTCCCATACATTGAGTTCATACAACGACTGCGCCATTGTGCGCTACATGGGCGGATTCACGTTTTGGGTAAGATGTGAAAAATGACAGCTGTACTACTCATAAGAAGGTGTGGAAAAATGGCAATGTTGAAAATCTGGAGTGGAAATATTGAAAATTCGCAAACCTACGAGCGTGCGTAGGAACTGCACATCGCACACTAACGGAAAACAGTCATTTTAGGAATTTTTTCACCAAATTTTCAACATAGCCATTTTAAGACCTCTGCTCATGAACAGTGTCACTGTGATTTTCTTAATTTGTCCCGTACATTGATTTCGCACACCGACTACACCATTCTGCACTACATGGGCGGAAACACATTTTGGGTGAGATGTGAAAAATGACAGCTATACTACTCATAAGAAAGTATGGTAAAATGGCAATGTTGAAAATCTTGAGTAAAAATATTGAAATTTCGTGAACTACTGAGCCTGCGTGGGAACTCGCAATGCACGCTCGATAAAACAGTCATTTTGGAATTTTGGCACCAAATTTTCAACATGGGGTTTTAGGCCCCTGTCATGAATGATGTCACTGTCATGGTGGTATTCAGGCCCAAAGGGTGATTTAGCTGTCACTGCACAGTCACTGCGTGAAATCATCCTTCGGGCCCGAATAACGCCATGACAGTGGCATCATTCATGAGAAGGGGTCCCAAAAACCCCATGTTGAAAATTTGGTGCAAAATTCCCAAAATGGCTGAGATATGCAATAAAGTTGAAGCCCCTATCTAGCCCATTATACAGCTTACGGGCATTTCCTCAGTTCGCGGTCAGCTTTGAAGAGTCAGAACATGTTCGGTCCACCGAAGATCGTCGCGCCCGGAGTCAGGTAGTATAAGTGAGGGGGGGGGTGGGAGGCTGGAGTGCGCAGTGGTGAGTGCGGGTTGTGGGAGGGGTCGGGTGACGCATCGCTGGGACCGCTTTTTTCTTACAGGTAAAAATAAAAAAATAAAAAAAAAGACGTCGTGGGACCATTTGCTATGCTGGGGTGGGCTCCCAGCGTGACAAGGATGTTGAGGCGTTCGGCTGACGGAAGATTGGGCACCCATCGGCAAAGGAGTGATTGCCACGCTGGGGTGGAGCTGCAGCGTGGCACCAGCTACTGGGGGAGGCGGCGCAGCTCAGCCGATGAGGATTGGGCACCCGTCAGCTATACAGTGCATGTGGGAGTGCGCATGCCTGTGAGTGGGAGGCTTCAGTGAGCAGCTTCTTATCGCTGCTCACTCAAGCGTAGCTCCCCCTTTCAACTGTATGCCACTGCATTTTGGAGCATGTCATAGACAGCTCCAAAATGCATTGGCTTACAGGGGCCGCGCCTGCCAGCACACTGCCTGAATTGGAGGAGGAGGTGACACACCTCCGAAATCTCCGATGATGGCACTATGTTTCTTGCACATGCGTGCAAGCAACATAAAAAAGAGTGGTAATTACTGAAATAAAGAGTTACAGGTCTCCTAAGCTGACAGAAGAAGGATATGAAGAGCACACTCTCTAGCTCCCATTCTCTTTGCCAAAACAGAGACACCTGAAAACCAGAAAGAGTAATGATGCTGTAATTACCAGTGGGTTTCCCAGCAGTTCTTGCTATAGGGCTGGCTGCCCACAAAATGGTTGGTTTTAAAGATGCAGGCTTCGATGACATCAGAATAAGGGAGGGGCTTGCTTCCAAATGAATCCCAAATTTTTATTTATTTAATTGTTTAACCAGGTATAGCACACTAAGCTGAAAGCTTTTTTTACTGGAGCGACCTGGGAGCACAAGGAGGTTAAGTGACTTGCTCAGGGTCACACAGTATGCAAGTGGAAGCTGTGGGATTCAAACCCAGGTCTGGTCTGCTGGATGTCACCAGATTTGCAGCTCAGAGCCTTAGACCACTGCGCTATACTGCCTCCAATTAAGCCTAAAAGAGCTGCTATTGATCCCTAACTGCAGGTGTTTTAAACTAAAGTCTCTTAGCAAGTAAAGGAGTATAGGGACTTGGAAAAGCATGAAATAAAATGCATTTATTCTGTGAAATGAAATAATAAAGCCTAATTGTTTCCTTGATGTTGGTCACCTGGCCATGATGTCATCAGCCATAAGGCTATAAAAACTCACCCCTAGAGGGATGTTTAGAGAGAGGTAGGCCAGTGAGCTGCTGGTCTTGCAGGAGGAAGGTGTGTCTGTTTTCACACCAGTGAATTGGTTTAAGAAAATGGTAACATTAAGAAGAAGTGACTAGGGAAGAGTCATCTTCAGAGTTTTGTTTATTTTGGTGTATTAACTAACACCTTGTTTTTTTTTTATTTCTGTAAATTTTAAATTTAGTTGATTTTGAATAAAAAATAATAAATGCATTTGAGCATTTATTTTATGCATCATACCTCCTGCCTAAGTGTCTGTTACTCCCACACACGGTAACACTGGTGTCAGAAGTGGGATTCTAGTGGTGTCGAGACTGGTTGGGAGGCATCATTAGTGGGTACTGGATCTAGTGCCCAGCAGATGCAAAAGAGGCAGGGGAAGGTCATTCACTTGACAAGGGCAATGGCTGAGAAGACAGGTGTGCAACCTGGACCTGGCTTAGATTTCAGCATAAAGCTGAAGGTGAGAAAGACTGAAGAGGAGTCGGAGGAGGAGGAAGAGCAGAGCGCAAAGAAGAATGAAGCACCAGAGGATACCAGTGAGCACCTGAAGTGGCAGTGCATCCGACAGCAGGAGATGGATCGACAGCAGCAGGAGGATAGACGGCAGCGAGATGAGGATCAGCGCCAACAGGAGGAGGATCAGTGGCGACAAGAGGTGAATTGGACAGATACTATTAAGGCAATCCAGGCCTTAATACCAGGGCAACCTGATCACACAGTACCTAAAGACATTAAGCTAACAAAATTAACTGACTATGATGACATAAAGGCGCACCTTACTACGTTCGAGCATACTGCTCTCGCATGTACATGGCTACAGGACCAGTGGGTAATAAGACCTGTGCCATATCTTTCTGGACATGCCCAGCTGGTCTATAGTCAGTTAACTGGACTACACACCGTAGTACATGATCAGGTCAAGGAAGAAATATTGCATGGGTATAACATTAATACTGAAATGTAGCGGGAGCAGTTTCAGTCTCAGAGGATGTCTTATTCCGATGCCCCGAAAGAGACTTTTGCTAAGTTAAAAGACTATTGTAAAAAGTGGTTACAACCGGCAACAAAAACCGTGGACCAAATTCTGGAGGGTATTGAGATTGAGCAGTTTGTACAGATTCTACCCCAGGATGTACAAGTGTGGGTGAGGGAGCACAAGCCAGAGACTGCAGTGAAAACCATCCAGCTTGATGAGGACTACCTGGCGGCCAGGACCTCAAGACCCAGAGGACAGAATGTGGCACCCAGACCTGCGGAGCTTGGTAAGATCTTTCAATTTTACACCACAGAGACAGGCTAATTATGTAAGAAGAGGCAGAGGGGGAAAGGTACCCTATTCTAAGATTATATGCCACAGATGTTTGAGAAAAGGGCATATTGTTAGGAATTGTCCTAACAATAGATCAGAAGTTGCCCATTTAGCCTTGGCTAATATTGAATATGTCACCACTGTGGGGATTGGACAGCATCAGACTTTGGGCCTGCTGGACTTGGGCAGTAAACAGACATTGATGAGAGCAGATCTGCTGCCTACTACTATATATACCCAGGCTGATATAACTGTAATATGTGTCCATGCTGATGTTCATCAATACCACACTGCCAGGGTTTAAGTGACTGTTAACAACCAGCAGCACTGCATGAATGTGGGATTGGTACCAAAACTACCTGTACCAGTAATCACAGGGCAAGACTTTCCCCATTTATCTACCCTAATGAGTACCCAACATGCTACCAATTAACTTGTGACTGTTACCACCAGGTCCCAAGCTAAACACGCACAATTAAAGCAGCGGTTTCCCTTTGAAGGAGACTTGTTTGACAGCCCATGGAAAACCAAAAAGACCAGGAAACAAAGAAGAAGAGAGAAAAGGTTATGGCTGGAAACTAAACAGGTTGGTAGCCCTGAGGTTGCACCAGGTCTGATCAGCTGTGATTTAAAACAGAACAGTTGTCTGATGCATCTTTAAAACCTTTCTTTTCACAGGTCCAGGAAAAAGTAAAAGAAGGACTGCCTCATTTTGTGTTGAAAACTGGGTTATTATACTGTAACTGTGTTAATCCAGTAACTCAAGATTGTGTAGAACAGCTTATGGTTCCTAATGCATACAGAGAAAAACTGATGCAATTAGCACATGACCTGCCCATGGCAGGCCACGAGGAAAGGGATAGAACCCTTGGGCACATAACATATAGATTTTTCTGGCCTGGCATGCATAAGGATGTAGCAGCTTATTGCCAAGCATGTCCTCAGTGCCAATTGGTTGCTCAAGGTGGGAAAGCAGATAAGGTACCCATGCAACCTATTCCATATGTTATCACTCCCTTTGAGCGCAATGCAATGGACATAGTTCGGCACCTGACAACCAGCTCAAAAGGCAATAAGTTTATTTTGGTTGTCTGTGATTACGCTACCAGATACCCTGAGGTTATACCCTTACGTACTGCAAAGGCTCCTCGGATTACCGAGGAATTGGCCAACATTTTTAGTAGGGTGGGTATCCCTCAGGAGATCCTGACTGACAGAGGAAGTAACTTTACTTCCGAATTGTTAAAGGAATTGTACAAACTTCTGGGTGTATCAGCAGTACGAACCTCCCCCTATCATCCCCAAACAGATGGCCTTGTAGAACGTTTCAACAAAACCTTGAAAACTATGTTAAAAAAGTATGTGCAGGAAGAAGGGCTCGATTGGGACAGGTTTCTTCCCTACCTTCTTTTTGCATATAGAGAGGTACCCCAGGCTACAACAGGTTTTCCCCCATTCACACTATTGTATGGTAGGAATCCTCATGGCCCCCTGGATGTTATGACAGAGCATTGGGAGGAAGGTAGAAATGTGGGACATACTAACTTATTGGACTACATGACTTCTTTAAGAGAAAAGTTGGTGAGGTTTGTCACCATGGCACATCAGAATGTGTCCAGTATCCAGGCAGAGCAGAAAATGTGGTACGATGTAGGACTGAAGGAGAAATGTTTTAACCCAACAGAGCAAGAACTGTTACTTTTGCCATCAACAGAAAACAAACTGTTGATGAAATGACAGGGTCCCTTTAAGGTAACACGCCAAACAGGGGTGGTAAATTTTGAGATCGAGATGCCAGAGAGGCAGCCCCAGAAATGGATTTATCATGCCAACTTGCTGCGTAGGTGGGTAGAAAAACCAGCCCCCCCACTCTATTTATTCACCCTGAACAGGTGCACACTGAGTTGGAAGTTGCTTATGAATGATTAGATCCTTCTCAAGAGAAGCAGAATGTACAGATCAGTCCTGAGTTAGACCCAGAACAGAGCAAAGAGGTACACGACTTGCTACGGTACTACCAGCACACCTTCACAAATACCCCAGGTCAAGTAAAAGGGATGGTACATAACATAAAAGTCATACAATCAAAACCCATACATCAAAAACCATATAGGTTACCTGAAAGGATGAGGTCAGAGGTCATAGATGAGGTACGAAAAATGGAATATCTGGGAGCGATAGTGCCTTCACGAAGTGCCTGATCTTCACCCATGGTTATGGTCCCAAAAAAGGAAGGTGGTCTAAGGCTATGTTTAGATTTTAGGAAAATCAGTGCCATCTCATCCTTTGATGGGTACACCATGCCCAGAATTGATGACTTGCTGGATAAAATAGGAACAGCTAGATACATCCGCACACTAGACTTGACAAAAGGGTATTGGCAAATACCCTTGGTATTAGATGCACAGGAACTGACTGCCTTTTGCACTCCCATTGGTCTTTATCAGTTACAACAATGCCATTCGGTCTTCATGGTGCCCCTGCCACATTTCAGAGGTACATGGACAGCATTCTTAGACAACATACAGAGTATAGTGCTGCTTATTTGGATTATGTTGTTATCTTTATTACAGACTGGCAAACTCATTTGACATATCTAAGTGCAGTCATACAAGCCATTAGTGATGCAGGACTGACCATTAACCCAGCAAAATGTTCCCTAGCAAACACTGAAACAAAGTATCTAGGGTTTGTAATAGGACATGGGTCAGTAAAACCATAAAAGAGTAAGGTAGAGGCTGTTGCAAATAGCCCTATTCCCACCACGAAAAAGCATGTTCGTTCCTTCCTGGGTTTAGCTGGGTACTACAGGAGATTTATCCCTGATTTTTCAACCATAGCGACCCCTTTGACTGAACTCACCAAAAACAAATTTCCTAATAAGGTTAAATGGACTACTGAATGTGAGAAAACCTTCCAGAACATAAAGGCTATTTTATGTTCTGCCCCAGTCCTTTGGAGTCCAAATTTCCAGGTGCCCTTTGAGGTGCATACAGCTGCATCAGACACAGGGATAGGGGCTGTTTTGTCCCAGACTGACAAAAAGGGAGAGCATCCTGTGATCTATATCAGCAGAAAACTCCGTGAGTGAGAATGGAAATACTCGACCATCGAGAAGGAGTGTCTCGCCATGAAGTGGGACATTGAGTCCTTACGTTACTACCTGTGAGGCACTGAGTTTACCATCTTGACAGACCATAATCCGTTGTGCTGGTTAAACCAGATGAAGGAGAAGAATGCATGGATTATGCGACGGTACCTTGCCCTACAGCCATATAGGTTTACGATTAAGCGTAGAGCAGTTGCCCAGCATAAAAATGCTGATTTTTTGTCTAGATTTGGAGCTGATAACCAGACATTGAAGGGAAAAGTAAATTGAACTGTGAAAAAAAAAGATAGTTTTTGTCAAGTGTCATGAATAGACACTAAACTTCAGGAAACAGAACGGTATGGTAGCTATTGTCAATATGTAGATACTGATATACCATTACTGTAATTATAAGGGTTCCTGAGGGGAACTTCTGGAGTGGGTGGGTGGAAGTTTCAACCCTTCCAGGGTAGAAGGGTCTGAGTCAACAGTTGTTGCCTTCTTGTGTGGGGAGGAGTGTAACAGGTTCCCTGTAAGGTTTACTCCCCTACTAATATAAAAATGTAACCCCCCTTTTCCTCTCATACTGTCCTATCTTCTTCATCTTTTCTTCTGTCCTTTTCTTTTTTTTTTCATGTCAGGGTGGCCAACCTGACATATCTCATTGCTTACTTTACTATCCCTTTTCTCAAACCCCTGTTACGGTGCACCAGATAGGGCTGGGTGCAGTGTAAAGCACTCTCCCTAGTGGAAGATATGTCCAAACATGAGTAGGGCTTTACTTTTAAATGGTGAAAACACTCCTGAGTTTTCTGGAGTGTCCCCAGTTTAGCAGTAGTGCCCAGAGCAAAACAGAAGTGTCTAGATCAGGGGTTCTCAAATGGGGAGGCCCTAGTCTATTCTAGGGGAGGCTCAATCAAGTCTTGAAAAAGTACTGAATTTAAATTTTGAACTTCATAGAGTTTGAGTGAAGGAATAAGGCAAACTGAAAGAGGATAATAGTAGGTGAATGTATGTATTTATTCACAAGTCGGTGACCAGAGAAGGTACTGTACACTGAGCCATGGCTTATTTCAGGTGTACCCAGGGAAGGCTAGTGAGAGAATACAATTCAAAATGTAACTGCAAAACACTTAAGCAGTACAAAATGAATAAAAGTGCAAACAAATTAAGAACAATAAACCAACAATGCGAGGAACAGTTGATCAATTAGACTGGCAGCAGAACTGTCCAAATACTAGAGTTAATCATACAGGTACTAGGAATAAGAGCTGGAGGGAGCAAAATGATCCCTGAGAAGTTACTTAAGAGCAGGGGGAGAGGCAGAGGTCGGCAGGAAGGTTATTCCAGTTAGATGGGCAACAGAAAAAGCAGTCTGACCCATGAAGGTATGGCAGTAAGGGGTAACAATGGTTCAAGAGTCAAAATATTGGAGCAAGTAGGTTGTCCTGTTTGGGGGGTTACAATAAGCTTAATAACATGAGAACCAGATATGCAAAGAGGTTTCAATATATTCCTGATGTACTGTAAAAAGTAGGCTATTTTTCTATGGGTAGGCCCATAATATTTCAGTATTTTGGGGAGGCTCAATATCTTTTTCATGGCTTAGGGGAGGCTCACTATGACAAAGTTTGAGAACTGTTGGTCTAGATAAAGAATAAAACATTCATGTACAAAGAAAACAGCCCAGAGATGTTGTAATTGGGCTGATAAATAAAAGAAATAGCCAAAGGTTGGAAATGGGTTTAGGAAAGGCCCAAATGAAATGTTTTGCTGATGGCTGCACATTTCAGCCATTGGAGCAATAAAGGAAATTGCTGCATAGAGTCAGGGGCTGCTAAAGGAGCCCAGTAAGAGCCCTTGCAAGGTTTAAGTAAAATGGCAGCATTTCTAAACAAAATGAGGGCTAAAATGGTTCTAAGGTTACTACTAGAAAAGAAAAGAAAGAGTGGTAATTACTAAAATAATGATACAGGTATCCTAAGCTGGCAGAAGAAGGGATATGAAGAGCACACCCTCTAGCTCCCATCCTCTTTGCCAAAATAGAGACACTTGAAAACCAGAAAGAGTAATGATGCTGTAATTACTTGTGGGCTTCCCTGCAGTTCTTGCTATAGGGCTGGCTGCCCACAAAATGGCTGGTTGTAAAGATGCAGGCTTCGGTGACATCAGAACAAGGGAGGGGCTTGCTTCCAAATGAGTCCCAATTAAGCCTCAAAGAGCTGCTATTGATCCCTACCTGTAGGTGTTTTTAAACTAAAGTCTCTTAGCAAGTAAAGGAGTATAGGGACTTGGAAACGCATGAAATAAAATGCATTTATTCTGTAAAATAAAACAATAAAAGCCTAATTGTTTCCTTGATGTTGGTCACCTGGCCATGATGTCATCAGCCATAAGGCTATAAAAATTCACCCCTAGAGGGATGTTTAGAGAGAGGTAGGCCAGTGAGCTGCTGGTCTTGCAGGAGGAAGGTGTGTCTGTTTTCACACCAGTGAATTGGTTTAAGAAAGTGGTAAAATTAAGAAGTGACTAGGGAATAGTTATCTTCAGAGTTTTGTTTATTTTGGTGTGTTGACTAACACCTTGTTATTTTTTTAATCCTGTAAATATTAAAGTTAGTTGATTTTGAATAAAAAAATCCTATACACATTTGAGCGTTTATTTTATGCATCATACCTCCTGCCTAAGTGTCTGTTATTTCCATGCCATAACACTGGTGTCAGAAGTGGGATTCTGGTGGTGTTGAGACTGCTTGGGAGGCACCATTAGTGGGTATTGGACCTATTGCCCAGCAGATGCAAAAGAGGCAGGGGAAGGTCATTCACTTGACAAGGGCAATGGCTGAGAAGACAGGTGTGCAACCTGGACCTGGCTTAGATTTCAGCATAAGGCCGAAGGTGAGAAAGACTGAAGAGGAGTCAGAGGAGGAGGAAGAGCAGGGCACGAAGAAGATGGAAGCACCAGAGGATACCAGTGAGCTCCTGAAATGGCTGTGCATCCGACAGCAGGAGATGGATCGACAGCAGCAGGAGGATAGATGGCAGCAAGATGAGGATCGACGGTAACAGGAGGAAGATCGGTGGCGACAGGAGGTGAAGTGGACAGACACTATTAAGGCAATCCAGGCCTTAATACCAGGGCAACCTGATCACATGGTACCTAAAGACGTTAAGCTAACAAAATTAACTGACTATGATGACATAGAGGCGTACCTTACTACATTCTCTCACATGTACATGGCTGCAGGACCAGTGGGTAATAAGACTTGTGCCATATCTTTCCGTATGTGCCCAGCTGGTCTATAGTCAGTTAATCAGACCAGACGCCGTAGTATATGATCAGGTTAAGGAAGAAATATTGCATCAGTATGACATTAATACTGAAATGTACCAGTAGCGGTTTCGGTCTCAGAGGATGTCTTATTCCGATGCCCCAAGACAGACTTTTGCTAAGTTAAAAGACTATTGTAATAAGTGGTTACAACCGGCAACAAAAATCGTCGACCAAATTCTGGAGGCTATTGAGATCGAGCAGTTAGTACAGATTCTACCCCAGGATGTACAAGTGTGGGTGAGGGAGCACAAGCCAGAGACTTTAGTGCAAACCATCCAGCTTGCTGAGGGAGTCTATGTCAATTCACTCCCGTAAATTGGTTCCATGTCAGTTCGCTCCCGACCATTCACTCTCGATCAAATTCACTCCCGCTAATTACCCTCCATGGCAATTCTCTCCCTGTGGTTCCAATTTAGCAATTAAACAATTATTTGCTGTGCAGTTTAGTAAGTCATTAAATGTGAAGTGATCATAGTGACCTGCGTTCATTATTCCTAGTGCTGCAACCATGACTGCACACTTCATGATGTCTGAGCGCAACAAAAAGAAATTGGTGGATGCTGACAACTATGTTTACATTCGTCACAAGTGGAGCTACAATGGAAAGTCTATATGGCAGTGTGAGTTGACAGTAAAGAAGGTCAAAACATGTAATGCAAGAGTTCATACAGAGAGTTACGACTTACCCTGCATAATTGCTACCTTTAGCAAACACACTCATGCACCGGACCCAACAGCAGCTGAGAGGGCACAGGCTGTCAATACTGCTAAGGAGAGACTCAAATGCACACAAGACACAACTGCTCAGGTTGTTCTTTTCTGCAAAGAAAATGTGTCTTTGGCTGCACAGGGAAAAATTTTTGACAAAAATCTTAAGCACACTATACAGCGTATTCTCTGTCAGGGTGCTCCTCCAAACCCTCGAGACCTGACTGAACTTGTGATACCACAGCAATACAGGGCATTTAAGTGTGCAGATGGCAGTGAAGTTAATTTTCTTTTGTATGACAGCGGCCCAAGCACTGAAAGAATTCTGATATTTGGAACTGAATCAACCCTGCTTTTTTTGGAGCATTGCAAACACTGGTACACTGATGGAACCTTCAGCATCACTCCCCCACTTTTTCATCAATTGTACTGTATATTGGAGGAACGTTTAGGAAGAATCCAGCCAACAGTATTTGCATTACTACCCGGTAAATGCAGGGAAACATCTGAAGAGCTACTTAATGCTTTAAAGTTTTGAACCCCCGTCTGGACCCAGCAGTAATTATGATGGACTTTGAGAGGCAACCATTCAAGTTTTCAGGCTAGTGTTCCCCAATGCTAATCACGTTGGATGTTTTTTTCATTTCTCTCAATGCATGTACCAAAAAATACAAACAGAGGGACTAGTGCAGAGATATGCCCAAGACAGTGAATTCAGCATTAAGTGCCGTTATTTACCTGCATTGGCATTCTATCCCCAGAATCAGGTTATTAGTAGATTCGAAAAAAATCACAGATGAAACACTAAACATTTTCCCACCTGAATTAGAGCCCATCATTGACTATTTTGAAGACACATGGGTGGAGTGTAGGAACAGATGGGGGACAGGGCATAGACAGCCACGATATGCAATACAGTTGAGGAATCACCATGAGACTGTCACTGAGAAACAAGCGCATACAAACAATTCTGTGGAGGCATTTCATAGAGGGATGAAGGCAATACTCTGCATGTCACACCCAACATTATGGAGGTTTACTGATGGTATTAAGTGCATTCAAAAAAAAGGGATGCAGAGATTGAATAGTTAATTGCAGGCAATCAACCAACCACAGCAAAGAGGGCATACAAGGATAGTGCAACACGGCTTGAAACGATACTTGCAAATTTTGAGGCGGGTCAGTGCATGAAATAGGGCTACCAAACTGTGACATTTGTGACATTTTTTGAAATTCATAATTTAGCAAAAAAAATGTTTTTGGGGAGCCATCACCTACCTAATGTAAATGTAATATGGTGCAAGATAACTCCTTTGCTGTGTCACCAGTAAAACCAGTTACAATGTCGCACATGAACGGGGACATAAAACTGTATATGTGCATGCAATGGGGGACATAAAACTGTGTATGTACACCCCAACCAAGCTTCAGAAAACATCAGACCGCATGGCATGAGCCTTTATCTGGAAGGCTGCTGTGGTGTCTAGGCCTCGAGTGGATCATTTGGAGCCCAATAAGTGAAAATATTCACTTTTGGGTGCCAAATGATCCACCAAGGCCTAGACACCACAGCAGGCTTCCAGATAAAGGCCCACGCCAAGTGTTTCTCCCAGAAACAGTTTTAATTAAGCAGCAATGTCACATAATAACAAAACAGATCACTTTTCACCAGTTCAAACACAGCAAGAGGGTGGATTTGGCAACCCCCACCCACCCAGGCAAAAACGGAGAAATCAGTCGACATAGTGTGTGCATTTATCTGGAAGCCTGCAGTGGTGCGTTGACCTCAGTTGCACCATTTGAAACCCCAAAGTGAATCTTTAGTGTGCACAGGCGGATGCAGCATTAACAAAATGATGCTGCGCCTACCAGTCGTACATTAAAGATTCACTTTTGGGTGCCAAATGATCCACTCGGGGCCTACACACCACAGCAGGTTTCCGGATAAAGACCCATACCCTGCGGCATCCCTCCCCAACAAACACTAAGCAGCATTTTGCTAAAAATCTTACATTCGACTGGTTTAAACACAATAAGAGCACTGGTGGATTTTCTAACATGAGTTAGCCACACACAAAAGCAAACATCAGAAAATATCATTATACATGGCATGAACCTTCGTCTGGAAGCCTGCTGTGGTATGTAGGCCTCGAGTGGATCATTTGGAGCCCAGTAAGTGAAAACATCCACTTTTGGGTTCCAAATGAACCACTCGGGCCTACACTACAGCAGGCTTCCAGATAAAGGCCCATACCATTGCATCACCCCCTAAACAAACACCAAGCAGCATTTGGCTAAAATCCTACATTACGACTGGTTTAAACACAACAAGAGCAGTGGTGGATTTTGTGGCATGCGTTAGCCACACACAAAAGCAAACATCAGAAAATATCATTATGCATGACATGAACCTTTATCTGGAAGCCTGCTGTCGTGTGTAGGCCTTGAGTGGATCATTTGGAGCCTTGTAAGAGGAAACATCCACTTTTGGGTTCCAAATGATCCACTTGAGGCCTACACTCTACAGCAGGCTTCCAGATAAAGGCCCATACCATGTGGCATCACCTCCCCACCAAACAAGCACCAAGCAGCGTTTGGATAAAAATCCAGGTACATTCAATTGGTTCAAGCCCCCCAGCAAACACCATCCAGCATTTGAATTAAAAACACAGAAAACATGGGGTGGGGATTATCTGGAAGCAGCATTTCAAACCAAACACCATTAAAACAGTCATTTTGCTAAGTCCCACACCCATTATCCTATTGGGAACCTCCAAAAGCAACACTTTCTACACATGTTCACATTCCCCCATTTACAAAACGTAGTATTGGCCAGTTTTAGCACCTTATTAAATCTTACTTAGCCAAAAAACAGACAGACTCTTAATAAGCACTCCACATTGTGGTGGTCAGCCAGTACAATCCAGGAAAATTCACCAAAATTAGAAATTAAACAAAACTGAAGGAAGACCCCCCACAAAAAACAGCCGTGCTCATCATCGGAGAAATTTCTATTTAGATAGCATGTTTACTGGGTGCCCTGAAGCTGGCTCATCTCAGCCCTTACTTGGATCCTGATTGAAGCTCCTTGGCTGGTGACTGTCTCGACACGTAATGCTGTGAGGACAAGATGAGGTTTCTTCTAGATTACCGCAGGTAGAAAGGGGCAAATCTCCTTTGGGCTTCCAATTTTAAATCCCCCTGATGCCTGACGCATTCTGATGCCATGTCACCAGGTGTGTGAGGTTCTCTTGCATCTCCACATTCCCGCGGCCTCTCGACATGGACATCCGGGAATGTGGATGTGAACCTGTTGCGCGGTGACTGCAGATGGTGAAAGTTAAAAATAAAATAAGGGGAAAAAACAGAGGAGCAAGTGAGAGGGCTGAAAGCATTCTCAATGTTGGGAAACACTACAAAAAAGTGGGCATAAATATAAAGTAAAGTTCATCTTCTGCAAAACGTCTGCACATAACAGTAATGGACTTAGCAAGTTATGTCCAAGACTGCATATTTTCAGGGTGATTTAGGAGGAGGGGGATGCTTATAAAAACAAACAAATAGCACAAACAGCACAACCAGAGAGTGATTTGCATGGGCATACTTCATTTGAGAGGATGCAGTTCTCAAAACCAAAATTAGTCTACATTATGAAGGCATGGGTTAAAATGTCACAGGGCAAGCAAAAGTAATAATGGCAATTGCACATAAGCATTCGGAAATTGAACATAAAGGAGTGAGCCATGACATCCTGAATAAGTTTTATATCTGCTTATACTGTATAGTTTTAAATACCATAGCACCACATTTAATTATGGCTTTCTCTGCATTATGGTTTATGCACTGTCTTGGGGACATCACAAGTAAACTTAGGTAACCCATTTTCATGCACTGACCCAGGAACAAACCACCAAAGAATTCCTAAAAGGCATCGCACACTGCTTTGAATACTGAATCGACAGTAGACTGTGTTTTTACAATTTTAAATAAAGTTTTCTTTTAAATTCTATCTTGGTGGATGTTGGATATAATGGTTACTATGGCAACAACGTCTGCAGCGTCACATCATGCGATCGGCCTGTGTGAATGCATGACTACTGCCAACAGATAAGGTAAAACTAATTTCAATTGTCTCTTAATTTTAAATGCACTTAAGTAGCCTTGTAGTGTGGCTTTCTTTCATGAACCCCTGCTTTGCCTAACAGTATGTTGAATCAGTGTATAATCCTGTGGTGCAGGCAGGGAGTGAAACGACGTGGAGCGAGAAAGAGTGGGAGCGTGTTAGTGGGGAGCGAGCTGTCGGGAGTGAGTTGTCGGGGAATGTATTATCGGGAGCGAATTGACGTGCTCCCTTGCTGAGGACTACCTGGTGGCCGGGATCTCAAGACCCAGAGGACAGAATGTGGTGCCCAGACCTGCAGAGCTGGTAAGATCTTTCAATTTTACACCACAGAGACAGGCTAATTATGCAAGAAGAGACAGAGGGGGAAGGGTACCCTATTCTGAGATTATATGCCACTGATGTTTGGGAAAAGGGCATATTGTTAGGAATTGTCCTAACAAAAGATCAGAAGATGCCCATTTAGCCTTGGCCAATGCTGAATATGTCACCACTGTGAGGATTGGACAGCATCAGACGTTGGGCCTGCTGGACTCAGGCAGTAAACAGACATTGATGAGAGCAGATCTGCTGCCTGCTACTGAATATACCCAGGCTGATACAACTGTAATATGTGTCCATGGTGATGTTCATCAATACCACACTGCCAGGGTTGAAGTGACTGTTAACAACCAGCAGCACTGCATGAATGTGGGATTGGTACCAAAACTACCTGTACCAGTAATCACAGGGCAAGACTTTCCCCATTTTTCTACCCTAATGAGTACCCAACATGCTACCAATGAACTTGTGACAGTTACCACCAGGTCCCAAGCTAAACAGGCCCAATTAACCCAGCTGTTTCCCTTTGAAGAGGACTTGTTTGACAGCCCATGGAAAACCAAAAAGACCAGGAAACCAAGAAGAAGAGAGAAAAAGTTATGACTGGAAACTAAACAGGCTGGTAGCTCTGAGGTTGCACCAGGTCTGTTCAGCTGCGATTTAAAAAAAGAACAGTTGTCTGATGCATCTTTAAAACCTTTTTTTCCACAGGTCCAGGAAAAAGTAAAAGAAGGACTGCCTCATTTTGTGTTGAAAAATGGGTTATTGTACCATAACTGTGTTAATCCAGTAACTCAAGATTGTGTAGAACAGCTTATGTTCCTAATGTATACAGAGAAAAACTGATGCAATTAGCACATGACCTGCCCATGGCAGGCCACGAGGGAAGGGATAGAACCCTTGGGTGCATAACATATAGATTTTTCTGGCTTGGCATTCATAAGGATGTAGCAGCTTATTGCCAAGCATGTCCTCAGTGCCAATTGGTTGCTCAAGGTGGGAAAGCAGATAAGGTACCCATGCAACCTATTCCATATGTTATCACTCCCTTTGAGCGCATTGCAATGGACATAGTTCGGCCCCTGACAACCAGTTCAAAAGGCAATAAGTTTATTTTGGTTGTCTGTGATTACGCTACCAGATACCCTGAGGCCATACCCTTACGTTCTGCAAAGGCTCCTCGGATTGCCAAGGAATTGGCCAACATTTTTAGTAGGGTGGGTATCCTTCAGGAGATCCTGACTGACAGAGGAATTAACTTTACTTCCAAATTGTTAAAGGAATTGTACAAACTTCTGGGTGTATCAGCAGTACGAACCTCCCCCTATCATCCCCAAACAGATGGCCTTGTAGAACGTTTCAACAAAACCTTGAAAACTATGTTAAAAAAGTATGTGTAGGAAGAAGGGCTCAATGGGGACAGGTTTCTTCCCTATCTTCTTTTTGCATATAGGGCGGTACCCCAGGCTACAACAGGTTTTTCTCCATTCACGCTATTGCATGGTAGGAATCCCCGTGGACCCCTGAATGTTGTGAAAGGGCATTGGGAGGAAGATAGAAATGTGAGACATACTAACATATTGGACTACATGACTTCTTTAAGAGAAAAGTTGGTGAGGTTTTTCACCATGGCACATCAGAATGTGTCCAGTAACCAGGCAGAGCAGAAAATGTGGTACGATGTAGGACTGAAGGAGAAAAGTTTTAACCCAGAAGAACAAGTACTGTTACTTTTGCCATCAACAGAAAACAAACTGTTGATGAAATGGCAGGGTCCCTTTAAGATAATACGCCAAACAGGGGTGGTAAATTTTGAGATCGAGATGCTAGGGTGGTGGCCCCAGAAATGGGTTTATCATGCCAACTTGCTGTGTAGGTGGGTAGAAAAACCAGCCCCCCCTCCTACTCTATTTATTCACCCTGAACAGGTGCACACTGAGTTGGATGTTGCTTATGAACGATTAGATCCTTCTCTAGAGAAGCAGAATGTACAGATCAGTCCTGAGTTAGACCCAGAACAGAGCAAAAAGGTACATGACTTGCTACGGTACTAC
The DNA here is from genome assembly GCA_016271365.2 of Neoceratodus forsteri. Taxonomy (NCBI): domain Eukaryota; kingdom Metazoa; phylum Chordata; order Ceratodontiformes; family Ceratodontidae; genus Neoceratodus; species Neoceratodus forsteri. Next base: position 1,554,912,723 of record CM057450.1, read on the forward strand.
AAGCACACCTTCACAAATACACCAGGTCGAGCAAAAGGGGTGGTACATAACATAAAAGTCATACAATCAAAACCCATACATCAAAAACCGTATAGGTTACCTGAAAGGATGAGGTCAGAGGTCACAGATGAGGTACGAAAAATGGAATATCTGGGAGTGATAGTGCCTTCACGAAGTGCCTGGTCTTCAACCATGGTTATGGTCCCAAAAAAGGAAGGCGGTCTAAGGCTATGCTTAGATTTTAGGAAAATCAATGCCATCTCATCCATTGATGGGTACCCCATGCCCAGAATTGATGATTTGCTGGATAAAATAGGAACAGCTAGATACAACAGCACACTAGACTTAACAAAAAGGGTATTGGCAAATACCCTTGGCATTAGATGCACAGGAACTGATTGCCTTTTGCACTCCCATTGGTCTTTATCAGTTTACAACAATGCCATTCAGTCTTCACGGTGCCCCTGCCACATTTCAGAGGTACATGAACTGCATTCTTAGACAACATACAGAGTATAGTGCTGCATATTTGGATGATGTTGTTATCTTTAGTCCAGACTGGCAAACCCAATTGACAAATCTAAGTGCAGTCATACAAGCCATTAGTGATGCAGGACTGACCATTAACCCAGCAAAATGTTCCCTAGCAAACACTGAAACAAAGTATCTAGGGTTTGTAATAGGACATGGGTCAGTAAAACCATAAAAGAGTAAGGTAGAGGCTGTTGCAAATAGCCCTATTCCCACCACGAAAAAGCATGTTCGTTCCTTCCTGGGTTTAGTTGGGGGTACTACAGGAGATTTATCCCTGATTTTTTAACCATAGCGACCCCTTTGACTGAACTCACCAAAAACAAATTTCCTAATAAGGTTAAATGGACTACTGAATGTGAGAAAGCTTTCCAGAACATGAAGGCTATTTTATGTTCTGCCCCAGTCCTTAGGAGTCCAAATTTCCAGGTGCCCTTTGAGGTGCATACAGATGCATCAGACACAGGGATAGGGGCTGTTTTGTCCCAGACTGACCAAAAAGGGAGTGCATCCTGTGATCTATATCAGCAGAAAACTTCATGAATGAGAACGGAAATACTCGACCATCAAGAAGGAGTGTCTCGCCATGAAGTGGGCCATTGAGTCCTTATGCCATTACCTGTGGGGCACTGAGTTTACCATCTTGACAGACCATAATCCGTTGTGCTGGTTAAACCAGATGGAGGAGAAGAATGCACGGATTATGCAATGGTACCTTGCCCTACAGCCATATAGGTTTACAATTAAGCATAGAGCAGGTGCCCAGCATTAAAATGCTGATTTTTTGTCTAGATTTGGAGCTGATAACCAGACATTGAAGGGAAAAGTAAATTAAACTGAAAAAAAAGACAGTTTTTGTCAAGTGTCATGAATAGACACTAAACCTCAGGAAATAGAACGGTATGGTAGCTATTATCAATATCTAGATACTGATATACCATTACTGTATTTATAAGGGTTCCTGAGGGGAACTTCTGGAGTGGGTGGGCGGAAGTTCCAACCCTTCAAGGGTAGAACGGTCTGAGTCAACAGTTGTTGCCTTCTTGTGTGGGGGAGGAGTGTAATAGGGTCCCTGTTGTCTGTAAGGTTTACTCCCCTACTAATATAAAAAGGTGATCTCCCCTCCCCCTTTTTTCTCTCACACTGTCCTATCCTCGTCATCTTTTCTTCTGTCCTTTTCTTTTTTTTTTCATGTCAGGGTGGCCAACCTGACATATTTTATTACTTACTTTGTGATCCCTTTCTCAAATCCCCATTACGGTGCACCAGATAGGGCTGGGTGCAGTGTAAAGAACTCTCCCTAGTGGAAGATACGTCCAAACATGAGTAGGGCTTTACTTTTAAATAGGGAAAACACTCCTGAGTTTCCTGGAGTGTTCCCAGTTTAGCAGTAGTGCCCAGAGCAAAGCAGAAGTGTCTAGATAAAGAATAAAACATTCATGTACAAAGAAAACAGCCCAGAGATGTTGTAACCGGACTGATAAAGGAAATAGCCAAAGGTTGGAAATGGGTTTAGGAAAGGCCCAAATGAAATGTTTTGCTGATGGCTGCACATTTCAGCCATTGGAGCAATAAAGGAAATTGCTGCATAGTGGCAGGGGCTGCTAAAGGAGCCCAGTAAGAGCCCTTGCAAGGGTTAAGTAAAATGGCAGCATTTCTAGACAAAATGAGGGCTAAAATGGTTCTAAGGTTACTACAAGAAAAGAAAAAAGAGAGCGGTAATTACTGAAATAATGATACAAGTATCCTAAGCTGTCAGAAGAAGGGATATGAAGAGCACACCCTCTAGCTCCCATTCTCTTTGCCAAAACAGAGACACCTGAAAACCAAAAAGAGTAATGATGCTGTAATTACTTGTGGGTTTCCCTGCAGCTCTTGCTATAGGGCGGGCTGCCCACAAAATGGCTGGTTGTAAAGATGCAGGCTTCAGTGACATCAGAACAAGGGAGGGGCTTGCTTCCAAATGAGTCCCAATTAAGCCTAAAAGAGCTGCTATTGATCCCCACCTGTAGGTGTTTTTAAACTAAAGTCTCTTATCAAGTAAAGGAGTATAGGGACTTGGAAAAGCATGAACTAAAATGCATTTATTCTGTAAAATAAAATAATAAAAGCCTAATTGTTTCCTTGATGTTGGTCACCTGGCTATGATGTCATCAGCCATAAGGCTATAAAAACTCACCCCTAGAGGGATGTTTAGAGAGAGGCAGGTCAGTGAGCTACTGGTCTTGCAGGAGGAAGGTGTGTCTGTTTTCACACCACTGAATTGGTTTAAGAAAGTGATAAAGAAAGTGATAAAATTAAGAAGTGACTAGGGAAGCATCATCTTCAGAGTTTTATTTTGGTGTGTTGACTAACACCTTTTTTTTTATTTCTGTAAATATTAAATTTAGTTGATTTTGAATAAAAAATCATAGCGCATTTGAGCGTTTATTTTATGCCTCATACCTCCTGCCTTTGTGTCTGTTATTCCCACATCGTAACACACCCCAGATAGGGTTTATCACTGATAGCCTAAAAAATGCTGCAGTCTAAGGCTCCCCCTCCATCATGTTCCTGACCACACTACTGAATCTGTTTTTTCCGCTGCCTCCCTTTTTACATGACTTTGTCAGTGTACTCCATGTAGGGATTAGCACTGATATCCCACCTCCACTGCTGTGTAAGGTTCCACTATCAGTTTTAACCACGCCTTCTGTCTCTTGTTACCCTCACTGACCAAGTGCTACCTTAGTAAAGTCACCCTGTGTGTAACAAGGTACCCTGATCATCAGATTATTCTAGAGCTATTACATAGCGCGATCTACCACATTATGTATGCGGGACGTACAATGTTTGGGAGCAAATGTTCAGTTTCCTGCTGACTTGACAATACTGCCTAATGTCCTCATACTTTGGTGTTTCTCACACAAGACAGCAATTGAATGGATTGCTAGCATCCTATTAGTTGCTAGCAGTCATGTGGTCTCCTAATAATGGCCACATTTATGCCTGCTTACCCGTCCCTCTGCCTTGAAAAATCCTTCCTTCCTCCCAACCTCTCAACAGCCCAGCTCCCACAAACAGCAACACAAGCAACAATTATTAAAAAACAAGCATTTGTCAATGCCGAATGTTTGCTTGCTGGCATTGGCAGTGGTTGTGTAGAAGTTACAGAGCTGCGTAATAGGAATGGCAGTGAAGTATTGAACTGAAGCCAACCCCACCACCACCCTGCAGAGAGTGACAGGCATTGGGGTGTGCCTTTGGGTCGTCAGGCATAACGGCCACGCCATTTCACCACACCCCACCCTGCAGACACTGACAAGTGTCATGGTGTTCCTTGGGGTCTTTGGTCCTTATGTGCACCCCATTCCATTAGGAAATACAGTGAGATGGGTGTGATATAGGAGAATGGGGTGAACATTGGGGCCGAAGAGTCCAAGGCATACCTCGATGCCTCTCACTGGCTGCAGGGTGTGGAATGGTATGAGCATTACAGGCAAGAATCCCAAGTCACACCCCTGATGCCTGTCATTCTCTACAGGGTTGGGCATTATGGTTGGAAACCTTAATACCTCAGGCATTCGTTGGTATTTTCACTCCAAATGTTCAACATGGTTTTTTTGTGACCCCACCTCATGAACAGGGGGAATATCAGTTTGTTAGCCAAAAGCTGCTTATGCACAGTGACTACGGCATTTAGCACCACAGGTGCAAAAACATTCCGAACAGGATGTAAAAAATGACAGCTGTACTGTTCATGGGGAGGTGTAAAAAATGGCAATGTTGCAAATCTGCAGTAAAAATATTTTAAAAAATGGTGAAGTCACGAGCGTACATAGAAACTGTGCAATGCACACCCGTAATATAATTAGGCTGGAGATTTTTTTACAGCAGATTGTCAACTCAGGCATTTTGGTGCCTCCGATCATGAACAGCGTCACTGTGGTTTTCTTTATCTGTCCCAAACAATGATTTCCCACAGCGACCACACATCTCTGCGCTGAAAGTGTGAAAACACACTTCGGCCATGTTGTGAAAAATGACAGCTGTACAGTAAATAAGGAAGTGTGGAAAAATGCCACTGGTGAAAATCTGGACTTAAAATATTACGAAGTCATGAACTTACGAAGGTGCATGGAAACTGCGCAATGCTCACTTGTAACACAGTCATTTTATGGACTTTTGTCCCAAATTTTCAACATAGCCATTTTAAGACCTCTGCTCATGAACAGTGTAACTGTGATTTTCTTAATCTGTCCCAAACATTGCTTTAGACACCAACAGCACCATTATGCGCTACATGTGCGAAACACATTTAGTGAGCATATGAAAATGGCAGCTGTGCTGTTCATAAGGAAGTGTAATAAAATGGCAATGTTGAAAATCTGGAGTGAAAATATTAAATTCGCAAACTTATGAGCATGCATAGGAACTGTGCAACGCACGCTCGTAAAACAGTCATTTTTAGGAATTTTTTCACCAAATTTTCAACATAGCCATTTTAAGACCTCTGCTCATGAACAGTGTCACTGTGATTTTCTTAATATGTCTCATACATTGATTTCGCACATCGACTGCGCCATTGCACGCTACATGGGCGGAAACACATTTTGGGCAAGATGTGAAAAATTACAGCTGTAGTACTCATAAGAAGGTGTGGTAAAATGGCAATGTTGAAAATCTGGAGTGAAAATATTGAAAATTCGCGAACTTACGAGCGTGCGTAGGAACTGCACAACACACACTCGTGAAACAGTCGTTTTTGGAATTTTTCCACCAAATTTTCAAAATAGGCTTCTTGAGAGCCCACCTTATGAACACTGGCAGTGTCATTTCATTAATCAGTCCCAAAAGTGATTTTGCGCAGTGACCGCACAGTGACTGTAAAATCACCTTTCGGGCCCGAATAACACCATGACAGTGACATCATTCATGAGAAGGGGTTCCAAAAACCCCATGTTGAAAATTTGGTGCAAATATTCCAAAACATGCCTGAGATATGCAACAAAGTTGAAAAAACCCTATCTACCCTATTATACAGATTACCGGCATTTCCTCAGTTCGCGGTCGGCTTGGAAGAGTGCAGACGTGTTCCCAGTCCACCGCAGATCATCGCGCCAAGCTCCAGAGGTAGGTATGGGATGAGGGGTGTGGGGAGGCAGGGTGCGCAGTGGGTGGGTGCGGGTTGTGGGGCAGGAAGACTGTGTGGGACCGTTTTTGCTTTACAGGTAAAAAAAAAAAGACGACGAGGGACGTTTGCCACGCTGGGGTGGGCTCCCAGCATGGCAGAAGGATGGCTGGGGGGGAGTGGAGCCGACAGGGGATTGGGCACCCCCATCAGCCATGGCATTTGTTGTCACGCTGGGGTGGGCTCCCAGCGTGGCACCTTGTACTCGGGGGAGGGAAGAGAGAGTGAAGCTGATGGGGGATTGGGCACCCTCATCGGTGATAGCATGGGGGGAGAGAGAGACATTGCAGCCGACGGGGGATTGGGCAGCCCCGTTGGCTATACCATCGACTTGCCACGCTGGGGTGGGCACCCAGCGTGGCATTTGGAAAGCTTTGTGGGGGAGGCGCGGCACAGCCCGACCAGGGATTGGGCACCCCGTCGACTGTCGGTGTGTGCGGGGAGGAGGGCAGCATGCAGTATGTGTGCGCTTTCTGTGTAGTGTGTGTGTGTGTGTGTAGGGGGAGCTGCGCATGAGCAGGCGATATCTTATCGCTGCTCACTGAAGTGTAGCTCCCCCTTTCAACTGTATGCCACTGTATTTTGGAGCTTGTCATAGACAGCTCCAGCATGCATTGGCTTACAGGGGTCGCGCCTGCCAACACACTGACTGAATTGGAAGAGGGGGTGACACACCTCCGAAATCTCGGATGATGGCACTATGTTTTCTGCGCATGCATGCAAGCAAACATAATGAAAACAATCCCCACAGTATCTCTGGGCTCCTGCCCCTCACCCATGGCTGCAGCCCTGATTGGACATCCAAAATCACTGGTGGGCTTTCTTAACCTCAGACTATTATCATCCTATTGTTCACTAGCAGTCATGTGGTGCCCAAAACAGTAACATTGCTCAAGGCCACCTACTCCTCTCTCAGAATCAGGTGAGGCCATGTGCAGAAAGACAACAAAATCTGTAGGAGAATTCACATACCCATAATGACACAGGTTCTGTTCTTTTTGCCAAATGTAAAATCCAGTTTGTGTTGGTCTCTTGGACACATTTTTATGTTTGCTTGTGCTCACAGTGCACAAGAAACATATTGAGATAGTAGAGCATTTCAAAGGTGTGTCAGTCTTGAGGCCAATGCAGGGGATGCTTTAATGGGTGCATCCCTCCGGCACCAATTAATGCTGAAGCTGCTTCTGATGGCAGTTTCAGAGCAAGCGCCACACTTGAAAGAAATCTCCTGCTGCAATCAGGGGCAGTTGCATCATTGCAGCAGTAGTCCCCCCTCCCACCCAACCAGGCACATAGCAGGACAAAAAATTTAAATCTTAGCTCCCTTCCACTGCTGCTGGCCACCCAGCACCCTCTGTTCTCCATCCCCTGCTGACATCGGGGTGCTCAATCCCCATGTCAGCATGTATCCCCCCATCCCCGTTAATGTGGCACACTGAAAGCCCACCCCAGTGTGCCAAAAAATACTTCTTTGATGTTTCCAACACTGGGTTGCCCACTCCTGGTATCAGATGCACTGCCTCCCCAACACCCCATGTTCTCAGCTGACCTCAGGGTGCCCAATCTCCGGGTCAGCATTAATCCCCTCCTCCAGTGCTATGGCACACTGGGAGCCTACCCCAGTGTGCCAAAATACATTTTATTAATATTTCAGCTGTAAAAAGATAACAGTCACACAACATCTTTTTTTAAACTTTTTAAAAAAAAGAAAATGGTCCCTCATTGTTCCCGTCGGCCCTCCTCCCCCAACCCACACCCACCTTCTGTGCACCCTACCTCCCCACACCCCCCACCCATACTTACCTCCAGAGGTCAGAAACAGTGATCTGTGGACCAGGAACACATCTGCACTCTTCAAAGACCAACCAGGAACTGAAGAAATGACAGTGAGCCCCATAATGGCAGTCAATGAGGGGTTTTCAACTTAGGTTGATATCGCAGCAAACGTTTGGAGTTTTGGTCCCAAATTTTTAACATGGAGTTCTTGGGACCCCACCTCATGAATACTGCCACTGTCATTTCATTTCTCGGTCTCGAAAGGTGATTTCATAGTCACTTTGTGGAATCACCTTTCTGGACCAGTTAATGAAACAACAGTGCCACTGTTTATGAGGTGGTGTCCCAAAAAGTCCTTGTTGCAAATTTGGTGAAAAAACTCCAAAACATGACTGGTTTATGAGCGTTCATTGCACAGTTTCTATGCAGGCTTATAACTTCATAAATTCTTAATATTTTCACTCCAAATTTCCAACATTGCCATTTTTCCACACCCCCTTATGAATAGTACAGCTGTCATCTTTTGCATCCTTCCCAAAATGTGTTTTTTGTACCTCTGGCACCGAATGGCACAGTTGCTGTGAAAAATCAACTTTCGGGATAGATTAACAAAATTACAGTACCACTGTTCATGAGGGGAGGTCCCAAAAACACCAAGTTGAAAATTTGATGAAAACACTCCAAAAAATTACTGTGTTACAAGTGTGTGTTGCATAGTATCTACACATACTTGGAACTTCGTCACTTTTTCATATTTTCAGTCCAGATTTTCAACATTGCTATTTCTTCATACCTCCTCATAAATAGTACAGCTATCATTTTTCACATCCTGCCTGAAATGTGTTTTCACACCTATGGCACACTTATTGTGAAATCACCTTTTGGGATTGAGTGACAAAATGATACTGCCACTGTTGATGAAGTGGGGTCCCAAAAATCCCATGTTGAAAATGTGGAGCAAAAATACCAACAAATGCCTGGGGTGGAAGGGTTTCCAACTGTAACATCCACCCTGTAGAGACTGGTAGGTGTCGGGGGTGTGACTTTGGGTTATCAGCTGTAATACTCATGCCATTCCATCCCCACCCCCACCCTGCAGCCACTGATACGCATTGAGGTGTGTCTAGGGGACTTCAGCCCTAACGTTCACCCCATTCTCCTATGCTGCACCCATCTCAGCTTATTTCCTTATGGAATGGGGTGCACATAGGAGCTGGAGACCTCAAGGTACACTGCAACACCTGTTGGTGTCTGCAGGGTGGGGTGAGGTGGAATGGCGTGAGTGTTATGGCTGACGACCCAAAGGTACACCTTCAATGCCTGTCAGTCTCTGCAGGGTGGGGGGGTGGCGTTACTTCAATACATCACTGCCATTCCTAATATGCATCTCTTTAACTCCTGCACTACCAATGCCAATACCAGCAAGCAAACATTCGGCTTTGACAAATGCTTGTTTTAACTTGATTTCATTGAGTTTGCACATGCACAAACCATAAAATCTGCTAGAGAGCAAGATCACATGGTGAATTGGCATACATATTACATTAGAATAGATAGTTGACCCTCTGTTATTACAGTACGCCTCTAGGGGTATCTGCATGTAATAGTGTAGCACCAAGTGCATCCAGTGGAGCTACACCTTTAATTAATACAGGCTACATAATGGTAAATACCTTCTTTTTTTTATTTACAGTCTAGGCATCATTATCTTCTTGGTCTTATTGTTTTAGTAATTTACATGCTCTCACATTATAGTGCACACCATGTGAATAAATGTAACAGATATAAACCCCTAAACTTTAAAACCGAACAGGCAAAATTACTCATTTCCATGCACTACCATAGATTGGCAAAAAGGCTAGATGCCACATGCAGATAAAAAAAAAATAGTTAGAAACAAACTCTGGCCGAAGCCAGTATGGCTGCAGCCAAGATTGCAGGTGGAACACGGCAGTGTCCGCCATGTACAAGATAGCAGCTGGAGTGCAGTGCACATGTGCAACGATTCGCGTATGTGCACTGAACTCCAGTGACATGGCAGCACAATCTGCCATGTTCAAGATGGCTACTGGAGCCTAGTGCGCATGCGTGAATTGTCGTGCATGTGCAGAGAACTCCAGTGGCCATCTTGGAAACAGCGGACTGTGCCACCGGAGTTCAGTGTGCATGCGCAAGTCTTTGCACATGCGCACTGAACTCTAGCTGCAGTATTGTACACGGCAGACAGTGCCATGTTCCACTGATACCAATGGACAAAATAGTGCAATGAACACACAGTGATTGTCGTTCACCTCCACTAAAACAAGTCCATTCAGTATCCAGAAAGCTCCCTTTTATCTACTGTGCTCACAAGACTTCTGCAGGGCTATGCCCACTGCTGCTGTAAATAGGGGTGACAGGGAATTGCTAATAGTTTATGGGGAATGAACATGATAGTCTAATGGTTTTCTTTCTTTCCTCAGTCAGTATGCTTACAAATGCAATGGTACAGTACATGCCTAGCCTTCCATGTAATCTTAAAGTCAATATTTGCTAGTTCTCCCCCAAGTGCAACCCAGGTGGGAGAATACCTCTTTTGGCCCTCTTACCCTCATGTTTCTCTCAAATTTAGAATGCTGCATGCTTGACCTAGCCACATACTCCATCTCCATCTCTTCCTCCTGGCTGGGCTGCCCTTACCAACTATTATTCTCTTTACTATTACTTGCCAGCAATACTGAAAGCAACCCCGGCCCAGTGAACATCCCCATAACCTCCTCTGACAGACTCTGAGTTCACTCCCATGGACTCAAGATCACTTACATGAATATCTGCAGTCTTCCTTCCAAATTCCCTGAGTTGGAAGCATAGGTCACTCTTTACAACCCCCATATCCTTGGTCTCACTGAAACCTGGCTAAAGCCGCACTACCCCGATGCCTCATACCAACGGACAAGCTGCATTATGCTCTGCCATGACAGGCCTCATAATAAAAAGGGGGCTGAGGGGTCATTGGCTTCCTAAGAGAACCCCTCACTGCCACTATCTCCCTCTGCAACGATCCTGAGTCCCTTAGTGAGTGGCTCATCTCTAAAGTGACATTGGGTTCCACAAAGAAATTGTACTTGGGGTGCTGTTACAACCCCCCGCATGGGGGTACTGATGGCCTCCAAAATCTCCTGCCCAGTTTTGGTTCTCTCTCCCCTCCCAGAGATACCATCCTCTTGGGTGATTACAACCTTAACTGGTTAAACCCTCACGAACCACATTACGAGAGTCTCCTGAAACTGCACAATCTGGTTCAGACAATCTCAATCCCCACCAGACACAACTTCCATACTTCCTCTTCTACCCTCCTTAACTGGGTAGTAACAAACAGAGAGGACTGTGTTATCCAGGCCTGGACTCTGGCCAACTCCCAAAGCGACCACTCTCCAACTTACATTGTCTGGGCCTCCAAGATCCAACGCCCCCTCCTAAATATCTTTCCTTCTGTAATTTCTGCTGCCCGATCCTTCTCTACTCTTTGAGGATACTAGGTCCATAAATTGGTCTGGTCTCTACACCCAAACCATTGTATCTTTAGCAGTTACCGTCTTCATGAATGCCCTTCTACTAATCCAAGACTACCACTGTCCTCTCGTGAGAGGGGTGCACCCAATGGATCTCTAAGGATTTACTGTCACTCATGAAATCAAGACACCATAAGTGGGCAGCCTACAGGTGACCCCCCCACCTGGTAACCACTGCATAGAGTACAGACACAATGGCATGGTATGGGGGAGAGGCAACAACAGCGTGCTCCTAAAGAGTGACTGCACAGAGCGGTCAAGTGATAATACAAGGGCGAAACACACAGCAGGACTGCATGGATGAACACTCATGCAGAGACACCAAGCACAGCAACCTGTACAGGGCAAGAGGCAGTGGGGTGAGCACAGGCAGGAAGCCGCAGCAACACATCAGGTGGCAGACATACCAGAGCCCCAAGCCCACAGTACAGAAATGGCACATCCCAGCAAAACAGCATTACCAATGCACAGACGATGACCAGATCCCCCCCCACACACACACACACAACACAGCACACAGGACACTCACCAGAGCAGGGTGATGGACCAGCACAGGCACCTGGGGACAGGCACAGAACAAGGGGTGTGGGCGATGGTCAAAAGCCAGAAATACTTCCCAGACAGGAAGGGGCGGCAACAGACAGTGGTGGGTAGGGAAATGGACCACATAGAAATGGGGGATGGGCATGGTGGAAGCAGGACCACCATCCTGGATCAAGGATGTCCGTTAGATTAATCCAGGGCTAACAAAGCAAACCGCTAGCCATTCATAATGGTTACATTTATCGAAAGGACAAAGCTGGCCCAGAAAAAGTGTACTGGCGATGTGCCAAGGCATGCAGATATAGCTGCCTCACCTGCCTGCACACCCTAGATAACACTGATTGAAACCCTATGGGAGCATAACCATGTTCTCAATGCAGCAGACGTTGGTGTGCACTGGGTTCTGGGTCACTACGGGACAGAGCACATAGTTCAATGGACAGTGCATCACAAGAGGTTGCTGCAAGCACGTCGGGGATACCTGCAGCTGTTGCAGGTCACCTGCCAGGGGTGCAACTACTGTGAGGGACTGTGCAGTGCATGCGGCATGTAGCACGGGGGTGGCCCACCCATGACACCAGCCAAAGTCACTGGCCTGGCCATACTGCCTGAATTCACCATGATGGCAGAAGGGGGGGTTCCTGCTCTATGACAGTGGCCAAGAGCAGGACTGGCTAATGATATATGCCAGTGACCCGAGTCTGCAGAAGCTGCAGGACTGCCTAGACTGGTCTATGGATGGCACCTTCAGGGCATGCCTGACACTGGACAGTCCTTCACCATCCACACCGTACGATCTGGTGCAGTCCTGCCAGCTGTCTACGCCCTCACCTGCACCAGGAGGGCCCAGACCTACAGTCACCTACCGAGCCAGCTACATCACCACCATCTGGCACTAGCCCCTGCCACCGCGCTGCTTGATTTTGAGCATGCCAGCTGGCACGCACTGTCCAGCACCTTCCCACATGCCAACGTCAGGGGCTTTATTTTCCATGTCTCGTAGGTCATCTGGCGCAGGATCCAGCAGTGCCCAAGGTGCTGCACCAGTATTCCATGGACCCAGACCTTGCCCTGCACCTCTGGATGCTGCTGGCATTGGCATTTGGGCCACCCAGCAATGTGCCAGCAGTATTCCAGGAGATGCAAGCCTGGCAGTACATGGTGCTGAATGAGGAGCTGCTGCAGCCAGTCATGGACTACTTTGAGGACACCTGGATCAGTCACCCCAGTGCCCACTCAGGGCACCATAGGGCAATGTTTCCAATCAAGCAGTGGAACTGCCATGCTGTGACCGTCCAGGGGCTGGCCAGAACTAACAATGCGGTGGAGGGGTGGCAACAAACGTTCAACTCCAGGCTTGGTGCCTGCCAGCCCAGTATCTGGAGACTGCTGGAATGCCTCCAAGAGGAAGAGCAGCTGACAGTGGTCCACTCCAAGCAGCTGGTCTCAGCAGCAGAGGTCTCTCAGAGCCAGCATTGCTATAGGGACTTGAATGCCCATGTCGCCACTGTTGTTGCTGAGTATGCAACCCGGGAGCCACTACGACTACCTCCATGGGCTGGCACATAATTTCACCTTCCACGTTTGACCAGCCACAGCCATATGGTGGGTGTGCCTCATGCCCTGCCACCCATGGACCACCTCCTGACACTGACCTTCTCACCATGGACTATGGGCTGGCTCCTTGCCCAGCAGTCAAGTGGTGCTGACCAGTAAGGGCGCTCACTCCTACTTCCCGCTTCCCTGTAGTCTCTCTTTTGACACTCACTCCCCCTCGCACTTGCCATTGTCCATTCACTCATTCTGCGCATTCACCCTATGTGTGCATTTGCCACTGCTGTGTGCTCATCTTTCCCGCAGTCGTCCGCTGTCGGTCACTCTGTGGGAACTCGCGTATGTGGGGTCATCCACATTACATAAACCTCCCCCCACCTTATGGAATGAATACAGGCAACTCAGAAACCAGTGCAAGCACATGGCAAAATCACTAAAATGGAATTACTACATTAAACATCAGAAGGAGAGCCTTGGCAATCCTAGGAAATTCGGGGGTTCCATGAGCTCCCTTCTTTACCCCCGTGCCAACAGTAAGGTTACCAAGATTAACTCCACCTCAGGCCCGCTGCCGGAGCCTGCTGAGGTAGCACAGGCTTTCAGCTTAAAATTCACTGATCTCTCCCCTCACCTCAGCAAGCTTCATGGAAACCTCACTGCCAATTTGGGTTCCTGCATGACCTCACAGTCCTCTTCCTCTTCCTCCTCCTCCTCCTCTTTTTCTACCCACCAAGCCACCACCACTCTCTCCTTTCTATTTCAAGGTCATCTCCCCTAAGGACACTGCAAAACTCCTGAGAAGCCTCCCCAGCTGGGATAACCCAGTTCTGATGGTCTCCACCCAACGTTGCTTAAGCTCATTGCCCCTGCTATCTACGGTACGGGGTCATAATGTCGCACAACATTATGCTGCACGGCAAACTCATGCTGCCAATACAATGCGATTTTGCCATGCAGCATATCTCTGTTTTCTGTGAGAGGCTCTGCCCCCCACACCCTCAATATAGATTCTCAACTCTGGGAGGATTCAAGTCAGGGAGCGCACAAAGATAAAAAAATATATAAAAGTTTCTGAGACCAGAAATCAAACCCGGTCCCATAAGCATTGCCTGGGTTCCCTGCAGCTGTGACTCAGTCCATTGAGCCACAGCAGCTGGTCAATGGAACTCACTCCCAGTAGAGGTCTTATCCTCTGCCTGGGAGAGTGAGAATGGTGCAATACCGCATACAGCAGTATACACAGTATTGCACCATTCGCTCACTGGTGTAGCGCTGTACCGGGTTAGCCAAAGTGTTGTACGCTATTAAGCGTGCAACATTATGACACTGTACAACTATCTACAAACTTCTAACTCTCATATTCAACCTGGCCCTGTCCACCTCAACTATGCCGGATTCTTGGAAATCTGCAAAGGTGGTTCCCATTCTCAAAGCTTGGGATCCGCTATTCCCTGATAATTACTTCCTATTTCAATGCTCCCTCACCTAAACAAACTCTGTCCACAATCAACTGCTGGAGTAGATTGAGAAATATAACCTCATGTGCAGCCAGCAGCATGGCGTTCATTAAAATCACTGCACCACCACAGCCTTGGCCCTCTTTACAGACCACATCCTCACCAACATGGATAGCAGGTGTGCCACTGGTGCAGTGTTTGTCAACTTGACAAAGGCTTTTGATATTGTCAATCACACCCTCCTCCACTCCAAACTGCAACAGCTCAATTGCTCCCTAGAGACTTCAAAATGGTTTAGCAGCTATCTCTTGGGACACTCCCAAGCTGTGTCCATTGGTGCTGCCATCTCCTCCTCCTTTCTGGTCATAAATGGAGTCCCCCAGGGCTTTATTCTGGGCCCCCTACTTTTTCAATTTTTGTCAATTCCTTCCCGTCCAACAGCCTTAACTGCCATTCCCTCTTATATGCTGATGATCTTGTCATATTCCATAACACCTAGTCCCCGAGATCTTGTCATATTCCATAATGCCTAGTCCCTCTCTTCCATCTCCCCTGCACTCACCTTGAATTATTGCCATGTCCGCCACTAGTTTACATCTAACCTCCTCCTGGTTAATGAGAAAAAGCAAAGACCATGCTTTTGGCTCAAAACCCTACCTCGCAAAGACCCATAAAACATGCTCCACCCTTCAGATTTCCTCCCCCGATGGCTTGGTCCTTGAGAACATCCCCACCTTCAAATACCTGGGAGTAATGCTTGACCCTGCCCTCTCTTTTGTGAACCACATCAACATACAATACTCATTTGTAGGGTAAATCCGAAAATTGGGGTGGTCTATCGGCTACGTCATTTCCTTATGCTGGAGGCTCACTTACCCTTTGTCCAAGGCAACCTACTTCCAATCGTAAATTATTATCCCCCCATCTACTCTCAAGCATCTTCTGCCCTCAGTGCTCAACTCACCTCAGTGTATAACAAAACCTGCCACTTTGCTCTTCTGGCTCCGCCGACCACCCATCACTGTGACCCCTACTGGTCACTTGACTAGCTTCCTCTACAAGGCCGCTTTGACCTTGTACTCAGAGGCATTGTGGATAATGCCATCAGACATGGGACCATGACCCCCCTCTCATCTCTTCTAAAGTTTCATACCCTTCCTCAGAGTCTAAGCATGTTGGCCGTCCCTACCCTTGAGGTACCGAAAGCCTCTTCCAACATGGGTGGGAGAGCTCTATCAGTTGCTTCTCCCCTTCTGTGGAATGGTATTTCTGGACCACTCTGTTTGACCAACACTCACCTGGTCTTTAAATCTAACTTCAAAGCCTGGCTCCTGGGGAAGGCCAGTTGTCACTATTCACCAGGTTAGCCCTCCCCCCTCCCTCGCTCTCCTAGTGGGACCTATCTTAATCCTTTTCTTGTTACAGTCACTACAGTCATCTCTTTGACTCTCCCGACCCAGACCCTTCTCCTTTCCCCCTACCTTTAGTCTCCCCTATTTTGGGCAACTTCTCCCTTTTCTTCCTCTCGCTTCCTGCTCCCCTACAGCTTGTTCTCTTGCCTCTGTATCTCTAGGGATCATGTCTTGACACTAGGAGTATGGGTGGAGGGTTCTTATTATGTTCACTGACTGTTCTTACAAGTTTTGTACTATCTACTTAGGCCTGATGACCTCTGGATTGTGTAACTGGTGTTGGCTCCTGTATTGTTGGTTTTATCGCTGTCTGTTTTAACAGTGTTGCTGTGTAATATTTGCTTGGACTGTATCCTTGTTTTGAATGTACTGCTGTGTAATCTTTGCCACTCTGTGGCCCGGGTCATGCCTGAAAATGGTCCCTTGGATCAGCGCACTTACCTGGTGATCAAAGACATAAATAAAATAAATTAATGATCATGATTTAATCAAATGGAAAGTTGCTTTTATAGTCCAGTGATCTATTAGGATGTACAGTTATTCATGCATTCCAATTAAAACTGCCTACAGATACAGATATGGGGTATTTACACTTCCACTATTCATAACTTTCACATACCTGCCTCTTCTATTGGGCATGGACCGTATAGTTTTAGAAGTCAGTTTGAACTGTATAATAATGCCAATTAGGATTCCATGGAAAATGAGTGCCTTACAGAAGTTAATTTTTATGCGTACATTTTTATCTTTATTTTATTTCCATTTGCTTGTTATGTCTGTCTCTTTTCTATGTGAGCAGATGCACTTCTTGCCCTCGCTGGAAATCGTACCTGGAGCATTGAGTCTTGTAGACAGCAGCTCTATGTTACCATTCAGCTAAAGGGAAATTCCACCTAGCTGGAAGGTTAGAGCACTATTTTGACTTTCATATGACACTCTGTTGAAGAACCTCTTGAGGCCTCTTCAACAGTTAAAATGAATGTACTCAGCACTGCTTTGAATGTTGTTCACAGCTAACACTAACTAGATGATACTGTTTTGCACAGACTACTTTTAATCATTTACAACACCAACCTCCCTTTGTCCACTTGTAGTCTTTTAAATTCACTATAAAAATCAGCAACTAGTACAAACATGGTATTGATTCCAAAGCAGAAAAAGGGGAGATATTGCTGATGGATGATCTGAATATGCCAGATGTTAACTGGAGTGCAGTTGCAGCTGCCACTTCGAAGAGTGCAGTTATTCTAGATGCCCTACAGGGGGCATGCCTTAGACAACTAGTACTGGAGCCCACTCGAGAGGGAGCAATATTAGACTTGATACTCTCAAATGGAGATGGAGAGAGGATCACAGATGTAGAGTGGGTAGCCATCTGAGGAACTACAAACTTCCAGACAGTATGGTTCACAATAAACACAGCAATAAGTCAAGCCATACAAAGACAAAAGTACTGGACTTTAGGAGGGCTGACTTTGCCAAAATGGGTGAGTGCCTAAGGAACGCACTAGCAAATGGGCAGGAAGGAGGGTGGAAGAACAATGGGAATAATAAAACTGCCATCACAGAGGTAACGAGCCTTTGTGTGAAGCAAATAAACAAAACAAGACGACGTAAGAAACCACTATGGTTCTCAAAGGAAGTGGCAGTGAAGATTCAAGAGAAAAAGAAAGCATTCAGGAAGTACAAGGAATCGCAGAAGGAGCAGGACAGAGAACTGTATCAGTTAAAGTAAAAGGAGGCTGGGAAGGCAGTCAGAACAGCAAAGGCCCAAACCGAGGAAAAGATAGCCAACTCAGTTAAGAAGGGGGATAAAACCTTTTATAGGTACATCAGGGAGCGAAGGAAGTCCAAGGGAGGGATAGTGAGGCTTAATAAAGGGAGGGAGGGTGGGCAGAGGGAGACTGTGAAAAGGCAGAGATACTAAACAAATATTTTTGCTCAGTATTTACAAAGGAAGAGGGGGAGGTACATAAAACAAACAGTAGTAACACTCTGGATACAGAAGTTGATACCGCCCATTTACAGAAGAAAGGGTTCTGAAAGAACTCTTAAAACTGAAGGAGGACAAAGCAATGGGGCCTGATGGATTCATCCCAGAATTCTAAAAGAACTAAGGGTAGAACTAGTGACACCACTGACTACCCTTTTTAACAAATCATGGGAGGATGGGGTGGTACCCGAGGACTGAAGGAGGGCAGATGTGATTCCCCTTCACAAAAGTGGGAGCAAGGCAGAAGCAGGAAACTATAGACCTGTTAGTTTAACCTCAGTGATAGGGAAAATGATGGAATCACTTATAAAGGAAAGAATTCTCGAGTATCTAGAGGCCAGAGGGGCACAGGACCCTAGGCAGCATGGATTCACAGCGGGAAGGTCATGCCAGACGAATCTGATAGATTTCTTTGACTGGGTGACCAAAGTAGTAGATCAGGGAGGGGCTGTGGACATGGCCTACCTAGACTTTAGCAAGGCATTTGACACAGTCCCACACAAAAGATTAATATACAAGTTAGCCAGCCTGGGAGTGGGTCCCAAGATGACAGCCTGGGTAAAGAATTGGCTGGAGAATAGGACACAGAGAGTAATAGTAAATGGAGTCCACTCAGAAGAAAGGAGGGTTACTAGTGGGTACCACAGAGTTCAGTATTAGGACCGTCCTCTTCAATGTCTTTATAAGCGACATTGCAGAAGGACTGGAAGGAAAGTATGTCTCTTTGCAGATGACACTAAGATCTGCAACAGAGTTGATGCACAGGTGGGGTGGAAAGGATGAGAAGGGACTTGGCAAGGTTAGAGGAATGGTCAAATGTATGGCAGCATAGATTCAATGCTAAGAAGTGCAAGGTAATGCACCTGGGAAACAAAAACCCAGGGGAAGAGTACACAATGGGGGGTGAGATACTAACAACAACAAAAATGGAAAGGGACCTGGGGGTAGTCATATCAGATGACCTAAAGATGGGCAAGCAATGTGAGAGGGCAGCAAGGAGGGCTTGGGGGATACTGGGATGCATAGGGAGAGGCATCACCAGTAGAAAACAGGAAGTTATTATCCCTCTGTACAGACAGCTGGTGAGACCCCATCTGGAGTACTGTGTGCAGTTCTGGAGACCCAAACTCCGCAAAGACATAGACAGGATGGAAGCTGTCCAGAGGAGGGCAACTAAAATGGTGCAGGGTCTGCACTGGAAGACATATGAAGAGAGACTTAAGGAGCTTAATATGTATAGCCTCGAGGAAAGGAGGAGAGGGACATGGTAGAAACTTTCAAGTACCTCAAGGGATTCAACAAAGTCCAAGAGAGTAGCATCTTTCAAAAAGAGGTGTGCAAGAACAAGAGGGCACAATTTGAAGATAGAGGGTGGCTCAGAGGTAATTTAAGGAAGTATTTTTTCACAGAGAGGGTTGTGGATGCATGGAACGGCCTTCCGGAGGAGGTTGTGGAGTCAAACTCAGTGGTGGAATTCAAGCATGCATGGGATAGTCATAAGGCAATTCTGGGGGGTGGGGGTAGGAAGAAGTAGGCTGCTGGTTAACTAGGATCTGCAGCTTATCCAGTAGGTAGGGAAA
This sequence comes from Neoceratodus forsteri, assembly GCA_016271365.2. Classification (NCBI taxonomy): domain Eukaryota; kingdom Metazoa; phylum Chordata; order Ceratodontiformes; family Ceratodontidae; genus Neoceratodus; species Neoceratodus forsteri. The sequence goes on from CM057450.1 coordinate 1,554,932,290, forward strand.
TGGGCAGACTGGGTGGGCCAAGCGGTCCTTATCTGCTGTCAAATTCTATGTTTCTATGTAATGTACTTTATTACAGTGTTAAACCAGTTCTGGCATGCATGAACATAACAACACTGGCATACCTAAAGAAAACCAAAACCCTTACGTTGACACATTGAGATTTAAAAAGAATGAATTCATAGGGTTGTAGAGGAAAGATTGTGGTTTGCATCAATGCTAAAACAGTATTTATTTAATTAATATAAATGCAGTTTGGTAACATTCAAGAAATGTAAACAAAAGCTCTCCTCTTTTGAAAAGCTCACGCTGAAGAATCCCTAAGCTGACTACCAACACACAGTGTGATGACATCAATGAGGCGAGAGCTCTAGCAGCTCTTCTCCAGTATTGTACAAAGTATGTCTATGCTACACTGACCTCTACTTATTTCATGGAGATTTTTTTTATTCAAACTTTATTAAACATTTTCACAATATAGGAGGCAGCAATTGTAACAAATACAACCTGTTTACAGTGCTTTACATAAGCGCCCCCATCCCTCCCCAGTACAGCAGTATAATACCACATTGTAACTTAAATTCTGTTACAATAGCCATATGCCAGCAGGAATAACTAACAACCAACAACACCTATATCCGTACAACCATGATTAAGGTGTTATGAGGATCCCAGATACGTTTGTAGCTTGATAACCGGTTTTGGAGAGTTTCATGGAGATTTTAATAATACGCATGACTTAACCTGTATATTATTTTTGATATAAAAGTTAAGCTATGATTTCCAATGTATGTGTATTAAAATCTGCTTGTACTCAGTGCAGTTGCTACTGAGTGCTGCAAGAGACATGCTGACGATATGACTTCATGTGAGCCAGGACCTTGGTGTCCATTACAGGCAAGTCAACCTCATATCCTTAACCTGCAGAGACCACCCCCCTCCCCTGAGGAGACCGGAGGTCGCGAGGGCCTGCTCTGAAGCCCCGAACCCAAGACACACCAGAGACCACCCCCCTCCCCTGAGGAGACCAGAGGTCGCGAGGGCCTGCTCTGAAGCCCTCCCTGCCCGCAGAAGCCCCGAACCCGAGACACACCAGGTAATTTCTGCCTTGATCCAGGCTGCTGCCACCATCGTTGGCCATCTGGCGCCTTTTCTGAAACGGCCACAAGCTCCTCTGCTCAGCGCATGAATCCCGGCCAGAGTAGCACCTCGAGTTGCTGCCCAGGCTCAAACGGAGCAGAACTGTTACTTTTGTGCCTGATTTTGAAACTTTTAAAACGAACCAGCTAAAACTATTTGCATTTGCCTGTAACTGTATTTAAAAGCTTAGAGTCACTGCAAGCCCAGGACCTGTGTTCTATCTGAAATCCCCCCCTGTGCAAATCTCACTGGGGACTGTTTGTTAATTTGTAAAGTGCATTTTCAGTTGTAACTGAATTACCCCCCTGTGAAAAACTCATTTGGGGACTGTTTAACTTCTAAGTGCACTTCCAGTGTGCAGAATTTCAGTTTGCCCTGCTAGTAATCACCTTCTTTTTTGAATCACAATAGTACCTGATAGCCCACAGCCCATTTGAACAAGCTAAAACTATTTGCATTTGCCTGTAACTGTATTTAAAAACTGAGAGTCACTGCACACGAGACACACCAGGTAATTTCTACCTTGATCTTTTTTTTTTGTAACACCCAACTTCTCCATTAGCTTCTTATATTGTTTTGCCACTAGAGGGAGCCTAATTAAGTTTGAACAATTTGCTCCCAATACCTCACTTGTCACATTTTACTGCTCTCTAGTAGCTGTTTTCACTTGGTGATCACCCCCTCATCATTCCCTCATCACCCCCCCCCTCCAATCGTCGAAAGCTATCCCGCCATTGTGCACTCCCCAGATCAGCCCTCCTCCTCCTGCTCCTGTCAGGCAATGTCCACCCCAATCCCGGGCCTGGCAGCACTGGTCCTCCCCCTGAAATCTCCTGGGCTGCGCATTGCTTCTATGAACATCTGTAGCCTCCTGAAAAACTGGACTCTCTACACTGCTGGGTGGCCTTCATAAACCTGATGTTGTTGCCCTGGTTGAAACCTGGCTGTCTCCTCCACTCCTAACTCTCATGTCTCTCTCCCGGCTACACTCTCCACCAGTTGGACCGTGACGGCAGGAAAGGTGGGGCTGTGGCTTCATTTGAAGGATTCTCTCATGGGCTACCACTCCCCCCGCCTGACCTCGACCATAAGGCCCAGGCACTTACTCTAAAGCTGTCCCCTGACCCAGCTAGAGGCCCATTATTCCTAACCGCAGCCTACATACCCCCCAAGAACCAATCCCAGGCCCTGGGCCCACTAATTGACTACCTCACCTCCCTACCCAACTCGTCGGACCAAATCTTGGTGGGCGACTTGAATATAAACTGGCTCTGCCCCTCGTCCTCCTCCCACCGTGAGGCTTTCGATTCAATTGACCTAACTCAACTGGTCACACAGCCTACTAGAAAAAACCCTGGGGGACAAGCACCCTCCTGGATGTGGTCCTCACCAACAGGCCAATCCGCATCCACAACATCCAAATCCTCCCTGACTGCCTCAGTGACCACTCCCCTGTGCTTTTCAACTGGGAAACCCCTCGGCCCTCATCCCCGGTCAAAACCACCTCTCGAAGGTGGCTTAGGCCTGGGGGACTCATAGGCCTTAAGCGCTTCCTTGCCCACACTGATTGGTCCCCTCTGACGAGGGCAACCAACATTGACTTGGCCCTGGCCTTCTTTGTAAGCACTTTCAACTTTGCCTGTGATATCTTTGCTCCCATAACTGCTAGGAGGTCCAAAGTGAAACATGCCCCTGGATCACCCCTCTGCCCTACTGTGGCAACTTGCAAGTAACAATCTTTGGCACCTTGCTGTTGCTACTGGCCATTCAGCTGACAGGCAGTCCTATGCTGCCGCCCACAACCAGTGCACCTGGGCCATCCGCAAAGCAAAGGCGGAATACTACCAAGCCTCTCTTACCTCCTCCTGGGGGAACCCCAGGTGCTTCTGGGACAACATCAAGCAACTGAATGGTCACTCCCAGTCCCCCTCTCCTTCTCTTCTCAACATCAATGGTACCGTCTCCTCTGACCCTGCCCTCATTGCCACCCACCTCAATAACTCCTTTACCGACCTTAGCTCAGTACTTCCTGGTAACTTTTTCAGTCCACCTCCTCCATCTGTACCACCACCCATTGCCCGCCCCTCTTTCCACCTGCATCGTGTCACCATGCAAGAAGCTAGGCCTTACTTGCTAAAAGCCCTAAAAGGTAACACCATCGGTAATGACTCACTTGATCCCTGCCTTTTACGTCTGGTTCTGGATCAGGTCCTCTCACCTATTATGTGCATTTTCAACAAATCACTCCGTCTCGGACAATTCCCCTCTGCCTGGAAGATTGCCACAGTTACCCCTGTCCATAAAGGTGGTGACAGGACTCTTCCGGGTAATTACCGACCCATCTCAATCCTCTCCCCCCTCTCTAAGGCGTTAGAGAAAATTGTGTCCCAAGTCTCTGACCACTGTAAGGTTAATGTTCTCTGCCCTGAACAACACGGGTTCAGAGCAGGTCATAGTACCAACACAGCACTCCTGGAATTTTCCAACTTCCTCCATGCCTCCTTGGACTCTGGTGCCCTGGCTGGTGCTATGTTCATTGACCTGCCCTAAAGCATTCCCGATGCCCGTTGCATCCTCTTTTGCTCTCACCCTCGACCTAATAGGCTTTGCCTCAGGACCTGTTCCTGGTGCACCAGCTATCTCTCCGCCCGCTCCCAATGTGTGAAAGTCAACGGTACTTGAAACATGCCCCATTCACTCTGGGGTGTCGTAGGGCTCAATTCTTGGACCTCTACTATTCTCACCTTTCTTAACTCCCCACCCAGCAGTTGTACGGTAAGATGCTTCTCTATGCTGATGATGCTGTTCTCGTTGCCTCCCACAATGACCCCATGCTGCTACAGAACTCCCTCCAACTAGTCTTTGACTCTGCAGCTACCTGGTTCACTGAGCACCGACTTGTTATCAACCTTAAGAAAACAAAACGATGCTCTTCTCCCACCCCCAAAATAAGTACAGCAAGTTTCCTTAGCTGTCCACTCCACACCAATCTCGTCATTGACCAGGTGCAGTCCTATAAATATCTTGGTATAACCTTTGACCCTGCACTTTCATTCCATGGACATATATCTGCCCTAAATTCTGTTGCCAACTCACGGCTAGGCATTCTTTACCGCACAAGAAATGCCTCCTCCTGATGCCCTCCGCCTGGCTGTCACCTCCTCTGTCATGTCTCTCATTGACTATGGCCTTCCGTCTATGGCTCAGCAGATCAGACTGCCCTCAACAAGGTTGCCTCACAGTTAATAAGGCCTGCAGACTTATCACTGGTGCTCCCAGACTCACTCACACATGTGAGCTGTACACCCTGGCTACCCTACTCAACCTGGAAGAGTGACTCATGTATCAGACATGCCAGCTCACCTTTAGAGCCCTGCGTGGCCTATCCCCCATAGGCCTATCCAACTCCATTCGCCATACTGCACCGACCCTGATCACGTGCAGCTCGTCAAGAGTTACCCTAGTTTTTCTGAGAGCCAGGACCTCTCAAGGTCAGAGGGCATTCCCCTACCGTGCGCCCCACTGGTATAACTCCCTCCCTGCCAGTGTCTCAAACTCACTAACCTTAGCTTGCTTTAAGCCCAGGCTCAGAAACTTCCTGCTTAGCTCTCGCAAATGCAACTGCCGCTAGCCTAGTGTAAAAAAAATATATATATACTCTGTTTGACAATGCTCACTGAGCGGCTCCCCCCCTTTCCTACTAATTCCTCCTCCCCTATCTCCCTCCCTTCTACCCCCACCAGCTGTCCCCCGACCATAAGTTTTGCACCTTTTGTTATCTTTTGCTTCGTTGGAGATTGTATTCTATTGTAACAAAATTGTAATTGAACTGTAACTTTTTTGTTTGTAAGTACTGTGTCCCTTGTACTACTGTTCTGATGTCCTCTTTGTGACGAGGTACCTTTGTAAATGAGCCTCTGGCTCAAAGGTTTCTAAACTGATGTTTAACTAAATAAATAAATAAATAAACCTGAAATGACCCTTGGTCCATCAACATAGACTCCACCCCACACACTTTTGAAATAGGAACCATCTAAAATCATGGTGAATAAGCAAATCAAGCCCTTTAATAATGTGGACCCCCTCGGCAGCCACCTGCCCTGACTCCTGATATCTGACCGGAGTTTTCCTCTTCAATATCAGTTTTCCTGATGCAAGGTACAATAACCCTGGTAAAGTATTTGGGGAAAATAAAAAATGAATCCTTAGAACACTGCGTTCTCTCCACTTTGAAGAAATTATGCTGGTCCAGTCACTGTGGTGAACTTCAATTGTAGAAAATATTTAAAATATAAAAGATAACTGTATGCCCCAGCATATGTGCTCAAGTAAGTTCACTCATTCTCATAGTATTCAGGTTGCTCCCACTGGATAACATACAACACAAGTGGAAAATCCAAACATCCTGCTCTAGAGATAGAAACTGCTGCAAACCTGGGATCAGGACAATGGAACCCAGAAGAGGGTTCAACACCAGACCGTGCGGCGGTAGATTGATCAATCTTGTCCTCAGCATTTGGGATGAAAATCATTGCTAATAGAGATACCGACACAGCCCATTGCAGGTCAGAACCTAGAGGGTGTGAGAATGAACTGGGGAGAGACCACAAAAGAGTAGTGTGTGAAAAACTGGCCACCGCCAACCCCAGGATAGATACACTGGGGCCCCGCTCCATTCTTGCCACTGTCACCTTCCTGTTGCTCATTACAGTGGCAGCAGTGCTACTGCTGGCCTCTGACTCCCAGCCATCTGTATCTGTGGATGCTGGTGTTCAGTGCCTCCACACTTACACTGACCACCGTGGGCCTGCTACTGTTGGGGGTTGGCTGCTTTTTCCAGTTCTTAAGGGGACCAGTGGAACTGCTCTGCCAGCCAGATGATGTGGGCTACATCCCAAGAGTGTCCTGCAGTCAAGTGCAGGCCAAAAATGAGGTGAGGCAGTGCCGCAAGAGAGGAGATCTGCCTCTGGTCTATCCGAATGGCTGGTTCTGCGTCTTGTACTCTCATCAGCTACAGAGAGGGGAGGAGTTGGGTAAGTGCAACAGTCCCATTACTTACCAAAACTAGCCCTCTCATACAGTAACAGAGAGCCCAGACACCACCCCAATAATGGATTAATAAATGGCAATGATGTTGAAGTAAAAACTGCACTGTGAACCTCCAGCCTTGCCTCTCCCCCAGTGAGTAATGTTTCACATCTCCTCTCTCATTCCTCTAAAACTGCAAGGTATTAAATGCAGCTTGAAATACTTAATTGAAACCTGGCGGACAAAACAGTGCAGTGAATGCGTAGCGATTGCCGTTCACCTCCACTATTTAAAAAGTCCATTCAGTATCCAGTAAGCTCCCTTTTCCCTATTGTGCTTGCAAAACATCTGTAAGGCTACGCCCACTGCAGCCGTAAAAACAAAAAGAAAACTAGCAAGTAAGATAAACTAACTGGGTATGAGTAAGTAAGACTATAACAGCACTTGTTCATCCTGAAAATTCAAGGTGGGGGAATCCTAGGCTAAACAAAAATGGTGTAGGTTACCTTACCCAAACACACACCGTAACATTAAATAAGTAAATAAATAAAGAGTAAAACAATACACAGACTGCTGTATTTCAGAGGGTCATGATGTGTGGGGTGGGTTGGGGAGTCAAGAGTATGTGGAAAGGCACCTGGTAGCCATAGTAATCAGCTTCAGCTATGGTGAGCAGAGTGGGACAAAAGTCCCAAGGGCGAAAAAAATATAGTAATCTGTCACAGGTGGAGGAACTATTTCACATCAAAAGACATTAAAGATTTTAGTTTTTTTTTCATTTTTATCTATTTTATCTATTTTTTGAATGCATGTAAAATACAAAGAGACATTTTATAAGTGCAATAAGACACTCTGGGGTTGTGCATTGAACAGATTTTACTGCACATACAGGGGCTGAAGGCACTTGGACTGTGGCCTCGTGCCTCACTACGCCCCTGGGCATGTGGTAAAATCTGTTTAATGCACACACCATCATCTTATTGCTTACATGATGAACATGATGAACAGGTTTGCTCATATTAGATAGTGCTATACTTAGTCCCAAAAGTAAATGTCCCAGTAACAAATTGCAAAAGAGTCCACAGCAGTATAGGGGATGTGAGCATAAGGGGTCAAAATGGATGAACAATGCAACTCCTGCCCATCCATTAATAATCTTAATTATAAACAAAAGCAAAAACATAGACCCCCTTACTCACAGGCCTCAGACAGTGCTGCAATCTTCTGCTCTCCCGAGGAGAAAGTTAATAAAATATCTTGCTTCACATATCGCCTTCTGAGTTGTTGGCTGAATCTTCATCTTGAGCCTGCTCTACCTGTACCTTGTCCAGTAATTTTTGCTTATCCTTTGGGTTATAAATTATATATGTTTTCCTGTTCTACTGCACCTGCAGCTTTTCTGGGAAGATGGTGCTAAACTGAAAGTTTTTTTTGTTAAATAATGTTTTATTGTCCAATAAAACATATACATAAATTTGAACGCATAAACAGTTAAAATTAATTCATAATTCATCTTGTAAATCTCTATTAATATTCTAAAATCTTGTGCTCTAATATAAATAAGTTACCGAATCAGTTATGATATTAAGATATGAAATATATACCTAGGATACTATCTAAACACTCTAATCTTAATAGGTTAAAACAATAAATTGCCTTATGAAATAATAGTCTCTCTCAGTATAAAAGATAAAAGAAAACAAACCCAACTACTAGAATTTAGTGGTAATAAGGGTAAAAATAATTAATCAGACCCATATAAAGCAGTTAACTAAATCATGACTTTCCTCTTATCTTTGACAGAATTTGCTCCCCTTACAAGTTCAAGAAGACTATCTGGAAAATTTCTAGTTAGAAGAAGAGAATCTGAAGTAGGGGGTGAAGAAGCGACTTGAAAGAAGTATAACAAAAGAAAGCCAGAAACTGAAAATGGGAGAGGGATAGAGAGAAATAAATAAAGGGAAATATGATAAGGAAAAATAAATGATTTTCAACATATTAAGCAGAGTGTGACCCAAAGTGTTTAGCTGTTTTTGGTTATGAAATTAGAAATGACTGCCTACTCACCAACCACCAAGAGAAATGAAAAAGTAAGGCCTAGTCTCCTGCCTCTGACAGAAACTTGTGCTGAGAGGGCTCTCCCTTCCTCATGATGGTGGGTTGGTTCAGTGACCAGGTACTCCTCCTCAATCATCTGGGCCCACTGAGAGGCTAAGGCCACTCAGTTTCTAGCAGATTTACAGCATTCACTTCCATTTCTGGTTTAGGGTTCAGCATCAACTGGCCCAGCTAAGTCTGTTCATTGTGAATCAGATTCTGTTTTGCCATTGAAATGAGGCTCCTCTGTCCCTCAATCTGTGGATTACCATCTAATTTACTAACACAGGGTGCATATGTGCAATGGAGTTAGTGGAAACTGCACTATGGGTACAGGCCATTATCTGCTGGGAGTTTCCAGAGCTACCCCATCAAGCTTCACCTGCTCCTTTTTTTATATTTCACGGACAATGATACAACAGATGTCCCTTTTTTTTTTTTTTGCAGATATAGCACCTGCAATCCCCAGACTCCTTACTTTTGAAACCATTCAGCTTCCTTTATTGTTCTCTTAAAACCACCTGATGCTCCCCACCTTTATTTTTGCTCTGAAAGTATGCCTGGCTGGATACAAACTGATCAGACCTCTCAGCTGCCTCCTTCATGGAGCTCAGAATCTTTTCCAGTACCCATATTCTCAACTTGTCTGGTACAATCTTTAAGAACGTTTCCATGAAGAACAAATCTTTCATCTGTTCCACAGAGCTACTATTTGTACCCTCTAACCATTGCTCTAATGGATTGTCTAGTTGTACACACATTTCAGAATGGCTGTCTCCCAGTATCTGCATTAAACCTCTACATTTTTGTCCGTATGCCTTGGAAGTCAGTTCAAAATATTTTAACAAGGCATATTTCACTCTGTCATAGTCCACAAGCCCTCTTTGTCCATCCTGCCAAAGTCTTTTAAGGCCCTGCACAAGTTGAGTAACAAAAGGTGAGTTGCCCAAGAAGCCCTGTCTAATTCAACTTGCCCGCAAATTCTCAAATGATTTTAAAAACAAATCAAAATCATCCCCCTCCTGATACTTAGGAAAATGTTGGAATACATTTTGGCTTCTTGGGTCGAACCCTTGATGCCAGTACTTATGGACTGTGGTGGTGCTGTCTGGCACAGAATTTCCACATCCCTCTCATGTACATGCTTTTGCTCCTTTCTCAGCTTGATCTCATGCTGGCACTACCTTTCATGCCCTCTTACTCTTTCTTTTGCTCCTGTCTCATGTGGATTTCACACTGGCACTGCCTTTCTTTCTCCTCTCTTTTTGTATCATTCTTCTACCTTCACCTTATAGAGGATAATGTATTGGCATCGGTGAACAACAACACTGTGTTCACTATGAGTGGTTGTCATGACAACCTAGTAAACCTCAAGAGCAAAGCTTGAGAGGTTTACTGTTGTTATGATAACCATGAGAAGTGTACACAGCGTTGTATGTTTGCCGATGCCAATACATTGTCTTTTATAGTGTATGGGCATCTGTAAAAATCACTGGAAACCACATTCAATATAATTGCAGACCAAGCAGTAAAGAAAAAAAGAAAAAACAGGTGCTCACACAACATCATGAACCATCCCTCTTACTTGACCTGATAACAAAGAAGTTCAGAAGCAGATCTATCAGGAAAACGTTTTTTACTATAGAAACCACAGAGGAACGTGCTACATAGATTACATGGATAAACTGAAAATGTTTAAAAAGTAGATAACATCAAAAAGTCGGCGGTGTATATCATTGGGTGTCAAATACATCTTGATGACTAGCAGGAAGTATGACGAGTTGTTTCAATGTTTATCAGCATGGACTCTCAGCTCTTCAGCATCATGGGAAAGGGACCAGCATGAAAAAAGGTACAGGAAAAAAACAGAACAAAGGTAAAATTACTTAAAATCTGTTATGTCACAGAATCAGGATGGTGGAGAGGAAGTGAGGGGGTGGAACAACATCAGCCAGGTAGTTAGTAAATATTTTTAGATCTGCCTCTGTTTTTTTCATCATCTGTTGATTTTGCTTTTCCCCTGCAAATGCCTTGCAATTGCTAGCATCTGGTTTAGAAAACAATGCTGCCGACATTGTGATCACTCTTTTTTTTTTTATCCCAACTGTCGAAACTGTTTGAAGTGATCACAAAAAAAAAAAGAGCGATTGCCATGGATGCCAGGGCAACCGTCTGGGGCATTCCAAGTTGTTGTACTATCAATGTGACATACCTAAAAGGGTACAACAACTATTTGATGTCATGTCGCTTGCACAACAGCAATGGGAAGTGATTGAATTCCATGAACAGTAACACTCTACCATACACTATAACTATGTTGAGCTCCAGCTGCATCATTTGTATCTGTTCTGCTTGCACAGTTGCCCCAGTTATAAACTCTGACTCATTTGCATTCTCCCTAGCTGCCATCTCACAACTTTGGCTAGCTGTGACCACTTTTGCACCATTTTGCTGGTCACTTTTCTCATGGAGATCTATGAAATCTGCCCGTGGCTGACCTTCCTCAAAGACAAGCTCTCACTTTTGGCACAGGTCCTCAAGGTGTGCCAGCTTCAGTTTTTCATATGGCCCAGACGCAGTGTCTTATAACTATCTGTTATTACTTATAACAAAATAAGAATGGAAGTATGTACAGTCTTTCCTTTGTATATCCTGTTCTATGACTGGACAGATAACCTTTTTATTGACAATCAATTTCAGATCCCAACCGCTGCCAACCAGTTTGTCACAGACTGGTTCTCCCCAAGAACTAAGTCTGCACTGCTACTAGTTTCACAACCCTTCAGATACCTGAAAAGGATTATCTTGGTATGCCACCACCACCACTCAGTGTGACTCTCACTCAGAGTATCTCTATGTCTGAATCCCACTAGCACCACTGCTCTTACAGTACAGTACTTTAGTTAAGCTAACTTTGTAGTCTGTCTCTTCTGAAATGGATCACAGACTTGCTAATTTACTCATGGTTATCTATACCTGAAATGATTCAATCATGGAAAGCACTACGTACATAAAATTAATATTTAATACTCCATAATATTTACATACATTACTGAATAATACTAAAGATTATGGGTAATACAGTATTTCTACAGTGATAAAGATAAACACATTTGAAAAGATAGAGGCCACACAGAAAAAAACCTAACTCAAAGCTATATAAATTCTAAATAGAGTAGAAGATGCTTACTCTCAATGGGTAATTGATGAGTTATGGCAGATTTGAACCTGTGATGTTACTTATTCAAAATCCCAAACACAACTGATTTCTCATTGCAAGCATACAATAAAAATACCTTTGACTGGGCAGCCCACTATCCCCGCATCATTGGACCAGCCTCTCTGACGTTGTACCTTGTCTCTGCCTTTGATCTTTGGGGAACACCTTTTTCCCCAGACTGGTCCAAACTGGATTTGTTATTTAGATCTTCATCCTTTTCTTATAATTACTATTTGCCCAACTAGAAATATCTGGCCTTATCTAGGCCACTGATCACATTCAAAACATGCCTTTTTATGTAAGGGACTCAATCCTTTGAAGTTTAACCAAAACAAAAGCCTTTTAGATCAAAAGACTTCAGCTACTCACACCCATGTGTTCTCCCAGGGGCAGCAGATCTGAAAGAAACTGTAATTTCATTTTCCACATGACTTAAATTTTTTTTGCAAAGAAAATAGTAAAATCTAAATAAAAACCTTTCCCGGGTGATACATTTGTTACAGGATAAAATCCCAATACTGATACTACAGTGCATCATCAAGAGAGTCCTGCACTCCTGGGGTGCTGTCTTTTGGATGAGACGTTAAACTGTGGTCCTGTTTGCCTGTCCTGGTGGTTGTTTAGCTGGACATTAAAGATCCCGTGGTACCTTATAAAAAAAGCAGGGGAATTTCCCCAGTGTCCTGCCATGTTTCCACCTATTCACTAAAAATACCAGCAACAGCTTACTCTGATTCAATAAGGCAGTTTGCTTCTGTATCCAGATCCCCTGGATGAGGCTGAAACTAGGCAGAACTGCATAACCCTCCTTTCCTTGTCAACCAAAAAAAAATAAAAAATAGAATAAATAAACTCTGCTTGCACCATTGTAAATACAACAAACAGTATAATTTCTGAGGCATGCACTATTCATCTTTTGCTTACACAGTATACTTAGTTTGATAAGCAATAGTGTCCTCTGGTGGACTCTCAAAGCATCACATACACATACAGTAGGCAGCATGTAATAACATCACAGTAAGACCCATCCTAAACAAGGATTTACCTTTAGGCTCCCTGCCTGAGAGCTGCTGCCTGGACTCCCTGCTGACCCTGGAGCTAATGAACAAACACTTTGCTCCCAGTCTGTATGGTCTGTAGCTGAGGGAGCAGGCTGCAAACAGAGGCTCCTTTGATCTTTGTGTCTAGCAGCACACAGCATCACTGCTGTGGCCAGAGCTGCATAGATAGCTGGCGAGGGACTTGACAGCTGGAAGCCATTCTAATGGATTGAATTAAAACAAACGCCACCAAATAAGCAGACTTCACTCCCTGCTGTGGATCCAGCAGGGAGCACACAGACAGAAACATGTGATGGGAGCAGAGTGTAGGACCTGCTCAAAGATGCTCTGGTTGTTGGCTGCCCCTCAACAGACAGCAGAGGGTCCTGGAACACTAAAATGAGGAGCCAGCTAACTTGATTACATGCTCAGTGGCACACCAGGGTTGCAGTGGCCTGATGAAGGGAGTGTGCTGTTTAAAAATAAAGGAAAAGTCCACCATAGAACGTGGGCACTACCACTGTTGTTTAACATCTGATCCATGGGCTTGTGGGTAGGCCAGAGGTTACCAGTGAGTCAGTGCTGAGGGAGTCAGTTAGAGGGCTCACAGGGGCTCAGGGCATACCTCCCTTCATCCCAGCCAATCAGCCGAGTTCCCTGTAGAGAGAGGGGCAATGGACAGACAAATGTATTACGGATATGTCATTAAAATGGACCTAAAGAGAGAGCTCTTTTTACTCCTTGAGCCTGCATTTACTAGTAGACACTAAAGACTGAAAAGTAGGTTGTCTGCTGAATACTCGGAAGCTCAGCCTGCCATTTCAGATTTGCCAAAATCTAGAGGAGAAGAAGGATGTGCTTTCTGCTGATTTGCCATTTGGCTTAGGTTTAGCCGGAAAATCCGTGCCAAATCAGATTTAGAACTTAAACTAAGGTGCCTGCCCATGATTAGAGGCACAGGAAAATTGTGGAAAACTCTGGACAAAACTGCATGGGTTTTTGCAGTTAATTGCGGGAAAATTGTGGGATTGCTGGACCTCAACATGATGTTTGTGCTGTTTTCTGTTGAATTTATTTTAGTATAACACCAAAAACATTAGACCGTATAACTACAACATTTATTTAACAGTATCTCTGAAGTATGCAATATTGCAGAATCAAATATCTCAGGTTTCTATAAAAAATGGTTCCACGCTGTCACAGAAGAAATGTACAAAAACTGTGCGTGGGTCAAAATGCATGCAAGCACACATATTTCCTCATTTTCTAGCTAAACATACACTTCCTCTATAAAACAGCTTCAACATTTTTTATGAGGTAGTTCATTAACAATTTATGGACTGCAATAGCAAACTATACACACATTTCAGAATTAAGATGCTGTGCTCCTATCTATAAAATCTGTTGCATTGTACAAAATACCACTGCATTCTACACTGTATCTGCTTATTGTACTTCAGCATTTAACATACTAACATACTATTTGCCAGCAGATTAGGCCTTACGGTCTATCGAGTCTGCTCGAACTTTAGATCCTTAGTTGGGTGCCGAGACCCTCCCATCCCTTGTGCTTCAGAAACCCGTATCATCCATCCCCACCCCACTGGGACAGGACATCATCTGATACATCCACTTTCTGTGTCTGTCCCATCCTCTCTTGAAGCCCTCCACTGTGGATCTCTGAACTAGCTCACCAGGCAGTGCATTCCAAGGGTCCACCACCCTCTCAGTGAAAAACCTCCTCCTCTTTTCCCCCCTTACCCTTCCACCTTCCAACTTCAAACCATGCCCTCTGGTGATACCTCCCTGCTTTAGTCTAAAGATCCCCTCCATGTTTACCCTATTTATTCCTTGAGGTACTTGAAGACCTCAATCATGTCCCCTGTCTCTCCTCTCCTCCAGTGAAAACAGGCAGAGCTCCTTAAGTCTGTCCTCATCGTCAAATCCCTAGCCCTCGTATCATCTTTGTTGCCCTCCTCTGTACCCTCTCTAGGAGCTGTGTCCCTCTTCAAGTGTGGTCTCCAGTACTGTACACAGTACTCAAGGTGTGTCTAACCAGTCCATTGTACAGCGGCAGAATCACTTCCTTGCTCCTAGAGGTGATCCCCCTTACGATGCATCCCAACATCCTGTTTGCCTTGCTAGCCGCTCTCCTGCAGTGCTCAGAGTTATTCATACATGCATCCACCATGACCCCTAGGTCTTTTTCCCCTATTGAGGCCTCCAGCACCTCCCCTCCCAGGGTGTACCTGTGTTTAGGGTTTTCCGACCAAGATGCAACACCTTGCACTTGGTGATATTGAAATTTAATTTCCATGTGTGAGCCCAGCTTTCCAGGGTGTCCAGGTCCCTTGCAGGGCCAACCTCCCCTCTTCTGCCTCAACTACTGCTCCCATCTTGGAGTCATCCATGAAGAGACTCATTTCACACCCTATACCCTCCCTGATGTCCGATATGTATGCATTAAACAGGATCAGACCCAGGACCGAACCCTGCGGTACCCCACTACCAACCTCTCTAGGGTTCGAGAGCTCCCCACAGACCACTACTCTCTGGGTGCGTCCAGCTAGCCAGTTTTCAATCCATCTGACCATCAAAGGGCCTACTCCTAACCCCATCAGTTTCTCCACCAGACCATTGTGGGGGACAGAGTCAAACGCCTTGCTGAAGTCCAAGAATAATACATCCACAGGCTTACCCCTGTCCAGTTCTGATGTTACCCATTCATAGAACTCCACAAGGTTGGTTTGACATGATCTACTTGGCACAAACCCATGTTGCCGACTATCCAGACCTCCCACCTCCTCCAAGTACACCCCCAATCGTTCCTTTAGTATACTCATTATTTACTTCTGTTAAAGTCTGTCAGTTGTCCTTCGGCAGGTTAGAGTATGCAGAAAATGGTCATTCCAGATCAGCTGTGCTCAGCGGAAGACAGAGGAATCATTTGCCAACTGCAGCAAGTTGTGGCAGCACAACCTGCTGTGCTCCCCACCATTCTGAAAGCCTGAAGTCTGATGGAATGTCTAAGTAACAACCATATAGGAATGCCATTCAAAGTTTGGAACATTGAGAAGCACAGGGAGCAGATCGGTCCACACTGCTGGTAGCTGCTGTGGACTGAATATTCTGGCAGCTGCAAAAATGTTCAAGAAGGGATGGCTTCTTGAAATCTTTGCCATCTTTTCACCAGTCCTATAGGATTAAAGTCTGAAAAAAGTATAACACAGGCCTCTGGTTCCTGGATAAGGCTTTGGATAACATTTCCACAGTTTGGAGTTCTGATCTTTCTTCAAGGGGGCAACACCAGTAGGACAGAAGCCACCAGGTGCCAGAACCCCACAGAAAAGTTCTAGCTAGCAGTCTATCAAAGGGGACCATCCCCGCTGACATCAGCATGCTGACATCAGCCTATCTTATAAAGGGAGTGGTTCCCCAGACCTACCCCAGTTCTTTCCCACCATCATCCTGCGCATGTTGAACCTTTACGGCCACCTGCTTCAGCTAACTGCCATTTTTGTGTCTTCTACCTGTGCTTTTTTTTTCTTTTTCAGTACCTTGTACATCAAACTTTTGGTATTTTTTTCTACCAAGTTTGTGTCTTCTTCTCCAGCCTCATCTTCTGACCGGCCGATGAAGTGTGACTGCGGCAAGCAGATACCCGACAAAGATGGTCACTGTTCCTGCCTGCTCTGCTTAGGCCCCAGCCACAACACTGAGGCCTGCCAGCACTGCCAGGACTTCAACCATGACACACAGAGATGCCACTTGAAGACCCTAGAAAGCTACTTGCTAAAGCAAAGTTTGGCCACAATGGAGAAGGAGCTTCAGGCCAAGTGTTCTTCTACTTCCCTGGCTCAGTCTTCCAGGGCATTTTCTTGCTCTTCCCAGAAGAAGAAGAAGTCGAGTGTAAAGCATAAGCACCAGAACAAACATCAGAACCACCCCCTGGTCAGCCTCTCGCTCGCGGTAACCACACTGACTGGCCACCACCTCTGGTTCTTCCTCCAATGGGTGATCATCTCCTCCTTCTTCGTCAGCCCTCACTCCATCCAGCCTGCCAGTAGTGCAGCCACCCGGCCTCATCTCCATTTTAGGTGGCAGCTCTTTGGGGCAGCAGACTTTGTCCCTTGCCCCTCAGCCCCTGACACTCAGGCTCTTAGCTCCCACAGGTCCTCAGCCAGGTGGCTTAGCTGGGGTTGGAACCTCTGGAAGTGGTTCTTTGCCCATCACCCCCCCCCATGGCCAAGGCATTGCCTTCTTGGCCCCGACTTTGGGACTGGTGCAAGCTCTTTCAGGCATTGTCCAGAGCAAGCGCTCACCTCTTCATCCACACAGGTGACACCTCTGCCCTCACCTTAGGAGACTTTGTCCCCACAGGTGCCACCCTTACCTCTGGGGTCAGCATTGGTTCCTTTTCTAGACTGGCACCAGCCTTTGCCCCTTAGACTGGCACTGGCCCTGCCAATGCCTCAACCGATTCCTCAGTCATCACCTCAGCCTCAACCTGCATCACAGTCAATGCCAGCTAGTCTTCCTCTGGACTCACAGCTGGTGCCAGGTGGACCTATGCCAGGGTACCCTTTGCCAGCTCCTCCACTGACATATCTGTACCCTCCACCTCAGTATTCTTATCCTCTTTATAATTCACCCCTGCCAGTGGATTATAACGCCCTGTTTAATGTCTGGTGGTCCTTCATGCAAAATAAAGACACACCTAGAGGGCCTTCTCTCTCCCTTGCCTTTTCCGGGACCCCCCTCCCCAGGACACAGACCAGGCAGGAACCAGTGACTCTCATACCACAGGGGCTTCGGGGAGCGCTCTGGCGGGTGCTCCAGCCAGCATGTGAATAACTGGCACCCTCAGACTCCAGTCCCTGACAGTGATCAGTCAGAAAATGACTCCTCTTCTTCATGTTCAGAATCATCAGAGGGCTCCGGGGGCTCCTCTGAGGAGCAGGACCAGGCCAAGGAGGCCCCTAAGTCCCTTCTTGATGACCCCTCTTTTCTTGATGTAATGCATCATGTTTAATCCCTCATGGGATGGGAAACAAAGGAGCTTGGCCCAGAGTGCCACGGCCTGGCCATATAATGCCATAAAAAGGAGACCCTCCTTTTGGTTGTACCTCCTTTTTTGACTTCTATGAGGATGTTACTAAGTCAGCGTGGAACCACCCTTCTTCCACCACAGCTTTACCCAAGAAGGCGGATCACCTTTATCATGCACCAGTGGGGAAGCCCTTCCTTGGGGATCACCCCAAGGCAGACTCCTTGGTCATGAATGCAGCCCATGACCACACAAAGAGGCCCAAACATCTTAGTACCCACCCCCCTGACAAGCAGTCTCGGCAGTTAGACCAGCTGGGTAAGTACATGGTATGCCTCGGCCACCTTAGCTATATGGGCGCTAAACTATTTGGCTCATATGATACAGTACCAGAATGCCCTCTGTGATAAAGTGAGGGATCTGGTTCAAACTCTCCCTGAGGACTCTACCAAAACACAGTTGGCTCAGCTCCTGAAACCAGGGTCAGATGTGGGTAACCTTGTCTTATAGGTGGCATATGACACTGTTGATGCTTGAATCTTGGGGTGGTGGCAGGCATCTGCCTTCACTGCCATTCATGGGTGAGGGTGTCTGGCTTTGCACCTGATGTTCAAGCCAGCATTTTGGATGCCCCCTTCAGGGGTTCTGTCCTGTTTGG
The DNA here is from genome assembly GCA_016271365.2 of Neoceratodus forsteri. Taxonomy (NCBI): domain Eukaryota; kingdom Metazoa; phylum Chordata; order Ceratodontiformes; family Ceratodontidae; genus Neoceratodus; species Neoceratodus forsteri. Next base: position 1,554,950,517 of record CM057450.1, read on the forward strand.
GGGAGATGCCCATGAGATTATCTCCCACCACCAGGAATTGGGCAAATCCCTTAGATTGATGTATTCCCTCTACTGATCGCAGCCTAGGACATCCCAGCATCAGTCCTTTCATTGGCCCTCTCACCAGCCTGCTAAGGGCCAGCAGGCAAAAGGCCCCTTCAACCACAAGGCTCACGCCCCACTAGCTAGAGTGGCTGCTCCTAAGGCCCCAAGAACCCCCACAGCTGCCCTGCCCACCCCTGGTCTGTGGCCTGACTCTTTACCCAGCACTCCTCCTCCAGCAGAGACTTTAGAGGAGGAGGTCGGAGGTCAGTTCTCCCTTTACCTCAGTGAGTGGCAAGCAGTGAACTCAGATCAATGGGTGTTATAGCTTATCGAGTGTGGTCAAACCCTATAATTTCTGGAACTCTTCCCCTCAAAAAAACCCTTCCTTGCTCTCTCACTACCCTGCGGACCACATCTTCCTCATCCAAGAAGAGGTTCAGGCTCTCCTGCATAAAAAAGCAATAGAGCCCATCCCTCCACCTCAAAGAGGAAGGGGGTTCTACTCCCACTTCTTCCTCATCTCCAAGAAAACAGGGGATCTGAGGCTAATTCTGGACCTCAGCTACCTGAATCTGTACATAGAGTACAAGCACTTCAGGAAGTTCATTCTCTAGGGTTTGCTACCCCTTCTTCACCAGGGAGATTGGCTCTGCTCCCTGGACATGCAGGATGCCTATCTTCATATCCAGGTTTTGGTATTGTGGCAATTACCGACACATGGTACAATGGGAATCATGAATGGGATGTAGCTATTCCTGGTTATACTTTACTCAGGATGGACAGGGAGGAAAAAAGGAGTGGGTGGTGGCTTGTCACATCAAAGAGGGGATAAAGGCAACAGAGGGGCAAGGAATGCAGGGGGAAGCAGAGGCCCTGTGTCACCCTGGAGACAGGCAATGGCATAGATATCTGCACTGGAGTGATCTACATACCCCCAGCACAAGGGGAGAAACTGGACAATGAGCTACTGGAGGCCATACATAAAATGGTTGCAAAGGGAGAGGATGGTGGTAGGTGACTTTAACCTGCTAGATATTGATTGGAACATCTCAACAGTGGCTACAGTCAGAAGCAGGGACAACCTTAACTCCCTGCAAGGAGCAGGTCTCAAACAGCTAGTGCTTGAGCCAACCCAGGAAGGAGCAATTTTGGACCTGGTACTAGTGTAACAAACAGGGACAGAATTATGAATGTCAGGGTGGGAGAGCACCTGGGGACCAGTGACCATCACATGGCGTGGTTTGAGATGAGTACAGAGACAAGGTCAAGCCACACAAAAGTGAAGGTCCTGGACTTCAGGAGGGCAGACTTTGCCAGGATGGGAATATGTGTCAGGGAAGCCCTGGCAGAGGGAAAGAAATATGAGGGAGTTGAGGATCAGTGGACCCACCTAAAAGGAGCCATAGTGGAGGCAACAAACTTTTGTATTTGGCAAATACACAAAGGCAGGAGAAAAAGAAAGCAACTGTGGTTCTCAAGGGAGGTGACAGAGAAAGTAAGGGAAAAAAGGATGGCTTTCAGGAAATATGAGAAGCAAAACCAGACCACTCAACTCCACTGAAGCAGTTGCCAACAGAAAAACAACAAAAGTACTTACTCAGTAGGAGTTGGCATGCTGCAGCAACCCATACAGATGCAAAGAATCAAGTCCAGATCTCCAAGTTCACTAAAAACATCCAGGCTTTATTAATCCAAGTGTGTAAAAACAGCTAATGTCCAAGTACAACAAACAAACGGCCATAGAGTCAAGCCGTGCAAAAGCCAGAGTGTTGGACTTTAGGAGGGCTGACTTTGGGAAAATGAGAGAGTCCCTCAGAAAAGCACTAGCAAATGGGCAAGAAGGAGGGGTAGAGGAAAAATGGGGAATAATCAAAACAGCCATCACAGAGGCAACAAGCCTTTGTGTGAAGCGAATCAACAAAACCAAACAAAGGGAAAAAACACTACGGTTCTTAAAAGAGGTGGAAGGGAAGGTTAAGGAGAAAAGGATAGCATTCAGGAAATATAAGGAAACACAGAAGAAGCAGGACAGAGAACTTTATCAGTTAAAGCAGAAAGAGGCAGGGAAGGCAGTCAGAATAGCAAAGGAACAAACTGAGGAAAAGATATCCAACTCTGTTAAGAAGGGGGATAAAACCTTTTATAGTTACATTAGGGAGTGAAGAAAGACCAAGGGAGGGATACAGAGACTTAATAAAGGGGAGAAAATGTGGGCAGAGGGTGACAGTGAAAAAGCAGGGATACTGAATGAATATTTCTGCTCAGTATTCACAACAGAAGAGGAGGGGGAGGTACCTAAACCAAACAAGAGAAACACTCTGGATAGGGGGGTTGATACCAGTCCATTCACAGAAGAAAGGGTTTTGAAAGAACTCTTGAAACTGAGGGTGGACAAAGCAATGGGGCCTGATGGGATTCACCCCAGAATTCTAAAAGAACTAAGGGTAGAACTAGCAACACCACTGACTACTCTCTTTAACAAATCATGGGAGGATAGGGTGGTACCTAAGGACTGGAAGAGTGCGGATGTGATTCCACTGCACAAAAGTGGGAGCAGGGCAGAAGCAGGAAACTACAGACCAGTTAGTTTGACCGCAGTGGTAGGGAAAATAATGGAATCACTTCTGAAGGAAAGAATTGTTGAGGAACTAGTGGCCAGTGGGGCACAGGACCCAAGGCAGCATGGTTTCACAGCAGAATGGTCATGTCAGACGAATCTAATAGATTTCTTTGACTGGGTGATCAAAGTAGTAGACCAGGGAGGGGCTGTGGATATGGTCTACCTAAATTTTAACAAGGTATTTCACACAGTCTCACACAAAAGATTAATCTACAAGTTAGCCAGCCTTGGAGTGGGTCCCAAGGTGGTAGGCTGGATAAAAAACTGGCTGGACAACAGGATGCAAAGGGTAATAGTAAACGGAGTCCACAGTAAAGAAAGGAGGGTAACTAGAGGGGTACCACAGAGTTTGGTACTGGGACTAGTCCTCTTTAATGTCTTTATAAGTGACATTGGAGAGCTGATACACAAGGTGGGGTGAAAAGGATGAAAAGGGACTTAGCAAGGTTGGAGGAATGGTCAAATATATGGCAGCTCAGATTCAATGCAAAGAAGTGCAAGGTAATGTACCTGGGAAACAAAAACCCAGAGGATGAGTACACAATGGGAGGTGAGATAATAACAACAACAAAAATCGAAAGAGACCTAAGAGTAATTATATCAGATGACCTAAAGGTGGGCAAGCAATGTGAGAAGGCATTAAGGAGGACTGGGGGGATACTGGGATGCATAGGGGGAGGCATTAACAGTAGAAAACAAGAAGTTGTTATCCCTCTATACAGACAGTTGGTGAGACCCCATCTGGAGTACTGCGTGCAATTCTGGAGACCCCATCTCTGAAAAGACATAGATAGAGCGGAGGCTGTTCAGAGGAGGGCAACCAAAATGGTGCAGGGTCTGCACCAGAAGACATATGAAGAGAAAGACTAAAGCAGCTTAATATGTATACCTTTGAGGAAAGGAGGGAGAGGGGGGACATGATTGAAACTATCAAGTATCTCAAGGGAATTAACAAAGTACAAGAAGGTAGCATCTTTCAGAAAAAGAGATGTGCAAGAACAAGGGGGCTCAATTTGAATATAAAGGGAGATGGCTCAGAGGTAATGTTAGAAAGTATTTTTTCACATAGAGGGTTGTGGATGCATGGAACAGCATTCCTGAGGAGGTTGTGGAGTTGGTAACAGCGGGAGAATTCAAGAATGGATGGGACAGACATAAGACAATTCTAGTGGGCGGTAGGAGGAAGTAAGCTGTTGATTAACTGGAATCTGCAGCTTATCCATCAGGTAGGGAAACAGGCAGACTAGGCGGGCCAAGTGGTCCTTATCTGCCATCAAATTCTATGTTTTTATGTTTCTAAATAAACAATTGAGGGTGCCACAAGAAGATGGCTTCCCCCTTCCTAGTAACCAAGTCTCACTTAGTCAAATGTTGTTGTGCTCTCTACTGCGCTTTCTCAAGACTCTTGAGAAAGCACAGTAGAGAGCAAGAAAATGTTTGATTAAGTGAGACTAGGTTACAAGGGAGGGGGGGTCATCTTCTTGTGGTGTCCGCAACTGTTTATTTGTTGTACTTTGAAGTTATCTGTTTTTACATACTTGGATTAATAAAGCCTGGATGTTTTTATTGAACTTGGAGATCTGGACTTGATCCTTTGTATCTATATAGGTTGCTGCAGCATGCCGACTCCTACTGAGTAAGTACTTTTTTCAGGAAATATAATGAAACACAGAAGGAGGAGGACAGAGCAGCGTATCTACAGAAACAAAAGGAGGCAGGAAAAGCAGACAGGAGTGCAAAGGCACACACAGAGGAAAAGATAGCAAAGGAAGTGACAGAAGGGGACAAGTCCTTCTCTAGGTACATTAGTGAAAGAAGAAATACTGAGAGGGGATAGTAAGGCTAAACGGGGAGGAGAGAGACTGCATGGAAGGAGACCAGGAACAAGCATCAATCCTGAACATATATTTCTGTTCAGTTTTCACGGAAGAAGGCGAAGGGGAAGGACCACAGCTAATAAGAGACTCGAAGGGGAGGGGGACACAGGGCCATTCACAAAGGAGAGTGTCCTAAAGGAACTCACAAAACTAAAGGTGGACAAAGCAATGGGACCAGACTAGGTACACTCTAGGCTATTAAAGGAGTTAAGGGAGGTACTACCAGCACCACTGGCAACCCTGTTCAACAAGTCTCTGGATACAGGAGTGGTTCCAGAGGAGTGGAGGAGGGCAGATGTAGTCCCTCTCCACAAAAGTGGGAGTAGGAAGGAGGCTGGAAACTATAGACCTGTCAGCCTGACCTCGGTGATGGGAAAGTTCTGGAAATGCTGATAAAAGAAAGGATAGTGTAGCACCTTGAATCTAGCAGAGCACATGATCCGAGGCAGCACAGATTCATGTCAGAAAGGTCATGTCAGACTAATTTGATAGATTTCTTTCACTGTGTGACAAGGGAAGTAGATCGGGGGAGCGGTGGATGTGGCCTACCTGGACTTCAGCAAGAAGTTCAACAACATTCACGTCGAAAGCTGGTAAACAAGCTGGGCAGCCTAGGATTGGGACACAAGGTAGTGAACTGTGTTGCAAGTTGGTTGAGGGATAGAAAGCAGAGAGTGGTAGTAAATGGAGCTAGATCCAAGGAAAGGAGGGGAAGGGAGGGTGACCAGCGGGGTGCCACAAGGATCATTTCTTGGGCCAGTCCTGTTTAATGTCTTCATTAGTGGCATTGCAGATGGACTGGAGGGGAATGTATGCTTCTTTGCAAATGGCATAAAGATCTGCCATAGGGTGGACACGCCAGAAGGGGTGGAAAAAATGAGAAAAGATTGGGATAAACTGGAGCAATGGTCCAGAGTGTGGGAACTAACATTCAGTGTGAAGACGTGCAAAATCATGCACTTGGGACTCAGGGGAAGGATACATGATGGGTGGAGAATTGGTATCAGTCATCAAACAGGAAAGAGACCTGTGGTTATCATATCTGATGACCTTAAGGTGGACAAACAATGTGCCAAGGCAGTGGGAAAAGCCAGTGGGATGCTGGGGTGCATAGGGAGAGGTATCACCAGCAGAAGAAAGGAGGTGGAAAGGCCACTATACAAGTCTTTGGTGAGACCTCATTTGGAGTAATGTATCCACTTCTGGAGACCGCATCTCCATAAGGACATAGAGTAGAGGCAGTTCAAAGAAGGGCAATAAAAATGGTGCAGGGCCTGTACCAAAGGTCATACAAAGAGAGGCTAGAGGCACTCAATATGTATACCCTGAAGGAGTGGAAAGAGAGAGGAGACATGACAGAGACCTTCAAGTTTCTTAAGGGAATAAACAAGGTTCCGGAGGGTAGCATTTTTCAAAAAGGGAGTTACCCCAGAAGAAGACAGCATGATGTGAGATTGGTAGGGGGTAGACTAAGGGGCAACATGAGAAAATAATTCTTCACAGAAAGGGCATTGGAGGCATGGAACAGCCTCCCAGCAGAGGTGGTGGAGGCAAAGTCAGTGGGAGAGTTCAAAACTGCATGAGATAGTCATAGGGGAACTCTATCAATATCAAAGAGGAGATAAGACCGAAGATAGTGCAAGGATCGGACACTATGATTAGTAGATAGGGAAAAAAAGGGCAGACTGGATGGACCTATTGGTCCTTATCTGCCATCAAATTCTATGTTTCTATGTTTTACTGGCCCACTGCCGCTTCCTCTGTTTATGCTTCCAGGAGGACCATTTTCAGTTCCAGGCCCTCCCTTTTGTCCTTTCCTCGGCATCATGGTTTTTTTACCAAGTGCCTGGTGATTGTAGCCATGGCTCTGAGGAGACAGGACTTTTATGTGTTCCTTTACCAGGATGACTGGCTGCTGACAGTCCTGTCCAGGGATCTTCTGCTGCAGACCATGGAATGCACCTTCTGGCTTTTCCAGGCCTTGGGGATCATAGCCAATCTGCCAAAGTCTTGTTTCTCTATGTAACAGTGCCTCCAGTATATTGGGACAGTCCTGGACTCTTCCCAGGGCAGAGTCTTCCTGCCACCGGATAGAGCAGAATGCCTGAAGAAGCAGGTCTAGTTAGTCTCCTCCAGTCTCCTCCAGTCGACAGATCCTGGCCAGAACTTTTCTACACCTGTTGAGGGTGCATGGAGGCGGCTATAGCCACAGTCCCTCTGGCCCATCTGCATATGAGGGTTCCCCAGTGGACTCTCCAAGTCCAATGGGACCAGTGCACTGATGATCTGGATCAGTCAATGATGGTCTCTGACCCAGTGAAGAGGAGAAACTTGGTGTGGTGGCAGAACCCTGCCAACCTCCTGCAAGGGGTTCCCTTCTGAGCAATATCCCCTCAGCAGATCCTCACTATGGACGCCTCAGGTCTGGGCTGGGGTGCTGACTTTACCAGCTGTCAGACCCAGGGGACCTGGTCTGAGGTACAGCAGCATCTCCACATCAATGTCCTGGAGATGTGGGCAGTTCTTTGTGCTCTACAGGCCTTCCAGACACAAATTCTTCCCAGCCCACTGCTAGTGCAGATGGACATGTCCATAGTATACTACATCAACAAGTAGGGGGGCACTCATTCATACCCCCTTTGTCAGGAAGCAATGAAAGTCTGGTACCGGGCGATCAAGCATGACCTGGAACTCACAGCCATCAATGTTCAAGGCAACCAAAATGCCCTGGCCAACAGTTTAAGTTGGTCCAGGTCAAGGGATCATGAGTGGGAACTCCTGTCCTTGGTAGTCAAAGATCTCTTTGACAGGTGCGGCTGTCCAGAGGTGGACCTTTTTGCCTCCTCACTTAATGCAAAACTGTCACTTTTCTGGTCACTCGATCCAGGGCCTGGAGTTTTCTGGAGCCACACATTGCCCCTTTCCTGGAAAGGGAGGTTCCTATATGGCTTCCCTTCCTTATTGCTCCTGCAGAGGGTTCTTCTCAAGCTTCAGTCAGAGGGGGCAGAGATGATCCTCATAGCACCCTACTGGCCATGTCAGATTTGGTTCCCCCACTGCAGCAGCTGGTAGTGGAACTTACAATACCCTTGTGACTGTGTACCAGCTTGCTCTCCCAGGAACAGGGCACCCTGGTCCATCCAGACTTCAAGTCCCTGCTAGTGTTGCTCGAATAGTATCCTACAAATTTGGATACCATCAGATACTATTATTTTGGTTGGATAACGAATAGCCTCAGATGGCATAGACATCCAGGCAAGGATATAACCTCCTAGGATCCACTGTAAGTATCTGAAGTATCTGATGGATCCGACTACAGAGCCAATGGCTCCAACCATCAGATTCAACTATTTGAGGTGTGATCCGATGGATCCAACCATCGGATCCAACTATCCAAGGTGGGATCAGATGGATCCGTCCACCAGATCCAACTATCCAAGGTTGGATCTGATAGATCCAACCACCAGATCCATTTGCCAGATCCTAGGTCAGATACCAGCACTATCTGATGGAGGATAGTGGGATCCACAAAAGCACTATCCGAGCAACACTAGTCTCTGCATCTACATGCATGGCTCCTGCCGGAAAAAAAGAAACAGAAGCGTCTCTCCCTCTGGGCTGCTGTTCACCACCTGGATCCCTTCACCTGCCCGATGAATCTAATTTTGGAGTACCTGTTCTTCTTTTTGGACTCAGGCTTGGGGTACTCCTCTCTTAAGGTGCACCTTTCCACCATCTCTGTGTATCATGAACCTATTGAGGAAAAAGCTGTTGCTCAGCTGGAGGTATCTCGCACATTCTTGTGGAGGTATCCTACAGTTGAAACCTCCCATTCAGGATCCCATCCCTCCATGGTGCCTTCTTCTTCTATTGGAGAAGCTCACTCTGCCACCTTTTGAGCTGGCTGCAAGTTGCAAGCTGCTCTTACTGTTGTGCTTTTGTTTGGTTGCTGTTACTTCTGCTTGGAGGATTTCCGAGCTTCAGGCTCTGATGTGTAAAGAGCTTTATTTAGTTCTTCATAAAGACAGAGTGTCTCTGCATACTAATCCTTTTTACCTAAGCTTGTGTCTGAGATCATGCTAAACCAGTCCATCCAACTACCTGTTTATTTCCCAGAGCATTCTAATCAGAGGGAGACCTTACTCCATATTTTGGATGTCCATCAGGTGCTTCAGTACTTTATTAACCGCACCCAGTCTGTGAGGAAAACTGAACAGCTGTTCATGTTGTTTACCCCCAAGAGAGAAGGGGCACCTGTTTCAAAACAGTGTTTGTCAAAATGGTTGGCTAATTGCATTGTTCACTGCTACCATAAGTACAACAAGCCCTTGCCCGGGGTGATCAAAGGCCACTCCATCAGAGGTATGGCTACGTCTACCGCCTGTTTCAGGAATGTGTTTGCCACAGACATTTGTGTGGCTGCCACCTAGAGTTCTGTCCATATTTTAATTCAACACTACAGTTTGGACATTGTTTCTAGGTGCAGGGCCAATTTTGGACTAGCTGTCCTTCAAGGCTTTCCTTCATGAACCCTTTACTGTTGTCTTCTGCCTCCTCCCAGCTGACTTTTTGGTTAGTTCTGATACTACTTGGGACTCAGTCCTACCAGTATTGCTTGCTCCAAGAGCCCCCTAGAAGTAAAATAGTACAGTTATGTAAGAACTTACTATAACAGTAGATCTTCAAGAGGAGTTCTTACAGCAGGTGCTGCTTTCCCTCCCTCCTTCCGCCTGATGGTTTGTTCTTTGCACCTCTTCTGCTTTTCCTCAACATTGAGTTACTGCCTTGGTTCTCTTATTTGCCTCCCTTTCTAGGTCTCCAACAGGAGAACTGAGGTAGGTCTGGGGGACCACTCCCCTTTATAAGATAGGCAGATGTCAGCATGCTGATGTCGGCAGGGGTGGTCCACCATGATAGACTGTTAGCTAGAAGTTTTCCGTGGGGTCCTGGTGCCTGGTGGCTTCGGTTCTACTGGTGTTGCCTGCTGCAAGAGCTCCTCTCGAAGATTTACTGTTACAGTAAGTTCTTTTACATAACTGTACTTTCCTCTGCACCAGTTGTTGAGTAAAACTCTAAAAATAAATGAATATCCTTTGGCTTTGAATGAATGCAATGTCCATGTGGTTTGGAGTTTGACTATAGCTCTTCAGTGAAGGTGACTAGCTTTGTTGAATTTTTTTTATATTTTTTATTTTACCAATGTTGCGTGTGTCATCCATTCAGGTAATTTATTTTCATTATGCCTTTCAGTCTTTTGATGGTTGTTGCTTCAGATGTTTCACTTTCCAGAAACTTAGGGATAATAGGCATGTATTCGGCTAAACAGTCCAATGCACTGATCCCTGAGTGCCATCTTATCTGCACAGAATACACTAGCATCATTAGAACAACATTCTCCTTTGACTCAGTAAAAGTCAGAAATTTGTAGGGTCACATTGGGCTCTAACAAATCATCTCTTTTTCAAGAACAACCACATTGTTCACATCTTGCAGGGTGTCTGCAAGGATCTCCAGAACATGATTGAGCAGGTGGGCCACTCAGATTGCTTGCACATCATTCAATTTACTTCAGAGAAAACCATATGTATTGTGACTGTAATGTGCACTGTTTGAAGCAATTCCTAATTCATAGTATTTATGTCCAAAATTCTTAGAAGAGCCTGTGATACTGTCATAGGGTAGACGCACTGCAGAAACTCCACGCCACCCACATAAGCTGTTGTTCAACTTCATGCAAAGGCTGGGCAAAATTGCCAACATTCTGCATCCACAGGAGCCTGTAGCATTATCTAAGAAGTAATAAGCCACAAAAGGGTGTGCATTATAGGATTTTATTGCATACCCCAGGAGTGTAGTAAGGCACGAGGCAAAAAGGCCCAGTGTCCTTATGCCCCTGGGAATTGGGTGGGATGAGATTTGGCACCCTACCATGCATTTATAGAGATTTAATGCATGGTCAGGTGACTTCTCTTGGCCAATGAAATTTCTAGGCTTTTTTCTTGCCATCTTAAAAAAAATTAAAACATCAGCATCCTCCACTTCTTGCTTCACACTGACTTCATGCTGAGGGTGTAGATCTTGGAGATAGATGCTGTACAGTTGTGCTTGTCCTGGATGCGTTCCTCACTGCTTTGTGTATTTCACAAGGAACTCTTAGAAATCTGGATGCTTTTCCAGAGGAATATTTGCCCATGTCAGACATCAAACAAAGTCCTGAACTCCTTTTGTTCCAATGATAAAGTCATAGCTCTGGCAAAACATATTGTTAGTGCTTGCTGCTGCTAATGGCTGGTAGAACCTGGAATGCACAAAAAAGAAGATAGATACACTTAAAGTAAGAATTCATTAATGCAGTAAGTGTAAAGCATACTGCTTGCAATGCAGGCACCCTAGGTTCAGGAACTGGCCTTTGGCATTCTGAGCAGGTGGGGGTAGGAGGCTTGAGTACTGCAGAAGGTACTCTCCTTCACTGTGGTGGAGGGCATACTGGCCCCACATTGCTAGCCCCTTCTAGGTAACCACAGGTGGCATTGCTAGTGGCAGAGCAGCTGGGGAGAGGTGGTGCCTGCTGGCGACCGGTGACTGACTGTGGAGTCAGACTGGCAAGGTACACACAAGATGTTGCAAGCAAGGGGCAAGCGGGGATGGCCTCACCCCATTCACCAATATAGCAGAATCAAACATATCTAGAGTAAAGGGAAAAAATGGGTCAGGGATAAATGCTGGAAGATGCTGTGCACGAAGGCAAGGAGTCTTGGTAGCAAAATAGCATAATGTTAGACGATGGTCACAGAAGGCACCATTGACCTGGTGGCTGTCACAGAGATGTGAGAGACCTCAATCCGCCACAAGAGTACTCACTGTTCAGGAAGGACAGTGCAAAGGGCTGGGGTAGGGAAGTAGTCCTGTATGTAAAAGAGGGAATAGAGGCAGCTGAAATAGAAAGCACAGGGCAGTCAGGTAAACTAGAACCCCTCTGGGTGCTAGTAGTAACAGGAAATGGTAAACAAATCAGGATTGGGGTAGTCTACAGACCATTGGGTCTGGATCAGGAGGAAAGCAAAGAACCGGTTGAGATACTTAGGATGGCAGTCAATTTAGGGGAGGTGGTGCTATTAGTGCACTTTAATATGCCAGATGTGGACGTGAAAGTGCCAGTTGTGAGTATTTTGGTTCCACGCTCCAAAACAACATAAATAACACCTCCAATTTTTGGAAGGTTATCCATTCCCTTTTCTCCCCTCAGACCCAGTCTCCCCCTCCCACTCTTAAGATTAGTGACTCTCTTATTTCTGATCCTTCTACTGTTGCTGATTCTTTTAATTCCTACTTTACTACCTGTACCCTTTCTCTTATCCTTTCCTCCACTACCCCTTTCCCTCTTCTTATCTTCTTCTTCTCCTCCTCCTTTTTTCTCCTTCTCTCCTCTGTCACTACTGCTGTTTCCTTGAAGGCCCTGCTTTCCCTTAATCCATTAAAGGGAGGCAGTCCTAATGGGCTTGATCCTAAGCTTCTCCTTCACTCCGCATCTGCCATTGTTCTTCCCATTACCTTACTTCTAAATCTCTCCTTCTTCTCTTTTACTGTTCCTGATGTCTGAAAACAGGCTACTGTCATACCTATTCACAAAGGCAGCGATCCCACTTCTCCTGGTAACTTTTGTCCAATCTGTCTCCTTCCTACCTTGGATAAGTTACAGGAGCATATCATTCTAACTCAGCTTACTTTCTTTCTTGACAATTCCTCCTTTTTTCACCCCCCTCCAGTCTGGCTTTAGGAAATTCCACTCCACTTCTACCTCCCTTGTTTGGCTCACTGATTCCATACTTACAGGCATGGATAAAGGACTGGTGACCTCCACCATTTCTTTGATCCTATTAAAACTTTCGACACTGTGGCACATCCCCTTCTCATGGACAAACCTAAAGCTGCTGCCCTTTCTGATTCTTCAGTCAGCTGTTTTTGTTCTTACCTTAAAGGCAAATCTCAAGCTGTCTGGATAGGCAAATCCATTTCACCTTCTTTCCCTGTTAGCTCAGACATCCCCCAAGGGTCTGTCCTGGGTCCTATTCTTATCTCTGTATTCCTAAATGACCTATCCTCTGTCTGTTCCTCCATGTCCATTCATATGTTCGCTGATGACACAGTTCTTTTTGCTTCTGGCTCCTCTCCCTATGATCTTATCTCCAGACTTTAGTCTGATTTTGACAACATTCAGCATTGGTTCAAGGTAAACCAACTGTCTCTTAATGTAAAAAAAAACAGTCTCTATGTCTTTTGGCACTCATCAGAGGCATGCAGAACTAATCTCTCCTCCCCTATTTCAAACCCTTGACCAGCATCTTGATTTCTCTGTGCACATTGATGCAATTCACCATAAGCTTCATCTTAAGCTTGGTGCTTTGTACAGGAACAAAGTGTGTATTCTGCTCCCTGCCCACCGAGAAATTGTACTAAAAATGATCCTTCCAATTTCTGACTAGTCTACTTTAGAAACTGGACAAAGAATTTCCTGGGCCCTGATTGGCTGATAGCCCTGGCAAGGTGGGTGTCTATCAGGTAACAAAACCCAGGCATTAAAAGTGCCAGCTAGCCACAAGCACAATCACACATATCACTATTCAAATAGAAAGTTCTTTTTTAAAAAGTAGACATTTTTTTCTCGCTCCTTAGCGGTCTAATTTGTGGCTTTCCCCTGCCCTCAGATCCAGTACCGTGACAACAGGCATCATAAAGAAATTTAAAAATGTAAGAAAAGTAAAGTGAGCACCAACATTCATAGGTATCACCTGTATTCGCTATAAAAACTTCCACAGGCATCATCATACGCCTGTATACTTGTTGCTCTCCCATTCGCTCTCCCACTCCGAAAGTCGGCAGCTCAATTGAAATCTCCAAGCCAGCAGGACTCATTGCCAAGTCTGTCAGAGCTGAAGTCGGACCCCAAAGTGTTGCAGTCCCACAAATCACACTCACCAGCTTCTCATTTGTCCACAACCTCCACTGTGAGCAACCAAACCCTCAAAAAATCACAACAGCAGCAGAAAGCAAGTAAACCACTGTAGGCATTTATTTACAGTTGTACAGCCTACCTAAAAGTTCTTTGTACAAGCCACTTCTCATCATCCTCATAGCATGCCTGTCCTCTGGAAGCACAGCATACAATAGGGACTCCGCCTGCACGCAAATGCTGTTTTTCTATACAGGAAATGCTTCCTTCTCCCCTCCACAACATGTTTCATCACAAAAAAAAGCTTTAAAATCCTGAGCATCATGACCATGCAAATAAAACCCACTGCAAAATAAAAAAAAAACAATGAGCACGTGACAGCTCATCAGAGTGTAAGTACGCACATGAATAATTAGTTAAAAATTTAAACGGACAGTCAGACAGTGTGTTCTTTGGTGCTTTCTCTCTGTGTTTCTCATAAACATCAATTACAAACTTTGGAGAAAGTAAAAATGGCAGACAATGTCAAGGTAAATGTAATTTGAATTCAAACATTTTATCTGTGCTATTATAAGAAAAAATGTATAGGGTGAACTAAACAAACTGCACAGCATACATGTAATTAGAAATGTCTAAGCAGCTGACAGTCTGCCTATATAAGCATTGAAAACGTACTTATGGAATAAGGTGTATGGAGATGGTGTTGAAGTTGACATATTGTAATAGTAGGGATGTTTTATAATGACGTAGTATTGTGAAATTATTTTAACTGTATACTGCACCTTGATTTTGAAAGGCACATTATAAATAAAGTTTATTATTATTATTATTGTACGTTGCTTATGATCAACATCTCTGTCAAACAGCATAAAGTGTGCTGTCTCTAACATTGAGTCAAACTAATTAGCCATTCAAACTGTAAGCCCAGGGTTAAACCCCTGCATGTTCCCTGTAGATGTCATAATTCCCTATGCATATAAAATAATGTTGTGTTTCCTGTATAGCTAAAGTAAAAATACGTAAAAAAAAAAAATTCCACAAGAAATGGCAAACAATTTTAAAAAATGTTTTTTTCCAGTTAATTTAGTAGACTGTCTACATGTGTCCCCCCAAGAAAAGTAAACTTTGCTGAAACCATTCATTGGATGTTCGTAATCCTCAGTTTTCTCTACCTCTTGCTGCTGGGTGCCCTGTTGCTGTCTAAGCTGCTCTTGTCATGGTAACCTACAGTTTGAGGACTTGTGCCACCAGTTCCCTGAGATCTCCCAAGCATGCCCGAGAATGTGAATCTGTATGTCAAACCATACTCTCTACACCATCCCAGGTGCGGTATTTGGGCATGACATATGTCTTTCTTTATCTTTGTGTGCCTTTCAAAATTTTTTATTGAAATTCATTATGTGCCCATGTCTATTATCCCAGATCTTTAATGCTTTGTCTATGTCATCCTGTGATACTCCAATTAAAACTCACATTCTATTTTTATTTTAAAATTAAAGGTAAATTTCAGGCTGCTGGAGGCAGACAATATCACCAATGTGTTCCCCTTACAAAAGGATGACTGTGCAATACCATCTGCACTCAAGAAAATGAAAGCAGACAAACCAATGACCTCTCACAGATTTCAAGCAGTGACACATACAGCGCTTGACAAAACAGAAGAAGAACATGAAGAGATAAATACCAAATAAAACACAATTTGGGCACTAAATGTTTTAAATCAGTGGGCAAACTCTAGAAGCATATAACTGGACTGGCAAACAGACACAGTGGAACACATAAACAGCACCTTAAGACACTTCTATGCAGAAGTTCGTACAACAGCAGGTAAACAATATTCGGTGTCTGGATACTGTGCATTAAGAGCAGGACTAAATAGATACCTGAACAGCCCAGCCATAGGGTGCACCATAAACATTATAGGTGACCAAAGATTCAAGCCTGCCAATAATGTTCTAACATCAGTTTTAAAAAAAATGAGAAAGGCCCACAAAGATGAAGTAAGCCACCACTCAGCAATAGCTGAGACAAATCTCAACATACTGAGAACATCAAAAGCCCTGTCCCCCGATACCACACCTGGACTGGTGCAAAACGTTTGGTTTGACATACAGATCCACATGGCCAAGAGTGGCTGGGATGGTCTTAGGGAGCTGATGCCAGATTCATTTGTAGTACACACAGATGAAACTAGCTTGCAGTATGTAGGACTTATAATGAGCCAACAAAAAAAATCACAAAAATCCATTAGAACAAAACAAAGCTAGTTGCAGAGGATTCATGTACTCTGAATCAGACAACCCTATGTGTCCTGTTAAGTCATTCTTGAAATATTTATCTAAGCTACCCAGAAATGCACCAGCCTTCTACTTACACCCTCTGAGACAGAGTCAAGCAGTCCTAGACACACAGTCTTACTGCCAGTGTACCAAAGAACCAATGGAGAAATATTTCCTAGGAAACTTAATGCCTAAAATCAGCAAGGAGGCATGATTAACAAACAGGTACACCAATCACAGTGTTACAGCCACAGCCATTCAGCTTTTATCAAATGCAGGACTCAGCAGCAGAGAAATAACCACTGTAAGTGGTCACCATTCCGAAAGCAGTCTAGCCAACTACTGGACTCCGAACACCAAAGATAGAAAGAATTGGAGCGCCATCTTAGGTAGGCATAACATCCAAAAGACTGATACAGCAAAGCAAGGAGAAACTCAAACAATGAGTGTAAAAGAAAACACCACAAGCATGCCTAGCACCAGCACCAAACACAGTTCATCTACAACAAACTTTTCTCCATCTAACTGCACTTTCAATGCACCAATCAGCTTCATCACATACAACAAATAAAACGTTAGTATTTTATCATTTCCCAAAGTAATGCATTGTGTTTTAAATGCAGTTTATTTTTTTCTCTTTATCTATTTTAGAGGTGTAATGTTCAATAAAAATTAATTTATTGGCTTGCAAAGTTAAAAATCTGTGTCAGAATATTTTTTCAAACTGTAATACCATTTTCTAAGTGCAATAATACCCTCCAGGGTGGGCAGTATAGGTCAATACTGGACCTTCCTGGGGCTATAAGGCCCTCCACCTCGTTACACCCCTAAGCGGTCCTGTATTGACCAATACCGCCCACCCTGTTGGGTATTATTGCTTACGTAGTACCCCTAAAACCTCTCTTGCCAGACTGGACCCTCTTTTTCATTCTTTCTGTTGCTTTGCTTTAGATTGCCCCATTGTACTCATCACTGCTCTCTTTACTCTACGTTCTCTTTCCCTTCTCTTGATGCTAGGCGCCTTTCCCATTGTGCCTCTTTTATGTCCAAATTCTGGTTTGGAACCCTTCCCTTTTGTCTCAAAACCCTTCTTTCCCCTCATCCTTCTTCCTCCTACCCTCTTTGCAACAATGCTTTCCATTCTCTCAATATCGCTCCTAGAAAATCCAGTGTTGGTCAATCTGCTGTTTCTTACCACTTTCCTAAACTTTGGTCCACCCTTCCCCTTTCTATCCATTCTGCCTTTTCTTCCTCCTCCCTAAAGTCTATTCTTTCTGAATTTTGTCATTCTACTTGCAAGTGCCTTTGACCCCACCTTTCTCTATTCTCTTGTCTTGCCCACACTTGTTGTTCCGTTTTTATTTTACTTCAGTATATATTGACAGTTGTTTTAATTCTCTAGTTTTGCCTTTGTTTACTCTTTGCCTTACATTCTTCATTCTGTTGTATTACTTATTTTGTATTTGCCTTATTATTATATTGTTAGATATCTTCCTCTTCCACTCTCCCCAAATAGTCATCCGGAAATGAGCTGTTATCAGCTCAGTATGTACTTCCTGGTTAAGCTTTTAAATAAATAAATAAATACATTGTGGCAAGTACTTGGAACCAGTCCCTGGTGGGTGCATGGCAAGACACATTCCTAGTTCAGATAGTCCAGGGCCTGACAAGGGAATGGGCTCTGTTGGATCTGGTGCTCACCAACAGTGAGAGGATCCAAAACATAGTAGTGCTGGAACCACTTAGTTTCCACGACCACACAACAGTGGCACTGGAGATCCAGTAAGGGACCACAAACAGGGCTAACACGGTCAGGATATAGGATTAAAAAAAAATGATTTTGGCAAGATGAGCTGGAAAAAAGCATGAGGAGTATAGCACATGTGGAGGGGACAGAAGAAAAATAGGAAGACTTTTAAAAAGTAATGACAGAAGTGGCAGAAAGATTAATTACAAAAGTATCAATGAGAATAAGGGCAAGGGGTCCTATATGGTCCACGGCCAAAGTAAAGATGGTGGTAAGAGTCAAAAGGAGGGCATTCTTAAAAGCATGAGGGAAGCCAGTGATAGAAGCATAGGTAAAAGTACCTGGTGGCAACAAAGGTAGTCAGCAGGAAGGTGAGAGAGGCCAAACAGACACGGAACTCCGGACAGCAAAGGGAGTGAAACTAGGGGAAAAGCATTCTTCAGTTACATCTGGGAGAAGTGTAACATCAAAGGGGGTATTGTGAGACTGAAGAGTGAGAGAAGGATGGGAGGAGAGAGACAAAGAGAAAGTAGCGATACGAACAAATATTTTTGTTCTGTATTTACTAGGGAGAAGCCAGAATGTAGGATTAAAAGGGAAAGGGAGGAGAGCAAGGGCTGAAGTGGCAGTCAGAATAACAGAGAAAAGGGCATTGGAAAAGCTTACTGAGTTGAAAGTAAATAGATCTATGGGACCTGATGGCTTACACCCAAGACTGGTGAAAGAGGTGATGACAGGGACACTTGCAGATGTATTCAACATCTTGCTGGCCATGGGGTGATCCCTTGGGACTGGAGGACAGTGCACATGATCCCTCTACACAAGAGCTGAAGCAAAGATGAACCAGAGAACTACAGTATAGACCAGTCAGTTTGATATCTATAGTGGGAAAATTATGGAGTCTTTACTTAGGGAGGAACTGTTGGAGTTCCTGGAGAAAAGTGGGCTACAGGACCCCAGACAACAAGGTTTCATGAGGGGAAGGTCTTGCCAGACAAATCTGGTCAGCTTCTTTGACTGGGTGACCAGGGCAGCAGATAGGGAACAGGCAGTTGACGGAGTGTATTTGGATTTCATCAGGATCTTTGACTCAGTTCCCCACAGGAGGTTGGCCAATAAGAGAAGGGACTTAGGGGTCAGGAAATTTGCAACCTGGGTGGAGAACTGGCTGAGGGAAAGAACACAAAGGGTAGTAGTTAAGGGGAGTTTTCATAGGTAAGAGAAGCAACAAGTGGCATAACCCAGGGGTTGGTGCTGGGCACAGTACTTTTCAATGTATTCATTTGTGACATAGGAGAAGGCATCAAGGGCACAAAGACCCACAAAAGGATGGACATGGAGGATGGGATAAGGGAATGCAGGGAGGATCTGGGCAGGTTGGAGGGCTGGCAAACAATCTGTCAACTGGGCTTCAAAGCAAAACAATGTAAAGTGATGCACTTTGGAAAATGGAACCAAGAATGCAATATGAAATAGGGGGAGTGATGCTGGAATTCACCATAGAGAAAAAGAAACTAGGGGGTCATGATATCAAAGAGCCTAAAATCAACAACACGTTGTAATAGAGCTGTGGCAAGGCAAACAGAATGCTGGGGTTGCATAGGGAGGGGGATAAGCAGTAGAAGTTGGGAGGTGATCCTCCCATTGTACAGCTCACTGGTGTGACCACACCTGGAATACTGCACAAGATACTGGAATCTACACCTGAGGAGAGACTGAGACAAGGTGGAAGTAGTACAGTGCATTGTAACCAAGTGGTCCATGGACTAGGGGGCAAGACATTCGAGGAAGGCTACAAGGATTCAATGTATACATCCTTGAGAAAAGGAGGGAAAGGGGAGATGACTGAGACATACAAGTACCTGCATGGGATAAATAGGGTGGACACCAAGGAACTTTTTTCCTTTAGTTCAGCTACAAGGATGAGAGGGAACTCACTTAAACTTGCAGGGTAGAGATTCAGCAGGGGCGTCCATAAGCACTTTTTCACAGAAAGAGTGGTGGTCAAGTGGAACTAGCTGTTGGAGGAAGTGGTGCAGGTCAAATCGGTGAACAGCCTCAAGCAGGGATGGGACAGGGATGTAGGGTTAGTTAGGAAGGGGGCAGAAACAGAGGGAAGGGATGGCCAATAGGGCCAGTATAGAGTAGTTAGGTTGGATGGACCAACAGGCCTTTTTCTGCCATCATTGTCTATGTAACTATGTATGTATGTATGACTGTGCTTGTGTGCTGCTCATGTTTTAAAGCCTTAACAGTCAGGGCTGGGAAGTCATGGATAGAGACTTGGGGTTATCCCATGTACAAGGCAACCACAATTGAGCAGTTTCAGAAAGGGCAACTTGATCATGGCACCTGTTCAAAGGGCTACTTGGCAGGATAGTGACCTGATATGGGGGGTAGGTGAATATAGCAATGGAATGTCGTTATGTATACATGCGTGTGGGGGGGACCATGCCATGTGATGGACAGAAGGGGAGGGAGGGTTTGTGGGGTATAGTGCAGTGGTGGCCTGCTGTGCTGGTCATGTGGCATGGTGGTTTGGTGGCAGGTTGAGGTTGGGAGGGTGCCAGGTTCGGTTCTGAGCGCAATTGTGTTTTTGTATCAGGTAGTGCTTTTTTGTTTGTTTTTTTTAAGTTTTGCATACACACCCCCGACATGCACCCCCCTGAAGTTGAGAATCCTTTAGTAGGGGGGCAGGGGGCACAGCCGTCCACATAAAAAAGAAAACTGTAGATCTTGGGTGCCCTTATGCAGTTCGTCGTGAGTTGTACACTCGCCCAAATGGCGACTGCTATTCCGCGATCGCCATTATCACATGGAACAGACTTGGGCTGGTTGGACAGATTGCAAGCAGTAAGTAAAAGAAAAAGGAATAGGAAGCAGACTGAACAGAACAGCACTTCAGTTTCATTTTTAGGCACCAAATGGATTTTGGAGTCTCCTGTTGTCAGTGTGTGACACGGAGCTCCTGCCACTCTTGAGGACCGACCTTTTCTTAAATCTGTTGCAAAAGTTCTTCTATTTCTAAGCCTAATCTATCCTTTACTATTTGTAGTCCATAAGGTTGGCCACCATGGGCAGCCCCCCTTCCCTTTCTTGACTATGCTATGGTGTCCTCTTGAATTTTCCTTTTCCTTCTCAGGTCCTCATACAGGGAGGTTATTGTGGTGACCTCCAAGTGTATGTAAAACAAGTTGTATTTATTGTTGCTGGATTTAGTATGTAATAGCACTATGTCATAAAATGCCTTGATGCATTTACCTTATGTTTATCAAACCTGTAAATGTTGAAAATACCATGGTACTAGGTGTTTTTGATAATGGCAAAAAGTACTAGGTGACTATTACAGAAATTAAGTTAGTTGTGCTGTTTAAAATGCATGTAAATCACTGTAAACCGAACAAGTCTAAATGTCATGGTGATTTGCATATAAAACACAATGCTTTACATTATGGAAGTATGTATGATGTATTTCTTTGAAACTCGATTTGTTGCCAATGCCCTTTGGGGTAACCTTTTTTCAGTTGTTCTTCATTGAGATTCTTTGTTTATAGCTTTTTTTTTTCTTCTTTTTGGTCCCTCACCACTCAAGCAAATGGGGCCTGCATAGGGGTGGAGGTTGCATCTCAACTGGTAAGCTGGATCAGAGATCAGTGTCAGTAGGTGCTGATTAAGTGCAGAGAAAGGACATACATAGACTGTTGCTGCAACCTGATGTACTGAAACAGGCATATGCCATTGCTTAAGGTTATCATCTGCATTTTGAATAAACATCGCACAGAGATTGTGTTGAACTTGAAGTTCATTGTCTGTTCCATCTGTTTTCCCACAGACTTGGTGTGAGAAGTGGGATAACTTGCTGGAAGCATCTGGACTGGCTGAAGAGGGACGTTTTCTGGTGGCTATCACCCAGATATCCCAGGTGGACCAATGCACCAGGAGCTGCCAGAGGAGAACACGGAGAAAAAAGTCCATGGAGTTCTGACCACAACTATGGCTGGCAGATGGAGAGAAGCTGCTGCATAGACTGGTCCCGGGAGCTTCGAGGAAGGCCAAGCCTGAAGACAACAAAGAGATGCAGGTCGAGGCAGATTGGAGGTGTGAGAGACAACACCCAGAAGGTGGAGACGCTGATCAGGATGATCCACTGGATGAGTGGGCAATGGCTGGAGGTACACCGACTATGCAGAGAGACAGAACAATGGTGCCAGGTGCTCGACAGGTTGGACAAAGAGTCACAGTATTTTTCATGGGCTCAGTTTGAAGAGGAGTCCTTGACTGAGCAGGATATTCCTTTGTTCTCAGGATGTTACCTCTTGGAGGTCGAAGATGTAAGTATGGAACTTAAATGTGAGACCCCAGGTAAGACTGTGCCAAGTGATATTGTGCTGGAGTTGAAGACTACAAGCAAGCAAGAAGAAGCCTATGAGGCTAAAGGGACTTTTCTTGTATTGATGCAGCTCAATCTATTAACAGTATTGACTGGGGTATACTGCATGCTAAAAATGTTAATTTTGCCAAAATGTTACAGTATGTTAAAGTTAAGGATGGTAGAGGTGATTTTTTTAAAAAATGTCACCCTTGGAAAAAGGGAAACTCTCACATAGGTTACAAGGTACTAGATGGTAACAGATGGATGAAAATAGCACAATGATTAAAAGGATGTTTACTAAGACACCCCAGAGTTAAAAGGTTTAGGAACTTGCCATTTAACACTGCAGGGTATTCAGCATGGGAGATTCCTTGACTTCCTGTAGGTTTCTGTAGAGACCTGCCTGGGGATAAGATGACCAAGGATTTGGGGTCATAGGTTATAAAAGACTGAAATAGGAGAGTAGAAACTACTATTATTCTTTCCATATTCTCGCAGGCACTTTGTGTAAGACAGAGGGATCTAGTTAGCTGCAGGCAAGGCCAATGGTGGCTCTGCAATGGTCCCTTTCTGTAGGCAAAAGTGTAGCATGTTTGGTCAGGGGGCGGGCTTGATGTCAAAGAAAGAGGTTCCCAAGGGCAGACAAGGAATCTGAGGTGGTAGGTGTATTTTATTCTTTTCTGAGCAAAAACCTACAAAGGAGAAGTGGATAGAAAAGGGATTGGAACCTGTGCTCGGTTAACACATTGAATGTCTACCCTCAGGTGTCTATATCTGTAACAAGTGAAATGAATCAAGAGTCATAGTGGGTTTATGTAGAGGGGTTGAACCTAGGACTGAACCCCTGCTTAAAACTGACATGTCTGGTGGGATTGGAGCAGGTAATTACTCACCCCAGAGAAATTGTTTCTATGGTACTGGACTTCACAGCTGTCCAGATTTTTTGGTTAAGAAATACGACATATTTTCCTAAAAAGGAGATAGTTCAGGAAAGGTACTGTTGGTCTCAGTGGAGAAATGCGTTAATGCCTTAGGGTAAATAATGATGATATCCACTATGTTTAAGATGGAATGTTTTTCATTAATAGGGACCCTGAGACAGAGCTTCTGAAGATGAACGGATGGAAGCTCCATCCCTTCCTGGGACAGGAAGGTGGTAAGCAGTCTGCAATAACTGCTTCCCTCCTAAGGTGGGGGATATGTGACAGGGAGCTCCTGCCACTCTTGAAGACTGACTTTTCCTTAAATCTGTTGCAACAGTTCTTCTATTTCTAAGTCTAATCTATCCTTTACTAACTCTAGTCCATAAGGTTGGCCACCTATGGGCACCCCCTCCCCTTTCTTGACTATGCTGTGGTGTCCTCTTCAATTTTCCTTTTCCCTCTCAGGTTCTTGTATAGAGAGGTTATTGTGGTGACCTCCAAGTGCAAATAAAACAAGTTTTGTTTATTGTTGTTGGATTTAATATGTATTAGCACTATGTCATAAAATACCTTGATATATACTGATATACCTTATGTTTATGAAATCTGTAAATGTTGAAAACACCATGGTACTAGGTGTTTTTGATAATGGTAAAAAATACTAGGTGGCTATTACAGAAATTAAGTTAATTGTGCTGTTTAAAATGCATGTAAATTGCTGTAAACTGAACAAGTCTAAATGTTGTGGTGATTTGCATATAACACATGATGCTTTACTTTATGGAAGTATGTATGATGTTGTATTTCTTTAAAACTTGATTTGTTGCCAGTGCCCTTTGGGGTAACCTTTCTTTCAGTGATTCTTCATTGATGTTCTTTGTCTTAGCTTTTTTTTCTTCTTTTTGGTTCCCCACTACCAAAGCAAATGGGGCCTGCATAGGGGTAGAGGTTGCATCTCAACTGGTAAGCTGGATCAGAGATCAGCATCAGTAGATGCTGGCTAAGTGCAGAGAAAGGACATACACAGTCGGTCGCTGCAAACTGATGTACTGAAAAAGGGATATGCCATTGCTTAAGGTTATCATCTGCATTTTGAATAAACATCACGCAGAGATTGTGTTGAACTTGAAGTTCGTTATCTGGTCCATCTATTATCCCACAGACTTGGTGTGAGAAGTGGGATAACTTGCTGGAAGCATCTGAACTGGCTGAAGAGGGACGTTTTCTGGTGGCTATCACCCAGATATCCCAGCTGGCCCAATGCACCAGGAGCTGCCAGAGGAGAACACGGAGAAAAAAGTCCATGGAGTTCTGACCACAACTATGGCTGGCAGTCAGAGAGAAGCTGCTGCATAGACTGGTCCCGGAAGATTAGAGGAAGGCCAAGCCTGAAGACAACAAAGAGATGCAGATCGAGGCAGACAGGAGGTGCAAGAGACAACACCCAGAAGGAGATGCTGATGAGGATGATCCACTGGATGAGTGGGCAATGGCTGGAGGTAGACTGACTATGCAGAGAGACAGAACAATGGTGCCAGGTGCTCGAGAGGTTCCCGCTGAAGAGTTTGGATAAAGAGTCACAGGATTTTTCATGGGCTCATTTTGAGGAGGAGCCCCTGACTGAGCAGGATATTACATTGATCCCAGGATGTTACCTCTTGGAGGTCGAAGATGTAAGTATGGAACTTAAATGTGAGACCCCAGGTAAGACTGTGCCAAGTGATATTGTGCTGGAGTTGAAGACTACAAGCAAGCAAGAAGAAGCCTATGAGGCTAAAGGGACTTTTCTTGTATTGATGCAGCTCAATCTATTAACAGTATTGACTGGGGTATACTGCATGCTAAAAATGTTAATTTTGCCAAACTGTTACAGTATGTTAAAGTTAAGGACAGTAGAGGTAATTTTTTAAAAAATGCCACCCTTGGAAAAAGGGAAACTCTCACATAGGTTACAAGGTACTAGATGGTAACAGATGGATGAAAATAGCACAATGATTAAAAGGATGTTTACTAAGACACCCCAGAGTTAAAAGGTTTAGGAACTTGCTGTTTAACATTGCAGGGTATTCAGCATGGGAGGTTCCTTGGCTTCCTGTAGGTTTCTGTAGAGACCTGCCTGGGGATAAGATGACCAAGGATTTGGGGTCATAGGTTATAAAAGGTTGAAATAGGAGAGTAGAAACTACTATCATTCCTTCCATATTCTCGCAGGCACTTTGTGTCAGACAGAGAGAGATCAAGTTAGTTGCAAGCAAGGCCAGAGGTGGCTCTGCAATGGTCCCTTTCTGTAGGCAAAAGTGTAGCACATTTGGTCAGGGGGCGGACCTGATGTCAAAGAAAGAGGTACCCAAGGGCAGACAAGGAATCTGAGGTGGTAGGTGTATTTTATTCTTTTCTGAGCAAAAACCTACTAAAGAGAAGTGGGTGGAAAATAGATTGGAACCTGTGCTGTGTTAACACCTTGAGTGTCTACCCTCAGGTGTCTATATCTGTAACAAGTGAAATGAATCAAGAGTCATAGTGGGTTTATGTAGAGGGGTTGAACCTAGGACTGAACCCCTGCTTAAAACTGACATGTCTGGTGGAGTTGGAGCAGGTAATTACTCACCCCAGAGAAATTGTTTCTATGATACTGGACTTCACAGCTGTGCAGATTTTTTGGTTAAGAAATATGACGTATTTTCCTTCAAAGGAGATAGTTCAGGAAAGGTACTGTTGGTCTGAGTTGAGAAATGTGTTAATGCCTTAGGGTAAAGAATGATGATATCCACTATGTTTAAGATGGAATGTTTTTCATTAATAGGGACCCTGAGACAGAGCTTCTGAAGATAGACAGGTGGAAGCTTCATCCCTTCCTGGGACAGGAAGGTGGTAAGCAGTCTACAATAACTGCTTTCCTCTTAAGGTGGGGGGTATATGACAGGGAGCTCCTGTCACTCTTGAGGACTGACTTTTTCTTAAATCTGTTGCAACAGTTCTTCTATTTCTAAGTCTAATCTATCCTTTACTAACTCTAGTCCATATGGTTGGCCACCTATGGGCACCCCCCTTCCCTTTCTTGACTATGCTATGGTGTCCTCTTCAATTTTCCTTTTCCCTCTCAGGTCCTTGTACAGGGAGGTCATTGTGGTGACCTCCAAGTGCATGTAAAACAAGTTGTGTTTATTGTTGGATTTAATATGTACTAGCACTATGTCATAAAATACCTTGATGTATACTGTATATACCTTATGTTTATGAAATCTGTAAATGTTGAAAATACCATGGTACTAGGTGTTTTTGATAATGGTAAAAAGTACTAGGTGACATTACAGAAATTAAGTTAGTTGTGCTGTTTAAATGCATGTAAATTGCTGTAAACTGAACAAGTCCAAATGTCATGGTGATTTGCATATATCCCATGATGCTTTGCATTATGGAAGTATGCATGATGTATTTCTTTGAAACTTGATTTGTTGCCAGTGCCCTTTGGGGTAACCTTTCTTTCAATGATTCTTCATTGAGGTTCTTTGTCTATAGCTTTTTTCTTCTTTTTGGTTCCCCACTACCTAAGCAAATGGGGCCTGCATAGGGGTGGAAGTTGCATCTCAACTGGTAAGCTGGATCAGAGATCAGTGTCAGTAGATGCTGGCTAAGTGCAGAGAAAGGACATACATAGTCTATTGCTGCAACCTGATGTACTGAAAAAGGGATATGCCATTGCTTAAGGTTATCATCTGCATTTTGAATAAACATCACTCAGAGATTGTATTGAACTTGAAGTTCGGTGTCTGGTACATCTGTTATCCCACAACCCCTCCACACAGTGTAACTACTTTTTGTTTTAGATGTTCTGACCTGGGGTATGTAGGGAACTATTCCCCATTAACTCTCTAGCAGAATGTCAGCTGTGTGATTGTACCCAGGTTTGCTCCATTGACTTTGCCTGGAGCTATAGCAGCATAAGGCTATGTCTGATCCTGTCTGGTCTTGTTTTTTTTTTTTTTCTGGCACTAACAGCACGTTAGCCAAGGTATCAGCTACATGGGAACATCTGAGCTGAGAGATTTATGTCCGGAGATGATTCTGTCATCTGAAAGGGGCTGTTATTCTGACACCTGGCTCAAAAATGTAAAATTATGAGTGGACATATCCTTATTTACATCCCCTTAGGTAAACCCAGATATAGCGGACACTGATACAGTATAATGGACATCTGATATAGTGGACAAAATGTGATTTCCCAAACCCTACAGATTGATTGATGTGTTAAACATAATCATTAAACCATTTATCTGCAGCTGCATATACAATTGCTAGATTGCCAATATGGGGTTTCATGAGGCATTAATATGCACTGATTAATGCCTATTTAACGTGGATGATCTGTTCCCCTCAGTGGCCCAGCTGATAACTACTTATAAGTACTGGTGAGCAATTTTTTCTTAGGGCTCACCGAGTTGATATTCGCCGTAATAACCCACAGGTTATTATGGTGAACATGAGCTCTGTCATTCAAAAATCAGCACCCCGCCACTGGCTTTCACTGTCTATGTGGGCGGGCTGAACAGATCCTGAAACAAGGCAGCTCCTCAGTGCTCCATTGTTTGTTAGCGAGGAGCCGCCACAGAAACACTCCCTGTTCTCCATCCAATTCAAAATACTTTTTTTTAAATACTTATCTGCTACATCTAATGTTTGATTAAAAAACATTATATCTGGTTGATCTTTCTGTTCATCAGCTGTGTGAGTGGGACCATGCTTTACTGCCTACAGTGCTTCTGAAGCACAATTGGAATGGGAAACTGTTAGTAAAATTTTAAAAAAGCCTGAACTGGAAAGAGAGGCAGTTGGAGGGGAGAGATTTGAGAGAGAGGCAGAGGAAGGGAGGAAGGAAGAGTGTGTGTATATATATGTGTGTGTGTGTGTGTGTGTGTGTGTGTGTGTGTGTGTGACTTGAGTGTCTGTGTGACACAGGAGTCAGAAGTGTGCATATGAGAATTTAATGCACACCCTCAGTATGGAATGCTTTGATAAAGTAGCATCCCACATCTCAGGTGTGCATTACATTCTCTTAGAAAATGGGCTTTTTATTTGCTTGGCTCTGAAAAAAAAAAAGTAGATAAACATGTGGGGAGTAGTGCAATATAATGGCTGTGGGGCAGCAGTCTTCCATGAGTCTTTCTTGAGGCTGAGATGCTGCCCTATTTGCAGACAACTTTCTGCCCTGAGGGAGGAAGTTGCCTGTCTTCAGGTCACACTGGACAGTAGGAAGGGAACCTTCCCCCAGGCCACACTGGACAGTAGGAAGGGAACCTCCCCAATCCAGGGAGCACCAGAGCCACCACCACTACCTCAGAGGTTGCAAAGAAAGCACAGCAGTTGGACCACAGTGGGCTCAGGGAGGGTGAGGATGGTGGAACAGAGGCACACCCAGTCAGTTGTTCCACTCCACAATCCATACACAATTCTGGGGGAGCATAGCTCCCCTATGGATGCACCTGCAGAGGAGACTAAGGAGGCTGAGGACAACTGTCACAAGAGAGGCCCACAGGAAGGAGGCAGAGAACACCACAGGGAAAGGAAGCAGCTCCTAGTGGGGGACTCAATTATTAGGGGGATAGAACTGGGGGCAGGGAAAACTGAAGTAAGGTGCCTGCCTGGTGCCATGGCTTGGAGGGACAGGAAGCACATCCTCAGGATCACGAGAACAGCTGCACAGGAGTCTGAGCTGGACATCATTGTCCACCTAGGGACAAATGACTTGGCTCATCATGAGATCAGAGCAGTGCAGAAGGACTTTGTAGAGTTGGGGAGGGGCCTAAGACAAGTAGCACATACAGTATCCTTCTCAGAGGTGCTGCCTGTCAATGGCATGGGTGAGGTGAGGGTACTTTGCACCATGCAGTTTTATGAATGGTTGAAAAATGGTGTGGAGCACAGGGGTTTGGCTTCATTGGGGACTGGGGTTCCACCTGGAGGGATACCAGCCTATACTGGCAGGATGGTCTGCATCTGTCCAGGAAGGGAACAAGTCTTTTGAGCAATCAGTTTAAATGCTTCATTGGCAAGCCTTTAAACTAGTCAAGGGGGGAGGCACTGATAAGCAGCAGAAAAATCCCAGCCTCTCCCTACAAAACAGGGTACTAAATGAGAAAAAGACCAAGATAGAAAGGTCAGTGGGGGATGCTGCAACAGAAGGTAAAGCCATCAAAAAATGGAGAGCAATGAGTACCAATGCCCGTAGTCTGGGTAACAAGCTTCCTGAATTAGTGGCCTTGATGGAGGAGGAACATCTGGATATCGTGGCAGTCACAGAAACATGGTACACACAAAACCATGACTGGGATGTAAACATACCAGGATACACTATCTACAGGAGGGACAGGGAGGGTAAAGAGGAGGAGGAGGAGTAGCTCTTTACATAAGGGAAGGAATCAAAGCAACAGAACAAAAGGGTAAACAGGGAGGAGGAGAAGAAGCACTGTGGGTAAATTTGGAGACAGGCAATGGCACCACAATCCGCTCAGGGTTTGTATACAGACCCCCTTCTCGGGGGGGGGTGGACAAGGAAATTATAGAAAGTATACTTAGAATGGCAGAAAAAGGAGAGATATTGCTGATGGGTGATCTGAATATGCCAGATATTAACTGGAGTGCAGTTGCAGCAGCCACTTCGAAGAGTGGGATTATTCTAGATACCCTACAGGGGACATGCCTTAGACAACTAGTATTGGAGCCCACTTGAGAGGGAGCAATCTTAGACCTGGTTCTCTCAAATGGAGATGGATAGAGGATCACAGATGTAGAAGTGGGTAGCCATCTGGGAACTAGTAACCATCGAACAGTATGGTTCACAGTAAACACAACAATAGAGGCAAGCCATACAAAGGCAAAAGTACTGGACTTTAGGAGGGCTGACTTTGCCAAAATGGGTGAGTGTTTAAGGAATGCACTAGCAAATGGGCAGGAAGGAGGGGTGGAAGAACAATGGGGAATAATAAAAACTGCCATCACAGAGGTAACAAGCCTTTGTGTGAAGCAAATAAACAAAACAAAACAAAATGATGTAAGAAACCACTATGGTTCTCAAAGGAAGTGGCAGTGAAGGTTCAAGAGAAAAAGAATGCATTCAGGAAGTACAAGGAATCACAGAAGGAGCAGGACAGAGAACTGTGTCAGTTAAAGCAAAAGGAAGCTGGGAAGGCAGTCAGAACAGCAAAGGCCCAAACCGAGGAAAATATAGCCAACTCAGTTAACAAGGGGGATAAAACCTTTTATAGGTACATCAGGGAACAAAGGAAGACCAAGGAGGGACAGTGATGTTTAATAAAGGGAGGAGGGTGGGCAGAGGGTGACTGTGAAAAAGGCAGAGATACTAAACAAATATTTTTGCTCAGTATTTACAAATGAAGAGGGGAGGTACCTAAAACAAACAGTAGAAACACTCTGGATACAGAAGTTGATACCGGCCCATTTACAGAAAAAAGGGTTCTGAAAGAACTCTTAAAACTGAAGGTGGACAAAGCAATGGGGCCTGATGGGATTCATCCCAGAATTCTAAAAGAACTAAGGGTGGAACTAGTGACACCACTGACTACCCTCTGTAACAAATCACGGGAGGATGGGGTGGTACCCGAGGACTGGAGGTGGGCAGATGTGATACCCCTTCACAAAAGTGGGAGCAAGGCAGAAGCAGGAAACTACAGACCTGTTAGTTTAACCTCAGTGATGAGGAAAATGATGGAATCACTTCTGAAGGAAAGAATTGTTGAGTATCTAGAGGCCAGAGGGGCACAGGACGGAAGGCAGCATGGATTCACAGCGGGAAGGTCATGCCAGACGAATCTGATAGATTTCTTTGACTGGGTGACCAAAGTAGTAGATCAGGGAGGGGCTGTGGACATGGCCTACCTAGACTTTAGCAAGGCATTTGACACAGTCCCACACAAAGACTAATATACAAGTTAGTCAGCCGGAGTGGGTCCCAAGATGACAGCCTGGGTAAAGAATTGACTGGAGAAAAGGACACAGAATGTAATAGTAAATGGAGTCCACTCTGAAGAAAGGGGGGTTACTAGTGGGGTACTGCAGGGTTCAGTATTAGGACCGGTCCTCTTCAATGTCTTTATAAGCGACATTGCAGAGGGACTGGAAAGAAAATGTGTCTCTTTGCAGATGACACAAAGATCTGCAACAGAGTTGATGCACAAGGTGGGGTGGAAAGGATGAGAAGGGACTTGGCAAGGTAAGAGGAATGGTCAAATGTATAGCAGCTTAGATTCAATGCTAAGAAGTGCAAGGTTCTGCACCTGGGAAACAAAAACCCAGGGGAAGAGTACACAATGGGGGGTGAGATACTAACAACAACAAAAATGGAAAGGGACCTGGGGGTAGTCATATCAGATGACCTAAAGGTAGGCAAGCAATGTGAGAGGGCAGTAAGGAGGGCTGGGGGGATACTGGGATGCATAGGGAGAGGCATCACCAGTAGAAAACAGGAAGTTATTATCCCTCTGTACAGACAGCTGGTGAGACCCCATCTGGAGTACTGCATGCAGTTCTGGAGACCCAATCTCCGCAAAGACATAGACAGGATGGAAGCTGTCCAGAAGAGGGCAACTAAAATAGTGCAGGGTCTGCACCGGAAGACATACGAAGAGAGACTTAAGGAGCTTAATATGTATAGCCTCGAGGAAAGGAGGGAGAGGGGGGACATGATAGAAACTTTCAAGTACCTCAAGGGAATCAACAAAGTCAAGAGGGTAGCATCTTTCAAAAAGGGTGTGCAAGAACAAGGGCACAATTTGAAGATGGGGGCGGCTCAGAGGTAATTTAAGGAAGTATTTTTTCACAGAGAGGGTTGTGGATGCATGGAACGGCCTTCCGGAGGAGGTTGTGGAGTCAAAAACAGTGGTGGAATTCAAGCATGCATGGGACAGTCATAAGGCAATTCTAGGGGGTGGGGGTAGGAAGAAGTAGGCTGCTGGTTAACTAGGATCTGCAGCTTATCCATTGGGTAGGGAAATGGGCAGACTGGGTGGACCAAGCGGTCCTTATCTGCCATCAAATTCTATGTTTCTATGTTTCTGATTGGCTGGTACCCCTGCCAAGGGGGTAAATTAACTTTAAGTAGACACCCAGCAAATGAAAAGTTCCAGCACAAGTGTCCCTTCACCCATTCAAGTATCTCCATTGGTTGACACAATCATTCAATTTGAAAATGGCCACCATTTTTTTTCTCGCTTAGCGAGAGATACTGCCCTACCAAGACTCCATAACTCTTGCCAGCTACCACAAGAACAATAAACCACACACAGATCTCTGCTGGGCTCACTTACCACTACGAAAAATAATTATGTTCCCTCTCTCTCCTGTTGTTCTGTAGGACACTCGAAAATGCTCCTGCCCTCCCTCAGTATGCAGCGTTGGCTCTCATGATTACCTGACCTCTGCGAAAGCCATTGCATCCAAATGTCTACCCATCCCCCTGTCATCAGTCTCCCCTGCTCATCGTGCCACTATATACAAAAAGATGTCTACTGTACACCTGCAGCTGTCTTTGATTCTCCCGACTTGTGACTGCCTCTTCCAAACTGCGATCGTGACTCTGTCAACTCTGCATGTAAATTCTTCCCATCGGGTCCAAATGCGCACACAGTACGGAAGGCAGAGTACACTGAACATGACTTTCTGTTGCCTTTTTTCCCCGCAAGGTAAACACTTATTCTCATAATTAGTTTCTGTCCTGCCCGACTCGATCAATAAACATTTCTAGTCCTGCTGATCATTAGCAGGAGGGGCTAAGGACTGTTTGATTAATGTTGTGGACAAGGGGACAGTGATTTGAATCCCAGCAGTATGGTTTGAAAGATTTTAACTAATCTGAACTCAGTTCCTATTTTAGCCTCCAGTGATTGTTTCTGATTTCGCAGCTGTGGCACCCTGTTTCTGTTCTGATTTTTTTATTCTACTCACCTGTCTTATATAAGCATGTTTCACTTTCTGTCCAGCCATGGGGGGTGAGCCGGTTCAATGCTACAAATGCATACAAAAAGAAACATTGTGTCCCAAACAGCAGCTCCCTCTACTGTCCAAGTACAGTAGTAGAGGGACTACTTTACAAGAAAAATGTAGATTTATTCTTTTTTAAAAACATCCATTATACTTCTTTTTGAACTTTTATTTAATTTAAACTGCAATGTAACTTATAGCCTATTTTATAAGCACAATAATACCCTCCAGGGTGGGTGGTATGGGCAATACTGGACCTTCCAGGGGCTATAAGTCCCCCTGCCTGCAGCTTTGGGCCTCATTACACCCCTGGGCGGTCCAGTATTGCCCAATACCGCCCACCCTGTCAAGTATTATTGCTTGCATATCACATACTTCCCCATCCTTTATTCTATATAACAACAGCTGCTGTCCTGATTCTGCATTTTTTTTAAAACCCTGACCTGAGTGAGCCTTCAAAGGATTCTACTTTATCTTATTCTACCTTACAAGCTTGTGTGTTTCTCACAGCACTGTAAATCATGCTAAATCTGTTTTTTTTTATTCCTGCATCACAACAGCTGCAGATCCTCTACCAGTCTGTCTTTTACAATCTCTGCTTCCCTGATTTGACCTGAGTGAGCATCCTGCCTACCTTATAGGTTTGTGTGTATTTCTGATACTCAGTCACACTAAATCTGTCTCTTTTATTTCTTTTTTTAGATTCCAGCATCACAACTACAGCAGATCTTCTGCCTGTCTATCTTTCAGTGTTTCTAGAGCTCCCTAAACTGACCCAAGTGAGAATCCAATCAATCTTCTCCAGTTAGAGTGTCGGACATAAAATTAAAGCTGCATTTTTTTTCCTTTTTTTTTTCTTTTTCTTTTTTTAGAAGTTCCTGACTACTTTTTCATTGAATTCCTGTCTCCTGCTAAGCAAAAGCAGTATGTCTGCTTTCTGTCCCCTGCTGCTCGTGGAAGATCCCCTGGGTGTCAGAGGAACTCACAGGAACACCAGAAGGGTTAACCACAGAAGAGTTTGTGCACCTCTGCCATCAAGGTGATCAACATGAAGAAGAGCCCACCACAGCAGATGTTGAAGAAGTGGTCTCCTCCAAGTGCCTTGCCTGCCAAGATCAAGGATCCAAAACTGAAAAAGATGATAAAAAGACCCTGTAACCCCCGTAATGCCAACTGATGTTTGTTCTGCCATTCTCACACTAAGAAAAGCTATATAACATCATGTCATAGTGTCTGACTGGTGACTACTAGCTATCTTTGAAAAAATTTTGCCAAAGTACACTAATAAAGCAGTAAAGTAACATACTGATCAAGACTATTTCAATAAAAACTCAGATTAAGTGCAATAAGCTTCTCTTCCCTTCCTACCTAACCTACCCTTCCTTTTCCTCCCTCAAATGTTTATAAAAACAGACTAAAACTGTTTGCTATACAAATAAAATAAATACAGTGATTACTATTTACTGTCTGTCTTATGTTTCTACACTACACTTCACAAAATGCTCCTCACCATAAAGCTAGCTTTTTCCCGATCATGACCGTAATCTATTCACAGTCTACGGCACTTTGCAATACTGCAGATACCCTCTTATAATGGACTTTATGTTCACACACAAACTAGTCATGATAATCGGGTTCCACTGTATATGCAACTGACATCAAGTAAGCAGCTTTTTAGAACAGTGTTATTTACTACGAACTCATAGAAACATAGAATTTGATGGCAGATAAGGACCAACTGGCCCATCTAGTCTTCCCTGTATCCCTACCTAGTGAGAATGCTATAGATACTACTTAATCTCCTGCTTCATTTTCTTTTCTGAACTTTTATGGCACCCCTATGTCAATCCCATGCAGTTCTGAATCCCTCCACCATCTTTGCCTCCACTACCTCCGCCAGCAGGCTGTTCCCTGCCTCCACCACCCTCTCCGTGAAGAAGTATTTTCTTATGTTGACCCTCAGTCTTCCCCCTTCCAGTTTCATGTCATGGCCTCTTGTCATTCTAGAGCATTTTCTATTTTGGAAGATACTGCCCTACTGTACCTTATTTATTCCCTTGAGATAATTGAAGGTCTCTATCATCCCCCCAGGTATACATATTGAGTTCCTCCAATCTCTCCTCATATGACCTTTGGTGCAGGCCCTGCACCATTTTTGTTGCCCTTCTTTGAACTGTCTCCACCCTATCTATGTTTTTTCAGAGATGTGGCTCCCGGAATGGGACACAGTACTCCAAGTGAGGTCTCACCATTGTCTTGTACAGTGACATTATGACCTCTTTCCTTCTGCTGATGATACCTCTCACTATAAGCCCCAGCACTCCACTGGCTGTCCCCACTGCCTTGGCACATTGATTGGCCACCTTTAAGTCACCAGATATGATTGCCCCCAGATCTCTTTCCTGCTTTGTGGCCTCTAATATCACCCCACCCATCATGTACTCCTCCCTGAGTTCCTGCACCCCAAGTGCATGATTATGCACTTTTTTGCATTGGCTCTTAGCTGCCATACTCTAGATCATTTTTCCAGCTTAGCTAGGTCGCTCCTCATGGTTTCCACCCCTCCCAGATTGTCTACCTTATTCCAGACCTTCATGTCATCTACAAAGAGACATACCTTCCCCTCCAGCCCCTCCACAATGTCGCTGATGTAGGTATTTAACAGCACTGGCCCTAGAACTGATCCTTGTGGCACCCCGCTGGTCACCCTCCCTACATCAGATTTAGCCCCATTGACCACCACCCTCTGCATTCTATTCTTTTGCTAGTTTTCTACCCAGTTTACCACCTTGTGTCCCAATCCCAGGCTGCCCAGCTTGTTCACAAGTCTCCTGTGTTGAACTGTGTTGAATGGCTTGCTGAAGTCAAGATAGGCCACATTCATTACTCCCCCGATCCACCTCCATGGTGACCCAGTCAAAAAAATCTATCAGATTAGTCTGGCATGACTTTCCTGATGTGAATCTGTGTTGCCTCAGGTCTTGTGCTCCACTTCATTCAAGGTGCTCCACTATCCTTTCCTTTAGCAGAGATTCCATAAGTTTACCCGCTACTGAGATCAGGCTGACAGGTCTATAGTTTCCAGCCTCCTCCCTGCTCCCAGCTTTGTGGAGAGGGACTACATCAGCCCTTCTCCAGTCCTCTAAAACCTCTCCTGTTTACAGTGACTCCCTGAACAGGTCTGCTAGAGCTGCCGCCAGTACCTCCCCTAGCACCTTTAATATTCTGGGGTGTATCCCTTCTGGTCCCATTGCCCTATCCACCTTCAGATTTGTAAGTTCTTTCAGGACTGTCTCCTCTTTGAACGGCCTGTTATCCATCTCCCTTCCAGTCCTGATTCTAATCTGGAGTCCCTCCACTGCCCTTTCCTCCGTTAAAACTGAACAGAAATAGTTATAATACGGCTTTCTAAATTGTGGCACACCAAAAATGAAACAGAAGACATAACATTTACTTCCTGGTGTGTATATTGTAAAAAATATGCACTATACTTGTGAGAAAGTTGAGGTTTGTCTAAGCATTTAAAAAATTGTGAAAAGCTTAATGGAGCTTACAGTTACTGCTGAGTCAAGTCATAGAGGAAACATAGCTATGGATACTAGTTAGGAGTTGTTTACTAGCGGTGGTTTAGTTGGAAAGACACAATGTTTGATAATATAAGTAAATTGAAGGACTTACTTTGAAATACAGTGTTTTGTTTTGTTTTTTTTAGCATGAGACTGGACTTATCAAAATGTACTTGTGGAGATACCACACTGTGCTCACAGTAGCACTGTGTAAACTCAGTAACCAAAGTAAATAAATAACTAATTAAATAACAGTTTATATACAGTACATAGCTGTGAGAAGAGATAAACCATGAGGAAAAGAATCCCAAAATGATTTAAGCTAGACAGAGAGTTGTGTACTCAGTTCTGTAATACATGGGTGGTAATACATACATCCAATATTTGCATTATCATTCACGTATTATGGAATTTGAAAATGTCTGAAAACTGTGTTATTTTCTTTAACCAGTGATTATTAGAGCTACTGAAAGAACTAAGCCCAATGTTAATGTTATGGAGGCCTTAGGGGGCAGCCCACATTTCATAGTGAGTGTTAAGTATTTATAGCTATAAATATTGTCAGTTGCACAGTGGAGCATATGAACTTAGCCCCAGCAGTTTCCTCCACCAACTCAGTTTACTGAATAGTTGATTGCACATTTTTATAGCACTGGTTATTCATCCTCCTGTTAATCTGATTACAGTATTTATGGCTGAGTAATGTATTAGGCACCTAAAGATGTTTGGAGCCTATTGTCATTGGTGGAACTATTTTATGTTTCAGATTTTCTGACCTGGGATGTGTAAGGAACTATTCACCATTGACACCCCAGCAGAAAATCAGTCATGTGATTTTACCCAGGTTTGTTCCATCTATTTTGCATGTAGCAGTTTCGGCACAGGGATAGGTCAGGTCCGGACTGGTCTTGTTTTTTTTCTTTTGTCAAAAAGTGCATTAGCCAAGCTGTCAACTACACGGGAACAGCTAAGGTGGGAGATTTATATCCAGAGCTTTTTTTGTTTGTTTGTTTTATTCTTTGTTGACCAGGTAAGTCCCATTAGGCACAACTGCCTGTTTTCAGGGGTGACCCATGAGCTTTAGGCTGGTTAAGTGACTTGCTCAGAGTCACACAGTATGCAAGTCGAGGTTGGGGAATCAAATCCAGGTCAGCTGAACCAAGCTCATTCACAGCTCATTACTCTAACTTCTATGCTGTACTGCCAGAGCTGATTCTGTTATTTCAAAGGGGCTGCTATTCTGGCACCTGGCTCAAAAATATAAAATTGTGGCTGAACATAACACGATTTACATCCGCTTGGTAAATGACCTGGCAGGGAGAGAGGACCTGGGGTGGAGGAAAAGTGGGACAAACTAAAAGTGGCCATAGTAAGAGCAGCAAACCACTGTATCAAGCAGGTAAGCAAACAGAAAAGAAACAGCAGACTGCTTTGGTTCTCAAAATAGGTAGCAGAAAAGGTAAAAGCTGAAAAGGTAGCATTGAGAAAATATAAGGAGAGTAAGAGAGAGGAGGATAGGGAAGCGTATCTGGGAAAACAGAGTGAGGCAGCCAAAGCAGTAAGGAGCACAAGGGTGAAGACCGAGGAAAGAATAGCTCAGGGAGTTTCAAAAGGGGACAAGACATTTTTTAGGCATATTAGTGAGAAAAGAAAGACAATGGGAAGGATAATAAAGCTAAAGAGGGGGAGGGGTGACTGTACAGAGGGAGATCAAGAAAAGGAAAACATCTTGAAAAAATGCATCTGTTCAGTATTCATAGTAGAAGGGGAAGGGGAGGGACCATTAAGAGGCAAGAGGAGCTTTGAGGGGAAGGAAATGAATACTAGTCCTTTTTCTGAGGAGACCTTCCAGAAAGCACTTGCTAAACTGAAGGTGGACAAAGTTATGGGGCCAGATGGGGTACATCCAAGGGTACTGAGGGAGCTCAGGGAGGTACTAGCTGCACCTCTGACAGACTTATTTATAGATCACTGGAAACCAGCATGGTCCCAGGGGACTAGAGAAGGGAAGAGGCAGTCCCACTTCACCAAAGTGGTAGCAGAGAAAAGGCCGGCAATTATAGGCCTGTCAGCCCGACATCAATGGCAGGTAAATTCAGGAAATCACTAATAAAGGAAAGGATTGTGGATTATCTAGTCTGCAGCAGGTTACAGGGTCCAAGGCAGCATGGTTTCTCATGGGGAAGGTCATGTCAAACAAATCTGATAGATTTCTTTGACTGTGTGACAAACGAGTTAGATCAAGGTGGAGCAGTGGACATGACCTACCTGGATGTCAGCAAGGCGTTCAACAACATTCCACATAGGAGCCTGGAAAGCAAATTGGGGAACTTGGGGGTGAGACATAAGGTGGTAACTTGAGTAAGAAACTGATTAGCAGATAGGACACAAAGGGTAGTAGTAAACAGAGTTCACTCAGAGGAAGGGAGGGTGATCAGCATGGTACCACAGGGATCAGTGCTGGAACTGGTCCTCTTCAATGTCTTTATTAATGACATAGAGGAGCAACTGGAAGGAAGTCTGCGTCTTTGTGGATGACACCAAAATCTACAACAAAGTGGACACTCTTGGGGGAGGTGGAAAGGATGGGTAGGGATATGAAAAGACTGGAGGAGGGGTCAAGGGTATGGCAGCTGGGTTTTAATGAAAAAAAGTGCAAAATAATGCACTTGGCCCATACAAGCCCGGGAGCAGAGTATAAAAGAAAAAATTACTCACCATAGTAATACTGTTTCTTCCAGGGGATCCCTCATTATGTTTGACATATGCAGTGAGCCTTGCAGGTTAAACTTCCCTGGAGCACATGGAATGGAATTAGAATGCAGTTCAAATCTCTGCCCTTTGGCTGGTGCCGTGTTCTATAGCTCAATGTCAGATCCTTTGTAGCCTACCTAAAAGTAGCCCCCCCCCCGCCTAATAATCTATCTAAGCTATATAACAATATAAGCCCAAAGAGCAATAAAAAAAGAATGGTCCCCAAGGGTAAGTATGGCAGAACAACAATTTCAGCAGAAAAATTTATCAGTGACTGACAACAAAGAGAAGGAATTCTTCAGGTACATCAGGGAAAAAAGGAGCTGTAAGGAACAGATAGTAAGGATTAGGAAGGAATGGGGATGGGTGGAGAAGGGGAAGAAAAGGCAGAAGCACTTAACAAATACTTCTTCTGTGTATTTACTAAAGAGAAAGGGTGGAAATACCTAAGGGGGGAAGGAAGACAGGTACAGAGGGAGATGGGGTGACAGACAGGGTTATCGCAGAAAGTAGGGTGCTGGAGGGCTTGAGGGGGCTGAGGGTGGACAAGGTGCCAGGGCCAGATGGCATC
Organism: Neoceratodus forsteri; assembly: GCA_016271365.2. Lineage (NCBI taxonomy): Eukaryota > Metazoa > Chordata > Ceratodontiformes > Ceratodontidae > Neoceratodus > Neoceratodus forsteri. The sequence continues at coordinate 1,554,990,214 of CM057450.1, forward strand.
CACCCCTGGGTACTGAAGGAACCGGCAGAGGTCCTGGCAGGGCTCTTGGCAGACCTGTTCAGTGCCTCATTGGACTCAGAGTGTGTCCCTCAGGATTGGAGGATGGCTCATGTTGTACCTCTCCATAAGAATGGCCTCAAGGATGAACTGGAGAACTATAGATCAGTGAGCCTCACAGCCATAGTGGGGAAACCGATGGAGACAATCCTGAAGGAGAGGTTAGTGGCTCTTCTGGAGGTCAGTGGGATGCAGGACTGCTGACAGCATGGCTTTGTCACTGGCTGATCCTATCAGACCAACCTGGTAGATTACTATGACTAGGTTACTAGACAGTTGGATGGGGGCCATACAGTAGATGTCCTGTACTTGGACTTTAGCAAGGCATTTGACTCTGTGCCACATGGGAAATTGGGAAGTAAGCTAGGAGACACAGGGGCAGGTGATAAGATGATGGGATGGGTAAGAAACTGGCTAGGGGGCAGGCAACAGAGAGTGGTGGTAGGTGGGGAGCTCTCATTACCAAGGGCAGTGACAAGCGGAGTTCTGCAGGGCTCATTGTTGGGACCAGTGTTACTTGGGATATTCATTGCAGACATTTCGGTGGGTATCAAGAGCAAGATCTGTCTGTTTGCAGATGACACCAAGATGGGAGCAGTGGTGGATGACCTAGTAGGCTGGCAGGAGTTGCAAAATGATCTGACAAAGCTAGAGACCTGGTTGGGCATCTGGCAATTGCAATTGGGGTTCAATGCCAAAAAGTGCAAGGTGCTACATTTTGGGGCCCAAAACCCTAGAATGAGCTACCATCTGGGTGGGGTACAGCTTGCTGTGACTGAGGAAGAAAAGGATCTGGTGATTCTTATAACAGGATCAAGGAACAACTCAGGTCAATGTAGGAAAGCGGCTGCAAAGGGCAATAAAATTCTGGGTTATATCACCATGGGTATATCCTCAAGGAGGGGGGAGGTTATTCAGCCATTGTATAGAATGCTGGTAAGGCCACACATGGAGTACTGTATGCAATTCTGGTGCCCATACCTGAAGAAAGACATTAAGTTACTTGAGGGGGTGCAACACAGGGCAACAAAGATGATCCAGGGGCTAGGAAACTTACCATACAAAAGCAGACTGAAAGAATTGAACATGTACTCACTGGAGGAGAGGAGGGACAGGTGAGATATGATATAGACCTTCAACTACATGAAAGGCATAAACAAGACTGGGATGGGGGTTCAAAGCAAGGGAAGGGAGGGATACTAGAGGCCATGCTATGAGATTGGAGGGGGGTAGGTTCAGGAGGGAGATGAGAAGACAGTTTTTCACAGAGGGGGTAGTGGCTAATTGGAATGCACTGCCAGCAGAAGTGGTATCCTGCAGAACAGTGAGCTGCTTCAGAAGGGGCTGGGTCAGGGTAGAGGGAGGGTTAAGGAGGGGGAGGAGGAGGCGGCTGTGGAGTAGGGCAGCTAGCTGAAAAATCGAGCAGACTTGATAGACCGATAGGCCTTTATCTGCTGGCTAATTTCGTATGTTGGTAACAAATAACGCTCAAGCCATTGAATAAAATAGTAACAACTGATTATTGTAGAACCTTTTTGATTCTGAAAGGGGAAGTAAGGTGGAATATTAAATCATAATGAGGGGCCCCCTGGAGGAAACAATATTACTATATTAAGTATTTTTTTTTCAAACCCCGGGAATCCCACATTATGCTTGACATATCCAGACGACAACACAGGATTTTGGGAGGCTGGGTACAGAATCTACTTGGGGAAAAGGGTCTGCAGTACAACAGTGCCAAACCTGCCATCTCTTCTGGATTGTATGCCCAGGCAATAGTGCATTGTAAAGATGTGAACTGTTTTCCAGGTAGCTGCTTTACAGATTCATAATAAGGGAACATCTCTGGCTGCTGCCACAGAGGCAGCAGTGCTATGAGTGGAATGTGCACTGAGACCCTGAGGTAGCTGTTTGCCAGCTTTAGAATGACAGAACAGAATGCAGGCCACTGTCCAGCAGTCACCCACTCTTGGAAAGGTGTAAAAGGTCTTAAAATAGCCCATTTAAATGTTAGTTCAATGTGCTTACACAGCTTGGTGTGGTGTTGTGCTTATGCGACTTACTGAATAAACTTTGTTGTGGCTGTTCAACTTTCTGTGCCTCAGGACTACCACCCTGTAGGGATGCTGAAGGCAAGGAATCCTGGAGGAGGGTTCCACCCCTGGATGTGCCATAGGAAGGATTCCCTTAGGCTAAAGGTAGCTTAGGAAAAGTCCCCAAAGAGAGGGGCTAGCCACTGGAGGAGGAGTGGGGGAAGATGGTGGGGCAAAGAAAAAATGCGTCTGAATGAAGCAGAAAGGAAGAGGTTAAATTGGTTAGGCAAGGGCGGCATGGCTGTTGCTTCAGCCATTGAACCACATGCTTAAGCCTTTCAATTGAATGTGCTTACATAACGTGGTGTGGTGTTGTGCTTATGCAACTTTGCTGAAGAAATTTTGTTGTGGCTCTTCATCTCTCTGTGCCTAACCCCCCTGTAGGGATGCCGAATGCAAGGAACCCTGGAGGAGGGTTCTACCCCTAGAGGTGTCACGGGAAGGATTCCCTTAGGCTAAAGGTAGCTTAGGAAAAGCCCAAAAAGAGAGTAGATCAGAAAGTGTTGCAGAGTTACGATATTGATTTTTGGACCTTCACATAGGTCAGCAGAGATAATGGTAATGGCCAGCAGATAAGTGAAATGAGTAATGACTTTAACGTATGTAGAATGAATTATAATGAGAGAGCATGACTTCCCAAGGAGAAAGGGAGTGGCAAAGGAGGGCCACCATCCATCGCTGTCCAACAGCAGAAACCTACCTAAATAACTGGAGGCAGTATAACACAATGGTTTAAGGCTCTGCGCTGCAAACCTGGAGACCTGGGTTTGAATCCCACAGTCCCCACTTGCATACTGTGTGACCCTGAGCAAGTCACTTAACTTCCTTGTGCTCCCAGGTCACACCTGTGCACAAGCTTTCAACTTAGTGTGTCTTTCCTGGTTAAAAAAAAAAATAACTGTGGAAACCTACCTAAGTAACTTAGGGAATTACAACTTAAATAACTAAAAATTGTGGCATTTGGCACTGAGGAGAGGAAAAATCCTCATTGAAGAGGATACCACTGGGGATCCAAGGCCTAGATCACCTTCCTTTCAGGCTAGGGATGTTTTGTTCAGTGATGGCTCAGCTGCTGCAATTTAGAAACCCAATCCAATGGGAGGAAAATATTCCAACTTGGTGTAAAGCTCTTATGATCCCTCTAATGGGGATGCCATGAAGTGTTGTGAGTGCATGTTGCAACACTGGATACTCTGAAGTGAGAGTGGGACCCCCAAAGCAGGAGGAGGAGGAGGAGGAAGAGAGCAATGACTGCTGAGGCACTCAGCCAGCCTACTGACTAAAAATAGACCTGGTGAACCAGAGTTGGTCATGGGGAGAAATAGAAGGCACTGCTGAACCTGATTCGGCTAGCTAAAGGCGCGTTTTGGGCGTGAGGACCCCATCCTTCGTAGCTGAAGTCTTCAATTCTACATCAAGAGGTGCTGTCGATACAATTGCATGACTAAGGCTCCACCCAGAGTGATGAAATTCCCACTATTAGCCAGATGAGAAGTAAGTAAGCAACAATGTATTTATATGTAAGGGCATAAACAAGGTGAAAGAGTCTAACATGTTTAAATATAAGAAAAATAGCAGGACAAGAGGACACAGCATGAGATTAGAGGGAGGCCGATTAAGGGGGAATGTGAGGAAATTCTTTTTCACAGAAAGGGTGGTAGATGCATGGAATGGCTTACCACAAGAAGTGGTGGCTATGAATACAGTGCAGGGCTTCAAACAGGCATGGGATAGGCATAAGGGAGCAATACAAATGACTATGAATAGATAGGTCACTGACAGAGCAAAGGCCGATGGTACATTTATAAGGTAGAAAAAGAAATGGGCAGACTGGATGGGCCTTGCGGTCCTTATCTGCCGTCAACTTCTATGTTTCTATGTTTATATGAGGTGCCCTTCCTGAGCTCAGGGCACCTTTACAATGCTTCATACAATTACAATATATTTAAAATCAATAAAACTGAAAACACAGACAATAAAAACCATTCAGTAAGTCTCCAAAAACACCTGGTTGAACAAATGAGTTTTTAAGGATTTTTAAAATGTTTGTTTTTTTATTTTTTAGATATTTTAAGGACCCCACCTCGAGTTTTGCATGCTCAACATGTGAACTTCATGGGTGCAGAGTGGGACCATGAGCTGTAGAGTAGACCCTGAGCCATAGAAAATAATGGTCATGGTTGGCATGCCTCTGATGTATGACTGAGAGCATACAGTCAAGGTCAACTATGAAGTGCTAGATATGAGGAGGCTGGGCGAAGCCAGAAGCTGTTGGTTAGGTGTTGGTATGCTGGGCAATATGATTGACTGAGATGATAAGCTAATATGACTGACTGACCGATGAGATTGACTGAAATAAGCAAAGCCAGCAGAAAGCAACCCAACTAATTTCATTATGGAAGTCTAATATTAATGACATTGAAAATACTCGATGGTGGTAGGTAATACTGATGTGGGTAGGCGGTAGGAGGCTGGGTGAAATCAGTGGCTGTTGGTTAGCTGTGAATGCCAGAAATTGAATCAATGAGGTTTAGGTAATTTAATTGATATGGTTTATGCATGATTAGCTTAAATGTCATTTAGTCTGCACAGGAGCAGTAGTAGGAGAGCTGGTAATTGATGAGAAGTATGCAGGAACATGGCAAAGGAGCAGGGCAAAAGTCATTTAACTTACATATATCATGCTCCTGCTACTTGGAGTCATGATGCCCCACTGTGACATCACAGTCACTCACTGTGGGAATAACAGGGAAGCCACAAGCTGAGCATCATGAGACCAAACAGCTAATTTAATGATTGAATGCTTCAATGTAGATAGAAATTAGAAACATACTGTTTAAATGCCAATGGCTGAAAGCCAGGCTGACATACCTTGGACTGAATACACAAGCAAAAGTAATAAGAGTTTGAGTTATGATTACAAATGCATATGAATCCTGCATGTAGAACTAGGACAACATTAAATTTATGATAGAGTGCAATTTGGATGGTAGGGCAGGAAACCCCCCAAACTGTAGAGGTGCTCCCTGTTTCCCATTTGGTTTGACTGCTTTATTCGTAGTGCAGTAAGGTATGAAGTAAAGGAGCTTGGTCTGCTAAGCTGTAAAAGAAAAGCCCAATAGGAGTAGAAGCAGCATAGGAGAATTGTAGAGGTGAGAGTTGTAGCTGCCTAGATGGAGCCAGCACTGATTGAAGCTAGTCCAGGTGCAAACAATTAAGGTGGATGTGCACACTGTTAGGGGCAGGGAGAAAATAAGAGATGAATAACAAACAGATAACAATTGCAGGTGAACCGAAAGATTTGCTAAAGGTATGATAAAGCAAATGTGAGCCTGAACAGCACAAGGCAATTGAAATGACAGCAAAACACTAGGAAAACTAGAAAGCCTTCACAAGGCAAGCAAAGGGAAGCAGCAGGATGCTAGAAAAACTAGAATACCCCCCAAGAAAAAGAAAACTGAAGAAGCACAAGCACACCAGAACAGTAGAGCAGATATAGACAACAGAGAGACGCAAGCAGTAGCCAGAGGCAAAAGCAAAATACTGACCAAAAAAGGTAGGAGAAACACAAACCAGTAAGATGGCAGCACCAACTAAGCAGAAATTCCAAAAATGTACAAGGAGAGTGGAGCCCAACAGAGCCTCCAGCTGCAAAGAAAAAATTATTCTGAATGAAACAGGAAGGAAGAGTTTAAATAGGTCTGGCAAGGGGGGGGTGTGACTGTTGCTTCAGCCATTGAACCACAGGCTTAAGCCTTTCAAAAGCCTCCCACGTAACTTGGATGAGCTTACTGCCTAGGCAAACCATTACAAGCCTGACATTTTTGGTAGCTCTGAAACTTAGTAAAAGCCCATTATATCTAGTAACCATTGTGCCCTGCCGGGATACAACCCATTAAGATGTGATAGGACATCCTGTTAGGGGGAAGGGGCACAATGATTTATTACAGAGCCCATCTAAATGCCTGCCCCTAGTTCCTCCCTCCCAAAAAAGGCATGCATTTCAAGTTGTGTCATGCTACTCTAATCCTGGGTAATACAAAGAAACATCCCCTCTTTTGTGTATATTTATCACCTGGTGGCAGTCAGCAAGAGCTTCCATCCCTTATCAACAGTATTGGCCCCCTCACTCAAGGCAATGAAATTATCCTTTTTCCGGATTTCAGTATTGACTAACTAAGATGTAATAAAAACTTGATCAAGCTATCTTTAAACAAGTTGCTGTTCACTCAGAAAATCTCTATTCCTACTAGGCTATTCAACAATGGGCACTCTGCAATCCTTTTTGACTTAGTGCTATTGTAAAATGGACAGAGTAATCTGTTCAGTAGTACTCCCTGATCCCATCAGTGATCTCTCTCTCCAGTCTACTGTGTATGGCGTGTGAAACTTCCTAGGGTGTCCCCCTCATGTGATTCACTTTCATGACTTCTCTCACCTCGACCCTACCCAGTTCAAATATGAAGGAGCCAACCAAGACTGGTCTTATCTGTGGGCAACCACCAATGTCAGTCTGGCAGTCTCTATTTCTGCACAATATTTGCTGGTCTCCAGGAGAAGCATGCTCCCCTAACTACCAGAAGGGTTCACAGTCTGATAACTAAATGGCTGGACTGCCCTCTTTTATCCCTGTTAAAAAAGAAAGACAATTAGTGCTGGACAGCCTTCAAGGCAACAAACTCTGTTTCAGACCAGATAAGCTATAGAAAACTCAAAAAAGAAAGCAAACCCATCTGACAGAGCAAATCAGCTATTGTAAAACCCTGTTTGGTTCCTCTGATGGCAATCCACATCACTTCTAGAATTGTATTAACAAAACCCTGGGTCAGGACACAACCACTACCCCTACTGACATTGAGGTTGGGGAAGTAAATTTGCAATAACCCTACCACTATCTCAAATGCTCTCAATAATTTTTTTTACCAATCTCTCAGCTTATAATAGGGCCTTTCCCCTCTCCTCACTTAGCCTGACATCTTCTCCTACTCCAGAATTAGTACATCTTCCTTTTTACTTAAAAAGTGTTAAGGTCTCAGAGGTGTGTATACTTCTGAAGCAGATCCCGGAAAATAACCTGCTTGCTCAGATGGAGTTGAGCCCAGACTCCTTAAAATTGCTGCCAATGAACTGGTTTCCCCAATAACTAGAATCTTTAACCTGTCCCTCTCCTCCTGCATCATTCCAAATCTCTGGAAGATGTCTCATATAGTACTTCTGTTTAAAGAAGGCAATAACAAACATATCTGCAATTACAACCTATTGCTACAGTATCCTACCTGTTCTCTGAAAGGTCATGGAAAAAACTTATTGCCACTTAACTCACCAATTATCTCTGTGCCTATGATCTCCTCTCTCCTGCTCAACATGGTTTATGTCAGAACCATAGTACCACAGTGCTGCTTACCTTTACTAACAGCATTTCTAATGAATTTGACAAAGGGGAGCTTACTGGTGCCATCTTCATTGACATTACAAAGGCCTTTGACATGGTCAATCACACTTTACTCTGCAATAAGCTAAAGGATTTGGGTATATCGGACACTGCCTTCCTCTGGTTTAAACATTACTTGTCCAATAGGCAACAACAAGTCAGGTTTGGATCCTCCCTCTTTGACCCTGACCCTTTCACAACTGGTAACCCTTAAGGCTCAATACTTGTACCCCTCTACTTCTCCCTCCACATTTACTCTGTCCACCACTGTATCTTAGATAGTACACCAGTTGTGTTTACTGATGATCTAGTGTTTTTCTCTAGCACCCAGAATGTAGCTGATATCCACGAAAAAACTACCATCCAACTTATTGACCATCCAAAAATGGTTCAATGACAAATAGGCTCTTAATGAATGCTACCTTGTCACAGGCTATGCTATTTGAGTCTGCCCCTCAAATAAAGAAATCCAAACTCCTGTTTCTGTGGTCTGTGATAATGGCACACCCTTGGCCACAGCCCCATCCTATAGTTACCTGAGTGTTACGCTTGATCATCTCATGATTTTCCAGCCCATGTGGTGGCTACCTGCAAGGCAGTCAATGTCACACTTGGGCTTACCTATAGAACTAGCTGTAATCTCTCTCCCAGAATTTGCATTGCCATTGTCTAAGATATTTTGCTCCCCAAACCCTCCTGTAGTCTGCCTGTCTTTTCAGTAGCCTCCAACTCAATATTACATAAACGGGATGTGGCATATAATAATGTCTGTCCATTTCCCTTGCTAGTAATTGACAAGCCCACCACTGTACGCTGTACTCTAAGCTGTATTCTCTCCCTCCATCTGCTCTTTGTGATCTCTCCCTGGAAGGCATCACACATAGAGTTATTCAAAAAAGGCTTGACCTTTTGACCTGAAGGCAGCTGTTTGCCAGGAACTGAAATTGCATTCCCAGTTGTTGTTTTTTTAACAGAGATATGCCAAAATCCAACTGTATGTCATAAAACCACGCACTTAGGAGCAGAATGCTTTGATCGAATGAAGCTCTTATAATATGCTACATTTTATGAAGTAAGAGGAGAGGAACATGCTTCCTTGAGATTCTGTGTGAATTTTATTTTACGGGTGCCAGTGGTCTATAGGGGACTTCAAAGGGCTTAACTCTGAAATGTCATATCCATGCTAATTATAGGTCTCAGAATCTGATTCTTAATATGCTTGGAAATCTTGGAAACAGCACAACAGTGCCATCTTCTGTTCTAAAAGAGACATCTCCTGTCCAAATGGAGTAGTTGCTCTGATCTGGGAATTGATGACACTGCAATATTACAGAAGGGTATTTAAACCCCGAGCTCAGGACATTTGGACACACTTTCTCATCTGGACTCCGCCTGACACACAGAAGTCATTCTGTTTGAAGTCTTTCTCCTGACCACAAGTCTGCTACAAAAGACTGCAATATTTTGCAAACCAGCAATTCTCTGGACTTTGAAATCTTCATACCCAAGGTAGACCTAGCTAAGATGTTTTAATGCATTTTTCTGTATATTTGTCCCATTCTGTTTCTAATACTGTAACCTTAATTAGTATATGTTCTCTTTTACTTGTAACTGCATTTATTTAAGTATTTTAGTGAAAACTTTTTTCTAAAGAAATTCTGCCTGAGACTTTCTCTGTTTGTGTGTGAAGTGTGAAAACAGTATTAATAATCTGTGAAAACTGTAATTGCCAATAGGGGTCACACCATAAGCAACCAAACCGAAAAAGGGTCTGTAAGGGAAATCTGGAAGGATAGGGAGAATACCAGAGTCTGCAAAGATTTTGAACTAGGCTGTTGCATGTCCTGTAGGGAGAAGGCCAAATCAGGTGTTACGCTGCTACTCCAAAGAGAGTGTGATGCCTGGGTCATCCTCCTTTGTGTAGTAGCCAAAGAAAGGTTAATATCTGGCCACAAGACTCGAGACTGGTATTGTGCCCTTATCCAGAGTTAGAGGGATGTCCTGGATCCTCGTGACAGAGGTGCAGTCAAGGACCAGGCAGGTATACCTGCTCCCCCCACCCCAGTCATGGATTGCACTTAAAGCTGGGCACTGTGAGCTCAGTGGGCCTGACCCCCTGGAGTGGGGTCATGACAGGCTGTGTCTACCTGATCCCAGCCTTTGAATTCTAACAAATTTTTTTGACTTCATATACGGACACCTTTGCATCTGTCACTCTGTAAATATGTTGCAGTGAATGCACACCTGTTTTATCTTACTGTGTTATTATTCTTATGTCATACACTGTATTGCTTACTGGTTGTACTCTTCCAGATCATGCCTAAAAATAGACAAATGTTTGTCTGGTGCACACTATCTGGTTAACAAATACTAAATAAATAAATTGACTTACAATGGGAAACTTACAATTGACTTTTTTGCTACTTGCTTTATTCTCCAGTGTGCTGTACTTCTTCTGGAGCTTTCATCCATCTCTCTGGCTGTCTAGAGTCTCCATCCTAGCCAGACCAGTCACTCTGCTGGTCATGACTTTTACCCAGGGTTTGTCCTCTGGGCAGGGTTCCTGTTTCCATCTGCCCCCTTACAGCATACTCCTAGGGAGGTTCAGGATTGCTGTGCCATGGTCAATAAGCATGAACTGCCCTTACAGCGTGCCTGTTGGACATGGGTGATATATAGTCTAATGTCATTGTGCATCCTGTGTAGGTTTTTTTTGCCATTTTTTTAGCCCACCACTGCACTGACACCATCTTCCAGAGGGCAAGCTACCCTTAACAAATGGGAGCCGATTTCCAAAGCTGAGCCACCTGGACTGTCAGCAGGCTGGCATAGTTGCCAGCCCACTGCTGGACCAACACCATCCTCCAGAGGACCAGCTGTCCTTGACAAATAAGAGACAATTCCCAAAGTTGAGCCACCTGGACTCTCAGCAGCCTGGTATAGCTGTCAGCCCACTGCTGGACCAACGCCATCATGCAGAGGACCAGCTGCTCTTGACAGATGAGGGCAGACTCCCAAAGTCAAGCCACCTGGATTCTCAGCAGCCTGGCATACTACCTCCCTCACCCGCCCACATCTAACAGTGCAGCCTCCTGCAGCACCGTCACCTCATTCTGGGTTCATTAGATATGTGGTGGCCTTGGTAAAAGTTAGACAGTTACATATATGCAGTGTGTATCTTATAGATATGTTTCTTTAAACAAACTTGTGGGGCAGGACTGTTACTGTAGGTGTTCCAAGATCATTGTACTTCAAGCCGAAGTAAGCCTACTGTATGTGTAGCATGCATTGTAGAAGACTGCTATTGTGTATTTATTTAGTGCATCTACATTACTGTATAGGAATTCTCTTGGACTTTTAGTGTACAGTAACTAAGAGCTTTGCTTCCCTTTCTTGTTAAAGTTAACATAAATATTAATAATAAAAAAGACCAGGCAGTTCCTTGTGTTGATGGAATCTGAAAGTAATTTTTTTAGTGAATTGAATGCGGTACTGCAAGTCAAGTTCTTTAAATCTCACAGTGTCGATGTCAAGAACATTTAGTTGCGTAATTCAACAGGGACAGTATCAGAGGAAATGGCTTGGCCCTGTTTCCTAAAATAAACACTGCACATCCGATGAATGGGCCTCCCAAATGCTGCACATTATGCAGATTGCCTGGTTTGAAGCTGAGCTGAGCAAGTGAAAGTTCCTACTTCTCTTTTTTCAGAACCTCTGAATTGTCACATCTGCCTTTGATCTGTGAAAAAAAACTGTAACATTCAGATGCTACAGATAACAACTGTCCATGTGGGAAAATGCATGCAGAGATTACACTAGCTATGGTGTTAAGGCATTCTTCCTTAACTTTTTAAAATACAAATTATACACCAAAGAAGATTGCTTAATGTGATTGAAAGGAATCCATACACTGGCTTGGTACTTTATTACGGCTGCGTGGGCAGAGCTCTGCAGATGTTATGCTGTCACTGTAGGAGAACAGGGGGTCGGCTCCGGAACGTGACCTTGTGTTCTCCTACAGTGCTGTGGCAACGTCATGACAGTGCTGAGTCTATGGCAGCTGTCCTCCATGATGGAGCTCCCCTCTGCAGTATGATCACCCCCTCCCCATGGCGCACTATTTCATAGGTGCACTTTCGTGTTTACTGCACATGTGTGAGTATTGCGCATGCGCAGTGTTGCTGCTGCCACCATCTTTCAGATGCCAACTGTCACCGCTCGCCGCCACTTGCTACGTCAGTGACTCTGATGCCGCTGTCGATGCCGCCACCAACTGGTCAGGTAAGAGCTCGGGCACAGCCCTATCAGCTCTAACTAGAACTTGTTTTTAACTTAGTTACTTGTGATGCAAGCTGCCTACCCTAAAATGCTGTACCTGGATCCTTATGTTCAATCAGCCTGTGATAAAAGAGGTAGAGATGTCTTTTTACACACTGTTTAACCACACCTAAAAATAGCAAACTCCATAAAAAATATATGTAAGCCCCCAAAGTTGGCTTACCTGATTTGGGGCACCGTGCTCCCTGGCTTCTCCCCTCAGCATTGTTTGGCCCTGAGGCTGTGGTGAGAGTCGCACCTTACGACCACCCCCCGTGAGACTTGCAGTTGTGGCCATTTTTCCTGGTGTCTCGGCCCATTCGGGTCTGGGCTGAGCGCCATGGGTATGGTCTGTGTTGCCAAGTGCGGGGATATGTGGTCCCAGGTCCGGTTTTGGGACGGATCAAACTCTGGACCGCTTGTTTATAAATAATTAGTTTTATTTTTCAAAATGGCGGGTCTGCACGCTGGACGCATGCACGGATACCGCCGGAGGTTGGAAATTTAAAGGAGCAGTAGCCTGTTAGGAGACAGTAGTTTTTGGTGTCGGCTGGCACTGCGGAGCACAATAATAAAATATTGCATTTGGGATTACAAGTCCTGTGGGTTAACAGTGTGGGATGCAGGTTTGGCACCAATGAGAATCAGTCTGTGACTGGACCACAGTTTTTGGCGCCAAAATATCTGAGCCCGTATAAGAGAGGGCTAAAAGGAATTGGGAAGATTTGAGAGAGAGAGAGAGAGAGAGAGAGAAGGAGGAGGCTCGAGTGGGTGTCCGGCCTGCTCATCAAGGCGCGGCTGCGGTAGTTTTTTTTGTTTTTTTGTCAAGTATGGCCACCATTGACGGTGCCGAAGGAGGGTGGTTGTAGTGTGTGGGAGAGCCCTAGAATCCCCTGCCAGAGAATCAAGAGAGGGAATAATGCTGCTACTGACTCCAGAGACATGAGGTGAGGGGCATTCTGTGGAGAAAGCTCTATCCTAGGAGAAATGTGGCTTGGAGCTGGATGGAGTCTTGTGGCTGGGCCTGGTTTGGCAGATGGGATCCAGGTGCACCATGCTGGTGGTGGCAGGACCAAATGGTGCTGGGACCTAGGTGGCAGTGGGCTTCAACATTACCTGGATGTGAATGCCACTGCATGCTGAGGAGCTCCGGGAGGAGTGAGTCCATAGGAGGCAGGAGACCACCTGCGGGGCTGACAATTGAGGAAGAAGGCAGAGTGTCAGGCTGTGTTCTATATTCTCGTGGCAGTTTGGTTGAGCCTCACAAATGAGGCCATTCTGGTCTGTGATCACTGCATGAGGGATTTGCCTAAACCTGCGGGATCACCAGGGGAAAATACCCCTGGGATGCTCAGAGCAATGGCATAGCATCAGTGATCGGGTGCTGGATTGTGTTTGAAAGGTCTCGCTCCTACCCTTGTCATTTGTGGTTTTAACTGCTCCAGTTTATGGAGGGAACCCCATTACCTAAAAGATATAGGATCTAGTCTAAAGCTTGTGCAGGAGGAGTAGAGGGTGAGGGGGCCATAAGTGCTCTGGGCACACCTTGTAGGTCCTGGTAAGAGAGTGTGAAGCTGGGAGTCGGAAATCTAATGCTGCCTGTGTGTGTGTGGCCTTTTCAACCGCAAGCTACTGACTGTGTTGGGACTGCCTGACCAACTAATTATCTTATGCAATTGGAACCCCTGGGTCCAAAGTACAGTTTACCTTCTATTTTTCAGCTAATAATGTGACCCCCTGGTCCTGCTTTACTGCTTCATGGAGTGACTGCTTATTCAACTGACTATTCATTAAATGGGATCCCCTGTTTTTGCAACTTTGCATTTGCCACTTATGTTTTGAAGACAATTGTTTGCTGCTGCTAAAAGAAGTTGCCTCCACAGCCTTGCATCCATGTGTTCCAGGGTGGAATCCTGAGTGTCAGGGACCAGCGAACCACCGAGGAAGATGTCGAGAGGCCTGGCTGGTGAACATAGTCTACAAAGGCCTCCAGGCAAATTGGGCAAGACTAGGCAGGTGAAGATCTGCATCACCCCTCCTGCATTCCAGCTCAGTGAATTGAGGGTACAGGACACCCCGATGGAGTTCATCCATCACCATCATCACCCGTGGACAATCAGGTACTGTTTTCCTGTCTTATTCCTGGATTGTGTTTTTTCTTGGCAGTACAGCATTCCCCCTTCCCCATAAACTTTACCACCTTAAATACCCTTAGACAGGGAAGTGGGGGGTGCTTACGTATAGTTATATAATTCAGTTTAGGTTTATGGTCAGTAAAATCTAAACAAAATCTGGTCACGTGAAACACATACCTAAGCGTTCCTTCCAGACTAGTTTACCAGGAGTATTATATAAATTACTGGCCTCCCTGGGTCAACACTAGCCTCTTTGAACACCAATACTAAATTATTTTCATAATACTGGCCACTTAGAAACATAGAATTTGATGGCAGATAAGGACCGCTTGGCCCCATCCAGTCTGCCCATTTCTCCCTACCTACATTAATACCACAGACCATGCCCAATCTACAGCTCTTTCACCCTCCCCCTTCCATTCCAATATGATTCTCTTGTGCTTATCCCATGCATTCTTGAACTCCATCACTGTTTTCACCCCAACCATCTCTGCTGGAGGGCTGTTCCAGGAATCCACCACTCTTTCTGTGAAGAAGTACTTCCTTACATATCTCCTGCATCTACCCCCCCCAGCTTCATAGCATGTCCCCTTGTTCCTGAGCACCTTTTCATCTGAAAAATACTTCCCTCCTGCACCTTATTTACCCTTGTGAGGTATCTAAAGGTTTCTATTATATCCTCCTCTCCCTTTTCTATTCCAGGGTGTACATATTGAGGTCCTTTAGTCTCTCCTCATAGGGCTTTTGATGCAGACCCTGTACAATTTTAGTTGCCCTCTGCTGGACTACCTCAATTCTGTTTATGTCCTTCAGGACATGTGGTATCCAGAACTGGACACAGTACTCTAGGTGGGGTCTTACTAGTGATCTATGCAGAGGCAACACCACCTCCCTCTTTCTGCTGGTGATACCCCTTCCTATGCACCCCTGCATCCCACTAGCCCTTCCTACTGCCCTGTTGCACTTCCTGACCACCTTTATGTCATCTGAAATGATTATCCCCAGATCTCTTACCTTCTTGGTGGTCATCAATACCACTCCAACCTATTTGTACTCTTAGGTTTCTGCATCCTAAGTGCATTATGTTGCACTTTTTTGCATTAAAACCCAGCTGGCATACTTTTGACCACTCCTCTAGTTTTCTCAGGTCTCTGCTTATCCATTCCACCCCTGAAGTGTCCATATTATTGCAGATTTTGGTGTCCTCTACAAAGAGGTAGACCTTCCCTTCTAGCTCCTCTGCAATGTCACTTATAAAGACATTAAAGAGGACCACTGCCAGCACTGATCCCTGAGGCACTCTGCCGGTCACCCTCCCTTTCTCGGAGTGAAGTACGTTTACCACCACCCTCTGTTGCCTATCCCCTAACCATTTTCTTATCCAGTTTACCATGTTTGGACCTACTCCTAAGCTATCCAGCTTGCTTACTAGTCTCCTATGTGGAACAATGTCAAATGCCTTGAAAATCTAGCTGGGCCACATCCACTGCTCCACCCTAATCTAATTCTTTCCCACCACCGTTGTCAGGCTGACTGACCTATAATTGCCAGTCTCCTCCCTGCTACCAACTTTGTGCAGTGCAACCACATCCTCCCTCCTCCAGTCCTCCAGAACCACTTCTGTTTCCAGTGAGCTGTTAAATAGAACAGTCAGAGGTGCAGCCAGTACTTCCCTGAACTCCCTCTACATTTTAGGATGCACTACATCTGACCCCATTGCTTTCTTCACCTTCAGATTAGCAAATCCCTTCAGGACTCTCAACTCCAAAAAAGGACTAGTGTTGACCCCTCCATCCACAGCTTCTGTTACTTTTTTGCAGACCCTCCCCTTCTCCTTCCTCAGTGAACACTGAACAAAAGTATCAATTCAGGATGCCTGCCTTTTCCTGGTCTCACTCTGCACAGTCCCCCCTCCTTCCCTTTTTAACCTCACAATCCCACCTCTTGTTCTCCTCTTTTCACTTGCATACCTAAAATATGTCTTGTCCCCTTTTGTTACCCCCTGGACTATTCTCTCTTCAGTTTGTGCTGAAGCACTCCTTACTGCTTTCACGGATCCCCTCTGTTTCCCCTGATACACCTCCCTATCCTCCTCTCTCTGCATCTCCTTATACCTTCTGAATGCTACCCTTTTAGTCTTCACTTTTTCAGCCACCTCTTTCGAGACTATAGTGGTTTCCTTTTCCTTTTGCTTTTACTCACTTGTTTGATGCAGAGGTTTGTTGCCTTTACTGTGCTCTGTTTTATCTTTGCCCACTGTTCCTCCACTGCACCCAGGCAATCACCCCGACAGGTCATCCCTGAGGTATTCACTCATCTTTATTAAATCTGCAATCCTGAAGTCCAGGACCCTCGCCCTTGTGTGGTTTAATTCCACAACCGTCCTTATATTGAACTACACAAGGGCGAGGGTCCTGAAATTCTGTGAAACAAGTCTCATTTGTTTAAAATTCAGCTGTAAAGTCCTTACTTTTAAGTTTATTTTTTCACCGCTGCTCTCCTCTGGGTCCAGCTCTCACCATTGTGGCCATTCCATTGAAAGCAGAGTTAATGATGCATGCATGAGCGGATGCATTCCAAGTTGTTGTGCTGCAATAGCTATGTAGCTACTTGTGCAGCACAGCAAACTAGTTGACATAGCTCGTGCAGTACAACAACGTTGTTCAAGGCATGGATTTCTGTCCTCAACAACGTTCCACCATACACTATACCAAAATCTGCAGTAGGATGGACACTCAGAGGATGGAGAGAATGGGCAGTGTTCTGGGGGAAACTCAAAGAGTGGTCGAAAGCATGGCAGTTGGGTTCAATACTGAAAAGAGCAAGATCATGCACTTAGGGCATAGGAACCCAGGCACTGAGTATAGGATGGAGTTCAATCAATAAGTCAATCAATTTTTATTTTACCAGGTGAAACACCATTGAGATAAACTCATTTGCAAGGTGGACCTGGACACAGAACAATACAGTATCACAATGGAAAGGGTACATAATACATCAGATCAAAATACAGTACATTAACATGAACTCTCACAGCAATGGGCAGTGGTAGGGGGGAACTCTCATCACCGAGAGCAGTGACGAGCAGGGTACCACAGGGATCCATGCTGGGACCAGTACTGTTCGGGATTTTCATTGCAGAGATCTGGGATCTGGAGCAAAATCAGTCTGTTTGCAAACAATATCAAGATGGGAGCTGTGGTAGATGACATGGGGGGGGAGGGGTTGCAGGAGGACCTGAATAAGCTGCAGGAGTGGGCAGATAAATGGCAGCTGTGGTTCAATGTCAAGAAGTGCAAGGTTCTGCACGTTGGAGCCCAGAACCAGGGGAGGGATTATCACTTAAATGGGGTTAGTTGGGTTGCTCCACAGAAGAGAAGGACCTAGGGGTGATCATAACAGGGAGCATGAGCAACTCTGTTCAATGCAAAAGGGCGGTGGCAAAAGCCAACAAAATGCTGGGGTGTATAGCTAGAGGGATCTCCTCCAGAAGTAGAGAGGTTATCCTGCCCCTGTATAGGTCATTGGTGAAGCCCAGCCTGGAGTACTGCATGCAATACTGGCACCCATTCCTGAAAAAGGACATCAGACTGTTGGAGGGGGTACAGCGTAGAGCTAGAAAGATGATCCATGGATTGGAGGACAAGCCATATGAGGAATAGCTGGGGGAGTTGGATATGTACTCTCTGGAAGAAAGGAGGGACAGGGGAGATATGATTGAGACCTGTAAGTACCTGAAGAGAATAAATAAGACTAATACAGAGAGGATTTTCCAGAGGAGAAAGGGGGACATGAGAGGACACCAACTGAGACTGGAGGGGTGTAGATTCAGGAGAGAGCTGGGGAGACATTTTTCAAGTAAAGTCTGGGGGACAAGTGGAACTCCTTGCCGGGTGAGGTAGTGGTCTGCAAGACAGTAGACAGCTTCAAGAGGGGTTGGGATAGGGTAAGGGGAAGGGGTAATAGGATGGGGGGAAGGGAGGGACAGCAGCATTATTAGGTGCTAGCTGTGCACTCAAGAAGACTCAATAGACCATGAGGCCTGTTTCTGCTGGCATTTACGTAGGTCGTAATACATAGTAGTAACATTCAATACATGAATAACAGAACTGTTATATACAGTATCTACAAATAAAATCAGTAAATATGTACAAGGTTTTATAAGTATCCTGTAGAAGGAGTCAGAGGGAGCTAGGAGTCAGCACATATAGGAAAGGTAGTGAAGAGAGACAGGCAACTATGCTCACACTAATAGATGACCCATGCCCCAGGCTACCATAAATCAACAGAAACAGTTGCAGGACTCCTTGAAGGATCATGCAAATAGCAGTTTAAAGGTGGACAGTGTTACAGGAATTATTAACTTCAGTTTTTTTTAAGTTTATTCCATAGTACAGGGAGCGCGTGGCTTATAGATGCCAGACCAAAATGTGAATTGGCTTTAGGGATATAGAGTGAAATGTAAGAATGGCTTCACAGAGAGTAACTACCTGGGGCACACCTAGGTAGATAGTTTACAATATACTGCAGAAGTTTCCATGTGAGTGCTCTGAAAGTCCAGAACACAGCATTTTTTTGCCTTCTGAACTCAGAGACATCCAGCCTACCAATGCGTAAAGGGAGCAATGATGAGTGGAGTATGACACACTGGTAATGAATCTTATTGCCCAGTGACAGAGGGTGTCGAGTTTAGCTAACATGGCATTTGGGCCATGTCCATAAATGAAGTCCACATAATCCAAGAGTGGAATAAATGTGGTTTGAACTAGCCTGGTTTTAGCCTCCTGCGTGAGAAGGTGCTTAATTCTATAAAAAAAGACCTAATCTCAAGAGTTTTTTTCAAAAGTTCCTCTATGTGGTCTGCGAAAGAAAGTCTGTGATCCATCCAGAATCTTAGATATTTACATTCTGACACAAATTCTAAGGATTCACCAAGAAGAGTAATGATCTGAGGAACAAAACCTAGGGTGGAGGGATTGTGTGCATTGATAAGTGGAGAGAAAAACGCAGCCTTATTTATTTTTGCATTTAATAACAGCTTTTGTTTCAGAAGGTTTAGCTGCAACCAATTGAATTCTAGTTAGAGGTCTTTACTAGCCAGTTCAGGGGTAGTTCTATCAATATAGAGAACCGTATCATCCGCAAAGAGATGGATATTAGCAGATTTGATACCTGTATCAATGTTGTTAATATAACGCATGAAGAGAAGAGGCCCCAAGATGGAACCCTGCGGTATGCCTCTCTGAAGGGTTTTCAAGGAAGAGAGTTTACCGTCTGCTTTGACCTGTTGGTATCTTCCAGAGAGATAGCAGGTTAACCATTTTAATGCCAGGGAGTCAAAACCAAGATCTCTAAGGGTGACCAGGAGTAGGTTGTGGTCCACCATGTCGAATGCCTTACTCAAATCTAAAAATAAGGCACACACTTATTTTTGGCCTCTAAGGCATTCTGCCAATCACTAGTGACCCTCACGAGAGCAGAAATTGTGCTGTGGTGTGGTTGAAAACCTGATTGTACTGAATTTAGTATATTAAAGGTCTCCAGGTATTTCCTGAGCTGGCTGTTTACAAGTTTCTCTAGCAATTTGGAGAGGATAGGGAGCAGGGATATTGGCCTATAATTATTTAGGATGCTAGGGTCACCAGATTTGTGTAGCAGGATGGCATGGGCAGTTTTCCAAATTGATCGAATATCACTCTGTGCCAGAGACAAATTAAAGAGGTGCATGATAGGGGTTGACAAGACATGATAGCTGAGTTTAAGAAAATAAGGATCAATTTGATTGGCACCTATGCTCTTTCTTGTGTCCAGATCCAGTAGTAAGCATTACACCTGTTTCAGTGAGACAGAAGAAAAGGAGAAGACTGCACCAGGAGCAGTTGTGTCCTTGGCTGTACCTACTGGAGTCAGAGCATCAAGCTTGTTTAGTAGATTATTGGCAGGAGAGGAGTCAAATGCGAGACCAGCGGTTGCAAAATGGTTATTGAGTAGATCAAGAATGTCATGTTTGTCAGTAGTAGAGGAGCCACCACAGGAACATTCTGTAGGAACTGAGTTAGCTGGAGTGTAGCCCTCGGTGCCCCTTAGTGTCTTCCAAAATTTAGCTGAACATTTGGAAGAGGAGTCCAGTTCTGTGCGAAAGTATTTGTTTTCTTTTGTCCTGATGAGTTTCGTACATAGATTTCTTGTTACTCTGAATGCTGCCCAATCTGTAGGAACCTTGGTTTTTATGATTTTTTTCCATGAAAAGTCCATATTAGGAGGAGAGGTTTTAAGACTAGTAGTAAATCAGGGCTTAGATTTTTTTTGGTACGAACTTTCACTAGGGGCGCATGCCAATTTATAGCACCAAGGACAAGTAAGCCTCATTCACCGTAGGGGCCAGGTAGAAATCTTGCCAATTCGAGTACTGGAGATCAGATAGGAAGACATGAATGTCAACATTGCATTTGCTTCTTTTAAGGGTGTACCTAGAAGAAGAGACTGGCTTAGGTGTGGATCTGACACATGTTATGGAGCAGTGATCGCCAATATCATTAAAGAAGACACCTGTATGAGTGAAGAGGTGTGGTTTATTCACTAGTATAAGGTCTATCAGACTACCATTGGCTGGGTTTTTGTTGTTAGGCGAGGTGACTTCTGTGATGAGCTGTGTGAGCCTGACGGTGTCACAGGTCTCTTTTAGGGTTTTTGAGCTGTCAGAGAGCCAATCCAAATTAAGGTCGCCCATATTAATGACTTCCAAAGAGAGTGTTACCAGCAATTTACACAAATGGTTCAACATATTGAGGCCTGCTGAAGGTGGTCTATAGCAACCTATGATGCAAAGTGAAGTAGCAGTGGGAGGCAGAATAGCGCAGTGGTTTAAGGCTCTGAGCTGCAAATCTGGTGACATCCAGCAGACCACAGAAACATAGAAATATAGACTTTGACAGCAGATAAGGACCACTTGGCCCACCCAGTCTGCCCATTTCCCTACCTACTGGATAAGCTGCAGATTTTAGTTAACCAACAGCCTACTTCCTGCCACCCCTCAGTATAATTGCCTTATGTCTGTCCCATGCATGTTTGAATTTCTCCACTGTTTTAGACCCCACAGCCTCTCCAGGAAGGGGGTTCCATGTGTCCACCACTCTCTCCGTGAAAAAAAAATTCCTCACATTACCCCTGAACTGTCCCCCCTCTATCTTTAAATTGTGCCCCCTTGTTCTTACTCATCTCTTTTTCTGAAAGATTCTACCCTCCTGGATTTTGATTCCCTTGAGGTACTTGAACATTTCTATCATGTTCCCCCATCCCTCCTTTCATCAAGGGTATACATATTAAGCTCTCTCAGTCTCTCTTCATATGGTTTCTGATGCAGACCCTGCACCATTTTAGTTGCCCTCCTCTGGACTGCTTCCATCCTGTCTATGTCCTTGAGTAGATGAGGTCTCCAAAACTGCACACAGTACTCCAGATGGTGTCTCACCAACTGTCTGTACAGAGGGATAACCACTTCCCTTTCTCTACTTGTGATGCCCCTTCCTATGCATCCCAGTATCCTCCTGGCTCTCCTTACTGACTTCTAACATTGCTTACCCACATTTAGATTATCTGATATGACTACCCCCAGGTCCCTTTCCATTTTTGTTGTTGTTAGTACCTCCCTTGCTATTGTGTACTCTTCTTCTGGGTTTTTGTTTCCCAGGTGCATTACCTTGCACTTCTTTGCGTTGAATCTAAGTTGCCATATGTCTGACCATTCCTCCAACCTTGCCAAGTCCCTTCTCATCCTTTCTACCCCCCCTTGTGTATCAACTCTGTTACAGATCTTTGTGTCATCCACAAAGAGGCATACCTTTCCCTCCAGACCCTCTGCAATGTTACCTATAAAGATGTTAAAGAGGACTGGACCTAGTACTGAGCCCTGAGGTACTCCACTGGTGGTCCCCCTTTCTTCAGAATGTGTTCCATTCACTATTACCTTCTGTGTCCTATTGTACAGCCAGTTTGCTACCCAGGCTACCACCCTGGGACCCACTCCAAGGCTGGCTAACTTGATTATCAATCTTTTGTGTGGGACTGCATCAAATGCCTTGATAAAGTCTAGGTAGGCCATATCCACAGCCCCTTCCTGGTCTATTACTTTGGTCACCCAGTCAAAGAAATCTATTAGATTCATCTGACATGACCTTTCTGTTGTAAATCCATGCTGCTTTTGGTCCTGTGCCCCGTTGGCCTCTAGGTACTCAACAATTCTTTCTTTCAAGTGATTCCATCATTTCCCTACCACTGAGGTCAAACTTACAGGTCTGTAGTTTCCTGCTTCTGCCTTGCTCCCACTTTTGTGAAGGGAATCACATATGCCCTCCTCCAGTCCTCAGGTACCACCCATCCTCCATAATTTGTTAAAAGTGTGGTCAGTGGTGTCACTAGGTCCTCCCTTAGTTCTTTTAGGATTCTGGGGTGAATCCTGTCAGGCCCCATTGCTTTGTCCACCTTGAGTTTTAGGAGTTCTTTCAAGACTCTTTCTTCTGTAAATGGACTGGTGTCAGACCCCCTACCCAGAGTGCTTCTATTGTCTGGTTTAGGTAACTCCTCCTCATCTTCTTTTTTGAATACTGAGCAAAAGTATTCATTCAGTAACTGCCTTTTCGCTGTCTCCCTCTGTCCACCTCCCCTCTCCCTTATTAATCTTCACTATTCCTCCCTTAACCTTTCTATGCTCCCTAATGTACCTATAACATGTTGTATCCCCCTTCTTAACTGAATTGGCTATTTTTCCCTCAGTTTGGGCTTTTGCTATTCTGACTGCCTTCCCCACTTCTTTCTGCTTTAATTGATACAGTTCCCTGTCGTGCTCCTTCTGTGATTCCTTATACTTTTTGAATGCAGCTTTTTCTCCTTAACCTTCCTGCCACCTCTTTTGAGAACCATAGTGTTTTTTACTCCGCTTTGTTCTCTTATCTGTTTCACACAAAGGCTTGTTGCCTCTATGATGGCAGTTTTTAATTTTCTCCCTTGTTCTTCCACCCCTCCTTTTTGGCCATTTGCTAGTGTATTCCTCAGTTATTCACCCATTTTGCCAAAGTCAGCCCTTCTAAAGTCCAGTATGCTTGTTTTTGTATGGCTCATCTCCATGGTTGTGCTTATTGTGAAGCACACTGTGCAGTGGTTGCTTGTTCCCAGATGTCTATTGACTTCTAAATTTGTGATCCTTTCTCCATTTGCCCAGACCTGGGTTTGAATCCCACAGCTTCCATTTGCATACTGTGTGACCCTGAGCAAGTCACTTAACTTCCCTGTGCTCCCAGGTCACACCTGTAAAAAAGCTTTCAGCTTAGTGTGCTACTCCTGGTTAAACAACTAAAATAAAAAAAATAAAATAAAAAAGTAGCAGTGGACAAATGAACCTTTAATAACAGGTATTCAGATTCCTTGGGGATCATAATGGAGTCAATGACAGACACAGAAAATTTGTCCTGAATGTAAATGGCTACCCCACCTCCTCTAGAAGGTCTGTCCATTCTGAATACATTGTAGGATGGGACATTTATTTCATAATCCGAGATGGAGAATCTGAGTCAAGTTTCAATGACAGCCAAGACATCAGGCTTAGTACGGGTAATCCAAGATTGGAGAGAGTCAGATTTCCTTAGAAGACTACAAGCATTTATATGCAGTAGCCTCATCCCCTTTAGCTGGGCCAATTTGGAGGGGGTGATGAAAGTAGCGATAGGACCAGAGTTCAGCTCAACGTTGCCAGAGCATAAGAGTAACAGCTACAGTAGTTTTCTAAGGGCACTTATAAGCAACCTAATGAGTCAAGTCTTTCCCATTTTAGGAAAATAGGGGGAAGAGAATGAAGAGTGGCTAAGGCATACTACTAGTGGGCCCAAGGTTGCATAAAAAAGCATCCTAGCCTCAAATAACTGTGGTGAGTGAAGTAGGAAGTGGGCCTCGATATGGAGGAATTACAGACATTGTGGTCCAGGAAAATACCATGCTGCTAATAAGTACGCAGAGTAAGATCCAGGGAGGGGTCCAGGGGACTGGTAGGAGCAGTACTGGTATCTTTTTGGCTTGACATATATGGGTGAGCTACAGTTAAAAGTGTAGTGTACTGATCCAGTGTATAGAACATCGGGCTTACTGTGCAGCACAGAAATAATAAGGTGCACTGCATTTTTGGGGCCAAGTGTCAGGGGAAGATGCAGCTTGAATAGGGGAGAGGTAAGCAGATTATATAAGAAGCAGTGGGAGTTGTGCCCTGTTAGAATTCAGCCAGTCAGAGATACATCTAGGAGCAAAGGTAAGAATAAGGTGTCACGTAGCTCAATAAAGAAGAAGGGCAGAAGACCATCACTTTAAAAGTAGTACAGAGCAGAATCCACCAATAAGGAAGGAGCGCCATAAAATGGGAGGGGAGAAGAAGTATTTAAAGAGTGCCGGGGGAGGGGGTGGGTGAGAGAAATATTCCACCAAAAGTTTCAAATACAGTGGCAAGCGGCCTGAGAATCGGCACTGAAAAGCCAAAAAAACAGCAGGAAAAGCTGAAAATCTCACTCAACCAATCCAACTGCAAGCTGCAACTATACCAGCCAACTGGAAGCTGGTGTAGAGGGCTACAGCCAATGAGGAGTTCAGGTTAGGTCCCGGGCTGGAACTGAATGTGTACCTGAGTCAGCAGGCTTCAGAGTCGGGGAGAAGAGTTGATATGGCCAGCTGGGTTCTCCAGCTGAGCCACAAGGTAGGAGGGCAGATCACCCAGTCACGGCAGCCTGGAGGGAAGAAGAGAAAACAGAAAAGGGCAGCAGTAAATTATAGGACCGGGAACAGGGCCAAAACAAAGGATACAGGCTGAAAACTTAACCAGTGGGCTGGGAGCAGGGGAAACAAGGACAGAGGCTAAGGAGCAAGAAGGGGACTGGTGGGGGGGGGGGTCGTTAGACTGGTGCCATCACAAATTACTTGCAGAAGCCGGGAAGCAAAAGAAATCAAATTAAGAAGAGAAGCATTAAGGAAAGCAATGGAGAAGCAGAAACTATTTAAGTACAAAAAATCACAATCCCCACATTAAAATCCCTACATTTAAATTACATCCATCACAATCCCCAGACTAATAATAAATTATAGCCCCCACAATGCTAAACTGTTTCAGTTCTGAGAAAATTTCACCAAGAGTTTCAAATACAGCAAGCGGCCTGAGAATCGGTGCTGAAAAGCCGAAAAAACAGCAGAGAAATCTGAAGATCCCGCCAAGCCAATCCAACAGCAAGCCGCAACTGCACCAGCCAATTGGAAGCTGTTGCAGAGGGCTACAGCCAATGAGGAGTTCGAGTTAGGTTCCAGGCTAGAGCTGAACGTGTACCTGAGTCAGCAGGCTTCAGAGTCAGGGAGAAGAGTTGGTGTGGCCGGCTGGCTTCTCCAGCCAAGCCGCAAGGCAGGACAGCGGATTGCCTGGTCAGGGCAGCCTGAGTCAGCAGGCTTCAGAGTCGGGGAGAAGAGTTGGCATAGCTGGCTGGCTTCTCCGGTCAAGCCACAAGGCACGAGGGTGGATTGCCCAATCAGGGCAGCCTGGAGAGAAGAAGAGTCGGGGTACTGACAGTCACTAAACAGGAAAGGGACCTTGAGGTTATCATATCTGGTGACCTCAATGTGGCAGGGCAGTGTGACAAAGCAGTGGGTAGGACTAATGGGATGATGGGATGCATAGGAGGCAGTATCTTCAGCAGGAGGAGGGAGGTGATGTTGCCACTGTATCACTTGCTGGCAAGACTCAACCTAGAGTACTGTGTCCAGTTTTGGAGGCCTCACCTCAGAAAGGACATACAGTGGATGCAGTTCAGAGGAGGGCAACTAAAATGGTGCTGGGGTTGCACGAGAAGCCTATGAGGAGAGACTGAGGGATCTCAACATGTACACCCTGGAAGAGATGAGAGAAGTGACATGACAGAGACCCTAAAAGTACATCACAGGGGTGAAAAAGTTGCAGGAGGAAAGTCTCTTTCAAATGAGAAAGAACACCAGGATCAGGGTGCAAGGGATGAAGCTAGAGGGTGGGAAGTTTAAGAGAGAGGTGAATAAACATTTCTTCACTGAAAGGGTGGTAGATGCCACAAATAGACTGCCAGCAGAAGTGGTGGGGGCAAAAACAGTTGGGGGGGGCTTCAAGCATGCATGGAATAGACATGGGGTATTTTAGTAAACAGGCAGGGAGGAGGGAGGAGGGAGGGTTGCCAGAAGCCAGTTAGGGTCTGAAGAGACAGATTAAGCAGAGTATATCTGGCAGGCTGGGTGGGCCAAATGGTCATTTTTTAATGACAAATCCTATATTTCTGTGTAACAGTTCAGAGGGTTGGGGACCACTGTGCTCCAGAGAAACATTTTTCAGAAGCCCAGCATGGGCAACTGGGGGATGGGTGACCAGTAGGCACCAGGGAAGAAAGTATTCAGAAGCCCTGCATGTGCAATCAGGGAGTGGTTGGACTACTAGACACTTGGAAAACATTTTTCAGAAGCCCAGCATGAGTGATCAGGAGTGGGGAGACCACTAGACACAAGGGAAGAAAGTATTCAGTAGTCCAGCATGGATGATTGGGATAGGGGACCATTAGGCACCAGAAAATATCAGGAACTCTATGGGGAAAGGGCAATCAGGAGGTAAGGGTGCAGTCATAGCACTGCTTTAAGGGCAGGGTTTCAACAGAGGTAAACAGCCTGTGACAGTGGCTGTTTGGCACTGCCAAAACCTGTGAATGTACTGCTGTGCCCTTTATGCAGGAGGAA
Organism: Neoceratodus forsteri; assembly: GCA_016271365.2. Lineage (NCBI taxonomy): Eukaryota > Metazoa > Chordata > Ceratodontiformes > Ceratodontidae > Neoceratodus > Neoceratodus forsteri. The sequence continues at coordinate 1,555,017,018 of CM057450.1, forward strand.
TCACCCTTTTGCATAGGCACGGTAGTATATTTGGCAAAGTCATGCTGTTGGGTTAGTGCAGTGCATCAGGGGCCTCTCTGAATATGGCTCCTGTTGCTATTAATGGTCAGTATGGTGCTAACCCAGTTAGGGTGGCCCTAACCATTTGAATATAGGTTCTTAAAAAATGGGAAGAGACTAATGGAAGCTGATTGTCTGAGATGACGTTTCAGTCATGCTTTTTAAGTTTACTATACCACACTAAATAACAAGGGACACTACAAGTGACCTGTTTACTTACTGTAATCCGTGAGCCATGGATCCAGTGCAATAACTTAGCCACAGATCTTTTCCCTAGTGAGTGGCACCCTGCTTTCTTCAATGAGTGAAAGTCAGTCAAACCACAAGCATATTAAAAAAAAAGAAAACCAGAAAGGATAAGTGAGGACACAGAAATGAATGCCTTATCCCAGACCTGAACAGATCTCTTCTCACCCCAGTCTCCAGCAGTCTCTTGCTCTTGGTTCTGACCAGCAGAGACTGAGACCACAGGTATTTTTACAGATCATGCTACTACAGATGGAAGTATGCTGCCAGCAAGACCACAAGGAAATGTCAGTCTTGCCAGCGGCCTAGCGATCACATGGTTGTGTTTTATAGCAGTCACAAAAGTGGCTGAGAGTAAGACAAATAGATCAATGAAAGGAAATGGTGGGTGGGTGGGAGAGAGAACCCTGCACAGATTAAATAAAGGGAAAGGGGACATTGTTTAACTAGGAATAGCACACTAAGCCGAAGCTTGTTTACATATGTGACCTGAGAGCACAAGGAAGTTAAGTGACTTGCTCAGGATCACACAGTATGCACCTAGATGGATGTAGGATTCAAACCCAGGTCTCCAGCTCTGCAGCTCAGAGCCTTAACCCGCTGCACTATACTACTACAACTCAGAAATTCCTCTCACTCTCCAGCACCCCTACTGACGATTAAGCAGAGGTAATATTTTACATCAAATAACAGAAAAATATTTGACACTTTTTTTAAAGTGACAATGTTGCTCAACATATATCCATTTTATGAGCACAATAACACACTCCAGGGTGTGGTTTTATTCTGAATAAATGCACTTCTAGAGGCAGTAAGGTCACTACACCCCTGTCATGTGTTATTACTTACTTATGGCCCTAATCCATCATAATTAAAATACTTCTCAGATTACACTGACCACTAAGATAAGTGCACTCTAAATGACTGAAGTCTGTTTTAAACACTCAGAGTGAGTATACTAGAAAGGCAGTTTGCAGGAAAGCAGAGTATGGGATCCATAAAAGAATGCAAGGAGAAAAAATTTCCCTATTTTATTGCTTGTTGTGCATCTCTCGCTCTCTCTCTCCAAACCCTACACAGTATCTCAAACCTCATTCCCAGAGCAAGGCATCATGGGTATGAAAATCCTTGTGCAAGTCAGGCTGATAACGCTCCACTAAAATGGACATTTCCTTTTAAACAGGCTTGTAGGTCTGATCCGGCTAAGTCTCAGCATGACAAAAGTACAGACAAGTGTTTCTTCCCAGAGACTCTTCAGTGTACTGTAGTCACAGCCTTAACCAGGTACCTTGACAGGCTCTTAGGCAAAGTCCTTTTAACCCACTTGAAGTGAGCATGCTAGAGAGGCAGTTTCTAGGAAGGCAGGGTATGGGATCTGAAAAAGGGTACTAGGAGAGAAAAACTATCCAAATTGTTTGGTTGTTGCACATCTCTCCAAACCACACCCTTCCTCTCAAGCCTCATTCTAAAAGCAATATATCAAGGGTATATAAATCTTTCTCTAAGGCAGGTTGACAAGGCTTCACTAGAACAGGCATTACCTTTTAAACAGGCTTAGAAAATGGGCAAGGACAGTCTCGAATCCTGATTAGCCGAGAGACGATTCCAGTCATGTCATTTTTTTGTTTTTTAAATAAACTACACACACACACACACACACACACACACACATGAATTAAGAAATGAGCTGGGCTGTTGGGGGAGGCAGGGGAAGAAGATCAAGCATCCCAGAGGACAGTCTCTTCCTCCAGAAAGGGAGAGGTCTTGCTGCAGTGCTGCCATCTGTGTGACCGTAGGTGGTAGTTCAGCTGACAGTGAGTGTGGGAGGGACCCTGTGAAGCATACTTACATGCTTCTGACTGGGCCTCCCAGTAAACCAACATCCTAGGGGAGGGGAATTTAAGTGAAAAACCCCACCCTGAGCACAATTACCTGAGGCGCACATGGGCCTCGGCCCTGACTATTGTCTGCTCCTTGGGGAACCCAGGGAACCTCCACCTCTGTGGCCTGCTGGAGGTGCAAGGTTGAAGCCAGCCCAGCTGGATCTGCCATGAGGAGTAAACCCATGGGGATGTAATTCCCAGGAGGTAAGTGGCAGAGACATCGGGGATAAGGCTAGGCCCAACCCAGTGATGGAGAGCTAGGGTGACAGAAAATGTAAATGACAAAAAAGAGAGTCCATTAAAATGTAAAAAAAAAAATGTTTCATAGTATAACAAAAATATATTATAGAGGTGTGGTAGTGCCTGTATAACTTTTAATGTTAAACCTTACTTAATAACACTGCCCCTGTTCAATGGATTTACTTGAAATTTGGAAAGCACGTAGTGCTAGGGTCTCTGTATCCTGAAAAGTTTGTGTCAGTCAGTTCACTGGGGGCAAAGTTACAGAGGTACAAAAATTGTAAAAAAGACTTTTGTTCACCTATAACTAAACAAGCACTGATCAGTGCTCAATGTTCACTTGCATGCTGTTGTACTGGGTCCTGTTTGTACACATTTTTACCCAAGAAAGACCAGATGAGATGTGATATGTCATTTGCAATGGGGCCTGATTATAAACAGTTCTACACTGCATTTACCCAGGATTCTAAATGTGAGATGTGATTTTTCATTTTTAGTATGGTTCTGATTTCACAATGTAATTTTCTAGGACAGATCATCTTAGATGCAGCATTTTGCAGTGTGGTTCTGCTGCAGGGTCCTGTTTATACACAGTTTTGCAATATATTTACCCAGAATAACCCAGCTGAGATGCAATATTTCATTTTCTTACTGTGTACAGTTCTGGAGACCCCATCTCCGCAAGGACATAGACAGGATGGAGGCAGTTCAGACGAGGGCAACTAAAATGGCGCAGGGTCATACAAAGAGAAAGACTAAAGGGGCTTAATATAGATAACCTTGAGGAAAGGAGGAGACATGATAGAAACTTTCAAGTACCTCAAGGGAATCAATGAAGTCCAAGAGGGTAGCATCTTTCAGAAAAAGAGATGTGCAAGAACAAGGGGGCACAATTTGAAGATAGAGGGGGGATGGTTCAGGGGCAACATGATGTAACTGGGTAATAAGTTACCTTCTCAGGTTCTTGGTGGAACGGCACAAAAGGAAGAGACAACAGGCAAGTGGTACTCATGTAATAAATGAAATTTATTACAGATTAACAATACAGGATTACTACCATAACATTGTGATCACTGAGAGAATACCAATTTTCCTTACCTAGGCAAGGCAGTCTCTCTTCTCAGAGAAGCTACGTGTTACAAAGGGTCTTATACTCTGATAATAACTATGGCAACAGCTAAAGAAGATACATAAAAAGTATATAATTGGACAAAAACAGGTGGTCTGAGTAACCATCCTAACTAGTGTGAAACTCGCATAACTTGCAAGGGATAACAAACAAAGAACCTCTGTAGGATAAGGGCATTTGTAGTGATGTACAATTGCTAAAGATGGCACTGTTGCCTTACTTATACAAATACAGTGAAAGTAGAGTAAAAAGCATTCTCATGGCTAATATATATGTATCTATATATATATATATATATATATATATATATATATAAAACATAATAAAGCATAATATGCATTAGTAGAACACAGATCCTGACACTTATGCATATATGATAAGTGTCTTTGACCTAAGGTTAGTACATATACCTATACAGGTTGCTGCCTCAAGGTGGGGATACAATCAGGGGTGCTGGACTATGGATAACATTCCCCCCTTGTTGCCTTCAAAAATAAGTCAACAACCACAGGAAAGTAGTGGGATGAAGCTCCAAAAGTTGTTTACAAGCCCGATGCAAGGGCCTTGTAAAGGAATTCGAGTTATTTGCAATGTTGTCTTACAGTATATCACAGACAGCAAAGGGTTAGTATCAGAAAAACAATAAAAAATGCTTAAATAATAACAAAAACTTTAAAAGTAAGTTCTAAGCAAGTATTGGACAAAGCAGTGCTTAAATCACCATCGTGAATAATCTCATTAAGAGCATCACCAGCCTAAGAAATATTATTGCTAATATAAATCAAATGTGAATCCTTTCTAGCTACAAGGGATTTCAAGGATAGTGTCAATGGGTCAATGTGCACGTTAAACAAATATTGAGACTGGCAAGCTCTGCTCCAGATAGACATTCCTGAACCAAAAAGGCCAAAGACGGTGCCTGCTGCACCGGTAACATCTGCAGTATCACGCCTAGTGCGTGATTTTCTGTTAGCATTAGGTGTGGTTCTAAAGACTCCTAAGTGATCAGTGGCATTAGGTCCACTAACTGGATCATTTGTGCGGGTTTGGCAAGCAGCTACAATGTCTAGAAGTATTATACTGAACAATTTAGAAGTGTTTTTTGTGTGACAGAGACCAATCTCAGCCATATTCCAATGTATAAGACTGAAAATAAGTGGGACATGCATGAATTGTACATTATTAATCAGTGATCCTGGAAGGGAAGTGGTGGTCAGACCACTAGGAGGACCAGGCTCCTGAGGAGGACATTCAGCCAGTTCTTCTTCAGTGGGTGGGACTACAGAAAGGAACATAACTTCAGTAGCCACATAGTTATGAAGACAGAAAGCATGTGATTCCTCAGAGTTGAGGCAGTCACAAAATGTAGGATCTATTAAGGCAGTCAAATTGTAGAGAGCAGTATGTCTAGAAGCAGTTTGTCGAATAGAGAGTGTATCATTTGGTGCAATCCCTGTGTTGGGCTATCTGTAAAAAGTACCTTTGGATAAATGAGCTACAGGAAGTGTGTAACCATTAAAATCAGTTTCCCTTGTATCTGCAATGTAGATTTGTCTGGAGCTACAACCATGGCATTAAGGTAGGCATCTGAGCCTTCCTTAAGAGTGATCATTTTGATGGGAACATCAATACGTCTGCCCTGGGGGCTGGAGATGGGTGCATCTCTAGTGGAATGTTCAAGTTTATCAAGCAAATGTGCTACACGTTGTTTGTGTTGAGTTGAAAGGGGTTTGTCTTGAGACTAAGTCAAAGAAAGTAGTCCCACCAGGATGAGGATGTGCAAGATAGCCATCTTGCCTGTGTACAGTATATGAAAAAAACAGAAAATGATTGTTAGTGAGGGGTACTATTCTTCCCTAAGAGGGTTGGGAAACGTAATTAGTCACCTTTATACAACTTGAGTTGATCAGCATGGAACCATTTGTTAGTGGTCTGTTTTTGCTGTTGAACTCTGACCTGATACACAGCAGGACTGAGTTTGTTGACAATGGGATATGGGCCTTCCCATTTGCTGGCAAATGAATGAGTTGGTTGTCTGTACTGGAGGAGCATAACATGGTCTCCAACTTGCCAGTCGACTTCTTTAGCATGCTTATCAAAATGGGCTTTTGCTTGTTGTTGAGCTTTACCCATATGATTGGCTGTGAACAGGTGTGTATTCATGATGTCATCATGAAATTTTTCCACATATTTATCCAAATATACTGTATCTGCATTAGGGGTGTGGCGATCAATCAACAGGTGCTCAGGTAATTGCATGGCTCTACCAGTCATAACTTCATAAGGTGTGCACTGGGTAGTTGCTGCAGAAGTGCCACTGATTGCCATCAGTAGTAGTGGCAAGAGGGGATCCCAGTCCTTAGGATTGCCGTTGATGAATTCACATAACATCTATTTGATTCTTCTGTTTGCTCTTTCTACCTGGTCTGAGGATTGAGAATGGTATGGAATATGAACTTTTTGATCTACTCTAAGCATTTGGAATGTCTGCTTCATCAGCTCAGCTGTAGAACTGGTTCTCTGGTCTGATTCTACCTTAAGGGGTAGACCCCACCTGGAGAACAATTGATCCACCAGGATCTTAGCAGTTGTCTTTGCTGTGTTATTCATAGTGGGGAAGGCCTCCACCCACTTAGAAAACAAATCTGTGACAAGTGCATTCTTGTTGTTCTTGCTTGAATTAGTCAAGGGGCCAATGAAATCTATTTGTATCACATTCATGGTCCAGATTGACTTTGCGGCAATAGTTTGGTGTTTCTTTTCACCGAAAGTGGGTTGTTCTGGGCACACACTATGCAGTTGTCCACATAGTGCTCCATGTCTTGGTCATATCAGGCCACCAGATGATGGTTTTAAGTCTCTGGATGGTATTATCTACCCCCTGGTGTCCACAAGTGGGGGTGTCATGAACCAGATGAATGAATTTGGCTCACAAGAATTGTGATGCAACCCACAATTTGTCACCTGTATCTTCCTTTCAATACCAGATGAGTTTCTGATCACTAGACAGGTGTATGTTGTCAGAGTCTCTTTTGTATGGACAACCAGTAGGTAGCACTTGTTACATTCCTTTGCCCAAGAATGTGAAAACATTTTTTAGCTCTGGGTCAGATTTCTGTGCAGCAGAAAGGTCCAGTGGGGGTTCTAGATATGGTTTCTGCCTGGTGTTGGCGGCTTAAAAAATAGCTGCCACAGCTACTGGGTGAGTCATTGACCGTCTCCCCAGTGCCTGCTTTAGCAAGTGAGTCTGCTCGATCATTAAATTCATGGTAAGGGTCAGATTTACAGTGAGTCTTTAACTTGTGAATGTACAGTTTGAGAGTGAACTATTGTGTCAGGGTGTGTATATACACAAACAGATCTCTGTATTTGACAGCTGTGCCATCAGAGGATGTAAAGTTATTTTTCTCTCAGAATGGTAGAAACACAGTAAGGGAGGAGCAGACTCAGTTGGAGTCTGCAAAGATGATAGCATCCTTAGCACCATGGGGCATAACTTCTAGGGCACAGGTCAAAGCTGCCAATTTGGCATACTGTGAGGACATTACAGTACATTTCCTAGAGATACACCTTAAATTGGTGTGATCTAATATGAGCACACAAAATCCTGCTACCTGCTCTCCATCTACATAAGAGGCAGAGCCATCTGTAAAGACTCTATACATGCTGGTATCTTCTAAAACATCTGGTGTAGCTGGTAAGAATGGTCCTGGCTCAGGTAAGTCAGGAGGTCGGAGTGCACAGTCATGGAGCTTACCTGTGTAGAGTAGGCCATGGGCCAAGATGGATGGCATTTTTCCAGGCAACACTTTGATATCCCTGTCCTGCAAAATGAAAGACCAGTGGGTGAGTCTGGTATTGGAAACTGAACCATCTTTCACTTTGTCTGAAAGCAAGAAGTTGGCTGGGGTGTGACAGATATGCAGGACAATAGGTGCATACCCAATGATGTGCATGAAATGTTTGACAGCCCAGTAGGTTGCCAAAAGTGTTCTTTCACAGAGACTATACTTTCTTTCTACTGGAGACAGCATTTGAGAAGCATAGGCAATGGGCCTGAAATACCAATTGTACTTTTGTGCCAGCACTGCAAACATGGCCACATCAGATGTGTCAGTTTTCAGATGGAATGGGAGTCTCGGGTTAGGATTGATCAGTGCTGGGGCTGAGGCCATGGCCTGCTTGAGTTGTGTCACAGCTTCAGTGTGAGTGGGCCCCATGTCCATGGGACATCCTTTTTCCCAAGTTCATACAAGGGAGCGGCCTTCAAGACAAAGTCAGGGATAAAATCCCTGGAATAGTTCACCATTCCTAAAACGCATCTGAGTGTTGCCACGCTAGTAGGAGGTGGCAGATCTTGTAAGCCTTGGATCTTCTTTACAGCTGGACTCCTGTCTTGATCTGCAATGCATAGGCCAAGGAAGATAACCTCTCTCTTGAGGAGAGACAGAAGTTCATCTAGACGGCCAAATGATCTTCTTTTGTGGTGGTTGCTAGAAGCAAGTCATCCACATACTGCAGGAGACACTGGAGTGTGGAGAACCTTTGCAGAGTATCCATCATATGGAGATGGAAGAGGGAAGGGCTGTTGTGAAAGCCCTGGGGAAGGCAGGTCCAGGTGTACTGACATCCATCAAAGGTGAAGGCAAATTTGTAATGACTTTCCTGTGCTAATGGGAGTAACCAAAACTCATTAGAGATGTCAAGAGCTGTGAACCACTTTTTGTCGGATGTCAGCAACTTGAGTACATCAGGTGCTGATGCTACTGTTGGGGCGTAGCTGGGGGTAACTGGATTAAGTTTCCTGTAGTCAATTGTGAGTCTCCAAGCTCAGTTTTGCTTTTTCACCAGCCAAATGGGTGAGTTAACAGTGGAAACACAGACTAATCACTCCTTGTTGAAGTAGTGATTGGATGGTCTTCCTCGATGATGACAAGGCTTCAGCAGGAAATGGGTACTGCTTCTGCCTCACAGGGTTGGGCTCTGTGATCTCGATGGTAGTGTGCATCCTACCATAGTCATGCTTGTTGGTGGTAAACACATCCAGGTGTTTTTGCAACAAGGGTGCAAGCTCAGAAAACAGGTCATGACTTTTGAACAAAGCTATGACGTCATACTTCTTGTTATTATGGGAGATGGCTGCCACCACGTGCAAGTCTGAGATGGTGACAGCATGACATTGTCCTTTGATCTGAATGAGTAGCCTGATGGCTAAATCCACTACACAGCTTGATCCGTACTGCTTCTCAGCTCTGCACTTTTAATTTATTTACTGTATGTAAGTGTGAGTTTTCAGTTTTCTGTAAAAAATTTATTTTATTCATTAGCCTACAGGTTCTAGAATCCAGAGAAATAAAGCAGAAGACTGTAGGTGCTGTTTTATGTATTTTTCCTTGTTCAGAAGTACGGGCGGTAGCCACACTGTCAGCAGGTCTGGAAATATTACCGCATCACATGGACACCTGAAAAGTCAGCCACAGATAAAATGGATATCCAGACCCTCAAAGAAATGCTAGCAAATGTTAAACTTGTCATAATCTCTGAATTTAAAAAAGACTCAGCACAAATTATTGACAGGCTTGATTACTCAGAAAACCAACTGGACCTTTTTTTTGGGACACTATTGCTAATTTGGAAGACCAGGTTCAGGCACAAAGTAAATAAATTCATTATCTCTTGGAGAAAGTTGACAACCTCGAGAATAGAGGTTGAAGAAATAATCTCAGAATATTAGGGGTACCAGAGGGTTTGGAAGGAGGAAATATGGTAGGCTTTCTACAGCAGTTCTTACCAACATTATTGGAGTGACAGTGGCCTTGGGCTCTGGAAATTGAATGGGATCATTGTGCCCTAGAACACAGACCTATAGTGGTGTATTTTCTTCATTTCTCAATAAAAGAAGACATACTTACATTTTTTAAGGAGAAGAAACATCTTATGTGGAAAAATAACAAAATCTTAATCTTTCAAGACTTCTCTCCAGCTGTCATTGAGAAATGCAAGGCATTTTACGAAGTCAAACAAACCCCATCTGGGGGTGCTGTTGAGCACTTCTACTGAATAGACATAGTTCCCACTTGCTCTGCAGCTGATTTGGACTGAAATAATTTATATCCTTGCATTCCTGGTATCGTGCTGAAGCGCTCAATACCAATTTCGACCATGGGCCGAACTAATAAAAGCGGTCCCAGAGGAGCAAAAAGTCAGGCCCCAACAGAGCAACAGGCCGCACTCAATATTCTAGCTAGCAGCTCTGGTGAACCACCCTGGAAAGCTTTACAAGCAGCCATGCAGACAAGAGATGGAAAAGTGGAGTCAGTGTTACAATGACTTGGAGAGCAAGATTTGAAAATAGAAGCATCAAACAAAACTGCATTCTCTGCTGAAAGCCAGGCAGTTAAAACTATGTCAACTGCGGCCACATTGGCACAGGAGAATGAGCAGCTCTGTTACCGTTAGAAGCACTGGAAAATGTGAACAGGGCACCAAATGTTAGACTTATTGGTCTACCGGAGAGGTCCGAGAGCCCTGACCTTCTCTCCTTCTTGAAATTGTGGCTACCTACAGCTTTACAACTTAAACAAGACCTGGGGAAGTATTTTATTAAAGCCTATCACACAGCCCCCCACTCTGCTGGGGCACAGAAAGACTTACTCCAAACAGTCCTGTTGGTGACAGCAAGTGCTGCAGTGAAAGAGCAGATCCTTCAAGCAGCCTGTAGTACGGACCAACTTCATTTTGAGGGGCATACCTTACGCTGCTTTCTGGATCTTTCTTATACTACCAGAGCCTGAAGGAAGAGATTTGATGGAGTTCATGCTACTCTTAGGAGCCTGGGGGTGGCCCACTCATTGTTGATGCCGGCACGCCTGAGAATTTTCTACGGGGGTCACACATTTCAGTTTTTGGACCCAGAAGAAGCAGGCAAATGAGTACAGCAAATTCAATGGGAGTTTGAAGCTTCAAGAGCTACAGCTGACTTGGAACAGGAGTCAAAGAATGAGGACGCCTGAAGGGGTAAAGTAAAGAAATGATCTTTTAATACTACCTCCAACAGCAAGGACTTTGCGTGATGCCAGCATCCCAGAGAAAATGACTTTTAGATTGTTATTAATAGACAACATTAAGAGACATTAACAGGTTATTAAATAATTATATGGAGTTAAAACTAAAGGGATGGTCTCCTCCTGTTTGCTACTTGATATGTTTTGTTTTTGGCCTTGTTTGGATGTTTAGAATCATAGAAGGTTAACTTAGCTTACCAAGCTTGTTCATATCCTTCCAGCATGTTATTGCTGAATTCAGCTTTTTTTTTTCTTTTATGGTTGCTTGAGTGAGTGGGGGCACACTAAGATTTTAGGTTTCCCATGTTTGTTACAGGGGTCTAATCAATGCTGGATGTTGAATTTTTCATATTCTTTGGACTATATACTTGGACTGACGACCTTTCTTGTGGAAGTGTAGCTATTGGGACCATACAAAATGATAATTAATGTAATGTTGATATACCCCCAAATTTGTAACCTATAAGCTTAGGCTTAGATATCCTATACCAGATTTTTTTGTATTAACATGTAGATGTCTGGCTATTGTGACTTGAAACTCTGTGTCTTGAGAAATCAATAAACATAAAGTTAAAAAAAAATCTAGGATGGGAATAATATATTATTTTAAATATCCTGCAGTTTTGAACATAGTGGATACAAATGGTTTGGTACATTCTTTTAATACTGGCAAGGAAGCGATGAGATTTGTTGGCAACTACAAAGATACTTGTAAAGGCCTCCACAGGAAGAACTCCAATGAACATTAGGCTTCAAAATGGCGGCATGGGAGCCCCACTACAAACCAACTTCAGGGCAATTCTAAGACTCACACTGCAGGAGAGCAAGAAACTTGTGTTATCTCCCCAATTGCTGATCCTGTTTCCTAGCAACAGCCTGCTGGAAGCTTGGTGATCTCTCTCTCTTTGCCTCAGAAAAGCTGATTAAAGTGTCAACCCCCTTATTCCTATGCTGATGCTGCCAGGAAACCCCCTTTAGTAGATGATTTACCTGCCTCTGCCATTACAAGGAAGGTAAGGGCCCAATAGAATCAAAGCCAGCTCCCAATCTTCCACCAAAGAAGTCACAGGGTAAGGAACTGATCCAGAAGCAGAGAACCTGATCATTCCCAGTGCTTGATTCCTATGACACCGCCATCTGAATCTGTCTCCCCTATGAAGCCTAACAGTAATTTCATGATGGCTGTAACTTGATTTTCCCTCTGGTCTTGAACCTTTTACCCAGTCATGGTAGGGAAGCCCTTTCCTGCAACATGACCCACCTCTTCCTGTAGTCCAGGGTGTTGTACTGCTTCCTATTAGATCATTTGGCTCAGAATATCACTGGATTTATTTATCTAAGGCAAATCTTCATCCTGAGAGTCTTCCACAGTGATATGTTTTGCCCAACAGGTGCGATATCGGTGGTTTCAAAGTATCGATGCTGAGTGTGCAATCAGATGTCCACCCCACTTGCTGGATTAAAATCTGCCATGACTGGTTTAAAGACACTCTAATGAGCTACATTGTATGATCAAACCCTTGCTATTTAACTGAACTGTTTGATTCTGTTTCTGTTCTTATTTTAATAGTGACATGAGTGTTATAAGCATGTTGATAATATTTTCAATAGAAGTTATTTTGGTGGGGTGTTTTGTACAATGCAGGCTGGGGGTTGAATCCTGTTTCTTCCAATAGTTAGTATGTGTGGCTTATTTTCTTTGTGCACTCTGCCCTTTAAAATGTGTTTTTTTTTATGCTGTATATTTATGCTGTCACTTTTTCTTTTACAAACGGTGAGTAAAATTAATATTAGGATGGGTAGTCTATTACGTGGTATTTAAGAGCTATAAGTTTGGTGGTCTTTTTTTGATAACTGATTAAATAATGTTTTTTCCTTTTAAAGACTACAAAGGAGTGGAGGGCTTCACTGTTTCTGTTGCTTTCTGGTCTTCATTTTACTCTTACTGTGAATCTTTATCTTACGCTCAGGTGTTCTCTAAAACAAATGCAGAAAATGTTCAAAGGTGAGTATGATAATACATATCTTGTGTACGAGGCACAAATATGTGGAGCGGATATCAGATCTCAAAGTCAACTAAGTCTATTAAATGTTTCTGCACTCATGACAATATGCCATGTTTTTGTTTAATTCCCTTCAAGCGATAATTAAATGGCAGTAAGATAATTATTCTCTGGCTTGCAGTACAATGGCTTTAATGGAACTGGAGTTTAAAAAAGGGAACTTGAGCAGATTTTTTCTTTTCTGAAATACTCTTCTTATCTGCTTTATATGTTCTAGAAAATCTTTTTTTCTGTGCCTTTCCCCTTCCTCTGGAGTACTCTAAGCAGTACATGACACTGTAGAATTAGCCATCCTAATGGCTGTATTTAAATTATATTTTTACACAGTTACTGAAAACTGGAATTATTCTTATAGATAGTGCACCTGAGAGCATTTCCCTGTTTGTTGTCTTCACCACTTAAATCCCAGTGTCTTGGACAGTGTGCTCAGTGCAGGGTGAAAACTAGATGTAGATCTCCAGTCTACTTGTCTTGTTAGATCTTCTGTGGTGTTAATAAAATATAACTACTGTTTCTGTTACAAAATAGTAGAACATTTTACTTCTGAATATACATTTAAATTGACTGAGCTCTGTAGTAAATTATTAATTTTACTTGATATTAAGTTTTTAGATCTGTTATGCTGATCTTTTCTATTTTTTATACTAGTTAGCTAACTCTTAATAGTAGTAAAGACTTAGATTATAGATATTTATAAGAGTTGATTAACTGTTAATTGTTACTGTAAACTACCTGAAATTTCATTGGTTTTTAAAGTTTATATCTTACCATAGGTCTCTAAGAATGTCAAGCTTTGCAATAGACTCTTGGAATGTTAACAGGTTGGGTTCCCCAATTAAGAGGAAGAAAATGCTGACATATTTAAGGAGGCAAAAACTTGATATTGTTCTGCTTCAAGAAATGCTACTGGATGAACATGAGGCAAAAAAATTAGCTAGATCATGGGTCTCTCAAGTAGAGTTCAATTTTTTTTAACTTAAAGAAGAGGTGTACAGCTATATTACTTAGAAAAGGGGTGACTTTTGCGAAGAGCTCTCATTATGCTGACCCTGAGGGCAGGTTTCAAATTTTGGAAGGTGCTATTGATGGGAAAGAAATTACCATTTGCAATATCTATGCACCCAGCTCAGGGCAAACTGATTTTTACAGGGAACTTAATGTTAGATTAAGCATGTGTAATCCTCAGACTTGATACTGGGAGGGAATTTTAATGAGGTTTCAGATAATCTGACTAACAGAAGCTCTACCTCCAGCCCCTGCAGAATTTCCTTGACCCAGCTTGCTATACACAAGCTTGTATCCAACCTAAATTTAGTGGACACCTGGCACCTTTTAAATCCCTCTGTCAGGGATTATTCTTTTTACTCTGCAAGACATGTATCCTTCAGCAGAATTGGCATGATTTTTATATCAAAGCGTCTAGCCCCAAACCTTGTCTCTGCAGGTATTAAGGAGATATCCCTCTCTGATCATGCTTTAGTGTGGATCTCAATTCAGTTTGAAGGTTCTAAAAGTAACTGTATCTGCTGGAAACTAAAATATTTCTCTTCTACAAGATCCCACCTTTATCACCTGGTTGGATCATGAAGCTGAGGATTTCTTTAGCATAAATGTAATGGGGAGGTATTCTGAATTTTCTATGGGACACTTTTAAAGCCTTTCTGAAAGGGAGGATTATTAGCTTTTCAGCCTGCAAGAAAAAGCAAAGAGACAAAGATCTAGCACAAAATGAGTTAGAACTTCTCGATTTGCAGAATGAATATAAGCAAAACTGTGGTAAGAAAAATAATCTGCTCAACAGTATTAGTAATCTGAAATATGAAGTAAACTCTATTCTGCTAAATCAGAATACTCTTTGTACAGAACCAAGCAGACTTACTGGGAGGCTGGTGAGAGGGCAGGGAAACTTTTAGCACATAGATTAAAGAAAAAAGCTGGTCGAAGCTTGATTGTAGGTATTTCAAATGATTCCGGAGTCACTCTAGTTACAAGTAAAAAAATAAACTCAGAATTATAAAAGTTTTTTAAGACCTTAAACTCCAGTGCAGGTGCAAATGTCCTAGGGAACTCACAGGTATTTTTAGAATCAGTGGCTCTCCCAGAACTTGATGAAAAGAGCAGAGAGACCTTGAGTACACCCATCTCCCAGACAGAGTTTGATAACATTATTAAAGGACTTCACCCAAACAAAACACCTGGCCCAGATGGCCTCCTGGGGGGGTTTTCCAAGGTTCTAGGTGTGACACTTGGACAGTTGGTTCTGATCATTGTATCATTTTTTTGTAATATAAAAATGGGTTATGGACTGTCTCTCTTGAGAAATGCTGAAACAGCATGTGAGATCACACACACACACAGGTTTTAGATACAAGGTGTTATATGGAAGGCCAGAAGCTAATTACAGACTTTTCTAAGTTAATTATAGCTGTATTTGCTAAGAGGGAAAAATCATAAACTTTGATAACACTTAGAGGAGGAAGAGCAGGGTATGACATTTTAGTGCAAAGTCATAAAAGATGCTTTCGTGTCCTGGAAGGGGGAAGCTTATCATAAGATCAAAGAGAGTCATTTGAAGAACATGAGTTATGCCGAGGTTGCAGAATTTAATACTTGAAAAGACATCCTGTTTTTATATAGATATATTTATTTAAATAGTCTGACAGGGAGGAGCTAGGTGACCTCATTCAAATAGGTGGGGAAAACCAGCTTTTAAACATTATTCTGTTTTTCTTCAGAGACACTTCTATCTAGACTCTGACAAAGAAACATCTGTGAGCACTTTATGCAGGTATTTAGAGAGAGAGAGAGAGAGAGAGAGAGAGACAAATCTAAGTACCGTAGTAGGAATTGCACTGTTAAAACCTGTTTTGTTTAAGATATTTGTATGTCTTGTGATATAATAGTTCTGTATTTTATGTGTTACTTTTTTTTTATCTATTTTAGTAAAACTCTATTTTTAGAGCTTACTTGGTCTGTCTTTGATTTCTTTACTTTACAAGTAGAGTATATATGGTTAAAGTAGACACTGTACATAAGCTCTGAATGGTGATACCAAACTGAACAAGGGTAAGCATTTTAAATCTGAGGTCTTTTATTACAGTTTTTAAGGGTTCATTTCTGTACACCTGGTTAGGTGCATGTAGGAAAAGATATCTGCCCCCCCCGAAGACAGAATTATCTGAGCCTGTACATTGAGTACATTAACAAGAGGTTCACAGTTTGAATTCCTTAAGACCTTGATATCAAAGGTTGATGTGAACCCACAAAACAGACAAGAGGGTTACCTTGTTCTGTTAACTGTTCATAAGACTACGCTTGGAGGTTGGCACTTTCGAAGTAGAAGGCTGACCTGCTGAGTGGGTTTGTGACAGATTGGTTGGCAGCGGTGCGGATAATTTTGGTATCACAAGCTTTTATTGTTTAGTGTGTCAGCTGAGACCATAAGCTCACTTGCAAAGAAAGAAAAAGGCAGTGATTTATTTTTAAAAAGAAAACAGAACTATATCACTTGGTGTGCAGTCAAGTTCCTACCTGTTTTATTTTTTTTCTAAAGGGCAAGTCAGAGTAGCAGTAGTGAGGAAAGAAGATGGCTTCCGACCAGAGCAGGCACACTGTAAACTCCTTAAAGCAGTTGTGTGGGGACAGAGAGGGCCAGGTTGTGGTGAAAGCCAGCAAGCAGAACCTCATAGATGCCCTGATAGTAGCAGAGACTAAGAGCAGCGAGTCTGGACCGTGACTGAAAAGGACCAGACCTTGAGTGTGGCAGGGCTAGTGGCTAGTGCAGTGTCCAGATCCAATGAAGAGGACAACAGGGCCACTGTCAGTGAAGGGCCACAGCAGCAGGGGAAGATCACCAGTATCCTGAATCCAGAAGTATTCAGGCTGCAAATTGAGCTGCACAGGATGGAGCTGGAGTTCCAGGAGAAAAGGGAGTGAGAGAAGCGAGAGATGGACCTTGAGACAGAGTGAAATGGCCAAGAGGCAGATCAAGAACAGAGAGAGAGAGAGAGAGAAGCAGACCATGAGGAGCATGAGCACCAGCAAGCTGCAGAGGAGAAGACAGAGTGAGAACAATGGGAGGCAGACCATGAGGAGCGTGTGTGCCAGCAAGCTGCAGAGGAGAAGAGAGAGGAGTGCCAGAGGCAACATGAACTGGAGAAGATATGACTCTGACCAGTGGCACCGGAGCAGGTAAGTGGCTTGGGTTTAACTGGGACTGCATGACTGGGTTACAAATTGAATTCAAATTAATAGCCAAATTTAAAGAGGGGGAGGATATGGATGCCTTTTTAAATTCTTTTGAAAACGTTTGTATTCAGGCTAAAATTCCTAGAGAGTTCTGGATCTTCCAGCTATCCCCGCTACTTACTGGGAAAGTTCGGGATACATTGGGTCAAATGGACAATGAGGACAGTGATGATTACAGCAAACTTAAAGCTGCACTATTCAAAAAGTTTGAATTGACTGCTGAATCATACAGAGCTAAATTCCATAAGCTCAGGAGAAGCTCTGATATGAGCTATGAGGAGCTAGCCACAAAACAAGGTCAGTTTTTAAAACATTGGTGGGAAGGAATTGAGGCAAACTCTATTGCTAAAATTGAAAATGTGATTTTATTAGAACAGTTTTATTGGGCATGCCCGCCAAGCTAAAAACCTGGCTAGAGGACTGAGATCCCAAAACAGTGCAAGAGGCTGCTGAACTCTTGGACCACTATGCCAAGAGCAGACCTGCTGTGAGAGCAAATGGGGTGGGCGTGGCAGCGCAGAATGGGAAAAGCATGCCTTCAGGGCAGCTAAAACCCTTAATGCTGCCACTGAAACCAGTTAGCCCCAGGTTTCAAAGAAAAGATTTCTCTGAGAGAAGAAATTAATGTTGGTTGTGTAAAGAAACTAGGCTTATTTCCAGACAGTGTCCCAGAAAGGTGAGCAATACACAACAGGGTGCTAGAAAAGAAGTGGGTTGTTTGTGTGTTCCTGGAAGCATACCAGTGAACATGAGATAAGACATGCACCCAGTCATGGTGAATTGTGTACAGACATGGGGATTAAGGGACACAGGGGCATCCCTGACCTTGGTAAAGGGGGATCTGGTAAAGCCTGGGCAGCTTATACCCAATAAATATGTCACTGTACAGGACTTTGCTGGTTGGGAGAAAACATTGCACCTTATTAGTGTTCTCTTAGACTGGGTGAAACAGGGGGAACTGTGCAACAGGTGGTTGTAGTCAAAACATTAGCAGTGGATGTGATCCTGGGTAACAATCTCCAACAAGGGGTGATATGCAAAGTTACCCATAGCCAAGTGGCAAGAGAAAATTGTAGTTCCCTGAACCCCACAGAAGCCATTGTGGAAACCACTGGGAGGCTGGTTCCCCAGCCTGTGTCTCCAAATGGGGAGACTAATGAAAAGGGGGTAGAAATTTCCCCAGTAGCAAGTAACCACATAGCTACAGAGGGTTACTCCGAAGAGGGAGGGGTGACCCATTGTCAGAGGGTTGGGATTGACAGTGATTCTGACTGCCTTGATGGTAGTGCTAGGGACCCTAGTTTAGTGACTGAAGGGGACCTGTCCCATGTCTTGGGAATGTGTAAGGGTTTTGCAGCTGCTCAGAGAAGTGACCTTAGTTTAGAGAAGCTGAGGGCTTGGGCAGACTCGGATGGTGCACAGGGAGGTGACAGCAGACATAAGGTTTATTGGGAAAATGGACTTAAGTATACTCAGGCAGTACAGACAGAGGGAGGGTGCTAGGCAGGAAGCTTGTCATTCCCCAGGTGTATCGTGAGCAGTTGCTCAAGATTGCACATGATATTCCCTTGTCTGGTCATCTAGGAATTGCACACACGATGCAGTGGTTGGCCCAGAATTTCTACTGGCCTAACTTTACCCAGCAAGTGAAGGAGTACTGCAGGTCTTGTCACCAGTGCCAAGAAATAGGGACATTGGGTAAGAAAACCCAAGCTGCCCTGATTCCCTTGCCCATAGTGGAGGAGCAATATTGGACCTTGTACTCACTAATGGAGACAGTGTTGTAGACATCATGGTGGGAGGCCACCTGAAAACCAATAATCACTGTAGAGTGTGGTTCAATGTACTGTATGACTGTAGCAGAATCCAACCACACAAGGGTGAGGGTCCTGGATTTCATGAGGGCCTATTTTAAAAAGATGGGTGAATGCCTCAGGGATGCCCTGGCAGGGGGAGGGCTTGGGTGGAGTAGAGAAACAGTGGGCAAACCGAAAATGGGGCATAGTGAAGGCAACAAACTTCTGCGTCAGGCAAGTAAGCAAAAGCAAGAGGAAAATGAGACTGCTAAGGTTCTCAAAAGAAGTGGTTGGGAAGGTAAGGGCATAAAATTAGCATTCAGGAGGTATAAGAAGTTACAGAGGGGGGATGATAGGAAGGTGTAGCAGGAGAAACAGAGGGAGGCAGGAAAAGCAGTAAGGATCACAAAGTTACAAACAGAGGAGAGAACAGCCCAGGCAGTAACAAAAGGGGACAAAACATTTTTCAGGAATGCAAGTAAAAAACGAAAGGCTAAGAAAGGAAGGGGGATTGGGTGGAGGGGGACCAGGAACAAGCAGACATCCTGAACAAATACTTTTATTCAATGTTCACAAAGAAAGGGGAAGTTAAGAGGTCACAGAAAAGTAACAGGAGCATTGAAGGAAAGGAGGAGGACACTAGTCCATTTTCAGAGGACAGAGTCCTGAAGGCAAATCTTACAGTGCACTAGGCAATGGGGCCAAACAGGGTGCATCCAAGGATATTGCAGGAGCACAGAGAGGTACTGGCTGCACCTCTGACATACCTGTTTAACCACTCAGTGGAGATGGGAGTGGTTCTGGAGGACTGGAGGAGGTCAGATGTAGTACCACTTCACAAAAGTGGTAGCAGGCAGGAGGCTGGCAACTACAGCCCAGACAGCCTGACTTTGGTGGTGGGGAAGTTAATGGAATCACTACTGAATGGTCCTAATTCCATCCCAGGAAAACTCTGTAAAGCGCACTTAAATTATTGGGTGACTTTCTTTACTGATTTTTTTAATATTTGTTTGAAGGACAGATTTTCCCCCATCCCCCACTCCCTGTACAAAAAATATAATTGTACCAATTCACAAGAAGGGGCAATACCATCTCCCAACTAACTATAGTCCAATCAGTTTAATGGACATCAGTGGTAAACTATTTGCAAGAATACTGTTACAAAAACTCCAAAATTGAACAGAAACAGTTTCTCCCTTATCTATATTCCAACTAGGTTTTCGACATAATTTTTTGACTATTGATAATATTTTCATTCTGGTCCACTTAGTGAAACAGTATAAATTATTTTTGGAAGGTGAAGTTATATGTTCTATTTGTTGATTTCACGACTGCTTTCGATTGAGTAATAAGAGAAAAACTTTGGGAAATACTGATATGCAGAGGGCTCCCATCAAATTTGTTGATCCCTATTTATCTTTTACATCTGTATACTATAACAGCTGTCAGATATGACAATTGTGGTAATATTTCAGAGCACTTCAGAACTTCAGTGGGAGTTAAGCAGGGATGCTTATTAGCGACCCTATTATTCAGTATTTATATTGATTCTCTTTTGTATTTTGACATCTCAGATAATTTAGACTCTACCAAAATTAACAATGCCACAATTCATATTTTAGCATATGCAGATAATCCAATGCTCTTATCACTTTCTAGACAGGGACTTCAAAACAAAATAAATCAACTTAAAAATAAATGTGATAAGTTAGAATTGAAAATGAATCTTCAAAAACCTAAAATTATGTTATTTAGTTCTCAAAATCCCAATAGCTTACCTCCAAAGATATTCTTAAACAGGGGTCTGATTGAAGTTGTTTCTTCTTATGTATACCTAGGTGTCAAATTCACCTCTAATGGCCTATGGTTATCCCATTGGAAAGAACAAGCCATTAAGGCCAAATTAGCAGCTAACGCCTTATTGCATTTTAATTCTAAATATGGTGGGCATACAGTTGTACCAACTGTTTCAGCAGGTGAAGCAAAAATCAGTCCTATTCTACTGTGTGGAGCTGAAGTTTGGGGGACTATACAATCACCTGTATTGGAAGTTCCTTTATCTCTGTATTACAAATCTTTGTTACAGGCTCCTCTATCAACATCTAATGTTATTGTTAGGGCCGAACTAGGCAGAGTACCTATTGCAACGTTAGTAGAAGTCCGCATAGCCATTTACTGGCTTAGAATCATAACTAATTCAACTAATATTCTTCCCTCTTCTTGTTTGAAAGAGAAAATTAGCTGGTCTGAACAAAAATTTTACATCTTTATGGTTACAATCCCTTAAAGTAATTATAACCAGAACATCTTTGGAACATCTATGGTTAGATTTTGGAAAGGGTATCTCAGTTTCTCCCTTATTTAATGATATCTTCAAAAAGAAATTAAATGCAATTGGTCAATCAAACCAAATGGATTTGGTAAAGCGCCAGAGACAAACTGTGTGGTTTGGAAGCAACACAATTGATTCTCCTAAAGAGAGCCAGTTAACTCTTCATTTGATCTCTAAATATAAAAAAATTCATTACCTGGGCAAGATTTGATCCAGAAGCAAATGATCTGATACCTTTTAATGGACCAACATAGATGTAACAACAAGAACAAAGTGCTCTAGCTTTCGGACCGACCAGTCCTTCTTCAGAAGCTAATGGCAGTTGTTTAGAAAATACAATACTTTTAACAGCTAGATCATGCAGAAAAAAACAGAAAAAATCCCCATTGGTTTAAAATACTCATTTAAAAAATACAGAAGATGATGTCAGAGAAGTTTAACAGTACTATACTACCTTCAGCCAGGAGGGTCCCCAGGTCAAAGGTGCTTGGTGGAACACACATACAAAGAGTCCTACTGCACATAAATGTAATTGACATAAGATAACACTGCTGGAGCTGATGACTCTTAAATCAAGCTATGAGTGTCACAGTTTGTATAAGGATGTGATTACTGAAAAGCAACCCCCACCCAGATTAAAGATATACTAAGATTGTCTTAGGACTCCAAGAAGTTTCAATGCATGCATTATAGACAAGAAATTACCAGTAAAATTGTCTTAAAAACATCGGTATGATGTGTAAAACCTAGATGGACCTGTCATTCAGTTGTACTCTCCAGCTAGATATCATGCCCCATACATTTCAAAAACCTCTAGTGTAGTGACAGGACTTTATAAATGATAATTGAAATATAAATTGACAGTATTAGTGTCAAACAAAAAACTCTAGTTGAGGACCATCAAGGAATTAAGACCATGTAGCCTGATATATACCGATGTCAATATATACTGAGACTGTAACAACTTGATGTACCAGAAGTGTCTTAAGAATCTGAAAAAGAGATAAAAATGTAATTTCTCTCCTCCTATTCACACAAACAATACACCCTACCTCACCCCACATCACCATAATGATGGGGGATACCTAGCTTTAAGGAGATGTTCTCTCTCTCTCTCTCTCTCTCTCTCAGACAGACACACACTCACACACACTCTCTTAGTGAACCTTTATTCACATCAGTCACTGCAATTGTTCTGGGCAAGATTCAAAACTATATGTTCCAAATATGCTTATTTTAACAAAATGCCATCGGATAGACTTCATCCAGAAAACTGTAGATATAATAATGGTTTTCATGAAAATATTTATCATACTATGATACAATGTCCTTTATACAAATCTGCTCATAACTCGAGATATGCGAGTGTAGACTATGACCCATTATTTGCTCTTCTCCATCTCTGACTGTGGAGGATGCGGAGATGGCTGCAAAATGTTTTCATGAAGTGATGAAGTTCAAAGGAAAACACTTTCATGCATCTAACCCTCAGTGAATTTGCCATATAAACAATTTTTGTGCTATGCAAACAGATAGTCTATTTGCTCTGTATGTATTTTTATCTTGTATGATGTTTAAACACTCTGGTGTGGAAGATTTTATTCTATGTCATTGTTAATATTTTATATGTTGTAATGTCCATTACTTTCTATGATTGAACAATAAATTACCACTACTACTACACAACCAAAGGAAAGGATTGTGGAACATCTTGAATCCAGTGGCTTACAAGATCTGAGGCAGCATGGATTCACAGGGAGGAGATCATGGTCAAACAAATCTGATAGATTTCTTTGACTGGTAGGCCAGGGAATTAGATCAGGGTTGAGTGGTGGATGTGGCCTACCTAAGTTTCAGTAAGGCCTTTGATACCACTCCACACAGGAGACTTGTAAGCAAGCTGAGCAGCCTAGGAATGGGTCCAACAGTGGTAAATTGGGTAAGAAATGGGTTGGGGATAGACGACAGAGGGTGGTGGTAAATATAGTTCACTTTGAGGAAGGGAGGGTGACCAGTGGGATGCTACAGGGATCAGTACTGAGACCAGTCCTCTTTACTGTCTTATTAGTGACATTGAGAAAGGCTGGATGGGAAGGTCTGTCGTTTTGCAGATGGCATTAAAATCTGCAGTAGAATAGACACTTCTGGAGGGGTTGAAAAATGAGTAGTGAGCTGAGAAAGTTAGAGGAGTGGCCAAGGGTATGGTAGCTAAGTTTCAATATGAAAAAGGTGCAAAATCATGCACTTAGAGCACAAAAACCCAGGGGTAGAGTATTAAGTGGGGGGAGTGTTACTAATGACCACCAAACAGGAAAGAGAAATAGGGGTAATATTATCTGATGACTGTGGTAGATGAACCCCCCCCCCCCGGTGTTTCCCCTCCCTATGTCATGCTTGTTTTGTGTCTCCTTGTAGAAATCTGTTGCGCAACAGTAATCATTTTATTTCCTTTCTTGTGTCTGTAATCCTGTGCGTTTGTGTCCCTGTGTGCATTCTCTGTGGTCCTTGGTTACGGGGTCAGTCTGGCCCCCTGCTGCGTAACACTTGTCGCATCTTTGTTTTGTCCTTGGGATATTTGGTGTTAAGAGAAACCCCCCCCCCCATGCTTTAGAATGATTTTCCTGAAGGCACCAGATAGGGTGTCTGTTCAAGTTAAGATAGAGAGAAAAGGTACAAACGCATGGTAGCTCTTTAGCAGTGCTAAAATACCAAAAGGAAAGCCGGCAGCAATACTGTGAGCAGAAGGACTGCATCTGAAAGACAATTAAAGTCAAGCAATCTAGTAATGTAAATGCCCGTGCATGTTATATACACAGTCAAAGTCTTTCAAGTACAATTTAAACACATAAGGAAACTGAACATTATTTCCAAGTATCTGTATGCCTCTGAAGATGCATATGTTTGTTTACATTATTTTCCCAATGGTACAAAGGGGTATCAAACTGTTTCCCTCTTATTTTACAGCTTCCACTATTTCTTAAAGCTTCTAAGACAGTTTGTATTTAGGGAACTAAATGTTTCCCCTCTGCTTTACTAAACAACTTGGAGTTGTATTTCTATAAACAGCTTAAAAGCAGACCTGTGAGTTCTGTGAACTTCCAGAGCCAATCACTAAGGTGGTTCTTGCACAGTTACTTCTCCTATGGGGAGTGAGCAGCACCTTGTTGCTTTCTTTTATAGGGAGAAAGTGGGTATCCTGACTAGAACTGGGGAGGAGTTCATGTTAAGTTAGCCCACTTCTTAGTAATATGAACTGTATCAAGTGATATCCTGGTTCTATTTTCACTTACAGAGCATATTCATGGATTAAACTTAAAGATGTATTGCCTAAATCCATATATTGTTCTTTGTAAGCCTGAACATAATGTATTTTTAAAATAATTATTAATAGAGGGGAGTGGTTTTCATTCTGGAGGCGGAGTCTCCCTCCTATAAATGAAGTCTAGCTCCAGCTTGAAGCCAGATGCGCTTTAGGAGAGTCAGTGGAAGGACCTCCTGCTCTCTGGTGATTTGCACAAAATAAGGTACTCTTGCTAGAGCTTTGGCAG
Source organism: Neoceratodus forsteri (assembly GCA_016271365.2). Classification (NCBI taxonomy): domain Eukaryota; kingdom Metazoa; phylum Chordata; order Ceratodontiformes; family Ceratodontidae; genus Neoceratodus; species Neoceratodus forsteri. The sequence goes on from CM057450.1 coordinate 1,555,041,627, forward strand.
AGTAATTGTGCTACCTTCATTTCATTTTTTTTGTTTGTTTTTAATTTATATTTCAAAGTACGCTGAAGTAAGCTGTTTCTCGAATAAATTTTGGTTATTTTGTTTTTGTTCCATAATAAAAGTCATACCAAACAAGGTATGTTGTACCATTTATGTTGACTCTTGTGCGACCTATTATTTCAACCCACCACAATGACCTAAAGGTAGCTAGGCAGCGTGACAAGGCAGTTGGGAGAGCTAGCGGGATTCTGGGGTGCACAGGGAGAGGTATCACCAGCAGAAAGAGGGAGGTGGTGTTACCTCTGTATAGATCATTGGTGAGACCTCACCTAGAGTACTGTGTCTAGTTCTGGAGGGCACATCTCTGGAAGGACATAGGCAGAGTAAAGGCAGTTCAGAGGAGGGCAACTAAAATGGTGCAGGACCTACATAAAAAGCCATATGAGTAGAGACTGAAAGACCTCAATATATACCCCTTGGAGGAAAGGAGGGAGAGGGGGATATGATAGAAACTTTCAAATACCTCATGGGTATAAATAAGTTTCAAAAGGGAAGCCTTTTTCAGAGCAAATGATGTTCAGGAACTAGGGGCAATGCTATGAAGCTGGAGGGGGATAGACTCAGGGGAGATGTAAGAAAGTACTTATTCACAGAAAGAGTGGTGGATATCTGTAACAGCCTACCTAGATGAGGTGGTAGGGGCAACAACTGTAATGTGATTCAAGAAGGCATAGGATAGACATAAGGGAACCTTGTGGCAGGGGAAGGTGGAGGGGTAAAGCTGGAGATCAAGTAGGATCTGCAGTGTTACGATAGGTAGGGAAACAAAAAAACTGGGTGGGCCAAGCAGTCCATATCTGCCATTCTGCCATCAAGTTCTATGTTTCTATGTTTAATTTCAAGCTTGGGATGCTCCTTTTTACCACAGTGAAAAACTGAGTTGCCAACCACACTCCTAGCCCCATATAGCCTCCCAACTACACTGCTCTCTGCACCATATAGTGTTCAGGAACATACAGACATATTGTAACTGTGAACCTTTTAACTTTGCAGTCAAGGATTGTGGGATAAGGGTTGGGCCACTACTCAGGTCAGAACTAGAAGAAGGGGAACATGAAGCCAAATCAGTATCTGGAAGTGCCAACTGGATGCAGCCATACAAACTATAGTAAAAGTGAGCTTCTAAAAGTATGAGCCTGGGATTTGGACCTGATTGGCAGGGTCGGTACTGTGCCTGGAGGGTAGATCTCAGACAAGGGGCTTCTAGACATGTCTAACATCTATGAAAGGTGATACATGAAGGACACCATGTCTCTGCTCCAACCAGGGTGTGATTAATTGGGAGTGTCATGTAAGCTTGGAAGGGGTGCAGTTACAATAGGATGGGGTACAGAAACCAACGTGGGACAATGGAAGGACAACAACCTCAGACCACTGTTGAGTGTGTCTTTGGTAGGCAATTCCAGTGGTCCCGTACCTATGGGGGAGTGAAGACAGAGGACCACCATTGGTTAGGTTTTAGGAGAGGGCCGAACCTCTGTGGGGAGGAAAACTGTCCAGGGCATTGTTGTGTCTTAGTTCAGCTCCCAGAGGTCCAGCCTGGGAGGGAAGGGTCTTCTGGGGAGGGTAGCTCAGTCCCAGGACTCCCAACACGGGGGGGGAGGTGGAGGGAGGGTGGGTGAGAGGGCCCTCTACAGTTGAGGGCCACAGCCTGCCTGCAAGCCTTAAAACATAAAAACAGCTCTGTCAAGTACCAACTTCTGTGTGCACAACTCAAATAAATAACAGACAGGGGACTCTTAAGTGTATCTTGCCATTTTATGCATATTTAAATTCAGTGTCATCTTTTTTGTATAGGGTTCAGAGAAGACATCAATGCATCAGTTTGGCTTTCAGAAAGGTGATCTCTTGTCTAGAGTGGTAGATCTCCCCAACAGAAAATTCCATGTGCATAGAAGTATGAATCATCATTACCCCTTCCCTCCCTGTAACCCAACTTCCTCCCTCTCTTCTCCTTTCCCTAACCATAATTAGTAGTATTGTAGTGGGATTTATAAAGAAAGCGTCTATTCTATATTGTGTTTGAGGCTAATAGATTATTAATAGGATTCCATAATTCCTTATATTTATGTTCCTGATTCATATGTAGATAATGGAGATGTTCGAGATTCAAACAATCCTGGAAAAGATTTTTCCATAATAGGTATGATGGGGGTTATTAATTTTTCCATTCTCTGGCTATACATCTTCTTGCATTTAACAACACTGTGTTTATGATCTTTGCCAGATTTCCTGTGGGTAAGTTTTGTCTGGAACTGGTGCCTACCATGCAAAGATCAACTTCTCTTAGTATTTTTACTCCTGGTTTTTTATTTTGTGTTTTAATAATATTGTCCCAAAAAGGGATAATATCACTGCACGTAGCTATTACATGCTCTAATTCACCTACAGTATAGAAGATTTGCATCTGTTACAGGTAGGTGGTATTCCATTACTTATTTCATTTAGTAACTGAAGTGTATAATATAATCTATGAAAAATATTGAATTGTATTTGATTCATCCTGTTGTTGATTGTTATCATGGTTCCTGTAATCATTTCGTTCCATTTCTGGACAGAAATATTTGTGTTAAGTTCTTTTTCCCATTTCAGCCTTAATTTTTTAATCAGTGAGCTTCCTGTTTTTAATATTCCATTGTATGCTTTAGATATTATTCTAGAGATATCATCCATGAGATATTTTTATATTATTGTCATAGAGGGTTTAGGTAGGTTAGGAACCAGCTCTTTGTTATAATATGTCCAGAGTTGCAAAAACACAAAAGAAATCTTATTGGGAGATCTGGTACCTTTGTGTTAATAGTGTAAATGGCATAAAATGATTATTTTTATCAAACAGGTTGTTTAAACATACTATTCCTTCATCTGTCTATTTTTTATGTTCTGTGTTTTTAGATGGAGTATGATTATAGTTTAAATAAATTGGTGTTCTGGTATTAATACTTAAGTTTTATTTAGTTATTTCATGATATTCATTCCATTCAGCTAAGGATGATCTCCTTAATTCGTTATTAATGTTACTATTTTCTTTTCTTCCTAAATTAACAAAAACATGTGATCTGGTTCTGTATATTTAGATTCCATGTTTTTGAAGAATACCCACCTGGGTGGTTCTGTTGTATAAAATTCTTCAATTTGGTTTATATTTGCTGCTAAGTTGTATTTTCTGAAATCAGGGAGATTCAATCCTGCTTCCTCCTGTGGTGCTTTAAGTTTATTCATACAAATTCTTGGTTTCTTATGTTTCCAAATAAATATTTGTGTTGTTTTACCTACTTTTTGAAACCACTTATTTTCAATGTGTATGTGGAACAATTGAAATATGTATAAGATTTTTGGCAGTATGGTCATCTTAATGACATGTACCTTCCCAGTTAATGTCAGAGGAAGATCTTTCCAAGTCTCTAATATATCTTCTACAATTTTTAATATGAGATCATAGTTCAATTTAATTAAGTATTTCATACTTCTGGCTAAATTAAATCCTAAATATTTTTTTTGTCCATTTTAAAAGGGTAATTTTGTGCTATTGTGTTATTCATTTGTGGATCTATATTTATGGCTACCAATTTTTCCCCAAATAATTTTGTGTCCTGAGACTTGGCCACATTCTTTTATTAGTGACATAATTTTATTCAGATCTTTATGAGGGTCTTTTATGTATAGCAAAATATCATCAGCGTATGGTGAAATTCTTTGTTCTTTTGTGTTGTCGAACCCGTGTGTGTCTTGTTGGGATCTTAAAAGGTTTGCTAGCAGTACTATTGCAACAGAAAAAGTATGGGTGACATGGGGCAGCCTTGCCTAGTACCTCTTCTAAGTTCAAAAGGTTATGATGCATTACAATTAGTCAGGATTTGTGCAGCTGGTTGAAAATATATTAATTTAGCCCACTTTATGAAATTGTCTCCTAAGGTTGCTTTCTCTAGTATTAAGAGGTAATTCCACTCCACCCTATCAAAGGCTTTCTCAGCATTTAATGACAGTATCAGAGCTGTTTTTTAATCTTTGAGTATTAATATATTTAAGCTGTTTCTTACATTACTAAACTATTTTCTTCCTTTAATGAATCCTGTCTGATCACTGTGAATTATGGTAGGTATTTTCTCTAAGCTTTTTGAAAGGATTTTGGTAAATATTTTATTGTTCACATTTTGACTGGTATGAGCTCCATTGTAGTGGGTCTTTCCCTTATTTTACTAATAGTATGATTAGGGCTTTTAAAAATGAGTTAAGGACTTTATTTTCTTCCAAAAATGAGATGAAAAGATCAGTTAACATGGGTAAGATCTGTATTATACATATCAATCAATCAATCAAATTCTTTATTTATCCAGGCGAACACCATTGAGCAAGCTCATTTACAAGGTGGACCTGCATTACACAAGTCAAGTAACAATGCATTTATATACAGACAAATAGTAGATGCAAGAGTACAACAGTACAGGTAAGCCTGCAATAGACAGGATAAGTAAAAATACATTTGGGTTCAGGTAAAAGACAGTTGGTAAGGGTATACATAACAATAGGGTAGCAAGTCAGTAAAAGTTTATACCAGATACAACAACATACATGGTTTAGTATTCCTGTAAGGTAAAGACATTATAGTCCAGCGAAGAGGAAGATCATGGAAGCACTACTGAAAGAGAGATTGGTAGAACATCTGGTTGTCAATGGACTACAGGACCCAAGGCAGCATGGTTCACCGGGGGAGGTCATGTCAGACCAACCTCGTTGAATTTTTTGACTGGGTGACTAGGGAGGTGGATCAGGGGAGGGCGGTGGACATGGCCTATCTGGACTTCAGCAAGGCCTTTGACACTGTGCCACATAGAAGACTATTACACAAACTGGGGAATATGGGTGTGGGCAGGACAGTAGTGTGGTGGGTAGGTAACTGGCTGGGTGGCAGGACACAGAGGGTGGTGGTAAATGGCTGTCACTCCACAGAGGGAAGAGTGACCAGTGGGGTACAACAGGGATCAGTGCTGGGACGGTCCTATTCAACATCTTCATCAGTGACATTCACAGGACCTAGAAGGCAGAATTTCACTGTTAGCTGATGACACAAAGCTCTGTAACAGAGTAGACACACCAGAGGTGTAGACAGAATGAGAAGCGACCTGCAGAAACTTGAAGAATGGTCAGGGGTTTGGCAGTTGAAATTCAATGCAAAGAAGTGCAAGATAATGCATATGGGGCACAAAAACCCTGGCACAATATATCAGTTGGGGGTGAGGATATAGCATGCACCAAGCAGGAAGGGATCTTGGGGTTATCATCTCTGATGACCTCAAGGTAGAGGAAACAGTGTGACAAGGCAGCAGGTAAAGCAAATAGGATGCTGGGATGTATAGGCAGGGGCATCACCAGCAGGAAAAGGGAGGTCATAATTCCGCTATACAAGACACTAGTGAGGCCCCACCTGGAGTACAGTGTACAGTTCTGGAGACCATACCTACGTAAGGACATAGACAGGGTAGAGAGGGTTCAGAGGAGGGCAACAAAGATGGTGCATGGATTGCATCACAAGTCCTATGAAGACAGGTTGAAGGAACTGAACATGTACTCCCTGGAGGAGAGGAGGGAGAGAGGGGATATGATAGAGACATACAAGTATCTTACAGGGAGGAACAGGGTGCAGGAAAACACTATTTTTAAGCGAAAAAGATGTTCCAGGACTAGAGGGCATGGGATGAAGTTGGAGGAGGATGATTCAGAGGAAACATGAGAAAGAATTTCTTCACAGAATGGGTGGTGGACAAGTGGAACACCCTGCCAGAGGAAGTGGTGGGGCTGAAACAATCACGGGATTTAAGAATGCATGGGATAGACATAAAGGAATTCTGGAGGTCAGGGGTAAGGGGCAACAGACTTCTAGGAAAACAAACTGAACTTACAAGCTCAAATGGGCAGACTGGGTGGGCCATAGGCCCTTATCTGCCGACACTGTCTATGTATCTATGTATCTATGTATCTATGTATCTATGTATCTATGTAAGAGATTAGTTGAAGTGGATGCTACAAGTGAAGAGACATACATAGTCAGTTTAAAAAGACCCAGGCGTATCAAGGGGGAGACATGTGTCGAGAGAACGTGGGCAGCCAGTGGGGGGGGGGAATCTCAAACTGGGATAATACTAGGAGCGAAGGAATGAGATGCGGTGGGTATACAAGGAATAGGTGGGTGAGGGAGGGTGAGACTTAGGGCGGTAGATAAGTAGGTGGCTCAGGGACAAGTTATGCACTGATACAAGAAGGAAGGAGGATGGGAAAAGCAGGGAGGATGTGGAAGGGGTGTAAGCAAGCTAGGATCATTGGAAGCAGTTGCAGGCTTCTGTAATGTGTTCTGAGTATAAGGTCTTAAACACAGTGAGACTAACAGGAGTCCTCAGTTTCAATGATTTCTGTAGCACATTCTAGAGCTAGGATCGTTGGCAGCAGTTGCAGGCTTCTGTAATGTATTTTGAGTAAAAGGACTTAAACACAGTAATACTAACAGGAGTCCTCAGTTTCAGTGATTTCTGTAGCACATTCCAGAGTGACGGTAGAGCAGATCCTATGGCAGCTCTCCCAAAATGCGTTAGGGCTTTGGGCATTTTCAGAAAAATCAGCGAACAGCTTCTTAAGGCATAGGTTCCAGGCATATTGAGAGTCAGGCAATCAACAATGCACTGCAGAAGTTTGCCAGTGATAGCTCTGTATGTCCAGAGAGCTGCATTTTTATTTCATCTGTAGTGTAGGGAGGTCCAACCTACGGCCTCATATAAAGAGTAGTGATGGGTGGAGAAGGGGAGACCAGTGATGAAGCGCAGGGCTCTGTGGTAAAGTATGTCCAATTTACTGAGGTATGAAGTAGCACATTGGCTGTATATAAAGTCAACTGAATCAATTAGGGAAAGGAACGTAGACTGAACTAGCTGTCTGTTGGCCTCTGTAGTTAGTAGGCGGTTTAACCTGAAGAAGAGATCTAGTCTCTGCCTCAGTTTTTTAACAAATCCTCCAGGTGGTTTGCAAAGGAGAGTTTGAAGTCTAGCCAGACCTCCAGGTATTTGAATTTTGGCACAAATCCCAGGATTTCTCCTAGGAGGGTGGTGATGGGGGTTGAGCAGGGTAGGCTGCATGGTTAATAGGTGAAAATAGCTTTGCCTTTGTCTTTTTGGCATTAATTAGCAATTTTTTGCTAAGGAGTTGGTAATGAAGTATGTTGAAGTCAGCTTGCAGGTCACTACAGGCAGTTTCAGGAGTTGTATGGCTTAGGTAGATCACTGTATCATCTGCGAACAGATGAATTTTCGCCACATTGAGGCCTGAGTCTATATTGTTGATGTAGATGGTAAATAGGAGTGGCCCCAGGAAGGATCCCTGTGGGACACCTCTTTTTAACAGATTTGAAGGGGAGAGTTCACCTTCGGCCTTGACCTGTTGGTGCCTATCAGAAAGGTAGTTGTGGAACCAACGCAAAGAGGTAGAATCTAGACCAATAGCTTTTAATGAAGAAAGAAGGATGCTGTGGTAGACAGTGTCAAAGGCCTTACTTAGGTCTAGAAAAACAGCGCAGATAAATTTTTTGTTCTCTAGCTCGCCCTGCCAATCATTTGTCACCTTGGCCAGGGCCATGATTGTACTATGTTCAGTTCTGAAACCAGATTGTATTGGATTTAGCAGGTTAGTATCATCTATGAAAGATTTCAGCTGGGCCTTCACGATTTTTTCTAGAAGTTTTAATAGTACCGGGAGAAGGGAGATAGAAACATAGTCTTTGACAGCAGATAAGGACTACTTGGCCCACCCAGTCTGCCCATTTCCCTACCTGCTGGATAAGCTGCAAATTTTAGTTAACCAACAGCCTACTTCCTGCCACCCCCCCACTATGATTGCCTTATGTTTGTCCCATGCATGTTTGAATTCCTCCACTGTTTTAGACCCCACAGCCTCTCCAGGAAGGCAGTTCCATGCGTCCACCACTCTCTCCGTGAAAAAAAATTTTCCTCACATTACCCCTGAACCGTTCCCCCCTCTATCTTTAAATTGTGCCCCCTTGAGCTGGGCCTTTTTGAGATGGGCCTGTAGTTGTTTAGATCACAGGGGTCTCCAGATTTAAACAACAGAATAACATGCGTGGGCTTCCACAGTTTGGGGAGGGTCCCTTGAGAAAGGGACAAGTTAAACAGATGTACAATAGGTATGGCCAAGACATGATAGGCCATCTTTAGGTAGCATGGATCGAAGGTGTCAGCGCCAGCACTTTTTCTGGTGCCCAACTGGAGGAAGAGATCTTCAACCTCTTTTAGTGAAGCAGGAGAGAATAAAAAGACTGTATCTGAGGGACTAGATTCTGAGGGTTGTGTAGTAAGCTAGGAGCATAGGTTGCGTGCAGGTGAGTTATCAAAAGCTAGCCCTGCAGTAGCAAAGTGATTGTTGAAGGCTTGTAGTATCTCTGTATTGTTGTTCATAGTTACATTGTCAGAAATAACTTTCGAGGGGTGAGTGTTTCCTGTGGTATTACCAGAAAGTTATTTTATTGTGGACCAGAACTTGGTAGGGCAGTTGGAGGCAGTGTCGAGTTCAAAGCGATAGAAGTTGGACTTGGTTTCCCAAATTAGCTTTGTACAGTGGTTTCTGGCTGTTCTGAAAAGATGCCAGTCTTCGGCTTTGTGGGATTTGTGTGCTAGCTTCCAGAGCTTGTCTCTTTTTAATAGTGCTGCGTTGATGTCTGCTGTAAACCAACGGCACTTTCTAGCCTTTATGTGGGTTTTGACTAAGGGTGCGTGGGTGTTAAGAGCACTGGATACAATTTCATGGAAAATGGCATATGCCGTTTCTACTGATTTGGCTAAATAGAAGGTCTGCCAAAGCAGGGAGGCTTTCAGGTCATTGATATATGCAAGCGGATCAAAATTCCATTTTGATCTTTTGGTAGAGAACTTTGCTGAGGCTGTTGGTTTAGGGACTGCTCTTATGCCAGCAATAAAGCAATGATCACTAACATCGGCAGAAAAGATCCCAGCACGGGAGAAGAAATGGGGTTTGCTTACTAGAAGTACATCTAATAGTGTACTTTTCATAGGGTTTTTCTTATTGATATGAGTAGGTTCATTAATAAGTAGAGTGAGCCCATGAGAGTCACAGAAGGATTTAAGTGGAAGAGATGCGCTTGACAGCCAGCCGTAGTTAAAGTCCCCTAGTATAATTGTTTCCATTGTGTCAGTGCTCATAGTAGATGATAGGTGGGACAGAAGCTGTGGCCCTGAGGATGGGGGTCTATAACATCCTATGACATGGAGGGCCATTGATGTAGATATTTCAATTTTTAAGTACAGGCATTCAAAGGCATTGGCAATTGATGTAGTGTCGAGGGTAGTGACCGTAAACTTGTCCTCAACATAGATGGCTACACCACTAACTCTGGTTAGTCTATCGGCTCTGAATAACAGATAGTTGGTGATATTGACCTCTTTGTCTGACATGGATGGATGAAGCCAGGATTCAGATATGACAAGTACATCCGGCTCCGTGTGGATAGCTCACGCCTGTATTGAGGTGAGTTTCTTTAAGAGGCTACACACATTAACATGCATAAAGCTGATACCATTATACTTCATGACTTTGGACGGTGAAGGAATTGCTTGTATAGGACCAGGGTTAAGTTTAACGTTACCTGAGCATAGCAAGAGGAAGAGTACAACTTTCCTCAGGGCAACAAGTGGTAGTTTGGAAGAACTAAACTTTCTTTGGCTAGTGGAAGTATTTGTGTAGGAATGCAAGGACCTATTCTTTGTATTGTTCAGTCCTAGTAATACACAGGCTAAGACCCTAGCCATATGACACCAGTAGATGCACGTACTGTGCCGAGTAGGTAACATTCCTTGGGTAGGTAATGAGATGCTGGTGGCTGTCCGAGAGGAAGACTCAGCTGAAAGTGGGTACAACAACTTGGGGGCATAGCATGAGCTGTATAGGGACTCCATGAGTAGACATTCTTGTAATAGGGGATACGGGTCCTCTTTGGGGTAAATTCCATCTGGCATGTACCCTAATAAGGGTAGGGTGCATAAGGCGGTAAATAGGTAACGTCAGATTACAAGTTCCATGGTTAAAGTCTGGGGGTCAGAAAGAGAAACAGTTGTAAGGGCTTAATCTGGGCAAGGTATCACCAGGTAAGGCTATGTGCCACGGGGTCTGAAAAGGGATATAGGTGCTGATGCCACTTGAAAGGAGCAAGGAGATGTTTCTATGGCACAGCAACTAGAGATAGTTATGAGAAGTCATGTATAATACATATTTTTTGCCTTTAGGTGTTTTTTGTCTTGTATATTTATTTTAGGCATGTATAATTTAGCCATGCTTTCTTGATTTAGTTCCTGTATTTCTGATGTATATAATTTTTGATAGTATGCTTTAAATATGTCATTAGTTATGTGGTCTATAATTTTTTCTCCTTAGTTCTCTATTTCTTTAATTGACTTTTCTGATTTTTATGTTTGCTTGCACGCATGTGCAAGAAACATAGTGCCATCATTGGAGATTTCGGAGGTGTGTCACCTCCTCCTCCAATTCAGTCAGTGTGCTGGCAGGCGTGGCCCCTGTAAGCCAATGCATTTTGGAGCTGTCTATGACAAGCTCCAAATGCAGTGGCACACAGTTGAAAGGTGAGCCACGTTTGAGTGAACAGCGATAAGATAAGGCTGCTCACGCGCAGCTCCCCACACAGGCATCCCATGACGCGCGGCGCCCGCCGCCGCGCAACTGTATAGCCGACGAGGTGCCCAATCCCGTCCAGCTGGTGCGTTCCCCCACCTTCCACCCCGAAGCTTCAAAATGCCACGCTGGGTGCCCACCCCAGCATGGCAACTAATCATATAGCCGACATCCCCATCGGCTGCACTGTCCTCCCCCTCGCGTACTGAGTGCCACTCTGGGAGCCCACCCCAACATGCAAGCACTTCATAGGCCGGCGGGGTGCCCAATCCCGTCGGCAAGGCCCCAACATCCTTGTGCCGCTGGGAGCCCCACCCCAAGCGTGGCAAGCGATCCGATAAATCTTTTTTAATTTTACACCTGAAAAGCGAAAACTGTCCTTGGCGCGTCTCCGATCCCCTCCACAACCGCACCCACCCACTGCATCCAGCCTCCCCACCCCCACCCCATACTTACCTCTGGAGCTCGGCGGCGATCTTGATGGACCGGGAACACGTCTGCACTCTTCAAAGGCGACCGCGAACTGAGGAAATGCCAGTAAGCTGTATAATGGGATAAATAGGTGGGGTTCAACTTTAGTGCATATCTCAGGCATTTTTGGGAATTTTGGCACCAAATTTTCAACATGGGGTTCTTGGGACCCCTTCTCATGAATGATGTCACTGTCATGGCGTTATTTGGGCCTGAAGGGTGATTTCGCGCAGTGACTGTGAATTCACCCTTTGGGCCTGAATATTGCCATGACAGTGACATCAATCATGAGAAGGGGTCTCAAAAACCCCACATTGAAAATTTGGTGCCAAAATTCCCAAAAATGACTGTTTAACGAGCGCGCGTTGCGCAGTTCCTACGCAGGCTCGTAAGTTTCTGAATTTTCAATATTTTCACTCTAGATTTTCAACATTGTCATTTACCACACCTTCTTATGAGTAGTACAGCTGTCATTTTTCACATCTCACCCAAAATGTGTTTCCTTCATGAAGCATCAATGGCGCAGTCGGTGTAAGAAATCAATGTACGGGACAAATTAAGAAAATCACAGTGACACAGTTCATGAGCAGGCATCTTAAAATGGCTATGTTGAAAATTTGGTGAAAAAGTCCTAAAATGACTGTTTCTACGGCGTGCATTGTAGTTCTCGCCGCGGCTCGTGGGCATAATTTTCAATATTTTCACTCCAGATTTTCAACATGCCATTTACCACCTTCTTATGAGTAGTACAGCTGCCATTTTTACATCTCACCCAAAACGTGTTCCTTCCATGAAGCGCACAATGGCGCAGTTGGTGTCGAGATCAATGTATGGGACAAATTAAGAAAATAACAGTGACACTGTTCATGAGGTGAGGTGTTGAAATGGCTATGTTGAAAATTGGTGAAAAAATTCCAAAAATGACTGTTTCTGGTGCGTTGTACAGTTCTCCATGCGCTCATTAGTTTGCAAATTTTCAATATTTTCACTCCAGATTTTCAACATTGCCATTGTACCACACCTTCTATAGTACTTTAGCTGTCATTTTCACATCTCACCCAAAGCGTGTTTCCGCCCATGTAGCGCACAATGGCACAGTCGGTTTTCAAATCAATGTACGGGACAAATTAAGAAAATCACAGTGACACTGTTCATGAGCAGGCGTCTTAAAATAGCTATGTTGAAAATTTGGTGAAAAAATTCCTAAAAATGACTTTTCTGACGTCGTTGCACAGTTATTATGCATGCTCGTAAGTTTGCAAATTAATATTTTCACTCCAGATTTTCAACATGTCCATTTTATTAAACTTCTTATGAACAGTACAGCTGCAATTTTCATATGTCACCCAAAATGTGTTTTCGCACATGTAGCGCACAATGGTGCTGTTGTTGTGCGAAAGCAATGTTTAGGACAGATTAAGAAAATCACAGTTACACTGTTAGTGAGCAGAGGTCTTAAAATGGCTATGCTGAAAATTTGGTGACAAAAGTCCATGAAATGACTGTGTTACGAGTGAGCATTACACAGTTTCCACGCACCCTCGTTAGTTCATGACTTTGTAATATTTTAAGTCCAGATTTTCACCAGTGGCATTTTTCCACACTTCCTTATGAACAGTACAGCTGCCATTTTTCACAACATGGCCGAAGTGTGTTTTCACATTTTCAGTGCAGAGATGCGTGGTCACGGTGGGAAATCATTGTTAGGCACAGATAAAGAAAATCACAGTGACACTATTCATGATCGGAGGCACCAAAATGCCTGAGTTGACAATCTGCTGTAAGAAATCCCCAACCTAATTATATTACGGTTGTGCGTTGCACAGTTTCTATGTACGCTCATGACTTCACCATTTTTTTAAATATTTTTACTACACATTTGCAACATAGCCATTTTTTACACCTCCCCATGAAAGAGTACAGCTGTAATTTTTTACATCCTGTTCGGAATATTTTTGCACCTGTGGTGCTAAATGCCATAGTCACTGTGCATAAGCAGCTTTCGGCTAACAAACTGATATTCCCCCTGTTCATGAGGTGGGGTCACAAAACAAACATGTTGAAAATTTGGAAGCAAACCAACAACGAATGCCTGAGGTATTAGGGTTTCCAACTATAACGCCCAACCCTATAGAGAATGACAGGAATCAGGTGTGCCTTGGGATTCTTGCCTGTGATGCTCATACCATTCCACACCCTGCAGTCACTGAGAGGCATCGAGGTATGCCTTGGACTCTTCGGTCACAAAGTTCACCCCATTCTCCTATAGCACCCATCTCACCATTTCCTAATGAAATGGGAGTGCGCGCAAAAACCAAGACCACAAGGAACACTGTGGCACTTGTCAGTGTCTGCAGGGTGGGGTGTGGTGAAATGGCGTGGCCGTTATGCCTGATGACCCAAACGCACACCCCAATGCCTGTCACTCTCTGCAGGGTGGTGGTGGGGTTGGCTTCACTGCTATTCCTATTACGCAGCTCTGTAACTTCTACACTACCACTGCCAATGCCAGCAAGCAAACATTCGGCATTGACAAATGCTTGTTCTTTCTGGAGTAAATATGCTAGAATTTTTCCAGTCTTATCTGCTTTTGCATAGTACTGTGATATGGTTATCATTATAAGTCATTCTCTTTTAATATCTACTGATTTGTTGTGGCTATATTTTAAGTTTTCTCAACATTTTAAATTTACTTCCTTTTTTTGTATGAATGTATCTGTCTTCTGCTCTCTTAATCTCTTTTTCTAATGCTTCAATTTGATTTTTCCTTATTCTATTTTTTTACTTCCATAGTATGTGTCCCCTAATATATGCCTTCCATGTGTCCCAAATAGTATTCTTAGAGCAGTCTCCTGTGTTGTTGTAGAGGAAGTAATTCTTACATTCTTCTATTATAAAATTATGGAAGTCTTTATCTTGTACCAACCAAGGGCCAATGACCTACCTACAGCCCTCTATTTTAGTTTCACCAAATATTTCTTGTAAGATATGTTAATGGTCATATATTAGGATTCCTTCGTATGACATTTGTAATTTTTTTTTATTTAAGCTCACCTGATCCTAACAGAAGATTAGTTCTGGAGTGTGTTTGATGTGGATTACAGAAAAAGGAAAACTTGTGTAGCACTGGGTTCTCTTTTCTACTTAAGTCTTTCAAATATAAATCTTTCATATCTTTTAGTATTATTTTTGCAGCCTTTTGATGGAGTGTAGTGGGTCCCTGTTCTATGCATTGTTGGGTCCAAAGCCATGTTGAAGTCCCCACCTATTATACATGGACCTGGGGAATTAACTAAATTTAAGGAAAAGTTCAAATAAAATTCTTGACTATCTTCGTTGGGTTCATATATACAACCTATTGTTACTTCTGTTGTTGTGGTGGCTATTTTACAAATCACATACCCGCCTTCTTGGTCTTTACACTGCTCTTTGATTGCAGCCCTGTGCATTTTTTGAGAGTAAAATGGCCACACCTCTTTGCTTTTTTTTGTTTGAGCTTGCACGTAGGCCCTGCCCCCCCAAAAAAAACTTTGCAAATTTATCAAATTCCACATCTTTAAAATGTGTTTCATGAATTAAGAGACAATGTATTCCTTTTTTATTCATATAATTAAAATTTATTCCCACTTAACTGGATTGTTGATCCCATTTACATTCCATGATAGAATTTTTATTTTGTCCTCCATTATGTAATTATGTTTTTAGTGTGTTTCTCTCCCTTCTTGTTTTTCTTCTGAGTGCACCATATTTATTTATATTCTCTTGTATTTCCTAACAGAGAGCCTGTATTTTCTAACCTATCTTCTTCCTTGGCCTTGTATTAAAATATGAAATTTGTACTGTCTGAAATCTCTGCCCCTCACCTCCAATGTCCCCTTGAGTGTGTTTTCTTTTCATGTTGTATTTTAAATCCTGCCAAATCCTACCCTTATATCTTGTATTAATACCAACCTTTGTTCTGCTCTTAGCTTACTCCCCAACAAACAATTCCTGATCCTTTTAACCCTATACCCCTCAGAACAAAGTCCTTCCTATCTTTGACCCTGTATCCCTCGCAAATGCAAAATGTCCCTCCTATTTCTGAGCTGCAACTCCCTTTAATTATTCCTTATGGTCCTTTCATGAGATTAAATACATTCTGAAAAGTGCTTTTTTCTTTTCCCCTCTTCTTCCCTCTACCATCTTCTTCTTCTCCAGAGTGTAATATATAATTTAAGTAGAGTCTGCTTTGGGGATCCATTTCAAATTTCATTTTTGTTTCTTGCAGGTTTCAGTTTTATTTCATCGTATACATAGTTTTCTGTTTCTTCAGTGGAAGAGAAGAATCTGCTGTTACCCATGTAAGTAATCCTTAGAGTGGTAGGTGTAGGATGAAAAAAGGGATGTGTTTTTCCCTTAAAAAATCTTTTATTGCTAAAAATGCAGCCCTTTTTTTGTGCTTCTGGGCCAAATCTGGAATTATTAGGATCTTTTTCTCTTAGTAGAATATGGGCTGTTTTTTCTTTGTCAGTGCTAGAATATTTTCTCTCTCTTGATATTTCAAAGCTTTAATGTAAATGACCCTTGAATACTTAAAAGTTGGGTTTGCCATAGCTGGGTATCTGTGTGCTCTTTGTATTTCAATTTTTTCCTCTGGATATTGTTAGCCAACAATCTCTGTCAAGAATTTTTCACAAAACATGTGGATTTCATTTTGTTTCACACCTTCCAGTATCTTGATGTTATCCCTCCTTGATCTTAGCTCAAAATCTAATACTTTGTTTTTTAATGTGGAGCATTCCCTCAACATTTTTTCTGTTGCTTGTTTTACTCCAGAGAACTCGTCCTCCAGTTCTGATAACCTATCCTCAAACCAGGACATTGTTATTAAATGTTTGTATTTCTGTTTTGACCTCTCTCATTTCTGCATTCATCCCATCTAGCTTATCCTTCATTTTCTTGAACCCCTCTTTCATTTTTTCCAGGATGGTCTGCAGTAATCTCTCCTCTGAATTCTGTTTTTCTCCCTGTTTATTTTCATGTTCTTGCTGAGGGTCTGCTTCTAGGTTCATGGGATTTCCTGTATTCAATGTGTTTTATTTCCTGTTGCTAATGTTGCTTTTTGTTTATTTTGTTGACTTGTTATTACCTAGGGGTTCTGTTTGCTTTGGGCTTCCTTTGGAGGCCTCTCCCCTATCTTTGTTTTCTTGTGATTTCTCTGTATGTTTGTGCCCCTGTTTAGTAACAGTTCCCTGCACAGCTTTATTCAGAATTTGAGTTTCACTTTGAAATTCTCTTTCTTGAACTGAGCATTCCCCAAGGTTTCCCCCAGTCCCCTCCATCCCATTATTAACACTGCCCATACACTATCCCACCTTTGATGTTAAGTGCTTAATTGGATTGGATTTTTGTAATGGGAGAGGCTTACTGCTCAGTCTGGATCTGCTGCTTGTGGCTTCTTCTGTGATGTCCTTGTTGGTCTGGGGGAATACCTCACTGGGGGTCTCCTTGGTTGCCTGTTCCAGTGGTTGCGAGGCACTATTTGTGCTTGGAATGCTCTGCTCTGGCTCCTCTATTGTGTCCTGGATGTCCCATATGGCAACCTCCTCTAAGATCGTCAGCGTCTTTGGAGATATCTCATTGCTGGATCCTGAAATCTGAAATTGAAGAAGGCCAGGTAAACCCCCTTCCACTGCTTTATTTAGTTGTTTCTTTAAGGAATCCCTCCTTGCTGCCAGTGGTGAGTTTTTTGGTTTAGCTTTGTTAATTTTCTTCCCCTTCGGTTTTAACTCTGCTTTGGGGAGAAGGGCCCGAATCTCCTTTAGGTTTTTTGGTTTGGTTGCCATCCAAAAAAGAAGGGAATGATTTAAGACTATGTTCAAAATGCCCCAAACATATTGTGCTAATAGCATCTACCAGTACCTCAATAAGTCCAGAATAAGGCTCATTGCCTGGTAGATAGGCTCCATAATGTAGTCATTATAAGTTATTTATTTATATATTTATATAAGATTCAAATTAACACCTTTGGACCGGAAGGCTCATTTACAAAGATTCCAAGTTGATCAGATGTAAGGCAACACAAAGAGGTACACATAAGTTCAAATAGACAGCAACATTACTACAGACAAAGTTCTATACAAGTGTGGTCCATAAGTACAATTTAAATACAGCAGCACATCAAGTGCAGTACAAAGCATGTTGAGGAGACTTATACTGGTGTCATAGCTAAAGTGAATAGGTAAGCAACAAATCTGGCCAAGTCATGAGGAAATACAAGTGACATATGAAGAGTGAAGACAGAAGTGGATGAAGATGGCATTGTCAGGGTACAAAGGGGGAGACAGTTGGTCTAGTCATGGAGGTTGCAGAGCTCCAAGTGAAGAAATTGCTCAGATTGTATAGCAGGGTGAGAAAGGGATGGGGTACAGATGGTAGACTAAGTAGAAGTCCTCTGTAGGAATAACAGGTGACAGATGAGAAGAGAGGCAGTGGTGGCTAAAGGTGGCCTTGTCGAGGTGCAAGGGGGAGAGTTGGTCTGGGCACGGCGGTTGCAGGGCTGCAAGTGAAGGAATTGCTCAGATTGATTTGTGATGTGAGAAAGGAGGGGGTTCAGACGGTAGGCTAGGTGTGACAGCCACAGCTGTTTACTAAAGAGAGGAATTGTCTGAGCTCTCTTTTGAAAAGGCCTAGCTTTTCAGTGCCAATGATGGAGACAGGGAGATCATTGAGCCACAGAGGTCCTCTGAAGGATAGTGATCTCTGGGCAAGGGAGGTATGCTTAAAAGGGACCTGGAGTGCACTCTTAGCTTTGCTTCTCACGTTTTGTGTGGATTGGGTATATTGGAAACTTCTCACTATAGAGTCAGGGGTATGTCCAAGCAGGGTTTTCTTACCTAGTAGGCAAACTTGGTATTTAGCCCTGAGGTGAAGTGGAAGCCACTACATTTGGATGTATAGACTGCAAGTGTGGGTCAGTTTATTGGCCCCTAGAACCAGTCTGCAGGCCTTGTTTAACAGTACTTAAACCCTCCTAAGGGCAGTGTCAGTGGCTACGCTGTATGTTACCAGCCCTTAATCTACTGTGGACAGTACAGAACAGCTAGTTACAAGCCACAGTGCATTTGGGGTCAGTGCATGCCTGTGTCTATATAGCAGGCCAAGTTTTACGTTTGTGGTTTTAACGACGTGATCTATGTGCAAAGTGAAGTATGGGGTGTCATCCAGGTACAGTCCTAAGTATTTAAAGGTGCTGACTTTTTCCAGTTTTAACCCTTCTTGGCTGAGGATGGTCTGTGGAACGGCTTTTATCTTAGTCTGGGGCATAGAAAACAGCATGTCTTTCATCTTCTTGTAATTTAGGAGAGGTCTGTTCTGGAGAAACTATTGTTCAAGTTTAAGGAAGCTATCCCGGAGTGCCATTGTTATTTGGGACAGTTGGTTACTGTCACAAAAGATTACATCATTATCTGCATAAAGCAGCATGTTTACAGGGCAGGCAGAAGACAGAGTGTTTTGAACAGGCTGAATAGCAAAGGGCCAAGGATAGACCCTTGGGGGACTCTGAGGGTTACAATCCTAGGGTCAGAGAGTGTACCATTTAATTTCACAAACTGTGTTCTTTGGGAGAGATAACTCCCAAACCAAGTTACGGTTTCAGGGGACAGACCAAGGATGAGGAGCTTAGAGAGAAGGAGCGGGTGGTTTACTGTATCAAAGGCTTTTTGTGAGGTCTTTGAAGATAGACCCCACAACCATGCCACTGTCTAGCATCCTGTAAAGGTAGTTAGTGAAATCTATCAGTGCAGTCATGGTGCTGTGCTCTTTACGGAGCCTGTGTTGCTGTGCACACAGGAGGTTATACTTATTCAGGAATTCAGTTAACTGGTCCAACATGATCCATTCAAGGGCTTTTGAGAGAAAGGATAAAATGGATATAGGCCTGTAGTTTTGCAAGGCTGGTTCGATCCCCATTCTTGTGGACTGGAGTAACAAGTGCCAACTTCCATATGTCAGGAAATATCCCTGTTCTGAGGGACATATTGAAGATTTTGGTTAGGGGCAGAGTCAGTTCATCAAGAGTGAGAACTACCAGCTTCATATCAATCATGTCCCCACCCATCCTGGTTTTCCCTAGGACCTGCTTTATATATTTTATCATGTCAGTTATGGTGATCTGTTTGAAATAGAATAAGGGTAAGCTAGAGTTTTTTTTGGGGGGGGTAGTCCTGATTTGGGAGATTCTTGGGTGACAGGGTAGATAAGTAGCCAGGGGGTAGCACAGAGCTTAAATCTGTGATGGCTACATTGAACGTGTCTGCTATTTCTTTGGTTCCTGTAAGGTGGTAGTAGCAGTAACGATCAGTTCAGGTGGCACTTTGGATTTGCACCCGGTAAGTGTTTTTATGGAGTTCCAAAAGTCTTTCCCATTGCCCCAGTTCTTATTCAGCAGATCTTTGTAATAGGTGGCTTTGGCCTTCCTTATTAGCTTGGTGCATACATTTCTGATCGCCTTGTAAGACACATAGTCACTTAACTTGCCAGTGGCAGCAGACTTAAGTCTGCTGCCAAGGTTCTCCAATTTAGTGTTTCTCAATATTTTTTTTTTTTTGAGAATGAAGAGACCTTTTACCAGGGATTCTGCATAGCGTGGTTGCGGGCATAGTGCAGTTCAGCCATGTTGCCTCCTCATGGTGCCATCTTGTCTCTCCAAATCCATTATTTTTCAACAAAAAACAAAAGTGACATGACTTGTGGGCTCTCCAGTATCATCTTCTGAAGGAAATTTTTCTCAGATGGCATTGACTGCACACGAAAGGAGGGCTCTTCGGTTACCATGTCCAAGTCTTTCCTACTGTATATCCAGTAAAATTTTCAGTAGGCCGTGTACCTGTAAAGCTTAAGAAAATGAAGACTACTGTATCTGTCTGTCTGTCTATCTCTATAGA
Organism: Neoceratodus forsteri; assembly: GCA_016271365.2. Lineage (NCBI taxonomy): Eukaryota > Metazoa > Chordata > Ceratodontiformes > Ceratodontidae > Neoceratodus > Neoceratodus forsteri. The sequence goes on from CM057450.1 coordinate 1,555,061,786, forward strand.
ATAAATGCTAGGCAACTGTGGTATACTTATTTATTTATTTCATGATTTGGACATTACCTTTGAGCAAATGCTCTTTTATAAAGGCTTCATGTCAGGTATACAAGGATATATACCTATCAAGGCAGCTAATTGAGGCAATAAGCCATGAGCCCGAAGGGTGAGTGGCATGATTGCCCTAATTAGCCCCTGAGATAGGTATATAACCTTGTATTCCACAGTTGCCTAGCATTTATTTTATATAAGACATGGGGATGGTGCCTTGTTTTGTACCTGAAGGCTGTGTTTTTTTTCAGGAGGCTTATTAGGTAAGGCTGTGTTTTTGTCATGGGGGTTATTAGGTGTGCTAATTAGCATAGAAATTTCTTAATTATTCAGCTAATGTGTTCATTGATCTGTTAATTGATTTAATTGGTCATTATGTTTGTTTTGGTGGTTATAATGTTGGTCATGGGTATTTTTTCCCCCACAATTTTCAGGTTTCGGTGTGGAGGTACACAACTCCTGGGTAGCCATTTTGTGTCAGGTAAACAATGGATAGTTGGGACTTCATATAGAGCTATTGGAGATAATGAGTTAACTAGGAAGTGTGCAGCTTTTATTGTTTGGAATGTAGATTTAATTGGTGAGGTATACAGGGAAATATACAATAATGAGCTCCTATGGGGAAACGTTCCCATATATATTAACTGAAAATGGGAAATAGAAGTGTATTGCTTTGAAGAATGACTGCTGCATAGTCCACCCACTCATACATCCCCAAAAATGATATTCTCTGGACTGCCGCCCATGGAGTGTGGGACCCAGAAAGGGGTAAGCCAGATCCTCTAAATAAGAAGTGCACACACTCTTAGTGTGTGGGGATGCTACCAGGAAATAGCAACTGGACAATCACTCATACACACCATAACACCCAACCCACCCACAATCCACCAAGCTGAATGTGGAATAACAATACAGGTAAGCATGCCCATCCAGTGAAGCACTGTATGGCACGTTGATGTGTGTGGACTGTCCAAGGACACAGAAAACAGCACCTGGGCAATCACTGATATACGCCCATCTCCAAAATCCCTTACCACTGGATTGTGGCTAACCAGCAGTGATCAGCCGAACCATCTGACAAATCAATTTGTGCCATGTTGGTGTGTGGATGTGATCCAATTAAACAGAAATAGCACAGAGCCACTCAGTCATGCATGCCTTATTAACCTCCTCTACCCCATCATTAGAGTGTGACCAGTGACAGGAATAAACAGGACTGCCATTTTATGCCAACAGCATGCCATTGTTGTGTGTACAGGGTCCAAAGAAATAGGAAAATATCATCATTATTATCCTGCAATATGACACCTGTCAATTCCTGTCATTCCTGTAGTACCACAAGTGCTAACCCCGACCACACACATCTTCATCTGTAAGCCAGATCCTCTAAAGAATCAGTGTACACACTGTGTATGTTTGCAGATGCTCCCAAGAAACTGAAAATAGCAGCTGTACACTCACCGACTCATGCAGGCCCTTCCACCCAGCACACCCACCCACTCCACCCTCCACAGTAGGAGTGAGTAGGATCCCCATGAAACAAAAAATAAATTGCACTTATCAACTTAGTCACATACACCCTACTAATCAACATTCCATTTGAGAATACCACACATTTATTTATTTTTGCACAGCTACCCCAATGCAGCTCAGCCCCAACAGCCCTGAGCTGCATTCATAGAAACATAGAAACATAGAATTTGATGGCAGATAAGGACCGCTTGGCCCACCCAGTCTGCCCATTTCCCTACCTACTGGATAAGCTGCAGATCCTAGTTAACCAGCAGCCTACTTCTTCCTACCCCCACCCCCTAGAATGGCCTTATGACTGACCCATGCATGCTTGAATTCCACCACTGATTTTGACTCCACAACCTCCTCCAGAAGGCCGTTCCATGCATTCACAACCCTCTCTGTGAAAAAATACTTCCTTAAATTACCTCTGAGCTGACCCCCCCTCTTCACCCACCAGGACTGATTCCTAGCTGAAACTCCACCCAGGCTTACCCCGCTGGGGCCTGCTATGTAATCATGGACTCCCTACTAACCCACCTACACCACCCACCAAATCCAAATCAAATGAATGTTGCCCACCTGTAGTGGTAAACCAAACCATAAAATATACAGTGTCTGTGCCCAGTTACTGGGTAGAGAGGGTCCTAGGTAATGTGCAGGAAACAGCACATGGGCAACCAGTCATGCACATAATATAACCCTCCCCTACACCCTCACTCTCACCAGTTGAATGTAGCCCACCGGCAGGGTAAGTCAGGAAATCCAAAGAACCAATGTAGTGTACAGAGAGTTTGTGGGTATGATCCAATGAAACAAGAAATAGCACCTGGCCACTCAGTCATGCATGCCCTATTAACCTCGTCTACCTCACCACTGGCATGTGGTTAGCAACAAGAATAAGCAGGATCATCATTTGACACCAACAGCACGCCACTGCTCTGTGTATACAGGGTCCAAAGACATGAGAAAATATCACTGTTATTATCTTGCTGTATTGACGGCTGCCTAGTCCTGCCATTCCTATATTACCACAAGTTTTAACCCCCCCCACACACACACACCCCGTCACCTGTGGATTGTGGTACAGCAACAGTGGTAAGCCAGATCCTTTAAAGAAGCAGTGAACGCACAGTGTGTGTTTGTGGATGCTCCCAAGAAATTGAAAATAGTAACTGAACACTCACTTATGCACATGCTACTTCCCAATACCCCCACCCATTCCACCCTCCACATAAAATAGCACCTGCATAGTCAGTCATGCATGACTTACTCCACCCCCCCAACACTGGATTGATGACCACATGCAGGGGTCAGATGGACTTACAAACCAAAGAAGCACTGTGTGCCTGTTCATTTGGCCTTTGAGAGAGAGAGAGAGAGAGAGAGAGAGTGTGAGTGAGTGAGTGAGTGAGTGAGTGAGTGAGTGACAGAGAGAGAGCAAGAGAGAGAGGTAGACTGAGACAGAGAGACAGACTCAGACTTTGAAAGAAATTCCACCCCATAACATAATCTTCCTAGTGAGAGTCTGCAATTCCCACATTCAAATGGCCTAGTGACACAGTGGTGTATCCCATGCCTGGGGAGGTGCATTGAGACATCATTCTTCCTGGTCCCCTGGGCCCTGCAGCAACTAGCAGTGTCCTTAGTGGTAGTAGGAAAAGGAGAAAAAGACAACTCCAATGAAGCACATAAAAAACATTGTCTAAGCCCAGAATGGTCAACTGGAGGGAATCGAGTCAGGAGAAACAGTACTTAGCTGAAAAGTCAGCTCGGGGGTGGGAGAAAAAGATGCTCAGTATACCACCTTGTGATTCACAGCCTCATACAATTTTTTGCACCTCATAAACTTCTCAAGGTTTTGGGCTTCATGTCTGTCCTGGATTTTGTAATTTGCACCACCAGCCCTTCCTCAAAATTGCACCCTTCCCAAGATTTGTGCCCACTGCACCCTCTTGAGTTTTCCGTGCTGTCCCCACACAACTCTTGAAATTGATTCCACATATAGTTCCTGAGCTATGCACCCCATTTTCTTCCCGAATTTTGTACCTCAGAAAACCTCTTGAAATTTGTGACCCATGTCCCTTCTAAAAATGTCATTGCATATGAATCTAGAAATTGGCACTTTTGTTTGGAGCCAAAATTCTGGGAGAGGTGCACAGTTAAAATTTTGAGCGGGACACAGGGTATACATTTTGGGAGGGATATGGGTGCAAATGTTGTGAATGGATTAGGGTGTAAATTTTGGGAGGAGAATGAGCCACATATTTTTGGCGGAGTACAGGCTATCTATTTGGGGTGGGGGTTGCAGGGTGCAAATTGTACAATCACTGTGGGGCACACAAATTTGAGGATGGCTGCAAATTGCAAATGTTGAGGGGAGTTCAACAGGTTAACAGAGTACACATTTTAGGAGGGTACAAATTCAAGAAGGGAGTGGGTATAAATTTTGGGATGCAAGTAGGCACAAATTCTGGGAGAAAAGCAGGGTAGAAATTTGAGGAGAGAAATATCTGCAGCACTTTGGGACTTAGTTCTGCAGCAGGATTACCATTTGCCACAGTACTTCTGCAGCACTGGTTTGTAATTTCCAGAGAACTGCTGTGGCACCAATGAACTGCCACGTCACAGCGTCAGCTTGTCATCCTGACACCATGTCCATGGCAATGGCTATGGCAAACAGGATGGAGGAACGCATAGCGCCACTAGTTCAAAAATAAACTCACAGACGTTTAGAAATAATTTTTTTTTAAAGCTAAACAAATTTATCACTTAAGGGCCTGTCCTATTGCATAAATGAAATATGTGGAGGGGACCTTGAGTAATAAATGATTTCTCTATACTCACGCTGTTGATGTTACTCATGAGGTCCCTACTGTGTATCACTTATATATTTATATGCAATCTGTAATGTAATTTAAAAAAATAAATGTCCTTTTTTGTTTCCTTGCAGATGCGTAAGAAACATCTTGAGGTAGAATAACATTTCAGAGGTGTGTCATGGATAAACCCAATGCACAGCAACCTACAGTGGGCTCATCTCTGACAGACCAATGAGCATGCAACCAGACTGTGACACTAGTCACAGTTTCACAGCTGGAAGCTGTTCTCTAGTTGAAAGAAATTAAGTGCTCCAATGAGAGCGCTTCATTCCTTTCATTTGCATATTGTCGACTGGTAAGCAGACAACTCTGTCCCCATTCTTCGCTGTCATTTGCATTTAGCCCCCTCTGTTTCTCTATCACCAGCAGCATTCCCTCCTGCTCCCTCCTTCTGCATGCTGTCCTCCCCATGCCCTATGTTCCCCATCCCAGTATCAGCTGCATTCCCTCCTGCTCCCTCCTTCTGCATGCTGTCCTCTCCATGCCCTATGTTTCCCATCCTGGTATCAGCTGCATTCCCTCCTGCTCCCTCCCTCTGCATGCTGTCCTCTCCATGCCCTATGTTCCCTGTCCCGGTATCATCTGAATTCCCTCCTGCTCCCTCCCTCTGCATGCTGACCTCCTTGCACCCTTTGTTCCCCATCCCAGTATCAGCTGCATTCCCTCCCACCCCATCTCTCTCTGTGTGTGATGTCCTCCTCCCACACTTTGTTCCCCTGTCAGTATCAAAATTAAGCCCTCCCGTTCCCTCCCTCTGCATGCTGTCCATCCTGCACCCTCCATTCCCCATTTCCGTGCCAACATCGGGGTGCTAAATCCCCCTGTTGGCATTATGTAACCACCCCAGGACACTGGGAAGCCCACTCCCAGTGTCCCGAAATAAAAAATTGTTATGCTTAATCTGGTTCAGTTTCAGTTGGTCACCATCTGCATCCCCCCCCCCGGTCGCCCCTGAAAAAGGGACTTCTAGGCCCAGTGGGCTTACTGGGTCAACAAAATTCAATAAATAAATATACCCTGTTAAAAAAAGAAAACTGTCCCTGATGTCTTTTTTTTTTAAGCCTGTAAAAAAGAAAACAGTCCCTCATCATTTCCCCATCCCTCCCTCCCCATCCTGTCCCTCCTCTGCGCACCTACCTCCCCTTACCCCCTTGCCCCATACTTACCTTTGGAGGTCAGCGACTGTGATCTTCTGTGGACTGGGACACATCTGCACTGTTCAAAGCCAAACTGTGAACTGAGGAATCAAGGTAAGTGCTGTATAATGGCTGTCAATGAGGGTTTCAACTTATGTTAATATCTCAGCCATTTTTAGGAATTTTGACCCCACATTTTCAACATGGGGTTCTTGGGAACCCGCCTCATGAACACTGGCACTGCCATTTCGTTACTCTGTCCTGAAAAGTGATTTTGAGGTTGCTGTGTGGAATCACCTTTCAGGACTGATTAATGAAATAACAGTGACAGTATTCATGAGGAGAGGTCCCAAAAAGCCCATGTTAAAAATCTGGTGCAAAAAATCCCAAAACTGACTGTGTTACAAGTGTGCGTTGTGTAGTTTCTATGCATGCTCATAACTTTGCCAATTTTTAATGTTTTCACTCTAGATTTTCAACATTGCCATTTTTTACACCTCCTCATGAACAGTACAGCTGTCATTTTTCACATCGTGCCTGAAATGTGTTTTCACACCTGTGGCACAGAATGGCACAGTCACTGCACAAAATCCCTTTTCAGGATGAATGAACAAAATGACAGTAGCACCCTTCATGAGGTGGGGTCCCAAAAAGACCATGTTGAAAATTTGGTGAAAAAACTCCAAAAAAAGGTCGAGTTACACACAGTCATTCAAAATTTTCTATGCACGCGTGTAATTTTGGTCATTTTCAATAGTTTCACTCCAAATTTTCAATATAGCCATTTTATCACTACACCTCATGAACAGTACAGATGTCATTTTTCACATCCTGCCCAAAACATGTTTTTGCACCTGTGGCACGGAATACCATTTTCTCACGCATTTGAAAAGTATCACCTACAGGGTTCATGAGGTGGGGTGATAAGAACACTGTGTTCAACGTCTGGGGTCAAAATATGAAACAATTACAAAGTTATGCCCATTTGTAACACGGCTCAGTGTGGACCACTGAAATGCAGCGCCATGATTTGCCTAATGGCCACAGCTGACTGAAACTGAGCCGGTATTAAGCCACAGGTAACGTCCGCTCGGTCAGTACCAGCTGTGGCCATGGAGGCACCCAAGGGTAGCAGCCCACTCCATGAGCACCGCGAGCCCCCCTGCTGTCTCTGTAGTGACAGCAGTCTTGTTGGAAAGGCAGGGAAATCTGTGAACGGGTTTGTGACACGGATCTCCGCAGAGCAGGGGAATACAGCAGGCGGAGTGGCAGACCTGGCACAGCTGACTGTAACCGAGCGGGTATTAACCCACAGGTAGCGCCCGCTCAGTCAGCACCAGCTGTGGCCACAGACAGCAGCACTCATTAGAGCCCGCTGGGTTAGTACCCAGAATGTCCATCAATGAGAGGGTGCAGCACTGAAACGGGAAGGAAGAGTCCACAGATGTAGTCGTAGCGTAGGAGGTGCCTGGCATAGGGGTCACGCAGGAGGAGATTTGGAAAATGTAAGTCCTGTGTCGATTCCGACGTTGCTAGATGTAAGAGACCCTCATACCCTCTGTTACAGCTGGCTTTACCATTGCTCAAATCGAAATCCATATGTACAACTTGTGTTCCCCACTTAAATCCTTACTTCCGTGCGTGTGGCTTGCTACAAACAAGTTTCATTCCTAAGAGAGATGTACTTTAAACTGGTAATAAAACACTATGAGTGAGTAACTTGAAAGGGGAGAATTATACAAGCAGTACACTGAAATCCTTACTTGCGTGCGTGTGGCGCCATACGTAACATTTGGAGAGCATTTACTAGGCTTGTGTAGAAATTGACGATAAATACAGTACTTGTTTATATCGGTGTTCGACAGTACAACTCAGCCTCTTGATCATTTAGACAAATACTACTGTGATGTGACTGCTCTGTGCTTTGTAGCGAAATAGTGGTCACACAGTATCCCAGTCGCGCTTGCCATGTTACAAGCGCATTAATCACCTTCAGCCTCAGGCTCTGCCGTAGATTAATGCCCGCGCATGTTGGACCTCGGCACCAACCTCTCTAGCCGGCATTAATCCACTGGCAAAGCCTCCTGTGGCGGTGATTAATGCTTACTTGTTGCAATTTTGGTATGCATGCTCGTAACTGCGGAAATATTAAATATTTGCACTCCACATTTTCAACATAGCCTTCTTATTACCCAAGCTTCTGTATTCAAATGCTGTCCAAAATATGACAGCTTATGAAAACATAGTTCAGGCAGGCTTTTCATCCCACCAGAAGTTCAACTAACACATTACACACATGCCACATAAATCATACAAGGAAACATTCGGCATTGACAAATGCTTGTTGTGATCATGAAATTGTATCCTCATTCATACAGGGCCCTTTGGAAATGGAAGAAACAAAATAGTGGAGATATTTCAAGACTTATTTTTCATGCCAACCCACTTCTGATACATTACGTTGCCCTGTCAGACCATAGCCTCCACGTGAACCCCTTGTGAGGGAAGGCTCCCCGGCCTGTCACAAGGTGTCAGTGTGGCAGAATACTTGCCATACCTTACCAGGCTTGGAGCGGTGGTGTGTGACAGTGTTGGAACCCCATCCTCATGCTGCCCAGCCAGCTCCCTGATCTTGTCCCCAAACACGGGTCACCAGCATGGTAACACAACATGCTACCTGCTGGCCCAATGGCTGAACCTGCACTAAATGTTTCTTCATAACATTTAGGGATTTCTATAAACCTATAATAGCATGTAATTAATAACCCTTGCAAAAAAGTGTACAGCACAACTATTCAACACAACTGTTCTTTCAACAGGTCTACCTTTCTGGGCATAATTCTGTTTTTTTTTTTCAAAGACAGGTTAATTCATTTTATCAGTTATTGATTTCAGAGAGCTTCCATATATTTAAAAGGCACAAATAAATCTGTACAAAGTAATGCATTCAGTTTACTTACTTATTTATGTGAAGTATCGGATTTGCAACTTTTGAGCCATCAGCTCATTTACAAAGGCACCCCGTCACATGGAGGACAGAAAAAAACAAAAAGCAGAGCGGGTACAGTTACAATGGAATAGCCATCATGTGTAGGTTACAGACATTGTTTACAAATATTATATTCAGTTTTGGATACAGATATTTACATAGGCACAGCAAAACATTGTTACCATGAGAGAGCATCCATTACAGTATAGTCCATCGTATTCATGAGCCAGAGGTGGATTAGACATTGTTGTAAGTGGTGGCAGTTCATAAATGGACTTTGTCAGAGGTTTGGACCCTGGAGGGTATGAGGGCGCAGGCCAGTTGCAGTTACAGGACGGACATTGAGGTGATGGTTGTGGAGAACGACTTTGAAAGGGGCAATCTAGGGTGTGCTGGTGATGGTGGCTGGGAGTGCATTAAACCAGATGGGGCCCTGTAGCAGAAGGATCTCTGTGCAAGGGAGGTTTTTATCCTGGGTACCACCAGTATAGCTTTTGTACGAGTTGCGGGTGGAGATAGAGGGGGTGGCAAGTTGGAGAGAGGCAGTGACCCCAGGAGGGGAAAGTCCAAGCAGAATTTTCTTGGTCAGTAGGCAGGTCTGGTAGTGGAGTCTTTCATCGAAGTTGAGGAGATTGGCAGTTGGAATAGAGGGAGCAGGTGTAGGTGAGTCTAGGGGCACCAGTTAGGAGCCTGCAGGCCTTGTTGAGGGAGATTTGAATTTTCTAGAGTGCGGAATTATCTGCTGCCCCATGCACAGGGAGCCCATAGTCCACTAGAGACAGTATAGAGGAAGTAATGGCAAGCCTAAGGGCATCAGAAGGGAGGCAGCCCTTGTGCCGGTAAAGGAGTCCAATCCAAGTGTTTGCAGCGGCCGCTAGGGTGTTTATGTGGTCATGGAAGGTAAAGGCAGAGTTGAGGATAAGCCCAAGATATTTGTAGATGGATACCTGTTCAAGGGGATGGGAGTGCTGGGAAGGATAAGGAGAGGTGCACTTTTCGCTTTGTTTTGGTGGTGGGAGAAAATCATCAGTTTGATCTTTTTTTAGGTTTATGACCAGTCTACGGTCCTTGAACCATGTTTCAGTCTGGAAGAAGGTGTGTTGGAGGGAGTCCTGGAGGAGTCCTGGAGTTCACAGGTCTATGCTATTGTTGAGTATTTGTTTAAGGTGGTCCCAATGTAATAACATAAGACTGAAAATGTTGCTAGGCTATAGAACGGATTGAGCAAATATCACAGTACCTGATATGCTGTGCCAGTTCCTCGGGGAGTGGGAGCTGTGGTAGATAAATAACTATTAATTTCTGTGGCAGGATGCAGCCCTGTCATTAGCTCACATGTGGTGTGATGTCATTGATAACATCACATGCTGAGCACAGAGGGGTTTGGGATATAAAAGAAGGGAACCATGTACTACGGAAAAACTGTAAATATTAATAAAGAATCACCAAGAATAGTAAATTCTGTGGCACTGCAGATATTATACAGTAGGTTGCAAGTTCTGCGCAAAATTCTGCAGCTGCTGAATCTTAGGAGCCTTAGAAACAGTGCACAAATTGCGGGAGGAGTGAGGGGCTTTAACTTTTTGTAGGAGGCTGTGGTGCAAATTTTGGAATGGGAATAGGGTATAAATTTTGGGAGGGGTATGGTGACTATATTTTGGGAGGGGTTCAGGTGCCAATTTTTGGTGATATGCATGGCACAAATTGTTGGAGGTATGTGTGGGACAAATTTAAGGAGGAGATTGGGACACAAGTTTTGGGAGGGATGCAGGCCACAAATGTTATTGATAGTATGGGCACTAGTTTCACTAGGGGTGTACTGCTAAATTTGGAAGGGGTGGAGGCACAAAATTCAGCATGGTTTTGAGCACTAATTTTAAAAGGTTGTATGGTACAAATTTCAGGGGAGAGCAAGGCATGACTATTTGGAGAAGTGTAGGATGCAGTGAATATAAAGTAGGAGGGGTGCAGTGTGCACAGTTCAGGAGGGATGTAGGTACAAATTGTGGGAGGGTGGTTAGGTGCAATTTTGGGGAGGTGTGGGGCACAAAGTTCTGTAAGGATGCAGGGTACAAAATTAAGGTGGGGTATGTGCCATAAATTGTGGGAGATTTATTGCATGCAACTTCTAGGAGGGCTGTGTTGCACACATTTTGAGAGGGTTGTGAGGTGCCAAATTCATCTGTAGGGGCATGAGTTAGGGGCAAAACTGAAGAACCACAAGGCATAAATTTTATGAGGAGTGGGAGTTACCGATTTTAAAAAGGGGTGCAGGCTGAGCATTTCTGGAGAAGCACCAGCGGTCATACAGTGTTACTGGCAGTAAGAACTAGGATATGAGTGCCATAGTTGACATCACATGGCATCATTAACAGCCCTTCCCAGAATCCTGCCTTTCCTACCAGAAGAATCAGGGTTACAAAAAGGCTTGTAACTTTTAAATGAAGTAAAACAGAAATCTAAATATTGCCATGATAATTACTGGTGATCTATTGTTTCTAATTCTATGTTTTGTGCTTTTGCCAATAGCCCCTCTTTAAACATATTTCATTCATCTCAGAAGGCTATATTATCTCACAACTGCACTTGTTCATCATAACAATTTGCATTTGATGCTAAGAAGGCCATTAACTGAATTGCTGAGACATAAACCTTTTGGTCACATCAGGCATTCTTGTGATACTTGTCTATTAATCTTCTTGATTGGACTATTAATTACTATAGTGTTTAAATCTGATTGGAAATCACTAAGCAGTCAGATGACGGATATTAACTGATGGAATAACACCTCAGTGCTCTTTTGTTTGCATTTTTAAATGTCAGTAGATATTATAGATTTTGCTTGTGCTGTTTTTATTCATGGACTATGTACTCTAAAGAAATATTGTGCATTGATCTGAGATGCCATGCAAGAAGCCCTGCATTAATTAATTGTTTCTTCCAGGTTGAAAATGAACAATGCACAAACTGGGAACATAGAATACTATTATGTTATGTCTCTGGCTTGGTGTCTCAGCACATAAACATTAGTGCTAGATTACAGCACTACTGCCTAATGACTGTGGTTCAATTACAAAATGTCAATATTTCCATCTGGAGTTGATGGGATGCTCAGATAATGAAAGCTTGCAGGTATCAGTCATGCCTTGTCAGAGCATGGTCAATTTTTTCAGTGATGAGGAATTCCAGTTGCTCGGGGAAGGCAGGATTTAGCTAGAGTTGCTGGGGCTCTGCTTGTCTCTGTATAGTACCTGATGAATCTTGGCTGAATGATCAGAGGATAGGGGAATAGATTCAGTCATGAAGGCAGTGGCACCTTTGACTGTATCTGTCTGCCTGCTGCCTGCAATAGTAGGAGTTGCCGCATGTCCACTATAGTGGTCAACTTTGGTGTCCCTTAATGATCAGTGCTTATCTTTTGCTCTTCAACACTTATGTGCTTCCATCAAGAAAGATCATACAAAAAAACAGTGCTGTGTTACGCTGCTACTCAGATATTACCCAACTACTGTAGATCTTCACTTTTTCTTAAGATCATCTCAAATAGTTTGTGCCTGATTAAGGGTCTATTCAAGATAACTTTCATATGGAGCAACTGGCTCAAGATGGGACCACGGGTATGTAATATTTTTAATAAAATCAATGATAACAGGTAAAATGTCCGAAGAGTGTAAACAAGCGAGAGTGGTCCCCCAAGCAGAAGTGTCAAACCTTAAATTTCTTGATAGACTTTTGGCCCATTTCCCTTACTTGTGTAACATCTAAAATGTGTGAATGTTTTTTAGCAAAAGGATTATTGAATATGTGTCAAGTATCATTGATGAAAACCTGTTTGGGTCCGGGGGCAGCTCCACTATGCTGGCTGTTTTGACGTTTTTAGAAATTTGCATGAAAACATTGAATGAGGAAAAATGGCACATGCAGTTTTGGTGGATTATAGGAAAGCTTTTGATCTTGCAGATCATAATACTGTGATAAAACATTAAAAAGATGTGGGGTACCAAAATGTACTATAAGATGAGTAAGGAAATAATTCAAAAGGGAAAGGAAGGTTTTGTGATTGTTCCAATTCACAATCTAGATTTTCTATTATTATAATCTAATTTGCTATGAGAACAAGTAATTCAAGCAATGTCTTGCTATGTTCTTTGCATTTTATTTTTAACCATTATGTTTTAATTTATGGTTATTGTATTCCTATCTGCAGGTCACAAAAATATTTACATCATAACCTTTGACTCACTAAGTTCTTAATAATTTATATTTTCAATGAATTAAAGAAATTAAAACAAAACCGAAATTGGTCCTCCACTATTTTTATATTATCACTATTAAGTGGCTCTGGTGGGATTCAAACATTGTGTCTAAAAATTATATAGACGTAAATTTCTGCTCACTTCTTGATCTGGACCTTATTACATGGTCTCTCTAAATCATAATGACTATACAGTCTTCCTTTTAAGATGCAAAATAAAAAAAAGTAAAGAAAAAATGAAAAATAGAAAGAGATCTAAGTACACTAAGTGCTAATTTCTAACTTTGATGGCTGTACCATCTATACATAAAAGACTGTTTCTTTACTTTATAGTAAACAGACTTACATGGATCAAAAAATTTACAAAGGTTCCACTTTGAATCAAGCACTCATCATACAGACTTCTATTAATAGTTGGTGCACTATATTTAACTATAACAAGTGAACGCTTGAATGGCAGTGATCACACCCTTTATTCTTCTTGTACACTCTATTTGCTATAAAGTAAAGAAACCATCTTTTATGTACAGCCGTCAAAGTTATACATTTTAAATTTTGTTATTTTTTTATTTTTACGTCTTAAAAGGAAGACTGTAGAGTCATTATGATTTAGAGAGACCGTGCAATAAGGCGTAGATCAAGATGTGAGCAGAAATGTATGTCTATATAATTTTTAGATGTACGGTTTGAATCCCACCTGAGCCACTAAATAGTGGTACTATAATATAAAAATAGTGGAGGACTAATTTTGGTTTTGTTTTAAACTTTTAAAATGGATGCAAGCAAGCTCGAATCCCTCCATAGCCACTTACTAATATTAAGTTGTATGTAATTGATCTAGTAGGGGCTTCCCTAAGTGGCAATACATTTTGTGACAATTTAAGGAGAGCTACAGTATGTGAAACGCTCCTTACCCCCTAATGAAGACCAATTAGTTGGTCAAAGTGCAGGGGAGTATTTTTCTAGACATGGGAAAGCGGTCGGTTACAAACTGTTGTTGGAATGCTGGAACGATGTTATTTTATTATCAATAAAACAGTCTTTTGAACTGGAATATCAGTGTTTTCCTGGTCATTTTGCAATGGAGTGCAGTCTCTTTTGAATTTTTGTTAGAATTATAGAGCTTGCTAACCTTCTCTGCATACTGTTATCTGGCTATGCACACAGAGCTTCTTTAGTTTTTTGATCCACCATGGTACCTTTTTCGGTCCAGAATTAAATATCCTTTACAGTGGGAACTAGGCACGCTTTCAGACCAGTGACAAGATCCATGGTTACATTTTACATTTCTGAAGATATTTTATTCTCCCTGTGTGAGCAATATCCCTGTAGTTCCTGTCAGGGTTTGCTGTTGACACTTGATTGTCACTTAACACTTGCTGTTGAAATTGAGTTTCTGTTCTTTTCGTGCCCAGCCGAGAATGGGGATGGGCAAAAAATGAGGAGCAAAAAACATAAAAAAAAGTGTATAGAACACAAAATGGATCTGGAAAATATCTGGCTGATCCGGGACCTGCATGCCATCAGCCACCCTTAACCCCATCCCCAAAAACATTGTTTGGCTGTTCTTTGTAGTGCCCGACTCTACTGGCCATTGCAGCAGATGAAGAATATTGTGTTTCAGCAATTGCATTATATTTTAAGATATAATTAGAAACATAGAACATAGAAGCTGACGGCAGATAAGGACCACAAGGCCCATCCAGTCTGTCCATTTCTTTTTCTACCTTATAAATGTGCCATCGGCCTTTGCTCTGTCAGTGGCCTATCTATTCACAGTCATTTGTATTGCTCCCTTATGCCTATCCCATGCCTCTTTGAAGCCCTGCACTGTATTCATAGCCACCACTTCTTGTGGTAAGCCATTCCATGCATCCACCACCCTTTCTGTGAAAAGAATTTCTACATTCCCCTTAATCGGCCTCCTCTAATCGCATGCTGTGTCCTCTTGTCCTGCTATTTTTCTTATATTTAAACATGTTAGACTCTTTCACCTTGTTTATGCACTTAAGGTATTTGAATGCCTCGATCATATCACCTCTCCCTCCTTTGCTCAAGGGTATACATATTGAGCTCCGTTAATCTGTCCTCATATGTCTTCTGATTCAGTCCCTGCACCATTTTGGTTGCCCTTCTCTGGACTGCCTCAATTTGGTTAATGTCCTTGTGAGGGTGTGGCCTCTCCAATACTGCCGCAGTACTCCAGATGGGGCCCAACCAGTGTCTTGTACAGAGGATTAATACCTCCCTCTTACGACTTGTGATACCCTCACTAATACACCCCTAACACCCCTAGCCTTACCTACTGCTTTAGAGGTCTGCTTGGATGATTTTAGGTCATCAGTGATGATGATGCCCAAGTCTCTTTCTTCCTTTGTGACTGCTAGCAACTCCTCCCAGCCTATAGGTGGCTTCAGGGTTTCTCTTCCCTATGTGCATGATTTTGCACTTCTTTGCATTAAACCCAGTTGCCACTCTTCTGACCATTCTGCTAGTTTATCCAGATCTCTTCTCATTCTGCCCACCCCATCTGGATCATCTACTCTGTTGCAGATCTTGGTGTCATCTGCAAACAGACAAGCCTTACCTCTAGTCCATCTGCAATGTCACTAATGAAGATGTTGAAGAGGACTGGCCCCAGGACTGATCCCTGAGGTACCCCACTTGTGACTTGCATCTCTTCTGACTGTATACCATTTACCACCACTCTCTGTTTTCTGCCCATCAACCAGTTTGCCACCCAGTTGACCAACTTCTGACCTACCATTAGCCTACCCAGCTTATTTATCAATCTTGTATGTGAACAGTGTCAAAGCTTTGCTGAAGTCAAGGTAGGCGACATCAACTGCTCCCCTTGGTCCACCACTCTGGTTACCCAGTCAAAGAAATCTATGAGATTAGTTTGACAGGACCTTCCTTTGTAAACCCATGCTGTCTTGGATCCTGTGCCCCTATGGATTCCAGGTGTTGTACTATCCTTTCCTTAAGGAGTGCCTCCATAATCTTGCCCACTACTGAGGTAAGACTGACCGGTCTGTAGTTCCCCGCCTCCTCCTGCTACCACTCTTGTGGGCGGGATCACATGAGCCCTTCTCCAGTCTTCTGGGACCTCTCCTGCTCAGAGACTCACTAAACAATTCTGCTAATGGCTCTGCTAGTTCCTCCTTTAGCTCCTTAAGTACCCTGGGATGTGCCATCAGGTCCCATTGCCTTATCCACCTGAGCTTAGCAAGCTCTTGTAGGACCCTTTCTTTGTGAAGGAGTAGTGCTCACCTCCCTCCCCTGTGTCCATGATGCTGAGCTGTGGGCCCTGCCCTACCTTCTCTTCAGTAAATACTGAGCAAAAGTATCTATTTAGGATAGATGCCTTTACAGGGTCCTCCTCCTCACATGCTCCCTTTTCTCCATTGCTTAGCAATACCCCTCTGGACTTTCTCATTTCACTAATGTATCTATAGAAAGTCTTGTCACCTTCTTTACTGTTCATGCTAGTGTTTCCTCAGTTTAGGACTTTGCCTGCCTTACTGCCTTACCTGCTTCCCTTAGGGCAGTTTGGTATGCCTCCCTATCTTCATCCCGCTGTGTTCCTTATATTTCCTGGAAGGCCAGCCTTTGGCTCTGACCTTTTCTGCTACTGTATTTGAGAACCAAAGTGGTTTCTTCTTCTTTGCACTTCCTTTTCTGTCTAACACAATGGGATGTTGCTTCAAGTATTGCTTCCTTAATGCTTGCCCACTTTGCCTGTACCCCTCACCTGTGTTTCTTTTGCCAGGGCTAGCTTAACTCTGTTGGCCATCTTATCAAAGTCAGCTCCTCTGAAGTCCCATATTTTGCCTTTGAATGGGATGATTTAGATGTAGTAGCCAAATTGAACCATACCATGTGATGGTCACTGGTTCCCAGGTGACCTTCTACCTGAGATCTGTGATCCTTCTTTGTTAGTCAGTACTAGATCTAGGATAGCCCTGTCTCTTGTGGGTTGCTGTACCAGTTGTTTGAGGCCCTCCCCCTGCAGGGAATCCACTATGAGTCTAGTTCTGGCAGATGTTCCTGCTGGTATTGACCAATCTGTATCCGGCATGTTGAAGTCTCCCATTATCAGAACCTCCCCTTTAGCTGTCATGTTTTGTATATCTTCTAACAGTAATGTGTCTATGTCTTCCCTCTGGTCTGGAGGCCTGTAGACAACCCCAGTTCTTATGGCTGTCCCATTTCCTGTTTCCAGGGTGACCCACAGTTCTTCTGGCTTCTTATGTGTATTCTGAATTTCTGTAGCTTTGATATTTTCATTAACATACAGGGCCACTTCTTACGTTAGTTAAACTCTTTCTAGCTGTTACAGCACAGATTATTTCATTTAATGGGTTGGCTTTGTGAATGGCACTGTTGTATTTTACTTTCTGCACCCATTTGTTTAGCAATCTAGTTTGGCCAAAGTACACAGTGTTTGCTGACTGACAGTAATTGTCGTTATACTGTAGATGTGATTTTTTTTTCTATCATGCCGTTATTTATGTATCCCTCAATTTTTAGTAAAGCACGTGTAAATATGCCCAGGTACGGTCTCTGTGTTTATCTGTTATGGTACAATATGTATGAAGTTAGTAACAGAACAGAATGGGATGCGCAGAGATGACAGTCCCCCAAAAAAGGCATGGGGCATACTGCTGCCGACTTCATCCCCAAAGCAATCTTCATACTGTAAATAGTATGAGTGTATGACGAAAACAAAATATCACATCTATAATGACAACTAGTGTCAGTCAAACAGCACTGTGTACTTTGGCCAAACTTGCTTCCTAAACAAATCCCTGCACAAAGTGAAACACCGTACAGTATATGCAACTGACAGAAGTTTATGCTACTTCTGACTGTGAGGGGGACTGTGTCTGTCAGTGAACACCTACTGTAAATAAACATGGTTGGGAGGAATAAAACTAGCTTGGGTTGGTGATTGTAAGTTATTTCATTAATTATTTGTTTGTTTATTTTGGCCACACTGTCACAGCATGAGAAATGAGTCAATGTTACTGAGTTTTTTTTACCTGGATCTGACAGGCTGTTGAAGAGTGTGGCACTGCCAACAATATAGATATAGCCATTCTCATAAATTGATGCTTCTTGCGGTTATTGAGTAGGTGGAGTCCTGCTCAGAAAATGGTGCAACAAATCCCCACATACAAACACACACCTTCCTTTATGCCACTAATCACATATAGATCCTGTACCTAAATCATGCAAGCGATTCGCTCTTGTGTGGATCTGCTGCATTCTTTATTTGCTTGTGGTCCTGCAAAGTATAGTATTCTATTTGTACAATAATCAGATGTCATTTGGGTTATGAGCATAAAACTGTTCGAGGGGGGTCACGTGATGCAGAGCAACTAAAGGCAGTGTATTGTCGGAGCTCCCGGTCATCACCCTCTTTAAATCGCTTTTTCCCCTACCAAATAATGATGACAAGCAGTTAATTCGCACTCAGAAGTCGGCCAAAGCTTCTACAATTACGGTGCGGTCTGGGTCAGACTGTAACTCGGTAATTAGTTTTGGAATGCGATGGAAGCAGAAATGAGGCCTGTGAGTATTAAACACACTCCGCCATCTACTCCAGAAAAATCTTCCAAAAAAACTAAGCACCAAGGCTTGGGGTCTGCCTCTAAAACTACCCGGTCCAGTGCTTCAGCGGTCCCTCTCACTGAAGATCACTTCCTTCAAGAGTTACTACCATTTAAGGAAACTTTGGAAGACATCTCAACAGAGTTAAAATCGTTAAGAATGGACCTTAGTTCTCTAACCACTAGAATGGGGGACTCGGAGGCTAGCCAAGGGGGGAGACACTGGAAAGGAGCAGGAAAATCCTAGCCCCCCCCAAATAATCACGGTAGTAAGTGCCGCAAACACCAACATAGAGGTGTCAATAGGGAGAAGGGCAGGGGTAAATGGAGAAAGTGACAAAGGCAAGAAGGACAGGGATGGGGCAAAAGGGAGTAAGGCCATCAGGAAATGGAGGTAATAAGTACCAATGCTCGTAGTCTGGGCAACAAGCTCCTGAGCTGATGGCCTTAATGGAAGAGGGATGCCTGGATATCGTAGCAGTCACAGAAACATGGTACACAGAGAACCATGACTGGGATGTTAACATACCAGGGTACATAACCTACAGGAGAGACAGGCAGGGGAGAAGAGGGGGAGGAGTAGCTCTCTATGTAAAGGAAGAGATAAAGGCAACTGAACAAAAGAGTAAACAGGGAGGAAAGGAGGCACTGTGGGTCACCTTGGAGACTGGAAAGGGCAGCACAATCCGCACAGGGGTTGTGTACAGACCCCCATGTCAGGGGGAAGGAATGGACAAGGATATGATAGAAGGCATTCTTAGAATGGCAGAGAAAGGGGAGATACTGTTGATGGGAGACCTGAATATCCCAGATGTTAACTGGAGCACATTTGCTGCAGCCACATCCAAGAGCGGGGCCATTCTTGATGCCCTACAGGTGGCAGGCATTAGACAGCTAGTTTGGAACCCACTCATGAGGGAGCAATCTTAGACCTGCATGCTCTCAAGCGGGGCAGTGAGAGGATCTCAGATCTAGAAGTGGGTTGCCATCTGGGGACAAGTGACCATCAAACAGTGTGGTCTACATTAAACTCAGCTACAGAGTCAAGCCATACAAAAAGTGAGGGTACTGGACTTTAGGAGGGCTGACTTTGGCAAGATGGGAGAGTGCCTCAGAAACCACTAGCAAACAGGCTAGAAGGAGGTGTGGAGTAACAATGGGGAATTATCAAAACTGCCATCACAGAGGCAACAAGCCTTTGTGTGAAGCAAATAAACAAATCAAAACCAAAGAAAAAGCCAATATGGTTCTCAAAAGAGGTGGCTGTGAAAGTCAGGAAGAAAAAGATAGCATTCCGGAAGTATAAGGAAACACAGAAAGAGCAGGACAGAGAGCTGTACCAGTTAAGGCAGAAAGAAGCAGGGAGGGAAGTCAGAATAGCAAAGGCCCAAACTGAGGAAAAGATAGCCAACTCAGTTAAGAAGGGGGATAAAACCTTTTATAGGTACATCAGCGAGCGTAGAAAGACAAAGGGAGGGAGGTGAGGCTGAATAGAATGAACGGTGGGTGGGCAGAGGGGACAGTGAAAAAGCAGGAATACTGAATGAATATTTCTGCTCAGTATTCTAAAAGAGGGAGGGAAGTGCCTAATCCAATTAACAGAAGCACTCTTGATAGGGGGTCAATCCCAGTCCTTTCACAGAAGAAAGGGTTCTGCAAGAACTCCTAAAACTGAAGGTGGACAAAGCAATGGGTCCTGATGGAATTCACCCCAGAATTCTAAAAGAATTAAGGAGGAACTAGTGAAACCACTGGCTACTCTTTTTAATAAATCATGGGAGGATGGTGTGGTACCGAGGACTGGAGGAAGGCGGATGTGATTCCCTTCACAAAAGTGGTACCAAGACAGAGGCAGGAAACTACAGACCTGTCAGTCTGACCTCTGTGGTAGGAAAAGTGATGGCGTCACTTCTGAAGGAAAGAATAGTTGAGTACCTAGAGGCCAGTGGAGCACAGGACCCAAGGCAGCATGGGTTCATAGCGGGAAGGTCATGTCAGATGAATCTAATAGATTTCTTTGACTGGGTGACCAAAGTAGTAGACCAGGGAGGGGCTGTGGACATGGCCTACCTAGACTTTAGCAAGGCATTTGACACAGTCCCACACAAAAGATTAGTCAAATTAACCAGCCTGGGACTGGGTCCCAGGGTGGTAGCTTGGAAACATTGGCTGGACAACAGGACACAGAAGGTAATTGTAAATGGAGTCCACTCTGAAGAAGGGGTTACTAGTGGGGTACCGAGGGTTCAGTATTGGGTCCAGTCCTTTTAATGTCTTCATCAGTGACATTGTAGAGGGACTGGAAGGAAAAGTATGCCTTTTGCAGATGACACAAAGATCTGCAACAGGGTTGATACAAGGAGCGTGGAAAGGATGAAAAGGACTTGGCAAGGTTGGAGGAATGGTCAGAAGTATGGCAGCTAGGATTCAATGCAAAGAAGTGCAAAATAATGAACCTGGGAAACAAGAACCCAGGGGAAGAATACAAAATGGGTGGGGAGGTAGTAACAACAACAAAAAAGGAACGGGACCTGGGGGTAATCATATCAGATGACCTTAAGGTTAGCAAGCAATGTGAGAAGGCAGTAGGGAGGGCTGGGGGTATACTGGGATGTATAGGGAGAGGCAACAGCAGCAGAAAACAGAAAGTTGTTATCCCTCTGTACAGACAGTTGGTGAGACCCCATCTGGAGTACTGTGTCCAGTTCTGGAGACCCCATCTCCGCAAAGACATAGACAGGATAGAGGCAGTCCAGAGGAGGGCAACTAAAATGGTGCAGGGTCTGCAAGAGAAGCCGTATGAGGAGAGACTAAAGGAGCTTAATATGTATACCCTTGAGGAAAGAAGGGAGAGGGGGACATGATAGAAACTTTTAAGCACCTCAGTGGAATCAACAAAGTCCAAGAGGGTAGCATCTTTCAGAAAAAGAGACTTGCAAGAACAAGGGGACACAATTTAAAGATAGAAGGAGGGCGGTTCAGGGGCAATGTGAGGAAGTATTATTTCACAGAGAGGGTAGTGGATGCATGGAACAGCCTTCCTGAGGAGGTTGTGGGGTCTAAAACTGTGGGAGAATTCAAGAATGCATGGGACAGACATAAGGCAATTCTTGTGGTGGGTAGGAAGAAATAGGCTGTTGGTTAACTAGGATCTGCGGCCTATCCTGTAGGTAGGGAAATGGGCAGACTAGAGGGGCCTAGCGGTCCTTATCTGCTGTCAAAGTCTATGTTTCTATGTTTCCTCTCTAGAGAAATGGAGAGAGAGGACGGACCCAGAAATCGTTCAGCTTCAGCAGCAGATTAATAAACTCCAGCTTAAAACAGAAGATCTGAAAGGAAGGAGTCGGAGGAACAACTTGCTGATACTAGGCCTCCCCGAAGCTGAGGAAGGCTCTGATGCTATCCTCTTTCTCCAGAAATTCTTGGCTACGGTAGTTGGCCCGTCCCCCCTCAACCCACAGTATCATATAGAGCGTGCTCACCATTCTCTCAGGCCGAAACCCACACCCGGAGCTCCACCAAGGCCCATCATTGTCAAATTTCTGAGCTTTTTGGAGAGGCAACATGTACTGGTTAAAGCACGAGAGCTGCAAGCAATTTTATGGAATGGGTCCAAGTTGAGAATAATGCAAGATCTTCCCTATGAGACACGGCAGAAATGTGCAGCTTTCCACCCCACAGTTAGCAAGCTGATTGCTGCCGGCATCCATTTTAGAATGATATACCCTGCCAAGCTACAAGTATCCATGGAAGGGTCATGGCATTCGTATGAGTCCCTGGACCAAGCTGCTTCAGACCTATCACACAAGCTGCCAAACCTGTTCAAATTGGGCTGAAAAGCCCCTGATGGGTTAAAATACCAGTATCTTGGTTATAGTTGTGCTATTATACTCTTACCTGTGTGCTAATGTCTCCTTTCCCTTCTTTTCTTTTCAATGTTCCTGTTGGTGGGGTAGGAGGTGGGGTAGGCCAGAGAGCGCCTGGCAGGCCTAGTTTCTGGTAGTAAACGTGCAGTGTGTCCTCTCTGGGTGGGGGGTGGGAACCTTTATTTAACTGGTGTTTCTACAGGTCGTTAATTCGGCCGGACCTTTTGGGTCCCTCAGTTTGGAGTAGTTCTCTGGTCTCTTCCCCTTTCCCCCGAGGTTGGAAGAAGATATTACAGTGAGGAAAGTAATCTCGTTTATATATTATAATCAAGAGACAGTGTCCTAAGGGATCGAGTCTTTTAATTGGTAAGAGAAAGTCTCTTGACTTAAAGATTTTGTGGATATCCTGGCAGGCGGAGGAGGTGACTATTATAGTACTGGAGTTATTTGAAGTGACTCGGCTGGTGCCAGCGGGCCTGTTGTTTTAGATTAAAGGTTAGTACCATTCCAGTGGTCATGTCTGGATATCCCTGCGCGTAATTTGGAGCAGGGCATTCATAGCAGAGAACGACAGAGGCAATCGGTATTATTACATTAGCACAATTTTTAGATATGTTAATGTCCGATTTTATAACCGCATCCAAGGCTTTGGATTTTCGATATTGGTTCAAAAGGTACAGAATCGGTACTAGACAATGCTTCTATGCTCCGGTTCAAGTTAGGGGAATGAAGAGTGGAGTGATTTGCATTTCAGGAGTTGAGTCAGAATAATATGGAGAAATGGAGTGCAGCAGGTGCCACTGAGTCCATTTTCTTTATTGAGGACACCCCACAATCATTAGTAAGCTGGTCTCCTTTTTCTTAGGGAAGTTTTGAAGGTCCCTACCTCCCTGTTGTTAGTCAGTCATTCTAGGAGTTTTCTAGGGGGCGCGCTCTGAAATAGAAGCACATGCCCCTGAGCGGCTTAACCTATTTACCTCACAAGAGGAGGTTATAGGCCTTCACGTTGTTTGGGGAATTTAATACTCCTATAGATGGTAAATCCCTGTGGACCTGCTCGAATTTACAATCCCTATGTAGTGTAGTAGGGGGCATTATGGTGTCTTAGAGGGTGATGGGGGGGGCTCCGGGAAGGAGTTGTCTTGGGGAGGGCTGTACTGTGCACCAGAGAGAGGGGAGAAAGGCACCTTTCTTGGGAGGTATGGTAGTCAGAGGGCTCTCGGCTGTTACCAGTTATCAGGATCAGAAGTGAACCGGGGCATGACCTCCTGGTATTGGTATATTTGGATAGAATTTGCCCCCCAGTGGATCGTTGTCTATGGGTCTCGGTCCCTAACTTAAGGTCTAAAGTTCCCATCTTTTTGAGACCAGTCGGGAGGACTTTTGCATATAGTTGGACATATGGGGAGGGGTTCCGGGTACAGTTATCTTTCATACTGTTTGTCCTGTTAAGGGCAGTTGTATTTGGGTCAAAGTTTTTCTTATTCTGGTTACTGTTTTGGGATATGGGGGTGGGGAGGATGGGGAGCCATAGTTACAAAGCCATTCAAGTATTGAGGGGGTAGGGAGATGCCTTCTGGGATGGTTTACTCTTCCCTGCTGTGTAATGTTTTTGTTACACATAATAATATGAATATGATGTCGATTAAAATTGCAACGTGGAGCGTCAGAGGTGCCAGCGACCGATCTAAAGATACCAGGTTCTCAAAAATTGTGCCTTTTTGAATGTCGATATTCTTCTGATGCAGGAAACCCATCTTATGCCATCAGAAGTTAATGGGCTACATTGGCAGGGATATTTCCAAGTCTTTGCTTCTTATGGTACATCTTTCAGCAGAGGGGTGGCTATATTAATTAATAGACACATTTCATTTCTGGCAAAAGAGTGTCTAGCAGACCAAGAAGGTAGATTTATTATTGTTAAGGGCATGCTCAATAATGTCAGGGTGGTATTAGGGGCAATTTACGGTCCAGTGGGAGGAGACCCGGACTTTCTTATGAGTCTGGCTGATAAATTGAGTGGGTTTTTGCCCTCTGTGTTAATACTCAGGAGGGATTGGAATATTGCCCCATCTCAGGACCTAGATAAATCCTGTAGACCTTCAAAACCCCTGTCCCATTCACAACTTGCTTTGAGGGATTTTATGAACTTATTAGGTCTATGTGACCCTTGGTGCTTATTCAACCCCTCCGGACAACTTTTCTCTTTTTATTCCCAAGTTCATCGGTCGTGGTCTAGAATTGATTTTATCTTAGTTAGTAACACACTTTTGCCCAGTATCTTACAGACAGGAATAGAACCAGTTGTGATTTTGGACCATTCTGTTGCATGGATCTTGATTTCCCCTGACCCACAAGTACAAAGAGACTCCGTCTGGAAATTAAACACACAACTTTTAAAAGAAAAACATATAGTTTCTCATATTAAATCACTATATCTTCCTTCATAGATACTAATTCGGAGTCAATCACTAGGGAAAACTTGATTTGGTGTTCCTTTAAATGTTTTATAAGGGAGTAATTTATTAAGTTAGCGTTGAGGAGAAAAAGACAGAGGGAGGCTCAGATCATGTCGCTATCGAATCAAATTAGGCTAGCAGAAAACAAGTTATCCTCCACATCTTCCCAATCAGACTTGGAAAGCTTGTTGAAGCTTAGGAATGAATACTCTGACTTGTTAAGAGATGAGGCAGAATATGCCATCCTCAAAACCAAAGCTCGGTATTTTGACCAGGGGGAAAAAACGGGTAGGATGTTGGCCCTCCATTTGCGGGAAGTGGAGGGATAGAGATGGATTCGTTCCTTGTCCTCCCCTGATGGCTCTCTCAAGACTTCCCCTCGGGATGTCTCCCAGGTTTTTGAGTCTTATTACCAGGATCTCTATAATGTTGGTACTTCCCAACCCTCCTATTCCCGCATCGAACAATTTTTCGAGGGCCTTCCTCTCCCTTCCCTGCAGACCCATCAGGGGGAGTTCTTGATCTCTCCCATTACACTGGCCGAGGTGGAAGAAGCAATCAGGGGATTAGCTCTGGACAAATCCCCAGGACCTGATGGTTTCCCCTCCAATTTTTATGAAGTTTTTTGTAAGGAGATTACCCCCCTTCTTCTGAAACTTTTTGACTATATGCTTGCCTCTGACCTCCTTGACCCTCTTGTTGGAAGCCACCATTGTTTTGATTTTGAAACCAGACAAGCCTCAGACGGACCCAGCAAGTTACCGTCCAATTTCATTACTAAATTATGATATAAAGATTTTAACAAAAATTTTTTCCCTTAGAATTAAACAGATTTGGTCCAATTTGTTGAGTCCCGAACAGGTGGGTTTTGTTCAGGGTAGATCTTCTGCCGATCACTAGCGTACCCTTTCGCTTATTTTCCAAGCTGCCCAGGATTCCCAGGCTCCCATGTTTCTGGTTTCATTAGACGCCGAGAAAGCCTTTGACAGGGTCCATTGGGACTTTCTCTGGTTCACCCTTGGGAGAATGAGTTTTCCAGACACTTTTATTCAATGGATCAAGACAGTTTATAAGTCCCCTATGGCTAGAATTTATTGCAATGGGGTCTTCTCCTCCTGATTCCCCTTATTTACTGGTACTTGGCAGGAGTGTCCCCTATTGCCTTTTTTGTTCAATTTATATCTGGAACCTCTTTTATTGAGTATCAAGAACTCACCCCAGATTACAGGATGTCTAGTCCATCAGCAGTCTCTGATGTTATCGGCTTACGCTGATGACATTCTTCTACATCTGGCTAACCCGGAACTCTCTTTAACACATGCATTACAAATTATAGATCGGTTTGGACAGGTGGCCAATTATAAACTGAATTTATCCAAATCAGTCATATTCCCGTTAAATGTTAGTACACTCCACGCCAGTTTTACCCAGTTTGGTATGAAATGGGCCTCTTCCTCCTTTAAATACTTAGGTATCCATCTCACTAGAGATCCAGAGGACCTCAGGAAACTTAATCTGGATGACTTGGTATCCAAGATACAGTCTGATCTCCAAAGATGGGCCGTCCTTCTTCTATCATTAAGGGGTCGTATTAATATTATCAAAATAAATGTATTACCCCAGGTATTTTACCCACTAAATCTATTGAATATTTATCTCCCTCTATCCTACTTTCAGCAGCTCCACACTACTATCTCTAGATTCATTTGGAAAGGTAAGCAACCTAGGAAGGCCTTTTTCAAACTTAATTTACCTAGGCAGAAACGGGTCTCCGTCTCCCCAATTTTATGTTATATTATTGGGCGAGTCATATCTCTAAAATGGGTAGGTGGTATGAGGCTAGGACTGATGAATACCTTCCAGTATGGCTAAAGCTTGAGAGAGGGATTTTGGATAAATATAGGCTTCAGGTATCTAAAGTTTTTTATTATACTTTTGCTACATTGCCTCCTTGTATACAAAGTAGTGTTATAGCGACTTCTATCAAGGTGCTGACGCAATGTAGGAACTATTTCAATATCTCGCCAAAAAAAGATATGGCTCAACCTCTTACTTTAAATCCGAACATTAAGATAGGAGGATCCCCGCTCTCCCTGGATTGGCTCCCGCAATTACGGGACTGCTGTGTGGGAAATTTGTTTTCCCAAGACTCCCTTCTTTCTTTGGTAGATATAATGGTTAAGTTTAACATCCCTCAGAAACTCATTTTTAAAGTGGTCCAGCTGAGACACCTTATGGTTTCTAACTTCGGATCCTCAACTACAGTGTCTCAAGTCAAGCCCTTCCTAGACCAGGTACAAGAACATGCCAATAGGTCCCATGGTGTTTCCAAGATATATTCCTTTCTGTGGGTATCAAATATCCCAACTCCCTTATTGGCTCCAAAATTTGGTCCTCTCTTCTATCAGAATCCCCCTTGGTGTAGGCGCGGATTTGGGTGGACATGTACAGATATCTAACTCAAGACAGACATAGGCTTATTCACTATCATATACTGAACAATTTGTACTATACTCCAGTTAAGTTGGCTAAACTAGGAAGATTACCTTCGAATACTTGCACAAGATGTGGCATAGCCGAAGGGAACCTGGTACACATCTTTTGGCACTGCGACAAAGTGGCTCCATTATGGCATTTAATTCAGTATAACCTAGATCCCCTTCTGGGATTAAGAGATTTGTTTACTATAGAAGTCTGTATTTTAGGGATGTTTTCTAATATACAGGTTTTGGAGCGTAGGTTTCACATGGCTTTAATCTCTATAACAGTTAAAAGACTGGTTCTCAGACACTGGATGGACCAACTGGTCATTCCATATGCAGAGTGGGCTAAAGAAATAGTTCTCTGTTTCAGGACTGAAAAGTTAATAGCTAGTTCTAGGAATTCTCTGAACTCGTTTGACTGGAAATGGGGCAAATTGTATGCTTTATATTTGAATTAATGTACATGTGTGTATATCTCTGGCCGTGAGGGTTGGCACTATCTCACATGGATTCTGATCATTGTATATTGATTTTCTTCTAGAAAATGTCTTGTATGTTCTTTGTTAATCTCCCAGAAGGCACATCCTGGGGTGGAGGGGTGGGAATAAGGGGGTGGTTAGGAAGGGGGTTCTTCTCCTTTTTCCAGGAAATAATGTTTTCTGCACTCCGGAATTTTCTTTGTATTTTTTCTTTTACCCATGGTGTTCAATAATGGTCTATGCTCCTAATTGTGATTCTGTATGCCAATCAAAACTCAATAAAGACCTTGAATTTCAAAAAAATAATACTGTTCAGTATGTTTCATCCAGGATGTCGTCTTTCAGTTTGTTTACCTGCTGCCTGAATTAACGAGTCATGAAACCCTAATGTGAATTGACAAAATCGCAGCATGGTAAATGCACTGTATGTGTGATTCTGTGTGTGTTTTTTTTTTATTTGCTTTTTCTTCGGCGTGGGGGGGTGCAAGATCATGTGTGTTGCTGCATCCCACTTTCTGAGTCTTAGGATTCAGGATTACAGGCTCTGAAATACTGTATCTGGAATGGTTGCCCCTTGTGCAAACCTCTAGAATATTTACTTTTGTTTTTTTATTTACTGTACTCCTTACAGACTGTTGGTCTTATACCTGCTGAGCTGTGAAGCCCTTTATTAGCTTTTAAATAGTGCATTGCATTGTTTTTGACAGCCCTCGTACAGTATGTCAGTAGACATGCCTGCTTAGTCTTGCAATAAAATATACTGATGTCCAATAACAATGTAATAAACCAGACTTATTTATTTTATTTTTTGGTCATAGAAGGAGCATCATGGCTCATTGGGTGTCAGTTTGGCAATTAACTCAGACTGATAGAATAGCATCCCAATTATGGTTACAATGCAAAATGCAACATCAACAGTGTGCAGGTCCACACAAGTAATAGTGACACAGTTTCTTTCATTCATGAAATGCTACTGTATATGTCTTATGATCGTGGGATATATCACCTTTCAGTTTTCTTGCATTGTAATGTAAGAAATGTGTATATTCCGAAATAAACATCACTGTTATCTTCAAGCTGTAAACCAGCAATGTCTGGCTGTGATAAAGTGACCCATGTACATAACTGGGACATTGCACATCAGACACATAATGTCATACACCCTGAATGGGGTATCCATAGTCAATATACAGAAGGGGTTGCAGAACCAGACAGCAAGTCAGAGTGCAGTACTTTCGCTCAGTCATGTAACATTATTATACACACGTTTAATAAGCACACTGCCATGAATTACGGCAGACATGAATTACGGCAGACAGGCAATTATAAGGAAGAAATAAACAGGGATATGTGCTTAACTGACAAATTTGATCACTGGTGGAATTTTTATTTCTGTATTCTCAACAATTGAACCTGGATCAGCTGTATACTGACACAGCTCATTTCCAAGGAAGCCATCAGTCTTAAAAAGGGAAAATCAGAGGTCAGGGATGTCCGAGAAAGAGAAGATTAGGAGAAATCGCACAAAGCCAATTTGATTTTTAGCTTGTGTTACTCTTACACCAGCAAGAAAAGTGATAGAAAGAAAAGCAGCACAGAGTCTCTTTCTTCCCCACACCCTGCCCTGAAAGGAGTTTATTTCTTTATGAGAGTTGCCACCTACTAAGGTCAGGCTAAAACAAAACAATGCTAGCGAATTATAATAAAATGATCAGAGCGCACAGCAAAAGATTCAACGATTTTATAATAGCAATTGATGAGAACACACATACTTCTTTAAGCTTATGCATGCTAGTAAGAAGATAGTTTTGCCTCCAAGAACTGTCACCTGTCTAACAACATGTTAAAACAGGCTGTACAGTAACTCAGGTGACTCAAGATTCATACATTAGCTAGATATGTTACAGAAATAAAAAAAATAATAAAAACAACCATGTGGAATGAACTGTAACTTTATTCATTGTTCCCTCACTTCGCAAGTTGACCCCCCTTCTGCTTAGACTCTCCAAACCCATTAATTTAAAACTACCCCTATTTCCATTCAACAGACATTTTGTCTGCGTAGCTGGCAAGGAGCTACCTCAGTGCCTCAGGGCACACTCCACAAGCAGTACAGCTGCATCAGTGGCTGCAGTAAGAGACATTCCTCTACTGGACATTTGTAAAGCAGCTACCTGGAAAACTGCACATTCATTTACAAAGCACTACTGTTTGAACATACAGACCAGAGGTGGGTTCTGCAGTACTGCAGAACCTGATCCCTAAGCAAGTTTTGTACCCGACCTTCCAAGGTATTGCTTGGTAGTCTGCATCAGTTAAGCATAGAAACATAGAAGTTAATGGAACTGGCAGATAAGGAATGCAAGGCCCATCCAGTCTGCCCATTTTTTCTACCTAATGAATGTGCCATAGGCCTGTACCCTGTCAATGGTCTATCTATTCATACTCATTTGTATTGCTCCCTTATGCCTGTCCCATGCCTGTTTGAAACCCTGCACTATATTCATATCCACCACTTCCTGAGGT
Organism: Neoceratodus forsteri; assembly: GCA_016271365.2. Taxonomy (NCBI): domain Eukaryota; kingdom Metazoa; phylum Chordata; order Ceratodontiformes; family Ceratodontidae; genus Neoceratodus; species Neoceratodus forsteri. The sequence goes on from CM057450.1 coordinate 1,555,092,030, forward strand.
AGGTCGTTCCATGCATCCACCATCCTTTCTGTGAAAAAGAACTTCCTCACATTACCCCTTAATCGGCCTCCCTCTAATCTCATGCTGTGTCCTCTTGTCCTGATATTTTTCTTATATTGAAACATGTTAGACTTTTTTCACCTTGTTAATGCCCTTAAGGTGTTTGAATGTTTCGATCATATCACCTCTCTCTCTCCTTTGCTCTAGGATATACATATTGAGCTCCGATACTCTGTCCTCATATGATTTCTTTTTGTTTTGTAACTCAGCTTTATTGAAGAAACAATGACCACAGTATGATATGCCTGGACAGTAATACATATATCATTTGAGCATGTATGAAACATAAAACGTTAATACTCAGGCAGTGTGGTTAATAACACTTATTGTAGTGCAATTTCAGTTAGTAAGAAACTGTGGTTAAGAGCCTGACTAGTAAAGTATTATCTCGGATTCTAAAAAAAAAGAAATATGGGAATTACTAGAAGTACTGGCTAGTATTTAGTCCATAGTCAACAAACAACCTTTTAAACAGGGCTAACATGCACCAACTGACAGCTGCACCTCTCCCCCCTCCCCCTTCCTGTAAAGCAAAGCAAAACTGTAGTATAAATATAGGTAAGTAAAAGATCAAACCAAAGAGGTCTATGTTGTGTATTATTATGCATTTCTGGGCCTTGTATTTTACCAAGTTAAGATTTAGATTTCCTGCCCAGCCCTACGATAAGGGTTCACAGGCTTGGATGTCTCCACGCCCTTCTGTCAGCAGACAGGACTCCCAGCCCCGCCACCTCTGTACGTGTTTATCGAACTGTAATCGTAGGCTGGCCATCAAGGTTTCCTTGGAAACCACCTCCCCCACTCTCTTAATCCATTCCTGCAGTGTGGGTGGATCAGTTCTAAGCCACCTGGCTGTTATACATTTCTGTTCCACTGCTAGGAGAGTCAGGCCCACTTTACGTAAATCTCCCTTCAGGTACACTATGGTAGGTATATCCATAACCCACTCCTCAAATTTGACGGAAATGAGGATTCCCAACATTTTCTGAATGGCTGCCTGCAGGGCTCCCCAGAACTTCATGAGCTGAGGGCAGGCCCCAAAAATATGCCAATGATCCCCCAGCCCTCCACATTTTCTCCACCAGTTCACATCTCCTGGAGGGCCAAAATATTTTGTGATGGTGGGAACCTGAAAGTACCTTACGAAAACCTTCCAAAACAATTCCCTCCACACCAGGGCAGAGGTAACTTTCTAGACCACTTTTAGCCTAAAATTCCAGTCCACCTCATCTATAGTAGTGCATGAGTCCTACTCTCAGGCCCTTTTTTGAGCATGTAGAGAGCCCTCTTTCATATCTAGCAAAAGCTTGTATAAGGTGGCCACATGCCTGATCTTACCGGAGATTGTCACTGCTCCACATAGGAAAATTTCCCACTCTGAGTAAGGCCTTGTCAAACCACATAAATTGCTTGAGGAATGGAGAAAGTGTCTAACCTGCATTAGTCTCAGAAATTCACTGTTCTCCCACTGAAATTTTTCTTTTGCCTCTGAAGGGAGATACACCTTCCATTTTCTATAACTTGGGTGAATCTTGTAATCCCTCTGGTCTCCCATCTGACATATCCCGGATCCAAAGGGGGGGCATGAGGTTCATATCTAATAAGGGATAAAGGGCCCACTCCACTTTGGGTGGAGGTTAATTTTTATGCTTGCTTGCATGCATGTGCAAGAAACATAATGCCTTCATCCGAATTTTTGTAGGTGTGGCACCATGTCTCCCAATTCAGTCAGTGTGTTTACAGGCACGGCCACAGTGCACCAATGAATGTTGCAGCTGTCTATGACAGCAGCTGAAAATGGAGTGGTGTACAGTTGAAAGGAAGAAACCCACTTCAGTGAGCACCGATAAGTGTTGATTAGCATATTGCATGCTCATGCGTCCCCCCCAACACACACACTGTATGGCCGACAGGGGTGCCCAATCCCCTGTCAGCTCTGCTGCACTCCCCCTCCAACAGAGTTCTGCTGCACCCCACCAACACAGTTCCAGGTACCACACTGGGAGCCCACCCCAGCATGGCAATGGTCCATAAGGCCAACAGGGGTGCCCAATCCCCATCGGCTCCACTGCTTCCACCCCCAACAGACTATAGGGTGCCATGCTGGGAGCCCACCCCAGCACGGCAACAGTACATATGGGTGATGGAGGGGTGCCCAATCCCCTTCAGCTCCACTGCCCCCAAATAGCCTTCCAGCTGCCACGTTGGGAGCCTACCCCAGCGTGGCACAAGTCCCACGACGTCTATGAAAAAAAATAACCTGCAAGAAAAAACGTTGTCTCGCTGACTGCCTTGACCCCCTCCCCCCACCCACACCCACGCTCTGTGCATCCTGCCTCCCCATATCCCCACCTCACCCCATACTTACCTCTGGAGTCCAGCACGATGATCTTCGTGGACCGGAAACATGTTCACTCTTCAAAGCCAACCATGAACTGAGGAAATGCCGGTAAGTTGTATAATGGAATAATAGGTTTTTTTCAACTTTGATGCATATCTCAGGCATTTTTTGAATTTTTTCACCAAATTTTCAACATGGGGTTTTTGGGACCCCACCTTATGAATTCTGGCACTGTCATTTTGTTAATCGGCCCCGAAAGGTGATTTTGCAGTCACTGCACGGAACCACCTTTCAGGACCAATTTATGAAATGACAGTGTCACAGGTCATGAGGTAGGCCCCCATAAAACCCTATGTTGAAAATTTGGTAAAATAATTCCCAAAAATGACTGTTTTACGAGCATGCGTTGCACTGTTCCTATGTACGCTCGTAAGTTTGCGAATTTTCAATATTTTCAACACTGCCATTTTATCACACCTCTTTATGAGCAGTACAGCTGTCATTTTTCACATCTCACCCAATATGTGTTTCCACGCATGTAGCGCACAGTGCGCAGTCGGTGTGCGAAATCAATGTTCAGGACAGATTAAGAAAATCACAGTGGCACTGTTCATAAGCAGAGGTGTTAAAATGGCTATGTTAAAAATTTGGTGAAAAAAGCCCATAAAATGACTGTGTTACAAGTGACCATTGAGCATTTTCCATGCACCCTCATAAGTTCATGCATCTGTAAAATTTTCAGTCCAGATTTTCACCACTGGCATTTTTCCACATTTCCTTATGAACAGCACAGCTGTCATTTTTTACACCATGGCTGAAATGTGTTTTCGCACTTCCAGCGCAGAAATGCTTGTTTGCTGTAGGAAATCACCGTTCGGGATAGATTAAGAAAATCACAGTGACACTGTTCATGAACAGAGGTTCCAAAATGCCTGTGTTGACAATCTGCTATAAAAAATGCCCAAAGTAATTGCATTACAGGTGTGCGTTGTGCAGTTTCTATGCATGCTCGTGACTTCACCAGTTTTTTTTATTATTTTCACTGCAGATTTTCAACATTGTCATTTTTTTCACCTCCCCATGAACAGTACAGCTGTCATTTTTCACTTCCTGTTTGAAATGTGTTTTCGCACCTGTGGTGCCAAATGGCATAGTCGCTGTGCAAAATCAGCTTTCCGCTAACAAACTGATATTGCCACTGTTCATAAGGTGGAGTCACAAAAACCATATTGACAATTTGAGTGAATGCCAACTAACGCCTGGCGTTAGGGTTTCGACATAACACCCCACCCTGTACAGATTGACGGGCATCAGGGGTGTGGCAGGATTCTCGCCTGTAATGCTCATAGCATTCCACACCCTGCAGCATGTGAGCAGCATCAAAGTGTGCCTTGGACTCCTCGGCCCCAAAGTTCGCCCCATTCTCCTATAAAGCACCCATCTCACTATATTTTCTGATGGAATGGGGTGAGCATAAGGGCCAAAGACCCCAAGGCACACCATGACACTTGTCTGTGTCTGCAGGGTAGGGTGTGGTGAAATGGCGTGGCCGTTATGCCTGACGACCCAAAGGCACACCCCAATGCCTGTCAGTCTCTGCAGGGTTGTGGTGGTGGGGTTGGCTTCAGTTCAATACTTCACTGCCATTCCTGTTATGCAGCTCTCTAACTCCTACACTAACAATGGCAATTCCAGCAAGCAAACATTCGGCACTGACAAATGCTTGTTAGAAAGTACATCTGTGTTTTAGTCCTTGAATGTTCATGTAGATGGAGGGTAAAGTTGTATTAGATTAGGATGACATTTTATATTTGTGCTTTTATATTTAGCAAACTTCAATTCACCTTTGGTGTTGCAATGGTGTGTTTTAACTAAACTAAAGATAAATCCAGACAAGACCAAGGGTGTACTAGTGGGGTCTGGTCAATGGTGTGAGGAATCTAGTAACTTCCTATGGCTCTGTTATTGATATGGCAAAGTATGTGAGATCAATTTTACATGTAGTCTTGGAGTTGATATAAATTGTGGCCTGATATCTGAGGCTCAGATGTAGGCAATGGTTATATCCTTTTTTTTTCTGATGGAAGATCATTTAGCACTAGCATGTGATTCCTGGCATCATATGAACATAAGAATTTGCTGGCAGAAGAAGGTCTTATGGTCTAGCATGGTTGCCTGATGTGGAGCCCATGTATCATACGTTACGTGCTGCTCTGTCCCCTTCCCCAGACACTCTTACCCTCCCCTTCACTTTATCCCATTCCCTCATGAAGCCATCCACGGTTTCCTTACTAACCACCTCTTCAGGTAGTCTGTTCTACCTCTCCACCATTCTCTCCATAATGAAGTAGCACCTGGTCTCCTTCTGGTGCCTGCCCCCAACCAGTTTGTAACTGCTTCCCTTCATGTTTCTGTTTTTGCTGCCCTGAACAGTTACCTGGGTTCTACACTCTTTATGCCATTGTAAGGGCCGGGCATCCCCTGCATCTAGGAGCATATGGTGGCATCTCTCATCAACAGGATCATCTGTCTTATGCATGAAACACCAGTACTTCTCCCTTTACCTTGCTACCACAGGTCAGGGCAAATGGTGACCGGAGCAACCAGTGCACACTCTAGGGTGCCACAGGTGTGAGACTACTCACAAACAAATGTCCATACTGGGAGCTGGGATCAAGCAGGGTGCATTTTTAAGCAGTAAACAATGTTACACAGTTTGGAAGGGCATTAACTTTGCATTTTTACTTCCTACCAAGTTTTTCATATGCCATATTCCATATACTGTACATGTCTGATGTCCATTTTACTTCATGCGATACCAGGATTCCCTCCCTTTGTTCTAAAGGGGTATTGCTATTGCTGTTACATTTTCTTTAATTTCCATTTCTCAAAATCCCAACTCCCATGTATCGGGTCCCTGGATCCCTAGCACTTCCAAGACTTATGTACTTTGATGCCATCCAAGGTGGGGAGAGCACTACTCTGGGGGCAAACATGCCTGCACATGTCTACATGAGATTGAGTGTCATTCCACATTATAGTTTCAGTACATCAGCATTACGATCTATTCCTAAATTACTTCTCAGTTTCTCTGGTCACGCGTGCCTCCCTCCAGCAACTACACTAATAGCCCTAGTGTCCCAAAGAAATGGACTCCAATGCCCAGCCCCATACTGGAGACATAACAACTACAACACTTATCAGGCTTCCTCTACCTGACAAAATTTATTCATGGCATTCCCCAGGGGGTTATATACTGTAGCTACTTCCAAGGTTTTCTCTTTTTTTCCCACAGAGCAAATTCAACAAAGGTTAACTTACATGTATGCTCTCTCCCTTGCATACAAATAATGGGAGCAGATCCTCATGGATCCTGGAGACCTCCCTTGTGGAGTGGCCCTCCACAATTCCCTTAGTGCCATCGGGTTATGATCTTCTGGTTCTCTCAAGACACAGGATGCAGTCAACCTTCTCCCATCTGGATCTCTGGGGGTGTTCTTCCCATTGGGACCCTCACGGGTCCCAAATCTCCAGTGACCTCACTGGAGGGGACCAGTGCCACCCAGACCTAGGGACCCTGCTGCCATCCCTGAGGCCGCAGTCCCCCTCAGTCCCATTGCAGCTAGGGCAGCTGGACTCTTCTGCTGTTCTTTCTTCTCTTCTAAAAAATCACTCTCTTTTTACCTGGACTCACAGCTTCCCTTCTCCTCTTGTAGTGTAACAGGGGAGGAGCAGGGCCATGAATATTTATGCCCGAGTTTTCCACAGCTGGCTAAATCAGAATGCTCTAGGCACAAACTCCAGACACCAAACTGAAGTACACCAGAGAACATTTCTCAGGGTCATGCTTAACCTTTTGAGTGCTTTCTAGTAACCAGCCTCAAGCAGGGTGAAGAGGGGCTGGTTACACTCTTCTCTCTAAAACACCTTGCAATCCTCCGCAGGAGCAAACCTGAAATTGGTGGCAACTCCTTTTTAGAGTGGTACTGCCCTCCTTGTATCTTGATGAGGTTGATCTCATGAAATATCTCCCTCTACCTACGGCCAGTGCAGGCCGCAGCACGCAGAAGTCCTTAAAGATGTACTGTACTAGTGCCGGCCTAAACTACAGAAATGTCAGGGCACATACTAACTTCTCACACCTCTATAACACATTACTGAATACTTTAATTCCAAATACTCTTGCACACTGAAATCCAGCAAAAAGTGCCTAAGGGCCAGTATGACACCCAGGCACCCTGACGCAGTCTTTACTTTCATGGCTTCTTCAGACTCTCTTCTCTGCCCTTTCTTCTTCCGTTTCCTGTAGGGACAAGAAGGTGAGGCCCAGCTCCACCTGCAAGAAAGCAGAAGAAAAAGAAAACATACCACACACAACATCCCCAAAATACACTTTTTTAAAGTGCAAAACTGTTTAATTCAAGTATAAGGAAGTCTATCACTTTTCACAGCCTGTAAGAGCATTAACACCCTGCTTCCTTATGGGGTGGGTCTCTCTGAGGAAAAATGAAGTGCAAATTCTGAGGCAGCTTAATCTGGTTCAAAGTCCTCTCAGGTGTTCCACAGGGGTCAATCCTAGGCCCCCTCCTTTTCAGCCTTTTCCTAAACTCTCTCCCCAAATCCTTCCTGGAACAAATAATCCTTTATGCTGATGATGCCGTGATTCTCTCCTCTCATAAGAACCCGAAACCCTTACTCCAGAGCCTGCAACTTGCTTTCTCCAATGTTGAAAAGTGGTTGCTAGATCACAAGCTGGTCCTAAATCACAAAAAACAAAATCCATGCTTTTCTCCAGTCCACAAAACAGAAAAGACAAATTCCACTTACTATCAAAACATACCCAGGAAATACCCTTGAACAAGTGTCAACATTTAAATACCATGGAATCACCTTTGATCAAGGTCTTCCTGACCGCATTGATAACACAGTGAAAGCGGTGAATCAGCACATTGGTATCCTGTTCCAAAACCGGCAATTCCTTACCCAAGCTGCGCTGAGGATTACTATCCAAAGCTCTGTCATTTCAATCATAGACTATGGCTTAATTATCTATGGCTCTGCCACTACCACCGCACTAAGGCGCATCACAACCACCCTAAACAAGGCCTGTCGGCTGCTCACTGGAGCGCAAAGTCGTACACATACATGTGAGCTCTACACTGAAACAGGATGGTTGCAACTCTCAAATCGCATAAGGGTCCTCACATGCTTGATGGCAAAAAAATCCATCTTGGGCTGCACTCCACCATGTCTCCAAGACCTACTTTGCCCGAATACCGCATCCGTCCCACCAGAAGATCGGAACACCAGCCTCTCCAGGTCCCCAGATGCCGGACCACACAGGGCGAAAGATCTTTTGCCTATTGTACCCCCAGCTGGTACAATGCCCTGAGCTCGCTCATTATATCCTCCATGTCACTAGGAGCTTTCAAATCTATGCTTTACTCTCACCTCTCAGCCTCTAGCTCCTGTGACTGCCTTGACTAATGATTCTTCCCTCATGGCTGTTTTTACTGTTTTTCATCCTCCTCCTCCTCCTCCTCTGCTCCTTTCTTGACAAAGGCATCTGAGTACCTCTAACTACTCTCAGTCTGCTCCCCTCCCCATATCTCCTTCTACCCTTCCCACCTTGACCATTCCTCCAATGTTTTGTTTTTTTCCTGTGATGTACTGTATAATACTGGCTTATTGAAACCTTTATAATTTGCTGACCATTCTATGTAACATGTCTTGTTTGTTTGTACATTGATGACGTGGAACCTTTGTAAAAGAGCCATTGGCTCAAAGGTAATAATTCCTAGAACAATAAACTAAAACTAAACTAAACAAAGTCGGTTGGCATTCATCAGTATCCCCCTCCCCCGGATCATGCCTGAAAATAGGCAGGATTTGTCTAGTGCACTTACCCGGTCAACAAAAACTAAATAAATAAATAAAATAAATAAATAAATTTCAAAGGTGGCTTCTGCTGCAGTGTTCATACACCAGGCAAGCAGTAGCCTCCTGGAACTCAGGTCACAGGCTACTTCCATTGTGGAGTAGCAAAGACACTTTCTCCCTCCTTGTTCAAGGCCCATAAACTTTTTTTTTTTTACTTTGTATTCATAGGTATACACATAAATGAAAAGACATAACCAAATTAATGCAATTCAAGGTGGTAAATTAGATTAATTCACCTAGTCAGAGAAAAAATTAAATAAAACCTAACATCTGCATTATCCCAAATCTCGAAAATCATCCAACTTAAACTGTAGTAATACATAGTTTTTCAGTCCTTTATGCTATATTCAAAGTCTCATGAGGATTCTGAATAATGAAAGAATCTGTAATTCTCAATAATATTTTATTTAGTTTTTGTTGACCGGGTAGATGCACTAGACAAAACACTGCCTATTTTCAAGCATGACCAAGAACAGGTACAGACAATAAATAGCCAGCAAGTTACAAAGAGAACAATACATACTTTAGGAAAAATATATAACGTCACCATAGTACAGGCAAGTACAGGAGTGGTATGATTATATTCAGCACAATGCAATAACAGATGTACAACTTCAGGGGCTCACTATTCAAACCTTTCCCCGAGAGCAAAACCGAGTTTGTCAGCTCAAACTGGGTTTTGAGCGGAAGCGCAACATTGAAAAGCCTGGTTATTGCAGGCAAACTGTGTTTGTGCTTGGGCAAAGGGGGCACAATGTAAATGAGGGTGTGGGGACCTGAATATTGGCACAGTCCAATATTCAGAGTATGTGTGCCACGCAAGACCATTTTGTTCAGTCCCATTGAATGGCGCACATACCGCCAATTCAAACCCAGACTTACTCCCGTGCAACCCTAGCAGTTGGACAGGAAGTGCTGGCCACCCCACCCCCAACATAGCAGTTCCTGGTGGTCTAGTGGTTCCCACCCTGGCAATCACCATCCCGTTCAAAAATATAAAACATAACCCTGATAGTCTAGTGGTCCCTCCCACCTCCCCCCACCAACTGCCATCCCATTCTTGTTAAAATATTTCCCTTGTAATCTAGTGATCCCTTCCCATTCTCCAATCACTGCCCCGGTCTTGTTAAAATATTTCCCTGTGGGTCTAGTGGTCCTTCCCCCGTTATCCAATCCCCATGCCGGTGATTATATATATTAGTGCCTGGTAGTCCAGTGGTTCCCTCCCCCTCCCCCTCCCCAATCGCCAATCGCCTTGCCTACAGTTCAAAACAGAAAGTAATTAATGCCAAGGTGGAATGTTCTGCCCCCCCCACCCTCATGTGCTCCAGTCGCTATCCCACTAATAATAATATGAAACTCTGTGGTGGTCTAGTGGCCCTGTACCCTTCCTGATCACCAGTCGCCAGTCAGTGTAATAGGAAACAGTCCTCTGGTGGTCCAGTGGTCTCTCCTTTGCCAATCACCGGACCCATATACATGCAAGAGATACCCTGGTGGTATAGTGGTCCCCCTCCCCAGGTGAGCACCATTCCAATACCACAATGCCTTAAAACTATGTAGTCTCTGGTAATCTAGTGGCACCCCACCTTGCCGATTACTGGCCCAAGAAATACATATACAAATAGTTAAATGTACTCCCTGATGGCAGTGCCAAACCCCATACACTGGTTTGGGGTGGCCCTTTCCAGTCATACTCAATTACAAGTGTTGTTTGAAATTCTTTTTATTAGTTCCCCTACATTTCACTCCATCATTGGGCTTGATCATGGGTTAATTAATTTTTTATTGCTTTTTACATCTGTTAATACTTAAAAAATGTTTTTGCAAGATTACATTACATTTAATATCAATACATTTATATAATTTAAAATTATTTCAATGTTTTGTATATATAGATTTCATACCATCCATAGTGTTACTCCTGAGCTCTTTTAACTTTTTTCTTTCTGGAGCTCCTTGTGTTATGTTAAAGTTCACAGTACATTCATTTGTCCCTGTAATAGACCATAGACATCGCCTTTGTTAGTGTTATCCACCTCTATATTTTATGCTGCTTTGATTTATGTGCTGCCTACTAGAGGCATGACTCCCGAATATCTTCAGGCACATCGGTTACCTTAAAGTTGTTCACAGTTTTAAACAGGCACATTTGTGGCCGTTTCTGTAATACATAATAAAGTAAACCTTTGTTTACTTCCCTTTCATTTGGTGTTCTCTTACAAAGTGAACTGTTCACATCTATCTTTTGTTATAAAAACTTCTTCACAAGTTCTTACCTCTCGGTTAGACTGCTTATTTTTGGGACAAGAAGTGAAATACACCGACTGCCTCAGTAATGGCTGACTGGCTCTGTTGCACCTAAGATTGCTTCCCTCTTGAGTCCTTCTTGTGTAAGCCTGTGGGAGTTCCAAACATGGTATTACTCCCAGAACTCTCATGGGACTCTCGCGAAATCCTAAGTGTTCACAGTGTATAGAACACTGTCAAGGCTTCACAAGAAGGATTCTTGATGTAGCATAAATCAGAAGTGGATATCACTTCTCACAGTGAAATTGAAAAATGTAGGAAAAAGACTTATCACATTCTGATTTAAAGTCTTCATACTGAGTGTCAAATGGTCAGTTTCTAAAATGCAGCATGCCTCCTTTCTGAAGCTTATCGGGGAGGTCAAAAAGTTGTGCAAAAGGTCAACTTCGCAAAAAAGGACACACTTGGCAAGAAAGCATCCTTTTCCAAAACTCTACATACATACATGTTGTTCTATTATATACAGTCTTTTTAAGATACAAACAAAGGACTTTATCAAGTTTATTTAGAACTTCTCACTATCTTAAGAAATGTCCAAGCCGCTATTGTCCCATAGACCAGTCAGAACACATTATGTTTACATACATGGCTGCCAATTCATTTTGATGTTCATTCCAATCCTATTATCTAGTGTATGCATATAAACAATCCATTGCATTTAGCATTTAATAGTTTATCCTTAAAATGACCACCTCTGTCAGAAGGGGTGATTTTTTCTAGTCTCCAGAATCTTAATGAGGCCCCATTATGTCTGCTTTCATTAAAATGAACTGCCACAGGGGAGTCCATATTTCGATTTCTAATTTCCCCCTTGTGTCCCGAAAGTCTTGTTTTTAACATCCTACTGGTTTGTCCTACATATAGTAGGTCACAGGGACATTGAATCAAATATATGACCCCCTCTATAGTGCAAGTTATATGTTGGTTAATCAAGGTTTCTCCTGTGTGGGGGTGTATGTGCAATTGTTTTTTTGAAGTATTATTACATACTGCACATTTTCCACATGATTTCATGCCAGGATTCAACAGTCCTAAAATCAAATTCTCCCCTTCCTGTGTGTGTAGTTTAAACTGAGAGTGAACCACCTTATCTTTAATATTCTGTACTTTTTTTGCAACAATTATCGGATGATCCTGTAGAGTTTTTATATTCTCATTATAAGTCTGCACTAAATGCCAACGTTTATTTATGATTTTATGTATGCCCATGATTTTATGGTTGTATTTTGTTGAAAATACGACTCGTGGTTCCTCTGTGTCCCTGTGACCTACTATATGTAAGACAAACCAGTAGTATGTTAAAAACAAGACTTTTGGGACACAAGAGAGAAATTAGAAATCGAAATATGGACTCCCTCTGGCAGTTCATTTTAATGAAAGCGGACATAATGGGGCCTCATTAAGATTCTGGAGACTAGAAAAAAATCACCCCTTCTGACAGAGGTGGTCATTTTAAGGATAAACTATTAAATGCTAAATGAAATGGATTTTTTATATGCATACACTAGATAATAGGATTGGAATGAACATCAGAATGAATTGGCAGCCATGTATGTAAACATAATGTGTTCTGACTGGTCTATGGGACAATAGCAGCTTGTACATAGCATTTCTTAAGATAGCTAGTGAGAAGTTCTAAATAAACTTGATAAAGTCCTTTGTTTATATCTTAAAAAGACTATATATAATAGAACAACATGTATATATGCAGAGTTTTGAAAAAGGATGCCTTTTTACTAAGTTTGGCCTTTTTTGTGAAGTTTGACCTTTCGCACATTCTTTTGACCTCCCAGATAAGGTACAGAAAGGAGGCATGCTGCATTTTAGAAACTGCCTATTTGGCACTCAGTATGAAGACTTGAAATCAGAATGTGATAAGTCTTTCCCTACATTTTTCGATTTCACTGTGAGAAGTGATATCCACTTCTGATTTATGCTGCATTTAGAGTCCTTCTTGTGAAGCCTTAACAGTGTTCTATACACTGTGAACATGCAGGATCTCATGAGATTTCCATGAGAGTTCTGGGAGTGACATCACATTTGGAACTCCCACAGGCTTACACAAGAGTGACTCAAGAGGGAACAATCTTAGATGCAACAGAGCCAGTCAGCCATTATTGAGGCAGTTGGTGTATTTCACTTCTTGTCCCAAGAATAAGCAGTTTAACTGAGAGGTAAGAACGTGTGAAGAAGTTTTTATAACAAAAGATAGATGTGAACAGTTCCCTTTGTAAGAGAACACCAAATGAAAGGGAAGTAAACAAAGGTTTACTTTATTATGTATTACAGAAACGGCCACAAATGTGCCTGTTTAAAACTGTGAACAACTTTAAGGTAAATGATGTGCCTGAAGATATTTGGGGGTCATGCCTCTAGTAGACAGCAGATAAATCAAAGCAGCATTAAATATAGAGGTGGATAACACTAACAAAAGCGATGTCTATGGTCTATTACAGGGATAAATTAATGTACTGTGAACTTTAGCACAACACAAGGAGCTCTAGAAAGAAAAAAGTTAAAAGAGCTCAGGAGTAACACTATGGATGGTATGAAATCTATATATACAAAACACTGAAAGAATCTGAAAATATATAAATGTATTGATACTAAATTTAATGTAATCTTTACATCAACAGATGTAAAAAGCAATGAAAAAATAACTGCCCTGTGATCAAGCTCCAAGTCAGAGCAAAACGTAGGGGAACAAATAAAAAGAATTTCAAACAACATTTGGAAGTGTAATTGAGTATAACTTGAAAGCCCCCCCCCCAGTGTATAGTATAAAGGATCCTTGGGGGAGGCCAAAGAGATTTCACTACAGAAAACCTTACTCCATTACCCACCAAGACTCTTACTTGTGAGTGTCTCCCCCAGGTTCCCTGATGGCTGGCTCATCATAAAATAGATTCCCAGGTGGTTATCAGTTCATTCCCCCCCACCCGATTAACCATCCCATATATCTATAACATTTGCATTGGTGTCCAGTGGTTCCCCCCACTAGCGCACCCGTCCAATATATACATACAACATTTGCACTGGTGGCCAGTGTCTCCCCCATCCCGATCTCTTGTACAGTGCAGTTCCCCATTTCCCTGGTGGTCTAATGGACTCCCCCCACCCTGTCAGGGATCAACCCACCACCCTGCTGTCCCCCAATTCGACCCCAAGCCAACGACTAACACATTCCTTCACTCACCTCCATGGCTGGCCACCAGCTGAGCTCTCTGTAAGCGCGTACTGTATAGGGTAGACTTGAAACAGGAATGTTGTCTCTAGAAACAAGGATATTTATGAGATCCATTAAGTTATGGGGCCATATTTTAAATATGGAAAATAATACACTACCCAAGATGTGTTGGATCGAATTTGTAAAAAACAGACAGACTGGTGTACTTAGAGAAAGTTGGTTCAATATACTGAATAAAGGATAACAAAATTGACTTAGAAGACATATGGTCAAGGAAAGCCACTAGAGATCCAGAAAAAATAAGAGAAGCAATACAAAGAATGCAGAATATTTCTATTCAGAAAGATATTGAGAAATTATGTGACATTCATAGTTTGGATTAGTATAGACAAATAAATGTAAACTGGGGGAAGAAAACTACTTGGTTCTATGTGAAAATAAAACTCATAGACATTTGCTGAGTAATCTTAGGTTGAGTACCTTTTGTGGTTTGCAAACATGGCAATTTAGAAATGGAGGGAAAAATATATGTTCATGCTCTACAGAGTGTACATCCTTTGTTATACATCTGTTAATGGAATGTAGAATTTTAGCAGAAGAAAGATCCAAATGGATCATGCCTCTACTGTTTAATAAAAACTAGCTTAACCGCAATTGATAAATGTATTGTTTTATTAAAAATGGAACAAGTTAAAGTTATGTACGGTATGGCCAAGTTTATGTTGACTGCACAGAGGTATTTTATGGGGAAATTATATGAGAATGTAAAATAAAATAGTGCTATTTAGATGTGATTTGATTATTAATGTGTACATTTTATGTAAAACTGCATAGAAACATAGAATTTGATGGCAGATAAGAACTGCTTGGCCCACCTAGTCTGCCCATTTTCCTACCTAACAGATAAGCTGCAGATCCTAGTTAACCAACAGCTTACTTCCTCCTACCCCCCACTAAGACTGCCTTATGTCTGTCCCATGCATTCTTGAATTCCCCCACTGTTCTTGACTCCACAACCTCCTCAGGGAGGCTGTTCCATGTATCCACAACCCTCTCCGTGAAAAAATACTTCCTCACATTACCTCTGAGCCATCCCCCCTCTATCTTCAAATTGTGCCCCCTTGTTCTTGCACATCTCTTTTTCTGAAAGATGCTACCCTCTTGGACTTTGTTGATTCCCTTGAGGTACTTGAAAGTTTCTATCATGTCCCCTCTCTCCCTTCTTTCCTCAAGGGTATACATATTAAGCTCCTTTAGTCTTTCTTCATATGTCTTCTGGTGCAGACCCTGCACCATTTTGGTTGCACTCCTCTGGACAGCCTCCACTCTGTCTATGTCTTTGCGGAGATGGGGTCTCCAGAACTGCACACAGTACTCCAGATGGGGTCTCACCAACTGTCTGTACAGAGGGATAACAACTTCCTGTTTTCTACTATTGATGCCTCTTCCTATGCATCCCAGTATCCCCCCAGCCTTCCTTACTGCCTTCTCACATTGCTTGCCCACCTTTAGGTCATCTGATATAATTACTCCCAGGTCCCTTTCCATTTTTACTGTTAGTATCTCACCTCCCATTGTGTACTCTTCCCCTGGGTTTTCGTTTCCCATGTGCATTACCTTGCACTTCTTTGCACTGAATCTGAGCTGCCATACATTTGATTATTCCTCCAACCTTGCCAAGTCCCTTCTCATCCTTTCCACTCCATCTTGTGTATTAACCCTGTTGCAGATCTTTGTGTCGTCTGCAAAGAGACATACTTTTCCTTCCAGTTCCTCTGCAATGTCACTTATAAAGACATTAAAAAGGACTGGTCCCAGTACTGAACCCTGCAGTACCCCGCTAGTAACCCTCCTTTCTTCCCTGTGCACTCCATTTACTACTACCCTTTGCGTCCTGTTGCCTAGCTAATTTTTTATCCAGGCTACCACCTTGAGGCCCACTCCAAGGCTGGCTAACTTGTGTATTAATCTTTTGTGTGGGACTGTATCAAATGCCTTGCTAAAATCTAGGTAGGCCATGTTCACAGCCCCTCCCTGGTCTACTACTTTGGTCACCCAGTCAAAGAAATCTATTAGATTCATCTGACATGACCTGCCCATCATGAATCCATGCTGCCTTGGGTCCTGTGCCCCACTGGCCTCTAGGTACTCAACAATTCTTTCCTTCAGAAGTGATTCCATCATTTTCCCTACCACTGAGGTCAAACTAACTGGTCTGTAGTTTCCTGCCTCTGTCCTGCTCCCACTTTTGTGAAGAGGAATCACATCTGCCCTCCTCCAGTCCTCAGGTACCAACCCGTCCTCCTATGATTTGTTAAAGAGAGTAGTCAGCGGTGTCACTAGTTCTACCCTTAGTTCTTTTAGAATTCTTGGGTGAATCCCATCAGGCCCCATTGCCTTGTCCACCTTCAATTGTATTAGTTCTTTCAGAACCCTTTCTTCTGTAAATGGACTGGTATCGACCCCCATCTTCAGAGTGTTTCTCTTGTTTGGTTTAGGTACCTCCCCCTCCTCTTCCTGTGTGAATACTGAGCAGAAATATTCGTTCGGTATCCCTGCTTTTTCACTGTCCCCCTCTACCCACATTCCCTCCCCTTTATTAAGCCTCAGTATCCCTCCTTTGGTCTTTCTTCACTCCCTAATGTACCTATAAAAGGTCTTATCTCACTTCTTAACAGAATTGGTTATCCTTTCCTCGGTTTGGGCCTTTGCTATTCTGACTGCCTTCCCAGCCCCTTTCTGCTTTAACTGATAAAGTTCTCTGTCCTGCTCCTTCTGTGTTTCCTTACATTTCCTGAATGCTGTCCTTTTCTCCTTAACCTTCCCTGCCACCTCTTTTGAGAACCATAGTGGTTTTTTGAAATGAGATGTTTTGAGATGTTTTTTAAAACTTTTGTATGTTTCGATGTTGGAAATGTAAAAAATTCTATGGAACGTTTAAGCATTTTTGTAATAAACTTGACTTGACTATTGCACTGACTGGTGATCAGTGATCAGGGTGGATGCGGGCCACTAGACTACCACAGAGTTTCTTGTTAGTATTAGAGGGACAGCGATCAGAGCACATGGGGGTTGAGAGACATAACATTCCACTTAGGCATTCACTACTTTCTGTTTTGAAGTGTAGGTATGGCAATCGGTGATCGGGAAGGGGGGAGGGAACCCTGGACTACCTGAGAAATATTTTAACAAGACTGTGGTGGTGATCAGAGAATAAGGAGGGGGGGGGAGCACTAGACTACCAGGAAAATATTGTAACAAGACTGAGGCAGCAATCGGAGAATGGGGAGGGGGCGGACCACTTGACTTCCATGGTTATGTGTTCTATTTTTGAATGGGGGAGCCCCAAGCACCATGGATAGCTCTATTGAAATGAGCAATCAGGGCCAATGCCACACAGTACAGCCTCGCTCCCTATGCAAATGGGCCAGTAATGGGCATTCAGATTTTTTTGTTGTTTAACCAGGACTTGCACACTAAGCTGAAAGCTTTTTTACAGGTGCGACCTGGGCCCCCTTGGTGCCTTGCATGTCCAATGAGCTCATTTGCATAGATCCATTTGAATATGAGGATTTTTGCCCAGGTGCAAGCAATTGTGCCACCCTATTGTGGGGGCCGTGTCTGCCTGGCACTAGGTGGCACAGCACTGGGTTTCATTGGCCCTATATCTAATGGAATAGCTCTGATGTGCTACTCCATTGAATATAGCAGTTACGGACACCTGGGCAATGGCATGGGGCAGTGCAAAGTTTTACCCTATGCTTTGCCCAGATTTGAATATTGGGTCCCAGGAGTGCAAAATTGTTAGGCAGTTAATAGATTAAATGTGAGATAAATGCAATAAAAGAGATCATTTACACAAACACTTATCATTAGAAAGGAGAAACTTGTGAAGTTAATTTGTAAAAGCTAGGTGAGTCTGAAAGCATCTTAAAGACTTGGGAAAAGAGTTCCAGAGCTTGGGCAAAAATACTGAGATGGCCTGTTCACCCATCTTGGAAGTACATTTTGGGACAACCAGGAGTTATAAATTGATGGAGTTACAAACTGATTTAGCCAAAACATATAGCTAAAATACCTGCCAGAGCTAGATTTACGAGGTTATAACAAAGAAATTATGTTCTTGATCAGAACTAAAGTGGAAAACATAACAGTAATGTGCAAAACCATTTCTGAAAAAGTAAATATTGAATATTTATCAGAAAGATATACACTTGATAGTATGTCCAGCACATTAAAGTATCACAGATAGTAATAAGTCCAACATGTGAAAGTATCACAGTCAATTTTTAGAAAAATAATAAACAGTTTATTTCCCTTTTAGAGTATTTTGTTCACTCACAGGTTGGCTGTTGTTACACCCAAGCAACTGTGTTCACCAGCAACAGCAATATTTTTATGGTTGCAGTAGGCGGAGCCCTGCAGATATCTATCTTCAAAAAGGGACTCTGCATTACTTTAAAGCATTCTTTCTCACCGAAGAACATGTTGGACTTGCAGCACAGTCTACTACGCTAGAGAACTATGCCAGATAACAAAATCCCTTCCCAAAAAACAAGAAAAAACAAAGTGAGTTTCCTTTGCAGTTGCAGCATCTCTCATACTATACTTTGCCAGTCACATATCAGTCATTAGTCCAGAATTCCTTTACATAACATCCTGGTTCTGTCTGTACAGTAGGCAGTAAGGGTTAACATTGCTATAATGTATGGTAAGTGCCTATTAACCACCATAATCAGCAGTTACACAGCTTTGTTATGCCCTGTTTAGAATTTTAAAAGTTGTTAACCACACTTTGGAACTTCCAAACAGTGGCATAATAAAAAAGAATGCACCAGAGTTCCATAATTCTCACACATAGAATGCAAACAGTGTTTTTTTGACCATACACTATAAAAGATGATGGCTGGGGATCAGGTGAAAACCACACTGAAATCACCTCTTGTGGTTGCTAGGGCTACAGTAAACCTCTCGAGCTGCACTCTCGAGGTTTACTATGTTGCCCTAGCAACCACTCGAGGTGATTACAGTGTGGTTATCACCCGATCTCCAGCCATTATCCTCTATATGATCAATCACTGCCATGTTGTTTCCTCCTAGGTTTTAAAATGCTTACACACACACACACACACACCCCAACCCCAGCCATTGTGTTTTAGCCTTGCTTTGCTACCATGGACTGATATAGTCCAGCATTCCTTTACAGTAATGCAAGAAACAGCTACAGTATATCACACATTTCCTTTCTGTTTCATGTATTTACACTCACCCCATGACAAAATGTTCTATAATTGTTTAAAAACTGTCTTCTAAATCAATTTCAGTGAACGCTAAGGGATAAGGTGACAGCACTGGCAACCATAAACGTATAAAGAGTGCAAAGGTTTTTCTTTAAGAACTTCACTAACAAGGTCACTGTCCACACTTGTTAGTACCTTCTTTTTCAAACTATTTTTTACAAAATCGCAGTACCCAATACAGTGATAATTTGACTCCACGTCCTTGATACATTATCCCCCCCACCCTTTTTTATTGGGTTCTGTAGACCCTGTTACTGCAGCTCTTAAAGGAGAACCTTTGCACTCTTATTAGTTTACAGTAGCCAGTGCAGTCACATTGCCCCTTAGTGAAGTTCACTGAAACGGATTTAGAAAATATTTTTTAAAGAATTATAGAACATTCTTTCATGGAGCAAGTGTACATGCATGGCAGGGAATGGAAATGTGTGATATAGTTGTTTCTTGTGCTACTTTTGCAAATATCTCATTTGGTGGTTAATATCAGTACAAATATAACTGTATAATGTAACTGGCATTGCTTAAATTCCAGGATGATAATTCTATCAAATGAGATGTTGTTTCTTCTAAAACACATGAGCATACCAGTCTCCTCTGACCTCCATGACCTGCCATTGTGAAGTTAAAGCATTGAAACATCCGCTACTTTTTTTCTCATTTTGTGCCTGGCAAAACTTTTTTTACTGGAATGCAAGCTCAGCTGTAAATCACTCATGCCACCTTTAAACTGCAACCAAAATTACAATTTTTATGGCCGCAGTGGGTGGAGCCCTGCAGTCATCTTGCTTCAAAAAGGGACTCAGCATTACTTCAAAGTATTCTTTCCCACCAAAGAACACGTTGGACTTGCAGCACAGTCTCATACACCAGATAACAAAGTCCCTTCCCAAAAAACAAGAAAAAAAAAGTGTGTTTCCTTTGCAGTTGCATCATCTCTCCTGCTGTACTTTGCCAGAGTCACATAGCAGTCATTAGTCCAGAATTCCTTTACATATCCCAGTTCTGTCTGTAGGCAGTAAGGGTTAACAGTGCTGTACTCAGTCACTGCCATGTTGTTTCCTCCTAGATTTTAAAATTCTGACACACACGCACACACACACCACTGTGATTAGAAGCAGGCCCCATGATTCCCCTACTATGCTTCCATCCTCAGGTGTCCTCAGGTCTTGAGCTAATCTGGATTACTGCACCGGGGGGAGGATGACCCTCCCTCTTGTACATGTACAAAAAAAGGAAAAAAGAGGTTGGAATGTGCAAATCACTGACATGATGAAAATCTCATCCCTTTATAAAACCACTAGTTTTTGAAGAGGGAATACAATCTGGATGGAGGAGCTGGAGTCTCATGGATGTAAGCTTTTGATTATTGTCCAAATGCTTGTGCTGCTCAAAAAACACATATAGTATATGTTTCTTATGATACCGTCTTTCTTACATATGTTTCACTACCATCAATATTATTTTCCAGCCATACTGGCTCTGGCTAGAGTTTGTTTTTAAATAGATGCAGTTAAGAATGGTGCTCCTCATGGCAAAGAGTGAGACCCCTCTGACCCTTTTTTGATTTGCTTTCTTTCTAAACAAAAGTCCTGAGTATTGTCTGATGCATAGGGAATGAATGAAGGAACCCCCTCCATTGCACCATCTCATCTGACAGTCTGTCTTTATTTATTTATTTATGTCATTTATTTACATGTTATGCCCCTTCAGGTTTCAGGCTCACGCTGTCTCAGGCTGCCCCAGGGTACAGTCTGTCTTGCCTTGCTTGTCACCTCTGCCAGCTCCTCCATGGAGCCACGATTTGCCTGCTTCATTGGGATCAGGGCAGGGGGATGTACTCCTGAGCTTCAAAGTCTCATCAGGTGGCTGGAATTATGAACTTCAAAAGGGCCCAGATGTACCTGGGTCCCATAGCCATGGGTGGCAAGGTTGATGCTTTTCCCTTGTTTGTCCGCAGTGACTGTCACCATGAAAGGGCTTGGGTGTACTCATGCACACACAAAGGCATGCAGTATGCGAGCTGACTGACAGCCGCATCCTAACCTGCCTATGCTGTGCTGTCACACATGGTCACCTAGGCAGCAGCACTGCAGTGGAGCCAGCAACTCTCCCTCCCAAGAGGAGGAGAAGAGAGTCCTTTAGGATGATTGATCCTCTTCCACCTGGCCAACCCTGACAACCTGGACTCACTTCTGAACCCAGGTCACCAGTGTTGTGATCCTCTTGCATTTTCATGTGGCACTGCTCTCACACACGTGACCAGCATGCAGGCCATCTTCAACCCTTGCCCATTTGCATGTGGGGGGGTTATGCACACTCTAGCTTCAATCACTTATCACCATGTGAACTGCATGCAGTTCCCAGTTGCTCTTCTCCCAGACAGTTCACACCTACTCCAGTCAGCTGTGAAAATAAACTGCACAAACGTGCCACTTTTTTTCCTCAGACACAAAACTTTCAGGCCCATAACTTGGGGGTTATGAACCAATTTGTACCAGATAAACATTAAACAGTGTGATGGGTCTCAGTGCACCTTGTGCATGGTGCTCCCAAATCCCAAAGTATTAGCCCACATGTGTAAAGGGAGGGCATCCCACCTGTGTCTAGGGGCATATTATGGCATCTCCATCCAGAGGAGTACCTGTCTTACACCAGGAAACACCAGTACATCTCCCTTTACCTTGCCACCATGGGCAGAGTGAATGGGGACCCAAGACAACCAATGCACACTGTTGGGGTACAATAAATGTGAGACTGCCATGAAATGAAGGTCCGAACTGGGAGCAGAGATCAAGCAGAATGCATTTATTAAGCTGTAAATGATGTCATACAACTTGGAAGTGCATTACCCTTGCATTTTTACTTCCTACCAAGTTTTCTATATTCCATAAACATGTCTGATGCCTACTGTATTACACTGTCACTTCATTCCACACCAGAATTCCCTTCCTTTGTTCTAAAGGGGTACTGCTGCTCACTTCCTTACCCAAAATCATATCTCCCATGTATGGGGGTCCCTTAAGCCCTTCAGATCCCAAGATCTAGGTGCTTTTGCACCTTCCCAGGCAGGGAGAGCACTACCCTGGGGGAAAAATATGCCTGCGCTCACCTACATGCATCAAGTGGCATTCCACATTATAGTTTCTGTACATCAGCATTATGATCTGCTCTCAAATTACTTCTTGGTTGGTCCAGCCATGTGTGCTTCCCTCAGGCAACTACACTGTTAGCCCTAGTGGCCCAAAGAAATGGACTCTCATGCCCTGCCACATCTGGGGGACTCACCAACCCCAACTCATATCAGGCCCTATCCACCTGATGACACTCATTCAATGCACTTCCTAAGGGGTTGCATATGTAACTACTACCTAGATTTATGTCTTTCCCTCAGAACAAATTCAACAATGGTTAAGTTACATGCTTACTCTCTCCCTTGCATACAGATGTACAGATGATGAGAGTGGTTCCCTACAGATCCAGGGAACCTCTTTGAGTGGTGACCCTCCACAACTCCCTTAGTGCCATCAGATTCAATCTTCTGGTTCTCTTGAGACTAGACACCAGATGAAATCCATCTCCCAACTGGAGCTCTTTGGCTGTTCTTCCCATCAGGACCCCAAGCCTCCAAAGGCCTCACTGGAGGGACCAATGCCACCCAGACCCAGGGATGCTGCCAACATCCCTAAGGCTGCAGGCCTCCTTGGCTCAGTTGCAGGTGGGGCGGTGGAACTCTCCTGCTGTTCTTTCTCTTCTCCCCACTCTCCGTTTCTCCTTGGACCCACAGCTTGCCTTCCCTTCTTATAGTGTAAAAGACAAAGAGCAAGGCCATGAATACTCATGCATGAGTTTCCCTCAGTTGCCTGAGTCAGGAAACTCTAGGCACAAACTCCAGACACCCTGTTGCCAAGCTGAGGTCCACTAGATAACATCTTTCAGGGTCAGGTTTAACCTTCTGAGTGTTCTTTAGAAACTTGCCTTGATCTGGGTGAAGAGAGAGGCTGGCTGGTTACACCCTTGAGGTACTAAAATGTCTCTCTCATGTCCCCTCTTTCCCTTCTGTCCTGTAGTAAGTATATATTCAGGTTCTCACCTTTGTTCATACAAGAATCCCTGCTGCCCCTGAATCCTTTTTGTCTCCCTCCTTTGCACCACCTCCAGCTAGGGGCTCTGGAACTGTAGGCAGTACTCCAGGGGTAGTAGCACCATGGCTCTGTACAGCGGTAGTATGACCTCTTCTGCATGTGAACCCTCTACTTATGTACCCCTGCACAGGCTTGTCAGAACCCTCTGAAGTTCTGGGTTCTAGTTCTAGTCTAGAATGCTTGAAAAAGTTCTAGGGTTCCAAGCTTTTTTTAAACTTTTTAGAACTCGAACCCTATTTTTTTAATTGTGTTGCCAATAGTGAAGATCATAATAAAATACATGTGAAATTGTGGACATTCTGCCAATAATGAAAATAATTGTGAAAATACATGTGAAACTGAGGACAAAAAGAAATGCAATCTGTTAAACATAAGGGGGGAGAGATGAGATGAGAGAAACAAGCATGTGTGAGAGTTTGATATGACTAGCGCAGCACTAGGTTTATATGTGGTTTCTTCTGTTAGCTAAAGCCAGCAACTTACAGGTGCTGACTGCTGAGAGTTAGACTGCTAACAGACCCACCCACCCACATGTTAAAAGTTTTCCTGCTGCAGCTGCATTACAGTTCCTCCTGAGTGAGAAAAAAAGTGGTACATTAACCATTTATGTTCTCGGTTATATATATATATATATATATAGAGAGAGAGAGAGAGAGAGAGAGAGATACATATACACACACACACACACACATACTTCTTCCTCATCATCATGAAGTATGAAAAAATTAAGGGATATTACTCAGTTATTTGCTGCTGTCTCTTTTAAATAAGTAAATCGAAAGTTGCTATGTTTGAAAGAAAGTGTGTATAACAAAGTCAAGGTACTGCAGCTGCAGCACGTGGAACTAGTGCACCATAGATTATGTCATAATGTAGTCAGTCAAGATATTTGAATGAAAAATATATACCAATCATTCTTGTTGGCAAATAATACATAATATTTTCTAAGACAATGTGTATATATATGTACAGTACCAACACTTTTGTTGGTAAATTGAAGTAATCAATGATCTCTCCAGAAGAAACTCTAATGGCCCTTCTCTCTCTCTTAATCCTGCCAGAGGCTCATCACCAGATGATCTTGACCCTAAACTCCTCTATCTTTCAGCTTCTGCTATAGCTAACCCTCTCTCCTTGATCTTAAATCTTTCCTTTTCATCCTCATCTGTCCCTTCATCCTGGAAACATGTAGTGGTCCTCTCTCTCCCAAAGGGTGGTGACCCCTCCTCCCCTGCAAATTTTTGCCCAATCTCCCTATTCCCTGCCCTTGCTAAACTCCAAGAACACCTGGTCCTCTCTCAGCTAACCTCCTTCCTAGATGACTCTTCCTTTTTTAACTCGTTCCCATCTGGTTTTCGGAAGAACCACTCCACTACCACTTCCCTACTAAGGCTCACTGACTCGATCCTCGCTGGGATGAATAATGGCCTCATTACCTCTGCTATCTTTGTTGACCTCACCAAGGATTTCAAAACAGTCTACCATGCCCTAATTCTTGTCTCCCTTATGGCTGCTGGATTATCTACGTCTGCCCAAAACTGGTTTATAGCTTACCTCTCGGGCAGAACAGAATCGGTCAAGATCCAGGATACAAACTCTTCCCCCTCTCTATTTCCACTGGAGTCCTACAGGGCTCGGTGCTTGGACCCATTCTCTTCTCCAGCTTCCTAAATGACTTGCCCTCAGTATGATCTCCCTCCACCTCTATCCATATGTATTCTGACGACACTGTCCTGTTCTCGTCTGGCAAATGCCCTGCTGATGTTGCAATCACCCTTCAGCTTGACTTCCACCAGGTTCAGTTATGGTTTGCCTCACATCAACTATTCCTAAATTCCAAAACGACTGTCTCCATGATCTTTGGCACTAGGCAGAGAGACTCTAGGCTCCACCCTTTACCATCTTTCCATACCCTTGATGGGACAATGTTAGACGACACCTCTTCATTCAGATACCTTGGGGTTTGGTTGGACTAACACTTCAACTTCTCTGGCCACATTGACGCCATCCTGAAAAAATTGCGTCCCAAGCTTGGTGCTTTATTCAGAAATTGTAGTTGCATCCCTCCTTCAGCACAACGTGAACTAGTCCAGAAGATGATCCTCCCCATTTTTGAAAACTGTGATGTAGTCTATGGTGTCACTCCCAAATCCTCCCTAACCTGACTGGACACTCTTTAAGTTGTTTTTAACCAGGAGTAGCACACTAAGCTGAAAGCTTTTTTATAGGTGTGACCTGGGCGCATAATGAAGTTAAGTGACTTGCTTAGGGTCACACAGTATGTATGTGGAAGCTGTGGGATTCAAACCCAGGTCTGGTCTGCTGGGTGTCACCAGATTTGCAGCTCAGAGCCTTAAACCACTGCGCTATACTGCCTCCTCTCTATTTAACTCATTCTGTCGATTTGCCCTTGATGCTCCATCACGCACTCATCACTGTGACATCTACCACACCATTTCCCTTCCCGATTGTCAACAGGCACCTCACTCATTGTGCCAAACTCACTTCTAAATTTTGGTTAGGGGAACTTCCCTCCTACCTCTCATGCTCACTCTCTTCCCCACCTCCTCCCTCCCACTCCTTCAGATCCTCTGACACTTGCACTTTGTTGGTCCCCCGTCGTACCACTATGATCGGTCAGTCAGGTTTTGCCCATCGTTTCCCGAAAATCTGGGACTCCCTTCCCACCCCAAATACAGCACTCCTCCTCTCACTCCCTTGCCTCTGCCTTACATAACTTTCTGTCATCTAACTGTTCCTGCTTCAACCCTCCTTAACTGTCGTCCTATGCCTCTGCTCCTCTTCATGACTCACATCACCTATTAACCTTCCACCACCCCAGCCTGAGTCTCAGCACACTCTCCTCTCCCTTCACCACTATGTACTATGTTCCTCAGATATGCCACTTGTAATTAAATGCATATTTCACTGGTATGATATTTAATTGTATGTTATGTTACAAATGCGACTGTATGATTATATTATATTTTTTAACTGTATGTCTTCACAAATGTAATTGAATGTTTAATTTCTTGTATATTTTAAATGTTAAACTGTATGTCTAATTCTTCATCCAATTATACCCTCTCTCCCCCTCCAGGTGCCACCAGGAGATGAGCAACTTATTGTTCAGTGTACCTTCCTGGTGAAACATTTCAATAAATAAATAATACATGCAACTTTCTAACATAATGCATCAGATAGCCAGCTTATATGTAAGTAAAATGTGTATTTCAGTCACAAAAAAAAGTGGTTTTCTCACCACATAATATCTTACAGAACATTTAATGTAGCTGCAGCAGTTGGCACATGATGTTTGAGGGACAGTGTACAGAAAGTTAATCCAAAAATATGGGGTTTCATGTCAGCTAGAAATAATGTGATACAAAAAGGGTTGACAGTCACAATGTCCCTTCATGCCAAATTTGGGCCTGTTCCCACTGATGATAAACTTTTCTTGAAAAAAATTGCTGACTTTAGGCCCTTTAGGTACAAAGCAGTTTGCAAATGAAATGGTGAAAATGTTGTGGGTATAACTATATGGTCCATGATAGTAGATCGAGAGAGAGAGAGAGAGAGACAACCAACCCATTTCAATTTCAGCACAGTCTATTAAGTTGCCTTTTTTGCCCAGAGAGACCCATCCCTGTCCCACACAGTATAACTGCTTACCAACCACCACCATCTGAGTTGTTGTCATCATCAGCATCCAAAACATCAGTCACTTCAGGATCAGCTTGTATACTCTTGTAGGGATATGAAAATCTTGCCTTATTGACTTTAATAAAAGTTAATGTGTGTACATGCTCTGGCAGCAACCTATTCCTGGTGTCTGTGACAATTTTGCCAGCAGTACTAAACATGCGCTCTGAAGAGACACTTGTTTCAGGACAACCAAGATATTTACAGGCTTCATCATGCAGCTTGGGCTGTATTAACTTTTTTGATCTCCAATATTCAAAAGGGCATGCATCAATGGGAAGAAGTGGTTCTTGCAGGTAACTACAGTATCTACTATGATAGACAGAGAATGCTCAGAGGAGGAATCAATGTAAGCCGGTATGGTAGAAGCAATTTGGTAAAGGTTTTGCCACATATTTAGCTTGCTACTAAGGGTGGAAGACACTGCAGAACAACTACTGCTCACTTTTGGTGACTTTTCCAGTTCTGCATCTCCTTGTGAAGATGGATCTGCACATTGTGGAGATGACAACGTGAAGCTACAGTGTGTGTCTGTGACTATGTTTGACTCCGTCTCCCTTGAGTGATGTAACTCATCTAGCAACTGTAATTTGTAGTGCTCTATGTCATCTGTTTTTGGAAAATGTATTGCCTTGAACCTGGGATCTAAGAGAGTTGCAAGTATGTAGTGTTTTGATTTTGTCATTGCAACTAATCTGTCATTGTTTTGGAAGCACTCAAACATTCTCTTTACAAGATTTCCATGATACTGACGACATGTTGTCTGAGCTTCAGATCTGTCTTTTTCTATCTGTAGAGTCAGAACACTCTGATGATGTGAAATCAGCATTATGAGTGGGATTACTTGACTCAGAGATGCACCTTCTGAAGATGTGTCCCTTGTAGCTGTTTTAAAAGGAGCTAGGATGCAGCACACTGTCTCCATTAATTTCCACTGCAGCTCAGAAAGCATAATGCCATCTCCAGTAATGTAATTGAACCAATACTCATGTACAGCTTGCTTTTGTTCTGAGAGGTGCTGCAGCAATATAAAGAGCTGAGTTCCAACTAGTGGAAACATTTTGAATCCTCTTTTGCTGGGACAGCTTGTGTTTCTTTTGCAGTTTAAACAATATCCGTATGGTCTTGGTGGAATGTGAAAAGTGAGTCACAATTTTTCTGCAAACAGCAATCATACTGTGTTTCACTGCTCAGGAACCCTGTGACAATTAAATGTAAGCAATGTGCAAAACAAGAAACATGCATAAACCCTCCAACCTGTACTGCCTTCAAGATGTTGGCTCTATTGTCACTTATTATAAAGCCACATTTTAGACCATGAGAATAAATCCATTCGTGAAAGAGCTCATTTAGTTTTTGCAAGATGTTTGCAGCTGTATGATTTTTGAAATGAGATTACCAAGGCATTGTATGGAAGAAGAAATTGTCTATTACTCTTTGGGTTTTGAGGCATTATCAATAAACATAATTAAAAATCTTATGTTTCCTAAAGGCTTGGGCAATATTATGTGGGACATCTATTTAGCCCCTTGGGAAGAAATTGTTAATGTAATTAAAAATAGACTCCAAGATATAGAGATATCAGATATGAAAGAAAAATTGAAAGATTTAAAATTATTTAGGTGGTACAATTTTATTAAGCAAGAACATGGGATAGAACCATATCTGTTAAAAATATTGGATCCCTCGAAAAGAAGAATGATAACTCAATTTAGATTTGAGACTTATATGGCCAACTATATTTATTACAGACAAAAGAGGGAAAATGTGAAATCCCCTTATTGTAGGTGTGGTAGATATATGGAAGATGATGCAAAACATATCATCTTAATGTGCCCTCTATATAAAAGACAACGGGAAAAATATCTGGGTGGTATCTTGGCTGGTCTCATCCTCCCCTTGGAAGAAATGTTAACATATTTATTGAATACAGATGATGGCTATATTTTGGAGAAAGTTGCCTCCTTTTTGAAAACAGTACATCTATGAATACACTTTTCTTCTATTAATAAAACATTATACTAATAAGAATTTTATTTGTAAAGTACATGGATACTTAGAGGTTTATTAATGATATTTGGAAATATCATATCTGGCTAACAGTAAAATTGATGTCTAGCAGAAAAAAACCTCTAGTGGGGATGTTGTGATGACTAAAATTAAAAATACTGTTTATGCTGGCTTTACAATGTAAATATGTATTTGTGTATTTTTTTGTACATTACATTTTAATATTGAAATGGTTTTCACCAATCAATAAAATTATTTGACCTTGTATGATTTTGCTCAAACTTCTTTACATGCAGCAGCACCATCTTTTGGGGTGTCTTTGTTTGTGAAGAAGCACAAGAAAAAGTGACCCAATGAGTAGTAAGAGACATATAATCTATATTTTGACTGCTGGTCCACATATCTGTCATAACATGAATAACCCACTCTCTGCCCGCCCTCTGCAGTTTTAAGCGCAAGCATCACTGTTGCTTTTAATGCCTGATAAATGTTTGGTATTTCAACATAGGAAAAGTACCTTCAATGAGGAACATTGCAACGAGGCTCTGCAAGTATCATGAGCTCCCAAAAATCCTCATTATCTACTAGAGTATGGGAGAAGGGCTCCAGCTAACAATTCACTCATTTTATGAGTAAGATGAAGGTTCTTTGGATGATTTTTGGTAAAAGTATTCTTCCGCACAAATGCCTGAGACATTGTGTTAGCTGCTTACAGCATGTCCTTGCTGGGTTAGTAGACACTGTGCTTCAACGGCCAGATAGACATTGGGGTAGTGGACTTAGACTTATAAATTCAGTACAATCACTGGATGTGCAGCTGGTGATAATGGTGTGAGTGGTGGTGGTAATGGTGGCCCTAGGGTGGGCAATGGGTCTGTTAGCATTAAGTTCAGACAATTCAATATGCATTTCAGAGTCTTGATCCTCCTGACCCTTCTCATTCTCACGTGTGGTCTTGAAGATGGAGAACATGGGTTTACGATGATCAAGCAATACTGAATGCTTTTTCAGATGGCGTTTAAGAGCTGTAGTACTGAGGCATGACACAACTCTAACACAGTTTACACTTTGTTTACATAGGGAACAAATTGTTCTGCATGGATCACTTTTATTGACACAAAAATAATTCCACACTTCAGCTGTGACAGACTTTGTTCAAATGCTAGGAAGATAGCTAAAACCTGTTTGTGTTTTTTGCCTGTCTGAGCAGAACCTGAGACATTCTCCTTGGTGCTAGAAGAGTGCACATGGGCAGTGGCCCTTGAGTGGTTCACATTGTTAGCCAATGTAGAAGTGGTGGATTCACTATGTCCTTTTCATTGCCAATATTGGTGGATTTATTTGCAAGTGTACTACCTGATTCTTTGTCAGCAGCAGATGTGCTCATTTCACTTTGTTGAGGAACTGATGAATCATCACCAGTCACAACAGTGTCCGACTGAGACAAAGAGCTACTGCAGGAGTCAGAGAGGTGGTCACTGTCACTTGCACTATTACTGCTAGTCACTGGGATTTCAACAGCATGAATGGCATACCTTATGGTGCCTGTGTGACACCAGCAGCTGCACACATTTTCTAGACTTTTAGCTGCACCCAGGTCTTCCATCTTGTTAAGCAATCTCCTGTGTGGTAAGGAATCAAAGGCCTTGCAGAAGTCAAAGTACAGCAGGTCAACTGTATGGCCCTTATCTATCTCCTTAGTCACCAGGTCAAAGAAGACTATCAGCTTGGTCTGGCAAGACCTTCCTGCCATAAAATAGTGCCGTTTGCTTTCCTGGAGTTCGTTGCTCTCTAAGTAGTCTATGAGGTCCTCCTTGATCAGAGATTCTATC
Organism: Neoceratodus forsteri; assembly: GCA_016271365.2. NCBI lineage: Eukaryota > Metazoa > Chordata > Ceratodontiformes > Ceratodontidae > Neoceratodus > Neoceratodus forsteri. The sequence continues at coordinate 1,555,122,851 of CM057450.1, forward strand.
AGCTTCCCCATGATAGAAGTCAGACTCACTAACCTCTAATTCTGTGGTTGCTCCTTATCCCCCTCTTATGTAGCGGCACACCGTCTGACATCTTCCAATCCCCTGGAACTTCCCCAGGTCTGAGAGAGATGTTGTATAGCCCAGTCAGTGGTCAGCCAGCTCTGCTGCTAACTCCCTAAGTATCCTCCGATGTTACCAATCTAGACCCTGGGCTTTATTTATCTAAGAGCTGCCAGCCCCTTTAAGACCCTTTCACTAGTAAACTATGGCTGCCTCATTTCCAAGATTCCCTTTGTGGCTGCTTTAATGCCACTCTCTGGCATGGACCCGAACTCCTCCTTAGTGAATACTGAGCAAAAGTAGTCATTTAGGACAGCTGCCTTTTGCCCATCCTCCTCTTATCACCCTACCCCCCGTTGACTAGCCAAGTGATTTTCCCCCGTTCTTTCCTTTTTTCACTAATATATCCAAAAAATTGTTTGTCTCCGTTCTTGACCCCTCAGCAATGCACAGCTCTGTGTCTGCTTTTGCCTCCCTGATGGCCCTCTTTGCCACTTTATTTTTCTGGAGATAGTTCTCCCATTCTACTGCACCCTGCTTTCTCTTATATTTATAAAAGACCCTTTTTGGCCCTAACTGCTTCCTTAACCCTAGCAGAGAACCATAGTGGTTTCTTGAACCTATTTCATTTCCCACATCATTTATTTATTTAGTCTTTGGTAACCGGGTAAGTGCACTGATCCAGGGGACCGCTTTCAGGCATGACCCGGGCCACACAGGTGACAGTTACAGAGGTAGTGACAAGTTGTACAATGAGTATGAGCCATGCGGATAGACAGACATCATAGGCGAACAAAGTGGATATACAGGCATCATTGGTGAACAGAAAAAGCGACATAGGAAAGTAAAATTAATAAGAGGCTGAAAAAAACAATCAGTACATCATGGTAAGCAACAATTATTTACAAGGATAAGTGGCCAGTGGAAATGAATGCATGGTGTAAAAAAGAAAAAAAAAATACAAGAAAATAGTCAAGTGGGAGAGCCCAAGAAGAAGATAGCGAGGGATGTAAAACAGGAATCCAAAGAGATGAGAGAGGGCAGAGGAGGCCAAAGCAACCCAAGATGGAAAACTCAGAAAGGTGGGAGGGGAATTATCCAAGCTAGCAATGGCATGTGGCTTCATCAAGCAGCCAGGATTTGAGATGTGTCTTGAAAGTGGCATGGGAATCCAGAGAGTGGGTGTGCGTGGTGATCCTGTTCTACAGCGTGGGAGCAGCTACAGATAACTCTTTGCTACCCACAGCTGAGGAGACTTTCAGGATATCCGGGGGAAGGGGGGGACTGAGGATGCACACAGACTCCTTGAGGGAGTTCTGGTCTTGGAGAAAGACATAAAAGGGGAGGCTTTGCCATGCCTGATGGCGCTGTCCAGGAGGCAGCCAAGCCCATAATCAAATCTGCAGTGTAGTGAGAGCCAGTCAAGAGTCTGGTAGAGGTGGCAGTGCTGAGTGGAATATGGTGCCAGGAGAGTGAAATGACATATGTTGTTGTACGTGGAGCAGAGGCATGCACGCAAGGCTGAGGAAGTGTGTGAGTAAATAGGGGAGAAGTAGTCAATCAAGGGTAGCAAGTTCCCTTGGTCAGTCGCTAAACGGGCTTCCCTGGTCAGGAGTGACTTTATCCAATAAGCCGCACCAAGTTTCTGGTTAATACAGTGGAGATATGATCAGAAAAGGAGAGGGACAGGTCCAGGATAACTCCCAGATATTGGAAAGTTAGTACATTTTCAAGTACAATGTCATCTGGTGAGACTACTGAGAGGGTGGACCCAGCCTTGGCAACTTTAAATAGGAAGAGTTTGGATCCAAATAGCATGTATTTCATTTTTTTAGCATTAACAATTAGGTGATGTGAGGGGAACCAGGTGTGCACTGCAGAGTAGTTATCAGATAAAGCCCTGGATATACTCTCAAGAACCTTACCTCTAGTAAAGAGGACAAGGTCATCTGCATAAAACAGGGCATCACGAGTGAGACAGTCAGAGGGGAAAGAATGTACTGTATGCACAGGGAGAATAAGAGTGGACCCAGGATCGAGCCCTGGGGTACACCGGTTGTGACTGGGAGGGCAGGGGAGGTGGAAGGTCCTACACATACTGACTGAGATCTATCTGAAAGGTAATTTTGGAACCACCACGTGGTCTCAGTAAAGCAGCCAAGGGTGCAGAGGGAGGAGAGCAACAGGGTGTGGTCGACCAGGTCAAACGCTTTAGACAGGTAGACAAAGATGGCACTCATTGCCCTTCCAAGGTCCATGTTCCTAAGAATATGATTGGTAAAAAGATGAGGGCAGATGTGGTGGAGAGATGTTTACAGAAGCCATGTTGCTGTCTGGACAGTAGGTTGTGTGTATCAATATAGTCAGACAGTTGTCGGTGGACAACCCTTTCCAGGAGTTTACTAAGGTGGGGGAGCAAGGATATAGGCCAATAGTTATCTGGGGAAAATGAGTCACCAGTCTTAAAAATCGAGACCACCCTGGCATGCTTCCAAGTGCTGGGCACTGAGGAGGTAGTCAATGCCAGGTTAAAGAGACAGGCGAGTGATTTTAAGATGGCAGGTGATACAAGTTTAAGTATAGCAGGGAAAAGACCATCGCTGTCTGGGCTGCCCCTGCTAGGCAGGCTCTTCAGTAGATTGGCAGTGTCTCTGGGAGTGATGGTCCGGAAGTAGAAAGAGGAGAGGAGTTTGAGGGATATGGGTGGGGGGATGATCAGAGAGCCAGTGGTCACCAGGGATGGCAGCTTGCTAAGGAGGGCAGACAGGTCTGTGAATTTTTTATTGAAGGCCTCGGCCACAGCAACAGGGTCAGGCAGACATCCAGAGGGAGTGTCAAGGTGAATAATGGGGTTACGAGTGTGTGGGATGAGTGATGAGCCGACCTCAGCCCAGAAGTGATGGGGGGCACCAAGACTGTCCCTTTGTTTGCCCTGAAAGAAGGCATGCTTTTTGGCAAGGGCTGACTGTTTACAAAGGTATTCATTTCATTGGGCAGGGGAGGGGAATTTTGTAGGCTGACCATAGCTTATCCCTTTCCCTCCTCATGGCCAAGAGATCTTTGGTAACCAAGCACATACAGCCACCCCTAACTCGGCAAGTAGTCAGGGGGAAATGTTGATTTTGGAGACAGAGGAGTGCAGTTGTGCAGAAATTCTCACCCTCAGACACATCAGAGAAGGTGTAGAAGGCTGACCAGTTTATCGCTGGATCATCTTGAAGGAGGGAGGGGATGTCTGGGTGATTGAAATTACAGAAGGAGAATAGTTTAGGGGGCGGGTGCTTGGTCTTAGAGGCCCAGACCAGGTAGGTGGGGGAGTGATTGCTAATGGCATCAGACAGAGTGCCCAACAGGAGCACCCTGTCCTCTCTATTGGTGATTACCCAGTCGAGAAGTGTATGGTTTTGGGTACTAGAGTTGTGCCTGGTGGGGATGGTGATAATTTAGACTACGTTATGGAGCTTAAATTGGTTAGAAAAATCAGGTTCCTGGGCACTAAGCCAGTCCAGGTTGAAATCCCCAAGGAGGATGGTGTCCCCAGTGGGGGAGGAGGCTTCACATCCCTTCACGGTGGGTGATGAGACCTGCTGGGTGTCCTGGAGGGGGGTTATGGCAGCAACCCACATACATCTTTTTTGCTGCACCTATGGTCAGTTCCACTAGGAGCCATTTACTGGGTGAGCTAGTGTCAGAGTGGAGGATGGAGGTAGCAGAGAGAGAGAGGCACATGGATGTAGAGAGCCACCCCACCACCCCTTTTCTTACCAGGCCTGTCCTGCCTCAGCAGGGAGCATCCTCGGAGATAGTAGGCAGCATCAGAGAGATGGGGTTTTAGCCATGTTTTGAAGATGCCTAGCACATGTGGCTTATATAGGGTGATGCAGGGTTCAAGGTCAATGAATTTGGAGAAGAGGCTGCAGAGGTTGATGTGTGTGAACTTCAATCCAAAGGAGAGTTCCATATAGGATTTGAGTGATCAATGGCGGTACATGGGGGGGGCAGGATTGGTCTCAATGTCTCCTGTTTGTAGAAGCAAAGAGAAGAGCAGGTGAATTGCCATGGGCAAATGCAGAAGGGGGATAGTAGTAGAGAAAAGGAGGAAGCCAAGAAGGCACGCATCCTGTTTGGAAAGAAATGCAAAAAATGTGAGGCCCATGACAGTGGGACGGGGGGATGTCAGGGGTGAAGGAGGGGGTAAGGCAGGATAGGAGGTTCTGTTCTATGACTAGTATGGAAGCACCAAGATCTACAAGGAGTAGGGTACCTAGCAGCGAGGCCGCCAGCAGCGGTAGCATAGCCCACCTCATATTGGAGAGCAAGTTTACTGACTGGTAACTAGACAGTCAAAGTATCGGGGTGGTGGCTTCAGACAAAAGGTGATAGGAAAGGTAGAAGGAGTGAAAAAGTTCACAGCCAAAGTGGCTGCTCCAGTGGTGTAGCAGATGGGGTGTAAGCCTCTACAGTGGAGGGTCAGGGGTTCAAACCCATGGAGGGGATAGAGAATGCACACCTGGGTGAGCAGGAGATTAGTGTGTACCCCTTCAGGGGATGCAGTTGTTAGAGCAAGGGAGAAGTATAAGTAGATAAAAGGACATAGGAAAATTTGAAGGGACAGGACTCTACAAAAGAACTAACGTCCCTCTAGCAGCAGATCTTTATAATCCACTAATGAGAAACTGGACATTTAAAAAAAATGGGAGGAATAAGTGTCCTCCCCCACCCCAGGGTCCCACAGCAGCTGCAGTCCCTCTGCACACTGGTCAGGTACTGGAAAAAGTGCTGCCTGCTGTCCTTGACTTTTTGCTCCTGCACAGTCCCGTGGGACCAAAGAAACAGCTGCAATGTTGTAGTCTGTGATGGGATTCTGTTGTCTGTCTGTACTCCCAGAAAGGGTGCCACATATATAAGCCTGTGAGGGAGGGGCTACCCTCTCCCCTCCCTGAAATTATGACATCCTCATCAAGGACTTGTAATACAGCACAACATGCCGTACAGTACAGTTCTAACACCAGATGCCTATCTAACCAAAAATACAATTGAGAAACATGGCTGTCTGGAAACAAACAACTCCAATATAGACATGTAGCCTAAACAGGAGCTTAAGCGAGTACACAGACCTTACAACCAGTGGTTCATTGTTCACACACATTTTATGTACAGACATCATATTTCTATCCCTTGGGCAACCTGGGGCCAGCAGAGTGTGAATGGTGCACCAAAGCAACTTTTTTATGCATCATGTACAAGCGGGTATCATTAAAGGCACTAGGGACATTGTGCATGAGTTTCATGATGGGCCTGATGTCTCTTCCACAGCATCTGGGTTTCACAGTCTCTTCTTTAAGGTTAATATCTGGATCACTAACCTTGGCTCTGTCCACCACTAGAGCTTCAAGATGAAGGTCAAAGCCCTGAACATCTTGTCCAAATGCTTCACCTGTTCCTTTGTAATCATCTTTGATGTGATTGTCCGTGACTACAGGCCCATAGTCTTCTGAAACAAAGAATGCCTGAGAGAGCAGTAAGAGGAAGGAGGCAGCTGCTAGAACTCTTCTACTGGGACTAAAGAACTAGAATTCTACTTCTAGGACCTTCAGTTATGGTAAAAAACAAACAAACAAACAAAACAAAACAAAAAAACAAGAGTTGGTGTGCTTGTCTGAGTTGGGGGAAGGGAACTGTTATCTGTGCTGTTAGCTAGGTGAAGATAATAGCTATAAATTAGGGGGTGTGGCTTAGGCAACAGCCAGCCAGGTGTCTTTATTTAAAACTTCTCTAGTTAGCTTTTGGCAGAGAGCAGCAAGAGGAAGGAGGCAGCTGCTAAAATGTCTACTGGGACCATATAGCCCTCCATTCCTCCTTCCCCTCCACCCTTAGCCAGTTCCACTTTTATAGGCACTGGATTTGATTGACAGCAGAAACTTCCTGTTTGGAAGAAGGAAGGTAGTGATCACAGAAGCACAAAAGACTCACCATCCTAGAAGGAAAAAAAATAGCTCTCCCTCACCCCCTAGCTGCTGGAGGTCTGTCTCTGAGCAAGTAAGGAGGAGACTACTGAGGAATACAGGAACTTCCTGTCCCAGAATAGGAATGGCAGGAGCTGTAAAGGCACAGAGGCAGTAGGAAAGTAGGGAGAAAAAGAAAACTAAACTGAGACAGGAAAGAGTAAGCATATAAAATAACAGTCGAGGGGCCACAAATAAGACATGATGGGAGTGGTGCGGTGCAGTGGCTGTGGAGCGGCAGTCTTCCAGGAGATGTTATGGAGGATGCGGTGTTGTCCCATCTGCAGGCACCTCTCTGCACTGAGGGAGGAGGCTGCTCATCTCCAGGCTGAGTTGACCAGGATTCAGGGGACCTCTTTTCCCACTCAGAGACCACCAGGGCCGATACCAGTGCCTCAAAGGTTGCCAAGAAAGAGGAGCAGTTGGACTATGGTGGGCTCAGGGAGGGTGAGGGTGGAAGAACAGAGGCGCATCCCTCCAGTTGTACCTCTCCACAATTTGTATGCCATTAGCATGGTTCCTCTATGGAGGCACCAGCACTGGAGACCAAGGAGGATGCTGGGAACCTCCACAACGGAGACCCATGGGAGGGTGGCATGGGACTCCACAGGGGAAGGAAACCACTCCTGGTTGGGGACTTAATTGTTAGGGGGGTAAAACTGGGGGTGGGAGAGAGAGGTAAGGTGTCTGCCCAGTGCCATGGCTTGGAGGGACAGAGAGTGAATCCTCAGATTTGCAGAAGCAGCTGCATGAGGTACGGAGCTGGATGTCATTGTCCACCTAGGGATAAATGACCTGGCTGGGAATGGGATCAGAGCAGAGCAGGAGGAGTTTGTGGAGCTGGAAAGGTGCCTTAGTCAAGTAGCATGCACAGTAACCTTCTTGGAGGTGCTGCCTGTCTATGGCATGAGTGAGGCTAGGGGTGCTCTGCACCATGGGATTCAATCAATGGTTGGGATAACTGGTGCAGAGCTCAGGGTTTTGGCTTCATTGGGGACTGGGGGTCCACCTGGAGGGATACAGGCCTATACTGGCATGATGGTCTACATCTGTCCAGGAGAGGAACCAGGATCCTAGGTGATAGCTTTAAATGTTTCATTGGCAAGCATTTAAACTAGCCAAGGGGGGGAGGCACTGAAAAGGAGCAGGGAAATCCCAGCCCCCCCAAAAAATAGGGTAGTTAGTGAGGTAAACACCAAGGTAGAGAAGTCGATAGGGAGAAATGGGCAAAGGCAGTAAGGACAGGGATGGGGCTAAAAGGGGTAAAGCCATCAAAAAATGGAGGGCAATGAGTACCAACGCCAATAGTCTGGGTAACAAGCTCCCTGAACTAGTGGCCTCGATGGAAGAGGGACACCTGGATATTGTGGCAGTCACAGAAACATGGTACACAGCGAACCATGACTGGGATGTCAACATACCAGGTTACACAGTCTACAGTAGGGACAGGGAGGGTAGAAGAGGTGGAGGAGCAGTTCTATGTGTAAGAGAAGGGATCAAAGCAACAGACCTAAAGGGTAAACAGGGAGGAGAGGAGGCACTGTGGGTCACCCTGGAAACAGGAAATGGCATCACAATCCACACGGGTGTTGTATACAGACCCCCATCTCAGAGGGAGGAAATGGACAAGGAAATGATAGAAGGCATCATTAGGATGGCAGGAAAAGGAGAGATATTGTTGATGGGGGATGTGAATATGCCAGATGTTAACTGCAACACCTTTGCTGCAGCCTCATCCAAAGGCAGGGTCATTCTCGATGCCATACAGGGGGCATGCCTCAGACAGCTAGTTTTGGAACCCACTCGGGAAGGAGCAATCTTAGACCTGGTACTCTCAAATGGGGATGGAGAGAGGATCTCAAATTTAGAAGTGGGTAGCCATCTGGGAACATGTGACCACAAAACAGTGTGGTTCACAATAAACACAGCTGTAGAGTCAAGCCATAAAAAAATGAGGGTACTGGACTTCAGGAAGGCTGACTTTGTCAAAGTGGGAGAGTGCCTCAGAAAAGCACTAGCAAACAGTTAAGAAGGAGGGGTGGAGGAACAATGGGGAAACATCAAAACTGCCATTACAGTGGCAACAAGCCTTTGTGTGAAGCAAATAAATCAAAATGAAGGGAAAAAATACTATGGTTCTCAAAAGAGGTGGCGGGGAAGGTTATGGAGAAAAAGATAGCATTCAGGAAGTATAAGGAAACACAGGAGGAGCAGGACAGAGAACAGTACCAGATAAAGCAGAAGGAAGCGGGGAAGGCAGTCAGAATAGCAAAGGCCCAAATCAAGGAAAATATAGCCAACTCAGTTAAGAAGAGGGATAAAACCTTTTATAGGTACATCAAGGAGCAAAGAAAGACCAAGAGAGGGATAGTGAGGCTTAATAAAGGGAAGGGTGAGTGGGTAGAGGGTGACAGTGAAAAAGCAGGGATACTGAACGAATACTTCTGCTCAGTATTCACAGAAAAAGAGGAGGGGGAGGTACCTAATCCAATCAATAGAAGCACTCTGGATAGGGGAGTCGATACCAGTCCATTCACAGAAGAAAGGGTTCTGAAAGAACTCCTAAAACTGAAGGTGGACAAAGCAATGGGCCCTGATGGTATTCACCCCAGAATTCTAAAAGAACTAAGGGAAGAACTAGTGACACCACTGACTACCCTTTTAAACAAATCATGGGAGGATGGTATGGTATCTGAGGACTGGAGGAGGGTGGATGTGATTCCCCTTCACAAAAATGGGAGCAAGGCAGAGGCAGGAAACTACAGACCTGTCAGTTTGACTTCAGTGGTAGAGAAAATGATGGAATCACTTCTGAAAGAAACAATTGAGTACCTAGAGGCCAGCGGGGCACAGGACCCAAGGCAGCATGGATTCACAGCGGGAAGGTCATATCAGATTAATCTAATAGATTTCTTTGACTGGGTGACCAAAGTAGTAGACCAGGGAGGGTCTGTGGACATGGCCTACCTAGACTTTAGTAAGGCATTTGACACAGTCCCACATGAAAGATTAATAAACAAGTTAGCCAGCCTGGGAGTGGGTCCCAGAGTGGTAGCCTGGGTAAAAAACTGGCTGGATAACAGGACACAGAGGATAATAGTAAACAGAGTCCACTCCGAAGAAAGGGGGGTTACTAGCGGGGTACTGTAGGGTTCAGTACTGGGTCCGGTCCTTTTTTTTTTTTGCATAATCTTTTTATTAGTTTATCTTTTGATACCACAGCAGGACAATGGTTTACATCTCCACAGACGCATAATATTCTTATACATATCTTACAGGCCTCCCTCATTACATCCATCAATTTCCATCAATTAATTTGAATACTGTTCTTATAGACCTTATACATCCAACTCAGAATAGATATATGTCTCTATGTTTGATTTTAAGATGTTACATCCTAGTGGAGATAAAATAAAAGAGGGAAAACGAAAAAAAGAAAAGAAAAGCAGGACACCGAAGTGGCCACCCCCCCCCCCCAGGACAAAAGAGCAGAAAGATAACACAGAATGAGACAGAACAAAGAAAGAAAAATGTCCCTTCCCTTCCCTCCCACACTCCCCCTTTCCCCTCCCCTTCCCTCCGCCCCCCAACTAATCGAAATTCACTTCTTCCAATATGGATATCCATACCTGTCAATTTTAACCACATCTTAATATCTCTTGCTCCAAGGGATGCATAGATTGTAAGTAGGGTGCCCACATGTTCACAAACCGATTTTCTCGCCTCCTAGCCTTATATGTCAAGCTTTCTGGTTGCAGCGCATCCCATGCAAGATTCCTCCACTGCCTAATTTTAGGCTTATCCCCAGAGACCCATATATTCAAAATACATTGCTTTGCCAATACCAAGAGTATTCTCACCCATCTCTCTAACATCTCCCACTCACCCTGGTGTGTGCCATCCACACCAAACAACATTATAAGTGGTTCTACTCTAACCTGCTGCCCCTTCATGTTTGTCAACTCTTTCGCCACATTGCCCCAAAAGGCTTGGAGAATCGGGCACGACCAAAAAGAGTGTAGGTATGTACCCAGGGCTGACCCACATCTCTGACAGATAGCCGATATTGTTGGGTTGCACCTGTTCACTGCAACTAGTGGAGTATACAGCCTGTGAACAAATTTGTATGCTGCCTCCTTATATTTATTACAAAGTAATAACCCCTGGTGTGTCCCTTTCATTAAAGTCCACTGCTCCTCAGACAGTATAACTCCCAAATCTCTTTCCCACAGGTGTTTAGTTTTACTTGTCATATCTAGCCACTGAAGGCACAGGAGAGATGTAGCCTTCCTTACAATACCTACAGGTTTCTGTTTAATTTGCTGTAACAATTCCTCCACCTTCTGAATCCGTGCGCCAGGGACTCTCTGCTTCTCAATACCCTGAACATATTTCCTTGCCTGGAAATATCTAAACAAGTGGTGTGCCGGTAGGCCCAGATCTTCCCTAAGTTCACTAAATGGGCGAGTCACTCCCTTTTTCCTTATATCATTAAGGCACATTATTCCCCTCTCTTCCCAACTCTGAAATACTGGGTCTCCTACTCCGGGGATAAAAAATGGGTTCCCAACTAATGGTAAAATAAAAGATTCCCCCTTTTGATGCCCTATCACCTTCTTAATTTGGTCCCAGCTATCTATTACCCCCTTCACTAGAATACTCAAAGCCCATTTATCCCGCAACCTCCTTCTACCTGCTTCTGCTAACAGGGATGAGATTCAGACCCCAAATCCCTTCTCCTCCAGGTCCATCCAACTGGCCTCTTTTGGCCTGTACACTCAGTCTTTGATAATCCTCAATTGTGCTGCCCAAAAATATAACTTCATGTCTGGATAATTCAGCCCACCTAGAGATTGGTCAGCTTTCAACTTATTTAAACTAGCCCTGGGCTTTTTCCCTTGCCATATAAACCTGGAGCAGTCCTTTTCAAATGCCTTTATATCTTTCCCCGTCAATCCTATTGGCAACATCTGTAATGGGTATAGGACTCTGGGAAGAATGTTCATCTTAAGTAAATTAATACATCCTATCCATGATATAGGCAGGTTTCTCCATCTGCCCATGTCTTCTCTTACCAATTTTAATAGTGGGGTGTAATTCAGCCTATAAAGTGATCTCAAGTCCCTACCTATCTTGATCCCTAAACAGGTAAGGTGCATACCTACCCTCTTCAAACCCATGTACCACCCGTATCCCCCTTCTCTTCTCCCAGAAACATGATTTCAGACTTTTCCAGATTCAATTTATATCCCGAGAATGTGGCAGTCCGGTCCTTTTTAATATTTTTATAAGTGACATTGCAGAGGGACTGAAAGGAAAAGTGTGCCTCTTTGCTGATGACACAAAGATCTGCAACAGGGTTGATACACAAGGGGGTAGAAAGGATGAGAAGGGATTTGGAAAGGTTGGAGGAATGGTCAAAAGCATGGCAGCTTAGATTCAGTGTAAAGAAGTGCTAAGTAATGCACCTGGGAAACAAAAACCTCGGGAAAGAGTATACAATGGGGGGGGAGGTACTAACAACAACAAAAATGGAAGGGGACCTGGGGATAGTCATATCAGATGACCTAAAGGTAAGCAAGCAATGTGAGAGGGCAGCAAGGAGGGCTGGGGGGATACTGGAATGTATAGGAAGATGCATCACCAGTAGAAAACAAGAAGTTGTTATCCCTCTGTACAGACAGTTGGTGAGATCCCATCAAGAGTACTGCATGCAGTTCTGGAGACCCCATCTCTGCAAGGACACAGACAGGATGGAAGCAGTCCAGAGGAGGACAACAAAAATGGTGCAGGGTCTGCACCAGAAGCCATACAAAGAGAGAGACTAAATGAGCTTAATCTGTATACCCTCAAGGAAAGGAGGGCAAGGGGAGACATGATAGAAACTTTCAAGTACCTCAATGGAATCAACAAAATCCAGGAGGGTAGCATCTTTCAGAAAAAGAGATGTGCAAGAACAAGGGGGCACAATTTGAAGATGGAGGGGAGACGCCTCAGGGGCAACGTTAGTAAGTATTTTTTCATGGAGAGGGTGGTGGATGCATGGAACAGCCTTCCTGAGGAGGTCATGGGGTCAAAAACAGTGGGGGAATTCAAGAATGCATGGGATAGACGTAAGGCAAGTCTGGTGGGGGTAGGAAGAAGTAGGCTGTTGGTTAACTAGGATCTGCAGCTTATCCAATAGGTAGGCAAATAGGCAGACTAGGTGGGCCAAGTGTTCCTTTTCTGTCATCATAGTCTCTGTTTCTATGTCAGTTAGTGGCAGATCAATTGGCAACTCCACATCTGCTGAAATGCCAATGCCACTTTCTCTCTGTGAAGACTGATGGCACTCCAGTGTTCTGGGTATTTGGAAATTCTCATCCACTCCCAGAGAGTGGGATTCTTTTTTCTCATAAGTCAACCAATTCAAAGTTTGTCGCTGGGCTTAATACTGGACTAATAACAGGGGTTCCAGGAGAAGCAGTGGGGGCCCTCTCTCTGGGTCTCACGCCTTGTAACTGATCATGTAGCAGATGAGGAAGGTACACTAACCTCAGCTTCCAATATCAGATATCCAATTAGTAGTATGTGATTGTGGTGGTATGTCTTTACCACAGTCCTCCCACTCTCCTGGTGCAATCAGTATATGGATGAATCTCTCCTAAGTCTCACAAATACTGCTCAGTTCAAAAGATTTCTAAACTTAGTCCTCTCTTCCTCCAGTTCCAAATGTACCTGCTTTAATCAATCTGAATATTTGCCTGATTGTTGACCCCTACATGCTCTGTAACTCAACATAGTCTGAAACCACCCATTACCAGCTTCTTGTGGTAATAGCATAAGTTTCATTTGTTTATCTATGCATCATGTTGATTTGTCCTGATTATATTCTACTGGAATTGATGAAATAACTGTTATTGTATTTTACTGTATTGTCTAACTCTGACGTGGAACCTTTGTAAATGAGCACCTGTGCTCAAAGGTACTTTCTGAATGAATAAAGGGGTAAATCAATCATTCAATCAATCAATCATTAGATAACCATTCAACAATCACACTGGGATCCAGTTTCCCTTGATCTATACTCTTATAGGATCCATACTCTTATACTTTTCAGGGACTACAACGTTCCTGATCTGTAATCTGCTCCCAATATGCAATGTTTGTTCCTGGATGCATGTGTCTTACTGGACTTTGTTAGACTGGTTGCTCTTGGTAGCAGATTTTGGAGCCACAAAGTACTGTATGCTTCCTTGAGCTGCTCCTGTAGATGTTTGGTGTATTCCAGATAAGTCTCGGGCAAAGCTCCATTGGTTGAACACCAAAGCACAAGTCCACTGTGAGTCTGGCCTCTCTCCTAAATACCAGGTAGTACAGAGAAAATCTGATAGTTTTGTTATTTGGCCAGTTTTAGACATGAACCAAGAAATGGGACTACTGATTCCTGGAAAATTTCTGGGGAAACCTAGGCTTCATTACATGTTTGACAGTGTTCTGTAGAACCTTTTTGCCTGTTGGTCTGATAGCACAGGATGGTACAGCATTTTATGACCTCCCTCACTTTAAAAAGTTACTTCATGAGTCAGCTCTCAAAATCCCTGTTCTCGTCAGTGTGCTGACATTTGTGTATCTCATAATGTGCAAAGCACTAACTGCAAAGTACCTTGGCAGTGATTGACACCTTCTGATCTTTGGTAGAGTAGGCATGGCCATAATGGGGGTAGAGACTGATCACTACCTGGATGTCACTAATGCCTTTGCCATCAGCTTTGAAAGACATAGTTTGTGCAAACCAGGTCCAATAGTCTGCTACTGGTGATGTTGATGAGAGGGGTGGACCTTTTTGGTAAGGTCTTTTATTGGAGGCAGCAATCACACTACTTACAATGTCACTCTACTATGACTGCCATGCGAGGCCTGTAAAATAGTGCCTTGGCTAGGTCTAAGGTCTTGTCAACTACTAGGTGTCCCATGACCTCATGCCATTCCCTTAGAACAGTTTCCATTACATGGTAGACAGAACCAGCTGTTTACTAAGGAATAATGTTTGTCCCTGGATCATCTGTTATAACAGTCCGTTTATGTCTGAACAAAACTGACAGGTCAGGTTGATCAAACTTAACAGGATTTGTTCAGTCACTTCTCCAATGTTCACTCTGAGCATGGTGTATTTATTTGGTATGTTTGTCCTGTTCAAAGTCTGGTAGTTGATACACATACACACAGTTCATTCTTCTTTTGAGCCACAACAAATGGGAGAAGCATATGAACTTTGCAACTGCTGTATGAGTAGAGATGGGCGAAGTTGCTGAAATTCGTTTCACAAAGTAATTCGCAAAGTTCACAAAATTCTCAAAGTGTGAATCTGAGAAGTTCACACTTAGTGAAATGTTGATTATAGGCGAAGTGGATGAAGTTCACCAGCGAAGTGACAGAAATTTACCCGTGAAGTGGCTAATTTGTCTACCTTGCAGTGAAACATTGTGAATTTTAGCAAAGTCGAAGTTGCCTAAGAGCAATGTAAACTTCGTGAAGCTTAGAGAAAGTGAATTTCAGCCACTTTGCAGCAACTTTCCTGTTAAAGTTTAACTTTATTGCATCTCTGTTTATGACCCCTGAAGACATCAGTTTTTGTAGATGTCACCTTGACATCTGTAATGTAAGTGGGGACTAACCTTCTGGATCTCTCCCAGAAGGGTCGATCCACACTAGATCTGATCCAGTGCTCTTCTCCTTTTGCATAGCCTGAATCCCACTCATGGAGGGAAAACGCATTAGACCTTTTGGCCAACTGGTGACTTAATCTCTTCTTCTGTCTTTGAGGATGGGTGACTCTTTAAAGCTAAAATACATCTTGTCCAGATGGAGGTTACATCAGCCTTGTAAGCTATAACTATGGTGTTGTAAAAGTACACGTGTGCCTTCATTGTGCCTGGGACAAGAGTGATATCTTTGGCGGACTCATTCTTCATTATAAAAAGGGTTTGAGAAATGGAATAATTTGATTGGCTGTTGTTATTCTACTAGCCTTGCGTTAATCTTTAATTAACATACTTCCAGAGCTGCTTTACATGTACACTGATTTTTAAAAAGAAGTTCTTCACTCCCCTTTTTAAATTCTTTTTGTAGAACACTGATCCACCATTAGGACTACCAATATGGAGAGACCCATATAAACATAGACCCATGTATGCAGACACATTTCCCCATCATTTTCAAGTATCATTATTTTCTTCATTTGTTATCTTTTTCCTCTTGCTGTGCTTCATTTACACTGAAAATCATACCTAAATTTGCTGGCATCACTCTGCCACTGCACTTCCCATCCATTTTCCCAACATCTTCACACTCTATCAAAAAAAGAGTTTTGTTTTTCTTTGGCTGTTGTCCCCCACACACACACACATATCCTCAACTGCAGTAATATAGGGCTAGTTTGGAGTGGGTAAGGTGAATAATAAAGATGTACCATGACTGCTATTTTTTTATATTTCCCACTATGCTCCCAGACATTCTTGGCATGCTGATAGTGTTGCCATGGCAATGGCCATTGAGCATGCAATGCTGTGTCCCCAACGTCCACACGGGAAGCACTACAGGCGAGATGGCTACAGTAATCACTAAAAAGTTACCCTTAATGAACTAAGAGATCCCTAATGTAGAGCACAGAAATCAAATCAGGATATCTATGATTTCTATGATGTACAGAGATCGGCTCCGGCAATTCCTGGTTTGGGGACTGTATGATGGGAACGTGCTAACACTGACAAGATCACACCCTGGAGATAGTGCCCAACAATGGAACTAGCTGCAGAGGGGCTATTGTAGTAAAATGTAGGGTAAACTGTAAAAAAATAAAATACTACAATCTGCTTAGTTTTTTTTTGACTAATTTTTATAATAGCAATAAGGCACTTCCTGGGGTTATGTTAATGCTCAGTTAATCAATTTCAAAGTATGTGGCACTGGCTGTACTTTGTGCCACATTTTGCCCCAGGGGTGATTAACTAGAGCATTAACATAACCCCTGGTCATACCTTATTGCTTAATAGCACTCTTACTATCTTCACCGAAATGGAAGCCAAAGAGTGGGTACTTCTCCATATTGATAGTCGTCCTGGAAATTCACTCTGGATAGGGGATTCAGTCTTTTCCACCTGTTCCTTTGTATCTGTTAGATTTGTCTATTCTGGTCATCCTGCACTTTAATGGTTTCTCAATGTCTTATTTGGGTTCTATGGCATAATAGCGATCGCATATCACTGAAGAGCAAATTGGTGATATACACTTCCTGGCGACCCGACATCTGAAAACACAAAAAGTGTTTTTGTAGGGCGGGGCTTTGTCCCCTGCAACTCCCCTCATGGGGGTCTTTGCCCCGTCACCCCTCTGATTTAGGATTCTCAACTCCAGAGTGGGTGCATGTCAGGGAGGGGGCAAAGTCCGGATTAAAAAAAAATTAAGTCCCACAGCTGCAGGCAGCGGCAACATTTCTGCCCTCCTGGTCCCAGCCTCAAACCCAGTGCTTGCTGAGCCAGAGCTAGTCACCCACACAACCCCACCACATGGCTAGCTTGGCAGCAGCAGGTACACCAGTCCCCTAAAACCCCTTCCCTGTCCCTCCCCCTCGCTATTCCTCCTGACGGTCACCCTTCCCTACACTCACTTTTGCATAGGGTCCCTACACTTGCAAGGTAGCCCATGGGAAAAGCACTGAATATGATTTGCCATTTTGATGGTCTCCCATATTCAGTCGCTCTCCTCACTGGATACCTTTTATTTGATGGTTCTAATGAGACCCTCAGGCAAAGTCTGGGCCTTAGACTCTTTGTAAGAGTACAGTGCCTTGCAAAGTAAAAAAAGGGGCAGTGTCTGCAACTATGAATAACTAGCCATTCATCAGCAGATCTGGGCCAGAAACCTGAATGTGTTGCATTTTTCAAAATAATATGTAGGGTCTGTTCCAACATCTGAGGACCCAGAAAAATCAAGTCATGAACCTTGATCTTCTAAGCAATCCCCATGGCATATTTTGAGAACTCAGTCTGGGGTGTGATGTAGCCTTCGTGTGGGTAGGTGGAAGTGTTCAATCCCGTGCAGACAACCCCTCCAATGGGAATAAAGGCAAATGATTCAAGCAAGTAGTGAAATGATGTGTAGAGGATGGCTACCTGTAAATCTCTGTGCAATACAGGTGCAGGACTTCAGAGGAGAGGGTAGGGGTGGAGGGGCAGCTGCAGTATGATGGTCTGCTAGCTGCACACTCGATAGACCATATGGCCTGTATCAGCTGGCATTTTTCATATGTTGGTAATATGGCTTTGCATGGGTAACCATTCAATAGTCTCAGTAATGTTGTCTTGGGGCCTCACCAGTCCCTTGGGAACTTTGCTTCAAGGGGGAATCTGGGGCCATCCATTCTGTGGAGATGTTCATGGCAGGCTCTTTTGACATTTTACTACAGGTAAACCATCAGTTTGAATCACTTGAACACATTCCACAAATATTCTGCTGCACTACATCCTTTGGTGTAAAGTCCATCCTCACCACAATGGTGGCAGAACTCTTCAGTCACTGGGCAGTGTGACAGGGTTGAATACAGCCCTGTCACCGTTGTTAAGGAAAAAGACTTTAAATGCAAGGATCTGTTCTATTCTCTCCTTTTCTGTCTCTTCTCTGTCTGGTTGCACAACTAAATTTTCTCTTGAGACCTAGGATTTGATCACCCCAACAGTCTTGCAATTATCTGCCTCTCACTATCTCTCTACCCTCACCTGCTGTTCTGTCTATTCTCCCCCCCCACCTTGTATATCTGCAGGTATAAAAATATATGTAAATCATTTTGTGAAAATGTCACTGATACTGGGATCCCTTTGTGTAAAACTGTATATAGTTATAATGTTGAAATGATTGCAAAAAGCTATTTGGAACTCAAGGGGTTAATCTGAAATGCAGTTTTAAGCCTTTTTGCAGAGATGTAAACAAGAGGCCAGTTGTGGGTCACAATGTTCTTTTTGCTGCACCTGCTGAAACTGACAAGAACACGGTGTGAGAAGCAGAATGTTCTCTTAATGAGCTCCTGCAAAGACCTGCTATAAAAAGAGCTGCAATGTTTTGCAAGAGAGAGAGACAGATTGAGATTTAAAACTGAGAAGAAAAAGGACTCTGTTTTCCATGTTTGTACCGCCATTGTAAATAGTTATACCGAACAATTTTTTTATTTTTATTTTGCTGCTGTTAACAATAAAACACATGTTGCAAATTTTACAACTGCTCCTGGTTTTCCTATGCTTTCTGACCTGTGCCTTGACGACAGGCGGGAGGCTATCAGGTAGTTAGGGATTGGAAATGTATTTCTTTATTTGAAAATTGATAACCGGGATAGGCACACTGAGCCAAGGCTCATTTCCAGGTGCAAACCACAAAAATTCAATGCGTCACAGACAAGTTGAGGGTGCTATGGTGAAAGGGATTGCTAGCCCTATGTTTCATACCATAGGAAAAAACTCCAGCATTCTGGGACACCAGTGGTAGCCGTCAAAAATAAATGGTATTCAGTCTTCATCAGTACATTTAAACCTGGAGGTAGATCAGTTCCCCAGCACTTCAGCCATACTCTATGATCTTCATCAGGGGGCATGTCCTTTCCATGTTACACACCACCAATCTAAAGTACCTGTTTAAAGGTGTAGTTACAGATATTCAAAGTTAGACATGTTAAGCATATAAAAATATTTATAAATATCCAAAACTCCAAAAATCAAAATACAAAAGTAAAAATACAGCCCCTTTCCCCCATACTTCATATCAAAATTGCATGAAAATTTGGTTTGTTTTAGCAGTATAAAGATGTTGGAGTCAAACATTGCAAGAATACAAAGAACTGAGGGGGAGGGGGAAGGGGAGGGAAAGGGGGAAGAATGGGTTTAGGGCCATTGTAGACCCAAAGATAACATGAAAGACAACAATTGCTACAGACAGGTTATTTGCAAGCAATATTTAAAAAGTTTTAAAAGTAAATTCAAGAACACCATTTAATTTTATTTTTATTTATTTTATTCTTTGTTAACCGGGTAAGGACACTGGACCAATGGTCCCTTCTCAGGCCTAACCCGGACAAATAAAAACAACAACAACATTTCAGCAAACAATAATCAATTACATACAAAAACATATTAAGAACAACAGTTATAAATATTAATTATACTAATGCCTATAGTTTGTTCCATTTATGAGTGTCCCAGCTTCTTCTAATGAAGTGGTAGGATTCAAACTTGAGGAGCTATGCGAAATTGTGGATACCTGGAAAAATACTGAGCATTTCATTAATAATACTAAACACATAAGTATACATTATATGCAAAACATTAATAATAGAGGCTTAGAGACACGAGTGACCTAGGTCACCAAGCAGTATTCGTAGAACAGAGCTATTGTCTCTTTACAGAGGATGTGTAGTCAATCAATCAATCAGTCATTCAATCTTTATTTAGCCAGATGAAACTCCATTGAGAAAGCTTATTTTCATGGAGGGCCAGGTAGGTACAGAATAAATAATACAGTCAACTTCCTTGTTCAAACCCAGGAGTGGTGTGGTATTTAATGAAACTATCCATTGTTTACAAGTGCAACGTGGGGCAGAGGGAATAGGAAATACAAATAGAAAAGTATACATAACAATAAATGATTGGTATAAAATAAAAACAGTACAATATAACCTAGTAAAACAAATGAAATAGTATAAAAAAAAACATTTGTTGAGAATGTGGTGAAGGTCCTTCCCAAGCAGTTTTCTGGGCTGCAGTGGTAGACATTTTCAGAGATGCCCTTTATTCCTCCAAATACTGAAGAACAACAGCCAATCAACTCCTTTTCAGTGCAGTTTAAATAAGCTACTGCTAGGCACATTTAGATTAGGAGTTACAATGAAGAAGGGAAAAGGTGAACATATAGGAACTGAACCTAGGAACTCTAGCATTCCATGCCAGTAACTCTGCCTCTGACCTATGGTTCACACAGCTGCAAGGGCTTTCCAGGTCTTTCTTTCAAATTCACATTCCCTTCCTCTGGTGTTTTGCGTAACTTTGCAGCCTCACAAATACATCAGAACAACAGTCAATCAACTCCTTCTCAGTGCAGTTTAAATAAGCCACTGCTAGGCAAATTTAGATTAGGAATGGAATGCGAATTTGAAAGGAAGACCTGGACAGCACTTGCAGCTGTGTGAAGCATAGCTCAGAGGCAGAGTTACTTGCACGGAATGCTAGAGGTCCTAGGTTCGATTCCTAGTGGTTCACCTTTTCCCTAATTCATTGTAATTCCTAATCTAAATTTGCATAACAGTGGTTTATTTAAACTGCACTGAGAAGGAGTCGACTGGCTATTGTTCTGATGTATTTGTGAGGTTGCAAAGTTACGCAGCACCAGAGGAAGGGAATGTGAATTTGAAAGGAAGTCCTGGACAGCCCCTGCAGCTATGTGAACCATAGCTCAGAGGCAGAGTTACTGGCACGGAATACTAGAGGTCCTAGGTTCAATTCCTAGTGGTTCACATTTTCCCTTTTTCATTGTAATTCCTAATCCAAACACTGAGTGTCATTTAAGGACTTCCTTATTCTCTGCTAGGCAATCTGTAGCAGAACTAGCCTTTTCAGGAACCTGAACCTTAACTCTCAGACTCCAGAGAGTGTCCCTGTGGGTCTAAATTTCTTCCTTCTTATGGATGTCAATCAGAGATGTGACAAATGTGGAAGGATTGCTGTATCGGTCTCACAGGGAAGGCTCACCATTATGTCAGAATATACCGTAAAATTGTTCATTGTCGTGCAATTTACATTTAGCACAGGGTGCTAAATGGTCAAAATTGCGCAAATTTAATTTCACGCTCTGCAGTTGGTGCCTAGTTCATGTCTATTGAAAAAGCACAATTTCAGCCAATTAGTTCCATTTTATATTCACACAGTTATCACTTGGGCAAATATAGCTATAATTATTTTACAGCAAATATAACCTTTTCTACAGTGCAGCTCAGCATACAAGTTTATCTAGGTGCACCCGGTTCAAAATGTTCAAGGCAACTCCCTTCCATTCCAACACTTTATTTAGTAGGATTTCCAGCTGAGTCAGATAAACAGAGAGTTTCTTCCCTTGCTTTTGGTGAGTAATTTTAAATGTCAAATATGTTCTCTCTGGTGGCAGAACTTCCAAATGCACCTTCCAGCATAATCAGGTAGTCAAATGGTGGCCCAAGGCCTAGTGGGCCTTATAGATCATACTACGACAAATGCAGGGCCCCAAAGACTCTCCACTAACCTCTTTTACTCCTCATCACTGAAACATTGCCAATCAAGGATCAACTAGGCAGCAAGGTCAATGCAGTTATCAAAATCATCTTCCTCACTAGGGGTTGGTTTTGCCTTAGAGAAAAGTCACAACCTTATGTATGAGTCAGTCCCATAACATGGTAGGTAAGTTTGGTGCACAGCATAGTTCCCAGGTCAAGCTGGGGACACAGGCAGGGCTGGAGCATCAACTGTTAATATGTCTTTAAAATCTTGAGCAGTCTACCCTTCAGTGCTCATGAAGGATTGAAATGTTTAATCGAATTCTGTTAGCTCTTTGGGGCCCTTGGGGTGAAGGTCTGGACTAGCATGGGTCACTGTGATCCACAGGAAGCTGTTCGCATCACCTGTCTCTTGATTGGGTATATTTGAGGGGTCTGCATCCCCTTGGCACTCCACAGCACACTCAGACTCTTTGAGGCAGAATAGTAAGTCCTCCCATAGACAATTGCCTTTCCTGGGCATTTAATGATGGTCAACAGACACTCTTTGTAAAACAGTCAGTGCCAGTTCTGGATTTTGATTGGTCAATAGTCATGCAGCAAATATGTTTCATGCATGACTAAAACAGTGCTGACCATATGTGAAATGTCCGGAACTGGAATCACTGTTCGTTTAGAACATCGGCATTTCAGTTGGCAGACATTTTTATTTGACCACTGAAGTAGTTGACAACATCACTTGCCATGGAAGCCCCCCAAATGGTAAGTTTTAAGCTGAGTATAACTGAAGATGAACTGGAGAACATATTTAGACTGTTTGATGAAGAGGAAATCACACAGCAGCAGGTTGGCACAGTGAGTAACCAAATTAATGCTGACACTAACTCTAGACATCTGTCACTAACTGCCCGAGCTCTAGATGAAACTGAAGATGCCAAAAATGAACCAAACACAAAAAAATGACAGCCTGGGCAATGAGAGTATTTAAAGACTGGCAGGCATTAAAACAAATTCAAACCGATTTCAAAATTGCTATCACTGAAGAGTTAAACAACGTTTTCTGTTCGTTTTGTGCTGAGGTTAAAAACACTGATGGTCAGGAGTACTCTATAAGTAGCTACTGCAGCCTCCAATCTGCATTGAACAGGCACCTTAACTCTGTTATGATCAGTAGAAAACTCAACATAATTTCTGCCCCTGCGTTTGCCACCAGCAATAATGTTTTCATCACAGTGACTACAAGGTACAGAAAGGCACTAAAGGACAGATCTAAACATCACCCTGCCATCTCTAAGATTGCCCTGGAGATTTTAAAAAAGTCACCCATTTTGCCACAGAAAATTGCACCTGGCCTCCTGAAGAAAGCATGGCTTGACATTCAGTTGTATATGGCTAGACATGGTAGAGAAGGAGCTTTGGCAGTTGAAAGGAAATAGTTCTGAATTCAAGATCAATGAGAACTGCAAGGAATATGCGACCCTCACATTTAATGAAATTACCAAAAATCATAAGAAGCTTAGTGAACTAAACAAAGAGGCTCATAGGGGTTTTATTTACTCCGAGCCAGGGTCATCAAGATGTCCTGTCAAAAGCCTCAAGAAATACATAGGGGAAACTCCTGGATGATGCCACTGCTTTTTACTGCCACCCAAAATGTCTGCCACTAAGCGTTTTAGAAACATCTGCCACCTGGTACACCAAGGAGCCCTTAGGACTGAATTACCTGTCCTCCATGATGTTGAGAGTCAGCAAGGAAGCCAGCCTGTCCCAAGTCTACACAAATCATTTGGTCTGCACCACTGCTGTCCAGCTCCTGTCAGACGTTGGATTATAATGTCGGGATGTGATGTTGGTGACCAATCACCGCAGCGAGGCTAGCTTCTTTTCATACTGTGGTGCTTCCTGCCTGGATCATAAGAAATGGAGCAGCATCCTTGGACAAAACCAGGAAGAACTGCAAAAGATTACTTCCTCAATCAACAAGTCAGTAACAGCAGCAGCAGGGAACGGTGCCACACTGCCATCTAGTGACAGTTCTGCATCATTTCATCAGAGGCCATTCATTTTCAATGATCCTCTACATTTCAATGGTCAGGTAAACTTCTACAGCATAGGAAATGGCAAGTGATTTTATTGTTTTGTCTTCCTCAAATATTAGCACAGTGCCACCCATGGTTCACAGCGTTTATTGTTATTTTATTTCCTGACTAGTATTTATTGTATTTCCCCACCCCATTCCAGTTTTAAGGATCTATTTAACTCTGCCTAATAATAGTTCATTAAATAAAATGAATGTATTAATTTTACAATAGATTGTGGGCCGGATATTCAAAGCAGTTGCGCATGGCGCAACTGAGGAATTGTGCCAAGGAGCCATATTCAGCGGGAGCCATTGTGCAGCGCAAATACCATTGCACCAATGCACAACTATAATTAATGCAGGCACAAGCGCAGGTGGCAGGCCCATGAATATCTAGCGCAGTGCGATATTCAACCCTGGAACCATGGTGCATGTGTGGCGCAAAACCAAGATGTGCCGAGCAGACTTGAGCCTATAAATACAAGGCACAAGCACACAGACAGCACTTGAGCCAGGTGAGAGAGAGCGAGGGAAGGAGAGAGAGAGAGAAAGAGAAACCCCAACAGAGAGAGACCCAAAAGAGAGAGAGAGAGAAAGAAAGAAAGAAAGAAAGAAAGAAAGAAAGAAAGAAAGAGGCAGCCACAGAGGGAGAGTGACAGAGGTGGCAGTGGAAAGGGAGAAAGGGGCACAGAGAGTGAGAGGGACAGACAGACACAGTGCCAGGCAGTGCACCAGGGTGGCACACATCCCGCAGCAACCAACCACCCAGGGGGAGATGAGACATCAGGGGCTATGGACAGTGCGCCATTCATGATGGAGGCTGTAATGAGGGGTGTGAGGGGACAGGCAGAACAGCGACGTGGCTGAGGAAGGGCCCATCGGCGGTATGCCCAACACAGGCGGTACTGTGCCCGCACCACCTTCGAGAACTTCTCCAACACGGAGATAGTGGCTCAGTACCACCTGAATAGGGCCATTCTGAGGCAGCTCTGCAAGCTGTGCAGTAAGGAGATGCAGGCACCCACAAGACCAAGCCATGCAATGTCTGTGGAGATGAAAGTCACAGCAGCCATGTGCCTGCTCACCACAAGCACCTTCCAGAGATCAACAGGGGACATCACAGGCATAACCCAGTTGGCCACGTCCATGCCTCCTCACACAGTTCCTCAACGCCCTGCTGCCACATGCTTCGGAATACATCCATTTCCCCAGCACACAGGTGGAGCGTACAACAGCCATGCAGGACTTCCACAGGGATGCACGTATGCCTGGTGTGTTTGGGGCCATTGATTGCACCCACATGGGCACCCACATGCCTCCTGGCCCTGAGGGGCTAGCATATATCAATAGGAAGGGGATCCCAAGCATCAACTGCCAGGTGGTATGCGATGCCACGGGGCGCATCACCAATGTCTGTGTCACACAGCCTGGGAGTGCACATGATGCATTCATTTGGCACAGCTCCATGCTGTGCCACAGATTTGAATGTGGGTTCATCTCCATAGGCCACCTAGTGGGTGAGTATGGGATGGGCAAGGGGTGACGAGCAGAGCAGGCCATGGAATGGAGGAGGGCAGGGTGGCAAGCAGGCAGGGGCGCCAGGGCAGGCAAGGTGCACAGCAAGGGAAGGCTGAGAGCTAACTATGTCATCATCCACACAGGTGACAGCGCCTATCCACTGAGGCCCTGGCTGCTCACCCCCTACCAGCACCCGTCATCCCCAGCAGAACACTACAACGAGGCACATGCCAGCACATGCAACATCATCGAGTATGTGTTTGGAATGCTGAAGGCATGTTTCCGTCACCTAGACAGGTCCAGTGGTGTCCTACAGTACAATCCCTTGGAAGCCTGTGGCCTATTCCTGGCCTGCGGCATACCGCACAACATGGCCATTGACCATGGGATTGTTGTCAGGGCTGATGAGGGTGACAGTAGTGGGGACGATGGAGGCAATGTACTGGAGGGAGGTGGAAAGCTCCCCCCAGGTGGAGAGATCCACAGCTGATGAGGCAGGCCTGACAACACCACGACACCATCGCACAGGAGCTCTATGGTGCATGCAGATAGGTGGCGCTGAACCTATGCATGAACCACACACTCAGGTACAGCACACATGCAGGGGTGTGCATGGCAATGAGCATGCACACACAGAGGCGTGGTGCAGGGTCAGGGGAGTCGGTGGCACACAACCACGCACAACTGCACAGAGCAGCACACAGCAACGCATGCACACACACACCCACACACGTGCACACACATGCCCAGGCATTGGCATGTGGTGAGGATCAGATGTATTGCACTGGTGCATAGGCGTAACCTGTGCAGAACTGGCCTCATCACACCCACGCCACAGGGTCCAGCAGCTGGGCACACACACAGGCAGTGTGCGGCACGACACATAGGCACCACACCAGTGGTATGCAGTTACACACACCATCCACGCACACACAGGGCAGCAGCTGCAAACTGCGGTCAAGGCGGGCCACACATCAGGGCCACTGCATGGATCCCTGGCCATGGCTACGGGGGCAGCCACACCTAGGCCAATCGGCAGCACCAGGCTGCTCACCAGCCACAGGGGGTGCTTGCAACAGCTCCCCGGGGGTTGACCCACGGGACTGCGACCGGGTCCACGTGGGGGTGTGTAGGCCCCAAAACAGACCCACACCAGGCGTGCCTAGGATGCCAACATCAGAGCCTGGCATCAACAGTGTGGGTGTTGCCCAACGCCGGGATCGTGGGGTGGACAATGCACTGCATGGGGTCCACAGTGGCTGACCATGCCCTGTGGCAGCCAGCAGCACAAAGCCATCCGTGACCACCTGCGCAGTGTGATCCATGGATACACTCATGGTCTCCTGCATGTGGTGTGCAATGCGATCCATGGAAGCTGACATGGCCTCCTGCATGCGCTACATCCCCACCAGGAGTTGCACAATGCCCCTCTTGCACTGCTGGCCAGCTGGTACACCACCGTATGCAGTGCACACAGCACAGCAGCAACCTGCACCTGTTGCTCAATGGAGGCCCAGAGCAAACGGGTGTGCTCTGCCATTGGGTCAGCATCCTGGGGATTCTGGGTGGGATGCCGACCCTCCTGTTGTGACCAGCCATGCTGCACAGCCCCCTTTCAGGTGGATGCTGCACAGTGGGGTTCTCTTGGGGTATGTCCCTAGCTGATAACCCGGCGGTGGACCCTGTGTCCAGCTGCCCTGTGGCACTAGCAGCCTGCTGCCATTGCTCCTCCAGCTGCTGAACACTGCCCAGCACCTGCGCAGCCACACCACCACATGGCACAGCTGTGGCAGTGCACAAAGATGCACCCGCAGTGGCGGAAGGCAGCTATTCCCCCACTGTCAGGTCGCTGGACGCACTGCCTGTGTCTGGTATGGGCATCTCCCCCACAACACCGCCCATGTTGTCCAGGATTATGGTGAGGTCGACATCGGTGTCAGACCCCACCCCGATCTGTGTCTCCATGCACAGGATGCTGAGACTGGCATCCTGTAGAAACATATACAGGGCCTCGTCCGACCCCATGCCCAGGACATCCGGCTGGACAGTGGTGGTGTGCTGCGGCCTCCCGGGCCCCCGGATGCCCATGGAGGTGGATGGCTGGTCTTCCGGGGCTGGTCCTGCCTCCATGTCTGCTACCAGTGCCCCATCCTCTGCATGCAGGCGTGACAGTGCTGGAAGATAAAACAGGTGTGTCAGTGAAGCAATGGCCACAAGTGCTCCCCTCCCACAATGCCACAGCATGCTGTGCATTGCTGCCATACATACCATGCAGGGATGGGCTACCACCTATCTGGAATCCTCCGCCAGGCATACCCTCCATGGTACTGCGGCACAAGGTGGCTGCCACCACCTCCTCCTGTGCCATGAGTTGTGGCGCACCAGCAGGCCCTCCTCCAGTGGCATTCTGGGCTTCATGGATGGCCACCACCTTCTCCTTCATCCGCCTCTTGTCAGTGCCCACCTTCTTGCGGCACTCCTGCACTGATCCCTGGTGGCTGCCCTGCTGGTTCACACATTCCACCACCTACACCCAGGCCCCAGCCCTGGCCTGTGGTGTGCCCGTGGCATCGCTCAGGAGTGGATCCCTGTCAAGGTAGGTTTTGAACAGGACCTCTGACTCTGATTTTGTGAAGTTGGGCCTGTGCTTTCAAGGAGGCCCATGCTCCCCAACCTCCTCAGGTTCCGACATGTCGCTTACTGTAGAATTGGACAGCACAGTGTGTCAGTGGCAGCAACACCTATTGCCATTCCTCCTGCTGTGACGACTGTACTCAGTGTGCTCCAGCAGCATGCGCAACTTACCTCAAAAGGATGCAATACCGGTCCATGGCCTGTCCCATTCCATGGTGCTTTTATGGTGCATCACATGCAAATGTGCTTTGGCGTAACGGTAATGATATGTTAATGCCCCCATTGCACCACGCATTGGCTGATGAGCTCATTAGCATGTGGCAGCTGAATATCGCGTATTTGTGCCATGCTCAATGAGTGTGCTCCAGAGCAAGTCATATGTTTGCTCCAGAGCACGACGTGGTGCAATGCGGACACATGTGCGGTGCACATTGCGCCATGGCTGCTATGGTGCAGTGGGCGCACGGTGCGCAGCCATGCTCTGACCTCTGCAGTGACCTGTGAACCTGGCTGACCCCGCACACGTGGCCCCACCCAGCCATGCCCATGCTGCGCATCTCCTCTGTTGCGTGATAGGTGGGCACACCACCTGTCCCCTCGGCCCGCACATCTGGTGCATGTTGTGGCCACGTGCGACTATAGCCACCATTTTGCTCCACAGCTCTCTGCAGGGACATGGCACAGTGCAGGTCTCAATGGGCAATTAACTGGATGCAGGTGGAGCTGGCCAACCTCGTGGCCTGTGTCCAGTCCCATGCAACCTAGCTGTTCTGCGAGGCACAACTGCAGCAGCCCTGTGTGGCTGTGTGGCAGGCTATTGCTGCCAAACTAGTGTAGCGAACTGGGGTGGCCAGGACTGGAGAGCACTGTCAACACCGTTATGGGGACTTGATGTGGAGGGACCCAGGTCGCCTCCAATGGCTGGAGGTGCACCTCAGGCGTGGGGATGTGCCACAGCCAGGTGAGTAGGCCCAGCATGCATGTGTGCCCTGGAGCTGTACTGTGGAGTTGGCTGGGCTGCCTGGCATGTCCTGCAGGGTGGTGTACTGTCAATGTGCACATCGTGGGTTGCATCACCCACCACTGCTTGTGTTGACATGCCGCTGTGCGGACCGTGCCAGGCAGGGGTCCACACTGTGCAGGGGGGGCAGCTGCTGTGGTTGTGTACTGTTGTGTCCCTATCTATGTTGCATTCCCAGGGCCTGAGAATCACTGGAGGGCAGCGGTGGTGGCTGCAGCAGGACAGCAAGCTGCAGCAGGACCCAGAGGTGACACTGGAGTGGCACCAGCAGGTCCACAAAGAGCTGGTGGGCACTGTCATGGTCCTTCACACATGTATTGGGGGTTTGCGGGGGCATGGGTGCAGGCATGACCACCTGTGCCATGTGCCATGGCAGCTGTGTGCTGCACTGTGCATGGTGCTCGCCACTGTGGCACATCCATTGTACTCGTGTGCCAGCTGTTGGTGGGGTGGGTGTGCACCCAGCTGCCATTGTCGATGCTGTGATGCTGCATGGGCACTGTGCCATGTGACTGGCATAGCGCAGTTGGATGACTACTGTGCGGCAGGGACCACCGCTGTGCACTGTTGTGGTGTGCCATGTTGCTGGCAGTCGTTGGCCCATCCCCCTGTGGGTGGCCTGTTCAGGCCCTCCAGGGGTATTTGATCCTACTGCCCAATGTGTGGAGTGGATGAGCATGGTTCCTTTAGACATTGCACTGATCGCCTGTCCTGTCCTTTGTCCTAGGTGTCTGGGGGCAGTGGAGGATGCCCATCTACTGCAGGCTCTTGAGGTAGTTGATCCTGATCTCGTCCACCACTATGGAGGCAGTGCTCCAGATCCACCGGCGGGGGATGGGAGGTGGGCACCATGGTCAGTGAGGGGAGACATGGCGTGGCTGCCACTAGTGTGCACCCTACCATCCCGTTTCCCAAGCTGTACCTCCCCTGCAGTCCCCCTTCCCACTGTACAGTCCCTGTTCCCTGTCTCTATCCCTCACATTCCTACCCTTTCCCTTCCCCTTTGTTCTGTACATAGTTTGCTGTTCATATTTCTTTATTACAATATTTTGACTTACCTGCCTGTGTCAGTGTCTGCTTTGCAGGTGGCATGCGGAGCCATGCTGCAGTGGTCCAGTGCCTGTCCATGTGGTGTGTCTGTGTCAGGGTGCATGTTATGTTTCTGTGGTTCACTGCTGTGTGCTGTGGTGTGTCCCACTGTGGT
Organism: Neoceratodus forsteri; assembly: GCA_016271365.2. Taxonomy (NCBI): domain Eukaryota; kingdom Metazoa; phylum Chordata; order Ceratodontiformes; family Ceratodontidae; genus Neoceratodus; species Neoceratodus forsteri. The sequence goes on from CM057450.1 coordinate 1,555,152,638, forward strand.
GGTGTCCCTCCACTTGGTCAGTGGGTGTGGCATGGGGTGCCCATGGGAGGGCTGTCAGGGGAGTGTTGTGGGTGTGTGTGTTTGGCTGCATGTTCCTGGGTGTGATCTGCTCTGGTCTGGCTGTGTTGGGGGGCATGGCATGCAGCCTGCGGGGCATCCCCTTGCTGGCCCTTTGCTGGCCATTAGCACCTCCTGTTGCCTACCTTCGGTGCCACTGTTGTATTCTGGGGTGGGGGTGTGGATGCCTGTTCACACCCTGCTGTGCCCAGCTAGTGGTGGCCTCCTGTGGCCTGTCACTGTGCCTTCCTGGTTCTGTCCCTGGGTCACTTCTCTATGCCATGCCCCTCCCCATCGCTCTGCTGGTGTGGTGCAACTATGTGTGTGCACGCCATGGCGCACCTCTATTTGCGCCATGGTGCAGTCACAGTTGCGCCATGGTGCAACTGTGCCATATTCAGCCAGGTTGTGCTGGCACACTACGGCATGTGCAATCTCTGAATATCACTCTTGTTGCACAGCGCGCATTGGATTTGCACTGTGCCGGACTTGCGCTGGTCTTTGGCGCATTTTTGAATATCTGGCCCTGTGGGTCTTTTTTTTCTAAATAGATTGTATGGGGTAATTTTATAAGAGCAATAAGACACTCTGGGGGTGTGCATGGAACAGATTTTACTGCACTTCCAGGGGTTCAATGCATGCCCTAAAATCTGTTACACCCACACCCTGTTGTCTTATTGCTTAAGTATTGCCCCTGCTGGTCCCTTCAGGGATCCCATGAACCATAATTAAATAGGATCAAGGTTCTCTCCTCTCACTTGTACCAATCAAGCAGCTACTTTTGAACCACACTGAAACAAAAATTGAAGGCGAGTACCACTGAATTTAATAGTTTCTGCACTATGTGTGGTCATTAGCAAACACAAAATCCCACTGGTGCCTCCAATTTGTAACTCCTGCACACTAAGGACTGATAAAACCTGTAGGATGTTAAAGTATAACTGGTATCTTTACATCTTAGGGCACATGGTCCTAAGGTAGAGGCTGGTTTCTGGGTCCTGATATTTTCATATCCAAGTAGCACTATGCCTCCACCTGAAGGGCTCCTTTTGACTACAAAGAGTCATGGTGCTGCCCACCAGGAAAATAATAATAATGTAACCCACCGACACCCTTGGTAAATACAAAGTAAGTGTATGCAATATATCTCAAACAATAAACATTTCAACACGTTAATGCAATGAGACACAAATAAATAATATGAAAAGGAATGAGGTTTATTAGCAGGAAAACAGGAACATGGGAATGGGGAATAAAGGAAAAAAATAAGGTAAGGCAATTAATCAAGCTACACAAACACTTTGGTTTGAATTTAGCCATTTTCCAATCAGTAGTGCTGTCATCGAAGCATGTCAGGAAGCATAGGAAAACCAGAAGCAGCTACAACATTTGCAAGTAGCGTTTTATTTTTTCCAATAACAGTAAAATAAAAATAAAATTGTTCAGTATAACTATTTACAAAGGTAGTACAAACACAGAAAACAAAATCCTTCCTCTGAGTTGTCAGTGCCACAAGTGGAGACCTTTAAATACCTCACAGGGGTAAATAAGGTAAAGGAGGGGAGTATTTTTCAGAAGAAAAGATGCTCAAAGGCTGACCCATCGGCACCGCGGTTGGATTTCCGCGTGCTACGCCGGCAACCCAGGTTTGGGAATGGACTCGGGTCGCTGGAGGGCCGGCCGGGGGAGAAGGATAGAGCATTCTATGGACTGCTTTCCTTCTCCGGGGGGAGGGTGGGGTAGTGCCCGATGCAAAACAGACCCCTGGTGGAGGCCAGGAGTCGCACAGCTATCAGCACTCAAAACATAATGGAAGCAGGGCAGACGCCGGACGTCATTGCACGTCCCGGCCTCCAAGAAGGAAAAAATGGAAAAAGGAGGTATGGGTCCTCTGTCTTTAGCAAGCCCTCCCTGGGCTTCAATTAGCTACCATCGCCAGCACTCCAAAATAGTTACTGGTTCTGCGGCACTGGAATAAGGGGAACCAGTGCCGCGGCCCTGCCCTCCGGGGGGTAGGCCAGGAGTAACTGGGAGAACGCCGGCAATCGACGGTTGGTGGGAGCCTGGGGGCCATGACCAGGGCAGAGAGACTGACGGAGGACCTGCCAGGAAAAATAGAAAATAAAAATCAAAAAAAGAAGTAGAAAAGATGCTCAAGAACAAGGGGACATGCTAAGAAGCTGGAGGGGATAGATTCAGGAGAGCTGTGGGAAGTAAATCTTTACAGAAAGAGTTGTGGATTCCTGGAACAGCCTTCCAGTGGAGTGGTGGGGGTGAAAACAGTGGTGGGGTTCAAGAACACATGGGATAAGCACAAGGGAATCATAGTGGAAAGGAAGGGTGGATGGGTGGGAGAAAGAACTTCTGCGGTAATAGGGAGAAATGGGCAGACTGGATGGACCAAGCGGTCCTTATCTGCCATCAAATTCTATGTTTCTATGTTTCTGATGCTACCGCTGCACCATCAGGGATGCAGAACTTGCATAAGTTCTGCTGCAGCCGCATTATTGCAAAAGTGGCAGATGTTTAAGTGTTACTTTCAAACATTTTGATGAATCTGCGACACTTTATGGCAAAAATGTGACCCAGTATTATTGTTGCGTGTTACAACATGAAGATAGACCACCTTTTCTGTGTTATTACAGTCATGTTGCTAGTAGCTCAACTGTGGCAAAAATGTGCCACAGTTCTTTGAAAATCAAACTACAGTATTTATTGTTGGACATGGGTCCCAAATAGCAGTCCAAAACTTAACAAGTTAGAGCACAACACAAAGTCTCTTTGCAGAAGTTTCCAGTGTCTGTGCAGTTCTATGAATATGCAGATTTTGCCCAATCTAATCAAGTTTCTAATTATCTAAAAGAGTTGCAGGCCCAGTCCCTGGTATGTACTCACAACTTCTATGAAGAAGCTCTGCAGCAATCTATGTGCTACATCTTCCATGAGGATTCTGTAAGCGGGCTTGGTTAAATGCATGGTGGATTCAATGTTCCTCTGTAAGTAAAGGGCATTGGCCATAGTGAAACTCCAACTGGACCTCATTGGTCCTCTTTATTCTTTTGAGAGGACTCCTCTTCATCAGTCCAGAAGCAGGCAGTCAATCAGGGCCATGGTGTTAAGGCCCTCTACAAGGATGAATGCCTACAGCAGGATGTGATAAAAACAGGCTGGCTTCTGCCTTACAGAATCTCAGCTTTAAGCAAGGCACCCATACTTCAAAGTCCAGAGCAGGCACTTCTGTCCTCAGGCTTTAATACTGTTTCTGAGTCCCAGAGACATACAGATTTAGTCTTTGACATAGTGGTCCCTGTAATAAAAGGTATCAAATCATTTGCTTCTGGACAAGTCCCAGAGAGGCATTTTAATGGCTTTTGCTCACCCCAGGGAACAAGCTGAATGAATCATGTCCTGTCTCTCTGTCAGTCAGGCAGATCTCAAGATAGCATTGGAAGCTGCAAATATTAGAGCCACTGAGCTACAGTGTCTGTTGGCTTTAACAGTCACAGGGGGAAAAGGATGCTTCTTATTGATCTGTTTACATGCCCTTTTTTCCATTACATTCCAGAACCCTCTGTCCCTTGGTCTGCAGGACATTTGGATGTCATTAACTGGTGAAGTCACGTGAGCCTAGGTCACCTCCCTGTTGGCTCTCCTTCCTCGGCTCTGCCTGATGCCCTCTCTCCTCTGTTGCAGTCAAATGGCCGTGCACATGCATGCATGTGCTTTCCTCTACTTATTTTAACATCTCTGTCTTTCTTTGCAGCTCCCAACCAGTCCTGTGATGTCAGCAGGGTGCCCAACACAAATTGTGGCCATTCCTGGTGCCCACCCCTCTTTCCAAGTCTGTGGGGACAGGCATGGCCATAAGGAGCATTCAAGAGCACTCCACAGTGTTCTGCTTCAGTTTCGGCCTTGTTGTGAAAGTTTCCTGGCAGTGAGTCGACTTATTTTAAAAGTACTGATCCCAGCTTGTGGACAGAAGGCAATTCTCCATCCCCTGCCAGCAACACAGCAGCCACAGTCATTTTGTGTTCTGGTCAGGCACTGGAAACAAGCATTGGCTAATGTCTTGGCTGCTTGGTCCTCCTGCACAGTCCTATAGGAAAGAGCTGTGGTGCTAAGAACTGTGGGTGGTGCTATGGGCTGAGATGGGCAGCTTGTGGTTACCCAGGCTCCCAGGCCAGGCACCATACAGGTGAGCCCACCAGAGAGGGGTTACATAAGGACTATGCATTGCTGGAGTCTGCTCCTTCTACCTGGAATCCCCTCCCATTTGAAATTCTGCAGGCAGCATACATGGATGTTTTCTGGGAAACAGCTAAACTCATTACATAATGTGATACATTTTATTGAGCCAACATAAATATTGTACAGTAAATAGATGCTGTACTGCAGTTCAAAATCTCTTGGGGTCACACAAGTGCCTTTGCCAGGTGTCTAGATGAACGGACCTGTGCGGCCCCAAAACCTTCTGTACTGTAGCTTCTATGTACAATATCTATGTTGATACAATAAAAGTTATCAGCACACTACTGAAGTTAAGTTTTCTTAGGACCAATAGCCATGAACATTCTTTCACCCAAATTCACTTGGTCACAGTTTTATGGAAAGGATATGTTACTTTCATGGTTAAAAATAGTTGCCAAAGTTGAGAATGTCCTTCCAATGACTCAGCAGCATTATCAGTGCCAAAGTATTACACATATAAAAAAAAAATCTTTTTTTAAACTTCCTGTCATGGGCCCTGAGATTAGAAAAATAGGAAAATGCAGCAGAGGCATTTATAGCTCTTTAAAGGAGTAATACCAAGCCCTATGAAACCAAGGGGGTGGTGCACTTCTTACTATGTGAGGCAAGAAATGGAGTCCGCAACCAGTACATAAGTGATGAAATACAAAATGATTTTACTTCCAAACTGCAGCTGCCCGGAAAACGAAAAACATCCATTGTAGCATTTCAGGTTGCATCTCAACTTGTAAACTGACAGAGAGCTATCTGCCGGTAGCTCAGCTGCCCCGGCACTTCAAGAATGATATGCCTTGTCGTTGGTCACAGGCACTACTAAACCCCTGGCAGGCAGACACTGAGGAGTATTTGTAACCAAAACTGGGATTTGAATTGCTAGAAGCAGGGATAGTTCTCTGTGTACTTTTTTAATTTTTTTATCTGTATGTGAAGGAGTTTGGAGAATGATAACAATCCTCCAAGTTTTTGGGACATCTCCAAATGTCAGTGTTCATTTAGCCACATTTGCACTGTTATGCCTCCTTTTGTCATAACTGTTTTCTGTTATAATTAACTTTTTAAACAAATTGAACAGAATTACAATTTGCACTCCATGGGTAATCGAAGTCCTCTGGTTTGGGCTATGCATTAGTTTGATGAGGTGAGATGAATACCAGGAACATGGAGTATGTTGACTCGGTTTGGAAGACCTGCATGTTGGGCACAACGCTGCAGCAAAGCTTCTGGCCCAGACACATGTTGGATCATACCTAAAGAGGCTTGCACTGCCACGTGATTATCTATTGAACTGACTTCACTGTACTATTCCTAACTGTAAAATCCTTAGAGCAGTGAACACACCTACCTCTCCAAACAACCATCTTACATCATCTGTTTTTACCTGGTCCCTTAGATCCACAGGTAGGAGAGAGTGTGGAAGTCTCATTCTGGAATGATGGGAGATCTGCACTTTGCTGCAGCAGCCACTTGTCAGTACAATCCCCCTTCATTGCTTACATCAAACTATAAGTCCTAGTTGTACCACATACAGTATCTATAATGGAACTAGTCACAGATCTGAAACCTGCACCTGAAAAAGGACAGGGACAGATTGGAGATGGTGCAGAGGAAGGCCACAAGCATGAGCCAGGAACAGCAAGGCCAGAATTATGTGAGCAGCTTAGAGACCTCCGTATGTACTCACTGGAAGGCTATGAGGGCGAGGGGTGGTATTATAGAGACATACTGTGCAAGTTTCTGAGGGGTATAAATAGAGTGGCTAGTAATGATTGCTTCACCATGAATGTGAATCTGTTAATTAAGGGACACTATTGGAGACTGCAGGCAGAAGGTTTAAGAAGAATGCCAGGTAGTTATTCACTTAAAGGATGGTGGCTCAGTGGAATAAGCTGCCTAAGAGGGTTATGGAGACAGGGACAGTATACAGGTTTATAGTCGAGTGGGACGGATTTAGGGGTCTAGTAAGAATTAAGGGACTAGTTGGGAGGGGAAGACCTGTATGGTGGTAGGCCTATGGAATAATAACATTAGCAATTCAAGGGCAGACTGAATTGACTGTAAGTAATTTTCTGACTTCATATTCTATGTTTCTATATCTCAATCTCCTTATAAGATACTTGGAGGTCTGCTTAGACAGTAACATACGAACATACAAAAATGCCAGCAGATTAAGCCATGAGGTCTATTGTATCTGCTCGAGATGCAGCTCACAGCTTGATAATGGCTGCTACCCTTCCTCCCCTCTCCCTTCCATCGCTCCCCTGAGTTCCATTCTGAGTTCCCATGGACTCTATCCTCCCTGCCTATATCCTGCTCATGTATCTATCCCATCCCTTCTTAAACCTCCCACTGATTCACTTGATACCAACTGCTCTGGTAGTGCAGTCCAAGGCATTGCCACCCTTTCTGTGAAGTAATGCTTTCTCGGGTCTCTTTTATAGTTCCCACCAACCAGTTTGAGGTTATGACCTTTGTGGTCCCTTCCCCCTTTAGTCTGAACACCCCCTCTCTGTTTACTCTATTAATACCTTTCAAGTATTTAAAGGTCTCAATCATGTCCCCTCTGTCCCTTCTGTCTTCCAAGGAGAACATTATGCCTTGAACTCATTTATCAAAAATAACTAGTAGACTCAACCACGAACTAGGCTTCCTAAACAGAAACAAAGACTGTCTAATCCCTGAAGCAAGAAAAACAGTACTGGATGGGTACATGGTCAGGCTGGCTACCACAACAGAGGAGAAGTATTTGGGGGTCATCATCAGTGACTTCCTCATGTAAATCAACCAGTCCAACAAAGCATACATCAAGGCATCCATGATGCTGGGGTGTATTGGAAGGGGTTTTGACAGTAGAAAAGGCAAAGTATAACTGTCCCATTATAGATCTCTGGTGAGGCCTCCTCTGGAGCACTGTGCTCAGTTCTGGAGTCCTCACCTGAGGAAGGACTTAGACAGACTAGAGTCAATGCAGGAGAAGATCACCAAGATGATTCAGGGTCTGCAAGGCATATCCAATGAGGAACGGTTGGTGGCCCCAAATATGTACTCGTTAGAGGCCAGATGCGAGAGGTGGGACACGATAGAGACATACAAGTTTCTTAGATTTGTTAATAGGATGACTAGTGAGGACCTGTTTGTTACAAACAGGAACATAGTAACAAGAGGGCAGGCTTGGAGGTTGGCAGGGGGCAAGTTCAAGTTCAAGTTCATTGCATGAAAACTTCATTGAGCAAGCTCATTCACAAGGAGGTCCTGAGACATGTACACAGACAAAGGACATTACATAATAATACAACGCTTAACAGAGCAACACTGATTACAAGTGTTCAGAATGCAAACATAGATCAGGAAGGATATTACATGATAGGATATAGCATCGGAAAACAAAGACCAGTGAAGGAACATCTGGTTCATAGTGTGCAAATAGTGCAAACAATACAAGGTAGGGTATATAAACTTAACACTGGTATTTACAATAAATACTCTTGGTATATTGAGCAACAACAGGAAAGATATAGGATAAATAAATAAGGTAGGCAGGGTTGAGGGAGAGGGGGATGGTTGGCAAAAGTAAGGGGAGTAATATATAAGTAGGAAGCCAAAAGTAGGAAAGAGTAGAGGAGAAGGTGTGGATTTTTTGTAGTTTTAGTCACAGAGTGCAAATTATAAGCTACAAGATTTCAGTTAATGCCATTAGTGCTAATGTGGACAATAAGAAAGAGGCACGTCTAATGGTGGGGAAGGGCTTATTGATAAGTGTATAAGGCACACATAAGGATGGGGAGGGGCTTAATAACAGTTGCAAATCTCTTTTATTTTTCGATGCATTTAACACTTTGTAGAGGTTAACTGAGACAATGCTAGTAAATTTTAGTACGGATTGGAGTTGGTTCCAAATAGTAGGAAGAGCATGCACGATAACTTGTTTACCAAATGAGGTACGAGTCCTGGGTACGTCCAGCAGAATGAAGTCAGATTTTCTGAGAGAGTAAGCACTGTGTGAAATGCAGATTAGAGATGAAAGGTAACTTGGTAGTTTATGCAGAAGCAACTTGAGGATCCAGAGACCAGCATGGAGTAGACGTCTGGTGGTGAGAGTTGTCCAGCCAACAGCTTCATGCAGATCACAATGGTGAGAGCGGTAAGGGGAGTTGTTAATGAACCATAACGCACGGTGATAGAGGATGTCCAGTTTGCTTAGGTTGGCGTGAGTAGTGGAAGTGTAAATTATATCACCGTAGTCAAGTAAGGGCAGGAATGTAGCCTGAACGAGCCTGTTCCGAGTCTTGAGAGGGAAGAGAGACCTATTTCAATAAAAGAATCCTAGCCTGGCTTTGAGCCTTCAGGATAAGTCCTCAATGTGGTCATTAAAAGAGAGCTTATTGTCTATCCAGATACCTAGATATTTAAATTTGGAAATGACTTCCAATGGTTCACTTCAAGAAGTAACAATAAAGTCTTTCGGCAGGGTAGGTGAGGAGCCAGAGGAGGTACCATGAGAAAAAACAATTGCTTTGGTTTTCTTAGCATTAAGGAGAAGCGTGGTCTTTACTAGATTATTTTTGAGCTGGGCAAAGTCAGCTTGAAGCACTCCCCTAACTTCAGATAATGTTGAGCCAGAGGTATACACTACAGTGTCATCCGCAAAGAAGTGCAGATTGGAGCTAGTTATGTTGGAATCAAAGTCATTAATGTACAGCGAGAACAAGATAGGGTCTAGAATGGAGCCTTGGGGGACTCCTCTGACAATCGGCAGAGAGGCAGAGAATAGACCATCAGCTTTGACTTTCTGGGTTTTCCCTGTTAGGTAACTGGTGAACCACTGGGTGGTGGAGGAAGTGGCACCTCAGTTAGAGAGGTAAGTGACTAAGAGGTTGTGATCAACAGTGTCAAATGCTTTACTAAGATCTAAGAAGACTGCTCCAGTAATCTTCTTAGCATCCACAGCAGAGACCCAGTCATTGGTTACTTTAGCCAGAGCAGTGATTGTGCTGTGATTTGCCTGGAAACCAGATTGTGCTGGGTTAAGGAGTGAGAAAGTTTCAGTATGAGTTTTTAGTTGGCTGTAGATCAGTTTTTCGAAGACTTTAGACAGGATAGACAAGATGGAAATAGGCCTATAGTTATTCAGATTGCATGGGTCCCCCGATTTGAATAGGGGGAGGATATAGGCGGATTTCCAACAGGACAGAACTGTAGAAGAAGTAATGGAGAGATTGAGGATATGAAGAATGGGGGCAGTGATTTAGGCATGTCCTAGTCTTAGGAAGAAAGGTTCTAGACCGTCATCACCTGCACTTTTTCTGATATCCAGGTTAAATAGTGAATCTTCTACTTCTTTGTAGTTGAGCGTATGCAGTTGAAAAGGGCAAGATGTGGTTCTGGATGACGGGTAGGAGCTTGGTTGGCTCCTCGCTTAGCTAGCATAAGCCGCTTAGCTAGGCCTGCCATGACAAAGTGGGAGTTGAGTTCTTCGAGGATTTGGGAATTATTTTCCACCACCCTACCATTGGAGACTATCTTAGTTGGAATGGAGCTGGCAGCAGGCTGCCCTTCAATAGATTTAAGTGTCCTCCATATTTTGTGAGAGTTCCCTTTTGCTTGTTCAAGGGTTGAGATGTAGAAGTTTGCTTTGGCAGAGCGAATGCTTTTACAGAGGCATTCCTAGCTGCTCTGAAAGCCTGCCAATCTGCAGGATTCTTGGAATGCCTTGCTTGCACCCAGATCTTGTCCCGGGTTGTAAGAGCTGTCTTAAGATCTGGAGTAAACCAGGGGTGAGAGTTGTTGCACACCCTGACTTTGATAAGGAAGGGCATGCTTATTTGCCAGACTGGCAAGGTTGAAGTTAAGGACGGAGACTGCCTCGTTGACATTTTTGGTAAGGTAAAGATCTTGCCATCTGACCTTCCCTAAGTCAGAATGGAAATTTGCAGCATTGACCTTATGAAAGGACCATTTTGTTATATATTTGGGCTGTTGACGGGAATTAATTTGAGATCTTATGCAAACAACAACCCCGTGGTCACTCATGTCGTTATGGAACACTGCTGAATGTGAAATTTTATGTCGATGTGTGGTTAATATAACATCTAGAAGGGAGCTATTGACAATGTTTAAGATATTGTTCCTTGTGGGTTAGTTAACTAGTTGTACTAGGCTGAGCTAGTCACAGACAGATTTAAGGCAGTGAGAGTTTAAGTTCAGGAGGTATGTGAGAAAGTTTTACTTCACTGAAAGGGCAGTGGAGATCTTGAACAGACTACTGGTGGACGTGGTGGATGCAGATACCCTAAACACATTTAAACATAGCTGGGACAGGACAAGAGGATGCATAGTCCCTGGGGAAAGTACCAGGGGGTAAGGGGTGGGGGAGCTTGTGAAGTGGGTGACAACCCACCAGAACAATAGTAAGGGAAGACCTGATGGCCCGTCAGCCTTTTTCTACTAACAGTTTCTATGTTTCTATGTACTGTAATAGCTAGAGTAGCCAGTTTCTCCTTCCAGCTCTTGAATATGGGATCCATGCTCCATATAATATGGTGGATTCAGTTCTCAACAAATTTACAGAAACATTCAATAAGCCAATTTGTTCTCCTTGCGCCAGAAAGAACTTGTCATTAACAACTTGAAAACAAATCAACCTAGTCACCTATTTGGTCATTTCCTAGTACGTCAGCAACTGTATGAAGTTAGAGCCAGCACTGTGAAAAAATACCAAGAAACTGCAACATAGAAACATAGACTCTGATGGCAGATAAGGGCCACCTGGCCCACCCAGTTTGTCCATTTTTTTTCCTTTTTTTTATACTCAAGTTTATTCCAAAGATTTTCAATTTCAACAAATATTTAACACAGTGTGTTAAATAAAAATATCATACAGACATCATGAAGAAGGTACACAATACACATAACTTAACCAACAGACTGCATAACAAAATAATATCTATCATAACAGGCCAGAGGGTGACGCATAACTTAGTAAATAAATCCACATTATACCCCGAGCAGGACTCTTACATTTCTGAGGTTAAGACTGCAGCTACAGCCCAGAAGATCTAAATGTAAGTCATCTACTGCATTAAAGAAAGACACTAAAGCAGCAGTCTGATCTAAGTATACTTGAGGACAGGTGTGGAATCAGAAGTTAACAAGGTAGCCGGCCCACTGGCGCAGCAGTTGGATTTCCACTTGCGATGCCAGCGACCCGGGTTCAGGAACAGACCCCGGTTGCTGGAGGGCCGGCCAGGGGGAGTAGGATCGAGCATCCCACGAACTGCTCTCCTTCTCCAGGGGGAAGGTGCGGGTTGCGCACAGCGCTCGATGGACCCCTGGCAGAAGCTGGGTGTTCGCGCAGCTACTGGCACCAACGTCTGAGTGGCGGGGTGGATGCTGGACATCATTGCACGTCCCTGCCCCTGAAAAAGCAAGGAAACTCCTCACAGCTGGCCACACTTGTGAAGCCTGCCCCTGGCTTCGATTAGCCTCCGGGACCTGCTCTCCCCAGACAGTTACTAGTTATGCGGCACTTGAATGCCACATCCCCACCCTCTGGAGGGTAAGCCAGGTGTGCTGGGAGAAGAGCAATAAGAGGCCCGGAGGTGGAAGCATGGAGGCGCCGTGACCAGGCTGATATATGGTGGCCGGCAGCGGGGGAAAAATAAAAAAGAAGTTAACAAGGTAGGGGAGGTTACAAGACTTGATCTTAAAGAGGGACTCTGGCCAAAAGTTCTACACTGCAGAATTAGAATAAGCACACCCCCAATAAATCCCATACCAAAAATTACGTTTCTGTGTTGCTTCATTTTAAAGTTATGAGGTATTTTGTAACCGTGATTTCACTACCTGTTCAAAAAAAACAGTTTCAGTGATAAGCTGATGATGAGTCCCTATCTTAGAAGAGACATCAGTGCCTTGGAGGGGGTTCAACATAGAATCACCAAGATAATAGACAATATGCAAAACAAAAGCTATGAGGAAAGATTAAGATATATCATGCAGGTAATTTAAAGTAAACTCTAGGGATTTCCAAGGTGCTGAGAAGCTGTCAGTTAGCCAATAGATAAGATTGGAGCAAAGAAGGAAAAGGGGTGACCTTCTGTTGATGTTCAACATTTCTAAAGACGCTGAGCTCATGGCCCAACTTGGTTTAGCCTTTAACATTAGGGAATGTAATTTGAGAAGTCACAAATATCAGCTGTCATTAACATACCCAAGGACAGATATCAGACGTTACTTCTATACTCAGAGAATGATTCCATCATGGAATGCTTTACCAAAGTTTATTCTTGAAACAAATAACATAGACACATTTAAAATAAATCTAGATAAATATTTGCTTAATCAAGCATAAATATTTACCAGCATTCTGGAGATGTACTTATATGGGCTCTGGCCTTCTGTACATCTAAAAAAAACTCCTAGTATAACTCCTAATATGATGATGTCATCTCCTGAACTCACAGTCTAGTCCTCCCTGTCAGTAAGCTTATACAGTAGGACCTGTTTCTCCAAAGTTTCAAGTGATTTATGGAAGGTTGCATAGCAAATGGGCATAGTAACCTGTAGGAGTTGTGAATCAGTCTCCTGCTATTCAAACTGCCAAAAAGCACTGTTTTCCATGAAAGTAAATCCTTTTATTTCAGTGCTCCATTTCATTTGCATAGCCCTGCCCTTTTTTTCTCAGTGCTGTAACCCCCAATCTTTACATCTTGCATGGAAAACAAAGTTTTTAAAGTGATTTAGCAAGCTTTGCCACAGCAAATGGGAGTAGTAAACTGTACTAACCTGTAGGAACTGTGATTCAATCTCCTACCATTCAAACTGCCAAAACGTGCTTTTTTTCTCCATGAAATAAATGCTTTTATTTCTGTGCTCTGCTTCATTTGAATAAATCACTCCTTTTTATGTTGTCTTGTGGAAGCGACATCTTGTGGTAGTAGGAGAAATGCAGAGGTTTGTCAGTGTTGGCAAATGCAGGGCACGCTTTAGTAGGTGTGCCCCTCATTCCCCAATTAGCCAGCATGCTAGCACTGACACAAGAATTATGTAAAGTGAACGTAGCTTGCAAGAAACGTGCCACTGCAATCAAAGACAAGTTCGTCATGCAGTGGCACAGATGACACGCCTCCTGTATGTGTCTTTCCTGATGAAACATTTCAATAAACATGGCAGCGCCCCTGCTGCCATCACACAATCCCTAAAGAAGGCTGACATCGAGGGTGCAATCCCCGTGTTGGCATGTCTGCAACCCCCCCCACATTGAGTGACACACTGAGAGCCCACCCCAGTGTGCCTCCACTCACAGAAAGCCGACCACATTGGCATGTCCCCCCCAACCCCATTGTATGGCACTGGGAACCCACCCCAGTGTGGCTAACATTTGTTCTTTTTCACCTGTAAAGAAAGAAAACCATCCCATGGCATAGTGTCTATTTTTTTTTTTGGTACCTGAAAAAGAAACGGTCCATTGTCCAGGGCACTCCCCCCAACCTGCACCCACCCTCTGTGCACCCCACTCCCCACACCCCCTCACCCCATACTTACCTCTGGAGGTCTGGCACTGCGATCTTCAGAGGAACGGGAACACGTCTGGACTCTTCAAAGCCGAACTGCAAAATGAAGAAATGCCAGTGAGCTGTATAATGGCATCAATGGGGGGGGGGCAGCTTAAGTGGATATCTCAGCCATTGTTTTGAATTTTGGCTCCAAATTTTCAAGATGGGGTTCTTGGGACCCCACCTCATGAACACATGCACTGTCATCTCGTTATTGGGTCCCGAAAGGTGATTTCACGGTCATTGCATGGAATCACCTTTCGGAATTGAGTAACGAAACAACAGTGCCACTGTTCATGAGGTGGTGTCGCAAAAAACTTATGTTGCAGATTTGGTGAAAAAATTCCAAAAAAAATGACTGCATTACGAGCGTGCATTGCGCAGTTTCCATGCACGCTCTTAACTTCGACAATTTTTAATATTTTCACTCCAGGTTTTCAAAACTGCCATTTCTTCACTCCTCCTTATGAATAGTACAGCTGTCATTTTTCACAGCCTGCCCGAAATGTGTTTTCGCACATCTGGTGCACAATGGCACGGTCGCTGTGGGAAATCAACTTTCGGGACAGATTAACAAAATCACAGTGCCACTGATCATGACCTCAAGTCCCAAAATGCCTATGTTGAAAATCTTTTTTAAAAAATCCCAAAAATAATTGCGTTACAGGCGTGCATTGTGCAGTTTCTACGCACGCTTGTGACTTCACCAATTTTTCATATTTTAACCCAGATCTTCAACATTGCCATGTTTTACACCTTCTGATGAACAGTACAGCTGTCATTTTTCACATCCTGTCCAAAATGTGTTTCCGCACCTGTGGCGCCAAATGGCGCAGTCGCTGTGCAAAATCGCCTTTCCGCTAACGAACTGATGGTGCCACTGTTCATGAGGTGGGGTCACAAAAAGTCCATGTTGAAAATTTGGAGTGAAAATACTAACAAATGCCCTGAGAATTAGCGTTTAAAACCATAATGCCCCACTCTGCAGAGACTGACAGGTGTCAGGGGTGTGACTTGGGACTGTTGGCTGTAATGCTTGCACCATTCCACTCCCACCCCCACCTGCAGCCAGTGATAGGCATTGAGGTGTGCCTCGGACTCTTCGGCCCCAAAGTTTACCCCATTCTCCTATACTGCACCCATCTCAGCATATTTCCTTATAGAATGGGGTGAGCATAAAGCCCGAAGACCTCATGGCACACCACGACACTTGTCAGTGTCTGCAGGGTAGGGTGAGGTGAAATGGCGTGAGCATTATGGCCGATGACCCAAACGTACACCCCAATGCCTGTCAGTCTCTGCAGGGTGGGGGTGGGGTTGGCATCAGTTCAATACTTCAGTGCCATTCGTATTATGCATCTCTCTAACTCCTTTATTTATTTAGTTGTTTAACCAGGTATAGCACACTAAGCTGAAAGCTTTTTTACAGGAGCGACCTGGGAGCACAAGGAGGTTAAGTGACTTGCTCAGGGTCACACAGTATGAAAGTGGAAGCTGTGGGATTCAAACCCCTTTCTGGTCTGCTGGATGTCACCAGATTTGCAGCTCAGAGCCTTAAACCACTGCGCTATACTGCCTCCTGCACCACCAATGCCAATAAGACAACATTCGGCATTGACAAATGCTTGATTTTCTCAGTGCTGCAATCCCCAAGCGTGATATCGTGCAAGGCAAACAGAGCTTATAAGCACTAGTTTGAAACAGAGGCCTCTGTTGGTGAATCTTGGTATTGCAGACATCTACACTATTGACTTAGGAGACTACATCTCTCAGTAAAGAACTCTTGTCAGCTAGGTACTATATGCACAATGCCTTGTTTGGAAAATAAACATATGATAGCTTTTATTGTTAAAGCGACTACCTAGATATGAGACTGCACCTCACAGTAAGGGAATTGGAAAACAACTTTTAATTCTACCCACAATGCCTTGTAATGTACATCTACATATTAGGTGCAGTCACCACCACCGAAATAAGGGACTGCACCTCTGAGTGAGTAACATTTAAATCACCTTTATAATTTACCCAGAATTCTTTGGTGCTGTCTGTAAAACATTGGCAGCTTCCCTGCATGAATAATTCTGGGGGTGTGGCTGCACAGAGAAAACTGAAGGGCAGGCAGAAACAAAGTGCTGATAAAACATCAACAAAACTGACTATGACAGATTTTTTTACAAAACAAATTGTAGCTTCAACATCTGAAACATGGCTGGCAATGGCATACTATGTGAAAAAGGCATTTGTGGAACTTTAAATATTGCAGAAATAGGTTCTATAAGCTTGCTGACAGGGATTACTAGACTGTGAATTCAGGAGATGACATCATCATCAGCTTTTCACTGAAACTAGCTTTTTTGAACAGGCACTGAATTTAGGATTGTAAAATGACACGTAACTTTTAAACAACGTAACTTAGAGATTTCATTTCGGGAAGAGGCTGATTGGGTCTATGCTGATCCAAATTCTGAATTTACTGATGCCAGAAATGTTGACCATAGTCCCACTTTAAAGAGTTTTTGGCTCTCGACTGATAAGATTGTGGGGAAAAGAACACAATCAGTTTCAAACCTCTTAGTCAAAGTAGTGGTATGGTTATCTAGGGTATGTTTGACAGATATAGCTCCCATCTTGTCCAGCGATTAAGAAATAATGCAGATTTTTGTTGTACATTGAATATTAGTTTTTCCATAGCTTGTATGGAGTTAATGATCTGCTTCCATTCTAGCAAGGTGGGGGGGAGGGGGGTCAACCTGGAGCCATCTCCTTGTTATAGCTTTAAATACCGCTACTAACAAAATATTCCACAGATATAAGTCCTCTTTCCCTTTAAGTGAGAGACGGGAAACATTTAACATTAAATATTCTAAGGTCAGGAGTTCTACAAGACCAAACAGTTGTTTTGCGTGTTCAATTACTACAGTCCAGAAGGAGGACAATTTTAGGCAGTGGACAAAAATATAACCATGAGATGTTTGTTCTTTCCCGCAGTTCCTCCAACATTTAGGAGAGCACCCAGGTGACCATTTAGCCAGAAAGGAGGGGACTAAAAAAAATCATACTTTAACTTTCCACGCATATTCTCTCCACAAGGGAGAAGTTGTGTGCAAAGTCCTTTTCCATATTTGTTGCCACTTCTTGCCCGATAAAGCCACACCTAAATCCCTCTCCCACTTCCCCTTCAAAAAATCTGCATGATGGAACTAGGTTAACAAAAGGGTTTGAGATACCAAAGATATTGCTTTTTTCCCCCCCTAGTAGACCAAATTGTAAGAAAAGGGAGAGATTCCTCCTGCATCTGCGGTTGGAGCATTGCTAAGCTTAAGATACTGAAGAATGTAGTCTTTCATTTAAAAATATCTGTCAGTTTCTCTCCAGCCATACCTTTGCATAGCCTGTTCAAATGTAATTATATTTTGATTCTGTAAAAGTTGTCTGGGGTCACAGAAGCCTTGGCTGATCTGTTCCTTGAACCAGGAGTTAAGTCCTGAAGGAGGGAACTGTGGATTGTTAAGCCACCATTTATATTTCCAAAAGTGTATTTTCATTAATTTAGAGTAGGTGCTCCTGCGCCATCCTTCAAGGAGCACCCAAGTTTCAGGTGGAAGGGATTTTCGTAAAGTAACCAACCTGGTGGAGGAGAATAGGGCTGCAGGTAGAGGTACAGGCACAGGTCTAGAAAGGTCCATTATTTTCCAGTGAGCCCCATAGCTATGATTCCCCCATAACAGTGCTAATTTCATTTGCACCACTGTCCAGTAACTCCAAAGACAAGGATAGGCTAGGTCACCCTGCGTTTTAGGTAAAATTAAAAGTGGTTGGCGCCGGAGGATATGAGAGCTTTTATATTGCCAAATGAAAGACAGGAGCTATGATTGCCATTTTAGCAATTTTGATGTGGAGATCACGCATGGGACAGACTGAAAAAGGTAAAGGAGTTTTGGGAGTGCGTTCATTTTTATCACCCGTACCCTTTGTTACAGAGATAAAGGGAGGAGATGCCAGCATCTCGTGTCATTTTTTAGTTGGGAAATAAGAAGTAAATAATTTAAGGAAAAAAGTTGGGAGGAGTTAGGAGCTATTTTTATACCTAGGTACTTATGGGATATTAACCTCCATTTCATTGGGTAAGTGTCATAAACATGTGCAGGCAGAACATAATGAAATACTAAGACAGAAGTCTTCTGGGCATTTAAAGTGTAGCCCGACATAGCTGAGAAAGTTTTTTTATTTTTATTAGTTATTTCATACACACATGCAGCAGATGCAGCAGGTAGACATTGTCAGTGTAATCATAAAATACAATTATTTAGACATTTTATGGGTTGACAGCCGGAGTTACTGGAGTCATTAAAAGTTATGACTATTTCCCCCCAGAACTCCAGACCCTAGATTGAATAGAAATGCTGTAAATACAGTACATTCAAGGAACAAAAGTTAGATCTACCCCTGAGTAGTGAAGTACCCAACCCTGCCATTTAAGTCTAAATTTCTGCATACGGTCTTGAAGTGTTGCCGTAAGGCTTTCCATTTAGTAGATTTCCAGCATAATGGATCTTCAATCCTGAATGGAAGGGATTTGTGGAGACATCCATTTTCTGGTGATGGCCTTCTTGGCCGCTATAAGAAATATGGACAGCAGTGTTTTGGTCCACTGGGAGAGCGGTCTGGATATACTGAGAGCAGTACAACTTCCCCTGTTAATTCTTCTGGTTCCCCTAAACAGGTAGACAGCTCCAACTGAAGACCACACAAGAAAGGCATGAGGAGGGGGCAGTGCCATAAAACATGGCCCAAATCTGCTAGACAACATCCATATTGTCTCCAACAATGACCATATGCAGCTGGGAGGAATTTAGTTAGGATCCCCAGAGCTTTAAAATATCTGGTTTGAATTTTCCTGGAAAACTCCCACCAAAGAGAGGAGGAGGTCACCCTGACAGCTGGCAGAGTTGCGGCGATCCAATCTACAATTTGAACCTCAGAAGCAAGATCCTCATTCCATTTATCTAAAATTGACTTTGTCGAGTCTCCCAATAAGTCTCTCAATGCCCTATATATGTTTCCTATAAGATGATCGCTCTGATTCCCCCTAATAGAGTCAATGAAGATTTTTAGTAAGGGAAGGGTTGGGGTAGGGAGTTTAGTGGTTAATGTCCGATGGCAGAGTATATAATTCCTCACTTGGAGGTATATAAAAAAGTCTGTGCCTTGAAGTCCGTGTTGGATTTTGAGCTTATCAAAGGGTAGAACCCCCCTCTCATCCAGAAACTGGAACAAGTGCGATAAACCTGATTTATGCCATTGGGAGGCCAGATCCATATGTGAAGGTTGAAAAAGGTCATCTTTGGAAATTATTTTACAATAATCGTATATTGGTTTTATTTCTGGTTTATTTCTTAATCTGTACCATATTTGGAGAGTGCTGGATATGATCTGTGTGAAATGCTTCAGAGCAGGTGTATTATCAATGGAGGAAAAGAGAAGAGCAGATATATTATACATGTCATTTAAAGTAAATTCCAGGGATTTCCAAGGTGCCAAGAAGCTGTCAGTTAGCCAATAGATAAGAATGTGAAGGAAAACTGCTTGAGCATAGAGTTTAAGATTTGGTATGTAACCCCTTACAAATGGGGGTTCCTAAAAGCCTTCACGGAGCTGCTTCGGAGCTCCTTGCCTAGCTGGTGTTTGGTGCAATGCCGCCAAAATGCGGCCGCTGTGAGTGTTTTAAAGCCTCCAGTACAGTCCCTTTAAGAGCTGCCTGCTCGCTGGCTTCAGTGGTTTGTACAGGGGGGACCGGGGTTTCCTTACTCGAATCCTGCCTGAGCTGAGGTGAAATTACTCCCATTTTGTAGTTGCTGCAAGTGTAAAAGGGAGTCTGACTGATAGATGTAGCTGTTTGGCTATAATCGTTTAGCGTATTAGTGAAATTACAGTTTGTCTAACCTGTTTCCCTTGCAGCTGGGACTTTGTGTACTTGGCCCCTCCATTTTGGACATGGCTTATTGAACTGGGCCAGTGGTGAGTGAGGGGTGACTAAAATGGAGAACTTTTGAGCCAACCAGGATCAGGAATCATTTTGGAGCTGGCTGGCCATAGGGGATACAGCCAGTAATTCTGGGAAATGAGGTTCTCGGCTAGGGCGCCCTTTTTGCACCAGTGGGGACAGACTTAATTGTCTGGTATCTGCAGCCCACTAATGGGATCAGGTAGTGCCCGAACTGAGAGTCCTTGCCCAAACTGCCAAGGGGCAGAGTCATTGTGGCTGTGAGCGAGGAAGGAGCTCTAGGCTCTTGCGCCGTTGAGTTTTCACGTGGGAAGCGCGTGTGGAAGGCCAAAGTTGGGTGGCTTGAATGCTACCAAGTGTCAGACTAAATCCACTAGGTAGCGGTCAGAGGAGACTGTGCAAAAGCACAGCTACCTAACAATCTCACCCTATAGAGGACTGGAGAATCTGCTTCAATTGCGCTCAGTCTGTCTGGACAAATGAAGCTGCGTCGTTGGGCCCGGTGTACTGCAGTGAAAGCAATCGGGAGTATACAGCAGCTGCCTGGTATGGTACCACTCTGCTCTTCATATAAATGTGTGGAGGAGTGTTTGAATCCCAGGCTCATCCCTGCAAGTGGTGTGAGAACGATCTTTCTGCTGGAGTCATGAGTAATAAGTCAGGGTAGCTCCCTGTCCGATGTTCATAGTGTGGGCAGAATTTGTCTGGCTGCTTTACTGGCTACACAAACCGAGCCAGCTGGCTCTATGTAATCCTCGTAGGAATCACGTGCTTGTTTTTGTGTCAGGGTCCCAACCAGCTGCATCGAGAGGCTAGCCTCCTATAGGCTGGGTACCCAGAGACAGTGACTTATAGGTTAGGCCTGTGCACAGTGCCCTAGGTATACATATGTATGTTAGAGTGGTAAGCTAATTAACCTGATTTCCCCCGGTCCTTGTTATCTCCCCCTAAATAAATCAGATTGGTTGTTTTGCAAAGGTATGCTGACTGAACTGTGTGCCTATGTTGAATTACTGTACAGTAGTTATTGTGTAACTGCATCTTACCTTTCAGGGGGTCCCCAGAGCAAGCTGATTGAACCAAACCTGGGGTTAAGTGTATATGGAAAGGGTACTGTAGTTTACTTGAATGGGCCACTAGTGGGCAGAAAGGGGGGTTGCAGTGACCCAGAGGGCTGTGACCCCCTCATATCAGACTGTTCCAACCCCAACCTCTGGGTGGAGGCACCCACTATCACATCCAGGCACCTCAACCTGTTAACATCAGAGCAGGCAGGGGTAGTATCCCTTGGGATAGTACCCCCTAGGGGTTACATTTTGGAGGCACCGCTGGGATTAGCGTCCCCTAGTGGCCGAGTAGACGAAGTACCTTAACATGGCCAAACTAAAGGAAAAACTGGAGGGGGATATCATGGCTAAGATTAAGTTGGACCCTGTTAAGATGATGGTGCATAAACTGATGGGTGGGGTGAAGCCAAAGAGTTGGATTGCCAGAAAATTGTGTTACTACTGGATGTACCCCGGGGACAAAGAATGCAGACCTTGTTTCTGCAGTGGAGCGTGTTAAATGTTTAGGCAAGGTAGAGGTGAGGGGGCGTATGGCTGATCTACTTGACCAGACCTTGCAGGTGCTACTGTTATGCAGTGTGGTTATAGACACTGAGAGGGTACCCCCAGTGATTTACCCAGAAGGTGCACAACAGGGGTGGAGGGTCATTCACATCCAGAATGGGTCAGTCACCCCAGGGGGGTTCCCCAAGACTAATAGCTTTAAAGAACTGCTTAAATTGCTAGCTGTGGAAAGGAGGACTACCCAGGAGTTTCTGCAGGCGTTGGACCTCTTCTAGTGAACCCGCCCCCCAAGCCTCACCAGGTACCTCTCCCGGGCCCCCCAAGAGTTCTATTCTGGCTTCACCTCCCCTAGTTGTCCCCCCATACTGCTAGATTCCTATCGTAGACTAAAACTTTTTCCTGGCACTGTGCCTGTACCCTTGGGGGAAGAGGATTTGGAGGCTTGGATGGACTATGCTACCACTCTAGACCAAGAGTGGCAGTGCTCTGAGGGGGAGAAATGAAAGAGACTGATGAAGAGCCTGAGGGGTCCAGCTTTGGAAGCTATTCAGTTCTTCTGGGCTACTAGCCCCGATGCCACTGCAGTAGAGTATCTTTCTGCCTTAGAGGTGGTGTTGGGAGTACAGAAACTGGGGAAGACTTATTATGGAAGTTCAAGTCTGCCAAACAATGGAGGAATAAGAAATTGTCCGCCTTTGTCACCAGGGTGGAAAGGGCATTGCAAAAAGCTTATCGAAAAAGGAGGATAACTGCCACAGCCTTGAACCAGGTCCGGTTGGATCATATTTTGAAATCTGCTAGGTTTTCCAGTGTGATATTGTTAAAACTTAAGTTACATGACCGACGAACTGCCCCTCCCGAATACTGTCAATTGATGAGGGAGATTCAAGAAGTAGAGATTGATGAAGAGGGGTGGAAATCCTATGTGGGAGTTGTGAATTTATGCCAGACCCCTGAATCCATTGAACCAGATGAGACCCACCCCTCGAGAGGGTCTGATGCTTCTCCTGTACCCCCAGAGGCCCTGGGGGAGTGGGGGTGCATACTGTTTCCTCTGATCCCTGGGTAGAAAGTGACTTGAGGGCCGAGATTAGAGATTTATGAGAACTGGTGAGTGACTTAAAGCAAACTGCTGCCCACCCTGTTAAGTTTGGGGAACCTGAGTTATCTAGAAATAAATGACCTAGCCAAGAGGAGCCCTCAAGAACCCATGATGCCCCCCCAGCAGGCGAGATATCCCCCTCCCAACAAAGACCCCCAAGATACTAAGTTTTGTTACCATTGTGGGGAGGATGGACACTTTCAGACTGAGTGCCAGTTACCATAGAATTTAAGGAGGGTCAACAGCAGGCTAGTCACCTGGCATCGCAAGGCCCATATCAGACCTCCGGGAGGGCCTCCTAGGAAGAGTTTTGTGACCCGGGCCAATGCCCAAGCAACCCCCAAAGCTACGCCCTCCAAATGGTCTGATGTGGTGGGGCCCTCCATGGAGACCACCATGAGAGTGAATGGAGAACCCAGCCGGGCTGTGTTGGACAGTGGTTCCCAGGTGACCATTATGTTCCAGGACTGGTATCAGAAACACTTGCCTGAGGTGCCTCTGCAACCTTTAGATGGACTACATGTTTGGGGGCTGAGTGATAAGGCCTACCCTTATTCTGGGTATATCTGGATCTGGTTGTCTTTTCCTACTTCTGTGGCTGGGGTGGCTGAACGAGTGGAAACCTTGGCCCTAGTGTGTCCCCCAACTGGATTGTATGATGGGGTGCCCTTACTAATTGGAACCAATGCTCACATGTTTGGTCACTTGGCGCAGTTGTGCTCTGAGAAACAGATGTCCAGGACAGGGTGAGCTCTTAGAATACCTGCCTTGATTCAGAAGGCCTATGAGACTCAGAGAAAGGCTGGCCAGGCGGAACCCAAAGGCCCAGTGGGTGTTGTCTGGAAGAAGGATCCGGAACCATTGCTATTAGCCCCAAATGCCTAGTATGTTTTGCAGGGGGAAGTCCGGATTAGAAAAGATGTTAAGAATAAGATATTGATGCTGTATGCACCCGGTGAAGGGAAGTTGCCAGAGGGGTTGTTGGTTAAACCCAGTATCTTACCTGCTCGAGCCCATGCCTTTGCCCGGAGAGTAATGGTTCAAATGCATAATGTACCTGATCGAGAGATTCGAGTGAGACGGGGTCGCACCCTGGCCACGGTGCACTGTGTCGATACTGCTGTTCTGCCCCATAACAAGACTCCCAGGAGAGGTGACCAAGTGACCCCTGAGCTGTTTGATTTTGGTGATTCCCCACTACCCGGAGAATGGAAGAAAAGGATCAGTGAAAGGCTCACCCAGAGGGAACAGGTGTTCTCCTTGAAGGAATGGGATGTAGGGTGTGTGCAAGGGGCTGAGCATCACATCCAGCTACAGGATGAGCGACCTTTCCATGAGCGCTCTCAGTGCCTAGCCCCTGCTGATATAGATGATGAAAGGCGACACCTGCAGGAGAGGCTTGCAGCTGGGGTGATACAAGAATCCAGGAGCCCCTACGCCTCACCTATTGTGGTAGTGAGAAAAAAGAATGGAGCTGTCTGGATGTGTGTGGATTACCGTACTCTAAACCAGTGGACCATATCAGACCAGTACACCATGCCCCACATTCAGGACGCCTTGGACTGTCTAAATGGCAGTAAATGGTTCTCTGTGTTAGATCTTCGCACTGGGTACTACCAGATTCCGATGGCTCCGGAGGATCGAGAAAAGACTGCTTTTATTGGCCCCCTAGGCTTCTACAAGTTTATGCAGATGCCCCAAGGAATCTCAGGTGCCCCTGCTACTTTTCAGCATTTAAAGGAGCGTGCTGTAGGGGACATGAATTTGCTCGAATGTCTGGTTTACCTAGATGATGTCATAGTGTTTGGCAGCTCCTTGGAAGAACATGAAAGTTGGTTGTTCAAAGTCCTGGATCGACTGGAAGACTTTGGTCTCAAATTGTCTATAGATAAGTGTCAATTCTTTCAAACCTCTGTAAAATATGTGGGGCACAATAGTATCCACTGAAGGCCTAGAGACTGACCCCAGCAAAGTAGAAGCTTTGACCGCTTGGCCCCAACCAAAAAACTTGAAGGAGCTGCAGCAGTTCCCGGGGTTTTGTGGGTATTACAGACGATTTATTAAAGACTACTCTCGGGTGATCCGCCCTCTGCTTAACCTTATGCAAGGGTATCCCCCAACCCATAAAATGTATAAGAAAACTGTACAATCTGGGAATGAAAAAAATTATTTCCGCCCAAATGATGTGTTTGGCACCCGCTGGACTGCTGATTGTGAGGAAGCTTTCCATGACATTATATATCAACTTGCTCATGCCCCAGTGCTGGCCTATGCTGATCCTACCAAACCGTATGTTCTTCATACTGATGCCAGTCTGCAAGGGTTGGGGGCCACACTGTATCAAGAACACCCAAATGGTCTAAGACCTGTATCTTTTGCCAGCAGAAGTTTGACTCCTTCAGAAAAGAACTACCCCGTGCACAAACTAGAGTTCCTGGCCCTGAAGTGGGCCATTGTTGATCAATTTCATGACTACTTGTATGGTGCTAAGATATTGGTGAAGACTGATAACAACCCCCTGACCTATGTGCAGACTTCAGCTAAGTTGGATGCCACGGGCCATAGGTGGCTCTCCGCGTTGTCAAACTACAACTATGCTGTTGAATATAGAGCAGGCCTGAACCATATAGATTCTGATGCCCTCTCCTGGAGGCCCGTGTCCCGAGTTGATTGGGTCCGGTTATCAGAACCTGACATAAGAGCCCTTTGTCAAAAATTTGACAGAGAGGAACATGTGTCTCCTGATACTGTGGGCTACATGGTGGACTGCTTGGAGCCATCTGAGAACTGCTTACCTGCTGCTTACTGTCATTTCTCTGCATTAGACACTAGTGCGCTGCCACAATTCAATAATGATAGCCTCCAACAGGCTCAATCCCGAGATCGCATGATAAACATTGTTTTGGAAGCTTTGCAAGGAGGGAGAGATGTGTCAAAATTGTGTTCCTCTGACCTGAGAACTGCACTGTTGTACAAAGAAGGGCCAAAGTTGAAACTGATTAATAGACTGTTGTACAGGGAGACTGTGGATGAAGAGGGGTGAGTAGTCAAACAACAACTGGTGTTGCCCACTGTTTTTAGAGAACTGGTGTTAAGGTCCCTACACAATCACATGGGACATCTCAGCATAGACTGAACCCTTGACTTAGTGCGGTCCTGATTTTATTGGCCCAAAATGAGTGCTGATGTGGAGCAGTATATCAGGACCTGTGGCTGATGCTTACAAAGAAAGTCCCTGACTCAGAGGGCTGCCCCTCTGGTCAACATTACTACTAGTGCCCCTAAGGAACAGGTTTGTATCGATTTCCTGAGTCTAGAACCAGATCTGAAGAACATCAACAATATACTGGTAGTTACTGATCATTTCACCCAGTATGCGCAGGCCTTTCCTACTAAAGATCAGAAAGCAACCACGATGGCCAAAGTACTTGTTGAGAATTTCTTTGTTCACTATGTTGCCCCCCAGCGAATTCATTCTGATCAGGGGAAGAGATTTTGAAAGCCGCCTGATTAAAGAAATGCTATCCTTGTGGGGGGTACGGAAGTCAAGAACCACCATGTACCATCCTCAGGGCAACCCCCAACCTGAAAGGTTCAACCACACTTTGCTTGATATGTTGGGCACACTGCACCCTAAAGATAAGCCTAGATGGAGCCAGCAGATCAGCACCTTGGTACATGCCTATAACTGCACCAAAAGTGATGCCACTGGATTTTCCCCATATAGACTAATGTTTGGAAGGGAAGCCAGATTGACAGTAGATGTTTGTTTCGGAGTTTCTCCTGAAGGGGTTCAAGCAGCTAATCATTTATAGTATGTGCAAAAGTTGAAGGCCCAACTCAGTCATGCCTACCAACTAGCCCAGACCATGGCTGCTAAGTGAAACCTGGCCAATAAGGAAAGGTATGATAAAAAAGTGAAAGCAGTGAAACTGAAAGAAGGGGATAGAGCGCTATTGAGGAATTTGGGACTGCATGGCAAACATAAGATAGCTGACAGATGGTATCACCTCCCTCATATTGTTGTGGTAAAACTGGAAGATTTGCCTGTATATAAAGTGCGGCCTGAAAACAATTTAAAAGATGTGAAAACTATACACAGAAATCACCTGCTGCCAACTGGACAAATTTTGATAGAAGCTGAACCTCCCAATGCCACCCCCGCCTATAACTAGAGCTGCTGCCAAGAAGAAATCAAGATGGGTCGACTCTCTCAGAAATCAAACTAAGAGGCCCTCTCCACCCCCCTCTGATGAAGCTGATCCACAGTCTGTGTCTGAGGACAGTGAGGATGATGTTGAGTATTACCCCTCTTATGAACTGAGCCAACTCTTTAGAGGCAATCCCCTAATTAACTCTGGGGACAAAGCTGGACTTCCTGGACTGTCTGAACCCCCAGCTTTGTCTCTGGAGCCCATGCTTCCAGAGGATGAAGCGAGTAGCATTAGAGCCGAAGAGGTGGAATCTTTGAGCCTGGCTGAACTGTCTGGCCCGGCTGAGCTATGTGACTTTTCAGAAGAAGAAAGTGATGTGGGAGGGCCAGCTAGTGATATGCCAGAGCAAGAAGAATACTTTGAGTGCCCTGATAGCACCCCGGTAGTACCAGAAATCTCCCTAGCTGAACCAAGCAGTGTGGATCCTGACACAGAGGGTCCTGTTCCCAAAAGTACTATGGGCCCTGGGTCCCCTTCTCCTATGAAGGTTTCCACAACTAACCTAAGTGAGGATGAAATGGAATCTGGGCCTGCAGCAGGTTTTTCCGAGACTCCTAGATGCACCAGCCAAGAAGTACGGCCTGTAGTAAGATTAAGGTATGAATCCCTGGAACAGCCTGTGGATCTGCCTCTGAATGTGGTCCATAAAGGGGTGTACATGTCCCTGAGCTCCTTGCCCAAACTAGCCCTGGGAGATGATGCCCAACTGTTAGTGTTACCCTCTGAGTATGGTACTACTGCCCCAGTTAGCCCTCAGGTAGGGCTCCCTCTATCCAGGTGTCATGGGCAGGAGGTAATGACCTGAGTTATAAATGAAAAAAGGTTGTCTGTATGTGTAATGTTGTATAAACAATTGTAAACTGTATTACAGTACCAATGTATGTAACCAAAGGTCTTATGTTCTGTCAGTGTAAACTGTTTGCCTTAAAGTGATTTAAGGGTAACTACTTGACACGGACGCCAAGTTCTTTCCAGGCCAGGAAGGGTGTAACCCCCTTACAAATGGGGGTTCCTAAAAGCCTTCCCGGAGCTGCTTCGGCGCTCCTTGCCTAACTGGTGTTCAGCACACTGCCGCCAAAATGCGGTCTCTGTGAGTGTTTTAAAGCCTCCAGTACGGTCCCTTTAAGAGTTGCCTGCTCGCAGGCTTCAGTGGTTTGTACAGGGGGGACTGGGGTTTCCTTACTCGAATTCTTCCTGAGTTGCAGTGAAATCACTCCCATTTTGTAGTCGCTGCAAGTGTAAAAGGGAGCCTGACTGATAGATGTAGCTGTTTGGCTATAATCGTTTACAGTATTAGTGAAATTACAGTATGTCTAACCTGCTTCCCTTGCAGCTGGGACTTTGTGCACTTGGCCCCTCCATTTTCGACCTGGACTATTGAACTGGGCCAATGGTGAATGAGGGGTGACTGAAATGGAGAACTTTTGAGCCAACCAGGATCAGGACTCATTTTGGAGCCGGCTGGCCGTAGGGGATACAGCCAGTAATTCTGGGAAATGAAGTTCTGGGCTAGGGTGCCCTTTTTGCACCAATGGGGACAGACTTAAGTGCCTGGTATCTGCAGCCCACCAATGGGATCAGGTGGCACCTGAACTGAGAGTCCTTGCCCAAACTGCCAAGGGGCAGAGTCGTTGTGGCTGTGAGCGAGGAAGGAGCTCTAGGCTCTTGCGCCATAGAGTTTTCGTGCGGGAAGCGCGTGAGGAAGGCCAGAGTTGGGCGGCTTGAATGCCACCAAGTGTCAGACTAAATCCACTAGGTAGCGGTCAGAGGAGACTGTGCAAAAGCGCAGCTACCTACCAGGCTCACCCTGTAGAGGACTGGAGAATCTGCTTCAATCACGCTCGGTCTGTCAGGACAAGTGAAGCTGCGTCGTTGGGCTCAGTGTACTGCAGTGAAAGCGATCGGGAGTATACAGCAGCTGCCTGGTATGGTACCACTCTGCTCTTCATATAAATGTGGGAGGAGTGTTTGAATCCCAGGCTCATCCCTGCAAGTGGTGTGAGAGCAATCTTTCTGCTGGAGTCGTGAGTAATAAGTCAGGGTAGCTCCCTGTCCGACGTTCATAGTGTGGGCAGAATTTGTCTGGCTGCTTTACTGGCTACACGAACCAAGCCAGCTGGCTCTACTTATTCCTCGTGGGAATCACGTGCTTGTTTTTGTGTCAGGGTCCCAACCAGCTGCATCGAGAGGCTAGCCTCCTATAGCCTGGGTACCCAGAGACAGTGACTTATAGGTTAGGCCTGTGCACAGTGCCCTAGGTATACATATATATGTTAGAGTGGTAAGCTAATTAACCTGATTTCCCCCGGTCCTTGTTATCTCCCCCTAAATAAATCAGATTGGCTGTTTTGCAAAGATATACTGACTGAACTGTGTGCCTATGTTGAATTACTATACAGTAGTTATTGTGTAACTGCATCTTACCTTTCAGGGGATCCCCGGAGCAAGCTGATTGAACCAAACCTGTGGGTAAGTGTATATGGAAAGGGCACTGTGGTTTACTTGAGTGGGCCACTAGTGGGCAGAAAGGGGGGTTGCAGTAACCCAGAGGGCTGTAACCCGGTCATATCAGACTGTTCCAACCCCGACCTCTAGGTGGAGGCACCCGCCATCGTATCCAGGCCCCTCAACCTGTTAACATCAGAGCAGGCAGGGGTAGTAGCCCTTGGGATAGCACCCCCTAGGGGTTACAGGTAGATTTGCTCCCCCTTGAGCTGTGGATAGCTGGAGGATGGAAAGGCGAACCCTCGGACGTTGTTTGCCCCATATAAATTTAGAAAGTAGTTTATCCCAGGACTTAAAATAAAAGGATGAGGGGAAGCAAGGGATGTTTTGGAAGAGGTATAAGAGCTGGGGGAGGACATTCATATGAACAGTTTCATCCCATTGAAAAAATGACAATGGTAGGGATGACCATCTCTCTAGGTCTTTTTGAATTGTAATGGTAAGTGGCTCATAATTAACCAACTCCGTTACCTCCTGATTCAGTGGAATATATATTCCTAAATATTTTATCTTTGTGGATCTCCACCTCAAGGGGAGAAGGTCACGAAGACTGTTAGTTGGGGAAAAATTGAAAAGAATGGCTTCCGATTTTGCAACATTTAGTTTAAATCCTGCTAAAGCTTCGTATTTCTGAAGGATTTGCCAGACCGCAGGGATAGATGTGTCCAGTGAGAGAAGGGTTAAAAGGACATCGTCAGCAAACATGCTGACTTTATATTGTAGTTGTCCTAGTGGGATGTCTTCCACCTTGGAGGAGATTCTAAGAGCCGTCCCCAACGGTGTACAGAGCAAATAAATGAGGGGAAGGGGGCAACCCTGCCGAGTGCCCCAGAATAGGGTAAAGGGGGGGATATTCCTCCATTGACTCTCACATATAACTGAGGAGCAGCATAAAGGCTCCTCAGCCATTTCAGGAATGATTCTGGGAAGTGAAGCCTCGACAGGGTGTCCCACAAAAATTGCCAGGACACCCTTTCGAAGGCCTTCTCTGAATCCAAGCTAATGACCACCGCAGGGATCTGCCGATCCTGAATGTATTCCAAAAGTATTAGTGTCTGACGTATATTGTCTGTAGTGTTCCTATTTTTAATAAAACCAGATTGATCATGGTGAATTAGGCATGGTAGGATCCTTTCCAATCATGAAGCCCATATGGCCATAAAAAGTTTGTAATCAGTGTTGAGGATTGAGATCGGTCAACAGGAAGAGGGATTAGTGGGGTCTTTAGTTTGTTTTAGTAAGGTAGCTAGTGTGGCATATGCCCAAGAAGGGAGAGGAGGGATCCCTCAGCTACCTCTCTAAAGGTAGAGAGTAACTTGGGAGAAATCTCACTTGAAAACAGCTTGTACCATTCAGACAGAAATCCGTCAGGTCCCAGGCAGCGGTGAGAAGAGAGTGATTTAAAACAATGAGAAATTTTGTCGGGTATAATGGGGGATACCAGTAGGTCCCATTGGGATGTGGTAAGACAGGGAAGTGGGAGATTTCTCAAGAAAGACGATCTCTCCTCAGAGGTAGACGAATCATCTTTCTGATATAGGTGTTGATAGAAGGTAACAAAAGAGTGGAGAATATCTGCTTCCCTATGTGATATATTCCCAGAAATTGGGTCTTTAATCTTAAGGACAGTTGTGGAACCTTCTGCCCCCAAAAGTGCGGGGCTAGTCTATGAGCACCTTGAGGTCCTACCTCATATCTAGCCTGTTTTAAATAAAGAAGGGCCTGCTGGATTTTGATGTCCATTAATTTCTGTATTTCTGTCTTTGTTTCTCAGATCTTTTGTTGGACCTCATGGTCCCCTTCAGTGTATAGTAGCTGGTAGGTGCCTAGGTGTTCCAAAAGGGTATTATATTTAGGTTCTAGCTCCTGCCGTCTTCTTGAGGCATATTCAGTGGTCTCCCCTCTGAGTGTTGCCTTTAAGGCATCCCAAACCAGGGCCTCTGAAATCTCTGGAGAGGTGTTTTCATGGAGAAAAAGGGGAATGAGCTTTTTAATATATTCCATATATTGTTTGTCTTTTATCAGAATTGCATTAAAATGCAACAGCGTTTGTTTTTTCTTCCCGGCTAAATTCAGCCTGAGAATGAGGGGATGATGATCAGAGAGAACTATAGGGTTTATTGTGATGTCCTGTACCTGGCCTAGATGTTCACAGGTTACCAAAAAGTAATCTAATCTGGAATAGGCGTGATGCTTATTCGAAAAAATAGAAAAACCCAGGTCAGAAGGAAATAAACGGCGCCAGACATCTACTATGCCCGAGTGATACACTGTATTTTTTAAATACTTAGCTGTGTCTGATTGACACCTGTGGTGAGGGTTGGAGCTGTCTAGGTGGGCAGACATAGTGATATTTAGATCCCCTCCTAAAATAAGCTGTCCCCGGAGGAGGTCCATTACCCGTGCCGTTAAGCTTTGAGCTGCAGAGGGTTTTGACATGGGTGGTAAATATGCACTCACCAGGGTCACCTTTTGGGAGTATAATCTGCCCTGTAGGATGACAAATTGGCCTTTATTGTCCATAGGGAACTGAGTGACTTCTAGTGGTGTGGAAGCAGGGACCACTAGGGTGGGAGGAGACATAAACTTTGTATCTCCCTCCCCAGCACAATTTTTTATGTTCTTCATCTGAAAGATGTGTTTCTTGAATCATATAAAGGTCAGCCTTTTGTTTTTTAATATATTGTATAAAGCGTGAGCACTTTATGGGGTTGTGTAGGCCATTAATGTTCTGGGAAAAGATTTTTACTGGTAAGATAGCCATAGCTCATTAGGTACTTTTAGTCATTTTGTTTGTCCCACAGAAGAATAGTCCTGCCAGTCAATTGGACCACTCCCCCCAGAGGACCAGAACAATATAAAGAAGAGCCACCAGTGTGTCTCCGACCTGTTCCAGCACTAATAAAGATTCTTCATATAATGTATTTGTTGTGCATGTGTGTCTTTTTTTCCCAACCCCTCCCCTATAACTGAATCCTAACCACCCCCCCCATGATGTTGAGAGCAAAGCCAAATCTTATTCCCATGTATTAACTCACAACTTTTAAGCCCTTCAACTATATACAACATGGCCCCTTTAACTGTGGGGCCTAAAATTAAGCCTAACAACAAATCCCTATTTAGGGATAGAGGCTTAGTAAACAATAAAAACTCAGATATTTTAACTATAAACACAGTGACTCCCATCTGTGAGGTGTCTATCCATAGGCACCTACTAGAGGCCTCAAGCAGTTCTCTAGGAAGGAACGCAGTGAGGATTGAGTTCTTCTCCCCCCCAGTGGGTGTTAAGCCACACCAAGGGACCCCAAGATTACCCAAAGAGTGAGGATTCCCCAAAGGAAGCCCCCATTAATATGGTCCGGCATTAGCCTTGGATGTAGTAATCTCCTTGACCAACCCACCCCCCCACACTGATACTGATATAATACGTGGTCCCTGGTCAACTCCAGGGCATGTTATAGGGAGAAAATATTCCAAGAGGAGGAGACCAAATAATCCTTCACTGTTCGCATACAAACTGGAGCATGGTCAGTCCCACCTTCTTGTTCCTGGAAGGATAAAACATAGAAGGGATACCCCAAATCAAACATAGGATTACAGGCCAAGTCTTCCACACTATTTCAATGTCATCCCACTTTGCTACCCCAGCCAGGGGTCGCTAGAACCTGGATACAGAATAAAGTCACATGAGGTAAGCAAGTCTCTTCTCTGATAATGTCCATGGAATAACAGAGATCTCCATATAAGTTGCAGTCTGTGTTGTCTGTAAAGGGTACATCAATATATATAGTCTGCGACAATTCAGGCATTTCAATCCCTGGGCCTATTAGTGTCCAAGACATCCCTTTTAAATTCTGGGACACCAAACAACAGGGCATTATTTATCTAGCATAGCTTGGAACCACCACCAGCTCCCGGGGATAAGGTAATCTCTGAGCAAACCCCTCCAGCCACCCAGGTCCCCCAACCCCGCCCTGTGTCCTGTCAGCCTCCCCTGCCAGCAATGTCCTGGAGGGGCCTCAGCTGTAGGGAAATATGTGGGAATCATAGGTCTAAATCTAGTGAGGGGGTCCATCCGTGCCCCGTAGGCTCCCCTGCCTAAAACAGTAGTAAATACTTTTTATGGCCTCTCAGTCTGGGAGGATCCCTGCCATCAAGTGGCTCCCTTTTCACATTGTGCAGCAAATGAAACCCGGTTCATATGGGCATTTAGGACTTTTCTGTCTGGGAAAAAAAAAACATTTAGTATGGGAAACCTCAAGGTTGGACCATTTGAACCCCCAACCCCAGCCCCCGAGCTGGACAGGATTAGGCAAAAAGAAAATTGGGGAGACCCAGATAAAGAAGGAGAAAGATAAAGCCCAGAGTAATCCTACTGTAATCCCTCAGGTGGCCAAGGTGGGGTTTTGATATTGGTGTAACTTCTCCAACAAATCAGACAGCGAAGCATTGCGCAGGTGTTCATCAGGTTCCCATTGTGTTTTTGGGGTTGTTCTAAATCTCACTGGTATTGCAGGTTTATCCTTGATAGTCACGTTGGAGGTCAGGTCCATGGCCACTTCCTGTGCCATGGAATAGGTGACAGTGCCAGAGGGAAGTAGCACTACCAATCTGGATGAATAAGGCGTACAGAACTTTATTTTTTGTGCCCAAAGCAGAGGGAACAACAGGGCATAGCCCCTTCTCATTTTTTGAGTCTAAGGTGCGTAATCATTATCCAATATTAAACAATGTGGCCCTAACATCATGCGTCCCATTTGCCAAGCTTTTTTCAAGAGCTGTTCTTTGGTTTGGTAATTTTGAAATTTAAACCACAAATGATCTTGGTCTGGCATCTGCCTGGGAGGGTTTAAGACCCAGGGCACAATGTGCCCGCTCTATGTCGATGGGAAATTCTGGTTCTAAGTTTAAAATCAGTCAGAAAAGGTAGTCAGTGTAAGCCATCGGATCTGCCCCTTCCTTCCCCTCTGGTAAGCCATAAATACAGATATTCTTCTGTCGACTTCTGTTTTTGGCATCTTCCTGTCTGGCAGCCAGATAAATTTGCTCTGTAAGTATTGTCTGAACACAGTTCTCCATAGCCTCAATTTTAGTGGCATTTGTATTAATTTGGAGGTCAGCTTCTTCCACACGTGACTGTAGGGCATGTAAATCTGTTTTCAGTGCCCCAATGGATTCGCGCATTTCGTTGTGAAATTCTGATATTGCTTGCAATATACTGTCATCTATTTGGGATTCCTGGCCCCTCCTTTTGCCCGGTTTTGTCGATGGAGTAGATTTTCCAGGGCCCAATTCCTTAAGTTGCTTGGCGGCCTGTTCTGGATCCTGTGCACCGCGATCCTCGCGGTCGTCCATATCGTACAGGAGCTGGAAGTGGTTCCTCTGCTGTTTGGCCATTGAAGGCAGAAATTTGTAGATGGCCCACCTCTGCAATAATGTTAGCTAAATTGTTAATTTTTTGGGCCAGGGATTGCGTTATTTTAAAAAGATGTTATCCAGTGCTGTGGGAGGGTTCATAGTCGAGATGCTCACAGGCTCGTACTGGAACTGGAAGTCCCATAGCCAAGAAAATTTTAAGATGTTCAAAAAGAGCTGGCAAGGAAGTGACCGAGCTTGTGAGGTATACTAGCACATCATCAGCATAAAGAGATCATCTATGCTCCAAATCAGCAAAACAGATGCCACTAATTTTTTCATGTTGGTGAATACTTTTGGCTAAGGGTTCGATGTATAGTGTATAAAGTAGGGGGATAAGGGGCACCCCTGACGTGCGCCCATTTGTAAAATGAAACTGTAGAAAACATGGCCATTAGCACTAATAAAGCCTTGGGGCTTATCATAAAGTTTACAAAGAAAAGTAATGAAGGTGGGGGGGAATCTGAATTGGGCATGGACCCTATGTAGGAAAGCCCACGAGACTTATCGAAGGCCTTCTCTGTGTTGAGGCTCAGCAGAAGAGCTGGAGTTTTCTGCTTTTGAAAATGATCTATGAGATTTGCAGTACATCTAATATTATCCTGTGCCTGACTACCAGGAATGAACTCTGCCTGATCCATGTGAACAAGGCTGGGGATCATCTGCTGGAGATGGGTAACAAAAACTGAAGTTAAAATCTTTTCAATGTTCAAGATAGAAATTGGCCTATATGAAGCACAGTTGGTAGGGTCCCTGCCCGGTTTTGGAACCACAGAAATAATAGCATGGGCCCATGGAGGAGGGATACTGCCCTGGGAGCTTAAAACAAAAGAAAAAACTCTCTGCAATATAGGGTACAGTTCTGTTTTAAATGCTTTATAAAATTTGCCTGTAAGACCATCAGAGCCCAGACACTTCCCCGCTTCAAGTCTGCTTATTTGAGATAGGACCTCTGTTCCAGATATAGGAGCCATCAGAGAACTCTTATGGTTTTCTAAAGGGTTGGGAGGTGCAGTGCCCTTAGGAATCGATCTATCTCAGAGTCCGGGGGTGGGGTGGGGAAGGATGCATACAAACAGGCGCCTTTTCAGATTTCAACAGGGGGGGCAACAACTGCTGGTTAGAGGGGCTGTGGGGGGTGGGGCCATGGGCTGAGTGGAAGCGGGGCCAGGGATTGAATGGGGGAGAGGCCCGTTACTGAATGGGGCAGGGTCAGGTGTACATAGGCCATAGGCGCCACAAACTAAGCTGGACTGGAACAGATCTGAATCGGGTAGGAAAAAGTTACACATCTGTTGTGTTGTCAGTTGCAGCCTTAATGAAAACCAAAAAAATGAGAATGCATTACTAAGACACTGGCATTGTCAGTCATCAAATTTTTTTGAAATGATTAAGTGTCGGGGACAGCTGCATAAATGGCCTCATGTCTCCCTTTCCTGCTTTCTGGCCCGAGGGGGGTTACAGAGACTGCTGCTGAGCTGCCAGAATTTCATTCAGTGCTAAGAGACAGCTCCTCTTCTTCAGAGGAGGTCCTAGAGATTGTCACAAAGGCAGTGGAATCATTTTCTTCTCCCGCTCTTCAGTGGGGGAACCAGAGATGGTGAGTGACCAAGCTGGTGGTGGAATTATTCATTTCCCCATCTTCTGAGGGTGACTCAGAGTGGTCCACCAAGCTGGCAGAATTGGTTTTTAATGTTCCCCTCTCCTGAGGAGAACTGGGAGATACCCATCTCAGACTCTAGCAAGCAATAATGCCCCCCAAAAAGCTGGCAGTCACAACACATGTTCTATTTCCTGTTTCACTCTTAACAGGGAGGGACTGAGTGTGACTGGAGCGGCCATGCCTGCTGCCCATGCCCAGCCCAGCCAGCTTTTACATTTTCTGTACCCCCTTCCCTTCTCTTGAGGTGAAGGTGAGCTCTGTGCACTATGGACATGATCATCAAACTCTGTCGGGCAATAACTCAAGGGACAGTGCCTTGTTTACATGGGCAACCCAGGAGAAAGAAGACAACAGGCATACACTTATGCAGACAGTACATTTAAGGTTAATTACAGAAAGAGAACAACACAGATTTTATTTACAGTACATGGCACGCACCCTTCTGGCACAAGCCATGCAGAACAAGTTAAATTAATCATGTGAATATGTTTGCACTAACCCTACCTTCATACACACAATAAATACAAGTAAAGTACAGAAATCCGATTCAAGTCTTCAAGCTGTCACCATTTATTTATGTCTGTTTTAAATTAAGAGGACTTCACTCCAGGATGGCCTCAGAGCCAACAGTGTCGGACTGCCTGGGTTTTTTTTTTTTGCTTGGTCCTGCTGCTGTGCTGATAGAGCACTTACTTACCACTTTATGTTTGGGCAGTGGGGAGGGGACCAATCATTTCATCATGGCTATCAAAATGGCCTCCTTTGAGTACATATTCAGGACCTTCAGATTTTACTTGCATAATCTGCACTGCTGGCCCTGAATCATTTTTGTGACTCTATGCTACCCTGACTCCTGTCTATCGATGTCCTTTCTCGGGTAGGGACTCCAAAACTGGGCACAGTACTTCAGGTGAGGCCTCACCAGCAATCTCTATAGGTGCAGTATCAACTCCCACCCTCCTACTATTAAAATCCCTCCCTATATACCCCAGCATCCTAGGTGCCTTGCTATAGACCTTGCTGCACCGACGGGTTTGCTTCACTGAGTCAGTGAATCATCTTGCAGTTATTGATGTTGAATCTCAACGACCTGACCTTTCACCACATCAAGCCTTCCTAGATCCATCTAAAGATCCCTCACCACTTCTTTACTATCCACCCTGCTGCAGGGCTCTGTGTCATCAGCAGACACACATCTTACCCTGGGTGTCTTCCCCTGTGTCACTAATGAACATATTAAATAGGACCAGTCCCAAGATTTATTTGGAAAATATTTCACCAGGAAAGACAATAAGAACCGTGAGCAGTTCATTTCCAGAAGCGTTCAGGGGCAGGGCAGTTACAATGTTGGGGAGCACTAAACAAGTAGCATTACAGGAGGAGTGCAAAAACACATGAACAATGCACTGCTGTGCACGTTAAAACATACAGAGTGGTAGCAGTAGGAGAGACACCCAGATCTAAATGGTCAGGAACAATCCTAGGTTGAACAAACTGAGAGCAGCAAGCAAGTGGCAATACAGGAGTAAGTACAATAAGAGGCAATGAGTACAGTGTGATAATAATAACAAATTGGCACTGAGCAGAGTGGGCTAGAACAACCAGACATGGCAAGAATCCAAGTAAGAAAAGCCAGTTTTGCAACAATCTGAGCCCGGAGGCCCCAGTGGAGGCAGACCCAGTATAGGTGCTAAGGGAGTAGGCTAGGCATGAGGTATGAAGTGCTTAGGTGCCCTGGGGGGCAGGAATGAGCCAGTAGGGAGGAGGGAGGGTAGTGAAGAGAGGGTAAAGGGAAGAGAGAGGGAGGAGGAAGGATATGGAGGGGCAACTTAGTGATGAGTTCCCCTTCAGGATGCGAGAAGCCCTGCAAGTGAAACAGATCACTGTAGCAGGGGAGAGGGGATAAAGGGAGGAGGTGAGTAGGAAGGGGTTGGGGAAAACAGGAGGGAAGGGAGGGTTAAGTGTGGGTGGTGAGTGAGTGGGTGGGAGCGAAGAAGTAGGTGGTGAGGGGATGGAGTTGGAGATGTGACTAACTAGACTAAACCAGTCTAGTTTCCAGCAGGATACAAAGAACACCATAAGGGGAAGAGATTAAGGCTAGGAGAGATGAGTAGAGGATAAGAATTAGTGAGGGGGGAAGGGAAGGGGGTATGAAGTAACAGGTAGGGAAGAGGAAAACAGTATGGTAGGAAGATGGATCCTTGCGGCCCTGAGACCCATTTCTTTTATCTGCTTGAAGGGTCTCTTGGCAAAATTATCAAAGTTATCGTCAACCCTTACCCACACTCTGAAGTTCCCAACACCAAACATATTGGGCACTCCTGAGGCAAGCAGCGGCAACCTCTCAGCAAACTGCTGCAGAAAGCCATACTAGTAGTATACATTCAGGGAGAATACAGCACGACTGTTCTGCAGCTGAGAC
Organism: Neoceratodus forsteri; assembly: GCA_016271365.2. NCBI lineage: Eukaryota > Metazoa > Chordata > Ceratodontiformes > Ceratodontidae > Neoceratodus > Neoceratodus forsteri. The sequence goes on from CM057450.1 coordinate 1,555,191,390, forward strand.
CAGACTACTCCAGAGAGTGGAACCCTTCAATAGACCCCACCTGATCCCATTAAGGCACTGTGAATCCCAGTTCAGACCCAAAGAATAAGATCATCCCCCTCTTTAACACCCCAGTCACACAGGTAGCTCCTCAGAAAATATGGTCAAAACCATACCAGCTGCCTACAAACTGACCTAGCAGCACCAGCTGACTCATTGAGCCAGGTTTCTGTTCTGTGGTAGGTACACACCAGACCTGTACCAGCATCAGAGACCACATCCCTTATTATAGATATCTTATTAAGCACTGACCTGGCAGTCCTTTGAACATTCACACTTGTTTGCAGAGACCCTGTCCTCATGCTGGGGAATGGAGTCTCTTTCAGACATATTGGGTACCACATAGCATCAACAGAAGACTGGGTCTTGGTTTCGTAGAACAGCTCCCACTCTGCCCATCTGTCATGAGCCTAATCAAAATCAGCCCTGGAAAACTTTTTCTTATTAAATTTTAGGAGAAAAACAAAATCAGCTCAGCCAGCCCCAAGCAAGATCCCATACACCCCAAAATCCCATCATCAGCAAGCAAATTGAATTTGCATACCTGCAGTCACAGTACTGTGCTGCTTTTATTGAAGTCCTCCTGGTCATGACGCTGCTAGTGCCTGGTCCTCCTCCTCCACTCAACTCACTCAGGATGGGATTCTGATTTCCTCTGGTAGTAACTGAGCTCTCTGAGATCTGAGTGTTTACTGCTGTCTGCAGCAGTGCCTAGGGCCCCATTCACCCACCCGATCGACGATGACCAAGAAACCCTACCCAACTTGTGTGGTGTGCCCAGCCTGCCCCTGCATGCTGCATTACTGCTGGGTACAGCCTCCCCACCCATCACAGACAGCTCTCTGAGCTAGCTGAGCTCTTCCCCCCCCCCCGACCTTGGCTCGAGTGTCGAGACAGTCAGTGACTCGCGATGCGATGATGAGGACCAGGGACCGAGGACTCAGTTTCAGTCAGAGGCAGTGCTCTCATACAGTCACTCACTCTAGAGACACCCAACCTTTTCCTGCCTCTGGCCCTGCTCACACTTACATGGCTCTATTCTCCCGCTTACAAGTGACGCCGAGTCAACGTTGCGACTCGTTCCGCCCCCCCAGCCTTCCTAGCCAATCGTTATAGCCGAGTCCTGCCTCCGTGCATGTGCACAAAGGGGCAGCTAGTGCTATGCACACTGGGACTTGGAGATTTTTTTGTAAGGAGCTGTGAGCCATCAGAGGACTGGACGCTGCAAATCCATGATTGTTGCAGGCAGCTGCCTGCATGGGAGGGGCAATGACTAGTGCGGGGCTGCGGGCATGCACATTTATTTTTAAAAAAAAAAAGACACTGGCTAAAAAAAACATAAACCTGGCTGCAATGCGGGGGGGGGCAACTGTCCCCCCACCCCCCCCAAATGGCACCCCTGCATACAAATTAGCATAGTAATTTTTAAAGGCCAAGGAGATTCTGCGACCGATAGATATAATTGAGGGGCTCGGGATACTTTAACAGTTGAAATGGTGGCCCTGGCCCGCTGCACTCGCAGTCATCCAGCTAGGAGGTGCAGCGCTTTAGGACCTCCATCATAATAGTTCTGCTGCAGAAACAATAGTTTTTGCTCCACATAGTAATCTAAGAGATTGTTTAACTGCTTCTTCAAGGCAGTGAGTTCCTTCATCTTTTGTTTATCAATTTTCTGTTTTTGTTGGTCCTCTAACAAACAGATTTGTGAAATAAGGGTCTCTTTCTTTGCCTCTCGCTTTTTTTTTTTTCCTAGCAGAAATCTCAATAAATTTACCATGGAGGAGGGCCTTGAGGGTATACCATAATATAGAGGAATTAACCTCTTGGGTATCATTATCAGCTGAGGCCTGTTTACAAAAGTCCTTAACTTGCTTCAGCACCTCCGGGTCCCACAATAATGAATTATTTAGTCTCCAGAAAGTATTTTTCTGGAAAGTCCCTACTTGCACTTGAAGGAATACTGGGGTGTGGTCCGAGATGGTGATATCTCCCATTTACGCTGTACATAGATACATAGATACATAGATACATAGACAGTGTCGGCAGATAAGGGCCTATGGCCCACCCAGTCTGCCCATTTGAGCTTGTAAGTTCAGTTTGTTTTCCTAGAAGTCTGTTGCCCCTTACCCCTGACCTCTAGAATTCCTTTACGTCTATCCCATGCATTCTTAAATCCCGTGATTGTTTCAGCCCCACTACTTCCTCTGGCAGGGTGTTCCACTTGTCCACCACCCGTTCTGTGAAGAAATTCTTTCTCATGTTTCCTCTGAATCGTCCTCCCTCCAACTTCATCCCATGCCCTCTAGTCCTGGAACACATCTTTTTGCTTAAAAATAGTGTTTTCTTGCACCCTGTTCCTCACTGTAAGATACTTGTATATCTCTATCATATCCCTCTCTCCTCTCCTCCAGGAGTACATGTTCAGTTCCTTCAACCTGTCTTCATAGGACTTGTGATGCAATCCATGTACCATCTTTGTTGCCCTCCTCTGAACCTTCTCTACCCTGTCTATGTCCTTACGTAGGTATGGTCTCCAGAACTGTACACTGTACTCCAGGTGGGGCCTCACTAGTGTCTTGTATAGCGGAATTATGACCTCCCTTTTCCTGCTGGTGATGCCCCTGCCTATACATCCCAGCATCCTATTTGCTTTACCTGCTGCCTTGTCACACTGTTTCCCTACCTTGAGGTCATCAGAGATGACAACCCCAAGATCCTTTCCTGCTTGGTGCATGCTATATCCTCACCCCCAACTGATATATTGTGCAGGGTTTTTGTGCCCCATATGCATTATCTTGCACTTCTTTGCATTGAATTTCAACTGCCAAACCCTTGACCATTCTTCAAGTTTCTGCAGGTCGCTTCTCATTCTGTCTACACCCTTTGGTGTGTCTACTCTGTTATAGAGCTTTGTGTCATCAGCGAACAGTGAAATTCTGCCTTCTAGATCCTGCGCAATGTCACTGATGAAAATGTTGAATAGGACCGGTCCCAGCACTGATCCCTGTGGTACCCCAATGGTCACTCTTCCCTCTGTGGGGTGACAGCCATTTACCACCACCCTCTGTGTCCTGCCACCCAGCCAGTTACCTACCCACCACACTACTGTCCTGCCCACACCCATATTCCCCAGTTTGTGTAATAGTCTTCTATGTGGCACAGTGTCAAAGGCCTTGCTGAAGTCCAGATAGGCCATGTCCACTGCCCTCCCTGATCTACCTCCTAGTCACCCAGTCAAAAAATTCCAAGAGGTTGGTCTGACATGACCTCCCCTGATGAAACCATGCTGCCTTGGGTCCTGTAGTCCATTGACAACCAGATGTTCACCAATCTCTCCTTCAGTAGTGCTTCCATGATCTTCCCCACTACCGAGGTGAGGCTGACTGGTCTGTAGTTCCCTGCTTCCTCTTTGTTCCCACTTTTGTATAAGGGGACTACATCTGCTGTCCTCCAGTCTTTGGGTACCTCCCCTGTTTCCAGTGATCGGCTAAACAGGATAGCCAGAGGTTCAGCCACCCGCTGTGACCACTTTCTTAGTTGATTCCCATGTGTAATCCAGTCTGGAATAGATAGAATGTACTGCTGAATAAAAACTATAATTTCTGGTGGGTCCATTTAAGTAGCACCAGGTATCGACGTAACTGATTTCCTTTAAAATTTAGACACCTGATATGCCACTCTGTGGTCTCGTTTTGAAATTTGTGAGGTAGAGTCTAAGTTGGGTTCAAATGTTAAATTAAAATCCTCTGCACATATAATAATAATAATTAAACTTTATTTATTAAGTGCCTTTCAGGTACCAAGGCGCTGTACAAAAGTAACAATAAAATCCCAAGAAGTAAAGTTAAAATAAACATTAAAATCATAATATCACTCATATCAGTTCATAAATGCTTGTCTCCACAGGTAGGTCTTAAGTTCCCGCTTGAAGCTCCCCATGGTCATACATTCCCGAAGCTGATGGGGCAGAGAATTCCAGAGGGTTGGGGCCATAAACATAAAAGCACAGGCCCCAGAAGATTTTAAAGTAACCCTCAGAACCTCCAGCAAACCCTTGCCAGCCGAACGGAGCTGTCGCACAGGGTTGTAAGGAATCAGAAGCTCTTTCAAGTATTTGAGACCAAGTCCATGTAGGGCTTTGTAGGTCAATAAACTTACTTTAAGGGTGATCTGCCACTGAATCGGCAGCCAGTGCAGATCACGCAACACAAGGGTAATATGTGACATTCTTGACACCCCTGTCAACAATCAAGCTGCAGCATTCTGCACTAGCTGCAAGCGGCAGATATCAACCCCAGGAAGCCCTAAGTAAAGGGAATTGCAGTAGTCAAGGTGAGAGGTCATGAAGGCGTGGACCAACACAGGTAAATCGCTGGATGGAACAAGGTGTTTCACCCTAGCAGTGTTCCTAAGATGGTAAACGGTTGACTTGACAATTGCCGACACCTGATAGCAAAGGGTAAGCCCATCATCAAGTACCACTTCCAGGTTACGCACCCGTTCTGAGGTAAGGATCTGATCGCCCCCCAGAAATAAACCAGAGGGCTGATCAGTCCTCAACCCCTGTATCCTGCAACCCGGGTCCACTACCATAACCTCAGTCTTTCCTGCATTCAACTTTAACCTTTCAACTTTTTTTATGGGTAGCAGAAGAAACAATCTGCGTGAAGCCCAGCAATGTCATCAGCTGGAGGAAGTGTTGACCAAAAGGTGAGAGTTCGTCGTCGACCCAGGCATTGAAGTCTCCCAGAACCATCAGTCTGGGTGACTCCAATGCCATGTCAGCGGCGAAGTCTGCCACTTCCTGCAGGAATCGCTTTTCGTCCCTGGGTGGATGATAGACGAGAGCTATCCTGCAGCCCACAGCAGCTACCACAGTACACTCGAAAGATTCGGCTTCCTCAACTGGTACACCTGTGAGGCCCCCTTGCGATCCAATCTCAGGCGGTATATCACCGAGTACCCAACTGGAATTGCTGCTTCTAAAAATAGGGCCATCATTTTCATCCAGCCAGGTCTCAGTGATGCAAGCCAGATCAGCTGTTCCAACAAAGTCGGCCCCTCCTCCCACTGGGCCAAGGCTAAAAAGAAAATGATATAGGGTATATGGGGAACTAGGTAGGAAAGAAACGGAAACAATTGTAACCAGATTTCCATCAAGCCTTCCCTTGACCATAGCAGAACAGCCATCTTTAGCCACCCTTTTTATCCAGTAACTCAAAGGGAAGCCTTGAGGGAATAACAACTGCCACACCCCTACACCTACCTTCCTTGTATGCAGCAGTGACAGTATGAGTGAAGCCAAACTTTTTGTGCTCTTGTGCAGAAAGATGAGTTTCCTGCAACAAGGAGATATCTGCTCCAGCTTTCTTTAAAGATATGAGGATCTTACTTCATTTAATGGGATTTGTGAGGCTATTAACATTATAGGAGCAGATATTATAGCCCGTAACTACCATTTATAAAAGTGTCATCTGCTATTCGGATGTCACTTAACTGTCCAGTATTATGCATTAAGTAGAGTCTTAATAACCTCAAGAACGTCAACATACTAGAGCAATAAAAAACCCTATGGCATTGAACAGTAAATAAAACTTAGCCAACATGGCTATATAACAACTAAGAACCATGTACTTCCAAGGTAGGAGGTCAAAAAGCAAGTTCGACCTCTAAATCTACCCTAAACCAGAAACAGGGTAGAAAGGAGAAGGAACATTTCCCCCCTTAATGGGGAGAGCCCTCCTCCAGAGACAGGTGGAGCTACGGCTCTATTATTTGGGTGTTGATTAGCACAGAGTTGTCACACAGCTGAAAGCTTATGAGCGGCCAAGACCCAGTCACAAAAAGAGAAAAAACATTAAACTCTTAGGTCTCCCACAGGCTTCTTATATGAGCAAAACCAATGTATTTGCCTCAATACGTCCCAGTAAAAGCCTTGAAAATTTAACTAGAATCCCTTCTGAATGTTGAGTTCAATATCTACTCCCCTCCCATCTCCAAAAAAACAAAAACAAAAAACAGGCAGCAGCAACCATTAAACGTATGAAATAGTATGGTCACTCATAGATACATATTTACCGAGGAGGAGATTTTACCCAAACTAGTAGCAAACTAGGCTAATCCACAGAAAAAAAAGTGTTAACAGTGTGTGCAGAACTCTGGGGAACACAGTCTGGAATCCCTTATGTAGGATTATACCATGCTGGTCTTATCTGCTGCTGTAGAAACACTTAAGTGACACAGCAATGGTGCGTAAACCAATGTTCCTAAGTTCGGATCAGATGCAGGGTCAAGTAACTTTAAAGGATCTCTGATGTGGAATGAACCACAAGGGAGAAGTATGTTCCATAGTGTCCAATGAAAACACCTTATTACTAGCAGAAAAACAAATTAATAGAAGGAACTTCCCTCAGTTCTGTTAAAGAAAGCATTTTACCATCAAAAGGCAGAGTTCTTACAGTTTTGTAGAGCCCGGAGTTTCTCTGTATTCGTTCAGCAATCTGATGTTGCAGTTGATGAAGCTGGTTTGTTCTTATTAGGCAGCTGCGCACCGCTAAGCAGTTCCAGGGCTGCCTTCATGAGCTGAAGAGAGGAAGTAGCCTTTGACTTCTGTGCCACATAAATCCAGTCCATGTGAGAGGTGCATCTCTCCAAAATGTGGTCCACTTCCATGGAGGGTAACATGAGCCCTTTAATCTGGAGTGCTTCTAAAGCCTTTTTTGTTAAGGTGTACAGTTGGGGTCCATCATCCCACAAAATATTAAGTTTAGCAGGAAACCACATTTGAAAGCATATTCCCTTTTTCCTTAAAAGATGAAAAATTGGGTTACATTGCTGGCGGGCCTGCTGGACCTCCGGAGTGAAGTCGTGGTCGATGTTCAAATTCTAAAACCAAGGCATCTGTACAATAAATACATAAAACAGAATAAATTATTCTAACAAACATATAATTCAACAGACAACAAGCTTGGCATTAAGGTACGTTAAGTCTTTTTTCGACCAGGACCTCCTAAGTAGATCTTCTTTCACCTTGAAGCTACTAAGTTTAAATACAGTGGACCGTGGTCAGGCTGACAGGCCTGCCAGTTTAGGTATAAGCGAACGATGGACATGTTCCACAGAGAGCTCATATCCCAGGGGCAAATCGAGAACATCATGAAGATTTTCAATAAATGGTGCCATTGGTGTGGTCTCTGCCCCCCTCCGGGAGGCCATAAAGTCATAAATTGTCCCGTCATGAGCGGCCCTCCAAATCTATGCACTTTGCCTGTAGAGTAGGAGAGTGTTGAAGCAAAGCTTCCACAGCCTGGCCAAGCTGGACTGCCTTATCCTCTGATGCCAAAATCCGTTCCTTGGCCTGATCAAGACAGCGCTCCATTTTAGTTAACTGCTGGGATAAATTCTTAAAGTTCCTCTTATTTTCTTGACAGGAGTTTCAAATTTCAGTAAGTAAGGTTTCATATCTGGGATAATAATAACTCAGTCTGTCCCTCCATGTCAGAATCAATGCCTTATGCACTACTTGAGGAGCAGCTGCGACTGCTGCCCCAAGATCGGGCACTTAATCCAGCTTCATCCTGCTTCTTAGATGGATTTTTAGCTTTAGCTTTGCTGCCACGATCCTTCTGTCTACTTGTCTCTGCCATTTTTGATACTTTGGGAGTGGAAAGTCAGCTTTTAAGGGGTTATATCTACCCAGGGAGACTGGAGCTAAGGATTCAGGCTCTCAACGGCTCCGTGATGTCACCGGAAGTCCAGTGTGCCCATTTTTTCTACCTGCATTCATGCCACAGACCCTACCCAATCTACAGCTCTTTCTCTTCCCCCCTCTTACTTCTATGATTCCCTTGTGCCTATCCCAGGCATTTTTGAACCCCTCCACTGTCTTTGCCCTGAACACCTCCACTGGAAGGCTGTTCCAGGAATCCACCACTCTTTCAGTGAAGAAGTACTTCCTCACAGCTCTCCTCAACTTACCCCTTTCCAGCTTCATTGCTTCATAGCATGTCCCCTTGTTCTAGGGCATCTTTTGTTCTGAAAAATATTCCCCTCCTACATAGAAACATAGAAATTGTTGGCAGATGAGGACCTCCAGACCCACCAAGTCTGCCCAAGCATTCTATCTCCATGTTTCCCAAGGTCCCTAGATGATCTGGGTAATCCCCCCCGGCCCCTCTCCAGAATTCCCTTGTACCTATTCCAACCAACCTTGGATCCCATCACTGTTTAGGCCCCCACCACTTCCTCAGGGAGTGCATTCCACCCAAAAACTACCCTTTCTGTGAAGTAGTGTTTCCTAATGTTTCCCTTGAATCTTCCCCTTCTAGCTTCCTGTCATGACCCCTTGCCTCTTATTCTGAAATATACTGCTATCTGGGACCTTGTTTATACCATTTTTGGTACTTAAAGATCTCAAGCATGTTCCTCTTTCCCTCCTTTGCTCCAGGGTATACATGCTGAGGTCTTTCAGCCTCTCCTCATATGTCAAATGGCTGAGTCCTTGCACCATTTTTGTTGCCCTTCTCTGGACTCTCTCCATTCTATCCACGTCCCTCCCTTCAGAACTGGACACTGTATTCAAGATGTGGCCTCCCACTGTTTGTACAAGGGTATCACCACCTCCCTCCTTCTGCTCGTAATACCCCTGCCTATGCACCCCAGCATTCTACTGGCCCTCGCTACTGCCCTCTCACATTGCTTAGCCACCTTGAAATCTTTAGATATGATTATACAAAGGTCCCTCTCCTGCTCTATCATTTCCAGTATCTGACACCCATCCTGTACTCTGCTTTTAGAGTTCTACTCCCTAAGTGCATAACTTTGCACTTTTTGGCATTAAAGCTCAACTGTCACACTTTTGACCACTTTTCTGGTTTGTGCAGATCCCTTCTCATTTTTTCCACCCTATAGACAGTGTCTGCTCTGTTACAGAGCTTTGTATCATCTGCAAATAGACAGACCTTCCCCTCAAGCCCTTCTGTAATGTCCCCTATGAAAATATTGAACAGGATCGGACCCAGAACCAACCCTGTGGCACCCGCTAGTCACCCTTCCCTTCCCTTCCCTGATGGAACTCCATTAATGATCACCCTTTGCCTTCTTCCCTCCTGTACCTTATTTACCCCTGTGAGGTATTTAAAGGTCTCTATCATATCTCCCTCTCCCTCTTTGCTTCCAGGGTGTACATACAGAGCTCCTTTAGGCCCTCTTTGTAGGGCTTATGATGCAGACCCTGCACCATTTTAGTTGCCCTCCTCTGGACTGCCTCCACTCTATCTATGTCATTCCTGAGATGTGTTCCCCAGAACTGGACAAAATACTCAAGGTGGGGATCTCTCCAGCAATCTACAGAGGGGCAACACCACCTCCCTCTTTCTGATGGTGATACCTCCTCCAATGCAACCCAATATCCCACTAGCCCTCCTGACTGCCTTGTAGCACTGCTTGGCCACCTTTAGGTCATCCATAATGATGACCCCCAGGTCTTTCTTGTTTGGCCGTTATCAATACCACTCCACCCATTTTGTACTCTGCACCTGGGGTTCCATCCCCAAATGCATTATTTTGCACTTTTTTTGCATTAAAACCCAGCTGCCATATCCATGACCATTCCTCCAGTTTCCTTGGATCTCTGCTCAGTCTTTCCACCCCCCAAGTGTCCACACTGTTGCAAATCTTGGTTTCATGGACAAGGATGCAGACCTTCCCTTCCAGCTCTTCTGCTATGTCACTTATAAAGATATTAAAGAGGACTGGTCCCAGCACTGATCCCTGAGGCACCCCCACTGGTCACCCACCCTTCCTTGGAGTGAAATCCACGAACCACTACACTTTGTCTCATATACCCTAACCAATTTTTTACCCAGTTTACCACCTTGATTCCCACCCCTAAGGTACCCAGCTTGCTCACTAGTCTCCTATGTGGAACAATAACAAAAGCCTTACTGAAATCTAGGTAGGCAGGATGGACAATAGGAGAACAATCATTTAAGCATTATTGTCCAAGGCTGTTGAACAATCTTCATGTTTGACTTAAACTTATTAAAATAATTTAGCTACCTCAAATCAAAAGTTTGCTCTATGCACACCTGCTAGGACAAGAATACTGCATATGTCCTTCATATGTTGGTAATAAGATGAATTTCTGCATTTTTCTTCTATTTTGTAAAGTGTATGTGCTGTTCTCAGGCATGGCTGAAAATGGGCTGCCTCAGTCCACCTACCAGGTAAAACAAATAAATAAAAAAATATGGGACTCTGGATGCTCTCCTCACGGGGTGGGGGAGAGGGCCATGGATGCACCATGCCCTTTGGTGGCTCCTGGTGGCCAGGTACAGCATCATGCATTGCAGCGTAGGTGACCACACGTCACATGCGCGATTCACCTGGAGCGCTGAAGGAGTGCGGCCGAAGTGGGTGGGGGTACAGAAAAGGTAGAATGGCTGCCTAGCAGCCATCACCACAGTAACCCGGGTAAGCCCCATGCTGTGCCCTCACCACTCCGGCAAGGACTGAAGATGGTGCCTTTGGGCACTTGAAGTCTCCCCTCCATGAAGTGCCCAATGGGCAGGGGGCCCACCTGATGAAGGGATACATCAGGTTGGTCAGACCGGCAGAATGAGGGTAGCAAACAGTTGATGGGAGGATCATGGTGGCGGGGACTGGCCACCTGAAGGAGAAGCAAGCTAGGCTGGCACAGAGGAGGAGGTAAACAGATGTAACCCCCTTGTTACGCGGGGTTACTAGAATCCCAGTAAGACCTAATGGTAGGCAGGGAAGGCAGCTTGTGAAACTCCAGTTAAATGGGTTTCGCACTGTCTCACTCTGTTCTCAGTCTCAGCTGAGACTGAGGGATGACATCACCAATAGAACTATCGCAGCTGCATGAGCCACATTGGAATCTGCAGCAAGGGAGTTGGTTAGAACGTTGGGAGGTTTGAATAGATTCAGTCAGTTCAGTGTGGAGTTGGTGTTGGGAGCTTGCTGTGAAAGCAGCTCAGCAGCTCAGTGTAGGCTCTAGAAGCCTCAGCCCTGACAGAGGGCTACTTTTAAGTAAAAAGGGTGTGTGTCTCCACCAAAAGAGAGACACAGAAGATAACTGAAGTGGTGGAGACCGCTGTTTTTGGGTCTCAGTGCCCCCTCCCTTTGGGGGGGGCAGGAAAGGGTTCCCTGCAGATTCCTGGGGCAACCCCCTAGTTCTGCTACTAATGGAGAAGCTGCCTGTTTGTTCCAGAGTTTATTTGGGAGAACAAGAAGATTTGTGAGTCGCCTGTGGGGCACCTGCAACGTGACGATGAGTGTCTGCTCTTGCTAAAAGGGCCTATGTTTTTCACCCTGGGATTTGTGTGACAATGTGGGGTATTGAACTACTAAAATATTGGGAAGCCTAGAGTAATGGGCTAAGCAAAGTAAAAGTAGGTTCAAGTGCAGAGCTTGTTGGGATGAAAATGATATGTAGAGGAGATGTGACAGACGTCTACCCAGAATCTACATTTGAAAGTTTTCAGTAAAGGAATTGTTCAGTTTCCAGAGAAATGGCTGGGTATGGGCTGTGGGAGCTGGAGGTGGGTGGCCCCCATCTTTAGTGACCAGGTCCACCTCTACGGATTTCTTCTGTGGGTTTCTACTTTACATCAGGCACTTGGCCAGTGATGAGGGAAGTACCCAGACATGGGATTGTAAGGAAAATTCTCTCTAGGAGTCAAAGGCTCTAGTGTGGTTTGTGGAGTCACAACAGGATAATTGGTTCATTCCTCAAATGGACCATGGATCAAGTGGCCAGCAGGGGAGCCGGGCCAGTGGGGAAAACCCAAGTAGTGTACAAGTCGGGCTGTGTACCCAAAGCTGCATGCAAGTCTGGGCTGTGTGCCTGGTGGGTTTAGAGCCTGAGGGCTGGAAATAGTGATAAAGTGTTCTGTAGTCTCTAATCTGCATTACCAGGAAATGTAGCCCCGTGGGAGTCCGTCTATGCTTTGTTTGTTCAGCTTGGATGTGAATAAAAGCCACACTGAAGAATCCCATTCCTGGTTCTGGACATTACAGTTATTGCTTCCTGTGTTCGGATTTACTTGGGTGCCCCTGTGCAGAGTAGCCAAACCTAGGTCCCCCTGTGCGGGTAACCTCATCCTCCCCGAACCCAATCCCCACCAGGTACTGCTGTCAGCTTCAACAGCATGTCACCTGTCGTTTTGCTAAAAAGGCAGGGGTGAGGGGTTACAAAAATGGAGGCACCACTTTGGATTTGTGTTCTGGGAGGAAGGTGCTCGGACAAGGGGCCTAGCGTTTTGGCTATCTGGCAGTGGGTAGCCTAAAAGCTGAAGCAAGTAACTAGTGTGTTGCTGTGTGCTGTGGATCTTGTGCCGCTGTTTAAAATGCCAACTGTTTACCAAGGAGCAGTAAAGCCAAAGAGTGTGCCCTTGTCCTGCATCAAATTGTTTACAGCGTTTTTACCTGCTTGTAAAATGAACTGTGGTAAGAAAAGTGTGGAAGACTAGGGATAGCAACAGGAAAATTGTGCCCTGGACGTTGGAAATGCTTTCTGAATGAATGAGAGACTTGCAGGTGTAATGGCTATGTTAAATGGCTGAAATGGGCTCCCGCGGTAGAGTCAGTTGAAAAAGAAAAAAAAAGTTGCATTCTGCAGTTTAAATTTGCCTGCTCGACGATCGCCGTGAGGAGAAGAGCCCTTGCGAGGAAGAAGAGGCTCATTTGCATGGCGTCGTGTGATTGATCAGGCTGCAATCAGTTCCACCCCTCAGCCAGCTCTACAGTGACTGCCCCAGCATTCGCGAGGGAGTGTGAGTGGAGTGCATGTACTGGCTTGTGGAGGAGCGTCACGGAATGTTAAAATCACTGTAAACCTTGTAAAAATAGACTATCTTGTTTAAAATCGGGCTCAATCCGCTAATCGATCATCGGAATTGCAAGTGTGGTGGTCGAGAAGACGATCGGCAGGACTGCCCACCCGTTTCTGTTCTGAGGCCTCCAAGAACTGGCTGCAGGCTGTTTTTCCCCATCGCAGCAAACTGCTACTGATAACAGTAAGTAACAACATAAAAATTGCTCAAACAGTGATTTTCTGCCCTATGCCATATAAATGTGTGTGCAGCAGTGTAGTCACTTTGCAAGTAATGACTGTGTCAAGTCCTGCCAGCAAGTGCAAGTCTGTTAAGCCATTGACTGTGTGCATAGTAATGAATTCAGCCTCAGTTTAAAGTTTGAAGCCAGAGAGAGGACTGTGGGTTGTAGCCAATGTGCAGCACTAGTTATACAGGCAATCCTGTGCCGAAAACCTGAAGTTTTAAGAGACTGGTAATCAAGTAAATGTTTCCAGCATGTAAAAAGTCAGTGGAAAATCCAGTAAATGTGTTAAAGCAAGAACAGAGCAAGTTATGCAGTCTGAGCAAAAGTTATCAGTAGTTTGTGTAAATCGGGTGCGCAGTGGCTTGACCCAGATTCTGAATGTTGATGTACAGGAGTGCTGGCGCCGCCATTACAGGGTGGGGTAGTAAAGTAAACACAGTAGCAGAGGAGCCATTTTACAACTAAAGATGTGTTCAGTAAAGTGGGACTGTCAGTTACAGTGAACTTTTGTTTGTTTTCTGCAGTTATGGCCTCAGGACCAGTTCGTTACCCGGATCATGCCCGGGTTGCAGTAACAGCAGCAGTAAAAAGACTGAGGGATATTGAAAGTGGTGCTATGGAGGGCAACTGCCTCCTCATGTGGCGATTCCTGGATATCCAATGCATGTATGTCAAATATGCTTGAGAGCTGGAAGGGACGTCTTCATGATTCCTCACTGTGCTGGATGCCTAGAAAATTATGGCTTGTATAAAGCGCCTCCAATCCGGTTGGCTCCCACATGGGCAAAGGTTCAGGAATCTGCAGTTGGCAGCACACAGCACCAGGCAGATCCTGTGGAGGAAGGCCCCTTGGGGGAGTGTGACACAAAGCTAGAGGGTGCAGAGTTAGAGACAGAACCAGAAGTTGAAGTTTCAGATGCTGGATCCCAGAAGGAAAGTTCGGATAAAGCATCAACAGACCCCTGGGAGGTGGGGCCTAGCCCAAGTCTCTTAGGCGAAGATGAGATGCGGGAGGCTTTTGAGTGGGAGTTGTCGACCTCCGCACCTAGTGATGAGTGGATAGTCTCAGGAGTGAGAACGACTGCTCACTCCTGGGCTCAGATCCTCAGTGAAGAGGAAGATGAGGGGGAACCTATGTGGCCTTGTGAAAAAGGAATGGGTACACAGCCTCAAGATCTTGCCTCGGAGGAATGCATGGAAGAAAGTGGTGGTGCCACTGCCCTGGCTTTGCAAGAGGAAGAAGTCAGGGATCCATTTCTAATTTCTTTAAGGATGCGAAGCTGGCAGAACCAGGACTGGCCACCCCCAAGCCAGGCCAGTGGTCTTAGATTGACTAAAGCTAGTAAAGAGGAGAGACTGGTTCGTAGAAAGGCAAATGAGATCTATGGTATGACCTTTCCTACCTTTCCTCGAAAAGTCTGGGAGGGGATTGAGAACAGCAGGAAATCCTGGATCTGGGATGAAGCCATGAAAAGTGTGCATCCTGGGGCCAACAAGTATGTAAAGAACAGACTGTTTCATGAGAAGTATACCCAGTGGAAGAGAGGCAGGACACTGTTTCTAGACAGAGTGAGAATAGTGGACGGAGAGGGATGTGAAATCTCCCACTGTGTGAATTATGTGCGCCCAGACGGGGTAATAATTCAAGCTCCTGACCCCTGGTACTATTGGCCTCAGTGCAAGGACCTCCCAGCAAATGTGCCCATGCCTACAAAATGGAAAGCCGAGCAGTGGTAGTCAATACTGCCACACCAGACTGTGAAGTGCCTTTATTGATTCGCCAATATGGACATCCAGGACTCAGGTGACCCAAATTCATCAGTCTACAGTGTACTGGCCTTTCCCGACTCCATCGACTGGCCCACCAGATGACTTCAGATCCAGAGAGGACACCAGCCCAGCTGTATCCTGTTTATCGCCTGGTAATCGGATGACGTCAGACCAGCTGTTTTCTTTTTGTTCCTGTTTTAAGGTTCCATCTCCAGAGATGACATCAGCCTAGCAGTTCCCAGATGTGCCCTCCTGTGGTTCCCGGAAGATGTCCGCCCAGCTGTATCGGAAAAAATGCTGCCAGGGAGAGTCTTCATCAGAGGTGCAGGTCGGTCCAAAATTTTCCATTCTACAAGGGGCTGGTAAGTCCAAACTTTTCTATCTTTATGACATTGCAGTACATACCCTACACTAGCAGACTCCAAAATGTGTGAACTGTCCTCAAAGACTCTCCCCTTCAGGACTTTGGCCTGTTAGAACTGTGCTTCACCCGGCTCCTCCCCAGGAGAGACTCTTTAATGGACTAGCCTTCGGGCATTGTGGACACTAGTTGGGACTTTTAGGGCACTCCATCCCCCCAAATGTGTATTGTAAATAATGTCATTGTTTTCTAATGTAAATACTGTTTTTTCTACCTTTTCTAAAAAAACCTTTTGGGATTCTTCAGTGTTTTGATGATAGGGGTTTAGGTAGACTGTGTATGCAGATTAGGAGTGTGTGTTGTCTTTCTTTTTCTTACAGGTGTTCCTGGGAAGACAGAAGAGAAGACAAGAAGAGGAGGAGGGGCTCATCGGAGTTCCTCACTAGTACTTTAGTGTGTAGAAATTTAAAGTACTGTGGTGTTACTGTTGTTGTTACTGTATTAACCCTTTCCTTCCACAGGTGTGGTTGTGGGGTAGGGAGGAGACAGTAAAATGGTATAAAATGTGATATTTCAATGGTGTGTGGTTGCAGGTTGCCCAAGGTCGGGGAGGTCCCCGGGTTGTTTTTGTTTTGGGGGTATTAGGTTAGAAGCAGATAGGTTTTCCCTAGAGGGTTAGGGGGGATAGACAGGCTGTGGTCCTGAATGGCCATTGGGACCACAGTGCTGATCTATCAGGGCTATGCTCTGGATAGTTCTACCAGAGCCACTGGGTGTCCATAGTAAGTGGATAGTGTACAGGCTGATATGTCAGCTAAAGGCCTCTATGCCCTTAGTGTTGCCTGCCTGTGCTTGTACATGGTAGGAGGGGGACTGATCACCCCCCTCCGCAGGTAGCACATAGGGTGGGATAGCCTAAGGCCAGGTAAATAATGACTGCGGACAGTCATTTTCCTGGTCATGGGTGAGTGTAACCCCCTTGTTACCAGGGGTTACTAGAATCCCAGTAAGACCTAGTAGTAGGCAGGGAAGGCAGCTTGTGAAACTCCAGTTAAATGGGTTTCACACTGTCTCACTCTGTTCTCAGTCTCAGCTGAGACTGAGGGATGACATCACCAATAGAACTATCGCAGCTGCATGAGCCACATTGGAATCTGCAGCAAGGAAGTTGGTTAGAACGTTGGGAGGTTTGAATAGATTCAGTCAGTTCAGTGTGGAGTTGGAGTTGGGAGCTTGCTGTGAAAGCAGCTCAGCAGCTCAGTGTAGGCTCTAGAAGCCTCAGCCCTGACAGAGGGCTACTTTTAAGTAAAAAGGGTGTGTGTCTCCACCAAAAGAGAGACACAGAAGATAATTGAAGTGGTGGAGACCGCTGTTTTCGGGTCTCAGTGCCCTCTCCCTTCAGGGAGAGCAGGAAAATGTTCCCTGCAGATTCCTGGAGCAACCCCCTAGTTCTGCTACTAATGGAGAAGCTGCCCGTTTGTTCCAGAGTTTATTTGGGAGAACAAGAAGATTTGTGAGTCACCTGTGGGGCATCTGCAACGTGAGGGTGAGTGTCTTCTGTTGCTAAAAGGGCCTATGTTTTTCACCCTGGGACTTGTGTGACAAAGTGGGGATTGAACTACTAAAATATTGGGAAGCCTAGAGTAATGGGCTAAGCAAAGTAAAAGTAGGTTCAAGTCCAGAGCTTGTTGGGATGAAAATGATATGTAGAGGAGATGTGACAGATGTCTACCCAGAATCTACATTTGAAAGTTTTCAGTAAAGAAATTGTTCAGTTTCCAGAGAAATGGCTGGGTATGGGCTGTGGGAGCTGGAGGTGGGTGGCCCCCCATCTTTAGTGACCAGGTCCACCTCTACGGATTTCTTCTGTGGATTTCTACTTTACCTCAGGCACTTGGCCAATGATGAAGGAAGTACCTAGACTTGGGATTGTAAGGAAAATTCTCTCTAGGAGTCGAAGGCTCTAGTGTGGTTTGAGGAGCCACAACAGGATAATTGGTTCATTCCTCAAATGGACCATGGATCAAGTGGCCGGCAGGGGAGCCGGGCCAGTGGGGAAAACCCAAGTAATGTACAAGTCAGGCTGTGTACCCAAAGCTGCATGCAAGTCCTGGCTGTGTGCTTGGTGGGTTTAGAGCCTGAGGGCTGGAAATAGTGATAAAGTGTTCTGTAGTCTCTAATCTGCATTACCAGGAAATAGTAGCCCCGTGGGGGTCCATCTATGCTTTGTTTGTTCAGCTTGGATGTGAATAAAAGCCACACTGAAGAATCCCATTCCTGGTTCTGGACATTACAGTTATTGCTTCCTATGTTTGGATTTACTTGGGTGCCCCTGTGCAGAGTAGCCAAACCTAGGTCCCCCTGTGCCAAGTAACCTCATCCTCCCCGAACCCAGTCCCCACCAGGTACTGTTGTCAGCTTCAACAGCATGCCACCTGTCATTTTGCTAAAAAGGCAGGGGTGAGGGGTTACACAGATAATACAAAACAAAAACAATATAGGTACAAAATTTGAGAGGGAATATTTAAGGTATGTGTTCTGCTTCATTTTTTTCTTGTGCCTATTTATTATTAACCTTGCATCATGACAAAAATTATCAAAATGTACTTTTTCTACATTTATTATTAAAATACTGTTTTATGATGCACTGTGTATGTTTCTCAGTGCTATAAAGATTGTATTGTCTAGATAACAAGGTACGGTAGCAGTAGTGGTACCATGAGCAAACCTCAAGCTGACTTTAGTGCAGTATGTTGAACTCATTCTGTGACAAGTCACAGAAATATAGACGTTGTCGACAGATAAGGACCACTTGGTCCACCCAGTCTACCCATTTCCCTACCTATTGAATAAGCTGCAGATCCTAGTTAACCAACAGCCTACTTCTTCCTACCCCTCACCAGAATCGCCTTATGTCTGTCCCATGTGTTCTTGAATTCCCCCACTGTTTTTGACCCCACGACCTCCTCAGCTTCCTCCTTCCCACATACAATACTATGTACAAATGCATACAAAAGAAATGCAGCTTCATGTTGCTGGCTGCTAAAGTAACTTCCTTTTTAGATGGCATTTGGTTTTCCGCTTGTGGCAGTTGTAGCTTGCCTTCCCAAAATTAGGTCATTCCCTAGCATTAAAGGAGTTAACTGATCACATGTAAGGCTTTGTGGTGACCTTTTAATCTCTTTGAATTTTTCTTTTCTTAAAGCAGCAGTGCAAGTTAAGGTGAAAATGTTGCCATATAGGGCCAACTCTTCACAACTTTGCACCACGCACAAAGTGATTTCACCGGCATTGCATGGGTATTGTGCCACTATGATATTATATTAGAAAACTTGTCTCAACCTCAAAATACCAAAGCAATATTCAATTTTAACATTATTTTATTTTCCTTGATGTCATAAAAATTCCTTTCAAAAGCTCCATCAGAATTCCATTCTCAAAAAGTTCCATCAAATTATAATTCCAATAATTCTCAAAAGCTCCATCAAAATAGCATTCCAGTAACGTTTCCGAATATAAATTCCTTCATCAGACTGCAGAGCTTATTCTGAAAATAAGAATACATACAATAATAAATGCCCAATTTCTCACTGTAATTCAAAAACTCAATTGCTGAAATTACAAAAAATATACTAGAATGCAGGTGGAACTAACCTGCATACTTCCCTAAAATTAGCTAATGAATTGAGGAAGCTGTGAAAACGTTTCTAATCTGAGGTATCAG
Source organism: Neoceratodus forsteri (assembly GCA_016271365.2). Classification (NCBI taxonomy): domain Eukaryota; kingdom Metazoa; phylum Chordata; order Ceratodontiformes; family Ceratodontidae; genus Neoceratodus; species Neoceratodus forsteri. Next base: position 1,555,210,367 of record CM057450.1, read on the forward strand.
TGTTTTATTTTTAATAAAAGAAAGAAAACGTTTTTCTATTAGCCCAATTTATAATATATACCAACTTTTTCATGTATATTAAATTATGTACCTTTAGTTGGTCTCAGATTCTTCAATTGTAAAAAAAATCTTTAATTCAGTAGTTCCCAGATATCAGTATATCCTAAAAGGAAGCGTATTTTTTAGAAAAAGAGAACTACTTCATTTATTTTAAAATAAATTCTGCAATGGAGTGTTATTATTATGTCCCCCACATACTTCATAATCATTAATATAAGCTTTCTTTATGCTTATGTTAAGGCCTTTTACCTCATTTATTATGTTTCTCATGTACCCCTTACTTTCTGCACTTATCACCATTAATTCCTATTAGCACATCATGCCCCATACCCCTCACCAGGTCCCTCCTTTCCCTATCGCATACTCCTATTTTCCCCTCACCAATCTCACTCACTCGTACCTACCCCCTCCTTGGCCCGCATACCAGCCCTCTTCACCCCTGCCACCTGACTGTACATCCCTTCCCCTTAACCTGTCCGTGCCACCTCACCCCTTCCTTTCTCCCTACCTCCTTCATCATTGCCACATCCCTCACTGCCCTGTTCTTTTCCCCTTTGCTCTCCCCCCATATCCACTCTCCTGTCCACAACCTGACAAGGCCTCCAGGCTGCATACTACCTTTGTACATATCCCCTGACCACATGCCCTGCTTTACCTCATCCCTTTCTTCCTTTCCCTTCCCCCTCCTCCTTTCTACTACACGACAAGGCCCTTGGCTGATTCACTGACTTGTATTCTTGCTCATCTCTCCTCACCTCGTATGTATTTGACCTGGTATACATTATACAATGTAAGCAATAGTTTCTGTCCTAGTTCTCTTAGTTTCCTCTCAATTGGTTGTATATTCTTTGCTGTGTGTATTCTCATTTGACGTGGAACCTATGTAAAAGAGCCCATAGGTGTAAATCCAAGATCTAATAAATAAATAAAAAATATTTGCAAAGCATTATTCATCCCTGCTTCAGAAGTGCAGGGGTGGTGGGGTAGAGATGATTGTGTCTTCTAACCTTACAGTACTGTGACACAAAGTATAAAATGCCAAAGACAAAAGGTCAATGCCACAAAAACAGATAGAATTTGCCAACTGTCTATAACTGCAATGTTTATACACACACACACACACACACACACACACACACACACACACACACCAGTGCTGGTAGTGTAAAACAACCATGAAAAGTACAGTTACGTAAGAACTTACCATAACAGTAGATCTTCGAGAGAGGCTCTTGCAGTAGGTAATTACATATAGGACTGATGCCGGCTGGTGTCAGGACACAATGGAAAAATTTCTAGCTAGCAGTCTCTGGCAGGAGACTGCCCCCACGTCAGGTGACCAACGTCATGCAGTGTCAGTATAAAGGGGCGGTCCCCCATGCCCCGCCTTCCAGTTCTTTCCCACCAAGGGCCAAAAGACAAGATGAGAGAGAAGTGGATATGTCCTCTCCTGGACAAAGTATCAATCAAGAGGAAGCAGCTAGAATCATGGGACTAGTTAAGAGGAAAATACATTTAGGACAAATTGAAACTACTAATGTACCAAAAACATTGATTAATAAGTTAGAATCATTAAAAGAAAGAGAAATTAGGTTAGATTAGCATGCAGTTACTCTACTGGAATATATGATACAAAAAAGGATTCCTAGAGGCTTAAGAGTACTAGTGGAATAACAATTAGGTATTTCTCCAGATGGTTTTCAAACCAAATGGGATGGGATACGATCTAAATGTTCTTTTGATTTTATGTTGCTCCTTGTTGAAACATTAACCACAGAGCAAGGTAAAATACTGGATGAAATTAATAATTTGTAAGTGAAGATTAAAGAAATGATAGATTCAACACAACTTAAACATCTAATGGATAAAATTGAGAAATATTTGATAGACTATGTTAAACAAATACAAAATATAAAAATCAGTAAGTTTAGAAGAGATTTGAATGATTACAAAAAATGGAACAGTATATTCATGGAAAAAGTCTGATCAGCATATTAATGTATATGATTTAAATGGTACATATTTAAGTTCTGCCACCTCTGATTCTGAGGGATCTGATCCATCTACATCTAGAGAATTTTCAAATAGAAGATTCAATAATAGACATTATAGACATTTTAATAAACCATATGGGAGACAATATTACCCCAGAAGGTTTCAGTATGAAAGGAATTATTACCCAGAACATCATAGACAAGATTGGCAATCAGCAGAAAGAATGAGAGCTAGAGATGGGGGTTTTCAGAAAGGTTCGGAGGTGGCAGGTACTTCAGGTATTTACAAAAAAGTAAAAGAATTAGAAAACCAAGGAAAAGAAAAAGAAAAGATACACGAACTGAGATCAAAACACCTTCAGAATTAACTGTTTTAAGTTTATCATCATGGAACTGACAGCACTTGAGAATAGAGTGTTAAGCTATGGTCTATCATTTAGCATCACAGAAAAATTGAATCCTTTTGAATTAAAATTAGTTTTAGAAAAATTATATCGTAAATTAAGATTGAAATATTTGTTTGGAATAAAAGACAGTAAAGAGGTAGAAGATTTGGAAAAACAAGAAAGATATCTATTGAAACAAGCATTAGGTGTTAAATCACAATTTGATCTGGTTAATTTTACCCCAGCAAATATAACTAGCTATATTAACAAAGTGAATATGGAAATTGATAAATTAATGATAAATGTGAAAGCTAAAAAACCTAGATTTAATTTAACAAAGGAAGAATTCAAAGCATTAGAAGACTTAAGTAATGATGAGTACATTATAATTAAATCAGCAGACAAAGGTGGGGGAATAGTTATTTTAAATAGTGAAGATTACAGACGTGAATGTCTAAGACAATTAACAGATGAGGCAACATATGAAGTGGTTAAAAATATTCCTTTCTCTAGGATTAAGTCTGAAATTAAGGAATTAGTCACTCAAGCTAATGACAGAGGAATAATTGAACAGTGGACCATGGAGGAATTAGTAAACTCAGCACCTCGTATTCCACTTTTTTATTGTTTACCAAAAATACATAAAAGTGTAGAAAATCCACCAGGCAGGCCAATTATTTCAGGCATTGATTCTATTACAGAACCTTTATTGATTTTTGTGGATCATTATTGTAATCATTTGGTATTTAACACATGGGCTCATCTTAAAGATAGTAAACATTGCATACAAATATTGGAAGAATTCAACAATATGAGTAAAGAAGTGATTAATGATAACTTTTTATTGGTGACACTGGATGTTAGAAATCTTTATACTAGCATTCCACATGATGAAGGTCGGGAAGCCATGGATTATTTTCTATGATTAAGAAATGAAAACAAACCAGATAACGATTTTTTGTTGGCCTTGATGAGATTAGTTCTGAAAAATAATTATTTTTCGTTTGAAGATAAAAAGTATTTGCAAAAAACAGGGACAGCAATGGGGGCAACACTAGCCCCAACATATGCAAATTTGTATATGGCATATTTTGAAAAGCTATACATTTGTTCAGATACTAATCCATTTAAAATAAATATTATCATCTATAAACATTTTATAGATGATATATTTATAATTTGGGATGGAAGATTACAAGATTTAGAATCCTTTAAAGACTACTTGGAAACCTCTAACAAAAATCTGGCCTTTGACATATGATTCAGATGAAATTGCTTTTTTGGATTTAAAAATTTTAAAAAAGGAAGGGAGATTATGCACAGATTTGTTTAGAAAGGAGACAGCATGAAATACAGTACTACATAATAAAAGTTTCCATCCAAAGAATTTAAAGGAAAACATACCATATAGTCAAATGCTACGAGTGAAAAGAAATAGTAGCATTCCTGAAAACTGTGACAAAAATCTGACAGATTTAACACAAAGATTTGTTGTTAGAGGTTATGCTAAGCACACTTTAGAAATAGCAAGAAAAAGAGTAGATTCCAAAGACAGAAGTAGTCTTTTACAAAATAAGATACAAGGTTCTAGTCCCCCTTCTGAAAAAATCACAATGTCAACGAAATATTCTGAAAACTTTGGAATGATTAAAAATATTATTTTATCTAATTGGAAAATACTACAAAGAAATGATTTAGGATGTAAGATTTTTAAAAATAAACCATGGGTGGCAGCATGTAAAGCCACAACTATACGAAATAAAATTGTTAAAACACAACATTGGAAAAGTAATACAGATGGTGTTGGTTGGCTAAAAAGTGATATAAAAGGTTTCTTCCCATGTGGTAATTGTGTGCATTGTAACAGTGGTAAGAAAACTAAGATTATGAGGAGTACCTGTGAAGAAAAAGTTTTTCAAATTAGAAGTTTTATTACTTGCAACACAAATTATGTGGTTTATTGCATAATATGTCCTTGTGCATTGTATTATATAGGAGAGACCACTCGACCCCTTAAAATGCGGATTTCTGAACATAAAAGTATTATTAGAGGAGGTGACTTAAGATCACCTTTGGCAAGACTGTATTGAAAGAAAACATCAAATATCAAGCCTTCAATTTTTTGGTATCGAAAAGATACATGAATCAACAAGAGGAGGAAATCTAGAAAGACTCTTGTTAAAACGAGAAGCCTGGTGGATATTTACATTAAAAACTTATTTACCTAAATATGGCTTAAATGAAACTTTGAATTGGTCAGTATATGACTGAAAAATTGTATATTTAACTATTTTAGCTTAAGTGTTTACTGACATTAGGATATCTAACGTCTCACTTTATGTTCAGATCTGCCATATATTTTCACTTTGGTACAAATATGAACTGTTACAATCTCCTAGTTTTACTGTAGATTGTATCTTTCCTCTAAAATGTTTGGAACACTTTTTTATAACACTTTATGCTGTAGACTTTTTCTCTGGGGAGAGCTTAACATCTGTAAGCAAAACTTGTAATAATGAACAGGACATGTGCATACTAGAGATTCTTTTTTTGCACTGTAAAAATTACTGAAAATATCATTTGTAACACAGTGCAGGTTATGGATATGTCTTAATTTTATTTAGCACTGAAATGTTACAAGATTATGAGTTTTAATAAGAAATGTGTTCTCTCTTCTGTCCACTGTTTTAATGATTAATGTAGAAAATGTAAACAGACAGTGTTACAAGATTAATGTGTATACTAAGCATTTGGTGACCCGTGAGACATTTATTAGGTCCATTGTGTGTTTTCTGCTTTAACAAATGTATTTGCAAAGATCCAGGGGGACTCTCCTTTGATGGAATATGGGAGAGTTTCATTTACATGACTGAGCCGCCTAGTGTGACGTCATTCGTGACATAGCACGTTTACGTGCACACCGAATCGGCTCGGCCCCTTCTTCTTGCTTCACACTGCACCGAGAAGACAGGTGCTAGGCAGCAGTAAACTGGCGTGGTGCGCTAATGACAGCGAGGCATCTGTCCTTCTGGAAATCGGGCTGCAATATTATTTAAAACTTTATCGGAGCAATGAGCTACTTGGTCCTTCATGTATCGGAGGAAAAACATAATAAACGAGGTAAAAGGCCTTAAGATAGGCATAAAGAAAGCTTATATTAATGATTATGAAGTATCTGGGGACATAATAATAACACTCCATTGCAGAATTTATTTTAAAATGAATGAAGTAGTTCTCTTTTTCTAAAAAATATGCTTCTTTTTTGGATATACTGGTATCTGGGAACTACTGAATTAAAAAGTTTTTTACAACGGAAGAATCTGAGACTAACTAAAGGTACATAATTTAATATACATTAAAAAGTTGGTATATATTATAAATTGGGCTAATAGAAAAACGTTTTTTTTTTTTTTAGAAATAAAACGCTGATACCTCAGATTCGAGGAAACGCTTTCACAGCCACCCCCCAACCCCATTAGCCACCTTAGGAAGTATGCAGGTTAGTTCCACCTGCATTCTAGTATATTTTTTGTAATTTCAGCAATTGAGTTTTTGAATTACAGTGAGAAATTGGGCATTTATTATTGTATGTATTCTTATTTTCAGAATAAGCGCTACAGTCTGATGAAGGAATTTATATTCCGAAACATTACTGGAATGCTATTTTGATGGAGTTTTTGAGAATTATTGGAATGATATTTTGATGGAACTTTTTGAGAATGGAATTCTGATGGAGCTTTTGAAAGGAATTTTTATGACATCAAGAAAAATAAAATAATGTTAAAATTGAATATTGCTTTGGTATTTTGAGGTTGAGACAAGTTTTCTAATATAATATCAGATGTTTTTTCCACTTTCTTGTCTCCTTTTTAAAGTTCAATAATTTAAAAATTTAAAAAGGAACCTTGGGGAACTTTGTATTTATGTTTGTATTTTTATTGTGCCACTATCCCATATTCAAAGGTGCATGCAGCACATGCTAAATCCAATTGTGTGTGCATGCAAAGAATATGTATGCAGCATGCAAAGGCAGGGGCAGGACCATGATACTGGTGCAGTGCGATATTCAGCCTGTTAGCACTGCACAGCGTGGTTAGTGCAGGTCAGTTAGAACTGCACAATTACCACCTATAAAAAGGCTGAGTCAAACCTGGGTAAACCCCAGAGGAGAGCGGAGACACTGCAGACACAGTCCAAGATTGTATTCAGAGGAGCACACTTAGTGTGCATGCTGCAGGAGGCTGTACACCAGGAGGAGAGGGCAGATGTCCACCCTAGGCCCAAACATTGGCTGCATAGGTACTACGCTGCACACTGACAGTACAGTACACAAGTTACATTCGAAGTCTTCAGTGATGACCAGCTCATGAGCTTGTACAGGCCCATGCTATGGCAGCTCTGGGAGCTCCTGCATGACCAACTCTGGATTGAAAGTCAGCTCAGCAATGCATTATCCATGGAACTGAAGGTAATGGCTGCAATGTGTTTCCCAGCCACAGGAACATTCAGACCCCAGTGAGGGTTGTCACAAACCCACTCAGCAGGTCAGGCCCTCTGCTCCTACAGTGCCAGTCTCCAAGCGCAGTCTTGTGAACAGGAACAGAAACAGGGTAACTCTCCTGTCTGTTTTGTGGGTTCAAATCAACCATTGGTCTCAAGTTCTGGAGGATTCAAACTGTGAACCTCTTGCTAGCGTACCCAATGTACAGGCTCAGATAATTCTGCTCTTCGGGGGGCCAGATATCTTTCACCTATGGGCACCTAACCAGGTGTACCAAATGAACCCTTAAAAACTCTATGAAAGACCTCAGAATAAACTCTTACCTTTTCCCTGTTTGGTAAATCAGTAAGCTTATGCACAGTGTCAACTTTAACCATATATGCTTCACTTGTCAAAGAAATAATTTCAAAGGCGCACCAAGTAGTCTCTTTAAATAGAGGTTTACTTTAAAATAGATAAAAATGTGTAAAATGTAAATACGGAACAATATATCACAAAAACATACAATCACTTAAAAAGAACAAGGTTTAAAAAGTGCAAATTAATTCCTACCACCAGACAATTAGACTTGTCTATCTAAAGTAGATGTTTCTTTTTCAGAGTCCAAACATGAATATGTCTGAAGGACAGTCACAGCATAATTAAAACAACTGTCTTGAGCCTGCCTTCTCCATGATGTCACCCAGCTCCTCCTCTGTTTATTAAAAAATTATACAACCAGGATGTCTCATCATTCAGAAGGTAAATTAAATAGGTGACATCAGCAAAAACTTGTTTCCCCATGTGACTTCCCAATCAAGTCCGTAATTTTCCAAGTTCTTTCTTTCATCAATGAGCAGCATTCTGCTCTTTCACAGACATCAAAGGAACATTTATGATTTAGCACCTAAGTGACATAACCTGGTTTCTTCCTCTAACGTCATAAAAGTTTATGATTTCCTATCCTAGCAGCTGGCAGCTACAATTAAGCTAGATAAACAGGAGATCCTTAATTTAAGTCTCTTCTAGCCTGTAATTATCTGCTGGCTTTTAGGATAACAGCTTGTAGTTGAACCCTGGGGGGGTGGTCGTCCCACAACACAGAATGGCTCAAGAGAGACATTCAATAACACATTATTATATTACAAAAAGCATAAATTAATCAGAACCAGCTGTCCAAGTGTCACAATCCTCCCCACCTATACCGAATTTGGGGGCTCTATCCCCTGCATGGGATGAGCTTCTCAAATCAGTTCACACCTCATAGACAAGAGACAATCCATCCGAGTTCTGATTGGTCACTCCTGCCCTATGTAGAATTGTCATGTCATACCCTTGCAAAGCAAGACTCCATCTTAGCAATCTACCATTGTTTTTTTTTCCTATCTGCGTCAGCCAAACCAGGGGGTTGTAATCAGTCTGTACCACAAAATGCTGCCCATATAAGTATGGCTCTAACTTCTTTAGGGTCCACACTATGGCAAGACACTCCTTTTCCACAGTGGAGTATGCCTGCTCCCTGTGAAGTCACTTTTTATTCAGATACGCTACAGGGTGATCTTTCCCTTGGCTGGATGTCTGACTCAGCACTCCCCCAATACCCACGTCTGAGGCCTCAGTCTGAACTATAAAGGGTTTGCTATAGTCAGGACTTGTCAAAACAGGAGCACTGCACAGTGCCTCCTTCAGTCTGGTAAAAGCTTTCTCACAGGCTGGGTCCCAGGTAATTTTCTTTGGTATCCTTTTCTTTATCATGTCAGATAGGGGAGCAGCGGCACTGTAATTGGGTACAAATTTCCTGTAGTATCCTGCTGTCCCTAGAAAATTCCTGACCTGCTTCTGCATTTCTGATCTGGGCCATGCCTGAATTACCTCTATTTTTATTTGGTTAGGACGGAGCTGTCCTCGGCCTACCACATGCCCGAGGTATTCTACTTCTCCCAAGGCCACCTGGCACTTCTCAGCTTTGACAGTGAGCCCGGCCCTCTGTATCCTGCCCAGCACTTCCCTAAGGTGGGACAGGTGTTCCTCCCAGTTGGTACTAAAGATGGCAATGTCATCCAAGTATGCCACGGTGTACTCCTCAACACCATTTAACATCTGGTTCACCAACCTTTGGAAAGTGGCCCGGGCATTCTTCAGTCCAAAAAGGCATTACTTTAAATTCAAATAAGCCTATCAGAGTGATGAAGGATGACCTCTTCTTAGCTCTGTCCATCAACTCTATCTGCCAATACCCCTTGGCCAGGTCAATAGTCGTAAGGTAGGTCGCCCCTCCCAACTTGTCCAGGAGTTCATCCGTCTGGGGCATTGGGTGAGCGTCTGACTTTGTGACTGCATTTAGTCCACGATAGTCCACACAGAAATGAGTACAGCCATCTGGCTTGGGCACAAGGACTATGGGTGAGGCCCAGGGGCTGTAGGATCTCTGGAGTACCCCTAAATCCAGCATCACCTCCACTTCTCTGCTAATGTCCTTTTGGACAGCCTCTGACACCCGATATGCTGTCCGTCGTATGAGCGTCTGTGTCCCTGTCTCCACATGTTGCGTCACTAAGGGGGTTAGTCCAGGCTTGGTGCTAAACAATGGAGCAAAGTCTGCTAAAACCTCCCTTACTTTCTGGATCTGGTCTGGAGCCAGCTGGGGAGACAATTTTACTGCCTCCACAGAAGAGTCCCACTTACTTTCTTCCAGCAAGTCCAGAAGGGGGTCTCCTTCGTCCATCCCCTCCCCAGGACTACACACTGCAAACACCATGTCAGCCCTATTTGCATATGGATTCATCACCAGCAGGAAAAGGGAGGTCATAATTCCACTATACAAGACACTAGTGAGGCCCCACCTGGAGTACAGTGTACAGTTCTGGAGATCTTACTTACGTAAGGGCATAGACAGGGTAGAGAAGGTTCAGAGGAGGGCAACAAAGATGGTACATGGATTGCATCACAAGTCCTATGAGGACAGGTTGAAGGAATTGAATATGTACTCCCTGGACGAGAGGAGGGAGAGAGGGGATATGATAGAGACATACAAGTATCTTACAGGGAGGAACAGGGTGCAGGAATACAATATTTTTAAGTGAAAAAGATGTTCCAGGACTAGAGGGCATGGGATGAAGTTGAAGGGAGGATGATTCAGAGGAAACGTGAGGAAGAATTTCTTCACAGAACGGGTGGTGGACAAGTGGAACACCCTGCCAGAGGAAGTGGTGGGGGCTGAAACAATCACAGGATTTAAGAATGCATGGGATAGACATAAAGGAATTCTGGAGGTCAGGGTTAAGGGGCAACAGACTTCTAGGAAAACATAAAGTAAACTTACAAGCTCAAATGGGCAGACTGGGTGGGCCGTAGGCCCTTATCTGCCGACACTGTCTATGTATCTATGTATCTATGTTGACATGGTACATCCTTTCTGTCTGTCTTCTGTCAGGTAACTCTATAATATAGTTCACGTCATTTACCTTCCTAACCACTTTGTACGGTCCTGCCCACTCAGCCAGCAGCTTGTCTTTCTGGACCGGAATAAGGACCATGACTTCTTGACCCACCATGTACGAGCGAGCTCTGGCTCTGCAGTCATACCACACTTTTTGTTTCTGTTGGGCAGCTGCCAGGTTGCTCTGGGCTGTCCCCATAAGCTCCTTCAGCCTTTCCCTAAACTTAAGGATGTAATCCACTATGGGAGTTCCCTGGTTGGCGTGCTTGCCTTCCCAGTCTTCCCGGATCAAGTCTAGGGGCCCACGTACCCGGCGTCCATATAAGAGTTCGAAGGGGGGAAAATCCTGTTGACTCTTGGGGCACCTCTCTGTATGCAAACAACAAGTGGGGAAGGTATTTCTCCCAGTCCCTCCCATGCTGTTCAGCAAACACCTAGAGCATTGACTTCAGGGTACCATTGAATCTTTTCACAAGCCAATTGGCTTGTGGGTGATATGGTGTTGTGCATCTCTGCACCACCCCACACTTCTCCCATAAACATTTCATCAGGTCCAACATGATGAAACCCCCTCGATCACTGATAACCTCCTGCAGAAACCCAACATGGGAGAAAATCCCAAGTAAGGCATCTGCCACTTTGTCTGTCCTCAGTGAGGATAGGACAACTGCCTCTGGGTACCGGGTGGCATAATCCACCACAGTCAGGATGAATCTCTTCCCTGAGGAGCTGGGGGTATTTAAAGGCCCCACAATATCCATTCCCACCATCTGGAATGGCTCCTCCATTATGGGCAATGGAATCAGGGTGGCTTGGGTTTTCTTGCCCACCTTTCTTATTTTTTGGCACCGGTAACAAGACCTGCAATACTCCTTCACCTGCTGGGTGAAGATAGGGCTAATAGAAATTCTGGGCCAACCACTGCATAGTGCACACGATCCCCAGATGGCCAGACAAGGCAATATCATGTGCAATCTTGAGCAACTGCTCATGATACCCCTGGGGAATGACAAGCTGCCTGCCTAGCACCCCTTCCTCTGTCTGCACAGCCTGAGTGCACATCAGTCCATTTTCCCAATAAACCTTATGTTTACCATCACCTCCTTGTGCTCCGTCAGAGTCTGCCCAAACCCTCAGCTTCTCTAGACTAGTGTCAATTCTCTGAGCACCTGCAAACTCCTCACCCATTCCCAAGGCATGGGACAGTTCCCCTTCTGTCTCTAAACTAGGGGCCCTAGCACTAGCGTCAGGGCATTCAGGATCACTGTCATCCCTAACCCTCTGACCATGGGTCACCCTCCCTCTTCGGAGTAACCCTCTGTATCTGTGTGGTTAACTGCTACTGGGGAAATTTCTACCCCCTTTTCATTAATCTCCATATCAGGAGACACAGGCTGGGGAACCAGCCTCCCAGTGGTTTTCACAATGGCTTCTGTGGGGTCCAGGGAACTACAATTTTCCCTTGCCACTTGGCTACAGGTAACTGCACATACCATCCCCTGTTGGAGATTGTTGCCAAGGATGACGTTCACTGCTAACATTTTGGCTACAGCCACCTGTTGCACAGTTCCCTCTGTTTCACCCCAGTCTAGGAGGACACTAGCAAAGGGCAATGTTTTCTCCTCGCCAGTAAAGTCCTGTACAGTGACGTATTTATTGGGTATAAGCTAACCAGGCTCTACTAGATCCCTCTTTACCAAGGTCAGAGAGGCCCCTGTGTCCCTTAACCCTTGTGTCTGTACACCATTCACCATGACTGAGTGCATGTGCTCCCTCGTGTTCACAGGCATGCTTCCAGGGACACACAAACAACCCACTTCTTTCCTAGCCCCCTGTTGTGTATTGCTTGCCTTTTTGGGACACTGTCTGGCAATATGTCCAGTTTCTTTACACAACCAACATTCATTTCTTTTCTCAGATAAATCTTTTCTCTGAAACCTGGGGCTAACTGGTTTCGGTGGAGGCAGTGAGGGTTTTAGCTGCCCTGAAGGTGTGCTTGTCTCTTTCTGCACTGCCACACCCACCCCATTAACTCTCAGGGCAGGTCTGCTCTTGGCATAGTGGTCCGAGAGTTCAGCAGCCTCTTGCACTGTTTTGGGATCTCAGTCCTCCAGCCAGGTTTTCAGCTCTGCTGGGCATGCCCAGAAAAACTGTTCTAACCAAATCACATTTTCAATATTATCAACAGAGTTTGCTTCAATTCCTTCCCACCAATGTTTTAAAAACTGACGTTGTTTCATGGCTAGCTCCTTGTAGCTCATGTCAGGGCTTCTCCTGAGCTTACGGAATGTAGCTGTGTATGATTCAGCAGTTAATTCAAATTTCTTTAACAGTGCAGCTTTAAGTTTGCTGTAATCATCACTGTCCTCATTGTCCATTTGACCCAATGCATCCCGAGCTTTCCCGGTAAGTAGCGAGGATAGCTGGAAGCTCCAGGACTCTCTAGGAATTTTAGCCTGAATACAAACTTTTTCAAAAGAATTTAAAAAGGTATCCATATCCTCCCCCTCTTTAAATTCGGCGATCAATTTGGAATTCAATTTGTAACCCAGTCCTGTAGTCCCAGATAAACCCAAGCCACTTACCTGATCTGGTGCTGGTGGTTGGAGTCGTAGCTTCTCCAGTTCATGTTGCCTCTGGCACTCATGCTCCTCATGGTCAGCCTCCCGCTGTTCCCGCTCTGCCTCTCTGCATTCTCGCTGCACCTCTCGGTGTTCTTGCTCCCTCTTCTCCTCTGCAGCTCGCTGTTCTCGCTTCTCTTCTCTCTGGAACTCCATCTCCATTCTGCACCACTCAATCTGCAGCCTGAGGACTTCTGGATCCAGGATACTGGTGATCTTCCCCTGCTGCTGTGGCCCTTCACTGACAGTGGTCTTGCTGCCCTCCTCTTTGGATCTGGACATGGCACTGGCCGCTAGCCCTTCCACATTCAAGGTTCGGTTCCTTACAGTCACTGTGTGTGACTCGATGCTCTGGGTATCTGCTACCATCAGGGCATCCACGAGGTTCTGCTTGGTGGCTTTCACCTTGAACAGGACTCCTCTGTCCCTGCACAATAGCTTTAAGTAGTCTACAGTGTGCCCGCTGTAGTTGGAAGCCATCTTCTTCCCTAACTGCGGCTACTCTGACTTGCACTTTAGAAAAAAATATAAAACAGGTAGGAACTCGACTGTAAGCCAAGTGATATAGTTCTGTCTCCTTTTAAAAATAAATCACTGCCTTTTTCCTTTTTTGCAAGTGAGCTGACAGTATTCAGCCGACACACTGAACAATAAAAGCTTGTAATACCAAACTTATGCACACCGCTGCCAACCAATTTGTCACAAACCCACTCAGCAGGTCAGGCCCTCTGCTCCCACAGTGCCATCCTCCAAGTGCAGTCTTGTGAACAGGAACAGAAACAGTGTAACCCTCCTGTCTGTTTTGTGGGTTCGAATCAACCATTGGTCTCAGGTTCTGGAGGGATTCAAACTGTGAACCTCTTGCTAGCGTACCCAATGTACAGGCTCAGATAATTCTGCTCTTCGGGGGGCCAGATATCTTTCACCTATGGGCACCTAACCAGGTGTACCAAATGAACCCTTAAAAACTCTATGAAAGACCTCAGAATAAACTCTTACCTTTTCTCTGTTTGGTAAACCAGTAAGCTTATGCACAGTGTCAACTTTAACCATATATGCTTCACTTGTCAAAGAAAGAATTTCAAAGGCGCACCAAGTAGTCTCTTAAAATAGAGGTTTACTTTAAAATAGATAAAAATGTGTAAAATGTAAATACAGAACAATGTATCACAAAAACATACAATCACTTAAAAAGAACAAGGTTTAAAAAGTGCAAATTAATTCCTACCACCAGACAATTAGACTTGTCTATCTAAAGTAGATGTTTCTTCCTCAGAGTCCAAACATGAATGTGTCTAAAGGACAGTCACAGCATAATTAAAACAACTGTCTTGAGCCTGCCTTCTCCATGATGTCACCCAGCTCCTCTGTTTATTGAAAAAAATATACAACCAGAATGTCTCATCATTCAGAAGGTAAATTAAATAGGTGACATCAGCAAAAACTTGTTTCCCCATGTGACTTCCCAATCAAGTCTGTAATTTTCCAGGTTGTTTCTTTCATCCATGAGCAGCATCATGCTCTTTCACAGACTTCAAAGGAACATTTATGATTTAGCACCTAAGTGACATAACCAGGTTTCTTCCTCTAACGTCATAAAAGTTTATGATTTCCTATCCTAGCAGTTGGCAGCTACAATTAGGCTAGATAAACAGGAGATCCTTAATTTAAGTCTCTTCTAGCCTGTAATTATTTCCTGGCTTTTAGAATAACAGCTTGTAGTTGATCCCGTTGGTGGGGGTGGTCATCCCATAACACAGCATGTCTCAAGAGAGACATTCAAGAACACATTTTTATATTACAAAAAGCATAGATTAATCAGAACCAGCTGTCCAAGTGTCACAAGGGTCACCACTGGCGTCTTGCAGTCAGCCACCTCATGCCTATTGGGGCAGTTTCTAGACACCATGCTGGAACATGCTGGTAAGTTTATCATATTTCTCAGCACCTGGTAAAGTGCACAGCAACCATGCAGCAGTCCCATCAAGTTTCACACCTACCTTCTGTACTCAGTGCCATTGACTGCACCCATGTTGCCATCCGGGCACCCACCGGTGATGGAGTGGACATCTTTCTCAATAGGAACATGTATCACTCCCTCAATTGCCAGGTGGTGTGTTATGCAATTGAGCGCATAATTAGTGTCCTGGCACAGTACCCCAGCAGCACCCACAATGCCTTCATATGCCACAACTCCATCTTATGCCAGAGGTGTGAAAGTAGGGATATCTTATCAGAGCTACTCACTGCTGTATTACCATCTTACCTGCACTGTTACCAATGACTGTAAGGCAACTCATTCTCTCCTGAGTGTAGGACTGCTGCCCCTAACGTGACTGTAATTGTCATCACCTGTAACTAACTTTGGCACTATGTTAGCACTGTTTTTGAACTCTCCCTATTGTCATGATGTACTGTGTTCTGCTCCACAATCGTACTTGTATTCCTTGGATGTACTGTGCCCTTGCTCCATTATTTGTACTTGTCTCCTTCTGTAACTAATTCCGGGTCACCCCCTGAAAAAGGGACCTTTGGGGCTCAGTGGGCCTACCCGGTTACCAAAATTGAATAAATAAATAAATCCCTAGTGGCCATCTTGTCAGTCAGTACACCCCACAGGCACCCCCCCCCCACAAGCTCCATATGGGGCACGAAGGTGTAGAGCCACGTATGGACAATAGATCCTGGGTATGCTAGGGTCAGTTGGTAGACTGGGTGGACCACTGGCTGTTGCCTGTCATCAGTGACCTTGTCCCTATGTTGTTATGTGACATTAACTTATGCCCCTTTACCTTCACAGGAGACAGTGCTCATCTCCTGTGTCTCGGACTCCTCACACCTGTTCTCCACCCTACATCCATTGCAGAGGACAGGAACAATGTGGCACACACTGCCACATGCAACATCATTGAGTGTGTCTTTGGCATGCACAAGATGTGGTACTGGTACCTGAACTATTCCAGTGGTGCCCTACAGTATACTCCACACAAGGCCTGTGGTATGTTCGTAGCCTGTTGTATACTACACAACATGGTGCTTAACTGTATGATATGTCTGCAGGCCACCGAGATACAGTCTTTATCAGCTATGGAACCAGAGGAGCAGGGGATACTGGATAAGGCACAACAGGCATGATCCCAGAATGGCCAGGAGAGCCCAAGAATACAGAGCCCACATCATGCTTGACATCTGTGGACCTGGCAGGTGAATACAGACTGCATAGGACACTGTAGGATGGTTCAGTAACATATTATGACACAGACAGGGTGCCAGCAACAACAATGCAAGTGCAGTATGCTAGGCAAGGGGGTAACATAGTGGGTTTAACACAAATGCCATGCTACCAGGCAAGAAGGGTGCGAATAGGAAACATAGATGCTGACATTTATAGTTGCTGGTGCTCCTCAGGAGTGCAAATACAGATACTTGCCATCCAGGATGGGGGAGCTGTGGGTGCATGGCACTACCAGCCCACCTGCAGGGGGGCAGCACATGGGGACCCACAACCATAGGCCATGTGGTGGGGTGGCCACAGGGAGGTCTACATGGATACCCACCAGCCAGGCAGTGCGGGGGCTGTACACCAAGCAAGCCATGCCAGGGTCAGATGCCTATGGCCTTGACACAGGACAGCTGAAGGTCTTGCAAGGGTACAGTGGGGGTACATAGAAACATAGAATTTAACAGCAGATAAGGACCGCTTGTCCCACCTAGTCTGCCCATTTTCCTACCTAACAGATAAGCTGCAGATCCTAGTTAACCAACAGCTTACTTCCTCTTAACCCCCCACTAGGACTGCCTTATGTCTGTCCCATACATTCTTGACTCCACAACCTCCTCAGGGAGGCTGTTCCATGCATCCACAACCCTCTCTGTGAAAAACTACTTCCTCACATTACCTCTGAGCCGTCCCCCCTCTATCTTCAAATTGTACCCCCTTGTTCTTGCACATCTCTTTTTCTGAAAGATGCTACCCTCTTGGACTTTGTTGATTCCCTTGAGGTACTTCAACGTTTCTATCATGTCCCGTCTCTCCCTTCTTTCCTCAAGGGTATACATATTAAGCTCCTTTAGTCTTTCTTCATATGTCTTCTGGTGCAGACCCTGCACCATTTTGGTTGCCCTCCTCTGGACAGCCTCCACCCTGTCTATGTCTTTGTGGAGATGGGGTCTCCAGAACTGCACACAGTACTCCAGATGGGGTCTCACCAACTGTCTGTACAGAGGGATAACAACTTCCTGTTTTCTACTATTGATGCCTCTCCCTATGTATCCCAGTATCCCCCCAACCTTCCTTACTGCCTTCTCACATTGCTTGCCCACCTTTAGGTCATCTGATATAATTACCCTCAGGTCCCTTTCCAATGTTACTGTTGTCAGTATCTCACCCCATTGCATAATCTTCCCTGGGTTTTGTTTCCAGGTGCATTACCTTGCACTTCTTTGCATTGAATCTGAGCTGCCATACATTTGCCCATTCCTCCAACCTTGCCAAGTCCCTTCTCATCTTTTCCACTCCATCTTGTGTATCAACCCTATTGCAGATTTTTGTGTTGTCTGCAAAGAGACATACTTTTCCTTCCAGTTCCTCTGCAATGTCACTTATAAAAACATTAAAAAGGACCGGTCCAAGTACTGAACCCTGCAGTACCCCGCTAGTAACCCTCCTTTTTTCACTGTGAACTCTGTTTACTACTACCCTTTGCATCCTGTTGTCTAGCCAATTTTTTATCCAGGCTACCACCTTGGGACCCACTCCAAGGCTGGCTAACTTGTGTATTAATCTTTTGTGTGGGACTGTATCAAATGCCTTGCTAAAATCTAGGTAGGCCATGTCCACAGCCCCTCCCTGATCTACTACTTTGGTCACCCAGTCAAAGAAATCTATTAGATTTGTTTGACACGACCTTCCCATCGTGAATCCATGCTCCACTGGCCTCTAGGTACACAACAAGGGACACCCTCATGGCAGGGGGTTGCCATGTACCACCCATGTCTATCCCCAACCACCACCACCACCACCACAGGTATGGACTGTCTGCCTGTGCAGCCCCCTGTATGGTGGGGGAGTGGACCTCAGCCATGGTAGGGGGATTCCTGTAGCAACGGTGTCACCCACCCCTGGCCATCAGGGGAAACACATGCAGCACCAGTACACACACACCCCAGCTAGCCCAGATACACCCCACCATCCCAGTATACATATATTCCCATTCCAGAGGGCAGACAGGCAGCATCACATAAGGCACAGATATGGGCATGTGCACAGTTGGTCACATACTGTGAGATGGGGACACAGTAGTGTTGCCCACACTCCATGCACCACCCTGCCATACCCTCAACATGCACCTGGCACTCCAGTCACCTCCACAGGCCATAGTGTGGATGCTTTTGCCTCCTCTGTAAGATCCAGGGACTGGGAGGCCCCCCCTGTGGAATGCATCTCCTGGTGTTCCGTCACTATGGCCCCCTTCTTGTGCCTCTTCAAGTCCCAGAAGCATTTCCTCACCACTTCCACAGTCCTTTTCCACCCGCCGATGGGATTCACCTCCTCCGTGAGCTCATCTCAGGCCCACCAGACACATGTATCAGTGCTTTTTCAGCAGGACATGACATCCTCGTGGCCTTGATAGGACTGTGCCAATGCACAGAACTCTTCTGCACTGAAGATGGTGGGCCCGCAGTCTGTCACTGTCTTCCATGGTACTTGCCAGATAAGGGAGTGCAAGATGGGTGACTGGGGAGTACAGGCAGCAGCACACAGTGGAACTGACCACAAGTTGCCCTCCACCCAAACTGTACACCATGGATGCATCCCACAAGTGAATGCCCTGCTGCAGCCCTAGGCCTACCAATACTGGCCCACCCATGTGTGTGCCCTGCACTGGCGATGGTCACAGACAGGCTGGGGTGGACAAGGACAGGGGACTATGTACCCATGGGCTGCCCAGGGGGTGGTTGCCACCTTGACATGGCCACACTTCTACCAATATGGGTGAGCACCAGCATACTGTGTTGTCGCATGCCCATCGTACAGCCACACACATTGGAGACAGGACACACTGCATGGGTGACCCAGGGCCTCCACTCTGGCATGACCCCAGCACCCAACCAACAGGCCCACCACCAGCAGCTTGCAGCCCCATGTACACCACAAGAGAATGGATGACACTGCCACAGGACAGGCAGTGATTGGCCAATGGGAGGTGATGCACTCCCACCTCCGCAAAGTCAGTACTGCAGGGCCCCCACAACTGCACAGTTCATCCTGTGACAGTACAGCAAATACACAAAGACAGCGACTGCAGTGTCCAGCACTGCACAACGTGGAATGTTTCAGAACACTGCAGACCCAGGCCTTGTGACTCACAGGTACTGCACCTATACTGCTTCATCAAGCATTCCGCAGCACAGTGGCACATATGTAGTGATCCCCAACTGTGTACAGCATGGCAATTACCACCTGCTGGCCCTGTTGTCACATCTACCTCTGCACGGCTATGGAGATGGTTGTCCACTCCCTGGCTAAGACCATGTGCAATACGCAGCCCCTGCCTAGTACACACAATGGCCCTCATGCTTTTGGGTGTCCCGAATGTTACAGGACAAATGTATTGTCCTCATGGTTGGATGTTCTATACAGCTGCCCTGGTAACACAGGACAGGTTGGGAGAGTTGGCTAGCCTAGGCATGACTGTCCACTACATGAACATAGGAACATTACCCCAGGGACAGAAACAGTACTGGAACTTTCCATGGGCTATGGCTATGCCGATAACTCTCACCTGTCCCTGATTATCTGGGGTGTCCCTGATTTTGTCCTCACATATCCCTCTGTCCCAACTAAAATATGTGTTTCAGTGACTGACAGTGGGGACTGTACTCACAAAATAGTGTCAACAATTACAGTTACAGACCCATTCTCCTTCAGAACATGCAGCTTGCACCATTGCCCTTAGTCTATTAGCCTTATCAGTGAATATCATCAGGAATTTCTGAGATGTGGCCCTGAGTGTGGGTCTTTGTCCCTGATGTTTGTATGCTTGATATTTGAGGCACAGGTTGAGAGGCATGGCTTTGCATCATGCATCTGTGGGGTCGATGCCTGCAGGGGGGTTGTGGCTGGCATGTTGTGTCAAGGGCATCAGTGCATCAGTGCCAGCAGGCAGCAGACACAATTGGACTGGCTCACCAGGTTCTGGACAGTGCCATGTGGGACCCCCCTGTTGCATGACTGGCCACCCTCTACACTCTGGCAGCTGTAGTGTGCTCAGCTCTGTTGTATGTCCATGGACCATATATGTCTCTGTAGGTAGTGAACCCGAGGATACAGTATATTACTGCAGGGGCCTACATGCAGCCCCTGGGCCTCCTCTATTGGTTGTCCAGGTGAGCACCAATGTCAACATCCCAGGCAGGGCCCCTGTGCCCAAATCTGAACCTGGAAGCAGCCAATTCACAGGGCAGAATGCACTGTGGATGTCCCAAACCCACAGGGAGTCATACTGTATGTGCACATACTGGTCTGCTGGTGTGTGGTGCCATTGGCCGGGCCACTGGTACTGGGCAGCCCCACCTGCCACCGCCCCTGCACATACCATATGTCCCAGTTGGGCCATGGTGTAGGTGGTTGCACAGTTGTGTGGGATACTGTATGCTGGGTTGGGAATTGTGTTCCATTACAGAAAACTGACTGCACCTCTCTTTCCCTACTCTGCAGATCTCAATGTACAACCCGCACAGGCCCATGAGGAGCAGGTGCAGAGCCAGAGACAAAGGAGGGTTTCACAAGATACATTGGCAGGCCATGATGGGGCCCAGGGTGGACCTTCAGAGAGGATGGGATCCGGTGAATAGACCACCATGTGTGCAGCACCTGTGGTTACATGTTTTGTTTGCATGTTTATTTAACCTTAAGACATTGTAAATGAGCATAAGTTCATCTACAATGGCGACCTTATGGGGCATGGTCTAACCACCAGCATGATGACTGCTTAAACCTCAGAGTTCTCTCCAAGCTGGGCAAATTATGAGCTCTAGCTCCACGATCCCGGGACACCAAGACCCCCTTGCATGTATATGTTCAGATAACTTTCCCCCTACCAGTCGGCATCTGTATTTAGCGGATTCCTCCACGATTAGCTTCTTTTAGTTGCGCTGGTATCCGTAAGACACTCTAAGTGAATAGGCCGTGTAGGCCTTACTACAGTCGTGGCCTGCTACATGCAGCGAACCACAGCTGAGAGCATCAGGACTCATCTTTGCTACAGCCGAATTTGGTGGATTCCTGTTGGGACTCCGACTTCTCGGCAACTTTTCTGTTCTGTGCACAATGGTACGATGGCCACCCAGGGATCCCTAAATCAGCTGCTCCAAAATGCTCTGCCCCCCCACTCAGCCTGCATCTATTGGGGACTCAATTTAATATATCATGCGTACTGTGGTAACCCGTGTGGAGGACATCAATCTTACCCTTTCGGGAACAGCTGCTGATGTGAGACAGCTCCAAGATCGTATGAATGTGGCTGAACAGCGTGCAGAAGTTTTTGAGCAGCAGCAACTTAAACTTTATCAGCATCTACAATTGCATGAAGAAATGCTTGCAGCCCTGTGGGGCAGGATAGAGCACCAAGAGAACGGGGCCAGACGTAATAACCTGTGAATTATTGGGGTACCTGAGGGTGCAGAGGGGGAATCCATGGAATGCTTTTGAACGACAATCTCCCTATTATGTTGGGCAACAGGTAGAGAGGCCCCATGGATGTAGAAAGGTCGCACAGAGTGGCAGGTCGGAGAGATAGGAATACGTCAATACTGAGACCAATAATTGCCAATTTCCTATGCTATTCCACCAGAGAGAGAATTCTGAGAGCTGCCTGAGACCTCAGGGAAGTTCGCTGGCAGGGAACCACAGTCTCCTTTTACTGTGACTTTGCACAAGAAATGGCAGCTAGAAGGATAATCTTTTGGCCCCCAGAAAAATTCCTCCACCAACACAACTTTCAGTTTAAATTTCAGGGACTTACCAGCCTGCTTGTCTCTAAAGAGAGCAGAGAGCTCCTAGCCAATCACCCGACTGACATTGAAAGGTGGCTTGGTAAATTTTGGTCTGATCTCCCCATACCAACTACAACTCCCAGAAGGCTCTAGGACCCTAGTAAGGATGCAGCTTCTAAAGGGAACCACAGGGTCCTGGAGGACAGCTCCCTAGACGGACGTGTTGCACCTCTAAATGGTCCCACTGTCTCACCTGGTTCTGCAGACTGAAACTCCTCGAATAATGCCTCTGCCCAACAGCCCTCATCCATGACAACCCTTTGTTGCCACCACGTCCCTCTGTGTCAACCTATCGACAAAGGCAGCATGTGAGAAGTGGTACCCAATCTGTGCAAGATCCACGTATGGCCGCCCCACCTGCTAATGTCTCCAGAGAAGATAGATAGCATCCTTCTATTTATACACAGCCCACTTCTCCTGAGCCCTTAGATATGGACACTACTGCAGTCACTGAGTGGGTGGACCTTCCCGACTCTTTGCTAGGGGAAGCGGTGGATGCTTTGACCCCTGTGAGACTGGGCCTAATCTCCTATGCAGCTACTGTTGCCGCCGAGGCTCCACAATCTGCAGCACCTCCCCCGATGAGCATCGGGCAGGACGAAGGACAATCTGGCTAAGCTTTGGACTTTTCTGTTATATTTCTGTACAGTGTTTTTTTAGTTTATCTTGTTTAATGTGTCCCCTATCCCCGATACTTAGTCGAGACAGCAGGCTATTTGAGTACTGAGATACAGGTTCCTACCATATCGTCTCTTCAGCCCCACCAAACAATACTGCTCCATTGCCAGTTTTCAGAGTGCACTAGGGGGCTAGTTCCTAAGTTGCCTCCCAACTCTCCCTAGCTGTGGCATTTGACTACCAGGGAAGCAGTTCCCTGTAAGGGCTCTGTTTGATGGCATCTGTCCCAGTACAAGTGGTGGGCCCATAACATTGCTGGTGTGAGGGGTTACCCCTCCTCCCCTCCTCCCATCCTCACCTCCTTCCCCTTCTCCACCTCCCCTCACCACTTGCCTTTCTCTCCCCCCTTCCCCCTTCCACCAGGTCCCGGTGCTTGACCTTGTATATGTTTCCAGTTCAGGAGGAGTCAAACCCTGTTGGTTGCGAATACCTCCCCTGTGTTGGGCATCAAGAGCCTGCGTAGCTGAGGATAACTGTATACTGTTATCCTCTTTCGCTAAAAGCTCTGAACCCTGTAGCATGTTTGCACTTCATATAGTTATTATCTAGTTGTGGTGTGCAGTGTTAGCTGTTTTTTCTTGTCTAGGGCAGTTTTCTTTTGCCTCTTGATCAGTTTAATACTAATGTTTAATATATTTACTTATCCGGTACTAGTTTGCTAATATTTCTTTACATTTTCTCTTCTGCAACTCATCTGTAAAGTGTGTGTATGCCTTCTCTAATTTCCTGAGCCTCCCCTCTTTGTAATCTGGCACTACAGGTTTGTGCTTGGGGTAACTAGGGCTGCGCAGGTGCGACAGGGGACCTTTTCCCAGCCTGATCCTGTCTCCCCTTCTGGTCTGCGTAAGTACTGTTTTCTCTTTTCTCTCCTTCCTGGGAGTAGGTAGCTATGGCAGTTTCCAATACCTCTGGGGCGGTACTGGTGTCATGGAACGTTAAGGGTCTTAACCATCCTATAAAGCGCACAAAAGCACTGCAACACCTCAGATCTCTACACACGGACATCGCTTTGCTTCAGGAAACATGTCTTCTGAGCAGGTCAGTGCCGTGGCTGAGGAAATCATGGGTGGGAGCTGTTTGTGCTAGCTTGGCTTCCTCTAAGACTAAAGGGGTGGCTATCTTGATTCATCGTTCTTCCCCTTGGGTAGTGGAGGAATCCCTACATGATTCACAAGGAAGATGGGTGGTGGCAAGACTTTCTTCTCCGGGTGGACGACTGATCGTTTGCAATGTGTATGCCCCTAATGTTGATCATGCGGAATTCTTTCCAGTAATCAGCCAGGCCCTCTCCTCATTGTCTCCTGCAGGATCCCCTACTCCAATTATCATCAGGGGTGACTTTAATTTAGTTTTGGAAATTTTTTTGGATAAATCTAAACCAACCCCTCAGGCCAGTCCAAAAGCTTATCTGGTGTTGCAGAACCTGCAGGAAGAGTGGGGGCTGACTGATGTCTGGAGAAGAGATAACCCCACTGGACGCAATTACACTTACTACTCTCCAGCTCATCTCACCCACAGTCAAATAGACTTTTGGTTGGCCAAAGTAGCAGCAGCCCAGAACATCTCAAACAATAAAATAGGAAGCATCTTAATTTCTGATCATGCCCGTGTTATGGCCACTTACACCCCAGGAGGGCAGCCACCTGCTGGCACCTGCTGGAGATGCAACCCTCTGCTCCTGAGAGACCCCGAATTTCATCGGGTGATCTCCCAAACTGCAAAGGATTATTTTGCCCTCAACTCGGATTGTGAAGTGTCTCTCCTGGTACAGTTTGGGAAGCCTTCAAGGCAGTGCTTAGAGGCCACATTATTGCTTTTTTTGGCTTCTAAAAATAAAGCGTGACAAGCTACCCTAGCCAAACTACAGGCCAAGTTACTGGTGCTGGAGAGGTGCTTCAAATCCCCCAATCCTTCATCCCAGGACACCTCTCTTGGGCGACAGATAGTGGGCCTAAAATATCAAATTAATACTATCCTTCACCAGAAGGCCAAATGGCTGTTATATGAGGGCCAAGCACGCCTATTGGGATGGGGGGTAAAAAGTGGCTGGGTTCTAGCCTTTAGGCTGAGGAAACAGCAAGCCTCTTCTCAGATCCATGCCCTTCGGGATCTGATGGGCAAGACAATTCATGACCCACAGGGATTAATAATACTATGAAGTCCTTTTACCAGACTCCATACCAGTCGTACTCCTCCTTCTCCCCATCCCAACAAGTGCAGAAGCTTGACAAGTTCTGTCAACAGTTTGACAAGCCTGGACTCACTCCTGCTCAAGCAGCCAAACTGGACACTCTGATCATGGGTGAGGAGCTCTCTCGAGCCCTGTCCACTATGGCCAAAGGTAAGGCCCCTGGCCTGGATGTGATGTCTGTGAAGCTGTATCAAGCACTAGGTGGTAACATAGTTCAGCCGCTGCTATTGGCCCTTCAAGAAGCTCATGCGGTAGGATCCTTCCCCTCACCATGAGAGAAGCCCTTATTGCTCTTCTCCTGAAGAAGTCTAATGATCTGTTAGATTGTGCAAACTTTTGTCCTATTTCCCTGCTCCCCATTGACACAAAAATCTTAGCTAAGATCCTGGCCACCAGGATGCTGGAAGTGCTGCCTCCCATTATACATCCGGCTCAGGCTGGTTTTATGAAAGGTAAATCAGGGGTGGACAACACTAGATTGTTACTAAATTTGAAATGGCTAGCTTCCCGCTCAACCCTTCCCATGGCTGCACTGGCCATCGATTTTACCAAAGCCTTTGATTCGATTGAATGGAATTATTTGCATGGCATACTTAGGCTATATGGGTTTGGCTCCATCCTTTTGACAATGGGTATCTATGCTCTATTGCGTCCCAATGGCCAGGAACCTAACGAATACCACTATTTCAGCACACTTTCCCTTGCATAGAGGGACCCGGCAGGGTTGCCGCTTATCTCCCCTTCTTTTTCTAGTTGCCCTGGACCCTCTTATCCGGGACTTTGTTGCCTCGAAAGAGATCACAGGTATAGATGTTGCTGGTGCCTCATACTTGGTTGCAGCTTATGCTGACAATCTTTTGCTGGCCCTGTCTCATCCTCAGCAGGTGTTACTGGTGGTACTAGCCACTTTACAGCAATTTGCTAGCATCTCGGGCCTGCAGGCCAACCAAAAGAAAACTACACTGGATCCCTTGAAACATAGAAACATAGAAGTTGACGGCAGATAAAGACTGCAAGGCCCATCCAGTCTGCCCATTTCTTTTTCTAACTTATAAATGTGCCATCGGCCTTTGCTCTGTCAGTGGCCTATCTATTCATACTCATTTGTATTGCTCCCTTATGCCTATCCCATGCCTGTTTGATGCCCTGCACTGTATTCATAGCCACCACTTCTTGAGGTAAGCCATCTCATGCATCCACCACCCTTTCTGTGAAAAGAATTTCCTCACATTCCCCTTAATCAGACCCTCTAATCTCATGCTGTGTCCTCTGTCCTGTTATTTTTCTTATATTTAAACATGTTAGACTCTTTCACCTTGTTAATGCCCTTAAGGTGTTTGAATGCCTCATCATATCACCTCTCCCTCCTTTGCTCAAGGGTATACATATTGAGCTCTGTTAATCTGTCCCCATATGTCTTCTGATGCAGTCCCTGCACCATTTTGTTGCCCTTCTGGACTGCCTCAATTTGGTTAATGTCCTTGTGAAGGTGTGGCCTCCAATACTGCATGCAGTACTCCAGATGGGGCCTAACCAGTGTCTTGTAAAGAGGGATTATTACCTCCCTCTTACGACTTGTGATACCCCTACTAATACATCCTAACACCCCTAGCCTTACCTACTGCTTTAGAGGTCTGCTTGGATGATTTCAGGTCAGTGATGATGATGCCCAAGTCTCTTTCTTCCTTTGTGACTGCCAGCAACTCCCCTCCCAGCCTATAGGTGGCTTCAGGGTTTCTCTTCCCTATGTGCATGATCTTGCACTTTTGCATTAAATCCCAGTTGCCACTCTTCTGACCATTTTGCTAGTTTATCCAGATCTCCTCTCATTCTGCCCACCCCATCTGGATCATCTACTCTGTTGCAGATCTTGGTGTCATCTGCAAACAGACAAGCCTTACCCTCTAGTCCATCTGCAAGGTCACTAATGAAGATGTTGAAGAGGACTGGCCCCAGGACTGATCCCTGAGGTTCCCCATTTGTGACTTGCATCTCTTCTGACTGTATACCATTTACCACCACTCTCTGTTTTCTGCCCGTCAACCAGTTTACCACCCAGTTGACCAACTTCTGACCCACCCGAGCCTACCCAGCTTATTTATCAATCTTCTATGTGGAACAGTGTCAAAAGCTTTGCTGAAGTCAAGGTAGGCGACATCAACTGCTCCCCTTGGTCCACACTCTGGATACCCAGTCAAAGAAATCTATGAGATTAGTTTGACAGGACCTTCCTTTGTAAACCCATGCTGTCTTGGATCCTGTGCCCTATGGATTCCAGGTGTTGCACTATCCTTTCCTAAGGAGTGCCTCATAATCTTGCCCACTACTGAGGTAAGACTGACTGGTCTGTAGTTCCCTGTCTCCTCCTACTCACTCTTGTGAGGGATCACATGAGCCCTTCTCCAGTCTTCTGGGATCTCTCCTGTGCTCAGAGACTCACTAAACAGTTCTGCTAATGGCTCTGCTAGTTCCACCTTTAGCTCCTTAAGTACCCTGGGATGTATGCCATCAGGTCCCATTGCCTTATCCACCCTGAGCTTAGCAAGCTCTTGTAGGACCCTTTCTTTTGTGAAGGGAGTAGTGCTCACTTCCCTTCCTCATGTGTCCATGATGCTGAGCTGTGGGCCCTGCCCTACCTTCTCTTCAGTAAATACTGAGCAAAAGTATCTATTTAGGATAGATGCTTTTACAGGGTCCTCCTCCTCACATGCTCCCTTTTCTCCATTAAGCTTAGCAATACCCCCTCTGGACTTTCTCCTTTCACTAATGTATCCATAGAAAGTCTTGACACCTTCTTTTACTGTTCGTGCTAGTGTTTCCTCAGTTTGGGACTTTGCCTGCCTTACTGCCCTCCCTGCTTCCCTTAGGGCAGTTTGGTATGCCTCCTATCTTCATCCCGCTGGTTCCCTTATATTTCCTGAAGGCCAGCCTTTTGGCTCTGACCTTTCTGCTACTGTATTTGAGAACCAAAGTGGTTTCCTCCTTCTTTTGCACTTCCTTTTCTGTCTAACACAACGGGATGTTGCTTCAAGTATTGCATCCTTAATGCTTGCCCACTTTGCCTGTACCCCTCACCTGTGTTTCTTTTTGCCAGGCTAGCTTAACTCTGTTGGCCATCTTATCAAAGTCAGCTCCTCCTGAAGTCCCATATTTTTGCCTTGGAATGGGATGATTTAGATGTAGTAGCCAAATTGAACCATACCATGTGATGTTCACTGGCCCCAGGTGACCTTCTACCTGGAGATCTGTGATCCCTTCCTGTTAGTCAGTACTAGATCTAGGATAGCCCTGTCTCTTGTGGGTTGCTGTACCAGTTGTTTGAGGCCCTCCCCCTGCAGGGAATCCACTATGTGTCTAGTTCTGGCAGATGTACCTGCTGGTATTGACCAATCTGTATCCGGCATGTTGAAGTCTCCCATTATCAGAACCTCCCCTTTAGCTGTCATGTTTTGTATCTTTTCTAACAGTAATGTATCTATGTCCTCCCCCTGGTCTGGGGGCCTGTAGACAACCCCAGTTCTTATGGCTGTCCCATTTCCTGTTTCCAGGGTGACCCACAGTTCCTCTGGCACCTTATGTGTATTCTGAATTTCTGTAGCTTTGATATTTTCATTGACATACAGAGCCACTCCTCCCCCCCCTTTTTGCACCTCGGTCTCTTCTGAACAATACATAGCCAGGTACTGAAGTCTCCTATGTGGTTACTGGTAAACCACGTCTCACTAATTGCTACTATGTCCAGTTTAGCCTCTGACATTATTGCCTGCAGGTCTGGGATCTTATTTCCCAGGCTGTGAGCATTTGTGTACATGATTTTCCATTGGCCAGATTTTGTGTGTTAGTTGTTGGGTGAGGTTTGGCATTACCCTGTGTGTTGTATGGGAGACAAACCTTTTTCTTACCTGGTGATGCAAATGAACTGCAAACATGCTGAATCCCTGTTTGACCACTAGCTGAGGGGAGGGGTGTTCTTCCCATTCGGACGATGGGGGTGCTGCACCCTCTCCCCATTTGCTAGTTTAAATATTCTGCAAAGACGTCAAACTTCTGCCCCAATGCACTGACTCCTCCTTAGTCAGATGCAGTCCATCAAATTTAAAGAACTTTCGCTCCCAGAACTGTTGCCAGTTCCCTACAAATCTGTGTCCTTTTTCCTGGCACCAGCCCTTGAGCCACATGTTTAGCTCCCTAATCTCCCCTTCTCTGACCTTCCGTCCATCTGCTCCCCTCTCCCAGACTGGCAGGATCTCAGAGAAGGAGATGCCGGATGAAATGGATGACAGTTTGTCACCCAGCCTGGTCAGGTGTTCCTTGGTCTCCACTACTGACCGGCTGGCAAGATCATTAGTCCCTATGTGTACTAGGACATTAATGTTTTCTCCTGCTTTGTAAACAATTTTAGCAATGCGGTCAGTGTCTCTCCAAGCTGATGTACCTGGGAGACATCTGACCATTACCCCTGGCTGGAGATGAGTATCAACTCCCCGAATCATGGAGTCTCCTATGATCAGAAGTTTTTTGGATTTCCTTTTTGCTTTTTTTGTTTTGGTTCCTGATTTGGGTGAGTTTTGTTGTGCTAGCTCCTGTGCTGCAGTGTCCTGCTCTGCAGTGTCTTCTGCCTCTTTGTTTGATTTCAGAGATAGAGGCAGATATCTGTTTGTAGTGTTTATATGGTTTTTGGAGGTAATATGTTGGAGAGCAGAGAGTGATGGGGCACCCGATTTGCACCTCCTAACCACCTGCCAACCTCCTGGACCAACTACCCTC
The DNA here is from genome assembly GCA_016271365.2 of Neoceratodus forsteri. Classification (NCBI taxonomy): domain Eukaryota; kingdom Metazoa; phylum Chordata; order Ceratodontiformes; family Ceratodontidae; genus Neoceratodus; species Neoceratodus forsteri. The sequence goes on from CM057450.1 coordinate 1,555,240,040, forward strand.
TACGGTCGAGGCTTTTCTGTTGGATGCTGGGGAAATGGCGGGTGGTTCTTATAATGTATTTCCTCTTGAATATGAAATTTGAGGCGTGCAATCTCTGCCCACGCTGCCTGGAGCTGAGCCCTAAGATCTCCAAAGGCCCAGCATGTAGTTTGTTCTAAAAACTGCCTTCAGAGAACTGAGCTATCCTGGGCGGTCCAGGGGTTCTCTTATCTTGGTATACAGATCCCTACTAAGTGGTCTGAATTAGAAATGGCTAACTTCTCTCCACTCCTGGCACCGCTGTCATCTGAAGTGGAGCAGTGGTGTAAACTCCAGCTATCTCTACCTGGGAAAGTTGCTGCAGTACATATGCTCCTAGTCCCTCGGGTCATGTACCTCTTTAATAATTTGCCGATACACCTTTCCCTCAAGCTGTTTGCCTCATTGGAAAGTATTGTGTCTCGCTTCTTCTGGGAGGGGAAGCCTTCCAGATGGAGCAAACACAAGCTGAGAGCGCACTAGTCAAGAGGTGGATTAGGGTTCCCTTGGCTTCAAGGTTACCATATGGCCTGCATGGCTGCCACTGCTACCAAATGGTTCATCCCTAGTCCCTCTCCTCTTGTACCTTGGGTACAGCTGGAAGCTGGTTTAGTGAAGGGCACTAGCTTGTGTATGCTTCTTAATCCGGTGACCCGTGGTTCTCGAGACCTATCTTCTCTCATGGTAGAAACAAGGCGTGCATGGCATTCTCTTATATTCTTGTCTCATACCTCCCCCCCTGGTGATATACTCCTCTTTGGCAAAACAAACTTCTTGCAGTTGGTGGGGCCCCACTATACTTGCCCACTTGGGAATCACGGGGAATTTGCCATGCGCAGGATCTTTGTATGCCAGGTTCAGAGGTGATGCTGTCCTTCGAATAACTAAAGACCAAATTTAACCTCCCCAGTAGTGACTTTTGGAGGTATCTTCAACTGGGAAGTGCAGTGCAGGCCATAGCACCTCGGTTTTGCAGTGACTATAAGTGGAACTGGCTGGTCTACCTTCATAAATCCTCCTCCTCTAGTGGCCTCATTGGCCATTTTTATAGGATATGGCGGGATGCTCAGCCAGACCCCTCGGCCCCTAACAGATTGAACTGCATGATTGATCTTAACGTCAATATCCCTGAGGAATCTTGGGCACGGTATATCCATGAGGCACACTTTACTTATAAAGATACTAAGAGTCACTTCCTCCCGCTTAAGGTCTTGTTGTTCTGGCACCATACCCCTGCTGCTTTACATGCACAAGGACTTTTAGGACACTCTAACTGCTGGCGCTGTCAACAACCCGGGACTCACTTGTTACACGTCTTGTGGTCGTGCCCTCAGATCTCGTCCTTTTGGTCATCTGTGGCCTCAGACTGCTCCAGAGTGCTTGACTTCCCTATTTCCTTGAGAGATGTGAGGCTCCCTTCTGGGGGACACCACCTTGTTAGTGGTCCTTACCACACCCCACCGCCATTGGGTGGCGTTAGCTCTCCTCGAGGCCAAGAGACTATTGCTTATGCATTGGCGCCAAATAACATTACCTACCCGAGCCAGCCTACCCTAGCCCACTTATCTCTCTTGGAGCGTTTATCCTACACTCACCAGGGACGAATGGACCAGTACCTAGCCAAGTGGGAAGCATACTTACATTCACCACTATGCAAAATTCCTACTTCCCACTGCAACCCTCTAGTTTAAACCTCTATAGCACATACCTGTTAGTGATCTTTCTACTGGCTCTTTATCGCCTCTCTTTCTGTCGGTTTCTCTCTTTTCTTTTTCTGTGTGACTGCAAAAACTCTCCTAGTATCTTAGTCTGTACTGTCATATGGAATGTAACATCTTCTATGGGTATCTGTATTGATATTATAGGCCTGCCATTATTGTATCTCTGTACATTACCATGATTGCTTGGTACTAGACCAGAGCTGTAAATTGTATGTTGTTTATGAGCTGCAATATAGCTGTAAAATTAATTAAATAATTTTATGATAAATACAATGGTGACCTTATCAGTACATTGTAAAGTTATAGACATGTACAAAATTACAAAACTATAAAAATACATACAGATATCAATACAGATATTGCATACAGTGTACATGCATAGGATCTGGCACAGGTTACACAGTGGTGGCCATAGCCCACCACTGTTAGTAGTGGTAGGCCTCTCCCTCCATGATGTCCACTTGGCTGTTATTGACTCTGGCAGCATGCGCCCTGTCACTGTCACACAGACTGTGGGGGGGGTGCAATGCTGGAACGTGTACATGGCAGCATGGGTGCCAGTATCATTGGGGATAGTGGTGTCCCGAGATGTACAGCTTGGGGTGCTCGTGCTCCCCTTTTGCTGGGCCATGGCACACTGAGTGCCAGTACCCAATGATGTTCCATGCCTTGGGAGGTACTGGGCAGAGGTGTAACAATGGTGGGAGTGTGGATATGCCCTGAGCATGGTCGTGCACTCAGCCCAGCTCCAGGGTTGGTGGCACCCCATGGGGGCCGTGACCCTACCATGCCCGGTGCGGTGCTATGCACACTGTATAGTGTATGGACACACTATGTCACCAGTACTAGTGTCCAGTATTGTGTGTCTCCATGTGTGTCACCACGCTAGGGGCAAACCTGTGGGGATATAACCCCAGGAATTCTGCTGGTAGGCACACCATGCCACATTCACACCGCTGGCATTCCATCCATATGCCTGTCCCATACTGTGTGGCTACAGGTACCATGGGCCACTGGAAGGCTGCCACAGGGGATAGCGCTGGTGCACACTGGCCACTGTAGGGCCACCTCATGGGTGGTGGACCCCTGCCATCCTGCAGTCAGAACTGTGGCCACAGGGTGCAGCGGTGGCAGGCAGCCATCCATATGTGGTCAGTATAGTGTCATGGCTACCCATGTGCCCCTGATGTCCTCCATTGTATGTCCCCTGCACTGCTGGACTCTCCTGTGCCACATGTGGTCTGTGATGTGCCTCAGCAGCCAAACACCAGCTCGCTGTAATGGCATGGAGCAGCAGGCACTGAGGACTCTGATGGGCAGTGTGTCCCAGGGATCTGACATGCATGCCTCAGGCCTCAGTGGCAGTGGTGTTCATGACACACCATACTGACTCAGCTATGGTGACCCAATGCATACAGCACTGCTGGTCACATGTCAGACGTGGTGAGGACATGTGATTGGTGCTCTGCACAAGTCCTGTAGTGGGGGACATCTCATGGTCAGTGTAGGGTAGGGGGCACACATGGACAGTGTGTACAGGGCCCATGGGGTCAATAACTGGGGCTGGGCTTGAGGTGCCATGGTGTAACATGTGGGCAGCATCTCTGGACTGCTGTAGTACCTTGCTGGCACCATTACAGTGGCTAGAGTGACCCAGCAGCATTAGTCAGGTATGGTATGACTGCTACATGCAGTGACCATCAGGGTATACAGGGTCACCACAGACCTAGTGGGGGGGCAATGGGGACATGTCCAGGCATCCCGGTGGTCATGTCCACTTAGGTTACATTGTACCTATGCTGCACCTGCGATGTCAGAGACGTCAGTCACATTCTGCTTCAGTGCAGTGCATAACAGTGTTCTGACGACAGGTGCACAGTGGGTCACGTCTCCCCCCATATACACCACTGTGGCAGCTACATGCACCATGGGCATGCACTTGGTACCACTGGCTACTCCCAACCATGTGCAGCTGAGTTGCGTACATAAGGTTGCTTAATGACTCAGTGTGTTTGTATTCTCAGGACCAGCTGGCTTCTAATTGTTAGAAGCTGGCCAGTCCAAAGAACATATAAACACTTATTCATTAAGCAACCTTTTGTGGCAGAGAAACGTTTTAGCATCTTGGTCCCCTGGGAGGTCCTGTAAGATGTTTTTATAATATAGACATAAACTGGAGCAAAGTTTCTGAGGAGACAAGAATATATGCATTGGAAAAACCACCATTCTTGACTTAGTGGTGCTAGCCACGAAACGTTATCCTATTAGGTAGATGAGAAGATGTAAATACATATGATTAACAGAGAAGGTGAACCTTGTTTTGTTTGGACCTTCATCTGCCCACAGAAGAGTTCCTCCAACTATATACAGTATATAAATTTATGAGTGCACTCCAGCTCTTGGCATCCTGGAACACTTTTGGTTAGTGTTATTCCAGCACAGCCCACACACTGTCATGTATTATTACTTACTTACCTTATGCGGGCCTATTTGGGGGGACAGTGAAAGAAACTGGGACTTCAGGGTCAGTTCATTTTGAGGAAAGTATAAACCGTGGTGAATGGAGGGGATGGGCAACTAGAACACCCCCCCCCCAATAGATTTAAGAAGAACTGGACCCAGTCTTCAGGGGTAAAACTGTGTATGCCCTCATCTTCTGTTACTCTGTAACTTAGTCTCCCTCTCAGTACTGTACGTGGGTAGGGGAGCAGGGCTCTTGAGCACTTTGTGTCATAGGAAAATGTAAACATTTGGCACGAGCATTGGGGGCACAACTGTACACGCCCCTCACCCTTCATTACTCCCTGAGTCAGCCTCCATCCCATTAGTCTGCTCCTGCCTTGGGCCTTATTCCATCGGGGTGGAGAACATTGGACATTGTGAAGCCAGGTAGAAGGTGGAGGTAAGGCAGATGGATCATGGCATAGCAGTGTTAATGACAGGCCCAGTAGCATATGGTATGGTTTGGAGGTGGGACTGATGTAAAAGAGCTGAACTGCAAAGGGTGCCCTTACAGTACATCGGCCCCACCTTCTAGCCACATTTACTAATGGCCCTGTCATTAACATTGCTCCATTGTCTGCAAGACCCCCTGTTTTCTGTGGTTCTGTGGCATGTGACGATTGCCGCAGAAATTAAGACCTGCCGCGGAATTTGGGTCTGGCCACAGAATTTGGGGCTGGCCACAGAAATTGCCCCAGTAAGTTAGACAGAGACAGACACCACTCTTTTTCACCGATTCCTTGGCTTACTTGTAGCTGATAAGAATTCAAATTTACCCCCAACCATCTCAGCTTCTCAAACCATCCCCACCCAGCCCTGAGAGCCCCCCCCCCTTTGAGTCACCCTATTTTTTCTATATTTTACCCCTTTTTGGTCAAAGGTTGTGTGATGATCCATTGCCTTTTCCTGTCACTGCTAGTGGGCCAGTATGCTTGTTTCTTATCCCAGTAGTGCTTTCTGGAGCCCACTCAAAGCCATACTGGGGCATGAATCCCACATTTGGGCCCAGCAGTAATAGGAAGAGGCAGTGGATTGTCCGACAGTGTAGGACCAAAAAAAGGTGCCAATAAACTGAGTGACTCAGTGAGGTTCTGGGTGAAATGACTTTGGAAACAGACAGCAAAACCAGCACCACTCCAGACTTCAGTGAGATAACAAAAGGCTTTATTTATTAAATATCAAGGCTCAATGCCCACAACATGCTACACAGGCAAACAAATGTTAAAAGCCCCGACCGGTTTCGCAACTAGTGCGTCATCAGGGGGATGGTCCATTCACATAATGAGACCAAATAAATAGTGGTTCTCTTAAAGAGACAGTATATTGCACACAGAAGAGTTTAGTGTATATAAATATATATATACTTAATTACTTAAGCACTAATTTTTACTTTGCATCTTTATCTGCATAATTATATGTATATAACTTGTGTTTTGTTACCACCACCTATTAAAAATGCAGCAGGAGTTACTACAATCAATTATTAGAAAAATATATACTATAAATTTAACTGTATCATGAGAAAAAAGTCTCATCAGATAGACTGCATAAGAGATACTCATTAGAATTTAACCATACAGATTTAGAACTTCATCTGAAAGGATATCTTTATAGGGAAACAATTAATTCCATAGAAAATTCAAGCTGATTAATCCATATTTAGGATACTATTCCAATTTCTTTAGTTATGCATTATTCTCTGGAAATTGATGGATCAACAAAGACCATTAAGGACCTGAAAACAATAAGAGAAAAAAACAACATTTTTGATTAGAATATATTGACCTAAATATAACCAATATAATACTTTCAAGTTTACTTTCTCATACATGTCAACAGATCTATTCTATCATTTAGGCCTGGTAAATCCAATGCCTCTAGTGTGTAGATCCAAAAAGATTCCCTATACATCCAACTTTTCTTTGATATTACCACCTCTAGGCCCCATTCTGACCTTTTCTATTGCACAAATCTTAAAAAGAATGATTAACATTCCTTGTCCTCATACAATGATTGGCTAGTGCATTCGTGGAATCTCTTGCCTGGATCGACCGTAGGTGCTCACCAATTCTAACCTTAAAAGGTCCAGTTGTCATTCCAACATAGAATGCTAAGCATTCACAGGTTGCAAAATAAACAACATTACTTGTACTGCAATTAAAAAAGCTATCCATTGCATAACTCTTTATATTATTAACCCTAGAAAAAGTGTCAGTTTTAAGAATACAAGAACAAAACTTACAATTTCGACATGGAAAATTCCCATATGGCAACGGAGGTAAACATATCTCCACAGGCAATTAAGGAACCATCCGTGCTTGGTAGCTATGGACTAATTTATCCTTCAAATTTAGTCCACATTTATATACCATCCTAGGTCTCTCTTGTATGCTTGTTTTTAACAAGGGTTCTGATTTTAATATATTCCAGTTGTTATTGAGAACCTGTTCTACCCTTTTTGCATGTCTGGTATATTTTGTGATAAAGTTTATCCTCTCACTAAGGGTGGAACTAGCAGAGCCATTATCAGAACAGTTTAGTGAGTCTGAGCACAGGAGAGGTCCCCAAAGACTGGAGAAGGGCTCTTGCGATCCCGCTCCACAAGAGTTGCAGCAGGGGGGATGCACTGAGCTACAGACCACTCAGTCTTACCTCAATAGTGGACAAGATTATGGAAGCACTCCTTGAGGAAAGGATGGTGCAACACCTGAAATCCATAGGCGCACAGGATCCAAGACAGCATGGGTTTACAACGGGAAGGTCCTGTCAAACTAATCTCATAGATTTCCTTGACTGGGTAACCAGAGTGGTGAATCAAGGGGGTGCAGTTGATGTCGCCTACCTTGCTTCAGCAAAGCTTTCGATACTGTTCCACACAGAAAATTGATTAATAAGCTGAGTAGGCTCGGGGTGGGTCAGAGATTGGTCAACTGGGTGGCAAACTGGTTGGCAGGCAGAAAACAGAGAGTGGTGATAAATGGTATACAGTCAGAAGAGATGCAAGTCACAAGTGGGGAACCCCAGGGATCAGTCCTGGGGCCAGCCCTCTTCAATATTTTCATCAGTGACATTGCAGATGGACTGGATGGTAAAGTTTGTCTGTTTGCAGATGACACCAAGATCTGCAACAGAGTAGATGCTCCAGATGGGGTGGGCAGAATGAGAAGAGATCTGGATAAACTGGCAAAATGGTCGGAGGAGTGGCAACTGGGGTTTAATGCAAAGAACTGCAAGATCATGTACATAGGGAAGAGAAACTCTGATGCTACCTATAGGTTGGGAGGTGAGTTGTTGGCATTCACAAGGGATGAAAGAGACTTGGGCATCATTATCACAGAGGACCTGAAATCATCCAAGCAGACCACTAAAGTAGTAGGTAAGGCTAGAGGGATGTTGGGGTATATTAGTAGGTGTATCACAAGTTGTAAGAGGGAGGTAATAATCCCTCTTTACAAGACACTGGTTAGGCCCCATCGGAAGAACTGTGTGCAGTACTGGAGGCCGCACCTGCACAAGGATATTAACAAAATGGAGGCAGTCCAGAGAAGGGCAACCAAAATGGTGCAGGGACTGCATCAGAAAACATATGAGGACAGATTAATGGAGCTCAATATGTATACCCTAGAGCAAACGAGGGAGAGAGGTGATATGATCGAAACATTCAACCATCTTAAGAGCACTAACAAGGTGAAAGAGTCTAACATGTTTCAATATAAGAAAAATAGTAGGACAAGAGGACACAGCATGAGATTAGAGGGAAGCCGATTAAGGGGTAATATGAGGAAGTTCTTTTTCACAGAAAGGGTGGTGGATGCATGGAGCAGCCTACCTCAGGAAGTGGTGGATATGAATACAGTGCATGGCTTCAAACAGGCATGGGATAGGCATAAGGGAGCAATACAGATGAGTATGAATAGATAGGCCATTGACAGAGTAAAGGCCTATGGCACATTCATAAGGTAGAAACAAATGGGCAGACTGGATGGGCCTTGCGGTCCTTATCTGCCGTTAACTTCTATGTTTCTATGGTTAACTCTGGTGCTTGGAGTGAAAAATATAAATGATAAAAAATGCAAGCAAAGGGACAGCTAAGTAAATAAAATTGCTGGGGCAGGAAAAGAATAGAAACATATAAACATATAAGTCCCTACAGGGTAGGGCATTATGGTCAAAAAACCCTAATGCCCTTGGCTTTTCTTTGTATTTTTACTCCAAGTTTTCCACATGGGCTTTTTGTGACCCCACCGCATAAACAGTGACACTATCAGTTCATTAGGTGAAAGGTGATTTTGCACAGTGACTGCACCATTTGGCGCCACAGGTGTGAAAACACATTTCGAACAGGATGTGAAAAGTGACAGGTGTAGTGTTCATGAGGCGGTGTAAAAAATTGCATTGTTGAAAATGTGGAGTGAAAATATACAAATACTGGTGAAGTCACAAGCGTGCATAGAAACTACGCAATGTACACTTGTAACATAATTAGTTTGGGGATTTTTTTACAACAGATTTTCAACATAGGCATTTTGGGACCTCTGCTCAGGAACAGTGTCACTGTGATTTTCTTAATCTGTCCCGAACTGATTTCCCACAGCGACCACGCTATTCTGCGCCAGAAGTGCAAAAACACATTTTGGCCAGGGTGTGAAAAATGACTGCTGTACTGTCAATGTTGAAAATCTGGACTGAAAATATTACAAATTCGTGAACTTACAAGGGTGCTTGGAAATTGCGCAATGCACGCTCGTAACAGAGCTATTTTATGGACTTTTGTCACTAAATTTTCAACATAGCCATTTTAACACCTCTGCTTGTGAACAGTGTCACTGTAATTTTCTTAATGTGTCCCGAACATTGATTTTGCACACCGAACGTGCTAATGTGCCCTACATGTGCAAAAACACATTTTGGGTGAGATGCGAAAAGCGACAGCTGTACTGTCCATAAGGAGGTGTGGTGAAATGGCAATGTTGAAAATCTGGAGTGAAAATATTAAAAATACTCACAGTTACGAACATGCATAGGAACTGCACAACGACGCTCAGTAACGAATCATTTTGAGATTTTATCACCAAATTTTCAACATAGGTTTTGGAGGCCTACCCATGAACTGTGATATTTCACATCTAGTCCCGAAAGATGGCTCCACACAGTGACCACGAAATCACCTTTCGGGACCAAATAACAAAATGACAGTGACTGAGTTCATGAGGTGGGGTTCCAAGAACCTCATGTTGAAAATGTGGTGAAACAATTCCCAAAAATGACTGAGATATGCACCAAAGTTGAAAAAAACTAATTTATGCCATTGTATAGCTTACTGGCATTTCTTCAGTTCGCGGTCAGCTTTGAAGAGTGCAGACATGTTCCTGGTCCACCAAAGATTGTTGTGCCAGCCTCAGGAGGTAAGTATGGGGTGAGGCAGGGAGGTGGGGTAAGCAGAGGGTGGGTGTGGGTTGGGGAGGGGGGCAAGACAGTCAACGAGGGACCGTCTTTTCTTACAGGTGTTTTTTCTTTTTACGAAGACAACGCTGGACTTTTGCCACACTGGGGTGGGCTCCCAGCGTGGCACCTGGAAGTCTGTTGGGGGCAGTGGAGCTGATGGGGGATTGGGCACCCCCGTCGGCCATACAGATTTTGCCATGCTGGGGTGGGCTCCCAGCATGGCACCTGGAAGTCTGTTGGGGGGGACAGTGGAGCCGACGGGGAATGGTCACCCCCGTCAGCCATACGGACTTTTCTCACGCTGGGGTGGGCTCCCAGCGTGGCACCTGGAAGTCTGTTTTTGGAAGGGGTACAGTGGAGCTGATGGGGGGATTGGGCACCCCTGTCGGCCATACAGATTTTTGCCACACTGGGGTGGGCTCCCAGCGTGGCACCTGGAAGTCTGTTTGGGGGGGCAGTGGGGCCCGACAGAGATTGGGCACCACCGTCGGCCATACAGTGCGTAGGGGGGAAGCGCATGAGCACGCTGGGGTGGGCTCCCAGCATGCTACTTAGGTGTTTGTTGGGGGGGACCAAGAAAAAAACAGCTGTCTATGACAGCTGTTCAGATGCAGTGCTGACGTGTAGGCACTTTGCATGCTGCCGACGGCACTATGCAAATTGCCTACACGTTACCACTGCTGATTGTAGCGGTCTTTTGCTTTGAACTGTACGCCACTCCATCTGAATTGCTGCCATAGACAGCTCGGACATTTGTTGGTGCAGTGAGACTGTGCCTGCAAGAAGGAGCAGGGCATTGAAAGTGGGGTGGCACACCTACGAAAATTCGTATGGTGGCACTATTTTTCTTGCACATGCGTGCAAGCAAACATAAAAAGTGAAAATACAAAAAGTTAGCTGGGCCACTCTGATAGGCCAGTAGTAGCAACATTAGGATTTATTTCATGGGTTTACCTACTGTTCAATGACTTTTCTCCTGGATTCTTTTTAATGTGCTTTATAGTCTCCTGGTGGTGAGAGGACCAGGGTGTCCACATTTTATTTTATTTTTGTTATTTTATTTTGATGTTCATGTTTATTTCAATTGGTGTTTGATTAATTTGTTTATTCTGGGCAGTGGGAGTGCCCAGATTTCCCCTTTTCCTTGGCTGTGAGAGGGCTGTAGGAGGGGGTGAATTTGTATGTGTGTGTGTATATTATATCCTGTGAGAGGGGATTGTATTATTTTTATTTTTAATTTTTTCTGGGTTAAATCATCCAATAGTGGGAGTAGGGTAGTTATATATGTCTTGTTGGGTCGGGATTACTGTTTAAGTTATTATTGTTGTCGGGTTTTTAGGAATTTTAATTGTCTGCAGCTCTGTTTTGGATTTAGGAATTTGGAGTTTTGTGTGCTTTCCCTATTGTTTTGCTATAATTATTGGTGGAATGTGCCTGCTTGACCCCCCTGTCCTATGCTATTCAGCCTCCGCTCTCCGTGCCCTCTGCCCGTTCTCTTCTCCCCGTCGGCTTCTATTTATCAGCACTGTCGAGCGCTTGGAATTGCTCGCACGGGTTAAGCAGCAAATCCAAAAGTGCTTAGACCAAAAGACAGAGCAGTAACTATTTTATCTTAAACATTATCATTATGAGGGGAGCCCGAAAGGGGCCAGAAAACTGGCCGGAAAACTTAGAGAACAAAAAGCTAGAGCAGCAGTTTCCTCTCTTTATGATCCTAATACTAGGGTTTTGCATACTCAGCCCTCCAAGATTAGACAAATGTTTGCTGACTTCTACCAGCTTTTATATGCCCAAGACAGTCACCCTTCTCCAGAGGAGATTTCAGCTTATTTGCACTCCCTCACCCTCCCTCATCTTACTCCCCACCAGGCTCAGATGATCAATAGGCCTATCTCCAGAGCAGAGGTGGATCGGGTTATTTCAGAAACAAACACCTTGAAAGCTCCTGGACAGGACGGCTATCCAGCCGAATTCTATAAGATCTATAAGGACACTTTGATCCCCATCCTGCTTCCTGCCCTGCAAGCAATCCAACAGGGAGAGAACCCCCCTCCTTCCTGATGACACTGTTGCTGTGGACCCTAAACCTTTTAAAGATCCAAAACAGGTGCATCTTATAGACCTATATCCATGCTAAACTTTGATTATAAGGTCTACATGGCCATATTGGCTCATAGATTCGAAGACCTGATCCCTAATCTAGTAGACCCGGATCAAGTAGGTTTTATTAAGGGCCACCAAGCCCAAGATGCCATCAGGTGCACCTTTTTACTGCTGGAATATGCCAAAACTTGACATACACCTTGTGTCACCTTGAGCCTTGATACAGAAAAGGCATTTGACAGGGTCGCCTGGCCTTTTTTATGGGCGACTCTGTCCCATTTTGGCTTCCCAGAGGCTCTGGTGAGCCAGCTTCAAAAAATGTACCACTCCCCTAAAGCCTATGTGCAGCTGGATTGTACTCTCTTGGACCCTATCACTCTTGCTAGAGGTACTAGACAGGGTTGCCCCCTCTCTCCCTTGCTGTTTGTATTATATTTGGAACCTTTGGCTGCTGCAATCCACCGGACCCAGGGAGTGGAGGGAGTTCCTATTGCTGGTAGAGAATTTAAGTTGTCTCTGTTTGCAGATGACATATTGCTTACCCTTACGAACCCTGAGCATTCAATTCCAGAGGTTTGGATACAACTTCACAGATTTGCGGCTTTGGCAGGCTATAAAGTGAATGAGCAGAAAACTGAAGTCCTTCTATATAATTTCTTCCCCACACCCCAATTAAAATTATCCTACCCTCTGAAATGGAGCAAAGTCACAATGCGATATCAGGGAGTAAAACTGGTGACCAATTTGGAAGTTATTGCTATCATAAACTACGAACCCCTTACATCTCAATTAGCCCTTGACATGACCAGATGGTCTCAATCCCCCTTAAGCTTCTTTAACTGCATAGAATCCATAATGCAAAATGTCCTACCCCATGTACTGTTTTTTTTGCAAAACCTGCCTCAGCCCCCAACCAGCACATATTTCACAGCTTGAGATTGTTTAATCTCTAGATATATATATGGTCTGGAAAGCCCCCATGGGTTAGATTTTCAGTTTTGCAGCTTTCAAGGGAGAGAGGAGGTTATAACCTACCATGTTTCCAGAATTACCATAGGACTGCACAACTACGAGTACTCACAGAATGGCCTAATCCATTATATACAGCCTACTGGAAACAAATAGAGATGGTTTATCATGACCTGGGGTCTCTCCCTGGATTGCTATTTGCTAATCCTCTAGTGTGTAATTCTCTGAGTAAATATTCCTCCTATGCCAGGGAGCCTATGAGGATATGGATCTGATTGCATACTCACTACTTCACCCAACAGGAACTGCTCTTCATGAGGGCGATTCTTTCAGATAGATCCTTCCCCCCAATCTGGTTGGTGGCAGAGCCCAAGTATGGTGGACTAGGGTTTAAAGTATGTCCATCAGATGGTGGGATCTACTGGCCTACCCCTGTTCACAGTCCTGCAAAACTCATATGATCTCCAGCCCACGGAATTTCATGGGTATATGCAGCTAAGGTCATACTTATTAAAATGTGAAAATTTGCTGGCAGACATAGCTGAAAATGTCCCCACAATGGTCCAGCTAATGATACAGTACACTAGGGGGAACTTATCCTCCCATGAAATTAATACTTTTTTACGAGGCACTCAATTAAAGGCCCCCTGATTCCATGGAAAGCCTGAGGATAACTTGGTCCAAGGAAATTCAAAGTGACATCTTGACTTCGACTTGGGAGGGGTCAGCTGGTCCAGCTACCAAAGTGGTCCAGGCCTCATATTGGAGGGAATATATTTGGAAACTCAGGGCTTGGTATTTTAGGACCCCACTGGTGACCTCCAAATGTGGTGGGGACCCATCTGGGGCCTGCTGGAGGGGGTGTGGGACTAGTTTTGTGGGACAAACACATATACTGTGGTCTTGCCCCCTACTCCAGGTTTTTTGGAGGGAGGTGACGGGAGAGTTACAGGACATTCATGATATGGGAGCCTTGTTTTTGTTAACATTCTCCCTGCCTCCCTCAGGGGACAAAGATTGATAAAGTCACTTATAAACAAATGGTCCTGTTAGTGGCTGCTGCTAACAAAGCAACTACCCGATTGTGGCTGACCACTACCATCCCCACTAGGATGTCTTGGGTGAGAATTATTCGGGAAATATATTCACTAGAATGCCTTTCAGCTAGTCTTTTAGATCAAAAAGTAGTATTTGAGCTCTGCTGGCGGAAGTGGGTTATCCACCATTTAGCCCACTATCCAGAATTTGTGCCCTGATTCCCCCCCCAAAAAAAGCTCTCTAGAACTCCTTTAAGATGTATGTACTCCTTCTTCCTTACACCCCCCCAAGTAATTATTGTAATTGTGTTTCTACCCCCTCTCATTTCTCTGCCTAAAACCATGATGTACTGCTTAGATGTCCACTTGTCTATATGTATTTGATGTACTAGGCCCATGTCAGGCCAGGCTACGGCCTCCTTTTACTGGATGTACATGTACTGTATGAGATGAAGTATGTAGTCATGTCTCTATGAATAAAGAATAAATAAAAGAAAAGTGCGAGTAGAATCCTGTTCCTCTTTGGTTCGGGGGAACAGGTTCTATGGCCTTCTTGGAAAGCATGGCTTGTATCCCTGATCGAATCAGTCCTGCGTGTTCGGTAAAGTAATGGGACAGGGGGGGCCCTGTCTGGAGGTATTTGGACAAACTCTATTGAGTGTCCTTTCTCAATAAGTTGGTGGACCCATTGGTCAGAGGTCACTTTCCTCCATTCAGTGGCGTAAAGTGAAAGGCGACCTCTGACCGCCTCCTCTGGTGGGGTGCTGGGAAGAGACGGGTCCAATGGAGAGTCAGGCAGTGGGAGGGGGTAGGAAGGTTGTCTGGGCTGGTTTTGCCTGGTGAGAGGAGGTCCAGCTAATCATCTGTGGGCTCCTCTCTGGCTATAGCCTCCCAGTTGAGGTTGTTGTTACTGGAAATGGGTTGCTGTTGTTGATGACCCCCCCCCGCCATAAAAATGAGATCTTCAAAACTGTCTGTTCCGGGCAATACATGGACTGGACTGTCCTCACTGCCTTTCCAGATTTCTGGAGTCTATTAATGACCTTTTTGGTGTCTTCTTCAAAGAGGTTGGATCCATAAAAGGGTGTGTCAAGGAGATTCGACTGAACATCCTGCATGAACCCCGAGACTGAAGCCAAGAATGGCAGCAGAGGCACACATACCGGTTGCCACTGCCCTTGCCACCGTATCTGCAGAGTCATATGCAGATCGGAGAATATGGGTTCCAACATTAAATCCTGTTTGTAAGAGTTTAGAAAGTTCTGCCTTCTGCAGACAGACTGGCAGTTCCTGCACAATGTCTAGTCCCTGTTCCTAGGGTGCATTCTGAAACTGAACCATATGGGTCAAGAAATTCAGACTTCAAACACTGCAGGTTGCGGAAGAGTATACCTTGAGCCCCATGGAATCCAGTTGCTTGGACTCCCTACCTGGTGGTTGGGTGCTAAGGTGCTTCGGTCTCTGGGAGCAGCTGTGCACTGCTGAAATCATGACTTAACCCACAATGTGTTATTCAGCTAGAAATGGTTGATCCTTGGGTGCCCTATACAGGTGATCAGCCTTCTTGGGGACAACTGTAGAGGAGTGAGGATGCTTCCAGTCCACCTGGGTGATGTCTGCAAAGGTGTAAACCAGGGGAAGGATAATGACAGGCTTTGGATCTTTCTGTCTGAAATACTTGGCCAGACGCATCCTCTCTGGGCCGAGGTCCTCAGTGTCCCAACCCATGTTGGTCTGGATGTGCCTCATAACCTCCATAAAGGAGGGGTCATCCAGAGGTGATTTATGTGTGTCTTCTGGGTCCAGAGGAGACAAATCCCCTAATGATGAGTCCGAGTAGGAGGAGTCTAAGGGCTAGTAGGAGTTTGAGGAGGAGATGGAGGAAGACCTGCACCACCTTTTTCTGTGCCCGCATCTGTTAGGGGAGCCGGAAGAGCTCGTGCTCCATGACCTGGTTCTGTGGCATCTCTTTCTAGAGGCCTTTCCTTTAGGCTTATCCTGAGGGGTAGGCTCTTTACCTCGGTTCTCATCTGACAGTGGTTGAGGGGTCTCCTCTTTGTCTGGAATTGGGAGAGGGGGTGCGGGTTTTCCCCATCCAGATGAAGTACATCTGGATTCGCTGAAGTACCTGGTGTAGCCTTTGGGGGGAGAATATCTGGTTTAACGGTCTCCCGCCAGTGGCTAAACAAGTCTTTGACCTAGGCTGGATTCAGTTTAGGCTCTGAACCTGGCATCTGATCTGGCATCGGTTCAGTACCTGCGCCAGCCCCAGTGTCAGTACTATCGTCAGGTCAGCCCATCATCAGGTGATCCACCGGGGGTGACGGCGGGACGTTAGCTGTACCAATGTTGGGTGCAAGTTTATCTTGTGGGACCAACGTCGGTTCCTCTTCATCCACCTGAGTGTCATCGGTTCGGTCGTCGGTCGGAGGAGGAGGTGACGCTAGAGGTAATGGAGTTCCTGCCAGTGGTGCCAACATATGAGGAACTTTGGGAGCATTGTCAGAAGTCCGACGTCGGTGGTGGTCCGAGAGGGCTTAGAAGAAGGACACTTATCAGATGACCGCTTGTCCGACAGCGGTCTGGCTGACTTTTCAACCAACTTTTCAGACTGTTTGGGTGGAAGAGAGGAAGACCTCCCAGAGGAGCCTGAGGTCTTTTTCCTGTCCTGGGGGTCAGCGCTACATACAGAGGCCAACCAGGAAGACTGATGTCCGTTACCTGCGTCCGATGAATGGCCTGTCAGTGTTGCCAGAGGCCTAATCTTGATAGGCTGGAGAGAGGGTGTAGATGATCCCGAACCCTGATCCTTATGTTCCAAGACCTGAGCTGCCATTGGGGTCTTCATGAAGGTAAGCC
Organism: Neoceratodus forsteri; assembly: GCA_016271365.2. Taxonomy (NCBI): domain Eukaryota; kingdom Metazoa; phylum Chordata; order Ceratodontiformes; family Ceratodontidae; genus Neoceratodus; species Neoceratodus forsteri. The sequence continues at coordinate 1,555,256,694 of CM057450.1, forward strand.
TGGAACACTGATTGACAGAGTCGGAGCTGCCCTTAGAGGCGGAGTGTGATCCCCAGGACCTTGATCTAGAATGGGATCTTTCTCGCTCCCTCCATTTTTCTTTAGATTTATCTTTAGATTTTTCAGAAGAATGTCTCCCCCAGGGCTGGCTCATCAGCGCAGCGGTTGGATTTCCACTTGTGACACAGCAACCCGGGTTCGGGAATGGACCTGGGTCATCAGAAGGCCGGCCGGGAGAGAAGGATTGAGCATCCTTAAGACTGCGCTCCATCTCCAGGGGGAGGGTGTGGGGTGTCCCCGGCACTTGGCAACCCCTGGCAGAGGCCAGGGGTCACCACAACAGCCGGCGACAGCAAGGAGCCTAGGGGGTGGGATGGACACTGGCATCATTGCATGTTCCTTCCCCCCCACTAATGGGGGAAAAACAAGCAAGCCTACTGCCTCCATGATACCCACCCCTTGTCTGCGATCGGCTCCCCAGGCTGACTCCCGCCCTATCCCTTTGACCATGGCACCCTTCAGGGAGGTTCGGCTGCCCCGCCTCCCCTGGGGGTAAGTCAGGGTCCCGGAGGAGACCAATAGTGGGAAGCCACAGCAAGAAGGAGTCCGTGACCGGGTGGATAACTGGCAGTGAGGAGGGAAAGAATGTCGCCCCAATTTTTTGTGTGAGTGGTGGGAAGATTCCCTCTCTGAGGAGGAGTCTCGCTGCATGGTGGCTAACTTTAGTTGGATGAGGTGGGCCTGTTTTCTGTCATTGAATCCGGGTCCAGCTGTTGAAGCTCTGACAGTGCTGGCAGGACTCGGTATCGTGATCTGTGCCCAGGCACATCAGGCAGGCCGAATGGCCATCTTTTGCAGGGATTTGCTTCCCACAGGCACACTTGTTAGTGCGACACGAAGAAGGAAATGGGGGAGATGACATACAAGCGGGTTAAAAACAAGCGAACTATGTCAAGAAAATAAATCTGTAACGATAGAGAAAAAGATGTACGGACTGGCATGAGTCAAACCGTGGAGCCAATGTACGCAAGTCTATGGTGGGAAAAGAACTGGGGCACACCAGGGACTGCCCACCCTTTATACTGTATGGGTTGTCGGGGGCGGGCCGACGTCGGGGGGTGGTCCTCGCCTGGTACTGCTGGTTAGAAGTTTGCCGTGGGGTCCTGCCGCCTGACAACATCAGTCCTAATTGTGATACCTGCTGCAGGAGCTGACTCTTGAAGTAAGATATTTCCTTTCAGTCCTGTAGCACTTAATGCAGTCACATTCAGAAGATACAAACACTGAACCATTTCCTTGGTCACCTTTCAACAGAGGTCCACCCTGTCTTGAGCACTAGTTAATGCAGGGTGCAGACAAATGATAAGCACTTCTGGGCTTTCTGGGCTTCTCAGCCCTCCAAATTGCCTCCAGTGGTCCCCAGTGTTTCCCTGATCTCTCCGCCATAGCCCATATCCTGTTGTGTGCCCCAAGGTCCCAGTTAGCCCTTTTCTGGGTTGTTTGGCCCTTTTTGGGCTCATGGAGCAGGAAAGACCAGGAAAGGAGAGGAAGGGAGAGGTTTGGGTGGGGCTGGAGCAGCTGTAGTAATATGAAACTAAGAGTCGCACAATCAGGCAGACTTGATAGATCTGTGGGCCATTTTCTGCCGGCAATTTCATATGTTCGTATGATCGCAAGCTGCCAGCATTCCTTTAAGCTGTGTTGGCTGTGATGGCAAAGTTGAAAATTTGGAGTCAAAATATTAAAAATTACAAAAGTTACGCATGAGTGTGGAAAACTTTGAAAGAGTGCATGTAACTCAGTCATTTTTAAGAATTTTTTTCACCAAATTTTCAACATGGGCTTTTTAGGACCTCACCTCATGAACACTGGCAGTGTCGTTTCGTTAATCAGCCCTGAAAAGTGATTCTGCGCAGCGACTACAAAATCACTGTATGGGTCCAATTAACAAAACGACAGTAATGGTGTTCATGAGGTGGGGTCTCAAGAAGCCCGTGTTGAAAATTTGCTAAAAAAAAGTCCAATAAATGGCTAAGATGTCAACATAAGTTCAAAAGACCATTGACATCCATTATACAGCACTTACCTTGATTCTTCACTTTGCGGTTTCTCTTTGAAAAGTGCAGACGTGTTCCAGTCCACAGAAGATCATAGAATCATAGAATCATAGAAATTTGACAACAGAAAAGGACCCTTCTGGCCCATCTAGTTTGCCCAACCCTCCGCTTTTACATACTCCCCTCCCCACCTGCCCCAACCCTCCCCCAAATACTCAGTCCTATATGCCTGTGCCATGCCCTCTTAAATTCCTCTAGTACCATCTCAGCCCCCACCACTCCATCCGTCAGTCTGTTCTAGGGCTCTACCACCCTCTCTTTGAAGAGGTGTCCCCTTACATTGCCCCTGAACCTATTTCCTTGCTATCTGAGGCTGTGCCTTCTAGTTCTGGCTCCCTCCTTCCTCCTCAGCTGACCCCTTCACCTACTTTATTGAGCCCCTTTACATATTTAAAGGTTTCAATCATGTTCCCCTTTCCCTCTTTGTTTCTAACACGTACAGATACAGCTCCTTACACCTCTACTCATGTGTCTTCCCCTGCATACCCTGCACCGTCTTTGTTGCCCTTCTCTGAACCCTCTCCAATGCATCTACATCCTTGAGGAAATGTGGTCTCCAGAACTGAACCCGTACTCTAACTGCAGCCTCACCATGACTTTGTAGAGGGGCATTATAACCTCCCTCCTTCTGCTAGTAATGCCCTGCCTGTGCATGCCAGCATTCCCTTTGTCCTTGCAGCCACCCTACTACATTGGAAACCTACCTTAAGGTTTGAGGAGACTATGATCCCCAGATTCCCTTCTGATTCTTTGATTCCTCCCCCCCCACAGCACGTACCCTGCTTTCGTGTTTTTCCTCCCTAGGTGCATCACAGCGCACTTCTTGGTATTAAACCTCAGCTGCCATTTCCTGGCCCACTCCTTGAGCGGCTTGAGGTCCCTCCTCATGCCTTTCACCCCCTCCGGGGTATCCACCCTATTGCAGATTTTTGTATCATCGGCAAATAGGTACACCCTCCCTCTCAAACCCTCCGCAATATCACTGATGTAGATGTTGAAGAGGAGCAGACCCAAAACTGACCCCTGTGGCACTCCACTCCTCACCTTTGCCATCTTGGAATGCACCCCATTAAGCACTACCCTCTGAGTTCTCCCCACTAGCCAGGCCTCCACCCAGCGTGCTATTTTCCCTCCCAACCCCATGCTTTACATATTGCTCACCAACCTCCTATGAGGGAGGGTGTCGAAGGCCTTGCTGAAGTCCAGATAGGCCACGTCCACAGCCCCTTCCTGGTTGATTACCTGAGTCACCCAATCAAAGAACTCAATTAGGTTGGTCTGGCATGATTTCCCCTTGGTGAAGCCATGCTGTCTGCTGTCCTGCAAGTCACACTCCTCCAGGTAATTCACCACCCTCTCCTTGATTAATGCCACCACAGGCGTGAGGCTGACTGGGCAGTAGTTCTCCTTCAGCTCCCTGTTAACTCCCTTGTGCAAGGGCACTACGTCAGCCCTCCTCCAGTCCTCTGTCACCCTCCCCCATATCCAGGAATGGGCTGAAGAGCCTTGTCAAGGGTGAAGCCAGCTCCTTCCTCAATTCCTTGATCACTCTGGGGTACAACCCATCAGGCCCCATTTCCTCGTCCACCTGTAGTCTATCCAGCTCAGCCCTGACCCTATCCACCATGAATGGGCTCTGAATCACCCATTTGCCCTCCTTCCCCTTAGGCACTAGTATCGGACCCCTGCCTTCCACCTCCTCCGTGGACACTGAGCCAAAATACTCATTTAGTGCCTCTGCCTTTTCGTAGTCCTGCTCCAAGTGTATCCCTCCATCCCCCCTCAGTCTAGCAACCCCCTGCCCTGCTCTTTTCCTCTCCCTCACATATCTGAAAAATGTTTTATCCCCCCCATGGCCCTTTTGGTTATTTTTTTCCTCAGTTGCTGCTTTTGCCCTTCTGATCTCCCTCCCTGGCAGACTCCTCATCTCCCTATACTCCTCCCTATCCTCCTCTCTAAGTGTCATCTTAAATTTTCTGAAAGCCCTCCTCCTTTCCCTGACTGCCCCCACCACCTCCCTAGTGAACCAGGGTTGTCTCCCCATTGCTCTTACTGACCTTTTTTATGTACACTTCTGCTGCTTCCTGAACACCTCCCCTGGTGGCTTCCCAGAGTTTCTCCACTGCCCCTATCTTCTCCGTACCTTCCATGTTTTCCCTAACTATTTTTCTCATCTTATTAAAGTCTGTGTGTCTGAAGTCCATGACTGTCGTATTAGTCTTACTTGTCTCCCTCCATGCCCTGACCTTGAACCGTTCCGTGCTGTGGTCACTAGTGCCCAAGGCTTCTCCCAACCGCACCTCCTAAACACTCTCCCTGTTAGTCATGACCACGTCCAACAGGTTGCTTCCCCTCATCAGTTCCCTGACCAGCTGTTGAAGGAATACCTCCTGCAGCTTGGCTAATAACTCCCTGCTCCTTGCCAACGGTACATCTGGGATTTCCCAGTCAACATCTGGGAGGTTCAGATTACTCACCAGTAACAGTTCACCTTTCTGTGCCAGCTTTGTGATTGCCTGAGTTAGCCATCTATCATCTTCCTCTCCTTGCACAGGTGGCCTGTATACCACCCCCAGCCACAGGGATTCACCGTCTTCCTACCTAGTGTTTCCCACAGTAGCTCAGTTTCCCCTTCCTCCTCCTCCTGCCCTTCAGTAACACTGATGCCTTCCCTCATGTATAAGGCAACCCCCCCCTTCTTCAGTATATATATATATATATATATATATATATATACACACACACACACACACACACATACATGCATACATACACACACCATGGGGGTGAGATCAGTTCCAGTGAAATAAACCATGTTATTTTCACTGGAGTGAAATAAATCCCGATGACATCAGCAGAGTTAAAATAAATACCATTTATACCTACTCTGCTGACATCACTCACCTGCATCTGAAAACACTAACAACCCCTGTAAACAGGCCCTACACTGAAATTAACACAATTAAGATAGATAATGACAGTCAGCTGCCGCACTCCTTCTAAATGTAACAATCTCCAAATCTCTTGTGCAGCATTTTCAAAACCCGAGTTTAGTACATCACTGAAGCCTGCATTGCCCCATACTGACCTACAAAACGAACAACAAATAACCAGTATATTGCAAACATCCAGCTTGTCACAGAACAGAACCTCACTCAGGCAACCAATTACCAAAACACAGCACACCCAATCAAGACCCCCCCCACACACACACACCAACCAACAACAGCTCACTACAACAACCCATTCATAAAACTTCACACACACACATACACACACACACTACCACAGCACCAGCATCATTTAAAGTGACATGAACCTCATAACAACAAACATACCTCTCTCACTGAAATTGGTCTCACCTCCATGGTATAAATAGTACACATGATGGGCAGATCATGGAATACAGAAAATATTCTCACTCCTGCATCGTGAGCACTGTATATTTCACTTGTGCCTTTGGCACTCGTGAAATATCCAGAGCTCACTCTGCAGGAGTGAGAATATTTTCCATATTCCACTTCTTCCCATCATGTATCCCCTATTTATACAACGGCGGTGAGACATGTTCTAGTGAGATAAAACAAGCTATTTTAACTGCAGTGAAATAAATCCTGATGACATCAGTAGAGTTAAAAAAAATGCAGTCTATTACACCCCCAGAAACCCGAGCTAATCCCACGCAAAGCCGTGCAAATTGTACATTTTGCAACAATGAGGTCTCCATTGTATAAACAGGATACATGATGTGCACTCGTGTGATATGGGAAATATGTTCAGTCCTGAACAGTGACCTCTAAAACCTCACTCGTGGCTTCGCCACTCATGAGTATTCAGAAGTCACTCTAGAGGAGTGAAAATATTTTCCATATCACACTTGTGCCCATCATGTATCCCATATATATATATATATATGGGATATATATATATATATATATATATGCATATCCATATTGCAGTTTAAGAAATAAAAAAGTAACCTGGAGAAGCTGTTCAACCTGAAGGACCACATGTATCTGACAGTGCCAATAACACTGATGGCTGTGAGTTTGAAAGTGATAGTGTGCTCACTCTGCCGGCTCTAGTCAATCAGGATATACAGTGAGAATATGTTTGCCACTATAGACCTAGAGTGAGAATATGGTAATATTCTCACTCTTGGTCACCACACTGGCAAAAATATCACTGATATTTGCCAACATTTATCCTCACAGGTATGGTATAAATATATATAGAATATGCAGCTGGGTCCAGTGGAATAAATAATTTATTTGCACTAGAGCTGGTTTATCATGAGTAATCTCACGAGTAGCGTAAATCATTTATTACACAAAGATCCTGCTCCATATTTCATTGATGTAAATAGGCAGGGACCTTGTGTCTGTGCTTTTTTTGTTACAAGTTTTCATTTTATTTTAAAAAATTGAGAAAGTTGGTGAGATTTGTTTTGTCAAATGAAGATGCTCCATTTCTTTTCACCTCTGTTACCTTGGATGCCTCGTTGTGACACCATGTTGGCACCACAACACCAGTGCTGACTGGTTTGAATTGCAGCTTTTTGAAAAATGTGAGGAAACATGGTGGCGCTCTTTAGCGAAGGAAAGTGGTGAGTGAGAGCGACAAGGGAGGTAAGTGTACAGTAGAAACTGCAGTATGAATTTTATTCATAAAAAAAACAATATGGAGTGTTTCTTCAGAGGTGCAGAGTTGTCAGCAGTATGGAGCATAAACAAGCGACTCAGAGCAGCTGAAGCATCTAAGGCAGGACATGTTAGGTGGTGTGAAAAGGAAAAAATAAATAAAAGTAACAATGCTTTCTAATTGTGAGGAGTTTTATTTCTGAGGTAATTTTACTGAAGAAAGGAGAACTGTCAGGTGTTTTGGAAGAAAATTTACTCATATTTTCTAAAAAATGTACTGTTTCTTTACAGTCAGAAGTAAAAAGCAGCTGACGGGGGGAGGGGTTGGCAAGCAAAGGTTTAGCACCAACTGCACAGATATGAGTAGGTGTTTATCTCTTTGTTGGGCATATCATGCTGTAAAAAGGCGTGCTTCCACAAAGCTGCTGTTGCCATGGTGATTGGGGGGATGGGTTGGTTTCCCCGAGTGCAGTGCATAAGCAGAGCCCATGACTGAAATTAAATTTTTCCTGATGGAATTGGGGGTGAACTTGAGTCTGCAAGTGTTAACACTGAAATCACCGCAGTACTGGCTGGTGAGTGAAGTTAATTTTGAACAAAATAGAGTGTCATGTGTAACCACCCTCCAAGTCAGGAGCTTACATTGGAGCTCCTGCTGCCTCTAGATGCCTACTGCTGGTTTCTTCACTCTCCTGGCCTGCTCCTGGACTGCCAAAGGGCTGGGGAGTACATTGACTTCATTCCAGTGCCTTCTAGGCCTCTTGAGTGTGGCCAGCGACTGAGCTTCTCATTCTCCGCCCACCTCTGACCGGTCAGCCAGGGTCGGGAGTGCCTAAAACGCTGTGGCACCCAAAGTGCCTGATGAAGAGCGGCCAGTGAGCTGCACACTATGTTGCTTCCCCAACCCCTTGAACAGCTGCCCAGCAGGGCAGGAAGCAAGGAGAGATGGCAGGCTATTTCTTGGCACCTCTAGCATCCATCGGGAACTGCGGCAGAAGCATCACTTTGCCACTTATCTCCCCAATCCCATCATACAGCAAAGGGGGCTGGGGAGAACCAAATAAAAAAGAAATAACTCTGAAGTGGCTCCCGACCCAATCTTTGCCTCCAGTGGGTCAGGAGTCAGGGGACATGATGTCTGCTGGGACTACAAGTCCCATGATTCCTTGTGCCAAAACTGACATTTTTAGACATAGCTCCTCCTGGGGAGCCCACCAAACAGAGCTTCCGATGGGTCTCCTGTCCCTCCAAAGTGCCCCCTGGACCTACCAACTATCAGAAGGGATCAGGAGGGTCTTAGCCATGTAGCCAGATGCTGCCAACATGTACTTTTTTTATAATGGACTGTGAAGAGCAAGTACTGTCTGAGGGTGGCCATCTTTGCAGATGTCTACTTGAAGACAGCATGGAATCCTATTGGTAGCTGCAGTACATCCAGTCAGGACATGCAGCTTGCAACTAAGGTGGACCAATGAGGTGTCAAGATTCAAACTGAACATTCTGGGGTTGACAGTTTGACCCTGGATCTTTTCTGTGAGAGTTTTGAAGACGAAACAACTGATTTTGACAGCTCCTGCTGCTGTCATAGCCCAAAACATTTAGTTTGTGCCAAAACAAATTAAGGACATTCCAAACTTGTTCCTTAATGCCAGGTAAATCCCAGAGACAATGGGATTTACCTCATCCTGGACTAAACTGCTGATATTTGGCAATCCAGATATCAGTGACTGCTGAAAGAAGTCTTTTATCTGTGCTTGGGTGAAGTGATAGTATTCACTACCTGACTGTCCTGACACAAGAGACTGTGATTCCTGCCAGGGAACCTAAGCTCTGAGGTCCTGCCTGCCTGTTCAACTGCTGGCCTACCTGCAAGGTGGGTGAAGACAAGTCCCTCTGTGGGATGAAGACGACGGCCTACCTACTGCTAAGGTGGGTGAAGACAAGTCCCTCTGTGGGGTAAAGATGACAGCCTGCCTACCTGTCCAGGTGGGTGAATACAAGTCCCTCTGTGGGGTGAAGAGGATCATTGTCTGCATCCACGCCAGTTCTGCCTGTTCTTTCAAATTGCCCTCAAGGGAAGACATCCCCCAACTCCTGCATCTCCAATTCACCAAAAGGTCGCGAGTACTGGGTTTTACCCAAACAAATACTTTTTTTAACTGTTCAGCAAGCTAACTAGGTATCTTTCCATCTGGGCTTCCTGAGTGACCTCAGTAATGCCCACAGCAACAGTTGCAGTCGGGATAAACTGCATTCCTGCACCCCATGGTGTAGTTTGTACTTTGCATCTGCAGCATCCAACCATTGCAACGGTGCTGCACCCAGTGTCTACTATTCACAGGTCTGCAACTCCTCAGTGTACACACAAGGTATTTGGAAGCTCCCACAGGGACTGTGGGGTTAACTGGTGCACCAGTGGGGGGAGAGAGACACTGGAACAGGGAATACTGGCTTGTAATGTACTGTGGTACCTGTTTATTCTGCCTGCGTACAGTATTTATTATAAGATTTTGTTGAATATTTCACTACCCTTTGCATCCCTTGTTCCCTACCTCATTATCCAGACCCAAAAATAAATACCTTTGGTTATTTTCCTGCAAATTGCTGAAGTAATTGCATTATTGTGTACTGTAATATTTGCATGCTTAGAGTGATAAGTTGGGGGGCTATTGTGTATTGTTCCACCTGTCACCGAGGGAGGGGCTGCATTTCATTTCCTGAAGGGAAGCACCCTGTCAGTACGCTGCTATAAGGATCCCCATAGGTGGTGGCATTGCACCACTTTCCAAGCCAATTATAACCATGAACCCAGGCGCCAACCTATATCCCTTAGGCAGCACCACTTGCGAGTGGGTGTGCAGATAGAAGGGTTGGGGTGGTTACACATATAGTACAAAAAAACAACATATACCACTCTATCTGTTATGACTGCTATAAGGCCATCTCGGGATTCTTGTGGGCTGGAGCTGAAAATTGTCTCCACCCTTGGTCTTGAGGTGGGATCATAAGAAGGCTATGTTGAAATTTTGGTGTAAAAATATTAAAAGAACAACAAAGTTATGAGCCTACATTGAACTTTGCGAATGCAGGCTCGTAACTTTGATAATTTTCAATATTTTGACCCAAAATTTTCTTTCAACATAGCCATTTCTTCATGGCATCTTATGAATGTGACAGTTGTCATTTTTCAAATCTTGTCCAAAATGTGTTTCGCATCCTGAAAGGTGATTTTGCAGTCGCTGTGTGAAATCACCTTTCAGGCAGTAGTTGAACATTTTCTCTGCCCTTGTTCCTGAGGTGGGGTCATAAGAAGATCAGATTGAAAATTTGGGGTAAAAATATAAAAAAAATAAAGTTATGAGCCTACATTTTAAATTTATGAACTCAGGCTCGTAATTTTGGTAATTTTCATTATATTGACCCCAAATTTTATTATTTATTCGTTACTAGGATTACAAATACCTTTGAACCAGGGCTTCTTTTACAAAGGATCCACCTCAAATAGAAAATAAGGTGAAACAATAACAGTAAGATAATAACAGAGTAGAGTTCCAAATCAGGTGGTACAGAAATGTTACAATTGGTGAAACAAGTGGTGCAGAAATATTCCAATTGGTAACGCAGCTTTACAACACTAAAATTACAAATAGCAGAACAAAACAGGCAAGACTGCAGTCCAGATATAGTAGACTTTGTCCATATAAGAGCTAAACAAGGAATCAAATCAGAATGGTGGAAATACTGCAGGGGGAGAGGAGGAGAGGAGAGGAGTGGGTAGGAAGAGGTGGAGTACTGGAAGTAGCAACTCGAGGGGTAGGACACAGGGTAACTGGAGGTTTGGGGTGTTGGCAACTAGGTACGCCAGGAGCCTAGGGGAGCGGCAAATAGGATCTAGTGGGTACAGTCACATTTATACAGTGTTGCAAGGTGTCCAAGAATTTTGGATTTGAAAGTGCCTAGTCTGGATTCAGAAATGACTTCAAAGGGTAGGTCATTTAGCCATGTTGGCACTCTGTAACTGAAAGTACGCTGGGCTTGTGAGGGCTGGCAGTAAGGAACAAGGAAAGCCTGCTTAGCTGCACCATATGTATGATGGTTTGCTGTTGGCAGAAACAGAGTTTGAGTGACTCGAGGAATTAAGGCAAGGCATATTTGTTTTGCCAAAAGACAGGTATGATAATTTATTCTACCATGTAAGTGAAGCCATTCGGTTTGCAAATAGAGGTCACAGGTACGATTGCGTTTGTCAGCACAAATTATGAGCCTGCACACCTTATTTAGCGACATCGACAGCCACTTGAGAGTGGTATCAGTGGCAGTACTGTAAATTATCAGGCCATAATCTATGATGAACAGGACCAAGCTGGTGACTGCTAATCTTAAGGCTGCTGGTGTGAGACAGTGTCTGTGTCTGGAAAGGACCCCACGCCTACTGTTTACCATCTTGAAAATATGATTGACGTGGGGTATATGATAATGAGCTGTCTAGCATGATTCCTAGGTATTTAAATTCATGAACCATGTCCAGGGTTGGTTTAGGTTATTATGGATGGTTAGGGTTGCAGATTTGTATTTGTTTTGGATGCTTGCAAACAGCATTGTTTTTGTCTTTTTGTAATTCATTAATAGTTTGTTGTTAATAAACCAGAATTCAACTTTTGTGAAGTTAAGTTGAAGATCACTAGTGAGGGGAGGAGGTCAGAGTAGCTGGAGAAGAGAACAACATTGTCAGCGTAAAGGACTGAGTTGCTATCATAGGCTTTGGGTAGGGTATTCAGGAAAAGGCTGAAAAGTAAGGGCCCAAGGATGAATCCTTGCGGGACACCAGAGTGAACTGGGAGACTACTCAGTAGGGAATCATTTATTTTAACCTGTTGTGTTCTGGTTTCAAGGTGTCTTTTGAACCAACTAGCTATGGCAGAGGAGAGGCCAAGGAAAGGGAGGGAGTGAATAACTGTATCAAAAGCCTTGTTCAGGTCAATGTAAATTGACCCAACTATGTAACCGCGGTCCAAGGCTTTGTAAATATAATCTGTGTATTCCAATAGGGCTGTGGTGGTAATATGGGCCTGAAGGAACCCTTGCTGCTGAGAGCATTGAATGTTTTATTTGGTTAGGAACTGTCAACTGGTCAGCCACTACTCTCTCTAGGACTTTGGATAAAGGCGGGAGACTTGACATGGGGCGATACTTTGTAACTAGTAATCTGTCCCCTCGTTTGTGCACAGCTATGGCCTTCCACTGTTTGGGGAGCTGCCTCAGAGACCGTGACAGATTCAGAATGGTGGTAAGGCACTTTAGCATAACATCCAATGAGATATAATAATTTCATATCAAGAATGTCACTGCTGTACCTGGCTTTACCCAATACCCTAAGCAGATGTTTTTTGGTCTCAGCAAGCGTGATTCTCTTGAAGTAGAAGGGGGGATGTGAGGGGGAAGGGCAGCAGTGTCAAGGGGGCCTCTAGTGCTGGATTAGCCTAAGAAGTTAGGTGGAAGTACCTGGCTGAGATCTGTAAAGACTATATTGAAAGCATCTGCGATAGAATTGGGGTCTTGTACAGGAATGTCATTAATAACTAACATAATGGGTGCTGCCTTACTTGGCTTACTAGTAAGGTCCTTGATTTTTCACCAGAAATTCCGGCTGTTTCCCTAAGAGCTAGTGAGCTCATTTTGAAAGCAGGCAATTTTGGCCCTGCAGATTTCCTGGGTACATGTGTTTCTAACAGCTCTATAACGCTGCTTATTATCCTGTTTACATGTGGACTATACAAGATGCCAAAGATTATCCCTAGCTTTCATCTTGCTTAATAGTTCAGCAGTGATCCATGGGTTAGTTACCCCCGGACTTTGATTTACAAGCTGGGACAAAGATGTCACATGCTTTATTAAAGTGTGTTATACTGTAGTTTAGTGCATGGTCTACATTGGAAAAGGAACCCAGAGGTGACCAGTCACACTGTGCAAGGTAGGCCCAAAACTGATCACGATTCCCGTTCTTCAGCACACTCTGATATGTGATTTTAGGTGGAGGTTTGAGGGGTTTATTTGACCAGAGGCTAACAGGAGGTGAGTGGTCACTCATGGAGTCGGCAGGAACCGTGGTGCTAGTATGTCTTTGAGGGTGTGTGGTGCAAATTAGGTCTAGGAGGGAGTTGTTGCCAGTTCTCAGGTTGGCTCTAGTGGGGAGGTCACCAACTGGTATATGTTATAGGCTGCAATGACATCTTTAAAAGGGGTGGCTTCATGGGCCAATCAGTTGACGTTAAAGTTACCCATAACAACAACCTTAGATTGATTTTCAACATACTCTAGCAATGTCTTCACAGCACCTCATGAATGTTTCCCTCCTCCAGATTGAGCCCCTGATCGGGCCAGTCATGTCTCCTGCAGGCTTTTTAAAACTGCTACTCCTCCTCCTACTGCTCTCAGGCAATGTCCATCCAAACCCTGGACCATGCAACTCAAGCAACAAATCAATTACAGGTGCTCTTCGGCTCATTTCTCTCAACATCTGCAGCCTGCTATCTAAGTTTAATGCTCTTCAATGATTCATAAGGCAACACAACCCTGACGTCCTTGCAGTGGTTGAAACTTGGCTGACACCGAAAGTTACCGATCAGGCAATAACACTACAAGGCTACAACATTTTTAGACTGGACTAGGTCACCAAGAAAGGAGGAGGCTGTGCCATCTATGTTAAAGACTCCCTATTGGGGCTCCCCCTTGCAACCCTGATGCTCGACTCCTCAGCTCAGTTGCTACCTATTAGAATTCTCCTTGGCCCAAACCAAAAAGCCTTAATGATTGGTTCCATCTACATCCTACCCAGGGACCAGGTCAAAGGTCTCAATGATGTTCTCAGATTTATCAACTCCCAAACGCCGGGCACTGAACTTGTCCTGCAAAGAGACTTCAACATCAGTTGGTTAGCCTCAGATGCAGGGGAGCTGAAAGATTCTATTGCCTCTGCTAACCTCACACAGATGGTGGTCTCACTGACTAGGGCTAACTATAAGACTGGTACTTCTATGCTTCTGGACTGGGTACTTACCAGCCACCCATCCAGGATTCTCAACACCACCATTCTGCCAGATTCCCTCAGTGGCCATTCCCCTGTCCTATGCAAATGGTCCAACAAATTTCTCAACCCCCTCCCAAATTCATTTACAGTAAGGTCCTCCCTCATGGACAACTTGCTCATCTTAAACACTACCTGAATCTGATTGACTGGCAACCTATTTACAAGGCCACGAATGTTAACTTGGCCCTTGACTTCTTCATTGTCACTTTCAACAAGGCCTGTGACCTCTTTGCTCTGGCTAAAAAATGCAAAGCCAAGTCACTCTGTAACCTCTGGATTAATGCCAAGCTCCTGTCACAGCTGAAACTAAAAGATCACCTTTGGGCAGTGGCTAAAGCCACTGGATCACCACCTGACCTACTAAAATACAAACAGGCCCGTAATGCCTGTACCAAGGCCATCCGACTTACGAAAAGCTCCTTCTACAAGGACGCACTTACCAACTCCTGGGGAAACGGTTGTGCCTTTTGGGATAACATTAAAGGAATCACAGGGATACAACCAAAAAACTCTCCTGCCATGCTGTTAGTTGATGGGATCACTACCCTGGACTCACTGGACATTGCCAATACCTTTAACTCTGCTTTTACCGACCTTAGTGCCATTCTCCCACCTGACTTTTTCGAAAAAGATGACAGCTCCCTCAACATCCATCCTGCTCAGGCCAATCCCCCCCATTTCTACTTTCGGGATGTTTCTTTGAATGCAACGCGCCGCTACATCTCTACTGCCATCTCCAAATCCCGATCCAGTGGAGACTCCCTTGACCTGAAGATACTGTCGCTAACTCTAGAGGAAGTCATTCGACCCTTAACCAGAATTCTGAATCTCTCTCTCTATTCCAGTCAATTCCCAGATCTTTGGAAAATTGCCTCTGTCATTCCAGTCCACAAAAGTGGAGATAAATCTAGCCACTCAAACTATCGCCCAATCTCTATACTGCCTCCGCTTTCCAAGGCACTTGAACGAATCATAGCAAACCAACTAACTGACCATCTGGACAAGTACAATTTACTGTGAACTCAACAGCATGGCTTCAGAAAGGGTCATAGCACCTCCTCTGCTCTGCTTGAATTCACTGGGGCAATACATAATTCTTTTGATAAGGTTCTGCTTACCAGAACGGTTTTCATTGACCTCTCCAAGGCCTTCGATACTGTCCACTATCGGCTGTTGGTTGACCAACTTCGAAACATAGGTCTCTCCCCTGACTCAGCCTTATGGTTCAAAAGCTACCTTGAAAACCACTCACAAAAGGTGAAAATTGCCAATGCCCTCTCTGACACCTTGCCAGTTCGCTCGGGTGTCCCACACGGATCAATTCTGGGCCTGCTCCTCTTCAGTCTCTTTCTAAACTCTCTACCACATTCTTGCAATGAGAATATCATCCTCTACACCGATGATGTGGTTGTATTCTCCTCTCACAAAGATCCCATGTCCTTACAATGGAATCTCCAACTTGCCTTCAGTACCATTGAGGCGTGGTTTCCTAAGCATAAACTTGTCCTTAACCACAAAAAGACTAAGTCCATGCTATTCTGCAGTTCCCACAATCGGCACAAGCTTCACCCCTTGGCTATCTTGACATCGCATGGGAATACCCTGGAACAGGTTCCGTACTTCAAATACCTTGGGATACTGTTGGACCCCAACCTCTCATACGGTGCTCATGTCGACTCTGTGGCAAAGGCAGCTAACACCAGAATTGGTCTCCTCTACAGACATAGACAACACCTCACCCCTGAAGCCCTGAAGATCGCCTTTCAGAGTTACGTGGTCTCAATTATTGACTATGGTCTCATCATTTATAGCTTTGCCACAGCGACTACCCTCAGACGTATCTCAACCACCCTCAATAAGTCATATCGGCTCATCTCTGGTGCTCACCGTCTTACCCACACCTGTGATCTGTATACTAAAACAGGCTGGCTCCAGCTCTCAAATCGCATCAAGTTCCTAACCTGCACAATGGCCAAGAAAATTAGCCTTGGCCTTGCACCTCCAGGGGTCACAGCCCTGCTACACACCAATAGGAATTGCATGCAGGTCACCAGGGGTTCAAAATCTCAACTCCTGCAAGTTCCCCACTGTCGCACCACCCATGGTCAACATTCATTTACCTACAAAGCTCCTCTATGGCTGAACAGCCTCAACCCTGCCATCTCTACTGCCCCAACACTGGGCATTTTTAAATCAAGATTATGGCTGCACCTTAATACCTCCAGCTCCTGTGGCTGTCCCCATAACTGATACTGACATGTCCCAGGGATCGCCTCAACCTCTCTCCTCCACCGCCCATCCGGCTGCCCCCTAACCCCACTGATGCTCTTATTCCATCTTCTGCCCCACTCCACCCTCCTTCCCCTTTCCCTCCCTCTACCCAGCCCCCCATGTCACCAGCACTTATCCCTTGTTTCGTCTGACAACCGCCTTTGGCTGCACCTTTGTTGCCCTTCCTATACCCTTTTTTTCTGCTTTCTATACCACTGTTTCCCTTCATCAAGTCTCTTCCTCATTGCTTGTTATCCTGTCTTATCAGAACAGTTAGTAACCATGACTTAAAACATTTTTCTGTTTTATTTCCCTAACTATAGTACATTATTATTGACCATTGTTGTTCATTGCTATCCCTGTATGTCTTTTGCCTTTGATGTGGAACCTTTGTAAAAGACCTCTGGCTCAAAGGTATTTGTAATCCTAGACTTGAATGAATAAATAAATAAATTTAAAAAATGTGACCGCTGCCACTTTTCAAATCCTGGCCAAAATATATTTTCACACTTGTGTCACGAAATCACATTTTGGACAAGATTTGAAAATGTTCTCCACCCTTGTTTATGAGGTGGGCTCATAAGTAAGTAAGTAAAATTGTGTTTCTTGAGCACCCAATCCTGGAGGCTCTGGGT
This sequence comes from Neoceratodus forsteri, assembly GCA_016271365.2. NCBI lineage: Eukaryota > Metazoa > Chordata > Ceratodontiformes > Ceratodontidae > Neoceratodus > Neoceratodus forsteri. Next base: position 1,555,273,444 of record CM057450.1, read on the forward strand.
GCTTTACAAAGAGGTGTAACAGATAAAAGGGAAATGTCCACATAAAAATGGGCCTCACCTCATTTGCTCCCGGTGGCCATTTTGGGTCGTATCTACTCATGGATGGTTCTGACACCATATCTTTGGATATCCAATGCTCGTCTTAATTGATGTGCCTTAAGGTCTCGCTTAAAAATCTCCACAGAATGAGCCTCCCTTAACGACTGAGGAAGTGTGTTCCAAAGGGCTGGCCTGGCCACCTCAAAGGCACAGTCACCTGATGTTTTAAGCCTTGCCCTAGGAACTATCAGGAGGCCCTCTGTGGTGGAATGGAGTGAGTGCACAGGGTGGACAGGGGTCAGGAGGTCAATCAGGTAGCCTGGACCTGAGCCGTATAGGGCCTTATAGGTGAGCAAGCCCACCTTGAAGGCAATCTTCCATCTGACAGGCAGCTAGTACAGCTCATGCAGGACTGGGGTTATAGGAGCAGACTTCGAAAGGCCCACCAGCAACCTGGCCACCACATTCTGCACCAGCTGCAATCAATGGAGGTTATCTCCACTGACCCCGAAGTAGAGAACATTGCAGTAATCGAGCCTTGATGTAACAAAGGCATGTACCACTGAGGGCATGTCACCATGTGGGATTAAGGGTTTAATCTGGGCGATATTCCTTAAGTGGTAGAAACCACTCTGGATGACGGAAGACACCTGAGTATCAGGTGTCAAACTGTCATCAAGGATGACGCCCAGATTTCTCACCTTAGTGGCAGCCACCAATGAGGTGGCACCCAGGAGCAACCCTGTTCCCAATCTGGTGGTGGCCACATCCCGCCAGCGACCATGCTCAGTCACCAGCACCTCCATCTTGTCAGGGTTAAGTCTCAGCCAGTTAGAGGATATCCAGTCCTGGATCTCAGATAGGCATCTATTTAGTCCCTCCACAGTGTCAGATGTCCCAGGGGCAAAGGACATAATACAGTTCGGTATCATCCACACAGCAGTGAAAACCCAGACTGTAATGCCTAATGACATCACCCAGGGGCAGCATGTACACTGCAAACAACAAAGGAGAGAAGATTGAACCCTGAGAGACTCCACAGATCAGGGGCTTTGGGTAAGGAGGAGAAATTCCCTATCAGCACCCATTGCATTCTGCCTGTCAAAAAGGACTCGGACCAGCCAATGACTTTATTGGTGAGTTCACAGAGCTCTCTAAGGCGATCAAGCAGTACCATGCGGTCTATGGTGTGAAATGCTGAAGAGAGATGCAGGAGAATGAGAACTGACCATTCTCCCCTGTCTCTCACCCTGAGGAGACCATTCTGCACCCTAACGCTGTTTCAGTGCTATATCTATAAGAAGTCTATGTGAGGTAATAAGAAGGCTATTTTGAAAATCTGGGGTAAAAATATGAGAAAACAACAAAGTTATGAGTCTGCATTGCAATTTTTCAGTGCGCACTCATTACTGGTAATTTTCAATATTTTGACCCCAACGTTTCAACATAGCATTTTTTTTTGCACCACCTCATAAATGTGACAGCTGTCATTTCTCAAATCCTACACAAAATGTGTTTTAACACTTGTAGTGCGGAATGAGGCTTCAGCCATTGTTTTATAAATGACACCTGTCAAGCTCTGAAGGAGTGGTCATAAAAAAATTACGTTGAAAACTGGGGTAACAATGTGAAAAAACAAGTTGAGGAAACAAATTATTCCAACATTTACTCATAAATTTATTTTTTGTAGATTTGGGCCCCTAATGTTCAACATATCCCTTGCATTACCCCGACCTCCTAAACATGGCAGGTGAAATTTTTAAAATCCCCTCCTAAACCTGTTTCCTCAGCCTCACAGCAAAATCCCCTTTCAGATGGGATTTAAAAACATTCCAGCTGTCTTGATCATGATGTCCAGTCATAAAAAGATTGTTGGGCATTTGGGGTCAAAATGTGGGAGCCCACTTAAAGGTAGAGATTGCCTCTCGGCTGCCCTATCCTGGGTAATTACAATATAACAATGTGTCAAAGCGGGACACCATTGAAAATGAGATATTGCAACTCATCTGCTCTGTTCTGAGTAAATATATAGTAAAAATGTGCACAAGCAAGACCCAGTATAATAGCAATACCAGAGGCGAACATACAGCATTGACAAATCCTCGTTATTATATTGTGGTCCCTCTCTATAGTGAATGCCTCTGGAGCCAGCTGATGTGTTCACTATAGCTAGGTGTTCACTATAGTAGGGTGCTAATATGCCTACTTAGTGAACAATGGGAGCCATCAAAGGTGTTCACTATAAGAGGGAGTTTGTTATAGAGGGGGTTCTTTAAAGTGAGGGAGCACTTAGATGCACTAGATATGGTGGTGGTAAAGACCATTTTAAAACTGCATGACATAGGTTATGTCCTGCATTGTTGTCACAATACTGTTATATAATTACTGGTGACCCTATTTATCATCCTGATTACAGGTACTCTTAAACACCGTAATAACCCAAAAACGGGTTATTATGGCATTTTGGCAAAACTTTTTTTCTGCAGTGTCACTCATCTCAACCGTGCTACCTTATTGACTTGTAGTCTGTGCATGGGTGGGACAAGCACGATGACAAACATGGCTGCAGTTTCTCTGGTTACCGAGGGCCCACATCGAAGGTTACCCTCTCACTTCAGATAACGTATTACTTTTTTCTGACTGTATTTTTCTGCTTGATCCTGCCTTTACATTAGCAAAAAAAAAAAAAAATCTGTTTGATCTTCTTGTTGCCACGTTTCAGGCGGGATTCATGGAGGCAAGCACTTCTAATCGAGAATGACTGGCTCACTATACACGGCTCCACAAAGAAACTTTCGTCTCCACACTGAAACATAAAAAAAGGGTAGAGACAGAGAAAGCGTGTGTGTGTGTGTGTGTGTGTGTGTGTGTGTGCATGCGTGTGTGAGTGTACATGTGTGTGGATGTGTCAAGTATGGGACTGAACAGCATCACATATCAGAGCATAGCTGCCTCAATACATTTCCAGCATTCACTCCTTGCACCAGTAGTTATAAAAAATAATGTATAGGTGACTGTATGCACATGAAGCTTTTTTACACACCCTCAGTGTGTGATGACCTAATAAACCTCTCGAGCTTCACTTTCAAGGTTTATGGTTCATCACATACCTTGGGTGTGTAAAACAACTTCATAACACAGAGCCTATCCATTATTCTCTATGTTCTATGCAATAGAACTTGGAGGCTTAGACATAAACTAGACCATATAGTTCTACATTCTCTTTACCAGTATGCATCAGAAACATCCTCTGAGTTTACTCAGTGGCCATGAGGGGCTTAATGATAACAGATTGGGAACCAACACTTGAAACACAGCTGCTACAGGAAACAAAGGTGTCTTGCAAGTTCACTACAGTCTACAGCTCTCCTTTAAAGAGCCTACAATGTCATAGGGGATGGGCAGAAAAACTTCCTTTTTTAAATACATTTGTAACCCCCCTACAAATGGGGTTTCCTGAAAAGTCTTCCTTGAGCTTGCCTAAATGCTCACTGCTAGGCTGGTGTCCTGCATTTTAACAGTTTAAATGTAATTGCCAGAGAGTGCCTGTATGGCCTCTGTGTACTGTCTCTTTAAGGGCTGCCTGGATTGCAGTCATAATTAATCTGAGATGGAGCTCTGTTAGAAGATGTACTTATTTGCTGATCATTTTTTTGAGTAGTAATAATATTGCAGTTTGTTCTAACCTGCCTTCTTTGCAGCATGGACAGTTCTGTTTGTTTGCATCATCTTGGTCCTGGACTACAGAATGGGCCAATCAGTACATTAATACATAAAAATGGAGCCTGCCTACAGGAACTTGGTGGGGCCAAAACTTGTAGGAATTGTAGTTTGGGGATTTTTGCGCCTATAATAACCTGGAGGGGGAGCCCTTGTTGTGACTGACAGACAGATCAGCCAACCGAACCTTTTGGATCTTGGGGAAAGTCCCACATTGCTTGCAGTTTCAGTTAGATCTGAGTTGGGAAGTGAAGAAGGAACAGCTCGGGATAGTTCAAGCAGCAATCCATAGTGGATTCACGCGTGGGAACTGTGGAAAGGCATGAGTTTGGCCTGCATGCCTACCTGCTGTTCCTGACAGGGAACTTGTGCTTTTTTTTGGACTGAATCTGAACTTGGAGAGCAAATTAAGCCACTGAATTGTGACCAGGCTTTAACCTGAAGAAGACCGAAGATTTGTTGAATGCGAGCAGCCTGTCAGGACTTCCAGCTACCTCTGAACTCCTAGATTGTGCAGAGACTCTGTAATTGCGACCGGAGAGCCATTTGCCTGGTACAGTAGAATTTCCTTACGTGTGAATGTGCTGTATGCTTATAGTGGGTCGTGATTTGGTTCCCCACTGTGTTTTGCTTGCTGGAGGCTGTATGTAGCTCCACAGGCTGAATCCGTATCCATTTCCATTTGCCTGGGCCCTGCTACACTGGCCAAGCCAGAATACCTGCTACGCAGAGAAAGTAATCAACGAGAGACCGGCCTGGGGATCAGCCCCCTACTCAACGCCTTGAACAGGAACGACACCTCAGTGATTCATGTGGGCCCTGCTTCTCCGGGCACTCCAGCTCAACAGTCTGCAGTCTCGATTTCATCCTGCCTGTGTCCAGTATTGGGTATCGTGAGTAAACACCAGGGTAGCTCCCTGCAACAGCAGCTAAATCTAAAAGTGTTGTCATCTGATTGTCTTGCTGCCTTTTCTTTCACGAACTGAGCCCTCCAGCTCCAGATTACAAATAGTGTGTGTTGTGCATGTTGCTTTCTTCCATCACAGGGCCCCATCCAGTTGCAATGTTCCTGGCTAGCCCACCGTTTTCCTACCTGGATACCCAGAGTGTGTGACTGTGTAGGGACTCTGAACTGCATGCATAACTGTCTGATTTAATATAGCTTTTAAGCAAATCAACCTGATTACATCCCTTCCTAGTTCAAGTACCCTGAATAAATCAGATTTAACTTTGTTTGCATTTAATCTGACTGTGGTTCCAGTTTGTGCAAAGAGTATTATACTGTTGTTATTTGCTATGCTTAACCTTGTTTTACAGGGGGTCCACAGGGTCAAGCTAGAGGAACCAGCCCTGGTGGTATGTTCAAACAGTGTGGGTAATTGCCTGATGAATAAGGGTCATTGTGAAAGTGATTATTGTGTACTGCTCAGGCCACTAGAAGGAGAAAAGGGGGGTTATAGTGTCCTGGAGGGCTGTGCCCAGGTCAGCTTGACCACTACCAACCCTGACCTCCAGGTGGCGGCACCTGTATAAGAACCTAGGCCCCTTAACCTGCAACTAGCCAAGCAGGCATGGGTAGTATCCCTTGGGATAGTGTCACCTAGGGGTTACACATTTCTTACTATATTTGATATATTCTCTGACTTTGGCTTCACTTCTTCCAAGGTAGAAGACAAGGTTAGCTGGCAAAGGCACCTAGATTTACCTGAGCTATTTTCTTCTAGGTTTGCTTGTAAGAACAGAGCAAGGAACAACATTATCAGAGCAAGAAAAAAGATTGAGGCTTCTTTTAGTTAGGCAGATTTACTGTGTGTTACTATTTTCTTTTGTGCTCACAGGGTTTGTTACTGTTTTTGCTTACATTTTACTGCTGTAATCTCTGATTCAAACTGCTGTTGCAGGGTATACTTTCTGCTGCATTATTACAGGGTGTGCCTACAGGTTTGTTACTGTTTTGTGCTTACAGAATACTGCTGTAATCTTCTCTGATTCAAATTGTTTTTTGCAAGGTATATTTTCTGTTACTGCTTTATTTTTCTCTGTAGCAAAGTGTATTTTGCAGGGTATATTTTCTGTGAAATTGTCACAGGTGGTGCTTACAGGGTTTACAGTTTTATCTATCATTAGGCGAAGCTTTCAGGGCTACTTCATTTGTTGTTGGTTGATTGTTTCTGCTCTCACCTCCTTGTTTCTTTCATCTGTGGTTCTTCTTTTTCATCAGGGGAATAGCTCAGCCTCCCACACCCATCCCCAACCACCCCATGCTACACTCCTTTTATGGAGTAGCACAGTCGTGACATTTCCTGTAGCAAAGCAGGAAGGAGAAGATCAGAGGGGTATCCACACAGTGGCCTCCCTTACAGGGGCACAAGTAATTTAACTTGTTATAACAAGTTATACAAAAACAAAAACAAAAAGAAAAATTCTAACTTTTGCTTTCATTTTCCTCCTTCTAGTTACTTGGACCAGGTTATAAACTTGGCAACTCATCTGGAATGGATATTATTAACTCCAGGTACTGCGGGACACTTTTCAAAAGGGCAGTAATACAGGATTTAGGATGTTGTCCTACATGCTGGACCATTGGAGATCTATGGGCTCAGCTCCAGGCAGTATGGGCAGAGATTGTGTGCCTCAAATCACATATTCAGGAGGAAATATATTACAAGAACCACCTGCCATTTCCCTAACATCCAACTGAAGCACCTTGACCGCAGAGGGTAGTTGGTCCGGGAGGTCGGCAGGTGGTTAGGAAGGGCAAAACAGGTGCCCCATCACTCAGTGCTCTCCAACATATCACATCCACAAACCATATAAAAACTACAAACAGGTATCTACCTCTATCTCCAAAATCAAAGGGGTAGACGACACTGCAGAGCAGCATACTTCGACACAGGAGCTAGCACTACAAAACTCACCCATAACAGGGACCAAAACATACAAAAAAGAAAAAAGGAAATCCAAAACACTTCTGGTCATAGGAGACTCCATGATTCGGAGAGTTGATAACCTACCTCCAGCCGGGGGGTAATGGTCAGATTTCTCCCAGGTACATCAGCATGGAGAGACACTGACTGCATTGCTAAAATCATGCAGGAAGCATGTGAAAACACTGACATCCTGGTACACATAGGGACTAATGATCTCGCCAGCTGGTCAGTTGTGGAAACCAAGGAACACCTGACCAGGCTGGGAGACAAACTGTTATCCCTTTCATCCAGCATCTCCTTCCCTGAGATCCTGCCGGTGGGAGAGGGGGGCAGATGGACAGAAGGTCTGAGAAGGAGAGATAGGAGAGCTAAACGTGTGGCTCAAGGGCTGGTGCCATGAAAAAGGACACAAATTTATAGGTAACTGGCAACAGTTTTGGGAGTGAAAGTTCTTTAAATTTGATGGACTGCATCTGACTAAGGAGGGAGTCAGTGCATTGGGGCAGAAGTTTGACGTCTTTGCAGAATATTTAAATTAGCAAATGGGGAGAGGGGTGCAGCACCCGATACATCAAATGGGAAGAACACCCCTTCCCCTCAGCTAGTGATCAAACAGGAGTTCAGCATGTTTGTAGTTCATTTGCATCACGAGGTAAGGAAAAAGGTCCAGCTCCCCATACGTTGTGCAGGAGAAACACTGGACCTCACCCAACAACTAATGCACCAAAATCTGGCCAATGGAAAATCATGTACACAAAAGCCCACAGTCTAGGAAACAAGATCCCAGACCTGTAGTCAACAATGACAGAGGCTAAACTGGACGTAGCAGCTATTAGAGAGACATGGTTCACCAGTATCCACACTTGGGAGACTTCAGTACCTGGCTATGTACTGTTCAGAAGAGACCGAGGTGCAAAGGGGGAGTAGCCCTTTATGTCAGTGAAAATATCAAAGCTACAGAAATTCAGAATTCACATAAGGAGCCAGAAGAACTGTGGATCACCCTGGAAACAAGAAATGAGACAGCCATACAAACTGGGGTTGTCTATAAGCCTCCAGACCAGGGCAAGGACATAGACACATTACTGTTAGAAGATATACAAAACATGACAGCTTAAGGGGAGGTTCTGATAATGGGAGACTTCAACTTGCCAGATACAGATTAGTCAATACCAGCAGGAACATCTGCCAGAACTAGACACATAGTGGATTCCCAGCAGGGGGAGGGCCTCAAACAACTGGTACAACAACCCATAAGAGACAGGGCTGTCCTAGATCTGATACTGACTAATGAGAAAGGATCACAGATCTCCAGGTAGAAGGTCACCTGGGGGCCAGTGACCATCACATGGTATGGTTCAATTTGGCCACTAGAACTAAATCATCCCATTCCAAGACAAAAATATGGGACTTCAGAGGAGCTGACATTGATAAGATGGCCAACAGAGTTAAGCTAGCCCTGGCAAGAAGAAATACAGGTGAGGGGGTACAGGCAAAGTGGGCAAGCATTAAGGATGCAGTACTTGAAGCAACATCCCATTGTGTCAGGGAGAAAATCAAAGAGCAAAAGAAGGAGGAAACCACGTTGGTTCTCAAAAACAGTAGCAGAAAAGGTCAGAGCCAAAAGGCTGGCCTTTAGGAAATATAAGGGAACGCAGTGGGACGAAGATAGGGAGCCAGACCAAACTTCCCTAAGGGAAGCAGGGAAGGCAGTAAGGCAGGCAAAGGCCCAAACAGAGGAAACACTAGCACGAACAGTAAAAGAAGGGGACAAGACTTTCTATAGATACATTAGTCCAGAGGGGGTATTGCAAATAATCAAAGGGGATAAGGAGGAGTGTGTAGAGGAGGACCAAAGAAAAGCATCTATCCTAAAAGGGCAGGGCTCACAGCTCAGCACCATGGACATGGGGGGGGGGAGGTGTGCACAATTCTCTTCACAAAAGAAAGGGTCTTACAAGTGCTTGCTAAGCTCAGGGTAGACAAGGCAATGGAACCTGATGGCATACAACCCAGGGTACTAATGGAGCTAAGGGTGGAACTAGCAGAGCCATTATCAGAACTGTTTAATGAGTCTCTGAGCACAGGAGAGGTCCCAGAAGACTGAAGAAGGGCTCATGTGATCCCGCTCCACAAAAGTGGTAGCAGGGAGGAGGCAACGAACTACAAACCAGTCAGTCTTACCTCGGTAGTGGGCTAGATTATGGAGGTACTCCTTAAGGAAAGGATAGTGCCACACCTGGAATCCATAGGAGCAGAGGATCCAAAACAGCATGAGTTTACAACAGGAAGGTCCTGTCAAACTAATCTCATAGATTTCTTCGACTGGGAAACCAAAGTGGCAGACCAAGGGGGTGCAGTTGATTTCACTACCTTGACTTCAGCAAAGCTTTTGATCCTGTTCCACATAGAAGATTGATTAATAAGCTGGGTAGGCTCGGGGTGGGTCAGAAGTTGGTCAACTGGTTGGCAATCTGGTTGGCTGGCAGAAAACAGAGAGTGGTGGTAAACAGTATATAGTCAGAAGAGAGGCAAGTCACAAGTGGGGTACCTCAGGGATCAGTCCTGGGGCCAGTTCTCTTCAATATCTTCATCAGTGACATTGCAGATGGACTGGAGGGTAAGGTTTGTCTGTTTGCAGATGACACCAAGATCTGCAACAGAGTAGATGATCCAGATGGGGCAGACAGAAGGAGAAGAGATCTGAATAAACTGGCAAAATGGTTGGAAGAGTGGCAATTGGGGTTTAACGCAAAGAAGTGCAAGATCATGCACATAGGGAAAAGAAACCCTGAAGCCACCTATAGGTTGGGAGGGGAGTTGCTGGCAATCACGAGGGAAGAAAGAGACTTGGGCATCATCATCACGATGACCTGAAATCATCCAAGCAGACCACTAAAGCAGTAGGTAAGGCTAGGGGGATGTTGGAGTGTATCAGTAGGGGTATCACAAGTCGTAAGAGGGAGATAATAATCCCTCTTTACAAGACACTGGTTAGACTCCATCTGGAGTACTGCATGCAGTACTGGAGGCCGCACCTGCACAAGGACATTAACAAAATGGAGGCAGTCCAGAGAAGGGCAACCAAAATTGTGCAGGGACTGCATCAGACAACATATGAGGACAGATTAGCGGAGCTCAATAGGTATTCCCTAGAGCAAAGGAGGGAGAGAGGTCATATGATCGTAACATTCAAACATCTTAAGGGCATTAACAAGGTGAAAGAGTCTAACATGTTTCAATATAAGAAAAATAGCAGGACAAAAGGACACAGCATGAGATTAGAAGGAGGCCAATTGAGGGGTAATGTGAAGAAGTTCTTTTTCACAGAAAGGGTAGTGGATGCATGGAATGGCCTACCTCAGGAAGTGGTGGATATGAATACAGTGCAGGGCTTCAAACAGGCATAGGCTAGGCATAAGGGAGCAATACAGATGAGTATGACTAGGTAGGCCATTGACAGAATAAAGGCCTATAGCACATTCATAAGGTAGAAAAAATGGGCAGACTGGATGGGCCTTGCAGTCCTTATCTGCCATCAACTTCTATGTTTCTATGTTTCCATAACTACTGTATGCACTTTAACATGTAAACAGGACCCCTGCCCTCTGGACTTCAACTGTTGTGGTCGTTTGTCTACATCCTACATCACCATCCTCTGCTTGTCATGACAATCAGTTCCACAGCAACAAACTGTGATGCCACAAATGAGACTGTGATGTCAGGCTTAGACAATTAGCCAGAGAAGATCAAGTCTAGGGGATTTGATCTTAGACAATTAGCCAGAGAAGATCAAGTCTAGGGGATGTGACCTTAAACAATTAGCCAGAGAAGATCAAGTCTAGGGGACTGGGATCCTGCTTTCATGTTAATATGCAGATTTATATTTGTATAATGTGTATGCTAACTGCCTCATGACTCTCTGCAATTAACCTCGGGTCGCCCCTGAAAAAGGGAACATCTGGTCTCAGTGGGCCTGCCCGGTTACCTAAATTAAATAAATAAATAATGAAAACAAATGCGTAGCTAAACACATGAAAGAGAATTCATGAAATGTGTCTAAAAGTTAGTTTTTCAGAGTTTTGCCCGAGATGGGTGCATTTAAGTGGAAAAATATTCTTCACAAAAGTCATATTTACAACAGTTAATCAGAACTGTAAGTGGGAGATTTAATTTTATGTTCTGTGTATAATAAATGTTTTCATGTGTGCTGAAGTGTTGCTATGTACATACTGCAGCTGCACAGTCTTTAGTGCTAGCCACCCTCCATCTCCGGAAGAGGCTGACCTTTACTGGTTAGGTTTCAACTTCGATCTTTTAACAGTGTGTTAACAAAAGTTAAAACCCACATTAGTTTGCAGCTAACAGCAGTGTGTCTACTTGCTGTATCCTTGGTTCCTGTTAGTTTCATACTTGAAACCCCATGGTGTACTGCTGCTTAAGGCTGTGTGTCACACCTACTGAGCGGAAGGGCAGTATTTAATTTAGGGTTATTTCCTGTCTTAGCCACAGCTCAGCCAAATTACTAAGTCACAGCATTACTCATTCATTTTTATCTCCTAGAAAACCAATGTGTTAAAGTATCTTGGTATGGAGAGAGTAATACAAATGTACAAGCAGATTGACTTTGAAATTCATATGTAAGTGCTACATTCATACCCTTTAAAATTAGGACTAAGTAAGTAAACATGTATTTATGTAAGGCGCCCTTCCTGAGCTCAGGGTGCCTTTATAGTACACCATACTATAACAATATTATATTTAAAATCAAGACAGTAACAATCAATCAATAGGTCCCTGAAAATAAAATGTATGTGCTAATGTAACACAAAAATCCCTTTTCAACAGATTAGATAATATTTCTTTTTTTTGTTTAATTTGGCATTATTAATTTTATATCAGCAGACAAGCTCCTTCAGTCATTGTTCAAATGTCCAGGTATTTATTATTACTTTTTTTAACCAGGAGAGACACATTAAACTGAAGCTTGTTTACAGGTGCAACCTGGGAGCACAAGGAAGTTAAGTGACTTGCTCATGGTCACACATTATGCAAGTGAGGGTTGTGGGATTCAAACCCAGGTCTCCAGGTTTGCAGCTCAGAGCTTTAAACCACTGTGCTATACTGCCTCTTTCTGTCTTTAAGAACCCCGAGATTCAGGATGATCCACAAACCTTTAAAAAGGTTATCTTCAAAAGACACTGTCATTCGTTTTTAAAGGCCTCAACAGGGCAGCAGGCCCCTGTTAATGACAACAGAGTAAAAACAATTAAACTACTAAAGAAAGCCCACCCAGGCTGGTCCAGTGGCATGGACGGCTGAGGCACTGGGCGCATTACCTCCTACCAAAACGGTGACCTGGGTTTCGGAGCAAACTCATATCGCCAGGGGTTGTCTGGGAGAAGAGGATCAAGCATCCAACCGATGGCTCTCCTCTCCCAGAGTGGGGAGGCATGCTGACTAAGCCCTTGGCTCCTACCAGTTGGAAGCATGGTGGTAGTGCTGGCTCGTACACGAGCAACACTGATGAGAGAGACCACAGTTCTGAAGTGTGTGTGTGTGCCTCCACATGCACAGTTTTATCTGCTGCAGTGGTGTGGGATCAAAAGGAGAAAATGGAAAAGGTCAGTGCAGTTTACATGAAGTCCTGCCACCTTCACCCAGCCTGCACCACCTCATGGACTACCAGCCCATTACTTGATGTGAGTCAGTGGGTGGGGGGGGGAGGATGACTCTCCCCTTCTTGGCCCCACCATGGTGGGAGGGCAGTCCATTGAGGTCTTGGGTTGGGTGAGTACCAGGGTAGTGCCAGATGGAGGAGGTAGGGCCAGGGCTGAGAGCCCCCCGCAGAGACCTCAAGGCAAAAACTTTATGAAAAAGACAGCCCACCCATCAGTGCAGTGGTAATGTTACTACTCCTAATGGCAGTGACTAGGATTCATTAGTGAGCCCTGGTCATTGGGGGCTGACCAGGATGAGAAGGACTGAGCATCCCAGCAGACACTCTCTTCCTCCGGGGAGGGAGGTCTGCATACTCTGCTGCACTAATGTCACCTGGGTGACGATGGTTAGAGGAGCCAGCTAGGCAGGAGGGTGAAGCTGGAGCTGGTCACCGCAGCACATGTGCACCCTATGCATGTATAGCTGCAGGATGATCGCACTGACACCAGCCTCAGGGGATGGGAGGAACTGAAGGGGGAAAAAAGTAGCTTTGTAGCATGGCTTCCTGGGGCACCTGCAGGCCCCACTCCTGCTGATCCAGGGCCTGCCATTCTGGTTAGCATCTTGGAGTATCCCGTGTACATGGTGACTGTGATTGAGCGCTTTCACAAAGGGTGACTCAATCATAGCGTCTGTGCACAGGGCTACCTGGTGGGGAGGGTGACTGGATAGGGGGGTAGGTGAATATAGCAACGGGATGTCGCTATGTATACACACACACGCACAGGGGGAGGGACCACTCCGTGCAACCGGCGGAAGGGGAAGGAGGGTTTATGGGGTGTACTGTGGTGGTGGGTGCTGAGTTAGCCATGTGGCATGGTGGGTTGGTGGCAGGCTGGGGTTGGGTTTACTTCTGGGCGTGATCGTGTTTTTGCACTGGGTCATTTTTTTTGTTTTAAGTTTTGCACCTCCCCTCCCTCAACATGCACCCCCCTGGAGTTGAGAATCCTTTAGTAGGAAGGTGCGGGGGGCATAGCCCCCACACATAAAACAGAAAATGTAGCTCGGGCTCCCTCTTGTAGCTAACGAGTGTACATCACCAAAATTCATGTTCGGTGATGTACACTCGCCCAAATGGCGATCGCTATTCCGCGATCGCCATTATCACATGGAACCCATCTCGGTCCCCTCTCGAGATACCAGCCTTCATTTTTTGGAAGCTTACTGTGGAGGAGGCAAGCATCAGAGTCTAGGGATGGCAGAGAAGTCCCTGGGGAGGGCAGAGTGATGGGGCTCTGTGCCTCAGCAAGAGACTGATGGGGTGTATCCCCAAGAGCCAGCCGGGGAGATAAAGAGAATTAAAATAAAATTAAAAATATTTATTTTAGATATTTCAGACATTTACTTTAAGCAGTTACTGATGTAACAAACATTATGCACTTCTGTAGCAATGTAAGTGATTAGATACCAATACTGAGTTTTGCGTGTAACCCCCCATAAATCAGGGCTTAGTGGACTCCCGGAAATAGCTCTGCACCACCACCTGTGCTAATTATCTCTTCTGTCCCCGTAGGACATGGCTGCTGTTGACACCAGACCAGGAGCAAGTGGCAGAACCCAGCAGGAGTCATGCTTCATTTAGCCCCTTCTTTTCTTATTAGTTGTCATACATCTAAGGCAGACAGGCGCCACTGATGGAGAGGCTTGTGGCTGCTGCCTTGCCACCACTGCAGGTCTTTGGACATCCTGTCAACTGAACTAGAAGGGTGGACAAGGAAAACAAGGGCAGGAGTCCTTTAGAAACACTATTAAGAACCCAGTGCCTCTGGATTGCATGGCGGTCACCATCTTGGTGACCCCTGACCTGTGTGACAGCCAATTAGGAGGCTGGGGGCACACAGCAGGCCCCTGCTGGTTTCTGATGGAGGGCAAGACTTAAATTTTGGTGTCCTTTCTTTGACCTGTAGGGCATTATGAATTTGGAGTGGTAGCTCTGTGGACCAATGGGAGATGACTTCAAAGTATGCCTTTAAAAGGGGACTGTTCTGGAGGTTGGCAGATCTGGGAGAGATCTCAACAGGACAAGACCTGCTGTCTGTCCAGAGGTTAAGCTGTAGCAATGTGGGTATTATACCTGGAAAATGAATAGTGAATGAAGCTGCAGAGGTCCTGTGAGGACAAACAGCTGAAACTGTGCAAGCCAGCACAAGTCATGATGCTGAAGTGAATGCAGAGCATGTCGTCGAGGCACAGGTCAGAAAGCATAGGAAGACCAGAAGCAATTGTAGAATTCATCAAAAACATTTATTTGTACTAGAAGTAACATAAAAAATAAACTTGTTCAGTATAACTATTTACAAAGGCCAAAAATACAGAAAAAGTCCATCTGAGTTTTTCTTCAATCTGTGTCACTTTTTTCTTTCAAGCAATTGCAGCTCAGCTCTCTTGTAAGTCCTTCCAGACCCCATTCTTAACAAACATCCTGTTCTTGTATGTTTCAGATAGGTGCAAGGCAGGAACATGGTGTGTCTGAGCTGAGGCCCCCTTTTCCACAGCTCTTCTGCAAAAGGCTTAAACATTTGCACTCAGGTAACCTCTTGAGTTCCCAATAGCTTTTTGTGCTCATCTCAAAATATAATTATATACATTTCAACAGTAACACTATATAATTTCTATACAGAGGAATCCCAATATCAGTTGCATTTCCACATAATGATTTGCATATATTTTTATATCAGCAGATATACAAGGGAGAAAAAGACAAACAGCAAGGGAAAACTGAAAGATGGTGAGAGGCACATAATTGCGAGTCTGTTGGGGTGATCAAATCCTAGGTCTCACAGGAAAATTTAGTTGCACAACCAAACAGAGAAGAGACAGAAAAGAATAGACCAGATCCTTGTATTTAAACTCTTTCCATTACAACTGGAACAGGGTCCTATTCTACCCTGTCAAAAAGCAGAGACTGAAAGCCAGGACTGCTGACCCAGGTCCCAATCCTGGCAGTACAGCTACTTATTTGGCTGCCATTGGCCTGAGGGTTCTGAAGTTAAGATGTAAGGGTCAGGCCAAGACCTCAGCAGTCGAGAGAAAGAGAAAGGAGAGGATGGAAGAGCCATTGATGCATCCAGAAAAATTCCAAGAAGTGAGCCCCTGAGAGGTGGAGGGAGTATGAGGAGAGAGCCTGGCTGATCCTGATGTACCACAGGAAACTGGAGTACCAGAAGATGCTGGGTTGGGGAACTCTGAGCAAACTCTGGGCTTACCCTGCCTCAGGGTAATACTGCTTGGAATATATATGCAAGTTGGCCATCTGGCTGGATTAAAAATATCTCATTTTCAGAGAAGCCATTTTAGAAATTGCATGGCCTTTCACATTATGGGCTGGATATTCAGAAATGTGCCAAAGGCATGCGCAACCCCAGTGCAGTGCAGTGCAAGTCAACTGTGCAATGGCGCAGTGACTGTGATATTCAATGGTTGGGCACCGCAACATGCGCCAGTGCAACACGGCTGAATATCACAGGCACTGCACCATAGCACAGTGAGAGGTGCACCAGGGAGCAACAAGAAATGCGCCATAGTGCAACCAAGGATGCGCAAGGGGCAGAGGAAGACGTACCAAGAAACAGCCAGAGGCACAGCAGAGAGACAGGCAAGAGGGAAGGGGGGTGGAACAGTGCAGGAAGGAGGGAGCACCAGGCCAGGAACACTGACAGGGACACAGTCAGCACACAGGTCACCACTGCACATGGAGTGCAAGCATGCAACTGGTGCTTCTCCCCATGGAGAACATAGCGTACAGGTGGCACTGATGTACAGGGGTGGGCAGCTTAGTCCACCACACACCGGAGGGCATGCAGCTGCCCGGCCAATGACAAACCACACCCCAACACATGGCACCCATCACACACACACACACACCACACATCCCAAACTGCTGTCCCAGGGCTGCGCCAAGGCACAGCCACTGACCGAGGGGCATGCCAACACCATGCATGCACCACCCAATTACACAGGTGCACCACATGGACACCCACCACATGACTGCAGCATGGACCCACTCACCAGCTGCAAAGCAGACACGGACACAGAAGGGTAAACAGGTAACAAATATAATGGCAGAAATCAACACAGCTGAACAGAATACAATAAACAAATGGGAGGGAAGGAGTAGGTGAGAAGGGGATAGGGACTGTACAGGTGGAAGGTAGGGGAAGGGAGGACAGAGGCGGGATGGGGGGGATGGTGTTCTTCATGGCCGACCACAGCCTGCCGGCACCTGGCACCTCCCCCTGCGCCAGTCCCGGAGCAGGATCTGCCTGGTCTGGTCGGCAATTTCCATAGTATGCGATGTTACTAGTATTATTTGTCGCAGCAAATGACAGTAGAATGGGAGCCTGGAACCCCTCCAGACATCTATGGCAGAGGAAGGGACAGGTGATCAGTGCATGTTCAAAAAGCACCTCAGCCCCCCCGTGCGCAGCGGACAGTGGGAGCACACACCCCTGGAGTGGCACCCCAGACACCAGCAGTGGGCAGGCCTTGCCTGCCATCAACCCAGCAAGTCACAGCAGTACACAGCACTGGAATCCACTGCCCAAGGGCCACCCGATGGCACAGCAGCAGACAGGTGGCATGGTGCTG
Source organism: Neoceratodus forsteri (assembly GCA_016271365.2). NCBI lineage: Eukaryota > Metazoa > Chordata > Ceratodontiformes > Ceratodontidae > Neoceratodus > Neoceratodus forsteri. Next base: position 1,555,290,441 of record CM057450.1, read on the forward strand.
CAGTGGAACCGCAGCAGCACAAGTGGTGGCCGGATGCACACCCGGCCCACCAATAGCTGCCACACACATACAATGGCTGCTTTGCAGTGCCACATACATTGCACCATGTGCCAAACACAGCTGCCATGGCACATGGCACGAGGACCAAGGCCATACCACCATCCCCTGCCGCCCACCCTGCACAAAAACATGGGACTGCACAGTGCCTACCTACTCCCCATGGTGCTCTGCGCACTGGTCCCAGCACTGCACGCCCGACTGGGCCTCCTTCAGCTGCCAATGGGCCCACAGCGGCCTGCTGTGGACTGCCAGGTGCCCCAGCCACCCTGCCTCTCCTCCGGTCCTCAGGTCCTAGGACAGGAACACAGACAGGCACACATCAGAACACAGCCACAACATGGGCCCACTGTCCCCAACACCCATGCACAGAGTGCACCCCGGCCTGGTGGGACCACTGAGCAGTTGTGCAGCACACACAGTGACTGGCAGTGCCATGCCACAGGGCACACTGCAACCTCTCCCCAACATGGTTTGCAACCCTACTAGTTCCATGGAACATTGGACTTGCACAGACGCAGTCGGGGCCCACTTACCTGGCCATGGCACGACCCCCCTCTGGATGCGTGTCTGCAGCACCCTCAGCCTCTCCGGGTTCCTCCGTACCAGGTCCCCATATCAGTGGGACACTGCTCCCTGGTGTGCAGCACACCAGTGGCCTGGAAAAGCCCATAAGTAATGTCTTGCCACACCTCTGTCCTGGGTATAGTGAGGGGATGCTGGCCAAACAGGCCAGCAGCATGGGGCTTCACCTGGGCCACCAGGTTCACCAGCTCGACCTGGCTCCAGTTGTGGGCATGGGGCACTGCGCAATGCGGCATGGTCAGTCAGCACTGTAGAAGGCCAAAATGGTGCCCAGTAGCGCACATGCACAACATGCACAGGATGCGTGCCTCACATGGAGATGTGCTGTCCACGGCAATCGCGCTTCTCCGGGGATGTGCAGCATGGGTGTGGCCACACCAGCATGTGGGGCAGAGGTTTCTGGGGGCATAGGGCACACTGGGGGTCAGGGGTCAGCACGCATATTGCACAATAGGGCTACAAGGACAGCACACCCCATGGGTCCAATAGCGCCCAAGTGCCATAGGCCCAATGGCATCTGAGCACCATATGCCCATGACGCATGGGCATGATGGCCCCTATAGCGCATGATGCACAATAGGTGGGCAGCATATGCCATTGCACATGCGCATTGACGAGTCCGCACTGTGCATATCACAGCATTGTGCAATGACATGCGCCAGAACAAGTCCATTGCACAATGCACAACAGCGCAGTATTCAGGCAACATATGCAGATTAGCTCATCATCCTATCTGCGGTGCAATTAGGGCATTTGCATGTCATTATAGTTGCACATCGTCTCATTTGCATGCAATGTGCTATAAAAGTGCCACACAACATCACAGGCCATGGACCGGTATTGCAACCATCAGAGGTAGGATGCGCCTGCCGAGGGGAGGGCCAGCACAGGGTGCTTGATGGCCAGGGTGGGTCACTGCAGCTACTGACCTCATGTCCATGTCCACAGGTAGCAACATGTCTGAGCATGAGGAGGGTGAGGAGCATGGGCCTGCCCGGAAGTGCAAGCCCAACTTTACGACAGCAGAGGTAGATGCCCTGTTCAAGGTGTACCTTGACAGAGAGCCATTGCTGAGTGGTGCCACTCGCACACCCCAGGCCAAGGTAGCGGCCTGGGAGGAGTTTGCAGAGGCCGTGAACCAGCAGAGCAGCCACCAGCGGTCTGCACAGGAGTGCAAGAAAAAGGTTGGCACCGACAAGCATCGGATAAAGGAGAAGGCGGCGGCCATCCGGGCTGCCAGGTTGGCCACAGGAGGGGGCCAGGTGCGCCATGATACAGCTCACGCCACAGGAGGAGATGGTGGCGGCCACCATGCAGCGTAGTGCAGTGGAGGGTGTGCCAGGCGGTGTTTTCCAAACTGGAGGGAGCCTATCACTGCACGGCACATCTGGCAGGCAGGGGGAGGGGGTCTGTTGGGTCAGCAGCTCTAACGCATCTGTGTTCCCTTACAGCACCAGCTCACCAGCATGCAGAGGCTGGGGCACCTGCAGCTGTTGTGGTAGCCTGCCCAGCCCCGGAGGACTGGCTATCCACCTCCACAGGTATCTGGGTGCCTGATAGGCTGCAGACTGACATCCAGCTGGATGTCCCAGGTGTGGTGGCGGATGAGGCCCTGGCTGTGTTCCAGGGAGACACCAACCATGGTGTGCACTGCGTGGAGACACAGATCAGGGCGGGGTCTGACACTGATGACGATCAGACCATTGTCCTGGATGGCGGGGGGCTTGTCGGAAGGGAGTCACCCATACCAAACACCAGCACTGGCTGCACGGCTGGTGGCCTGTTGGTGGTGGAACAGCTGCCCGCCACTGACCCTGGTACTGCTGTGTGTGCAGGCAGTCATACAGGGCAGCAGGGCACATGCACAGGCACTTGCCAGCCCACAGGGGCCAGAGGGGTGGCAGCAGCAGATGGCTGGAGATGTTGGGCCGGGCGCTGTGTCCGATGCCGGGGCATCTGACATTGCCCATCCCCATGAGGGCCACACCGTGCGGCTCGCACCTGAGCGGGGGGCAGTGCAGCGCGGTCATATGACATCGGCAGGTCAGCACCATGCCCATGCACCCCAGGGAGCTGATCCCTTGGCTGAGCATACCCAATTGCTGTGGGCCTCCATGGAGCAACAGGTGCTGCTCATGTCTGGGGTGTGGGCACTCCACGCAGAGGTGCGCCAGAGCACCGAGCAGCGCGAGATGGGCACCGCGCAGGTCCTGGAGGCCAGTTAATGCCTGTAGAAGGACACAACCGCAGCCCTGGATGGCATTTCTAATGCGATCTCGGTCAGCCTTGCCCCACTGGCTGCCACAGGGCATGGCCGACCGTCACAGACACCGTGGAGTGCAATGTCCACCCCACGGCCCCGGCGTCAGGCAACCCCATCCGTGTCGACACCGGGCTCTGCTGTGGGCATCCCAGGCATGCCTGGTTTAGACCTGTTTGGAAGCCTGCAGAATGCTGTGATGACCCGGTCACGGTCCCACAGTCCCACCCCTTGGGTGCGGTCACAGACACCCCCGTGGCCATCATGTAACCTGTGACTGCTGGGTGGCCATGGCATGGCTGTCCCTGTGTCCGTAGTGGCTGTGTGTCTGCGCGGTGGACCTGATGTGCATGGCCCCGTTAGCTGTCTGCAGCCAATACCCTGAGTGCACATGGGCATTGTGTGTGTGCATGACATGGTCATAGCAGCCATGTGGTGTGCCACATGCTGCCCTTGTGCGCATCTGCCCAGCCGCTGGCGTGTGCATGATGATGCTATCTCAATACTGGTTGTGCATGTGCACCGGTGCCCTGCGTCTGATCCACGCCGTGCTCTGGCTCCCGGTCGCATGCATGTGGGTGCCACTGTGTGGGTGTGTGTGTGTGTGATGCTGTGCAGTGCTGTATGGTGTGGTGTTGCGTGTGGCCACGTGGCACTGCTCCACCACTGCACCCCACCTATGTGTGCATGGCCCTGGCCATGCCCACACATGGCTGTGTGCCCTGCCACTGTGTCAGTTTTGTGAACGTGTGTTTGTCCACCTACCTGCGTGCACCATAGTGCTCCTGCGCTGTTGTGCCTTGCCGGTGGCTTGCCGGCCCCATGAGCTGGGGATCCCTCTGCCCGGGGGGGGGCTGCCCACCACCTCCCAACCCAACACCCATATTGTCCCTACTGCTGTTCCCCTCATCGGCCTCGACAGCTATTCCACATTCAATGGTCATGTTGTGCAGCATGCAGCAGGCCAGGAATAGGCTGCAGGCCTTCAAGGTACTGTATTGTAGGGCACCACCAGACGTGTCCAGGCAACGGAACCATGCCTTCAGCATCCCGAACACATGCGCAATGATGTTCCATGTGCTGGCGTGTGCTTCATTGTACTCCTCTTCCACTGGGGATAACGGGCACCGGTAGGGGGTCAGCAGCCAGAGCTTGAGTGGGTAGCCACTGTCACCTGTATGTGGGGAGAGAGGAAGAGAGAAAGGAAAGGTTAGCCCAGTGACCCATGTCACTGTGCCCCACGCCCCTTCCAGTCGCACACGGCGGTTCCCCCACCCTGACCACCCCCTTCCATGCCCTGCTGTACCCTGCTGCCCGTGGTCTCACTATACTCACCCACTAGATGTCCTGTGGGGATGTCCCCACTCTCAAACCTGTGGCACAGTGCTGAGCTGTGCCAGATTTAGGCATCGTGCTCCTTCAGGGTGTGTGGCACAGACATTGGTTATGCACCCCCTGGCATCGCACACCACCTGGCAGTTGATGCTGTGGTAGCCCTTCCTGTTCATGTAGGCTACCCCCTCCGTGCCAGGTGGCATGCGGATGCCCACATGGGTGCAGTCTATGACCCCTAGCATGCCAGACATATGTGCTACCTTGTAGAACTCCTGCACAGTTGTTGTACATTCCACCTGTGTGCAGGGGAAGTAGATGTGTTCCACAGCATGTGGCAGCATGGTGTTGAGGAATTGTGTGAGGAGCTGTGACGTGGCTGACTGGGTTATGCCTGTAGTGTCCCCTGTTGGTCTCTGGAAGATGCCCGTGGGGAGCAGGCACATGACAGCTGTTACCTTTGTCTCCACTGTCAGGGCATGGCTCCATCTAGTGGGTGCCTGCAATTCCTCACTGAACAGCTCACAGAGCTGCCACAGAATTGCCCAGTTCAGGCAATGGTGGCCCATGATCTCTGTGTCAGTGTGGGTCTCAAAGCTGATGTGGGGCCAGTACCGCCTGTTCCGGGTGTACCGCCGACGGACCCTTCCATGGCCACGTTGCTCTGCCTCCTGCCTCCTCATACCCCTCATTACAGCTTCCATCTGGAATGCTGCACTGGCCATGGCCCCTGTTGTCCTGTCACCCCCTGGGCATCTAGCTCCACTGGCCCCCCCGGCTCTGTGGGGCAGTGCCTGTCACTTGGCAGAGCCCCCCTTGCGTACCCTGCCCCTGGCTGGGTTTTGCCTGCTGGCTCTGTCACCCACCCCTGTGGGTTCCTGCGTCACTCTCCTTGGGTACGGTGGCTGCCTTGGGCACCCACTCTCTCCCCCTCCCTCAGTGGGCCTCCTTGTGTGGCACTCACACACTCTCTCACACTCTCCGTCTCTCTCTCTCTCTGTCCCACACTCTCTTTCTCTTTGTCCTTCTCCTCCTCTCCTTGTCTCCCTTTTCCTCTCTCAGACAGCCTGTCTGTCTCCCTCTGTCCTGCTCCCCTCTGGTGCAAGTGCCCTCCTCCTACTTGCTCCCTGTTTTTATAGGCTCAAGTCTGCTCCTCACAACTGGCAGTTGCTCCTCACTTGCACCATTAGTTGGAGGTTGATATCGCACTGTGCCACATATTCATGGGTACACCCCCTACCCTTGCATATGCATACATTACTATTGAGCATTGGCACACTGCTACTTGCGCAGTGCAGTTGCTCCCACTGAATATCACTCTATGGCGCATCTCTGCAGTTGCGCATGGCGCAACAACTGCTTTGAATATCCAGGCCTATGTTGTTTTTTTCTAAATTGAAGTGCACCAGCACCAGCCAAACCATGTCAACTACATTTGGCTTACACTTATTGAACACCTGAGATACCCAGGGACTCTGTGTGTGAGGGAGCTCCCAATAAGTGTAAGGAGAACATCCAGGTACCCGGTAAGAAAACGACAGTGGCCTTCAGTACAGGAGGACCACCAAAAAAATTGTACTGTTTTGCTGTGTAGTGCTGGCCATGTAGAAGCAGCTGCCTGGCCAAGTTTGACAAAGTATAGTGGGAGCAACTGTTATTTGGTGGATTTGGTCAGGGCCGGTCAAGAAGGCCATGTGGAAGGAGAGTTGTTTGACCCAGCCTAACAGGGTAATTAAAGGCATCACATATCAGGCCCACATAGGGAGGGCTGCATCAGTACACTGGTGCATTAATTTATTTCTGTTTCAGGCTGCTTGCCTTGGAAATAAAATAGTGTTTACTGTTAAGCCATTTCTCATCATTGTCTGCAATAATACTGTGTATACAAAATGGGAGAAACTGTTGCATTTGTGTGGGGTCCATGGGTGGTGTGACAACAATAGGGTGGTGGGCAAGTGCAGCATCCTAGGGGGGTTATAATGACACATCACCTAACCTACTTATTTAATCTGTCCCTGGGTGGAGTCACCACACATTTCTTGAACCCCCCCCTCACTGCTGAGTAAGAATGGAACCCAGAAGCTATTGCAAATATCCACAACAGCACACTGGCAGTGTAAGGTAGAGGACCCTAAACCCCTATGCCAGTCGGGAGGGGCATCCACTGTATAGAGGCCTTTCATTTTGGAGGCTCTGCAGCTATCTCTCTTACCCAGGACTCCCCTCCCACCAGCATGATGTAGCAGAATCTGAGCCTCCCCTGGAAATGTCAAGAGTTAAAAAAAAATGCATTTAGAGAAACATGGCATTCTAGTAAGTGGAGAGGTGGTGTAACATGGAGGGGTGGGACACCAAGAAAGTGTTCTTGGTTTGGAGTGTCCTGGACCTCATGAGCAAAGGGGCCATTCTGACAAATTTTTGATAAGTCTTCACATAAGTGATACCATGAAAATGCTGCAGCTGACATGTGAGATGGTAACCTGAACTGTTTATATAACAGTGGAGTGAGTATGAAGTGGGTCGAGCCAACTTGGCCCTTATCTTCACCTGTGATGGCTCTGAAGGGTCATGGACACTCTTCAGCCAGGTATGTATCAGGATAGTGGCACCTCAGATGGGGCTGATGCTGACTGGAAAGCATTAGTGTTGTTCTGGCTTGCTAGGAAGAACAAAATCACTGAAGATCTCCAAAGACTCGCTGTGCTGTGCAAGATCAGATGTGGCTCCTGCCACTGCCATACTGACTGCTGTGTGCTGACTGATGGAAAAGATGCCTCAGCCATCAAGAGAGTGCAAATAGTATAAATTATTTTATATTTTTTCCAGATTCACCTCCACCCCCTAGTGGAGAGGAGCATTTTGATTCTTGAACTGAGCAAGCAACATAGATGTACAAGGACTGAAATGCTCTGATGAAGAAAAGTTGGCCAACATACAGGAGTGCCTGCGCAGTCCTGCTCTTAATGCTGTCCAGGCTCTGAATGTTACGCCACCCAAAGTCACCCCTCTTGAGTGCATATTCAAGCCGGAAGGCCTGTTTGGGAGTATGAAAAATACAAGTGAGATCGGACTTCCTGTGATATCAGCAACTTATGTCAAGGTGTGAAGGGATGGCTCTTTAACTGTTCATCTGTAATCTGATATGAGCAGTGGTTCAAAAGACTTTAGCCCTGTCAGAAAAGCTAAAACTGCAGTTAATACAGATGACGACTTGCAAAAAGCTTAACATTCTTTGAATGGACAGTCCTCAGACACTCAGAAAGCCCTGCTTCTCTCGTGGTCTCTGCACAAGCAGGCCTTCCTCCCACCTTCCAGAATCCCCAGACTTGCAAAGCAAAATTGATAATGAAACAGTGGAGGAAATAACCATAACATTGCACAAGCTGGTGAGGGAGATTCACAGCATTGGATCATCACTGCAGCCCCCTAGAGTCTCAGCTAGCTGATGTAAAACACAAGGTGCAACAGAGCAAAAGGAAGATGGCCAACATAGAAGACACTCTTATGGACTTATCACAATGCATGGATGCATATAATGTTGCCTTTCTAAATTTGTACTGAAAAGAACAAGGGCAGGAGATGAAATTAGAGTTTATGGAAACCCAGTTCTGGCGCAACAATATCTGAGTGCACAGGATGCCAGAGAATACAGAAGAGGGCAACACTGAACATTTCTTGACCTCCTGGTTCACAGGGCTGACTATCTGGCAATAGGACAATGCACTACTATGCACTGAAAGGGCCCACTGAGCTCTCACAATGAAGCCAATGAAGCCGACAGACCCTAAAGCTAACCCCAGGTGGTTAATTGTCACTTCCTTGACTACAAACAGAAAATGGATTTTCTAAAAGCAGCTTGGGCAAAATAAGAGCTGTTTTGGAGATAAGTAGATCTTTTTCAACCATGGATATGCCCCTGCCACACAGGCTAAAATAGCTAAAGTGCTCAAGGTTCAAAAGACCCTAAACACAAAAGGAATTAAATCTCACATGTTCTTCCTGCTTAGCAAAAGATATTCTGGGACTCCATACCAAAGACATACCACACTCTCGAGGAAGCTACCCTGGTGCTGAAACAGGTGAAGCTTAAGGTGGGGCCATGCTGCCAGAGGTCTCCAGACTGGAGCAAGAGATCTGGAAAGCAACTTAGTGGCAGTAGTAGTAGTAGTATATAGGAATATAGGAATATAGGAATATAGAGGTTGACAGCAGAAAAGGACAGCCTGGCCCATCCAGTTTGCCCATATTTTCCTGCCTGATATAAAACTGCAGACTCTACTGTTCATGATCACCAGCTCTGCCCTCCCGGCCCCTTCCCCTACCAGTGGTGTCCACAGACCCTGTTCGGGCTTCTGGTTTTCTCCCCTACCAGTTTTTGTGATACCCATGTGTCTATCCTATGCTTTCTTAAAACCAGTAACCATTTTAGCCCCTACTGTTCCAGGCGTCTACCACCCTTTCTTTGAAGAAGCACTTTCTCCTGTTCCCTCCGATCCTTCCCCCTTCCAACTTCATACTGTGACCTCTAGTCTTTGGACTTCTTTTTCTTTTAAAGATACTACCATCCTGTATCTTGTTTATTCCCTTTAGGTGTTTGAATGCCTCAGTCATGTCTCCCCTCTTTCTCCTGATCTCCAGGAAGTGCAGATCTAGATCCCATAGTCTTTCCTTGTAGGGCTTCTGATGCAGGCCCTGCACGATTTTGGTTACCCTCCTTTGTACCCTCTCCATCCTGTCTATATCCTTATGGAGATGAGGCTTTCAGAACCCCGTACTCGAGGTGGGGTGTCACCTGGGATTTATTTAAGGGCAGTATCACCTCCATCCGCCTACTGATTATACCCCTCCCTATACAGCCCAACATATGATTTGCCTTGCCTACTGCCTTATCACATTGCTTTGCCACCTGTAGGTCATCTGATATTATAACCCCTAGGTCCCTCTCCTGCCTTATTACTGTGATTACTGCCCCACCCCCACCCCTGCTCATACATGGCCCGTGGCTTTTATGACCTAAGTGTATGATTCTGAATTTCTTGGCATTGAATCTCAATTGCCAAGCTCTTCACCGCTCCTCCAATTTCCCCAGGTTCTCCTTCATCCTTTCCACCCCCCACACCCGGTGTGTCTACCTTATTGCAGATCCATAACTGCTCATCTATAATCTGATATGAGCAGTGGTTGAAAAGACTTCAGCCCTGTCAGAAAAGCTAAAACTGCAGTTAATACAGATGACAACTTGCAAAAAGCTTAACATTTTTTGAATGGACGGTCCTCAGACACCCAGAAAGCTCTGCTTCTCTTGTGGTCTCAGCACAAGCAGGCCTTCCTCCCACCTTCCAGAATCCCCAGACTTGCAAAGTGAAATTGATGATGAAACAGTGCGAGGAAATAACCACAACACTGAGCAAGTTGGTGAGGGTCTCACCAGGAATTTATATAGGGGCAGTATCACCTCCACCCACCTACTGGTTATACTCCTCCCTATACAGCCCAACATACAATTTGCCTTTCCCACTGCCTTATCACATTGCTTTACCACCTTTAGGGTCATACAATATTATAATCCCCTAGGTCCCTCTCCTACCCTGTTACTGTGATTACTCCCTCCCCCCCCTTCATATGTGGACGTGGCATTTTATGACCTAAGTGCATGATTCTGCACTTCTTGGCATTGAATCTCAGTTGCCAAGTTCTTTACCACTCCTCCAGTTTCCCCAGGTCCTCCTTCATCCTTTCCACCCCCCACACGCAGTGCGTCTACTGTATTGCAGATTTTTGTATCATCCATAAATAGGCACACCTTCCCTTTCACTCCTACCACAATGTCACCAATGTGGATATTAAAGAGGACCTGGCCCAGTACTGACCTCTGATTTTGGCATAGAACAGCAAGAGGAAAGAGGTGCTGTTAGAACTTTACTACTCTACTGGGACTTAAGAACTAGAACTCTATTACTGGGACCTTTAATTTAGGGTAAAAACAAGCAAAACAAAAAAAATAAGAGTTAGTGTGTTTGTCTGAGTTGGGTGATGGGAACTGTTATCTGTGCAGTTAGCTAGGTGAAGAAGGGAACTGTGAATTAGGGAGAGTGACTTAGGAAGCCAGGTGTTTGGATTTAAAACTGCCCTAGATAACTTTTGACAGAGAACAGCAAGAGGAAGGAGGTACTGTTAGAACTTTACTACTCTATAGGGACTTAAGAACTAGAACTCTACTACTGGGGACTTCAATTTAGGGTAAAAACAAACAAAAAAAATTCCCCAAGAGTTAATGTGTTTGTCTGAGTTGGGTGAAGGGAACTGTTATCTGTGCAGTTAGCTAGGTGAAGAAGGGAACTGTGAATTAAGGGGAGTGGCTTAGGCAGCAGGAAGCCAGGTGTTTGAATTTAAAACTGCCCTAGATGGTTTTTGGCAGAGAACAGCAAGAGGAAGGAGGTGCTGTTAGAACTTTACTACTCTACTGGGACTATCTAGCCTCCCTCCTCCCCCACCCCACCCTAAGCTAGATCCACTTTGTAGGCAAAGGATTTGACTGATAACAGGAACTTCCTGTTTGGGAGCAGGAAGGGAGTGATCACTGAGGCACAAAAGACTCACCATCCTAGAAGGAAAAGAGTAGCTCTCCATCCCCCCCTAGCTGCTGGAGGTCTGACTCTGAGCAAGTAAGAAGGAGACTACTGAGGAATATAGGAACTTCGTGCCCCAGAACAGCAAGAGCAGGAGCTTTAAGGGCATGGAGGCAGTAGGACAGTAAGAAGGAAAAAAAACAAAAAATAAAAATAAACAGAGAGAGGAAAGAGTAAGCATACAAAACAACAGTTGAGGGGCCACAAATGAGACATGATGGGAGTGGTGCAGTGCAGTGGCTGTGGAGCAGCAATGTTCCAGGAGATGTTCTGGAGGATGTGGTGCTGTCCCATCTGCAGGCACCTCTCGGGGCTGAGGGAGGAGGTTGCTCATCTCCAGGCTGAATTGGCCGGGATTCGTGGGACCTCCTCTCCCACCCAGGGACCACCAGGGCTGCCACCATTGCCTCAGAGGTTGCCAAGAAAGAGGAGCAGTTGGACCACAGTGGGCTTAGGGAGGGTGATGGAATGGAGGTGCATCCCTCCAGTTGTACTTCTCCACAATTTGTATGCCATTCTGGCAGACTGTGGTTCCTTTATGGAGGCACCCATAGTGGAGACCAAGGAGTTTGCTGGGAACCTCCACAAAGGAGACCCACAGGAGGGTGGCATGGGACCCCACAGGAGAAGGAAACAACTCGTGGTGGGGGACTCCATTGTTAGGATGGTAGAACTGGGGGAGGGAGGAGAGAGAGGTAAGGTGCCTTCCTGAAGCCATGGCTTAGAGGGACAAGGAGCGAATCCTCAGGATCACAGGAGCAGCTGCACAGGGGAGGGAGCTGGATGTCATTGTCCACCTAGGGACAAATGACCTGGCTGGGAAAGGGATCAGAGCAGTGCAGGAGGAATTTGTGGAGTTGGGGAGGGGCCTTAGACAAGGGAACCAGGATCCTAGGTGATAGGTTTAAATGCTTCATTGGCAAGCGTTTAAACTAGCCAAGGGGGAGGCACTGCAAAGGAGCAGGGAAATCCTAGCCACCCCCAAACAAAATCAGGGTAGTGAGTGAGGTAAACACCAAGTTAAAGAAGTCAATAGGGAGAAGGGCAGGGGTAAATGGAGAAAAAGGCAACGGCAATAAGGACAGGAATGGGGCAAAAAGAGGTAAGGCCATCAAAAATTGGAGGGTAATGAGTACCAGTGCCTGTAGTCTAGGTAACAAGCTTCTAGAACTTATGGCCTTGATGGAAGAGGAATGCCTGGATATCATGGCAGTCACAGAAACATGGTACACAGAGAACCATGACTGGGATGTCAACATACCAGGGTACACAATCTACAGGAGGGACAGGGAGGGAAGAAGAGTAGCTCTCTATGTAAGGGAAGGGGTCAAAGCACTGGAACTAAAGGGCAAACAGGGAGGAGAGAAGGCACTGTGGGTCACCCTGGAGACTGGAAATGGCACCACAATCCTCACAAGGGTTGTATACAGACCCCCATCTCAGGCGGAGGACATGGACAAGGAAATGATAGAAGGCATCCTTAGGATAGCAGAAAAAGGGGAGCTATTGTTGATGGGGGACCTGAATATGCCAGATGTTAACTGAAGCACCTTTGCTGCAGCCACATCTAAGAGCAGGATCATTCTCGATACCCCACAGGGGGCATGCCTCAGACAGCTAGTGTTGGAACCCACTCAGGATGGAGCAATCTTAGACCTGGCACTCTCAAACGGGGATGGAGAGAGGATCTCAGATCTAGAAGTGGGTAGCCATCTGGGAATAAGTGACCACCAAACACTGTGGTTCACGAGAATCACAGCCACAGAGTCAAGCCATACAAAAGTGAAGGGTACTGGACTTTAGGAGGGCTGACTTTGTCAAAATGGGAGCTCTGGCTCTTCCCCCCCCCTTCTCTTTCCACTAAGATTCCCTTATGCCTATCCCATGCATTTGGTGCAGAACCTGCACCAGTTTAGTTGCCCTTCTCTGGACTGCCTCCACGCTGTCTATGGCCTTCTGGAAATGTGGGGCCTGATTCACAAATGTGTCAGGAATGCCACAAGCCCCCAGGTGTGCTGAACATATGGCGCACAGGGCTTGTGGTATTCCCTGGTTGGTAATCGGCATTCTCGATCCTGTGCACCAGTTGCCACAAGTTCAACCAGCTTTTTGCTAATCTAACTTTGTGGCAAACTTGAGACTTTTTTACAGGGCTTGCACCAAATATTTGGCGCAAGCTGCAGTAAAGTGGGAAAAGTGTCGTAAATGCACCCAATCTTCTTGAATCAGGCACAGTAATGTGTCTGGTGCAGCTGCATCAAAAAACACGTTTGACACAGGGCTTGATGCAAGCCTTATGTCAACATTCAAGAATCGGGCCCGTGGTCTCCAGAACTGGACACAGTACTCTAACTGGAGTCTTACCAGCAGTCCATGCAGGGGCAACACCACCTCCCTCTTTCTGCTAGTGATACTCCTCCCTATGCAGCCCAGCATACCACTAGCCTTCCCGGCTGTCTTGTCACACTGCCTGGCCACATTTAGGTCATCTGATATTATTATTGCCCCCAGGTCTCTTTCCTGCTTGGTGGTCACAGCACCACTCCAGCCATTTTTTACTCTGTGCCAGGGTTTCTGTGCCAAAGTGATTTATTTTGCACTTTTTCACATTGAAACCCAGCTGCCATACCCTTGACCACTCCTCTAGTTTTCCTAGGCATCTGCTCATCCTTTCCACCCCTCCTCGAAGTGTCCACCCTACTGCACATTTTGGTATCATCTGCAAAGAGTCAGACCTTCCCTTGCAGCTCCTCTGCAATGTCGCTTATAAAGACATTAAACAGTGCTGGTTCCAGCACTGATCCCTGAGGCAACCTGCTGGTCACCTTCCCTTCCTCAGAGTGAACGCTATTTACCACCACCCCCTGTCGCCGGTCCCCTAACCAGTTTTTATCCAGTTTACCACCTTTGGACCCACTCCTACCCAGGCTTTGCTGAAAGCCTTATTGAACTGTAGGTAGGCCATGTCCATTGCTCCACCCTGATCTAATTTCTTGGTCACCCAGTCAAAAAAATCTATCAGATTCATTTGACTTGCCCTCAGTCTCCCATGAATTCTTGCTACCTTGGGTCTTGTAACCCATTTTTTCCTGTAGCAGTGGTTCCATTACCTGTCCCACCACTGATGTCAAGCTGACTGGCCTATAACTGCCAGCCTTTTTCTTGCTACCACGTTTGTGAAGTGGGACTACATCTGCCCTCCTCCAGTCCTCCGGAATATGGCACGCCATTGGTTTTACATATCATGGCAAGTGTAGACATCATTTTTTATATGTTTATGTAACCCCCCCCCCCCTTGGTGGGGTTAGAGTCTAAGACAGGGTAAAGTCTGTGTTCACAGGTAATTAGCGGGTACAGTTTGTGCCTTGGTAGGTACTTATCTGGGAATGGAAGGTATAGCAAGGAAAGGGTTAATCCTGGACCGCCCTTTGGAGACCTGCTGCTGGTGAGAGGCCACCATGGGCAGGGGGAATAAAAGCATGGGCATGTAGTTGAGAGGGGGCTGGGCCTTGTGCTTCTTAGAGAGAGAGAGATCGGGAGAGGAGGAGGGTTGGCGTGGGGGTGATTGCCTACTCCCGACAGCTGTAGGATTTCTAGGTCAAGGTGTGGAGAGAGAGAGCCTGTAAGAGGACATGGCAGACGAAGTTTTGAGTCCTGTGTGGGACCCTAGGATATGCCACCCCAGTGGGATTGTAGCAAGATGCCCCATTGCAACTGCCGCCTGGATGTGAGGTGCGAGGTTGAGCCAAGCAGAGTGGCATCAAGAAGGGTTTCACTGGCAGCTTCCAGCTCTAAAGCCCCGTGGAGAGTGAGAATAGACCGAGCAGGGTTGAAGTGCTGCTTGCCACAGTTCAGGAATGTGTTGTCCATAAGTCATGGAGACAGTCGCCCAAGGGAAGCTACATGAAGCCATCATGGGAGTTGGAAGAGAGCTAGCAGCCCCTATTTAAGAGGCCAACCTGTTCCAATGAGCCAGTTGAGATCGGACCTAGGACAGAAGTGGTGGCCCCAAGGTGTGAGGTCAGCCTGTTCCGTGGGAAGAGATGCTAGTGAGTAAAAGGTAAAGAGGAGAAGAAGGGCCACATTGGCCCAAGGTGTATCTGGGGATTAAAGCTGCCGGAATTTGGGGAAGTCCAATTCATGCCAGTGGGAAATTTGTGAACTGTCTGTTCATGTGAACTGTTTGCAGTGTGAAATATGGGATCATAGCGGTCTAAGATAAGTGCTGAGTGATGATAGTGAGAAGACAATACCAGCACTACTAAGGCTGCATTCCAAAAAAGGCTTTATTTATCCCATAAATACATTTAAAATACGCCGTAACTTAGCATCCACAAACAGGCTGTCGCTGAACAAAACCCTGACCAGTTTCGCACCTAGTGCATCATTAGGGGGATGCCTGATCAACCTAGAGAAAGATTGGGCCCACAGATCTTTAGCACCCCACCCAAACCTGGACAAATGCCGTAGCTCATTCTGGCTCATTTTCTTTGATACACTGATAAGGAAAATATTATGACTGGGGCCAGACTCAAAGGGCTGCTTTCATGGAAGGGGCAGGCATATTATACAGATTTTCCCCAATTTCTTTCCGGAACCCTCAGCAAAATGCAATACCTATACTCCGGCCTGCAAGACCCTGATGGATCTCAATATACTCTATAGCCTCCAGTACCTTGCTGTACCACCTCTTACCAAAAATGAGGAAACCTAACAATTTGATGAACCTGAGGCAGTGGATGCCTGCATCTTCAAGTGTTGGCCACAAACAGGCTGGGCACAATACAAGGCATTGGGAAAAAGCAGAAGAAAGGGTTCCCCTATTCAAGTCATGGATATCACCACGGTCTCAGAAGGTCCAACCACCACCCAGTACTCTAGCCAGAGATACGGTCCCCCACTGTGGTCCTAACCAATAGAAGATGACCCCTGCCACCCAGCTGCTAAGCACAAAAGGCAAAACAAAAAACAGAAGCCTCCAAAGGCAGGCATTAGAACTGCTCATCTCAGTCTAGAAGTCAGTCACAGCAGGTGTAGAGGGTCTTGCACCTCTCCTGAAAATTACTCTCCAATCCTGAGAAGCAATCACTTTGCTCACCTCCAGCATACTGAGGACACAACCTCCACTACCTCTGGATGGCAACTAGCAGGATCAACACCAGGTGAAGCAATGAGGCCTAAGTCCTTGGCAGAAGCTGTAAGCCCGGTCGCAGCTGTGACAGGCCTTTCCTCCAGCAAGTCATTGTGCATCAAAGAACAGGCAGCAGGCAGAAAGGCAGCAGCAACAATGACACCCAAAGACTCTGCTCCCCAAATATTAATTATTTCTGCATCATTCAATAAGTACAAAATGTGACAGCAGCATGTTTGTTTTTTTGTAAACTTTATTTAGTTAAAACCAGCATTCTAGGACAAACTGTTACATTCAAATAAAAACATCACAGTTGATATAATGCTTCACCTATTATATAAATGCCTTAATGTCATGCATATTTTAGATTTTAGGGACATCCATTTTAGCATACATTATGGGAGTCTCTCATATCATACATTGAATCCCCATATGTTTAGAATGTCAATGACTCAAGAACCCTTTAACTATATACTAGCGGAAACCAGTCACTTATCAGTGCCTCCTCCAAGGGCTCCTGTTGATCAGCTCTTTTCTCTTCTTCTTCCATGTAAGCCACTGCTGCATCAGAATCTGAGAAAGCACGTTGTTTTACCCGGGCCTCTGGATCACCAGCTTCACAGGGTACACCAGAGCCAACAGCCAGTCCATCTCATGAAGCTTCCTCTTCACTGGTTGGAATGCCTGCCTCTGTGTTTGTAGCAGCCTACAGAAGTCTGGAAACACACTGACCCTTGATTTTTTTTGTTAGTGTACCCGCTTTCCTTGCCACCTCCAGCACAGCCTATCTATCTTGATACCTTGAGAATTTTCCTATTACATGCCTCTGGCGCTGATCCGGCCCAGGTCTGGGACCGGGGAAGCGGTGGGCTCGCTGGATCTCTAAGGATATTTGCTCAGGCAATTGAAGCATTTGTCGCAGCCAGTTCCTCAAAAAACTGCACGCAGTCTGTCCCCTCCAATCCTTCAGGCATGTCCACTAGGAGGACGTTACATCTCCGCTCCCTATTTTCATAGTCATCCAGTGTTTGCTTTAGGTAAACTATGTCCTTCAAGGCTCTCTGATGGTCAGCAGAGACATGAGATAAATTGTCCTCTTGGTTACTCGTGCAGGATTCCAGCTCATTCAAGCAGGTCTCATGTTGATGCACAGTCTCTGCAACCATGTTGACTGTTTGTTGAAGGTGCTGTAGTTGTGAGGACATATTCTCGAATCCTGCTTGCATCTTCATGGTAAACTCATACTTGAGTTCTTTAAATAATTTCTCCAACATTTGGTAGGATGTGTCTCCTGCACACTTCTTCTCTCTGTTCGAGGGCTCCAGCTCTTCAATACCCACTCGGATATCGGCTCGAGTTGCTGGGGCGTCTAGGCCCAAGTTTTCCGAGACTCTCCAGTGTTCTTGAATGACAGTTTTGCCTGAGTTTTTGCAGATTTAGATGAAGTAGCCATCATACAAGTCTATGAAGCAGATTTTTATACTTTTTGGCGTATTTAGGAGCATGATGTCTGCACTCTTGATTAAAGTGTCCATCACCAAACCTAGCTAAGCCACACCCCCAGGACAGAAGCATTTATTCCCAGCAGGAAGGCTTTTGCATGTTTCTTTGAACTTGATCCTATCAGGACAAGACAGTAGATAAGACGAGGTGCCGTGTCAGATGTCCTTTGTTATGGTCCATGTAATGGGTGTGGTATCTGCTACTGTGCTCTTTGTAGACCCCCTCCTTTTAATCAATCCCCCCCCCCCGTAAAGTAAACAAGTTCATGTCCCTCTTAATAAGAAGGGGTTACATAGAGACATAGAAACATAGACTTTGATGGCAGATAAGGACCGCTAGGCCCATCTAGTCTGCCCATTTCCCTACCTACAGGATAGGCCGCAGATCCTAGTTAACCAACAGCCTATATCTTCCTGCCCCCACAAGAATTGCCTTATGTCTGTCCCATGCATTCTTGAATTCTCCCACAGTTTTAGACCCCACAACTTCCTCAGGAAGGCTGTTCCATGCATCCACTACCCTCTCTGTGAAATAATACTTCCTCACATTGCCCCTGAACCTCCCTCCTTCTATCTTTAAATTGTGTCCCCTTGTTCTTGCAAGTCTCTTTTTCTGAAAGATGCTACCCTCTTGGACTTTGTTGATTCCCTTGAGGTACTTGAAAGTTTCTATCATGTCCTCCCTCTCCCTTCTTTCCTCAAGGGTATACATATTAAGCTCCTTTAGTCTCTCCTCATACGGCTTCTCTTGCAGACCCTGCACCATTTTAGTTGCCCTCCTCTGGACTGCCTCTATCCTGTCTATGTCCTTGTGGAGATGGGGTCTCCAGAACTGGACACAGTATTCCAGATAGGGTCTCACCAACTGTCTGTACAGAGGGATAACAACTTCCTGTTTTCTGCTGCTGATGCCTCTCCCTACACATCCCAGTGTACCCCCGGCCCTCCCTACTGCCTTCTCACATTGCTTGCTAACCTTAAGATCATCTGATATGATTACTCCCAGGTCCCTTTCCTGTTTTGTTGTTGTTACTACCGCCCCACCCATTGTGTATTCTTCCCCTGGGTTCTTGTTTCCCAGGTGCATTATTTTGCACTTTTTGCATTGAATCCTAGCTGCCATGCCTGACCATTCCTCCAACTTGCCAAGTCCCTTTTCATCCTTTCCACGCCTCCTGTGTATCAACTCTGTTGCAGATCTTGTGTCATCTGCAAAAGGCATACTTTTCCTTCCAGTCCCTCTGCAATGTCACTGATGAAGACATTAAAAGGACTGGACCAAATACTGAACCCTCGTACCCCACTGGTAACCACCTTTCTTCAGAGTGGACTCCATTTACAATTACCTTCTGTGTCCTGTTGTCCAGCCAATGTTTTACCTAGGCTACCACCCTGGGACCCACCCAGGCTGGTTAATTTGACTAATAATCTTGTGTGGGACTGTGTCAAATGCCTTGCTAAAGTCTAGGTAGGCATGTCCACAGCCCCTCCCTGGTCTACTACTTTGGTCACCCAGTCAAAGAAATCTATTAGATTCGGCTGACATGACCTTCCCGCAGAACCCATGCTGCCTTGGATCCTGTGCTCCACTGACCTCTAGGTACTCAACTATTCTTTCCTTCAGAAGTGACTCCATCACTTTCCCTACCACAGAGGTCAGACTGACAGGTCTGTAGTTTCCTGCCTCTTGTCTTGGTCCCACTTTTGTGAAGGGGAATCACATCCGCCTTCCTCCAGTCCTCAGGTACCACACCATCCTCCCATGATTTATTAAAAAGAGTAGCCAGTGGTTTCACTAGTTCCTTCCTTAATTCATTTAGAATTTGGGGTGAATTCCATCAGGACCCATTGCTTTGTCCACTCTTCAGTTTTAGGAGTTCTTGCAGAACCCTTTCTTCTGTGAAAGGACTGGGATCGACCTCCCTATCAAGAGTGCTTCTGTTAATTGGATTAGGCACTTCCCTCCTTTAGGAATACTGAGCAGAAATATTCGCTCAGTATTCCTGCTTTTCACTGTCCCCTCTGCCCACCCACCGTTGATTCTATTCAGCCTCACTATCCCTCCCTTTGTCTTTCTACGCTCGCTGATGTACCTATAAAAGGTTTTATCCCCCTTCTTAACTGAGTTGGCTATCTTTTCCTCAGTTTGGGCCTTTGCTATTCTGACTTCCCTCCCTGCTTCTTTCTGCCTTAACTGGTACAGCTCTCTGTCCTGCTCCTTCTGTGTTTCCTTATACTTCCGGAATGCTATTTTCCAGAGTTGTTTACTGGCTCAGTAGTTCAAATACTTTGGATTGTTAAGACAAAGTAGGCCATAGGCCCATTAAATTGTCTCCCACCAATTTAGTGGGTATATTGCCCAGTGCATTCAAGAGGTGGGCATCCAACCTTTCTTTGAAATTATCAAATGTAGGGGCAGACACTAAATAGATAGGTAACTTATTCTGAAGTCTGGCAGACCTTACAGTAAAATAGTTTTTTTTCTTATTAGTGTATACTCTAGGTATTATTGCCTGCTATGGGATCTCAGATTGTTATTTCTCTGATTAAAGACTAGGCCACATTGTGTCATTAAATCTTGATCTTTAAGTATTTTATAGAACAGAAGTAGACCCCCCTATTCTTTGAGTTTTCAAAGAAAATAAGTTCAAGGTTTTTAATCTCTTATCATAGTCTAAGGTAGCCAAACTAGCTATTGACTTGGTAATCCTTCTCTGGGTCTGTTCTAGTAGGTTTATGTACCATCTAAGATAAGGATTCCAGACCGGGGATCCAAAATCCAAGTTGGGGATAACATATGCCTTATATACTCTCATAATATACTGGCTATTTCTAGACATGAAAGTTATCTTAATAGAACAAATCAATCTGTTTGTAGTTACCACAATATGTCTACAGTAATCCACAGAGGATAGTTCGTTATTTATTATTATTCCTAAAGCCCTATCTTTATTTACTAATTTGATTTTTTGGCCTCCTAAGGTATAATATATGTAACATTTTGTTTTTTATTTCCAAAATGTAATACAACACATTTGGATGCATTGAATGACATTTTGTTGAGTGTGGTGTACTCGAGGGCCGACATGGCCATACACATGATTTTTGTTGTCCATCCTCCATGCGTCATTGAGCCCGAGTTTACTTAACAGGCACAGTTGTATTTACCATCCCTCTTCCTTGTGCAACATGGAACCAGGAGGGATGGCGCCAGCACTTCAAACCATAATGGCTGGTAAAGAATTCTTGGGGTTGAGGGTAGACAGATTATGGGAACTACGGCAAATGATTTTTGGCAGGCAAATGCTTTGGTACTATCAAAAGATCAGTGGGAAGGAACCAGGAAAGCCATCATCTGTGCAAGATGTGAGCATACTGTTCTTGTTGATGTACTGCTTCTTAATTCTTAGCCTGTTGCCTGCATGAGATTTCCTCACTCTCTGTGCCAGACTATGCCTCTTGACCCTGCTGATCATACCATCTGATCGGTACCTGTTACAATAAGGATAATTAGGTGTTCCCCATGTAAGCCCCCCTAAAAGGAAGGGCTTATGCTTCCAATTTAGGCATCCCTTCCCCCCTCCTACCCCCCCCTCCCGAGCTAGGGAATGTGTTAGTGCTCTGGGGGATATTGGCTGCTGGATGCCTCAATGTGGCAGCAGAGAGTAGGTTTATGGAGTATATAAGGGAGCAGACAGGAAGTTTGGGGGCCTTTCCAGCCCAGGCATTAGGCCGGGGCTGGAGGAGCAGAGACAGGTGGGCAAGTAAGGGAGTTCG
Source organism: Neoceratodus forsteri (assembly GCA_016271365.2). Classification (NCBI taxonomy): domain Eukaryota; kingdom Metazoa; phylum Chordata; order Ceratodontiformes; family Ceratodontidae; genus Neoceratodus; species Neoceratodus forsteri. The sequence continues at coordinate 1,555,311,714 of CM057450.1, forward strand.
GTGGTCGGGTGGGCCAGTGGGGGGAACCTCCCCCAAGTGTAGACAGGACAGATTACTCAGCATTGTGCTGACAAGGAGCTGGGGGAATGGAGCTCCGTGGGGGAAGTATGGTTAGCCAGGTCCTGCGTCATTGGTGGTAGGGAATGTAGGTGGCCATGTGGGGCCAGGAAAGGTAGAAGCCCTTAAAGACCCCTTTTAGAGTATGTTTTCCCGGGCTGCCAGAGCTGTGGGGGAAATGGCAGGGTCCCCACAGGAGGGAAGTCGGTGGCAGTGGCTTTCCCTCGCAGCCGATGTGGAAGGGCAGCCTGGGAGGGCAGAGGGAGCTGGGGGGTCCTTTCACCCAAATATGGGGCCTGCTTGGAGGGGCAGGTCCCAATGTGCTGGTACATGAAGGCCAGGCAGGTTTGAATGTTGAAAGACAGACCTTGAAGGGTAGCCCTCAGCTGGAGCTTAACGAAAGCCCAGGAAGTTTTGAGGGGATGTGGGCCTGGAAGTGATTCCCTGAAGAAGAAAATGGTCAGAGGAAGCGGAGATAATTTGGGCCTCCATGTTTCTGTGAAGTCTGGAGCAGGGCCAGGTTTTGGGGCAGCTGCACTATTGGAGCTGTGAAGATAAGATGAGAGGTTGAGCGAGATGAGGGTGCAGGTGCTGAAAGGGTGTAGCACCAGTACAGAGCCAAGCTCTAGTGGGTTATGGGGCCTGGGTCATAAGGAAAAATCCTGGTACCACTTGTGGCATGGACCAGTGCCCAGGGGTCCAGGTGGAGGAAGCAACCTGCTTTTCCGCGCTGGAGTTGGGGTGACGACCAATGCCAGAGTGAGAGTGGGTAACCCGGTAGTAAAGAGGAAAAAAAGGGATTTGGCTTACCAGATCCAGAGAGCCAGGGGATTAAGGGATCTGCATCAGGAGGTCTTTGGGTAAAGTATCTAAGATAGAGTAGAAGAATCCTTGCTTGTTTACTGCCTTAAATCCATCGCTTTGCTTCTCTAAATGTCCAGCCAGTATGTTGTGAAAAGGTTTGATTAGCCCCATGGAGCTGCTTTATTTATTTGAATAAAGTATGTGACCTTTGTATTGCTGGAATCATTTGCTATGCAGGAGCTGAATAAAGAAACTAGTTGGGAGAAGAATAGCAGTGATGTGCTTTATTTGAGCTGAAGAGGGGAGCTAATGAAATGGAAATGTGTCCCCTTTTTTTGCAGCTAAATTAATTCCTCGTATGTTTTGATTCCAGGTGGGGTTTTTTTCCATCCTGCTTAAGCAGGACTAAGGGGCTCTGGAGCTCAAGAGATTCAGGAGGAATGCAGCATGGAGTTTCTGGTCCGGTGCTGCATTTGGGGAGAATCCAGTTTCGTTTGGGCGAAAGTGAGAGAGTACAGATGATTGAAGGTGCCAGTAAGGTAGGCCACATTTTTCCTGGCTTGTATGGGAGTGCATTGTCTTGGTAACTTAGCACTTGAGGTGGCCCTCTCCTATTATGCCCCTGGGAGATCTGCAGAGTACATGCCCCTAGATGTGGGGCTGAAGGGGGGGTTACACTGTGGGGGCTTGTCTGGGATGTTCCCCGAGCCCCAAAATGCCACCAGACTCCCAAGCCTTGCAGTCCAGTGTGCTGACAGGCTTCCCAGCCTGGTTGGGTCCTGTTGCACAGCATAAAATAGCTGTGGGAGTAGGTCTGGAGCTGGCGTAGGCCTCAGCCTGCTAGTGTGGTGTGTGCATGTGACCTGCTGGTCACATGACCCTTAGGCAGGGTTCCGATTGGAGGATGGCTGAAGAAGGAGCTACATCAGCTGCCACAAGAAGCGCCATCTTGGGTGACTTGGAGAGAAAGGAGCTGAGAGAGTGAGGTGAGAAAGAGCAGGAGAACAAACACAGCGAGAGGGAGGAAGGAAAAGAGAAAATATTTTTTCCTTTGCACATCCACCATCAGGCAAGTGAACTGGGCTGCCAACTGGAGTGGAAGGATAAGTAATTTTTAGCTGTGGGTACTGGGAGGATTGAAGAGACTTAAACAGGCATCCACCATGGGTTGGCAGTGGATAGTATCTGGCAGAGGTGAAGAAGGACCTGAAGTGACCCCCCCCCCAGGAGGAACCCCCAGCCACAGTTCCTGCCTCACTGTTCTCCTGGCTCTCGAAAGCTGGGGGAAAAGGAAGAGAAAATTGTTGTATCCTGAAAAACCAAGCAATCTACACAGGAAACTTCTTTAGGAACTGCATAGCTTTATTACATGCTTCTAACAAGGCAGCCTTCTTCTGAATAGAAATAGAGAGAGAGAGAGAGAGAGAGAGAGAGATTCTGGATCTTTCTAACAACAACACTACTATTGCTCGAGAGCTATATTCTCTTAGAGTTTGTAAAGCCCATGCCGCCCTCTAGCAGCGCCTTATAATACTACACTACAGTTGCATACGGTATATATCATTCCCCCTCCCTTAAAGAGGCTACTACTTTTTTTTTTTTATTATTATTTAACATTCATAGTCCTTCAAATATGAGGGAGGTCTTCAGTTCCTTGAAGAGCATCTAAGCTCTAAATCTGGTACTGAACTATCTACAGGTGAGGAATTTCCAAACACAGTTGATGAAGTCACTTCTTTAATTTTCCACGCACACGGTACAGGTGTCATGTCAGTGACAGATGTCTCTGGATTACTTGGGACTTCAGTGGTAAGTGGTAACTCTCCTGATTTCTCATGGATCTCTAAGGAATTGGATTGGTTATGGAAATTGGCCCCTTTCAAAAAGTTCTCAACCTGTATGTCCACAGCTCTGTCGGGTTCGCTGTACTTCCTGTGGATTTGATCCACATGATGGTGCACTATTCTGCCATCTCCCAGCAACACTTTGTAGGACAGAGGTCCTGTCACTTCATGAATAATTGCAAGTATCTATCTCTTTCCTTGACCAAAGTTGTAGCTGTATACTGAATCTCCTGTCACAAAACATTGTGCTTTTGCATGCTTATCATGCTTTTCCTTGGTTTTTAATTGTTTCTGTAACACCTTTCCTTTGAAATCAGGGTGTGACAAATCCAAGACTGACCTCAATTTTCAACCCATTAACATCTCGGCTGGTGACACTCCAGTTGTTGACTGTGGTGTTATTCTGTAGCTGAACAATGTGCAAGCTACTTTTATTTCTAGCATACCTCCAGACATTTTCTTTAAACACTCCTCGAATGTTTGTACTGCTCTTTCTGCTAACCCATTTAATGAAGGGTGATATGGAGCAGACATTATGTGGGTAATTCCATTCCTTTCCATAAACTCTTTAAATTCCTTGCTAACAAAAGAAGTTCCATTGTCAGACACTATCATCTCGGGTATGCCATGGTTACTGAAGCTCATTCTGAGTTTCTCTACAGTAGCTGCTGACGTCGCTGAAGTCATTCAGTAAACATCTGTCCACTTGGAATGTGCATCCACAATAACTAGGAACATTTTTCCAAGGAATGGACCAGCATAATCAAGATGTAATCCCCTCCAGGATTTCTTAGGCCACTCCCATGGGTGGAGTGGAGCAGTAGCTGGAGCTTTCCTATGTTTCTGGCACGAGTCACAACTTTAAACCTTATTTTCAGTTTCTTCATCCATCTTGGGCCCCCACATATAACTTCTAGCCAGTCCTTTCATTTGTGTCATTCCAGGGTGGAACTGGTGCAACTGCTCAAGGACAAGTTTACGACCTTGGGATGGCACTACAACATGAGCCCCCCCATAAGACACATCCATCCTGCACACTGAGCTCAGTTTTTCTGGAGAAGTATGGTGTGAACTGAGTTTCCGGGACTACTCTGGGCCATCCTCGCAAGATGTACTCCCAGACCTTTGCCAGCACAGGGTCTTTTCCAGTTCCAAACCTGATCTGAGCAGCTGTCACTGGTGAGGCATCCATGTGGTCCATTAACCACACTTGCTTGGGGTGCTAATGAGCAGCTAACTCGAATGGTCACAACTCTCCAGAGCTCTACACCACAAAGCCTTAAAACTGCCTAAAACCTTTTAAAAATGCTCATTTCAACACCAAAAGTTGCCTTGATAGCTACTGAAATGGATGAGTACCTGGCATCGTGGAAATTGTCATGGCATGGTGGCAAGAATGCAAACAAATCCTCTGCATCGGAACAAGCTGCTCCATGTGGACCAGGCCCAGTTTCTTTCTCAGCCGTGGAGCTCACTGTAATTAGCAAAGCCATCTTCGAACAAATCCTGGCAGACCTCATGCCAAAATGGGATAAGGTGGAAAGGTCCATCGGCAGCCTGGCTGGAGAGGGTAAACAGCAATCGGGAAGGATCCAAGAGGCAGAGCAGAGAATTTCAGATATTGAGGATTCCACGCGTGGGGTACCAGACAAAGTAGCCAAACTTGAACGGGAGGTTGAAGATCTAAAAGACTTTAGATTATCAGGAGAATTACAGTCGCCGCAATTATCTCTGCATCAGAGGTCTCTGGGAGGGAGCAGAATGAGGAAACCTCATGGAATTCTGTGCTGTCACCCTGCCTAAGCTCCTTAATGTCCAGACCAAAGTGGGCAAGATAAAAATAGAGAGGGCGCAAAGAGCATTGGCGCCGAGGCCTCCTGGAGATCAACCCTCTCATCAAATGATATTCAGGATGCACCACTATCCTGACAGGCAGGCGCTGTTGGCGGCTTATAGAAAGCAAAAGGAACTTATCTTTGATAGGCACAAGATTACTTTGCACCAGGATCTCTCGACCAGAGCCCAGAAAAAATGGCAGCAATTTAACAACCAAATGGACCAACTAAGAGAACATGGCATAGAATTTTTTACGGCATACCCTGCTGTTGTAAAGGTCCGCTGGGAAGGTGCAACATACTCATTCTGGGAACCGGACAAACTCCAAGGCTACATAGATGAGTGGGACCAAAAGAATAAAACAAACAGATGAAATCCACAGTGAGTACACTGGGACACTGTTTATTCACCTACTATTAACCCCATAAAACTAGACTCTCTCGTGGACTGTTCCCTATGGACAAAAGAGGTCAGGGGAGGTTGGAACTGGGAGGGGGGAATATGCATTTTGGGGTAATTTTGTCATGCTTTCCTGCTCCGCCTGGAACTTGACTGGATTCCCTTGAGTGACGCTTATGAGCTAATTTGGTAACATGATCATAGAAGACAATGGCTGGGTTCTCAGGGAGAGCTACATGGACTGCCACACAACGCATGGACCGCGACTACCAGAATTTTTGGCGCCAGCTGTAAAATTACCAGGGTGCTACCCATCAGGTGAGGAACCACAAGCTGAAGAAACAATGCTCGAAGCTGGCCTTTATATTTCTTGATGGAACTGAATTTGCTATTGTATGTCATGCTGGTACTAAGAGGCATAACGTGTTATATTCTGCAGGACTAGAATCATTTGTTTACAGTCATTTACAGAATAAAATAAGAAGTCGAGGGCAAAACGAACTAATAACAAAGGGAACATTTGTGCTGTACTGGAAAAGAGGGAGGAAGAAAGGAATGATGGGGGTATTAAAGGGGAAAGGGACTTCGGATGCACAAAGGAGAGTCCTGGGATAAAATGGCGGCTGTGCTGGTTTCTGGGCCTAACATCATCAGCAGCCCTGCAGTCTGCCTTAACAGCCTCATTGAGAGGAGGGACCATGAGAGGAGGGAAAGGGGTTACTCACTGAACTGAGCGACAATGATTTAATTAAGGGGAGGCGGGATGGAGACTTGCAGGGTCAATGCTGGGGCTTAAAAAGAGAAGCGGTTGGGGAATATACCAAAGCTGTCTCTGCATGTGCCCGCAGGGACATACCCGACAAAGGGACACAAATAGAAATGAAAAAAGGACATAACGAAGGCAAAAGAGTAATGTACACGCCTAAAATGGTGGTGATGGGGGAGGGGGCATAGAGCTGGGATAGGACAAACAGAGAAATACTGGAAGATAACCAAAATGAGATTATCATGTCATGGAGGGAGAGAGGATAATTTACCAGCCAAAATGAGACGAAGGGGAAGAAAAATGATGGAATGGTTGTTCTACAAAAGTTATCAAATATTTCAATGTTTAGTACATGTGTTGAAGTACATTACTGTTCAGAGTTACTTTTACTGTTTTTATAGTAACTGTTTTTCTTGCTTTGCCAACATTTACATTAAGAGCAGAGTCATGCGCAGGAGAAGAAGTCCAAAATGAAGGGGGGTTAAAAAGGGATATAAGGGCAAGGAGGATCACGGCTAGGCCCCGACACAGCCTCGTGGTCTCCTGGAATGTAAATGGGGTTCTCCTCACCGACTAAGAGGACAAAGGTATTAGCGGCACTTAAAAGAAAACAAACAGCTGTAGCGTTGCTACAGGAAACCCACTTGACACACAGAGAACATACTAAGCTGGTGAGGGCTGGGTCGGGGCTTGCAGTGCATCCTCTTACAGCTCCCTCACGTGGGGCGTTGCCATCCTATTTAGCAAAAGTTTTCCCTTTGTGTACCATCACATGGGCAAAGAGCCCACGGAAGGAAGATACATTTTTGTGGTGAGGGAGATTCAAGGGAAACTTACTACCTTTGAGAATGTTTATACCCCCTCCGTCCTGGAACCGGCCTTCTGTCAGAAGATTGTGGACATATCAGTGAGACAGAAATTTCCCAATCTAAAAATGAGGGGAGATTTCAATTGTGTTACAGACCCTGGGTTGGACTACTCAGGAACAAGGCTCTGGGTGGTACCAGCAGTACAACACTGGCAGCTGGGCCTAACGGAGCTAGCACTGGTGGACGCTTGGAGGACGTCCAACCCGGGGGCCCGTGAGTACATGTTCTATTCCCACCCGCATGCTACCTGGTCCAGACTGGACTATATATACATACAAAGGGAGATATACCCTACAGTTACTAGAGTGGAACACAGCTCCATTTACTTGTCTGACCATGCTATGGTACAACTTGAGGTGGCTCTAGGTGGGGAGCAGAGACGTGGGGGGATGGAAATTCCCCAACTACCTACTATCTAAGAGTGACTTCAGGCAATTTTTGAAGGATCAGTGGACTGTATACGAGACCACTAATAAGGGTATGGTGGAGGGGACATACTGGGAGGCGAGTAAAGCTTATAGGAGGGGGTAATAATCAGCTGTACAGCGAGATTGAAAAAAGGAAAAACGGGGAACTAGAGGGAACGATACTGTGGCTAGAAAAAATTGTAATTGAAACCGGAGACAAGCAATCTTTAAAGGAGCTCCAAGTAGCCAGGGAAGCCCTAACTACATGTCTAACTGAGGAAGCCTGAGTGAAACAAATGTTTGCTCGACAAAAAAAATATGAGTGGGGCAGCAAACCAGGGCCATTACTTGTGAACCTAATTAAGGGAGGGAAGATCTCAAAAAGAATCATTGCCATAAAAGACAAAAAGGGTAAATTAGTACAAGGAGACTTACAAATCAAACAATGCTTATAGGAATTTTACACAGCCCTATATACTGTGGAGTGCACAGGTACAGAGCAGCTGGGCGAGGAATTTTGAAGGGGCTCCCTATCCCAACACTCACAGAGGCACATCGCACCTTTCTGGGCAGTACAATTTGTACCGAGGAAGTGCTGCAAGCTATAAGTATGCTTAAAAGGAGCAAGGCTGCAGGACCGGATGGGTTTATGGCCCAATACTTCAAAGAGCTTAAAGAGAAGGTAGCAGAACCTATTAGGAATGTGCTTGAGGAAGCAAGGGGGGCAGAGAGGCCTACCTAAGTCATGCTGTGAAGCTCATATATGTGTACTTCCCAAGCCAAAAAAAGATCCCTCGGATTGCTCCTCTTATGGACCCATATCGTTTTTAAATTATGATTGTAAAATAATGACAAAGGTTTTAGCATTAAGATTAGACAAACTACTACCCCTAATAATTAACCCAGACCAAACTGGCTTTATACAAGGCAGAATGTCGTATCACGATATGAGACGACTACTTAATGTCATATGGTGGGGAAACAAACACCCGGGGAAGGCATGCGTTCTATCTATGGATGCCAAAAAAGCCTTTCAACAGGATAGAATGGGAATATCTGATTAAGATCATGGGGAAATTTGGCCTGAGATAAAAATATATTCAGTTGGGTAAAGCTTTTTACATAGCCTCCACAGCAAGAATATTAATTAATGGCTCACTATCAGAGGATTTTCGGCTAGGGAAGGGCACACGGTAGGGGTGTCCCCTCTCCCCCCTCCTATTTGCATTGGCCATAGAACCATTAGCAATCAGAATTAGGAAGGACCCTCAAATCCGAGGCATATCAGATAAACAGGGAGGACAACATACCATCATCCTGTATGCGGATGATATTTTGCTCTTCCTAACTCAGCCTGACCGATCGGTACTTGCTTTTCTGGGCCTGGTTGGGGACTTTGCTAAGTTTTCAGGTTATAAGCTTAACTTAAATAAATCCACGATAATGTATTTGAAGAATGGTAGAGATAAGGAAGACTTAAACACCTGGGGACTCTGATTAGAACAACAAGCCTTTACTTACCTCGGCATTAAGGTGGGCAATGAACTGGGGAAGATGTATGAACTAAACTATAAGCCCATGGTAGATATGGTCCAGAGCGACCTGCAGAGATGGAGGGCACTTCCAATATCTTGGATTGGCAGAATAAATGTGCTAAAGATGAGTGTGCTCCCCAGAATATTATATATCCTTCAAATGATGCCGACGGGTCTAAAGAACAGGGATATCCAGACCTTAGAGAGGGAATTTGGAACTTTTATATGGCAGGGTACAAAACCATGAATCAGCCTGACAAGGCTGAAGGCTGCACCAGAGAAAGGAGGCCTCAACCTACCAGACATGAAGGGGTATTAGCTACCCAGTATAGGTATATCCACAACTGGGTCAACAGAGGGGAGGCGGCCACCTGGCTGGCACTGGAAGAGAGTGAGTGCTCTGGCAGACTTACTGCCTATCTAGGGGTGGATGGACTGAAGTCATACAAGTGGCAGGAACACCCAAACCCATTGGTCTTGGCATCTTTAGAGGCATGGGCATATATTAAGCAAAGAAGGGGAGTCAAACAAGAAAACACAGTATTGATACCAGCAGCAGATAATCCAGGTTTCTTAGCAGGGTTGGGGGATGAAGGATTCAAAATTTGGCAGGACAGGGGCATTAGGTGTGTAGGAGAGCTGACCTCCAAAACAGGGATACACTCCTTTCAGGACCTACAGCTGGGCCTGGGAATACCTTTGTCACATCTTTTCAGATTCTTTCAGATCCGGAAATACTGGCAGAGTCTTAACAGAAATGCCAATACAGAATCTGCCTTGGTAGAGGTTGAAGGAGAAATCCTAAGGGTGAAGACACAGGAGAAGGGACTGATTGGTCGGGCAGCTAAACTAGATAGGGTATACTTTAAAGGAGACTCCCAGAGGGCGAAACAAAGGTGGGAAAGAGACCTCAATATCATAACTGAAGATAATAACTGGGAATTGCTACTGATTTTCCATATGGGCTTATTATTGTGTAACAGATATAAAGAAATACAACACAAATTCCCGCTCAGGCTATACTACCCCCGTCCAATGTGCATCGGTTCTACCCAGAAGTGTCACCCACATGTGGGAAATGTGGTGAGGCCAGGGGCACTGGATGCACTACTACTGGGAATGCCTGGGAATACAGAGGTATTAGAGAGGGGTGGTTACAGAGATGAACAAGATAGCAGGATACCCATTGGAAGTATCCCTGAGATCACTGCTGCTAGGGGTGGCCGGACAGGAAAATGGGGAATGGGAACTACTTCCCAGACAGCTTAGGATCCTCCTAGTAGTGGCTAGACAAGGGATACAAAACCTGTGGATTACTGTGAATGTTCCCACAGCTGATCAGTGGAAACCCTCACCCTAAGAGTACTCTCAGTGGATAGGTTGACATATGTATTAAAGGGACATGAGGAGAGATTTATGAATACATGGGCAGCATTCATGACCACACTAAGTCTAGGGGAAGTTACTCTCCTTAGGGAGGGTTGAACGTCCGAAGGGGACCCGCCTTTGCTTATTAGAAAAAGAGAATAGAGATTATACTCTGACTAAAGTGGTTAAAACAAATCAAGAATCTCCTGCATTACATCATAATGAATGACTACATAAGAAATAAAACACAATGAGATGTACTCAGTGTTAAGGCAAAGAATATTTATTTATACTTATTTTTTTCTTGCACAGGTTACACTGCATAGTATAATTTCCTGAAACTGTTTGCTTTATCTCTCTTCTTTAGATGATATAGTCAATTTTCCTGTGATTCTATTTTTCTCTTATTCTTACCAATGTGCCCGATGGGTACCAATTAAGTAATAATGCTTTGGCAAGGGACTGTACACTAATTTGGTAACCCCAAAGTGTGAGGGGAGAACTGTAAAGTGACAATGCTGTATTACTCTACCTGAATGTACTTGTATAGCATATGAAAAATCCACAATAAAAATATGATACAAAAAAAAAAGAAACACTTGCTCTTCACAAGGAGCTGCAGTTGGTCCCTCTGGCGGGGGAAGATGAATTAAGGCATCAGCGTTACCATGGTCCTTACCCGCCTTGTACATTATGGTATACTTATAAGCCTGAAGTGTGACAGCCCACCTCTTGGATCCTTGGTGAGGCCATCTGTGGTACGGCCTTCACCTCATTGAAGAGAGAAATCAAGGGCTTGTGGTCTGTGCAGATGACAAAACGTTGCCCATAAATATATTTGTGAACTCTCTGCACCCCAAACATCACAGCCAATTCCTCCTTGTCTAGCTGCAAGTCATTTTTTTCAGTGGCTGTTAAAGTCCTTGACACAAATCCAATGGGTTTGTCAGTTCCATCAAGCATGCAGTATGACAAAACCGCACCAACACCATATGGTGAAGCATCGCTGGAGAGAATGAGGTCTTTGTCTATGTCATAGTGAACTAACACATCTGATGATTGGAGTAACTTCTTGGAAGCCTCAAAAGTTTTCTCTTGCTCAGCTCCCCAATGCCATTTCACTCCTTTCCTTGAGACGTCAGTCGATTGTGACTCCCACACTGGTCGGTCTACCCCTATGCCATGGTCTCTCTCGCCTGTGGATCCTCACCCCTCAAATGCAGGACACACAGTGGGTGCCTCTGCTGTGGAGGTTTAGAGTCATGGGCGGGAGGACCCTCAGAAAGAGGTCCCCCATCGAAGATCTCAGTCTCCCAACAGGAACCCTTCATCTAACTCAGAGTCAGACTCTTCCTCCTCCCCCTCTGACTTGGAGTCCCCTAATCCAGAAAAGCCTAAACCCAAGGAGACCCCTACATCTCCCCCCGAGGATTCCTCCTTCATGGGCATCCTCCAGAATATCCAGGAGGTCAACAACTGAAAGACTGTGGAGCAGGATCCCCAGTGTTGGAGGTTGGCAGAGCATCTCGATCTCCCAGAGCTCAATCCTCTTCTCATCCCCCCTTGGATGGGGCCCCACAATGACCTAGCCACCATTATGTGGTAGCATCCATTGTCTGTTGTGGCCTTTGCAAAGAAGGCGGACAGATTGTATCATGGCCCAGAGGGGAAAGACCATCTAGCAAACCATCCAAAGGCTGATTCGGTGGTCATCAATGCGGCTCACGATCACTCCAAGCAGCCGAAGTACATGACTACCTCCCCTCCAGATAAGGAGTTGAGGCAACTGGACCAGTTTGACCGTAAGGTCTTCTCATCCTCTACTTTGGCCTTGCGGGTGTTGAATTACGTTGCCCACATGGTCTGTTACCAGAAGTCCATATTGGGCCAACTGAAGGCTCAGTTCCAGGCCTTGCCAGACTCTGAGGTCAAGGCCAAAATTGAGCAAACAGTCAAGACTGCAGAGATCACCTGTCATCATACCCTGTGTGTGACTTGTAACACCGTCGCTGCCTCAGCGAGAAGCACGGCAACATTGGTCTGTCTACGCAGACATTCCTGGTTTGGGTGTCTGGGTTCACCCAGCATGTCCAAGCATCCATCCTGGGTGCTCCCTTCAGGGACTCAGTGCTCTTTGGAGGAGACGTCCAGGACATCATGATTGACCTACAGGAGCAAGGGGAGGCCCTTTGGTCAGTGTACTCCCTCTACCATATCAATCCAAAACCTAAGTAGCCCTTTCACCACCAGCAAAAGTGCCAGCTGAGGCAGCAGTCTACCAAACATCGGACTCCCTCTTCGGGCTCTGACCCCTCCCCGCCAAGTCTCAAAGAGCTTCGGGGGGGTTCTCCACCACCATCCCTCCCTCCACCTCATGACTCATGGCCTGCCCCCCTCCTCCACCAACAGTTCCACAGGAGCCAGTAGGTGGCAGATTCACCAGTCACCTGTCCGGGTGGGAGGTGATCACAACAGACTCTTGCGTGCTTCAGCTTATAGCTCAAGGCCATACACTGGAATTCTTAGAGGGACCTCCAGAAAATCCTCCAGGTCACTCTCATTATCCGCAGGGTCACATTCCACTCATCAGAGAGGAGATTATGGACGTACTGCAGAAATCCACCATACAGCACGTTCTTCTGAGGCAGAAAGGAAGGGGTTATTACTACCTTACTCCCACTTCTTCCTGGTCCCCAAAAAGACGGAAGACCTCTGACCAATACTGGACATCAGCACACTCAACCTGTACATGGGGTACAAAATGTTTTGCATATTGACCCTCCCAGGACTGTTGCCTCTACTCCACCAGGGACACTGGCTCTACACACTAGACATGCAAGATGCTTACCTGCATATCCCTGTTTTCCCTGCCCACCACTGCTTCCTCAGGTTTTCCTTCCAGGGGGAGCATTTCCAATTCAAGGCCCTCCCCTTTGGCCTTTCCTCGGCACCCATGGTTTTTACCAAGTGCCTAGCGGTGCTGACGGCGGCTTTGCAGCATCAGAGTCACTATGTGTTCCCATACTTTGATGACTGGCTCCTGTCATCCCCATCGAGGAATGGTCTGGAGGCCTCTCTAGCAGCTACCCTGGACCTGTTCCACAGGATAGAGGTCATGGTGAACTACCCCAAGTCTCACCTTACTCCCTCCCAGCACCTCCAATCTATTGGAGTGGTTCTGGATACTACACAGGGTCAGGCCTTCCTTCCCTTAGACAGGGTGGAACACTGCAGAGAAAAGCTTGGATTGTGGCCTCCAGCCGCTGGACTATGGCCAGAATAGTCCTCCACCTCCTAGGCTTTAATGGCGGCAGCTATCCCCACAATACCCCTGGCACAGCTCCACATGCGAGTCATGCAGTGGAACCAGAGGTCAGATGACCTAGACCACAGGGTTCTTGTGTCCAACCCGATGAGGAAGGATCTCCTTTGGTGGCAGGATCTGGAAAATCTCTGCCGAGGGGTCCACTTTCAGCCTCCCCCGCCAGTTCATACTAGGATTCATACTAGGAACACCAGATGTACAGAAGGCAACAGCCCATATAAGTGCATCTCCAGAAGCTTGGAAACATTTATGCATGATTTAATAAATATTTGTCAAGGTTTGTTTTGAAGGTTTGAAGTTCAGCCCCTGACCACAGATGCATCGGGTCAGGGCTGGGGGAACACATCTGGGAGATTGCAGAACCCAGGGATCCTGGTCTCAGCAGGAGCTCTCACTGTACATCAGTGTGCTAAAGATGCGTGTGGTGCTGTATGCCCTCCGGGCCTTCCAGACCCTTCTCCTCCCAGGACCACTCCTGATCCAGCTGGACAACATGTGTGTGGTTTGGTACCTGAACAAACAGGGAGGCACTCAGTCGTACCCCTTGTGCAGGGAAGCAATGTGAGTGTGGTACTGGGCGGTCCAGCACCAGCTCCAACTGTCAGCGGTGCATGTCCCAGGCACTCAAAACATCCTGGCGGACAGTCTCAGCCATACTCAGGCAAGGACTTATGAGTGGGAACTGCGACAGTCAGTGGTCAAAAGCATATTCAACCTCTGGGGTCACTCAGATCTCGATCCGTTCGCCTCCCCATACAATGCAAAACTACCTAGATTTTGCTTGCTCGTTCCTGGGCCTTGTGTCTTTTGGCATGATGGGCTGTCTTTTTGCTGGATGGGGAGGTCATCCTATGCCTTTCCTCTCTTCCCGCTCTTGCAGAGGGTTCTCCTCAAACTGCAAGTGGAAGGAGCTCAGATGGTTCTCATCGCTCCATATTGGACCCAACAAATTTGGTTCCTTCTGATCCAGCAGTTAGTGGTGGAGCCTCTGGTTCCTCTTCCCCTCCAGGACCTTCTGACTCAGGATCAGGGCAGGCTGGTCCATCCAGACCTCAAGTCCCTTCACCTGCATGCTTGGCACCTTCAGACATAGTGGTATCTCACTTCGGATTCTCCTCCAGATTCACTGAAGTCCTTGTAGACGCAAGAAAGCCATCTACAAGAACCACCTATGTGATGAAATGGAAGAGATTCTCTATCTAGGTGACCTCCAAGGGTTGGGTCCCTTTTTCATGCCCTGTTACTCAGATCCTGGAGTACCTACTGCACCTCTCCAACCTGGGACTTAGTTATTCCTCGCTGAAGGTCCACTTGTCTGCCATGTCTGCCTACCACATTCCAGTGGAAGGCAAAACTTTGGCTCAGTTGGAGGTCTCCTATACCTTTCTGAAGGGAATACTCCACATAAAGGAACCCTGTGGGATCTGAACTTTTATCCTTGAGAAACTCTCTCTGCCTTCCTTTGAATTGGACGCGCGTTGTAACCTGTGCTGTCAGTCTTGGAAAGCACTGTTTTTAGTTGCTAATACTTCTGCTCGAAGGATTTCCAAGCTTCAGGCCCTCATGCGTAAGGAGCCTTCTTCGATTTTCTGCAGAGACCAGGTGGCTCTGCGTGCAAATCCTAAGTTCTACCAATGGTAGTTTCTGAGTTTACGCTGAATCAGACTATACACTTGCCAGTGTATTATCCTGAGCACTCTAACCATGGGGAGGCCATTCTGCATGCACTTGATGTGCACAGACTCTTACATTACTACACAAATCAAACAAAGTCAGTCTGCAAAACGGATCAGCTTTTCATTTCCTCTGCACCCAAAAGAGAGGGTGCTGCCATTTCAAAACAGTGTTTATTCAAATGGTTAGCAAACTGCATTTTGTTTTGTCATCAAAAGTATAACAAACTCCTTCTGGGGAAGTTAAAGGGCACTCAGCCAAACCATGGCTGCATCTACTACTTGTTTCAGAAACATTTCTGCTACAGAAATCTGTGCAGCAGCCACTTGGAGCTCAGTCCACACCTTCACTAAGCATTACAGTCTGGGCATTGTCTCTAGGTGTAGGGCAGGCCATCCTTCAGGGCCTTCTGTCTTAATTCCCTGCTTTTCTGCAGACCTTTATCCTGCCTCCTGTGTTCAGTCTTTGCCTGAATTACACTGCTTGGAACTCAGTCCAAAGTGTTATTGCCTACTGCAAGAGCCCTCTCGAAGTAAGATAGTACAGTTGCGTAAGAACTTACCTTAACAGTAGATCTTCAAGAGAGTCTCTTGCAGTAGGCAAGCTTTTTCCCTTCTCTCTCCCTCCCCCAACCGCTGTTGCTTCTTTCAGCTTATTTTCGTAACTCCAGAAGCCCTCTCTTTCTCCAGTCACACCTTCTCTTATGTTTCCTGTGGGAGACCTAGAGGCGGGCATGGGGACTGCCCACTACATAGCACTGGGTTGATGTTGGTCACGTGACACTGGGTGAGTGGTTCCCCCGCCAGACACTGCTAGCTAAGTTTTCCATGTGGTTTTAGCACCTGTTGGCTCAGTTCTAAGTGTTATTGCCTACTGCAAGAGCCTCTCTCGATGCTCTATTGTTACTGTAAGTTTTTAAGTAACTGTACTTTTTAAAAACTATGTGTGTTTCAGGTTTTGTAACAGAAGTGGCAAATTCTGTTTTTTTTTTGTGCCTTGTTGTGGTCTTTTTCTCCTGGGTTGCTAGATGTTGAGTCATTGCATATTACTGTGAAGTTTTCAGACAGGATAACTCTGATGTGGTGACAGGCTGTGATCAGTCACACCTGTCATTCAGTTGAGGTGATTTCTCAGGACGGAAGTTTAAAACAATTATTCCATCTCCCTGTAAATGGAGGTGGGAGAGGTAATGCTGTTTTGAAACCTTACTACAAGTTTCTATGTAGTAGCCAGCCCAGTCTTTTCTCCCTGGCAGGCTGTTACTTGAACTATGTGCAGGCTCCTCTATGTTGTACTCCACATTAAAATGATCATTTTACCAGGCCTAGCATTTATTTTGGTCTTTGGTAACTGGATGAGGCCCACTAGACACAAGTGCCTGTGTTCAGGGACAATCAGTGAGCACTGGGGAGGCTAGAGTCACACAGTATACAAGTAGAGATTGTAGGAATCAAACCCAGATCTGCTGGATGTACCAAGCTCATTCACAGCTCATTACTCTAACCTCTAGGCTATACTACCAGCCCCTAGTGGCAATTAATACATATAAGGCCCCTATTAAAACTTATTGTAAAGCAGACATTGACAACCAGCAATGAAGTTACCAACATTATAATGTATGGTGGGGAGCCTTTATTACCGATTGCCCTGTAACAATTTTTTCCCTTGTAGTCACACTGTTCTGACGTCTTCTGTTGATAAACCTTGTCTAAGTATGTCAGCACAGTGAGATTACAAGTTAGAATGCCAGCTGCTTGCAAAACTCTATTTTCAGAATGCTGTTCACAGTAGTGTGCGTTGCTTTCAAACACATAGCGGCAGCTACACAGTTCATATCTGGCATTGCAATGGCAACTAGTGTGACTCCTCCTAGTGAGCATTCTAACCGGGGATCCTGTATCCTTTTTAATTTTTTTTTTAATTAAAAATCTTGTTTTTAATCCCCCTTTTGTAGGTACCTTACTTGTGGCCTTTACAGAACTCCCATGATCACAGATGTTGATTTCCACATCCCCTCACAGCACGTAGAAGACGTTACCCTAGAGTCACGGATCACATGATCGCGGTTGGACAACCACATTGTTTACATGGAACTTTATTTATTTAACTTTATTGTTGATCAAAATCAGTAGAAAAGTTTGAGAAAAATGGTATTTACAGCTATGCATCTAAAGTCTGTGCTTGTTCTGGCGGCGTTTGAAAATAAACATAATTTTTTATCAGCATTTATGTGGCTTCATTTCAGACACAAGGTAAGGTGTACAAGTGTTTTGAAAATGCCAAAATGAAGGGGTTAGTCAAGCATCTGTTCAGGCCGCATTTTAACCCCAGACACTATAAAAGACAATGCCTGGGGTTTGTGTTGTTAACAGAGGTGTAATCACCTCTAGTGGTTACCATGACAACCGTAAACCTCTTGAGCTGCACTCTCGAGGTTTACAAGGGTCGACATGGCAACCGCTTGAGGTGATTACACCTTGGTTACAACTGAACCCCAGGCATCATCCTCTAAATAACACTAGTATCAGCAGCCTGGAGGCAAGCTGACTCAGCCTCCAGCAACCCTACAGAAATGGATCACACCAAAAAGGCATTCAGAAATATACAAATTTGTCAACTTTGTTAAAAAACCTGAAACACACATAGTTTTTTTATAGCAATGTTTTTTGAATGGTACTGGCTGTTTTACTTGTGCAAACAATTGCACATGATCCTTATACTTTGGAGAAAAGAGGTCCTATAAGCTTACTGACAGGGAGGACTAGACTATGAGTTCAGGAGATGACATCATCATCAGCTCTTCACTGACACTGGTTATTTTGAACAGGCAGTGAAATCAGGGTTACAAAACAGCTCAGAACTTTAAAATGAAGTAATGTAGAAACCTAATTTTTGGTGTGAGATTTATTGGGGTGTGCTCATTCCAATTCTGCAATGTAGTACTTTTGGCTGGAGTCTCTATTTAAAAGCTTCTGTAAAGAGGAAATTGACTTCTACCTTTTGGGGCTGCAATTCTGCATAGCAGGTTGGGGCTACCTGGTGACAGGGAGCACCCCTAAATTAAAATGGTGCCTATTAAGCTGTAGCTTTCAAATTGGCTAACCTGCTCTTTTCCTATTTCCACTGCTGGTGCTTGGATTGGGGGCCACATCTGCCACATAGTTCAGGGGTGTATGTTTTAGCAGACCTCTGATTTTCTGTTTAAAAAAAAGGGGGGAGGGTGCCTCAAGTAAGTACCTGTTTTTTGTTGGTGTTTTGAGGTAGGGCATTCCCTATGTTTTCCCTCTATCTTTTGGGCATCAGTCCCCCCCAAAAAAAAACTTATAGGGGGACTTTGGTTTGTGTATTATTTCTGGAAGGTGTTTCTTGTTGTATTCTGTTAGAAGGGATGTTGCCACTTTAATTTTAGTCCCACTTTGTTTGAAGAGATGTTTCACCTTAAATTTTTTTTCTCATCATTGGAAGTAAAAAAAAGAGAGAGAGAGAGAGTGAAAAAGCCTGTCAGGAGGGTGAGCTGTTAGAATCTGGAAAGGATCAGAGTCTCTTCAGCATTTTTATGAGGCATTGCTTGCCACAGGCTGTGTGGCGGTTTACTCAACAGCTCCATTGAACTGCGCCGCTTCCTGCCATTTTTTTGTCTCTTGCCTGTCTACTGGGTGCATGCCTTTTTCTGTCAGAGGTTTTCTACAGCCTCAGCACACTTTTCGCACACCTCTGACTGTGTGGTGCCCCCACCAACATGCCAACATCTTGCACAGCATTGTGACGTCACATACGTGTACTTGACAGTGCAAGCATGCTTGCACTTCTCTGGTGCTAGACACGACAGTTCTGTTTTAACTTTACTTTCATCCCGACTGGCTGATCACGATTAGACTCCCCACAACCGGCTCAGCTGCTAGCAGCATTTTCTTCTGTTCTTTGTCTCGTTCCCCACAATCGGAGGTGGGGATCATGGCAGTAGTTCTCTCTCTAGCTAGCACTGGGAAAAACTTCAGTTTTACTGTTGGGCATCTGCTGGACTATTTTTTCCTTTTGGCACCAGGGCTTATGGGAGACCTTTAGTTTTAAAAAGATGTAAGACCTATAAAAGGGTAATGCAACCCTGTCTTCTGGGTTCATATTGCTCCCTTTGTGTTACTCAAGCTAATATATCTCTTGTGGTTCCCTCCAATCGGCACTCTAATTTGGGGGGGGGGTTGTATCTGGTCTACCAGCTGGCAGTGGCAAAGCAGAATTATGTAGATCCTTGTTGTTGCTCTTAGGAGAGCTTTTGGGCTGCGATGTTCCACAGAACATCCCATCACATATACCTGACCCAAAATTGGACCCCTTAGGTCGAGTGGGGCCCACACAGGCACATCCCAGGTGTGCTGGAGCAGGACAAGGCTTCTAGTATGGATATGCAGGCAGAGTCTGACCCTGACTATACAGAGGGACAGGATGAGGATATCAGAGATCTTGGGGATAATCCAGACCCAAAGAAGTTACTTCAGGATGATGAGGGTGAACCCTCTGTGGAGGTGGAAGGGGCATGAACAGAGCTGAAGAGGAGGATTCCTATCCATCTCCTGCTTGATGCCAAATCTTTGTCCTGTCTGATAGCTGAGGCTTGTAGGACACTGAAGGAGGTGCAATCCATGGAGGCATTAGATGTAAATCCTATTCTGTCTGTGTCCTCCTCCTGTCCAAAGTATTTTCCAAACTCTATTCACTGTGACCAGATTATTGAACAAGAATGGGCATGTGCGGGCCAAGAAAAATATCTGCCGAGACCTAAAGTTACCTAAAGTTTACCTTTTTTGGAAGAAAATACCCGCAAGTGGGAATCCCCTCTTCTGTTGGATAAGGCTGTACATAATTCTGTCAGACATATGAATATTCCTATTGAAGGGTCCTTGGAACTTAGTGGATTTGCACTATACACGAGTGGTTGCTTTGTGCAGAAGAGCCTTCGCCTCCAACGGTGCAAACCTCCGCATCTCCTGTGCCTTCTTTATTGTTACCAGAGCCTTAAACTTGTGTGTTATGACACTGCGCACAAGCTAATGTGCTAGCCTTTGCCTCCCACATTGCAAACCTCTGCACCTCCTATGTCTCCTTTATTGTTGCCAGAACCTTAAACTTGTGGGTTACAACTCTGCACACAAGCAAATGTGCTAGTCAAATGCCTCTTGGGTGCCTCAGCAAAGCATGACACTGATCACATCAGGAGGTTGTTCTTCTTTTAATATGTATATTCGCTTTGTGGAATGCTTAGGTTCCCCGGGTTGCCACTGAAAAAGGGACTGACTTGTCTCAGTGGGCCTACCTGGTTATCAAAATTCAAATTAATAAATAAATAAAGGTTAGTGGAAAGAGCAGTGGGTGGCCATAACATCTTGGCACACCTTGGAATGAATGACCTGGTGAATCAGTCGGCAGAGGAAGCCAAACAGCACCTAGTAAAACTTGGAGAATGACTGGTCACTCAGGCAACCTCCCTAGCATTCTCTGAGGTTCTTCCAGTGTAGGGCAAAAGAGAAAGCACAGACATGGTCAGAAGCAAGGAGATAGAAAATGTTAATGCCTGGTTGCAGAGCTGGTAGGAAGGAAATGGGTATCACTTCGTAGCTGCTTGGGGAGACTTCTGGGAGAGGAAGTTCTTCAAATGTGATGGTCTACACTTGACCAAGGAAGAGGTAAAACCACTGGGACACAAGTCTGACATGTGGATTAGAAGTTTAAATGGGGGGTGTTGGAGCAAAGGAACCCATCAATGACATCTTAAAAGATGGGAACTTGGCTGTCACTCCCCCATGAATAGGAAATAAACACAGGAATCAGAAAATAATTCACAAGGGAGGCAAGACGAGTGTAAATCACCAAAAAAAAAAAAAAAACATGAGAAAGAAAAGAGTAATATACCTGCTGGGAACAAAGCAGGGAGGGGTATAGAGGATAGGAGGGGAGTGGGTAAGAGGGGAGGTGACAAAACTTGGAAGGCCGTGTGCATGAATGCCCACAGCATTGGGAAATAAAATCCCAGACCTAGTGGCTTTGATGGCAGAGGCAGAGCTGGACATTGTCGCTGTTACCAAGGTATGGTACATGGGACACCATGACTGGGACACAGCCATACTAGGGTATACTGTATTTAGGACAGATAGGGTGGAGAAGAATGGGAGTAATCAGAGAGGGAATTAAAGCTACTGAGGTTGAGGGTATGCAAGAGGGGGCGGAGGCACTGTGGGTCATCCTGGAGACAGGAAATGGCATCTCCATTCACACCAACATGATTTACAAACCTCCAGCACAAGGGGAAGAGCTGGACAAGGAAATAGTGGAAGCCATCCATAAAATGGTAGCAAAAGAGGAAGTACAGCTGGTGGGGGGCTTCAATTTGCCGAATATTGACTGCAGTAGCCATGCTGCAGCCACAGCAAGGAGCAGAGACATCCTGGATGCCCTGCAGGGGGCATGCCTCAAACAGCTAGTTTAGAGCCCACCAGGGAGGGAGTGACACTGGACCTGGTACTTACCAATGGGAACAGAGTTACAGATGTAAGGGTAGGTAACCAACTTGAGTCCAGTGATCACCATATGGTGTGGTTCAATGTGAGAACCGAGGAGGAAAAAACCCACATGACAACAAGGGTCCTGAATTTCAAATGGGCCAACTTTGCTAAAACGAGGGACTCTATCAAGAAAGCCCTGGAAGGAGAGGGGGGGAAGGGGGGTGTAGAGGAACAGTGGGAAAATCTCAAGGGAGCCATAGCAGAGGCAACAAGCCTTTGCATTAGCCAAGTAAGCAAAACAAAGAGAAAGAAAAAAACACTTTGGTTCACAAATGAAATGGCCGAGAAGGTAAGAGAGAAAAGGCTGGCATTCATGAAGTACAAAAAAACACAGAGGGAGGAAGAAAGGGGACTGTATATGGAAAAACAGAGGTAGGTGGGGACAACAGTCAGTGTGAAGATCCAAACAGAGGAAAATATAGCCCAGGCAATAAAGAAAGGGGATAAGACCTTTTTCAGGTACGTTAGTGAAAGAAAAAGAACCAGGGGCAGGATTGTGAGGATAAAAAAGGGAAAAAGGGAGTGTGCAGAAGGTGACCTAGAAAAGGCAGCAATCCTGAACAAATATTTTTGTTCAGTATTCACAGAAGAAGGGGAAGGGGGGACCACAGTTAGGCAATGGAAGCACCAATGGAAAGGGAGATGGACACCAGTCCTTTCACGGAGGAGAGAGTCCTTGAGGAACTCGCACATCTAAAAGTGGACAAGGCAATGGGGCCAGACAGAATACATCCCAGAATATTAAAATAACTTAAAATTGTGCTGGCAGCACCACGGATGACCCTGTTCAACAAATCACTGGAAACAGGGGTGGTTCCAGAGGGCTGAAGAAGATTGAATATAGTCCCTTTCCACAAAAGTGGGAGCAGGGAGGAGGCTGGAAATTACAGGCCAGTCACCCTGACCTATAAGTGGTGAGGAAAATAATGGAATTACTATTAAAGGAAAGAATTGGGAATATCTTGAATCTAGTGGAGCACAGGGTCTGAGGCAGCATGGATTCACAGTGGATAGGTCGGTCGTGCCAAACAAATCTAATAGATTTCTTTGGCTGGGAGACTAGGGAAGTAGATCAAGGAAGGGCGGTGGATGTGGCCTACCTGGATTTCAGCAAGGCCTTTGACACTGTCCCACATAGGAGGCTTGTTAACAAGTTGGGCAGCCTGGAAGTGGGTCCTAGGGTGGTAAACCGGCTCAAAAATTGGTTGAGCGATCAAATACAGAGGGTGATGGTAAACAGAGTTCATTCTGGAGAGAGGGGGTGGTCAGCTGGGTGCTGCAGGGATCAGTGCTGGGGCCAGTCCTCTTTAATGTCTTTATAAGTGACATTGCAGAGGGGCTGGAAGGGAAGGGAAGGTGCGCCTCTTTGCAGACAACACTAAGATCTGCAACAGGGTTGACACTCTGGGGGGGTGGAGAAAATGAGAAAGAACCTATGTAAACTGGAGGAGTGTTCAAGAGTGTGGCAGCTAAGCTTCAGTGCCAAGACGTGCCAAATCATGCATTTGATGCATTTGGGGCACAGAAATCCAGGGGTGGAGTACATGATGGGGGGGAGGTACTGATGACCCACAAAGCAAGAAAAGGACCTGGGGGTAATCATATCTGATGACCTGAAGGTGACCAAGCAATGTGTGAAGGCTGTGGGAAGAGCCAGTGGAATGCTGGGGTACATAGGGAGAGGGATCACCAGCAGGAAAATGGAGGTGGTGATGCCATTGTACAGATCATTAGTGAGACTTCATCTGGAGTACTGTGTCCCTGGAGGATGCATCTCCAGAAGGACATAGACAAAGTAGAGGCAATTCAGAGAAGGGCAACAGAAATGGTGCAAGAGCTCAACCAGAAGTCATATGAGGAGTGAATAGAGAACCTCAATATGTATTCACTCGAGGTGAGGAGGGAGAAGGAGAATATGATAGAGACTTTTAAATGCTTCAAGGGCATAAATAAGATACAAGAGGGTAGCATCTCCCAGAAAAGAAGATGTTCTAGAACACGGGGTCATGATGTAAGGCTAGAGGGGGTAGACTCTGGGGTAATGTCAGGAAGTTTTTCTAAATGGAAAGGCTGGTGAATGCATGGAACAGCCTCCCTATGGAGGTGGTGGGGTAAAAATGATGTGGAACTTGAGAATGCATGGGATAAACATAAGGGAACCCTAGCAATAGGGAAGAGAGTGTAAGCTGCAAATCTACTAGGGTCTGTAACATATGCAGTAGGTAGGGAAAATGAGCAGTCTAGGTGGGCCAAGCAGTCCTTATCTGCTCGCAAATTCTATGTTTCTCTTATTTCTGGGCAGCTTTGTTCCCCCAGATTTGGAAGGAGTGAGAATTTTGCTGTTGGTATCCATGGCCTCCACCTTCTTAGGAGATGCCATGGTGGAGAACTTACATATGTCAACTCGCTCCACTTATCACATTGTGTCCACTATGCGAGGCATGTGGCTTCGGTATTGGGTCACTGATAAGACTTCAAAGATCAAGCAGTTTAACTTGGCCTTTGAGGGAGGATTGTTATTTGGTTCTGGCCTAGATGATATTTTGAAGGATATCCAGGATAAAAAGGGCTACCTTCCAGTGTTAAAATAACAAAAGGCAGGTTTGACTCCCAAAGGTCAAGGAGGTGGCCAACAGAGGCAATATCAAGGGGGTTACATCCCTTTCAAAACTTCAGGAGCCAGAGGAGTAAAGGATCCTACAGTATTCTGGTTTCAAGAATAATAGTAGCAGAGGAGCCCTTGCATGATGACGCAACGGAGGTCCAGGGTGAAAAGTGAGCACCTCACAATGAGGGTACGCGGGCCTTTCTCTACCT
Organism: Neoceratodus forsteri; assembly: GCA_016271365.2. Taxonomy (NCBI): domain Eukaryota; kingdom Metazoa; phylum Chordata; order Ceratodontiformes; family Ceratodontidae; genus Neoceratodus; species Neoceratodus forsteri. Next base: position 1,555,335,972 of record CM057450.1, read on the forward strand.
CCCTTCTCTTGGTGGAAGATTGCACAATTTTTACAGAAGTTGGGCCCAGATCACATTGGATGCTTGGGTTCTGGAAATTCTAACTTTAGGTTATGCAACAGAGTTCTTAACTATTCCCTCAAATGGGTGTTTTCTGCTATTCCTGGTACTAAAGGACCCCGTGAAGAGGCAAGTGGTGTTGCAGACACTGGACCACCTCACACAGATCAGGGTGATTGTTCTGGTGCCTCCCAGCAAACAAGGCCAGAGACTGTACTCTCAATTTATTTTGTAGTTCCCAAGAAGTTGGAAGTTTCAGGCCTATTCTGGATCTGAAACACCTAAGCAAGTTTGTTCACCACACGACCTCCAAGATGGAGTCCTTACATTCAATCATCCAGACTGTCCAACCGGGGGGATTATCTAGCATTCATAGATAGACAGATAAAAAGATATCAGCCATATATCCATAGATCTGAGGGATGCGTATTTCCACATTCCCATCCAGCAGTCTCATCAGAGGTTCCTCAGGTTCATGGTCCTGGGACATTTCCAGTACAAGACACTCCCATCTGGCCTAGCAACAGCCCCTGGGGTTTTCTTGAAGGTGCTCATAGTCCTGATGGCTCAACTCCATCAGGAGGGGCATTATGTCCATCCCTTCCTGGATGATCTACTCATTTGAGCACCATTGACAAGGAAGTCAGTGACTAGGACTCTGGAAGTTTTGGAGTACCATGGCTGGGTGGTGAATTGGGAGAAAAGCTGTCTTGAGCCATCACAGACCCTGGAGCACCCAGAAGCAGTGTTCCTCTCACCAGCCAGGAAGATGACCCTGTTGAGTCAGATTCAGTGGCTGAAGAGCCAATCATCAGCTTCCATTCACAGTCTTCTGTGAATTCTGAACCTCATAACAGCAACAACAGAACTGGTCCCATGGGCTTCCTTCACATGTAGACCCTACAAATCGAGTTGCTGTTGGCCTGGAATCTGACCTCAGAGGACTATCAGGCCAGGATCCCAATTTCACCACTCCTGTGGCAGTCTCTGAGTTGTTGGATGAGTTTGGACAAATTTGAGCAAGGGGTTTCCCTTAGAAGTCCCCCCAGAGATGATTCTGACAACCGATGCTAGCTTATCAGGTTGGGGAGCAGTGCTGGATCATATTGCCATTCAGGAGGATTTGGTCAGTGCAGGAACAGCACCTGCACATAAATATTCTGGAGATGAGGGCAGTACTCCTCCCTCTCCTACATTTTCAAAGTCGGGTGCAGTCAAAAGGTGTGAAAATAAGGTCAGATAATGCTGTCATAGTGACGTACATAAACAATCAAGGGGGCACAAAGAGCAGAGAGATGCTAAAAAAATGTCACTGATCTTCTGCAGTGGGCAGAAGAGAACCTTCTCTCACTGTCAGCAGTTGACTTAATGTAGCAGGGGAGTTGAATATTCAGGCCAATTGGCTAAGCTGTGAAAATGTCCATCTAGGGGAGTGGATGTTGAATCTAGAGGTGCTCGACCTTCTGTGTCAAAGATTCAGTCATCCACAGATTGACCTGTTTGCCTCCAGTCAGAATGCTCAAGTACAACAGTTCTTCCTCCACTACTGGTGTCCACAGGTGGAGACAGTGGATGCCTTGTCGCAAGCATGGAATTTCGGCAGAGTGTATGCCTTCCCTCCTCTGCTGCTCCTCCCCAAGGTCATTCACAAAATAAGGCACTCAAAAGGAAGCTTTCTTCTGATATCTCCAGAGTGGCCCAGAAGGCCGTAGTTCTTGGACCTAGTGAACCTAGCTCAACATGTAGTGTTTCACCTCCTAAGGTCCCATTCTGCATTAAAATCTGGGAGTACAGCAGCTTACAGCCTGGCTCCTGAGAGGAGGAAATTCCTAAAACAGGGTTTCTCTAAGAAGGTAGTGGACATTCTGATGGCTGCCAGAAAGAGTTCCATGTCGGCAGCTTATGCTCGCATATGGACCAGCTTTTCAGCCAGGGTCAAACGTAAAAATATCCAGCCTTCTAAAGCCACAGTCCAGCAGATTTTACATTTTCTGCAGGAAGGAGTGGAGAAAGGTTTGGCCTTGAACACCTTGAGAGGTCAGGTATCTGCCCTTGGAGCCTCCTTGGGATTGACCTTATGGACTAACTGGGAGGTTATTCATCTTCTGCAGGTTATCAGCAGGAGTCAACCTCTGTTCTGATTCCCTGTTCCTCCATGGGATATGAATCTGGTTCTGAATGCTCTTTTTATGGAGCCTTTCAAACTGCTTTCATCTGTACTATTGGATGTGCTGTCTTGCAAGGTGTGTTTTTTAGTTGCTATGTGCTCAGCCAGGAGGATTGGTGAGCTCCAGGCTTTGTCCCACAAATACCCTTACTTCATCATCTATAAGGACAAGGTGGTGCTCAGAACAGTTCCATCTTTCATTCCGAAGGTCTCCATGGCCTTCCATGTGAACCAGAACATCTGTCTCCCATCTTTCTGTCCGCAACCTACTCACCCAAAGGAGGAGTTAAACAAGTTAGTTATGATAGGCTGTTAAGACATACCTTAGATGGACTGCTGAGTTCCAGAAATCAAATGGGTTGTTTGTTCTTTTCAGTGAGGCCAAAAAGGGACAAAAATCCTCCAAGGCCACCCTGGCTAGGTGGGTGAGGGCCTGCATTGCCAAGGCTTATGTCGCAGAAAAGAAAAGGCCTTCTGCTCTCATCAAGACTCACTCCACCAGGGCTATGGCCACCTTCTGGGTAGAGAAAGGTGAAGTGTCTGCCTTAGAATTGTACAAGACAGCTATGTGGTCCTCCATCCACACATTTACCAAGCACTAAAGACTGGATGTTCAATGTTCTGCTGATGTGGTCTTTGGTCGCAGAGTTTTGCAGGTGACAGTTAGCAGGTAAATTTCTTTCCTGTACATGGCTGACATATGGGACAATATTCTCCACCACTCATTTTTTTCACAGGCACTGCTTCTTAGAACCCATCAGTATTGAATCCCATTGACAACGTGGAGTGCTACAGAAAGGAGAAATTTCTTCATACTTACCATAATTTCCTTTTCTGTTAGCTCCTACATTGTCAATGGGGCCTGCCTGGGAGCCTTGCTCATGCAGGAGAATATTGTAAGGTATACCAGCACTGGGATGTTCATTGTTTTGTTATACAACTCTACAAGTCTGTCTGGGCATCCCTTTATAGTTTACCTGCTGTGCTTATATTTATGTAGACATGCAAAAAAAAAAAAAAAGAGCAGTTCTGCATTAGAATGTTGGTTACTAGCATGCAGATTTAACAGGTTTGAATTTGATGATGACTAAGGGTGCCACCTTTGTTACAGGCGAGTGCTTACACTGTTTGCTGTCCTTTTCCCAGTGTTATCTGCTTGTATTACTTTCTTTGACAAGTCTGTTCTAGTTAATGATAATAATAATAATAATTTTATTTATAAAATGCCTTTCAATTTTCAAGGCGCTATACAAAATAAAACAACACAGATCAGATAATAAAATTCAGTATAAAACACAATAAAATCACAGTATAGTCAACAATCTCAAATACTATCAGTACTCCAAAAAGGCTATTTGATAAAATTGAGTTTTTAAACCCCTCTTAAATTCCTCCACGGAGGTGCACTCCCATAACTGGTGTGGTAGAGAATTCCAAAGAGTGGGTGCGGCGTAAGAAAAAGCTCTACAACCTGAAGATTTAAGACTCACTCTTGGAATCTCTAGCAACCCCTCATCGGCTGAGCGAAGTGATCGGCTGGGGCAGTAAGGGACCAGAAGTTCTTTCAGATAGGCTGGACCCTGATCATGTAGGGCTTTGAAAGTCAGTAAACTGACTTTAAAGGCGATCCGTCACCGAATAGGTAGCCAGTGCAGTTCGCGCAGCACCGGGGTAATATGACAGGACCTACTTGTCCCAGTCAGAACCCAGGCTGCTGCGTTCTACACTAGCTGTAGGCAGTAGATATCAACCCCAGAAAGCCCAAAGTGCAGGGAGTTGCAATAGTCCAAATGCGAGGACACAAAGACGTGGACCAACGCTGGTAACGAGTCAGACGGAACAAGGTGCTTAACTCTGGCGATATTCCTAAGATAGTAAAAGGAAGTCTTGATGACTGCTGACACTTGTGATTGCAGTGTCAGCCTGTCATCCAAGATAACCCCCAGGTTACGCACCCATTCAGAGGTCAGGAGTGAAACGCCGCCAAGAAACATTTCTGAGGGCGCACCAACAAATGAACCCTCTATCTGATGACCAGGGTCCACATCCATAACCTCTGTCTTTTCTGAGTTCAACTTCAGCCAGCTAGAATCCATCCAATCTTGGATTTCATTTATACAGCTGTTAAGCACCGAGACAGCTCCATCCTGGTCAGGGGCAAAAGATAGGTATAGCTGGGTGTCATCTGCATAGCAGTGAAACCTCAGCTCATATCGTCTTGTAATGTCTCCGAGGGGCAGCATATACACTGCAAATAACATGGGAGACAGCACTGAACCCTGAGGCACCCCACACAACAAAGGAGTTGGGCTTGAGGAAAAAAACCCCAGACACAACTCTTGTGATCTCCCGGTGAGGAATGAGGTGAACCATCGAAGGACGATTCCCGATATTCCACAGATCTGCCTCAGGCATGCTATCAACACCAAGTGATCCATGGTGTCCAAGGCTGATGAAAGATCAAGACGAACCAGAATAGAACATTTCTTCTGATATCTCGCCCTCAGAAGATCATTAAGCACCCGAACCAGCGCAGTCTTGGTGCTATGTCTTTTACAAAAACCGGATTGGAAGGATTCGTAGATGTCATGGATGGTTAAATGGTCTTCCAATTGGGCCGCCACTACCTTCTCAATCACCCTCCCAATAAAGGGTAGGTTTGAGATAGGTCTGTAGTTTGTGAAACAGTCTGGGTCCAAGGTAGCTTTCTTCAAGAGAGGTGTCACCACCGCCTCTTTCAGGGAGCTGGGAAACTCACCCATCTCCAAGGAGCACCAGACTATTCGCAAGAGGATTGGACCGATGATATCACTACAACCCAACATTAGGGAGGTCGGTCCAGGATCCAAACTACAGCTTGTAGGGCGTGCACTATGGATAATCCTCATGACATCTACGAAGTCAGGTCGACTGAAGGAATTCCAAGAAAATTGAGGTACTGTGAACTCACATTGTACAATAGCATCCCCTTAAGAGTTTGCTGGTCGCAGATCTGCCCTGATGTCAGCCACCTTATTTGCGAAGAAACGGGCGAGCTCCTCGTACTCAAATTGCGGAAAAGCTTTCTGAACCTGCAGACAGGCTGGGTTGCACAGTCTGTCTACCGTTCGAAAAAGCTGAGCCGGTCAGTTCCTAGCAACTGCAATCTCCCTGGACAGGAATTCTGCCTTCTTACAGGTGATTGCAGATTGATAGACAGAATAATGGTCCATCAATCTAAGGTGGTCGGCATGAAGGGCAGATCTGCACCAGCAACGCTCTAACTTTTGCCCCTGTCTCCACATCTCCCTCAATGTCCCATCGAACCAAGGGGACTTGGGGCGAAGGGATAAGGGATGTATACGAACAGGAGCAATAGAATCCAGAGCCACCAGATGATTCGACACTGCAAGGATTTTCCACGCTATTAGAGAATTGGAAAGCAAGCCTTGATTTCTTACCTGCACCATCTGATGAGGTAGGTAACTGTTTATTGTATTTTATTCTGGCTAAAGTCCTATCTATGTAGGCAGCTGATATGTGTGCTTTCATGTCAAGGTGACTGGCATGGTCTATTTGGATACATATTTTTCATATTTAGAGGCACTGCACAGATAATGGTGACTGGAGAGTTGCTGTTGTCCAGAATGTTCTGGTGCCCAGAATTCTCTCCTGATTACAGCCTTGGGCTGTGTTGTTTTCCCTAGCAGGGGTGCGCATAGCCCATCAGTACTGAATCCCATTGACAATGTAAGAGCTAACAGAAAAGGAAATTATGGTACGGATAAATAAATTTCTTCTTTCTGTGTATAGAACATGAGAAACCCCTGTATGGTAAATGGAAATGGACTATGCCATCTAAATACAGAACTTCAGAATTTTTGGAACTATCTGCATAAGACACTCTCTTACGGGTATAGGAGTGGAATGTTTGAAAATAAATAATTCTGATTGGTTTAGAATGATGGCATGATTTAAAATATAATGTAAAGAGCTTTGGTCAGTCCAATAAAAAGGGCAAACATCATGCAGGAAATACAGCACTCTTGGGCCACAAAAAAATTACTTAGCATAGTAATCTTGCTTCTTCCCAGTGATACTCAGGTATTCGTAACTTTCTGCAGCGTCCTTTTAAGACAGAACTGCCCAGAGAGATGGAATGCTATGCAAATGATGGAATCTTTGTACATACTATTTTCAAATGCTGCCTTGAACTCACTGCCTTGGTTCTAAACCCTCAGATTTCACTCTCTGCCTGTCAAGATCAGAAGCTCGGAGATCCTCTCCTCATCTGCTAGTCCTGATGTGATAAAACTTATAAAAATACGTAAGTATTATTTAACCATTTTCTTTTGCTGCCTTTAGCTAGTGTTTTGTTTTGCTAAATCGTTGTTTTAGTGTTAAATAAATTTCTTTCTCAGTTTCTCCTGGTGCAGTTTAACCGGTGGGGAACAGGTCTTTTCTTAGTGTTTTTGGAGTTCCCTGACTAAGGAACTCCATTAGTTTTATTTAAATTTAAGTTTTAATATTTAAATTATGAACCACTAATCCTGGTTCTTGAACCGCTAGCTCTGGTTCATTTCTTGGTTCGGTTCCCGATTCCGAAAGGTTTTTCTCGGTTTAGAAACCGACCGCAAGCGCTAAATAAGGTTTTAAAATCCTTCCTGTTTAGCAGTTACTGATTTTATTCATTTTTTCACTCAAAATGTCTGAAAAACCAACAAGAAGAACCGATGAACCCGGTTTCAAACCTTGTTCTAATTGTGGTAAGATGTTTGCCAAAGCAGACAAGCATAATCTTTGTGTTGTCTGTTTGGGCTTTGAACATTTAAAAACAGACTGTGATATTTGTAAAACTTTTCCAGAAAAAACATTGGACAAGTGCCTTGAAAGGCTCAAGAAAAAGACGTCTGTTTCCGAGGGTCCTTCGAGCTCTGACCAGCTGACACCCTCTGTTTCTGTGGGTGAAACCACTTTGATTTTAACATCTGTAACTGCCACCTCTGAGACGGGTACACAAGCAGTTTCAAAGAGGCTTGCTGAACCAGATGACTCTCTGGTTCCCTTTAAGAAATCCAAAAAGACAAAACACACAGAACCCCCCAGCTGAAAAGCTATTGGGGACTTCTGTGCCTGCAGTAAAAATGCCAACTGCAGATGAGATTGCACAGGCCTTTTGAGGTATCCAGGTTTTATAAGGGCTAACTGCTTCTTTGCCTCAGACTTTGCCAAACAGACTGGCTCTTCTTCTCAGTCTTCACTTTATGAGCAAGAAGAGTATGTGGATATTGATGTGGAGGAAGAGGGGGGCTCCACTGAACCGGAGGTTCCCCTGAACAAGAATTTAGCTCTCCTCCTAGGGCATCAGAGGATTTTTCCTCACACTTTACCTTTGTAGGAAAGATGGTGGATGCATTAGACATCCCTACAAGTGAAGTGACTGAGGATGAAGAAGAGGCTGAATATATGGAATTGATGGGGTTAACACCCACTAAAAAACTTCCTCATCCCATTAACAAATTCTTCAAAAAAGATGCTTTAGAGATGCTGCAAACACCAAATACGGTTACACTTCTGGATAAGAGGTTGGACAAAAAGTATCAGTTAGAAAGGCAGGGTGCTAAATTTTTGTTTTCTTACCTTGACCACCAGGGGGTGGTGCAAGTGGCAGCATGTGACAAGGCAAGGGTTCCACTAGCCTCCCATCCTCCAGACAAGAACTCGATAAAAATTGATAGCATGGTCAAAAAGGGCTACCTTTCTGCCTCTTTGGCTACCAGGCAGACAAACTTCCAGGCCTATGCCCCACAATACCAGAAATCTCTCTGGCAATCAGTCCTTGCTATGTCAGACAAGGTGCAGTCTCCTCTTTCAGCTGACTTAGCTGAAACAGCTATATTTAGTCTGGAAGCAGCCAAATATAAATTTCAAATGGCTGATGATTCGAATGACACAGCTGCCAGGTGGATGGCAAACACTGTGGCTCAGAGAAGATTTGCCTGGCTAAGATCTACAAATCTTACCCAGGATACGCAGACCAAGGCATTAGATTTCCCATTAGAGGAAAATTCTCTCTTTGGGCAAAAGACAGAGGCTTACATGAAGAAGGTGGATGAATACAAGGCCACCTACAGGAGCAATTCTGTTAAAGAGAAAGCTTCCCCATCCACCAGATCCTATGGAAGGGGAGGCAGGGACAGATCCTTTCAAAGCAGGACCTTTTTCCAGGCCATGGCTATGACTCCATACCAGCAGTATCCACAGCAGGGATACTTCAGAGGAAGGGGCAGAAGGGGTTCTAGGCATGGTTCCCAGTCCCAAGCCCAACCCCAAGCAAGGCAGGCACCCTGTCTGTACAGGCCACCTCCCAACTACCTGTAGGAGGCAGACTGCCTCACTTTTCACATCTTTGGGAAAACATCACCACAGACAAGTGGGTCCTGGAAGTAGTGAGCCAGAGACTGTCTCTAACTTTCAAATCCTTCCCACCTTTAAGAACTTGAGTTTTCAAGCCAACCTCGAATATAGAGACAAAACTCCTGGAAGCAGAGGTTCGAAAACTGCTTCTGTCTCAAGCAGTGGAACCAGTGCCACGCAACTTAAAGGGAAAGGGATTTTATTCAAGATACTTTCTTACCACAAAGAAAAATGGGGAGTGGCAGCCCATCTTAGACCTCAGAGACTTAAACAGATACCTAACAAAACCCAAGTTCAAAATGGTAACTCGGGCACTGATCTTGCCAACCCCTCCAAAAAGGAGACTGGTTGTCTTCACTGGACCTAAAAGATGCCTATTTCCACATCCCCATAAGGGAATGTCACAGAAAATATCTCCGGTTCAGGCTCCCTTCAAGGTCAGTATCAGTTCTCAATCCTGCCATTCGGTCTCACTTCAGCACCAAGTGTATTCACAAAGTGCCTGGCAGTGGTAGTGGCACACCTTCAAAAGCAGGGTGTCACAGTCTTCCTGTACCTAGATGACTGGTTGGTGGTAGGAAAATCACCCCAGCATGTCAGGGAGCAGCTGCAACTCACTCAAGAGCTTTTGGAGTCTCTAGGATTCCTGATAAATCTAAAAAGGTCGGTCCTTCAGCCTGCTCAGGTATTGCAGTTCATAGGAGCTGAGTTAAATACCCTGCAGGACAGGTCAGACCTGCCCCTAGACAGGGCAAGGAGCATCCAGCAGTTAGCAGGTTCATTCATCCTGAATAATTCAAAAACTGCAAGACAGTTTCTTCAGCTGTTGGGCCACATGGCAGCTGCCACTGGCACAGTACTGGGATCCAGATTCCAGATGAAGGACATCCAGTTTCACTTTAAGAGTTCATTGGTGCCAGAAAAGAGACCCTCTTTCAAAACTGATTCCAGTAACAGGAACTCTGTTACAGGCTCTCGAATGGTGGAAAGAGAAAACCAGTCTGAGAGAAGGGGTTCCTTTCCAACAGGAGCCTCCATCAGTAACTCTCACAACGGATGCATCACTGCTGTGGTGGGGTGCCCACCTGGGAGATCACACTATCCAAGGGACATGGTCAACTGCAGAGTCACTCCTGCACATAAACCTGCTGGAGCTCAGAGCTGTATTGTTAGCACTGAAGGCCTTCACGCCTCTGCTACAGGGAAAGGTGGTACAGATCAGAACAGACAATACCACCACTATGTACTACATAAACAAGCAGGGAGGGACAAGGCCAAGCCCTCTCTGCACAGAAACTATGAAAATATGGAATCTGGCATACTCCTTAGGAGTTTCCCTACAGGCCATTCATCTGTCTGGCAAGTACAATACCTTGGCAGACACCTTCAGTCAGATCAATGAGGCCCATCATGAATGGACTCTGAATAGGCAAGTGGTGCAAGTGATTTTCAGAAGGTGGGGCACTCCAGAGGTAGACTTGTTCGCATCCCACCAGAACCACCACTTGCCAAAATATTGTTGCAGACCACCAGAGCGGGGAACAGTCCCCTGGATGCTCTAATTCTGGATTAGTCTGTGAAACACCTGTATGCTTTTCCTCCCTTCCCTTTGGTGTACAGGGTTTTGCTCAAGTTCAGGTCCCAGTCAGTATCCATGATTTTGATAGCCCCAGATTGGCCCAAGCAGCCATGGTACTCTCTGCTGCTCTCCATGTCTGTGGTGGAACCAATGCACCTTCCCAGGAGGCACAATTTGTTAACCTCCAATTGGGGAGGCTCCTGTACCCAAACCTCAGATTCCTCAGGCTCAAGGTCTGGCTCTTGAGGACCTAGAATATGCGGACCTAAACCTTTCTGAAGGTGTCCTGGACATTTTGAGGGGTTACAGGAAACCCTGCACTAAGAAAACCTATGCTGCAAAATGGAAAAGGTTTTCTGCCTGGTGTTCCACCCAGAATATTAAGCCAACACATGCTGGGGTACCAGCCATGCTGGACTATCTTACTTACCTACATTTTTTGGGCCTTCAGACCAGTACCTTGAAGGTGCATTTGACTGCAGCTTCTGCTTACATTTCAGCCAAGCGAAGGTTTTCCTTAGCCTCAGACCCTATTTTTAAGAGGTTTTTCAAGGGCCTTTCCCAGTTGCACCCCCCTCACAGGAAGCCAGTGCCAGCATGGGACCTCAATGTATGTATAGCCAAACACATGGGGGCTCCCTTTGAGCCCATGTCCTCAGCTCATCTAAAATATGTCACATGGGAAACAGTTTTCCTAGTGGCAATGACTTCCCCTAGAAGGATCAGCGAGCTCCAGGCTGTTTGCATAGACCAGGACTATATCTCCTTCCACAAGGACAAAGTGGTCTTGAGAACAAACAGGAAATTTCTCCCTAAAGTGGTTTCTGATTTCCACTTGAACCAAACCATTACCCCACCTGTCTTTTTCACTGAGCACTCCACTTCTGGTGAAAGAAGGCTCCACAGTTTGGATGTTAAGAGAGCTCTTGGTTACTACATGACAGCCAATAAGGACCATAGGTAGGACAGAAAACAGCTGTTCCTGACTTATGGGGATGTGGGAAAGGGTAACCCAGCATCTAAAAGGTAAATTTTTCACTGGATAGTACAGTGCATAGAGTTTTGCTATTCTAAAGCTGGAAAGGAATCCCCAACAGGATTGAGGACCCATTCCACAAGGGGCACAGCTGCTACCTTAGCAGCTGTCAGAATGTCCCATTGGTGAACATCTGTAAAGCAGCTACTTGTAAAATGGTACACACCTTTACAAAGCATTATAGTTTGGACATCCTGCCCAGGAGTGATGCCAGGTTTGGCAAAGCAGTCCTGCAGAGTCTGTTTCCAAAGTAGGTTCTGTGCCCTCCAAAGGTATTGCTTCATAGTCTGCAGAAAGTTATGAATACCTGAGTATTACTGGGATTAGAAGAAAAAATTACTTACCATAGTAATCTTGTTTCTTCCCAGTGATACTCAGGTATTCATAACTTCCCACCCTGCCTCCCCTTCAAGAACCAGTAGCCTCTGCATTCCTAGGGATGTTTTGTGGCCTACTACTGTATATAGGTGCCACAATCAGGCACTGTTGTTTGTGATTTGGGTTCTTCTTGGGGTTTTTTTACCCTTCAGGTGATTCTGACATTCAGGGGTGTTGGTGCATTTTATAGCCCCCAGTTTTGGTGGTTTCTTCCCCCTCTTGTGGGCATTTGGGTGTTATTTTATTATTATTATTCCAATTATTAAGGTTTTTATACATAAATGTTTAGTTTTTTTGTGGCCTGTCTTTCCAGGCTCCAAGGAAATCTAAGGATTTAGAACCAAGACAGTTAGTTCAAGGCAACATTTGAAAATAGCACATGCAAAGATTCCATTATTTGCATAGCATTCCATCTCTCTGGGCAGTTCTGTCTTAAAGGGACACTAAAGAAAGTTATGAATACCCGAGTACTACTGGGGTTAGAATGGGTATGCTCAAGGAGACACACCTCCATTGGATTGAACATTGTAAACTGGCCAGAAAGTGGGTGGTGGAGGTCTTCTCAGCTTTGTATGATGCACACCCTCATCACAGAGGGATGGTAATCCTGGTCAGAAAAGATACCCCTGAAAAAAACTGACTCTTCATCTGCTGACTCAGAGAGCAAGGTCATTCATGTCTTAGGAGCATTGCAAAGGGTGCCTTGTACCCTACTGAATTTGTACTCTCCCAATGACAAAGCAGGAAAATAAAGCAATTTAACAAAATGTACTTACAGAGACTGACTGAACCACAGAGACTGACTTTAATTGTGGTAATTTTAATTGTGTCCAAGATTTAGTGATAGACAGGTCCAATGATTAGTACAAGGTGCAGAACTTGGCAGGCAGAGCATTGGGGCATTTTCACTTCTCTCCCCTATGACAACCGCAGAACTAGAGAGGGTAGTTAAAGAATCTAAGACTCAAAAATGTCTGGATCTACATGGATACCCAGCAGAGTTCTATAAACATTTTAAAGAGCTCCTTCTCCCACCACTACTGAATGCCTTTAAAGTAGTGAAGATGAGGGAACCTCCCCCCCCAACCTGGTACTATGCAACTACAGTATATCAGCAATTCGAAAACCCAATAAAGATTATGAACATACAGAAGCTTACAGACCCATCTCCATTTTGAACTTTGATTACAAAGCGTATCTGTCTATTTGCACACACTGACTGGAAAATGTGATTCCCATACAGGTGGAGGGCAATTAAATCTGGTTTGTCCATCAACATCAAGCTCATGATAGTGTTTGTCATACAGTGCTCCTTGTAGAATATGTCATGGCAATAAATATCCCCTTGACTGTGCTAAGCCTCAATGCTGAAAAAGCTTTTGACTGGGTGGACTGGGAATTTTTGTGGTTCACCCTGTCGAATTATGGCTTCTCAGAAAAACTCCTTCAGATGTTGCGGGGTATTAATACTGCCTACCAAGCCTACCTCAGGGTTAACAGCTCCCTTTCCGTACCTTTCACACTAGTATGAGGCACTAGAGAGGGCTGCCCACTATCCGCGATACTGTTTGCACTCTACTTGGAGCTGCTGTCAGCCACCATCTGCTCAAACTCAGATATAACAGGCCTCCTCACTGAGGGGAAAGACTACAAGATATCACTTTTCACAGATGATATTTTACCAATACTCGCCTCTCCAAAGTGTTCTATTCCAGCAGTATGGAAGGCTTTGCAGCACTTCAGAGACTTAGCTGGATATAACTTAAACACACAAAAGTCTGAGGTGCTGCTCTACCACTATACCCCCTCCTTGACCAAGAAACTAAGTTATTAGGCTCAGTTTTTTCAATCACTTAGAGGTTATTAGGCAAAATATTCTCCCCAGGATGCTATACTTTTTACAGATCCTACCGCTATTTCCACATCATAGCTGCTTCAATGCATGGAATAAAATGTTCTCCCACTTTCTATGGCAGGGTGTTCCACCTCATCAATCAATCAATCAAATTCTTTATTTATCCAGGCAAACGCCATTAAGCAAGCTCATTTACAAGGTGGACCTGCATTACACAAGTCAAGTAACAATGCATTTATATACAGACAAATAGATAGTAGATGCAAGAGTACAACAGTACAAGTAGGTCTGCAATAGACAGGATAAGTAAAAATACATTTGGGTTCAGGTAAAAGACAGTCGGTAAGGGTATACATAACAATAGGGTAGCAACTCAGTAAAAATTTGTACCAGATACAACAACAACATACATGGTTTAGTATTCCTGTAAGGTAAAGGCATTCTAGTCCAGCAAAGAGATTAGTTAAAGTGGATGTTACAAGCAAAGAGACATACATAGTCAGTTTAAAAAGACCTAGGCGTATCAAGGGGGAGACATGTGTCGGGAGAAGTGGGCAGCCAGTGGGGGGGGGGTCTGGAACTGGGATAATACTAGGAGCGAAGGAATGAGATGCTGTGGGTATACAAGGAATAGGTGGGTGAGGGAGGGTGAGATTTAGGGTGGCAGATGAGTAGGTGGCTCAGGAACAAGTTATGCACTGATACAAGAAGGAAGGAGGATGGGAAAAGCAGGGAGGATGTGAAGGGGGGTAAGTAAGCTAGGATCAGTGGAAGCAGTTGCAGGCTTCTGTAATGTATTTTGAGTATAAGGTCTTAAACACAATGAGACTAACAGGAGTCCTCAGTTTCAGTGATTTCTGTAGCACATTCCAGAGCTAGGATCGTTGGAGCAGTTGCAGGCTTCTGTAATGTATTTTGAGTATAAGGACTTAAACACAGTAATACTAACAGAAGTCCTCAGTTTCAGTGATTTCTGTAGCACATTCCAGAGCTAGGATCGTTGGAGCAGTTGCAGGCTTCTATAATGTATTTTGAGTATAAGGACTTAAACACAGTAATACTAACAGGAGTCCTCAGTTTCAGTGATTTCCAATGCAGACTCATATCCACTCTATGCCTTGCTACCTGCCGAGGCACAAGAGGAGAGTCAATCTAACTTAAGATGGTACAGGTGGCCTTCCTGATAATCTTATGTCTGGATTTCCAAGGCCCATCAACCACACTGGAAACAAATTGAGTTTACAATAAATTACATATTTTAACCTAGATTATTATTTATTTGGAAACCGACAGGGGTGTCAGCTCTTCACTAGATTTACTCATTGCATGGCGGAAATTTTTAGATAAAGGTCTAACACGCTAATGAGCTATTTGAGCCCCTTGCAATGATTTCAATTAGGGGCTCTAGCATATGACTCAGATCACTTACCGAACAAGACTGACCAAGCTGCTCAACAATGGAACAAGCTGGGACTTAAGTACTATTACCAGCTTTTAGACAGAAATGGCATTCCATTCATTGTTTTACAGAAAGCCTATTACCTCCATAGTAATGACTATTTCAGATACTTACAGGATCATTCCTACCTCTTTTCCCAAGGCAAAAGGATGTCCCAACTCCCAGATAAACCCTCCCCTCTCATCCAGCTCATGCAGTCATACTTAAATGGAGACACCATGACTCATCTGATTGGTCAAATTACCAAGACTATCCAGGAACAACATTCTGACACTACCCAATCCATATTACTTCGCTGGAATTTGAAATTAGGGGTACAACATACACACAAAACTTGGTTAAAACATGCATTACCGGCCTATTGACTTACCTGATCCACTAGTTAGCGTGAGTTCTCCTGGAAATGCCGCTGTTGATTCTTTCATACACCTGATACAGTGGCCAAATATGCAGGGAAAACCCAAGCGAGCTGCTGGAGGAGCTGCAGCCTGTCACCAGCACATCACATCCACTTATTCTGGGATTGCCAGTATATTCAACCATTTTGGCAAGAAATCATGCAAGTAATTGAAATCATCTTTGACAGGACCAGAGTATTCCCCCAGCCCCCCCCCTCCCCATGGTGCTGAGAGGCCGCATTCTTAAACTTATGTTGATATTAATTTTAGCAACAAAACAAAAAGCAATAATGCATACCTGGCTCTTCCCAAATCTGCCCACAGTAGAGGGGTAGATAAAAATAGTCTCAGAAATATATGCACTAGAAAGACGTACCTAGTCCCTGAAAAATCAGCTGCCACTCTTTGAAGCAGTATGGCAACACTGGGTTCTTTTTCAATTAAACACATGGCCAGACTTTGTGCCCTAGGCATTACCCCTTCCCTCTCTTACCCTTGTTACTATACTTTCCTCTTTCCTTCTTTTCCTTTTCCTTTCTCTCACATTTCTTTTTAGCTTCCACTTCAGTTCACAAGGCATAGCTCTGTGCCCTTACTATCTTGCTTTTCAAAACCAATAACAATCAACGTGGAAATGCTGTCAATCAGCTGGACATTCAGAAAAGTAAGTTCATATGGTGGAGGCTTCTGCAAGGACTTGCAATAGACAGCTTGTTCCACTATGGCACCCATGTATGTCTCTTATACTTATCCAGAGGGACTAAATTTGCATATTTCTATCCAGTATAAGGCGTTGATAGACAACTATTTAATGGCTTGTGAATTCTTAAGGTAACACACAAATAAGGGCATACAAAAAGGAGATTGACATAAACGGCATGGTTTAAAGTTCATTATAAAATGGGTCTCGAAAATCCTGTAGCCTCATTGGTCAAAACATATCACATGACTGTGTGTAAATTCTGCAATAGACAACAAGTAAAGATCCCACTGATCAAATGTTTACTTTCTTTGAACCTAATTCTTTTTTTTTTTAATTTTAATAACAGATTAATTTTATAATCTCAATAGTGCACTTCAAGGTATGTGTAGTAGTGAGATTTATGCAATAGGGGTGGAGATAAATCTCCACTAATAAATGCTGTTATTATGTGATAAATGGTTCATGACATGTCTACGATATGTGTAAATGTGAAATGTCACATTTATACATGTAGTAGACACATCATCAGCCATTATCTATACAGTAGACTCGTCATCACCTTGGGCACGCTCACCCCCCTTGCTTGTCTGCCTGCTCTGCTTCATTGAAAATTAGTGTACTTTCACTTTATTCATAAACAGCCACTCCTTTGCACAGCACCACTGCCCACCGAAGTACTGCTTCTATAACCACATAATTAAATCCTTACACACTTTATTTTGTACAGAGGCTGTGTACAAACATTTTTTTAGAGTAAACCACTTGTGGAATTCTAATGTTCTCCCTCACCCACCCACTCTCCTCAATAGCTTGCTGCTGTCCCTTGTGCTCCTCTCCTCCTGACTCCATGCTGTCCTCAGAACCACAAGCCCACCGAAGCAGTTTCTTTATTAAACAGAACACAACCAGCCCCTTTCAATAAAATGTACATCAAAAACAGGTCACAGCTCCTTTTTATCAGCCGCAGTTCTTCTATTCTGTCACCAGCTGAAGTCCCCGCTACTTCTTTAAAAATGTCAGGACACTAAAGACCAGAAACGTTTTCCTCCCTCACACCCTGTAATTACTGTTCTGCAAGCATCACTAACTTCGAAAGAAAAAAAAAATAGTCCGATCTGCCTATGCCAAACAGCAGTTGCCAACACATTCCATTGCCTTCCATACAGCACATGCTTTGGCTGTCCCTCGCTAACTATTTCCGCCATCTTGTTTCAATTTTTTAAAAATACCACAGTCTCCACCAATCAGCAAGGACACTTACGTACTAAAGGTCATTGTTGATTAGTGGAGATTTCTGAACCACCTTCACAAATGTGTACTCACCTGGCAAAGCACCAAATAAACCCAGTAAGAAATAAAAAAATAATACTTTTAAAAACAATTAAACTTTTCTAAATCAAGCTCACAAACTCTGTCCCTATTGCATAAATGAAATATGTGATGGGGAGCTTGTGTGATACATGATTTCTCTGCTCTCGGGCAGTTTGATCTCGGGCACATCACTCGTCGTTTATGCCACTTGTGAGGTAACCCGAAGTCAAACTGCCCTTGTGCAGATAAATCATGTATCACACAGCTCCCCATCCCATATCCCTTATTTATACAATTCTTATGTAACTGAAGTCACTTGACTGTGCCTCATTACACACCACACAAGGTGTATTTAAATCCCACAAGAACACACACTCTGTCATGCACTATTGCTTAATTTCTTTATTGTCATATAACATATATGCACTAGTACTGTATGTTTTATTGTTTTTTTTTTAACTCATATTTTATCATTGACTTACACTGCAATACAGTTAAAGGAAATTTCCCATATAAGGTATTGGGCTGCATATGATATCTTACTTGGTTTACTTGGTATATAGGACAAAAGAAGGCAATTGCCCATTGAGTTTGTCCCCCACAAGGTGGGTTATTGACCCTTTGTTATTATTAATTAAGAAGCCATTTATCCAGATCTGATTTAAAAGTGCCTATATTAGAACAGTCTACAAGCTTTTGAGGTAGTTTGTTCCACAGTCTGGGTGTTCTGTTCTAACAGAGAAAAAAATTTAATCTTTTATTAGTCCTATCCTTTTGAATATGGAGCTGTTTGTTATGTAATCTGGGTAAAATTTTCCTTGTGTCATATGAGATGCCACATTGAGACATTAAAGTTGGAGATTGAATGATTTTAGATAATAGTAAAAGATCTCCTCTGGTCCTTCTCATCTTGAGGTAGTATAGGCCAGTAGAATTAAGTCTAGTGTTATAGTCATATTGTGACAGATAAGGAATAATTTTTGTAACCCTGTGTTGTATTTGTTCAATCCTGTTTATGTCAGAAACAAGATAAGGGTTCCAAAAAGGAGACTCATAATCTGTGTAAGACCGAATGTAAGTTTTGTATAGGGTTATTATACAGTTTTCCATTTTGGATGTAAATGCATGATTTGTACATCTAATTAAAGCATTTGCTGAGTTAGCAATTTTGTTGCAGTGATCAACTGATGAGAGTTTGCAATTGACCATGATTCCTAGGTCCTTTTCACAAGAAGATGTCCTAATGTTGACACCATTTAGTGTATAAATCTGAATAGGGTTATTTGTACCCAAGTGGATAACTGAACACTTATCAACATTAAAAAGCATTCCATTTGTTGATGCCCATTGTTCAATATGTCCTAAGTCAAGTGTAAGGGATTTCATATTTACTGGGTCATCGACTCTTCCCCCCAATTTGGTGTCATCAGTGAACTTAGCGAAAATATTGCTGGAATTAATTTTCATATCGCTAATGAAGACATTAAACAGAGTCGGACCCAAAACCGAACCCTGGGGGACCCCATTAGTCACACCTCTTATTGTGGAGAGGGCTTTGTTTACCCTGACCCTCTGGGTCCTACTGGTAAGCCAGCTGTGAACCCACTTTGTAATAACTGGTGAAAAACCTAAAGTGATAAGTTTATTCACTAAAGTTACGTGAGATACCTTATCAAAGGCTTTACTGTAGTCCAGTAAGATGATGTCAACAGGGGTGTTATGGTCTAAATGTTTACTCATGTATTCATAAAAGATCAGTAAATTGGTTGTACAGGAATGCCCTTGCTTGAATCCATGCTGTGACAAATCTGTGATTTTTAAAGAAGCCATTTTGTGTTCAATAATTATTTTGAGGATTTTTTCCATCATCTTACAAGGGATAGAGGTAAGGCTAATGGGTCTATAGTTCTCAAGTCTGGAACGTAACCCCTGTTTAAGAATAGGGGTGACAATGGCAGTAAGCCAATCAAGTGGTACGATTGATTCTTGTAGGGATTTGTTGAAAATTAAAGTTAATGGTAAAATAATGTTATCAATTGTCCCAATCAAAAAGTTGGGATTAATGTTATCTGGCCCAGGACTGGAAGATTTTTTGATGGTTTTAAGTACTTTCATATCATTAGCTGACTGGTGAAACACAGAAACATAGACTTTGCCGGCAGATGAGGACCGCTTGGCCCACCTAGTCTGCCCATTTCCCTACCTATTGGATAAGCTGCAGATCCTAGTTAACCAGCAGCCTGCCCCCCCCCCCCACTATAATTGCCTTATGTCGGTCCCATGCATTCTAGAATTCCCAAAGTTTTAATTTCTAAGTGAGTCCTTTTAGTATGGAAAGGGATCAAACTGGTGCCGAATCCACAGCCAGCTGATCCATTCCAACTTCCCGGTGTGCCTGCTCTGTCCCGCGCTCAGATGTTTAGTGACGTGTAAGCAAGGAGAGTGCGGGGATGCACCCCATACAAGTCTATGGGGACTTTTTTAAATGCCATTTTTCATAACTTTAAGCACTCTTAGAGGAAAATTAAAGCCACCGCTCAACTAATATTGCCCTCAACTGGGACCTACTGGGAAACGAACTGGTGCAAAGGGTGGCGAGGAAGGGACTCCCAGTTTACTGAAGACCATGATTCCACAGCTGCAGTGGCATCGGATCATGGCAAGGTGAGGACAGTTGGGGACTAACAACTTCACTTATTCTTTTTAAGTCAAGTGTGACCTAACCAAATAGCTGTGCCTCTGACTGTAAACTGACAAAATGAAAGTACAGTTATGTAAGAACTTACGTAACAGTAGATCTTCAAGAGAAGCTCCTGTAGCAGGCCACACTTGTAGGACTATGGCACCAGGCACAAGGACCACACGGAAAACTTCTAGCTAGCAGTCTACCACGGGGTACTGCTACCCCCCCACAGATGTCAGTCATCTGACATCAGTACAGGCTATATAGGAGGGTGGTCCCTCATACCTACCTCAGTTCTCCTGCCAGAGACTCTGCACGGCCAGCTGATGGAGAACCAAGGAGGTTATCCCAAGAGCCAAAGAAGAGACAGAAGTTGATGCACTAGAAAAACAGGAGCAGGGGGAAGGAGGAAGGAGGAAGGGAAACCAGGGCCTGCTGTAAGAGCTTCTCTTGATGATCTACTGTTACAGTAAGTCCTTACGTACCTGTACTATCTTACTTCGAGGAAGGCTCTTGTAGCAGGCACACTGGTAGGACTGAGTCCCAAGCAGTACCAGTATTACCAGGATAAAAGCATCATGAGGAGGATCAGACAGCAGTCAATTGTTCATGACAGAAGGCCCTGAAGGACTGCCAGGACGAAGTTGGCTCTGTGCCTACAGGCAATGCCCAGACTGTAATGCTTGGTGAAAGTATGGACAGAATTCCAGGTGGCAGATGCACAGATGTCAGCAGCAGACACATGTCAGAAGCAAGCCATAGAGGCAGACATACTCCTAGTGGAATGGCCCTGGACCACCCCCAGAAGGGGTTTATTGTATTTGCAGTAGTGTAAGGAGGTAAAAGATCTGCGTTGTGTTTTTCTATCTCCAGAATAAGTCAAGCCACACCAAATGAATGTTTTCCTCTGGTTTATTTTCTATTTGTGAGTCTTCAACATCAATACAAGTATTCTGGTCAACTTCTCAAATACAGGTATACCTGGCTTTTGATTGATGCTAACTTATTCAATTTTATACAAGGTTTATATAATGTTTTCTTATCTTAAAAACTACTAATTCCCTAATATAGGCCAACCAT
The DNA here is from genome assembly GCA_016271365.2 of Neoceratodus forsteri. Classification (NCBI taxonomy): domain Eukaryota; kingdom Metazoa; phylum Chordata; order Ceratodontiformes; family Ceratodontidae; genus Neoceratodus; species Neoceratodus forsteri. The sequence continues at coordinate 1,555,357,056 of CM057450.1, forward strand.
ATAACAAAATAACCTACTAATCTTAGGATGTGGTGAATAACAGTCAAAGCATAGAGATAACAGTACTACACATAACATCACCAGGTGTTTATTAGATATAATGCTTGCACAATCTCATAAGTATTGATTTCATTTAGAAGGTTCTTTGTGTGCACACCATTCATAAACAGGTAATGCCATCCTAATAAGAGCATTCTATCCTGTTCCAGTTCACTATAGAACATCTAAATGCTGACCATTATAAAATCATAAGGTAAACTGTTGTGTAATCATCACAAGACATGCATCACAAGACTTTCAACTAGGTCTTGTGAGAAACTGTCATAACTAACTATTTAAGTAAACACATTTGGTTATATAGTATAAGAAATCATACTGAAGCATTTTGTAAAAGGTTATATTTTAACACTCAGTTTAACTATTATAAAAGGTTATACTGAAATAAATGTTATACTACAAAATGTTACACCACAATCCCCCTTTGTGACTCTCTATACTTGGAGATCACACAAGACGATGTTGCCATTGTAACATTTGTATTTGTTGAACCATGCGTTTCATTTTATGATACAATAACAATTGTATAATAATAATAACACATATTACTGCAATACCGCAACCTACCACTATGAGGGTTGGACTAGTAGAAGAAGAAGAAGAATCAGCATTTTTATAGCGCTTTTCATACATCCAAAGCACTTCACAAGCAATGCTAGACTGGTAGTGAAGTGACTGAATGTGTGGTGGTGGCCATATCGCACATCATCACCCACACACAGCCTGGATAATTGCATGAACCGGTTTATGGGAAGGGGAATGTTGGCCAGGACATCGGGAATGTTCCCTACTCTTTGCAAAGAGTGCCCTGGGTTCTTTTACTTCCACCTGGACACCCGCCAGGACAACACCAGGATGGGCAGAAGGGACCTCGGTTTAACATCTCATCCGAAGGACGGCACACCCCAGCAGTACAGCACCCCCCAGTACTGCACTCGGATGCCAGCAATTTTTAGGTGCAAGTCCAATCCTGGTGTGGGACGAGAACCCACAACCTTCTGGTCCAGAGGTGGATGTGCTACCAACTGAGCCACACTGACACCCAAAGCAGCTGATCTCCAATCCCACCAGGTTATAATTGGAATATATGATGACTGTCTTTTAACCTCTTTAGCAGAGGCCTTTTGTGCCAATATAAGTCCATTTGTTTGTTGACAATACAACAAGGTACCAAGGGTCATTTTATTAATTTTGGGTAGGTTGAAATGAGGTGGAGTTGCCAAATCAGTGAGTAACTCTAATGCCATACTGGAACCATCGATATGGGTAACATTTGTTCAGCTATAGGCAGGTCGTTCCTAAAGGGTCCAGTTTGCAACCCACCAGGTCTTGTCACTACACCCCCATACATTCCAAGGTTGACCTGCAATTACACACCATGATTGGTTCCATTTCATAGCTTGGCGGTATTGATTTGCAGACGTTAGGTTAAAATTTACATTGTTTAGGAAACCATGGGGCAGTTGATGTCTCTTCCCCACATATTAAGGTTTCATGTTCTTGTACACACTGTTGCTTAGGTAAGACAACATATTCATTGTGTACCGTAATAATAGTGTCACCTGGTATTTGAAGTCTCATGATCTGGTCATGTATTAATACTCCCAAATTACTGATTTGCCACAATATTTGTGGTGGTTCAAAACAGGTATTATCACTAGTATGGGAATCACATGTCACAGCATGTGTGCATATTGGTTTGGCGAGTTCCATACTTTTATCATAGCTAAGGGTGGTAGGAATACAGTGGGATGATCCAATAATCTAGTTATATTGGTCTCACCTATTTCTAAAGGTAACCTATTGGTTTCGATCCTATTTAACTCATTAACTAGATAAGCATGTGCTTCAGCAGCTAATTGAGAACAAGCCAGTTCTATATAACTTTCTCTAGACATGTTAGAAAGTGAGTTATAAAAATGAGCTGATATTTGTGTAATAATTAGAAAATTATGTAAGGTTTCTCTAAATGCAAACCAATCAATTTCTTCATTATCAACTGCTAATTTCACAGAAGTCGATAATGGTCCAGTAGCCATATCTTTTCAAGTCATTTCTAAAGAACGAATATGACCTTTTAATACCATAGAATCAAGTTAGCAATTCCTAATCCTGAGCCCGACCAGCCCCATACGTCTCTTTTATGACGGAATAAGCCTGGTGGTGCTTCTGCAGGAATTTGAAATGACCACAATTTGTGTCTATTATGGTATCGGTTTAAAGTATTAATGCCATACTATTCCTGAAGCCCGATTCCTACATTGAAGCTGTAATCGTGGAAAAGGCAAATGCAGCTATACATTATTATACTGTAATTTACAAGAATAATATAGAGGATATACATTTTGTGTCAAGATGATACCATCTGATGCCCTGGTGTACCTTGTTTTTGATACACTATATCCCATGGCCCAAAATTATGACATGCTGTTAAGTTAACATCACAGGACATTCCTGGCCAATGTGCGTCTTTAAAGACACGTTCATATGTTAACAATTAATATTTATTTGTTAGTGGTAGTACTGTAAAAAATTGTTTTAATCCCACAGTATATATTCTATCTGTATTATATAGGAAATGCCACATATGTCTCGAACCATAAGAATAATTTAATGCAATTGTATTTAATGGATATTGTAATATGCCCTTCAATTTTATTCGAAACAAATCTTCTTCTTTTGTTAAATTTGTAGTATCTCCCAATGTAGAATGGATATAAATCCCTCTCTGGGTTGTGGTGTTTACTACACAAATCGCCGTGCCAGGCCAGGCTTCTGGCGAGCATCCCATGTTGCATTTTGACATTGTCCAGTACAAATAAAATACCATTTGACAAGAAGATATCCAGTGTGTTCATGTCATTCTCCCAAGAGCACTGGGAGACCCCATGCAGTATGATTTGTGACATTTGGTTTATTTAAACTGTTCCAAATATGCCCCGGACATCCATTTACATTGTTAGAAGTCACCAGGGTTAGCAAGGTACTACACAGTATAAGTACAGGAAACAGCATTGTACTTCACCTAATGGGAGAAACAGATCAGTATCAGTTGTTATCATTTAAAGGCTGATACAATTTACATTGGTCCACATAGACCCATTTGGTCTCTGTAGATCCTCGTCGAATTCGTCGGTCCTGAATGATCCATGGTCCCAAAACATCAATGACATCATAGGGTCCCATCCAATTAACATCCCATGGTCCCTTTTGGCCAAAGTTTTTCACCATGACATGATGACCCCTTTCAATGGGCAGTATCACTTTTTCATCATGTCTTTGTTTGTTTTTCCAGTGAGTCTGTGCCACATTTCTGGTAGCGTGGGGTAAATAAACAGCTAACTGTTTTTGTAGCTGTTGCAAAAACACATCAGTTTTGATGCGGTCCATTACTGGTGTTAATAGATCTGGATCTGAAGGATAATACAGCCGCATATCTCATCCAGTCATCAATTGATATGGGCTATAGCCAGTACTTTTGTTTTCTGTACCTCTAATACCCATTAGGATTCCTGGTAAGTGCATCACCCACCCTTTACCAGTATCCAACACTGTTTTTTTCAGTGCATTTTTCAGAGTGTGATTTAACCTTTCTACCATTCCGGATGATTGTGGATGGTAGGGTAAATGCAAACATTGTGTGATATCCAAAATATCACACAATGCTGTCATTACTTTCGCTGTAAAGTGAGCTCCTCTATCACTTTCAAGTATTCTGGGAAAACCTCAATGTGAGAACACTTGTTCCCATAGCACTTTTGCAGTAGCTGTAGCACTATCATTTCATATGGGCAATGCTTCTACCCATTTGGAAAATATGTCAATAATGACTAGTAAATACCGGAACCCCACTTTGGCAGTAGGCAAGGGCCCCACATAATCAGTTTGTAAGCTGGACCAAGGACCATCCGCTAAGGGTATACGCCCTAACGGAACCCTCTTACCAGGCACTGGAGGATTCATCTGTGCACAGACGAGACATGCCTTCAGGCATTACTTGACATCTTTTCCCATTTTTGGCCACCAACATTTTTGTGCCAACATTTTACAAGTTTTGGGCTGGCCCGGTGGTGCTGAGGGCTGAGGCGCTGGTCGCCTTACCTTGCGCCATGCCGGTGACCTGTGATCGGAAATGAGCAGGGGTCACTGGGGGTCAGCAGGGGAGGAGAAGGATTGAGTGTCCGTAGGACTGCTCTCCTTCTCTGGGGAAGGGGGAACCAGCATTTTGGTGTTTGTCTGACCCCTGGCAGAGGCTAGGGAGCTGGCACACTGAAAGCTTCAGTGAGGGGATTAGACCAGGGCAGACATTCAGAGGTGCACGTACGGGAGCGTGCGCGCTCACTCCTTGGATGTTATTGCATGCCCAGTCAAAGGGAAAAAAATACAGGAGGAAAATGTGGTACCTGAAGAGCACGGTGACGGTTGGTCCCCACAGGCGCTGCCCCCATGAGGGGAAGTGATCCCTCCAGCACTGAATCCTGAGTTAGGTGGGTAGAGGGATTCCCCGCCACCCCACCATGGGGTGTAAGCCGTGGGATAGCTGGAGGGGTAAGCTGCGAGTGGTGGACGGGACTGGGGGAGCCCGAGATGGCAGCTGTCAGGGGACCAAGTGGATAAAAGAACTAACTGAAAAAAAAATTTTTACAAGTTTTGTGGAGTCCACAATGACCCCCAATTCGACGATTATCCATGATAATATCTTTTCTAAATGAAGTGGGTGGTATCCACTTCCTAACCCCAGGTTGTCGTTCCCATACTACCATATCTTCCCATACGATAACATGCTTGGTTGCACACTGTCCAGTATTTTTCCATTGGTTCCGACAACCCATTATTCAAGCATCTGTATCTTGGATACACCCTAAACTTGGGACTTGTGAGATGGCAGCTATCCATTTAATATGGTGTTTGCCAAATTCATTTATCTCCCATAATTGTGTAGAGTCACCTCCTAGAGGGTCTACCCATAAGTTTGTTTGTTTGGCTGCCAATTTGGCGAGATTATCCACATAACCATTATTTAGCTCATGTACTGTATATCCTTTGAATTTGTTTGATGAGCTCGTACTTTACAAATGGCTATTCTTAGTGGAGTATGAGCACCAATATCCCATATATGCTGTAGTATGGGTGCATATTGTATTGGTTCACCACTCACTGTTTTCATAAACCTTTTTGCCCAAATGGGGAGAAAATTAAGTAATGAATTAACTACAAAGGCTGAGTCAGAGTAAATATTAATATAGTTTCCTGTGTTAGCCAAAATAGCTTCTCTTACTGCTTCTACTTCAGCCCGTTGTGCTGAAAATGAGGAGGGGCACCTAACCAAAATTTCTTGATTAGTACTGGGTATCCAAATGGCATATCCAGTATGGAAATGTCCATCCTCCCATTGTCTAGATCCATCTACATACACATCCCAAGCCTCTGGGCTGGGTTCTGTAGCGAAAATAGGTTTAAAATCAGTTCCCATGACAGTTCCACAATCATGTGCCTCTCCCTTCCATGCCATTAATTCAACTAACATAGGTGAGGTACATTTTTCTACAGTGATATTTTTCCCTTGTAGAGCTAAAGCCCATTTAACTAATCGCTGTGAAGACACACCTCTCACATTTCTTTCAAGTAGAAATTTCACTGGAGTGTGAGATGTTTGCAGGATAATTTTGTTAAACCCCACAATATGTTCCATGGCTTGTATAGCCCAGTACTCAGCTAACAAATGCTTTACACATTCCCCATATGTCTCTTCCATAAGTGTTAATACATGAGAAAAATATTCCACAGGACGTAACGTCCCTGCTCTCTTTTGTAACAGTACTGCATTGATTATCTGATCTGTCACGTGTACCTGTATTACAAAATTAGAGGATTCAGAAGGACTAATAAGAGCCAGAGCTGTCATTAGTACTTGCTTTACAGCCAGAAAAGCTATCTGATCTTCTGGTTCCCATCTGAGGATGTCAGTTTCCTTTCCTCCCTTCAGTAGATTATACAGAGGTTTTGCCATGTTAGAAAAGGCTTTGATAACATCTCTGCAAAATCCAACCATGCCCAATAACTGTTGTAATGCAGTCTTTGTCTTGGGTCTTGGTAACTGCTGAATTACCTGATTCTTATCAGGATCTACAGTTTGTCCTTCTTTGTTAATACGTATTCCCAAAAGAGTAACTTGTAACTGTCCAATTTGTGCTTTGCTAGGATTCAGTTTTAACCCTCCTTTACCTAAGACTGTTAGCAACTCATTTAATAAACTAACATGCTCTTGGTATGTATCAGCCTGCAATAAAATGCCATCAACATATTGTATTATTGCTTCTGGTACTGAAAACCCAATAATATTTCTGCTAAACTTTGGTGAAATAAAGTGGGCAATGAGTGAAAACCTTGTGGCAAAAACTGGAATGTGTATTGCTTATCCTGAAAGGTAAAAGCAAACTTATACTGACTATCTGGATGTACAGGGATAGACCAAAATCCATTTGAGACATCTAGTACAGTATAGATGGTTGCAGTGGGAGACAACTGAGATATTAAGTCCGGTAGTCTAGATACCACTGGGCTGACTAAAGGCGTTAATTTGTTCAAGACCCTATAGTCTATTGTCAGTCTCCAAGTACCGTTGGCTTTACGAACTGGCCAAAGAGGGGAATTAACAGTTGAACATATGGGTCTAATGACCCCTTGTAACTGTAACTGTTTTTAAATAATTCCTATCTCTTCCTGTGCTTCCTTTGGAAATGCATATTGCTTTTGTGGCAATGGATCTGGTCCCTCAATCTGGACCTCCATATTAGACACTCATCCACATTCTGTAGCATTTCTAGCTCAAATTGATTCATGCCTTTGTACAACAGATTTTATCCATTGTGGCACCTGCTTCCATAAATCACTCATGTGATAAATCTTTAATGACTTGATTGTGTATACACTATGTGAGTCATCCAGATTTGGTCCTAGGTTAGTAGTGCTTCCGTTCCATAAAATCATGTTACTAAGATCTACTACTAAACCATGCTGTGCTAGATTGTCCATACCCGTGATGGTACCTTCATGTGTATTACATTTCCAAAACATACATTTCAATTGTTGTTCACCTATTTGAACCATAACTGGGTTTGTCAAATATGCTGTTATCACACTTCCTAAGAAACCGTGCAAATTAATCTGCCATTTTCCGCGAGTTGCTAAAGGCATATCACTATCTGTTTACTAACAGTAGTACCAGTATCAACCAATATCACAGTCTGGCAGCCCCTGACCATTGCTGATATTGTCGGATGCCCTTCCCTATCCTCTTGTAATTGACCAAGGATTTGGAAGGTAGGGGCTTCGTCCCATCATTTCTCTTTTCTTTCATCTCTAGCGAGAAACCCTTCTTCATCCTCCTCTCCTTCTTCGCTATCACTAGGCGCAGTGGGTTCCTTTCAAACTGCTGCAACTGTCTTAGTATTAATCAAATTACTAAGCATTTCGATACATTTTTGTAAGTCTGCCTTACCACTAGGTTTAGCATCACTCGTCAGATTTTAAGCGCGTCTTCTCTCTAAGACTTGCTGCTTCTTTCTTTCCATATCTCCACCTTTTACCCAACAATCACGCTTACAGTGACCTACTCTATTGCAATTGTAACAGGTAATCCCACCTCTACCTTCCGTTTTGACAATGGTGGCTACTCTCATTTTATCCTTCCCTTTTTCCGGAATCTCATCTTGTTGCATAAGCCACCAATCGGTAAGCAACTCTTCCTTTCCTGCAGCTCGATTCTCACGTTTACATAACATTCTTATGGACGCAGGTACAATAGTAGCCTGCCGATCAATCAAACTCAGGAAAGGTTCAGTATCTTTACTATCGGCTGCTACACCTCCATATGTTGCATAAGCAGCATACAGATGATTGATAAACATTACTGGGGACTCTTCGGGTTGTAAAGTGATCTCATAGATCCTACTCCAGTCTGTATGAGATACTCCATGCATGGACTGCAAAACGGCTTGTATCTCATCTACCGTTGCCCAGTTGTCATCAATTTCTGGCACAGGTTGAGTTACCTTCATTTTATCCAGGAGACTCTGCAGTAATACTGCTGGAAGAGATAGAGTAATTATTTTACAGGCATCTTTGTTTGTTAAGTTAAAATTAGTAACTAATGTCCTTAACTTACTACAATATGGTATGTCCTGGTTACCATTTTCCTAATTGATCCACTAACTGCATGGATTCCGATATGGTAAGATCTCTCTGTGAGATCTCAGTATGGACCTCTACCTCTTCTAGAGCCTTCTGCTGCTCTTTATCTTGTTGTTTATTCTCATCATCTTGTTTTATCTTTGCTTCTGAATCTTTAATATATTTACGTGCATTTTGAGCAGCAAATTCTAAAGCCTTTTTCTTATCCTCATCTGTTTCTTTCTCTGTTTGTCCTTCTACCCTTTTTAATCTTTTTCTCATTTTTTCTAAATTATTCTCAAGCTCTTCTCTGGCTTTTTCTGTTAACCTTCTTAACTGCTGACCACGTCTGGGAACCTTCTTCCCTTCCCCTTCACTTTTGTAGAAACGGGAGTCATTTTCCTTTTAGAGCATAATGCAATAATTTCTTCTACCTCTGAGTCATCTGACTCAGTCTCTTATTCTGATGTATACTTGCAAGTTCCAAAACAACCACATAGAACAGGCACATGCTGTGGCTGTAAAGGAAGCTGCTTGTATTTTTGTACCTGATGCTGTAATTCCAAAGAAATTTGGCATTGTACCTGGGCTTCTGCTTGCAAGATATACAAAGTTTGCTCTTTGTATGCTATGTCTTGCACATGTTCTTGGTTAGCATGATCTAATTCTTGTACGGCTTGCTGCAGCTGCTGAGATAGATCACTAATCTGGGCTTGATTCCATTTATTAATAAATTTAATATTTCCTTCCAATTGATTATTCTTAATCATCAAACCACATACTTCTCCTTGAGAAACACGTAATTTATATTCACTGTTCTTAGTCTCTGTGACATATGTTACTATATTTAAGCAATGTGCATCATCTTTGTATAACATTTCTTTCTTCAACTGACATGTCCTAGCAGTTATTTCTAACGGAAACTGTACGTACATTTGACATATGTTAGCTAACTTGATTTTGTCTGATTTAGTTTTCTCATTGTGATCTATACATTGTTTAGTTAAACATAAGTACGCATCTTTCTGCTGTTCAGGAGAGCTGTACGGACCTTCTTTAAGGTTTGCCTCTAAATATTTACGTAATATGGCATCCATACTTACGTCAGTAGGTTCACTGGCAAATCACGTCTGACTTCAACTCAGTCTTCTTATGTGTTTTCCAACCTCCCTCTGTACATGAGTAATTAGTTCAGGTATGGTAGGCATTCCTCGCAGTGGCTTCCTTCTCTTCTCGGTTCTTTTGGTGCTGTCAGCAACCATATAGACTGTCTTTGGACATCCGAGTCACAGCACCAAATTGTAAGGAGTTAAAAGATCTGCATTGTGTTTTTCTATCTCCAAAATAAGTCAAGCCACACCAAATGAATGTTTTCCTCTGGTTTATTTTCTATTTGTGAGTCTTCAACATCAATACAAGTATTCTGGTCAACTTCTCAAATACCGGTATAACTGGCTTTTGTTTGATGCTAACTTATTCAATTTTATACAAGGTTTATATAATGTTTTCTTATCTTAAAAACTACTAACTCCCTAATATAGGCCAACCATATAACAAAATAACCTACTAATCTTAGGGTGTCTTGAATAACAGTCAAAGCATAGAGATAACAGTATTACGCATAACATCACAAGGTGTTTATTAGATATAATGCTTGCACAATCTCATAAGTATTGACTTCATTTAGAAGGTTCTTTGTGTGCACACCATTCATAAACAGGTAATGCCATCCTAATAAGGGCATACTATCCTGTTCCAATTCACCATAGAACATCTAAATGCTGACCATTATAAAATCATAAGGTAAACTGTTGTGTAATCATTACAAGACATGCATCATAAGACTTTCAACTAGGTCTGGTGAGAAACTGTCATAGCTATTCAAGTAAACACATTTGGTTATATAGTATAAGAAATCATACTGAAGCATTTTGTAAAAGGCTATATTTTAACACTCAGTTTAACTATTATAAAAGGCTATACTGAAATAAATGTTATACTACAAAATGTTACACCACAAGTAGCAATAAACAATGCAATTAGCTAACCACTTAGACAAACACTGTTTGGAAACAGGAGTGCCCTCTGTCTTGAGAGCACATGATACAAACAACTGGTCAGTTTTCCTCAAAGACTTGGAGTGGTCTGTATAATACCATAACATCCTGTGAACATCTAAAGTATGGAGCAAGGCCTCCCCCTAATTGAAATATTCAGGAAAATAAACTGGAGGGTGGATGGATTGATTTAAAGTGAGCTCAGACACCACCTTAGGTAAAAACATAGGATTAGTATGCAAAGACACCCTGTCTTTGTGAAAAACCAAATAAGGCTCTTTACACATCAGAGCCTGGAGCTCAGAAATCCTGAGCAGAAGTAACAGCAACTAAAAAGAGCTCTTTCCACAACAGAAAGTGCAGCTCACAGCTCACAACTTGCAGCCAGTTCAAAGAGAGGTAAAGTAAGTTTCTCTAACATAAAACTGAGGTGCCATGGGGGAACTGGATCCTGAATGGGAGGTTTCAGATGCAGAATGCCCAGCAGAAATGTGCAGGATACCTCAAGTTGGGCAACAGCTTTGCCCTCAACAGATGCATGGTACACAGAGATGGCAGAAAGGTGCACCTTAAGAGACGAGTATCCCAGGCCTGAATCCGAAAGGGAAAGGAGGTGCTGCAACACCTGACTAATTGGGCAGGTGAATGGATCCAAATGGCGAGCAGAGGGCCAAATGGAAAAGCACTTCCATTTCATAGCATAAGTGGTCCTGGTGGAGAACTTCCTGGCTGCCACCAGGACATCAGTGACCCTGCAGGAAACACCAAAGTGGGAAATAGCTAGGTCCACAGGAGCCACGTACGAAGATGCAGCAACTTGAGGGTGTCCTGCTCCTAGGACAGCAAGCCTTTGCACAGAGGTAGAGGCACCAGAGGTTCTACAGCCAACTTTTGCAGCAGAGGAAACCAAATCTGGCAGGGCAAGAAGGGAGCTATGAGGATCGTCTCTGCTCCCTCCAACTGAAGCTTGAGCAGAACCCTCTGCAAGAGAGGTAAGGGAGGGAATGCATACAAAAGCCTCCCCTTCCAAGAGAGGGACAATGCATCTCACCAGAAAACTCTAGGCCTGGGATCGAGTGAGCAAAAAAACAGCAGTTTTGCATTGAGTGGGGATGCAAAGAGGTCCAACTCTGGGCGACCCCACCTGTTGAAGAGATCTTCAACCACTGAGGTGACAAATTCCCACTCATAAGCCTGAGATCTGGAGCGGCTGAGATCGCCAGCCAACACATTTTGGACACCTGGAACATGAATGGCTGAGAGCTTCAGATTGTACTCGATGGCCCAATATCAGACACTCATTACCTCCCAATACAGGGGGTAAGAGTGAGCCCCCCCGCTTGTTGATATGGTAGACAACACACATGTTGTCCATCTGAACCAGTAGTGGGCCCAGGAGGAGATGGGACTGGAGGGCCTGCAGGGCATATAGAACCACCCCCTTCTCCAGGACACTGATATGAAGAGTTTGCTCTATGTCCAACCAGGTACCCTGAGTCTGATGGTCTGCCAAATGGGCACCTCATCCCATGACAGTGGCATCTGTGGTTAGGACCTGCCAGGGGGGTTGAGATCTGGAAAGGAACCCACTGGAGCAAATTGGCCAAGAGCATCCACCAGACCAGAATCCTCCAGACCGGGTCAGAGACCAGCACCAACTGGTCTAGGTCATCTGTGCGTTGAACCCATTGGACTCATAGGGTCCACTGTGGTACTTATATATGCAGCTAGGCCAAGGACACTGTGGCAATTGGTGCCACCATATGACCCAGGAGGTGCAGAAAGACTCCAGCAGGACCCTGACACCTCATGGAAACTAGATGGGCTTGCTCCGTCAAATTGACAACCCTGTCCTCTGGCAGAAATGCCTTGCCCTGGCAGGTGTCTAGGACCACTCTCATGTATTAGAGGTGCTGGAAAAGGGAAAGGCAGGACTTTGGAAAACTCACTGTGATTCCCAGTTCCTGGAATAGATGGGAAGTGCATTCCAGGGTCTGAAGCAAGCACTCCCTGAAAGGGGCTGCTATCAGCCAGTCGTCCAAGTAGGGAAATACATAAAAGCCCTGTCTCCTCAATGCCACTGCCATTACAGCCAGGTATCTGATAAATACCCAGGGGTTGAGAAAAGGCCAAAGTAGAGGGCCCTGAATTAGAAGTGGGCACCCTGAAATTGGAAGCAGGGGAAATGACAGTGAGCCAGAAAAACCTGGATGTGCAGGTAAGCATCCTGCATCTCCAGAGAGCATGGCCAGTCCCCCTGGTGCAGCATGGGTAGCAATCCCTGGAGGGTCACCATCGTGAAGCATTTGTACTCTATGTAGAGATTCAGATTGCTTAAGTCTAGGATGGACCGAAGTTCCCCGGTCTTTTTGGGGATGAGTAAGAAGTTGGAATAGAATCCCCTTTCCCACTGAGCCTGCGGGACAGGCTCTATGGCTGTTTTCTACAGAAGTGCCTGAATTTTCTCTGAAACTAGAGGCATATGCAGGGGATGGTAGGTAGGCTGGATGGGAGGGGTCTCGAGCGGCCACTCCACCAGCTCGAGAGTGTGACCCTGAGCTATAAGCTGGAGCACCAAGTTGTCTGTGGTCACTGCACATCACCCCTCCAAGTGGAGAAAGAACCAACCCCCAACTACCTCCCCTGGGCCCTCGGTCAGAGAGGGGGCAGTTAAGGAATCAGGAGGTGGGAGCGAGAGCGGGTAGGGGAGCCACAGGACCCCAGGGTGATCAAGCAGTAGCAGCCCCTGTGAGGGCATTGGTGGTCTTATAGCTTTCCTTGCCCTTGGTAGGTTGGCCTTGAGCCTGCTTGCAGAAGGACTGATGAAAAGGCTGGCGTTGGTTCACTCTAGACTGGGTGTGGTACAGCGAATGGAATGACCTGAGGGCTTTGTCTGACTCCTGTAAATTAGAGAGGAGGTCCTGGACATCACCCCCAAAAAAAAAGAAGCCCCTGAAGGGAGCATCTAAAATTCTGGCCTGAACATCCGGGGAAAAATCAGAAACCCAGAGCCAGGAATGGCGCTGAAGGTAAATGCCAGCCGCAGCCTCTCGCCCAGAGGCATCTATGGCATCGTAAGGTGCCCGGAGCACATGGCTGCCCACATCCAAGCAGGACTTCATGAGTTGGGCAAGCTGAGTTTTTTTGTGGGATCCTCAAGCAAAGTCTAGACCAGGTCCCTGGCTTGGTCCCAGATAGCATTTTAGTATTGTACTGTATGGGTCAGATAATTGATGGTCCTAATGAACAAAGCAGCCAAAGTGAAGACCCACTTGCCAATCTGGTCCAGCTGCTAAGATTCACAGTATGGGGAGAGAGCACTAAGATGCTTGGGCTTCTTGGAGGGGTCATGGGCTGCATTAATGACCACAGAATCCGCCTTAGGATGACTCCCCAGAAAGGGCTTGCCCACCAGCACGTGATACGACATATGAACATACAACAATACCAGCAGATTTAGGCCTCAAGTTCTATCACGTCTGTTTGAAAGCGCAGCTCACAGTTCAGCCAACTGCTGCTGCCCCTCCCTCCTTTCCCTCCCTCCCTCCAAATTCTTCCTTCCTGTGTGACCTTGCCCATGAACCTATCCCAACCCTTCTTAAAACTCCCCACTGACTCTAGCGAGATCACCCCATCAGGCAGCGCGTTTCAAGCAGCCACCACCCTTTCCGTGAAGGAATGCTTCCTCAGCTCTGTCCTGCACCCCCAGTTTCCAGCTATATCCCTTCATGGTCCCTCCCCCCTTCAATCTAAACATACCCTCAGTACTAACTTTGTTTATACCCTTCAAGCATGTAAAGGTCTTGCTCATATCCTCTCTGTCCCTTTTATCCTACAGCCAATAAAGTCAATCTGCCTTTTTGTGGAGGGGAGGGAAGGGATAGTGGAGGGGTGAGCCCAATCTGCCTTGGTGACATCCTCATATGACTCAGTCAAGGGTGGTACCACTACTGGCAAGGCATCCTTCTGCCACAGAAAAAGGGCTAGGCAGCATCTCTCTGGGTCTTGCCTCTCCATCTCCCATCCCATAATTGACTGAATGTGGCACATTATGTCCATGAAGGACAGATCATCAGCTGGGGACTTAGGCACCTCCTTGGGCATATCCTCATAACCTGAAGACTCCCTTGAGGAAGCAGAAGACCCCGAGGAGTCAGAGTCATACTCAGAGGAAACGCTGTCTGGTACTGGTGACAGAGGCCGGCACCCGTCTCGCCTGAGACCTGTACCAACATCAGGCTTGGGGGTTCAAAGATCCAGCCTTGCCCATGTCCTTGGGCTGTGGATCCCGGGGGAGGGGAAGCCAGAGGTGGACCTTGAGGAATTGGAGTCTGTTTCTGCATGAATGCCCACCACACCAAGAAAAGAGCATTGTAATCCACCTGTGGAGCAATATTCTATATAGGCAAGAAGGGCAAATCTAGCATTGGGTTAATGAATGTTGGCTGCAGGGCTGTTGATGGATAACCCAGTGTAGGTACAGGTGGTGCTGGTAAACAATCCAGCGATGGTCCAACTGGTGTTGATTGTGGCGAAGGCTGCGGCAAAGGTGACGCCAGCACTGGGCCCATTGACTGGGGCGTTAAAAGCACCAGCAATGGCCTAGCGGGTGATGGTCTAAAGTGACTAGAAACATAGAATTTGACAGCAGATAAGGACCGCTTGGCCCACCCAGTCTGCCCATTTCCCTACCTAATGGATAAGCTGCAGATCCTAGTTAACCAACAGCCTACTTCTTCCTACCCCACCTACTAGAAATGCCTTATGATTGTCACATGCATGCTTGAATTCCACCGTGGTTTTTGACTCCACAATCTCCTCCAGAAGGCTGTTCCATGCATCCACAACCCTCTCTGTGAAAAAATACTTCCTTACATTACCTCTGAGCCACCCCCCTCTATCTTCAAATTGTGCCCTCTTGTTCTTACACACCTCCTTTTCTGAAAGATGCTACCCTCTTGGACTTTGTTGATTCCCTTGAGGTACTTAAAAGTTTCTATCATGTCCCCCCTCTCCCTCCTTTCTTCAACACTATACATATTAAGCTCCTTAAGTCTCCCTTTATGTGTCTTCCAGTGCAGACCCTGCAACATTTTAGTTGCCCTCCTCTGGACAGCTTCCATACTGTCTATGTCTTTGCGGAGACTGGACCTCCAAAATTTCACGCAGTACTCCAGATGGGGTCTCACCAGCTGTCTGTACAGAGGGATAACAACTTCTTGTTTTCTACTGGTGGTGCCTCTCCCTATGCATTCCAGTATCCCCCAGCCCTCCTTACTGCCCACTCACATTGCTTGCCCACCTTTAGGTCATCTGATATGACTACCCCCAGGTCCCTTTCCATTTTTGTTGTTGTTAGTATCTCACCCCCCAATGTGTACTCTTCCCCTGGGTTTTTGTTTCCCAGGTGCATTACCTTGCACTTCTTAGCATTGAATCTAAGCTGCCATACATTTGACCATTCCTCCAACCTTGCCAAGTCCTTTCTCAGCCTTTCCACCCCACCTTGTGTATCAACTCTGTTGCAGATCTTTGCGTCATCTGCAAAGAGACATACTTTTCCTTCCAGTCCCTCTGCAATGTTGCTTATAAAGACATTGAAGAGGACCAGTCCTAGTACTGAACCCTGTGGTACCCCTCTAGTAACCCCCCTTTCTTGGGCAAAGGGGCCACCAGCACTATATTCACAGGGGAAGTGGCACCTAAGGGGAAGGGGATCCCCTGGGCAGTGGCAGAGCAGATGCCAAAGAAGAGGAAATGGCGTTGGGCTACATTGGGCTGTCATGGGCACTGCCTACCAGAACTGGTGTTGGTCCCAGAGTTGGGAACCAATGAAGACAGAGCTGGGGCCTGGAGAGCTACAGGCACAGAGCCACCACCTGAGAGCCAGAGCTGGCTGAGCCACCTAGCTGAGAGCCCATAGAGGAGATGAGCCTGAGCATCAGGGGCTGTGGGGCAGGAAGGCTGTCCCCTGCCCCGAAGAGCCACACCCACAATAGAGATAAGGGCGGGCAGAGGAGCCACCATGAGCCTGGAGGAGGAAAGGGCTGGTGGGGCTGGAGAAGCCAACCCCCTGCAGGAGGAAGGTACCATCACGGTAGAAGATTTATGAGGTGACCGTGACCAGGAAACAGACCAGGCCCATTCTCGGTGCTTCTCCTGGTGTTTGTGCTTTCCCGATTTCTCCCTGTGGGAGGAAGAAGAAGAGGACCCAGAGGACTTAACTGGCAAGGTCAAAGAGCTCCTGGTCTGCCGCTCCTTTTCCATGGCAAGCAGCTTCACTCTTAGAATATGGCTCTCCAGCATTTTCAATCGATGTCTCCGAGTGACCTGCTTAAATTTCTGGCAGTGCTGGCAGGCTTCAGTGTTGTGGCTAGGGCCTAGGCAGATCAGGCACAAAGAGTGACCATCCTTTTCAGGAATCTGTTTGCCACAGACACACTTCATGGAGTGGTCAGAAGATGAGTCTGGTGTTAAACACATAAACATGTCTGAAAAACACCAAAAAAGTAAATGTTGAACTGAAAAATAACAGAAAATTAAAAAGCATGGTAAACGCGGGAAATGGTGGCCGACTGTAGCTGCAACGTTCATTAGGTCCGATGTGCACAGGTCAACAGTGGAAAATAAACTGAGGTAGGTGTGGGGGACAACCCTCCTATATAGCCTGTACTGACATCAGATGACTGATGTTTGCGGGAGGCGGTCCCCCATGGTAGATGCTAGTTAGAAGTATTCTGTGTGATCCTAGTGCTTGGCAGCATAATCCTACCAGTGTGGCCTGCTGCAAGAGCCTTCCTCGAAGTAACATCTGTAAAGACAACCTACATTAAAGGCCTACTTGCATGACAGGAACATTTTAATCTATGTTTAGTACGTATGTATCAGTTGTTCCACAGTATGAAACTGCTTTTTCCAGTATAAATTACTAAAGTGTTTTCCCCCTCCCCCTCGGTTAATGAGGTCTCAGTGCCCACTTGATTCTACAATAAAAACAGGTTACTCACCTGTAACAGTAGTTCTAGGAGTGGTATGTATTTTTCATCCACACTAACTGGCATGTCCTTTCCCCTTTAAGATTTGCCGGAAGGTCTTCAAGCTGGCTCCTCCCACCCACCCGGGTTGTAGAACCCTCGGCTCCGCCCCATGATGCCAGATCTTACCCACTGGAAGCTAGGTGTGTGCATCAAAGCCGAGGAGGTCGGGTGTGTGCGTGAGGATGAACAACATATACCACTTCTAGAACTACTGTTACATGTGAGTAACCTGTTTTTCTAGGATCATAGATATGTTGTTCATCCACACTAACTGGCAGACTCCTAGCGGTTCTCTGGGAGGAGGGAGGCAAGGTGCACACCCCCTACTTCGGGAATAGAGACTGGAAAACTGACGCTTCAAAACCAGCATCCCAGCGTGACTCAAGGTTGATGTGGTAATGGGTAATGAAGGAGTTTTCTGTCTTCCAGGTAGCAGCCCTGTAGATATCCTGGATAGGGATATCCCTAGAAGCAGCCACCGACACTGTGGTATGGTGGGTAGAGTGAGCCCTTAGCCCTATGGGCGGCTCCTTACCCACCAACCTATAGCAGAGATCAATACAAGATATAATCCATCTGCCAATTGTCCACTTCGCTGCAGGTCTGCCAGGTGTGGCTTCAGCGCAGGTGACAAACAGCTGGCAAACCTCTCCCCGAACTTCAGCTGTCCACTCCTTATAATAAGAGAGTGCTCATCTCAGGTCCAGAGTATGGAGCCTGTACTGGGCCTCCGAGGTGTAGTTTGGGTAGAACCCAGGCAGAGTTAACACCTGGTTAAGGTGAAACTCCAACACCACCTTTGGAAGGAACTTCGGGTTGGGGCGCAGGACAACTTTGTCCCTGTGGAAGACCAGGTAAGGAGACTCCACTGACAGTGCCTGAAGCTCCCCAGTCCTTCTGGCTGACATGATAGCCACCAGGAAGGCAGTCTTCTATGACAAATGTGAGATCTCACACCTGTGCATCGGTTCGAATGGCTTGCCCATGAGTTTAGCCAATACCAGCAGTAGATCCCACGGAGGTGGAGGTTCACGCACTGGAGGAGATATATGATCGAGGCCCTTGAAAAAGTGGCAGACCACTGTCTCCTGCACCACCGTCCGCTGACTGGCCTGCGCCCAGTAAGTGGAGATGGCTGCCAGGTGCACCTTAAGGGTAGTCGTCCAGAGACCTCCTTTGAAGAGGGACCAAAGGTAGTCAAAGATACTAGCCACAGGACAGGAACAAGGGTCTAAGCCCTTGCCCTGACACCAAATGGAAAATTTTTTCCATTTAAAGGCATAGCACCTCCTGGTCGACTCCTTCCCAGATGCCTCAACTATGCTGAGAATATCGTTGGAAGGCCTAAAGCCTGGAACTCTAGCCACTCAGGTACCAGGCTGTTAGGTGCAGGGATTGAAGATCCAGATGGAATACCTTCCCATGATTGACTGATATTAGGTCCGGGCATCCTGGAAGATGCCTCAGGAGCCTATTGTTGAGGCAGAGGAGATCTGGATACCAGAACTGGCATGGTCAATTTAGGGCTACCAGGATCACCTTCACCTCATCCCTCCTTGCCTTGAGAAGCACCTTGTGGATCAAGGGAAATGAAGGGAAGGCGTTGAAGAGGTCTGGGGTCCAAAGCCTCGAGAAGGCATCCCTCTGCAGCGAGCCCTGCTGAGGGGGGCGGGCATGAAACAGCTTCAGCTTTGTGTTCTCCCTGGAGGCAGATGGGTCCACCTGAGGGGTGACCCACAGGAAGAACAGGCTGTGAACTACCTCTGGGTGAAGAGACTACTCATGGGACACCTCGCCTACATGGCTGAGGGCATCCGCCAGTTGGTTCGAGGCTCCTGCCACATGGATGGCTTTGAGATCTGCCTCCAGTTGGGATATAGAAACAGAATTTGACGTCAGCTAAGGACCGCTTGGCCCACCTAGTCTGCCCATTTCTCTACCTAACGGATAAGCTACAGATCCTAGTTAACCAACAGCCTACTTCCTCCTACCCCCTCACTACATAGAAACATAGAAACATAGAAGTTGACTGCAGATGAGGACCGCAAGGCCCATCCAGTCTGTCCATTTCTTTTTCTACCTTATAAATGTGCCATTGGCCTTTGCTCTGTCAGTGGCCTATCTATTCATACTCATCTGTATTGCTCCCTTATGCCTTTGAAACCCTGCACTGTATTCATAGCCACCACTTCCTGAGGTAGGCCGTTTCATGCATCCACCACCCTTTCTGTGAAAAAGAATTTCCTCACATTTCCCCTTAATCAGCCTCTCTCTAATCTCATGCTGTGTCCTGTTGTCCTGCTATTTTTCTTATCTTTAAACATGTTAGACTCTTTCACCTTGTTAATGCCCTTAAGGTATTTGAATGTCTCGATCATATCACCTCTCTCCCTCCTTTGCTCAAGGGTATACATATTGAGCTCCGTTAATCTGTCCTCATATGTCTTCTGATGCAGTCTCTGCACCATTTTGGTTGCCCTTCTCTGGACTGCCTCAATTTGGTTAATGCCCTTGTGAAGGTGTGGCCTCCAGTACTGCACGCAGTACTCCAGATGGGACCTAACCAGTGTCTTGTAAAGAGGGATTATTACCTCCTTCTTACAACTTGTGATACCCTTACTAATACACCCGAACATCCCCCTAGCCTTACCTACTGCTTTAGAGGTCTGCTTGGATGATTTCAGGTCATCAATAATGATGATGCCCAAGTCTCTTTCTTCCTTTGTGACTGCCAGCAACTCCCCTCCCAGCCTATAGGTGGCTTCAGGGTTTCACTTCCCTATCTGCATGATCTTGCACTTCTTTGCATTAAATCCCAGTTGCCACTTTTCTGACCATCTTGCTAGTTTATCCAGATCTCTTCTCATTCTGCCCACCCCATCTCTGTTGGCCATCGTATCAAAGACAGCTCCTCTGAAGTCCCATATTTTTGCCTTGGAATGGGATGATTTAGATGTAGTGGCCAAATTGGAACCATACCATGTGATGGTCACTGGCCCCCAGGTGACTTTCTACCTGGAGATCTGTGATCCCTTCCTTGTTACTCAGTACTAGATCTAGGATAGCTCTATCTCTTGTAGGTTGTTGTACCAGTTGTTTGAGGCCCTCCCCCTGCAGGAAATCCACCATGTGTCTAGTTCTGGCAGATGTTCATGCTGGTATTGACCAATCTGTATCCGGCATGTTGAAGTCTCCCATTATCAGAACCTCCCCTTTAGCTGTCATGTTTTGTATATCTTCTAACAGAATGTGTTTATGTCCTCACCCTGGTCTGGGGGCCTGTAGACAACCCCAGTTCTTATGGCTGTCCCATTTCTTGTTTCCAGGGTGAACCACAGTTCTTCTGGCTCCTTATGTGTATTCTGAATTTCTGTAGCTTTGATATTTTCATTGACATACAGGGCCACTCCACCCCACTTTTTGCACCTCAGTCTCTCTTCTGAACAGTATACACCAGGTACTGAAGTCTCCTCAGTGTAGTTACTGGTAAACTACGTCTCACTAATTGCTACTATGTCCAGTTTAGCCTCTGACATTATTGCCTGCAGGTCTAGGATCTTATTTCCCAGGCTGTGTGCATTTGAGTACATGATTTTCCATTGGCCAGATTTCAGTGAGTTAGTTGTTGGGTGAGGTTTGGCATTTCCCCTGTGCGTCGTATGGGGAGGCTGACCTTTTTTCTTACCTGGTGATGCAAATGAACTGCAAACATGCCTTATGTCTGTCCCATGCATTCTTGAATTCCCCCACTGTTTTTGACTCTATGACCTCCTCAGGAAGGCTGTTCCATGTATCCACAACCCTCTCTGTGAAGAAATACTTCCTCACATTACCTCTGAGCTGTCCCCCCTCTATCTTCAAATTGTGTCCCCTTGTTTTTGCACATCTCTTTTTCTGAAAGATGCTACCCTCTTGGACTTTGTTGATTCCCTTGAGGTATTTGAAAGTTTCTATCATGCCCCCCCCATTCCTCGAGGCTATACATCTTTAGTTCCTTTAGTCTTTCTTCATATGTCTTCTGATGCAGACCCTGCAGCATTTTGGTTGCCCTCCTCTAGACAGCCTCCACTCTGTCTATGTCTTTGTGGAGATGAGGTCTCCACAAAGATGGGGTCATGAGGGTCCAGATGTGGAGCACTTCCCTGCACAGATGCCAGGAGTGTGTGTGCCACCCTGTTTGCTGAGATAGTGCATGATCATGGTGTTGTCCATCTGGACCTGGACCTGGACCACTTGACCACGCAGAAACAAAGCTAATGCAGTCAGCACCAGCCGGACTGCCCAGAGCTCCAGCAGGTTGATGTGGCATTGGGATTTCTCAGGGTTCCAGAGCCCGTGGACCTTGTGGTTTCCCCATGTGGGCTCCCCAGCCTGTGAGAGAGGCATTGGTCATGAGGATGACCACTGGCTCGGGGTGGACAAACAGGATCCCTCGCTGCAGATGTTCCAAGATGGTCCACCATTGGAGGGCATTCCAAAGCCTCTGGGTTACCATAACCAGCTGGTCAAAATGACCAAGACGCTGGGACCACTGGCTGGCCAAGCCCCATTGAGTGGGGTGCATACTCCACCGGGCTCAATGGAACATGGTGGTGCAGGCCACAATGTAACCCAGAAGAGGCAAGAAGTCCTGGGCAGGGAGCAATTGCTCAAACAGAAATGATTCGGCAAAGGAGGACAGAACCTCTGCCCTGCCTATTAGGAGCTGGGCTCTGGCTCGGCAAGAGTTGAGCTCTGCCCTGATGAAGCAGATCACCTGCAAGGGCACGAGTTCCATCTTGGCTGTGTTGATCAGGAGGCCAAGTTCAAGACAGGTCTTGAGGGCCAGGTCCCTGTACCTCTCCATCTCCAATCTAGAGGGACCCACTATGAGCCAGTCATCAACATAAGGGTACACCCTGACCCCTCAACACTGAAGATGGGCTGCTACCACTGCAATGCATTTGGTGAAGACCTGAGGGGCCAATGACAGGCCGAATGGTATGGCTTGGAACTCGTAGAGGGTTTCCTCTGCTCAGAAGTGGAGGAACCTTCGGTGTGATGGATGGATCAGGACATGGAAGAACACATCCTGAAGATCCAGGGAGCAGAACCAGACATTTTACTTGAGGGATGGTATGATCTGGGACAGAGGTACCATCCAAAAGGTCTGCGACCTGAGATACTGGTTCAGGTCGTGCAGATCCAGAATGGGGCACCAGCCACTCTGCCGTTTCAGGACCAGGAAGTACTAGGAAATGAACCCTGGGTCAACTGGGGGATCTGTTACTCGAGCCACTACCTCCTTGAGGAGGAGCTGGGCTATGCCATCTCTCAGAGCTGACCGAGTGTGGATTGATACCCTTTCCTCGCATGGGACGCAGGCTTGGCTTGACGGGTACTTCTCGAACTCTAGGGGCAGTCCCTGACCAACCACTTCCAACACCCACCTGTCCGTGGTAACAGCAGACCAGGCAGAAAATAAGTGGTGGAGCCAGCCCCACACAGGAGGACCCAGAGTAGTCGTGATGGGTATGGAACTGGTCACCCCCATCCCATCACTGAGCAGGCCTGGAAGAGGAGGATCCGGAAGCAGGACCACCAGGACCCTTCCCTCCTGGTTTGCACGACTGGGTACCTGACTTGGGCCGAGGGTGCCAAGACTGGGTCTACTACTGCTGCCAAGATTTAAACTGGGGTTGTTTGGCTGCAGGGGCAGAAGGGCCAAATGGCTTCTTCTTCTGCTTCTTGGAACCTTGGGATTCCTTTTGGGCAGATGTAGAGGAGTCCAACGTGGTATTGGACTTCTCGATACATTCAAAGTGACTGTCCACTCCTGGACCAAACAAATCAGTACCCAGGAATGGGACATCTGCCAACTTGTGCTGGGTGTTGGCTGCGAAAGTCGAAACCTGCAACTAAGCCCTGTGGCGCATGGCAACCGTGGCTGCAACAGAACGGGCACAGGAATCTCCGATGTCCAAGGACATTTGGAGCTGTTGTCTGGCAACGTCCTGGCCCTGGTCCTGGACCTGCTTAACCGTGGTCTGAAGGTCCACGGGAAGGTGGGGGAGCACCTTATCTAAGGAGCCCAACAAGGCGTGGGAGAAGTGTGCCATGATTACAACCGAGCCCGACTGACGGAGACCCAGCAATGAGGCAGCATAGACCTTTCAGGCGGAGTGATCCAGCTTTTTGGATTCTTTGTCCAGTGGTCTATCAGAGTCTCCTGAGTTCCCAACCTGCCAGAACACAGACTCTGTCACCACTCCCTCAGCCGAGTGATGCTGTGAAAAATCCCGAAAGGGAGCCAGTAGGTACCGCACACTTGTGGGCCATCATGGCGGACAGTGCGGGACAGGAGGCTGGGTGTTGCCAGAGCTCCAGGGCTGGGCCAACAATGGCTCTGGCTACTGGGAAGGCCTTGGTCAGGGAATACTCCCTTCTGGAGATGTCAGTTATGGGGTATTCTACCTGGTTTTCAAAAGGCTCCAGCTTCATCCCTGTAGATTCAGAGATGAGGCAGAGGATGCCCATGAAGGAGGTGGGCCCCTCCTCGGCAGAGAGACTCATGGCATCATTGTCCCAAGAACGAGATGCCAAATCTGAGTTGTCGGACTCCAAGGAGTCCCGATACAGCGGTCTGCTGCCAGAGTCACTGCAAACCCGCCGCGGGTGGTTGAGAGTCAGAGTAATGGACAGCCTGTGTGGGAGGCCTGAAGCAGGCTGAGACTCCTTGGGGGAGCCCCCAAGGAAGACTGTTTTGGCAGCAGCTCCACCAGGATAGGTGGAGAGACCGGCTTTGGCCGAGTCGGGAGTGACGTCACTGGTTGTGCGACTGGAGGGGGAACGACAACCAACTCCGGAGTGGTCAACTTCGGTCTAGGGAGCAACAGCTAGGTAATGGCTGGGGTTGAAGGAGACTGCCTTTGGCCCAGCTAGAACAAGCTGCTGCCACAGCATGTCCTCGTAGCACTGGCTCAACTTGCGTCGGATCCTCCCCTCATCCGAGGAGGACGAGGAAAAATGGTGTCAGTGCCACTTTTTAGAGTGCCACTTATGCGACTTCCTCAGCCTTTCTGTCGAGGATGTCCCAGACCTGGACATTGACCGTTGGGGGGGACTGACAGGGAAGCTCAGGAGAAGGCAGGGAGAATCCTGGTTCCTCCAGGTCAGGGACGACCACTGCCTGGGGCTTCCCAGCTGGCTGGGTCACCTCATCAGCGAGGTCCAAAAGGACTGGAGTTCTAAATAAGGAGTTGTTGGCCTCCTTGGTCAATGATGGGTCGATGGGGTCGAGGATGATCTCAACCAGATCGTCATCCAGCGTTTGGGCCGGCTGACCTGACGGGGGCACCGTTAGGTTGGCGACCGAGGCCACAACTTCAACTGAAGTCGAAACAGGAGACTCCTGGGACTGAGATCACTCTCTGTCCCAAGAGCGAGGTCAACAAGACGTAGTTTCTCTCAGTTCCTTCGATTCTTTTTTTGTAGGATCTGGAGATATGCGAGCCAAGGCCTTCCTCATGAGTGGGAAGAGATTGGACCAGCTCCTTAAAGATCCCAAGAAAGAGGAACACAGTTTTAGAGGAACAAAAACTGAGGGCAAAGATGAGATCTCAGCGGCATAAGCTGCCTCTTCTTCGAAGGCCTTCATCTATTCCAATTATTCTGTGGACCACACGGCTGCTGAGATCGCACAGTGGGCATCCTTCGATTGACCAGCAGGTGCCATTTTTCCAGACTTCCAAGCTGGAGACTCGCAAGGTGATCATCAAAACATTAGGATGGCAGCGACATAAATTGTGAGCCTGGTATTATGATGATCGAGTTGGGCAGTACCGAGCATGGCATGTGGGTCAGTCCTAGACATTTTTTGCCCATAGGGACACCGGCGGAACCCAGGAAAGGACTTCTCCTCTTTTGCAGTTGCTAGAATGAAATAATTTGGAGATTCTGTGAATCTTGATTGGTAAAACCAAGTTTTGCAGCACCAGGGCCTACTACATGTGGGAGTGAGAAGGAGGGAACCTGTATCTTCCAGTGGAAAGGAAGATCTGGCGTCATGGGGTGGAGCCGAGGGTTATAGTACCTGGGTGGATGGGAGGAGTCAGCTTGAAGACCTTCCGGCAAATCTTACAGGGGAAAGGATATGCCAATTAGTGTGGATGAACAACATATCCGTGATCCTAGAACAAAACTTTCCCACATATGGTGGGCCGAGATTGCCCAAGAGGGCTTAAGGGTCTGTGGGCCATATTCTTGACTTACTGGTGCCCTTCACCCAAGGGCATGCAGCTGGGTTTAGCCACGTTACCTTGCCCATAGGTATTTAGAGATCTGAGCCAGCAGGTGGGGCAGCAAGTATGGGAAAATTAAGTCATCTCTGTTATTTGCAATGCCTCGTGTGGTATGGCAGCATGCTGATCAAGAGGGTGGGGGGCGGTGACGAGTTGGAGGGGAGGAATGGAGACTTGCAATTTTGTTGTGGGTTGTGAGCCTTTGCCTTGACTACATCTTGGATTCTGGAGAGCGATCACATTTAGGGTTGGGAAGCCAGTTCTGGTGGAAAGGGGGCCTTTGGTCTAGCACAAACAGAGGTTGAGCCTCTTTAATTGACTGAGGGGGAGGAGAACGCACCTCCTCCCCCCCATAAGTAATGGACAAATGGTAGGGACTGCCCCTCTCCTGTAGTTCTTTGTGTATTCTAGCTGATTGGGTATTAGCAGTGTGCACACTCAGTGTACCTGCTACCAGGCCTATCCTCCACCTTGTTGGAAAGGGCTAGGAAGCAGTCTTTCGGTGTCACGAGCCGATCTGCCCCGCCATTTGGGCTGGGCAGTATACACCCTGGAGAGCTGTTGGTAAAGAATTCTCCTAGTTTCTTTTTCTTTGTAAATGCTAAGGTTTACATGTTGTATTTTTGTGGTTAATTGTACATTTGTTGGGTTTTCTTGCACTAGGTTCCTCTCTTTGGTGCTTTTTCACAATATCTCTCTGCTACTCTACTCCTGACTTTTGTGTTGCTGTCTGTCTCCAGAAGACATCAAAGAAAATATGTGTGTATAGCACAACATAGAAACATGGAAATATAGAATTTGATGGCAGATAAAGACCACTTGTTCCACCCAGTCTTCCCAATTTTTCCTACCTACAGTATCACCGCAGATCCTACTTGATCTGCTCTTCCCCCCCCTTCTTTCCACTAAGTTTCCCTTATGTCTATCACATGTAGTCTTGAACCCTACCACTTTTTTCATCCCCACCACATCCACTGGAAGGCTGTTCCAGGAATCACCACTCTTTCTGTGAAGGAGTATTTCTTCACATCTTTTCTGAATCCACTCCTTCCAGCTTCATAGCAGGTCCCCTTGTCCTTGAGCTCCTTTTTTTTCTGAAAAATACTTTCCTCCTGTACCTTATTTGCCCTTGTGAGGTACAGTATTTCAATGTCTTTATTATATTCCCCCTCTCTCTCCTCTCTTCCAGAGTGCACATATTGAAGTCCTTCAGTCTCTCCTCATAGGAATTTTGGTGCAGACCCTGCATCATTTTAGTTACCCTTCTCTAAACTGCCTCCACTATCCCCTTCCAGTGATGAGGAAGCCAAAACTGGACACAGTACTCTAGGTGGGGTCTTATCAGTGATCTATACAGGGGCAACACCACCTCTCTCTTTCTGCTGGTGATACCCCTCCCTATACATCCTAACATCCCACTGGCCCTCCCAGCTGCCTTGTCACACTGCCTGAACACCTTTAGGTCATCCAGTATGATTACCCCCAGGTCTCTTTGTTGCTTGGTGGTCATCAATACCACTCCGCCCATTCTGTATTCCACATCAGGGTTTCTGCTCCCTAAGTGCATCATTCTGCACTTTTTCTCATTGAAACCCAGCTGCCATATTCTTAATCTCTCCTCGAGTTTTCCTAGGTCTGTGCTCATCTTTTCCACCCCACCAAGTGTCCACCCTATTGCAGATTTTGGTGTCATCCACAATGAGGCAGACCTTCCCTTCAAGCTCCTCTGCAATGTTGCTGATAGAAACATTAAACAGGACCAGTCCTAGCACAGATCCCGGCCTGAGGCACCTCACTGGTCACCCTCCCTTCCTTAGAGTGAACTCTATTTACCATCGCCCTATTTCGCCTATCTTCTAACTAGTTTCTCACCCAGTTTACTATCTTTGGACCCATTCCTAAGCTACTCAGCTTGCTTACTAGTCCCCAATGTGTAAGAGATTAAAGCCTTACTGAAATCTAGGTAGGCCATGTCCTCTACTCCACCCTGATCCAATTCCTTGGTCACTCAGTCAAAGAAATCTACCATTTCAAGCACAGAAGTTAACATGCTACAGTGAGAGCAGGGGGTGCAGGGCAGCTAAAGCTAACCCCAAACTCATTTAAATAACAAAGGATAGCTGCACTCCAGAAAACATGCTGATCAGTTGCTGTAAATAATCTTCAAGTCTTTATTAGAAAAACAATAAAACTGATCAGCAGCCAGTCACCACAGTGAACCAAACGCCCCTGCTGATCAGTTTGTTTATTTGTTTTTCTAATAAAGACTTGAAGATTATTTATAGCAACTGAGCAGTGTGTTTTGTGGAGTGCAACTATCCTTTGTCATTTAACGAGCTCCTGACACAGTTCAGAAAACTTTGAAAAAATGTAATATTCAGGCATAACTGTAGCTTATATTTCATATTTTTATTCTGTAATTCTCACTCTTATTTCCTTATTACTAAGGGTAATTGCATGAATACAGTATCTCTGCCTTTTAGCTCTGGTTGCCTGCGTACACCGGACATCATAATTCTGTTTATGACATCAAAATACGTTGCTGTGGAGATAATTACGATGTCATAAACAGGGGATTGTGATGTCACGTGTAGGGAAGCAGCCAGAGTAGATATAGTCTAGGGGACAGGGATATCATTTTTTTGCAACTCTTTACGGTAATAAAGAAAACCGGGACTTAATTACTGAAAATGAATAAACTCATAAAGAAATTAGGATGGAGCCGAACATAGGGTCTGTTTAAAAGAAATCTTCCAGATTTGTTTGATATGATCTCCCCCATGAATCCATGCAACCTAGGGTCTTGTAACCACTGGGTCTGAGATAGTCCACAATCCTTTTCTTCAGCAGTGATTCCATTGAGTTTCCCACCACCAGTGTCAGGCTGACTGGCCTATAATTGCCAGCCTTTTCCCCGCTACCACTTTTGTGAAGTGGGACTACCTCTGCCCTCCTCCAGTCCTCTGGCATATTGGTTTTACATATCATGGCAGGTATAAAAGTCATTTATTTTTTTTCATATTGCTTTTTACTCCCTTGGCAAGCTCTTCGGCACCTGTCTCCTCCCCCCCGCCCCCCGTTGCCGGCACCCACCTCCCCTAGATTGACCTTGGAGTTTTTTCCCATGGCTTGCCCCCTCTGATGGGGTGGTGAGAGCATGACCATCCCCCTAGTACTCAAGTCCAGTTCAGCTCCAGGCATCCAGGTGGTGGGGGCGGGGGTTCGGGGAGGAGTGCAGGGCTTCATCCTGCCCTGGGATCCCTTTTCCATTTTCTCTCAGTCCCCTTCCATGACTTCACTTTAGAAACACTCATGTCACTCACAGATCTGTGGCCTCACCCTTGAGCCACTCGTTGCCTGCACTGCCACCGGTCCTGCACCCAGTGGCAGCCAAGGGCAGATATGGCTGCCATCCTGTCCCCAGGGAGGGTGCTGTCCTAGGGATGATACAACCTTTCCCACTCTGCTGACCCCTGGCAACCCATGCTTGTTCCTGAACACAGGTCACTGGCATGGCAGGATGTAAGGCATTAGACACCTCAGCCCTCCGAGCCACTGGGCTAGCTTAACAGTCATTTTTTATAGGTTTATGTGTACAATTACTGTGTCTCTTGTGGTTATGAGTGCTTTCTCCAGTTCTTTGAGTGAGAGCACTGCAAAGCTGAACAATTTCAGCATGCAAAGGACTTAAGAAGAAACTCTTATTACCGTAATAGATGCAGAAACTGTACATATATCATAAATCATGGTAAAGATTTAATTAAAAAACTGGAGCTTGAATTTGAAATCAAAATGTTTTCTTTGTATAAAATAAGAGAAACCCCTGTATAGGAAATGGATTATACCAACTGAACATAGAGGATTGTGTATGTGCAAGCATACACGACAAGGCAGTTGCGATCGAGAGGTTTCCGTGGTAACCTGAGACCTTGAGAGCGTAGCTCGAGAGGTCCGTTACCACGGAAACCTCAAGATCGCACAACTGCCTTGTTTGTGTATGGTTGCTCATACACAATCTTTTATAGTGTATGGGCAACCATAAATAGCACTCGTGAACACTCGGTAAAAAAAAAAAGGCTTACTTCTGTGTCTGCCGCCAAAGGCTTCCTTCCGTGTTGCCGCGCGCGTCGCTCTATTGCGCATGCGCGAATGTGTTCGATCTTGTTGTGCTGCACCGGTGATGCACTGGGTGCAGCACAACAAGATCGTGACGCACCGAGTGAAGGACAACAACGCTGTTCCAGGCATGGATTTCCATGCGGAACAGCGTTCCACCATACACTATATAGAATTTCAGAACTATCTGCATAAGATGCCCTCTTATGGTTCTAAGAGTACCAGGAATGTTTGGAAATAAACAGTTCTGATTGGTTCAGAATGATGTCATAATTTAAAACATAATGTAAAAGAGTTTGGCCAACCAGATAAAATGGGTAAGCATCATACAAGAAATGCAGTGCTCAGGGACCACGATGGCTATGCTAAAGAAAATACACCTCACCCAGATTAAACGCCTCAAACTGACCAGAAAATGGGAAGGGGTGGTCTTTTCAGCTTCGTATGATGCACACCCCCATCACAGATGGGTGGCAATCCTTGTCAGAAAATACGTCCCCCTTAAAGTTGACTCTGCATCTGCTGACTCAGAGGGCAGGGTCATTTGTGTCTCAGGAGTATTGTAATGGGTGCCTCGTACGCTGCTGAATTTGTATTCTCCCAATGACAATGCTGAAAATAAAGCATTTTTTTTTTACAAAAGGTACTGTACTTATGGAGACTCTGATTGAACATCAGATACTGACTTTAACTGGGGTGATTTTAATTGTATCCAACATTTGGTGATAGACAGGTCCAAGACTCGAGGTATAGACTCGGTACAAGGCACAGAACTTGGTATGTGGGGTATTGGGGCATCTAATGCCTAATCTGTCTCTCAGACCCTTGATGCTTTTCCCATCCTAGAGGCCAGGATTATACATTCTTTTCAAACCTGTATTGTAAGTACTTAAAGCTTGATTTATTTTTGCTCCCTCAGGAATGGTTACATGCAGTTAAAGGGTGCAGAACAGGCTCCATATCAACCTCAGACCATATCTTAATATCTCTTGAGTTAGAACTGATCCAGTTGGTTAAGAACCCGATATGGCGAATGAACATATCACTGGTAAATTACCCTAATTTTAAAAAATTAATTAACCAGTTAATATAGCTGTATTATTGTGCTAAACTCTGAACCGACTTCTTTGTCCTGTAAATTTTCCCCTCTCAACTGCTACACCAACAGTAATTCCTGCTTTTGTTAGACTCGTTATCTCCGCTTCCATCTCACTTAATCCCCCCTGCTGAGAAGCTGTCTGTTGTTCTGTCTGCCCCCGCCCACTGCTCCTGAGCTAATTTAATCTCCTGTTTTCTCTTCTGTTTCCCTGCAGGTCACCTGACCTCGGGCGCCGAAAAGCGCCGGAGCCCCATCCAGCCAGCGGACCGGCGGGCCTCTTGCAGCCGTCGCTCATGCTTTCTTCCCCAGACCCTTCTGCCAGATATGCCCGCTGAACAGACGCTGTTTGAAAAATGGCGCCGCATCTTCCCGAGCCTCTGATTGGTTGGTCTTTTGACCAGAATTCTGCCAATTGGTGCAGCTTCTCTCGGCTGCTATCCTCAGTGCCCGAAACACTAGCTCTCAGCGCCGCCATTCCCACGGGGGTTATTTTTTGGGGATATTAATGTGTTATATGTCGTGTATGCCTGTAATCTGACTGTGTACAGCTCCCTTAGGGAAAATGTTGTGTGAACTGTACTGATAGCTCGTAAAAGTTTTATTGCCTAGATTCCCTCATTGCTATAGTCTTGCTCCTCCCAGTTGTTTTCCTCCTGCTGTATTATTGTGCTAAACTCTGAACCGACTTCTTTGTCCTGTAAATCTTCCCCTCTCACCTGCTACACCCGCAGTAATTCCTGCTTTTGTTAGGCTCATTATCTCTGCTCCTATCTCACTTAATCCCCCCTGCTGAGAAGCTGTCTGCTGTTCTGTCTGCCCCTGCCCACTGCTCCTGAGCTAATTTAATCCCTGTTTTCTCTTCTGTTTCCTGCAGGTCGCCCGACCTTGGGTGTAAGCGCGAGCCCCATCCAGCCAGCGGACGGCAGGCCTCTTGTAAGCTGCCATCGCTCTCCTGCTGACACTTCTGCCAGGTATGCCCTCTGAGCGCCGCTGTTTGAAAAATGGCGCCACATCTCCCCGAGCCTCTGATTGGTTGGTCTTTTGACCAGGACTCTGCCAATTGATGCGGCTTCTCTCAGCTGCTATCCTCAGTGCCTCAAGCGCTAGCTCTCAGCGCCGCCCGTTCCTGAGGATTATTTTTCCCACACCGCCCGCCCTGACCCCGTCCTCTATTAAATAGACTTAGGCTCCACCCAGATCTCTTACTATTGGCCTCTTCAGTGTATCGTCACAACACTGTGTTGCAGTTGTTGAATAATCTGTATCTCTACTATTTGGTCCAAAAGGTGGCCAACCTACCCTCAGTAGGGTAGGATAGGTCAATCTTGTCCAGGCAGATGGGCATATTTTTTTGTGTATCCTGCTACATGCTATTTCTTCTTTCTTAATTTTTAGTGGGACTGGAGGATCATAGTACCCATCATGAATTACCAAATCCTCATCCTACTGGGCCTCGTAGCCCCCCTTGGATCTTCTCCCCTACAGTTCCTAGGCCACTCTTC
This sequence comes from Neoceratodus forsteri, assembly GCA_016271365.2. Taxonomy (NCBI): domain Eukaryota; kingdom Metazoa; phylum Chordata; order Ceratodontiformes; family Ceratodontidae; genus Neoceratodus; species Neoceratodus forsteri. The sequence continues at coordinate 1,555,389,375 of CM057450.1, forward strand.
TGGTGTACGTACTAAGGTGGAAAGGACCCTAACTTCATATACAACCGGACTCCAACAAAAATATTGTACTGCCATATATACAGCTACAGGCTTGCAACGAACCCCATGCCCCGAAGTCATGGCAAATCTTGGAACATACCACACTATACAGGGCATTACACTATGCCTGCCTGCCCTTGAACAGGGCTGCTTCAGCTCCCCCACGGTCGGCCAGCACCCAGCCAGCCACCGACCAAGACCAGGACACCCGCCTGCAGCTCCTTGGAAGCTGCCTGCCCTTGAACAGGGCTGCTTCAGCTCCCCCACGGTTGGCCAGCACCCAGCCAGCCACCGACCAAGATCAGGACACCCGCCTGCAGCTCCTTGGAAGGTACGGGACAGAGCAGCCAATCGGAACATGGGTGCTTCCAGCAAACCCACTCTGATTGGCCAGGACTTTTTCCCTGCTATAGACACCTGGCACTTTGTTAGATTTTCGATAGAACTAAGCACATTTCAACTGTGTAATTAGAAGTTTTTCAACTGTATTAGCTGGATTGTAATTTCTACTATTGTTTTAAAGTGCTTACACCTCTTCTGTCTGACTGCTCTTCCTGCAGTGCCCCCCATCCAAACACTCTGCCTTGGCTGATAAGTCTAACTACCCTTTTTTTTTTTTTAGTTTTCCATTAGCAGGTTATACAGACCTGCCACTAGAAGATTCTTGGTCTCCTACATAAATCACTGTACTCATTCGTAGGCAATATGGCCTGCATTATCATTCTACTTCTTTCCGGTGCTGCTACAAGGGGTGGTTTGTAGTTGAGGTTCCCCTAAGCTTCACTCAACAGGCTGACAACTTCCTTAAAACCGCCTGTCGACAGCTCTGCAGCTGAAAACAGGAAGCCCTCAGTGTCTGCCATCCACCCTTCAGACTCAAGTCAGATAGACGCTGAGCACCCAATTATTACCTGCGCTGCGCTGTCATAATGATAGATACCGATAGAATCCTCTGCAGAGAGCCAGCACGCCTGGGCACCCTTGATTGGTGCGGCACTGCCCTAGGGAGATTGTGATTGGTAGCCCGCTTGCCTGCTTTGCTCTGATTGGGGCACCTTCTGTATAGCATGTTACAGTGTTCCCTTCTTAATTCTGACTTCTCAGCTCTCGCTCTGACCTGAAATTTTCTCCCACCCCCACCACCCCCCTCTCTCAGGCCTCCTTTAAATACACTCATGATCCGCCTGCTATATCATATTACTGCTTCATTGGCCTAGTTTCGACTGTTGCCAACCTATGATTGGTATCTGAGTGTGGCCAATAAGACTGCCCTGTGTGAATATCTCTTGAGCCCGCCACTAACTAAGCTGCTCCTGCTGTCCTTGTTCCCCTTTCTGCTGTATTTTCTCATCTAGGTTTTAAGTGAGTACCTAGGTGGGCAAATTACTGCCTAGAAAATATTGCACTAATACAAATCACAAGACCACTCAATCTGGGACCATGGCTCTCCTTATTGTGTTTTTATTGCTCCTAAGGTGCAGAGTTCTCAGCAATACAGTGCAATTCGAAGTACCTCAATGCAATTCAGTTCTCCAATGTACCTTATCAATAGCTAATGTTATAACGGTCTACCGTGCAGACACTATGTCATTCTCCTCTCCCCTTTTAGCCTATTCCCCCCAGTTAGCCTACACCCCCTTGCTACTGTCCTCACCTATGTCTATTCAAGCACTTACATTGATCACGATAAACTGTCATTACAGTGGTGCCACCTTTTGCGCAGCACGATATGGGTTACCGCGAAGAAATAAAAAAGCAGTCTCCATTCTTATAAGCTCCTTAAAGAAAGTTATACTTCTCTTCTTCTCTGCTCAGAAATGTGGAGCTCAACCTGCCCCCCACACACACACACACACAGCTTACCTCGCCTATCGATTTTGCTGAGGCCACAGGTCTCAAAATGATGATGGTCAACATTTTAAGCCTGCCTAAAAAACTTGTACAGCTGCAAGCCTGGGCTGCACATGTGAACCCTGACCTTATCATAATTACTGAGTCGTGGTTAAAAAAGACGAACACTGATCAACAAATATCACTGCAGGGCTACAATTTATTTAGAGCAGATAGAGAGTCTAGAGGCGGGGGTGTAGTTATCTATGCCAAATCTAAGTACTCGGTCACCAATATTAGTTGCAAATCTCTAGCCAAGGAATTTGAGTTAGTTTCGTTGAGCCTTCATCTCCCCTCCTCAGAATGTATCACTATCCTAGGTGGCTATAGACCCCCGTCTGGTGGTGATGAAGTCCTTAATCTTTTGAAATCCATGTTCGTAGATGCATAAACTGAAACAATATTTCTAGGAGATCTAAATATGGACTGGCTGTCACCTAAATCACACGGCCTCAAATACCTTTGTGACAAGCTAGGTCTTGGGCAATTAGTCAGTGAACCCACTAGGAATAACACTCTAAATACTGCTAACAGTTCCATTCTAGATGTGGTACTAATCACCCATCCACACAAAATATCTCATTCGGCAGTGTTTCACAACGACATGAGCGATCATGGAATTGTTGCTTGCATAAGATCTCAAATTAAGCCCCGGGCGCAACCCATCTTTATAACAAAAAGATCCTTTCGCAAATTCAGTGCAGTAAACTTCCTATCTGACCTGAGCATGATCAGATGTCAAGATCTCTAGCTAGCCAAAGATGTCAACAAGGCAGCTTACATCCTTAATGACAAACTCACTACAATAATAAATAAGCATGCCTCATTCATCAAAGTAAAATCTGAACAATTCCAACCCTGGTTCACCTCGGATCTCAAGGCAGCCCTTATAGCTCGAGATAAGCTCTGGGCTAAAGCTAGACATTCAAAGAATCTTCGGATTGACAGGCCTTTAGAACAGCCAGGAATAACTGTGTGAAAAACTTACTCTGCTAAAGCTAACTATTATATTTCTACTCGAACAAGCTAAAGGTAACCCTCATAAAATATGGTAGACTATCAAAGCTATAGAAGGACGGCCCATGGCCCCCTCTGTCCCAACAAAGATAGTTGCAAGTGGCAAGATTGTGGAAAACAAGTCCCTAATCCTGAAGGAACTTAACTCCCACTTTGCCACAGCTGGATTAGCTTTTGACTCGTCACCTTGTGCTGGTGCTGTGGTGAGCCAGCATACCCCTCCCCCTACATCTAGTCCTGTACCCAGCCCCTTCCAACTGCGCGAGATAACTTATAAAGAAGTAGAAGATTCTCTTCTTAACTTAGACACCAAAAAAAGTGCAGGGGACGATGGATTGAAACCCTTTTTCCTAACGTCAGGCTACACCCATCTCACTGCCCCAATTCTCCACATCTTCAATCTTTCCATTATATCTGCTACTGTGCCGTCCTGCTGGAAATTAGCACATATCCTCCCTCTATTTAAATCTGGTGACCCATGCGATGTAAACAACTATAGGCCTATCTCCATATTGCCTATCCTTTCTAAAGTTCTCAAAAAACTGATCCATATTCAGTTAAAATCTCACTTGGAAACCTTTTCTCTCTCATTAACCCAGCTCAATCCAGCTTCCAGGCTAATCATAGCACAATCACTGCACTAGCAAAAGTAACCAATGATTGGATCTCTGCTATAGATGCTAAGAAGGTAACTGGCCTAGTCTTTTGGACCTCAGCAAAGCTTTGGATACTGTTGATCACAAACTATTAGTCAATTGCCTTGCAAAGTTGGGTGCCACATACCATACCACCCAGTGGTTCTCTAGCTACCTAACTGGAAGATTCCAAAAAGTAAAGGCGGAAGGCTTTTTTTCTGCTGCCTTGCCAGTTGCAAGAGGAGTCCCCCAAGGATCCATCGTAGGCTCTATCTTGTTTTCTTTGTACATTAATGAATTAGATGCTAACATATCTACGTCCAATCTGCAATTTTTTGCAGATGATACTGTGTTGAATACTTCTGGCTCATCGTTATCTGAAGTCAAGGGAGTGCTTCAAGCGGACTTCGCACAACTTGAGCATAATCTAATAAAGGCAAAGCTTCTGCTCAATGCTAAGAAGACTAAAGCGATGATATTCTTCCGCAGTGCTGTCACAGGCCCCCCCAATACCCTTGCCCAAGACTTCATTGTCACCACGCTAAATGAACCTCTGGAAGTTGTAGCCAAATTTAAATATCTGGGTATCTGGATCGACAATAAATTATCTTTCAATGACCACGTCGAAGATATCTCTAGAAGGTTAAAAGCAAGGTTAGGTTTCTTCTACAGAAATAGGCCCCTTTTCCCCCTTGAAACTCGAAACAAGCTTGTACAGGCCACTTTTCTCCCCTTACTCGACTATGGCAATGTAATCTATTCCTCCACCACTCTTGCAAATCTAAGTAAACTGGACATCCTTTATCACCGTGCGTTATGGTTCATTACCAACTCCCCTTACCATTCGCACCACTGTGACTTATATGCAGCTGTTGGTTGGACATCCCTTACTACTAGACGCCTGCTCCATGCTGGGCTATGGACTCTTAAACTGCTTCTGCAGAAATTGCCGAGCAAAGGCCGATGGCACATTTATAAGGTAGAAAAAGAAATGGGCAGACTGGATGGGCCTTGCGGTCCTTATCTGCCGTCAACTTCTATGTTTCTATGTTTCTATGTATCTCTCTTCCCTTATTAGTATCTCACATAGTGCATACTCGTTAAGAAAATCTGACTTTATTATGCTTGACATACCAAGGACGCGGACCTCCTTTGGTAAATGTGCTATTGCATATGCCCTTCCCTCCATTTGGAACCAATTACAAACTGTACTGAAACTAACTAGCACAGTTTCAATAAACTTCTACAAATCGCTAAGTTCAGCCAAAATAAAAGACACCTGTAACTGTCATTAAGTCTCTTCCTTCCCATGTGTGCCATATTTATCCAATGGTAAGGTATAATTGCTTTGTCATATTAACTGCTTTCCTTCCCTTCTACTCCTGGCTTTATCTATGCTTACGCTCACTGCTACTCTATCAAATCACTCCCCCATATCAGTTGTAGTCTGTTGTTTGTTCTAGCTGCCAAAATATATGTATTGCACACACCAGTCATCATGTTTCATTTATCAGTATGCAACCTGTAAGTCGCTTCCCTGTCTCATATTAATGTTTACCACCTGCGGTCACCCTATGTGGTACCCTTGTATGTATATTCAGCCTGTATCATGTAATGTGCATTTCATGTATATACTGTTATTACTTATCTATGTTTGTACTTTAAGTGTTTATGTCACAGGACCTCCTTGTGAATGAGCTTGCTCAATGGAGTTTTCCTGCAATAAACTTGAACTTGAACTATATATCCCAAATAGCACGGGGATGCTATCACATATGAGGCTTAATAATCATTGCCTGGTATCCTTTACCCTTATATACCCACTTTTGCTCTCCGTACGGGTACTTCTTTACCTTCAGGCCAATCCATGGCTAGCAAAAATTACATCCCCTTCTCACAGGGAAGCAAGATGCTTCATTAGAGGCAAAAGTCGTCTTACAAGGCTTCTCTTGGAAGCCATCAAAAGTCTTTTTTTTACTATTGCTTATCTGTGCAGGTAACGTTGAGCTCAACCCCGGACCAATTCTTCCAGTTGCATCACCATCACAAATTAATCAACTGAATGGAATGAGCCTAATCCTTATCAATGCCCGTAGTCTGCTTAGGAAAGTTGAATCAATCCAGACGTGGATAAATCACACCCGCCCTGATGTGCTAGTGGTCACTGAAACTTGGCTTAAGCCTGCGACCCAGGATCACGAAATTTCCCATTCCTTCATATAAAGTGTTCAGAATGGACAGACCCTCGAGAGGCAGGGGTGTAGTGATCTACATCCATGACAAATATGTCACCTCCATAGCAAACTCTACTACTCTGCCTAAGGAATTCGAATGTCTTACATTAAAAGTGCAGCTTACCAACACAACCACTATGCATATTATTGGCTGTTACAGACCTCCTGCTGCAGGTTTAAAATTACTGAACCACCTAACTACTGCTCTGGAAACAATATCCACTGAAGTCATATTATTGGGTGAGTTGAATATGGACTGGCTCTCGGCAGCAGCTAAATCGCTAAAACAGTTATGGGACACGTTTGGTTTAACTCAAATTGTAACCAAGACTACTAGGCCTAACATCAAAAGCCCAGAGAAGAGTACTTTGCTTGATGTAATATTAGTCAATAAACTGCACCTATTTACCCATGCAAGCATATTCTTCAGTGACATCAGTGATCATTGTGTAATAGCCTGTGTCAGGTCTGCTCCCAAGGCAGTGTCATCCTCCAAGTTTGTTCTCAAGAGATGCTGAAGGAATTTTTACCAGATAGCCTTCTGCTCAGATCTGCAGCATGCTACCTGGCAGGATTTCTACCTGGCCCTAACTGTAGACGAGGCGTATGAGGAATTCCATAAAATAGTGATCAGGACTATAGACAGACACACTCCACTAGTAAAAACAGAACCAAAAGGAAAACCTCTCCATGGTTCACTAATGGTTTGAAAGCCGCATTATTGCATAGAGACTCCATGTGGAAAAAAAGCAAGGAAAAACTAAACTTCCTGTGGACTGGACAGCCTTCAGGGCAGCTAGGAATTGGTGTACTAAGCTTATCAGATTTGAGAAAGCAAAGTGCTTCCAATCTGAAATTGTTAATGCTGCTAATGACTCCAGGAAATTTTGGAAAACTCTAAAGGACATCGAAGGTTATTCCCATGCTCCCTTCCTCCCCCAAAAAATCACCAAGGATGGCAATTCCTTTACCGACAAACAATCCATTCTGGAACTTCTAAACAATCACTTTGCAACAGCAGGATTAGCCTTTGATGCCTCACCAGCCAGCACGCTATGATCCCAGCTAGGTGTTACAAAACCAGATTGGCTCAATCATTGTCTATTAACGCAAAAGGTGACCTTCACCTTCAAACCAGTCGCTGTAAAACAAATTGAGGACCAACTCCTCGCTCTAGATACTAGAAAAAGTGCTGGTGCAGACCAAATAGAGCCGCATTATTTAAAGTTAGGATGTTATGCTCTAGCCGCTCTGATAGCACATCTCCTTAATCTATCGCTCATGCAGGGTTCAATTCCATCTATGTGGAAGACAGCTCAGGTGATTCCACTCTTCAAATCTGGCGAGACTTGCGACTTAAACAACTATTGCCCCATTTCTTTACTCCCTATTTTGTCAAAGGTACTGGAGAAAGTAGTGAACTTACAGCTGAGACAACACCTTGATATGCATAGCCTTCTAAACGAGGCCCAATCAGGTTTTAGGCCAAATCATAGCACGATCTCTGTACTTGCCAAAGTTACAAATGACTGGCAGATGGCATTAGATAACAAAAAATACATATATAGCCTACTCCTTGACCTGAGTAAAGCTTTCGATACGGTGGACCATGACCTTCTTATTGCCACACTGCGAATTGTTGGAGTAGATCCATTGTCTGTCAAGTGGTTTACTAGCTATCTCACTGGACGCCACCAACAAGTCAGAGCTGATGGCAATCTCTCTACACTGAAAACCATGCAAAGAGGAGTGCCCTAAGGATCTATATTAGGACCCTTGTTGTTTGCTGTCTATATTAATAATTTTAATGATGGAATCTCAGATACTAGTATTCACCTGTTCGCGGATAACACGGTGCTTTACTTAGCCAGGCCTTCTCCAGAACAGGCCCGCAAAGACTTCCAACTTGAATTTACTCATCTTCAGGAAAACCTTCTGTATCTGAAGTTGTTCTTGAACGCTAAAAAATCCAAAGCTATGCTTTTTGCTCCAAATACATGTGTAAATATCACAAAGAGGACCCCTACCCATCCTGTAATACAGTCGCTGCTAGGTGAATCCCTAGAGTTTGTATCAGTCTTCAAGTATTTGGGGTCTGGGTTAATGACAGGCTTACATTCTCCATCCACATTGAAAACCTCACCAAAAGACTGAGACAAATACTTGGTATATTCTTTCGCATAAAGCATCTACTAACTCAGGAGGCAAAAAAACATCTCGTACAAACAACGTTCATACCACTCCTAGACTACGCAGATATCCTGTATGGTCATGAAGAAAAGGGTTTTAGGAAACTCAATACACTATATCATCGCAAATTAGATTCATCACAAATGCACCATACTCCACTCATCACTGCACCTCTACTCTATACTTGGCTGGCACTCTCTTAGTTAACGACGGCACAAAAGCGCTATCCTTTGGACCCTAAAAGCATTGACAAATAAGCTTCCTAAATACATCTGACTGTCTTCCTCTCTGCCTACCAGGGAATTATCTTCTAAGAAGCCTTACTTATACTTCACTCGTCATTCCTAAGGTAAATACATGCTTTAGCAAAGCGGCCATAAGTCACTTCCTACCTGCCATTTGGAACACTGTGCAAAAAACCTTAAAGATAGTCCTCCCAGTGAAAGTACCCTTCTACAAATCTCTCTTTGCTACAACCTTTAAAGAAATATGCAACTGCCATCATTGGATAACCTGCACTTGAGTTCCTCCTTTTCTCCCAGTGTCCAGCTCTCCTATTGCTTCTACTATCTGGAATTTGTGGTCACAGGGTGGTATGTTATCATGTACTACTTGACTCAATTTTTGACTTTATGATGCGAACATATGTATTTTTAAAAAAAATAATGCTCCTCTCTCCCTTTCGAATATGTTGTACAAACTATGATCCAACTTGTAAGCTTGTATCGGTTATGTCATATATGATATGCTTAACACACTATACTAATTATACCCTATGTGTAAGACTGTATTTTATTGTGCCTTATATATATGTAATACTGTATTTTATTGTGCCTTATATATATGTTATGTACCTTTTGTATACCCTATACCTGTACCAGGTCCACCTTGCAAATGAGTTGTCTCAATGGTGTTTCACCTGAATAAATAAAGATTGATTGATTAATAGAGGAGTTTTCTGCTCATAACAAACTGGAGGAGATGTCCAGTATTATTCAGTGTGATAGCCTTATGGTGGTATTAACCATAAGGCAGTATTAACCAGGGTGATCTTATGCTTCAAACGAAAAAAAGGAAAGAGTGGCAAAACAAACTGAGCTGGAAAATGTATTTTGAATCTGCAGGCAGAACATAAGATCACCTTAGATGAAGATAAAAAAGGAAACTGGATGTAAAGAGAGCAGAGTTAAAAGTGTTAATAGAGCAAAATATAGAAGGAGACCACAGGTACATTTGCAAACTTCTTGCCTGGGGCAGCAGGTACTAACTAGAGAAGTATTATAGTGACTTACAGGATAGTGTTAAGTCGCATACAGATCCCATACATTTAACATCTACCTTTGTTAACTACCATGAAATATTGCATAGGGAGGAAAAAAAGCCTACTCCACTAGGTCAACTTCGAAGCACTTTTAGAACGGCTGCCATTGGTCATCCTTGATACAGATGCTCAGGAAGCCATGGATGCCCCAATATCACAAGGAGAGTTAGAGGAGGTCATCAGAAATCTCAAACATGGCAAAGTACCAGGGCCAGATGGCATGCCATCTGACTTTTATAAATGCTTTGGGCCTAAGGTCACCCTGCTATTACTAGCCTCCTTCAAGGAAGTCCAGAAGAGGGCACCCAGCTCTCCCTTCCTGGAATCAGACATTAATCACTGTAATACTAAAGTCAGGAAAAAAAACTCTAAAGACTGTGGCTCACATTGGCCAATCTCCACATAGATACAAAGATATTAGTATACCGCTCCGATAGCGACATGTCGACATCGACTGTCACTACAGCGACAACAGTGCCAGGTTGCTATAGAGTCGGTGCTGGACCCCAGCACTGTTTTCTGGGGGTCTTGCACCCCCTCCCCTTATCGGCTCCAACTCAGAGTTGATTATATTAATTGGGGGGCATGTGGGGGCAAAGCCCCCCCAAAGAAAACATGTTAGACAGTCACTACCTTTATGCTGACTGCCAATGTGGTTACATAGAAATACAGAAACATAGAATTTGACAGCAGATAAGGACCGCTTGGCCCACCCAGTCTGCCCATTTCCCTACTTAATGGATAAGCTGCAGATCCTAGTTAACCAGCAGCCTACTTCTTTCTACCCCCACCCCCCTAGAATTACCTTATGACTGTCCCATGCATGCTTGAATTCAACCAGGTTTCACTGTACCATCGGGCGACAAATGTTTTGTCACCGTATGGTTGTAGATTCAAGATATTTACCTCAGTTTTGACCATTACCTTGCAAAAGTTTATAGAAGCCCTAGCCCACCCAGATCAGACTGGATTTATAAAGAGAAGATAGTTGGAGGATAACATCAGGTGCTTTTTAAACATTATTACCTCCCAAAAAGCTGAACCCCAGTTTCAAACAGTAATTTATATGGATACAGAGAAGGCATTCGAGAAGGGTTTCTTAAAGAGCATTTTGCTTAAAATGGACTTTCGACCAAACATCATGAATTGCATACAAGTACTCTATGCCTCCCTGGAGGCAAGAATTTAAATCATTGGGATACACTCATCTGAATTTACACTGTCTAGGGGTAAATGGCAGGGTTGTCTCCCCTCCCCCCCTTATTTGCTTTTTGTGTAAGCTCCCCCTGATTTTGAAGGGGCTTATTGCTCACCTTTAGGGGGGCCCCCCCCCATGCTTAAGAACGTTTAATGTGCAGGGGGGAGTGTTCACTGCTTGCCTCCATTTGGGGGCAGCAGAGAGCTTTTATCTATATACTGTATGTGCATGTATAAGCACAAATCAGAGTCTGGAGAGGGATAGGAGACTTCTCGGGCACTGCAGTAGAGCAGTGTGAAGGGGGACCCCCTTCCTTAGGCAGGTCGGCAGCATTTCAGTGGTGAAGCACCAGGTCCCTGGGTGGGGCATCCATGGGAGGTCATCAGAAAGGCAGTTTGTGGTCGATTGGGTCATGGGTCCCTGAGGACTGGGTGGTGAGAGCACCCTGGGGGCGAGTTTGTGGGCAGACAGAGTAGGACTCTAGGAACATTGGGCCCAGCTTGGTAATGTGGTTTCTCGAGCCATCAGGGCTGCGGTGATTGTGGCAGGACCTCTGTAGGGAGTTGGGGCCTGGTGGCAGGGTCCTGACTTCGTGCCTCGTGTGGCAGGGCGGCTCATGGGTTAGAAGATGGGAGTGGGTGCGGCCTTTACTCTCTATGGGGCCTGTGTGGAGGGGCAGGTCCTGAGGCTCTGGGTTAGATTCCTGGGCTGTGTTCTCAGGTGTGGGGAGAAAGAGACCCACATCCCCTGATGCCTTTTAGGCCATGGACCAGCTTGTTTGTTCAAACTGGGCAACACAGAAACAATTTAAAGTGATGGTGCCACTGTGACTGCTTTGGGAGGCTCAGCTCCAGTAAAGATGAGAATTGGAAGCCAGTTATATGAGAGAGAGAGAGAGAGAGAGAGAGAGAGAGAAGCTATATGGATCAGGCTGGTCCAGGACAAGGATTTGGGGCAACGGTTTGAGTCAGTGATTGAGGTACAGCTGAGGAACTAGCAGGCCATAAGAATAGCGCCCCGTAGAAAGGACTAGCTTGGGGGGCATCAGAAGAGCTCATTGCTCCCCTGGTAGAGGTGCTCAGTAGAAGAAGAAGAAGAAAGGAGCAGTTGGAGGAAGAGAATGTTTGGGAAGAACCCTGTGTGTGTGGTAAAACTCAAGGTAAAGAGAGACAGCCTGACCAATTTTGGGTACTTACCAGTGCTGGTGAGAATTTTGGAAGCTTCATGCTTCTGGCATCATCTGAGTGGTTTTTGGTCCTGAGTTAAGAACTTGTTGCTTTAATCTGTGTTCTGTGCCAAGAATGCCGAAAAAATCCCTCTCGAAGATCAGATTGTGACAGAGTTAGCCCCATGGAGCTGTGCATGTTTTTTTTTTTTTAAATCCTCCAAGTAATTGAGCCCCTGTACTGCTTTGATCTTTGGGAGTTCAGGAGAATAAACTTGATCTGCTTGTGGGAGAAACGGGAGTCCAGTGTGATTAATCCAAACAAAGGATTTAATTAACTAATCAGTCCTTTAGTTTTTAGGAGTTCTGTGGTCTCTCTCGGGGCCCTGAAGCAATTCTGTTTTTCCTGAGCCCTCTTGCTCCAGGGCTGGGGGATGGAGTTCCAAGAAACCCGAAGATGAATTGTCCGGAGTCCACTCTCCTGGTTCCAGCTGCTGGGAATAATAAAAGTGTTGCTTGGGGCCGCGGGATGTGTAGCTAAAAGACATCTCAAGGTAAGATAATTTTGGTTCCAATCTGTATTGTCTCAGAGAAATGCTTGGCGAGATTCTATGTCTGGGACCCCCTTCCCTGGAACACCTGGCCCCTAGATGTTTGGGAAGGGGGGCTACATATGCACTGAAGCACTGGTGATAGCTGTCAGACACAACCCAGAAATTACTGGGACTCAAATGGCAGGAGAAGAACACAAGATTTCGCTGTATGCTGATGATTTTTTTCTTAGTAACCCAGAATCTTCAATCCCAGAACCACTAAATTTACACCACCAATTTGGAGAGGTGGCAAGGTATAAAATAAACCAGGCAAAACTGGAAACTTTGAAGATAAGTGGCTCCTGCCTTCCTAACTCTAAAAGCTCCTATCCTGTTGCTTTGGTGAAGGGGGGGTGGATGATAAGAAAAAAATACTCACTGTATTAATGCTGTTTCTTCTCAGTAATCCATCAATGAGCTTTACAAAAATGCATAATTCTTCCAAAGTATGGTGCTTCGGAGATAGAACTTTATGCCAATTTTAGAACTTGGAATACAAGTTCAAACTCTGCACTGTGGTCACACTCCCCCTAGTGTTCTAACGTCAGATTTGTTTCTATAGCTGTGGGAGCTGTGACCACTAAAACTAGCTGAATGACTACCAACATTTTTCAAACACTTTCTTTAACATTTTTAAATGCCAAGCAAATTTAAAGCAGACATTGTGTAAAAACGTGAATTGATCTCGACTTCCAGGGCCTGCTCTGGAGGATGGGTCAGTGTCTTATATGTAGGAGTCTGAATGACCTTAGGGCTCAGCTGGATGCAGCATGGAGAGAGACAGCCAGCCTGCATCATCAGCTATACTGGAGTTCAAGCCATCCACGTCCTCTCCTCCAGAGACCCATTGGCCCAAGGGGGTGGAAGGTGCTGGGTATGGGGGGGGAGAAGTTACAAAGATGGACCACACAAGATCTGTTCAAACCAGTGCCATTCCGATGGTGAACCACTCTGCATCCCTGGAGAAGAAGCAAGACCCTGACTCATTGAAAAGTGACCTTGAGCTGGTTGAGGAGACTAGATGGAACAGAGACGGCATCTAAAGACGGCAAGGAAACATTTTGTGTTTCTAGGAGTAAGAAAATTATTGTTCTGGGGGATTCAATGATTAGAGGAGTCTAGTCCCACCTAAGTAAAGGTACGCAACCTAAGGTGATGGTTAAATGCCTCCCTGGAGCATCAACACAGCAAGACATTGAACGTATTGTTAGGTTGGTGAACAATGCAGAGAAAGGACTCCATGTTCTGATTCATATTGGAACCAATGACTTGCCAGTCCAGATGGTGGAAGAAACCAAGCAAAACTTCATTAAGCTGGGAAAGCGGTTAGAGGATCAAACGACCTTCCTGACATTCTCGGAGATCCTCCCCGTGTATGGCAAAGGGGATTGCACAGACATGATCAAGAACAAGGAGATCAAGTAATTCGACACTTGGTTACAAGGATGGCGTTGTGAAAAAGGACATCAAGTCATAGGCTCATGGGGGAGTTTCTGGGAGAGAAAGCTTTTCAGGTTTGACAGACTTCAGCTTACCAAGGAAGAGATGAGTGTTCTTGGACAGAAATTTCACGTCCATCTTGACCATTTAAACTAGGTGGGGGGGGGAGACTAACACTAGGGAACCTATCAGTAACTGCACTATTGATAGGAACTTAAGTATCCCTTCCCCAAAAACCAGGAATTTCTCTCCCACAACCTACAAGAACACGTAGGGAACAGAAGGAGACCATGGGGGACCAGAAAGGGGGCCATGCAGATGCAGACCAGAAGGCGGCACCAAAGGTAGATAGAAAAAGCAAGGATACTGGACTATGGAGGGCGGAGGAGGAGGAGGAGGGGGTAGCATTATATGTTAGAGATGGAATCTCAGTTTATATCAACAAAAAGGAGAGTGTGGAATCCCTGTGGGTACAAAACAGCTCAGCAACGGGGGAGAGGATCTACATAGGTGTGGTATGCCAGCCTTCAGGGCAGGCTGAGAGCCGGGAAAAAGAGCTCCTAGGGGAAATCAGAAGTGTAACATAAAAAGGAGATACAGTGATAGTAGGAGACCTGAACATACCTGATGTTGACTAGAGCATCCCAGTGGCTGGTTCTCCTAGAAGTCAAAAGGTGGTTGATGCCCTACAAGACTGCCTACTTACACAGCTAGTTATTGCCCTGACTAGGCTGGACATCACCCTGGATGTGGTCCTCACAAATTCAGAGGTAGTAAGTGTCACAGAGGTAGGTGAGCCGCTGGCCAACAGCAACCACAACTCTGTGTGGTTCCAGTTGGCCTGAGGGATAGAAAAATCTCAATCCAGGACAGAGGTTTTAAACTTTAGAGGAGCTAATTTCAACAAAATGAGGGAAGTAGTCATGAGCAAAAGTATCCATGAGCATTTAGAGGAAGAAGACATAAGGGGGCTGGTTAAGCAAACCATACTGGAGGATACTAAGATGTGCATAAGGACAGTTACAAAAAAGAACAAACATAAAAAACCCATATGGTTCACTAACCAGGTCAAGACAATAACTAGGACCAAAAGGGAGGCCTTCGGTAACTATAAAAGAACCCAGGGAGACAGCGAATGGGAAGTCTACATTCAAAAGAATAAAGAAGTAAAGAATATGGTGAGGTCAGCTAAGGCTGCAACGGAGCTTTGGCTGGTGGAGGGGGTTAAAGCAAGGACAAAAAAACTACTCACCATAGTACTCTTTGTTTCTTCCAAGGGAATCTTACTGTATTCTGACTTATGCAGTGTCGTCTCACCATAGGACTGCCCTGGAGCCGAAATGGTTACTAGAACCTATGCAAATGATGGAATGATAGGCTCGAGCTTGGTTTTCAAACCACTGTCACTGGTAAACAGTTCTAAACTGTCAGATTCTTATGAAGCATGCGCTAAGAACTATCCAACTATAGCTAATACTAACAACAAACCTCCCTAATAAAATTTAAATTTAAGGATCGCTCCCTTTTTTGAAAAACTTCTAATGTGGCATCACTAAGATTCAAGTCACAGATGCCCAAGAGAAGAACATTACACACACACAGGTTTGCAACATCTCTATCACAACTGGAGTGCAGTGACCATAAGTTTCTAGTAGGGGAGGAATGGAGGGAGCTCAGAATACAGTAAGATTCCCTTGGAAGAAACAAGATTACTATGGTGAGTAATTTTTTCTTCTAACCCCAAGAAATCTTACTGTATTCTGACTTATGCAAACTATCCAAGCAGTGCCTTTGGAGGTGGGCCTATAACCTATTTAGGAAACAGGCTCTGCAGGACTGCTGTGCCAAACTTGGCTTCCCCTCTGGCCTGGACGTCCAGACAATAATGTCTGGTAAATGTGTAGACTGTCTTCCAGGTAGCTGCTTTACAGATGTCTACTAGGGAAATGTCTCTAGCAGCTGCCAAAGAAGTTGCTGTACCCCTGGTCGAGTGAGCCCTGGGGCCTGCAAGTGGCTGCTTACCCACCTTATTGTAGCAAAACTGAATGCAGGCTACAATCCGTCATGCAATGGATCTTTTTGTGGCAGGTTTTCCTTTCCCAGCATCCCCATAGGTGAGGAAAAGCTGAGTTTGATCCTGCCTATGACTTTTTGTGTGGTCAAGGTAGTAGCTGATTGCCCTCTTCACATCCAGGCTATGAAGCCTGCATTCACCTGAGGTGGAATGATCAGTAAAAAAGACTGGCAATGTAATAGACTGGTTGAGGTGGAATTCTGATACCACCTTGGGCAGGAATTTTCTGTTAGTCTTAAGGACTACTTTGTCCCGGTGGATAGCTATGTATCCAAGTTCTGTGGATAATGCCTGGAGCTCACTAATCCTTCTTGCTGAAGTAATGGCTACGAGGAATACTGTTTTCCAAGTCACATACTTGAGGTCTGCCGAAGACATGGGTTTGAATGGGGGTTGCATAAGCTGGGCAATGCAAATGCTCAGATCCCACATGGGAGTTGGCTCCCTACGTGGTGGATGCACATGCAGTAACCCCTTAAAAAATTTTTGGATACTGGGTTTGAAGCCAGGGAAGAGCTCTTGCCCACAGATAAATAAGCTGAGACAGCTGCCAGGTGCATTCTCAGGGTAAAGGGCCTTAAGCCGGTAGAATGTAGATGAGCAATATAATCCAGGACTATTGACAGGCTGGCCTGGGTACGGTCCACGCCCTTGCCCTGACACCAAATTGAAAACCTCTTCCATTTTGAAGCATAGGTTTTCTTAGTGGATGGCTTTCTGGATACTCTCAGGATCTCCATCACCCCTTCTGATAGGTGTATACCTGCATATTCTAAGTCCTTAAGAGCCAAGCTTTGAGCCTGAGGGATTACAGGTTGAGATTCAAGATCCTGCCCTGTGAGGATGACAGCAGGTTGTGCCTCCTGGGGAGGCTGATTGGCTTGGTCACTGACAATTTATTTATTTATTTGAGAGAAATCAGAATTACAATCCTTTGAGTCAGAGACTCCTTTGCAAAAGCTCCACATCAGATACACATATACAAATAACAGGATACTTACATAGGTAATACAGTACAGGGAATATATACAATTGGTAGGTTACAGCTGTAGCAGTCATTAACAGTAGGCCCTATGTCATTACATATGGTAGGTTACAGTTTCTGGGGGTCTTAGGTGGACCCTGAGTGAAAATATATGATAGAATCATGGAGTTCCAAGGTTGTCTGGCCCAGTCTGGGGCAATGAGAATCATTGTTGCTGGCTGGACTCTGAGTTTCTTCAGTACCCTCAAAAGCAGAGGAAAAGGAGGGAATGCATACAGGAATCTCCCTGTCCAGTCCAGCAGAAGTGCATCCAGGGGGATTATGCCCTTGATGGCGGGTCTGTAGCAATACTGTGGTAGCTGATGATTGTTTGGAGCTGCGAACAGATCCACTTCTGGAGTGCCCCATCTTCTGAAGATGGTCTCCAGGTCCTGCTTGTTCAGTGACCACTCATGGTGGTTCTGGTTGATTCTGCTGAGAGCATCTGCCAAAACATTGTCCTTTCCTGGGAGGTGTACAGCTGAGAGGGAAACCTCCAGGGAATATGCCAAGGACTAAATTTTCATTGCCTCTGTGCAAAGAGTTGACCTTGTGCTCCCTTGTTTGTTTATGTAATACATGGTGGTTGTATTGTCTGTTCTGACCTGAACCACCTTGCCCCTTACCTGAGTGGCAAATGACTGGAGACCCAGAAGAACTGCCCTGCATTCTAACAGGTTGATATGCAAGAGAGATTCCTGCTTTGTCCATGTGCCATGTGCTGTGTGATCCCCCAGATGTGCTCCCCATCCTGGGGGGGATGCATCTGTAGTGAGTATCAGTGAAGGAGCCTACTGCAGAAATGGCACCCCTTGCCTGAGATTGTCCTGCTTCTGCCACCACTGTAGAACTTGGAGAAATGTGACTGTGACTGGAACTAGCTTTGATAGAGAGTCCCTTTTTTGGAGCCAGTGAGCTCTCGGATGGAAACTATCTCTCATCTGGAACTTGGCCCCTGACACAGTTGCTGTGGATGCTGCCATATGGCCTAGCAATTGCAGGAAATGTCTTGCTGGCCTTGGAACATGAAGTTTAAAAGACTGGCTACCTGAATAAGGTTGTCCACTCTGTTCTGAGGGAGGAAGGCCTTTCCCTTTCTTGTATCCAGTTCTGCCCCTATGAATCTGAGCAACTGAACTGGTTCCAGAACAGACTTCTTCTGGTTTACCAAGAACACTAGGGAGTGCAGAATATCTTGTGTTAGTGACAGTGCCTCCCTTACTTGCTGGTATGACTGGCCTACTATCAGCCAGTCATCTAGGTAGGGGAACACTGACACTCCTTTTCACCTTCGGTGTGCCACTACCACAGCTAGACATTTTATGAATACTCTTGGAGCAGATGTCAGTACAAAGCACATTGCCCTGAATTGATAATGGCCTGATGGCAATCTGAACCTGAAGTACTTCCTGTGTGACCCTCTTATTGGGATATGGAAGTAGGCATCCTTTAGATCCAGGGATGCTAGCCAGTGTCCCTATCTTAGGATTGGTAATATAGTAGCTAGAGTATCTGGAATTTTGGTTTTGACAGATGTTTGTTCAAGTGTCTGAGATCCAGAATGGGTCGCCACTCCCCTGTTTTCTTTATTGTGAGGACGTACCTTGAATACAGGCCCTTTCTTTTCTGGTCTGAAGGAACTGGCTCTATTGCATTTCGCAGCAGAAGGCTTGAAACGTCCTCTTCCAGTAGGGCTGTTCTGATGGGGAAGAGAGTTTGAAGGCTCTTGACCTCAGCTTTGGCATTACCTTGAAGCTGAGGACAAGCCCCTGGCCCACTACCTCCAGGACCCACTTGTCTGGTGATATTTTCCCACTCCTGGAGGTAGTGGGCCAGCCTACCCCCTACTGGAATTGGAGAGGTGACCCAAACAGTCACCTCTGGGTTTCTGTTTGGCCTGTGCTGCTGGCTGGACACTAGGGCTAGTACGGCCACTGCCCCTGCCTCTGAAGTATCCCCTTTGTTGATACTTGGGAGAAGCCTGATGCTGGAAGAAAGGCCTATAGGCAGTTCTGCCCCTGCCACCCCTAGCTTGGTGCTTCTGGGGGGTAGAAGCTCTTTCTTTTGCTGCTGCACTGTTATAGGTAGCTTTGTACGCATCCATTTTTTTCATGTATGCTGCTGTTTTTTCCCCAGACAGAGACACAGGGTCACAGGGAAAATCCATGACTTTAGTTTGGGTATCTAGTGTCAGATTGGTGGTTCCGAGCCAGGCAAACCTCCTAATTGACACTGCAGATGCCATCTGCCTGGAAGCAGTCCACTGCCATCCTGAACTGTGACTTAGCAGCTTCAATATCACTTTTTGCAGCTTCCTCCATGTCAGCAGCCATGGGAGAAGGAGCTGCCTTGGCAATCTGTAGCACTGCGAACCACAGATTCTTCTGGTATCTGGCTATGTAGGACATATAGGAGGCCTGTCTAATAGCCAGAAAGGATCCTAAATAAACTTTCTTAGCTATAGAGTCTACCCTCCTAGAATCTTTATCTGGAGGGTGAGAGGCCAGAGGGATGCCAGCTTTGTCACAAGCTGCAGCGTGCACTACAGCCTCATGACTGGGATGTCCGAAAAGGAATTCAGCACCAGTCCTAGCAACCCAGTACTTTTTGTCTGCCTTCTAATCTGTAGGAGGGACAGGGTGGGTGTCTGCAACTTTTCATAGTCTGTTTTTTCAGGGACTTATGAAGTGGTAGCAACAATCTTTTTGATGGTGGCACGTCCATCATTTCTTTGTAATCCTCTTCCTCCTCATCTTCTATGGACTCTTGAGATGGGAGGTCGAGGGTCTGAGCAACTTGTTTCATAAAAGAAAAATTGGATGTAAAATCCTCTGTTCCCTTGTCAGGGGAATCTGGTCTGTGAAGATCAGGGGAAATGTCCGGATCAATGGGCTCCCCAAAATCCTCATCATCCTCATCCTCATCTTCCTCATATTCTTTATCTTCAAAATGTTTCCCACCTTGATCTATTAAACTGGGAGCTGTATTTGAACCGGGAGTTTGCCAACCAGAACCGAGGACTGTAAAGACTGAATTATCTTGATCGCATTAGCGATCTCTTCGGCAGAAGGAACCGCGGTCTTTCTCGGTTCGGTTCCTGGTGCTTTTCCTTCTTTTTTCTTTTTACCACAATGGCAGGTTCAGCAGCCTTTTCAATGGTTCATTTCTTTGAGGAAGAGCCATTGCCCCTTTCAGAGGGCAGCTCCTCCGGTTCAGGTTGATGAGGAATCAGTTGCTAAACGGCTGGGTCAGCAGCCTATTCAGCCATCCTTTCCTTTAGTCTTTTTAAACGTCTCTCAACTGTAGATTGAGGAAAATTACTACAGATCTCAGACTGTCTGTAGGTGGTCAAATCCCAGACAGAATACACAAATTAAGTGTGGATCAGCTTTGACAAAAATTTCCCCATGAAACTTGTGGGTCCTGTTCTCTTTTTGGTTTTCTGTGACATAACCCAGAACAACAAGAGTGATTAAACTCCAAAGTCTACACTACTATATATATTTTTTTTTTTGGTTATGCTAACTGAACAATAAACCAGGAGTTACCCTGGTTGAAATTTAAATCAAAACAAACCGATTATGCCCGAGTCGGTACAAATTTATACTACTAAACGGTAAAAACTGAAAAAGGAGTATGTCGGTTTCCTCTCGGTTAGTGAACCGGGGAGAAAAACGATTACTTACCCTTTTTTAACTTAAATCTAAATAATTACTACCTGAAAACCAAGGACAGTGAAAAGAATACCAAAATAACTAAAATTACTAGGTAAATAACCAAGAAAACAGTTTCTTCAAGCGATGAAGGAGAGCTCTCCAGAGATGTCTTATTGAGGCAAGTAGAGTAAAGAATCTGATGGTTTAGAACTGTTTACCAGGGACAGTGGTTTGAAAACCAAGCTCAAGCCTAGCATTCCATCATTTGCATAAGTTCTATTAACCATTTTGGCTCTGGGGCAGTCCAATGGGGAGAACATACTGCATAAGTCAGAATACAGTAAGATTTCCTGGAGTTTGAATAAACACTTTTTTCAATACATACAAGAAAAAAGAAAAAAGGGGGAGGACTAGCTAGACTCAACAATGATGACAGAATTGTGGAGGAGGATAGACAGAAAGCCACTGTTCTGAATAACTTTTTTTCTGCTTCATGTTCACTAAAGAACACATTGGTCCTATATCAGAGAGTGGCATCAAGGCTGCTGACAAAGGGGTCCCACAAATGGAATCACTGTCAGTTACAATCAGCAGGGTTAGAGAGGCCCTGGAACAATTCGGTGAAGACAAGTCACCAGAGCCAGATGGAATACACCCAAGGGAACTAAAGTAACAGGTGGGAGAGTTGACCAATCCCTTGGCACATTTGTTTAACAGTTCACTTCAGTTGGGGGTAGTGCTGGGAGACTGGAGAAGAGCAGATGTGGTACCTCTCCGCAAGGGATTGAGCTGGGAAGAGGCAGGCAACTACTGACCAGTTAGTCTTACATCATTAGTGAGGAAGCTAATGGAAACCTTAATAAAACAAGACTTGGTAGAGTACAGAGTACCTACTGTAGATAAGAAAGGTCTTCAGGATGACAGGCAACATGGGTTCATAGCAGGTAGGTCATGCCAGACAAATCTAACCACATTTTTTGATTGGGTGACTAGGGAATTAGACAGAAGCCACCAAGTGGACCTCTTCTACTTCAACTTCAGTAAGGCCTTTCACTCAGTGCCACACAACCACCTGCTGAAAAAGCCAGAGGACCTGGGTGCAGCCAAGAACATAGTCAGGTGGGTAGGAAATTGGCTAATGGACAGAAAACAGAGAGTGGTAGTCAACAAGCAGAGGTCAGAGGAAGACGAGGTCACGAGTGATGTGTCCCAAGGCTCAGTGTTGGGTCCAGTCCTGTTTAATGCATTTATCAGTGACATTGGCAAAGGTATTCAGGACAAAATTGCCCTGTTCGCAGATGATACCAAGCTAGGAGGAAGGGTGGATTGCGAAGAGGCAGTTAGAGACCTACAAAAAGACCTACAGAGGCTGGAAAGATATGAACATATGATGAAGCCAGCAGATAAAAGCCTAATAGTCTATCAAATCTGCCCGAGTGTGCAGATCTCAGTGTTGGGTACTGATGCTGCCCCCTCCCCCACACATACCCCTCTCCCCCCTCCCAACCAACTGATTCTACTGTTTTACCATCTCCCCCTTCTCTGTTTTGATTTTGCCCTTAAGTTTATCCTAACCTCCCCTTGCATCCCCCCACTAATGCCCTTGAAATCAGTTATTCAGGCAGAGCATTCCATGCTGTCACCACCCTCTCAATGAGAAAGTGCCTCCTCATCTCTCTCTTCTGAACCTCCCCCCCAACTTTAGACTATACCCTCTTG
The DNA here is from genome assembly GCA_016271365.2 of Neoceratodus forsteri. Taxonomy (NCBI): domain Eukaryota; kingdom Metazoa; phylum Chordata; order Ceratodontiformes; family Ceratodontidae; genus Neoceratodus; species Neoceratodus forsteri. The sequence continues at coordinate 1,555,411,570 of CM057450.1, forward strand.
TGATCTCTTCCCTTCTAAATTTAAACAGACCCTTATAGCTTACCCTATTAATGCCCTTTAAGTATCTGAAGGCCTCAATCATATCCCCCCTGACCCTTCTATCCTCAAGCGAATACATATTGAGCATCTATAACCTAACCTCGTAGGGCTTTTCCTTTTCCTTCATCCCACTAAGTATCTTGGTTGCTCTTCTCTGTAACCCTCCAACAGTCTGATGTCCCTTTTTAAGTAGGGATGCCAGAACTGCACACAGTACTCCAAGTGAGGCCACACTAATGCCCTGTACTGTGGCAGTATCACCTCTTCAATCCTTGAGGTGATTCCCCTTGCTATACACCCCAGCATCCTATTAGCCTTTGCTGCTGCTTTCCTACACTGTACAGAGTGATTCATATGGCCTGTGACTAGCACACACAGATCTTCTTCCTCAATGGATAAAAATAACTGCACACCTCCCGGCTTATAACTGAATCCAGGATTCCTTTTCTCAAAGTGCTTAATATTTCTTTTCTTAGCACTGAAGCCCAACTGCCAGGTACTTGACCACCTCTCCAAGGTTTCTTGGTCCTTCTGTATAAACCCCCACTCCCCATCCACCACTGTTCCCAGTTTGGTATCATCAGCTGACATATTTATCTGACTCTGAACTCCAGCTGCCATATCTGCTACATAGATGTTGAATAACATTGGGCCCAGCACCAAGCCCTGTGGGACCCTCCCCCGATGACCTCCCATGGTGTTGATATTCCCCCCCTTACCATCACCCTTTGCTGCCTCTTTTCTAACCAACTCCCAATCCATCTGACCACCTTATCGCTAACCTCCAGGTCCCTCAGCTTTCCTATCAGTCCCCTGTGTGGGGTACCGGGTCAAAAGAGCACACCAAGAAAAGCACTGCAAGAAAACATGCTGTGTTAAAGCATGAAGTGATTAGAGCAACAGGGGTATAATAGCGGTAAGGTATTACCGCTCCCCGTCACTCTGCATGTTTCCTAATGAGGGCTGAAGTTGCTGTGTGTTGGGGTGGCTTACTGAGCTGCTCCCATGGTGGAGTGGCTAGGGCACCAGCACATGGCATGGTAGGAGGCCTGGAACCATGGTTCGGTCTACTTCCTGCTACAATTTACAATTTTTTTTTTCATGGAAACAAGTAATTTCCCCCCTTCCGACATTCTCCCCATCCCCAAAATCCATAACCCCCTAGAGTTGATTATATTAAGTCTGGGGGTGTAGGGGGCAAAGCCCCCCATGTCAGGGGGTGCAGACAGCAGAGACCACTGCATAAAGAAACAACTCCCATTTGTTTAGTTGGGGTTGTGCTGTTGCCAACAGGTTGCTGTATTTCCCAATCCTGTTTCGGACAGCGCTCTTTTGCTTGCAGCGACATGACCCCGTGTGACACTGAATCAAAGGCCTTGCTGAAGTCCAAGTACCCTCATCCAGAGCCCTAGTCACCCAGTCATAAAAATCCACAAGGCTGGTCTGACAAGACCTTCCCTGTGTGAACCCACCTTGCCGTTCATCTAAGAGACAATTCTTCTCCAGAAATGCCATTATTTTTTCCCTCAGGATAGTCTCCAATAGTCTAGCATCAATCGACGTGAGACTAACTGGCCTGTAGTTCCCTGGATCATCTCAAGAGCCCACTTTGTGGATGGGCACCACATGCACCACCCTCCAGTCCTGGGGCGCACATCCTGTTTGAAGGGCTGTGTTGAAAACATGTGTCAGAGGCTCCCCAGCACCTCCGCAAATTCCCTCAAAACCCACGGTTGTATGTCATCTGGTCCTGTTGTTTTATTCATTCACAGAGCCCTTAGACCCTCTAGTACCCTTTGCCTAGGGAACTCCTCATCCACCATCCATGCTCCCTCAACATTCCCCTCGTTGCTCTGCCTATGATGACTAGGTAACCCCCTCTCCCTTGTGAAAACTGAACAGAAATATTCATTAAATACCTCTGCCTGTTTATCCCCCTTATCTACCCATCCCTCATCTGTTTTAATTCTAGAGATCTGCTCCCTGCACTTCCTTCTCTCCCTGACATATTTGAAGAACCCCTTTTCACCCTGCCTAATCCCTTGAGCAAGCCATATTTCCTTCTCAGCCTTGGCTACCCTTACCACCCTGGTCACCTCCCTGAAACTCCTGATATAATCCTCCGTATCTGCTTCTTTACAGGTCCTCTTATAGTTTTTAAAAGCCTCCTTTTTTTCCTAACCCTCATCTGCACTTCCCTGGTCCACCAGCTTAGTTTATTAGACCTTGCCTTCTTACTTCTCCACACAGTACAGGAGTTAGTGGCCTCCACCAATTCCAACCTTATGATGTCTCATTTCTGGGTGGTGTCCATGTCAGGATTTATACTAGCCACTTGCCTCCCTAGTACTGCTGCCATCCTAATAATCAGCCCTCCTAAAATCAATAACCTTCGTGGTGGTACTTGCCTCCTCACTGTCCAGCTCAAGCGCAAACCATACAGTGCTATGATCACTCCCTGCTATGGGTGCCTCCACCATCACTTCCCTTACTTGAACTCCATTTGACAAGACAAAGTCTAAGATGTTGTCCTCTCTCATAGGATCCCTTACCAGCTGAAACAGGAACACATTCTGAAACGCATCCAGGATAACTTGCTCCCTGCTGCTATTAGATGACATGATGGCTCAATCTGCCCCCGATAGGCTAAAATCTCCAACCACCACTGTGTTGCCCCTTCTACAATTCCACTGTATAACACCAAGTAACTCCCTGTCCTTCTCCTCCATCTTGGATGGTGATCTATACACTACCCCTAGTTTGACCCTCTTGGTTTTTGACTTATATAAACTAATCCACAAGGATTCCGTATTCCCTTCCCCCTTCCTCCCTATGACAATCTATCCCCTCCCTTTCATAGATAGCCACCACTCCTCCCCTGCCAGTTTCCCTGTCCCTCCTAAATAACCTAAAGCCTGGTATTATTAAGCCCCATTCTCTGTTCTGATTTGCCCACGTTTCAGTGATGGCGGCAATATCTACCCCCTCTTCCACCAAAAGTACTTGGAGCTCTGGCATCTTGTTACCTCAGCTCCTTGCATTCATGGAGACAATCACCCATCCTTTCCCATTACCCCCGTCCCCTCTAATCCTGTCCTCATACCTTCCACCTATATCTTCCCAATGCTCTACATTTCTACCCAACAGGGTAGACAATGGCCTACCACTGGTCCTAGCCACTGAATACTTGATATTTGATCCCCCCAAGATGGTCTAACATCTGACAGCTGAGGTTCAACACAAAAAATGCAAGGTGATGCATCTGGGTAAAGGGGGCCCAAGGACAGCATACTGGCTCAAAGGAGTACAGCTCAGTGCCTCGCAGGAATAAAGGGACCTAGGAGTCATCATTTGCAATACCCTTAAGCAGAGCAGCTAGTGCAATACAGCTTACAGCAAGACCAGCAGAATGCTAGAGTGCATAGTGAGGGCATTTGACAGCAGGAGCAAGGAGGCAAGATTTTTATATCGCCAACACAGTATCAAAGGCCTGCAACTGGTTCCAAGACCTTGTACTAAAGGTGATAGATAAACATGCCCCACTAGTCAAAGTCAGAACAAGAAAAAGGTCTTGTCTTTGGTTCAGTGACCACCTAAATCTGCCCTACGCAACAGGGACATTCTTTGGAAACGTGCTCGCAAAACTAAGCAGTCTTCAGACTGGCAGCTTTCAGAACAGTGAGGAATCAGTGTACCAAATTAATAAGGGTAGAGAAATCTAATTACTTCCAATCAGAACTGAATGCTTCCCCTAATAATTCTGCCTTGCTCTGGAATATGCTGAAGAACACTGAAGGTCACCATCAGGCCTTTGATACAGTGGATCATGACCTGCTACTTACTATGTTGGAAACATTAGCCTTGATGACACTGCTATGAAACGGTTCTCATGTTATCTGATAGGCAGACAGCAGTAAGTAAAAGCACAAGGTGACCTCTCTCCCCTCAAAACACTCCTGAGAGGAGTTCTCCAAGGGTCAATATTGGGGCCCCTGCTCTTTACGATATATATTAACGATATTAACTCTAAAATAAAGTCCTCAAATGTTCATCTTTTTGCCGATGATACCATTCTTTATGTCGCTAGGCCCACACCCTAACAAGCCTGCACTGTACTGCAGCAATGCAGCAAGACTTCAATCTATTGCAGCAAAACCTCCTGCAGCTAAAGCTACTGCTCAATAAAAAAAAAAAGGGGTTATGTTCCTATCGCCACAAAACAACTCAGTGAATCCATATCCCATGGGAATCAAGCCACAGATTACTACCTTCCTAGGGGAAACATTGGAGTTAGTGGACAAATTCAAATACTTGGGCTTCTGAACTGACTGCAAACTTACCTTCACAACTCATATTGAGGAACTACCTAAAAAATTAAAGCAAAGATTAGGACTCGTTTACTAAATCAAACACTTACTTACCTACGATGCCAAAATTAGACTGGTACAAACCACCTTCCTCCCACTTCTGGACTACATTGACTTTATTTATAGTCATGGTCCAAACACTGCTCTAGCCAAACTGGATACCTTGTAGCATAGGACTATAAGATTTATTCCAGAGCCAGGAGGATGTCAAAATCCCTCCAGCGAAGGTATTGTGAATTATACGAAGATGTCCAATATGCACTTTAAAGGTTATTTCTACAGCATACCTTGGTGTCGGTTTGAATACCGGACTTGTAAACAGTTCTTCAGAGGATGAGATCGAGGACCTTCAGCCTATTTGTCTGAGTACAACTGACAATCTAACAACACGTTTGGCCAGCATAAAGCAAAAGCTTTAAACACCTGGGAGTGGAGGACCAACAGAAACAGATGAGCTGAAAACACTATTCCAAACTTTGGAATGTCAGCTCTTTGCAGAGATCAATTTAACATTTAACATTAGTGGCCTGCAACACTACCTTGAGAACAGCATAGCACCAAGAGGCCTATGAATTACAATAATACTACTGGGGGCTTTGATGATTTTGTAGCCACCAAGGAATGGGAAGATGCAGCGCAAGTGTGTGCATTGACCTTTGCAAAATTAATAATTAAAAACGACTCTGCCAAATATTTAGAACTAAAGAAATAGCTGTGACGAAGACTGCCCTAAAAAACATTATTGATCACTCTGACTTTAAACAGCTTGACAGTGCCTTACAAACCAAACTGAAGAACCAGGAGAATGAAATTATAAAATGCAAACAGCATAAAATAGAGAGAGACACTCTTGATTACAAGGAAAGTCGGCGTTTTAACTTGTCAAAATACAACAAGGAGAGATCTAATTCAAGAGGGTGATCTCGGTCAAGGTTTAGGGCATGTGGGAGATAAGGCTGGAATCCAGGGAACAAGGCACTCTCTGAACAAAGTGTAAAAAGTGAACCAGGCACCAGTAAAGATTTAGGTGCCACAGCATTGAGTCCTAGACCTACTACAGTGGTTACATTTTCCGATAGACGTCAAGGCAAAAATAAATCTAAGAAATCAAAAAATAGAAAAGGACACAGAAGGGGAAAAGGGGAGGTAAATGAACAAACTACAAAGCCCAAAACAAGGCAGATAATTAATTTATTTAAAGTGGTTCTAACGAAAGGTGAAGAAAGTCTACTAAGAAAGGGACTATCATTTCTTCCAAGTGTGAAACCGAATGAATTTGATATCATCATAGACTTAGAAAAGGTCTTCCGAAAGGTGGAACTTAAGGAATATTTTCTAAGGTGGGCTTCACACTCAGATAACACTATGGGATACACAGGGGATAATTTAGGGGACAGCATACAGGATGATGGGAGTATGAATTCTCTCTTGGATTTTTCAAGCATGGGAGCAGAAGATGAGGAGGTGCCTCAAGACTACACTGTTTCAGTGGATGAACTACAAAATATTGGAACATGGGACAGCCTGGACATTCAGAATTATGTGAACTTAAATGATGTATTGTGTGAAAACCTGGAGCACAATACTGTAAGTAATATTGGAGACTTAAACATGTTACCATATGATGCATATGTTTCTAAATTCAAGCAGCTTAGAAAGAAATGTTCAGGACTAAATCAGTCTTTTGTCCTCAGAGTATAAATCCAAATATTACTTCTTATAAAAACACAATGTTAAGAGAAGTAAAAAAAGCATTATGTAAGAAAAACATTCATTACTGCAGTAATTTGTCGCAGTCAGCGAAACAAGCACTGGACAAACTTAAATCCAATAATGATTTGCTTTTTAAACAAGCTGACAAGGGTGGAAATATTATGGTTATGGACAGGGATTTTTACTGTGATAAGGTGCTTGAATTATTAGGCGATACAAATAATTATCAGATGCTTAGTGGTAACCCTGTACTCCATTATAAAACTGAATTATTGTCCATTCTTGAACAAGCTAAAGCTGAAGGGGAAATAACAGAACCTGAATTCCAATTTCTTTGTCCTAAGTTCCCTATAACTCCTACTTTCTATATTCTACCCAAAATTCATAAAAACTCTCTCAATCCCCCAGGTCAACCAATAGTTTCGGGCATTGGTTCCCTTTCTGAAAACCTGTGTCAATTTATTGACTTATTTTTAAAACAAAGTGTCCAATGTTTACCATTATATATACATGACACCATGCATATGCTGGAGCAATTACAGGACTTTAAGTGGAATCATGGTATGTTATGGCTCACAATAGATATAAGGTTCCTCTACACATCCGTACAGCATTCTGATGTTGTAGAGGCATGTAATTACTTCCTTTCCAAGGACCCATTATGTGAAAATATGCCCATGGATTCAATTTCACAAGGGATGGAATTTGTTTTAAAGAGAAATTATTTCAAAATTAGTGAGGAATACTATTTACAGAAATGTGGAACTGCAGTGGGGGCAGCAATGGATCCCTCATTTGCAAATGTATTTTTGGGATATTGGGAAGAAAAGGTACTATTTGATGGACAATTGCACCCATTAGGCAAACATATTGTGAAATGGATCTGATTTATTGATGACTTACTTTGTATTTGGCAGGGCACTGAGTTAGAGATAGCAGCATTCATGGAATGGCTAAACATTTACGATAGAATTCTAAGAAGACTTTCGAAACTTAATTCTCACAAAGGGTGATGATAACCAGACTAAGACTAGGGGCTTTAGAAAAGCTACTGAAACAAATAAGTATTTGGTAGCAACTAGTTCCCATCCCAAGTCACTCAAACTCCATTCCATATAGCCAGTTCCTAAGACTACACAGAAACTGTAGTGATTTTGACATGTTTATCTCACAAGCTAACAAGCTTAGGGAAAGATTTCTGTATAGGAGCTATAAAAAGGAATTATAGATCGAGAGAGCGCTCCTAACCAATCAGAGTGCTCCTTTCCCCTGCACATGAGGCACTCTTTTTCTGTGAAGAGTATCTCACACGCAATGCCCTGGAAATGGGCATGTTCTGGGAAGTTTTTTTTTTTTATTTATTATTGATCGCTCTCGATCAATAATATGCTAATACATTCCCCATCACCACCCATTGCTGAAAATGAGTGGTTTAATTTTCCTTTAGCTTGAGCCAGAACAGCTCAGCTTTGCTTCACTGTTCTCGCTCAGCTGAAGGTGCATGAAACCACTCATTTCCAGCAACGAGTGGCTCTGGGGGATATATTAACACATAATATTGGATAATGCTCTTAACAGAGCTAGCAATCTGAACAGGAATGAATTACTAGTTCCCAAGACAAGAATCAGGGAACTGGAAAGCAACACAATCAGTTGTGTTACACAATACAACACACTATCAGGAACTATAGGCAATATTGTGACCAAATATTGGCCTATTTTACTTAATGACCCCCTAATGGCAGGAAAGATAGGGAATAAACCAAGAGTAATATTTTCGAAAGGGAAGAGTTTAAGAGATGATTTGGTACATAGCCAATTTCAAAAAGATGTACAGATAAATCAAACTTGATTGCCTGTTAGACCTCCAAGAATGTATAGATGTGGGAATTGTAGTGTGTGTGCCAACCGCCAGCAAGGTAAAACATTTAAAGCTCCAACAAATCAGAGACTGATACAAATAAGACAATTCATATCTTGAGTCACTACCTTTGTGGTATATGCCATATGGTGTCCTTGTCAGAAATTATACATCGGGAGGACCCTGAGACCTTTGAAAATTAGGATACAGGAACACATCAGGGACATCAAGAATGTAGATCTAACAAGTCCTGTGGCTATACATTTTTTTTAATCACATCACAGTGACCCCTCATGCCTAAGATTCACTGGCTTGGAACAAGTCAAAATTGGTAAAAGAGGAGGTGCTCACCTAAACAGACTTGAACAGAGAGAAATGTTTTGGATCTATGTTTTAAGAGCCTTAACACCTGATGGACTGAACAGAGAATGGGATCCTATACCCTACCACTGAACAAATGCATGTTTGTATCTTCTATCACTTATCCCATAGTTTCCCACACACACATATATGTATGTAAATAAATCCCCCAACCCCCCCTTTTGTCTATCCATCTTTTCTGTACATTTTGTATATTCTATGGATATCTGCCGAGTGATAATTTATAGTTTATAAAAGCTGTGTTTTTTGGTTGGTTTTGTTCAAACTGCTAATAAGTTACAGTAATTTTCCTGTTATGTACAGTACATTAGTATATGTAATATGATGATTAAGGTGTTGGTCTGAAACTATGAATTTAGTAATTCTTCTTTCTTGTATTTCCCGCTACAGGTCTTTCCCTGTGTGACCTTGCTATGTTCATGGCTAGGATCAGTGGATTCAGCTCCTGGTCCCTTTCTATCTTCCCTTCAGATAAGAGATATATCATAGTCATTGAATTATATTGACTTAAGGCTTGGAAAATATATGTTGAAATAATATATGTTGGTTACTGGGATCAAAGTATTGAGATTTTGCAATTTCAAATAATTATGACACTTTCAATTAAAAAAATAATTTTTCTTAACTTTTGAAATGACTAATTTGCTTTCGTCTATGCCAAACAAGGTTGTTTTTCTGTGAAACACCCCCAATAACCTGCCAGCATATGTCTATAACTGATAAGAGTATAACTAAATTGAATTTAAACAAATTTAGAATCAAGCATTCTGATTGGCTGTTGCAATCAACTTTATAATTTTCAAAAAATGTTCAGTCAGATTGGTTGCTGATGCTATTTGGGGTATGGAAATTTGTTTTCTTTTTTCATATTATTGTTGAGTCTCATTCATTTGTACATGTTTGTAAATCTGACCTCTAATTGGTCGATACATGTGATGTCACTGGATTTGAATTAATTTTGTATATAGGGAGACTAATGGCTGCAAGGACCATCCCCTGGTGAAGCCTTAATTGACAAAGCTCCGGGGACCTTGCACACAACTGTTGTGCCACTGTTTATCCCTCTGGAATACCTTGGAATAAAATCCTTTATTTTTGAATCCAGCAAACTGGACATCTTGGTATGATTCATAATACCTTCACTGGAGGGATTTTACATCCCCCTGGCTCTGGAGTGCATGGTGGTTTTGTTTTTTGGTTTTGTAATTGTTTAGGACACGCAGTCCTCACCCACACCCTGCCCTTGTTCTGCAGTGCGGTGTCTTTGGTTTGTTCTATAAGATTTATTACCTGCACCCCCTACAATACCCACCACTACTCTCTCTACTCCCAGTTGGGTTGATACTCACTAAAAACCAGAAAACTAAAAAATGCGGCCACTTGGGATATACAGAATCCTCATCAATAAACTCCCCCAATACATTTCCTGCCTCTTTACCAGTACACAGGAAATCTATTCACTCAGAAGATATTCTTACATCCTATTTGATATACCCAGAATTAGAAGTCAATATGGCACTTCCTCCATAAGTCACGCACTTCCCACCTTGTGGAGCAACCTCCAAAAAAGCCTGAAACTATCAAACATCGTTACAATGGCATCCTTCAAAACTCTACTTAGGCAGCCATTAAAAGACACCTGTAATTGTTAAGCCTAAGCCCTCACCATCCCCTTTGAACCAGGCACCTCCTCTAGTTTTTCCAACATTGATGGTATGCGCTTCATTAGCCATTGCATCCAAAACTGTATTGTGGTTGACTGTGTCCTTCTCTCTTCTTTTCACTATTCCATCTCTACTATCAGCTATCAATAATTGCTTACTATTTAAATTCTACTTTGCAGGGCTGTGCCACCCTATCTAATTTTTCTGTCTTAGGCTTCCTTGTAGTGGGGCCCCTAGCACATTTCTACTGCACAATTAATGTACTAAAATGAAACAGATGTTGCTCTAACTCCTGTTGTACACTAGTCTATGCCCTACATGTAGTTTTGTAGGAGGATGTTCATTGTATTACACATGTCTATTTTGTACCTATATGCATCTATTATATGATGTATGTTCATTGTATCATGTACGTCTTTTCTGTACCTGTCCAGGTCCACCTTGTAAGTGACATTACTCAATGGTGTTTCACCTGGTAAAATAAAGATTGATTGATTGTAATACTCCCACTCTACAGGTCCCTAGTAAGGCCCCATCTGGAGTACTGTGTCCAGTTTTGGAGTCTACATCTTAAGAACGATAAGAACAGGTTGGAGACCATCCAGCGAAGGGCGAACAAGATAATTCAGGGCCTCCAAGGGCACTTGTTTGAGGGGTGTCTAGAAGCATTGAATATGTACTTGCTGGAGGCTAGGAGAGAAAGAGGGGACATGATTGAAACATACAAGTTCCTGAGAGGAATAAATAAGGTGCCCTCCTCTGACCTGTTCAACAGAATTACCGACTCCAACACTAGAGGTCACAAGTGGAAGTTGGAGGAGGAGCTTCAAGAGGAAGATTAAGAAACACTATCTTACAGGGAGGGTCATAGAACCATGGAATAGGCTACCCGCTGAGGGGGTGGAAGGAAAGACCATGACATCATTCAGACTGGGGTGGGACAGTGCTTAGGCAAGTACAAAAACTGTGAGAGCAGTGGGGGACATAAAGCAGAAGGAGGGATAGGTCCTGGCATTTGAGTAGGTCTCAGGATCTCATGGACAGACTAGATGGACCCTTGGTTTCCTTCTGCCATCATTCTTTCAATATTTCTATGTTTCTATGATCACATTCTAACAGTTACTGGGGAACTGCACTAAGAAATGCTCAAGGAATCTTAAAATAAGAACTGGTTCTTGCGTGAACCTATTTTCAGGATCTGGAAGGAGAGGCAGGGTCCGGGTTTGTAAATCTCTCAGTGATAGATCCCTGAGAATAAACAACATTACTACAGTAATTTGTTCTTCTAACACCAGGAATCCATCAATGGTGTTCTATAATAAGCAGACTCAGCAGCAGTACCTTGGGAGGCTGGGTCCAGAAGCTATTTAGGAAAAAGGTTCTGCAAGACAGCAGTTCCAAAACTGGCATCCCTCCTGGACTGTACTGTATGTCCAGGCAGTAGTACTTTTTTTAGATGTGCACTTTTTTACAGCTAACTGCTTTGCCACAGAGGCAGCGGTACCCCTTGTGGCATGTGCCTTTAGGCCTCTAGGAAGTATTTTACCAGCTTTCTCATAACAGAACTGTATGTAAAAACTATTCAGTGAGAGATAGGCCACCTGGCTGCTGGTTTACCTTAACCCACCTCTCCATAGGTAACAAAAAGTTATGCACTCTGGTACTTGATATCCTTGTCCAGTCCATTTAGTGACCTAGTGCTCTTTTTACATCCGGCTAGTGCAATTTCTGTTCACCTGTACTTAAATGTTCAGGGTATAGAACAGGAAGAGCAAGTGACTGGTTGAGGTGGAATCCCAACACCACCTTAGGTAGGAACTTCCTATTGGTCTTAAGGACTACCTTATTCATGTGGAAGATTATATAGTTTGGATCTGTACAGAATGTTTGCAGTTCACTTACCCTCTTGTCAGATGGCATGGCTCTCAGGAAAACTGTTTTCCATGTGACATTTTAGATGAGCTGTAGCAATAGATTCAAAAGGAGACTCCTTTAACTGGACAAGAAATATATTTAAGTCCCATGAGGTACCTAGCTCCCTTACAGGGGAATACAGGTGACTGAGGCCCTTAAAAAACTTTTAATAACAGGTTGTGAGGCCAGGGACTTGTCTTTGCCTGCTGATGTGCAGGCTGACACAGTTGCCAGCTGTACCTTCAGGGCTGAAGGTCTCAGACCTAAGGACTATAACTGTACCGTAATTGGCCCTGCCTGCATTGGGATTCTCTTTCTGGGGCACACCAGCATGAGAATATTTTCCACTTAGTGAAGTATGCTTTCCTAGTTGCTGATTTTCTATAAACCTTAAGCACATTCAGCACCTCCTCAGACAGAGTCAAACTAGAGAATTCTAGTCTCTTCAAGAGTCATGCCCTCAGACACAGTGTTCTGAGGGTTGGGAATGTTATTCTGCCCTGAGATAGGGTCAGTAGGTTGTATCTCAGTGGCAGATTGACTGGGATCCTGTTGGACATGGTCAGGAGCACTAAGTACTAAGCCTGCCGGGTCCATTCTGGAACTATTAGAATCATTGTTGCTGGCTCTCTCCTTAGCTTTATGAGCAATCTTTGTATGAGTGGGAATGGTAGGAAGGCTTACAGGAACCGCTCTATCCTGTAAAAAGATAGGGCAGCCTGTAGGACTGTACTTTTTTGCTGGTGGCCTGAAACCGAACTTTGGTAGCTGACTGTTCTCACAGGAGGTGAACAGGTCTATTTCTGAGGTACCACTGTCTTCTGAAGGCTGAAACCAACATTTGCTGATTCAAGGTCCACTTATGGTTTCCCTAGCTGATTCTGCTTAGGGAATTGGCCAGCATGTTATCCTAGCATGGCAGATGTACTGCTAAGAGCTTTGTGTCCAGAGAATAAGCCAGATCCCAGATCTTCATGGCTTCTGTGCACAGCTTTAAGGATCTTGTTCCTCCTTGCTTGTTTACATAGTACATTGCTGTGGTTTTGTCTGGCCAAATTTGAACAGACTGACCCTGCAGGTATGAGGAAAATGATTGTATTTCCAGTAATACTGCCCTGAGCTTAAGGAGGTGTATGTGCTTCTGAGACTCCTGTGGACTCCAGATGCCACTTACTGTGAAATCCTCTGGATGGCCACCCCACCCTTGGAGTGAGGCATCTGTAGTGTGAATTCTTGATGGGGGATTGCTGGATGAAAGGAATACCCTCTCTGAGGCTGTTTTCTTCCTTCCACCACCCTAGTGCTCGCACAAAGGTCTTTGTGATTGGCACAAGTTTGGACAGTCAGCCCCTTGACGAAGACACATATTGATCGAAGCACTTGGGCACAGGGTCCTCCTGCTTTACTCAAATAAAGTACTGTATGTGTGCCAGCTGCACTGGACTACACCCCGGTTACCGGCTTGGACTACTGAATTGCCGGGAGAAATGGTGAGAGGAGACAGAAGTCTCGTCACTAGAGGAGATGGGGCAGATTGACTTTAAAACACTGCGCTGAGTGCTTGCTGCTGGTATGCTGCTACATTTCATCTTCTGACTACCTGCCTGTGCTAGTGTTTTGTCTTGTAACATCGTGTGCCTGAGCTCCCCCTCTAGATTTCCAGCCCTAGACTGCCAGCTGCACCAGACTATATCCTGGTTACCGGCTTGGACTACCGAATTGTCGGTAAACGATTGGAGGAGACAGAAACCTCGTCACTAGAGGAGGAGGGGAAGATTGACTTTAAAACACTGCACTGTGTGCTTGCAGGTATGCTGCTACATTTCATCTTCTGACTACCTGCCTGCGCTAGTGTTTTGTCTTGTAATATTGTGTGCCTGAGCTCCCCCTCTAGATTTCTATCCCTAGACTGCCAGCTGCACCGGACTACATCCAGATTACCAGTTTGAACTACTGAATTGCTGGTAAACAGTGGGAGGAGACAGAAACCTCATCACTAGAGGAGAAGGGGCAGATTGACTTTAAAATGCCATGCTGCCCTCAGCGCGAGCACTGTGGCATGAGCGTGAGTGGTGCGAGTGCCACTCGGTAGGGAAAAATACAAAACGCCATCAGTAGCTTGTAACAACTGTAAGATACTACAACTGTGTTTGAAATATTGTGTGTACATTTTATAGTAGGTAGTTAGACAGGTTATGAACTAGTCTTTATTTTTAATACAGAACTCAAAGGGGTAGTTAAACATCCTGTACGTGTGTACCACTTCTATTAAAAACAAACAAAGAAGTAAAGTGCTTTTACTATACTCAAGGAATTTTGTCCTGTACAGGAAAGGGTGACAAGTACAATTTAAGTTTTTATTAATACCCTGTACATTGTAAAACATGAGGCTTTACTGGTCAGTGATGCTGCTTATATGCCTGTATGGCTACTTGAACTGCCAGTTGACTAATATGGTAGTCACTACAACTTGGGATAGGTTTGATAAACTAATTCCCAGAAGTACAGGCCTTGTGGAGCATCACAAATTCCTATCCAGTTTTAGAGTTTTCCAGGGAGACCTGACACCTTATTTCCTGTTTAGAGACATGGTGAAATATCTATCCCTCATCAGTGGATCTTGGACTGCAAGGTACTCACAGCTTAGCCATTTTAATTTATGTAAACCCCATTTAAGAGTTAAAAAAAGAATTTGCTGGAGTTTGAGGCTTATTTTAATTATGACACTTATGCAAAGTAGAGACATTCATCCAAATCCTGGTCTTTTACATTTCTCTATGCCTGTTGAGCCAAATGCAGATATTTTGAAAACAAACACCCTCAGCATTGTTCACTTTAATGCCTATAGTATCTGTAACAAATTAGAATTAATTAAAGACTGGATAAGGACCTATAACCCAGATATTACTATTATTTCAGAAACCTGGTTCAACAAAAGATTTCTGGATGTAAGTCTGCAAATTGATGGATATCAGCTTTTTAGAAAAGATAGAAATAAAAAAGGAGGAGGACTCTTGATGTATGTTAACTTACATCTTGATGCTAGGTAACTTAACTGCGATTCACTGAACAAGGGCTTGAAGGCAGTTTTTGTTGAAATACGAATTCCATTTACTAAACCTTTACTGGTCTCTGGAATATATAAACTCCCTAAATTAAAGAATACTGTTTTCTTAAGTCTTCAATTGTTTTTGGAAAATTTCATGCATACTCACGAGTTAATTATTTGATGTAAATTGGTTCCAGGTGGAACCTACTAATAGTCTAACTGAGTTTCAAGAACATCTTCAGCTGTCCCAATTACTGTCTGATCCTACTAGGATCAACTGTAAGAACACCAAACAGTGTGGTTCACAATCAACACAGCCATAGAGTCAAGCCATACAAAAACAAGAGTATTGGACTTTAGGAAGGCTGACTTTGGAAAAATGAGAGAGTGCCTCAGAAAAGCACTAGCAAATGGGCAAGAAGGAGGGGGTGGAGGAACAATGGAGAGTAATCAAAACAGTCATCGCAAAGGCAACAAGCTTTTGTGTAAAGCAAATCAATAAAACAAAATGAAGGAAAAAACCACTATGGTTCTCAAAAGAGTTGTCAGGGACGGTTAAGGAGAAAAGGATAGCATTCAGGAACTATAAGGAAACACAGAATGAGCAGGATAGAGAACTTTATCAGTTAAAGCAGAAGGAGGCAGGGAAGGCAGTCAGAATAGCAAAGGCACAAACTGAGGAAAAGATAGCCAACTCTGTTTAGAAGGGGGATAAAACCTTTTATAGGTACATTAGGGAGTGAAGAAAGACCAATGGAGGGATATAGAGACTTAATAAAGGGGAAGGAATGTGGGCAGAGGGTGACAGTGAAAAAGCAGGGATACTGAACAAATATTTCTGCTCTGTATTCACAACGGATGAGGAGGGGGGGTACCTAAACCAAACAAGGGAGAATAGGGAGGTCAATACCACTCCATTCACAGAAGAAAGGGTTTTGAAAGAACTCTTGAAACTAAGGGTGGACAAAGCAATGGGGCCTGATGGGATTCACCGAAGAATACTAAAAGAACTAAGGGAACAACTAGTAACACCACTGACTACTCTCTTTAACAAATCATGGGAGGATGGAGTGGTACCTGAGGACTGGAGGAGGGCAAATGTGATTCCACTTCACAAAAGTGGAAGCAGGGCAGAGGCAGGAAACTACAGACCAGTTAGTTTGACTTCAGTGGTAGGAAAAATGATGGAATCACTTCTGAAGGAAAGAATTGTTGAGTACCTAGAGGCCAGTGGGGCACAGGACCCAAAGCAGCATTGTTTCACAGCATGAAGGGCATGTCAGTCTAACCTAATATATTTCTTTGACTGGGTGACCAAAGTAGTAGACCAGAGAGGGGCTATGGATATAGAAACATAGAAACATAGACTTTGATGGCAGATAAGGACCACTTGGCCCACCCAGTCTGCCCATTTCCCTACCTACTGGATAAGCTGCAGATTCTAGTTAACCAACAGCCTACTTCCTGCAACCCCCCACTATAATTGCCTTGTGTCTGTCCCATGCATGTTTGAATTCCCCCACTGTTTTAAACCCAATGATGTCCTCAGGAAGGCTGTTCCAAGTATCCACTACTCTCTCCATGAAAAAAAATTTCCACACATTACCCCTGAACCGTCCCCCCTCTATCTTTAAATTGTGCCCCCTTGTTCTTACACATCTCTTTTTCTGAAAGATGCTACCCTCCTGGACTTTGTTGATTCCCTTGAGGTACTTGAACGTGTCTATCATGTCCCCCCGTCTCTCCTTTCATCAAGAGTATACATATCAAGCTCTCTCAGTCTCTCTTCATATGGTTTCTGCTGCAGACCCTGCACCATTTTAGTTGCCCTCCTCTGGACTGCTTCCATCCTGTCTATGTCCTTGCATAGATGAGGTCTCCAAAACTGCACACAGTACTCCAGATGCAGTCTCACCAACTGTCTGTACAGAGGGATAACCACTTCCCTTTTTCTGCTTGTGATGCCCCTTCCTATGCATCCCAGTATCCCCCTGGCTCTCCTTACCGACTTTTCACATTGCTTACCCACTTTTAGGTCATCTGATATGACTACCCCCAGGTCCCTTTCCATTTTTGTTGTTGTTAGTACCTCCCCTGCTATTGTGTACTCTTCTTCTGGCTTTTTGTTTCCCAGATGCATTACTTTGCACTTCTTTGCATTGAATCTAAGTTGCCATATATCTGACCATTCCTCCAACCTTGCCAAGTCCCTTCTCATCCTTTCTACCCCCCTTGTATATCAACTCTGTTACAGATCTTTGTGTCATCTGCAAAGAGGCATACCTTTCCCTCCAGACCCTCTGCAATGTCACCTATAAAGATGTTAAAGAGGACTGAACCCAGTACTGATCCCTGAGGTACTCCACTAGTAACCCCCCTTTCTTCGGAATGTGTTCCATTCACTATTACTTTCTGTGTCCTGTTGTGCAGCCAGTTTGCTACCTAGGCTACCATCCTGGGACCCACTCCCAGGCTGGCTAACTTGATTATTAATCTTTTGTGTGGGACTGTGTCAAATGCCTTGCTAAAGTCTAGGTAGGCCATATCCACAGCCCCTCCCTGGTCTATTACTTTGGTCACCCAGTCAAAGAAATCAATTAGATTCATCTGACATGACCTTCCTGCTGTAAATCCATGCTGCTTTGGGTCCTGTGTCCCGCTGGCCTCTAGGTACTCAACAATTCTTTCTTTCAGAAGTGATTCCATCATTTTCTCTATCACTGAGGTCAAACTTATAGGTCTGTAGTTTCCTGCTTCTGCCTTGCTCCCACTTTTGTGAAGGGGAATCACATCTGCCCTCCTCCAGTCCTCAGGTACCACCCCATCCTTCCATGATTTGTTAAAAAGCGTGGTCAGTGGTGTCACTAGGTCCTCCCGTAGTTCTTTTAGGATTCTGGGGTGAATCCCGTCAGGCCCCATTGCTTCATCCACCTTGAGTTTTAGGAGTTCTTTCAGGACTCTTTCTTCTGTGAATGGACTGGTGTCAACCCCCCTACCCAGAGTGCTTCTATTGTCTGGTTTAGGTAACTCCTCCTCATCTTCTTTTGTGAATACTGAGCAAAAGTATACATTCAGTATCTCTGTCTTTTCACTGTTACCCTCTTCCCACCTCCCCTCTCCTTTATTAATCTTCACTATCCCTCCCTTAACCTTTCTATGCTCCTTAATGTACCTATAAAAGGTTTTATCCCCCTTCTTAACTGAGTTGGCAATTTTTTCCTCGGTTTGGGCCTTTGCTAGTCTAACTGCCTTCCCCACTTCTTTCTGCTTTAATTGATACAGTTCTCTGTCGTGCTCCTTCTGTGATTCCTTATACTTTTTGAATGCAGCCTTTTTCTCCTTAACCTTCCCTGCCACTTCTTTTGAGAACCATAGTGTTTTTTTACTCCGCTTTGTTTTCTTTATTTGTTTCACACAAAGGCTTGTTGCCTCTATGACGGCAGTTTTGATTTTTCTCCATTGTTCTTCCACCCCTCCTTTTTGGTAATTTGGTAGTGCATTTTTCAGGTATTCACCCATTTTGCCAAAGTCAGCCCTTCTAAAGTCCAGTATCCTTGTTTTTGTATGGCTTATCTCCATGGTTGTGCTCATTGTGAAGCACACTGTGCAGTGGTCACTTGTTCCCAGATGTCTACTGACTTCTAAATTTGTGATCCTCTCTCCATTTGAGAGTACCAGGTCTAGTATTGCTTCCTCCTGAATAGGTTCCAACACTAGCTGTCTAAGGCCTGCCACCTGCAGGGCATTGAGAATGACCCTGCTCTTGGATGTGGCTGCAGTACATGTTATCCAGTTAACATCTGGCATATTCAGGTCCCCCATCAACAGTATCTTCCCTTTTTCAGCCATTTTGAGAATGTCCTCTATCATTTTGTTGTCCATTTCCTCCCCTTGAGATGGGGGTCTGTATACAACCCCTATGTGGATTGTGATGCCATTCCCTGTCTCCAAGGTGACCCAGATTGCCTCTTGTCCTCCCCCTTTATGTTTTAGTTCTGTAGCTTTGATCCCTTCCCTTATGTATAGAGCTACTCCACCTCCTCTTTTACCTTCCCTGTCCCTTCTGTAGATTGTGTACCCTGGTATGTTGACATCCCAGTCATGGTTCTCTGTGTACCATGTTTCCGTGACTGCCACAATATCCAATTGTTCATCTTCCATCAGGGCTACTAGCTCAGGAAGCTTGTTTCCCAGACTACGGGCATTGGTTCTCATTGCCCTCCATTTAATGTTGGCTTTATCCTTTTTTCCACCCATCCCTGCTCTTATTGTTCTTGTCTATTTTTCCATTTACCCCTGTCCTGCCCTGTGTTGAGCTCTGTACCTCAGTGTTTGCCTTACTACCTGCCATGTTTTGTGGGGGGAGGCTTGAAATTTCCTGCATTTTACCAGCGCCTCCCCCATTGGCTAGTTTAAAAGCTTGCCAAGGAAGCATTTAAACCTATCACCTAGGAGCTTGGTTCCCTTTGTGGACAGATGCAGACCATCATGCCAGTATAGACCTTCATCTCTCCAGGTGGCCCCGCAGTCCCCAATGAAGCCAAAGCCCTGTGCTCTGCACCAGTTTTGCAACCATTCATTAAACTGCATGGTGTGCAGTACCCTAGCCTCACTCCTGCCATGGACTGGTAGCACCTCTGAGAAGGTTACCGTGCTTGCTACCCATCTGAGGCCCCTCCCAACTTCACAAATTCATTCTGCACTGCACTGATCCCATGCCTAGCTAGGTCATTTATCCCCAGGTGGACTATGATATCTAGTTCCCTCTCCTGTGATGCTGCTTCTGCAATCCTGAGGATTCGCTTCCTGTCCCTCCAAGCCATGGCATCAGGCAGGCACCTTACTTCCTTCCTTCTCCTCTCCCTTTCCCAGTTTACCCCCTAACAATACAGTCCCCTATCAGAAGCTGTTTCCTTCCCCTGTGGTGTCCCTTGCCACCCTTTTGTGGGTCTCCCTTGTGGATGTCCTCAGCATTCTTCTGGGTCTCCACTGAGGGTGCCATCATAGAGGAACCTTGCTCTGCTAGAATGGCATATGATTTGTGTAGAGGTACAACTAGGGGGTTTCACCTCTGGTCCACCACCCACACCCTCTCAGAACTCACTGTGGTCCAACTGCTCTTCATGCTTGGCAGCCTCTGGGGCAGTGGTTGTGGCAGTGGTGCTCTTTGGAAGGGGAGGCCTCCTTAGCCCTTGCTAGTTCAGCCTGGGGTGAGCCTCCTCCCTCCAAACTGACAGTTGCCTGCAAATGGGACAGCAATACAGTTTCCAGAATGTCTCCCGGAAAACTGCTGCCCCACAGCCAGTGTATTGCACCACTCCCCATGTCCCTCTCCCTATAATATACAATATATATATATATATATATATATATAGATATATATATATATATATATATATTTATTATTATTATTATTATTTGTGGTGTGTATGGCCTACCTATATTCACACAGGCCCAGGATTTCAGCGCCAGTGTTTAAATGTATTTACTGGCACTCAGTTTTACTTAAAACATGCCAACTTAAATTCAGGATATTGAAAGATATGCTGCACGTAACTATTTAGAATGGGCATGTAAAAAGTCTGCGTTCATGCCACTGCTCTGTGTCACAGGTGCGGTCTCAGCATACCACTGCTTCCGGGGCACTAAGTAGTTCTAGCCGGGACGTTGGAATGTTGAAACTTGTAAAAATTTCAAAATACGGTAAGCGATCACCATTCTGGCATACATGGGAAGTTTATTTGGGAGATAAGGCATAGATTGGTAAATTGAGAGACACTGATGCAAGCAGGTGTAAAAACGAGAGGTAAAGCTGACAGTGCCCCTTTAACTAGAATCTGCAGCTTATCCATCAGGTAGGGAAATGGGCAGACTGGGTGGGCCAAGCAGTCCTTATCTGCCGTCAAATTCTATGTTTCTATGCTTTTAACATACAAAACTCTTCTTTGTTAGATCTCAAGTTTACCAATCGGCCATCTGAATATTCTTTTAGTGATGTTTTGCCTGATAAGTTTTCTGATCATCAGGTAATATTTGCTTTACGCAAACATCAAAAGTTAACCAAGCAGGCTCAGACAGTACAGTGGAGAAACTCCAAGAATGTCAGTTATGTACACTTCATTAATGATGTTGAAACGATTGATTGAGACAAATTAGAACTAATACCAACAGCATCAGATGCATGGAAATATTTTCAGGAAGAATTTACACGTATATGTAACAGACATGCTCCCCTGGAAAGAAGAAAGATAAAGGCAAATAATCATAAGTGGTACAATGCTACCCTACATAAGTTTAAAAAAAGACAGGGATACATGCTGGCATAAGGCCAAAGCCTCTGGCTCAAACATTGACTGGTCCCTATACAGACAAACTAGAAACAAGTATTTTAAGTTAATCAGAAAAACAAACTAAGCAACTTTTTTCTGAGTCCTTTTTGGAACAAAACAAAAACCAAAATCCTAGACTCTTTTGGAATATAATAACTAAACTAATGGGTAAAACAGACAAGGGAATGACTGGTAAAATAAATATAGAGGGTGATTTGGTTCCACTGGGCAATTTAATGGTAATTGAATTTAATAAATTCTTCTCTGAAGTCAGCCCAAAGATTTTTGGTAATAATTTAGTAGACAGTGATTTAGAAACTGCCCAGCTAGAATACTCAAACAAGAAAATGGGGAAATCTTTTAAATTTAGACATATTGAAGAACATGAAACAATGAAAGTGCTTTTAAAATTGGATACTAAAAAGGCCATAGGTTTGGATAATTTAGACACTAGACTATTGAAATATGCTGCCCCCTTCATTGTACATCCTCTGACTTACTTATTTAATTTTTCATTAATTACAGGAGAATTTCCCAAAGACTGGAAGATTGCAAAAATATCACCCATTTATAAGGGTGGATGCCGTAATGAGATTAATAATTATCGTCCCATCTCTCTATTGCCTATTATTTCCAAATTGTTTGAAGGTTTAGTGGCTACTCAATTAACATATTTTCTGGAAGATAATAGGCTGATGAATCCATACCAATCAGAATTCAGATCCTTTCACAGTACACAAACAGCTTTGGCTAAAGGGGTAGGTGACTTGCAGAGTAGTCTGGACAGAAGAATGTCCATGGGTGCACTATTTGTAGATCTACAGTATGTAAAGCTTTTGACACCCTGCACCACGGCATTCTCCTGTCCAGCCTACATGATATTGGGGTACAAGGGAAAGAGCTGACCTGGTTCGCTTCCTACTTGTTGAATAGGGAACAGCTGGTTGAGATAGGCTCCTTTAAGTCAGAACAAATCAAAATTAAAAAGGGAGTTCCACAAGGGTCAATATTAGGTCCATTACTTTTTAATCTTTACATTAACAATTTAGAGTTCAATGATCAAGAAACACAATACCACATATACGCAGATGACACAGTCGTATACATTGAAGGAAAGGATCCTGAAAGTATCCTAACAAAATTACAAACAGCTTTAGACAATTTGCAGGTTTCTTTCAGAAACGTAATTTGTGCTTAAATGTAAAAAAAAAACTAATTGGATTCTATTTTCTAGGCATGCTGAAACAAACAATCTTGAAATCAAATCCATAGATGGTATTACCATTCAATGGGTGGATAATTAAAAATACTTAGGATTGACTTTGGATGCTAAGCTAACTTAGAAACCACTTATTGAAATTTTGAAAAGGAATTTAGGCAATAAACTGGGAGCACTTTATAAAATAAGGCAGTACTTGTCTCCAGATATTAGATTAAGTGTGGTAAATAGTATGTTACTCCCTGTTCTGGGCTATGGGAACATTTTTTATGCAGGGACAGCAGGGGGAGTACTTGCTGGATTGAAAATTCTATACAACAGGCTGGCTCCTTTTATACTTGAGGTACCTAGAAACACTCACCACTACAACTTATACAGATCATTGCAGTGGCTAAGACTGAACGATAGAAGAGAAAGGCACCTTCTTACACTTATGCATAAGGTAAATAAACTTAACTTACCACAATATCTATTAGGTCTACTTTCTATTAGGGAAACCAAACTTAATCTGAGGTCTGCCTCTGGCTTGGAATTTGATGTCCCTAGATGTAGCTTTAACATGGGCAGATCTGCTATTTGGGCAAAGGGGCCTGCAGTATGGAACCTATTACCCATTTTTTTTGCATCAAAGTAATCAGGCAATCAATTTGGGTAACATAAAACAGTGGTATAAAACCAAATCAGATGCAATATTAACTTGTTCTGTAGTTGTACTTATCTAGTAGCCACTATGTCACATATCGTTTAGTGATTGTATTTGTACTTTGTGTCTAATTTTAATAATGTGAATGTGTAATAATGATTTTGCATGATGTATTTAATGTTCCTTTATAATGTTGTATGTGTAACAGTTTGTTCTTTTTTTAGTTTTGAAAAATAGACCTCCTTTGAAATGAGCTTTGCTCAATGGAGTATGTAGCAACTTTTCCAATTCATGAAACTTGAATAAAATTTTAAACAACAACATATAGCACTTTATACTAATCCTCGACTTCAGAGTACAGTTTCTGTTCATTCTTGTTGCTCTTAGGCTGGCTGCCTCTTGTTGCTCCACCACCGATTTCCAGGATGTGCTGCTTCCAGTTTCTACTAGCTTGGATAGTGAATCCCACCTTTGGGACCAGTGATCCCTTACAGTAGGTGGTACTGACTGTCCCTCATTTGAAAGCTGACCCATGGCACCACTGCTGTGGAAGAGGCCATGTGTCCCAGTAATTACATATAATGCCCCTACGGGGCTTACCTTCCCTGGCTGTTTTCCGCTGGCTCACCGCACTGTCTTCAGTCCCTATGGGGCTGCCAGGGTCTAACTGTGGAGCCGGTGACCTATTTTGCACTTTGGTGCGGTCCACAGGAGCCATGCATGTGCAGTAGCACTGGCCCATTCCTCGCCACTACTGAGGCTTCACAACTGTCTCCCTGGTGTTCTCTACCTCCTAGCTGAGGTAAACAGGGCTTGGACACCTGGGGGAAGCCCATGAGAGGTAGCAAGATGGACTTTTGGAAGAGCGGCAGAAGCGCTAAGTTCGAGGGTGTTATGAATATTAATGAGGGCACTCATGAATAGTAATGGCATTGATCGCTGCTCCAGGGGGACTATAACAACGGAGCTAGTGATGGGCAACAGGGGGACTTAAAATCTATAATTGTGCAGTTGGGTAATAAAGAGGATAGCTGGCTACAAAACAGTGGGGCATTTAATCCACATAAGTGTTTGGTTTGGCTGCAGGAACTCTATGAAGTGGAGACTGCTATATGGAATCATATCACAGTACCATAGTCAATACAAAGCTTTAATCGGGCTTTTCCCATTTGCTTGCTATATACTCATTTTCTATGAACTTGATTTATTAGTACTCAGGGGAACTGTGTATTGGCAGCTATGTTGTGATGCTTTGACCCCACATGGACAGCCAATCAGCTATTTAGGTGCCCAGAACTGTTTGAAAGGGCTCATGGGAGAAGGTGTGTACTATTTTCAGCTACCAAGAGAATTTTCCACTTATCAATCAAAGAGGGCTTGTGAATATGGTAGATGACTGAAACCAACCAATCAGAGGGCAGGATTCTAGGGAGAGATCCCAGTGACTTTGGGGCAGTTGGGGCAGTCTGGTCTGGGCTTTGATCAAGTCAGGAGGTCTCAGTGCTGTGAGAGAATTCATCTAAGGCCTTTCACAGGGCTTAAAATGGAGTTTGTCGGAGGAATAAAGGAGAATTCTTACTGTGCAGAGGAACTGTGCATCTGTGCTAATTGTTCCAGGCATTTTGTTGGAGTTTGCTGTTTTAGTGAAGACATCTGCTGCAGCCATCCTGCACCAGTTTGGGACTGAGAGAACACCTTTGAGCTGGAAAAGAGACTTACTGGAAATTGTGAGAAAGCCAGAGAAAAGGTGGATGCTGATTTAAATCAGAAAGACTGTAAGAGAGAAAAGGTGAGCAGGTGCCCTATGCTTCAGGGACCTGTTGCTGCTGTTGAAATCCAGCCGAGGGAAGAAACTGTTGATCAGGAGCTGGAGTTTCGAATCTGTTGCCCAAAGGTGCTGGAAAGCAGGAAAGTTGGAGAAACTTTTTCTGGCTGCACAGCGGAGCTATTTCCTGTTGAGAGGAAAGAGAAACCAAAAAAATTCCCAGTTTAACTCTGACCCAGGTGGAGAACTTGCTAACCCCTATCCAGTGGGGTTTGCTGGCTGCAGGGGGCCACCGGCATGTGCTGGGGGAGCTATGGCACCCATGACCTGTGAGGTAGCTGTGTTGTGGAGCCACTCCTAGGTCTGGGCCCTCTATGGTTTGGTGGGCCTTGCATGAGAGCTCTGCAACAGGCCTGAATAGACTGAAGTTGATAAGCTGCAAGATCTTCAGTCAAGGGGACAAGCGGCCAGACCTTCAATCAAGCTCAAGTCTTCAGAATACTTACTGCTGTCCATTTGTTCTGCCCTTCCTAAACTGAAATCTCCAGAGATTGAATTAGCTCATTCCTTCCTGATGACGCCATATGGTGTCATAAAAAAACATACCTCTTTTTCCTGATGACACCATATGGCGTCCTAAATCATTTGCTGTAGTGCCTAATGACGCTAATTGGCGTCCATATCTTTCTCTTGGTGCAGCTCAAGCATTTGTTTACATTTGATGAATTGAGTTGTACCAGCTAATAGGGGACATCATACCCTTACTGATTTTACCTAATATAATATGAGTTCCCATTGGCTATTTTTGAGAAAACAAGCCTTACTACATAAATAAATAAATTTACTATTTTTGCATGTGCTGTGAAAATGTACTATGTTCATTCTGACATTAGTTTGTATTGTAACAACAAATCATCTTGTTTTAGTGTAACACGTTAAGCTGATCAGGTTGACACTATAATTAATTTCATAACTTATATTTTTTTATTGAGCAATCCGTTGGCTGTCACCACCCGTTGTATTTTTTGTCTTTGGGGTATTTTCTACAATAACATGTTGTCACTGATATGTGATTGTTATAACTATTAGTCCATTTATACCACTAAGTGAGCTGAATATTTCTGCATTTAAAAATCGAGCTCTGTGATTGGTTGGATTTTCTGACATCATCAATTCTGAATTTAATTGGTATAAAGGGATTGTCTTAGATGCAGGCACCATCCCCCTGATGAAGCCTTAGTTGTCGAAGCACCAGGGAACCTGCACGCTGATCTTTTGTTGTGCCTTCCACTATTCTTTTCAATGTGTGTGCCTGAAATGTTAGACTAAATCCTTATTTAGCATTCAAGCAAGGACTTCGTATTTTTACAACCGTCACTGGAGGGAAAGTGGTTCTCTGGGCACTGGAGTGTACAGTGATTTTTTGATGTTTCAGTTAGGGGTCACAGCCCTCACCTGCACCCAACCTAGCTCTATAGTGCGTCACCATTTGGTCATATTGATCATCACTGCTGCCATGCTTGCTCTATGCTTATTGTACACGTCACTATTTCCATTAACCAGTCAGAGCGCACACTGGTGCAGGAAGAGCATGGTGACTGGAAACTTAGTTTCAAGATGGAGGTGCTGCTCTTATCCTAAAATACTCACTTCATTTCAGTGCCAAAACCTCAATTTGTAATCTGTATTTACTTTATTTGTTTTTATTTTTATTTCTGATTAAAGTTTTCATAGTTATTACTTTGTTCATTTTGGGATAATTTCTGGTCATCCGGTGTGATCACATCTTATGGATCCGACTGGCATTCCTGATGGGAGAGAGTGTTTCTTGTGCATGTACTAGATGAGGTCACATGAATTCAGCATCTTTTGTTGCTTTTTAAAGAGTTTATGTTCGGATTATGGCTGTTAAAATCTATGTGGCATGTTGCTCCCTGCGTTATGGATGATAAGTGGGTTAGGGTCAGTAGCATGTTTGTCTCATGCTCTGCACTTCAGTTTTCTCCCTAATACGCAGTTGCTGATTGTATAAAATGAAAAAAATAATGGTGTTGCCTTCAACTTATCTGGCATCAGTCCAGCCCCAATCTCTGATGCATTGTAAAGGCCAAATCAGTTTTGAATTCCTCCACAGTCACTGGTGTTGTCCATCGACTCGTATGACATCAGTCCAGACAACCTCTGATGCACTGTAAGAAAAAATTACTCACCTTAGTAATGTTGTTTCTTCTAATGGAGTCTTGCTATATTATGACTAATGCAGTTTGTCCCACCATTAGAACTGCTCCGGAGGTGAAAGAGTTAACTTCCATGCAGAGCATGGAACTTAGAGCGCGAGCTCGGTTAGAGAAGCTCTATCTAGGACATTTCAAACCGAAACTGTCAGATCTTTACGAGCAAAACTCACTAAGGCTCTGTGTGGAAGCTGTAACCTACACTAGCCAACTGGCTACTAAAATATTAGCACATTTTCCTGGTCTCAACACCAAGACTTAAGTCAGGGGACCAGAAAAGATAAGATAAAATAAAACACAACACCCAGACACCCCAAAAAGAAGGGGTGGAAAACATAAAAGGGGGCATCAATAAGTGCCAACAGTGGAATGCCCACCCCATACCCAAAGTAGAAGTTCTGAGAGGGGCAGGCTGGGGAGGTATATATAGAAGACTCCATTAGAAGAAACAACATTACTAAGGTGAGTAATTTTTCTTCAAACAACATGAAGTCTTGCTATATTATGACTAATGCAGACTACACAGCAGTACCTCCAAGGAGGAGGGACAGAACCTACTTAGGGAATAGGCTCTGAAGCACGGCTGTGCCAAACCGAGCATCCCTCCTGGCCTGGATATCCAGGAAGTAATGCTTGGTGAAAGTGTGTACTGTTTTCCAAGTAGCTGCTTGACATATCTCTAAGATAGGGATGTCTCTGGCAGCAGCTAGAGACACAGCTGTACCTCTGGTAGAGTGAGCCCTCAGGCCTGAAGGGGGAACCTTATCCAGTTTTTGATAGCAAAATTGGATACAAGAGACAATCCACCTGGCAATGGATCTCTTAGTGGCAGGTTTCCCTTTTCCAGCCTCACCATAAGTGAGAAATAGTTGGAGGGAGTCAAACCTGTGACCCTTGGTACACTCTATGTAGTAACTTAGGGCCCTCTTAACATCTAAGCTGTGTAGCCTCCTCTCACCAGAGGAGGAATGGTCAGTGAAGAACACTGGAAGTGAAATAGATTGGTTAAGGTGGAAATCTGAAACCACCTTAGGCAAAAACTTCCTGTTAGTCCTGAGGACTACCTTATCCCTGTGAAAGGAAATAAAGTCAATCTCCACTGATAAAGCCTGTAACTCACTTATGCGCCTGGCAGAAGTGATGGCTACTAGAAATACAGTTTTTCAAGTCAAGTACTTAAGCTATGCCAAAGACATTGGTTCAAAGGGGGGTTGCATCAGCTGAGCAATGCAAACATTAGGATCCCAGGCAGGGGCAGGGTCCCTGAATGGTGGATTGGTATGAAGCAAACCCCTAAAAAACTTGGAAAACACAGGGTGAGCAGAAAGAGAAGAGGACTTCCCTGCTGAAATAAAAGCAGAGACAGCTGCCAAATGCACTTTCAGGGTAGCTGGTCTCAATCCCAAAAATTAAGATGGACCATATAGTCCAAAACAGTGGCAAATCAGCAGATTCTGGGAAATATGCTTCCCCAGAACACCATATGGAAAACCTTTTCCACTTGGAGTTATAGGTAGCCCTGGTGGAAGGCTTCCTAGAAGCTTTCAAGATTTCGAGAACACCCTGAGAGAAGTTGTAGATCAGCAAACTCTAACTCCTCAAGAGCCAGGCCTTGAGGTTGAGGAGTTGAGATTCGGATACCAGACTCTCCCAGGCACAGGTTAACAGATTGTGGTTCCTGGGAGACACAGGAAGATGGACTGCTAAGGACAGAAGGAGTGGGTACCAGGGCTGCCTGGCCCAGTCTGGAGCAATCTGAATCATCTTGCAGGGCTGAGATCTGATTTTGACTAGCACCTTGAACAGGAGAGGAAGGGGGGGGAAGGCATAGAGAAACTTCCCTTCCCAATTGAGGAGAAAGGCATCCAGGGGGACTGAGCCCAACACTGGGGGTCTGCAACAAAAAAGTGGAAGTTGATGATTGTCTGGGGCTGCAAAAAGATCTATCTGAGGGGTGCCCCATCTGGCAAAAACTATCCCCAGTACTAGGGGATCCAGTGACCATTCGTGATGGCCCTAGGAAATCCTGCTGAGAGCATCAGCCAGGTCATTGTCCTTGCCTGGGAGGTGAACTGCTATGAGGGAAGTGTTCAGGGAATAAGCCAGAGACCACAACTTCATCGCCTCGGTGCACAAGGCCGATGACCGAGTGCCCCCTTGTTTGTTGATGTACCACATTGTAGTGGTGTTGTCTGTTCTGACCTGTACCACCTTGTTCTGAACAGATGTGGAAAAAACCTGAAGTGCTAGAAAAACAGCTCTGAGTTTCCAACAGATTGATGTGGAGCAGAGATTCCTGAGGGACCACAAACCCTGGGTGGAGAGGTCGCCCATGTGAGCTCCCATCCCAAGAGGACGCATCTGTAGTAAGGTCAAGGAGTGAGATAGAGGATGAAGGCACCCTTGTCTCAGATTGTTCTGATCCTGCCACCACTGAAGGGCCTGGATCAGGGTTCGAGTCACTGGGATTAACTTGGATAGGGAATCTCTTCTTTGAGACCAGAAGGCTCTCAAATGGAACTGATGTCCCTCATCTGAAATCTTGCTCCTTGCACTACAGCTGTGGAAGCAGCCATGTGTCCTAGGAGCTGCGGAAAATGCCTTGCTGGTCGAGAGACCTGCAGAGTGAAGGGACGAGGCCAGGGCCACCAGGGTCCTTACCCTTTCTAGGGAAGGAAGGCTCTGGCCTGCTTGTGTCCAGTTCTGCACCTATAAAGTGAGTACCTGACAGGTTCCAGAACTGACTTTGGAAGATTGAGAAGAAAGTCCAGAGAGCAAGCAGCTGCTGGGTAACTTGCAGGTATGATTTGACCTGGTCTGGAGACTGACCCACAATGAGCCAGTCATCCAGGTAGGGAAAGATGGCAATCTTTTGCCTTCTTAAATGAGCAACTGCTACTGCCAGGCATTTTGTGAATACCCTTGGGGCAGAGGTAAGGCTGAAGGGCATTGCTCTGAACTGATAATGGCCTGAGGGCATTTTGAATCTGAGGTACTTTCGGTGGGAGCTTCTGATAAGAACATGGAAGTAGGCATCCTTGAGGTCCAGGGAAGCTAGCCAGTCCCCTGGCCTTAGGGAGGGTAAAATCATTCCCAGAGTCACCATTTTGAATTTTGGTTTTAAAAGGTGCTTGTTCAGATATCTTAGGTCCAGGATGGGCCACCACTCTCCTGTCTTTTTTGGGGTAAGGAAGTACCTGGAGTACAGACCCTTGCCCTGGTGTAGGGGAGAAACCCTTTCTACAGCTCTGAGAGCCAGGAGGGTTGAGACTTCTGTTTCCAAGGCAAGAGTCTCTAGAGGGTTTGCAGGTGGAAAAGATCTGATTCTCATCTTTGGAAATTTTTTGAAGCTGAGAACCAGACCCTGACTTACTACTTCAGGACCCACTTGTCTGATGTTAAAGACTCCCAGTCCTGGACGAAGTAAGCCAGCCTGCCCCCTACAGGTAATGGAGAACTGTCCCTGGGCATCCCATCAGGGTGCCTGTTTGGCAGGGGCTTTAGGCTGAGGGGTGGGAGCAGGCCTGCTTGTACCCCGTCTGCCTCTCCCTCTGAAGAACCCCCTCTGAACATAAGCTGAAGAGGAGGCCTGGGTCTGGTTAAAAGGCCTGTGAAAAGGCCTGCCTCTACCCCTAGGAGGCTGCCTCTGAGGAGTGGCTTGCCGTTCCTTGGCTTGTGCACTCCTATAAGTGGTTCTATATTCATCCATTCTCTTCACATAATTCTCTGTCTGCTCCCCAAACAAAGAATTTCCCACCACAGGAAAATCCATAGCCTTAGACTGGGTATCCTGTGACAAAGTAGTACACCTGAGCCAAGCCAATCTATGAAAAGCCACAGATGTAGCCATGACTCTAGAGGATACATCATTAGAATCCACTGCAGCATGGAATTGCACCTTAGATGCCTCAATACCATCAGCAGCCACCTGTTCCAGCTCCTTGGCAAGCTGGCCAGGGGCCTGTTTGGCTAAAGCCATGACAGTATCCCATCTAGATTTTTGGTATCTTGAAACATAAGCCATATAGTTTGCTTGTCTGAGTCCCAAGGATGCTGCCATGAATTGTTTTTTAGCCATGGCATCAATCTTCCTGGAGTCCTTGTCAGGAGGATGTGAAGCCAGGGGAATATTAGCTTTATCACAGGCTGCAGCCTGAACTACTAACATGGCTGCATTGCTGTAAAAAATTCTGTATCAGGACCTGACAAAGTGTACCTCCTGTCCATCTTTTTATCCACAGGAGGCACAGAATTAGGAGCTTTTAGAATTTTTTTGTTTGTTTCCTAAAGGATTTATGTAAAGGAATAGACAGTCTCCTGGACTCTGGATATCCATCATCTCTACAAAGTCAGGCTCCTCTTGCTCATCCACAGCCTCCTCTAAAGGAAGCTGGAGGGTTTCAGCAACTTTTTTATAAAACAGAAAATGAGAAGGGGACTCAGCAAGCCTAGGGGGGGAGACTCTCCTAAATGTCTGTCTGGGGAGATGTCCGGTTCAATGGGCACACCCAGACTTTCAAAGTCACATTCACACTGTTCATAATCATCCTCCCCCTCCTCTGGTTCATAAAATTCCTCTATATCATATTCTTGAACCGGTGGGACCGACCGAACCGACCTTTTTCCAGATAGTGGCGGTTCGAACGGAACCGGGGAAAGTGACTGGACAATTTGTATTGCCCTGGCTATCTCTGCAGCAGTTGGAGAAGGGATTTTTGACTCCACACCTGCTGACTTTCTAGTTCTCTTTGCTGGAGCTGGCTCCTCAGAGTCAGCTTTACGTTTGCCCGAGGAAGTCTGGCCCTGGTCAGAGGGCACTCCCTCCGGTTCGGTTGGCACCGAACCGGGCTGTCATCAGGTCAGCGGACTTTTTGGCTTCTCGTTCCCTGAGCCTACCAACTCTCTTAGCTAGGGTAGCTGCAGGGAAATTCTTGCAAATCTGGCAGTCTGCACTGAGGTGGTTCAAACCCAGACAATAAACACATGTGGTGTGTGGGTCAGCCTTGGCAAAGGCTTCCCCAAAGACACTACAGTGTTGAAACCCAGTGGGCCCGGTTTTTCTTTTGGGTTTCTCAGACATAATGCCAGCCTAACCAAAAACTTGCCCTTTTTTCGGCAGTGCCAGGCAAGACACCCTTATCGGTTCCCAACCGGTTACGGGTCGGGAAAACGTAATGAACCAGGTTTTTAGAACCGACAAGAACCTGGAACTGCACTCTAGCAAGCCTTAAAATGCTTCAGAATGAAGTTTAAATACAATCTGATCGGTTCAAACCGAACCGATAAACATTTACAAGTTCCACACAGAAAACCTATCTATTACTTACAATATCATAGACAGAGCTTGAACCGATCGGTTTGCGGTTAAAATAATGATAATCGCGGTTGAATTTAACCGAGAAAAAACTCTTTAAACCGAGAAAATGAACCGAGCAGCAGGAGGAATCTCCGGAGCGACTGTTCAGTGAGGCGGAGTAAAGAATCTGACAGTTTTGCTTGAAATGTCCTAGACAGAGCTTAATCGAAGCTCAAGGCTTAAGTTCCATGCTCTGCATGGAAGTTAACTCTTTCACCTCCGGAGCAGTTCTAATGGTGGGACAAACTGCATTAGTCATAATATAGCAAGACTTCATGTTGTTTGAAAGTGTTCTTCAGGTTAAAATCCCTCCACAGCCACTTGTAAGATCTAGCTCCTTACCATGCATCAGTCGAGCCCCAAACTGTAGTGAACAGTGAAGTGCATTTCATGTTCAGATCCCTCCTCAACTGATGGTGTTGTCCATCGACTTACCATGCATCAGTCCAGACCAATCCCATAATGCACTGTGAAGTGCATTTCATGTTCAAAACCCTTCACATCCACTGGTGTAGTCCATCAATTCATATGACATCAGTTCAGCCCCAATCTGTGATGCACTGTAAAGTATTCTTCAGGTTCAAATCCCTCCACAGCCACTTGTAAGATCTGTCTCCTTATCATGTGTCAGTCGAGCCCCAAACTGTAGTGAACAGTGAAGTGCATTTCAGGTTCAGATCCCCTCCACAGCTGATGGTGTTGTCCATCGACTTACCATGTATCAGTCCAGATCAATCCCATAATGCACTGTGAAGTGCATTTAATATTCAAAACTCTCCACATCCACTGGTGTAGCCCAACAATTCATATGACATCAGTTCAGCCCCAATCTCTGATGCACTGTAAAGTATTCTTCAGGCTCAAATCCCTCCACAGCCACTTGTAAAATCTCAGGCTCAAATCCCCTCCTCAGCCACTTGTAAAATCTATCTCCTTATCATACATCCGTCGAGCTCCAAAATGTAGTGAACAGTGAAGTGCATTTCAGGTTCAGATCCCTCCACAGCCAATGGTATTGTCCATTGACTGATCTGGTGTCAGTCCAGCCCCAACCTTTACTGCACTGTAAAGTGCTGTTCAGGTTCAAATCCCACCAGAGTCACTGATTTAGTCCATCTGTTTATCAGTCTTCAGTCCGACCTTTATCTCTGACACTCTGTGATGTGCATTACTGATATGGATCCCTCCTCAGTCACCATGGTGTGGTGCATTGTACACATCAGGATTCATTCCAACACTACCCTCAGATGCACTGTAAGAAAAAATTACTCACCTTAGTAATTGCTTTTCTTCTCATGGAGTCTTGCTATATTATAACAATAGCAGTCAGCCACTGCAGCTGAACTGCCCCGGAGAGGAAGGAGTTAACTCCAGAGGATCTGGAGTTCTACAGCACGAGGGCGCTGTGCCAAAGCTCTATCTGGCCAGTTTCAAAGAAACTGTCAGATCTTTACAAGCTAACACTAAGCAACAAGTCTGTGTGGAAAGCTCTACACTAGCCAAATGGCTACCTACTAGTAGTAATAACAACAATATAAACAACAATAGAAACACCAATAACCATAATAACAATGAATAATGGTATTATTATTATTAGTTTTCCCCTTGACAAGCACCATTAGGACCCCTTCCCCAAAGACTCAAGTCCAGGAAGGGGCCAATATATACCTAAGCGAACAACCTAGTTCCCTAACCCTAAAAGAAAGAGGGTAAAGGAAAAACTACAATGGCATGACACAGTGCTTGCACTAATTTGCCACCTACCCAAGTAGAAGTTCTGAGAGGGGCAGGAGGGAGGTGGTTATAATATAACAAGACTCCATGAGAAGAAAAGCAATTACTAAGGTGAGTAATTTTTCTTCAAACACCATGAAGTCTTGCTATATTATAACAATAACGAATTACACAGCAGTACCTCCATGGAGGAGGTCAGGACCTACTTAGGAAATAGGCTCTGAAGCACAGCTGTGCAACCAGAGCATCTCTCCTGGACTGGACATCCAGGAATAATGCTTAGTAAAGTGTGAACTGTCTTCCAGGTAGCA
The DNA here is from genome assembly GCA_016271365.2 of Neoceratodus forsteri. Taxonomy (NCBI): domain Eukaryota; kingdom Metazoa; phylum Chordata; order Ceratodontiformes; family Ceratodontidae; genus Neoceratodus; species Neoceratodus forsteri. Next base: position 1,555,446,149 of record CM057450.1, read on the forward strand.
GCTTGACAAATTTCCAGAATGGGAATGTCCCCAGCAGCCGCCTAGAGACGCAGCTGTACCCCTGGTGGAGGGGCCCTCAGTCCTGAGGGGGGTTCTCTACCTAGTTTTTGGTAACAAAATTGGATACAAGAGACAATCCACCTTGCAATTGTCCTCTTAGTGGCAGGTTTCCCCTTGCCAACCTCGCCATAAGTAAGGAAGAGTTGGAGGGATTCGAACCTGTGACCCTTGGTGCATTCCAAATAGTAGCTTAAGGCTCTTTTGACGTCCAAGCTGTGCAGTCTCCTCTCACCTGAGGAAGAATGCTCAGTGAAAAATACTGGGAGAGAGATGGATTGGTTCAGGTGGAAATCTGAAACCACCTTAGGCAAAAACTTTCTATTAGTCCTGAGGACTACCTTATCTCTGTGGAAAGAAATAAAATCTTCTTCCACTGACAGGGCCTGTAATTCACTTATGCGTCTGGCAGAAGTGATAGCCACTAGGAAAACAGTTTTCCAAGTTAGATACTTGAGCTCTGCTGAGGACAGAGGCTCAAAGGGAGGTTGCATTAACTGAGCAATGCAAACATTCAGGTCCCAGGCAGGAGCTGGTTCCCGAAAGGGGTTAGTATGAGTAACCCTTTAAAAACTTGGAAAACACAGGGTGAGAAGAAGGGAGGCAGGCTTCCTGCTGACACAAAAGCAGAGACAGCTGCCAGATGAACCTTCAAGGTAGCTGGCCTAAGGCCTAGGGAATTTAAATGGACCAAATAGTCCAATAAAATGGGAAGATCAGCGGATTCTGGAATAATCTGCCTCTCAGAGCACCAGATGGAAAACCTCTTCCACTTAGAATTGTAAGTGGCCCTTGTGGAAGGCTTCCTTGAAGCCTTTAAAATATCCAGGACACCTTGAGAAAGGTGTAAATCAGCAAATTCTAATTCCTCAAGAGCCAGGCCTTGAGATGGAGGGATTTGAGGTCCGGATACCACACTCTCCCCTGTGCACAGGCCAGCAAGTCGTGGACTCTGGGCAGGCTCAGGGCAGGGTGGACTGTCAAGGACAGAAGCAGAGGGTACCAGGGCTGTCTGGCCCAATCTGGGGCAATCAGAATCACTTTGCAGGGTTGAGATCTGATTTTCACTAGTACCCTGAAAAGAAGAGGAAAGGGGGGGAAAGGCATACAGGAACTTCCCTTTCCAGTCCAACAGAAAGGCGTCCAGGGGGACTGAGCACAGCACTGGAGGCCTGCAACAAAATAGAGGAAGTTGGTGGTTGTCTGGTGCTGCGAAAAGATCTATCTGAGGGGTGCCCCATCTGGCAAAGACAGACCCCAGCACCTGTGGATTCAGAGCCCATTCGTGATGGCCCTGAGAAATTCTGCTGAGGGCATCCGCCAGGACATTGTCCTTCCCTGGGAGGTGAACTGCTATCAGGGAGGTGTTCAGGGAGTAGGCCAGAGACCACAACTTCATTGCCTCGGTGCACAAGGCTGATGACCGAGTGCCCCTTGCTTTGATGTACCACATTGTGGTGGTGTTGTCTGTCCTGACTTGAACCACTTTGTTCTGGACAGAAACTGAAAATACGAAGAGCTAAAAGACAGCTCTGAGTTCCAAAAGATTGATGTGGAGCAGAGATTCCTGAGGAGACCACACTCCCTGGTGGACAGGTGCCAAGTGAGCTCCCCACCCTAACAAGGAGGCATCCGTGGTGAGGGTGAGGAGTGGAAATGGAATGAAGTTAACCCCTTGTTTAGATTGCTTCAGTCCTGCCACCAGTGGAGGCCAGGATCAGAGTTTGAGTCACTGGGACCAATTTGGAAGGGTCCTTCCTTTGAGACCAATAGGCCCTCAAATGTAACTGAATGTCCCTCATCTGGAATCTTGCTCCTTGCACTACAGCTGTGGAAGCAGCCATGTGCCCCAGGAGTTGCAGAAAATGCCTTGCTGGTCGAGAGACTACGTGAGGAGTAAAGGAGGATGCCAGGGCAATGAGTCTGTCTACCCTTTCCGAGGAAGAAATGCCTAGCTAACTTTGTGTTCAATTCTGCACCTATGAAAGTTAGGACCTGAACTGGTTCCAGAACTGACTTTGGTAAATTTAGCAGGAATCCCAGGGAAGTGAGAAGCTGCTGGGTGACTTGCAAGTGGGATTTCACCTGATCTGGAGACTGACCCACAATGAGCCAGTCGTCCAGGTAGGGAAACACAGCAACCCCTTGCCTTCTTAAGTGAGCCACTACCACAGCTAGACATTTTGTGAATACCCTTGGCGCAGAGGTAAGGCCGAAAGGCATTGCCCTGAACTGGTAGTGGCCTGAGGGCAGTTCGAACCTGAGGTACTTTCGGTGAGAAGGCCTGATCAGAACATGAAAATAGGCATCCTTGAAGTCCAGGGAAGCTAGCCAGTCCTGGTCTTTAGAGAAGGCAATATCATTGCCAGAGTCAACATTTTGAACTTTGGTTTCAAAGATGCTTGTTCAGGTACCTTAAATCTAGAATGGGCGCCATTCTCCTGTCTTTTGGGGTAAGAAAGTATCTTGAATATAGCCCCTTGCCCTGATGGCAAGGAGGGACCCTTTCCACTGCTTTGCAGTCCAGAAGAGAAGAAACCTCTGCTTCCAAAACAAGGGCTTCTGAAGGATTTGCAGGTGGAAAATGTCTGGCTCTCATCTTGGAAACTGTTTGAAGCTGAGAACCAGACCCTGGCTTATTACCTCCAGAACCCATCTGTCCGAAGTTAAGGACAGCCAGTTCTGGCTGAAATAACCAACCTGCCCCACTGGTACAGGAGAATCGGCCCTGGGCACCCCATCAGGGTGCCTGCTTGGCAGCAGCCTTAGGCTGAGGGGAAGGGGACGGTTTACTTGTGCCTCGTCTACCCCTGCCTCTGAAGAAACCCCTCTGCACAAAAGCAGAGGAGGCTTGAAATTGGTAAAAAGGCCTGTGGAAAGGCCTGCCCCTACGTCTGGGAGCATGCCTTTGTGGAGTGGCATGCCTCTCCTTAGCCTGGGCACTTTTGTAGGTAGTTCTGTATTCATCCATCTTTTTCATATAGTTTTCTGTTTGTTCCCCAAACAGAGAATTTTCCACTACAGGAAAATCCATAGCCTTTGACTGAGTATCCTGGGACAGATTAGTGCATCTGAGCCATGCCAACCTCTGAAAGCTACAGAAGTGGCCATGACCCTAGAGGAGACATCATTAACATCAACAGCAGTATGAAATTGAACTTTAGAGGCTTCAATGCCATCAGCAGCCACCTGTTCCAACTCACTAGCCAGCTGGCCATGGGCCTGCTTGGCTAACTGCAATATTGTGTCCCATCTAGATTTCTGATATCTAGCTACATAAGCCATATAATTTGCCTGCCTGAGTCCCAAAGAAGCTGCCATATACTGTTTTCACCATGGCATCAATCTTCCTGGAATCCTTATCAGGAGGATGTGAGGCCAGGGAATATTAGCCTGTCACAGGCTGCAGCTTGTACCACACCTACATGACTACACTGTTCAGTGAGGAAGTCTGTATCAGAGCCTGACAAGTATACCTTCTGTCCATTTTTTATCTACAGGAGGGACAGAATGAGGATTTTAAAATCTTTGTTGTTTGCTTCCTAAATGACTTATGCAAAGGAATAGACAACCTCCTAGATTCTGGTATATCCATCATTTCTACATAATCAGGCTCCTCTTGCTCATCCACAGCCTCCTCTAAAGGAAGCTGGAGGGTTTCTGCAACTTTTTGTAAAACATAAAATGAGAAGGGACTCAGACAGAATAGGAGGAGATTCTAAAGGTCTGTCTGGAGAAATGTCCGGTTCAATAGGCACGTCAGACCCTCCCAGCCACACATATATTGATCAAATTCCTCCTCCCCTCCTGTGGTTCATAAAATTCCTCAACATCATACTCCTGAACCACTGGAACTGAGCGAACCAACCTTTTACCAACTGTTGGTGGTTCGACAGGTCCCTGAGACAGTGACTGGACAATCTGAATGGCTTTAGCTATCTCTGCAGCAGTTGGAGACAATTTTGGACTCCAAACCTACTGATTTCTTTGTCTTTTTAACTGGGACTGGTTCATCTGAACCAGCCTTTCTTTTTGCCCGAGGAAGTCTCGCCCTGGTCAGAGGGCACTCCCTCTGGTCCAGTGGGTGCTGGACCGGGCTGGCCATCCGGGTCAGCGGACTTTTTGGCCTCTCATTCCCTGAGCCGGCCCAATCTCTTTTCCAGGGTGGCTGCAGGGAAATTTTTACACACCTGGCAGTCTGACAGGAGGTGGTCAGCCCCCAGACAATAGACACAAGTGGTGTGTGGGTCAGCCTTGGCAAAGGCTTCCCCACAGACATCACAGTGTTGAAACCCAGTGGGCCCGGTTTTTCTTTTGGGTTTCTCAGACATAATGCCAGCCTATCCAAAAACTTGCCCTTTTGATGGCAGTGCCAGGCAAGACACCCTTATCGGTTCCTATCCGTGTCACGGGTATTTGAAAAAACCTATTTAAAAAACAGTTTTTTTTAGAACCGATAAGAACCGGGAACCGCACTCTAAAAGCCCAACCAAACACTTCAAAACGTTAAAATCAGCAAACCGATCGGTTCAAAACCGAACCGATAATTGAATTTCCACACAGACTTTAAATTTGTACTTATGGTTTACCAGATAGAGCTTTTAACCGAAATGCGGTAAAATAAATACTTTTTGCCAGTTCAAATGAACCGGAAAATACTTGCTTGAACCGAGAATGAACCGAGCTGAAGGAGCTGATCTCTGGAGCGACTGTTCAGTGGAGCGGAGTAAAGAATCTGACAGTTTCATTTGAAACTGGCCAGATAGAGCTTTGGCACAGCACCCTCGCACTGTAGAACTCCAGATCCTCTGGAGTTAACTCCTTCCTCTCCGGGGCAGTTCAGCTGCAGTGGCTGACTGCTATTGTTATAATATAGCAAGACTTCATGGTGTTTGAATGTTCTATTCAAGTTTGAATCACTCCAAAACCACTTTAGTCCCTTGTGCTTATAATGCTTCAGACCATCCCTTACCTCTGATGCACTGTGATGTGATCAGTGCCAGTGTATGACTTATACAGTCCATTGAAATGAAACATAGCACACAGTACACATGTGTACCAATGAGCACCACTCCATGGTGTAGGCATACCCACACTCCTTCCCACCCACACAGTGCGCCATACTGAATGTTGCAACATATCACATGGGTATGCAGGCAAGCCATGTGACACAGCACATATTACACAACCTTTACAGGTGCCCATGTCATCACCCTGTGTGTATACCCACAATGTCTCTGCATGGCATATGAACACCATTACCAGGTGTAGGCAGCCCCACCTGCTTCCCTAGAACTGCATATACCCCAAGGGCGGGTGCCAATTCATGACACAAAATGACTGCAGTGCCTATGAGCATCATTCCTTGGTACAGGCACACCCACCCCTTTCCTCATGACACAGTATACCCCAAATTACCAGTGCCTTTTCAGCAATTTCATCATCCTATACGTATACCCATAATGTATCTACAGTGTCTGTTAGCACCATTATTACATGCATGCAGCCCCTCTCATTTCCCCAGAACATATGAAGTGCATCTGAGCCTGTATTATGAATGCAGCCCCCCCGCCACTAACACACAGTGCTTCATCATACAGTGATTCCCTCACCGTGAACCATCCCATAATACAACCCCCAAAAAATAAACTATGCCAGGAAATTAAATAATACACAGATTTATGTAACATGATGTTTACTGAAAGACTGAGAACCTTTACATGAACAGCATCATGCTTCATTTACAGTATGATAAAGCAAACAACACAAATAAAATACAGTTTCCAATACTTATTATGGGATTTTATTACAAAAATAAAATAAAATAGTTTATTTCAATGAAATTACACATTTTAACTACAGCAAATATGCTATTAATCATAGAGAGACCTCCAGCACTAAAAATGTATCCATTTCCTGTGTCAGCTCACTGACCTACACTGGAAGGGTTCTTCCTATTTACATCACTTGACCTCACATAGCATTTTCTTCCTGCATCACTTCCTGATATGTACTTCTTAGGTAATGTGTAAATATGCTCTTACTAAACTAGGGGGAAATACAAAAAAATTGATAATCAGATTCATAAAACTAAAATCAGTGGGTAAGAAGAGTTAAACACTGCAAAAATTCCAACCAGTGGAGTGGAACAAAAAACTCAAACTGTAATAACAAGAGATTCAGATATTGATTTCTGGCTAAAAAAAATGGTAAAAAAAACTTGCAAAATTTATATTTAGACAATGAGATGTTTATTGTATATTTTTAACAATTTTAATCAACAGTTTTACAGAAATTTAATATTTTTGCATGACTAAGGAAACAGAGCATAATTATATTTAGATAAAATCATCAGAATTTATTAAAATATGAAAACAGCCTTACACAACATTAAATCCAGTTAAATAGACATCACCAAACCTCACTCATTTTCAAAAACTTTTTGTCCTGAAAAACTTTTCTTTTTACAGTTTTAAAATTGGATGTATGGTTTTTAAGATATATAGGTTTAAGCACAGTGTGTTTGTATGAATGCTGCAGGTCTAAAACCCCTTCAGGCACACAGGTGTTCTAGCAGCAGGCAGAGGGTACCTGAACATTCTAAGTGACAATAGGATAGAATGAGTTAGTGGAAGCCCTCTGCTCCAGGAACATTTCAAATCTTCAGGACCTTAAGTAACCCAGGCCTTGCCCTGGCAATCAAGGGGAGTACAGGTTTAACTGTTGCCTTTCAGTTTGCATGGTTCCTAGGGTCTCAATGTCAGAAAACTCATGGCACCAAGCAGGCCTACAGAAACCTGGGTACCCAGTTAGGACAGAGGGACAGTCACTGGTATCAGTGGGGGTGGGCTCCAGGGTGGTCTGACCTACGGGCCCTGTTGTTATTAATTGCTTCTAACCATTTCTAACCATTTTTACTTCCATAGCTATTCCTTCTTCAGGTACCCCGACCCTAGCCCTTCCCCATAATAAAGCTGTGTTTTGTTGTTTGAAATTGCTATGTGAAGGGTGCTTTGAGGAAACTAACTGTAAAGTGCATGTGGTATATGGTATTAGGAAACTGTTTGGCATCCAGTGAGTGGGGTGGTTGGAAGTGGAGGTGGGTAGGTACAGCATCCCAGGGGGTTGTATAGTTTTACACCTGGCCCACTGCAATTTACTCTGGGTGGAGGCACCGCCCTATTTTAGTTATTTCTCTGGGATAGAACCCCCGAATACCACCGTAGAAGGACCCAAGCCTCTTAACTTGTGTGAAGATCAACAGGCAGCGGTAGTAGCCTAGTGGCACATGATGCCAGGGCTATATCTTTGGAGGCACCACTGGGATCTTCTGTTTGCCAGCCATGCCCACCATGGATGGCCAAACTGGAAAGTCCACTATTGTTCCTTCCACCCCAGTTCTACCATTCCCAGGCCTAAAGTTAGGCCCAGAGAGGGGGATATGGTAAAGTTAGTGGAATGGAGTGGAGGTATGAAAATGGATCCACAGAAATCTCTTTTACTCTTAGGGGTACCCCCTGAGATAGAAGAGGGGGCAATAGAAGGGCATTTGTCCACAATAATGAGGTTGGGTCAGGTAAAAGTGTGGGGAAAAATGCTTGACTCTGTTTCAGGGACCTTGACTATGCTGATGAGATGTAAAAATGCTATGGAAGCACCCTGGGTACCTGAGGACTTAGTGCCAGAGGGGTTGTCAGAGGCCTGGACCATTGTTATTGTTTTCAGTACAGTTTCTCCAGTGGAGGGAGTGTCCGAGCCCTCACTGACCCCATCAGAATGTGAGGCTTCAGCCTGGATATGAGCCTGCCTTTTTGGAATCATATAGAAATCTGAGAATGTTTTCAGGGGTGAAACCCACCCCTGCAGGGGAGGAGGACTGTGAGTCATGGATAACCTATACGATACCAGTTTGCTACAGGATTGGCAGTGTAGTGAGAAAGAAAAACAAAAAAGGCTAACTGAGAGTTTATGAGGCCCTGCCCTTGATGCTATCTGGTTCCTATGGACCACTGACCTCAAGGCTAGTGTGGAGGATTACATAGCTGCACTAGACAGTGGCTTTGGTAGCACTGATTCCTGTGATGATTTGTGGTGTGGATTCAGGGCAACTCACCAACAAAGAGAGAAACTCCTATTGGAATATGTGCAGAGACTGGAGAAAGCCCTGCAAAAAGTGTATTGTAAAGGGAGGATACAGGCTACGGACCTAAATAAGACCACGTTGGAACAGGTGTTGAGAGTGCAAGGTACTCAGGACTATTATTGTTAAAACTGGGCCTGAGGGATAGGCTGGTTAATACCCCCTCCCTCTGTGTCCTCCTCAGGGAAGTTAGGGAGGTGGAGGAAAGGGACGCTCAGTGGGGACCCGTCCTGCAGTAGTAGCTGAAAACCAGATTCAGGAAGTCACCCCTCCCTCTGAGGCCTCAGAGCTCAAAGAGTTGATAAAAGAGTGTAGGGAGGCACTGGATAAAGTTACTGCTGGTTCTAATAGGGCTAATGAAGATCCTTCTAGTCAACCCATTCTGTCAGCCCCAGCCACCCTCCCAGTGATGCGCCTGGGGGTGCAGGCCCAGGTGCACCCTGTGGTTCCCCAGATTGAAACCTGCCTTCAGAAACTGTGTCACACTGTCAGTGAGTTAAAGAACCAGGGGATGCTAAGGGCAGGGGACCCCAAATGAAGAGTGGTTATGACCCAAGCGATTGCTCCTGTCTCAGCTCCAGCCCCCTTAATGTACCCAGAGCCCCAGCCAGCCCCTGCAGCCCATTACCCAACCAGATCCAGAAGAGGAGATAATTTCTGTTACAGGTGTGGGAGGGATGGACATTTCCAGAAAGAGTGCTGATCCAAGGAAGATCCTGTTTGAGTAAGAGACTGGTTGTTGGGGAGAGAGCCAAAGCTGCAGGGAAACTTCAATGGGGCCCCCAAAAAGCCCAGCTCCACTGTTTATGTGAGAAAATATTCAGGCAAAGCCACAGCTTCTGCACCCCTCAACATGGACCAGCTGGTGGGGCCATCAACAGAGACCACCGTCACCATAAACAGAGTGGCCCCATGTGCCCTTTTAGATAGTGGCCCCCAGGTAATGATCATCTTCAATTCCTGGTATGATAAACATATGCCCCACTTAGAATTGCAACTTTTGGAGGGGTTATGTGTGGGGACTTAGTTGAAAATCCTACCCCATTTGGGTTATGCCAAAGTTTGGATGGCTTTCCCAACCAAGGTGGCTGGAGTGGGAGATTTGGTCGAGACCCTGACTTTAATCTGTCCAGAGACTGATATATATGATGGGGTGCCTGTGCTGGTGGGTACCAATGCCCACATGTTTGGATGGCTGGCCCAGCTTTGCCACACCCAGGAAGCTGAACAACAGGGGAAGGAGTTGACAATCCACCCAGCAATAAAAGCAACATATAGGAAGCAGGGGCAGCACCTAGCTGAAGAACCAAATTAATTAGTGGGTATAGTCTGAAGGTGAGATACAGAAGAAATAGTGCTCCCACCCAATGTGGAGTGTAATATAAGTGGTGTGTGTGACAGGGTGGAATAGGACCCTGTCCCAGTTGTTATAGAAAGAGTATGAATGCAAGGATCTCTTCTGTTCTTTCCTTTTCTGTCTCTTCTCTGTCTGGTTGCGCAACCAAAATTTCCTGTGAGACCTAGGATTTGATCACCTCGAGAGTCTCACAATTCTTTGCCTCTCACTATCGCTCAGTCTTCACTTGTTGTTCTGTCTTTTTCTTCCCCTGCATATCTGCTGGTATAAATATATATGCAAATTATGTGGCAATTTAACCGACATTGGGATTCCTTTGTTTAGAAATTATATAGTGTTAATTTTTGAAATGTATATAATTATAGTTTTAAATGATTGAAAAAACTATTGGAAACTCAAAAGGTTACCTTAGCACAATTTTTAAGCCTTTTGCAAAAGCTGTGGAGATGGGGCCTCAGTTCTGGGACACTGGGTTCTTGCAGCCCCTGCCTGAAATATACTAGAACATTTTAGAAAAAAAACAGGATGCTTGTTAAGGGGGGAAGGGGTTGGAAGGACTTATAAGACAGAGCTGCAGTTGCTTGCAAATTGGACACAGAGACTGAAGGAAAACTCTGATGGATCTCCTCTATTTTATTTTGCCTTTGTAAATAGTTATACTGAACAATGTTATTTTTTTATGTTGCTGCTAGTACCAATAAAACACCTGTTGTGAATTCTACAACTGCTCCTGGTTTTTCCTATGCTTCCTGACCTGTTCCTCAATGACAGATGGTGTTAACAGTGGGATTTATGCCATGCATACTCTAAGCCAGGAGTTTTGTGCATGGGCACTGAACCAGGGAAGCATAGAGAAAGGTATGGATTCTGCAGCAGCAAGTCCAGCAGTGGTTACCAGGAGAATGGCAGCCAAACTAGCAGAGAAAAAAGAGATTAAATGTTTAGAAGCACAGAGGACAGAAGAGATGCAGTGACAGGAGCAGCGATGGCTGGATGCCTTGCTAGCTATCAAAGGCAGAGGATCTAGCACAGATCCAGATGAGCAACAAAACACAAGCAACTTAAAAGCCATTAAACTTACAAAGTTGTGTCCCTCGGATGATATCGAGGCATACCTGACAACTTTTGAAAGAGTTGCCACAGCCTGCCAATGGTCAAAGCAGCAATGGACAATCAGACTAATACCCTCCCTGACAGGGAAAGCTCAACTTGCCTATAGCAATATGGACACTGCATAGTCAGAAAACTATGACCTGGTGAAAAGCGAAATCCTGAAAAGGTATGACATCTCAGGAGAGACCTACAAGCAGAGATTTCGATCTCTGAGGTACAACTCAGTCAACAATCCTCGAGAAGCCTTTATCCAACTCAAAGAACTCCTGATAAAATGGCTCCAACCAGAGGACAAAACAGTCCCACAGATTGACACATTTGCAATGGAGCAATCCATCAACATCCTGCCTACAGATACGCAGCTTTGGGTAAAGGAACACTGACCAGAAAATGGGAAAAAGGCTGTTTCTTTGTCTGAGGACTACCAAATGGCCAGACAGATACCACAGCAGTGAGGTAACAGCCAAGCACCGGTAAGACACTCTTTTTCCCATTTAAACTCCAAGCCTGATAAGAACTCTGGTGGGGGTAACAAATATGTGCCCGAAGACGTTATCTGCTATAACTGTAATAAGCCAGGTCTTATTGCAAGAAATTGCCATAAGAAGAGTGACACTAGAACAAATTTGTCCTTGGCAAATTGGGGCAAGTAGTTAACAGATGTGAAGGTGGGAGATATGACTGTAAAGGGACTCATTGATTCAGGAAGCAGACAGACCCTTGTGCATACTGAAGTGCTGGGAAATCACTGTGCTGGTGTCATCTGCATCCATGGGGACACTCAATACTATCACACCACCCAAGTAAATCTGACCATTAAGAGTGTGTCACAACAAATGAAAGTGGGGGTAGTACCTAAGTTACCTATACCTGTAATTATTGAAAATTACTTTCCAGGATTTTTTGAGTTAATCAAAGAAGGAGTAAATCCTGATGTTTCAGCAGCTGTGGTAACCAGAGTTCAGGCAAAGAAAATTTCAGATGGTGGGGACACTTTTTCTTTCAGTGATTTTGATTCGGACTTGTTTGAGCACAGCTCCAAGATCCAGAAATCCAGGAAAGAAAGATGATGCCTGAAGAAACTGTGGCAACAAATGATGATGGACATGAAGGGTTAAAATATGAAAATGTTGAAACTAAATTGATAACTGATTGTGATTTTCTTTCAGAGCAAGCTAATGATGTTTCTCTTCAGGGTTATTTTAAGCAGCTGCGGATGACACCAAAGCAGGGTGGACCAATGTTTAAAAAATTTAATGGGTTACTGTACAGAGTTTGGGTTAAACCTCAGACACAGGAACAGACAGAATTGGTTATACCATAGAAGTATAGAACAGAGTTGTTACAGATAGCACATGATAGCCCTATGGCTGATCACTCAGGGAGGGATCGCACCCTTGCCAGATTGCTGTATAGATTTTACTGGCCTGTAATTCATGAAGATGTTGCTACCTATTGTAATTCTTGTTCTGAGTGTCAGAAAGTAGCCCCAGTCACTAGAAAAGAGAAGGTGCTCCTGCCCTTGATATACTGTATGTGCCTTTTGAGAGAATTGCAATGGACATGGTTGGTCCTTTAGACAAAAATAAAAAGGGTAATAGATTTATCCTGGTAGTATGCAACTATGTTACTTGATAGCCACAAGCAGTTCCAATGCATACTGGCACAGCTTCAAAAGTGGCAGCAGAGCTTGCACAGATTTTCTGCAGGAAGGGCATACCAAAAGAGATTATTACTGATCAGGGTAGTAATTTTGGTGCTGCATTACTTAACGAGCTGTACAGACTGCTAGGTCTCACTGCCATAAGAACCTCCCCCTATCACCCTCAGGCAGATGGTCTTGTTGAGCATTTTAACCAAACCCTAAAACACATGTTAAAAAGTTTTGTAAAAGGGGAAGGGAAAGATTGGTTCCAATACTTGCCTTACCTACTTTTTGCTTACAGAGAAATGCCTCAGGCATCAACAGGGTTTTCACCATTTGAAATGCTGTATGGTAGGCAGCCAAGAGGGCCACTGGATGTGATAAAAGAAACGTGGGACGATAACCCCACTCAGAAACAATCTATAGCGTTTTATATGTGTGCCCTAAGAAAGAAGCTGGCAAAATATGTTGAAATTGCCCATAGTAATCAGGAAGAGGCCCAAAACCAGCAGAAGGTATATTATGACCATGGGGTAAAAAAAAAAAGTTTTTGAGCCAGGTGAAAAAGTTTTGCTACTGTTACCCATAACATAAAATAAACTGTTAATGAAGTGGCAAGAGCCTTATAAGTTTCTTAGATGTACTGGCACCGCTAACTATGAGATTAAAACCCTTGCTACTTTCCAGCGCCTCATGAAGAAGGCTGTCGGGGACATGAAGCTGCTGGAGTGCTTAGTGTACCTGGATGATATAATTGTATTTGGCAAAATTTGAGAGGAACACAAAGCAAGGCTGCTAAAAGTATTGGACCATCTGGAGGAATTTGGCTTTAAACTCTCGATCGATAAGTGCCAATTCTTCCAGGCTTCTGTTAAGCACATTGGGCACATAGTGTCAGCAAAGGACATTCAGATGGACCCCAGCAAATTTGAGGCACTTACCACCTGGCCAAAACCTAAGAATTTGAAGGAACTGCAGCAGCTGTTAGGATTCTGTGGGTACTACAGGAGGTTTATAAAGGATTATAACCAGGTATTTGGACCCCTCCTGAATTTGCTATAGGGTTACCTCCAGTCAACAAGAGTAAGAAACCCAAACAACCTGGGGCCTCCACTGAGTCACCACAATACTTCAGACCTTCCAAGTCATTCAGCCCCTGGTGAACTGAGGAATGTGACAGGGCTTTTGAGGACATCATTTACTGCCTAACCCATGCTCCAGTCTTGGACTATACAGACCAACAGAAGCCCTATGCTTTACACACTGACGCTAGTTTCAGTGGCCTGGGGGCAGTGCTATATCAAGAATACCCAGAGGGTTTGTGTCTAGTGTCCTACACAACTCGAAGTTTGAATCCTGCAGAATGCAAATACTCAGTGCTCAAGCTCAAATTCCTTATGCTGAAATGGGCCATTGCGGATCAGTTCCATAATTACCTGTACAGTGAGAAAATTACCATAAAGACTGATAACAACCCCCCAAAATACGTAAAGACTACAGCCAAGTTGGATGCAGCTGGTCATTGGTGGTTGTCAGCCCTTTCCACATATGACTACTGCATCGAGTATCACCCCAGGTTAAACCATACAAACGCTGATGCCTTGTCTCGATGCCCCCTGGCTCATCAAGAAAAGCACTCCAGCTCGGTGAAGATACCTGAGCAGGCTGTAAAGGCGCTGTGCAAAAAGTCTGACACTGAAGAGTCACCATCTGCTAAGAATGTACCATGCCTGGTGGACAGTTTAGGAGCCTCTGAGAGTTGTCTCCCTGTAGCATATTGCCACTTAACTGCTTTGGACATGAGGTCCTTTCCACAGCTAACCACTCAAGATCTGATAAGGGAGCAGCAGTCTAGCGCAGCCACTGGAGAAATTGTGCAAGTTTGACAGAGAAGGGGTGACCCAGCACAAGTAACCACAAGATACCCCGATGCTCGACTGATGCTACATGAGTGGCCAAAGTTAAGCATAAGGAATAGTTTGCTGTACAGAGAGGTGCAAGATCAGCAGGGGGTGCCCAGAGTACAATTGGTGTTGCCAGAATGACTGATTCCATCAAATTGTATTGAAGGCTTTCCATGATGACATGAGACACTTGGGCAGTGAACACACACTAGATGGTTCACAGTAGATTTTATAGGCCATAAATGGGACAGGATGTGGAGCAATACTGCAAGACCTGTCACCGGTGCATCCTGAGGAAAGCTCTTACCCAAAAGGCCGCCCCACTAGTCAACATTGTCACAAATGCCCCTATAGAGCTGATGTGTATTGACTTCCTTACCTTGGAACCGGACTCAAGAAATATCTCAAACATACCAGTGGTCACAGATCATTTTACTTGCTATGCCCAAGCCTACCCCACCAAAGATCAGAAGGCATTTACTGTGGCCAAGGTGCTGGTCGAGAAGTTCTTTGTACATAGAAGCATAGATTATGATGGCAGATAAGGACCAACCAGTCCACCTAGTCTGCCCATTTTCCTACATTGTTTCCCTACTATGTTTCTATGTTTTATGTTTCAGACCAGGCTTGGAACAGGGCCATCATGCCTCAGACCCCCATGTCTAGGCTACAGTAGCAGCCACAGACACTGCCAGATATTTCCCAAATTTTCTGTGATATTTCCAGAAATATCTCCTGCTTTCTGCATTTCCACAGTAGGGGCAGCAGAGAGAAACTCTTCAGAAATTTTGTGAAATATCTGGAAATAGCTGGCAATGTCTCTGGCTACTACTGTATGCCCCTTTTGGGGAGATGCATATGGCAGTGCCTTGGCTGACACACTACCAGGCTGACTCCCAAGCTGATCCAAGACAGTCTCTAGTTCAAATGCATGCATTTCAGTGGCTTTGAGTCATTACAGGCACTTCAACCATTCAGCCAGCATGGCAGACATGGTCTTTTCAACATACAGGATACAGTCTCGAAATGTGGGTGCAACCCATGGCCTAGGGAATACCAAATCCTTTGCACAGTCCTTTGCAGTAGATGAATTCTCTTTCTGTCCCTAAGGCAATACAGGAACTTAAGGCATGACTCCTCACCAAGATAGCAGAATGAGCTTAAGGCATGGCTCCCAACCAAGTTAGGCATTTTACTTGTTATCAAATCATGTTCACAGTAGCTTCTCACAGGCTCAAACACTGACTCCTCACAAGTCGAATCACATAGCACAGTTCCTTTTGGCCAGCTGGTGGTTGGCAGCTCCAATTAGAACATTTGCAAAAGCCTCACAGGCAACTTCTGGTAAAGCTCTGACCTCAGGATTCTTTCCTTTCATGCCTGTAGGCACACTACACAGTCACATCAAGCATTTCACAAATACAGCACCATCCATGGTCATCCAGACAGATGTCCACCCTATCCTTGGCACTGATCAAACATAGGGTGCAGACAGGCACTGAGCGCCTTTTGGCTTCTTGGCCCCAAGAAGGTCTCTGAGTCACTTGTACTTAGAAGTTTACTCACTCAGGATTAGCATGCAGCTTTCTATTAACTGAAGTCACAGGATTCATTGGCACTCTCACTGCTGAGGTAGAACATTCTTGCAGCTCTTTCACAACTGCAGGCAATATTTCTTGCAGCTCTCTCACAGCGGACATTAAATCAGGATTCTCCAACAAACTGGCTCTGAATGTGGAAAGGCACATGCTAGCCCTGGGGGACAAATATCTGGCAACCCCCAGGTTAGCCACTTTAATTCTTTACAGCCACATTTCTCTCTCAAGGGACCAGAGCCCCCCTTCCTATGCAGGTGCTCCCCCAGAACTGACTCCAGACTGAAAAGTGTCTGGGTTTTGGGAGCTCTTGGCAGCTCTTGATTGGCTGATTTAATTATCTCTCTTAAAAATTAATATTCATCAGGCTCTCTCAGTGCCTGATAGGTTCCTCTTTTAGGTGCCCACATTTTTCCCTGCTTTTAGGTGCCCACATTTGTCCCTGGTTTTTTCCAACACAAGTCTTGGCTCAGTCTCAAAAGTCTCTGCCCGAAATTCTAGCTTTTCGATTGACTGATGTTAGGTCAAAGGCTGCAAATATGGCTGTGTTTTAATAAAGTCCCCAAGCAGTCTATACAGTGTCCCAACTTTAAAAGTCTGGTACAGCCAGAAAAAATATTTTTCTCTTACAAAAGCCCCACTGCCCAAAAGCAGTACTTGTGCCCAGTCAAGCGCTTACATTATTAAACATTTTGCTGAAACCCTGTGCCTGTTGCTAGCATTGAAATTCAGAGTCTCCAGGTGCTAGACAGGCTTACACATTAAAATTCATTGGGCTCTCATTAATATTCATGAGCCCGGACCCAGAAACACAGCGTGTTTGGCACTCTTTATAAAAAATGTCCCAAGGCATTTCACCTACCTGGCAACCCCCAGGTCAGCCACTTTAATTCCTTACAGCCACATTTCTTTTTCAATGGGCCACAGCTCCCCTTCCTGTGCAGGGGCTCCCACTGAACTGTCTCCAGAATGAAAAAAGTCTGGGTTTTGGGAGCTCTTGGCAACTCCTGATTGGCCAATTTAATTACCTCTCTTAAAAATGAACGTTCATCAGGCTCCCGCAATGCCTGATAGGTTCCTCTTTTAGGTGCTCACATTTGTCCCTACTTTTAGGTGCCCACATTTGTCCCTTCTTTTCCCCACACAAGTCTTGGCACAGTCCAAAAAGTCTCTGCCTGAAATTCTAGCTTTCTGATTGACTGACGTTAGGTCAAAGGCTGCAAATATGGCTGTGTTTTAATACAATCCCCAAGCAGTCTATACAGTGTCCCAACTTTAAAAGTCTGGTGCAGCCAGAAGAAATACTTTTCACTTACAAAAGCCCCCCTGTCCAAAAGCAGTACTTGTGCCCAGTCAAGCACTTACATTATTTAACTTTTTGCTGAAGCCCTGTGCCTGTCGCTAGCACTGAAATTCAGGAGGCCCCAGGTGCTAGACAGACTTACACATTAAAATTCATTGGGCTCTCATTAATATTCATGAACCCGGGCCCAGAAACACAGCACGATTGGCGCTCTTTATAAAAAATGTCCCAAGGCATTTCATCCACCTTGTTCAGGTCACCGGTCCCCGACCTGCTTCAAATGGGGACCGGGAACTACTCATGGGCCACTCATTTGACCACAATTGTGGTCAGAAAATTAAATTGCATTTCTGTGCATGCACGGGCTGCCAACTGCTCCAGAGAACAAAAAGGAATGCAGTGGCTCACGATTCAGCTCCTCCAGCCCCCACCCAGAGACTACCAGGAGGAGGAGCAGGAGTCAGGCGGAGGCTTTTGGGCACAAACTGGGACTCGGGTTGTGGTGCTGCAAATCTGGGGGAGAGCAGCACAGGCAACAGGAGGCAAACGGGAGGGCGGGTTTACATGTGTAAATAAACTGTACAAAAAAGATAATGATTTTACATAAAACATTTATAGCTGACATTGGTAGAACTCAGTTACACCCAGTTCCCCAATGTCTGAATTTCAGGATCGTCACTCTTATTGCTCGAAGCATTTAAATGAAAACAGGGTCTTTTTATCTTAAATTTCATCTGTTCAGATTGCTGATTCTGGCTATGAAGTTATAATCCACTGCTTATGATATCACAACCTGTTTCAGTGAAAATTATTCTGATGTCACAAAAAAGAGGACTCTGATTTTTGGGCTGGACAAGCAGCAAGACAGGTGAAGTCTATAAGGCAAGGCATAAAGAACGGAAAGTCCTGAAAACCCAATTCTTTGGAAAGCTTGGAAATTTAAGTCTTGCTGATGCCAACAGTAACTGTTTTGAAGAAACCTGGCAAATCACTTCAAGAAGAACATATCTAAGTTCCTG
The DNA here is from genome assembly GCA_016271365.2 of Neoceratodus forsteri. Lineage (NCBI taxonomy): Eukaryota > Metazoa > Chordata > Ceratodontiformes > Ceratodontidae > Neoceratodus > Neoceratodus forsteri. The sequence goes on from CM057450.1 coordinate 1,555,464,282, forward strand.
GAGGAAACATAGAAGCATCACTGTTCTTCAGTAGAAGAAAGGATCTCGTAGCTTGTGGTAGCTGAACACAAGGTAAGAGGGAGTGACCATAAAGGTGATTCAAATTTTGGAATGTTCTGGGAGCCCAGAGCATTCAGTATTGCCGAATCAAGTATGTGGCTGTAGATAAAGCCATGGTTACAGAAACAACATTAATTTATGAAATTTTGGTCTTGCCTAGGATATTTCCCTAAATATCCCTTGAGGTCATGTAACTAAAATGCTAATAGAGAATATGGGTAAATGAACAATAGCAACAGTAGTTTAAGATCAGAAGGAACACTGGGTCCATCAAGTTCACCTTCCACCAGTCCATAAGCAGGGATGAAATAAATATGCAATGCAAAGATGTACTGACGTACAGGGATTCCCTTCCCACTGTACTAAACAGGGCATCCTGTGTTTCCATTGGTAAGCAGGAATTTCTTCAGTTTTAGTGTAAAGGCCCATACTGCCTTCATGTCTACAGTCTCTGCTGGTAGGCTGTCCCACAGGTTCACCATCTTCTGGGATAAAAAGTACCTATCTCCTAGCGTTACCACTGTATACACCATCCATGAACTTCAGGGCATCCACATGTCCTGCTGCAGGGCAAGAGATCACATATCTCAGACTGTTGATCTTGTCAGTACCCTTAAGTATGTGAAAGACAGATATGAAGTCCCTTTTAGCCTCCTTTTCATCAAGGTGAACATATTAGGAGCCTTCAGCCTCCCTCCTCAGAGTTTTCCCCATATCACTGACCATTCTGGTGGCTGTGTCACACTCTCTTTCCTTTCCCTTTTATATTGAGAAGCAGAACGGCAAGCAGAACTCCAGGTGGGGCTTTGTCAGGGCCTTGTAAAGTGGCTGGATTACTTCCTGTGGTCTGCTGATCATACCCCTTTTGGTGTCCCCCAGCATTCTACTGGCCCTCTTGACAGTGGCTGCACGCTACTTGCTCTGCTTCAGCCCCTTGTCTATCATAACCACCAGATCCTTTTCCTTCTCCTCCACTGCAGCAGAATTAGCCCCACACAGTGTGTAGATCATACCATTGATTTTCCTCCCCAAGAGTAGTGTCTTGCATTTGGATGCACTAAATCAGAGGCTCCAGGAGTCAGAGCACTCACCCCGCTTCTTTAGATCCTGACGTTTCTCACATCCTCAGGGTAGTCCTCCACCCTGGCTTCCCACACCAGACAAAAATAGTCACTAGGGTCAATATAAAGTGCTAAACAGGCATTTGTCAGTGCTGAACATTTAATGCACTGGAATATGTCCACCCCTGCACCCTGTGAATGGCCTTGAAGTACTTGAATGTATGTATCATGTTCTCCCATTCCCTCCTGTTCTCCAATGAGTACATATTGAGGTCCTTAAATCTGTCCTGATATGTTCTGTTTTGCAAGCCAGGTACCATCTTGGTTGCCTTTCTGTGGACCGGCTCCACCCTGTCAATTTCTGTGCATAGTTGCTGCCTCCAGAACTGCACACAGTACTGTAGGATAGGCCTCACTAGTGCATTATGCAATGGCATCACCACCTCACATCTTTTGCTAGTGATACCTCTGCCTATGCACCAAAGCATGCCACTGGGCCTCCTTGCAACATTTTTGCTCTGTTTTGACACATAAAAGTCATCAGAAATGAAAATTACATACCTACCGTAATTCTGATCTTTCTGTGTACCTTCACCATTCATCACCTTTGGGTATAGTGGCCGGAGGTCACGACTCCACAGGAGCTCTTTTTTTTTTTTTGATTGGAGGAGTCAACGCACCATCGGTGCTGCCCTTGAGGCCAATGCACTGCATGGCCCTTGTGGGTTGGCCGTTAGGTGCAGTCAACCCCACCCTCCCACCAGTTCTGAGTCGCCGTAGAGTAAGAAAAGGTTGTGGTGGGACAAGGGAGTCCAAGGGACAGATAAAGGAAAGGATATACAACTAAAAGGAGAAATAAATGAGTGAGAGGACAGAATAAAGCTGGAAAACTAAGGGGATTGGGAGGGGCCCCAATCTCTGGAAGTAGAAGAGGAGGAGGGAGGGGTAAAGGATTTGAGAAGTAAGGATGTGAGAGGGGAGAAGCATACCTGGAACCTTGACCTGTCTCCAGATTGTATAGGAACTGCAAAGGAGTAGCCAGAAGGCTAAACTGCCAGAATTCAAGGCACAGAATCACTGGCAATAACTCCAGCATAAGCAGAATCAGCTATTCTGGAAGAAAAGACAGGATACAGGGAATACCCCCCACACACACAAAATCAAGTTTTGGTATAAGAAAACTAGTTTCTTAAATTAAATTGAGGGTTGTGTCCAAAGGACAAAGAAATCAAAGGAAAAGCTGATGAGGAGAGAGGGAGAGAGAACAGAAGAGAGGGCAACCATCAACCCCCACTGCACGGGGCAGAGCCAAGGCACTGAGGAAGGAGTGTCCCCTATCATGACCACTCTCCCCCTAGAAGAAAAACATCCCCCTATGTGCCCAAGGTCACCCCACTCCTGACCAACGGAAAGGAGGGGGGGTGGAAGAGAGGGCACAGAGAGGGAGGGGGACACAGAGACTGAGGCCCAGGGGGATGGTGGGTGGGATTGTGATGAATGGTGAAGATACACAGAAAGATCAGAATTACGGTAGATGCAGTAATTTTCATATCTTATCTGTGTCAATCTTCACCATTCATCTACTAAGTGATGCTAAGCCCCGAGAAACCTTAACCCTAAAGGACTAAGTTCCTTAGCTCTCAGTGGGTGACACACCAAGAGAGAGGACCGTCATGGGTCTGGAGAGGTCTGAGAGTGGGAAGAGTGAGACGGGGACACCCCTGGAGGGGGTAGGAGGTTGCCCTGACAGACGTCATCTCACCCTGCAGGAGAAAAGGTGGGTTCTCTGGTAAGTGGAGGTAATCACCCTATGCCAGGCCATGGGTGACAACCGGGAGAGACGCAACCATGCCATCTGCCTAGTGCAGATCGCTGTCCCTATTACCCTGGAAGCTACCTCATTGGCGTCGTAAGATGCCCTTGCTTGGTTCCTTGCTAGCTCCAGGCCACGTGCAGAGAGTGCAATGGCTTGTCTGGTTACCTCCGTATCAGGCATCGAGGCTAGGAGTTGGCCTAGCCTGGACCACAGGAACCTGTCATAGGTAGCGTAGTGGGCCTGATGTGCAGATATTGAGAGAAGCAACCATGCCGAGTAGAAAGTCCTCCTACCCCAGAAGTCAAAATCCATGGAGTCTGCATCTGGGGGCCAGTCACGGTGAAGGGCGCGAAGCCCATCGGCAGTATCCAGTTATGTCAGCCCTGAGCTAGGATTAGGCAGACTACCTGGAGACTCCGGGGGGGGGCACAATACCTCTGGTGGAGATCCCTAGGGGCTGGGACTCCAGAAAAGGGTCTCTACCAGAAGTGCATCGACGCCTCCTAAAAGGGAGCAGGCCAGGGGGCACTACAAGAGTGTCTGCACTGAAATCACCCAGAAAGGTGTGCGTCAGATGCTCCAGATTGTGCTGAGTGGGTGGGGTGATATGCAGGTCCTCCAACATCCTCACAAGGAAACGCTGATACTCTGTGAGATCAGCAGCTGGGGAGATAAGGACAGATGGTTCCTCTCCTCCTGAAGAGGAGGATGAAGAATCAGAGGACCTCAAAGGTTCAGAGACTGGCTGCTCAGGGGGAGGTTGAAAAACCTGCCTGTCCATGGCCCTAACATAAGGGGGAAACTGAGCAGCCACAGTTCTGAACTGCTCCCAGGAGAGAGGGCTACTCGGACCAAGAATACCTGCGAGAGCAGGAGGAGGTGGCAGAGGAGAGGGGGCAGAGCCGACAACAGGAATCGGCTGTCCTCTGCCTGCACCAGAGAGCGCACCTGTTGCCCCAAGGGAAGAGGAAGCTCTGGAAAACTCAACAGCCGACAGCTGGTCAACCATACTGGAACTGCCTAGGCTGCACCCTGAAGAATCCCCCCTGTGAGGTGACCGGGGCCATGAAAGTCCAAAAGGACAGTCCCCTATCTCCAAAGAACAGGGCCATCTCGAGGAAACTGAAAAGGAAGGGCGGAGGTCCGCACTACGACTCATTCTGGAACCTGGGTGGGTCCCAGAAAAGGGTCGCCACATCGAACCCCTACTCCTCGAACCCTCGGAGTCCGAAAGAGCCCTTCTCCTCACAAAAGCCAGCCTAGGCAGCTAGCAACCCCGGTCAGTCCCCGAAGGGACTATCCAGGGAGCAGCATCCTCCCCTCCTGTGGCTGCTCCAATCAGCCCCAAAGTTGGGCTATCCAGGCACACCTCCTGAGGGGGTACCACTACTGAGGGGTCAGAAAACCCTCCGAGGCCAGGCTGCAGAGCAAAGGTGGCCTGCACCACTGCCTGCTGGTCAGCACCCTGACCCTGGACCCAGGAGCAACTGTCCACTCCTCAGAGGGGGGCTGGTCCCTGTCTGTTGAGGACACTACCAAGGTGTCCACATGAGCAGCCAACTCCAAAGAGTCAGATTGCCTATCTGACTCAGAGTCCGATTCCGCCTCCGAGGAGGTGGAGACCGAAGTCCTGTGCCAGACGGTATGTGGACGTCTGCTGCCATACCGACTGAATGGTGCACCAGTTCGAGGGACTGCACCACAGTCAGTGATGAAGCTATCAACCGCACTATAAATGGTGAGCGAAAAAGACACGGCACAAAGGATGGCAGCAGTATCGGGACTGGAGCCTGTCACAGTGCCGTCCCAACCCACGGCGCCGCAAGTGGTGCCGAGGCCAGAGGCGGCGCTGACAATGGCTCCGACCACACTCTTGGTGCCAAGATCGGAACCCCCCCATGGTGCCGTGTCCTCGCTTGGTGCCACAAGCGGCACCAGAGCTGGACACGGCGCTATGCTCAACCACGGCACCGCGAACGGTGCCAAGGTGAGAAACAGTCAAGGACGGTGCCGTAGAGCCTCCCACAGCACCATCAGCACCATCGGCACCACGAACAGCACCGACAGCAGAGATTGCACCAAGCAATGGACCGGCGATGACGATGGCACCATCAGGGCCCAGAGTACTGTGAACAGCGCCGAGGCCCAAAACGGCGCTGACAGACACCATCAAGGATGGTGCTGACCCAGGCCTTCCAACCCAAGGAAATGACACCAGGGGAGCTTTCACCCCCAAAGGGGTGATTGCCAATGCAGTGCCTCCCGCCCGTCCCCACAGGCTGGGCCTCCTGCACCACGGAAGGGGCTTCTGCAATGGTGAGGCTACTAGAAGCAGAAGCCCCCTCCTCTGTGGTCCATATAGAACCAGGAGGGGACCCAGAGGAAAGGCCGAGAGATCGTGGCTTGGCCCGACGAGTGCACGCCCATCCCCTGAAAGTCAGCAGAGCTTGTCCAACTTTCCACACACGTTGTTCGATGACACAATGGTCCATGGAGAAGCAGACATCACACAAATCCACGTCATGTAGCAGGCCAAGACATGTGAGGCAACGGTTATGGTGGTCGGTGATGGAGTACTTATGGCTGCACGGGCACTGATGCATAGGGGGCCATCCCATCTTTGAAGTTTTCTTGCCCCCCCGACCGAGACGTAACCTACAGAAAAAACAACCAAAGACTCGACGTCACTTAATAAAAGAAAAGGAACAGTCTTACCAGGTGACGTTGAGTGGTGACGAACAGCGGAACAGGCAGGTATAATATGGCTTCAAACTAGTCAGCATCGTCGAATTCAGCGTCGCGAAATGGCGAAGGCTTGAAAGGCTTGAGGAAAACAGCAGGCCTCTGCGTAGAGCTTCCCATGCGGTGCAATCTCTATGGCGGGAGATGAAGAACTGGTGGGAAGGTGGGGTCGACCGCACCTAACAGCCAACCCGCGAGTGCCTCGAGGGCAGCACTGATGGTACGCCGACTCCGTCCATCCAAAAAAAAAAAAAAAAAGAGCTCCCGCAGCACCTCACCCCATCCATTAACTCTCCCAAGGTTTCCCTCTTCCCAGGTGCATTATTTGCACTTCTCTGCATTGAACCTCAATTGGCACTCCTCAGACCATTTTTCAAGCCTCTCCATGTGTCTGCTCATTTTCTGCACCCCTTCTGAAGTATTCACTCTGTTACAGATGTTGGTATCATCTGCAAACAGGCAGACAGACCTTTCCTTCTAGCCCTTCTGCAATGTCTGTAATGAAGACGTTGAACAGGACTGGTCCCAGGACTGATCCCTGAGGTACCCCACTGGTCATCACCCTCTCCCCGGACTGGATCCCATTACCACCACCATTTGCCTCCTGTCTGTCAGCCAGTTTCTAACCCAGTGTATCAGCTTGTGCCCTGTGGCCAGACTACCCATCTTGTTATATCAGCCTCCTATATTGGTCGGCATTGAAAGCTTTCCTGAAATCAAGGTAGGTGACATCCACTGCCCCTCCCTGATTTACTTCCTTACTGAGGCATTAGTGTTTCCAACCCTAACCCCAACCCCCACCCCCAACCTGCAGAGACTGACAGGCATTGAGGGTGTCTTTGGGTCATCAGCTGTAATGCTCATGCCCTTCCACCTCACCACACCCTGCAGAGACCGATAGGTGTCACAGTATGCCTTGGGGTCTTTGGCCCTTACATGCACCCCATTCCATAAGGAAATAAGCAGAGATGGGTGCACTATAGGAGAATGGGGTGAATGTTAGGGCCTAAGACCCCAATGCATACCTCGATGCCTGTCACTGGCTGAAGAGTGTGGGTAGGGGTGGAATGGCATGAGAATTACGACCAATGACACCAAGTCACCCCCCGATGCCTGTCGGTCTCTACAGGATGGGGGGGCATTGGCAGTTGGAAACCCAATGCCCTGGTATTGTTGGTATTTTCACCCATTTTCTTTTTGGACCCCATGTCATGAACAATGGCACTATCATTTTGTTACTCAATCCCAAAAGGTGATTTTGTGCTGCGACTGCACCATTCAGTGCCACAGGTGTGAAAACACATTTTGGACAGGATGTGAAAAATGACAGCTGTACCGTTCTTGAGGAGGTGTGAAAAAATGCCAATGTTGAAAATTTGGAGTGAAAATATGAAAAGGTGGTGAAGTTACAAGTGTGCATAGCAACTGTGCAACACACGACTGTAATGCAATAATTTTTTTGGAATTTTTTCACCAACTTTTCAATATGGGCTTTTTGGGACCCCACCTCATGAACAAGTGGCACTATCATTTCAGTACTCCATCCCAAAAGTTGATTTCACACAGTGACCATGCCATTCTGTGCCACAGGTGCAAAAACATGTTTCGGGCAGGATGTAAAAATGACAGCTATAATGTTCATAAGAAGGTTTGAAAAAATTACAATGTTGAAAATCTGGAGCAAAAATATTAAAAATTGGCGAAGTTATGAGCATGCATAGAAACTGCACAATGCACACTCGTAACGCAGTCATTTTTTGGAATTTTTTAATCAAATTTGCAACATGAGCTTTTTGGGACCCCACCTCATGAACAGTGGCACTGTCATTTTGTTACTCTGTCCTAGAAGGTGATTTCGTGATGCGATTATGAAATCACCTTTTGGGATCGAGAAACAAAATGATAGTGCAAATGTTCATGAGGTGGGGTCCCAAAAACCCCATGTTGAAAATTTGGGGCCCAAATTCCTTAAATTGGCTGAGATATCAACCTAAGTTGAACTCTCCCCCCCCATTGACTTCAATTATAAGTAGGGCTGAAATTTTTTCATGGGGTGCACGGATTTCACGATTTCCGTGAAATCGGTTGTTCCCCGTGAAAATCATCAGTTGTCAATTGCCCTTATTTACTATAGACTTGAGCTTTGTACAGTGTACATTTGCTTAAAAAAACATACATTTGTTAATTCTGCCTTCTGCCCTGCACGCTATCTTGATACTGAAATGCTGACACGCAGGGGCAGAGACTAACTAAAAAGCAGCATCTCTCACTGACTGAATCCCAGGAACCGCTAGCTTAAACTGCATATAAAATATAAATTAGAAGTAAAGCTTAGTCGACTGTAAGTACCTTGCCTTAGTGACTAGCCTGTATGAGCGGACCAGGGCTCCTACTCCTTCCCTTCACCCTGCAGCCAGCATGCTCTGTTTTTTCCCCTACCTGCGTAGCTCCACTTCGGTTTAGCTGGCATTTTTGCATTCATTCCACAAGGGATGTCTACGCTCCCCCACCACTATCTCACTACTCAAATACTGACAAGCACAGACAGAGACAAGCAAGCAGCATCTCTCTGTCTGACCCCAACACCTAGGAAACGCCAGCTGAAGCTGCCTAAAAAATAAAGAAATACCCTAACTATGGGCCCGGGGCATGAGCCGTGAAAATAGCATTTTTTTTACCGTGCAGTAGCCGTGAAATACACAAGTGAAAAACTTTCAGCCTTAATTATATGACTTACCTTGATTTCTCAGTTTGTTGGTCACCTTTGAAGAGTGAAGTCTGTTCCCAGTCCAGATAAGATGACAGCGCTGGACCTCCAGAGGTACGTATGGGGTGAGGGGTTGGGGTGCAGGGAGGTGAGGTATGCAAAGAGTGGGTGGGGATGGGGAGGGGGGCCTGGAGAGACAACGATGGAGTGTTTTCTGTTTTTACAGGGAAAAAATATATAAATACATTGGGGGACAGTTTTCTTTATTTTACAGGGCAAAAAAAAAATGTAGGCACACTGGGGTGGGCTCCCAGTGTGCCAAAATAGTGGGTGTGGGGGGGCATGCCGACATGGGGATTGTGCACCCCGACATCAGCACTGCACGGGTTTGTGGGGGGAAGGGGCATCCGACACCAGTAGTGGGCATCCTGGTGTTGGAAACATATTTCAATATTTTGGCACACTGGTGTGAGCTCCCAGTGTGCCACATTAGTTGGGGGAGTGAAGAAAACATGCCAACATGGGGATTGGGCACTCCGATGTTGGCAAAATATCTACTCAGGCTTGGGGGTGTGGGGAGACATCCGACACCGGGAGTGGGCATCCGGTGTCGGAAACATAAAAAAAAAAAATTATTTTAGCACACTGGGGCGGGTTTCAATGTACCACATTAATATGTGGGGATACATATGACAGAGGGATTGGGCACCGATGTCGGCTGTAGAAACTTCATGGCTGCTATTGTTGTGGGGGTGACAGAAGCCAGCACGGGAGAGGCGCACTGCAGCCACAGTTGGAAGCAGGGGGTTCAGAGGAGCGGGGACGGAGACAGAGAATACAGGAACAACTGCTGCCATGCACATTAGTGTGCACTCTAATGCACATGGCAGGAGTTCAGGCTACAAATGAAGAACTTCAATTGGAGCAGTTCATTTGTTTCAAGTCTGTGGCACAGCATGTCAGCAGAGCTAAACTGCTGTCATGACCAGAGTGCCTGGTGATTGGTGTACACTGCCACACCTCTTGCAGATGCAGCTGTAACTGGCGTGGTAGTGACGCACCTCTTATTTCCCGTTACTGTCCCAAAGCGCTTGGTGCACATGTGCATCAAACGCAAAAAGTGCAGTTTTATTTACCAAATATAGCAAATGCAGGCAGCAGCACATGGTCCAATGTTTCACAAGAAAAAATTACTCACCATAGTAATGTTGTTTCTTCTAATGGAGTCTTGCTGCATTCTGACATTATGCAGTTAGCCCCAGCTTTTGAACTGCCCCGGAGAGGAAAGAGTTAACTCTATGCACGAGCATAGAACGTTGAGCTCGAGCTCGGTTTTCAAACCTCTGTCTCTGGTACTTACCAGTGTAACCACCAGATTCTTATGAGCAAACTAAATAAGTATGAACAAATAGAAATTGTGTGGAATATGGCCCAAAGGCAACAATTTGAGTCTCAAAAGACTCAAGTCGAGAACCCTAGAAAAAAGAGAAATTGACAATACGCAACCACCCTACTGGAAATATTGTCGATATTTTTTGTTCAAGTGACAATTGACCCAATAACATCACGAGTGGTGACTGGCACGAGAACAAAAAATATCGATAATATTTCCAGTAGGGGGTTGCGTATTCCATTTATGCCATACCTCCAAAAAAGTGAAAAAAAAGTAAATTCCTGCCATTTTTTGCCGATTATAAAAAATCTAAAAGAAATCTATAAATGAAACACCATTCAATTTGTAGGTATTTTTGTCCTGATCAACTTTTTTCACAAAGTACCATGCTACTATTTTTCATTTTAAAGTTATATGCATTTGTTTGCGGCAAAAAGTGAAAACAATTGAATTTTCTGCAGTTTCTTTGCTAATTATACAAAAACTAAAAGGTATATATCAATGAAATACCATTCATTTTGTAGATATTTTTGTGGTGAACAACTTTCATGCTCATAGTACCATGCTATCATTTTTCATTTTAAAGTTGTTCGCATTTGTTTGTCGAAAAGGTAAAACAAAATAACATTTTCTGCAGTTTTTTTGTTTATTATATAAAAAATATTTTTGTGCTAAACGTTTGTGCTCGCAGTACCATGCTATCATTTTACGTTTTAAAGTTATTCACATTTGTTCGTCGAAAAAAGTGAAAAAATTCACTTTTGTTTTCAGCTAATTATATAAAAGTTACCCATAAATGAAACACCACTCATTTTGTAGATATTTTTTGTGCTGAACAACTTTCGTCCTCACAGTACCATGGTATCATTTTTCATTTTAAAGTTATTCGTATTTGAACACAGTTACTACTGCTACTGCAGCTAAATATGCAAATGAGTTCCGAATGAGCCAATCTCTACCTATTGTGTGGATAAATTCACCTACAGTGAGGATAAATGTGATATCCTCACTGTAGGTCTGACCACCCTGAGAATATTGAAAATATTTGCCTTTTTTTATCCTCTCAGGTATGGCATATAGATATATATATAAAACAACAAAACAACAGTAACAAAAACAAATACCCCACCCTGAAGAGGGAGGGCACAAGGTACACCCCTGAGGTGCAACACTGTACCTACCAGCCCACTTCCAAAAACTAGGTTCTGAGAGGGGAGGCAGGGAGGGAGGGAGGTCAGAATATAGCAAGACTGCATTAGAAGAAACAACATTACTATGGTGAGTAATTTATTCTTCAAACAACATGAAGTCTTGCTATATTCCGACATTATGCAGACTATCAAGCAGTTCCCCCAGGAGAAGGGAATGCAGAACCTACTTTGGGAACAAGTTCTGCAGTACTGCTGTGCCGAACCTAGCATCACTTCTAGCCTGGATATCCAGAGAGTAATGCTTGGTGAAAGTATGGACTGTTTTCCAGGTGGCTGCTTTACAGATTTCTAGCCAGAGTGGCAGCTGTACCCCTAATTGAGTGAGCCCTCAGGCCTGGAGGGGGTGTTTTGCCCAATTTGTCATAGCAGAATTGTATACAACAGATAATCCACCTGGCAATAGTTCTTTTAATAGCAGGCTTACCTTTTCCCACTTCACCATAAGTGAGAAACAATTGGAGACAGTCATTTCTGTGTGCCTTAGTATGCTCTATGTAGTAGCTAAGAGCCCTTTTAACATCAAAACTGTGTAATCTTCTTTCCCCTGAAGAAGAGTGGTCAGTAAAAAACACAGGAAGAGACATAGACTGGTTCAGATAAAAATCTGATACCACTTGGGGTAAGAACCTCCTATTGGTTCTTAGGACCACCTTATCCCTATGGAAGGAGATGAAGTCAGGTTCGACTGACAGGGCCTGTAATTCAATAATCCGCCTGGCAGAAGTAATAGCTACCAGGAACACAGTTTTCCAGTTTAAGTACTTCAGATCAGCCGAAGCCAGAGGTTCAAAGGGTGGCTGCATAAACTGGGCAATGCAGACGTTAAGATCCCAAGCCGGAGTAGGCTCTCGAAAGGGAAGGTTAATGTGAACCAGACCTTTGAAAAACTTACTAAAAACAGGATGAGATGCCAGGGAAGAGCCCTTTCCTGCTGAAAGGAATGCAGAGACAACTGCTAGGTGAACCTTCAGAGTTGTAGGCCTAAGGCCTAAACCATTAAGATGAACCAGGTAATCTAAGGCTGTAGCAATGCCTGTACAGTGAGGCACAATGCCCTTCTGAGAACACCAAATGCTAAATCTTTTCCATTTGGAATTGTACGTTTTTCTAGTGGAAGGTTTCCTGGAAACCTTCAAAATATCCTGGACTCCCCGAGAAAGACGCAGACCTGCATATTCTAACTCTTCAAGAGCCAGGCCTTGAGGTTGAGCGACTGGAGATTGGGGTACCAGATACTCCCCTGGGTGGAGGTTAGGAGATTGTGTCTCTTGGGAAGATACAGGGGACATGACACTGCCAGAGACAGCAGCAGAGGATACAAGGCTGTCTGGCCCAGTATGGAGCTACCAGTATCACTGTGCAGGGTTGAGATCTGATTTTGATCAGAAGTCTGAACAGGTGGAAGGGGGGAAAAAGGCATAGAGAACCCTGCCCTTCCAATCCAGACTGAGAGCATCCAGAGGAACAGTCCCTAGGACTGGAGGTCTGCAACAAAACAGAGGAAGTTGGTGATTGTCTGGGGCTGCAAAGAGATCTATCTCTGGAGTGCCCCATCTGGAGAAGATGACCTGAAGTATGGGAGGGTCCAGTGACCATTCATGATGTCCCTGAGAAATTCTGTTCAGAGCATCTGCTAGTGCATTGTCCTTCCCTGGAAGGTGAAGTGCTATCAGGGAAGTCTGAAAAGAATAAGCTAGAGACCACAGTTTCATTGCTTCTGTGCAGAAGGCCATGGACCGAGTGCCTCCCTGCTTGTTGATATACCACATTGTGGTGGTGTTGTCTGTCCTGACTTGGACCACCTTACCCCTGACTGAGTCAAAAAAGACCTGAAGGGCTAGAAAAAGTGCCCTGAGTTCCAGAAGATTGATGTGAAGGAGAGACTCTTGTGGAGACCAAACCCCTTGAGCTGTGAGGGCTCCCAAATGGGCTCCCCAACCTAGGAGAGAAGCATCTGTAGTTAGGACTACTGAGGGAACTTGAGAGAGAAATGGAACTCCTTGTCTGAGGTTGTCCTGATCCAGCCACCACTGTAGAGCTTGGACCAGTCTGAACCACTGGAATCAGTTTGGTGAGAGAGTCTCTTTTCTGAGACCAAAAGGACCTTAGGTGGAACTGAATGTCTCTTATCTGAAATCTGACTCCTTGTACCACTGCAGTGGAAGCTGCCATGTGTCCCAGGAGTTGCAGAAACTGCCTTGCTGGACGAGAGACCAGAGGACGAAAAGAGGAAGCAAGATCTGTTAAGACCTTTACTCTTGTGAGAGGAAGGAAGACCTTTGCTTGGATAGTATCCAACTCTATCCCTATAAAAGTAAGGAGTTGTACTGGTTCGAGAACAGACTTTGGAAGACTGAGGAGAAACCCCAGAGAACTGAGCAAGTCTTGAGTGGTTTGCAGAGCTGACTTGACCTGGTCTGATGACTGACCCACAATTAGCCAGTCATCCAGATATGGGACGATGGAAATTCTCTGCTTTCTGAGGCAGGCAACTACCACTGCAAGGCACTTTGTAAACACCCTTGGAGCTGATGTTAGACCGAATGGCATGGCTCTGAACTGATAGTGGCCTAAAGGCAACTCGAACCTGAGGTACTTCCTGTGGGAGCACCTGACAGGAATATGGAAGTAGGCATCCTTGAGGTCCAGGAATGCTAGCCAATTCCCTGGCCTTAGAGAGGGAAGGATCATTCCCAGATTCACCATCTTGAATTTTGGTTTGGAGATGTGTTTGTTCAAATAGGTCTAGGATGGGTCACCACTCCCCTGTTTTCTTTGGGGTAAGGAAGTACCTGGAGTACAGACCTTTGCCCCTGTGTTGAGAAGGAACTTCTCTACAGCTCTGAGAGCCAGAAGAGAGGGCACCTCTGCCTCTAAGGCGAGGGTCTCTGGGATGGATGCAGGTGGAAAAGACCTGGCCCTCATTTTGGGAAATCTTTTGAAGCTGAGGGCCAGTTCCTGGCTTACTACCTCCAGGACCCACTTGTCTGAGGTAACAGACTTCCAGGCCTGGAGGTAGTAAGCCAGCCTGCCTCCTACTGGAATAGGGGAGTCGACCTGGGCTGACACATCAGGGTGTCTGCTTGGGAGGAGCCTTGGACTGGGAAGAGGATGCAGCTCTGCTCATCCCCCTCCTGCCTCTCCCTCAAAAGAATCCCCTCTGTGGGAAGGAAGAGGAAGCCTGGGCTTGGTAAAAAGGTCTGTGAAAAGGCCTGCCCCTGCCCCTAGACTGCTGCTTCTGAGGAGTGGCTTGCCTCTCTTGGCCTGTGCACTCCTGTAGGTGGTCCTGTATTCATCCATTTTTTTTTTCATGTAAGCCTCTGTCTACTCCCCAAACAGTGAGTTACCTACTACAGGGAAATCTATAGCCTTGGCCTGGGTATCCTGCGAAAGGCTAGTACATCTGAGCCAAGCATGTCTCCTGAGAGACACAGATGTAGCCATGACTCTTGATGCCACATCACTGGAGTCCACAGCAGCATGAAATTGCACTTTGGATGCCTCAATTCCATCAGCAGCCACCTCCTCCAGCTCTTTGGCTAGCTGGGGGGAGGCCTGTTTAGCCAGTTCCAGAACCGTATCCCACCTGAATTTCTGGTATCTGGCTGTGTAGACCATGTAATTTGCCTGCCTGAGTCACAAAGAGGATGGCAAGTATTGTTTCTTAGCCATGGCGTCAAATTTCCTGGAGTCCTTATCTGGAGGGTGTGAAGCCAAAGGTATGTTAGCCCTGTCACAGACTGCAGCCTGCACAACCCCAACATGGCTGCAATGAGTGTATAGGAACTCTGTGCCTGAGCCTGACAACATATACCTCCTGTCCATTCTTTTATCCACAGGAGGTAAGGAGTTAGGAGTTTGTAAAAGCTTTTGTGTCTATTTCCCCAAAGACTAGTGGAGAGGGATAGACAATCTTTTGGACTCCGGGATGTCCATCATTTCTACAAAATCAGGCTCTTCCTCCTTCTCAGCAGCTTCAACCATATGGAACTGGAGGGTTTCAGCCACCTTCTTGTAAAACAAGAAGTGTGAAGGGGACTCAGAAAGCCTGGGAGGGGAGATATTGGAGGGTCTGTCTGGGGAGATGTCCAGTTCAATGGGCACATCCATTCCTTCATATTCATTGCCTTCGTCCTTGTCATCAGGATATTCTTCTTCTCCCTCCCACTCCTCATAGAAAGCATCCGGATCGTAATCTGAAGGAGTCAGCTCCGACCAAACCGACCACCTAACCGGTGGTACCGGTTCAGACACAACCAGGCGAAACGATTGAACTATACTAATCGCTTTGGCTATCTCGTCAGTGGTTGGAGAACGCAGTGTTGGATCCGAGCTGGCTGACTTACGCTTCTTTTTCTATGGAACCAACCCCTCTGAGTCGGATCTCCTTTTGCCCGAGGAGGTATCACCTAGGTCAGTAGGCACCTCCTCAGGTTTGGCCGCAACCAAACCGGGCAGGCCATCTGGATCTACGGACTTCTCGACCTCCCTTTCCTTCAGCCTACTCAACCTTTTTTCAAGAGTGGCTTTAGGGAAGTTTTTGCAAATCTGGCAGTCTGTTTTGAGGTGGTCAAACCCCAGACAATAAACATAGATGAGGTGGGGGTCAGCCTTGGCAAAGGCCTCCCCACACTCAGTACAGTGTTGAAACCCAGTGGGGCAGGTTTTTTTCTTGGGTTTCTCAAACATGGCCAACCTAACAAAATTACCCTTAAAGCTTTCAAGCCAAGTAATGAAGAACCAATTGGTTACGAATCTTGTCACGGGTTCTGCAAAAGAACAAGAAAAGTCCAGTTCTTTTGAAATCGATTGGCACCGGAACACCACACTAATCCCAGAAAATTACAAAAAATAAACAGACAAGTCGGTTCCTAACCGGACCAACCGATGAACCGAGATAAAAACACAATTTCCACAAAAAACACAATAATACAAGTCACCACCTATCTACCACACTACCTGTACCATAGACAGAGACTGGAAATCTGAAAAATAACAAACAAAGCAGTTTAAAATTATACTTTTAAACTTTACCGAACTGACAGCAGAGGAAATCTCTGGAGTGACTTCACTGTTAAGCGGAGTAAAGAATCTGACAGTTACACTGGTAAGTACCAGAGACAGAGGTTTGAAAACCGAGCTCGAGCTCAATGTTCTATGCTCATGCATAAAGTGAACTCTTTCCTCTCCGGGGCAATTCAAGTGCTACGGCTAACTGCATAATGTCAGAATACAGCTAGACTTGATGATATTTGAATGCACTGTTGCTTTATCAAGTGCTCAAGTGCCCTCTAGTTGACGTCATTTATAGTGATACAAATGAGTATAAAATGCAGGTGAAAATGGCAAACATTCAGTTACAACCATGGTACACTAGACAGATAACTAGTAATCCCAACAATTAATAAACTTTAAATAACCCAATACAGCAAAAATGGGGTTAGTCTCCACTAAGCACATACTTCCTGAAAGGAAATTGCCTTCCACAAAAATACATTCAAATGTGTTTCTACATAGACACGACATACATTAGAGACATGTCAATGTTATATTCAAGTTAAATGTGTATATATATACTGTATATATGTTCAAGTGTATACATATGACATGGCAACATTTTAAATTTTTTTACTCATAAAACTGGCTAGAATTAAAAATGCAAAATCAACTAATAATTAACAATCATTTCTGGTTCTACTACACTGCACTATTTATAATACTGAACTTGACAATCACGCAGAACTGATAAGGGGAAGCATGAAAGTGAGAGAAACAGGAGCCAGGTCCCAAGGCATGCAAATCTGAAACAGATGACCATCTGAGGCACAGATTTGTTTAGAAATGGGCAGAATTTGCAATGCTCACACAGGAAATTCCCTCTAAGTGGGCTGGGCAACCAATTCAGCTAAATATTAGTCATGTTAAGTAGTAGTTTTATTTCTTTCTGGCATCCTTCCACAAAGGCTCAGGGCAACATTACAAAAGAACAAAAAGACAGGGCAGGACAGTTAGATGGCTGAAAAGAAAAATTACTCACCTTAGTAATATTGTTTCTTCCACTGTATTCTTCCACTTTCATAACTCTCTGCAGTCTGCTCAGTAGAACTGCACAGATCAAAAGGAACTATATGCTAATAATGGAATCATCATTGGCTGGTGACAAACATTCAAACTGCTGCCCTCATCTACTGCATGTTTCATCAAAGTCTCAGATTTCTAAGATGCCTACAAGGCAATCTATCCTAGACTACTTGACTATTACGGCTGCCTAGTACAGCCTAACTATATATTGTATACTAAAGCTGATAACAGTATCAGTACTAATAATGATAACAATAATAATAATAATGATTATATTACAAGACATCCTCCTGAAGTGCCAGAATCACCTGGAAAAAGAAAGGATAACTGAAAACCCCACAGGATTAAAATTTGTATGCCTGTGTTTGGGACTAGCAACCAAAAAGACTCAATAGACCATGCAGAGGCTCTGGTTCTGGACGTGGAGGCAGGGAGGGCGAGTTATGAATATGGAATACATTGGAAGAAACAATATTACTAAGGTGTGTAATTTTTTCTTCTAACCCTATGTATTCTTCATATTCATAACTCTCTGCAGACTTCAAAGCAGTACCTTTGGAGGTAGGCAGAGAACCTACTTAGGAAAGAGACTCTGCAGAACTGTTGTGCCAAACCTGGCATCACTTGTAGATTGTATATCCAAGCTATAATGCTTGGTAAAGGTGTGTACTGTCCTCCAGGTAGCTGCTTTACAGAATTTCACTAAAGGAATATCCCTTCAAGCTGCTATAGAAGAAGCTGTGTCCCTAGTCGAATGGGCCCTGAGGCCTACTAGGGCCTGTTTTCCAGATTTTAAGTAGCAAAACTGAATGCATTGAACTATCCAGTGAGAAATAGATCTCTTGGAAGCTGGAGTGCCTTTTCCCACATCCCCATAAGTGAGAAAAAGTTGTTTATCACCTCTATGATCCTTGGTGTGGGTTAAATAGTGACTCAGTGCCCTTTTTACATCCAGATTATAGAATCTGCGCTCTCCTGAACTGGCATGTTCTGTAAAGAAGACTGTCAGTGTTATGGACTGATTTAAATGGAAATCAGAAACCAATTTAGGAAGAAACCTCCTATTGGTTTGAAGCACTACCTTATCATTATGAAAGGATAAATAATCCTTCTCAACAGACAGTGCCTGCAATTCATTTATTCTGCTTGCAGAAGTAATTGCAATCAAAAACACAGTTTTCCGTGTGGCATATTGTAAATGAGCAGAAGACATTGGCTCAAAGAGAGGTTTCATAAACTGACCAATGCAAATGTTTAGATCCCGCACAGGGACTGGTTCTATAACATGAGGATGCAAGTGACATAACCCTTTAAATAACTTTTTGAAAATGGGATTAGATGCAATGGAAACATTTTTCCCAGCAGTAATAAAAGCTGAAATGTATGCCAAATGCACCTTTAAGGATGTGTATTTCAATCCCTGTGAGTGTAAATCAGTGAGGTACTCCAATAAGACTGGGATTTCTGCCAGGGAAGGAGAAATCTGCTTGGCAGCACACTAAATTGAAAACCTTTTCCATTTTGCATTGTAGGTTTTCTTAGTAGAAGGCTTTTTATATCCTTTTAGAACAGCTTGAGAAAGTTTTAGATTTGAAAATTCCAAGTCCTCAAGAGCCAGGCCTTGAGCCTGAGAGACTTGAGGTTCAGGTACATAGAAACATAGACTTTGACGGCAGATAAGGACCACTTGGCCCACCCAGTCTGCCCATTTTCCTACCTACTGGATAAGCTGCAGATTCTAGTTAACCAACAGTCACTTCCTGCCACCCCACTACAATTGCCTTTATGTCTGTCCCATGCATGTTTGAATTCCCACTGTTTTAGACCCAACAACCTCCCAGGAAGGCGGTTCCATGCATCCACCACTCTCTCCGTGAAAAAATGTCCTCACATTACCCCTGAGCCCCTCCTCTATCTTTAAATTGTGCCCCCTTGTTCTTACACATCTCTTTTTCTGAAAGATGCTACCCTCCTGGACTTTGTTGATTCCCTTGAGGTACTTGAATGTTTCTATCATGTTCCCCCTGTCCCGCCTTTCATCAAGGGTATACATATTAAGCTCTTTCAGTCTCTCTTCATATGGTTTCTGATGCAGACCCTGCACCATTTTAGTTGCCCTCCTCTGGACTGCTTCCATCCTGTCTATGTCCTTGCGTAGATGAGGTCTCCAAAACTGCACACAGTACTCCAGATGGGGTCTCACCAACTGTCTGTACAGAGGGATAACCACGTCCCTTTTTCTACTTGTGTTACCCCTTCCTATGCATCCAGTATCCTCCTGGCTCTCCTTACTGACTTCTCACATTGCTTACCAACCTTTAGATCATCTGATATGACTACCCCCAGGTCCCTTTCCATTTTTGTTGTTGTTAGTATCTCCCCCGGTATTGTGTACTCTTCTCCTGGGTTTTTGTTTCCCAGGTGCATTACTTTGCACTTCTTTGCATTGAATCTAAGTTGCCATATGTCTGACCATTCCTCCCACCTTGCCAAGTCCCTTCTCATCCTTTCTACCCCCTTGTGTATCAACTCTGTTACAGATCTTTGTGCCATCTGCAAAGGCATACCTTTCCTCAGACCCTCTGCAATGTCACCTACAAAGATGTTAAAGAGGACTGGACCCAGTACTGAGCCCTGAGGTACTCCACTAGTAACCCCTTTCTTCGGAATGTGTTCCATTCACTATTACCTTCTGTGTCCTGTTGTGCGGCCAGTTTGCTACCCAGGCTACCACCCTGCAACCCACTCCCAGGCTGGCTAACTTGATTATTAATCTTTTGTGTGGGACTGTGTCAAATGCCTTGCTAAAGTCTAGGTAGGCCATATCCACAGCCCCTCCTTTGTCTATTACTTTGGTCACCCAGTCAAAGAAATCAATTAGATTCATCTGACATGACCTTCCTGCTGTAAATCCATGCTGCTTTGGGTCCTCTGCCCCGCTGGCCTCTAGGTACTCAACAATTCTTTCTTTCAGAAGTGATTCCATCATTTTCCCTACCACTGAGGTCAAACTTACAGGTCTGTAGTTTCCTGCTTCTGCCTTGCTCCCACTTTTGTGAAGGAGAATCACATCTGCCTTCCTCCAGTCCTCAGGTACCACCCCATCCTCCCATGATTTGTTAAAAAGTGTGGGCAGTGGTGTCACTAGGTCCTCCCTTAGTTCTTTTAGGATTCTGGGGTGAATCCCGCCAGGCCCCATTGCTTTGTCCACCTTGAGTTTTAGGAGTTCTTTCAGGACTCTTTCTTCTGTAAATGGACTGGTGTCAACCCCCCTACCCAGAGTGCTTCTATTGTCTGGTTTAGGTAACTCCTCCTCATCTTCTTTTGTGAATACTGAGTAAAAGTATTCATTTAGTATCTCTGCCTTTTCAGTTTCCCTCTGCCTACCTCCCCTCTCCCTTATTAATCTTCACTATTTCTCCCTTAACCTTTCTATGCTCCCTAATGTACCTATAAAAGGTTTTATCCCCCTTCTTAACCAAATTGGCTATTTTTTCCTCGGTTTGGGCTTTTGCTATTCTGACTGCCTTCCCCACTTCTTTCTGCTTTAATTGATCCAGAAGCAAATGATTTGATACCTTTTAATGGACCAACATAGATGTAACAAGAACTACTAAATGTTGCTCTAATTGATACAGTTCCCTATCGTGCTCCTTCTGTGATTCCTTATACTTTTTGAATGTAGCCTTTTTCTCCTTAACCTTCCCTGCCACCTCTTTTGATAACCATAGTGTTTTTTTACTCCGCTTTGTTTTCTTTATTTGTTTCACACAAAGGCTTGTTGCCTTTATGATGGCAGTTTTGATTTTTCTCCATTGTTCTTCCACCCCTACTTTTTGGCCATTTGCTAGTGCATTCCTCAGGTATTCACCCATTTTGCCAAAGTCAGCACTTCTAAAGTCCAGTATCCTTGTTTTTGTATGGCTCATCTCCATGGTTGTGCTTATTGTGAAGCACACTGTGCAGTGGTCGCTTGTTCACAGATGTCTACTGACTTCTAAATTTGTGATCCTCTCTCCATTTGAGAGTACCAGGTCTAGTAGTGCACCCTCCCGAGTTGGTTCCAACACTAGCTGTCTAAGGCCTGCCACCTGCAGGGCATCGAGAATGACCCTGCTCTTGGATGTGGCTGCAGTACATGTCATCCAGTTAACATCTGGCATATTCAGATCCCCCATCAACAGTATCTCCCCTTTTTCAGCCATTTTGAGAATGTCCTCTATCATTTTCTTGTCCATTTCCTCCCCTTGAGATGGAGGTCTGTATACAACCCCTGTGCGGATTGTGATGCCATTCCCTGTCTCCAAGGTGACCCACAGTGCCTCTTGTCCTCCCCCTTTACTTTTTAGTTCTGTAGCTTTGATCCCTTCTGTTATGTATAGAGCTAGTCCACCTCCTCTTTTCCCTTCCCTGTCCCTTCTGTAGACTGTGTACCCCGGTATGTTGACATCCCAGTCATGGTTCTCCATGTACCATGTTTCCGTGACTGCCACAATATCCAATTTCTTCTCTTGATAGGAAATCAGGAGATTGTGCCTCCTGGGTAGGTGTATTTGGTTTGGACACTGACATGGACAACAAAAGAGGATACCATGGCTGTCTGGCCCAGTCTGGTGCTATCAGAATCATGGATGCAGGCTATAACCTGAGTTTGATCAGCACTCTGAAGATGAGAGGAAAAGGAGAGAAGGCATACAGATGTCTTCCTGACCAATCCAGAACCAGGGCATTCAGAGGAATTGTACCCTTGGCTGGTGATCTGCAACAAAACAGGGACAGTAGGTGATTCCTGTGGGAGGCAAAGAGATCTACCTCTGGAGTGCCCCATCTTTTGAACACTGAGTACAGTACCTGTCTGTTTAGAGACCATTCGTGATGTGCCTGGTTGATCCTGCTTAAGGCATCTGCCAGGGTATTGTCCCTGCCTGGGACATGAATGGCCTGCAGGGAAGACTTTAGTGAGTAGGCCAATTCCAAAATTCTCATGGCCTCTGTGCATACAGGATCTGATCTTATTCCCCCTTGCTTATTTATGTAGAACATTGTAGTAGTACTGTGTGTTCTTACCTGCACCACTGCCCTGTATAAGCTGTGAGAAACTTTTTAGGGCCAAAAACACTGCTCAGAGCTCCAGCAGATTTATGTGAAGAAGAGACTCCACACTTGATCAAGTGCCTTGGGTAGTGTGCTCCCCTATGTGAGCACCCCATCCTAAGAGAGAAGCATCTGTTGTGAGGATAACTGAAGGATTTTCCCTCTGAAAGGGAACTCCTGCTATTATGTTGTGGGCATCCATCCACCACTGTAGGGACTGAAGTACGAATTTTGTTACTGGAATCAGTTCTGACATTTTGTCTTTTCTTTGGCACCAGTGTGCCCTGAGATGAAACTGAATATCCCTCATTCGAAGTCTTGCTCCCAAGGCAACTCCTGTTGCTGCAGCCAAAATCATGTCCCTGATATATAGGAGATGGCTAGGATAACCCCTGTTTACAAAAAGGTGATCCTAAAGACCCTTCCAACTATAGACCTATTGCAATCCTATCTGTTCTTTGCAAAATTCTTGAAAAACATGTAGCTACTTAAACCACAGAATTTCTCCTTAAATATGACCTCCTAACTTCTGCTCAGCATGGCTTCCGAAAGGGACACAGTACCACCACTGCTTTACTCAAGCTAACCTCTGATGTCCTAGTGGCCATGGACTCTGTTTTTCTTACTGGGGCCATTTTGACCGATATTACAAAGGCATTCCATATTATTGACCACTCTATTCTCATTGCCACACTTAGATCTCTTGGCTTCTCTCCAAATGTTGTAAACTGGTATGGTAGTTATCTATCTATCTGAAAGAACTCAAATCGTAAAATATAACTCTACCCTCTCTGAAAAGTCTATTATTAACATTGGAGTACCTCAGGGGTCAATACTAGGCCTGCTGCTTTTCTCTATTTTCTTAAATAATATCACCTGTAACCTTATGCAGATTGCCTCCCTGTTGTATGTGGATGACATTGTCCTGTACACCAGTGCAAAAAGCACTGATGACATCAATGAATGGCTCTCCCATGACTTTCAACTCATCCAACAGTGGCGTGATTGTCACAAACTTGTCCTAAATGAGTCTAAGAACGAAGCTATGCTACTCAGTTCGAACTGTAAACTCAAATACACCCAACACAATTTTAAAGTCACCACCTTAAGTGGCAAATCCAATGGGGTGGTAAGCTCTCTTAAATATCTGGGTGGCACTCTGGATCCCTCTCTAAATTTCGACACCCATATTCTACAAACTTGTAAGTCGGTAAGAAAAAATTACTCACCTTAGTAATGTTGTTTCTTCTAATGGAGTCTTGCTATATTCTGACCTATGCAGTGAGTCCCAACCTTCGAACTGCCCCGGAGATGAAAGAGTTAACTTTCCATGCCAGGCATGGAACGCTGAGCTCGAGCTCGGTTGAGACTCTGTCTGTTGTTCTTCAAACTCAAACCGTCAGATCTTTACAAGCTAAACTCACTAAGGTCCTGTGTGGAAGCTGTAAACCTACCACTAGCCAACTGGCTACTAAACATAAAACACATTTTTGGTCCCAAAACAAAGACTCAAGTCAGGAGACCCAACAATGAAAACACAACACCAACTCACCCCAAGAAAGGAGGGGTGAAAACAACAAGGTGGGCACCTACTAAGTGCCAACACTGCACTGCCCACCCACATCCCAAAACAGAGGTTCTGAGAGGGGCAGGCAGGGGGGAGGTCAGAATATAGCAAGACTCCATTACAAGAAACAACATTACTAAGGTGAGTAATTTTGTCTTCAAACAACATGAAGTCTTGCTATATTCTGACATATGCAGACTACAAAGCAGTACCTCCATGGAGGAGGGATAGAACCTACTTAGGAAATAGGCTCTGAAGCACAGCTGTGCCAAACCGAGCATCACTCCTAGCCTGGATGTCCAGGGAGTAATGCTCAGTAAAAGTGTGAACTGTTTTCCAGGTAGCTGCTTGACATATCTCTACAATAGGATGTCCTGGCAGCAGCCAGAGAAGCAGCTGTACCTCTGGTAGAGTGAGCCCTCAGGCCTGAGGGAGGAACCTTACCCAGTTTTCATAGAAAATTGGATACAAGAGACAATCCACCTGGCAATGGATCTTTTAGTGGCAGGTTTCCTTTACCAACCTCACCATAAGTGAGGAACAGTTGGAAGGAGTCAAACCTGTGACCCTTGGTATGCTCTATGTAGTAACTAAGGGCTCTTTTCACATCTAAGCTGTGCAGCCTCCTCTCGCCAGAGGAGGAATGGTCAGTGAAGTACACTGGAAGAGACATAGATTGATTAAGGTGGAAATCTGAAACCACCTTAGGCAAGAACTTCCTGTTAGTCCTGAGGACCACCTTATCTCTGTGAAAGGAGATAAAATTAGGCTCCACTAACAAAGCTTGTAATTCACTTATGCGTCTGGCAGAAGTGATGGCTACCAGAAATACAGTTTTCCAAGTCAAGTACTTAAGCTCTGCTGAAGACAAAGGCTCAAAGGGGGGTTGCATAAGCTAAGCAATGCAAACATTAAGGTCCCAGGCGGGGGCAGGGTCCCTGAATGGAAGGTTGGTGTGAAGCAATCCCTTGAAAAACTTGGAGAATACAGGATGAGCAGAAAGAGAAGATTGCTTACCTGCTGAAATAAAAGCAGACACAGCTGCCAGATGCACTTTCAGGGTAGCTGGCCTCAGCCCCAAGGTATTTAAGTGGACCATATAATCCAGGACTGTGGGCAAATCAGCAGATTCTGGGGAAATATGCTTTCCAGAGCACCACATGGAAAACCTTTTCCATTTGGAATTATAAGTAGCCCTGGTGAAAGGTTTTCTAGAAGCCTTCAGGATATCCATTACACCTTGGGAGAGGTGTAAATCAGCAAACTCTAACTCTTCAAGAGCCAGGCCTTGAGATTAAGAGACTTGAGGTTCGGGTACCAAACCCTCCCCTGAGCACAGGTTAACAGGTTGTAATTCCTGGGAAGACACAGGGGAAGATGGACTGCTAAGGACAGTAGGAGTGGATACCAGGGCTGTCTGGCCCAGTCTGGAGCAATCAGGATCATCTTGCAGGGTTGAGATCTGATTTTGACTTTGAACAGGAGAGGAAAGGGGGGAAAAGCATAAAGAAACTTCCCTTCCCAATTGAGAAGTAAGGCATACAGGGGGACTGAGACCAACACTGGGGGCCTGCAGCAAAAAAGGGGAAGTTAGTGATTGTCTGGGGCTGCAAAAAGATCTATCTGAGGGGTGCCCCATCTGGAAAATATCACCTCCAAGACCAGGGGGTCCAGTGACCATTCGTGATGGCCCTGGGAAATCCTGCTGAGAGCATCTGCCAGGACATTGTCCTTGCCTGGGAGGTGAACTGCCGTAAGGGAGGTGTTCGGAGAGTAAGCCAGAGACCACAACTTCATTGCTTCAGTGCACAAGGCCATAGACCGAGTGCCTCCTTGCTTGTTGATGTACCACATTGTGGTGGTGTTGTCTGTTCTGACCTGTACAACTTTGTTCTGAACAGATTTGGAAAAAACTTGAAGTGCTAGAAATACTGCTCTGAGTTCCAACAGATTGATGTGGAGCAGAGATTCCTGAGGGGACCACAACCCCTGGGTGGTGAGGTCGCCCATGTGAGCCCCCCACCCCAAGAGGGATGCATCTGTAGTAAGGATTAAAGAGTGAGACTGAGTGACAAATGGAACCCCCTGTCTCAGATTGTTCTGATCCTGCCAACACTGTAGGGCCTGGATCAGGGTTCGAGTTACTGGGATCAATTTGGTCAGAGGGTCCTTCCTTTGAGACCAAAAGGCTCTCAAATGGAACTGAATGTCCCTCATCTGAAATCTTGCTCCCTGCACTACTGCTGTAGAAGCAGCCATGTGCCCTAGGAGCTGTAGAAAATCCCTTGCTGGTCGAGACACCTGCAGGGTGAATGAGGAGGCCAGAGAGACCAGGGTCCTTGCCCTGTCCAAGGGAAGGAAGGCTCTGGCTTTCTCTGTGTCTAGCTCTGCGCCTATGAAGGTGAGGAGCTGGATAGGCTCTAGAACTGACTTTGAAAGATTCAGAAGGAAACCTAAGGAGGTGAGCAGTTGCTGAGTTATCTGTAGGTGTAACTTGAATTGGTCTGGGGACTGGCCTACTATGAGCCAGTCATCCAGGTAAGGGAAGATGGCAATTTTCTGCCTTCTTAGAGAAGCAACTGCTACTGCCAGACATTTTGTGAATACCCTTGGAGCAGAGGTGAGGCCAAAGGGCATTGCTCTGAACTGGTAATGGCCTGAGGGCAGCTTGAACCTGAGGTACTTTCGATGGGAGCTTCTGATGAGAATATGGAAGTAGGCATCCTTGAGGTCCAGGGACATTAGCCAGTCCCCTGGCCTTAGAGAGGGTAGAATAATTCCCAGAGTCACCATTTTGAATTTTGGTTTTAAAAGGTGCTTGTTTAAGTATCTGAGATCCAGGATGGGCCACCATTCTCCTGTCTTTTTTGGGGTAAGGAAGTACCTGGAGTACAACCTTTGCCCTGGTGTAGGGGTGGAACCCTTTCCACAGCTCTGAGAGCTAGGAGGAAGAGACCTCTGCCTCTAGGGCAAGTGCCTCTGATGGATTTGCAGGTGGAAAGGATCTGGTTCTCATCTTTGGAAACTTTTGAGCTGAGAACTGGTCCCCAACTTACTACTTCCAGGACCCATTTGTCTGATGTCAGAGACTCCCAGTCCTGGACAAGTAAGCCAGCCTGCCCCTACAGGTAGCTGAGAATTGGCCCTGGCAACCCCATCAGGGTGCCTGCTTGGCAGGCTTTGGGCTGAGGGGTGGAAGCAGGCCTGCTTGTACCCTGTCTGCCTCTCCCTCTAAAGAACCCCCTCTGGGCATAAGCAGAAGAGGAGACCTGGGCTTGGTAAAAAGGCCTATGAAAAGGCCTGCCCCTGCCCCTGGGAAGCTGCCTTTGAGGAGTGGCCTGCCTTTCCTTAGCCTGTGCACTCCTGTAGGTGGTCCTACATTCATCCATTTTCTTCATGTAATTCTCTGTTTGCTCCCCAAACAGAGAATTACCCACAACAGGAAAATCCATGGCCTTAGTCTGGGTATCCTGTGACAGGCTAGCACATCTGAGCCAAGCCATTCTTCGAAGTGCCACAGATGTAGTCATGACTCTAGAAGACACATCATTGGAGTCTACTGAAGCATGGAATTGCACCTTGGATGCCTCAATACCATCAGCAGCCACCTGCTCCAGCTCCTTGGCAGACTGGCCAGGACCTGTTTTGCTAGGGCCATAACAGTGTCCCATCTGGATTTTGATACCTAGCAGTATAGGCCATATAATTGGCCTGTCTGAGTCCCAAGGATGCTGACATGTACTGTTTCTTTGCCATGACATCAATTCTCCTGGAGTCCTTGTCCGGGGGGTATGAAGCCAAGGGAATGTTTGCCTTATCACAGGCTACAGCCTGCACTACCCCAACATGGCTGCATTGTTGCGTAAGGAACTCCGTGTCTGAGCCTGACAATGAATACCTCTTGTCCATTCTTTTATCCACAGGAGATATAGTGTTAGGAGTCTTTAAAATTTTAAATGTCTGTTTCCCACAAGATTTGTGCAAGGGAATAGACAGCCTCCTAGACTCTGGGATATCCATCATTTCTACATAGTCAGGCTCCTCCTGGTCATCCACAGCTTCTTCCATAGGAAGCTGGAGGGTTTCAGCCACTTTTTTACAAAACATGAAATGGGAAGGGGACTCAGAAAGCCTAGGAGGAGACACCCCTGAAGGTCTGTCTGGGGAGATGTCCGGGTCAATGGGCACATCCAGACTTTCAAATCCACATTCACTTTCCTCATACTCCTCTTCCTCCTCCTCCAGTTCATAAAACTCCTCTAACTCATACTCTTGAACGGGTGGAACCGGCTGAACCGAGCACCTGCCTGATGGTGCCAGTTCGGTCCGAACCGGGGAAAGCGACTGAACAATTTTGATCGCTTTGGCTATCTCTTCAGCGGTTGGAGAGGAAAGTTTTGGCTCCACACCAACTGATTTTTCTTTTCTAGTTCTTTTAGCCAGAACCGACTCCTCAGAATCGGCTCTCCTTTTGCCCGAAGAAGTCTCGCCCTGGTCAGAGGGCACTCCTTCTGGTTCGGTTTGAACCGAACCGGGCTGGCCATCCGGTTCAGTGGACTTTTTGGCCTCCCTTTTCCTGAACCTACCAGCTCTCTTTTCTAGGGTAGCTGCAGGGAAATTTTTGCAAATCTGGCAGTCTGCATTGAGGTGGTCAAACCCCAGACAATAAACACAGGTGGTGTGGGGGTCAGCCTTGGCAAAGACTTCCCCACACACACTGCAGTGTTGAAACCCAGTGGGTCCGGTTTTTCTTTTGGGTTTCTCAGACATAGTGCCAGCCCTAACCAAACTTACCCTTTTATGGCAATCTGCCAGGCAAGACCCTCTTATCGGTTCCCAACCGTGTCACGGGTCGTGGAAAAAAACGTAATAAAATCTGTTTTCTTTAGAACCGATAACCGGTAACCACACTCTAAATCACAAGTTAAGATTTTTTAAACAACTTAATCAGTTCAAACCGAACCGATAAACCATTTACAAGTTCCACACAGAATAGAATTAATGTAAAACCTATCTAGTACTCACAAATACCACAGACAGAGACTGAACCGACAGGTTGTGGTTTAAATTCGGTCAAAAACCGAGAAAAACGGTACTTTAACCGACAAAATGAACCAAGCAGAAGGAGTAATCTCTGGAGCGACTGTTCAGTGAGGCGGAGTAAAGAATCTGACGGTTTGAGTTTGAAGAACAACAGACAGAGTCTCAACCGAGCTCGAGCTCAGTGTTCCATGCCTGGCATGGAAAGTTAACTCTTTCATCTCCGGGGCAGTTCGAAGGTTGGGACTCACTGCATATGTCAGAATATAGCAAGACTTCATGTTGTTTGAAACACTAAACTTGGTATTGCCTACTGAACCAGCCATGCTCTCACCCCTTCTGCTAGACTTGCTATAGGCCATGGGATACTTCTGCCCTCACTTAACTACAGGGTTGCCACCTATACCTCTGCATGTAAATCAAGTCTTCGGAAATGGGATGTCACCTACAATAACATCTGTTGGTATGCATCCTCCTCCCATAGACTGAAACACCACTGCATCCTTTATTCTGACCTTGGATGGCTTCTGCCTCATGAGTCTAGGTCTTATGCTTTTGGCTCCATAATTGACAGCATTATTAGATCACAAACTCCTAAGCCCCTAGCGGGTCTCTTTCAAAAACAATCATCCTTCTATGACCTACGCTCTGCAGATTCTGCCCCTGTTCTCGTCCCTAGACACACTACTTCTAAAGGCACTGGTGCTTTTGCTTGTCATGCCCCTCAGTACTGGAACTCCCTTCCACTAACTATTCACCAGGCTCCATCCCATGTCACTTTCAAGAAGAAATTTTGAAACCATCTATTTCTGTCCTGAAAATGCTCCTGTTTCAAACCACCTTAGACCTATTGACCCCAATTTATTCAGTATCCCCCTCCTATATTAGATTTGTCCTCCCCATAATTTCTGCACTTACCTACAGCCTGCTTGGCTCACCCCCCTCTACATCGTTGTCTCATACAATTTTTCCTTGACTGCATCTCCTTACCCTAGTTCCACCCTTCTATTTTATCTACTCTGCTCCTATCCTTCCTCCAAATTTTTCCATTGCCTACTGTATTACTGATATTGTTATTCTCTCCTCATTCCTATGTTTGATCTACTTTGCAATGTTTATATTTAAATTTTGTAGTGCTATTTTTTCTCTTGTTCCTATATTGGCTCACCTCCTCTATATCACTGTTCCATTTTTCCGTGACTGTATTTCCTTACTCTATTTCCACCCTCCTACTTTTATCTACTCTACTCATATCCTTCCTCCAAATTTTTCCACTGATAACTACTGTATTACTGATATTGTTGTCTTTCTTCTCATTCCAATGATTGATCTACTTTTGCAATGTTTATATTTTAATTTTATAGAGCTATTTTTTCTCTTGTTCCAGCATATTTCTGTGACACCATATTTATATCCTACCATATTTTTCCTTGCCTGTTTGAACAAATTTTCATTCACAATCTCTAAAAATGTATGTAATTGTATCTTATGTTGTTTCTGTATCCTCCTAGGTTGTGACTGAAAATAGTCATTGTTATGGCTAGAGCACCTACCCAGTTATCAAAAACTAAATAAATAAAATGTACCCCAAAATCTGCAAGTATCTCCTTGCTGGACATGGCTTGCCCAGCTTGAATGAGGTAATCAGTTGCAGGATACTCTGAACCCTTTCTTTCAGAAGAAAGGCTCTTCTCTTTAAAGTATCTAGTTCTGCTCCAATGAAGTGTGGGACTTGTACTGGTGTGAAAATTGACTTTTCTTGGTTCAACAGGAAGCCCAGAGATTGTAACAGGTTTTTTGTTATTGCTAGGTGCTCTTCCATCTAATGTGATGACTTTCCCATGACTAGCCAATCATCAAGTTATGGAAAAACTGAAATTCCCAACCTTCATAGGTATGCTAGTACCACTGCCAGACATTTTGTAAATACCCTTGGTGTGGAGATGAGATCAAAGGGCAGGGCTGAGAACTGGTAGTGACCTGAAGGGAGTCTGAACCTGAGATACTTTCTGTGAGACTCCCTTATGAGGATGTGGAAATAGGCATCCTTTAAATCCAGAGATGCCAGCTACTCTCCATGTTGAATGACTGGTAAGATCAAAGACAGAGTTACCATTTTGAATCTTGGTTTTACAAGATACTTGTTCAGATGCCTGAGGTCCAGTATAGGCTGCCACTCCCCATTTTTCTTTTTGGTAATGATGTACTGAGAATAAAAGCCTCTTCCCCTCTGAAGTTTTGGTACAGGCTCCACTGCTTTTATGTGGAGCAAGGTTTGAACCTCTTTTTCCAAAAGCTGTTTCTCTAGGAGAGAAGCTGGTTTGAACAGCCTTGATTTTAGAAGAGGAAGAGACTTGAAGCTCAGGGACAGTCCCTGACTCACTAGTTCCAAAACCCACTTGTCTGTGATAATAGCCTGCCAGGCCTGGAAAAAGTGAGTCAGTCTGCCCCCAACTGGTACCATGGAGGCGGCCTTCACAATGAAGTCAGGGATTTTGTTTAGGCTGTGCCTGAGCCTGGGTGGAGTGGGAACCTCTCCTGGAACCCCTCCTATCTCTGGCCCTGTAATACCCAGCCCGCTGTGGGTAGGGCTATAACTGTTGGACAGCTTGAGCCTGATAGAAGGGCCTGCCATATGGGGGCTTTCCTCTGCCTCCCCTTCCATAAGGCCTTTATGGGATGGAAGGCCTTTCTTTGGAAGAATTGCTCTTATAGGTGGCTTTATACTCATCCACCTTTTCATGTACTCTTTGTTACAAATGCACTCTGCAGGTCAGGCCCTCTGGTCCCATAGTACCAACTTCAGAGTGCAATAATGTGAACAGATAACAGACAGGGTAACCCTTCTGCCTGCTTTGGGTCTGAATCACCTGCTAGCCTCAAGTTCTGGAGGGATTCAAACTGTGAACCTTAGGCTAGCATACCCAATTAACAGACTCGGATACGTACCCTCTTCAGGGGATGCAGTACAATCCTTCACCCAGGGGCACCCAGCTAGGTTTCCAAAATGTACCCTTAGAACTCTATATGAGACTTAAGTATTTCTTACCTTTTAAGTAAGCTTTAGTAACATCATTCAAGCTCTTATCAGCTGTCAGACTTAAACACAGGGTCAGCAAATCACATGCAAAATAACAAAAAGAGCATAGGCAGTATTTTAAAGAAAATGTTGTTTACCGAAAAAAATGGTAAAACAGGTAAAATCAAATACAGAACAATTATATCACACATCTTCCAGTCATCTACAAATAAAAAGGAAAGTTACAGAATACAAACTCCTACCCCAAATACTTAATTCTTTTCTATTACCTTTAAGTGCTTTCACAGAACTCTCTCTCTCTCAGAGTCTGGAATCATATACCACACATTTCCCAGATACAATGTTTCATTTTAACTCTATCTTTCCCCACCCCCCACACCACTTTTGGTGAGTCAGCTAGCTCCTCCCTTAGATTTAATTCTAACAATTTTCTACCATGAGGTATTTTAATTAATGTGAACATCAGAAAAAAGCCATTTCAATCATATGACAGTCTTTAATCAAACATTTCTCTTTGAGGTTTTACAACCCCACAATCTGTCACTAAGATGTAAGAAAGCTAAGGGAAATCATCCAAATGATATCCCTTCCTGATGTCATGAAACTCATATTCAGGAACCAACATCAAAGCAGCAGCAGTTGATAAGGGGCCATAAACTATCCCTCTGGAAGGAAGGCATTAATTAAGTTTTTCCCTGGTCAGTTCAATTACATCCTCATTGACACCTTGAAGGTTAAAAGCCAAACTGCTAACTTGTGTGAGACAATTTCATACACAGATCATTGATTTATAATACAAGTATTATACGATAACCATAAGCAGATGGCAGAGCATCATACTCTTCAATATGTTTACCAAAGAGGGAATGATCCTGAATAGGAAAATCCATGGTCTTAGTTTGGGTATCCTATGTTAAATTAGTAGCGCTTAGCCATGCCAACCTTCTCAGGACTACAGTCAAAGCTATCCACCTAGCCGCATTATCATTGGCATCTGCTGCCATTTGGAACTGGTACTTGGATGCTTCCAGTCCAAATCTGGCTGTTTCTGCTAGGTCATCAGAGATAGGGGAGGGAACCTTCTCTGACATAGCTAGTACTGACTGCCACAGTGTTTTTTGATACTGTGCAGCATAAGCCTGGTAATTAGCTTGTCTGACCCCCAGGAAGGTAGCTAAATACCCTTTCTTAGACATATTGTCTATTTTCCTGGAATCCTTCTCAGGTGGATGAGAGGATAGAGGAACCCTCACCTTCTCACAGGCTGCCTGCTGGACTATACCCTGATGATCAGGGTGAGAGTAAAGGAATTCAACGACTTGTCTGTCCAGCTTATACTGTTTTTCCACCTTCTTATCCAGAGGCAGGGCAGAATTTGGGTTCTGTAGGATAGTAAATACAGGTTACTCACCTGTAACAGGAGTTCTAGGAATGGTATATGTTGTTCATCCACACTCATTGGCAGGTATCCTTGCCGCTTTAAATCTTGCCGGAAGGTCTTCAAGCTTGCTCCTCCCACCCACCCGGGTGGTATAACTCTCGGCTCTGCCCCATGACGCCAGATCTGGCCCGCTGGAAGCTCAGGTTGTGCGTCGAAGCCGGGGAGGTCGGGAGGGTCGTGGATGAACAACATACCATTCCTAGAACTCCTGTTACAGGTGAGTAACCTGTATTTCTAGGACATGGATATGGTGTTCATCCACACTCATTGGCAGACTCCTAGCAGTTCTCCGGGAGGAGGGAGGCAGACGCACACCCCAATACTTACTTGGGAAAGAGAGTGGAGAACTGAGGCCCAAAACCAGCATCCGGGCGTGACTCAAGGTCGATGTGGTAATGGGTAATGAAGGTGTTTGCTGACTTCCAGGTAGCAGCCCTGCAGATTTCCTGGATAGGGACGTCCCTGGAAGCAGCCACTGTTGCAGCAGTATGGCGGGTAGAATGAGCTCTTATCCCTGGGAGGCCCATGCCCACCAACTTATAGCAGAGATCTATGCAGGAGGTTACCCACCTGCTTATCGTCCTTGGCTGCAGGTCTGCCAGATGTGGCTTCAGCGTAGGTGACAAACAGCTGGTCGAACCTCTCCCGAATTTCAGCCGCGGCGCCCTTATAATAAGCGAGCGCCTCTTCTAGGGTCCAGAGTATGGAGCCTATATTCGCCCTCCCAGGTGTGATTGGGGTAGAACACGCAGAGTCAACACCTGGTTAAGGTGAAACTCCGACACCACCTTCGGAAGGAATTTCGGTGGGGCAGCGCAACCTTGTCCCTGTGGAAGACCAGGTAAGGAGACTGATGGAAAGCGCCTGGAGCTCTCCCATCCTTCTGGCTGACGGATAGCCACCAAGAAGGCGGTCTTCCACGACAGGTGAGAGAGAGCACACCGTGCATAGGTTCAATGGCTTGCCCATGAGCTTTGCCAGTACCAGCAGTAGATCCCACGGAGGTGGGGGTTCCGACTGGAGGAAATGTGATCAAGGCCTTTGAAAAAGCGCCAGACCACCTCTCCTCCTGCACACTGACTGCTTCCCGGCCCGCTACTGCAAGCAGAGATGGCTGCCAGGTGCACCCTTAGGGTCACGACCTAAGCCCTTGACTAGAAAGGGACCATAAATAGTCCAAGATGCTTGCCAAGGAACAGGAGGAAGGGTCCAAGCCTTGTTCCTGACACCAAATGGAAAACCTTTTCCATTTGAAGGCATAGCATTTTCTGGTCGACTCACGGGACGCCTCAACTACATTGAGGACCTCGCCGAAAGACCCAAGGCCTGGAACTCAGCCGCCAGGAACCAGGCCGTCAGGTGCAGGGATTGAAGGTCCGGATGGAACACCTTCCCTGATTGACTGAGAGCAGGTCCGGCGAGCTGGAAGCTGCCGCGAATCCTGGAGCTGAGACTGAGGAGATCTGGTACCAGAACTGGCGAGGCCAGTCTGGGGCTATCAGAATCACCTGCGCCTTGTCCCTCCTCGCCTTGAGAAGCACCTTGTGGATCAAGGGAAATGGGGAAAGGCGAAAGAGGCCCGGGGTCCACTGCCTCGAGAAGGCATCCCTGCAGTGAGCCCTGCTGAGGGGGCGGGCATGGAACAGACTCAACCCTGCCTCCCTGGAGGCAAACAGGTCCACCTGAGGTGTGCCCCAATGGGAGAACAGATGCTGTACTACCCGGCAGGAGAGACCACTGTGGGATGCAGCCCTATCCGGCTCAGGGCATCGGCCAGGGTGTTGGAGGCTCCTGCCACGTGAATGGCTAGGAGATCCGCCTCCAGGCTGCGCACAAGTGACCAAATGCGGAGAGCTTTGCATAGAAGCATGGAGGCGGCCCCGCCTGGTGTTTAGATAGTACATGGTCGTGGTATTGTCCATCTGGACTCGGACCACTTGACCCCGGAGGAACGGAGCAAAGGCGGTGAGAGCTAGGCGGACCGCTCGGAGCTCCAGCAGGTTGATGTGGCATCGGGACTCCCGCGGGGACCAGAGGCCATGAGCCCGGTGTTCCCCCAGATGGGCACCCCAACCCATCAGAGAGGCATCGGTCGATAGAGAGACCGCCGCTCGGGCGGACGTACGGATGCCCTCCTGCAAATGATCTGGAACGGTCCACCACTGGAGAGCTGCCCACATCCCCTGTGTCACCGGCACAAGCTGGTCCAAAGGATCGCAGCGCCAGGACCACTGGCTGGCCAGTCCCCACTGAAGGATGCATGTTCCAGCGGGCCCAACGGACCACGCTGGTGCAGGCCGCCATGAGACCCAGGAGGCAGGAAGTCCCGGGCAGGGCGCAATTGCCCAACCAGAAATGATCGGGCAAAGGAGGAAAGAACCGGCCCTGTCCGCCGAGCCGCGCCTGGCTCAAGAGAGTCGAGCTGCGCCCGATGAATAGAATCACCTGCTTCGCTCGAGTTCCGACTTGGCCTCGTTGATAAGGAGGCCCAGTTGAGAGCAGACCTGGAGGCCAGATCTCTGGACCACTCTGCCTCCTTCCTGGAGGAGCTGCTATCAGCCAGTCGTCCAGGTAAGGGTACACCCGACCCCTCGGCGCCAGAGAATGCTGTCACCACTGCCATGCATTTGGTGAAGACCCTGGGAGCTGGAGACAAGTCAAGGGCATGGCTTGAATCAAGAGGATCCTTCCGCCGGAAGCGAAGGGAATTCTGTGAGACGGACTGATAGGGACGTGAAAACACGCCCTGCAAGTCCAGAGAGCAGAACCACACGCCTGCTCCAAGGATGGTATTATCTGAGCCAGAGTGACCATCCTGAAGGTTCGAGACCTTAGGAACTTGTTTAGGTCGTGAGGTCGAGAATGGGGCGCCAGCCCCGTCCGCTCGAAACCAAGAAGTACCTGGACACAAACCCTGGGTCTGAAGGAGGGTCCACCACCTTCTTATCACCTCCTTCTGGAGGAGGAGAGCTGTCAGCTCGACGAGCCGCCAGTGAGGCTGGGGATCCAAGCCCCGAGGGGCGACGGCCTGAAGGGTGGTGCCTGCTCAATTCCAGAGGCAGGCCTCTTCCCACCACCTCTAAGACCCACCTGTCCGTGGAAACAGCGGACCAGGCGGAACGGAAGTGCCGGAGCCATCTCCCACGGGGACCCAGGGTAAGGTGACGGAATGGGGCTGACACCCTCAGCCCGCCACTGGGAGGCTTGGAGGAGGGACCGCCGAGGGACCTCCTGGGCCTTTTCCTCCTGCCTCCTGTTAGAGGAAGCCGGGCGGTTTGGGTTTGGGATGCCAAGGCCGAGCCTGCTGGCCCTGACGTTGCTGATGGGCGGGCCAAAGGAAGAAGGAAGAAAGGGCTTAGGCTGTGGTTTATGCCTTTGTCCTTCTGAGCGGAAGAGACCGAGTCCAAGGTAGCATTGGACTCTCGATCCTCTGCAGGTGACCTTCCACCCCAGGGTCAAGAGGTCAGTCCCCAAAAGGGAACATCCGTCAACTTGTGCTGGGTATCCGAGTAAAGGTGGATATCCTCAGCCAAGCCTCGCCGACGATAGCCACCGCGGCCGCCACCGATCTGGCACATGAGTCCCTATATCCAAAGCAGTCTGGAGCTGCTGTTTGGCCACTGCCCTGCCCTGGTCCCACACCTGCTTAACCGTAGTCTGCAGATCGGCGGGAAGATGAGGGATGACCTCATCCAGGAGCCCAACAGGGCATGAGAAAATGTGCCATGAGGACGGCCGAACTGGCCTGACGGCGCGAGAGAGGACGCAGCGAGACTTTTCGCCCGACATAGTCCAATTTCTGACTCCTTGTCAGGAGGTTTGTCCACATCCCTGGCGCTGTCGGGCGTGCCGGAAAACGCTGTCGGTAACCAACCCCTCAGCAGAGGGGTGTTCCGAAAAACCGGACAAGGAACCGGTAGGGACCACATTCTTCCTGGCCATCCTGGCCGAAGGCGCAGGGCAGGAAGCAGGGCACTGCCAAAGCTCCAGTGCCGGACCCACTATGGCCTCGGCCACTGGAAAGGCCTCCGTCGGAGAATCCCCTCGGTCCAGAATCTCCGTGAGGGGATACCTGGCCCGTTTGGAAACGGGTTCGAGCTCCATCCCGGTGGACTCCGAGATGAGCCGAAGTAGTCTAGGAAGGACGACGGCTATCGCCCATTGACTGACCTCCTGAAGACCCAAGTCCAGTCGCTTGAGAAAAGGAGGAATCATCTTCGACTCGGAAGAGTCCTCAAGAGCTGCCTCTGGCCTGAGCCACCCTTCACCTGCCGAGGTCGGTCGGGAGGAGGGTAACTGACAGCCGATGGGTAGACCTTTACCGATCGAGAATCCTTGGTCGGAGCCCCAATTGGTGGCTGTGGGAGGCGGAGGTTCCACCGAATCGGTGGAGCAGCTGGTTTCCGCCGAACAACCGCCTGGGTATAGCTCCTCGGATAAGTCGAGGGGTTGTGTCGGCCGCCCGTGACAGTCACTTAATGGCCGGGAAGGCGACGGGTCGGCTACTCCCGGCCAGGAGGAGCTGTTGCAACATAAGGTCTCGCATCCGACGACTTACGCCAAGCCTCCCTCATCCGAGGAGGAGGACGAGGCCGAGCGGCGACGCCGCTTACCGCGGTGCCGAGACCGAGACCGCCTATGACGGTGGGATCGGCTGGACCACGAAGAGGTCCGAGACCGAGACCGAGAGTCCCGGAATTTCCGAGGTCGGTGCGGGGAGGTGTCGGCCGGAACCGGCACTCTCTGGCTCGGATGGTGCATCCGAGGGCTCTGGAACCAGAGGCACAGGCGAGCCCACGGGATCCTCAACTCCTCCCAGGGGAACGGGGAGAGGGGAATCTCGGCTGCTAAAGGCGACAGCCCGTCCAATGGGTCGAGAAAAATCTCGACTTCATTGGTGGGAGTCTCGGTCAACTGACCTGACGGGGACACCGTGAGGCCAGTGGCCGAAGCCGAGCGGTCGACCGAAGCCGACGGTCGACGGCCCGGGGAGAGGGACCTTTCCCACTCCCAAGAGCGTCGACGGAGGGATTCTTACTCGTCCCTCTTTTGACCGAGAATAAGGTCCAGCAGACGCAGGCCCTTCTCCTTTAGTGGAGAGGGACAGACAAAGCTCCTTAAAAGAAGCCGTGTAGGAAGAACCCAGAGAGAGCGCGATAAATGCCGCGGCCGAGGAAGATACGGCCCGCGCCGCCTCCTCTTCGAGGGCGACCATCCGCTCGAGCTGATCCGCCGAGCCCGCCGCCGCGGACACCGCCAACCGGGCCTCCTTGGACTTCACCGGAGGGAAACGCTTCTCGGGACGGCCCAGTTGCAATGGGCAGCACGGTCTTCGAGGACGAGGCCGAGAAAGATGAGCACAGGTCGCAAGCTCCGGGTCGGGCTCAAGGCCTACAGAGACACACGTGGAGTGTGGATCCGCCCGACATCTTCTGCCCGCATGGGCATCTCCGAACCGAGAGTCGATTTGTCCATCGCAGCACAGGGATAGAAGAACGAAGTCTTTTCGCAAAATTTATTTTTAAATCCGCAAACGGAGAAATAGGAACCAGTCTCAAACGCAGAGCTAAGGGGAACCTGAGCTTCCAAGCGGTAAGGAAGATCTGGCGTCATGGGGCGGAGCCGAGAGTTATACCACCCGGGTGGGTGGGAGGAGCAAGCTTGAAGACCTTCCGGCAAGATTTAAAGCGGCAAGGATACCTGCCAATGAGTGTGGATGAACATATCCATGTCCCTAGAAATAAATCTTTTTTAAAGAATTTATTTATGGGGAGAAGAATTTTCTTAGTTGGTGTTAACACCATCATTTCCATGTATTCAGCCTCCTCTTCATCTTCTATAACTTCAGTGGTAGCCAGATCAAGGGCATCCACTATTTTCCTTACAAAGGAAAAATGTGAGGAAAAATCCTCAGGCCTGGGGGAGAGCCAGATTCCTGCTCTGGTGAGATCTCCAATTCAATGGGTTCACCATCATCAGCCTCGGGTAAATCATAATCCCCAAAGTCCATATCCTGGGAGGGGAAGTCAGAGGAAAGAGTATGCTCTGAACCCTTAGAGGAGGGAGGGTTGGAGAAGATATAAAATCCTGAACTGCCTGAATGACCGTCATGGCCTTGGCAATCTCCTCAGCAGTTGGCAGACTGTGAGGCACAGAAGAATCCCCTTTTGTTTTTTCCTGGGGTTCGACATGTTTGGTCTTTTTTGTTTTCTTGGAAAGGACCGGAGATTCAGCCAACCCACTCAACCTTTTTAAGGTGCCTGAATCACCCTTCTCAGGGGTGTGTAAAGAAGAGACCATGGTTTCACCCACAGGTTTTGAAGGTGTTGGCTGGTTAGAGCCAGAAGCACCTTTGTCCAGTCTCTTCTGCAACCTTTCCAGTCTTTTTTCCACAGTCTTCTGTGGAAAAGATTTACAGATTTCACAATTAGATGACAAATGTTCAGTTCCCAGACAGACACAGCTTTCATGGTTGTCTGCTCTGGCAAACACATCTCCACATTTAATACAGTTTTTAAAACCTAGGGGACCAGTCTTTTTCTTAGGTTTTTCTGACAGCTCCATTTCCAGGAGAAAAACTACAACTGCAAACAGAAAACCTTTTTTTTTTTTTTTGCAGTCGGTTCAGGAACCAATTAAGTTCCCAAACTGAAGCGATGGTTTTTTTTAAATTCTGAACCGGGCTAGCGATTCACAGCAAATGGGTTAGCAGTTGAAAAGGAACCAGGTCAATGGTTTCAAAATATAGATTTAAACAGTTTAAACAACAAAATATATATAGAAATATAGCGGAAAAGTTTCACAACTAAAGATTAACTACTCGGTTCGACAACGGTTATCTCGAACCGTGAGGAACTGAGAAAACAATATTAAAACTAAAACTAACTAAAGTTAACATTAGAATAAAAAATACAATAAATGAAGGCAGCAGTAAGAATATTGAAGTATAGTTAAATTATACTTTACAAATAAAAACAAACGACCTAGGGGAAGTCTCCTAGGTGTCTTGACTTGTGAGGCGGAGTAAGAAATCTGAGACGTTGATGGAACATGCAGCAGATGAGGGCAGCAGTTTGAATGTTTTTCACAAGCCAATGATGATTCCATCATTAGCATATAGTTCCATTTGCTCTGGGCAGTTCTACTGAGCAGGCAGACTGCAGAGAGTTATGAATATGAAGAATACATGGGGCTAGAAGAAAAAATTACTCACCTTAGTAATGTTGTTTCTTCTAATGGAGTCTTGCTATATTATGACATATGCAGTATAACCCCAGGTTAGAACTGCTCTGGAGGTGAAAGAGTTAACTTTCCATGCAGGGCATGGAATCTTGAGCGCGAGCTCGGTTGAACACTCTGTCTGTTGAAGCTCAAACTTAAACTGTCAGATCTTTATGAGTAAAAACTCATTAAGATTCTGTGTGGAAGCCGTAAACCTACACTAGCCACTGGCTACTAACTACAAAAACACATTTTTGATCTTGATCCCAAAACAAAGACTCAACTCAGGGGATTCAAGAAAGAAAAAATAAGCATAACACCTAAGCACCCAAAGGGTGAAAATAAAGTGGGCATCTATGAAGTGCCAACATTGCACTGCCCACCCACATCCCAAAAAAGAGGTTCTGAGAGGGGCAGGCTGAGGGAGGTTATAATATAGCAAGACTCCATTAGAAGAAACAACATTACTAAGGTGAGTAATTTTTCTTCAAACAACATGAAGTCTTGCTATTATGACATATGCAGACTATCACAGCAGTACCTCCATGGAGGAGGGACAGAACCTACTTGGGAATAGGCTCTGAAGCACAGCTGTGTTAAATCGAGCACCACTCCTAGCCTGGATATCCAGGGAGTAATGCTTAGTAAAAGTGTGAACTGTTTTCAGGTAGCTGCTTGACATATCTCTAGGATAGGGATGTCCCTGCAGCAGCCAAAGACGCAGCTGTACCTCTGGTAGAGTGAGCCCTCAGGCCTGAGGGAGGAACCTTACCCAGTTTTTCATAGCAGAATTGGATACAAGAGACAATCCACCTGGCAATGGATCTTTTAGTGGCAGGTTTCCCTTTACCAACCTCACCAAAAGTGAGGAACAATTGGAGGGATTCGAACCTGTGACCCTTGGTACATTCTATATAGTAACTAAGGGCTCTTCTGACATCTAAACTGTGCAATCTCCTCTCACCAGAAGAGGAATGGTCAGTGAAGTACACAGGAAGAGACATGGATCGATTAAGGTGGAAGTCTGAAACCACCTTAGGCAAAAACTTCCTGTTAGTCCTGAGGACTACCTTATCTCTATGAAAGGAGATAAAATCAGGCTCCACTGACAATGCTTGTAGCTCACTTATGCACCTGGCAGAGGTGATGGATACCAGAAACACAGTTTTCCAAGTCAAGTACTTAAGCTCTGCTGAAGACAATGGCTCAAAAGGGGGTTGCATAAGCTGAGCAATGCAAATATTAAGATCCCAAGCAGGGGCAGGGTCCCTGAACGGGGGGTTGGTGTGAAGCAACCCTTTAAAAAACTTGGAGAACACAGGGTGAGTTGAAAAAGAAGAGGGCTTACCTGCTGATAAGAAGACAGACACAGCTGCCAAGTGCACTTTTAGAGTAGCTGGTCTCAGGCACAAGGAATTCAAATGCACCAAATAATCCAGGATCGTGAGCACACCAGCAGATTCTGGGGAAATATGCTTACCAGCACACAATATGGAAAATCTTTTCCATTTTGAATAATAAGTAGCCCTGGTGGAAGGCTTCCTAGAGGCCTTCAATATATCCAATACACCTTGGGAAAGGTGTAGGTCAGCAAACTCTAACTCTTCAAGAGCCATGCCTTGAGATTGAGAGATTTGAGGTTCAGATACCAAACTCTCCCCTGGGCACAGGTTAACAGGTTGTGATTCCTGGGAAGACACAGGGGAAGGTGGACTGCTAAGGACATAAGGAGTGGGTACCAGGGCTGCCTGGCCCAATCTGGAGCAATCAGGATCATCTTGCAGGGTTGAGATCTGATTCTGACTAGCACCTTGAAAAGGAGGGGGAAGGGGGAAAGCATAGAGAAACTTCCCTTCCCAACTGAGTAGGAAGGCATCCAGAGGGACTAAACCCAATACTGGGGGCCTGCAGCAAAAAAGGGGAAGTTGGTGATTGTCCGGGGCTGCAAAGAGATCTATCTGTGGGGTGCCCCATCTGGCAAATACTACCTCCAGTACTAGGGGATTCAGTGCCCATTCATGATGGCCCTGGGAAATCCTGCTGAGAGCATCCGCTAGGACATTGTCCTTGCCTGGGAGGTGAACAGCCATGAGGGAGGCATTCAGAGAATAAGCCAGAGACCACAACTTCATTGCTTCGGTGCACAAGGCCGTAGACCGAGTGCCCTCTTGCTTGTTGATGTACTACATTGCAGTGGTATTGTCTGTTCTGATCTGAACAACCTTATTCTGAACAGATGTGGAAAAAACCTAGAGTGCTAGAAGAACTGCTCTGAGTTCCAGAAAATTGATGTGGAGCAGAGATTCCTGAGGGGACCACAGCCCTTGGGTGGAAAGGTCGGCCATGTGAGCTCCCCACCCCAAGAGGGATGCATCTGTAGTAAGGGTCAAGGAGTGAGACTGGGGAGTGAAGGGAACCCCCTGTCTCAGATTGCTCTGATCCTGCCACCACTGAAGGGCCTGGATCAGGGTTCGAGTCACTGGGATCAACTTGGTTAGAGGATCTGTCCTTTGAGACCAAAAGGCTCTCAAATGGAACTGGATGTCCCTCATCTGAAATCTTGCTCCCCGCACTACTGCTGTAGAAGCAGCCATGTGCCCCAGAAGCTGTAGAAAATGCCTTGCTGGTCGAGAGACCTGCAGGGTGAAAGAAGAGGCCAGAGAGACCAAGGTCCTTGCTCTTTCCAGAGGGAGGAAGGCTCTGGCTTCTTTTGTGTTCAGTTCTGCGCCTATGAAGGTGAGAAGCTGGACAGGCTTCAGAACTGACTTTGGAAGATTGAGAAGGAAACCTAGGGATGTCAACAGTTGCTGGGTTACTTGTAAGTGTAGTTTGACCTGTTCTGGAGACTGGTCTACAATGAGCCAGTAATCCAGATAAGGAAAGATGGCAATCTTTTGCCTTCTTAAATGAGCAACTGCTACTGCCAGGCATTTTGTGAACACCCTCGGGGCCGAGGTGAGGCCGGAGGGCATTGCTCTGAACTGGTAATGGCCTGAGGGCAGTTCGAATCTGAGGTATTTTCGATGGGAGCTTCTGATGAGAACATGGAAGTAGGCATCCTTGAGGTCTAGGGAGGCTAGCCAGTCCCCTGGCCTTAGAGAGGGTAAAATAATTCCCAGAGTCACCATTTTGAACTTTGGTTTTAAAAGGTGCTTGTTTAGATACCTGAGATCCAGGATGGGCTGCCATTCTCCTGTCTTTTTTGGGGTAAGGAAGTACCTGGAGTACAACCCTTTGCCCTGGCGTATGGGAGGCACCCTTTCCACAGCTCTGAGAGCCAGGAGGGAAGAAACTTCTGCTTCCAGGGCAAGTGCCTCTGATGGGTTTGCAGGTGGAAAAGACCTGGCTCTCATCTTCGGAAATTTTTTGAAGCTGAGAACCAGTCCCTGGCTTACTACTTCCAGGACCCCTTGTCTGATGTTAAAGACTTCCAGTCCTGGACAAAGTAAGCCAGCCTGCCCCTACCGGTAGTGGAGAATCGGCCCTGGCCACCCCATCAGGGAGCCTGTTTTGCAGGGGCTTTTGGTTGAGGGTAGAAGCAGGCTTACTAGAACCCCTTCTGCCCCTTCCTCTAAAGAACCCCCTCTGGGCATAAGCAGAAGAGGAGGCCTGGGCTTGGTAAAAAGGCCTATGAAAAGGCCTGCCCCTGCCCCTGACATGCTGCCTTTGAGGAGTGGCTTGCCTTTCTTTGGCCTGTGCACTCCTATAGGTGGTCCTATACTCATCCATTTTCTTCATATAATTCTCTGTCTGCTCCCCAAACAGAGAATTGCCCACAACAGGACAATCCATAGCCTTAGACTGAGTATCC
The DNA here is from genome assembly GCA_016271365.2 of Neoceratodus forsteri. NCBI lineage: Eukaryota > Metazoa > Chordata > Ceratodontiformes > Ceratodontidae > Neoceratodus > Neoceratodus forsteri. The sequence continues at coordinate 1,555,508,567 of CM057450.1, forward strand.
TGTGACAGGGCAGTACATCTGAGCCAGGCCATTCTGTGAAGAGACACAGATGTAGCCATGACTTTGATGAAACATCATTAGAGTCTACTGCAGCATGAAATTGCACCTTGGATGCCTCAATACCATCTGCAGCCACCTGCTCCAGCTCCCGGCAAGCTGGTCAGGGGCCTGTTTTGCTAGGGGCCAGGACAGTATCCCATCTGGATTTCTGGTACCTAGCTGTAAGCCATATAATTTGCCTGTCTGAGTCACAAAGATGCTGCCATGTACTGTTTCTTTGCCATGGCATCCATCCTCCTGGAATCCTTTTCAGGAGGGTGAGAGGCTAGAGGAATATTAGCCTTGTCGCAGGCTGCAGCCTGCACTACCCCCACATGGCTGCACTGCTGGGAGAGGAACTCCATATCAGAGCCTGATAAAGCATACCTCTTGTCCATCCTTTTATCCACAGGGAGGATAGAATGAGGAGTTTTCAGAATTTTTACTGTCTGCTTCCTAAAAGATTTGTGCAAGGGAATAGACAGTCTCCTAGACTCTGGAATATCCATTTCCACAAAATCAGGCTCTTCTTGATCATCAACAACTTCCTCAACAGGGAGTTGCAGAGTCTCAGCAACTTTCTTGTAAAACAAAAATGAGAAGGGGACTCAGACAGCCTGGGAGGGGACACCCCTGAGGGTCTGTCTGGAGAGATGTCCGGTTCAATGGGCACATCCAGACTTTCAAAATCACACTCACTCTCCTCATACCCCTCCTCTCCTTCCTCCGGTTCATAAAAATCCTCAAAATCATAATCTTGAACCGGGGGAACCATCCGATCCGATCCGAGCGCTTCCCTAATGTTGTCGGTTCGGACGGAACTGGGGAAAGAGACTGGACAATTTGAATAGCTTTGGCTATTTCCTCAGCGGTTGGAGAAAGAACTTTTGGCCCCAAACTAGCTGACTTTCTAGTCGTTTTAGTTGGAACTGGCACCTCAGAGCTGGCTCTTCGTTTGCCCAAGGAAGTATCACCCTGGTCAGAAGGCACTCCCTCAGGTTCGGTTGGAACCGAACCGAGCTGGCCATCCGGGTCAGCAGACTTTTTGGCTTCCCTTTCCCTGAGCCTACCAACTCTCTTTTCCACGGTGGCAGCAGGAAAATTCTTACAAATCTGGCAGTCTGCATTGAGGTGGTCAAACCCCAGACAATATACACAAGTGGTGTGTGGGTCAGCCTTAGCAAAGGCTTCCCCAAAGAGGCCACAGTGCTGAAACCCAGTGGGTCCGGTTTTTGGTTTGGGTTTCTCAGACATAGTGCCAGCCTAACCAAAACTTGCCCATTAATGGCAATCTGCCAAGCAAGACTCTCTTATCGGATCCCAACCATGTCACGGGTCATGGAAAAAACCGTAATAAAATCCGTTTCTTTTAGAACCGATAAGAACCGGGAACCACACTCTAAAGGACTAGAAAGTAATTTTAAACCCAATCTGATCGGTTCAAACCGAACCGAAAAGACGTTTACAAGTTCCACAGAGAAGAAAATAAACAATAGCCTATCTATTACTTACAATACCACAGACAGAGCTTGAACCGACAATTGCGGTTAAATTTCGGTAAAATCAACCGAGAATTACACTTTTAAACCGACAAACGAACCGAGCAGCAGGAGGAATCTCCGGAGCGACTGTTCAGTGAGGCGGAGGAAAAAATTACTCACCTTAGTAATGTTGTTTCTTCTAATGGAGTCTTGCTATATTATGACATATGCAGTATAACCCCAGGTTAGAACTGCTCCGGAGGTGAAAGAGTTAACTTCCATGCAGAGCATGGAATCTTGAGCCGAGCTCGTGGAACACTCTGTCTGTTGAAGCTCAAACTTAAACTGTCAGATCTTACGAGCCAAAACTCACTAAGGTTCTGTGTGGAAGTCAGTAACCTACACTAGCTGCTATTACTAACTACAAAACACCTTTTGATCTTGATCCCAAAACAAAAGACTCAAGTCGGGGATTCAAGAAAACTTAACATAACACCTAAGCACCCTAGAAAGGTGAAATAAAGTGGGCATCAAAGAGTGCCAACATTGCACTGCCCACCCACATCCCAAAAACAGAGGTTCTGAGAGGGGCAGGCTGGGGGTATAATATAGCAAGACTCCATTAGAAGAAACAACATTACTAAGGTGAGTAATTTTTCCTTCAAACAACATGAAGTCTTGCTATATTATGACATATGCAGACTACACAGCAGTACCTCCATGGAGGAGGACAGAACCTACTTGGGAAATAGGCTCTGAAGCATAGCTGTGCAGAATCGAGCATCACTCCTAGCCTGGATATCCAAGGAGTAATGCTTAGTAAAAGTGTGAACTGTTTTCCAGGTAGCTTGACATATCTCTAGGATAGGAATGTCCCTGGCAGCAGCCAGAGACGCAGCTGTACCTCTGGTAGAGTGAGCCCTCAGGCCTGAGGGAGGAACCTTACCCAGTTTTTCGTAACAGAATTGGATACAAGAGACAATCCACCTGGCAATGGATCTTTTAGTGGCAGGTTTCCCTTTACCAACCTCACCATAAGTGAGGAACAATTGGAGAGATTCGAACCTGTGGCCCTTGGTACATTCTATATAGTAACTAAGGACTCTTTTGACATCTAAACTGTGCAATCTCCTCTCACCAGAGGAGGAATGGTCAGTGAAGTACACAGGAAGAGACATGGATTGATTAAGGTGAAAGTCTGAAACCACCTTGGGCAAAAACTTCCTGTTAGTCCTGAGGACTACCTTATCTCTATGAAAGGAGATAATATCAGGCTCCACTGACAAGGCTTGTAGCTCACTTATGCGCCTGGCAGAGGTGATGGCTACCAGAAACACAGTTTTCCAAGTCAAGTACTTAAGCTCTGCTGAAGACAATGGCTCAAAAGGGGGTTGCATAAGCTGAGCGATGCAAATATTAAGATCCCAGGCAGGGGCAGGGTCCCTGAACGGGAGATTGGTGTGAAGCAACCCTTTAAAAAACTTGGAGAACACAGGGTGAGCTGATAAAGAAGAGGGCTTACCTGCTGACAAGAAGACAGACACAGCTGCCAAGTGCACCTCTAGGGTAGCTGGCCTCAGCCCCAAGGAATTAAAATGCACCAAATAATCCAGGATTGTGGGCACACCAGCAGATTCTGGGGAAATATGTTTACCAGCACACCATATGGAAAATCTCTTCCATTTTGAATTATAGGTAGCCCTGGTGGAAGGCTTCCTAGAGGCCTTCAAGATATCCAATACACTTGAGAAAGGTGTGGGTCAAGCAAACTCTAACTCTTCAAGCCAAGCCTTGAGATTGAGAGATTTGAGGTTCGGATACCAAACTCTCCTCTGGGCACAGGTTAACAGGTTGTGATTCCTGGGAAGGCATAGGGAGGGTGGACTGCTAAGGACATGAGGAGTGGGTACCAGGGCTGCCTGGCCCAATCTGGAGCGATCAAGATCATCTTGCAGGATTGAGATCTGATTCTGACTAGCACTTTGAAAAGAAGGGGAAAGGGGGGAAAAGCATAGAGAAACTTCCCTTCCCAACTGAGAAGGAAGGCATCCAGAGGGACTGAGCCCAACACTGGGGGCCTGCAACAAAAAAGGGGAAGTTGGTAATTGTCTGGGGCTGCAAAGAGATCTATTTGCAGTGTGCCCCATCTGGCAAATATTACCTCCAGTACTAGGGGATCCAGTGCCCATTCGTGATGGCCCTGGGAAATCTGCTGAGAGCATCCGCTAGGACATTTTCCTTGCCTGGGAGGTGAACTGCCGTAAGGGAGGCGTTCAGAGAATATGCCAGAGACCACAACTTCATTGCTTCGGTGCACAAGGCCGTAGACCGATTGCCCCCTTGCTTGTTGATGTACCAGATTGTAGTGGTATTGTCTGTTCTGACCTGAACTACTTTGTTCTGGACAGCTGTGGAGAAAACCTGAAGTGCTAGAAAAACTGCTCTGAGCTCCAGCAAATTGATGTGGGAGCAGAGATTCCTGAGGGGTACCACAGCCCTGGGTGGAAAGGTCGCCCATGTGAGCTCCCCACCCCAAGAGGGATGCATCTGTAGTAAGGTCAAGGAATGAGACTGGGGAATGAAGGGAACCCCGTCTCAGATTGTTCTGATCCTGCCACCACTGGAGGGCCTGGATCAGGGTTCAGTCACTGGAATCAATTTGGTTAGGGGATCCGTCCTTTGAGACCAAAAGGCTCTCAAATGGAACTGAATGTCCCTTATCTGAAATCTCGCTCCCTGCACTACTGCTGTAGAAGCAGCCATGTGCCCCAGGAGCTGTAGAAAATGCCTTGCTGGTCGAGAGACCTGCAGGGTGAAAGAGGAGGCCAGAGACACCAGGGTCCTTGCTCTCTCCAGAGGAAGGAAGGCTCTGGCTTCCTTTGTGTTCAGTTCTGCACCTATAAAGGTGAGAAGCTGGACAGGCTCCAGAACTGACTTTGGAAGATTGAGAAGGAAACCTAGAGATGTAAGCAGGTGCTGGGTTACTTGTAAATGAAGTCTGACCTGTTCTGGAGACTGGCCTACAATGAGCCAGTCGTCCAGATAAGGAAAGATGGCAATCTTTTGCCTTCTTACATGAGCAACTGCTACTGCCAGGCATTTTGTGAACACCCTTGGAGCCGAGGAGAGGCCGAAGGGCATTGCTCTGAACTGGTAATGGCCTGAGGGCAGTTTGAATCTGAGGTACTTGCGGGGAGCTTTTGATGAGAACATGGAAGTAGGCATCCTTGAGGTCCAGGGAGGCTAGCCAGTCCCCTGGCCTTAGAGAGGATAAAATAATCCCCAGGGTCACCATTTTGAACTTTGGTTTTAAAAGGTGCTTGTTTAGATACCCGAGATCCAGAATGGGCCACCATTCTCCTGTCTTTTTAGGGGTAAGGAAGTACCTGGAGTACAACCCTTTGCCCTGGTGTATGGGTAGAACCCTTTCTATGGCTCTGAGAGCCAGGAGGGCAGAAACTTCTGCTTCCAGGGCAAGTGCCTGTGATGGGTTTGCAGGTGGAAAAGATCTGGTTCTCATCTTCGGAAATTTTTTGAAGCTGAGAACCAGTCCCTGGCTTACTACTTCCAGGACCCACTTGTCTGATGTTAAAGACTTCCGGTCCTGGACAAAGTAAGCCAGCCTGCCCCCTACCGGTAGAGGAGAATCGGCCCCGGCTACCCCATCAGGGAGCCTGTTTTGCAGGGGCATTGGGTTGAGGGGTAGGAACAGGCTTACTAGAGCCCCTTCTGCCCCTTCCTCTAAAGAACCCCCTCTGGGCATAAGCAGAAGAGGAGGCCTGGGCTTGGTAAAATAGCCTATGAAAAGGCCTGCCCTGCCCCTGACATGCTGCCTTTGAGGAGTGACTTGCCTTTCTTTGGCCTGTGCACTCCTATAGGTGGTCCTATACTCATCCATTTTCTTCATATAATTCTCTGTCTGCTCCCAAACAGAGAATTTCCCACAACAGGAAAATCCATAGCCTTAGACTGGGTATCCTGTGACAGGGCAGTACATCTGAGCCAGGCCATTCTAGAGGAGACACAGATGTAGCCATAACTCTAGATGAAACATAATTAGAGTCTACAGCAGCATGAAATTGCACCTTGGATGCCTCAAAACCGTCCGCAGCCACCTGCTCCAGCTCCCTGGCAAGCTGGTCAGGGGCCTGTTTTGCTAGGGCCAGGACAGTATCCCACCTGGATTTCTGGTACCTAGCTGCGTAAGCCATATAATTTGCCTGTCTGAGTCACAAAGATGCTGTCATGTACTGCTTTTTTGCCATGGCATCCATCCTCCTGGAATCCTTTTCAGGAGGGTGAGAGGCTAGAGGAATATTAGCCTTGTCACAGGCTGCAGCCTGCACTACCCCCACATGGCTGCACTGCTGAGATAGGAACTCTGTATCAAAGCCTGATAAAGCATACCTCTTGTCCATCCTTTTATCCACAGGGAGGATAGAATGAGGAGTTTTCAGAATTTTTACTGTCTGTTTCCTAACAAATTTATGCAAGGGAATAGATAGTCTCCTAGACTCTGGAATATCCATCATTTCCACAAAATCAGGCTCTTCTTGATCATCAACAGCTTCCTCAACAGGGAGTTGCAGAGTGTCAGCAACTTTCTTGTAAAACAAAAATGAGAAGGGGACTCAGATAGCCTGGGAGGGGACACCCCTGAGGGTCTGTCTGGAGAGATGTCCGGTTCAATGGGCACATCCAGACTGTCAAAATTACACTCACTCTCCTCGCACTCCTCCTCCCCTTCCCTGGTTCATAAAAATCCTCAAAATCATAATCTTGAACCGAGGAACCGGATCAACCGGCGCTTGCCCAATGGTGCTGGTTTGACGGAACTGGGGAAAGAGACTGACAATTTGGGTAGCTTTGGCTATTTCTCAGCGTTGGAGAAAGAACTTTTGGCCTCAAACTAGCTGACCTTCTAGCCCTTTTAGTTGGAACCGGCTCCTCAGAGCTGGCTCTTCGTTTGCCCGAGGAAGCATCGCCCTGGTCAGAGGGCACTCCCTCAGGTTCGGTTGGAACCGAACCGGGCTGGCCATCCGGGTCAGCGGACCTTTTGGCCTCCCTTTCCTTGAGCCTACCAACTCTTTTTTCCACGGTGGCAGCAGGAAAATTCTTACAAATCTGGCAGTCTGCATTGAGGTGGTCAAACCCCAGACAATATACACAAATGGTGTGTGGGTCAGCCTTGGCAAAGCCTTCCCCACAGAGGCCACAGTGCTGAAAAACAGTGGGTCCGGTTTTTCTTTTGGGTTTCCCAGACATAGTGCCAGCCTAACCAAAACTTGCCTGTTAATGGCAATCCACCAAGCAAGACTCTCTTATCGGTTCCCAACCATGTCACGGGTCGTGGAAAAAAACGTAATAAAATCCGTTTTTTTTAGAACCGATAAGAACTGGGAACCGCACTCTAAAGGGCTAGAAAGTAATTTTTAAACCCCTCTGATCGGTTCAAACCAAACCAAAAAGAATTTACAAGTTTCCACAGAAGAAAAAATAATAATAAGCCTATCTATTACTTACAATACCACAGACAGAGCTTGAACCGACGATTGCGGTTAAATTTCGGTAAAATAAACCGAGAATTACACTTTAAAACCGACAAACAAACCGAGCAGCAGGAGGAATCTCTGGAGCGACTGTTCAGTGAGGTGGAGTAAAGAATCTGACAGTTTAAGTTTGAGCTTCAACAGACAGTGTTCAACCGAGCTCGCGCTCAAGATTCCATGCCCTGCATGGAAAGTTAACTCTTTCACCTCCGGAGCAGTTCTAACCTGGGGTTATACTGCATATGTCATAATATAGCAGTACTTCATGTTGTTTGAATAACATTACTACAGGTGAGTACTTTTTTCTTCTAATCCCAGGAATCCACTAATATTATTACTCTTTGCAGACTACATAGCAGTACCACTAGGAGGTGGGCAGAATCTATTTAGGAAAAGGACTCTGCAAAACAGCCTTTCCAAAATTGGCATCACTCCTGGCATGGGTATCCAGGCTGTAATGCTTAGTAAAGGTGTGGACTGATCTCCAGGGAGCTGTTTTACAAATTTCCTGAAGAGGAACATCTCTGGCAGCTGCAACGGTGGCAGCTGTGCCCCTTGTGGACTGGGCCCTAAAACCTGAAGGAGGGACCTTGCCCACCTTTGTGTAGCAAAATTGAATACATTGGACTATCCATCGAGATATAGTCCTCTTTGAAGCAGGAGATCCCTTACCTACTTCACCATAGGTATGGAACAACTGTTGTCTGTCCTGCCTATGATCTTTAGTGTTGGCTATATAATAGCTCAATGCTCTCTTCACATCCAGACTATGCAGCCTACGCTCACCAGAACTGGTGTGTGCTGTAAAAAACACTGGTAAGGTAACAGACTGATTTAGATGAAAGTCAGAAACTACCTTGGGAAGGAATTTTCTGTTAGTTCTCAACACTACCTTATCATTGTGGAAAGAAATATAGTCCTTTTCCACACAAAGGGCTTGTAACTCACTTATCCTCCTAGCAGAGATAAGTGCCACAAGGAAAACTACCTTCCAGGTAAGGTATTTTAGCTCTGCAGTAGCCATTGGTTCAAATGGCTGGAGCATAAGCTGGGCAATACAAATGTTGAGGTCCCAAGTTGGCACAGGTTCCCTATGTGGGGGAAACAGGTATAAAAGGCCCTTAAAGAACCTTCTAAATATAGGGTTCGAGGCTATTGATACCCCTTTCTATGGGCTATGGCTATGTTTTAGTATGTGTATTTGAAACTAAAATGTTTTAATTATATAGCCTTTATTATGTGCAGTTGAAAAATCAGTCACTTTGAGGGCATGGCTGTTAGTAGGTCTGTTATATTTTAGAAGTTAGGCTTGGTGGGCTATTTTATATTTAAGTTTATTATATTTATTTAGATATTTTTGTATTTGTTGTGCCTTAGAGATATATATGTTATATGGGAGGATCAAAAGGGGCCAGAATTGTTTATGATAACTTGATGCTGCGCGACCTGCGTTCTTTCATCCCCTTCCAGTTTCTGATGTTACTATCAGACGCTGTCGGGAGATGGGGATTGGTAGGACAGTTGGTCGCTACATTATCAAGAAACTTCATGTTTGGGTTATGGGAGGATTGAAGTTGTCAGGTCCAGGAGGTGCCCGGCTGTGATGGGCACATGGGAGAGGCCAGTCTGTTTGGTGTCCATCCCTAGGGAGCCTATTAGATCAAATGGCCAGGTAACCTGTGGGGCTGCATCACCCCAAATCCCCTGATAGTAGCTTTGTAATGCCAATCGATTAGAAATAAGACAGCAATTATTGCTGCCTTGATTTCGCTGGTCGATCTGGCTTTTATCACGGAAACTTGGGTGGGAGACGATGCGGCCCAATTTTTGAGGCTGCAGTCCCCCTGGTATACCGCGGTGCACTGCCCCAGAGTGGAGCGCAGGGGTGGCGGTGTAGCCATCTCTTTAGATCCAGCCTGACCTTCACCTGCACCCAGTGAGAGCCCCGGTTCTTTGAATGTGTGGCCATCCGGGAGGACCTGATGCTGGCTGCAGGATCTTTCTCATTTATCGCCTCCTGGGTCGGTGGGAGAGTTCCTGCAGGAGGTCGTCAGAGTTCGTTGTTGCCAGATCATTGGAATCCCCCAGATGTGTTTTTCTGGGGGATTTCAATGTCTGGTTCAACGATGTGAATCATGGACATGGTTATGAACTTTTCCAGATCATGTCCTCCCTTGGTCTGACGCAGACAGTTACTTTACCAACTCATCGGGATGGCCACATGTTGGACCTGGTGTTCTCACTGGGACTTGATATTAATGATCTTAAGATCAATCCAGTTCTCTGGTCTGATCATTGCATGGTCCAGTTCATGCTTGGGGCTCCCGCCATAAGCCCTTCCCCTGTTGAGATGATTCGCTGTCGCCCTTTACGGGGTTTGACCCCTGAGGGTTTTCTGGTGGCAGCAAATTTGTTAGAGTGGGTGATGCATGTGCGGGAGGTGTTGTGGTTGGAGTTGACACCTATAATGAGGTGCTATCCGACACCATAAACTCCTCGCGACTAGTCTGCGGTAATGACCTAGGACTCTTACCTGAGGTCGCCATGGTTGATGGTGAGCTCAGGGAGATGAAGAAACTGGGTCGGAGATTGGAGCGCTGCTGGAGGAGATCCCATCTGGATGCGGAAAAATTGGCCCTGCGTGCCCATTATGTTGGGTACCAGGAGGCAATCAACCGTAAGAAGACAGTGTTTTTGTCTGGGGAGATTGCTGCCGGAAGGAACCGACCGGCCTCACTCTTCCGGACCACTGATAGACTTTTACATCCTGTCTGTCTACGGCTCGGGAGGGTTTTTTCCAACACTGATTGTGAGGATTTTGCTCGTTCTTTTCGGATAGGGTGTCTGCGATCCGCGTATTCCTTCCGCCAGCAATGATACAGCTGGCAGTGATCGCCTGATGTGCTCTGAGTGCACTCCGTCTGGTTGGGGAGAGTTTAGACCAGTGGAGGATAGTGAGGTTATTGAGGTAGCAACCAATGTGAGGCACACCTTCTGTGAACTGGACCCGGTGTCAACGTGTTTTTTAATGAGATGCGTTGACTCTGTTGGCCCAGTGTTTGCCATGATTGTACAGTGCTCCCTTTCCGAGGGTGTCTTTCTGGAAGCCTTGAAGGAGGCTCTGGTGAGACCCTCTTAAAGAAACCATTTTTGGACCCGGAGATCAGGGCAAATTACCGTCCAATCTCTAACCTTCCATTTTTAGGAAAGGTTATTGAGAAAGTGGTAGCGCTTCAGTTGGAAGAGCACCTCATATCTCACGAGTTGTATGAACCCTTCCAGTCGTCTTTTCGTGCCAGACATAGCACCGAAACTGCACTTGTTCGGGTGCAGAATGACCTTCTCAGGGCTAGAGATCGGGGAGACAAGACAAATCTTGTTCTCCTTGATCTCTCATCAGCATTTGACACTGTGGACCATTGTGTGCTGCTTGCTCGCCTTAGGGACCTATGCGGACTCACCGGTAATGTCATCAAATGGTTTGAGTCCTTTCTTACTAACAGGAGGCAGTGGGTTATGATGGGAAATTTCTCATCTACACCCAGTCTGCTTCTTTGTGGAGTTCCTCAGGGATCAGTATTGGCTCCAATGTTGTTCACAGTGTATATGCTGCCTCTGGGTGGGATTATTAGGAAATATGGCTTGAGTTTTCATTGCTATGCCGATGATACTCAGCTATATTTTTCCTTTGCCCCAGGAACATCCAATGCAGTGGTGTGCTTAATATCTGTCTGACCGAGATTAACGACTGGATGGCCTCCAGCTGGTTGCGGCTGAACCCCGATAAGACAGAGGTATTAGTAGTGGAGTCGAACAGAGTTCGTGATAGGATGGCCTCTGACACAGAAACTGGGCTTGTCCTAGGGTCTGTGCCATTGAAGGCCTCCTCTTGGGTGTGAAATCTTGGCGTGATTCTGGACAGAGATGTAACCATGGAGGCTCAAATATCCTCTGTGGTTCGTACCTGTTTTTACCATCTCAGAAACACTGCCAGAATTCAATCCCTCGTTCCGCCTCTGGATCTCCCTACTTTGATACATGCCTTAGTCACATCTAGGCTTGATTACTGTAATGCGCTCTATCTTGGGGTCACTGGAGGATCTCTCCGCAGATTGCAGCTGGTGCTAAACGCAGCTGCCCGATTGTTGACCGGGCAGCAAATGTTTTGTCATATTACACCGTTTTATGGAATTGCACTGGCTGCCAGTCAGGTGGAGAGTCCTCTTTAAGGTGGGTCTTCTTACCTATAAGGCCCTACACGGACAGGGCCCTGGTTACCTGTTAGACCTTCTGTCACCTGCCTCTCCTCGCGCCTCTTCGTCTCCTCCAGTGAATGCCTCCTGACCATTCCCAGAACTAGGCTGAAATCAGCCGGCGATAGAGCATTTAGTGCCGCGGCCCCTGCTCTGTGGAACTCCTTACCAACTATGGTCAGAGAGGCTTCATCGGTGGATGTTTTTAAGGCCCAGCTAAAGGCCTTTCTCTTTTCTAAGGCATTTAATGCTTAGATAAAGACTTATAGTTAAGGTTTAGTTTTTGTAATGATTTGTATTTATGTGTAAATTTATATATTTATTATGTTAAAATGCCTGTTTTAATGCTTTGTACAGCGCCCAGAGCCTCTGGGATTGGGCGTCTTTTAAATAAATTTTGCCTTGCCTTGCCTTGCCTTTCCCTACAGAGAGGTAGGCTGAAAGTGAAGCAAGATGAACTTTTAGGGTTGAATGTTGCAATCCTAGAGAATGCAGATGGGACAAATAATCTAGGATGACTGGAATGCCAGCCTGTGCTGGAGTTAGGCCCTTTCCTGTGCACCAAATGGAAAATCTTTTCCATTTTGAAGCATAAGTTTTCTTAGTAGAAGACTTTCTATAACTTCTAAGGACTTCTAAAACTGTTTGAGAGTATTGGGAGTCTGGATACTCTAAGTCCTCAAGAGCCAAGCTTCGAGTCTGAGAGACCTGAGATTGGGGCTGTACCACCCTGCCTTGGAAGGAAGTCAGCAGGTTGTACCTCTGAGGGAGGCAGACTGGTTTGTCCACTGACATTGAGAGTAACAGGGAGTACCAAGGCTATCTTGGCCAGTCTGGTGCTATCAGAATCATCGAGGCTGGTTGTGACCTGAGCTTGATGAGTACTCTGAGAATCAAGGGAAAAGGAGGAAAGGCGTAAAGGTATTTTCCTGTCCAATCGAAGATCAGGGCATCCACTGGGACAGTTCCCTTCACTGGGGCCCTGCAGCAATAAAGGGGTAAATGGTGATCCTGCTGTGAAGCAAAAAGGTCTAGCTCTGGGGTTCCCCACCGCCTGAATAGAACTTGCACTACTTGGCTGTTCAGTGACTATTCGTGATGGGCCTGGTTTATCCTGCTCAAGTCATCTGTCAGTGTATTGTCTTTCCCTGGCAGATGAATTACTTGTAGTGAGGCATTTATGGAGTAAATGGGATTCCATATTTTCATTGCCTCTGCACATAGTGGAGTGGATCTTGTCCCTCCCTGTTTGTTGATATAGTACATTGTAGTGGTATTGTCTGTTATGACCTGAACCACTTTTCCCTTTATGAGATGAATGAAAGCCTGAATGACCAAGTACACTGCTCTTAACTCCAAGAGATTTATGTGCAGGAGTGACTCTGCAGCACTCCAAGACCCGTGAACTGTGTGATGCCCCAGGCAGGCGCCCCATCCTAGGAGGGAGGGAGGGAGGCATCTGTTATGAGTATCAAGGACGGGGGTTCTGTAGGAAAGGAACAGCTTCCCTTAGGTTGTCAGGATCTTTCCACCACTGTAAGGCCTGTATAAGAGTTTTTGTTACAGGGATTAGTTTTGAAAGTGGATCTCGTCTCTGGGATCAATGGGCCCGGAGGTGAAACTGAATGTCCCTCATTTGAAATCTGGCACCCATGACTGTGACTATTGCTGCAGCCATGTGTCCTAGCAGCTGTAAAAACTGAGTTGCTAGTTTTGGCCTGCCTAGGACAAATGAGTTTGCTAGAAGCTGGATAGCCTGTACTCTTTCCAAAGGAAGGAAGGCCTTTCCCAGAATCGCACTGAGTTCTGCTCCTATGAACTGCAATACATGGACTAGGGTGAGAACTGATTTATTTAGATTTAGAAGAAATCCCAGGGAGGAGAGAACATTTTGAGCTAGCAGTAAGTGTGCTGACACTTGGGATTTTCCCACAATCAGCCAGTCGTCCAGATAAGGAAAAACTGTGACACTCAGTTTTCTGAGATGTACCACTACTACTGCTATGCACTTTGTGAACACTCTTGGTGCAGAGGTAAGGCCGAAAGGAAGTGTTGAGAACTGGTAGTGGCCTGAGGGGAGAGTGAGCCTGAGATACCTTCTGTGCGATTCTCTGACAGAGATGTGAAAGTAAGCATCTTTTAGATCCAGAGAGGCCAACCAGTCCCCTTTTTGTAATGTTGGCAGAATTACTGATGTTACCATTTTGAGTTTGGGTTTGACCAAACACTTGTTTAAACATCTGCGGTCTAGTATAGGCTGCCACTGTCCAGTCTTTTTTGTTGTTAGGAAGTATCTGGAGTAAAAAACCCTTGCCCTCTTTGACTGAATGGAACAGACTCGACTACTTTTATCAATAGTAAATTTTTTACCTCCTGCTCCAGCAATTTTCCCTGTGATGGAGGAACTGATGCAAAGCATTTTACTCTTAGAGGGGCAAGGGACTTGAAACAAAGGGAGAGACCCTGACCCACTATTTCCAGGACCCAATTTCTGATGTTATTTTTGACCAGTCCTTTAAATAGTGGGAAAGCCTTCCCCCTACTGGATGTGCAGCGGCAGCCCGAAGGGAAGAGTCAGGGATTCTGCTTTTGCTGTTGCTGAGGTTGGGCAGAATGGGACCCTCTGCGACAGCCTCTTCTGCCCCTGGCCCCGTAGAAACCCGTCTGCTGGGGTTGGCAGTGTGTCTGCAGAGCAGCTTGCACTTGAAAGAAAGGTCTTCTAAATGTAGACCTGCCCCTGCCTCCCCTAGAATAAGAAGTGGAAGAAGAAGGTTTGTCTCTGGTGGAATTACTTCTGAAAGTAGCCTTGTATTCATCTACTTTCTTCACGTAGGCTTCAGTTTGTGCACCAAAAAGGGAATGGCCCTCAACTGGGAAATCCATTACTTTGTTTGGAGTGTCCTGGGTGAGGTTTTTTTTTTTTTTTTCAATTATTTAACCAGGTGAGACACACTAAGCTGAAAGCTTGTTTACAGGTGCAACCTGGGAGCACAAGGAAGTTAAGTGACTTGCTCAGGATCACACAGTATGCAAGTGGGGGCTGTGGGATTCAAACCCAGGTCTCCAGATTTGCAGCTCAGAGCCTTAAACCACTACGCCATACTGCCAGCTCTCAGCCAGGCAAACCTTCTCATGACTATAGTGCCAGCCAACCATCTGGCTGCGGTGTCATTTGTGTCTGCTGCCATCTGGAATTGGTATTTGGAAGCCTCCAAACCCAATTTGGTTGTCTCTAGTAAATCAGAAACAGTGAGAGAGGGATTTGCCTCTGCATTATCCACCACAGACTGCCATAAAGCCTTTTGGTAGAGAGCAGCATAGGCCTGATAAGAGGCCGCCTGATAGCAAGGGATGCTGAGAGGTACCCCCTCTTAGCCATACTGTCCACCTTTCTGGAATCTTTTTCAGGTGGGTGAGAAGACAAGGGGGTTTTGGCCTTCTCGCAGGCTGCCTGCTGCACAATGCCCTGATGATCTGGGTGGCTGAATAAGAAGTCAGCACCAGATCTCTTCAGTTGGTACTTTTTGTCACATTTTTTATCAATGGGTGTGACAGTCTGAGGAATTTTTAAAATTTCCAGAATGTCTTTTCTGAAAAATTTATACAGAGGAAGCAGGATTCGCTTTGAGGGTGTTAACCCCATTAGTTCCATGTATTGAACCTCTTCTTCATCCTGTACCTCCTCGAGAGACACCAGAGGAAGCAGGAAAACCCAAGGACTATCTAGGCTAACAAGGGGCTCTGGAGACTCCCAACAGAGGGGACCCTCCCTGCCTATCCACCCAGAGGAAAACCCCTAACCCCAAGTGGGCAGGGGGGAAGAGGTCCTGGAAATGGACCATGGTCCAAACTGGGTAACAAACAGGAAGGAGGAGAACCACCCAGAGACTGAGGCCTGAGAAGGGAAGGTGGGCAGGATTCAGTGATGAATGGTGAAGATACACAGAAAGATAAAGAACTGCAGTAGGTACGTAAATTTCATATCTTGTCTGTGTCAATCTTCACCATTCATCACTGTTGGGTGATTACTGAGCCCCTCGAAGGGGGCCCAGAACCTCCCTAAGGGACAAAGTCCCTCAGCTTCCAGTGGGGGAGACACTAGAGGAGGGAACCCTAGCAGGTCTGGCTAGGCCTGAGGCTAGTCTGGGTGAGGTGACGTTCTCCTAGCAGGAGAGGGAAGACACCCCTGAAGCTCTCACCTCACCCTACGGGAAAAGAGATGGGTTCCCCAGAAAGAGAGGGCAGTCACCCTATGCTGGGCCAGGGGTGACAACCGGGAGAGATGATGCCACGCCATCCGCCTGATGCAGATTGTTGTCCCCATCAAACTGAAAGCCACCTCACTGGCATTGTAAGATGCCCTTGCTTGGTGCCTCGCTAGCTCCAGGCCCCGTGCAGAGGGGGCAATGGTCTGTCTGGTTGTCTCTGAGTTGGGCAAGAAGGCTAGGATCTGACCTAGCAGAGACCACAAGTGCCTGTTGTAGGCAGCATGGTGGGCCTGATGAGCTGAAATACACAGAAGGAGATGTGCTGGTGAGAAGACTTTCCTCCCCCAAAAATCAAACTCAGCTGAGTTAGATTCTGGGGGTTGGTCACACCATGAGTTTCAATGTCCAGTGGGTGTATCCAGGAGATACACACCCGAAGTGGGATGAGGCAAGGCACCTGAAGACCCAAGGGGTGCACAATACCTCTGGCTGAGGTCTCTCAGGGCTGGTGCATGGGTTGAGGGACGTCGCCAGGCCCAGTACGAAGCCTCCTGGAAGGGATTAGGCCAGGCAGAAACCAACAGGTTGGCCGCACTGGACTCGCCTAAAAAGGCATGCACCAACCGATCAGGATTGTGATCACCAAGGGAGGAAATATGGAGCTTGTCAAGCACAACCCAGACAGACAGCGCTGATAGCTGGAAAGATCAGCAGCTGCGGAAAGATGTACAGAAGAGTCCTCTCCCTCAGAGGAGGAAGATGAGGGAGTCAACGAGCCTGGACAGTCAGGTTCCGGCTGCACGGTGGAGTGGTGAAACACCTCCTGGTCCATGGATTGGTAATAAGTGGGGAACAGTGCAGCCATGAACCTAAACTGCTCCCAGGTGAGGGGTCCTGTAGGATCGGAGTGACCCAGGAGAGAGGGAGGGGTTGGCAGAGGCAAAGAGGCCAGGCACCTACAAGGAAGGTCTCGGCCTCTGCCTGGGCTAGGGGACCCAGTGGGAGACCTCAAAGGAGGAGGAGGAGGAGATCCAGTGGTTCCGGCAGACAAAGGCCGCTCAACCGAGCTGGAGCGGCCAGGGCTGAATCCAAAAAGAGAAATCCTCCTGTGAGGTGACTGGGGCTGCATTAGCCCAGAAGAGCAGCCCCTAATCTCTGTAGATGAGGTCCCTCCCGAGAAGACCTTGGGGGAGAAGGTTGGACCAGCACTGCGACTCCTCCCTGAACCCGTGTGGGTTCCCTGGAAAGGAAACCCCCTCAGCCCCTTGGACTCCAACAGAACCCTCTTCCTCGCTATCAGCTGAGGCAACTGACACCCTGCAGCTGACTCCTGAGAGACAGCCGGAGGTGGAGTGCCCTCCCCTACCTGAGGCGCTCCAGCTGGCCCAGACGTAGGGCTAGCAAGAACTAACATGGGGTGGTACGCCTCCCAAGGTAGCAGTTGGATCATCAACTCCAGGCTGCCCTGTGGCACCCCCTGGGGCACCTGAGAACTGCTTGTTGTCACCGACCCCAGAGTCAGCAGAAGCTATCCACTCCTTGGAAGGGGGCTGAACTGGAGCTGATGCGCTGGAGGAGGAAGAATCAGTGGATTCTGAAGAACCTGGAAGCCAGTCTGGGTCAGCCTCAGCATCATCATCATCCCCAGAGGATGCTTGAACCCACCCAGATCCCTCCCAGCCGCATCACCATGAGTGGCACCGTAAACCGGCCCCGCACTGCTCATGGCTCTGCCCACATCCCTGGCACCGCAAAAAGTGCCGGAGTCAGAGATGGCACCAGAGGCTGGCCCCGTGCCGCCCGCGGCACTGCCATGATCCCCCGACACAAGTGGTGCTGGAATCAGGGGCAGCACCACTGGGCGACACCAAGGATGGTGCCAGCCTGGGCCTGGAGGCCTCAGACCATGACGCCGGAGGATCCCTCACCTCTGAGGAGGTGACTGGCTGGACAGTGCCTCCTGCCTGACCCCCAAGGGGGCCAGGCCGGGCCTCCTGCACTAAGGCAAGGCTAGAAACGGCGGAAACACCCTCCTCCACAGGCCGTATAGGACCAGGAGGGGACTCAGAAGGGTCAAGAACCCTGCTTTTGGTGACCCCAGTACACGCCTGTCCCCTAAAAGTTGGCAGCACACATCCAACTTTTAATGCGCGCAATTCCAACACACGACGATCCATGGAGAAACAGGTGTCTCATCTATCCATGTCATGGTTCAGTCTAAAGCAGGTAAGGCAATGGTCATGCTGCTCCATGATGGAGTACAGTCGGCCACAGGGACACCGACACATCAGAGGCCGACCCATCCTAGAAGATTTTTTCTTGTCTCCTGAACCAGACATGACCAGACGGAAAAAATTAAAACCAAAACCAGGACTCTGAGTCGACGGAGAAAATAAAAAGGAAAGATCTTACCGGTCAATTGCCGAGGAACAGAGCAGCAGAACTAGGACTTTCTTCACCAACGGACTAGGCCGCAGAACAATGGCACTCACACACGAGGTGATGCTCACTTGACAGCAGGAGAAACAGAACTGGGGCTGGGGAGGACTCAATGACGGTTACTAGCCAACCCGTGAGCGCCATGTAATACATCTGCTTTGAGGGTGGCACCATCCCGACATCGACTCCTCCCCTTTAAACACTTTAAATTGACTCTAGAGACCATCTTTGACTGGTGTGGGAAAACTGATTTTTTTTGTGCTGGTCTCTGGATTGTATCAGAGCTCCACAAGCCATTATGAGCTAGCTTTTCATTTTGCAGTCCTATACCCTGGCCAGCTTAATGTCATCTGCAAACTTAAGCAGCTTGCTGGGACACCAGCTTCTAGACTGTTGATAAACATGTCAAAGATCAGCTGCTCCACCACCGATCTCCTAAGGACACCTCCAAGTACTCCTCTCCACTCCCTAATGCCTGTCCACCACCAACTGCTTACTGCTACTAAGCCCATTAGCAATCTACCTTGTGCATGCATCATGTATACTACATTGGTTTGCTTTACCCAGAAGCTCGTCATGCACCACAGTATCAAAGAGCTTGCTGAAGCCCAGATAGATT
Organism: Neoceratodus forsteri; assembly: GCA_016271365.2. NCBI lineage: Eukaryota > Metazoa > Chordata > Ceratodontiformes > Ceratodontidae > Neoceratodus > Neoceratodus forsteri. The sequence continues at coordinate 1,555,527,155 of CM057450.1, forward strand.
CTGTCTACTGCTCTCCCATGTCCACCTCCCTGATCACACCCTCAAATGTGATCCAGTTGGTTTAGCATGAACTGCCCCCATAAAGCCATGCTGACAGCAGGCAGGAACCATGGCCTCAAACTGTCCCAGTATTATGTCCTTGATGATGGCCCCCAGGATCATGCCTAGCGCTGATGTCAGAATTACTGGCCTGTAGTTGCTGGGTCCAACCTTGTCCACTTTTTGAATATGGGGACCACACTGGCCACTTTCCAGTCCTCTGGCACCAGACCTCGCCAGAGAGACACCTGACAAGATTACTGCAGCTGGCACTGCCAATTGTTCCTTTAGCTTCTCAATGCATAAGTGTGATCCTTGGGTGTATCCCATCTGCCTCATGGCACTAGTGTCCCCTATCTCTCCAGCATAAATATAAGTCTAAAAACTTAAACTAGCTAACTTAGGAAGTCCAACTAGTTTTGGAAATATCTGGTGGCAGTAGTTATATTTTAGCAAGTCACTTAACCTCCTTGTGCTCCCAGGTCGCTCCTGTAAAAAAGCTTTCAGCTTAGTGTGCTATACCTGGTTAAACAACTAAATAAATAAACATTTTATATTCTTACAGACGACCTGATAGTAGCAGCTTAGTGTTCAGAGATGGTGAGAAAAGAAACAGGATGATGGGTTGCATAGGCTGGGGGATAGCAAGCTGAAGGAGGAAAGTTATACTTCCCTATACAAGTCACTGGTTCATCTCCACCTTGGGTGCTGTGTGCAGTTCTAAAGCCCTAACCTTAGAAAGGACATTGACAAGATAGAGGCTGTACAGAGGAGGGCAACCAAGATTATACAGGGGCAGCAGTGAAAGCATTAAAAAGATAGGCTGAAGGGCCTCAACTTGTACTACATATAGAACAAGAGAACAGGGGGGACATGACTGAGACCTTTAAATACCTCCCAAGGGACAAACGGAGTGGAAAGTGGGGAGCTCTCTAGGATGACCACAAATGTGATTACAAGAGAGAACACAATGAACTTAGTGAGAGAAAGATTCAAGAGGGAGGTGAGGAAGCATTTCTTTATAGAAAGGGTGGTAGATACAACAGAACAAGTGGTCTAGGAAGGTGATGGGACACAGAAAGTGACAGGATTCAAGCATATGTGGGACAGGCACATGGGTATCAAAAGGAAGAATCACCTAGAGAGGGTGGGGGAAGCTGGAAGTCACATAGGGCCCCTTGCTGCCAAGTAGGGTAGATAAGGTTAGAGCAGATTAGATGGACCTTGCAGTCCTTTTCTGCTGTCAAAATATGGAAATTACGAACTTACCATAATTCTTGATCTTCCTGGACGCAGTCTCCACCACTCGTTCACACTAATGGGATAGTGCCAGAGGCGCTAGGACCCAGCAGGAGCCAAATATTTTCAAAAGGGCCGGTGCCGGGATAGGACCACGCATGCACGGCACCACGAGACTAGATCACGCCTGTGTAGGCTATTAATAGTGTTGAAGACATGCTACTAAACTAGCCTAAAACATCTCAGGGCAAGAAGGTTATCCAACTGAGTCAAGCTGAAGCTACACAAAAAATGTGGGAGTGTAGCTCGTCATTCTGTGAAGAAAGTCACAGAACAGTTGAAACAATCAGAAAGTGAAGGGAGCACTCCCTTCCTTCTGGAGCTAAGGCAAAAAACCTTTTACTAACTGAAACAGCTGGAGGAAAAGTCTACTGGTTCAAGGAAGACTGAGAAAGTGCGGATGGATACCCCCACTACCAAGTATGACTGACCTGTGAACAACAGGTCCAAGAGGTACTTGAACATAGAAACATACATAGAAACGTTAGAATTTGATGGCAGATAAGGACTGCTAGGCCCACCCAGTCTGCCCATTTCCCTACCTAATAGATAAGCTGCAGATTCTAGCTAACCAACAGCCTACTTCTTCCTACCTCCACCCCCAAGAATTGCCTTATGCTTGTCCCATGCATTCTTGAATTCCCCCACTGTTTTTGACTCCACAACCTCCTCAGGAAGGCTGTTCCATGCATTCACAACCATCTCCATGAAAAAATACTTCCTCACATTACCTCTGAGCCACCCCCCCCCAGCTTCAAATTGTGCCCCTTTGTTCTTGCACACCTCTTTTTCTGAAAGATGCTACCCTCTTGGACTTTGCTGATTCCCTTGAGGTACTTGAAAGTTTCTGTCATGTTCCCCCTCTCCCTCGAGGCTGTACATATTAAGCTCCTTAAGTCTCACTTGATATGTCTTCTGGTGCAGACCCTGCACCATTTTAGTTGCCCTCATCTGGACTGCCTCCATCCTGTCCATGTCTTTGCAGAGATTGTGTCTCCAAAACTGCACGCAGTACTCCAGATGGGGTCTCACCAGCTGTCTGTACAGAAGGATAACAACTTCCTGTTTTCTACTGGAGATGCCTCTCCCTATGCATCCCAGTATCCCCCCAGCCCTCCTTACTGCCCTCTCACATTGCTTGCTCACCTTTAGGTCATCTGATATGATACCCCAGGTTCCTTTTCAATTTCTGTTGTTGTTAGTATCTCACCCCCCATTGTGTACGCTTCCCCTGGGTTTTTGTTTCCCAGGTACATCACTTTGCACTTCTTAGCATTGATTCTAAGCTGCCATACATTTGACCATTCCTCCAACCTTGCCAAGTCCCTTCTCATCCTTTCCACCCCACCTTGTGTATCAACTCTGTTGCAGATCTTTGTGTCGTCTGCAAAGAGATATACTTTTCCTTCCAGTCCCTCTGCAATGTCACTTATAAAGACATTAAAGAGGACCAGTTTAGTACTGAACCCTGCCCACCAATAACCCCCTTCAGAGTGGACTCATTTACTATTACCCTCTGTGTCCTGTTCACCAGCCAATTCTTTACCCAGGCTACCGTCTTGGGACCCACTCCCAGGCTGGCCAACTTGTATATTAATCTTTTGTGTGGGACTGTGTCAAATGCCTTGATAAAGTCTAGGTAGGCCATGTCCACAGTCCCTCCCTGATCTACTACTTTGGTCACCCAGTCAAAGAAATCTATTAGATTTGTCTGACATGACCTTCCCGCTGTGAATCCATGCAGCCTTGGGTCCTGTGCTCCTCTGGCCTCAAGGTACTCAACAATTCTTTCCTTCAGAAGTGATTCCATCATTTTCCCAATCACTGAGGTTAAACTAACAGGTCTGCAGTTTCCTGCTTCTGCCCTGCTCCCACTTTTGTGAAGTGGGATGACATCTGCCCTCCTCCAGTCCTCAGGTACCACCCCATCCTCCCATGATTTATTAAAGAGGGTAGTCAGTGGTGTCACTAGTTCTACCCTTAGTTCTTTTAGAATTCTGGGATGAATCCCATCAGGCCCCATTGCTTTGTCCACCTTCAGTTTTAAGAGTTCCTTCAGAACCCTTTCTTCTTGTGAAAGGGCTGGTATCAACCCCGTATCCATTGTGTTTCTATTGTTTGGTTTAGGTACCTCCTCTTCATTTATGAATACTGAGCAAAATATTTGTTTAGTATCGCTGCCTTTCACAGTCACCCTCTGCCCACCCCTCCCTTTATTAAGCCTCACTATCCCTCCCTTGGTCTTCCTTCACTCCTGATGTACCTATAAAGGTTTTATGCCCCTTCTTAACTGAGTTGGCTATCTTTTCCTTGGTTTGGGCCTTTGCTGTTCTGACTGCCTTTCCTGCTTCCTTTTGCTTTAACTGGCACAATTCCCTGTCCTGCTCCTTCTGTGATTCCTTGTACTTCCTGAATGCTCTCTTTTCTCCCTAACCTTCCCTGCCACCTCCTTTGAGAACCATAGTGGTTTCTTACATCGTTTTGTTTTATTTGCTTCACACAAAGGCTTGTTGCCTCTGTGATGGCAGTTCTGATTATTCCCCATTGTTCTTCCACCCCTCCTTCCTGCCCATTTGCTAGTGCATTCCTTAGGCACTCACCCATTTTGCCAAAGTCAGCCCTCCTGAAGTCCAGTACCTTTGCCTTTGTATGGCTTGACTCTACTGCTGTTTATCATGAACCATACTGTCCGATGGTCACTAGTTCCCAAATGGCTACCCACTTCTAAATCTGTGATCCTCTCGACATCTCCATTTGAGAGTACCAGGTCTAAGACTGCTCCCTCTCAAGTGGGTTCCGATACTAGTTGTCTAAGACATGCCCCCTGTAGGGCATCTAGAATGACCCCACTCTTAGAAGTGGCTGCTGCAAATGCACTCCAGTTAACATCTGGCATATTCAGATCCCCCATCAGCAATATCTCTCCTTTTTCTGCCATTCTAAGGATACTTTCTATCATTTCCTACCCGAGATGGGAGTCTGTATACAACCCCTGCGTGGATTGTGGTGCCATTGCCTGTCTCCAAATTGACTCACAGTGCTTCCTCTCCTCTGTTTACCCTTTTATTCTGTTGCTTTGATTCCTTCCCTTATGTAGAGAGCTACTCCTCCTCTTTTACCCTCCCTGTCTCTTCTGTAGCTAGTGTATCCTGGTATATTTATGTCCCAGTCATGGTTCTGTGTGTACCATGTTTCTGTGACTGCCACAATATCCAGATGTTCCTCCTCCATCAAGGTCACTAATTCAGGAAGCTCATTACCCAGACTATGGGCATTTGTACTCATTGCTCTCCATTTTGTTGATGGCTTTACCTCTTGTAGCACCATCCCTGCCCTCAGTGACTTTGCTTTCTCCAGTTACCCCTGTCCTGCGCTCTACTGACCTTTCTACCTTGGTCTTTACCTCATTTAGTACCATTTTGTAGGGCAAGGCTGGGAATTCCCTGCTGTTTATCAGTGCCTCCGCCCTTGACTAGTTTAAAAGCTTGCCAATGAAGCATTTAAACCGATCGCCCAGAAGACTTGTTCCCCTCCTGGACAGATGCAAACCATCCTGCCAGTACAGGCTGGCATCCCTCCTGGTGGAACCCCAGTCCCCAATGAAGCTAACCCCCTGTGCTCTGCACCAATTTTTTCAACCATTCATTGACTCACATGGTGCGAAGTACCCTTGCCTCACCCTTGCCACAGACAGGCAGCACTTCTGAGAAGGATACCATGTGTGCTACTTGCCTTGGGTCCCTCCACAACTCCACAAACTCCTCCTGCACTGCTCCAATCTCATGTTGAGCCAAGCCACTTGTCCCTAGGTGGACAATGACATCCAGATCAGTCTCCCGCGCAGCTGTTCTCATGATCCTGAGGATGCGCTTCCTGGCCCTCCAAACCATGGTGCCAGGCAGGCACCTTACTTCAGTTTTCCCTGATCCCCCCCAGTTCTATCCCCCTAATAACTGAGTCCCCCACAAGTAGCTGCTTCCTTTTCATGTGGTGTCCTCTGCCTCCTTCCTATGGGGCTCCTTTGTGGCAGTTGACTGCAACCTCCTTAGGCTCCTCTGCAGGTGCACCCATAGGGGAACTATGCTCCATCAGAATGGTGTATGGATTGTGGCATGGTACAACTGACTGGGTGTGCCTCTGTTCCACCACCTTCACCCCCCTGAGCCCACTGTGGTCCAACTGCTGTGCTTTCTTGGCAATCTCTGAGGTAGTGGTGGTGGCCCTGGTGCTCCCTGGGTGAGAGAGGTTCCCTTACTACTGTGCAGTGTGGCCTGAAGATGGGCAACCTACTCCCTCAGGGCAGAGAGTTGCCTGCAAATAGGGCAGCATCTCAGCCTCCAGAAAAACTCATGGACGACTGCTGCCCCACAGCCAGTACATTGCACTACTCCCCACATGTCTGTCTACCTTCCTATTTATCCTATGTAAGTGTTTTTTCCAGTTATTGTTTTATATATATATATATATATATATATATATATATATATATATATAATGTGTACACTTATATTGTCAGTGCAGTATGCTGGAAGAAAAAAATACTCACCTTAGTAATGTTGTTTCTTCTAATGGAGTCTTGCTATATTATGACTATTGCAGTTTATCCCACCATTAGAACTGCTCCGGAGGTGAAAGAGTTAACTTCCATGCAGGGCATGGAACTTAGAGCGCGAGCTCGGTTAGAGAAGCTCTGTCTGGGATATTTCAAACCAAAACTGTCAGATCTTTACGAGCAAAATTCACTAAGGTTCTGTGTGGAAGCTGTAACCTACACTAGCCAACTGGCTACTAAGATATTAACACATTTTCCTGGTCCCAACACCAAGACTCAAGTCAGGGGACCAGAAAAAGATAAGATAAAATAAAACACAACACCCAAACACCCCAAAAGAAGGGGTGGAAAACATAAAGGCATCAATAAGTGCCAACAGTGAACTGCCCACCCCATACCCCAAGTAGAAGTTCTGAGAGGGGCAGGCTGGGGGGGAGGTCATAATATAGCAAGACTCCATTAGAAGAAACAACATTACTAAACTGAGTAATTTTTTTCTTCAAACAACATGAAGTCTTGCTATATTATGACTATTGCAGACTACACGGCAGTACCTCCATGGAGGAGGACAGAACCTACTTAGGAATAGGTTTGAAGCACGGTTGTGTTAAACCGAGCATCCCTCCTGGCCTGGATATCCAGGGAGTAATGCTTGGTGAAAGTGTGTACTGTTTTCCAAGTAGCTGCTTGACATATCTCTAAGATAGGATGTTCTGCAGCAGCTAGAGACGCAGCTGTACCTCTGGTAGAGTGAGCCCTCAGGCCTGAAGGGGAACTCTACCCAGTTTTGATAGCAAAATTAGATACAAGAGACAATCCACCTGGCAATGGATCTCTTAGTGGCAGGTTTCCTTTCCCAACCTCACCATAAGTGAGAAATAGTTGGAAGGAGTCAAACCTGTGACCCTTAGGTACGCTCTATGTAGTAACTTAGCCCTCTTAACATCTAAGTTGTGCAACCTCCTCTCACCAGAGGAGGAATGGTCAGTGAAGAACACTGGAAGTGAAATAGATTGATTAAGGTGGAAATCTGAAACCACCTTAGGCAAAAACTTCCTGTTAGTCCTGAGGACTACCTTATCCCTGTGAAAGGAAATAAAGTCAGTCTCCACTGACAAAGCTTGTAACTCACTTATGCGCCTGGCAGAAGTGATGGCTACTAGAAGAAAAAATTACTCACCTTAGTAATGTTGTTTCTTCTAATGGAGTCTTGCTATATTATAGACATTAGCAGTTTGTTCCAGCTCTAGAACTGCCCCGAGTGAAATGGTTAAAACCATTCCAAAATAGAATTTTGGCACGAGAGCAGCTCTATCTGTGTCATTTCAAACATGAACTGTCAGATCTTTACGAGCCAAACTCACTAAGGTCTGTGTGGAAGCTGTAACCACACTAGCCAAATGGCTACCTAAATAATAACAACCATTGATGGTCCCAACACCCAAGACTCAAGTCAGGGGACCAGAAATACTAACACCATTCTAATAATATGAAAATGGAACATAAGTATAATAAAACACACACACGCGTACACATACACACCCCCAAAGTCCCAAAGGGGACAAAATGCTAACAGGACATAAGTAGTGCCCACACTAAGTTGCCCGCACCCCACCAGGTAGAGGTTCTGAGAGGGGCAGGTTGGGGGGGAGGTCTATAATATAGCAAGACTCCATTAGAAGAAACAACATTACTAAGGTGAGTAATTTTTTCTTCAAACAACATGAAGTCTTGCTATATTATAGACATTAGCAGAATACACAGCAGTACCTCCATGGAGGAGGGGCAGAACCTACTTAGGGAATAGGTTCTGAAGAACAGCTGTGCCAAAGCGAGCATCTCTCCTGGCCTGGACATCCAGGGAGTAATGCTTGGTAAAAGTGTGTACCGCTTTCTCAAGTAGCAGCCTGGGAAATCTCTAATAAAGTGATATCTCTGGCAGCAGCTAGAGACTAGCTGTACCCCTGGTAGAATGACCAAACCGGGGCTCTGCCCACTTTCTGATAACAAAATTGGATACAAGAGACAATCCACCTGGCTATTGATCTCTTAGTGGCAGGTTTGCCTTTCCCAACTTCACCATAGGTAAGGAAAAGTTGGAGGATTCAACCTGTGACCTTTGGTACGCTCTATAATAACTAAGAGCTCTCTTAACATCCAGGCTGTGCAACCTTCTCTCACCCAAGAGGAGTGATCAGTGAAAATACTGGAAGGAGATAGATTGATTAAGATGGAAATCTGAAACCACCTTAGGCAAAACATCCTATTAGTCCTAAGGACTACCTTATCCCTGTGGAAAGAAATAAAGTCAGTCTCACTGACAAGGCTTGCAATTCACTTATGCGTCTGGCAGAAGTGATAGCCACTAGAAAAACAGTTTTCCAAGTTAGGTACTTAAGCTCTGCAGAAGACAGAGGTTCAAAGGGATTGCATTAACTGGGCAATGCAAACATTAAGGTCCCAAGCAGGGGCCGGTTCCCAAAGGGAGGATTAGTATGGAGTAATCCCTTAAAAACTTGGAAAACACAGGATGAGAGGAAAGAAGGATGACTTTCCTGTTGACACAAAAGCAGACACAGCTGCCAAATGAACTCTCAGGGTAGCTGGTCTGAGACCCAAGGAATTAAGATGTACCATGTAATCTAACAAAATGGGCAATTACAGATTCTGGGAAATATTTTCCCAGCACACCAAATGGAAAACCTTTCCATTTAGAACTATAAGTAGCTTCTAGTGGAAGGCTTTCTGGAAGCCTTTAGGATCTCAAGAACACCCTGAGAGAGGTGTAAATCAGCAAACTCTAACTCCTCAAGAGCCAGGCCTTGAGGTTGAGGGATTTGAGGTCCGGATACCAAACCCTTCCCTGGGCACAAGTCAACAGATTGTGATTCCTGGGGAGGCACAGGGGAAGATGGACTGTCAGAGACAGAAGGAGTGGGTACCAGGGCTGCCTGGCCCAATCCGGGGCAATCAGAATCACCCTGCAAGGCTAAGATCTGATTTTGACTAGTACTTTGAATAGGAGAGGAAAGGGGGGGAAAGCATAGAGGAACTTCCCCTCCCAATCCAGAAGAAGGGCATCCAGGGGAACTGAGCCCAGCACTGGAGGCCTGCAACAGAACAGAGGAAGTTTATGATTGTCTGGGGCTGCAAAAAGATCTATCTGAGGGATGCCCCACCTGGCAAAAACTATACCCAGCACTTGAGGATCCAGGGACCATTCGTGATGGCCCTGGGAAATCCTGCTGAGGGCATCCGCTAGGACATTGTCCTTCCCTGGAAGATGAACTGCTATGAGGGAAGTGTTCAGGGAATAGGCCAGAGACCACAACTTCATTGCCTCGTGCACAAGGCCAAGACCGAGTGCCCCCTGTTTGTTGATGTACCACATTGTTGTGGTGTTGTCTGTTCTGACTTGTATCACCTTGTTGTGGACAGATGCAGAAAAAGCTTGAAGAGCTAAAAGACAGCTCTGAGTTCCAGCAAATTGATGTGGAGCAGAGATTCCTGGGGGACCAAACTCCCTGAGTGGAAAGGTCGCCCATGTGGGCTCCCAACCCAGAAGGAAGCATCTGTAGTGAGAGTCAAGTCGTGAGAAGGGGAAATGAAGGGACCCCCGCTCTAATTGCTCTGATCCTGCCACCACTGGAGAGCTAGGATCAAGGTTAGAGTCACTGGGACCAACTTGGAAAGGGGTCTCTTCTCTGAGACCAAAAGGTTCTCAAGTGAAATTGAATGTCTCTCATCTGAAATCTGGCTCCCTGCACAACAGCTGTGGATGCAGCCATGTGCCCAGGAGCTGCAGAAAGTGTCTTGCTGGTCGAGAGACCTGCAGAGTGAAGGAAGAGGCCAGAGCCACTAAATTCCTTACCCTTTCTGGGGGAGGAAAGCCTCTGGCTAGCTTTGTGTCCAATTCTGCCCCTATAAAGGTGAGTACCTGGACTGGTTCCAGAACCCGACTTTGGTAGGTTTAGCAGAAAACCCAGGGAGGTGAGAAGCTGCTGGGTGACCTGCAGGTGAGATTTACCTGTTCTGGGGACTGGCCTACAATGAGCCAGTCGTCTAGATAGGGAAAAGCAGCAATCCTCTGCCTCCTTAAGTGGGCCACTGCCACTGCTAGACACTTTGTGAATACCCTTGGAGCAGAGCTAAGGCCGAAGGGCATTGCTCTGAACTGATAATGGCCTGAGGGCAGTTCGAATCTGAGGTACTTTCGGTGGGAGCTTCTGATAAGAACATGGAAGTAGGCATCCTTGAGGTCCAGGGAAGCTAGCCAGTCCCCTGGCCTTAGGGAGGGTAAAATCATTCCCAGAGTCACCATTTTGAATTTTGGTTTTAAAAGGTGCTTGTTCAGATATCTTAGGTCCAGGATGGGCCGCCATTCTCCTGTCTTTTTTGGGGTAAGGAAGTACCTGGAGTACAGACCCTTGCCCTGGTGTAGGGGAGAAACCCTTTCTACAGCTCTGAGAGCCAGGAAGGTTGAGACTTCTGTTTCCAAGGCAAGAGTCTCTAAAGGGTTTGCAGGTGGAAAAGATCTGATTCTCATCTTTCGAAATTTTTTGAAGCTGAGAACCAGACCCTGGCTCACTACTTCCAGGGCCCACTTGTCCGATGTTAAAGACTCCCAGTCCTGGACGCAGTAAGCCAGCCTGCCCCCTACAGGTAATGGAGAACCAGCCCTGGGCATCCCATCAGGGTGCCTGTTTGGCAGGGGCTTTAGGCTGAGGGGTGGAAGCAGGCCTGCTTGTACCCGCCTGCCTCTCCTCTGAAGAACCCTCTGAACATAAGCTGAAGAGGAGGCCTGGTCTGGTAAAAGGCCTGTGAAAAGGCCTGCCTCTACCCCTGGGGTGCCTCTGAGGAGTGGCTTGCCGTTCCTTGGCTTGTGCACTCCTATAAGTGGTTCTATATTCATCCATTTTCTTCATATAATTCTCTGTCTGCTCCCCAAACAGAGAATTTCCCTCCACAGGAAAATCCATAGCTTTAGACTGGGTATCCTGTGACAAAGTAGTACACCTGAGCCAAGCCAATCTGCGAAAAGCCACAGATGTGGCCATGACTCTAGAGGATACATCATTAGAATCCACTGCAGCATGAAATTGCACCTTAAGATGCCTCGATACCATCAGCAGCCACCTGCTCCAGCTCCTTGGCAAGCTGGCCAGGTGCCTGTTTGGCTAAAGCCATGACAGTATCCCATCTAGATTTTTGGTATCTCGCAACATAAGCCATATAGTTTGCTTGTCTGAGTCCCAAAGACGCTGCCATGTATTGTTTTTTGGCCATGGCATCAATCTTCCTGGAGTCCTTGTCAGGAGGATGTGAAGCCAGGGGAATATTAGCTTTATCACAGGCTGCAGCCTGAACTACCCCAACATGGCTGCATTGCTGTGAAAGAAATTCTGTATCAGGACCTGACAAAGTGTACCTCCTGTCCATCTTTTTATCCACAGGAGGCACAGAATTAGGAGCTTTTAAAATTTTTATTGTTTGTTTCCTAAAAGATTTATGTAAAGGACTAGACAATCTCCTGGACTCTGGGATATCCATCATCTCTACAAAGTCAGGCTCCTCTTGCTCATCCACAGCCTCCTCTAAAGGAAGCTGGAGGGTTTCAGCAACTTTTTTATAAAACAGAAAATGAGAAGGGGACTCAGCAAGCCTAGGGGGAGATTCTCCTAAAGGTCTGTCTGAGGAGATGTCCGGTTCAATGGGCACATCCAGACTTTCAAAGTCACATTCACACTGATCATAATCATCCTCCCCCTCCTCTGGTTCATAAAACTCCTCTATATCATATTCTTGAACCGGTGGAACCGACCGAACCGAACTTTTGCCAGATAGTGGCGGTTCGGACGGAACCAGGGAAAGTGACTGGACAATCTGTATTGCCCTGGCTATCTCTGCAGCAGTTGGAGAAGGGATTTTGACTCCACACCTGCTGACTTTCTAGTTCTCTTTGCTGGAACTGGCTCCTCAGAGTCAGCTTACGCTTGCCGAGGAAGTCTGGCCCTGGTCAGAAGCACTCTCTCGGTTCGGCTGGCACCGAACCGGCTGGCCATCCGGTCAGCGGACTTTTGGCCTCGCTCCCTGAGCCTACCAACTCTCTTATCTAGGGTAGCTGCAGGAAATTCTTGCAAATCTGGCAGTCTGCATTGAGGTGGTCAAACCCCAGACAATAAACACATGTGGTGTGTATCAGCCTTGGCAAAGGCTTCCCACAGACACTACAGTGTTGAAACCCAGTGGCCCGTTTTTCTTTTGGTTTCTCAGACATAATGCCAGCCTAACCAAAACTTGCCCCTTTTTCGGCAGTGCCAGGCAAGACACCCTTATCGGTTCCCAACCGTGTCACGGGTCGGAAAAACCGTAATGAAATCTGTTTTTTTAGAACCGATAAGAACCGGAACCGCACTCTAACAAGCCTTAAACGCTTCAGAATGAAGTTTAACATAATCTGATCGGTTCAAACCGAACCGATAAACATTTACAAGTTCCAACAGAAAACCTATCTATTACTTACAATACCATAGACAGAGCTTGAACCGATCGGTTTATGGTTAAAATAATGATAACGCTGTTGAATTTAACCGAGAAAAACTCTTTAAACCGAGAAAATGAACCAACAGCAGGAGGAATCTCCAGAGCGACTGTTCAGTGAGGCGGAGTAAAGAATCTGACGGTTTCGGTTTGAAATATCCCTGACAGAGCTTTTCTAACCGAGCTCGCGCTCTAAGTTCCATGCACTGCATGGAAGTTAACTCTTTCACCTCCGGAGCAGTTCTAATGGTGGGACAAACTGCATTAGTCATAATATAGCAAGACTTCATGTTGTTTGAAAGGGAGCATGCCATCTGTTAACTTGGAGCAAGCAAGGAAGTAGGAACCTGTGCTCCGACTCACTATGGAGTCACTTCTGTTGCTCTGAGGCTCCAATCAAGAGAAGAGAGTGTGAAGGAAAAAAAAAACAGACTGGGCGGCCGCCTAGGTCTAGTGAACATCTCTGAAGTAAGAAAAAATCTCCCTCAGAGAAAAACGATGACCCATACCTCTGCTGGATTGGACTTCCCCTAGAAGTAGAAGAAGTCAGGTGCTCTCCATCGTAGTCTAGAGACAACCACCTCAGGCAGCTGAGGCGGAACCTGGGCGGGATCCAGAAGGATGGTATCGGGTAGTTTCAGGCTAGGTCCTCTGCTGTGAGGAGATATATATATATATATTTAACAATTAGTTAGAGCCTGACAAGGCTCTCAGGCTTCTACCTTGAAAAGACTGCCTGATACAAGAATAACGAAGATGTCCATCTGAGGGGCAGGGGGAGCCTGAGCATCCATAACTGAAACCAGGACCGGACCAATAATCACAGCTGAGGAGATGTTAATCACCCGTTGCCGATGATGCCACCGAAGGGGCAGTATCACAGGGGGGCTATATATCCCTATCAAGGGTGCGTAAGAGTCCAGAAAGCTCCCGACCATTGAATTAGTGTGTTCCACAGGGTGTAATTGTACTGATGACTGAAAAGAGTCCAGACACAGAAGAGTCTGGTCCACGGAAGAAGTCTGAAATGTTATGGTGGACCCCATATCCCTGACAAAAAACTGAAAAGATCTTCCATCACAGACTGCTGATAGGGCTTACCCTCCAATCTCTAAAATGAGTCATTCATTGTATCACCGACAAGGACAGGGAGAGACAGGGCCGGCGTCAGAGGGGGTGCAAGGGATGCCACTGCACCAGAGTTCCAGAGGGCCCAAGCAAGCTCCGGAAGTCAAAATATATAAAAAACATTTTTTTTTACTTTTAAATTGCTCAGAGTGACGCCTGGTGATGACCTCTCAGGCTCTCCACCTGCCCCCCGCTGCAGACCCAGTCCAACTCTGTAGACTTTGGCTGGCCTGGCTGCTGGCTGGTCATTTAAAAATTAAATTCCCTTCCCTCCCTCTGGCTCCGCCTCCTCCCCTGCGCTGGCACTGCTGCAGCCAGCCTGCCAAAATGCTCGCTCTTGCTCTGTCGGGCTCGTCGCTCGCCTCCTCCCTGCCCGCTCCCTCCCCCAAGCCCCAACCCATCAAAATTTCCGGCCGGCGATTAACAATTTGGGCGAATGGGTGATTCAATTCAATCGGGTGAATTTAGACTTTTTAGTCTATTCTCAAGTCCCGCCCCGGACCCTCACCGCGGCGTTAGTCACCTCACCCCACCAGTAGTGCACACCACCACTGGCCACCAGCAACATATGGAACGAACGTACCTGGACGGTCCAGGCTGCAGATGACTGTGTGTAGAGACTTAGGTGGCTAGTGGCTGTGGTTGCTGGGCTTCTTGCTGGCTGGTGATGTCATCATGGCTCCAGGCTCCTCCTCCGACCTCCTCCCCACGCAGCACGCTGCCCAGGCCCTCCTCTAACTGGCGCCCGCCTCGCTCACGCAGCCACGCCACCTCGCCGCAGCTCCTCCTCCCGCCCTCCTGAGTCCCCTGCTCCTGTCCCGCCTCCCTACGCCGTGGGTGGCTGAGTGGCTCGGCAGCTGGCTGGCTGTGTTCAGAACACAGTGTTCTGATTTGCTGGGTGCTGAACTGTTGGCTGTTGCCAAGGCAAGGCATTGAAGGCTAGGCCATTATAAATTAATATTAATTATAGTGACGACTGACTGACGCCACGCTTGCGCGCCATTTGCAGTCAGGCATGCGACCGACCACTCGTGAGTCAGAGACATTCTTCTAGGCAGATGAGCTTATGGAGGCAACGGAGCTGACTGAACTAACACATTACATTACTTGTCTCATCTGAGACTGTAATTTGTAAACTAAACATTAAAACATTTGCACACTTCTGTGTAACTTGGTAGGCTGAACACTGAACATCTTTATTCTTTACTGAAAACTAACTGTGCAGGTAGCTAGCTAGGGCTGTAGTGCAGCAGTGACTCAGTGAATACTGTTGTGGCTGGCAGGCCCAAGGCCAGCAGCAGGCAGTCATGGCGCCAGCCCGTGGCTGGCAGGGGAGAAATTGATGAATGAATAATTTAAATCTATTCTGAATAGGACACAGTGCTGCTCTGCTGACTAGTAAGCTGTGGCTTACTTATCTTCAGAACTTCTCTAAGAAAATATATAAGAAGAAGAAGAACAGTCAGGCAGATTAGTCTGGGAGTCAGGGACACAGGGAGAACTTCGGAGAAGAAGTAAAAAATTAAAAGAACTGTGGGGCTACTCTAGTACTACTACTGCAGTAGTATTACTGCGTCTTGACTTGACTCACTCTCCACATTAGGAGGAGAAGAAGCTGCAGGCAGGAGGCAGCAGGTTTAGTTGGACTAGTACTAAGGTCAATAATCATCAGTGAGTGAGTAAGTGGTGAGGGACTGTAGGTAGTCACTGTACAAGACAATGCAACACAAAATCTGAATTTGACTGCTTTGGTTTGAGGCTGATAGAAATGATTAATAACAAATAAAAGTAAGCCAGCAGTAGCTAGCATTTAAGCCTAGTTCCACTGTAGACGTTTCTGTTTTTGGCATTAAAATAACAAGATATTCTCTGGCTCTGCTGCTGCCTGCCAGTGCCTAGTCTTCCTTAAAGTAAGCCAGCAGCAGCTAGCATTTAAGCCTAGTTCCACTGTAGACGTTTCTGTTTTGGCATTAAAATAACAAGATATTCTCTAGTGCTGTCTCTCTGTCTGATGTGATTAAATTATTGATATTCAACAACAGTCTTCCTTCTGTCCCCACAGAGGAGTCTGCGCTGTGTAAACTTGACTTGTAGTGGAAATTGCCCTCAGGAAAGGAACAGTCTAATTTAATCCTTAATTTCTGACAAGAAAGAAGGACAATATTTTGCAGAGAACAGCAGTACATTCTCTGGACTGGCTGGCTGGCTCTGTTGTTTAGCTTACTGCCAGCCTGCTTCAAAGTTAGGCAGCAACTGCAAGGATAGGACTCAGGAGCATCACATCTATACATTTTTCTACACAATTGTCTGCTAGTGTTAAGTGAACCACCACAGCTCAAGTCATAGAGGTAGTATAAGTAGTAGTCAAAAAGTACATTTTGCATTCATAAAAAAAAAAAACATAGCTATCAAGACAAACCATTCATAACAGAAAGAAAAGGAAAGAAAAAATAAAGATGTCAAATACTGTAGCACTACCAAAGTACAAGTCTGGTTCTGCAAAACGTAAAGAACAAAAAGACAGCTAGAACTGAGTCAGAAAGAAGCAGAAAATGCTAACAAAATATTTTGTAAATGGTTAAATTTACCACCAGCAGCAGCAACTGCACAACAGTGACCGGCTTCTGGTGAAAGCACCACAAGTGAGCAAGAACCATCAACCTCATCACATGAAAATGTAGCTGTAGAGGCAGTAGTAGAGGGGCCAGGGGAAGACGACTGGGGAGTCAGGGAACCATGAATCTTACTCTGACTCACAAAGAAATGTACAGCTAGCACTAGCAGAAATACATGAAAGAAATGTACAGCTAGGCCTAGAAGAAATACAAGATGAAAGAAATGCACAGGAAGAAGAAATACAACATATTGAACTGGAATCAGGTTGTGACATAAACCCTGAACCCAGTCAACCCCCTTTCATGTATAATTTTTATGACCCAGCTACCTGGCCTGAAAGTTTTGCTACAGAATCAGAGCGCCTCAGGGTTGAAATTGTGCAGCATAAGCCCCTGCAGCTGAAGGAAACTGACACTGAGTTCCCTAAAACAGCTGGTCGCCGGTTTACTTCAGCAAACTATGAGCGTAAAGTGGGATCCTCAAAGATTCACAGGCCTTGGTTAATTTACTCCAGGTCTGCTGATGCTGTATTTTGTTTCTGCTGTAAGCTTTTGGTGAGGATAGGGGTGTTTACACAAGGTTTCTCCAACTGGCAAAGTTATCACAAAGGCTAAGTCAGTATGAAGCTTACCCATCACACATGGAGAATTTCTACAAGTGGAAACATTTAGAGTTAGGGTTACAGAAACAGGCTACAATAGACCGGAGTTTGCAAGAAAAGCTGGACAAGGAAAAGGAACGATGGCATGTTGTGCTTTGGTCGAATTTTTGGACTGTGTTTTTATATTTAGCAGCCCAAAATTTAGCCTTCGGGTTCAGTAGACTGTCTGTATGTAGACAACAATGGTAATTTTTGAAATTGTTGGAACTGTTGTCCAGGTATGATCAGATTATGGCTGATCACTTGGAACGTGTTCAGCTGAGGAAAAATGTTCATTATTTAAGCAAAGATAGCCAGAACGAATTTATGCAGATGTTAGCTGAAGCTGTGACTAGTAAGATTAGGGACAAGATACACAATGCTCACTACTATAGTGTGCTGATGGACTGCACTCCAGATATTTCTCACAAGGAGCAGTTATTACTAATGATTCGTTATGTTGAAATCAATGGTGATCAAGCTGAAATGCAGGAGAGCTTCCTGGAGTTTCTCCATGTTGAAAATACAACAGGAGAGGCTTTGGCTGAATTATTGCTAAGTCGACTTACTAAACATGGCATTAAAATTGAAGACTGCAGGGCCAGTGTTACGATAATGAGCTAACATGAGAGGTATCCATCGAGGAGTTCAGCGAGAATACGACAGATGAATGAACGCACCTATACGTGCCCTTGCTGTCCCTCATAATTGAACCTTGTGTTAGAACATGCAGCGGAATCATCCTTGGAAGCAAAGAATTTCTTTGGAGTTCTACAGCGAGTTTACAGAATCTTCTCTGGGTCCACCAAACGTTGGGACATCCTTGTCAAGCACATGAAACGATATACCCTCAAGCCACATTCAGAGACCCGATGGAGTGCCCGTGCTGATGCTGCAAAGGCAGTCTGTGAACAACTGCCTGAATTGTTGGATTCTTTGCTGGAAGTATCAGAAACTGGAAACTGTGACAGTGAAACCCTGTCTAACATCACAGGCCTTGTGAAAACACTGGAATCATTTCCATTTATTGTATCTTTACTTGTGTGGAATGAAGTGCTTAGTGCCATCAATCGGGTGACAGTGATTTTACAGTCACCTGCTTTAAATCTTTCAAATGCCATAGATGTGGTTTCAGTAATCAAGGAACAACTGTCTGACTATCGAAGACAAGGATTCAGGCGAGTATTAGAGGAAGCAAAGGTGCTAGCCCAAACCATGGACATCGAAGCAACTTTTCCAGAAAAACGCACAGACGTCAAAACGATGCCAGGAGAGCTTGTCGCAGATGAACCCTTGACTGGCTAAGAAAGCTTTGAAGTCAATTTTTCAATTGCCTATTGGATCAAGTGCTGATGGAAATTGATGAGCGATTCAATTTCTCCATGACTTTCAGTCACTTTTGGTTTCTTGTTCAACATAAAAACATGTGGACATGATGAAAACTTACAAGTAGCATGCAATGAGTTGGCCCGATTTCTTGGGGACATAGATGGTTCAGACATGTATAGAGAAATTACCTTGCTGGCTCGTCTGTTACCTGATGATGTGAAATCTCCATTTGAAGTGTTGCAGTACCTGGTACAGAAAGACCTGAGCAGAGGATTTCCAAACACCCAAATTGGACTGCAAATACTGCTTACAATTCCAATTACAGTTGCCAGTGCTGAGCGTTCTTTCAGTAAACTGTCCCTGATAAACAATTACCTGCGCTCCACAATGTTACAGGAGAGATTGTCTGCATTGGGTGTACTTTCCATTGAAAATAGACTTGCAAGACAAGTAAATTTTTCTGATGTGATAGAAACATTTGCTGCAGCAAAATCTCGACGAGTACACCTTTAAGTTCACAAAATGGAATAACAGCAGCGATATTTTTGGGTGACTTGGGAGAAAAGGGTGGGGGCACTTTGGGGGGGTGGCGCTGGGGCCCGTGGATGGGGGGGGGGCCCACTACAAAGTCTTGCACCAGGGCCCAGTACATCCTAGAACTGGCCCTGGGGAGAGACTCATCCAGATGCACTTCTATCCCAGAAGAACCTCCAAAAGGAGGTCTAGGTCAGAATCACTAAAGACTCTGTCACCAGGAAAAGTGTCGAGGTGCTCAACGCCATTTAAGGAGCCAATAGAGAGCTGAGCGGAATGCAGAATTCCGCCTGCAGAACAGCGCAGAACAAGAGTCCTCCAGCAGTAAATCACCGGAATGACACAGGATCCCACGTGGACCTCCACCCACTAGGATCCGCAGAAAATATTCCGTGGAACAGGACTTCATTCCACGGAAAACACTATGCAACAATTTCTGCGGAAAAAGGGGTCCACAGAAAGGAAAACTCCACCACCTGTTCCGCCAGACAGCACCAACCGGCACCACCCATGGCACCGGCATCACCCACGGCACCATCCACGGCACTGCCCGTGGCACTGGACACCCACAGTAATGCCCGTGGAGCCACCTGGCACCAGAGGCACTACCTGCGGTGCCACACAGCACCGACGCCACCATCCATGGCGTTGTGGAGGAGTAGGAAAAGTGGTACCCATGCTGGCCCCTTCATGGAAAAAAGGGGAGGGGTAGGCGTGAGGAGTCAACACGATGGTGAAGGTACCAAAGATGGCACCACGCATATCCTAACCCAATCGACCTGGCCCTGGTCCAGCAGCTCCGTGGCTCGGAGGCCCCAGAACCAGGAACACTGGCCAGGAAACTAAACAGAAGTTGAACCCCCTGCTCCAAAGGAGTGGCCTAAAAGTGAAACTGTTCACCAGAACTCCATCAAGGACAGAGATGGAATCCGGTGTCAAAGAACGCGGCCGTTAAGAGCGGGGCCAGGGGGAGCCCGCCAAAGCCAGTTTAGGCCTACCGCCCCTTGCCACTGACAATCCCCATGCAGACGTACCAGAGGGCGACCTCGAGTGGTACAGATTCTTCTTCCCCAAGGAGGAAGAACAGCTCGAGGTCAGGTGGAGCCAGGTCCCCGGAAGCGCCAGTTTTGTGCTTCGGTGGACTGTCCTCCCCTGAGCACAGGACTGCCCGTGTTCAGAGTCCCCCTTTGTGAAGGGCAGTGGACTGGACACAGCCCCACTGCCATAACAACTTTCAAACAAAGTCTTCCTACCATCACCAGTACCATCTAAGAATGACTCCACTGATGGCAGATGAGAATTTCTTTTTCTTCTTCTTCATAATCTTTCTTCTTCTTAACATAAGAAAATAATACTAAAATGTTAAACGAATACTGAACGACTTAATGTTGCTGTCGTACAGAAGAAAACTTTGACTCTGGCAGACGAGCGACATCAACATCCAAGCGCACTCGACGGCAGGAGAAAAGGAACTGAGGTGGTTGGAAGGTCGATGCCAAGATAGCCTACACAGATGCAAGCTAGTCTCGTGGTGCAGCGCATGCGTGGTCCTATCCCGGCACCAGCCCTTCTGAAAATGTTTGGTTCCCGCTGGGTCCTAGCACATCCGGCGCTATCCCATTAGTGTGAATGAGTGGTGGAGACTTGAGTCCAGGAAAATCTATGTTTATATCTACTCTTAATAGAATATTATTTATCATTCAAAACAAGGGCAGTAGATCTTATATCATATGCTGCTACACATGCTGGTGTTAGTATGGGATGAGGTGGTGACATGACCTGCGACCAGTCCAATGCCAGCTTAAAAGGGACAGGACATGTATGCAAACTGGCAGCAGTTAATAATGTTCCTAGGTACATAAATGGAATTCATACCTCCAAATGATCCATATTTAAATATAACTGAATAAACACTAATGTGAAAAACTGTGTCTTCAATGGTTTTCTTTTTGTGGGCAGTATTCTGTTACAGTTCTCTTCATGAAACTACCAGTTTGGAGTTTTTACTATGTCACAGTTTGTGTAGAGAATGCTGAGCATGAGCGGTTGACCTATCAAAACCATGCTCAGAGTTCTGTACACAAACTGTGACGCAGTTATAACTCCAAATCATTGGTTCCAGGAAGAGAACTCTAACAGAATGCTGCCCATACAAAGAAAACTATGCAAACTACAGTTCTTCATATTGCTTTTTATTCAGGTACAGTTACAAATGAATCATTTAGGTGTATGAATATTGTTTCTGAAAATAGGAACATCATAAACTGCTAATTAGAAATCATTTTCTGTCCTAATTAATATGCAATGACAATAGATGCTTAAGTTTTTTTTTACTTAGCCTTCTTCTACTAGGATTCCCCACAGACAGAGGAGTCTGTGAATGGAGTGTGTTCATAATTCATGTCCATACTGCAGGCACCTCAAAAGACATCTTTACTTGCTTTAGAAAAACAAGAACATTTAAAAAGCTGACAAGTCACACACGAGTATCCCAGTCCTTTATTTTCCTGTAACTGGGCAAACCAACCTTTTGCAGTTCACTTCATGATTTGAAAGTATCTTTACACATAAAAAAATATGTCAAGTTGCATGTATCAAACTACAAAATAATTTAAACAAAATTTATAAATTAAAACCAAGAGCTTTTAAGTAAAGTGCCAAAATCATTTAAATATATTTCAAATATACTAATTTTAAAAAAGCATATGTACAAATATTGACATTGAAATAAAAACACAGTTAACATTCTTGACATCTTTAGTTACATGATACATCATTAAATAATTATTCATATTTTTTTTTATCTTTCCAATTCTGCTTCTAGTATTTCTCCCCAGGTTTCCACATCCATAGGATACATGCTTTTTTCTGGCAGCTGAGCAGCAGAAGTAATATTACTGTACTGACCATTCAGCCATCCTTCCTTTACACTGCTCTTCCAGTAGTTTCTCTGCAGGGTGATCTGACATTTCAAAATAAAGATATTTTAGTAATACTGCGTTAGTAACATAGTTTCACTTATAACAAAAATATAGTTATGATCTCTGTACTTCCTATATCATGTATATTTTACTGGAAAAACACAGGTGTGAGCCCCACTCCAGGAAAGCAAGTGCTCAACTGAAGGAAACGAGTTGTTCAGCAAAAATTCAAGGTACTCCCAACTGGGGATGAAGTGGAAGCGAAACGCATCAGGCAGGACATTGCAGGGTGTCTGTTTTGATGCACTTTGCATAGGCACTTCTGCAATTTGTACACCTTAAAGTTTGCACTTCAGTTGTTTTAACTGTGCTCTGTAGCATTTGTCTGCCACAATCGGCAGTGCCCTGAATTTTTGTTGCACAACAGTATACTGTATAGCGTATACTATGTGCTAATAGCTTAGTCAAGTACTGGTATTGGTACAGACCTGATTTGTGTCTACTGTTCTCGCTGTTCCTCATGTGTTGTCACGCACTTCTATAGTTACTAGGCTGCTTATTCTTCTACCCCTGTATGCACATTGCTCGCTTGTTGCACTATAGTACACTGTTACAATGTCTATTTCTCAGTTACTATGTTACTTGACTCTGTCACCCTTGTAAGCTCATTGTATGCTTTGTTGCACTATTGTACACTGTTATATTATCCATTTCTCCTGCCCTCGGATGCACCAGGAATTGAGCAGTAGTGCTCAGTTTGCCCTCCTGGTAAAACTTTTAAATAAATAAATAAAAGTAAACTGAAACAAAACACAAAGCCATTCAATCTCTGCTTTAAATGGGACATGAAACTGATGCTAACTGGTACCAATCAGTAATGCTCCTATTTACAGAAATGATATTCATACAGTAGCTCTCGATGAACCAATCTGACTGTATAAGAATAAACACTAATGTGAAAAAGTGTGTTTTTGACACTTTTGTTTTTATGGACAACATTCTGCACAGTTTTCTTCATGGAATCAGTAATTTGGTGTTTTTCTATGTCACCGTTTGTGTAGAGACTGCTTAGGGGCCCAGCCGTGGTATGCAGCTTGTTTTTGCACTGAAATCTTTGGAGCACTATTTGTTAAATAAAAGAGCTGTATTTCACCTAACTCCAAGGACTGGTGCTTCTCATTATTATTTCATGAGTGCAGCTTCATTTCGCTACTGTTTAAACTTTCAGGTTGACTGCCTGTTTTGAAATCATACCAGCCCCATACCTGAATTCACAGTTTTACCCCTGAGGAACACTTTGCTTAGCATGAGCTGGTGACCTACAGTATAAAAACCATGCTTATGAATTCTGTATACAAACCATGGCATCAATAAAAATCCAGATGTCCAGATCACTGGTTCAGTGACAAGGACTGTAACAGAAGAAAAAATTACTCACCTTAGTAATGTTGCTTCTTCTAATGGAGTCTTGCTATATTATGACAATTGCAGTGAGTCCCCATCTTCGAACTGCTCCGGAGGTGAAATAGTTAACTTTCCATGCAGGCATGGAACTCAGAGCACGAGCTCGGTTGAAAACTCTGTCTGTTGTTCTTTAAACGCAAACTGTCAGATCTTTACGAGCTAAAACTCACTAAGGCTCTGTGTGGAAGCTGTAAACCTACACTAGCCAACTGGCTACCAACATAAACACCCATTTTTTGGCCTCAAACAAAGACTCAAGTCAGGAGACCCAAAAAATGAAAAATACAACACCAATTCACCCAAAATGTAGGGTGAAAAAACAACAAGGTGGGCATCAAAATAGTGCCAACACTGTACTGCCCACCCACATCCCAAAACAGAGGTTCTGAGAGGGGCAGGCAGGGAGGGAGGTCATAATATAGCAAGACTCCATTAGAAGAAACAACATTACTAAGGTGAGTAATTTTTTCTTCAAACAACATGAAGTCTTGCTATATTATGACAATTGCAGACTACACAGCAGTATCCCCATGGAGGAGGGACAGAACCTACTTAGGGAATAGGCTCTGAAGCACAGCTGTGCCAAACCGAGCATCACTCCTAGCCTGGATGTCCAGGGAGTAGTGCTTGGTAAAAGTGTGAACTGTTTTCCAGGTAGCTGCTTGACATATTTCTACAATAGGAATGTCTCTGGCAGCAGCCAGAGAAGCAGCTGTACCTCTGGTAGAGTGAGCCCTCAGGCCTAAGGGGGGAACTTTACCCAACTTCTCGTAGCAGAATTGGATACAAGAGACAATACACCTGGCAATGGATCTTTTAGTGGCTGGCTTCCCTTTACCAACCTCGCCATAAGTGAGGAACAGTTGGAGGGAGTCAAACCTGTTACCCTTGGTACGCTCTATGTAGTAACTAAGGGCTCTCTTCACATCTAGGCTGTGCAGCCTCCTCTCACCAGAGGAGGAATGGTCAGTAAAGTACACTGGAAGAGAAATAGATTGATTAAGGTGGAAATATGAAACCACCTTAGGTAGGAACTTCCTGTTAGTCAGAGGACCACCTTATCTCTGTGAAAGGAGATAAATCTGGCTCCACTGACAACGCTTGTAATTCACTTATGTGTCTGTGGAGGTAATGGCTACTAGAAACACAGTCTTCAAGTCAAGTACTTAAGCTCAGCTGAGGACAAGGGCTCAAGGGGTTGCATAAGCTGAGTAATGCAAACATTAAGATCCCAGGCGGGGCAGGATCTCTGAAATGGAGGGTTGGTGTGAAGCAACCCTTTAAAAAACTTGGAAAATACAGGATGAGCTGAAAGAGGAGGATTTACCTGCTGAAATAAAAGCAGACACAGCTGCCAAATGCACCTTCAGGGTAGCTGGTCTCAGCCCCAAAGTGTTCAGATGGACCATATAATCCAGGACTGTGGTTAAATCAGCAGAATCTGGGGAAATATGCTTTTCCGAGCACCATATGGAAAATCTTTTCCATTTGGAATTGTAAGTAGCCCTGGTGGAAGGCTTCCTAGAGGCCTTCAATATATCCATAACACTTTTGGAAAGGTGAAGAACAGCAAACTCTAACTCTTCAAGAACCAGGCCTTGAGATTGAGAGATTTGAGATTCGGATACCAAACCCTCCCCTGGGCACAGGTTAACACATTGTGATTCCTGGGAAGGCACAGGGGAGGATAGACTACTAAGGACAGAAGGAGTGGATACCAGGGTTGTCTGGCCCAATCTGGAGCAATCAAAACAACTTTGCAGGATAGGGATCTGATTTTGACTAGCACTTTGAACAGGAGAGGGAAAGGAGGGAAGGCACAGAGGAAGTTCCCTTCCCAACTGAGGACTAAGGCATCCAGAGGGACTCCCCCAACACTGGGGGCCTGCAGCAAAAAAAAGGGAGTTGGTGATTGTCTGGGGCTGCAAAAAGATCTATCTGCAGGGTGCCCCATCTGGCAAATACCACTCCCAGGACCAGGGGATCCAGAGACCACTCGTGGTGGCCCTGAGAGATCCTGCTGAGAGCATCTACCAGGACATTGTCCTTGCCTGGGAGGTGAACTGCCAAGAGGGATGTGTTCAGGGAGTAGGCCAGAGACCACAACTTCACTGCTTCGGTGCACAAGGCCGTAGACCGAGTGCCCCCCTTGCTTGTTGATGTACCACATTGTAGTGGTGTTGTCTGTTCTGACCTGTACAATCTTGTTCTGAACAGATTTGGAAAAAACTTGAAGTGCTAGAAAAACTGCTCTGAGCTCCAACAGGTTGATGTCAAGCAGAGATTCTGTAGTAAGGATTAAGGAGTGAGACTGAGTGACAAAAGGAACCCCTTGTCTCAGGTTGCTCTGATCCTGCCACCACTGTAGGGCTTGGATCAGGGTTCGAGTTACTGGGATCAATTTGGTAAGAGGATCCTTTCTTTGAGACCAAAATGCTCTCAAATGGAACTGGATGTCCCTCATCTGAAATCTTGTTCCCTGCACAACTGCTGTGGAAGCAGCCATGTGTCCTAGGAGCTGCAGAAAATGCCTTGCTGGTCGAGAGACCTGCAGGGTGAAAGAGGAGGCCAGGGAGACTAGGGTCTTTGCCCTGTCCAGAGGAAGGAAAGGCCCTGGCTTCCTGTGTGTCCAGTTCTGTGCCTATGAAGGTAAGAAGCTGGACAGGTTCTAGAACTGACTTTGGGATATTCAGAAGAAAACCTAAGGAGGTAAGCAGTTGCTGCGTTATCTGAAGATGTAACTTGACCTGATCCGGAGACTGGCCTACTATGAGCCAATCGTCCAGGTAAGGAAAGATGGCAATTTTTTTGCCTTCTTAGGTAGGCAACTGCTACAGCCAGGCATTTGGTGAATACCCTTGGAGCAGAGGTGAGGCCGAATGGCATTGCTCTGAACTGGTAGTGGCCTGAGGGCAGCTCGAACCTGAGGTACTTTCGATGGGAGCTTCTGATGACAATATGGAAGTAAGCATCCTTGAGGTCCAGGGAAGCTAGCCAGTCCCCTGGCCTTAGAGAGGGTAGGATAATTCCCAAAGTCACCATTTTGAACTTTGGTTTTAAAAGGTGCTTGTTTAAGTATCTGAGATCCAGGATGGGCCACCATTCTCCTGTCTTTTTTGGGGTAAGGAAGTACCTGGAGTACAAACCTTTGCCCTGGTGTAGGGGAGGAACCCTTTCCACGGCTCTGAGAGCTAGGAGGATAGAGACCTCTGCCTCCAGGTCGAGTGCCTCTGATGGAGTTGCAGGTGGAAAGGATCTGGTTCTCAGCTTTGGAAATTTTTTGAAGCTGAGAACCAGTCCCTGGCTTACTACTTCCAGGACCCACTTGTCTGACGTTAAAGACTTCCAGTCCTGGACAAAGTAAGCTAGCCTGCCCCCTACAGGTAGAGAAGAATCGGCCCTGACCACCCCATCAGGGTGCCTGCTTGGCAGGGGCTTTGGGCTGAGGGGTGGAAGTAGGCCTGCTTGTACCCCGTCTGCCTCTCCCTCTAAAGAACCCCCTCTGGGTATAGGCGGAAGAGGAAGCCTGGGTTTGGTAAAAAGGCCTATGAAATGGCCTGCCCTTAGGAAGCTGCTTTTGAGGAGTGGTCTGCCTTTCCTTGGCCTGTGCACTCCTATAGGTGGTCCTATATTCATCCATTTTCTTCATGTAATTCTCTGTTTGCTCCCCAAACACAGAATTGCCCACAACAGGAAAATCCACGGCCTTAGACTGGGTATCCTGCGACAGGGTAGTACATCTGAGCCAAGCCATTCTGTGAAGTGCCACGGATGTAGCCATGATTCTTAATGAAACATCATTAGAGTCCACTGCAGCATGAAATTGCACCTTGGATGCCTCAATACCATCCATAGCCACCTGTTCCAGCTCCCTGGCAAGCTGGTCAGGGACTTGTTTTGCTAGAGCTAGCACAGTATCCCATCTGGATTTCTGGTACCTAGCAGCATAAGCCATATAATTTGCCTGTCTGAGTCCCAAAGATGCTGCCATGTACTGTTTCTTTGCCATAGCATCAATCTTCCTGGAATCCTTTTCAGGAGGGTGTGAAGCTAGGGGAATATTAGCCTTGTCACAGGCTGCAGCCTGCACTACCCCCACATGGCTGCATTGCTGAGTGAGGAAATCAGTATCGGAGCCTGATAAAGTATACCTCTTGTCCATCCTTTTATCTACAGGAGGTATAGTGTGAGGAGTTTTTAAAATTTTTACTGTCTGTTTCCGAAAGGATTTATGCAAAGGAATAGACAGTCTCCTAGACTCTGGAATATCCATCATTTCTACATAATCAGGCTCCTCTTGGTCATCAACAGCTTCCTCAACAGGAGTTGGAGAGTTTCAGCAACTTTTATAAAACATGAAATGAGAAGGGACTCAGAAAGCCTGGGAGGAGAAACCCGAAAGGTCTATCTGGGGAGATGTCCGTTCAATGGGCACATCCAGATCTTAAAACCCATATTCACTCTCCTCGTATTCCTCTTCCCCCTCCTCCGGTTCATAAAATTCCTCAAAATCATAATCTTGAACCGGTGGAACCGAGCGCCTCCCTGATGGTGTCGGTTTGGTTGGAACCGGGGAAAGAGACTGAACAATTTGGATTGCTTTAGCTATCTCCTCAGCGGTTGGCAAGACAACTTTTGGCTCTACACTAGCTGACTTTCTAGTCCTTTTTGCTGGAACCGGCCCTCAGAGCCGGCTCTTCGCTTGGCCGAGGAAGTCTCGCCCTGGTCAGGCACTTCCCTCCGTTCGTTGAGCGAACCGGGCTGCCCATCCGGTCAGCGGACTTTTTGGCTTCCTTTTCCCTGAGCCTACCAACTCTCTTCTCTATGGTGGCTGCAGGGAAATTCTTACAAATCTGGCAGTCTGCATTGAGGTGGTCAAACCCCAGACAATAGACACATGTGGTGTGTGGGTCAGCCTTGGCAAAGGCTTCCCCACAAACACTACAGTGTTGAAACCCAGTGGGCCCGGTTTTTCTTTTGGGTTTCTCAGACATAATGCCAGCCTAACCAAACTTGCCCATTTATGGCAATCCGCCAAGCAAGACACCCTTATCGGTTCCCAACCGTGTCACGGGTCGTGGAAAAAAACATAATGAAATCCGTTTTTTTTAGAACCGATAAGAACCGGGAACCGCACTCTAAAAAAGGACTAGTAGCTTTAAAACAACCTGATCGGTTCAAACCGAACCGATAATGATTACAAGTTCCACACAGAAAAACTAAACCTATCTATTACTTACATTACCACAGACAGAGCTTGAACCGACCGGTTGCAGTTTAATTTCGGTTTAATTTCGATAGAAAAACCGACAAAATAATACTTTTAAACTGACAAAATGAACCAAGAAGAAGGAGAAATCTCCGGAGCGACTGTTCAGTGAGGCGGAGTAAAGAATCTGACAGTTTGCGTCTAAAGAACAACAGACAGAGTTTTCAACCAAGCTCGCACTCTGAGTTCCATGCCTGCATGGAAAGTTAACTATTTCACCTCCGGAGCAGTTCGAAGATGGGGACTCACTGCAATAGTCATAATATAGCAAGACTTCATGTTGTTTGAATGTAAAATATAAAACAAGGCTAAATACCATTTTTGTATCATTTTTAAGGTACACTGAAACATGGCTCATTGGCGTATGAAGAAACAATTACTCTCTACAGTGATGATGTTTCTTCTAGAAGGTGTATTTGAGAGTCATACAAACAGTAGAATCTCAGCCCTGAGGTGCTGCCCTGGAGATAGAAGTTTAGAATGTTAAAGTTCAAATTCTGCCATGTGGTCACACTCCCTCAACATTCCAACTGCAGATTTACAGCTGAGGTGCAGAAGACAGTAGTGACCATTAAACTAACCAGTGCTGTGCGTTAAGAAATGCAAATGCAAAAAGAAATGACAAATCATTACAGGAAAAATAGGAAAAACTACAAACTTCTGTAATTGTACAAAGCTCAAGGAAGAAAATAAAAAAAAAAAAAGACATTTGATATGACCTGACCTGACATGGATATTACGTACTTACGGTAATTATTGATCTTCCCAAATATCTTCACCATTCATTACCTATGAGTCCTACCAGAGGTCAGGACCCTTGCACGGAAAGAAAAAAAGAGCACTGCCTCTTTAAATTTTCTGAGCTGGAGGGGTCAACGTCAGAACAGCACCATCCACGGGGCTAGCGTTCTACATTGCACTTGAGAGTTGGCCAGTAACCAACGTTGACTCCTTAAAATATTCAGGTCTGTCCGCCAGGTGGGAAAGAAAGGGTAAGGATAGAGATAGAAGAGGGAGAGGGTGCCCAAATGATAGAGATGGGGGGAAAAATAAATATAAAGCCAACTGGAAGAAGGGTTGTAGTCAAGAGGGACAACTAAGAAGGTAGGGGTGACCAGAACACTGGGCAGCCCAAGGCAGAATAAAATATAACCAAAATAGATATGGAAAAAGGAAGAAAAGAAAGGAAGAAGAACTGATGGACCCCTTCTTGAAGGACCCCGTCTGACCCCTTCCCACACAGTCCCTCCCCCTCTAGACACTCAAGCCCGAGAGAAGGAACCAAACAGGTTCTCTGGCAAGAGAAGGGCAGAGTCAAGGAGCTGACTTGAGAGAGCGGGGCACCAAGAAGTTGAGTATTCCACACCAGAGGGCTGACGGAGAATGGGGGAGGGAACAAGCGGAGGGGTCGCAGGAGACTTCTAATGCAGGAGGGAGCAGTCAGAGGCCTAGAAGGCCAACCTTTCTTCCTAGAATTTTGAGAGGGGTTTCCCGGAGATCCTGAAGAAGGAAAATCCCCTGTAACAGAGAAGTTTCCCTTGACAGATTCCAGAAATCTGTTTTACCTTTTGTTCCTTCCTTCCATCTTTTTTATTTTTTATTTTAGAGGGATCACAGTCGTGAGCCCCTATTAACTCTCTAGGATAAGGTAGAACCAGCTGGTTACAGCCAAAAATCCCCAGTAGAAGGCTAGCAGATGCCACCTTCAGGAACCGCCAGAATTCCAGGGATTTGCAAATCCTAACAGGTCAGGATCCTGATGAGAACGTCGACCCAGACTGAACAGAAAGCAATTTCAACCCCTGGTTGGAGAGAATCTGAAACCCCAGAAAGAGGTCTCAGAGGATATTACCTACCCTATAAGGTTAGAAGGCCCACGCAAGAGGCTGATTGAACACAATTTACGAGTAGCACAGGGTTTGTTCCCCAAAAGAAACTGTCCTCATCCTTGACTTCTCGCCCCAACAGGCGAAGGACTGTGAGATGGAAAGGGACAGCGCTGCCCAGCATCTGATTACAGGGAAGGTGGGTGGGTGTAAGGAATAGTGAAGATATTTGGGAAGATCAATAATTATGATAAGTACGTAATTTTCATATCTTCCCCAAATTAATCTTCACCATTCATTACCTATGGGTCCGAGTGCCAAGACAGCAAACCCTGAGGGAAAAATATTTCCTCCAGCCTCCTGTGGGGGATAAAAAAAAATTGCTCACCTTAGTAATTGTGTTTCTTCTAATGGAGTCTTGCTGTATGCTGACAATTGCAGTTAGCTCCAGCAATTGACCTGCCCCGGAGAGTGAAGGGTTAAAATTCTATGCCAGGCATAGAACGGTGGCCTCGAGCTCGGTTGAAAACTCTGTCTGTAATACTCTGAAACCAAACCGTCACATTCTTATGAGCTAAAACTCACTGACTATATAATGTGGAAATTGTAAAATTCCTACTAGCCAACTGGCAACAAAGACTTTAGGTTCCTAAAAGACTCAAGTCAGGAAACCCAAAGACCAAAAACCAAGCAATAAGGCATTAAAAACTCTTAACTAATCAAACACAAGGCACTCAACACAACAGAAAGTGGGCTGAAGACATCCCTGGGGTGCAACACTGCACCTACCCACCCATTTCCCAAAACAGGTTCTGAGAGGGGAGGCAAGGAAGGAGGTCAGAATACAGCAAGACTCCATTAGAAGAAACATAGTTACTAAGGTGAGAAATTTTTTCTTCAAACAACATGAAGTCTTGCTGTATTCTGACAATTGCAGACTACCAAGCAGTACCTCCAAGGAGGAGGGACAGAACCTACTTTGGGAATAGGCTCTGAAGTACTGCTGTGCCAAACCTAGCATCAGTCCTAGCCTGGATATCCAGAGAGTAATGCTTGGTGAAGGTATGAACTGTTTTCCAGGTGGCTGCTTGGCAAATTTATAACAAAGGAATATCCCTGGCTGTAGCCAGAGGTGCAGCTGTATCTCTAGTGGAATGAGCCCTCAGGCCTGAGAGTGAAATTTGTCCCAGTTTCTCATAGCAGAATTGGATACAGGACACAATCCATCTGGCAATGGTTCTCTTGGTGGCAGGTTTTCCCTTACCTACTTCCCCATAAGTGAGGAAAGACTGGAGGGAGTCAAACCTATGACACTCTGTACGTTCTATGTAGTAACTAAGGGCCCTTTTAACATCTGAACTGTGTAGCCTCCTCTTTCCTGAGGAGGTATGATCAGTGAAGAACACAGGAAGAGACATAGATTGGTTTAAGTGGAAATTAGAAACCACTTTGGGTAAGAACTTTCCACTGGTTCTAAGGACCACCTTATCTCTATGGAATGAAATGAAGTCAGGCTCAACTGGCAGGGCTTGCAATTCACTGATACATCTGGCAGAACTAACAGCAACTAAAAACACAGTTTTCCAAGTCAAGGACTTGAGCTCTGCTGAGGACATAGGCTCAAAGCGGGGTTGCATAAGCTGAGCAATGCAAATATTCAAATCCCAAGCAGGAGCAGGATCCCTAAAAGGGGGATTGGTATGAAGCAATCCTTTGAAAAATTTACAGAACACAGGGTGAGATGACAGAGAGGAAGACTTCCCCACTGACAGGAAAGCAGAAACAGCTGACAAATGAACTTTGAGAGTAGCTGGCTTGAGGCCTAGGCCATTAAGGTGAACCATATAATCTAGAACTGTAGACAACTCAGCAGTGTCTGGGGATATATGCTTCTAGGAACACCAAATGCTGAACCTTTTCCATTTGGAGTTGTAAGTTTTTCTGGTGGCAGACTTTCGAGAAGCTTTGAGAATTCCAGAACCCCTTGGGACAGATGCAAGTCTACATACTCTAACTCTTCAAGAGCCATGCCTTGAGATTGAGTGACTGAAGACTGGGGTACTAAATCCTCCCGAGAGGAAGTTAACAGGTTGTGATTCCTGAGAAGAGACAGGGGAAGATGGACTGCTAGGGACAGCAACAGGGTGTACCAAGGCTGCCTAGCCCAGTCTGAAGCAATCAGAATCACTCTGCAAGGTTGTGACCTTACCTTTACTAGAACCTTGAACAGTAGAAGGAAGGGAGGGAAGGCATAAAGAAATTTCCCTTCCCAGTTCAAAATCAGAGCATCCAGAGGGACTGAGCCCAACACTGGGGGTCTGCAACAAAACAGAGGAAGTTGGTGATTGTCTGGGGCTGCAAAGAAATCTATCTCTGGAGTGCCACACCTTGAGAAAATCACTTTCAACACCAAAGGATCCAGAGACCATTCGTGTTGGCCCTGGGAAATCCTGCTCAATGCATCTGCTAGCACACTGTCCTTTCCTGGGAGGTGGACTGCTACCAGAGAGGTCTGTAGGGAATACGCCAGGGACCATATTTTCATGGCCTCCATGCACAAGTCCATGGACCGAGTGCCTCCCTGCTTGTTGATGTACCACATGGTGGTAGTGTTGTCCGTCCTAACCTGAACAATCTTGTTCTGTACTGACTGAGAGAAAGCCTGTGGGGCAAGAAGTACAGCCCTGAGCTCCAGGAGGTTGATATGAAGAAGGTATTCCTGAGGGGACCACAGTCTCTGGGCCGTGAGAGCCCCCAAATGCGCCCCCACCCCAAAAGGGAAGTATCTGTGTGGTAAGAACCACAGAGTGAATCTGAGTGACAAATGGAATACCTTGCCTCAGATTGTTCAGGTCCTGCCACCATTGAAGGGCCTGAATTAAGTTCTGAGTAACAGGAACTAGCTTGGTAAGAGGATCTTTCCTTTGGGACCAAAAGGTCCTCAGATGGAACTGAATGTCCGTCATCTGAAACCTGTCCCCTTGCACCACTGCCGTGGAAGCTGCCATGTGGCCCAAAAGCTAAAAAAAAAGCCTTTCTGGTCGAGAAACCAGAGGGAGGAAGGAAGAGGCCAGCTGAGAGATGGCTTTTACCCTTTCCAGAGGAAGGAAAGCTCTTGCCTTGAGCGTGTCCAGCTCTGCTGCTATAAAAGTGAGGAGCTGTACTGGCTCAAGAAATGACTTGGGAAGACTGAGAAGGAACCCCAGGGAAGTGAGAACTTGCTGGGTAACCTGCAGATCTGACTTGACTTGGTCTGTGGACTGGCCCACAAGGAGCCAATCGTCCAGGTATGGAAAGATAGAAATCCTTTTCCTTCTTAAAAAGGCCGCCACTACTGCTAGGCACTTTGTAAACACCCCTGGATCTGAAGTTAGGCCAAAGGGCATTGCTCTGAACTGGTAATGGCCTGAGGGCAATTTGAACCTGAGGTGCTTTCTGTGGGAGCACCTGATGGGAATGTGAAAATAGGCATCCAGAGAGGCTAGCCAGTCTCCTGGCCTCACAGAGAGAAGAATTTTTCCCAGAGTCACCATTTTTAATTTTGGCTTTAGTAGGTGCTTGTTTAGGTATCTTAGATCTAGGATGGGTCACCACTCCCGTCTTTTTTGGGGTAAGAAAGTACCTGGAGTACAGACCTTTGCCCCTGTATGGGGTAGGAACACTCTCTATGGCTCTTAAGGCCAGTAGAGAGACAACCTCTGCCTCTAGAGCAAGAGTTTCTAATTTATTTGCAGGTGGAAAGGATCTGGGTCTGATTCGGAACATTTTTGAAACTGAGAACCAGCTCCTGGCTTACAACCTCCAGGACCCCTTGTCTGAGATAACAGACATCCAGTCCTGGACAAAGTAAGCCAGCCTGCCTCCTACTGGAATGGGGGAGCCGACCCGGGCTGACACATCAGGGTGTCTGCTTGGCAGGAGCCTTAGGCTGAAGGGTGGATGCAGCCCTGCTCATCCCCCTTCTGCCTCTCCCTCTGAAGAACCCCCTCTGAGAAAAGGAAGATGAGGCCTGCACTTGGTAGAAAAGCCTGTGAAAGGGCCTGCCCCTGCCCCTAGCTTGCTGCCTTTGAGGAGTTGCCTGCCTCTCCTTGGCCTGGGCACTCCTGTAAGTGGTCCTGTACTCATCCATTTTCTTCATGTAGTTCTCTGTCTGCTCCCCAAACAGAGAATTACCCACTACAGGGAAGACCATGGCCTTAGCCTGGGTATCCTGTGAAAGGCTAGTACATCTGAGCCAAGCCATTCTCCGAAGGGCCACAGATGTAGCCATGACTCTTAATGACACATCATTGGAGTACACAGCTGCATGAAACTGCACTTTTGATGCCTCTATCCCATCAGCAGCCACCCCCTCCAGCTCCTTGGCTAGCTGGGGGGAAGCCTGTTTAGCCAGTGCCAGTACAGTATCCCACCTGGACTTCTGATACCTGGCTGTATAGGCCATATAGTTATCCTGCCTGAGCCCCAAAGATGATGCCACGTACTGCTTCTTTGCCATGGCATCTATCTTCCTGGAGTCTTTGTCTGTGGTGTATGAAGCCAAGGGAATGTTTGCCTTATCACAGGCTGCAGCCTGCACTACCCCAACATGGCTGCATTGCTGATAGAAAAACTCTGTATCTGAGCCTGACAAGGTGTACCTCTTGTCCATTCTCTTGTCAACAGGAGGTACAGAGTTAAGAGACCTTAGAATTTTTTGTTTCTGTTTCCCAAATAACTTATGGAGGGAAACAGACAGTCTCTTAGACTCTGGATGTCCATCATCTCAACAAAATCAGGCTCCTCCTGATCCTCCACAGCCTCCTCAATAGGAAGATGGAGGGTTTGAGCCACTTTTCTGTAAAACAGAAAGTGGGGAGGGGACCCAGAAAGCCTAGGAGGGGAAACACCAGAAGGTCTGTCTGGGGAGATGTCCGGTTCCACAGGCACATCCAGACTTTCACTGTCATAATCATCTTCTTCAAAATCCCCCTCCTCATCAAACTCCGGTTTGTAAAAATCTTCAGGGGAATAATCCTGAACTGGGGGAACCAACCGAACCGAACCCCTGCCAGAAGGCGCCGGATCGGTCGGAACCGGATGAAGCGATTCAACAATTCGAATTGCTCTGGCTATCTCTTCGGCAGTCGGAACTTGAAGTTCTGGATCGAACCAGCCGATTTATCCTTGTGCTTTCTCTTTGTAGGAACCGATCCCTCAGGATCGGCTCTCCTCTTGCCCGAAGAAGTATCATCCTGGTCAGAGGGCACTCTTTTTGGTTCGGTAGGAACCGAACCGGGCTGGCTTTCCGGGTCAGCGGATTTCTCAGCCTCCTTATCCCTAAATCTGCCTAACCTTTTATCCAACATAGACTTAGGGAAATTCTTGCAAATTAGGCAGTCTGAATCGAGGTGGTCAGACCCCAGACAGTAAACACAAGTGGTGTGGGGATCGGCCTTAGTAAAGACCTCCCCACATACACACTGCAGTGTTGAAACCCAGTGGGCCCGTTTTTTTTTCCTGTGTTTCTCAGATATGGCCAGCCTAACAAAACTTACCCTTTATACGGCAACCGCCAGGCAAGACTCCCCTATCGGTTTCTCACCGTGTTACGGGTGTTGAAAAAAACGTTCAAATCACGTTTCTTTTTAAAACCAATACGGACCGGTAACCACACACTAAACTTTTTCACAAAGATTTTTTCTAAAGGATCGGTTCAGCCGAACCAATCGAAAAAGCTTTACAATTTCCACACAATAACTATCCTACGTACTTACAGTACCACAGACAGAGTCTTGAACCGATAAACAGAACTTATTGCTGACTAAAACCGACAACTTTAACCGACTTTGAATCGAGCAGAAGGAGAAATCTCCGGAGCGACTGTTCAGTGAGGCGGAGTAAAGAATCTGATTGGTTTCAAAGTATTACAGACAGAGTTTTCAACCGAGCTCGAGCCCAACGTCCTATGCCTGGCACAGAATTTTAACCCTTCACTCTCCGGGGCAGTTCAAGTGCTGGAGCTAACTGCAATTGTCAGAATACAGCAAGACATCATGTTGTTTGAACCACAGGAGAAGAGGCCAGTTTACAGGCCTGGTGAGGCCTGAGGAATGGAATGGGCCAGTGAGTGCTCCCGAGATCCCGGAAGTGGAAGACCTAGAACTAAACCATCCCATTCCAAGGCAATAATATGGGACTTCAGAGGAGCTGATTTTGATAAGAAGGCCAACAGAGTTAAGCTAGCCCTGGCAAAAAGAAATACAAGTGAGGGGGTACAGGCAAAGTGGGCAAGCATTAAAGATGCAATACTTGAAGCAACATCCCACTGTGTTAGAGAGAAAAGGAAGTGTAAAAGAAGGAAACCACTTTGGTTCTCAAAAACAGTAGCAGAAAAGGTCAGAGACAAAAGGCTGGCCTTCAGGAAATATAAGGGAACGCAGCAGGATGAAGATAGGGAGGCATACCAAACTTCCCTAAGGGAAGCAGGGAAGGCAGCAAGGCAAGCAAAGGCCCAAACCATGGAAAAACTAGCACAAACAGTAAAAGAAGGTGACAAGACTTTCTATAGATACATTAGTGAAAGGAGAAAGTCCAGCAGGGGTATTTTTAAGATCAAAGGGGATAAGGAGGCATGTGAAGAGGAGGACCATGTAAAAGCATCTATTCTAAATAGATACTTCTGCTCAGTAATTACTGAAGAGAAAGTAGGGCAGGGCCCACAGCTCAGCACCATGGACACAGGGGGGAGGGAGGTGTGCACTAGTCCCTTCACAAAAGAAAGGGTCCTACAACATCTTGATAATCTCAGGGTGGACAAGGCAATGGGACCTGATGGCATACATCCCAGGGTACTAAAGGAGCTAAGGGTGGAACTAGCAGAGCCATTATCAGAACTGTTTAGTGAGTCTCTGAGCACAGGAGAGGTCCCAGAAGACTGAAGAAGGGCTCATGAGATCCCGCTCAACAAGCGTGGTAGCAGGGAGGAGGCAGGGAACTACAGACCAGTCAGTCTTACCTCAGTAGTGGGCAAGATTATGGAGACAGTCCTCAAGGAAAGGATAGTGCAACACCTGGAATCCATAGGAGCACAGCATCCAAGACAGCATACAAAATGAAGGTCCTGTCAAACTAACCTCATAGATTTCTCTGACTGAGTAACCAGAGTGGTGGACCAAGGGGGAGCAGTTGATGTTGCCTACCTTGACTTCAGCAAAGTTTTCAATATTGTTCCACATAGGAGATTGATTAATAAGCTGGGTAGGCTCGGGGCGGGTCAGAAGTTGGTCAACTGGGTGGCAAACTGGACGACAGGCAGAAAACAGAGAGTGGTGGTAAACGGTATACAGTCAGAAGAGATGCAGGTCACAAGTGGGGTACCTCAGGGATCAGTCCTGGGGCCAGTCCTCTTCAATATCTTCATCAGTGACATTGCAGATGGACTGGAGGGTAAGGTTTGTCTGTTTGCAGATGACACCAAGATCTGCAATAAAGTAGATGATCCAGATGGGATGGGCAGAATGAGAAGAGATCTGGATAAACTAGCAAATAGTTGGAAGAGTGGCAACTGGAGTTTAATGCAAAGAAATGCAAGATCATGCACACAGGGAAGAGAAACCCTGCAGCCACCTATAGGCTGGGAGGGGAGTTGCTAGCAGTCACAAGGGAAAAAAGGGACTTGGGCATCATCATCACCGATGACCTGAAATCATCCAAGCAGACCACTAAAGCAGTAGGTAAGGTTAAAGGGATGTTGGGGTGTTTTCGTAGGGGTATCACAAGTCGGAAGAGGAAGGTAATAATCCCTCTTTACAAGACACTGGTTAGGACCCATCTGGAGTACTGCATGCAGTACTGGAGGCCACACCTTCACAAGGACATTAACCAAATTGAGGCAGTCCAGAGAAGGGCAACCAAAATGGTGCAGGGACTGCATCAGAAAACATATGAGGACAGATTAATGGAGCTCAATATGTATACCCTAGAGTAAAGGAGGGAGAGAGGTGATATGATCAAAACATTCAAACACCTTAAGGGCATTAACAAGGTGAAAGAGTCTAACATGTTTAAATATAAGAAAAATAGAAGGACAAGAGGGCACAGCATGAGATTAGAGGGAGGCCGATTAAGGGGTAATGTGAGGAAGTTCTTTTTCACAGAAAGGGTGCTGGATGCTCAGAATGGCTTACCTCAGGAATTGGTGGATATGAATACAGTGCAGGGCTTCAAACAGGCATGGGATAGGCATAAGGGAGCAATACAGATGAGTATGAATAGATAGGCCATTGACAGAGCAAAGGCTGATGGCACATTCATAAGGCAGAAAAAGAAATGGACAGACTGGATGGGCCTTGCGGTCCTTCTCTGCCGTCAACTTCTATGTTTCTACACTTCTATGATGCCCCTGCAGTACTCGCTGTGCCCTATGAGAAAAGAAGTGGGCCCCCAGAAAGGTGAGGATGTCACCTTATGCCAGGCCAAGGGCGACAGTTTGGATAGGCAAAGCCATGCAGTCCACCGGATCCACGACTGGTTGTCGACAAAATTTTTGTCGAATGACCAGACAGTGAAACCAGCAGATCGACCGCATTTTGCAGTCTGCTGCCGGTTTCTAAGGAAACTGAGTGTTTTCTTCAGGGGGCTTTGCCCCCAAAATATCCCGCACCCCCTCCCACGTAGGATTATCAACTCCGAGTCAGAGCTGATTGGGGGGGCAGGACCCCCGACAGACAGTGCCAGGTTCCAGCAGGTTCCCTACAGTGACATGGTGCTGTAGTCACTGTAGGGGACCTCGCTGCTGAAAAGTCACTGTCGGGTAAGATTACCCAGTCCACCTAATGCAGACCGGAAGTTCCCACCAGCCTGGAAGTGACCTTGTCGGCATCGTAAACTGCCCTAGAGAGGTGTCTTGCCAGCTCCTGGCCTTGAGCACTGAGGCGAATGGCTTGCCTGGGTCCCTCACCATCAGGCAGGGCTGCTAGGACCTGTCCTAGCAGAGTGCAGATGTGCCTAGCATAAGCTACCTGGTGTGTCTGATGAGCCACTAGCCACAGAAGAAGGCATGCTGAGTAAAACACCCTTTTTCCTCACCGGTCAAACTCCACAGAGTCTGCATCAGGGGGCAGTCATGACAAGGACAACGGTGCCCAGATGGGGTTTCCAAGAGTCCCAGACCCAAAGTGGGCTGGGGCATGGCACCTGGAGACCACGTTGCTGCACAATATCTGTGCATACAATCCCTAGGGGTGACAAAGGGGTGGCGGGATGCTGCCAGATGGCGTGTGACGCCTCCACAAATGGCCTCAGCCAGGGAAGGATGACCAAAGTGTCAGCACTGTATTCAGCTAGGAATGAGAATGCTGCACATTCCTGGTTCCGTCCAATAAAATGGGAAAGGCGGAGCTCCTTTATCATATCCACCAGGAATCGCTGGTAGAACATGAGGTCCTCATCAGCAGAGAAGTGGCATGAGGAATCCCCTTCCTCGTTAGAGGAAGCTGAAGATGAAGAGGCGTCTGGCTCAGAGCTTGGCAGCGTGGAGGTCTGAGATCTGAAAATGACCTTGGAGCTGGACCTAAGGTAACAGGGGAAGCAGCCACCGAACCCCTGAACTGTTCACAGGGGAAAGGGCCCCCAGGGCCAAGAAGCCCAGGGAAAGGAGAAAGAGGAGGTAGAGAAACTAGAGGAGGGATAGCCTGGCTGCATCAGAAAGGTCCTCTGCCAAAGCTGTGGGTTTGTGCAGGGGGGAGCTGCCAGACCCACCCACCCCAGTGTGCCCAACTGTCGACGGTCAGACGAGGGATTGCTCCTGTGGGGGAACCCCCAAGTGGGGAGGCTGGAGCTGTACAGAGACCAACACAAGGCCCCCGGCCCCACCAACTGCAGGGCCCTTCCCCAAAGCAAGGGAAGGCAAAGATGTGTCCGCGCTGAGACCCCTAACAGGTTTCCGAGGAGTCCCCCAAGGGAATCGCTGCTCTGACAGAGTCCTACCAACCCTCGACTTCAGAGAGGAGGACCTGCCCCTCAGAAGAGGCCTAGTAGAGGAATCCAGGCTGGTTGCCCTGGGGGGAATAGCCCCAGCTCCCACAGGGGGAGAGAGATGACGCCCTCCTGAGCATCCTCACTATTGGCCGGGATCCAGATCACAGTAGGCTTGGGTCTGACCGACGGAAATGCACTCATCCCCAAGGTGGCACCAACTACAGCACCAGCAGTGACCCCCGAGAGGGCACCGGCAGGGCCCCCATCACCAGAGGTGGTGCCAGAGAAGTCCAGAGCAGCTGTGCCACCCTTGGCACCATTACACAGTGATGGCACTGATCTATAATCCAGCAGAGGCCTTGGAGAGGCCCGGGCTGAATCAGAGGAGCCCGGAGCCCAGTCGGAGTCATCCAGATTATTGTCTCCCGAAGTGGGGAATAAGATAAGCGTATAGCCCTGACTCCACCTCGGGGGTCGTCTGGGCCTCTAAGGAGGCACCAGACTGGTTAAGGTAATCAGTCTCCCCCTCGAGGAAGTTGACTGCCCTGGCAACCCCTCGCTGGGACCCCGTGACCCAGAAAGTTGTGGAGTAGAGGGGGTCCCTTCCCTGCTGGCTCATATAGAGCCAGGTGGGGACTCAGGGGTGGAGCCCAGAGACAATGTCTTGGTTTCCCGAGTGCGTTGATGCCCACTGAAAGTTGGGGGGTCTCTACCCAACCACACTGCATGAATAATGAAGAGTACAAAAGTCCATCGAAAAGCAGGCATTGCACTCGTCCATCACATGGTGGTGACACAGACAGGAGAAATAATGGAGTTGCAACAGGGGCACCAACGCATAGGGGAAACTCCCGAGCATTTCAATTTTGAATGATGCCCTGACCCTGACACACCGGCATGCGAACAGAAAACAAACCATAACAGGGAAATTATAATTTAAAACACCCGGCGCAGTGAGATAAATAATAATAATGAGAAACAACTCCAGCACTGAGAGGCACTGGTACTCTCGACACTGACAAGGTACAGGCCTAGGCATGACGTAGTCTGAAGCAGTCTTTCCACGCAGGAGTCCTTCCTTGACAGCAGAAGAAACAGAACTAAGTATTGGGAGGAGTCGGTGTCGGTTACTGGCCAACCCACGATCGCCACGTAGAATGCTGGCCATGTGAGTGGCGCCGTTCTGACATCAACTCCTCCAGCTCAGAAAATTTAAAGAGGCAGTGCTCTTTTTTCTTTCCATGCAGGAGTCCTGACCTCCAGTAGGACTCATAGGTAATGTATGACGAAGATTGATTTGGGGAAGATGAACCATTTCCATGTTGGTTTTAGAAGGGAAAGTAAGGAGGGCTTGTATGATTCACAATTTCACAAATACAGCTTCTACAAGACAAATCATTACTAAGGTAAGTATTTTTTTCTTCTAGCAATAAAAGTATATTTGTGATGTTATACAAACTGCAGACCCCAAGTAGTAGTTGTGAGGCAGGGTCTATAGCCTATTTAGGAAAAAGGGTCTGAATAACAGAAGTATCGAAGCTGGCATCCCTTCTAGTCTGGATGCAAA
This sequence comes from Neoceratodus forsteri, assembly GCA_016271365.2. Classification (NCBI taxonomy): domain Eukaryota; kingdom Metazoa; phylum Chordata; order Ceratodontiformes; family Ceratodontidae; genus Neoceratodus; species Neoceratodus forsteri. The sequence goes on from CM057450.1 coordinate 1,555,568,839, forward strand.
GATAGTAGTGAGAAGTGAAGGTGTGCACTGTCTTGCACACCTCTAGCAATGGTACACCTCTTAATGCTGCCACTGTGGTAGATGTAGTGCTGGTGGAAAGAGCACTTAACCACTCTGGTGGCTCTCTGCCAGCCTTACCACAGCAGAATTCAAGACAAGGGACAAACTAACCAGAGACTGTCTTTCTGTAGCAGGTCTACCTTTTTTCTACCTCACCATAAGTGGCAAACAGTTGTCAGTTTTCAGTTCTCAGCTGGGCTGTTCAGTCCTTTGCATGTAGAAACTTAAAGCTCTACTTAGGTCCAGTCTGGGAAGTTTTTCCTCTCCTACACTGGTGTGAGACTTTGGAAAGAAAACTGCCAATGCTACAGATTGTGAAATGAAACCACTTGCATGTGTTTTAAGCACTCCCTTATTCCTATGAAACACCATAAAATTAAGAGTCTGAGCAAAGTGCTTACAACTCACTAACCTTTCTTGCAGAAGAAACAGCTGCTATAATACAGTTTTCCGGGTTAAATATTTGAGCTCTGATGAAAACATAGACTCAAAGGGGATTTATCAATTGTAATAGAATCAAGTTTAAATTTCCATGGTGGGACTGGTTCCCTCACAGGAGATACAGATGATTCAGTCTTTGAAAAATCTATTAAATACTGGGTAAACTGCAAAGGATTTTTCCTTACCTGCAGATCTGAAAACAGATATAGCTGTCAAATGTACCTTAAGAGTGGAAGATGTTAAGCTTTGGGCCTTTAAGTGCACCAATTTGGTGCCACCAAATAATCCAAAACCACTAATACTGTAAATCCACAGTCTCTGTAGTGACATAAGAGTGGAGATACACCAAATACTGAATCTTTTTCATTTTGAACTATAGGTTTTCCTAGCTGCTGCATTTCTCACAACGTTCAAAAATTCCAGGACCTGGTTTGAGAGGTTCAAGTTACAATATTCTAAGTCCTTACAAGTAAGCAATAAGATACAACGGGGTGTGCATGGAAAAGATTTTATCACATGCCCAGGGGTGTAGTGAGGCCCAAGGCTGAGTGCCTTCAGCCCCTGGAAGTGCAGTAAACTCTGTTCCATACACACCCCAGGAGTGTCTTATTGCACTTATAAAATAGGCTCCTTTTTTTAAACTTTTTAGTTGCAAAAAGCACACTTATATGTAGAAACAATAGATTTACTTGTGTGCATTTATGATAAATAGTCCTTCCACCCACTGCAAATGTCACTGATGATGTCACTGTATTATTGCCAGACAAAGTTTGTCCTTTGCTGGCATCAATACTGGCTTTGCTCCCGAGGTCACTGGGAATCAGAACCCCTCAGTGGCACAACACACTGGTTGGGCACTGAATTGCTCACATACTATTTTTTATAGTGCATGGTGCCTGTAAAAATAAAGTGAAGAAGCTTTACGGGGTTTTTTTTCAAACAGAAAAGTACATTTTTGCTGCTGTGGTTCATTCTGGTTTTCGAGGTTGGTTGATAGGGTCAGTGGTGTGGGTGCTGGGGTCCAGAGTCCCTACATCTATAGTGTGGGCTGCTACTGGTTAATAGCTTTATGTGAGTAAGATTTGCAGGAAAAAAAACATGGCGGTGGTATCTCTTGCTCAGCGAGAGGACTAAGTTGGCAGGAATCGTGTTCCCGTGAATAATTTAAGAAAGAAAATCTGGTTGATCCTGCAGGTGTATTTTTTATTTATTTTCTGGTTGATCCTGCATTTTTAAGACTTATCTGGTTGATCCTGCTAAAGTCGTGGGTTCGCCTGATCGGTGCCGCCGACCCCACTTACTATCTGGTTGATCCTGCCGTTTCTGTTGCTGCAGCTGTTCTATAGAACAGAGCAACACATGCTATTTAAAAATGAGCTGAAATGTTGTTGTATCACAGTGTGGTATTACCACATTCCATGACCTTTGAACTGTGGTACAACAACATTTCAGCTAGGATGGATTTCCATCCAGAACAAGCCCTTGCCATACATTATAAAGGCCTCTTCTACAGCCAGAAACTCAATTATCTCACTGTCATGGCAAGCAGAAGAGATTTCCCTAATGAGCAGATAAAAACAGAAGGAGGATTTTTCATTGTCAGCAAAGAAACAGTTGTAATGAAAACTATAAACAATACTTAATGTTTCTAATTTTGTTTATATGTTTTAGGAACGTGTGATGACCAGGGAAACCACATTTAATTAATTTGTTTTATTTTTATTTAAGGTAGTTTTATTTTTAGGACCCAGTTGAAGGTTTTTACAGTGTAAAGGTAGCAGCCATGTTTGTGATGGAAGACCAATTCTGGTTGTAGGGGGACTGTTGGAAGATAGTTCTGGTTGTAGAAGGACTGATTTTCTCATCGTGTGATGTAGTTTAGGACCAGGATGACTGTGCATGAAACAGATTTCATGCACAGTCACATGATGTATTTTGACCAATGAGACCTCTTTATTTTGGATGCCCATTCTATAAACCACACTCTCAAATGAAGGGCTCCGAGGTCTGGATGAGACACTGTCCCCTGGGACAGAGTCAGCAGGTCTTGTCTTAGTGGCAGGTCTACAAGTATTCTCTCTCTGACACTGACAGGACAAGTAAGTACCAAGGCTGATTTGCACAGTCTGCTGCTATCAGTATCTCTGTAGCAGCCTTCCTTCTCAATTTCAACAACACTTTGTGAACTTGTTATGGAAATGGAGGGAAATAATATAACACACCATTTTTACAAGTAAGAGTCAGTGCATCCCCGAGAACTGGGGTAGCTTTGTTTTCCCATGAGGCAGCTATTCCCCATCTCAGAAACAGTGAATTGAGAACCCTCTGGTTCTGTGACCATTCATCAGTTACATGCCCCATCTTGCTCGAGTGAATCTGCTAATACTGTACATTCTCATTTTCTGCTACGTGTACTGCAGGGAGGTTTGCATTTAAGCTGTAAGCCAGGTTCCAGATACTCATCGACTCTGTACAGAGTTTTGATGGCTTGATGCCGCCCTGTTTTTTTATGTAAAACATAGTTGTATTGTCTATCATGACTGTTTAGTCCTGTAACAGAGCGTAGATGGATTTCATGGAAAGTTCACTGCTCTGAATTTCAGCAAGTTTATGTACTCCTTTCTTTCTTGACGGGCCCAAATTCCATTTTCTGTTCTCACTCTGTATGTCCTCCTCATCCTAGTGATAGTATTACATGATGCTTTGTATAATAGACTTAATAGGTTGATTTTGGACAGCCATAAAACATCTCATTACGAGTTATATAAACTGGACTGATTATCACTAGACAGCTGAAGAAACTGGCATAAAATTGCTTTTGCAATGAAGAGCATTAATGGCCATGTTCCTAAATATCTAAACGAGTTATTAGCTAGGGACAAAATAGTGTAATTAAAAACAGACAGTCAGTATTAGTTGACAGTCTCAAGAGTTAAAAAAATGTTAGTCAACTAATTTTTTTTTAGTTACTATGTCCCCTATCTTTGAAAATCCCTACCTGCTAGCTTTAGAGTGATTCCGAATAGGAAGACTTCAACAAAGGCAATACTAAACTGGTTTCAAAATACCATCCCCCTATTTGGTCCTTGTTGTCCAGGGGGATAGTTGAATAACACAGTACTCTATCAGTTACAGCATAAGTTAACAGTGCATGAAAGTTGCTGTATTGTTTCTAGAAGAATTTCTTCATACTTGCTTGCTGTAATTTCCTTTTCTGTTAGTTCCAAAATTGTCAATGGGTAGTTTTGCACAATTCTAAGACAAATGCCTCACCTTTCTCTGCCCATGAAGTGGGCATAGCTCTGAAGGAAAGAGCCCTGATGAGAGACGAAGCCCTCTTCTTCACTGCAACATAACCTTTGGCAATGCATGCTCTCCTCCACTGTGCCTGGGTGGACTTACAGGATTTTTGTCCTTTTTTGGCTGCTCCAAAAAGTATGAACAACTTAGCCAATTTTCTGAACTCCACAATTCATCTAAGATATGTCCAAACTGCCCTGTGCAAATCCAACATGTGCAACTCCTTCTCTCTTGGATGAGTCAGCTGCAGACAGAAGGACGGAAGTCAGATTTCCTGATTCACGTGAAAGGATGTAGGAACCTTTGGAATGAAAGAAAGAACCGTTCTCAGAAGCACCCTGTCCTTACAAATGATAAGGTAAGGTTCTTTGTGGGACAAGGCCTGGAGCTCGCCAATCCTCCAGACTGGGCACACAGCAACTAAAAAACACACCTTGTAGGACAGAATGTCTAGCGGTACCGACGGAAAAGGTCTGAAGGGTTCTTTACAAAGAGCATTCAAAACCAGATTCAGATCCCATGGAGGGGCAGGGAATCGGAACAGGGGTCAGCTTTTGCCGAGAACTTGCAAGAACTGTATAACCTCCTGGTTAGTCTCTAACGATGAGCACAAGGAGGCTCCAAGTGCCGATACCTGCCCTCTCAAGGTGCTCAAGGCCAACCCTTTGTCCACTCCCACCTTCAAAAAATCTAAAATCTGCAGAACTGTTGCTTTAGAAGGCCATAGATATTTCTGTCTGGCCAAAGCCAAAAAAGTGGTTCATACACGAGCATAAGTGCAGACATAGAATTCTTTCTGGAGGTCATCAGGGTATCCACTACCTTTCTGGAAAAAAACATTTCAGGAGTCTCCTTCTCTCAAGAGCCAGGCTGCAAGCTGCATCACCTCTGGGTTTGGATGCAGAATGGGACCTTGGGAGAGAAGGTCCCTCCAAATTGGGAGACCAAACGATGTGTGTTGAGCTAGATTCACTAGGTCGGAGAACCATAGCCTTCTGGTCCATTCTGGAGCTATTAGAAGAAAAGAAAAAATTACTCACCTTAGTAATTGCTTTTCTTCTCATGGAGTCTTGCTATATTATGACAATTAGCAGTTAGCCACAGCACTTGAACTGCCCCGGAGAGGAAGGAGTTAACTCCAGGCTGACTGGAGTTCCAAGCGCGAGCGCTTTGCTGAAAGCTCTATCTGGCTAGTTTCAAACTGAAACTGTCAGATCTTTACGGAGCCAACACTAAGCAAAAGTCTGTGTGGAAAAAACCCTACACTAGCCAAATGGCTACCTACTAGTAGAATAACAATAACAGAAACAACAACAACAACAACAACAATATCACCCCTAACAAGCTAATTAGTTACGCCCTCCCCAAAAGACAGAAGTCCAGGAGGGGCCAAACATACAACCAAAACAGAAATACTTAGTTTTCCTAATCCTAAAGAAAAGGGGAAAAGGGAAAAGAGCTATAACGGCATGACACAGTGCTTGCACTAATTTGCCAACCCTTACCCAAGAAGAAGTTCTGAGAGGGGCAGGTTAGTGTCATAATATAGCAAGACTCCATGAGAAGAAAAGCAATTACTAAGGTCAGTAATTTTTTCTTCAAACACCATGAAGTCTTGCTATATTATGACAATTAGCAGATTACACAGCAGTACCTCCATGGAGGAGGGCCAGAACCTACTTAGGAAATAGGCTCTGAAGCACGGCTGTGCCAAACCGAGCATCTCTCCTGGACTGGACATCCAGGGAGTAATGCTTGGTAAAGGTGTGAACTGTTTTCCAGGTAGCAGCTTGACAGATTTCCAGAATGGGAATATCTCTAGCAGCCGCTAGAGATGCAGCTGTACCCCTGGTGGAATGGGCCCTCAGTCCTGAGGGGGGTTCTCTACCTAGTTTTTGGTAGCAAAATTGGATACAAGAGACAATCCACCTGGCAATTGTCCTCTTAGTGGCAGGTTTCCCTTTGCCAACCTCGCCATAGGTAAGGGAAGAGTTGAGGGATTCGAACTCAGGACCCTTTGGTGCTGCTCCAAATAGTAGCTTAAAGCTCTTTGACGTCCAAACTGTGCAATCTCCTCTCACCCGAGGAAGAATGCTCAGTGAAAAATACTGGAAGGAGATGGATTGGTTAAGATGGAAATGTGAAACCACTTTAGGTAAAAACTTTCTGTTAGTCCTGAGGACTACCTTATCTCTGTGAAAAGAAATAAAATCCTTTTCCACTGACAGGGCTTGTAACTCACTTATGCGTCTGGCAGAAGTGATGGCCACTAGGAAAACAGTTTTCCAAGTTAGGAACTTAAAGTCTGCTGAAGACAGAGGTTCAAAGGGGGGTTGCATTAACTGAGCAATGCAAACATTAAGGTCCCAGGCAGGGGCTGGGTCCCGAAAGAAAAAATTACTCACCTTAGTAATTGCTTTTCTTCTCATGGAGTCTTGCTATATTAGGACTTATTGCAGTTAGCCCCTGGCTCTGAACTGCCCCGGAGAGTAAACAGTTAACTCCAGAGAGATCTGGAGTTCCACAGCACGAGGGCGCTGTTCAAAGCTCTATCTGGCCAGTTTCAAATGAAACTGCCAGGTTCTTTACGAAGCTAAACTAACATAGCAAGTCTGTGTGGAAAAGCTCTCACACTAGCCATTGGCTACCTACCAGTAGTAAAACAACAAAACACAACAACAATCACAGAATAAAAACAATATTACCTATTGTTGTTAGGATCACCCTGACAAGCACTAATAGGCCCCTCTCCCCAAAGACTCAAGTCCAGAGGGGACCATCTACCACTTAACAAAAACAGAATTACCTAGTTCCCTAACCCAAATGAAACAGGGGGGGGGGGTGGAACTAGAGAGACTAAAATGGCATGACACAGTGCTTGCACTAATTTGCCAACCCCGTACCCAAGTAGGAATTCTGAGAGGGGTAGGAGGGGGGGTTGTCCTAATATAGCAAGACTCCATGAGAAGAAAAGTAATTACTAAGGTGAGTAATTTTTTCTTCAAACACCATGAAGTCTTGCTATAATTAGGATTTACTGCAGATTATACAGCAGTACCTCCAAGGAGGAGGGCCAGAACCTACTTAGGGAATAGGCTCTGAAGCACAGCTGTGCCAAAACGAGCATCTCTCCTGGACTGGACGTCCAGGGAATAATGCTTGGTGAAGGTGTGGACTGTCTTCCAGGTAGCAGCTTGGCAAATTTCCAAAATGGGAATATCTCTAGCAGCCGCTAGAGATGCAGCTGTACCCCTGGTGGAATGAGCCCTCAGTCCTGAGGGAGGTTCTCTACCTAGTTTTTGGTAACAGAACTGGATACAAGAGACAATCCACCTTGCGATTGTCCTCTTAGTGGCAGGTCTCCCTTTGCCCACTTCTCCATAGGTAAGGAAGAGTTGGAGGGATTCGAACCTATGACCCTTGGTGCGTTCCAAATAGTAGCTTAGGGCTCTTTTGACGTCCAAACTGTGCAGTCTCCTCTCCCCTGAGGAAGAGTGCTCAGTGAAAAATACTGGAAGAGAGATGGATTGGTTGAGATGAAAATCTGAAACCACTTTAGGTAAAAACTTTCTGTTAGTCCTGAGGACTACTTTATCTCTGTGAAAAGAAATAAAATCCTTTTCCACTGACAAGGCTTGTAATTCACTTATACGCCTAGCAGAAGTGATAGCCACTAGAAAGACAGTCTTCCAAGTTAAAAACTTGAGATCTGCCGAAGACAGAGGCTCAAAGGGGGATTGCATTAGCTGAGCAATGCAAACATTCAGATCCCAGGCCGGAGCTGGTTCCCGAAAGGGAGGGTTAGTGTGAAGTAACCCCTTAAAAAACTTGGAAAACACAGGGTGAGAGGAGAGGGAAACAGGTTTCCCTGCAGAAACAAAAACAGAAACAGCTGCTAGATGAACCTTCAAAGTAGCTGGTTTGAGGCCTAGGGAATTTAGATGGACCAAATAGTCCAATAAAATGGCCAAGTCAGCAGATTCTGGTACAATTTGCTTCTCAGAACACCAAAAGGAAAACCTCTTCCACTTGGAGTTGTAAGTGGCCCTAGTAGAAGGCTTCCTAGAAGCCTTCAAAATATCCAGGACACCTTGAGAAAGGTGTAAATCAGCAATTCTAGCTCCTCAAGAACCAGGCCTTGAGGTGGAGGGAATTGAGGTCCGGTACCACACCTCCCTGTGCACAGGTCAGCAGGTCGTGGGTCCTGGGCAAGGTCAGGAGGGTGGAATGTCAGGGACAGGAGAAGAGGGTACCAGGGCTGCCTGGCCCAGTCTGGAGCAATCAGAATCACTTTGCAGGGCTGAGTTCTGATTTTACTAGTACCCTGAAGAGGAGAGGGAAGGGAGGAAAGGCATACAGGAACTTCCCTTTCCAATCCAACTGAAAGGCGTCCAGGGGGACTGAGCCCAGCACTGGAGGCCTGCAACAAAACAGAGGAAGTTGGTGGTTGTCTGGGGCTGCGAAAAGATCTATCTGAGGGGTGCCCCATCTGGCAAAGACTGTCCCCAGCACCAGAGGATTCAGGGCCCATTCGTGATGGCCCTGAGAGATCCTGCTGACGGCATCCGCCAGGACACTGTCCTTCCCTGGGAGGTGAACCGCTATCAGGGAGGTGTTCAGGGAATAAGCCAGAGACCACAACTTCATTGCTTCGGTGCACAAGGCTGAAGACCGAGTGCCCCCTTGCTTGATTGATGTACCACATTGTTGTGGTGTTGTCTGTCCTGACTTGAACTACCTTGTTCTGGACAGTAGCTGAAAAGCCTGGAGAGCTAAGAGAACAGCTCTGAGTTCCAAAAGATTGATGTGGAGCAGAGATTCCTGAGGGACCACACTCCCTGAGTGGAAAGGTCGCCAAGTGAGCCCCCACCCTAACAGGGAGGCATCCGTGGTGAGGGTGAGGGAATGAAGAACGGTAAGAAGGGGACCTCGAGTTAGATTGCTTGATCCTGCCACCACTGAAGGGCTAGGATCAGGGTTTTGGTCACTGGGACTAATTTGGTAAGGGGGTCCTTCCTTTGAGACCAGTAGGACCTCAAGTGGAACTGGATGTCCCTCTTCTGAAATCTTGCTCCCTGCACGACAGCTGTGGAAGCAGCCATGTGCCCTAGGAGTTGCAGAAAGTGCCTTGCTGGTCGAGAGACCCGCAGGGAAAAGGAGGATGCCAGGGCAAAGATTCTGTCCACTCTTTCCGAGGGAAGAAATGCCCTGGCTGACTTTGTTTTCAACTCTGCACCTATGAAAGTTAGTACCTGAACTTGCTCCAGAACTGACTTTGGAAAATTCAGCAGGAATCCCAGAGAAGTGAGAAGCTGCTGGGTGACTTGCAAATGGGATTTTACCTGATCTGGAGACTGACCCACTATGAGCCAGTCATCCAGGTAGGGAAACACAGCAACCCCTTGCCTTCTTAAATGAGCCACTACCACAGCTAGACATTTTGTGAAAACCTTTGGAGCAGAAGTGAGGCCGAAGGGCATTGCTCTGAACTGGTAGTGGCCAGAGGGCAGTTCGAACCTGAGGTACTTTCGGTGAGAAGGCCTGATCAAGATATGAAAACAGGCATCCTTGAGGTCCAGGGAAGCTAGCCAGTCCCCTGGTTTTAGGGAAGGCAAAATCATTGCAGAGTTAACATTTTGAACTTTGGTTTCAAAAGATGCTTGTTCAGGAACCTTAAATCTAGGATGGGCCGCCATTCTCCTGTCTTTTTTGGGGTAAGGAAGTATCTCGAGTACAGCCCCTTGCCCTGATGGCAAGGAGGAACCCTTTCCACTGCTTTGCAGTCTAGAAGAGAAGAAACCTCTGCTTCCAAAGCAAGGGCTTCTGAAGGATTTGCAGGAGGAAAATGTCTGGCTCTCATCTTTGGGAACTGCTTGAAGCTGAGAACCAGACCTTGGCTTACCACCTCCAGAACCCATTTGTCCGAAGTTAGGGACAACCAGTTCTGGCTGAAATAAGCCAACCTGCCCCCCACCGGTACAGGAGAATCGGCCCTGGACACCCCGTCAGGGTGCCTGCTTGGCAGCAGCTTTAGGCTGAGGAGAGGGAGAGGGTCTGCCTGTGCCCGCCTACCTCTGCCTCTGAAAACCCTCTGTGCAAAGGCTGAAGAGGCCTGAACTTGATAAAAGGCCTGTGGTAAGGCCTGCCTCACCCCTGGGGCATGCCTTTGTGGAGTGGCATGCTCTCCTTAGCTTGGGCACTTTTGTAGGTAGTTCTGTATTCATCCATCTTTTCATGTAATTTTCTGTTTGATCCCCAAACAGAGAATTTCCTACCACCGAAAATCTATAGCCTTTAACTGAGTATCTTGGGACAGATTAGTGCATCTGAGCCATGCCAACCTACGGAGAGCTACAGAAGTGGCATGACCCTAGAGGAAACATCATTAACATCAACAGCAGTATGAAATTGAACTTTAGAGGCTTCAATGCCATCAGCAGCCACTTGTTCCAACTCACTAGCCAGCCGGCCCTGGGCCTGCTTGGCCAACTGCAATATAGTGCCCCATCTAGATTTCTGATATCTAGCCACCATAAGCCATATAATTAGCCTGTCTGAGTCCCAACAAGCTGCCATATATTGTTTTTTCGCCATGGCATCAATCTTCCTGGAATCCTTATCAGGAGGATGAGGCCAGGGAATATTAGCCTTGTCACAGGCTGCAGCTTGAACAACACCTACATGACTACACTGGTCAGTGAGGAAGTCTGTATCAGGGCCTGATAAAGTATACCTTCTGTCCATTTTTTTATCTACAGGAGGGACAGAATGAGGATTTTTTAAATCTTCGTTGTTTGCTTCCTAAATGACTTATGCAAAGGAATAGACAACCTTCTAGACTCTGGAATATCCATCATTTCTACATAATCAGGCTCCTCTTGCTCATCCACAGCCTCCTCTAAAGGGAGCTGGAGGGTTTCTCCACCTTTTATAAACCTAAAATGAGAAGGGGACTCAGACAGCCAAGGGGGAGATTCAAAGGGTCTGTCTGGAGAAATGTCCGGCTCAATGGGCACGTCCAGACCTTCCCAGTCACAAATGCACTGATCAAATTCCTCCTCCTGTGGTTCATAAAAATCTTCAACATCATAATCCTGAACCACTGGACCTGAACGAGCCACCCTTTTCCCAACTAAAGGGGGTTTGACAAGTCCCTGAGACAAAGACTGAACAATCTGTATGGCTTTTATATCTCTGCAGCAGTTGGAGACACAATTTTGGACTCCAGACCTGCTGCTTTCTTTGTCTTTTACTGGGACTGGTTCCTCTGAACCAGCCTTTCTTTTGCCCAAGGAAGTCTCGCCTCTGGTCAGAGGGACTCCTCTGGTCCAGTGGGTGCTGGACCGGCTGGCCATCCGGTCAGTGGACTTTTGGCCTCTCGCTCCTGAGCCGCCCAATCTCTTTCCAGGGTAGCTGCAGGGAAATTTTTACACACCTGGCAGTCTGACAGGAGCTGGTCAGCCTCAGACAATAGACACAAGGGTGTGGGTCAGCCTGGCAAAGGCTTCCCACAGACATCACAGTGTTGCAAACCCAGTGGGCCCGGTTTTTCTTTGGGTTTCTCAGACATAATGCCAGCCTAACAAAAAATCTTGCCTTTAAACGGCTGTGCCAGGCAAGACACTTATCGGTTCCTAACCGTAACACGGGTATTTGAAAACCCCGATAATGCTAGGTTTTTTAGAACCGATAAGAACCGGAACCGCACTTAAAAGCCCATTCAATGAATAAATTTGTTATTTTAAGCAAACCGATCGGTTCAGACTGAACCGATAATGAATTTCCACACAGACTTAAACACTAGTACTTACGGTTTACCAGATAGAGCTTTTGACCGAAAATGCGGTAAAATAGACACTTTTGCCTGTTCAAATGAACCGAATAAACTCGCTTGAACCGCGAAATGAACCGAGCTGAAGGAGCTGATCTCCGGAGCGACTGTTCAGTGAAAGGGAGAAGAATCTGGCAGTTTCATTGAAACTGGCCAGATAGATTTGAACAGCTTCTTATTGTGAACCCAGATCTCTCTGAGTTAACTGTTTCCTCTCCGGGGCAGTTCAGAGCCAGGGGCTAACTGCAATAAGTCCTAATTATAGCAAGACTTCATGGTGTTTGAAAGGAGGGTTAGTGTGAAGTAACCCCTTAAAAAACTTGGAAAACACAGGGTGAGAAGAAAGGGAGGCAGGCTTTCCTGCTGATATACAAGCAGAGACAACTGCCAGATGAACCTTTAAGGTAGCTGGCCTGAGGCCTAAGGAATTAAGATGGACCAAGTAGTCCAGCAAAATGGGCAAATCAGCAGATTCTGGGACAATCTGCTTCCCAGAACACCAGATGGAGAACCTCTTCCATTTGGAATTATAAGTGGCCCTAGTGGAAGGCTTCCTAGAGGCCTTTAAAATATCAAGGACACCTTGAGAAAGGTGTAAATCAGCAAATTCTAACTCCTCAAGAGCCAAGCCTTGAGGTGGAGGGATTTGAGGTCCGGATACCAAACTCTCCCCTGGGCACAAGTCAGCAGGTTGTGGACCCTGGGAAGGTCCAGGCGAGGTGGACTGTCAGGGACAGAAGCAGGGGTACAAGGGTTGCTTGGCCAGTCTGCAATCAGAATCACTTTGCAGGGCTGGGATCTGATTTTACTAACACCCTGAAGAGAAGGGGGAGGGGGAAAGGCATACAGAACTTCCCTTCCCAATCCAACAAAAAGGCGCCACGGGACTGAGCCCATTACTGAGGCCTGCAACAGAACAGAGGAAGTTGGTGGTTGTCTGGGCTGCTAAAAGATCTATCTGAGGAGTGCCCCATCTGGCAAAAGACTGACCCCAGCACTAGGGATTCAAAGACCATCTGTGATGACCCTGAGAAATCCTGCTGAGGGCATCCGCTAGGACATTGTCCTTCCCTGAAGGTGAACTGCTACTAGGGAGGTGTTCAGGGAGTAAGCCAGAGACCACAACTTATTGCATCGGTGCACAAGGCTGATGACCGAAAGTGCCCTGCTTGCTGATGTACCACATTGTTGTGGTATTGTCTGTCCTGACCTGAACTACTTTGTTCTGGACAGATGCTGAGAAAACCTGAAGAGCTAAAAAGACAGCTCTGAGTTCCACAGGGTTGATGTGGAGCAGAGATTCTTGGGGACCACACTCCCTGAGTGGAAAGGTCGCCTATGCGCGCCCACCCCAGCAAGGAGGCATCCGTGGTGAGGGTGAGGGAATGAGAATGGGAAATGAAGGGGACCCTTGGTCTTAGATTGCTCTGATCCTGCCACCACTGAAGAGCTAGAATCAGAGTTGGGGTCACTGGGACCAATTTGGTGAGGGGTCCTCTCCTTTGGGACCAATAGCCTCAAATGAAACTGAATGTCTCTCATCTGAATCTTGCCCTTGCACTACAGCTGTGGAGGCAGCCATGTGCCCTAGAAGTTGCAGAAAGTGCCTTGCTTGGTCGAGAGACCCGCAGGGTGAAAGAGGATGCCAGGCAATCAGCTTCTACCCTTTCCGAGGGGAGAAATGCCTGGCCAACTTTGTTCCAATTCCACACCTACGAAAGTTAGTACCTGAACTGGTTCTAGAACTGACTTTGGTAAATTCAGCAGGAATCCCAGGGAAGTGAGAGAGCTGCTGGGTGACTTGCAAGTGGATTTTACCTGATCTGGGGACTGACCCACAATGAGCCAGTCGTCAGGTAGGGGAAACACAGCAACCCCTTGCCTTCTTAAATGAGCCACTACTACAGCTAGACATTTTGTGAATACCCTTGGAGTAGAGGTAAGACCAAGGGCATTGCTCTGAACTGGTAGTGACCTGAGGGCAGTTCTAACCTGAGGTATTTTCGTGAGAAGGCCTGATCAGGACATGAAAATAGGCATCCTTGAGGTCCAGGGAGGCCAGCCAGTCCCCTGGCCTGAGGGAGGGCAAAATCATTGCCAGAGTTAACATTTTGAACTTTGGTTTCAAAAGATGCTTGTTCAGGTACCTTAAGTCTAGAATGCGCCCGCCTTCTCCTGTCTTTTGGGGTAAGAAAGTATTCGAGTACAGCCCCTTGCCCTGTGACAAGGAGGAACCCTTCCACTGCTTTCGCAGTCTAGGAGGAAGAGACCTCTGCTTCCAAAGCAAGGGCCTCTAAAGGGCTTGTAGTGGAAAATGTCTGGTTCTCATCTTTTGAAACTGTTTGAAGCTGAGAACCAGACCCTGGCTTACTACCTCCAGAACCCATTTGTCCAAAGTTAGGGACACCCAGTTCTGGCTGAAATAAGCCAACCTGCCTTCAACTGGTACAGAAGAATCGGCCCTGGGCACCCCATCAGGGTGCCTGCTTGGCAGTAGCCTTAGGCTGAGGGGTGGGGGATGGTTTACCTGCGCCCCGCCTACCTCTGCCTCTGAAAAAACCCCTCTGTGCAAAAGCAGAGGAGGCTTGGGATTGATAAAAGGCCTGTGGAAAGGCCTGCCCCTACTCTGGGTGTGCCCTGTGGAGTGGCATGCGCCCTTGGCCTGGGCACTTTTGTAGGTAGTTCTGTATTCATCCATCTTTTTCATATAATTTTCCGCTTGCTCTCAAACAGAGAGATTTCCCACCACAGGAAAATCCATAGCCTTTGACTGAGTATCCCAGACAGATTAGTGCACCTGAGCATGCCAACCTACGAAAGCTACAGAAGTGGCCATGACCTAGAGGAAACATCATTAACGTCTACAGCAGTATGAAATTGAACTTTAGAGGCTTCAATGCCATCAGCAGCCACCTGTTCCAATTCACTCAGCCAGCTGGCCATGGGCCTGCTTGGCTAATCTGCAACACTGTATCCCATCTAGATTTCTGACATTCAGCCGCATAAGCCATATAATTTGCCTGCCTGAGTCCCAAAGAAGCTGCCATACTGTTTTTTTTCGCCATGGCATCAATCTTCTGGAATCCTTATCAGGAGGATGTGAGGCCAGGGGATATTAGCTTTGTCACAGGCTGCAGCTTGTACCACACCCACATGACTACACTGCTCAGTGAGGAAGTCTGTATCAGGGCCCGATAAAGTATACCTTCTGTCCATTTTTATCTACAGGAGGGACAGAATGAGATTTTTAAAATTTTGTTGTTTGCTTCCTAAATGACTTATGCAAAGGAATAGATAACCTCCTAGATTCTGGGATATCCATCATCTCAACATAATCAGGCTCCTCTTGCTCATCCACAGCCTCTTCCAAGGAAGCTGGAGGTTTCTGCAACCTTTTGTAAAACATAAAATGAGAGGGGACTCAGACAGCATAGGGGAGATTCTAATGGTCTGTCTGAGAAATGTCCGTTCAATAGCATGGCCCCAGACCCTCCCAGCCACATACATAATGATCAAACCTTCCTCCCTCCTGTGGTTCATAAAATTCCTCAACATCATACTCTTGAACCACTGGAACACGAACGAACCAACCTTTTGCCAGCTGTTGGTGGTTCGGCCGGTCCTGAGACAGTGACTGGACAATCTGTATGGTTTAGCTATCTCTGCAGCAGTTGGAGAGGCAATCTTGCACCCAGACCTGCTGATTTCTTTTAGATTTTTTACTGGGACTGGTTCCTCAGAACCAGCGTTCCTTTGCCCGAGAAGTCTCGCCTGGTCAGAGGGCACCTCTGGTCCAGTGGGTGCTGGACCGGCTGGCCATCCGGTCAGCGGACTTTTTACCTGCCCCTGAGCCGGCCCAATCTTTTCTCCAGGGTGGCTGCAGGAAATTCTTACACACCTGGCAGTCTGACAGGAGGTGGTCAGCCCCAGACACTAAACATGTGTGGTGTGTGGTCAGCCTTGGCAAAAGGCTTCCCACAAACATCACAGTGTTGAAACCCAGTGGGCCGGTTTTCTTTGGGTTTCTCAGACATAATGCCAGCCTATCCAAAAACTTGCTCTTTTTATGGCAGTGCTAGGCAAGATACCCTTATCGGTTCCCTAACCGTGTCACGTGGTATTTGAAAACCCAATTCAGCAGATAGGTTTTAGAACCGATAAGAACCGGGAACCGACTTAAAAGCCCAGTTATTATTTAAAATTGTTTTTTTTGTTAGAACTGATCGTTCAAACCGAACCGATAATTAATTTCCACAGACTTTAAAATCCTGTACTTACGGTTTACCAGATAGAGCTTTGAACCTAAATGCGTAAAATAAATATTTATTGCGGTTAAAATGAACCGAAAACACTATTTGAACCGAGAAATGAACCGAGCTGAAGGAGCAGATCTCCGGAGCGACTGTTCAGTGAAGCGGAGTAAAGAATCTGACAGCTGCAGTTTGAAACTAGCCAGATAGAGCTTTCAGCAAAGCGCTCGCGTTTGGAACTCCAGTCAGCCTGGAGTTAACTACTTCCTCTCCGGGGCAGTTCAAGTGCTGTGGCTAACTGCTAATTGTCATAATATAGCAAGACTTCATGGTGTTTGAAGAACAGGTTACTCAGCTGTAACAGTAGTTCTAGGAGTGGAATATGTTGTTCATCCACACTGTCTGGCATTGTTCCTTTCCCCTTTAAATCTTGCCGGAAGCCTTCAAGTTGGCTCCTCCCACCCACCTGGTGGTAACACCTGCCCGCCCCCATGACTCCAGATCTAGCCTGCTGAAAACCAGGTTGTGCACCAAACCGGGAGGTCAGGAGGTGGTGAATGACACATACCACTCCTAGAACTACTGTTACAGGTGAGTAACCTGTTCTTCTAGGAGCGTGGATATGTTGTCCATCCACACTGTCTGGCAGACTCCAAGCAGTTCTCCGGAGGAGGAGGCAAGGCGCACACCCCTACTTAGAAAACAGAGATTGGAGAACAGAGGCCCCAAACCGCGATCCCGGCGGACTCAAGGTTGATGTGGTAATGGGTACAGGGTGTTCCGCTGACTCCAGGTAGCAGCCCGACAGATTTCTGGATAGGATGTCCCTGGAAGCAGCCACCTGAAGCAGAAGTATGGCGGAGAATGAGCCTTATCCCTTTGGGAGGCCTTACCCGCCAGTTCATAACACAGACCGGTGCATGATGTAATCCATCTTGCAATAGTCCGCTTAGCTGCAGGTCTGCCAGTGCTTCAGCGTGGGTGACAAACAGCTGGCGAACCTCTCCCTGATTTCCGTGCTCCTCTCCTTATAGTAGGAGAGACCACGCCCTAAGGTCCAGAGTATGAAGCCTGTACTCAGCATCCGAGGTGTAGTTAGGTAGTATACCGCAGAGTCAACACCTGGTTGAGGTGAAACTCTGACACCACCTTCGGAAGGAATTGGTGGGGCGCAGGCACCAGGTTCCTGTGAAAGACCAGATAAGGAGTCCACCGAAGTGCCTGAGCTCCCCGTCCTTCTGGCTGACATGATAGCCACCAAGAAGGCAGTCTTCCAGCTAGTGCGTAAAACGCACACTTGCATGGGTTCGAATGGCTTGCCCATGAGCTTTGCCAAAACCAGCAAAGATCCCACGGAGGTGGAGGTTCACGCACCGAGGGGATATGTGATCCAGGCCTTGAAAAGCGTCCCGATCACCTTTTCTCTGAGCCGCCGGCTGACCTGCCCGCCTCCGGGTAAGCCGAGATGGCTGCTAGGTGCACCTCTATGCGATCGATGATCAAGACCCCTTGAGAGGGACCAAAGGTAGTCTAGAATGTTAGCTACAGAGCAGGATAAGGGTCCAGGTTACCTCCTGACACCAAATGGAAAATCTTCCATTTGAAGGCATAACATTTCCTGGTCGACTCTTTTCGAGATGCCTCCACCACGATGTAGACATCCTCAGAAAGACCCAAAGCCTTGAACTCTAGCCGCTCAGGAACCAGGCTGTGAGGTGCAGGGATTGAAGGTCCGGATGAAAGACCTTCCCCTGGTTCAGTGATATCAGGTCCAGGCGTGTACACAGCCGCTCCGGGGCCCTGCAGCCGAGGCTGAGGAGATCTGGATACCAGAACTGGCATGGCCAATCTGGGGCTACAAGAAGAAAAAATTACTCACCTTAGTAATGTTGTTTCTTCTAATGGAGTCTTGCTATATTATGACATATGCAGTTTGTCCCAGCCTTAGAACTGCTCCGGAGGTGAAAGAGTTAACTTCCATGCTAGGCATGGAATCTTGAGCGCGAGCTCGGTTGAAAAAACTCTGTCTGTTGATCTTCAAACTAAAACTGTCAGATCTTTATGAGCAAAACTCACTAAGGTTCTGTGTGGAAGCTGTAAACCTACACTAGCCAACTGGCTACTAAAATATTAACACATTTTTCTGGTCCCAAAACCTAGACTCAAGTCAGGGGATCCAAAAAATAAAATAAAATAAATACAACACCCAAACACCCCAAAAAAGAGGGGTGAAAAACACAAGGTGGGTATCATGTGGTAACACTGCACTGCCCACCCATATCCCAAGAGCAGAGGTTCTGAGAGGGGCAGGCAGGGGAGTAATAATATAGCAAGACTCATTAGAAGAAACAACACTCACTAAGGTGAGTACTTTTTCTTCAACATGAAGTCTTGCTATATTATGACATATGCAGACTACACAGCAGTACCTCCATGGAGGAGGACAGAACCCACTTAGGAAATAGGCTCTGAAAAGCAGCTGTGTTAAACCGAGCATCACTCCAGCCTGGATGTCCAGGAGTAATGCTTGGTGAAAGTGTACTGTTTTCCAGGTAGCTGCTTGACATATCTCCAAGATAGGGATGTCCCTGGTCGCAGCTAGGGACGAGCTGTACCTCTGGTAGAGTGAGCCCTCAGGCCTGAAGGGGAACCCTACCCAGTTTTTGACAGCAAAATTGGATACAAGAGACAATCCACCTGGCAATGGATCTTTAGTGGCAGGTTTCTTTACCAACCCTCACCATAAGTGAGGAACAGTTGGAGGAGTCAAACCTGTGACCCTTGGTACGCTTCTATGTAGTAACTAAGGCCTCTTTACATCTAAATTGTGCAGCCTCCTCTTGCCAGAGGAGGAATGGTCAGTGAAGTACACTGGAAGAGATAGATTGATTAAGGTGGAAATCTGAAACCACCTCAGGCAAGAACTTCCTGTTAGTCCTGAGGACTACCTTATCTCTGTGAAAGGAGATAAAATCAGGCTCCACTGACAAAGCTTGTAATTCACTTATGTGCCTGGCAGAAGTGATGGCTACTAGAAACACAGTTTTCCAAGTCAAGGCACTTGCTCTGCTGAAGACAAAGGCTCAAAGGGGGTTGCATTAGCAGAGTAATGCAAACATTAAGATCCCAGGCAGGAGCAGGGTCCCTGAATGGAGGGTTAGTGAAGCAACCTTGAAAAACTTGGAGAACACAGGGTGAGCAGAAAGAGAAGAGGCTTTCCTGCTGAAATAAAAGCAGAGACAGCTGCCAAATGCACTTTCAGGGTAGCTGGCCTCAGCCCCAAAGTATTTAGATGGACCATACAGTCCAGGATTAGGGCAAATCAGCAGATTCTGGGAAATATGCTTCAGAGCACCATATGGAAAACCTTTTCCATTTAGAATTATAAGTAGCCCTGGTGGAAGGCTTCTAGAAGCTTCAAGATATCGAGTACACCTGAGAAAGGTGTAGGTCAGCAACTCTAACTCCTCAAGAGCCAGGCCTTGAGGTTGAGGGATTTGAGATTCGGATACCAAACCTCCCCTGGGCACAGGATAACAGATTGTGATTCCTGGGAGACACAGGAAAAGGTGGACTGCCAGGACAGAAGGAGTGGATACAGGGCTGTCTGGCCCAATCTGAGCAATCAGAATCATCTTGCAAGGTTGAGATCTGATTTTGACTAGCACCTGAACAAGAGAGAGAAAGGGGGAAAGGCATAGAGGAACTTCCCTTCCCAATCGAAAAGGAAGGCATCCAGAGGGACTGAGCCCAACATTGGGGGCCTGCAACAAAGAAGCTGAAGTTGGTGATTGTCTGGGGCTGCAAAAAAATCTATCTGAGGGGTGCCCCACCTGGCAAATACTAACCCCAGTACTAGGGGATCCAGTGACCATGCGTGATGGCCCTGGGAAATCCTGCTGAGAGCATCTGCCAGGACATTGTCCTTGCCTGGGAGGTGAACTGCCATGAGGGAGGTGTTCAGGGAATAAGCCAGAGGCCACAACTTCATTGCCTCAGTGCACAAGGCCGAAGACCTAGTGCCCCCTTGCTTGTTGATGTACCACATTGTAGTGGTGTTGTCTGTTCTGACCTGTACCACTTTGTTCTGAATAGATGCAGAAAAACCTGAAGTGCTAGAAAACAGCTCTGAGTTCCAACAGATTGATGTGGAGCAGAGATTCCTGAGGGACCACAATCCTGGGTGGTGAGGTCGCCCATGTGAGCTCCCCATCCCAAGAGGGACGATCTGTGTAAGGGTCAAGGAGTGAGATTGAGGGATGCAGAATCCCTGTCTCAGATTGCTCTGATCCTACCACCACTGCAGGGCCTGGATCAGGGTTCGAGTTACTGGGATCAATTTGGTTAGAGGATCTCTCCTTGAGACCAGAAGGTTCCCAAATGGAACTGATGTCCCTCATCTAAATCTTGCTCCTTGCACTACAGCTGTGGAAGCAGCCATGTGGCCAAGGAGCTGTAGAGTGCCTTGCTGGTCGAGAGACCTGCAGAGTGAAGGAGGAGGCCAGAGCTACCAGGGTCTTACTCTTTCTAGAGGAAGGAAAGCTCTGGCCTGCTTTTGTGTCCAGTTCTGCGCCTATGAAGGTGAGTAGCTGAACAGGCTCTAAAACTGACTTTGAAGATTGAGAAGAAAACCTAGAGATGTAAGCAGCTGCTGGGTAACCTGAAGGTGTGATTTGACTTGGTCTGGAGACTGACCCACTATGAGCCAGTCGTCCAGGTAAGGAAAGATGGCAATCTTTGCCTTCTTAAGTGAGCAACTGCTACTGCCAGGCATTTGGTGAATACCCCTGGGCAGAGGTGAGGCCAAGGGCATTGCTCTGAACTGGTAATGGCCTGAGGGCAGTTTGAATCTGAGGTACTCCTGTGGGAGCTTCTGATGAGAACATGGAAGTAGGCATCCTTGAGGTCCAGGGACGCTAGCCAGTCCCCTGGCCTTAGGGAGGGTAAAATAATTCCCAGAGTCACCATTTTGAATTTTGGTTTTAAAAGGTGCTTGTTTAGGTATCTTAGATCCAGGATGGCCGCCATTCTCCTGTCTTTTGGGTAAGGAAGTACCTGAGTACAGTCCTTGCCCTGGTGCAGGGAGAAACCTTTCTACAGCTCTGAGAGCCAGGAGGGTTGAGACTTCTGTTTCCAAAGCAAGAGCCTCTGATGGATTTGCAGGTGGAAAGGATCTGGTTCTCATCTTTGGAAATTTTTGAAGCTGAGAACCAGTCCCTGACTTACTACTTCCAGGACCCACTTGTCTGATGTTAAAGACTCCAGTCCTGGATCGAAGTAAGCCAGCCTGCCCCTACAGGTAATGGAGAATCGGCCCTGGGCATCCCATCAGGGTGCCTGTTTGGCAGGGGCTTTAGGCTGAGGGGTGGGAGCAGGCCTATCTGCACTCCGGCCTGCCTCCCTCTGAAGAACCCCCCTGGGGCATAAGCTGAAGAGGAGGCCTGGCTTGCAAAAAGGCCTGTGAAAAGGCCTGCCCTGCCCCTGAAAGCTGCCTCTGAGGAGTGGCTTGCCCTCCTTGGCCTGTGCACCCTATAAGTGGTCCCATACTCATCCACTTTTCTTCATGTAATTTCTGTCTGCTCCCAAACAGAGAATTACCCACAACAGGAAAATCCATGGCCTTAGCTTGGTATCCTGTGACAGGCTAGTACACCTGAGCCGCCATTCAACGAAAAGCCACAGATGTAGCCATGACTCTTTGAAGATACATCATTAGAGTCCACTGCAGCATGGAATTGCACCTGATGCCTCATACCATAAGCAAGCCACCTGTTCCAGCTCCTTGGCAAGCTGGCTAGGGACCTGTTTCGCTAAAGCCATAACAGTATCCCATCTGGATTTCTGGTATCTTGCAACATAGGCCATATAATTTGCCTGTCTGAGTCCCAAGGATGCTGCCATGTATTGCTTCTTTGCCATGGCATCAATCCTCCTGGAGTCCTTGTCAGGGGGGTGTGAAGCCAAGGGAATATTTGCCTTATCACAGGCTGCAGCCTGCACTACCCCAACATGGCTGCATTGTTGTGAAAGGAACTCCGTATCAGAGCCTGACAATGTGTACCTCCTGTCCATCTTTTTATCCACAGGAGGTAAAGAATTAGGAGCTTTTAAATTTTTATTGTCTGCTTCCTAAAAGATTTATGTAAAGGAATAGACAATCTCCTGGACTCTGGATATCCATCATTTCACATAGTCAGGCTCTCCTGTTCATCCACAGCTTCTTCCAAAGGGAGCTGGAGGGTTTAGCAACTTTTCATAAACAGAAAATGAGAAGGGACTCAGAAAGCCTAGGGGAGACACTCTGAAGGTCTGTCTGGGGAGATGTCCGGTTCAATGGGCACATCCAGACTTTCAAAATCACATTCACTCTCTTCATAATCCTTCCTCCTCCGGTTCATAAAATTCTTCTATATCATATTCTTGAACCCGTTGAACTGACCGAACCTACCGTCTTACTCTGATGGTGCCGTTTCTGACGGAACCGGGGAAAGCGACTGGACAATTTGGATTGTTTTGTTATCTCTGCAGCAGTTGGAGAAGGAAATTTTGGCTCCACACCTGCTGATTTTCTAGTCCTCTTTGCTGGAATCCGGCTCCGAGTCAGCTCTTCGCTTGCCCAAGGAAGTATCGCCTGGTCAGAGGGCACTCCTCTGGTTCTGTTGGTACAGAACCGGCTGGCCATCCGGTCAGCGGACGCTTTTGGTCTCTCGCCCCTGAGCCTACCAACTCTCTTGTCCAGGGTAGCTGCAGGAAATTCTTGCAAATCTGGCAGTCTGCATTGAGGTGGTCAAACCCCAGACACAAATGTGACGTGGGTCAGCTCTTGGCAAAGGCTTCCCACAGACACTACAGTGCTGAAACCCAGTGGGCCTGGTTTTTCTTTTGGTTTCTAGACATAATGCCAGCCTAACCAAAACTTGCCCTTTCCAGCAAATCCTCAAGAAGACACTTTATCGGTTCCCAACCGTGTTGTTGTCGTGGAAAAAACGAATGAAACTGCTTTTTTTAGAACCGATAAGAACCAGGAACTGCACTCTAAATGTAATTTAATAAGTTTTAATAACAACCTGATCGGTTCAAACCAAACCGATAACAACGCTTGTAAGTTTCACACAGAGAAATGTTAAACCTATCTATTACTTACGATACCACAGACAGAGCTTGAACCGACCGCTTATGTGTTAAAATATATAATGGTTTTAAAAAACCGAGAAATAACACTTTTTTAACCGACAAATGAACCAGAGTAGGAGGAATCTCCGAGCCACTGTTCAGTGAGGCAGAGTAAAGAACTGATGTCGCGCAGTTGAAGATCAACAGACAGAGTTTTTTTCAACCGAGCTCGCGCCCAAGATTCTATGCCTGCATGGAAGTTAACTCTTTCAATTCGAGCAGTTCTAAGGCTGGGACAAACTGCATATGTCATAATATAGCAAGACTTCATGTTGTTTGAATCACCTTCGCCTTGTCCCTCCTGACCTTGAGTAACACCTTGTGGATCAAGGGAAATGGAGGAAAGGCGTAAAAGAGGCCTGGGGTCCACGGCCTCGAGAAGGCATCCCCCTGAAGCGAACCCTGCTGAGGGGGGCGGGCATGGTACAGCCTCAGCTTGGTGTTCTCCCTGGAGGCAAACAGGTCCACCAACAGTTTGCCCCAACGGGAGAACAGGTCGTAGTTACCCTGGATGGAGAGACCACTGTCGGATGATTACCGCGTTGAGAGATCCGCCAGTTGGTTCGTGACTCCTGCCACATGGATGGCTAGGAGATCCGCCCAGCCGGCTGACGAAGGTCCAGATCCGAGCGCCTCCTTGCATAGCAGACGGAGGCGTGCCCTGTTTGTTGAGGTGGCATATGGTCGTGGTATTGTCCGGCCTGGACTTGAACCACTTGGACCGGAGCTGAGGAGCGAAGCTGACAGTGCCAGTCTGACTGCTCTGAGCTCCAGCAGGTTGATGTGGCATCGGGACTCCTCGGGGGTCCAGAGGCCGTGGAATCTGTTGTCCCCCATGTGGGCTCCCCAGCCCATGAGAGAGGCATCGTTCGTAAGGATGACCGTTGGCTCGGGGCGGACAAATGGGACTCCTTCCCGCAAATGACTCGGGACGGTCCACCATTGGAGAGCGTCCCACATCCTCTGGGTGACTGTGATCAGCTGGTCGAACAGACCCTGATGCTGAGACCACTGGGCGGCCAGCTCCCACTGAAGGGGGCGCATGTGCAGTCTGGCCCAGCGGACCACTGAGGTGCACGCTGCCATTAACCCAGGAGGCGCAGAAAGTCCCGGGCAGGGCGCGGGTGCCCACCCAGAAATGATTGGGCAAAGGAGGAGAGAACCTCCGCCCTGTCCGCCGGGAGCCGAGCTCTGGCTTGACAAGAGTCAAGCTCTACCCCGATGAAGCCCATCACCTGGGAAGGTACGAGTTCTGATTTGGCCTCTTTTGATCAGAAGGCCCCGCGAGAGCAGGTTAGAGAGTCAGGTCCCTGGACCTCCACCTCCTGAAGGAGGAACCCCGCCAGGAGCCAGTCGCCTAGATAGGGTAATACGAACCCCTTGACGCCAGATGGCTGCCACCACTGCGATGCATTTGGTGAAGACCCTGGGGCTGATGACAGCCGAACGGCATGGCTCTGAACTCGTACAGTGTCCCTTCGACCCTGAAGCGGAGGAACCGCTGATGGGACGGACGGATAGGGACGTGGTAAAAAGCATCCTGAAGATCCAGTGTACAGAACCACATATTTCGCTCCAGGGATGATATGACCTGGTTCAGAGTTACCATCCGGAAGATGCGAGACCTGAGATACCGATTCAGGTCATGTAGATCTAGAATGGGGCGCCAACCCCCCATCCGCTTGGGCACCAGGAAATACCTGGAGACGAAGCCTGGGTCTGAAGGAGGATCCGGCACCCGGGCCACCGCCTCTTTGAGGAGGAGTAGCGCAATGTCGCCCTGAAGGGCAGACTGGGCACTGAGATCTTTTCTCCCGTGGGGGGCATGGGCTCGGCTGGGAGGGTACTGTCAATTCTAGGGCAGACCCTGCCCGACCACTTTCAGAACCCACCTGTCCAAAGTGATACCGACCAGGCAGAAAGGAAGTGGTGGAGCCGCACCCACGGAGGACCCAGAGCTGGCATGACGGGTGCGGGGAGGCCACCCCCGGCCTGCGCCACTGTGCAGGCTTAGAAGAGGAGGAGGCACCTGACCAGCACCTCGGCCTCCTTTGCGGGCTGTTGGGGACCTTGCTTGGGCCTAGGGCCAAGCTTGAGCCTGTTGCTGTTGTAGACCTCCCTGGAAGGAGGGCTGTCTGGACCGCAGGGGAAGAATGTCGGAAAGGCTTCTTCTTGCGCTTCTGCTGGTTCTGCCTGAAGAACCCTGCAGAGGTGGCATCTAAGGTGGCATTAGACTGCTCATCGCGCTGAAGATGACCTGCCACTCCTGGACCGAAGAGGTCGGGTGCCAAGGAAGGGCACGCCAGCTAGCTTGTGCTGAGTATCCACGGGAAGGAGAATAACCTCAGCCAAGCCCCTGTGTGAGTGGATACCACTGCAGCTAGTGAACGGGCACAGGAATCACCAATGTCCAGAGCTGTCTGGAGCTGTTGTTTGGCAACAGCTCTGCCCTGGTCCCGGACCTGCTTGACCGTGGTCTGCATGTCTGCTGGGAGGTGAGGCAGAACTTCATCCAGCGACCCCAAAAGGGCATGAGAGAAGTGTGCCATGATCACTGCTGAGCTTGCCTGACAAAGGCCCAAGGATGTTGCCGCATAGACCTTCCGGGCCGAGTGGTCCATAAGTTTGGACTCCTTGTCCGGAGGGTGGTCAGCATCCACCGAGCTGCCCGCTCACTGGAATACTGAGGCAGTCACAAGGTTTTCCGCCGAGGGTGCCTAGTAAACCCCGCCAAGGACCCTGTGGGCACTGTCGCGACTGCGGCCATGGGCAGACGGAGCCGGGCAGGAGGCTGGACACTGCCAGAGTTCCGAGCCGGGCCAACTATGGCTTTGGCCACTGGAAAGGCCTCCGTCGGGGTATCCCCCCCTCTTAAGAATATCCGTGAGGGGATATTCTGCTTTCTTCTGAATAGGCTGCAGAGGCATTCCTGTGGACTCTGAAATGAGTCGAAGGATGCCCTGGAAGGAGGAAGGCCCTTTTTCCAAGCCTGACACCGACAGCTCATCATGAGAATGGAGGCCAGTATTATCTGAATCAGAGGAGTCCAGATACAAAGGCTGCCCACCTAAATCTCCCTCGATGCGCTTAGGGCGATCAGGGGTGACCATAAATGACAGTCTGTGAGGAAGACCCGAAGACTGTCGGTCCTCCTTAGAGGGAACCCCTCCGAGGGACAGTTTAGGTGGAGGTTCCACCAAAATTGGTGGGGAGCCTGTAGCCGGCCGCGCCAGAAGGCGCACGGGGGCCCCCGAAGGGACCGGAGCCTTAGAAACCGAAGAAATCGGTGTCGGAGTAGGCTGAAGAGGCTGGGGCCAAGTGATAGCCGGAACCGCCGGGGTAGCCGGCTTCTGGCCTGCTAGCAGAAGTTGATGCCACATAAGATCCTCACAGCGTCAACGGATTTTCCATCGAAGCCTCTCCTCATCCAAGGAGGATGAGGAACGGTGGCGGCGCCTCTTCCGGGAGTGTTTGTGTCCTTTCTTGGGTTGACCGATCAAGAGGACTTATCTCGATCGAGACCGACGGCGTCGGTTTTGTCGGTCCGGGGAAGCCGGACTCGGTGAAAACCGAGGTTCCAGCTCCTGTCCCTCGATCGGGATACCCGCGGGATGGGTCTCCTCGTCGGGGAAGGAGAGAATAGGCATTCTCTCCAAAGAGTCATCGACAGGCGTCGGTGACAACGGCTCGATCAGGTCGAGAATAATCTCAGCCGGTTCAGCCGTATCCTCGACTTCTGTGCCTGGTCCAGACGGAAGGTCTGAAAAACCGGCAGCCGAGGGCGATCTCGACCTGTAGTCGAGACCCTTGCTCCTGGAGTCAGACCACTCGGTCAGGAGCGTCTTCTTCGACCGAAGAAGACGGTTTGGATCCTTCTTTCTGGAACGGAGGAGTGTAAGCCCAGGGCGCCTCGCCTTAGTAGGGAGAGACTGGCACAACCTCGAAGGATCCTGTGAAGGTGAAGCCCAAGTTGAGCGGCACGAAGAAGCCTCGTTGGTCAAGCTTGGCAGCTTCTCCTCAAGGCCGCCAGTTTGCTCGAGCTGCTTGGCGGATCCCATGGCCGCGGAAACCGCCCACCTGGCCTCCTTAGAGTTCACCGGTTGATTGTGAAGCTCCAGTCTCCCCAGCTTCAGGCGCACCTGACGGTCCTCCAGAACGGAAGGATGGAAGGCAGAGCAAATAGTGCATTGCGAGGTATCATGAACGGTACCGAGGCAGTAAATGCACGAGAGGTGAGGGTCGGTGCGTGACATTTTTTGTCCACAAGGACACCGGCGAAACCTGGGGGACGACTTGTCATCCATGTCCGAAAGGTTTGGATCCGAGTCGTATACTCTTACGAGTTTCAAAGCAAGAAGATGCAGTGAAAACCGTCGATTTGAATCCAGGGCCTCAATCGCTGCAAAAAAAGCACGAGGGAACCTGTATCTTCCAGTGGAAAGGAAGATCTGGCGTCATGGGGCGGAGCCGAGGTATTTACCACCCGGGTGGGTGGGAGGAGCCAGCTTGAAGACTTCTGGCAAGATTTAAAGGGGAAAGGAACAATGCCAGACAGTGTAGATGAACAACATATCCACGCTCCTAGAACTTCCTTTTCAGTGTCTTATCTTGCATATGACCTTAGGGAGAAGTAGCAGAGGAGTGAAGGCATATGCTCTGAAGAAATTCCACATCTGTGACAGAGTGTCCAATGCCTCTGCCTGTGGACACTGGTATTGACTGAAGAACCGCTACACTTGAGCATTCTGGCTGGAGGTGAACAGGTCGAGCTGTGGATGACCGAACCTTCTGCAAAAAAGGTCAAACACCTCCGGGCTCAGCATCCGCTCCCCTGGGTGGACATTCCAGTGGCTTAGCCAATCGGCCTGAATGTTCAACTGCTCCACTGAATGACTTGCTGAAAGACAGAGAAGGTTCTCCTTTGCCCACAGTAGCAGATCAGTTGCTTCTCTTAGCATCTCTCTGCTCTTTGTACCTCCTTGATTGTATATGTACACTACCATGACCACATTGTCGGACCTTATTTTCACAGCTTTTGACTGCACTTCAGCTTGTGAAAATGAAGGAGAGCAAGGCATACGGCCCTCATCTCCAAGATGTTGATGTGCAGGTGTTGGTCCTGTGCAGATCAAAACCCCTGAATGGGAAGCTGTTCCAGAACTGCACCCCAGCCAGATAAGCTGGCATCAGATGTCAGGATCAACTCTAGCGGAAGGCCAAACCTTAGGAAAGAAGGTTCCCCTGAACTGGGACACAAAACGGTGTGTGATGAGCTAGATACATTAGACTGGAGAATCACAGCCTTCTCTAAACTCACCCACCAATTCAGCAACTGTCGAGGTTGTGGGTAAAGTGAAATCATGGCCTGACAGTCCTCTGAGGCTGGGTCCCAGGCTGCCAGCAATTCGGTGCTCAGTACTTGGTCTGAAGGGGTCACATGTATAAGTGGTAGAAAGGTGGAGGCCATGGATACCATATGTAAAATACTCACCCCCTCAGAATCCAAGGGAACAAAACTCCTCGTGTCGTAACCCACAAGTTTAGTGCTGTGGTGACTAAGGATACATAAGAAATGTGGATGTTTGCTCCACTGGGGGCGAAGGCTCTTCTGCATTAAGCATCCACTCACATATCGTGCGTATCCACTAGGGCCAGAATCCCTTAACTGGAACAGTTATGTGCCATACAGAGTTATGTACGGCCTTATCAGCCAGGGGTGGATGTTCCCACTTGTGGGTATTTCCTTCCAAAAAAGGAAAACGCTGTCCCTTGGGTTTTGGCAGATATTTTCTCTAGTTCGCGCCTGCCCATTCTTGTTCCATAATCTGAACACACAGTGAATAAAGTCTGGAAAACACTTCAGAGCAGAGGAGGACACAGACAGGATAGGATTCACATCTAAGGCCTCCATGGTTTGGCGGGGCAAGGGAAGGCAATTTTATTTGTAGAGCGTCCAATCCCAGAGACTCTGGGTGCTTAACAGAAATTATAACAAAGCATAGTGAGAAACAGCATAAATAAATAAATAAAACAATAACAATACTTAAATACTAATAAAATAGATTAAAAGGCTTTCAGACTGTCACAGAAGAAAAAATTACTCACCTTAGTAATGTTGTTTCTTCTAATGGAGTCTTGCTATATTATGACATATGCAGTATAACCCCACGTTAGAACTGCTCCGGAGGTGAAAGAGTCAACTTTCCATGCAGGGCATGGAATCTTGAGCGTGAGTTCGGTTGACCACTCTGTCTCTTGAAGCTCAAACTTAAACTGTCAGATCTTTACGAGCAAAAACTCACTAAGTTTCTGTGTGGAAGCCGTAAACCTACACTAGCCACTGGCTACTAACTACAAAAACACATTTTTGATCTTGATCCCAAAACAAAGACTCAAGTCAGGGGATTCAAGAAAGAAAAATAAGCATAACACCTAAGAACCCAAAGAAAGGGTGAAAATAAAGTGGGCATCTATGAAGTGCCAACATTGCACTGCCCACCCACATCCCAAAAAGAGAGGTTCTGAGAGGGGCAGGCTGGGGGGAGGTCATAATATAGCAAGACTCCATTAGAAGAAACAACATTACTAAGGTGAGTAATTTTTTCTTCAAACAACATGAAGTCTTGCTATATTATGACATATGCAGACTACACAGCAGTACCTCCACGGAGGAGGGACAGAACCTACTTGGGAAATAGGCTCTGAAGCACAGCTGTGCCAAATCAAGCATCACTCCTAGCCTGGATAACCAGGGAGTAAGGCTTAGTAAAAGTGTGAATTGTTTTCCAGGTAGCTGCTTGACATATCTCTAGGATAGAGATGTCCCTGGCAGCAGCCAAAGACGCAGCTGTACCTCTGGTAGAGTGAGCCCTCAGGCCTGAGGGAGGAACCTTACCCAGTTTTTCACAGCAGAATTGGATACAAGAGACAATCCACCTGGCAATGGATCTTTTAGTGGCAGGTTTCCTTTACCAACCTCACCATAAGTGAGGAACAATTGGAGGATTCAGACCTGTGACCCTTGGTATGTTCTATATAGTAACTAAGGGCTCTTTGACATCTAAACTGTGCAATCTCCTCTCACCAGAGGAGGAATGGTCAGTGAAGTACACAGGAAGAGACATGGATTGATTAAGGTGGAAGTCTGAAACCACCTTAGGCAAAAACTTCCTGTTAGTCCTGAGGACCACCTTATCTCTATGAAAGGAGATAAAATCAGGCTCCACTGACAATGCTTGTAGCTCACCTATGCACCTGGCAGAGGTGATGGCTACCAGAAACACAGTTTTCCAAGTCAAGTACTTAAGCTCTGCTGAAGACAATGGCTCAAAAGGGGATTGCATAAGCTGAGCAATGCAAATATTAAGATCCCAAGCAGGGGCAGGGTCCCTGAACGGAGGGTTGGTGTGAAGCAACCCTTTAAAAAACTTGGAGAACACAGGGTGAGCTGAAAAAGAAGAGGGCTTACCTGCTGATAAGAAGACAGACACAGCTGCCAAGTGCACTTTTAGAGTAGCTGGTCTCTAGGCCCAAGGAATTCAAATGCACCAAATAATCAAGGATCGTGGGCACACCAGCAGATTCTGGGGAAATATGCTTACCAGCACACCATATGGAAAATCTTTCCATTATGAATTATAAGTAGCCCTGGTGGAAGGCTTCCTAGAGGCCTTCAATATATCCAATACACCTTGGGAAAGGTGTAGGTCAGCAAACTCTAACTCTTCAAGAGCCATGCCTTGAGATTGAGAGATTTGAGGTTCGGATACCAAACTCTCCCCTGGGCCAGGTTAACAGGTTGTGATTCCTGGGAAGACACAGGGGAAGGTGGACTGCTAAGGACATGAGGAGTGGGTACCAGGGCTGCCTGCCCAATCTGGAGCAATCAGGATCATCTTGCAGGGTTGAGATCTGATTCTGACTAGCACCTTGAAAAGGAGGGGGAAGGGGGGAAAAGCATAGAGAAACTTCCCTTCCCAACTGAGTAGGAAGGCATCCAGAGGGACTGAACCCAACACTGCGGGCCTGCAGCAAAAAAGCGGAAGTTGGTGATTGTCTGGGGCTGCAAAGAGATCTATCTGCGGGGTGCCCCATCTGGCAAATACTACCTCCAGTACTAGGGGATCCAGTGCCCATTCGTGATGGCCCTGGGAAATCCTGCTGAAAGCATCCGCTAGGACATTGTCCTTGCCTGGGAGGTGAACAGCCGTGAGGGAGGCATTCAGAGAATAAGCCAGAGACCACAACTTCATTGCTTCAGTGCACAAGGCCGTAGACCGAGTGCCCCCTTGCTTGTTGATGTACCACATTGTAGTGGTACTAACATACTAAAATGCCAGCAGAATAGGCCTAATGGTCTTTCGTGTCTGCTCGTTTGGTCAGCCCCCACCCTGGGTGACCACCTTGCTGTCCCCCTCGCCTTCTCTGGCTTCTCCCTTCCAGTTCCGGATATTCTTGCTGCATTGGATTTTGCTTCCTGAACCCTTCCCTGTACCTGTCCCACCCTCTTGAACCCCTCCACTGTCTCTGCCTCCACCAGCCCCTAGGTAGTGCATTCCATGGCTCTACCACCCTCTCAGTGAAGTAGCACCTCCTCCTTTCTCCCTGGATCTTCCCCCCTCCAGCTTCCACCCATGCCCTCTAGTGGCCCCCTCCTCCTTCCTTCGAAGCACCCTCACTGTTCCTCCCCTATTTACCCTCTTCATGTACCTGAAGACCTCTATCATGTCCCCCCGGTCCCTTCTCTCTTCCAAAGTGTACATATTTAGCTCTTCGAGCTGGTATTGTCTGTTCTGATCTGAACAACCTTGTTCTGAACAGACGTGGAAAAAACCTGGAGTGCTAGAAAAACAGCTCTGAGTTCCAGCAAATTGATGTGGAGCAGAGATTCCTGAGGGGACCACAGCCCTTGGGTGGAAAGGTCGCCCATGTGAGCTCCCCACCCCAAGAGGGATGCATCTGTAGTAAGGGTCAAGGAGTGAGACTGGGGAGTGAAGGAACCCCCATCTCAGATTGCTCTGATCCTGCCACCACTGAAGGGCCTGGATCAGGGTTCGAGTCACTGGGATCAACTTGGTTAGAGGATCTGTCCTTTGAGACCAAAAAGCTCTCAAATGGAACTGGATGTCCCTCATCTGAAATCTTGCTCCCTGCACTACTGCTGTAGAAGCAGCGACGTGCCCCAGGAGCTGTAGAAATGCCTTGCTAGTCGAGAGGCCTGCAAGGTGAAAGAAGAGGCCAGAGAGACCAAGGTCCTTGCTCTTTCCAGAGGGAGGAAGGCTCTGGCTTCTTTTGTGTTCAGTTCTGCGCATATGAAGGTGAGAAGCTGGACATGCTCCAGAACTGACTTTGGAAGATTGAGAAGGAAACCTATGGATGTCAACAGTTGCTGGGTTACTTGTAAGTGTAGTTTGACCTGTTCTGGAGACTGGCCTACAATGAGCTTCTTTTGAAGTCGTCCAGATAAGGAAAGATGGCAATCTTTTGCCTTCTTAAATGAGCAAATGCTACTGCCAGGCATTTTGTGAACACCCTCGGGGCCGAAGTGCGGCCGAAGGGCATTGCTCTGAACTGGTAATGGCCTGAGGGCAGTTCAACCTGAGGTACTTTCATGGGAGCTTCTGATGAGAACATGGAAGTAGGCATCCTTGAGGTCCAGGGAGGCTAGCCAGTCCCTGGCCTTAGAGAGGGAAATAATTCCCAGAGTCACCATTTTGAACTTTGGTTTTAAAAGGTGCTTGTTTAGATACCTGAGATCCAGGATGGGCCGCCATTCTCCTGTCTTTTTTGGGGTAAGGAAGTACCTGGAGTACAACCCTTTGCCCTGGTGTATGGGAGGCACCCTTCCACAGCTCTGAGAGCCAGGAGGAAGAAACTTCTGCTTCCAGGGCAAGTGCCTCTGATGGGTTTGCAGGTGGAAAGACCTGGCTCTCATCTTCAGAAATTTTTGAAGCTGAGAACCAGTCCTGGCTTACTACTTCCAGGACCCACTGTCAGATGTTAAAGACTTCCAGTCCTGGACAAAGTAAGCCAGCCTGCCCTCACCGGTAGTGGAGAATCGGCCTGGCCACCCCATCAGGAGCTTGTTTTGCAGGGGCTTTGGGTTGAGGGGTAGAAGCAGGCTTACTAGAACCCCTTCTGCCCTTCCTCTAAAGAACCCCTCTGGGCATAAGCAGAAGAGGAGGCCTGGGCTTGGTAAAAAGGCCTGCCCCTGCCATGCTGCCTTTGAGGAGTGGCTTGCCTTTCTTTGGCCTGTGCACTCTATAGGTGGTCCTATACTCACCCATTTTCTTCATATAATTCTCTGTCTGCTCCCCAAACAGAGAAATTGCCCACAACAGGAAAATCCATAGCCTTAGACTGAGTATCCTGTGACAGGGCAGTATCTGAGCCAGGCCATTCTGCTAAGAGACACAGATGTAGGCATGACTCTTGATGAAACATCATTAGAGTCTACTGCAGCATGAAATTGCACCTTGGATGCCTCAATACTATCCGCAGCCACCTGCTCCAGCTCCCTGGCAAGCTGGTCAGGGCCTGTTTGCTAGGGCCAGGACAGTATCCATCTGGTTTCTGGTACCTAGCTGCGTAAGCCATATAATTTGCCTGTCTGAGTCCCAAAGATGCTGCCATGTACTGTTTCTTTGCCATGGCATCCATCCTCCTGGAATCCTTTTCAGGAGGGTGAGAGGCTAGAGGAATATTAGCCTTGTCACAGGCTGCAGCCTGCACTACCCCCACATGGCTGCACCGCTGGGAGAGGAACTCCGTATCAGAGCCTGATAAAGCATACGTCTTGTCCATCCTTTTATCCACAGGGAGGATAGAAGAAAAAATTACTCACCTTAATAATTGCTTTTCTTCTCATGGAGTTTTGCTATATTATGACATATAACAGTTAGCCACAGCACTTGAACTGCCCCGGAGAGGAAGGAGTTAACTCCAGGCTGACTGGAGTTCCAAGCTAGCGCCTTTGCTGAAAGCTCTATCTGGCTAGTTTCAGATTGAAACTGTCAGATCTTTACGGAGCCAACACTAAGCAAAAGTCTGTGTGGAAAACTCTACACTAGCCAAATGGCTACCTACTAGTAGAAATAACAATAACAGAAACAACAACAACAACAATATCACCCTGACAAGATATTAGCCCCCAAAAGACTCCAAGTCCAGGAGGGCCAAACCTAAAGTAAAACAGAAATACCTAGTTTTCCTAATCCTAAAGAAAAGGGAAAAAGGAAAAAGAGCTATAATGGAATGACACAGTGCTTGTACCAATCTGCCAACCCCTACCCAAGTAGAAGTTCTGAGAGGGCAGGTTAGGTGAATTAATAATAGCAAGACTCCATGAGAAGAAAAGCAATTACTAAGGTCAGTAATTTTTCTTCAAACACTATGAAGTCTTGCTATATTATGACATATAGTAGCAGATTACACAGCATACCTCCATGGAGGAGGGCCAGACCTACTTAGGAAATAGGTCTGAAGCACGGTTGTGCTAAACTGAAGCATCTCTCCTGGACTGGACATCCAGGGAGTAATGCTTGGTAAGGTGTGAACTGTTTTCCAGGTAGCAGCTTGACAGATTTCCAGAATGGAATATCTCTAGCAGCCGCTAGAGATGCAGCTGTACCCTGGTGGAATGGGCCTCAGTCCTGAGGGGGTTCTCTACCTAGTTTTTGGTAGCTAATTGGATACAAGAGACAATCCACCTGGCAATTGTCCTCTTAGTGGCAGGTTTCCTTTGCCAACCCTCGCCATAGGTAAGGAAGAGTTGGAGGGATTCAACCTGTGATCCTTGGTAGCTTTCAAATAGAAGCTTAAAGCTCTTTTAACGTCTAAACTGTGCAATCTCCTCTCACCCGAGGAAGAATGCTCAGTGAAAAATACTGGAAGGGAGATGGATTGGTTAAGATGGAAATCTGAAACCACTTTAGGTAAAACTTTCTGTTAGTCCTGAGGACTACTCTATCTCTGTGAAAAGAAATAAATCCTTTTCCACTGACAGGGGCTTGTAACTCACTTATGCTGGCCTAAGAAGTGATGAGTACTAGGAAAACAGTTTCTCCAAGTTAGGAACTTGGTCTTGTGAAGACAGAGGTTCAAAGGGGGTTGTATTAACTGAGCAATGTAAACATTAAGGTCCCAGGTAGGCTGGGTCCCGAAAAGGAGGTTAGTGTGAAGTAACCCCTTAAAAACTTGGAAAACACAGGGTGAGAAGAAAGGGAGGCAGGCTTTCCTGCTGATATAAAAGCAGAGACAGCTGCCAGATGAACCTTTAAGGTAGCTGGCCTGAGGCCTAAGGGAATTAAGATGGACCAAGTAGTCCAGCAAAATGGGCAAATCAGCAGATTCTGGGACAATTTGCTTCCCAGAACACCAGATGGAGAAACTCTTCCATTTGGAATTATAAGTGGCCCTAGTGGAAGGCTTCCTAGAGAGCCTTTAAAATATCAAGACACCTTGAGAAAAGTGTAATTCAGCAATTCTAACTCTCAAGAGCCAAGCCTTGAGGTGGAGGGATTTGAGGTCCGGATACCAAACTCTCCCTGGGCACAAGTCAGCAGGTTGTGGACCCTGGGAAGGCCCAGGGGAGAGTGGACTGACAGGGACAGAAGCAGTGGGTACCAGGGTTGCCTGGCCCAGTCTGGTGCAATCAGAATCACTTTGCAAGGCTAGGATCTGATTTTTACTAACACCCTGAAGAGAAGGGGGAAGGGAAGGCAGGAACTTCCTTCCCAATCCAACAAAAAGGGCCCAGGGGACTGGGCCTATTACTGGAGGCCTGCAACAGAACAGAGGAAGTGGGGTTGTCTGGGCTGTGAAAAGATTCTATCTGAGGGGTGCCCCATCTGGCAAAAACTGACCCCAGCACTAGGGGATTCAAAGACCATCTGTGATGACCCTGAGAAATCCTGCTGAGGGCATCCGCTAGGACATTGTCCTTCCCTGGAAGGTGAAACTGCTACTAGGGAGGTGTTCAGGGAGTAAGCCAGAGACCACAACTTCATTGCTTAGATGCACAGGCTGATGACCGAGTGCCCCTGTTGTTGATGTACCACATTGTTGTGGTATTGTCTGTCCTGACCTGAACTACTTTGTTCTGGACAGATGCTGAGAAAACCTGAAGAGCTAAAAAGACAGCTCTGAGTTCCAACAGGTTGATGTGGGCAGAGATTCCTGTGGACCACACTCCCTGAGTGGAAAGGTGCGCCCAGTGCGCTCCCACCCCAGCAGGAGGCATCCGTGGTGAGGGTGAGGGAATGAGAGGAAATAGAGATAGAAGGGACCCCTAGTCTTGGGTTGCTCTGATCCTGCCACCATTGAAGAGCTAGAATCAGAGTTTGGGACACCGGGACCAATTTGGCAGGGGTCCCTCCTTTGGGACCAACAGCCTCAAATGAAACTGAATGTCTCCTCATCTGGAATCTTGCTCCTTGCACTACAGCTGTGAGGCAGCCATGTGCCCTAGAAGTTGTGAGAAAGTGCCTTGCTGGTCAAGAGATCCATAGCAGGGGTGAAAAGAGGATGCCAGGGCAATCAGCTTCTCTACCCTTTCCGAGGAGAAATGCCTGGCCAACTTTGTGTCCAATTCGCACCTATGAAAGTTAGTACCTGAACTGGTTCTAGGGCAGCTTTGTTAAATTCAGCAGGAATCCCAGGAAGTGAGAAGCTGGGTGACTTGCAAGTGGGATTTTACCTGATCTGGGGACTGGACCCACAATGTGAGCCAGTCGTCCAGGTAGGAAACACAGCAACCCTTGCCTCTTGAGTGAGCCACTACCACAGCTAGACATTTGTGAATACCCTTGGAGCAGAGGTAAGACCTGAGGGCATTGTTCTGAACTGGTAATGACCTGAGGGGCAGTTCGAACCTGAGGTATTTTCGGTGAAGGCACCTGACTCAGGACATGAAAATAGGGAAGATCCTTGAGGTCCAGGGAGGCTAGCCAGTCCCTATCTGAGGGAGGGCAAATCATTGCCAGAGTTACATTTTGAACTTGGTTTCAAAACATGCTTGTTCAGGGTACTTAAGTCTAGAATGGGCTGCCATTCTCCTGTCTTTTGGGGTAAGGAAGTTATTCTGAGTAGCAGCCTCTTGCCCTGGTGACAGGGAGGAACCCTTTCCACTGCTTTGTAGTCTAGGAGGGAAGAGACCTCTGCTTCCAAAGCAAGGGCCTCTAAAGGGCTTGTAGTGGAAATGTCTGTCTCTCATCTTTGGAAACTGTTTGAAGTTGAGAACCAGACCTGTGTTTACTACCTAGAACCCATTTGTCCGAAGTTAGGGACACCCAGTTCTGGCTGAAATAAGCCAACCTGCCTCCAACTGGTTTTGGAGAATCGGCCCTGGGCATCCCATCAGGGTGCCTGCTTGGCAGTAGCCTTTGGGCTGAGGGGTGGGGCTGTTTGCCTGCTCTGCCTACTCTCTGCCTCTGAAAACCTCTGTGCAAAAGCAGAGGAGGCTTGGGATTGATAAAAGGCCTGTGGAAAGGCCTGCCCTACTCTCTGGGAGTGTGCCTCTGTGGAGTGGCATGCCGCCTCCTTGGCCTGGGCACTTTTTGTAGGTAGTTCTGTATTCATCCATCTTTTCATATAATTTTCTCCGCTTTGCTCTCCAAACAGAGAATTTCCCACCACAGGAAAATCCATAGCTCGGACTGAGTATCCTGTGACAGATTAGCACCTGAGCCATGCCAACCTACGGAAAGCTACAGAAGTGGCCATGACCCTAGAGGAAACATCATTAACATCTACAGCAGTATGAAATTGAACTTTAGAGGTTCAATGCCATCAGCAGCCACCTGTTCCAATTCACTAGCCAGCTGGCCATGGGCCTGCTTGCTAACTGCACACTGATATCCCATCTAGATTTCTGATATCTAGCCACATAGCTATATAATTTGCCTGCCTGAGTCCCAAAGAAGCTGCCATATACTGTTTTTTCGCCATGGCATCAATCTTCCTGGAATCCTTATCAGAGGATGTGGAGGCCAGGGGGATATTATTTGTCACAGGCTGCAACATACCACACCTACATGACTACACTGCTCACTGAAGAAGTCTGTATCAGGGGCCCTGATAAAAGTACACCTTCTGTCCATTTTTATCTACAGGAGGGACAGAATGAGGATTTTTTAAAATTTTGTTGTTGCTTCGGACTAGAAGTCTGCTGCTGTGGAAAAGAGTTTTCCCCCAACAGCTGAAGAGATAGCCTAAAGCAATCCGATTGTCCAGTCTCTTTCCAGTTCCTGAACCGACACCATCTAAGGAAGCGTTTGGTTCACCCGGTTC
Source organism: Neoceratodus forsteri (assembly GCA_016271365.2). NCBI lineage: Eukaryota > Metazoa > Chordata > Ceratodontiformes > Ceratodontidae > Neoceratodus > Neoceratodus forsteri. Next base: position 1,555,607,182 of record CM057450.1, read on the forward strand.
CTCAGTTCAAGATTATGATTTGAGGAATTTTATGAACCGGGAAGGGGGAAGACTATGAGGAAAGTGAATATGGTCTGGAAGATCTGGGCTCCTATTGAACCAGATACCTCCCCAGACAGACCTTTAGGGGTTCCCCCCCCCCAGGCTTTCTGAGTCCCCTTCTCACTTCATGTTTTATAAGAAGGTTGCTGAAACTCTTCATCTTCCTCTTGAGGAAGCTGTTGATGACCAGGAAGAGCCTGATTATGTAGAAATGATGGATATTCCAGAGTCTAAGAGACTGTCTATTCCCCTTCATAAATCTTTCAGGAAGCAGGCAGTAAAAGTTTTAAAAACTCCTCATACTATACCTCCTGTAGACTAAAGGATGGACAGAAGGTATACTTTATCAGGTTCTGACACATAATTTCTTACACAGCAATGCAGCCATGTGGGTGTAGTGCAGGCTGCAGCCTGTGACAAGGCAAATATTCCCCTAGCTTCAGATCCTCCTGAAAAGGACTCCAGGAAGGTTGATGCTATGGCAAAGAAACAGTACATGGCAGCACCCTTGGGACTCAGACAAGCAAATTATATGGTTTACACTGCCAGATACCAGAAATCCAGATGGGATACTGTGCTGGCTCTAGCCAAACAAGTCCCTGACCAGCTTGCCAGGGAGCTTGAACAGATGGCTAAAGATGGTATCGAGGCATCAAAGGTGCAATTTCATGCTGCGGTGGACTCTAATGATGTATCATCAAGAGTCATAGCTACTTCTGTGGCTCTTACGCAGAATGGCAGCTCAGATGCACCACCTTGTCACAGGATACCCAGTCCAAAGCCATGGATTTTCCTGTGGTTAGCATATTCTCTGTTTGGGGAGCAAACAGTTATGAAAATGGATGAATACAGGACCACCTATCGAATTGCACAGGCCAAGGAAAGGCAGAGCCCTCCTCAGAAGCAACTTCCCAAGGGGCAGAGGCAGGCCTTTTCATGAGCACTTCTACCAGGCTCAGGCCTTCTCTTCCTCCCTATCACCAGAGGAGTTCTTTAGAGGAAGGGGTAGAAAAAAATTACTCACCTTAGTAATTGCTTTTCTTCTCATGGAGTCTTACTATATTAGGACCTTTGCAGTATGCCCCTGGCTTTGACTGCCCCGGAGATGAAATAGTTAACTCCAGAAATCTGGAGTTCCAGCGCGAGGCGCTTATTGAAAACTCTATCTGGGTTGTTTGAACCCAAACTGTCAGGTTCTTTACGAGCTAAACTAACATAGCAAGTCTGTGTGGAAAAGCCTTACACTAGCCATTGGCTACCTACTAACAGCAGAACCACAAAAACACAACACCAATAAAGAAAAACAGTATCACGTATTATTGTTAGGATAACCCTTGACAATCACTACAGAGCCCCTCTGCCCAAAGACTCAAGTCCAGAGAGGGCCTAGCTATAATTAACAAAAACAGAAACTATCTAGTTCCTAACCCAAGAAAGAAAAGAGGAGAACTAGAAGTTAAACAGGCATGACACAGTGATTGCACCAATTTGCCAACCCCATACCCAAGTAGGGATTCTGAGAGGGTAGGAGGGAGGTTGTCCTAATATAGCAAGACTCCATGAGAAGAAAAGCAATTACTAAGGTGAGTAATTTTTCTTCAAACACCATGAAGTCTTGCTTATATTAGGACCTTTGCAGAATACACAACCAGTACCCCCATGGAGGAGGGTCAGAACCTACTTAGGAAATAGGCTCTGCAGGACAGCTGTGCCAGACGATCTCTCCTGGACTGGACGTCAGGGAATAATGTGAGTAAGTGTGGACTGTCTTTCAGGTAGCAGCTTGACAGATTTCCAAAATGGGAATATCTCTAGCAGCCGCTAGAGATGCAGCTGTACCCTGATGGAAAGAGCCCTCAGACCTGAGGCGGCTCCTTGCTGATTTTTGATAGCAGAACTGGATACAGAGACAATCCACACCCTAATCGACCTCCTAGGGTAGCAGACTCTCCCTCACCCACATCTCCATAGGTAAGGAAGAGCCGAGGGATTCGAACCTGTGACCCTTAGTACCATCCAAATAATAGCTAAGGGCTCTTTACGTCCAAACTGTGCAAGCTTCTCTCACCAGAAGAAGTGCTCAGTAAAAATACTGGAAGAGAGATGGATTGGTTAAGATGAAAATCTGAAACCACTAGGTAAAAACTTTCTGTTAGTCCTGAGGATCACTTTATCTCTGTGGAAAGAAATGAAATCCTCTTCCACTGACAAGGCTTCCATTCACTTATCGCCTAGCAAGTGATAGCCACCTAGAAAAACAGTTTTTCCAAGTTAAGAACGTGAGATCTGCCGAATCAGAGAGGCTCAAAGAGAGGTTGCATTAGCTGGGCAATGCAAATATTCAAATCCCATGCAGGGTTGGTTCCCGAAAGGAGGATTAGTATGAAACCCTTTGAAAAATTGGCAAACACAGGGTGAGAAAGAAAGAAACTGGTTTTCCTGCAGAAATAAAAACTGAACAACTGCCAAATGAACCTTTAAGGTAGCTGGTTTGAGGCCTAAGGAATTTAAGTGGACCAGGTAGTCCTACAAAATAGGCAGGTCAGCTGATTCTGGGGTGATTTGCCTCTCAGAACACCAAAATGAGAATCTCTTCCATTTAGAATTATAAGTTGCTCTAGTGGAAGGCTTTCTGGAGCCCTTCAAAATATCAAGACACCTTAGAGAAAGGTGTAAATGAGCAAACTCTAACTCCTCAAGAACCAAACCTTGAGGGTGGAGGGAGTTGAGATCCGGATACCACACTCTCCCTGTGCACAGGTCAGCAGGTCGTGAGCCCTGGGCAAGATCAGGGAGGGTGGAATAAATAGGGACAGAAGAAGAGGGTACCAAGGCTGCCTGGCCCAGTCTGGAGCAATCAGAATCACCTGCAAGGCTGAGTTCTGATTTTACTAAAACCCTGAAGAGTAGAGATGGAGGAAAGCATAGAACTTTCCTCCAATCCAGCTGAAAGAGCATCCAGAAGATGACCCCAGAACTGAAGAGCCTGCAGCAAAACAGGAGGTTTGTAGTTGTCTGGGGCTGCAAAAGATTTATCTGAGAGTTCCCCCAGCTGGCAAGATTGACCCAAGCACTTGAGGTTCAGAGCCCAGTCGTGATGGCCCTGAGAAATCCTGCTGAGGCGTCCGCTGGGACATTGTCCTTCCCTGGGAGGTGAACCGCTATCAGAGAGGTGTTCAGGGAATAGGCCAGAGACCACAACTTCATTGCTTGATGCATAGGGCTGAAGAGCGAGTGCCCCTTGCTTGTTGATGTACCACATTGTTGTGGTATTGTCTGTCTGACTTGAACAACTTTGTTCTGGACAGTTTCTGAAAAAACCTGGAAGCTAGGAAGACAGCTCTGATCTCCAGCAGATTGATGTGAAGCAGAGATTCCTGGGGGACCAAACTCCCTGAGTTGAAAGGTCGCCCAGGTGAGCCCCTAACCCAACAGGGGCAGCATCCGTGGTGAGGATGAGGGAGTGAGAGACAGGAAGGAATGGGACCCCTGAGGACAGGTTGCTCCGATCCAGCCACCACTGGAGAGCTAGGATCAGAGTCTTGGTCACTGGGACCAATTTGATAAGGGGTCCTCCCTTTGAGACCAATGGGACCTCAAGTGGAACTGAATGTCCCTCATCTGAAATCTTGCCCTGGCACAACAGCTGTAGAGGCAGCCATGTGCCCCAGGAGTTGAGAAAGTGCCTTGCTGGTCGAGAGACCTGCCGGAGAAAAAAGATGCCAAGGCAATGAGTTTGTCCACTCTTTGGAGGGAGGAATGCCCTGGCTAACTTTGTGTTCAGCTCTGCACCTATAAAAGTTAGTACCTGAACTGGTTCAAGAACTGACTTTGGAACATTCAGCAGGAACCCCAGAAAGGTGAGGAGTTCCTGGGTGATTTGCAAGTGGGATTTACCTGCTCTGATGACTGACCCACAATAAGCCAGTCGTCCAAGTAGGAAACACAGCTATCCTTGTCTTCTTAAGTGGGCCACTACTACAGCTAGACATTTTGTGAAAACTCTTGGAGCAGAAGTGAGTCCGAAGAGGCATCGCCCTGAACTGGTAGTGGCCGAGGCGGTCGAGACCTGAGGTACTTTCGGTGAGAGGCCCTGATTAGAGAATATGGAAGTAGGCGTCCTTGAGGTCCAGGGAAGCTAGCCAGTCCCCTGGCCTCAAGGATAGCAAAATCATCTAAAGTCAGCATTTTGAACTTTGGTTTACAAGATGCTTGTTCAGAAATCTTAAATCCAAGATGGGCACGCCAGTCTCCTGTCTTTTTGGGGTCAGGAAGTACCTTGGTAAGACCCTTGCTCTGGTGGCAAGGGACTGCCCACTGCTTTGCAGTCAAAAGGCGGAAACCTCCGCTTCTAGTGCGAGGTTTCTAAAAGACTTGAGGGGAAAGTGCTGGCTCTCATCTTGGGAAACTGTTTTGAAACTGAGAACCAAGCCTTGACTACCACCTCCAGAACCCATTTGTCCGAGGTTAAGGACAACCAGTTCTGGCAGAAATAAACCAGTCTGCCCCCACGGTACAGGAGAGTCGGCCCCAGACACCCCGTCAGAGTGCTGCTTAGCAGGAGCAGCTTTAGGTTGGGGAGAGGCCTGCCTGTGCTCCGCCTGCCTCTGCCTCTGAAAAATCCTCTCTGTGCAAAAGCAGAAGAAGCCTGGAATTGGTAAAAGGCCTATGTGTAAGAACTGCCCCTACTCCTGAGGGGCATGCCTATGTTGAGTGGCATGCCTTTCCTTAGCTTGGGCACTTTTGTAAAGTAGTTCTATTCATCCATCTTTTTCATGTAATTTTCTGTTTGTTCTCCAAACAGAGAATTTCCCTATAACAGGAAAATCTATAGCCTTTGACTGGGTATCTTGGGACAGATTAGTGCATCTGAGCCATGCCAACCTACGAGGAGAGCTACAGAAGTGGCCATGACCCTAGAGGAAACATCATTAACATCAACAGCAGCATGAAATTGAACTTTAGAGGCTTCAATGCCATCAGCAACCACCTGTTCCAACTCACTAGCCAGCTGGCCATGGGCCTGCTTGGCCATGCAATATAGTGTCCCATCTAGATTTCTGATATCTAGCCACATAAAACATATAATTAACCTGTCTGAGTCCCAAAGAAGCTGCACATACTGTTTTTCAGCCATGGCATCAATCTTCCTGGAATCCTTATCAGGGAGGATGTGAAGCCAGGGGAATATTAACTTGTCACAGGCTGCAGCTTGCACCACACCTACATGGCTACACTGTTCAGTAAGGAAGTCTGTATTAGGGCCTGACAAGCGTATACCTTCTGTCCATTTTTTATCTACAGGAGGGACAGAAAAAGGATTTTAAAAATCTTAGTGGTTTGTCTCCTAAATGATTTATGTAAAGGAATAGACAACCTTCTAGCCTCTGGAATATCCATCATTTCCACATAGTCAGGCTCCTCTTGCTCATCCACAGCCTCTTCTAAAGGGGAGCAGAGTTTCTGCTACTTTCTTATAAAATCTGAAATGAGATGGGGACTCAGACAATAAAGGGGAGACTCAAAGGGTCTGTCTGGAGAAATGTCCAGTTCTGTGGCACTTCAGACCTTCCCAATCACAATTACAATCATCAAAATCTTCCTCCCCTCCTGTGGTTCATAAAATCCCCAACATCATAATTCTGAACCACTGGACCTGAACAGAGACCCCTTTTTCCAACCAGAGGGGTTCAACAAGTCCCAGAGACAAAGACTGGACAATCTGTATGGCTTTAGCTATTTCTACAACAGAAGGAGAGACAAAACTGGACTCCACACTAGCTGATTTCTTTGTCCTTTTGCTTTGACTGGTTCCTCAGGACCAGCCTTTCTTTTGCCCAGTATGGCCCTGGTCAGAGGGCCTCCCTCTGGTCCAGCTGTAGCTGGACCAGGGCTGTACATCGGGTCAGCGGACTTTTTAGCCTCTCGTTCCCTGAGCCTGCCCAATCTCTTTTCCAGGGTGGCTGCAGGGAAATTCTTACATATCTGGCAGTCTGACAGGAGGTGGTCAACCCCAGACAATGGACACAAGTGGTGTGTGGGTCAGCCTTGGCAAAGGCTTCCCACAGACATCACTGAGTGTTGAAACCCAGTGGGCCGGTTTTCTTTTGGGTTTCTCAGACATAATGCCAGCCGAACCAAACTTGTCCTTTGTTTCAGGCCTTGCCAGAACAAGACACCCTTATAGGTCCCCTAACCATGTCACGGTATTTGAAAAAGGAAAGTGCATTACCTACCGTAATTCTTGATCTTCTCTTGTATCTTCTACCATTGTTACTTCCTGGGTGTAAGCTGGGCCTCGCACCGATCCGCGAGGCTTTTTTTTTTTTTTTTAAGTTGCCCTACTTGACCCCTTCGAGGCGGCGTCATCGCGTCATCTTGAGCTGACGTTAATAGCGACGACTCCTCCTCCAACTCAGTTCTGTGAGCCGGAGAGGCAAAATGAAAGCAGAAAATATAGATAGCGAGGCAAGATAGCCGAGGGATAGCAAAAGCAAGGAAGAATGAACTGAAAAAGGAATAAGCCGATGGAGGAAGGACAGAGGAGATAAGAACATCCTAGCCCTAGGGAGTGCAGGGCCTCCTACCTAGGCGACTCTAGGAGGAGAGATGAGTAAGGAAAAAATAGAAGAAGAAGAAGAAGAAAGAGAGAGAGAGATGGGATGTTGAAGGGACCAGAATGCCCATGAGGCATAGTTAACCTTAGCTGAAGGCTCGACTAAAGGGAAGCAAGAATCCCGGAGATAGAGAGCTGAAGAGAAGGTTCACCGAACCAGCTAGACAGACTCAGAAGGGCAACTAGTCCTCATCTTCAACATGCCATTATTCTTGACACCACCTGGGCTCCTGGCAGTGGAAGGCCTTTAACTGGAGGACAGCCGAGGAGGGAAGAATAAACCCGCACAGCATGAGGCGCTGCTCAGGGGTTTAGAAATGGAAAATGTAAGCCTCAGGCGTTCCAAGAAAAGAAAGCAGGACCCAGACTGACTGGCTAAGGCCAGCCAGGCTTCAGACTAGCTAAGATTGGATATGGTCAGCCAGAGCTCCACTGTAAAAATTGTCCAGGAGGACACTTAAAGGGAGAAACCACTTAGCAAAACAGCGAAGGATAGCCTACCTTCTCATTTGCCTTCTTGTTTGATTTCTCCTTTTCCTTTTTTTTTACAGATAAAAATTTTTTTTTTTTTTACTAGATGCATGACCCAGATACCAAGATGCCTATAGCAGTGGGAGAGAGTTCCCTCAGCATTTTTTTTTTTTGTAGAAAGGAACAGGCAGTACTTTCGTTCCTCTGCTCTGCAGAGCAAGAATAGAGGGGATTAGATTTCAGGGCAACTATCTGAACACGGGATTGCAGGATCAAAACTGAATAGCCTGAGCCAGGCCAAACAACCCCAGAGGTATCTTGCCATAAGAATAACAGGAGATAGTTGTGCAGTCCTGATCGCCAATGCAATCCAGAGATGCCCCATGAATCTTAGAGTAAATAATTTTCTGGATTTTAAACCCCCACAAGAAGATTTTTTTTTTTTTTTTTTTTTTTTTACTTTTGTTATTTTTTTATTTTTTTTGGAAAATGAAGCAATTTTCCCTATATTTCCTATATAAATGCAGAGAGAGGAAGGAGGCGGGAGGTGGAGAAGCCACAGGAAGAGAGGCCACTGAGGGGATGGTGGGGTGTAAGTAATGAATGGTGAAGATACAAGAGAAGATCAAGAATTCACGGTGAGTACGTGGTCTCCTATCTTCCCTTGTCAATCTTCACCATTCGTACTTCCTGAGTGAATACCAAGCTCCTCTTCCCCTGGAGAGAGGAAGGAGCCATACCCTGAGGGGAACAAGACCCCCAGCCTTCTGTTGGTAAGAAACAGAAGAGAAGACCTGGCTTATTCAGAAAGCCTAAGTGGGAGAAGAGCTAGGGAGGTGCCTCCCGAGGACAAGGAGGCGGAGGGGCCCTGTAAAGTCTCCTAGCTCTGGAAGAGAAAGGCGGGTCCCAGGGAAGGCGGAAGCGAATCACCTCACGCCGGGCCAGGGGTGACAGCCTGGAAAGGCAGAAGCCATGCCGTCCGTTGATGCAGATAAGCTGTCTCCTAGCCTGGAAGCCACCTCATTGGTGTCATAAGATGCCCTTGCTTGGTGTCTTGCCAGCTCCAGGCCTACCGCAGGAGACAGCAGCTTGTCTGGTTTGCTCCGTATCAGGCATAGATGCCAGCAGCTGGGACATCATCGACCACAGATGCCGGTTGTAGGACAGCGTGGTGAGCCTGATGTGATGCAATACATGCACTTCCTTGCGAGAAGAAGAGAACACTCTTAAGCCCCAGCGGTCGAACTGGAGAGAGTCGAATCGGTGGGCGGTTGTCATCGAACAACCTGAGCCCAGAAGAGTATCAGGTATACCAAACCTGAGACGCAGGGTTGGGAAGGAACCTAGAGACTCAGAGGGGCACAATACCTACGCTGGCAGTCCGCCGGGCTGGGGAAAAGCGGCAGGGACTGCCATGACGGATAGGCGCCTCCTGGAAGGGATAGGCCAGGAAGGTACCACCAGATGCTGGGCACTAGATTCACCAAGGAATTCACGCGTCTCCCGTTCGGTATTGTCTCTTGAGCGTGGGAAATCCGGGAGATCCTCACCATCCTCGAGAAAGAAGCTGATATTCTGTGAAATCAGCATCGGAGGACAGATGAGCAGGGTTCCTCTCCCTCGGAGGAGGAGAGCGAGGATGATGGGGAACTGGAATGCCAAAGGATTCCTGCGGGCGGTGGGGAGAGTCGAAAGACCGCTCATGCATGTATCTAACATGCACGAGGGGAAGGCGCATGCAGAACCCAGAACTGCCCCAGGATAGCGGACCCGTTAGGACCGACATGGCCTGGGAGGCGGGGGGTGGTGAAAGCAGAGAGATGAGGGGGCACCTCCATGGGTAACTGCTCTCTGCGAGGCTGTGGAATCCAGGGAAAGGGGCCCTGGAAAGAGGATCCCGGATATCAGACCAGGCACAGAGCGGAACTCTGGGAGCAGAGCCTGGAAGAGTCCTGGGGAAGAACCTCCCCTATGGCAGCCTTGAGTTCATGGATCCAGAAGGGCAGTCCGCACAAGCACCCGCCGGAGGACACCCCTAGAACCCTGGAGGGAGGCGAGGCTCTGCACTTGGCTCCTGGCCACCCCTGGGTGGCCAAAGAAGACAGAGCAGCAGACCCCGCCCTCAACCCCTGGGACTCCGAGAGGGCCCTCCTCCCGACCACCAGCGTCCCCCTGTCCCTAGAGGGCAACAGCACCCGTGGGTAGCTGTCACGGGCCTCAGAGGGAGCCTCCCCCTCGTCACCCACGCCTGCCCCGGGGCTCCGCCACCCCAGCGGGGAACCCTCAGGAAGCAGACGGAAGGGGGACAGAGGGAAGCCCGCTGCGCCGCCTGGCACCTCTAGCCACAGGGACCCATACTCCGAGGTGGGGTGCCAGGATGAGGTCACGTCTGAATCCCAAAGCCCTCCGAGGAGGCCGAGATCAGCAGGACCTCAATGCTGGCCACCCAGGGGTCCCTGAGGCCCGCCAGGCCCTTGAGCGGCCCGGTACCAAAGGCGCCGCTCGCCTCCTTCACACACGTAGCAGCCAGGCTAGCTCACACCCCAGCGGCGCCCGGCAAGGCGGCACACCGCCTGGAGACAAAGGCCACGGGCGCTGGAGCGTCCCGGGCAGTGGCACGCCCGCAGCGCCACGCCCATCGGCGCCGCTGACGGCACCCGAGCCAAAGCGGCACCGCCAGGCGCCACCCGATCACCAGCCGCCGAGCGGCACGGGATCCCAGCGCGGCCGCCCATGGCGCCCGCTCTCTGATCACGGCGCGCGAGCAGGCGCCGGGACTCAAACGGCGCGGAAGTAAGCGCGCGCCGATCACCGGCTTTGAGGCAGCCCAGGATCAGCAGTAGCAAAGGGCAGCGTCGGTCCACCGAGCCAAGGCCAAAAGTCGAGGGAGCCTCGCCACGGGAGCCTGCACCTCGAGGTGACTGCGAGGCGGTGTCGGCGCCAGTGCCACGGAGGGACTCACGACGCTCCCCGACACCGCGGAAGGCCTCCTCCTCGGCAAGAAAAACGAGACCCTCCTCCTCAGACCGTATAGGCCCGGGAGGGACCGGGGAAGGCCTAGAGACCTTACCTGAGAATCCCTTGAGCGGCGTCGTCCCCAAAGGTCGTGCGGGCTTTGCCGAGCTTGAGCGTCGGACTTAGGACACGGCGGTCCATGGAGAAACAGGCGTCGCACGAATCCATGTCATGGTTGGGTCCCAGGCAACGAAGACAAACGTCATGCCGGTCCGAGACAGAGAAATGCCGGCCACAGTAACACCGACGCATAGGGGCGCGGCCCGTCTTCGAAACACGTTTAGCTCCGGAACCGGACATAACGCGAAATCAACAAGAAAAAACAGTAGGAAAGCACACCCGGCGCCGCTTTAGAAATAAAAAAGAACGGTCTTACCGATTGGCGTCGAGTGTGCGGGAAAGAGGAGTCGCAGACACAGTCAAAATATGGACGGCTCGAACAGGTGCTGCCTCGACGGGCGGGAGAAACAGAACTGAGTTGGAGGAGGAGTCGGTCGCTATTAACGCCGCCAGATGAGTGATGACGCTCGCTCCTCGAGGGCGGGCCGCTAGGCAACTTAAAAAAAAAAAAAAAGCTCCCGTGACGGGTGCGCGCCTCCGGCTTACACCCAGGAAGTAATGAATGGTGAAGATTGACAAGGGAAGATCCACTTTTAATTGCAGGTTTTTTTAGGACCGATAAGAACCGGGTACCTCACTCTAAATGCAAAGAAAAACAATTTTTAAAGCAAACTGATCGGTTCAGAGCGAACCGATAATGAGTTTCCACACAGACTAAAATTATTTTACTTACGGTTACCAGATAGAGCTTTAAACGGAAAACCGCGGTAATTTAAACACTTTCTCGGTTAAATGAACCGATAAAAATACTTTAAACCGCAAAACGAACCAAAATGAAGGAGCTGGTCTCCGGAGCGTCTGTTCAGTGAAAGCGGAGTAAAGAATCTGACAGTTTGGGTTCAAACAACCCAGACAGAGCTTTCAACAAGTGCCCTCGCGCTGTGGAACTCCAGATTTCTCTGGAGTTAACTATTTCATCTCCGGGGCAGTCAAAAGCCAGGGGCATACTGCAAAGGTCCTAATATAAGCAAGACTTCATGGTGTTTGAAGGGGTTCAAGCAGGACTGCTTCCACCCCTCAGCCCAAAGCCCCTGCCAAGCAGGCACCCTGATGGGGTAGCCGGGGCCGCTTCTCCTCTACCGGTAGGGGGCAGGCTGGCTTACTTTGTCCAGGACTGGAAGTCTCTCACATCAGACAAGTGGGTCCTGGAGGTAGTAAGCCAGGGACTGGTTCTCAGCTTCAAAAAATTTCCGAAGATGAGAGCCAGATCTTTTCCTCCTGCATCTCCATCGGAGGCACTCGCCTTAGAGTCAGAGGTCTCTACCCTCCTCGCTCTCAGAGCTGTGGAAAGGGTTCCACCCCTACATCAGGGCAAAGGTTTGTACTCCAGGTACTTCCTTACCCCAAAAAAGACAGGAGAATGGCGGCCCATCCTGGATCTCAGATACCTAAACAAGCACCTTTTAAAACCAAAGTTCAAAATGGTGACTCTGGGGATCATTTTACCTTTCCTAAGGCCAGGGGACTGGCTAGCATCCCTGGACCTCAAGGATGCCTACTTCCATATTCTCATCAGAAGCTCCCATCGAAAGTACCTCAGGTTCGAGCTGTCCTCAGGCCACTACCAGTTCAGAGCAATGCCCTTTGGACTCACCTCGGTTCCAAGGGAATTTACCAAATGCCTGGCAGTAGCAGTAGCTTGCCTAAGAAGGCAAAAGATTGCCATCTTTCCTTACCTGGACGATTGGCTCATAGTGGGCCAATCCTCAGATCAGGTCAAACTACATCTTCAGATAACTCAGCAACTGCTTACTTCCCTAGGTTTTCTCCTGAATCTCTCAAAGTCAGTGCTGGAGCCTGTCCAGCTCCTAACCTTCATAGGCGCAGAACTGAACACCCAGGAAGCCAGGGCCTTCCTCCCCTTAGACAGGGCAAACACCCTAGTCTCCCTGGCCTCCTCATTCACCCTGCAGGTCTCTCGACCAGCAAGACATTTTCTGCAGCTCCTGGGACACATGGCTGCTTCCACAGCAGTAGTGCAAGGAGCAAGATTTCAGATGAGAGACATTCAGTTTCATTTGAGGGCCTTTTGGTCTCAAAGAAAGGATCCTCTTTCCAAATTGATCCCAGTAACTCGAACCCTGATCCAAGCCCTGCAGTGATGGCAGGATCAGAACAACCTGAGACAAGGAGTTCCCTACGTCACTCAGCCTCATTCATTAATCCTTACTACGGATGCATCCCTCTTGGGGTGGGGGGCCCACATGGGCGACCTCACCACCCAGGGACTGTGGTCCCCTTAGGAATCTCTGCTCCACATCAACCTGTTGGAGCTCAGAGCAGTTTTTCTAGCACTTCAGGCTTTCTCCAAATCTGTTCAGAACAAAATTGTGCAGGTCAGAACAGACAACACCACTACAATGTGTTACATCAACAAACAGGGGGCACTCGGTCTCGACGCCTTGTGCACGAAGCCATGAAGTTGTGGTCTCTGGCTTACTCCCGAACACCTCCCTTCGGCAGTTCACCTCCCAGGCAAAGACAATGTCCTGGCAGATGCTCTCAGCAGGATCTCTCAGGGCCATCACGAGTGGTCCCTGGATCCCCTGGTTCTGGGAGTGGTATTTGCCAAATGGGGCACCCCGCAAATAGATCTCTTTGCAGCTCCAGACAATCATCAACTTCCTCTCTTTTGCTGCAGGCCCCCAGTCTTGGGCTCAGTCTCCCTGGACGCCTTAGCCCTCAGTTGGGAAGGGAAGTTTCTCTATGCTTTTCCCCCCTTCCCTCTCCTATTCAAAGTGCTAGTAAAAATCAGATCCCAATCCTGCAAGGTAATTCTGATTGCCCCGGATTGGGCCAGGGAACCCTGGTACCCTCTCCTTCTGTCCTTAGCAGTCCATCCTCCCCTGTGCCTTCCCAAGAATCACAATCTGTTAACCTGTGCCAGGGAAGGGTTTGGTACCCGAACCTCAAGTCTCTCAATCTCAAGGCCTGGTTCTTGAAGAGCTAGAGTTTGCTGGCCTACACCTCTCTCAAGGTGTAATGGATATACTCAAGGCTTCTAGGAAGCCTTCTACCAGGGCTACTTATAACTCCTAATGGAAAAGATTTTCCATATGGTGTTCGGAAAGAAAAAATTACTCACCTTAGTAATTGCTTTTCTTCTCATGGAGTCTTGCTGTATTAGGACTATAGCAGTCAGCCTCAGCCTCTGAACTGCCCCGGAGAGGAAAGGGTTAACTCCAGAGAAGTCTGGAGTTCCACAGCGCGAGGGCGCTGTTCAAAACTCTATCTGTGCAGTTTGAAGTCAAACTGCCAGATTCTTCTAACTAAACTAATATAGCAAGTCTGTGTGGAAAAACCCTACACTAGCCATTGGCTACCTACCAGTAGTAGAACTACAAAAACACACAACAATCACAGAATAGCAACAAAATTATTAAATATTGTTAGCATCACTGAAAAGAAGCATTACAGACCCCTCTCCAAAAGACTCAAGTCCAGGGAGGGGCCACCTACCACTCAACGAACAACGAATTACCTAGTTCCTAAACCCAATAAGCAAGAAAAGGCATGACACAGTGCTTGCACTAATTTGCCAACCCCATACCCAAGGAGGAGTTCTGAGCGGGGGTAGGAGGAGGTTGTCCTAATACAGCAAGACTCCATGAGAAGAAAAAGCAATTACTAAGGTGAGTAATTTTTCTTCAAACACCATGAAGTCTTGCTGTAATTAGGACTATAACGAATACACAGCAGTACCTCCATGGAGGAGGTCAGAACCTACTTGGGAAATAGGCTCTGAAGCACAGCTGTGCCAAAGCAGGCATCCCTCCTGGATTGAACATCCAAGGAGTAATGTTTGTAAAGGTGTGAACTGTTTTCCAGGTAGCAGCTTGACAGATCTCAAAATGGGAATATCTCTAGCAGCCGCTAGAGATGCAGCTGTACCTCTGGTAGAATGAGCCCTCAATCCTGAGGGGCTCTTACCCAGTTTTGGTAACAGAATTGGATACAAGAGACAATCCACCTTGCAATTGTTCTCTTAGTGGCAGGTCTCCCTTTGCCGACTTCCCATAGGTAAGGAAGAGCTGGAGGATTCAAACCTATGACCCTTGAGTGCGTTCCAAATAGTAGCTTAGAGCTCTTTTGCGTCCAGACTGTGCAATCTCCTCTCCCTGAAGAGGAATGCTCAGTGAAAAATACTGGGAGAGAGATGGATTGGTTGAGATGAAAATCTGAGACCACCTTTGGTAAAACCTTCTATTAGTCCTAAGGACTACCTTGTCCCTATGAAAAGAAATGAAATCTTCTTCCACTGACAAGGCTTGCATCTCACTTATACGTCTAGCAGAAGTGATGGCCACTAGAAAAACAGTCTTCCAAATCAAAACTTGAGGTCTGCGAAGACAGGGCTCAAGGGGGTTGCATTAGCTGAGCAATGCAAACATTCAGGTCCCAAGCAGGAACTGGTTCCGAAAAGGAGGGTTAGTGTGAAGTAACCCCTTAAAAACTTAAATTACAGGGTGAGAAGAGATGGAAGCAGGTTTACCTGCTGACACATAAGCGAGACTGCTGCCAGATGAACCCTTAAGGTAGCTGGCTTAAGGCCTAGAGAATTTAAGTGGACCAGATGGTCCAATAAAACAGTCAAATCAGCAGATTCTGGGGAGATTTGCTTCCCAGAGCACCAAATGGAAAACCTCTTCCACTTAGAATTATAGGTGGCCCTATGTAGAAGGCTCCTGGCCTTCAAATATCCAAGACACCTTGAGAGGGTGTAGATCAGCAATTCTAGCTCCTCAAGAACCAAGCCTTGAGGTGGAGGGAACTGAGGTTGGATACCACACTCTCCCTTGTGCACAGGTCAACAGGTCGTGGGTCCTGGGCAAGCTCAGGAGGGTGGACAATCAGGACAGAAGGAGAGGGTACCAGGGCTGTCTGGCCCAATCTGGAGCAATCAGAATCACCTTGCAGGACTGAGTTCTGATCCTCACTAGTACCCTGAAAGGGAGAGGAAGGAGGAAGGCATATAGATATTTCCCTCCCAATCCAACTGAAAAGGCGTCCAGTGGGACTGATCCCAACACTGGAGGTCTGCAACAAAACAGAGGAAGTTGGTGGTTGTCTGGGGCTGCGAAAAGATCTATCTGAGGGTGCCCATCTGGCAAAGACTGACCCCAGCACTAGAGGGTTCAGGGCCCATTGAGGTGGACCTGAGAAATCCTGCTGAGGGGCATCCGCTAGGACATTGTCCTTCCCTGGAAGGTGAACTGCTATCAGGGAGGTATTCAGGGAGTAAGCCAGAGACCACAGCTTCATTGCTTGATTGCACAAGGCAGAAGACCGAGTGCCCTTGCTTGTGATGTACCACATTGTTGTGGTATTGTCTGTCCTGACTTGAACTACCTTGTTCTGGACAGAAGCTGAAAAGGCCTGGAGAGCTAAGAGGACAGCCCTGAGCTCCAGAAGGTTGATGTGGAGCAGAGATTCCTGAGGAGACCACACTCCCTGAGTGGAAAGGTCGCCCAAGTGAGCCCCATCCTGGGAGGAGGCATCTGTGGTAAGTGTGAGGGAGTGAGGAATGGGTAGAAGGGGACCCCTTGAGTTAGATTGCTCTGGTCCTGCCACCACTGAAGGGCCAGGATCAGAGATCTTGTCACTGGGACTAATTTGGTGAGGGGTCCTTCTTTTGGAACCAAAAGATCTCAGATGGAATTGGATGTCTCTCATCTGGAATCTTGCTCCCTGCCCGACAGCTGTGGGCGCAGCCATGTGTCCTAGGAGTTGCAGAAGTGCCTTGCTGGCGAGAGACCCGCATGGTAAAGGAAGATGCCAGGGCAATGAGTCTGTCCACTCTCTCGGAGGGAGATATGCCCTGGCAGACTTTGTGTTCAACTCTGCACCTATGAAAGTTAGTACCTGAACTGGTTCGAGAACTGACTTTGGAAGATTCAACAGGAATCCCAGAGAGGTGAGAAGCTGCTGGGTGACCAACAAGTGAGATTTCGTGATCTGGAGACTGACCCACTATGAGCCAGTCGTCCAGGTAGGAAACAGGCCACCCCTTGCCTTCTCAGATGAGCCACTACCACAGTCAGACATTTTGTGAAAACCCTTGGGGCAGAGGTAAGGCCGAAGGGCATTGCTCTGAACTGATAGTGGCCAGAAGGTAGTTCGAACCTGAGGTACTTTCTGTGAGAAGGCCTGATCAAGAAATGAAAATAGGCGTCCTTGAGGTCCAAGGAAGCTAGCCAGTCTCCTGGTCTCGGGGGGGCAAAATCATTGCCAGAGTTAACATTTTGAACTTTGGTTTCAGAAGATGCTTGTTCAGGAACCTTAACTCTAAGATGAGCCGCCATTCTCCTGTCTTTTGGGGTAAGAAATACCTGAATAAAGACCTTGCCCTGATGGCAAGGGAACCTCTCTACTGCTTTGCATCCCAGCAGAGAAGAGACCTCTGTTTCCAAAGCAAGGGCTTCCAAAGGATTCGCAGGTGGAAATGTCTGGCCCTCATCTTTGGGAACTGCTTGAAACTGAGGACCAGACCTTGGCTTACCACCTCCAGAACCCACTTGTCCGTTAGGGACAACCAGTTCTGGCTGAAATAAGCCAACCTGCCCCCACCGGTACAGGAGATTGACCCTGGGCACCCCATCAGGGTGCCTGCTTGGCAGCTGTTTTTTGGCTGAGAAGAAGGGACGGTCTGCCTGAGCCCGTCTGCCCCTGCCTCTGAAGAAACCCCTCTGAACAAAGGCTGAAGGAGGCTTGAGCTTGATAAAAGGCCTGTGGTAAGCCTACCCCTACCTGGGGCATGCCTTTGGGGGGCATGCCTCTCTTTAGCTTGGGCACTTTTGTAGGTAGTTCTGTATTCATCCATTTTTTCATGTAATTTTCTGTCTGATCACCAAACAGAGAGTTACCTACACAGGAAATCCATAGCCTTTGCCTGAGTGTCTTGGGACAAATTAGTGCATCTGAGCCATGCCAACCTACGGAGAGCTACAGAGTGGCCATGACCCTAGAAGAAACATCATTAACATCAACAGCAGTATGAAATTGAACTTTAGAGGCCTCAATGCCATCAGCAGCCACCTGTTCCAACTCACTAGCCAGCTGACCCTGGGCCTGCCTTGCTAACTGCAAAATAGTGTCCCATCTAGACTTCTGATATCTAGCCACATAAGCCATGTAATTAGCCTGCCTGAGTCCCAAAGAAGCTGCCATATATTGCTTTTGCCATGGTATCAATCTTCCTGGAATCTTTGTCAGGGGATGTGATGCCAAGGGAATGTAGCCTTGTCACAGGCTGCAGCTTGAACAACACCTACATGACTACACTGCTCAATGAGGAAGTCTGTATCTGGGCCTGATAAAGTATACCTTCTGTCCATTTTTTGTCTACAGGAGGGACAGAATGAGGATTTTTAAAATCTTTGTTGTTTGCTTCCTAAATGATTTATGCAAAGGAATAGACAACCTTCTAGACTCTGGAATATCCATCATTTCAACAAAATCAGGCTCCTCTTGCTCATCCACAGCCTCCTCTAAAGGGAGCTGGAGGGTTTCTACCACCTTTTATAAAACACAAAATGAGAAGGGACTCAGACAACAGAGGGGAGACTCTAAGGTCTGTCTGGAGAAATGTCCAGTTCAATGGGCACGTCCAGACCTTCCCAGTCACAAATGCACTGATCAAATTCCTCCTCCCCTCCTGTGGTTCATAAAACTCCTCAATAACATAATCTTGAACCCCTGGACCTGGACGAGCCACCCCTCTGCCACTTGTGGAGGCTCTCAAGTCCCTGAGACAAAGACTGAACAATCTGTATGGCTTTTGCTATTTCTGCAACAGTTGGAGAAACTATCTTAGACCCAAACCTGCTGATTTCTTTGTCTTTTTGCTGGTGCTGGTTCCTCTGAACCAGCCTTTCTCTGCCGAGGAAGTAATGCCCTGGTCAGAGGGCACTCCCTCTGGTCCAGTGGGTACTGGACGGGCTGGCCATCGGGTCAGCGGACTTTTGGCCTCTCGTTCCCTGAGCCGGCCCAATCTCTTCTCCAGGGTGGCTGCAGGAAATTTTACATATCTGGCAGTCTGAAAGGAGGTGGTCAGCCCCAGACAATAAACACAAGTGGTGTGTGGGTCAGCCTTGGCAAAGGCTTCCCACAAACATCACAGTGTTGAAACCCGTGGGCCGGTTTTCTTTTGGGTTTCTCAGACATAGTGCCAGCCTAACCAAAACTTGCCCTTTCTTCAGGCGTGCAAAACAAGACACCTATCGGTTCCTAACCGTGTCACGGTATTGGAAAAAACCCGATTAAAAGCGAGGTTTTTAGAACCGATAAGAACCGGGTACCTCACGTCTAAAATTCACCAAAATACAAGCGATCGGTTCAGACTGAACCGATAATTATTCCACACAGACTAAATTTTCCGTTTTACTTACGGTTACCAGATAGAGGCTTAAGCGAACCGCGGTAATTTTGAGACTTTTGCGGTTTTCTGAACCGAAGGAACCGACCGGAAACCGCGTGAGTGAACCGAGCTGAAGGAGCTGATCTCCCGAGCACTGTTCAGTGAAGCGGAGTAAAGAATCTGGCAGTTTGACTTCAAACTGCACAGATAGAGCTTTGAACAGCGCCCTCGCGCTGTGGAACTCCAGACTTCTCTGGAGTTAACCCTTTCCTCTCCGGGGCAGTTCAGAGGCTGAGGCTGACTGCTATAGTCCTAATTACAGCAAGACTTCATGGTGTTTGAAAGAATATTTCCCCAGATTCTGCTGATTTACTCACAGTTCTAGATTACATGGTCCATCTAAACACTTTCGGGCTGAGACCAGCTACTCTGAAGGTACATTTGGCAGCTGTCTCTGCCTTTATTTCAGCAGGTAAGTCCTCTCCTCTGTCATCTCACCCTGTGTTTTCCAAGTTTTTTAAGGGATTACTTCACACCAACCCCCCATTCGGGGATCCTGCTCCTGCCTGGGATCTCAATGTTTGCATTGCTCAGCTGATGCAACCTCCTTTTGAGCCCTTGTCTTCAGCTGAGCTTAAGTTCTTGACTTGGAAAACTGTGTTTCTGGTAGCTATCACCTCTGCCAGACGCATAAGTGGATTACAAGCATTGTCAGTGAAGCCAGACTTTATCTCCTTTCACAGAGACAAGGTAGTCCTTGGGACTAATAGAAAGTTCCTGCCTAAGGTGGTTTCGGTTCCACCTTAATCAATCTATTTCTCTCCTGTTTACTTCACTGACCATTCCTCCTCTGGTGAGAGGAGGCTGCACAACTAGATGTGAGAGGGCCCTTAGTTACTACGTGAGGCGTCCAAGGGTCACAGGTTTGACTCCTCCAACTGTTCCTTACTTATGGTGAGGTTGGCAGGGAAACCTGCCACTAAAGATCCATTGCCAGGTGGATTGTCTCTTGTATCAATTCTGTTATAAAAAGCTGGGTAAAGTTTCCCCTTCAGGCCTGAGGGCTCACTCTACCAGAGGTACAGCTGCTTCTCTGGCTGCGGCCAGAGACATCCCCATTTTAGAGATATGTCAAGCAGCTACCTGGAAAACAGTTCACACTTTTACCAAGCATTATTCCCTGGACATCCAGGCTCGGAGTGATGCTCGGTTTTGCACAGCTGTCCTTCAGAGCCTATTCCCCAGGTAGGTTCTGTCCCTCCTCCATGGGGGTACTGCTGTGTAGTCTGCAATTGTCTTAATATAGCAAGACTTCGTGTTGTTTGAAGAAAAAATTACTCACCTTAGTAATGTTGTTTCTTCTAATGGAGTCTTGCTATATTATGACCTCCCTCCCTGCCTGCCCCTCTCAGAACCTTGTTGGGCTGTGGGTGGGCATCACAGTGTTGGCACTCTATTTTTGCCACTTTGTTGTTGTTTTTGCCTCACCCTTCCTTAGGGTGAACTGGTGTTTTATTTGATCTTTTGGGTCTCTTGACTTGAGTCTTTTTTCGAGACCAAGAAATGTGTTTGTTATGTTAGTAGCCAGTTGGCTAGTGTAGGTTTACAGCTTCCACACAGAGCCTTAGTGAGTTTGCTCGTGAAGATCTGACAGTTTAGGTTTGAAAGCACACAGACAGAGCTTCCTTAACCGAGCTCGCGCTCAAGATTCCATGCCTTCATGGAAAGTTAACTATTTCACCTCCGGAGCAGTTCAAACCTGCGGTCATACTGCAATTGTCATAATATAGCAAGACTCCATTAGAAGAAACAACATTACTAAGGTGAGTAATTTTTTTCTTCTTGATCATCAACAGCTTCCTCAATAGGGAGTTGCAGAGTCTCAGCAACTTTCTTGTAAAACAAAAAATGAGAAGGGGACTCAGATAGCCTGGGAGGGGAAACCCCTGAGGGTCTGTCTGGAGAGATGTCCGGTTCAATGGGCAAATCCAGACTTTCAAAATCACACTCACTCTCCTCATACCCCTCCTCCCCTTCCTCCGGTTCATAAAAATCCACAAAATCATAATCTTGAACCGGGGCAACCATCCGAACCGAGCGCTTCCCTAATGTTGTCGGTTTGGACGGAACTGGGGAAAGAGACTGGACAATTTGAATAGCCTTGGCTATTTCCTCAGCGGTTGGAGAAAGAACTTTTGGCCCTAAACTAGCTGACTTTCTAGTCCTTTTAGTTGGAACCGGCTCCTCAGGGCTGGCTCTTCGTTGGCCCGAGGAAGTATCGCCCTGGTCAGAGGGCACTCACTCAGGTTTGGTTGGAACCGAACCAGGCTGGCCATCCGGGTCAGCGGACTTTTTTGCCTCCCTTTCCCTGAGCCTACCAACTCTCTTTTCCACGGTGGCAGCAGGAAAATTCTTACAAATCTGGCAGTCTGCATAGAGGTGGTCAAACCCCAGACAATATACACAAGTGGTGTGTGGGTCAGCCTTAGCAAAGGCTTCCCCACAGAGGCCACAGTGCTGAAACCCAGTGGGTCCAGTTTTTCATTTGGGTTTCTCAGACATAGTGCCAGCCTAACCAAAACTTGCCCGTTAATGGCAATCCGCCAAGCAAGACTCTCTTATCGGTTCCCAACTGTGTCACGGAGTCGTGGAAAAAACGTAATAAAATCCGTTTTTCGAACCGATAAAACCGGGAACCGCACTCTAAAGGACTAGAAAGTAATTTTAAACCCAATCTGATCGGTTCAAACCGAACCGAAAAACGTTACAAGTTCCACACAGAAGAAAATAAACAAAAGCCTATCTATTACTTACAGTACCACAGACAGAGCTTGAACCGACGATTGCAGTTAAATTTCGGTAAACTAAACCGAGAATTACACTTTTAAACCGACAAACGAACCGAGCAGCAGGAGGAATCTCCGGAGCGACTGTTCAGTGAGGCGGAGTAAAGAATCTGACAGTTTAAGTTTGAGCTTCAACAGACAGAGTGTTCAACCGAGCTCGCGCTCAAGATCCCATGCCCTGCATGGAAAGTTAACTCTTTCACCTCCGGAGCAGTTCTTACCTGGGGTTATACTGCATATGTCATAATATAAAAAGACTTCATGTTGTTTGAAAGGGACTAGCACAGAGTAGACTCAGAAATCTGGAAAAGCCAGGACAAAAAGGTGGGCCTTCAGCCTCCACTTGAACACCTCAACCGAGGGAGCCTCCTGGACGAAAGGTGGTTACGAATTCCATAGGGTCAGCCCAGAGACACTGAATGCACGATCTCCTGAGGTCTTGAGCTGAACCCTGGGAACGTCCAGGAGGCCCCTCGAAGAGGAACAGAGGGAGTGAGCAGAGGTTGTCAGTGTTAGGAGCTCCGACAGGTAGCCAGGTCCCAGTCCATATAGGGTTTTAAAGGTGAGAAGACCCACCTTGAAAAGGGCCCTCCACCTGACCGGCAGCCAGTACAGAGCCCGCAGGACCCGAGTCACATGACTGGACTTCGAGAGGTCAAGTCAGTAACTGGGTCGTCACGTTCTGTACTAGCTGAAGTCTGTGGAGGGTCCCTCCCATGACTCCGAAGTACACAGAGTTGCAGTAATCAAGCCTGGAGGTCACAACGGCATTCACTAGCATCGGCAGATCCTCGGACGGAACGAGGGGCTTAATCCGGGCAATATTCTGTAGATGGTAGAACCCGCTACTGACAGATGACATCTGATCTTCAAAAGTCAATCTGTTATCAAGGATCACAACTAGATTTTGTACCCTCAGGGAAGTCACCAGTGGAGCAGAACCCAGGAAAAGCCCTCCTTCAGCTGCAATGTCCTACAAGACTCAGTTACAAGATAGGACAGAGGTTCTGTATCGAACAGGGAAGGGATTGGAATCCTCCTCTTAGGTGCCATCCACTCCCCTTCCTCATCATCAGAGGGGTTGTCCTCATCATCAAGTAACACTTCTAAGACAGGATTTTCCCCCAAGATCCCCAGTATCCTCCTCCTGACCCTCTGCATGGTCATGGTAGGGGTCTGCCTGCATATCTAGGTTAGCAGACTTGTCCTGCTCTAGAGCACATGGACCTGCCAGTTTGGGACCCCCCAACCTGAAGGCTTGGCATTGGGTGTGTCAAAAGGGAGGTCCTGCGGAACATTATGGCTCAACAGCGCACCTAAGAACAACAAAGATTTATGCAATTCTGCTTTGCCAATGCCATCCCGTATACCATGTGCACCACCCCTCAACTCAGAGTTCTAACTGGGGGGTACTGTGAGACACATATTAGCTTAAGTAACACAATGGGGGTAATAGGAACCCATCGGAGAGGGCTGCATTACCCTTCTGCAGGTTTTACATCTTTTAATACATCTTTTAAAAAAATGAAAATTACGTACCTACCGTAATTGTTGATCTTTCTGTGTATCTTCACCATTCATCACTAGTGGGTACAGCGCTGGAGCTAGGACCCCGTGGGAGACTTTTTTTTGTGGGCGTAGTCGATGCAGAGACAGCGCCACCCTCGAGGCTGACGTTCTATGTGGCGCTCACGGGTTGGCCGTTATCTGTCGTCGACTCCACCCCAGCCCCAGTTCTGAAATGCCAGAGAGTGTAAGGAAAGGGAGGTTGGGTGGGGCAAGACAGCCCAAGGGATAGATAAAAGGAAAGGATATAATAAACTAAAAGGAGAAATAAATGACAGAGGAGACAGGAGAGAGAAACCAGATATGGGAAACTGAGGAAAAGGAAGGGGCCCCAATCTCTGGAAGGAGGAGAAAGAAAGGGAGGGATGGGGGAGGACCACACCCCAGGGCGATCCTGCATCCTAGGATTTTGACAATAACGGTAGACCATAAACTGGACTACCAAGGCAAATAGCTGCTGGGAGGCAAAGCCTGAGCTATTAAGCAGCATTCACCTGGAAGGTCCAACCTTAAGAGGTGGGGTCAGGATGGGGGTGTGTCTCGTACTCCTCCCCCTCCCTCCCAAAATAGGGGAAGAACTTAAACTGCCAGGAGGACATTAAGGAAATGAACTCAAAGTTTTGAGTTCATAAAGAAAAAATGGGGGGGGGGGCTTAATCCCTCAGCTCACTCCCGAAGAAGTGAGGGAGAAGACTAAAGACAGGGGAGAGAGCCCCCCCGTACACCCCAATAATACCCCCTACAGTAAAGAATTCCTCCCTGTGTGTCTCCAGGGTCCTCTTCCTCCTCACCACAAGGGAGAGGAGAGGAGAGCGAGGAGAAAAACAGCAGAGAGACACACAGGGGGGAGGACGGGGCCCAGAGACTGAGGCCCCACAGGGAAGAAGGGCGGGATTTAGTGATGAATGGTGAAGATGAAAAAATTACTCACCTTAGTAATGTTGTTTCTTCTAATGGAGTCTTGCTATATTATGACTAATGCAGTTTGTTCTACCATTAGAACTGCTCCGGAGGTGAAAAAGTTAACTTCCATGCAGTGCATGGAACATAGAGCAAGAGCTCGGTTAGAAAAGCTCTGTCAGGGATATTTCAAACCGAAACCGTCAGATCTTTTCGAGCAAAACTCACTAAGGCTCTGTGTGGAAGCTGTAACCTACACTAGCCAACTGGCTACTAAAATATTAACACACTTTTCTGGTCCCAACACCAAGACTCAAGTCAGGGGACCAGAAAAAATAAGATAAAATAAAACACAACACCCAAACACCCCAACAAGAAGGGGTGGAAAAACATAAAAGGGGGCATCAATAAGTGCCAACAGTGGACTGCCCACCCCATACCCAAAGTAGAAGTTCTGAGAGGGGCAGGCTGGGGGGGAGGTCATAATATAGCAAGACTCCATTAGAAGAAACAACATTACTAAGGTGAGTAATTTTTTCTTCAAACAACATGAAGTCTTGCTATATTATGACTAATGCAGACTACACAGCAGTACCTCCATGGAGGAGGACAGAACCTACTTAGGAATAGGCCTGAAGCACGGCTGCCAAAACTGAGCATCCCTCCCTTCCTGGATATCCAGGGAGTAATGCTTGGTGAAAGTGTGTACTGTTTTCCAAGTAGCTGCTTGACATATCTCTAAGATAGGATTTCTCTGGCAGCAGCTAGAGACACAGCTGTACCTCTGGTAGAGTGAGCCCTCAGGCCTGAAGGAGAACCTTACCCAGTTTTGATAGCAAATTGGATACAAGAGACAATCCACCTGGCAATGGATCTCTTAGTGGCAGGTCTCCCTTTCCCAACCTCACCATAAGTGAGAAATAGTTGGAGGGAGTCAAACCTGTGACCCTTGGTACGCTCTATGTAGTAACTTAGGGCCCTCTTAACATCTAAGCTGTGCAGCCTCTTCTCACCAGAGGAGGAATGGTCAGTGAAGAACACTGGAAGTGAAATAGATTGGTTAAGGTGAAAATCTGAAACCACCTTAGGCAAAAACTTCCTGTTAGTCCTGAGGACTACCTTATCCCTGTGAAAGGAATAAAGTCAGTCTCCACTGATAAAGCCTGTAACTCACTTATGCGCCTGGCAGAAGTGATGGCTACTAAAATACAGTTTTCCAAGTCAAAACTTAAGCTCTGCCGAAGACAGAGGTTCAAAGGAGTTGCATCAGCTGAGCAATGTAAACATTAAGATCCCAGGCAGTGGCAGGGTCCCTGAATGGAGGATTGGTATGAAGCAATCCCTTAAAAAACTTGGAAAACACAGGGTGAGCAGAAAGAGAAGAGGGCTTTCCTGCTGAAATAAAAGCAGAGACAGCTGCCAAATGCACTTTCAAGGTAGCTGGTCTCAGTCCCAAAGAATTAAGATGGACCATATAGTCCAGGACTGTGGGCAAATCAGCAGATTCTGGGGAAACATGCTTTGCAGAGCACCATATGGAAAACCTTTTCCATTTAGAATTATAAGTAGCCCTGGTGGAAGGCTTCCTAGAAGCTTTCAAGATATCGAGTACACCTTGAGAAAGGTGTAGATCAGCAAACTCTAACTCCTCAAGAGCCAGGCCTTGAGGTTGAGAAATTTGAGATTCGGATACCAGACTCTCCTCTGGGCACAGGTTAACAGATTGTGGTTCCTGGGGAGACACTGGGGAAGATGGACTGCTAAGGACAGAAGGAGTGGGTACCAGGGCTGCCTGGCCCAGTCTGGAGCAATCAGGATCATCTTGCAGGGCTGAGACCTGATTTTGACTAGCACCTTGAACAGGAGAGGGAAGGGGGGGAAGGCATAGAGAAACTTCCCTTCCCAATCGAGGAGAAAGGCATCCAGGGGGACTGAGCCCAACACTGGGGGCCTGCAACAAAAAAGCGGAAGTTGGTGATTGGGGCTGCAAAAAGATCTATCTGAGGGGTGCCCCATATGGCAAAAACTATCCCCAGTACTAGGGGATCCAGTGACCATTCGTGATGGCCCTGGGAAATCCTGCTGAGAGCATCTGCCAGGACATTGTCCTTGCCTGGGAGGTGAACTGCTATGAGGGAAGTGTTCAGAGAATAAGCCAGAGACCAAAACTTCATCGCCTCGGTGCACAAGGTCAAGACCGAGTGCCCCTTGTTGTTGATGTACCACATTGTAGTTGTGTTGTCTTTTCTGACCTGTACCACCTTGTTCTGAACAGATGCAGAAAAACCTGAAGTGCTAGAAAAACAGCTCTGAGTTCCAACAGATTGATGTGGAGCAGAGATTCCTGGGGGACCACAACCCCTGGGTAGAGAGTCGCCCATGTGAGCTCCCCATCCCAAGAGGACGCATCTGTAGTAGGGTCAAGGAATGAGATAGAGGGATGAAGGGCACCCCTTGTCTCGGATTGCTCTGATCCTGCCACCACTGAAGGGCCTGGATCAGGGTTCGAGTCACTGGGATTAACTTGGATAGGGAATCTCTTCTTTGAGACCAGAAGGCTCTCAAATGGAACTGAATGTCCCTCATCTGAAATCTTGCTCCTTGCACTACAGCTGTGGAAGCAGCCATGTGTCCTAGGAGCTGCAGGAAATGCCTTGCTGGTCGAGAGACCTGCAGAGTGAAGGACGAGGCCAGGGCCATCAGGGTCCTTATCCTTTCTAGGGGAAGGAAGGCTCTGGCCTGCTTTGTGTCCAGTTCTGCACCTATAAAGGTGAGTACCTGGACAGGTTCCAGAACTGACTTTGGAAGATTGAGAAGAAAGCCAGAGAGGTAAGCAGCTGCTGGGTAACTTGCAGGTGTGATTTGACCTGGTCTGGAGACTGACCCACAATGAGCCAGTCGTCCAGGTGGGAAAGATGGCAATCTTTTGCCTTCTTAAATGAGCAACTGCTACTGCCAGACATTTTGTGAATACCCTTGGGGCAGAGGTAAGGCGAAGGGCATTGCTCTGAACTGATAATGGCCTGAGGGCAGTTCGAATCTGAGTACTTCGGTGGGAGCTTCTGATAAGAATATGGAAGTAGGCATCCTTGAGGTCCAGGAAGCTAGCCAGTCCCCTGGCCTTAGGGAGGGTAAAATAATTCCCAGAGTCACCATTTTGAATTTTGGTTTAAAAGGTGCTTGTTCAGATATCTTAGGTCCAGGATGGGCGCCACTCTCCTGTCTTTTTGGGGTAAGGAAGTACCTGGAGTACAGACCCTTGTCCTGGTGTAGGGAGAACCCTTTCTACAGCTCTGAGAGCCAGGAGGGTTGAGACTTCTGTTTCCAAAGCAAGAGCCTCTGATGGATTTGCAGGTGGAAAGGATCTGGTTCTCATCCTTGGAAATTTTTTGAAGCTGAGAACCAGTCCCTGGCTTACTACTTCCAGGACCCACTTGTCTGATGTTAAAGACTCCCAGTCCTGGACGAAGTAAGCCAGCCTGCCCCCTACAAGTAATGGAGAATCAGCCCTGGGCATCCCATCAGGGTGCCTGTTGTAGGAGCTTTAGGCTGAGGGTGGGAGCAGGCCTGCTCGTGCCCGTCTGCCTCTCCTCTGAAGAACCCCTTCTGGGCATAAGCTGAAGAGGAGGCCTGGGCTAGTAAAAGGCCTGTGAAAAGGCCTGCCCCTGCCCCTGGAAAGCTGCCTCTGAGGAGTGGCTTGCCTCTCCTTGGCCTGTGCACTCCTATAAGTGGTCCTATACTCATCCATTTTCTTCATGTAATTCTCTGTCTGCTCCCCAAACAGAGAATTACCCACAACAGGAAAATCCATGGCCTTAGCCTGGGTATCCTGTGACAGGCTAGTACACCTGAGACAAGCCATTCTACGAAAAGCCACAGATGTAGCCATGACTCTTGAAGATACATCATTAGAGTCCACTGCAGCATGGAATTGCACCTTGGATGCCTCAATACCATAAGCAGCCACCTGTTCCAGCTCCTTGGCAAGCTGGCCAGGGACCTGTTTCGCTAAAGCCATAACAGTATCCCATCTGGATTTCTGGTATCTTGCAACATAGGCCATATAATTTGCCTGTCTGAGTCCCAAGGATGCTGCCATGTATTGTTTCTTTGCCATGGCATCAATCCTCCTGGAGTCCTTGTCAGGGGGGGGTGTGAAGCCAAGGGAATATTTGCCTTATCACAGGCTGCAGCCTGCACTACTCCAACATGGCTGCATTGTTGTGAAAGGAACTCCGTCTCAGAGCCTGACAATGTATACCTCCTGTCCATCTTTTTATCCACAGGAGGTAAAGAATTAGGAGCTTTTAAAATCTTTATTGTCTGTTTCCTAAAAGATTTATGTAAAGGAATAGACAATCTCCTAGACTCTGGGATATCCATCATTTCCACATAGTCAGGCTCCTCCTATTCATCCACAGCTTCTTCCAAAGGGAGCTGGAGGGTTTCAGCAACTTTTTTATAAAATAGAAAATGAGAAGGGGACTCAGAAAGCCTGGGGGATACTCCTGAAGGTCTGTCTGGGGAGATGTCCGGTTCAATGGGCACATCCAGACTTTCAAAATCACATTCACTCTCTTCATAATCCTCCTCCCCCTCCTCCGGTTCATAAAATTCTTCTATACCATATTCTTGAACCGGTGGAACCGGACGAACCGACCGTTTACCTGATGGTGTCGGTTCGGACGGAACTGGAGAAAGCGACTGGACAATTTTGATCGCTCAGGCTATCTCTGCAGCGGTTGGAGAAGGAAATTTTGGCTCCACACCTGCTGACTTTCTAGTCCTCTTTGCTGGAACTGGCTCCTCCGAGTCAGCTCTTCGTTGGCCCGAGGAAGTATCGCCCTGGTCAGAGGGCACTCCCTCCGGTTCGGCTGGCACCGAACCGGGCTGGCCATCCGGGTCAGCGGACTTTTTGGCCTCTCGTTCCCTGAGCCTACCAACTCTCTTATCCAGGGTAGCTGCAGGAAATTCTTGCAAATCTGGCAGTCTGCATTGAGGTGGTCAAACCCCAGACAATAAACACATGTGGTGTGTGGGTCAGCCTTGGCAAGGCTTCCCACAGACACTACAGTGCTGAAACCAGTGGGCCCGGTTTTCTTTTGGGTTTCTCAGACATAATGCCAGCCTAACCAAAAACTTGCCCTTTTCCGGCAAATCGCCAAGCACGACGCCCTTATCGGTTCCCAACCGTGTCACGGGTCATGGAAAAAAACGTAATGAAATCTGGTTTTTTTAGAACCGATAAGAACTAGGAACCACACTCTAAATGTAATTTAATAAATTTTAACAACAACCCGATCGGTTCAAACCGAACCGATAACACGTTTGCAAGTTCCACACAGAGAAAAGTAAAACCTGTCTATTACTTACGATACCACAGACAGAGCTTGAACCGACCGGATGCGGTTAAAATATATACTTGCGGTTTAGAAAACCGAGAAATAACACTTTTTTAACCGACAAATGAACCGAGCAGTAGGAGGAATCTCCGGAGCGACTGTTTGGTGAGGCGGACTAAAGAATCTGACAGTTTCAGTTTGAAGATCAACAGACAGAGTTTTTTCAACTGAGCTCGCGCTCAAGATTCCATGCCTGGCATGGAAGTTAACTCTTTCACCTCCGGAGCAGTTCTAAGGCTGGGACAAACTGCATATGTCATAATATAGCAAGACTTCATGTTGTTTGAAAGAAGAGGGGGCAACCACCAACTCCCACCCCACAGGGGTGGAGCGAGCACTGAGGAAGAAATGCCCTCTCCTGATCCCTCTCCTCCTGACAGAATGCAGAAGTCCCCCTGTGTACCCAAGGTCACCCCGCTCCTGACCAGTGGAAAGGAAGACGGGGGAGGAGGGTACACAGAGAGAGGGGGACCCAGAGACTGAGGCCCCAGGGGGATGGAGGGCGGGACTGTGATGAATGGTGAAGGTACACAGAAAGATCAGGAATTACGGTAGGTACGTAGTTTTCATTTCTTATCTGGGTCAATCTTCACCATTCATCACCTTTGGGTGAGTGCTGAGCCCCCCCCCCGATGGGGGCCCTGGACACTAAAGGACTAAGTCCCTTAGCTCTCAGTGGGTGGCACACTGAGAGAGAGAGAGAGAGAGAGAGAGAACCTTGATGGGTCTGGAGAGGCCCAAGACTGGGGAAAGTGAGACGGGGACCCCCCGGAGAGGGCAGGAGATTGCCCTGACAGATGCCGCCTCACCCTACGGGAGAAAAGATGGGTTTTCTGGTATGCGGAGGATATCACCCAATGCCGGGTCAATGGTGACAACCGGAAGAGATGTAGCCATGCCGTCCACCTAGTGCAGATCGCTGTCACCATGACCCTGGAAGCTACATCGTTGGTGTCGTAAGATGCCCTCGCTTGGTGCCTTGCTAGCTCCAGGCCACATGCAGAGAGTGCAATGGCTTGTCTGGTTACCTCCGTATCAGGCATACAGGCTAGAAGTTGACCTAGCCTGGACCACAGGAACCTATCATAGGTAGCATAGTGAGCCTGATGTGCAGATATTGAAAGGAGCAACCATGCTGAGTAGAAAGTCTTCCTCCCCCAGAAGTCAAAATCCATGTAATCTGCATCTGGGGGCCGGTCACGGTGAAGGGCGCGAAGCCCATCGGAAGTGTCCAGTTGCGTCAGTCCTGACTGAGGATGAGGGAAACTACCTGGAGACTCTGGCGGCATAATCCCTCTGGCGGAGATCCCTAGGGGCTGGGACTCCGGAAAAGGGTCTCTGCCAGAAATGCAACAATGCCTCCCAAAAGGGAGCAGGCCGGGGGGGGGGAGGGGCACCACAAGGGTGTCCATACTGAAATCGCCTAGGAAGGCACGCGTCGAGTGCTCTGGATTGTGCTGAGTGGGTGGGGTGATATGCAGGTCCTCCAACATCCTCACAAGGAAAAGCTGATACTCCTCGAGATCAGCAGCAGGGGAGATGTGGACAGAGGGTTCTGCTCCTCCCAAAGAAGTGGAGAACCTTGTAGAGTCAGTGGCTGGTTGCTCAGGGGGAGGTTGGAACACCTGCCTGTCCATGGTCCTAACATAAGAGGGAAAATGAGCAGCCACAGCCCTGAACTGCTCCCATGAGAGAGGTCAGCTAGGACCAAGAATGCCTGGGAGAGCAGGAGAAGGTGGCAGAAGAGTGGGGGCAGAGCCGACAACAAGAGTTGACTGTCCTCTGCCTGGGCAAAAGAGTGCACCTGGAGCCCCAAGGGAAGAGGGAGCTCCGGAAAACTCAACAGCCGACAGCTGATCAACCATACTGGAACTGCCTGGGCTGTGCCCTGAAGATTCCCCCCTGTGAGGTGACTGGGGCTGTGGAACTCCAAAAGGATGGTCCCCTACTTCTAAAGAACAGGGCCCTCTCGAGGACACCAAGAAGGAAGGGCGGAAGTCCTCACTACGACTCCTTCCCGAACCTGAGTGGGTCCCAGAAGAAAAAATTACTCACCTTAGTAATTGTGTTTCTTCTAATGGAGTCTTGCTGTATTCTGACATTATGCAGTTAAGTTAGCCCCAGCACTTGAACTGCTCCAGAGAGGAAAGAGTTAACTCTATGCCACAGCATAGGAACGTTTAGTTCCAGCTCGGTTCAAACCTCTGTCTGCTGCACTTCAAAGTGTAACAGTCAGATTCTTATAAGCTAATACTAACTAACTACACCTGCTAGGTGGAAATTGTAAATTAACTAGCCAAAAGGCAACCAAATGTTTTGTGTCCCAAAAAACTCAAGTCCAGAACTCCAAAACAAAAACTAGGCAGTGAACAACATAACTATAAAAGAACAACATAAACATAACCCACTCCCCCTTGCTATACAGGGGGGAGTGTTAAGTGCACCCCTGAGGTGCACCACTATACTTGCCAGCCCACTTCCCAAAAACCAGGTTCTGAGAGGGGAGGCAGGGGAAGGAGGTCACAATACAGCAAGACTCCATTAGAAGAAACACAGTTACTAAGGTGAGTCATTTTTTTCTTCAAACAACATGAAGTCTTGCTGTATTCTGACATTATGCAGACTACCAAGCAGTACCTCCATGGAGCAGGGACCAAACCTATTTTGGGAATAGGCTCTGCAGTACTGCTGTACCAAAACTAGCATCACTCCTAGCCTGGATATCCAGGGAGTAATGCTTGGTGAATGTATGGACTGTTTTCCAGGTGGCTGCTTTGCATATTTCTAATAATGGTATATCTCTGGCAGCAGCCAGAGAAGCAGCTGTACCTCTAGTTGAATGAGCCCTCAGGACTGAAGGGGGTATCTTGCCTAGCTTCTCATAGCAGAACTGCATACAAGAGACAATCCACCTGGCAATAGTCCTCTTAGTAGCAGGGTTGACCTTTCCCACTACACCATAAGTGAGAAACAACTAAGGACAGTCAAACCTAAGTGCCTTAGTGCGTTCAATGTAGTAGCTAAGTGCTCTCTTAACATTCAAGCTGTGTAACCATTTCTCTCCTGAAGAAGAGTGATCAGGAAGAGACATGGACTGGTTCAGATGAAAATCTGAAACCACTTTGTGTAAGAACCTCCTGTTATCTCTATGGAATGAGATAAAATCAGGCTCCACTAACAGAGCTTGTAATTCACTGATATGCCTGGCAGAGGTAATAGCTATCAGGAACACAGCTTTCCAAGTCAAGTACTTAAGTTCTGCTAAGGCCAAAGGCTCAGAAGAAGGTTGCATAAGCTGAGCAATGCAAACATTAAGATCCCAAGCAAGGAGTGGGATCCTTAAAAGGAGGACTGATATGGAGCAATCCTTTAAAGAATTTACAGAAAACAGGATGAGATGCCAGTGAGGAAGCCTTCCCCACTGACAGAAGTGCAGAAACAGCTGCCAAGTGTACTTTCAGAGTAGCTGGGCTGAGGCCTAAGCCATTAAGATATAGAGGATAATGGCTGGGGATCAGGTGATAACCACTCTGTAATCACCTCGAGTGGTTGCTGGGGCAACATGGTAAACCTCGAGAGTGCAGCTCAAGAGGTTTACTGTAGCCCTAGCAACCACGAGAGGTGATTTCAGCATGGTTGTCACCCGATCACCAGCCATCATCTTTTATAGTGTATGGTCAAAAAAACACTGTTTGCATTCTATGTGTGGGAATTATGGAACTCTGGTGAATTCTTTTTTGTTATGCCACTATTTGGAAGTTCCGAAGTGTGGTTAACAATTTTTTAAAATTCTAAACAGTGCATAACAAAGATGTGTAACTGCTGATTATGGTGGTTAATAGGCACTTACCATACATTAAAACCATATAATCCAGAACTGTAGCCAAATCAGCAGTATCTGGAGATATCTGCCTATTGGAACACCAAATGTTGAATCTTTTCCATTTGGAATTATAAGTTTTTCTGGTGGCAGGTTTTCGAGAGACTTTGAGAATATCTAGAACCCCTGACACAGATGCGGCTTGCATATTCTAACTCTTCAAGAGCCATGCTTTGAGATTGAGAGACCGATGGTTGTGGTACCAAATCCTCCGCTGAGAGGAGGTTAACAGATTGTGATTCTTGGGAAGAGATAGGGGAAGATGGACTGCAAGAGACAGCAATAGAGGATACCAAGGCTGCCTGGCCCAGTCTGGAGCAATCAGGATCACTTTGCAAGATTGTGACCTTATCTTGACCAGAACCTTGAATAGAGGAAAGGGGGGAAAGGCATACAGAAATTTCCCCTCCCAATCTAGAAGTAGAGCATCCAGGGGGACTGAGCCCAAGACTGGGGGTCTGCAACAGAAGAGATGAAGTTGGTGATTGTCTGGGGCTGCAAGGAGATCTATCTCTGGAGTGCCCCATCTTGAAAAAAATCACTTTTAACACTAGGGGATCCAGGGACCATTCGTGATGGCCCTGAGATATACTGCTCAGAGCATCTGCTAGCACATTGTCCTTCCCTGGGAGGTGGACTGCTACTAGAGATGTCTGTAGGGAATAAGCCAGGGACCACAATTTTATGGCTTCCGTGTACAAGGCCATAGACCAAGTGCCCCCCTGCTTGTTGATGTACTACATGGCAGTGGTGTTGTCTGGCCTGACCTGAACCACCTCGTTCTGTACTGAGTCCGAGAAAGCTTGTACAGCCAGGTACACTGCCCTGAGCTCCATAAGACTGATATGAAGTAAAGACTCCTGAGGGGACCACATTCCCTGTGCTGTGAGAACTCCCAAGTGAGCTCCCCACTCCAGGAGAGAAGCATCTGTGGTTAGTACCACAGAATGAGTCTGGGTGATGAATGAGACTCCTTGTCTGAGGTTGTCCTGATCCAACTACCACTGGAGAGCCTGGATCAAAGTCTGAGTCACTGGAATCAGTTTGGTTAGAGGATCTTTTTTCTGAGACCAAAAAGCCCTCAAGTGGAACTGGATGTCCCTTATCTGAAATCTGGCCCTGTGTACCATTGCAGTGGAAGCTGCCATGTGGCCCAGGAGTTGAAGAAAATGCCTTGCTGGTCAAGACACCAGAAGGAGAAAAGAAGAAGCCATGTCTGTAAGGGCCTTTACCTTTGCCAGAGGAAGAAAAGCTTTTGCTTGGACAATGTACAACTCTACCCCTATGAAGGTCAGGAGTTGCACTGGTTCGAGAGCTGACTTTGGAAGACAGAGGAGAAATCCCAGAGAAGTGAACAACTGCTCGGTTCAGGGCTCCAGATAAGGTGTGTACTGGCCTATTTCACTCACCTCATTTTAGAAAATACTCTTCAGAAATTTTTTTTAATGAGTACCATTACTCAGCCAACATCTGTAAATGCTCCACACTCCATGGAATAGTGCTTCATAACACAGCTGATTCAAAAGGAGTATTTTGTTCCAGATTTACAGCACTTGTATGCATCCCAGTTTTGTTTTACTCATTATATTTTAAAACTGGTGAGTAAATGACTCCTACCTGCCAACATTATCTGGAGCATTGTTGGCACCTGATCAATTCTTATCTAAAAAACAAACAAACAAAAAAAACTACATTGTTTTTAAAAATGTACTCCTCACTCCACTCTGTCCAGACATTTGTACACATCTGAATTTGGTTTTACTCGCCTCACTTTGAAAATGAGGAGTACAGTACTCATCTCCAAAAATCTGATCTGGAGCCCTGGCTGGGTCACTGGCAGGTTTGACTTGACTTGGTCTGCAGACTGCCCCACAATGAACCAGTCATCCAAGTATGGAAATATGGAAATGTTTTGTCTCCTTGGAAAGGTTGCTACTACTGCTAGGCATTTTGTGAACACCCTTGGTGCTCATGTTAGTTCAAAGGGCATTGCTCTGAACTGATAATGGCCTGAAGGCAGTTCGAACCTGAGGTACTTTCTGTGGGAGCACCTGATGGGAATGTGAAAATAGGCATCGTTGAGATCCAGGGAGGCTAACCAATCCCCTGGCCTCAGAGAGGGAAGAATTATTCCCAGAGTCACCATTTTGAATTCTGGCTTGACTAGGTGCTTGTTTAAATATCTTAGATTTAGGATGGGCTGCCACTCCCCTATATTTTTTGGGGTAAGGAAGTATCTGGAGTACAGACCCTTGCCCCTGTAAGTAGTAGGAACTCTCTCTATGGCTCTGAGAGCCAGCAGAGAGGAAGCCTCTGCCTCTTGGGCAATGGTTTCGGAGATGTTTGTAGGTGGAAAAGACCTGACCCTCAGCTTTGGAAATTTTTTGAAGCTGAGAGCCAGTCCTTGGCTTACTACCTCCAGGACCCACCTGTCTGAGGTAACAGACTTCCAGGCATGGAAGCAGTAAGCCAGCCTGCCTCCTACTGGAAAGGGGGAGTCGACCCGGGCTGACACATCAGGGTGTCTGCTTGGTAGGAGCCTTGGACTGGGAGGAGGATGCAGCCCTGCTCATCCCCCTTCTGCCTCTCCCTCTGAAGAACCCCCTCTGAGGAAAAGGAGAGGAGGCCTGTGCGTGGTAGAAAGGCATGTGAAAAGGCCTGCCCCTGCCCCTAGATTGCTGCTTCTGAGGAGTTGCCTGCCTTTCCTTGGCCTGTGCACTCCTGTAGGTAGTCCTATACTCCATCTTTTTCGTGTAATTCTCTGTCTGTTCCCCAAACAAAGAATTACCCACTACAGGGAAATCCATGGCCTTATCCTGGGTGTCCTGTGAGAGGCTAGTACATCTGAGCCAAACAAATCTCCTAAGAGACACAGATGTAGCCATGACTTGTGATGAAACATCATTAGAGTCCACAGCAGCATGAAATTGGACTTTGGATGCCTCAATCCCATCAGCAGCCACCTCCTCCAGCTCTCTGGCTAGCTAGGGGGAAGCCTGTTTAGCCAGCTCCAAAACAGTATCCCTCCTGGACTTCTGGTATCTGGCTGTGTAGGCAATATAGTTTGCTTGCCTGAGTCCCAAGGAGGATGCCAACTACTGTTTCTTGGCCATGGCATCCGCCTTCCTAGAGTCTTTATCTGGGGAGTGTGAAGCCAAAGGTATATTAGCCCTGTCACAGGCTGCAGCCTGCACGACCCCAACATGTGCATTGTTGGAACAAGTACTCTGTACCTCAGCCTGACAGCATATACCTCCTGTCCAATCTCTTGTCCACAAGAGGTAATGAATTTGGTGTCTGAAGAATTTTTTGTGTCTATTTCCCAAAGGATTTATGGAGGGGAATAGACAGCCTTTTGGACTCTGGGATGTCCATCATCTCTACACAGTCAGGCTCCTTTTGTTCCTCAACAGCTTCGACCAGAGGGAGCTGGAGAGTCTCTGCCACTTTTTTGTAAAAAAAATAGTGGGAAGAGGACTCAGAAAGTCTAGGAGGGGAAACACTGGAAGGCCTGTCTGGGGAGATGTCCAGTTCAATGGGCTCATCCAGGCCTTTCATACCATCATCATCATCGAACCCTTCTTCCCCTTCCAAATCCGGTTCATAGTAATCATCCAGACAATATTCCGGAACCGGAGGACCTGACTGAACTGAGCACCTACCGGGAGGCCCCGGATCGGCCAGAACCGAGCAGGCGATTCTACAATGCTAGTGCCCTAGCACCGGCGTGTTGGACGTGGCGGTTCTGGATCTGAACCAGCCGATTTCTTTTTCCTCTTAGAAGGAACCGATCCCTCGGGATCGGCTCTCCTTTTACCCGAGAAAGTATCACCCACGTCAGTGGGTACTCCCTCAGGTTTGGTCGGAACTGAACCGGGCTGGCCATCCGGATCAGCGGACTTCTCGGCCTCCTTTTCCATAATCCTACCCAATCTCTGGTCCAGGGTGGCCTTCAGGAAATTCTTACATATTTGGCAGTCTGAATCGAGGTGGTCAAACCCCAGACAGTACACAAAGGTGGTGTGAGGGTCTGCCTTTAGCAAAGGCATCCCCACACTCACTACAGTGCTGAAACCCAGTGGGGCCTAGTTTTTCTTTTCGGTTTGTCAGATGTAGCCATCCTATCCACTTACCCTTTAGCAGCTTTAAAGCTAGGCAAGACACCCCTATCGGTTACCAACCGTGTTACGGGCTATGGAAAAAAAAAAATCTAAACATATGTTTTTTTGAAACCGATAGGGACCGGTACCTCACACTAATACAAATAAACCAAAGACTTTACAGAATAAAGAAAGAAAAAACAATCGGTTTCAGCCCGACCGATTGAAAACTTTTTACAGTTTCCACACAAGGAAAATAAACTAATGTCCACAACCTACAACACTCACTATACCGCAGACAGGGATCTGAACCGAAAAAACAATAACATTTACGGTTTAAAACCGACGTTTCACTGAGACCAAACCGACAAGCAAAGGAGATTCTGTGGAGTGACTGTTCAGTTAGGCGGAGTAAAGAAGAAAAAATTACTTACCATAGTAATTATGTTTCTTCCCAGTAATGCTCAGATATTCATAACTTTATGCAGTAAGCCTGAAGGGTTGGACTGCCCGGAGAGATGGAACACATGCAAATGATGGAACACTTTGCACGTGAGCATCTTTCAAACACTGCCTCCACTAACTGCCTGTGTTCTAACCTCTTCAGATTTTATAAAGGAGCCTGAAAAGATAAGCCCAGGATAATTCAATACTAAAAGTTATCATTAAAATAGGGGTTACCCAACAATATGGATTTACTAAAAATAGGCCTCCAACTGGAGAAACAAACAAATAAGTAAAGTTAGAACAACATGCCAAAAAAATACCAAAAAGATAAACACAATGAACTCTGTTCACCTAACTAATACAGGTGCAGAGGAGACATTTTACTCCAAGGGTGTAGAATGATACGGTGGCACCAGCATGCAGAGTGCAGAGACTGAAGTTCTGGAAGGGGAGGTAGGGAGGGAAGTTATGAATATCTGAGCATCACTGGGAAGAAACATAATTACTATGGTAAGTATTTTTTCTTCTAACCCCAGTAATGCTCAATATATTCATAACTTTATGCAGACTACCAAGCAGTACCCCTGGAGGTGGGCACAGGACTCTATTTTGGAAACAGACTTTGCAGGACTGCTGTGCCAAACCTAGCATCACTACTGGATAAAATATCCAGGTTGTAGTGTTTTGTAAAGGTGTGTACTGTTTTCCAGGTAGCTGCTTTACATATATCCAGTAATGGGACGTCCCTGGCAGCTGCTAAAGTAGCAGCTGTCCCTCTTGTAGAATAAGCCTTCAATCCTGAAGGGGGCTCTCTACCAGCATTAGTGTAACAGAATTGGATACACTGGACTATCCGAGAACTGGATCTTTTTGAGGCTGGATTACCTTTTCCCACATCCCAATAGGTCAGAACCAGTTGCTTTCTATCCTGTCTAAGGTCCTTAGTGGCTGTCATGTAATAACTAAGGACCCTCTTTATGTCCAAACTGTGCAGTCTCCTTTCACCAGAAGTGGCATGCTCAGTGAAAAAGACAGGAAGAGTGATAGATTGATTTAAGTGGAAATCAGAGACCACCTTGGGGAGAAATTTCCTGTTTGTTCTGAGGACTACTTTATCCATATGAAAGGATATATAGTCCTGATCAATACAGAGAGCCTGAAGCTCAATGATTCTGCTTGCAGAAGTCATTGCCACAATGAAAATTGTTTTCCAAGTGACATATTTCAGATGATCTGTGGCCATGGGCTCAAACGGAGCAGACATCAGTTTGGTTATACACACATTCAGGTCCCAAACTGGCACTGGTGGCTTGTGAGGGGGATGCAAATTATCCAGGCCCTTAAAGAACCTTTCAAAAATAAGGTTAGACGCCAATGTTACCCTTTTCCCAGCAGAAAGGTAAGCAGACACTTCTGCAAGGTGAACCCTCAAAGAACTGGGTTGTAGACCCAGAGAGTGTGAATGGGTGAGATGAAAAAATTACTCACCTTAGTAATTGTGTTTCTTCTAATGGAGTCTTGCTGTATTCTGAAAAGTTGCAGTTAGCTCCAGCTCTTGAACTGCCCCGGAGAGTGAAGGGTTAAAATTCTATGCCAGGCATAGAACGTTGGGCTCCAGCTCAGTTGAAAACTCTGTCTGTGTCCTTCTGAAACCCAACCATCAGATTCTTATGAGCTAAAACTCACTGACTATATAACGTTGGAAATTGTTAACTCCTAATAGCCAACTGGCAAGGGAGACTTTGGATTCCCTAAAAGACTCAAGTCAGGAAACCCAAAGAACAAAAATCAAGCAATAAGAACTAAAAATTCTTAATTAAACAACACAAAGCACCCAACACAACAGGAGTGGGCTAAAGACACCCCTGGGGTGCAACACTGCACCTGCCCACCCACTTCCCAAAAACAGGTTCTGAGAGGTAAGGCAGGGAGGGCGGTCAGAATACAGCAAGACTCCATTAGAGGAAACACAATTACTAAGGTGAGTAATTTTTTTCTTCAAACAACATGAAGTCTTGCTGTATTCTGACAATATGCAGACTACCAAGCAGTACCTCCCAGGAGGAGGGTACAGAACCTACTTAGGGAACAAGCTCTGCAGTACTGCTGTACCAAACCTAGCATCACTCCTAGCCTGGATGTCCAGAGAGTAATGCTTGGTAAAAGTGTGAACTGTTTTCCAGGTGGTTGCTTTACAGATCTCTAAAATGGGGATATCCCTGGCAGCAGCCAGAGAAGCCGCTGTACCTCTGGTAGAATGCGCCCTCAAGCCTGAAGGGGGTGTTTTGCATAGCTTTTCATAGCAGAATTGTATACAAGAGACAATCCATCTGGCAATAGTACGTTTGGTAGCAGGCCTGCCCTTTCCCACTTCTCCACAGGTGAGGAAAAGGTGGGAAGAGTCAGATCTAAAAGCCTTAGTGCCTTCCACATAGTAACTAAGTGCCCTTTTAACATCCAAACTGTGTAATCTTCTTTCTCCTGAAGAAGAGTGATCAGTGAAAAACACTGGA
Organism: Neoceratodus forsteri; assembly: GCA_016271365.2. NCBI lineage: Eukaryota > Metazoa > Chordata > Ceratodontiformes > Ceratodontidae > Neoceratodus > Neoceratodus forsteri. The sequence continues at coordinate 1,555,647,456 of CM057450.1, forward strand.
AGGGGCATGGATTGGTTCAGATGAAAATCTGATACCACTTTTGGTAAAAACTTCCTGTTGGTTCTAAGGACCACCTTATCTCTGTGGAAGGAGATAAAATCAGGCTCCACCGATAAAGCTTGAAGTTCACCGATACATCTGGCAGAAGTAATGGCTACCAGAAAAAACAGCCTTCCAAGTCAAGTACTTGAGATCTGCAGAAACCAAAGGCTCAAAAGGTGGTTGCATAAGTTGGGCAATGCAAATGTTAATATCCCAAACCGGGGTAGGATCTTTAATTGGGGGGTTAGTATGAAGCAGCCCCTTAAAGAATTTACAAAAAAAAGGGTGGGAAGCCAGAGAGGAAGGCTTCCCTACTGACAAAAATGCAGAGACAGCTGGCAGATGAACTTTCAGGTTTGCTGGTCGAAGGCCTAAATTATTTCGATGAACCAAATAGTCCAAGACTACTGAGAAGTCAGCAGAGTCTGGAGCTATCTGTTTACTAGAACACCAAATACCAAATCTCTTCCATTTAGAGTTGTAAGTTTTCCTAGTGGCAGGTTTCCGAGCAGCCTCGAGGATAACCAGAACCCCCTGAGACAGGTTCATATAAGCATATTCTAGTTCTTCAATAGCCAGGCTTTGAGATTGAGAGACTGAAGGTTGGGGTACCAAACCCTCCCCTGAGAACGCTAACAGATTGTGATGTCTGGGGAGGACTAGAGGAAGGTGAACTGCCAGAGACAGTAACAGAGGATACCAAGGTTGCCTGGCCCAATCTGGAGTAATCAGGATCACTTTGCAGGATTGTGACCTTATCTTGACCAGAACTTTGAATAGCAGAGGAAAGAGGGAAAAAGCATACAGAAATTTCCCCGACCAATCCAAAAGAAGAGCATCCAGAGGGACTGAGCCCAAAACTGGGGGTCTGCAACAAAAAAGAGGAAGTTGATGATTGCTTGGGGCTGCAAAAAGATCTATTTGAGGAGTGCCCCATCTTGAGAAAATCACTTTCAATATCAGGGGATCCAGGGACCATTCGTGGTGACCCTGAGAAAACCTGCTCAAGGCATCTGCCAACAAATTGTCCATCCCTGGAAGATGGACTGCTACCAGGGAAGTCTGTAGAGAGTAGGCCAGAGACCAGATTTTCATGGCTTCTGTGCACAAGGCCATGGACCGAGTGCCTCCTTGTTTGTTGATGTACCACATGGTGGTGGCGTTGTCTGTCCTGACCTGAACCACCTTGTTCTGAATTGAGTCTGAGAATGCTAGCAGGGCTAGACAGACTGCCCTGAGTTCCAGAAGGTTGATGTGGAGCAGGGACTCCTCAGGGGACCACACACCTTGAGCTGTGAGGGTCTCTAAATTAACCCCTCCACCCCATGGATGATGCATCTGTGGTCAGAACCAGTGAATGGGGCTGAGCAATAAAGGGAACTCCTTTCCTGAGGTTGTTGTGATCCAACCACCACTGAAATGCTTGGACCAGAGAGTGAGTCACTGGAACCAGCTTGGTCAAGGGATCCTTCTTCTGAGACCCAAAGGATCTTAGATGGAACTGAATGTCCCCCATATGGAACCTGACTCCTTGAACCACTGCAGTGGAAGCTGCCATGTGCCCCAAAAGCTGCAGAAAATGCCTTGCTGGTCGGGAGACCAGAGAACGAAAGGAGGAAGCCAGGTCTGTAAGGGCTTTTACCCTTACTAGGGGGAGGAAAGCTCTTGCCTGGATAGTGTTGAGCTCTGCTCCTATGAAAGTCAGTATCTGCACAGATTCGAGGACTGACTTCGGAAGACTGAGAACAAATCCCAGTGATATGAGCAAATACTGTACTATCTGCAGATGTAACTTGACTTGGTCTGGAGACTGTCCCACAATGAGCCAGTCGTCCACGTATGGAAAAATGGAGATGCTTTTCCTACTTAGGAATGCAACCACTACTGCTAGCCATTTGGTGAACACCCTTGGAGCTTATGATAGGCCGAAGGGCATCTTTGAGGTCAAGGGAGGCTAACCAGTCGCCTAGCCTTAGTGAGGGAAGGATTACTCCCAGAGTCACCATTTTGAATTTTAACTTTAAAAGGTGCTTGTTTAAGTATCTGAGGTCTAGGAAGGGCCGCCACTCCCCTGAATTTTTTGGGGTAAGAAAGTACATGGAGTACAGGCCTTTTCCCCAAAGTGTTGTAGGAATTCTCTCTATGGCTCCAAGGGTCGAGAGAGGAAACTTCTGCCTCTAGGGCAACAGTTTCCAAGGTGTTTGCTGGTGGAAAGAGTCTGGTCTTCAGCTTGGGAAATATTTTGAAACTGAGTGCCAGGCCATGGCTTACTACTTCCAGAACCCATTTGTCCGAAGTGATAGATTTCCAAGCCTGGACACAGTAAGCCAATCTGCCTCCTACAGGGATGGGGGAGTCGACCCATGCTGACACATCAGGGTGTCTGCTTGGCAGGGGCCCTGGGCTGAGAGGAGGATGCAGCACTGCTCATCCCCTTTCTACCTCTCACTCTAAAGAACCCCCTCTGGGAAAAAGGAGAGGAGGCCCGAGCTGGGAAGAAATGCCTTTGAAAGGGCCTGCCCCTGCCCCTAGACTGCAGCCTCTGAGGAGTGGTTTGCCGTTCTTTGGCTTGAGCACTCCTATAGGTGGTCCTGTACTCATTCATCTTCTTCATATAATTCTCTGTCTGCTCCCCAAATAAAGAACTACCTACAACAGGGAAATCCATGGCCTTAGCCTGGGTATCCTGTGATAGGCTAGTACATCTGAGCCAAGCCATTCTCCGTAGAGCAAAAGATGTAGCCATGACTCTAGATGACACATCATTGGAGTCGACAGCAGCAAGAAATTGGATTTTTGATGCCTCAATCCCATCAGCAGCCACCTCCTCCAGCTCCTTGGCCAGCTGGGGGGAGTCCTGCTTAGCCAGCTCCAAAACAGACTCTCACCTGGACTTTTGGAACCTGGCTGCATAGGCCATGTAGTTAGCCTGTCTGAGTCCCAAGGGGGATGCCAAATACTGCTTCCTGGCCATGGCATCTATTTTCCTGGAGTCCTTATCCGGGGGGTGTGAAGCCAAGGGAATGCCAGCCTTATCACAGGCTGCAGCCTGTACTACCCCAACGTGGCTGCAATGCTGATACAGGAACTCCGAACTTGAGCCTGAGAGCATATACCTCCTGTTCACACGTTTGTCCACTAGAGGCAGAGAATTTGGGTTTTTTAAAAGTTTATGTGTCTGTTTCCCAAAAGATTTATACAAGGAATAGCCAGCCTCTTGGACTCTGGGATGTCCATCATCTCAACGAAATCAGGCTCTTCTTCCTCCTTAACAGCTTCATCCACAGGGAGCTGGAGGGTTTCAGCCACTTTCTTGTAAAACATAAAGTGGGAAGGGGACTCAGAAAGCCTAGGAGGGGAAACTCCAGAAGGTCTGTCTGGGGAGATGTCCGGTTCAATAGGCTCATCCAGACCTTCCCCACCATCATACACGTCTTCTTCACCTTCTTCAACTTCCCCTTCCCATTCCAGGTCACAGTATTCCTCCAGAGAATAATTTGTAACCGGAGGAACCGAACGCCTACCAGCAGGGGCCAGTTTGATCAGATCCGGACGGAGCGATTCTACAATGCTAATCGCCTGGGCAATTTCATCGGCCGTCAGATGAAGGGATTCTGGTTCTGAATCGGTCGATTTCTCCTTTTCCTTTTTTGAAGGAACCGACCCCTCAGAGTCGGTTTTCCTCTTGTCCGAGGAAGTATGGCCCTGATCAGAGGGCACTCCCTCAGGTTCGGTCGGAACTGAACCGGGCTGGCCATCCGGGTCAGCGGACTTCTTGGCCTCTTTATCCCTAAGCCTGCCCAACTGTTTTTCTAGGGTGGTCTTAGGGAAATTTTTACAAATTTGGCAGTCTGAATCGAGGTGGTCAAACCCCAGACAATAAACACAGATGGTGTGGGGATCAGCCTTAGCAAAGGCCTCCACATACACACTACAGTGCTGAAACCCAGTGGACCCGTTTTTTTTCTGGGTTTTTCAGACATGGCCACAAGCAAATAAATTTACCCTTTATATGGCTTCAGGCCAGGTGAGACTAACCTATCAGTTCCTCACCGTGTCACGGCTGTTGGAAAAAAATGAAAATGCATTTTTTTTTTAGAAATGATAGGTACCGGAATCACCACAAGTACACACACAAAGTAAATGATCGGTTCATCCGAACCGACCGCAAGAAATAAAACTTTACAATTTCCTCAGAAACTCACAAAACTCTACAGTCCACTACCTATAACACTTACTGTACCACAGACAGGGATCTGAACCGAGAAAATAAGAGAAATCTTACGGTTTAATCCAACGATTTACCTGCGAACCGACAAAGCGAGAAACAGCTCGGAGCGACTGTTCAGTTAGGCGGAGTAAAGAATCTGATGGTTACACTTCAAGTGCAGCAGACAGTGGTTTGAACCGAGCTCGAGCTCAACATTCTATGCTTCCAGCATAGAGTTAACTCTTTCATCTCCGTGGCAGTTCAAGTGCTGGGCTAACTGCATATTGTCAGAATACAGCAAGACTTCATGTTTGAAGTAACGCAATGCATGTACATATATTGAAATAATAATATGTATTGCCTTCTTGTCAGAAACGGGTTTGCTTTGAAATCAACATTCTACACACAAGCCTTTAGACAGTTCCTCACATTTGTAAAACCTTTTGTCTGTCAGAAAAAGAAATGCTGAGACAGTGACAATGATCACAGCAAAGAAACCAAACCCTATACAATTCACAATGGCAGAGGGACTATTTGATGTTAATTTCACACAAAAATAAGCAAAAAATATTACAATTATTCAAACTACAGTAACTCGTAACCCAATTATTATAATAATAGCAATAATGAACTCTGGGGAGTTACGTTATTGTCCAGTTAATTACCCCCTAGGGGCATATGGCACTTGGCTTCACCTTGTGCCACATTACGCCCCTAGGGGGTGATTAACAGGACATTAATGTAACCCCCATCATTCATTACTGCTTAATAAAAACCGCGAAGTGGTTACACAAAAGAAAAAAATTACTCACCTTAGTAATGTTGTTTCTTCTAATGGAGTCTTGCTATATTATGACAACTGCAGTATGACCGCAGGTTAGAACTGCTCCGGAGGAGAAATAGTTAACTTTCCATGCAGGCATGGAATCTTGAGCGCGAGCTCGGTAAAGGAAGCTCTGTCTGCTTTCTTTCAAACCCAAACCGTCAGATCTTTAAGAGCTAAACTCACTAAGGCTCCTGTGGAAGCTGTAAACCTACACTAGCCAACTGGCTACTAAACATAAGAACACATTTTTGGTCCCAAAACAAAGACTCAAGTCAGGAGACCAAAAAATGAAAAACTAACACCCAGTCACCCCAAAAGGAGGGGTGAAAACAAAAGGTGGGCATCTATTAAGTGCCAACACTGGACTGCCCACCACAGCCCAAAACAAGGTTCTGAGAGGGGCAGGCAGGAGGAGGTCTAATATAGCAAGACTCCATTAGAAGAAACAACATTACTAAGATGAGTAATTTTTTCTTCAAACAACATGAAGTCTTGCTATATTATGACAATTGCAGACTACACAACAGTACTCCCATGGAGGAGGGGCAGAACCTACTTAGGGAATAGGCTCTGAAGGACAGCTGTGCCAAACCGAGCATCACTCCGAGCCTGGATGTCCAAGGAATAATGCTTGGTAAAAGTATGAACTGTTTTCCATGTAGCTGCTTGACACATCTCTAAAATAGGGATGTCTCTGCAGTAGCAGAGAAGCAGCTAGTACCCCTGTTAGAGTGAGCCCTCAGGCCTGAGGGGGAAACCCACCCAGCTTTTCATAACAGAATTGGAGTTTACAATCCACCTGGCAATGGATCTTTAGTGACAGGTTTCCTTTCCAACCTCACCATAAGTGAGGAAAAGTTGGAGGGAGTCAAACCTGTGGCCCTTGGTGCGTTCAATGTAGTAACTAAGGGCCCTTTTCACATCTAAGCTGTGCAGTCTCCTCTCACCAGAGGAGGAATGGTCAGTGAAGTAAACTGGGAGAGAAATAGATTGGTTAAGGTGGAAATCTGAAACCACCTTAGGCAGAAACTTTCTATTAGTCCGAAGGACTACCTTATCTCTGTGAAAGGAGATAAAGTCTGGCTCCACTGACAATGCTTGTAATTCACTTATGCATCTGGCAGAGGTGATAGCTACCAGAAACACAGTTTTCCAAGTCAAGAACTTAAGCTCAGCTGAAAAAAAGACTCAAAGGGAGGTTGCATGAGCTGAGCAATGCAAACACTGAGGTCCCAGGCAGGGCAGGGTCCCTAAATGGAGGGTTGGTGTGAAGCAAACCTTTGAAAACTTGGAAACACAGGGTGAGATGAAAGAGGAGAGGGTTTACCTGCTGAAACAAAGGCAGAGACAGCTGCCAAATGTACCTTCAGGGTAGCTGGTCTCAGCCCCAAAGTGTTTAGATGGACCATATAATCTAGAACTGTGGGTAGATCAGCAGAGTCTGGGGAAATATTCTTTTCCGAGCACCATATGGAAAATCTTTTCCATTTGGAATTGTAAGTAGCCCTGGTAGAAGGCTTCCTAGAAGCCTTGAAAATATCCATTACACCTTGAGAGAGGTGTAGGCCAGCAAACTCTAGCTCTTCAAGAACCAGGCCTTGAGATTGAGAGACTTGAGGTTCGGGTACCAAACCCTTCCCTGGGCACAGGTTAACAGATTGTGATTCTTGGGAACGCACAGGGGAGGATGGACTGCTAAGGACAGGAGGAGAGGATACCAGGGTTGCCTGGTCCAATCCGGGGCAATCAGAATGACCCTGCAGGATTGGGATCTGATTTTGACTAGCACTTTGAACAGGAGAGGAAGGGGAAGGCATAGAGAAACTTCCCTTCCCAGCTAAGGGCTAAGGCGTCCAGAGGGACTGAGCCCAAGACTGGGGGCCTGCAGCAAAAGAGAGGAAGTTGATGATTGTCTGGAGCTGCAAAGAGATCTATTTGCGGGGTGCCCCATTTGGCAAATACCACTCCCAGAACCAGGGGATCCAGGGACCACTCGTGATGGCCCTGAGAGATCCTGCTGAGAGCATCTGCCAGGACAGTGTCTTTGCATGGGAGGTGAACTGCCGTAAGGGGAGTGTTCAGGGAGTAGGCCAGAGACCACAACTTCATGGCTTCGGTGCACAAGGCCGTAGACCGAGTGCCCCCCTGTTTGTTGATGTACCACATTGTAGTGGTGTTGTCTGTTCTGACCTGTACAATTTTGTTCTGAACAGATTTGGAGAAAGCTTGAAGTGCTAGAAAAACTGCTCTGAGCTCCAACAGGTTGATGTGGAGCAGAGATTCCTGTGGGGACCACAGTCCCTGGGTAGTGAGGTCGCCCATGTGGGCCCCCCACCCCAAGAGGGATGCATCTGTAGTAAGGATTAATGAGTGAGGCTGAGTGATGAAGGGTACTCCTTGTCTCAGGTTGCTCTGATCCTGCCACCACTGTAGGGCTTGGATCAGGGTTCGAGTCACTGGGATTAACTTGGATAGGGAATCTCTTCTTTGAGACCAGAAGGCTCTCAAATGGAACTGAATGTCCCTCATCTGAAATCTTGCTCCTTGCACTACTGCTGTGGAAGCAGCCATGTGTCCCTGGAGCTGCAGAAAATGCCTTGCCTGTCGAGAGACCTGCAGGGTGAATGAGGAGGCCAGGGAGACTAGGGTGTTTGCCCTGTCTAAGGGGAGGAAGGCCCTGGCTTCCTGGGTGTTCAGTTCTGCGCCTATGAAGGTTAGGAGCTGGACAGCCTCCAGCACTGACTTTGGGAGATTCAGAAGGAAACCTAGGGAAGTAAGCAGTTGCTGAGTTATCTGAAGATGTAAGTTGACCTGATCTGGGGATTGGCCTACTAAGAGCCAATCGTCCAGGTAAGGAAAGATGGCAATCTTTTGCCTTCTTAGGCAAGCTACTGCTACTGCCAGGCATTTGGTGAATACCCTTGGCGCCGAGGTGAGACCAAAGGGCATTGCTCTGAACTGGTAATGCCCTGAGGGCAGCTCGAACCTGAGGTACTTTCGGTGGGAGCTTCTGATGAGAATATGGAAGTAGGCATCCTTGAGGTCCAGGGACGCTAGCCAGTCCCCTGGCCTTAGGGAGGGTAAAATGATCCCTAGAGTCACCATTTTGAACTTTGGTTTTAAAAGGTGCTTGTTCAGGTATCTGAGATCCAGGATGGGCCGTCATTCTCCTGTCTTTTTTGGGGTAAGGAAGTACCTAGAGTACAAACCTTTGCCCTGGTGTAGGGGTGGAACCCTTTCCACGGCTCTGAGAGCGAGGAGGGTAGAGACCTCTGACTCTAAAGCGAGTGCCTCTGAAGGAGATGCAGGAGGAAAAGATCTGGCTCTCATCTTCAGAAATTTTTTGAAGCTGAGAACCAGTCCCTGGCTTACTACTTCCAGGACCCACTTGTCTGATATGAGAGACTTCTAGTCCTGGACAAAGTAAGCCAGCCTGCCCCCCTACAGGTAGAGGAGAAGCGGCCCTGGCTACCCCATCAGGGTGCCTGCTTGGCAGGGGCTTTGGGCTGAGGGGTAGAAGCAGGCCTGCTTGCACCCCATCTGCCCCTCCCTCTAAAGAATCCCCTTTGGGCATAGGAGGAAGAGGAGGCCTGAGCCTGGTAAAAAGGCCTATGAAAAGGCCTGCCCCTGCCCTTGGGAAGCTGCTTCTGAGGAGTGGCCTGCCTTTCCTTGGCCTGAGCACTCCTATAGGTAGTCCTGTATTCATCCATTTTCTTCATGTAATTCTCTGTCTGCTCCCCAAACAGAGAATTGCCAACCACAGGAAAATCCATAGCTTTAGACTGGGTATCCTGTGACAAGGTGGTGCATCTGAGCCAAGCCATTCTGCGAAGTGCCACAGATGTCGCCATCACTCTTGAAGATACATCATTAGAGTCCACTGCAGCATGAAATTGCACCTTTGATGCCTCAATACCATCCATAGCCACCTGTTCCAGCTCCCTGGCAAGCTGGTCAGGGACTTTGTTTGGCTAGAGCCAGCACAGTATCACATCTGGATTTCTGGTATCTGGCAGCATAAGCCATATAATTTGCTTGTCTGAGTCCCAAGGATGCTGCCATGTACTGTTTCTTTGCCATAGCATCAATCTTCCTGGAGACCTTTTCAGGAGGTTGTGAAGCTAGGGGAATATTTGCCTTGTCACAGGCTGCAGCCTGCACTACCCCCACATGGCTGCATTGCTGTGTAAGGAATTCCGTGTCAGAACCTGATAAAGTATACCTTCTGTCCATTCTTTTATCTACAGGAGGTATAGAATGAGGAGTTTTTAAAACTTTTACTGTCTGCTTCCTAAAAGATTTGTGAAGAGGAATAGACAGTCTCTTAGATTCTGGAATATCCATCATTTCTACATAATCAGGCTCTTCCTGGTCATTAACAGCTTCCTCAACAGGGAGCTGAAGAGTTTCAGCAACCTTTTTATAAAACATAAAATGAGAAGGGGACTCAGAAAGCCTTGGAGGAGAAACCCCTAAAGGTCTGTCTGGAGAGGTATCCAGTTCAATAGGAGCATCCAGATCCTCCAGACCAAAATTTACTCTCTTCATACTCTCCCCCCCCCCCCATGGTTCATAAAATTCCTCAAAATCATAATCTTCAACCGGTGGGACCGGTTGAACCGAACGTCTCTCAGATGGTGCGGTTCAGGAACCGGGAAAGAGACTGGACAATTTGGATTGCTTTAGCTATCTCTTGAGCTGTTGGGGAAAGAACTTTTTACACAGCAGCAAACTTTCTAGTCCTTTTTGCAGGAACTGGCTCCTCAGAGCCAGCTCTTCGTTGGCCCGAGGAAGCATCACCCTGGTCAGAGGGCACTCCCTCTGGTTCGGTTGGCACCGAACCGGGCCGGCCATCCGGGTCAGCGGACTTTTTGGCCTCCCTTTCCCTGAGCCTACCAACTCTCTTTTCCACGGTGGCAGCAGGGAAATTCTTACAAATCTGGCAGTCTGCATCGAGGTGGTCAAACCCCAGGCAATAAACACAGGTGGTGTGAGGGTCAGCCTTGGCAAAGGCTTCCCCACAGACATTACAGTGCTGAAACCCAGTGGGCCCGGTTTTTCTTTTGGGTTTCTCAGACATTATGCCAGCCTAACCAAACTTGCCCGTTTATGGCAATCCGCCAAGCAAGACTCTCCTATCGGTTCCCAATCGTGTCATGGGTCGTGGAAAAAATCGTAATGAAATCCGTTTTTTAAGAACCGGGAACCGCACACTAAAAAGGACTACAGATTTAAAACACAACCTGATCGGTTCAAACCGAACCGATAAATATTTTACAAGTTCCACACAGAATTTTGTATGTAAAACTATCTATTACTTACATTACCACAGACAGAGCTTGAACCGAACGGTTGCGGTTAATTTCAGACGAAAACTGAGTTTTTTTACACTTTAAAACTGCGAAAATGAACCGAGCAAAAGGAGAAATCTCCGAACGACTGTTCAGTGAGGCGGAGTAAAGAATCTGACGGTTTGGGTTTGAAAGAAAGCAGACAGAGCTTCCTTTAACCGAGCTCACGCCAAGATTCCATGCCTGCATGGAAAGTTAACTATTTACCACCGAGCAGTTCTAACTCTGCGGTCATACTGCAATTGTCATAATATAGCAAGACTTCATGTTGTTTGAATATGTTTTTCTTCTAAATTCAGAACACAGTATCATGATTCCCTAAAGGCGGGAACCACATCAAGAAACAGCCTTCTCTGGTTCCTGTGAACCAATCAGGAACTGCAGAAAAACCAAAAAATAAACAAATACTCTAACGCAGAGTATCGAAATTTGAACTGAAACACTTTTACACTATATAAACAATAACACAAAAAAAACATAAACTGGCCAGAAGTGATGAGATGATTTCAGGGTGACTGCTCTCTTCAGTGGAAAAATAAATCTGATGTTGGAAGGCAGGGGTGAGTGTAACCACACAGCAGAGTTTGAATTTCATTCTAAAGCTACATAATTTGCATAAAATTCTAAAGTTCCGGGACTGCAAATTCCTGGGGAATGATTGCTGCTGTTACACGTAAGTGAGGGATGCCTGGGGTTTGAAAACATGGGTTATTTTCTGTTCTCCCATGAGCTGAACAGATTCATCTCCGGAACCCCCCCGCCCCGGAACACTGTGTTCAGCATTTGCTGATCTAGTGAGCACTCATGATTTCCGCAACTCATCCTGCTTAGGGAATCTGCCATGACATAGTCTTTTTTGGCAGGTGCATTGCAGGGTATTTCAACATCCAAGGAGTATGCCAGGTTCCATAACTTTACTGTTTCTTATGCCTCCCTTCTTATTCAGATAATACACTGTTGTTGCACAAATAAAAGGGGTAACAGAATGAACTAGCCGAGCTCCGAGCCTAATGAACAGTCAATAAAACAAAGAAAGGCCATGCTAAAGCACTACAAGGTAAAAAAGCCACATTAGCTTGTGTGATTCAAAGCACTTTAATGCAATACATAGTGAGCACTCCCAGACGCCACCAAACATTTTCGAGCACCACCTGTGCTCTTTCTCAAGGCCTTGAGAAAGAGTACAGGTGGTGCTCGAAAACGTTAGTGGTATCTGGGAGTGCTCACTATGTGTCACACTATTGTGTCGAATGTCTTGATTTGAACTGTTTGTCCTTGTAATAAGGAAGCGTAAAGACTGTATTGACAGAAGTACTGCTTAGAGCTCTAACAGGGTTATGTGCTTTGTGCATTCCTGTGCACTCCAGGAACCACTTACTGTGCTGTCCTCTTGATGTCCTCCCCCATCCCAGTAGTGAGGCATCTGTTGTGCAGACCCTTGTGGGAGATGGCTGCTGGAAGGGGATACCCTCTCAGAGGCTGTAGTGTCTTTCCACCATTCCAGAGCATGAAAAGTTCTGAGTGACTGGCACTGGATGGTCTAAAGCGGTTGTTCTTTGTTGTCAGCACCTTCTCAGGTGGCACTGTATATCTCTCATTCGCAGTCAAGCCGATGGCGCCACAGCTGTTGCTGAAGCTATGTAATCTAGGAACTGTAAAAATTCCTGTACAGTCTTTTTTCGTGACCTTGCAAGAATGAGTTTGAACAATGAATGCGGACTTCCACCCTGTTCATTTGGAGATAAGCCCTCCCTTCTACTGTATTCAGCTCTACATGAACCCCAGCACCTGACTGGGTTCTAGGTGTGATTTTGCAATTTTACAAGGAACTCCAATGTTTCCAGTATACTCCTCACTGTCTCTATGGAGTAAACTGCTTTTCCCTCGTTTTCCCACTTATGAGCCAGTCATCCAAATACAGAAAAAAGACCGGGTCTGTCTTTGCAGATCTGCTTTTACGGACAGGCACTTTGTGAGCACCTTTGGTGCTGATGTCAGGCCCGGCAACATTGGTACGGTCCAATCCCCAACCTGAACCTCAGATACAGTATCGTCTGTGGCTTGGTCTTACTGGAATATGGAACTAGGCATCTTTCAGATTAAGAGACCTCAATCATTCTCTGTTTTGCAGGGATGGGATCACTGTCCGCAGTGTCATCATTCTGCATTTTTCTTTCTTAGGATGCCTGTTCAGGAACCTTAGGTTCTGAGTGAGAAAGAACCAGGAAAACAGTCTTTTCCTTAGCTGTGGGGTAAGGACTTTTTTCACTGCTTTTAAGCGGATTAGTTTTTCCACTTCCAGTTCCAAGAGGAGTTTTCCTCCTGTCTGAACTAGAAAGACCCTTGGGAATTTTACAAATTAAAGTGTTAAACCCTTGGCCACTACCAGCAGGATCCACTTGTCTGTGATAATATTCTGCCACTCCTTGAGGTAGTGAGCCAGACACCCCCTTACCAAACAGCAATGAGTCTATAGACAAAAGAATAAGGGTAGCTCAAGCAGCACTGGTACATAGTTACAACTACCGTAATTATGTAAATGAAAGTAAACTGCACTCAGAGTCATAGAATGCAACTTGCTAAAAACTTTAATATGCAATATTAAAGGCCGTTTAATGCCTGCTCCCCAACAAAAGAAAAATTGCTCACCTTAGTAATGTTGTTTCTTCTAATGGAGTCTTGCTATATTATGACATATGCAGTATAACCCCAGGTTAGAACTGCTCCGGAGGTGAAAGAGTTAACTTTCCATGCAGGGCATGGAATCTTGAGCATGAGCTCGGTTGAACACTCTGTCTGTTGAAGCTCAAACTTAAACTGTCAGATCTTTATGAGCAAAAACTCACTAAGGTTCTGTGTGGAAGCCAGAACCTACACCAGCCACTGGCTACTAACTACAAATACACATTTTTGATCTTGATCCCAAAACAAAGACTCAAGTCAGGGGATTCAAGAAAGAAAAATAAGCACAACACCTAAGAACCCTAAGAAAGGGTGAAAATAAAGTGGGCATCTATGAAGTGCCAACATTGCACTGCCCACCCACATCCCAAAAAAGAGGTTCTGAGAGGGGCAGGCTGGGGGGGAGGTCATAATATAGCAAGACTCCATTAGAAGAAACAACATTACTAAGGTGAGTAATTTTTTCTTCAAACAACATGAAGTCTTGCTATATTATGACATATGCAGACTACACAGCAGTACCTCCATGGAGGAGGGACAGAACCTACTTGGGAAAAAGGCTCTGAAGCACAGCTGTGCCAAATCAAGCATCACTCCTAGCCTGGATATCCAGGGAGTAATGCTTAGTAAAAGTGTGAACTGTTTTCCAGGTAGCTGCTTTACATATCTCTAGGATAGGATGTGCCTGGCAGCAGCCAGAGACGCAGCTGTACCTCTGGTAGAGTGAGCCCTCAGGCCTGAGGGAGGAACCTACCCAGTTTTCATAGCAGAATTGGATACAAGAGACAATCCACCTGGCAATGGATCTTTAGTGGCAGGTTTCCTTTACCAACCTCACCATAAGTGAGGAACAATTGGAGGGATTCGAACCTGTGACCCTCGGTACGTTCTATATAGTAACTAAGGGCTCTTTTGACATCTAAACTGTGCAATCTCCTCTCACCAGAGGAGGAATGGTCAGTGAAGTACACAGGAAGAGACATGGATTGATTAAGGTGGAAGTCTGAAACCACCTTAGGCAAAAACTTCCTGTTAGTCCTGAGGACCACCTTATCTCTATGAAAGGAGATAACATCAGGCTCCACTGACAATGCTTGTAGCTCACTTATGCGCCTGGCAGAGGTGATGGCTACCAGAAACACAGTTTTCCAAGTCAAGTACTTAAGCTCTGCTGAAGACAATGGCTCAAAAGGGGGTCGCATAAACTGAGCAATGCAAATATTAAGATCCCAAGCAGGGGCAGGGTCCCTGAACGGGGGGGATTGGTGTGAAGCAACCCTTTAAAAAACTTGGAGAACACAGGGTGAGCTGAAAAAGAAGAGGGCTTACCTGCTGATAAGAAGACAGACACAGCTGCCAAGTGCACTTTTAGAGTAGCTGGTCTCAGGCCCAAGGAATTCAAATGCACCAAATAATCCAGGATTGTGGGCACGCCAGCAGATTCTGGAGAAATATGCTTACCAGCACACCATATGGAAAATCTTATCCATTTTGAATTATAAGTAGCCCTGGTGGAAGGCTTCCCTAGAGGCCTTCAATATATCCAATACACCTTGGGAAAGGTGTAGGTCAGCAAACTCTAACTCTTCAAGAGCCATGCCTTGAGATTGAGAGATTTGAGGTTCGGATATCAAACTCTCCCCTGGGCACAGGTTAACAGGTTGTGATTCCTGGGAAGACACAGGGGAAGGTGGACCGCTAAGGACATAAGGAGTGGGTACCAGGGCTGCCTGGTCCAATCTGGAGCAATCAGGATCATCTTGCAGGGTTGAGATCTGATTCTGACTAGCACCTTGAAAAGGAGGGGGAAGGGGAAAAGCATAGAGAAACTTCCCTTCCCAACTGAGTAGGAAGGCATCCAGAGGGACTGAGCCCAATACTGGGGCCTGCAGCAAAAAGGGAAGTTGGTGATTGCCCGGGCTGCAAAGAGATCTATCTGCGGGGTGCCCCATCTGGCAAATACTACCTCCAGTACTAGGGGATCCAGTGCCCATTCGTGATGGCCCTGGGAAATCCTGCTGAGAGCATCCGCTAGGACATTGTCCTTGCCTGGGAGGTGAACAGCCGTGAGGGAGGCATTCAGAGAATAAGCCAGAGACCACAACGTCATTGCTTCGGTGCACAAGACCGTAGACCGAGTGCCCCCTTGCTTGTTGATGTACCACATTGTAGTGGTATTGTCTGTTCTGATCTGAACAACCTTGTTCTGAGCAGATGTGGAAAAAACCTGGAGTGCTAGAAGAACTGCTCTGAGTTCCAGCAAATTGATGTGGAGCAGAGATTCCTGAGGGGACCACAGCCCTTGGGTGGAAAGGTCGCCCATGTGAGCTCCCGACCCCAAGAGGGATGCATCTGTAGTAAGGGTCAAGGAGTGAGATTGGGGAGTGAAGGGAACCCCCTGTCTCAGATTGCTCTGATCCTGCCACCACTGAAGGGCCTGGATCAGGGTTCGTGTCACTGGGATCAACTTGGTTAGAGGATCTGTCCTTTGAGACCAAAAGGCTCTCAAATGGAACTGGATGTCCCTCATCTGAAATCTTGCTCCCTGCACTACTGCTGCAGAAGCAGCCATGTGCCCCAGGAGCTGTAGAAAATGCCTTGCTGGTCGAGAGACCTGCAGGGTGAAAGAAGAGGCCAGAGAGACCAAGGTCCTTGCTCTTTCCAGAGGGAGGAAGGCTCTGGCTTCTTTTGTGTTCAGTTCTGCGCCTATGAAGGTGAGAAGCTGGACAGGCTCCAGAACTGACTTTGGAAGACTGAGAAGGAAACCTAGGGATGTCAACAGTTGCTGGATTACTTGTAAGTGTAGTTTGACCTGTTCTGGAGACTGGCCTACAATGAGACAGTCGTCCAGATAAGGAAAGATGGCAATCTTTTGCCTTCTTAAATGGGCAACTGCTACTGCCAGGCATTTTATGAACACCCTCGGGGCCAAGGTGAGACCGAAGGGCATTGCTCTGAACTGGTAATGGCCTGAGGGCAGTTCGAATTTGAGGTATTTTCGATGGGAGCTTCTGATGAGAACATGGAAGTAGGCATCCTTGAGGTCCAGGAAGGCTAGCCAGTCCCCTGGCCTTAGAGAGGGTAAAATAATTCCCAGAGTCACCATTTTGAACTTTGGTTTTAAAAGGTGCTTGTTTAGATACCTGAGATCCAGTATGGGCCGCCATTCTCCTATCTTTTTTGGGGTAAGGAAGTACCTGGAGTACAACCCTTTGCCCTGGTGTATAGGAGGCACCCTTTCCACAGCTCTGAGAGCCAGGAGGGAAGAAACTTCTGCTTCCAGGGCAAGTGCCTCTGATGGGTTTGCAGGTGGAAAAGACCTGGCTCTCATCTTCGGAAATTTTTTGAAGCTGAGAACCAGTCCCTGGCTTACTACTTCCAGGACCCACTCGTCTGATGTTAAAGACTTCCAGTCCTGGACAAAGTAAGCCAGCCTGCCCCCTACCAGTAGTGGAGAATTGGCCCTGGCCACCCCATCAGGGAGCCTGTTTGCAGGGCTTTGGGTTGAGGGGTAGAAGCAGGCTTACTAGAACCCTTCTGCCCTTCCTCTAAAGAACTCCCTCTAGGCATAAGTAGAAGAGGAGGCCTGGGCTTGGTAAAAGGCCTATGAAAAGGCCTGCCCTGACATGCTGCCTTTGAGGAGTAGCTTGCCTTTCTTTGGCCTGCACCCTATAGGTGGTCCTATACTCATCCATTTTCTTCATATAATTCTCTGTCTGCTCCCCAAACAGAGAATTGCCCACAACAGGAAAATCCATAGCCTTAGACTGAGTATCCTGTGACAGGGCAGTACATCTGAGCCAGGCCATTCTGATAAGAGACACAGATGTAGCCATGACTCTTGATGAAACATCATTAGAGTCTACTGCAGCATGAAATTGCACCTTGGATGCCTCAATACCATCCGCAGCCACCTGCTCCAGCTCCCTGGCAAGCTGGTCAGGGGCCTGTTTTGCTACGGCCAGGACAGTATCCCATCTAGATTTCTGGTACCTAGCTGCGTAAGCCATATAATTTGCCTGTCTGAGTCCCAAAGATGCTGCCATGTACTGTTTCTTTGCCATGGCATCCATCCTCCTGGAATCCTTTTCAGGAGGGTGAGAGGCTAGAGGAATATTAGCCTTGTCACAGGCTGCAGCCTGCACTACCCCACATGGCTGCACTGCTGGGAGGAACTCCGTATCAGAGCCTGATAAAGCACACCTCTTGTCCATCCTTTTATCCACAGGAGGATAGAATGAGGAGTTTTCAGAATTTTACTGTCTGTTTCCTAAAAGATTTGTGCAAAGGAACAGACAGTCTCCTAGACTCTGGAATATCCATCATTTCCACAAAATCAGGCTCTTCTTGATCATCAACAGCTTCCTCAACAGGGAGTTGCAGAGTCTCAGCAACTTTCTTGTAAAACAAAAAAAGAAGGGACTCAGATAGCCTGGGAGGGGACACCCTTGAGGGTCTGTCTGGAGAGATGTCCGGTTCAATGGGCACATCCAGACTTTCAAAATCACACTCACTCTCCTCATACCCCTCCTCCCCTTCCTCCGGTTCATAAAAATCCTCAAAATCATAATCTTGAACCGGGGGAACCGTCCGAACCGAGTGCTTCCCTAACGTTGTCGGTTCGGATGGAACTGGGGAAAGAGACTGGACAATTTGAATAGCTTTGGCTATTTCCTCAGCGGTTGGAGAAAGAACTTTTGGCCCCAAACTAGCTGACTTTCTAGTCCTTTTAGTTGGAACCGGCTCCTCAGAGCTGGCTCTTCGTTGGCCCGAGGAAGCATCACCCTGGTCAGAGGGCACTCCCTCTGGTTCGGTTGGCACCGAACCGGGCCCGCCATCCGGGTCAGCGGACTTTTTGGCCTCCCTTTCCCTGAGCCTACCAACTCTCTTTTCCACGGTGGCAGCAGGGAAATTCTTACAAATCTGGCAGTCTGCATCGAGGTGGTCAAACCCCAGGCAATAAACACAGGTGGTGTGAGGGTCAGCCTTGGCAAAGGCTTCCCCACAGACACTACAGTGCTGAAACCCAGTGGGCCGGGTTTTTCTTTTGGGTTTCTCAGACATTATGCCAGCCTAACCAAACTTGCCCGTTTATGGCAATCCGCCAAGCAAGACTCTCCTATCGGTTCCCAATCGTGTCATGGGTCGTGGAAAAAATCGTAATGAAATCCGTTTTTTAAGAACCGGGAACCGCACACTAAAAAGGACTACAGATTTAAAACACAACCTGATCGGTTCAAACCGAACCGATAAATATTTTACAAGTTCCACACAGAATTTTGTATGTAAAACTATCTATTACTTACATTACCACAGACAGAGCTTGAACCGAACGGTTGCGGTTAATTTCAGACGAAAACTGAGTTTTTTTTTACACTTTAAAACTGCGAAAATGAACCGAGCAAAAGGAGAAATCTCCGGAACGACTGTTCAGTGAGGCGGAGTAAAGAATCTGACGGTTTGGGTTTGAAAGAAAGCAGACAGAGCTTCCTTAACCGAGCTCACGCTCAAGATTCCATGCCTGCATGGAAAGTTAACTATTTCACCTCCGGAGCAGTTCTAACCTGCGGTCATACTGCAATTGTCATAATATAGCAAGACTTCATGTTGTTTGAATATGTTTTTCTTCTAAATTCAGAACACAGTATCATGATTCCCTAAAGGCGGGAACCACATCAAGAAACAGCCTTCTCTGGTTCCTGTGAACCAATCAGGAACTGCAGAAAAAACGAAAAATAAACAAATACTCTAACGCAGAGTATCGAAATTTGAACTGAAACACTTTTACACTATATAAACAATAACACAAAAAAAACATAAACCGGCCAGAAGTGATGAGATGATTTCAGGGTGACTGCTCTCTTCAGTGGAAAAATAAATCTGATGTTGGAAGGCAGGGGTGAGTGTAACCACACAGCAGAGTTTGAATTTCATTCTAAAGCTACATAATTTGCATAAAATTCTAAAGTTCCGGGACTGCAAATTCCTGGGGAATGATTGCTGCTGTTACACGTAAGTGAGGGATGCCTGGGGTTTGAAAACATGGGTTATTTTCTGTTCTCCCATGAGGTGAACAGATTCATCTCCGAACCCCGAACACTGTGTTCAGCATTTGCTGATCTAGTGAGCACTCATGATTTCCAACCTCATCCTGCTTGGGAATCTGCCATGACATAGTCTTTTTTGGCAGGTGCATTGCAGGGTATTT
This sequence comes from Neoceratodus forsteri, assembly GCA_016271365.2. Taxonomy (NCBI): domain Eukaryota; kingdom Metazoa; phylum Chordata; order Ceratodontiformes; family Ceratodontidae; genus Neoceratodus; species Neoceratodus forsteri. The sequence goes on from CM057450.1 coordinate 1,555,666,775, forward strand.
CAACATCCAAGGAGTATGCCAGGTTCCATAACTTTACTGTTTCTTATGCCTCCCTTCTTATTCAGATAATACACTGTTGTTGCACAAATAAAAGGGGTAACAGAATGAACTAGCCGAGCTCCGAGCCTAATGAACAGTCAATAAAACAAAGAAAGGCCATGCTAAAGCACTACAAGGTAAAAAAGCCACATTAGCTTGTGTGATTCAAAGCACTTTAATGCAATACATAGTGAGCACTCCCAGACGCCACCAAACATTTTCGAGCACCACCTGTGCTCTTTCTCAAGGCCTTGAGAAAGAGTACAGGTGGTGCTCGAAAACGTTTGGTGGTATCTGGGAGTGCTCACTATGTGTCACACTATTGTGTCGAATGTCTTGATTTGAACTGTTTGTCCTTGTAATAGGGAAGCGAAAGACTGTATTGACAGAAGTACTGCTTAGAGCTCTAACAGGGTTATGTGCTTTGTGCATTCCTGTGCACTCCAGGAACCACTTACTGTGCTGTCCTCTTGATGTCCTCCCCCATCCCAGTAGTGAGGCATCTGTTGTGCAGACCCTTGTGGGAGATGGCTGCTGGAAGGGGATACCCTCTCAGAGGCTGTAGTGTCTTTCCACCATTCCAGAGCATGAAAAGTTCTGAGTGACTGGCACTGGATGGTCTAAAGCGGTTGTTCTTTGTTGTCAGCACCTTCTCAGGTGGCACTGTATATCTCTCATTCGCAGTCAAGCCGATGGCGCCACAGCTGTTGCTGAAGCTATGTAATCTAGGAACTGTAAAAATTCCTGTACAGTCTTTTTTCGTGACCTTGCAAGAATGAGTTTGAACAATGAATGCGGACTTCCACCCTGTTCATTTGGAGATAAGCCCTCCCTTCTACTGTATTCAGCTCTGCTATGAACCCCAGCACCTGACTGGGTTCTAGGTGTGATTTTTGCAATTTTACAAGGAACTCCAATGTTTCCAGTATACTCCTCACTGTCTCTATGGAGTAAACTGCTTTTTCCCTCGTTTTCCCACTTATGAGCCAGTCATCCAAATACAGAAAAAAAGACCGGGTCTGTCTTTGCAGATGTGCTGCTTTTACGGACAGGCACTTTGTGAGCACCTTTGGTGCTGATGTCAGGCCCGGCAACATTGGGTACGGTCCAATCCCCAACCTGAACCTCAGATACAGTATCGTCTGTGGCTTGGTCTTACTGGAATATGGAACTAGGCATCTTTCAGATTAAGAGACCTCAATCATTCTCTGTTTTGCAGGGATGGGATCACTGTCCGCAGTGTCATCATTCTGCATTTTTCTTTCTTAGGATGCCTGTTCAGGAACCTTAGGTTCTGAGTGAGAAAGAACCAGGAAAACAGTCTTTTCCTTAGCTGTGGGGTAAGGACTTTTTTCACTGCTTTTAAGCGGATTAGTTTTTCCACTTCCAGTTCCAAGAGGAGTTTTCCTCCTGTCTGAACTAGAAAGACCCTTGGGAATTTTACAAATTAAAGTGTTAAACCCTTGGCCACTACCAGCAGGATCCACTTGTCTGTGATAATATTCTGCCACTCCTTGAGGTAGTGAGCCAGACACCCCCTTACCAAACAGCAATGAGTCTATAGACAAAAGAATAAGGGTAGCTCAAGCAGCACTGGTACATAGTTACAACTACCGTAATTATTGTAAATGAAAGTAAACTGCACTCAGGAGTCATAGAATGCAACTTGCTAAAAACTTTAATATGCAATATTAAAGGCGTTTACATGCCGTGCTCCCCAACAAAAGAAAAAATTGCTCACCTTAGTAATGTTGTTTCTTCTAATGGAGTCTTGCTATATTATGACATATGCAGTATAACCCCAGGTTAGAACTGCTCCGGAGGTGAAAGAGTTAACTTTCCATGCAGGGCATGGAATCTTGAGCATGAGCTCGGTTGAACACTCTGTCTGTTGAAGCTCAAACTTAAACTGTCAGATCTTTATGAGCAAAAACTCACTAAGGTTCTGTGTGGAAGCCGTAAACCTACACTAGCCACTGGCTACTAACTACAAATACACATTTTTGATCTTGATCCCAAAACAAAGACTCAAGTCAGGGGATTCAAGAAAGAAAAATAAGCACAACACCTAAGAACCCTAAGAAAGGGTGAAAATAAAGTGGGCATCTATGAAGTGCCAACATTGCACTGCCCACCCACATCCCAAAAAAGAGGTTCTGAGAGGGGCAGGCTGGGGGGGAGGTCATAATATAGCAAGACTCCATTAGAAGAAACAACATTACTAAGGTGAGTAATTTTTTCTTCAAACAACATGAAGTCTTGCTATATTATGACATATGCAGACTACACAGCAGTACCTCCATGGAGGAGGGACAGAACCTACTTGGGAAAAAGGTTCTGAAGCACAGCTGTGCCAAATCAAGCATCACTCCTAGCCTGGATATCCAGGGAGTAATGCTTAGTAAAAGTGTGAACTGTTTTCCAGGTAGCTGCTTTACATATCTCTAGGATAGGGATGTGCCTGGCAGCAGCCAGAGACGCAGCTGTACCTCTGTTAGAGTGAGCCCTCAGGCCTGAGGGAGGAACCTTACCCAGTTTTTCATAGCAGAATTGGATACAAGAGACAATCCACCTGGCAATGGATCTTTTAGTGGCAGGTTTCCCTTTACCAACCTCACCATAAGTGAGGAACAATTGGAGGGATTCGAACCTGTGACCCTCGGTACGTTCTATATAGTAACTAAGGGCTCTTTTGACATCTAAACTGTGCAATCTCCTCTCACCAGAGGAGGAATGGTCAGTGAAGTACACAGGAAGAGACATGGATTGATTAAGGTGGAAGTCTGAAACCACCTTAGGCAAAAACTTCCTGTTAGTCCTGAGGACCACCTTATCTCTATGAAAGGAGATAACATCAGGCTCCACTGACAATGCTTGTAGCTCACTTATGCGCCTGGCAGAGGTGATGGCTACCAGAAACACAGTTTTCCAAGTCAAGTACTTAAGCTCTGCTGAAGACAATGGCTCAAAAGGGGGTCGGCATAAACTGAGCAATGCAAATATTAAGATCCCAAGCAGGGGCAGGGTCCCTGAACGGGGGATTGGTGTGAAGCAACCCTTTAAAAAAACTTGGAGAACACAGGGTGAGCTGAAAAAGAAGAGGGCTTACCTGCTGATAAGAAGACAGACACAGCTGCCAAGTGCACTTTTAGAGTAGCTGGTCTCAGGCCCAAGGAATTCAAATGCACCAAATAATCCAGGATTGTGGGCACGCCAGCAGATTCTGGAGAAATATGCTTACCAGCACACCATATGGAAAATCTTATCCATTTTGAATTATAAGTAGCCCTGGTGGAAGGCTTCCTAGAGGCCTTCAATATATCCAATACACCTTGGGAAAGGTGTAGGTCAGCAAACTCTAACTCTTCAAGAGCCATGCCTTGAGATTGAGAGATTTGAGGTTCGGATATCAAACTCTCCCTGGGCACAGGTTAACAGGTTGTGATTCCTGGGAAGACACAGGGAAGGTGGACCGCTAAGGACATAAGGAGTGGGTACCAGGGCTGCCTGGTCCAATCTGGAGCAATCAGGATCATCTTGCAGGGGTTGAGATCTGATTCTGACTAGCACCTTGAAAAGGAGGGGAAGGGAAAAGCATAGAGAAACTTCCCTTCCAACTGAGTAGGAAGGCATCCAGAGGGACTGAGCCCAATACTGGGGGGCCTGCAGCAAAAAAGGGGAAGTTGGTGATTGCCCGGGGCTGCAAAGAGATCTATCTGCGGGGTGCCCCATCTGGCAAATACTACCTCCAGTACTAGGGGATCCAGTGCCCATTCGTGATGGCCCTGGGAAATCCTGCTGAGAGCATCCGCTAGGACATTGTCCTTGCCTGGGAGGTGAACAGCCGTAAGGGAGGCGTTCAGAGAATAAGCCAGAGACCACAACGTCATTGCTTCGGTGCACAAGGCCGTAGACCGAGTGCCCCCTTGCTTGTTGATGTACCACATTGTAGTGGTATTGTCTGTTCTGATCTGAACAACCTTGTTCTGAGCAGATGTGGAAAAAACCTGGAGTGCTAGAAGAACTGCTCTGAGTTCCAGCAAATTGATGTGGAGCAGAGATTCCTGAGGGGACCACAGCCCTTGGGTGGAAAGGTCGCCCATGTGAGCTCCCGACCCCAAGAGGGATGCATCTGTAGTAAGGGTCAAGGAGTGAGATTGGGGAGTGAAGGAAACCCCCTGTCTCAGATTGCTCTGATCCTGCCACCACTGAAGGGCCTGGATCAGGGTTCGTGTCACTGGGATCAACTTGGTTAGAGGATCTGTCCTTTGAGACCAAAAGGCTCTCAAATGGAACTGGATGTCCCTCATCTGAAATCTTGCTCCTGCACTACTGCTGCAGAAGCAGCCATGCCCCAGGAGCTGTAGAAAATGCCTTGCTGGTCGAGAGACCTGCAGGGTGAAAGAAGAGGCCAGAGAGACCAAGGTCCTTGCTCTTTCCAGAGGGAGGAAGGCTCTGGCTTCTTTTGTGTTCAGTTCTGCGCCTATGAAGGTGAGAAGCTGGACAGGCTCCAGAACTGACTTTGGAAGACTGAGAAGGAAACCTAGGGATGTCAACAGTTGCTGGATTACTTGTAAGTGTAGTTTGACCTGTTCTGGAGACTGGCCTACAATGAGACAGTCGTCCAGATAAGGAAAGATGGCAATCTTTGCCTTCTTAAATGGAGCTACTGCCAGGCATTTTATGAACACCTCGGGCCAAGGTGAGACCAAGGGCATTGTTTGAACTGGTAATGGCCTGAGGGCAGTTCAATTTGAGGTATTTTCGGCGGGGAGCTTCTGATGAGAACATGGAAGTAGGCATCCTTGAGGTCCAGGAAGGCTAGCCAGTCCCCTGGCCTTAGAGAGGGTAAAATAATTCCCAGAGTCACCATTTTGAACTTTGGTTTTAAAAGGTGCTTGTTTAGATACCTGAGATCCAGTATGGGCCGCCATTCTCCTATCTTTTTTGGGGTAAGGAAGTACCTGGAGTACAACCCTTTGCCCTGGTGTATAGGAGGCACCCTTTCCACAGCTCTGAGAGCCAGGAGGGAAGAAACTTCTGCTTCCAGGGCAAGTGCCTCTGATGGGTTTGCAGGTGGAAAAGACCTGGCTCTCATCTTCGGAAATTTTTTGAAGCTGTGAACCAGTCCCTGGCTTACTACTTCCAGGACCCACTCGTCTGATGTTAAAGACTTCCAGTCCTGGACAAAGTAAGCCAGCCTGCCCCCTACCAGTAGTGGAGAATTGGCCCTGGCCACCCCATCAGGGAGCCTGTTTTGCAGGGGCTTTGGGTTGAGGGGTAGAAGCAGGCTTACTAGAACCCCTTCTGCCCCTTCCTCTAAAGAACTCCCTCTAGGCATAAGTAGAAGAGGAGGCCTGGGCTTGGTAAAAAGGCCTATGAAAAGGCCTGCCCCTGACATGCTGCCTTTGAGGAGTAGCTTGCCTTTCTTTGGCCTGTGCACTCCTATAGGTGGTCCTATACTCATCCATTTTCTTCATATAATTCTCTGTCTGCTCCCCAAACAGAGAATTGCCCACAACAGGAAAATCCATAGCCTTAGACTGAGTATCCTGTGACAGGGCAGTACATCTGAGCCAGGCCATTCTGCGAAGAGACACAGATGTAGCCATGACTCTTGATGAAACATCATTAGAGTCTACTGCAGCATGAAATTGCACCTTGGATGCCTCAATACCATCCGCAGCCACCTGCTCCAGCTCCCTGGCAAGCTGGTCAGGGGCCTGTTTGCTCATGACCAGGACAGTATCCCATCTAGATTTCTGGTACCTAGCTCGTAAGCCATATAATTTGCCTGTCTGAGTCCCAAAGATGCTGCCATGTACTGTTTCTTTGCCATGGCATCCATCCTCCTGGAATCCTTTTCAGGAGGGTGAGAGGCTAGAGGAATATTAGCCTTGTCACAGGCTGCAGCCTGCACTACCCCCACATGGCTGCACTGCTGGGAGAGGAACTCCGTATCAGAGCCTGATAAAGCACACCTCTTGTCCATCCTTTTATCCACAGGGAGGATAGAATGAGGAGTTTTCAGAATTTTTACTGTCTGTTTCCTAAAAGATTTGTGCAAGGGAACAGACAGTCTCCTAGACTCTGGAATATCCATCATTTCCACAAAATCAGGCTCTTCTTGATCATCAACAGCTTCCTCAACAGGGAGTTGCAGAGTCTCAGCAACTTTCTTGTAAAACAAAAAATGAGAAGGGGACTCAGATAGCCTGGGAGGGGACACCCCTGAGGGTCTGTCTGGAGAGATGTCCGGTTCAATGGGCACATCCAGACTTTCAAAATCACACTCACTCTCCTCATACCCCTCCTCCCCTTCCTCCGGTTCATAAAAATCCTCAAAATCATAATCTTGAACCGGGGGAACCGTCCGAACCGAGTGCTTCCCTAACGTTGTCGGTTCGGATGGAACTGGGGAAAGAGACTGGACAATTTGAATAGCTTTGGCTATTTCCTCAGCGGTTGGAAAAAGAACTTTTGGCCCCAAACTAGCTGACTTTCTAGTCCTTTTAGTTGGAACCGGCTCCTCAGAGCTGGCTCTTCGTTGCCGAGGAAGTATCGCCCTGGTCAGAGGGCACTCACTCAGGTTCGGTTGGAACCGAACCGGGCTGGCGATCCGGGTCAGCGGACTTTTTGGCTTCCCTTTCCCTGAGCCTACCAACTCTCTTTTCCACGGTGGCAGCAGGAAAATTCTTACAAATCTGGCAGTCTGCATTGAGGTGGTCAAACCCCAGACAATATACACAAGTGGTGTGTGGGTCAGCCTTAGCAAAGGCTTCCCCACAGAGGCCACAGTGCTGAAACCCAGTGGGTCCGGTTTTTCTTTTGGGTTTCTCAGACATAGTGCCAGCCTAACCAAAACTTGCCCGTTAATGGCAATCCGCCAAGCAAGACTCTCTTATCGGTTCCCAACCGTGTCACGGGTCGTGGAAAAAACGTAATAAAATCCGTTTTTTTAGAACCGATAAGAACCGGGAACCGCACTCTAAAGGACTAGAAAGTAATTTTAAACCCAATCTGATCGGTTCAAACCGAACCGAAAAGATGTTTACAAGTTCCACACAGAAGAAAATAAACAAAAGCCTATCTATTACTTACAATACCACAGACAGAGCTTGAACCGACGATTGCGGTTAAATTTCAGTAAAATAAACCGAGAACTACACGTTTAAACCGACAAACGAACCAAGCAGCAGGAGGAATCTCCGGAGCGACTGTTCAGTGAGGCGGAGTAAAGAGTCTGACAGTTTAAGTTTGAGCTTCAACAGACAGAGTGTTCAACCGAGCTCGCGCTCAAGATTCCATGCCCTGCATGGAAAGTTAACTCTTTCACCTCCGGAGCAGTTCTAACCTGGGGTTATACTGCATATGTCATAATATAGCAAGACTTCATGTTGTTTGAAACTTCAGTTTCGCACTTGCGCGCTTTTAAAGGAAGAGTTTTTTTTTTTTAGCAAGTTGCATTCTACGACTCCAGAGTGTGGTTTACTTTCATTTACAAGCAATGAGTCTATGTCAACTTGGACAAAACTGTCAGGGGTTTGGCTTTGCTTGTGGCTCAGGAGCTGATGCTGGCTTCTACTTTGCTGCTCTCCTACCTCTGCCTCTCCTTGTGCCTTTCTGCATTGGACACTCATAGTGGACCTGGAGCCTGCTGTACTGTGGCCAAGAATTTATCAGGCCTTCCAGTCAGGATAATGTTCAGGCCCTTTGCCAGGACCTGAATTTGCATTTCTTATATAACTTCTGTGTGAAATATTAATTATTTGTTTGTTGACACTCTCCTCAATGACATCCTGCAGCCTGCGGGCTTTTTCTTTCTTCTCCCCAACATGTGTTTTTTAACTTTTCCTTTTGTTTTTGGATTGCTTGTTCCCACTTGGGTTACCTCCTCATCCCTCACTGTCTCTAAAAAGGAGACACTTGGTTCTTTACTTTGTGCTGATCGTGAAACAGAGTCTGCATTCCAGCTTTCATTACCACATCTATCCCTCCTCTGTCAAGATCTGGATTTAAAATTACTTGATCTTGACCTTCCCCTGCTGTTACTACTGAATAACTCCCATTCATGAATTGCTGAACCTTTTTCTTTATATAACTTCGCTGTTGATTCCCAAACAGCTTTACTATATTGTTCTGTTTTAAAATGCTGCAGTTCAGCTTTGCATAGGACATGTTTGCCTTTCTCCGTACAGAAAATAATAGTGTTGTGTTAACATGAGTAACTACAGAGTCCATTTTAACATCAATTGACTGGCCCTGAGCAGAGTATGAACTGTCTGGGGCCAAAGTGACTCCCCCTGACTTTCCTGCTCGGGCTAGTGTAAAAAAAAAACAACTCCCCCACCCATCTCAGGCCCACCACTCTCACCAGCCATGTCCCCTTAGTCAGAAAACTCACTCACAACTTGGCGAGTATTAGAAATAAAACAGCACACCACCAATCCCATCCTAACTATCCCAGGGCCAGGGCCAGGCCCAAATGCCAGTAATCTCTCTCTCATGTTATACTGCAAAGCACTACTGGGAGAGACTGCCAGCATTCAGGTCTGGTGGTGACGCTTTTAAGACAGGATCAGTGGTACGCTGCTTCAGGACTTTTTTATACTAATACTTGTCATCTTGCAGGACATGAGTGGGGAGTGTGGTGCAGCTGAGATTAGTGGGGGAAGGATATTATGTACATTAGTTTTTTTTTTTATTTTGCAGTACTGCAGTTGCATGACTTAGACGGCAGTTGACTGAGGAGGTGAGCACAGTTTGTGCCAGTCACCATTAGGGACCAGGGTCGTGGGGCTGGGGTGCTCTGTTGGGTGGGGTGTGCCATTGGACACCACAGAGAATGTTTTGGGATGGGGAGAGGGAGGGTGGTGCCACTTGACACCAGAAAGAACTTAGCAGGATAGGATGGGGGGGGTGCCACTGGACACTGGGGGAACTTACAGGAAAAGGGAGATGAACAGGGTGCCATTGTACACCAGGGAAGGATTATGGAGAGGGGGAGTGGCCCTGAACATCAGGGGAAACCAAGAGGATGGGGAGGGGGAGAGAGAGAGAGAGAGAGGGTGTCACTGGAAACCAGAGAGTAACTGGAAAGGGATGAGGTGCTGAAGCCCTTTTTCTCACCTAATAACCTCCATGATTAGCTTGGGCCAGTACAACTCGGTGCCACTTTCCCGGCTACACAAGTGCAAAAAAAAAAAATAATATGTGACCATTGTAACAACGTAATTCAATATACTGTACACAGCTCTTAGTCTGAGTACTGAATGTGAATTTTTTTGTAATGCACTTGCGCATCAAATAAGGTAGCACTTAGGTTTGGGAACCTTATCTGACTATCCGCATTTCTATGAAGCCAGCACTGTAATAGCACCACCTCTTTGTAATGGGGAGTTGAGTGCTCTTTGCATATAATACAGTATTTAAATATTTAACATTTTCTGGCTTAAAAAAAAAGCAGATCACGTGATGAGGTTCCTCCTCCTATGAAGAGTGTTGTTACACAAAATGCACATGGGGCACTTGTGAGTGTCTGAGTTATGCACCATTTTTCACCATCTGGGTATTTTGTTAATGCGGAAGCTTTTAACCAGATATTCTGCTCTCAGTGTGCAAGCTTCTTCTTGTTCTTGGTACTTTTTGTTGTTGCTTGGCACAGTTGAGGTGGCTGTTGCTGAGGCTTCCTTTGTGCCTGTGCTGGTGGAAGGTCACGCCAAATTTTGTGGAGAACTACAGTTTGAACTGTCCTCTATCTTTTCAAAATGTTCTTACACAGGTGAACACTCTTTAGTAACTGGTGCTGCAAGTAATAGTCTTATTTATGCAACAGGTGTCAGGATAAAAACTGACACATAACTTTGGTTATCTGAGACACTGTGTGGATAAACAGGTGGTGATGTAATCACTATGTGGATAACTTCAAGTTATCCACATAGTGATTACATCATCACCCAGTTATCCACACAGTGACTACATCATTAACCACCACCACCTGTGCTGCCTGCCCAGCAGTACTGCCTGCCAGTTTCACTTTCACCTTCTCACAGTGCTCTTTACAACCCAAACTATCACAGTTCCAAAGACTCACAAAATGCACACCCTAACCACCCCCCAAACCAGAACCACATTTTAAATGAAAACACTCTTAAGGAAAAAAAAAAATTATTTTCTTCTTTCTCAGCACAGCAACACTGCAAACCAAACACAGCAACCAGGCACAGAGAAAAAACATGGAAAGGAACTTAAGAAAAAAAGAAAATACAACAAAATTGAACCCAAAAAATCCTGTTGCATAAATCAAATATGCGTGGGGTGACTGTGGGATAACAAGGTTATTTGTACAGTTGCCAGTGACCACCCACGAGGTTACCTGAGGTCACAGCCAACTGTAAAAAACTTTGTTATCCCACAAGCGCCCAAGCATATCCCATCTATTTTCTGTTTTTCCTTTTTTTTTTTTTTACCAATTTCAGCACGTGAATCACAATTTAACAGACTACGTTCTGTGCCTAAACAGTGCTATGGCCATCAGATTTATTAATTTTCCCACCACAGGACACACATTTCTTTAAACTGGAAGTGCCTGTGCATTTCTTTAGTTTCTATGACATAAGGTGCACACACAGATAACTTTCATGAACAGAAATATAACTGAAATAAATGTCAATTGTGAATGCAGCAGCCTCAGTTCCACTTTAAAAGTGAAACAAAGATATGCCGATTGTGATTAGTATTTCATACAGAGAAAAACACAGAACAATGCAATACAAATGATCCATGCTCAGACGGGAAATGTTTTTGTCCAAAAAGGGAAACTTTAAAATCATTTTACTCATGACACCAAAAGATTTATACAGAGCAAAGTTCAGATCATCAAGCTAGAAATGATCTGGTGGTTGAAGCACAGGTGTCGCATGATCAGTGCTGGGACTGGCTTAAAGTACCTAAACACTCCTGGGCAGAAAGAACACATAGGCTATCTGATTAAAGTGGTAAGCAGATGAAAAATGAAAATTATGTACCTACCGTAATTCTCGATCTTCCTGTGTATCTTCATCTTTTATCACTGTTGGGTGATTGGCCAGAGACAAACACCCCATGGGACCTTTTTTTTTTTGTAGGAGGGAGGAGCTGGTGCCATCAGCACCGCCCACGAGGCCAGTGCACTGCGTGGCACTCGCAGGTTGGCCAGTAACAGCCATTGGCTCCTCCTCCACCTCAGTTCTGCATGCCAGAGAGACAGAGGAAAAAGAGGACAGAGAAAAACAAGGGTAGGGCAAGAGAGCCCAAGGGACAGTAAAAAGAAAGGATATAAACTGAAAAAGGACTAGGCCGACCAGAGGACAGAGGAGGACCTGGGAGGGGATGGGCTGAAAAGGCCCCAGCCTCTGGATGGCCAGTAGCGGCAGTAAAAGGAAGAGAAGAGAGAGAGAGAGAGAGAGTGGGAGGGAGAGAGAGAGAGAGAAACCAAGGGGAGAGGAAAGGAGAGGAGAGACTAACAGTCATTCAGGTCACAGAACTTGCAACAGCACATCCTCCAGGGAGGCAACTGCCCATCACTTGGGAAGTTTCCGAGGCAGAACTCTGGTAACAGAATCCTGAGGAGATGGAGAAGGTCCCTCCCTCCGGTACCTAACCCCTAAGAGGATTTCCTACCCCTATTACCGTTTTCCAGGAGAACCGACAGGGTTCGGGGGAGTAGAGGGGATCCCATCTATTAACTTTCCCCCCCAAAAGGGAAGGAGACAGGAGAGGAAGAGAAATAACAATAAATGGAGCGGAGGGGAGTTCCTATCAACTCCATTCCCCATCCCAGGGGATCCAAGAGTCGGCACATATCAAAGGGATATCCGACCCCAGAGATCATGCCCAAGACAAGGGGGAGGGGCCCACCAGAAGTCCCCCATTGGGCTAGAAAGAAGCTCTACTCGCCCTCCTTCAAAGAGCCTTTCAGACATCTCCTAGGGAGAGGTCACAAGGAGAAGAGGGGGAACCCAACTGGATCCCCGGGAAGGAGGGTGAGCAGGGAGGGAGCATAGTCCAGGGACTAAGGCCTTGTGAGGGGAAGGTGGGTGGGATTCAGTGATGAATGATGAAGATACACAGAAAGATCAAGAATTACAGTAGGTACATAATTTTCATATCTTCCCTGTGTCAATCTTCACTATTCATCACTGGTGGGTGAGTACCAAGCCCCCCCCCCCCGAAGGGAGCCCAGTAGTTACCTGAGAGAACAGCATCCCTCAGCCTCCTGTGGGGGATACATGGAGGGGAAGACGCTCTACAGACCATTTAGGCCTGGGACTGATCAGGTGAGGCGGTGTCCTCCATCCCATGGGGGAAGGAAGGCGCCCCTGCAGTTTCCATCTTGCCCTGCAGGAGAAAAGATGAGTCCCCCAGAAGGAGACGGTCATTAACCTACACCGGGCCAAGGGTGACAACCTTGAAAGGTGAAGCCATGCCATCTGCCTAATGGAGATCGCTGTCCCTGCAAGTCGTGAAGCAACTTCATTGGCATCGTAAGATGCCCTTGACTGGTGCCTTGCCGGCTCCAGACCTAAAGCAGAGAGGGCTATGGCTTGCCAGGTAGCCTTCAAATCGGGCAGTGATGCTAGCGCCTGGCCCAGCATCGCGCACAGATGCCTGTTATAGGCAGCATGGTGTGCCTGATGTGAAACAATGGACAGTATCATCCACGCAGAGAAGAAAACTCTCCGCCTCAAACAATCAAACTCCACAGAGTCAGGATCCAGGGGTCAGTCATGGACGGACATCCATGCCCGGTAGGGGTGTCCAGACACATCAATCCCGAAGTTAGATGAGGCAGAGAGCCTGGCGACCCCTGGGGTGCACAATACTGCCACTGGCAGTCCACGGGGGCTGGAACTGTGGCATGTGGAAGCTGCCAGGTGCTGTACAACCAAATGGCGTGCCCCAAACTTGCTCAAGAAGGCTTGCATCAAAAGCTCAGTATTGCGATGGGCCTAATAGGAAATACGCAAGCCCCTGACCAGCCTCGCCAGGAAGCGCTGATACTGGGCTTGATCAGCGTCAGAGGATATGTGGACAGAAGATTCATCTTCCTCAGAGCAGGAAGACGAAGAGGCCGAGGAACTTGCAGAGTCAGACTCCGGCCGCGGAGGGGGAACTGGTAGAAAAACCTGTTCGTCTATGGCCCTAATGTACTGGGGGAAATCTGCAGCCCAAGATCTGAACTGTTCCCAGGTCAAAGGCCCCGAAGGACCAACATGGCCTGGGAGAGGAGGCGCTGGATGCAAAGGCATAGGAGAACCTGTCACCGTAAGTGATGTGCCTCTGCCAGGGCTGGAAGACCCATCAGGTGATCCTGGCATAACAGGGAATAAGCAGGTCTGCTAAGTCACCATCCTATTGAGAACAGTAAAGCGGTGAGGACTGTGCCCTATAGGGGAACCTTCCCTATGAGGGGACTGGGGCCACATGGATCCAGAAGAGCAGTTCCCAGACCCACCCAACGAGGACTCCCTCGAAGGAGATGAGGGAGAGAATCCAGGCTCAGCACTGCAGCTCCTTCCCAGGCCCCAGAGGGCCAGAGAGGGGTGCCGCTGTCTCTCGCCCCATCCGTTCAACCCCGCCAACTCAGAGGAAGACATCTTCCTCATACTCTGTGCCAAAGAACCCCCCAACTCCACAGATTCCCTGAGAAGGGTCGCAGAGGAAGGGGATTCGTTTTTGACCTTGAGAGAGAGGATGGCACCAGGGACGGCAGTCGACCCCTCTCCCAAAGCCTGGACCACCACACTTGTAGTAACGGGACCGCTGGCCTGCACCTGCCCCTGTGGGCCGCCATCGGCCCAAGAGTCAGTGTGGGCCACAGTCACTGGACCACAGGTGGGAGCACCTGGGAAGGCGCCAGAGTGCTAGGCCGTGGAGAACCCTCCAACTCAGAGGAGTCAGGCTGCCAGTCCGGATCAGCCTCCAGATCATCCGGCTACAAAGAGGAGATGATCCAGAAGACCGGCGGCCCCAGGGTCTCTCCCGCCGATGGCACCACAAGCAGCATCGTGGGCCAGCCTCGCACCACCGCCCCAATCACCAGAGCCATAAACAGCTCCAGGATCCAAGGCAGTGCCAAGGAACATCCCACGCCAGGCCCCACAGCACTGGGCCCTGACAATGGAGGAGCCTGCACCTCCAAAGAGGTAACTGCTAGGGCAGTGCTCCCGGCCCTGAATGGAGCCAAACTGGAACTCCGGCACCGTGGTAGAGACCTCCTCCATGGCAAGGCTGGAAGAAGAGGAGGCCTCCTCTTCACCAGGCCATGTAGGCCTGGGAAGGGACCCAGAGGAAGGGCCAAGGGTCCTATGCTTGGACCAATGACAGCGGCACTGCCCCCCCAAAAGTCAGCAGAGCCATGCTGACCTTCAACACGCAGTGTTCCAGAATGCTGCGATCCACAGAGAAGCAGACGATCGCAGGTGTCCATGTTGTGCTGTTGTACAAGGCAGGTGAGGCAAACATCATGCCAGTTGGTAACAGAGATTTGCCGGTCACAAGGTCACCGACACATAGGAGGCCGGCCCGTTTTAGATGAACGTTTCTTGTCCTGAGGACCAGGCATGATGCAACGGTAACTAAACTTCGAAAAACAGAAAAGACCTGACGCTGTTTAATAAAATGTAAAGATTTTACTGGTAACTTGACAAACAGTGCCAAGTGGATGGCAGAACCAAGGCGGAGTCGAGAGGTGCCAGGTACTGAAGCTTAGGCATCGAGAAGGATGGCTCCAAGGAGCGGCGACTCCGAGGCTTTGTAGGATCGACGTCGGTGAACTAGGCTGCAATGGCACAGAACAGAAGGTGAGCTGCAGGCGAGGTGCTGTCTCTACGGCGGGAGAAACAGAACTGAGGTGGAGGAGGAGCCAATGGCTGTTACTGGCCATCCCTGAGTGGCACACAGTGCTGGCTCCTCAAGGAGGCGCCAACGTGCTGCCTCCTCCTGCTTCTACAAAAAAACTCCCAGAGGGTGCTTGTGTCCGGTCAATCACCCATCAGTGATGAATGGTGAAGACTGACACAGGGAAGATCAATAATGCTCTTAAAAATAAGTTTACTTACTTTGCAGGCAGTTCAACATGTATGCAGCTAGTATACCCATTATGCACTAGCCACACAGACAAGTGGAACTGCCTGCAAAGTTAGCTTATCTTTAGACATCCCGTCCCCTGAACCTTGCACTACGTATACTGAATGCCTGAAGCCCCATACCCTATGTGTCATCAAAATGCTGATTTGGGTGGGGGTGGGGTTGCAGCGCTCATTGGCCACTCAGCTCAGTACTGTATGTTACGTGAGTAGCAGAGTAACTTGAGTATTTACTTAAACCTTTAAGGGAAAAATTCAAATTCAGACCAAACTGGCATTTTGGAAGGCAGCTCCTTGGTGTGAGTTGCCTTCCTGAGTTCAAAAGTACTAGCAGCTGCTATTTTTTTTATTAAAGCAAACACAAGGATACATTTCATAATCACAATAATACATCCCAAGGTGCGGCATATTATGGATACCGTCACTTCTTGGGCGGTTGAAGGAACAAGATGTACACAACAAACCTGAGGCATGATGACATCTGATGATATACCACACCATGTTGTGTATTACTGCTTAATTAAATGCTCTTTTCTAGATGGCAGCGCTTACAATGGGATATATTTTACCTTCCATGAGTATCCAGTCCCTCTATCACCATCAATCTCCTTTTGACAGACAGCTCTCACTGTCAAACAGTGCTTTCTCCACAAACAATCACTGCTGTCAATTATGTGATGCCAAGCTTTGCAAACAAGGGTAGCGCTGCATAAGCTTTTTACGTCAAGCTCATTAAAAATTTTCAGGCTAATTTCTGGTGGGAAGAGTTCAACAAAATTTGGATTAATCTTGTTGTTTTTCCTTAAAGGACAGAGAAAGATATCTTCTTCCAAAGGGATACTAGTTATTCTGTTTCTTTTAAATGTCTTCGGCATAGTTTGTAGTATTAATTTCTGAAAAAATGTCAGCAATCTGAAAGACAGAACAAAAAATTATATGATGTATTAGTGAAGCATTATTGAAACAGTTCTCAGTATATATGTGTATTAAGAAAAAATTACTCACCTTAGTAATGTTGTTTCTTCTAATGGAGTCTTGCTGTATTCTGACATATGCAGTTAGGTCCTGCCTTTCAACTGCCCCAGAGAAAAAAAAGAGTTAAACTTTCCATGGCCAGCATGGAATGTCCACTGCGAGCTCAGTTGAAGCCCCATGTCTGCTGTTGTTTAAACTCCAACCGTCAGATCTTTACGAGCAATACTCACTAGAAGTTCTGTGTGGAAACTGTAAAACTCAAACTAGCCAACTTGCAACTAAATTTATATAAAAGGGTTTTCTGGTTTCAAAGCAAAGACTCAAGTCAGGAAACCCAAAAAACAAAACACATCCCATAACACAACACTCACCCAAAATAAAGGAGGGTGAAAAAGGGACACCCCTAGGGTGCCAACACTGCTCCTGCCCACCCACATCCCAAAAACCAGGTTCTGAGAGGGGAGGCGGGGGGGAGGTCAGAATACAGCAAGACTCCATTAGAAGAAACAACATTACTAAAGTGAGTAATTTTTCTTCAAACAACATGAAGTCTTGCTGTATTCTGACATATGCAGACTACCAAGCAGTACCTCCAGGGAGAAGGGACAGAACCTACTTTGGAAATAGGCTCTGAAGTACTGCTGTGCCAAACCGAGCATCACTCCTAGCCTGGATATCCAGAGAGTAATGCTTGGTGCATGTATGGACTGTTTTCATGGTGGCTGCTTGACAAATTTCTAAGATAGGAATATCCCTGGCAGCAGCCAGGGAAGCAGCTGTACCTCTAGTAGAGTGAGCCCTCAGACCTGAGGGTGGAGTTCTACCCAGTTTTTCATAGCAGAAGTGTATACAAGAAACAATCCACCTGGCAATAGATCTCTTAGTGACAGGTTTGCCCTTACCAACCTCTCCATATGTGAGGAACAATTGGAGGGACTCAAACCTGTGACATTTGGAGCGCTCTATGTAGTAGCTGAGGGCCCTTTTAACATCCAAGCTGTGCAGCCTCCTCTCTCCAGAGGAGGAATGGTCAGTGAAGAAAACAGGGAGAGACATAGAATGGTTAAGGTGGAAATCTGAGACCACCTTAGACAGAAATTTTCTGTTAGTTCTTAGGACCACTTTATCTCTATGGAAAGAGATGAAATCAGGCTCCACTGACAGGGCTTGCAATTCACTGATACGCCTGGCAGAGGTAATGGCTACCAAAAACACGGTTTTCCAAGTCAAGTACTTAGGCTCTGCAGAGGACAAAGGCTCAAAGGGTGGTTGCATAAGCTGAGCAATGCAAACATTAAGGTCCCAAGCAGGAGCAGGGTCCCTAAAGGGGGGGAATGGTGTGCAGCAATCCCTTGAAGAACTTACAAAACACAGGATGGGCTGACAGAGGAGAGGGCTTGCCTACTGACAAGAAGGCAGAACAGCTGCCAAATGCACTTTAAGTGTAGCTGGCCTAAGGCCTAGGCCATTGAGATGGACCATATAGTCCAGAACCGTAGGCAACCCAGCAGACTCTGGAGAAATATTCTTATTAGAACACCAAATAGTGAATCTTTTCCATTTGGAATTGTAAGTCTTTCTGGTGGAAGGCTTTCCGAGAAGCCTTAAGGATATCAAGAACCCCTTGGGAAAGATGCAGATCAGCAAACTCTAACTCTTCAAGAGCCATGCCTTGAGATTGAGAGACCTGAGGTTCGGGTACCAAATCCTCCCCTGAGAGGATGTCAACAGGTTGCAATTCCTGGGAAGAGAAAGGGGAAGGTGGACTGCTAAGGACAGCAACAGGGGGTACCAGGGCTGTCTGGCCCAGTCTGGAGCAATCAGAATCACTTTGCATGGTTATGACCTGATCTTGATTAACACCTTGAACAGGAGAGGGAAGGGGGAAAAACAAACAGAAATTTCCCTTCCCAATTCAGGATCAGAGCATCCAGGGGGACTGAGCCCAAGACTGGGGATCTGCAACAAAAGAGAGGAAGTTGGTGATTGTCTGGGGCTGCAAAAAGATCTATCTGTGGAGTGCCCCATCTCAAGAAAATCACTTTCAAAACTAGGGGGATCTAGGGTCCATTCGTGATGGCCCTGGGATATTCTGCTCAGAGCATCTGCTAGGACATTGTCCTTCACTGGGAGGTGAACTGCTATCAGAGAGGTTTGCAGGGAATAGGCCAGGGACCACAACTTCATTGCGTCTGTGCACAAGGCCGTAGACTGAGTGCCTCCTTGCTTGTTGATGTACCACATGGCGGTGGTGTTGTCTGTTCTGACCTGGACCACCTTGTTCTGTACAGATTTGGAAAAGACTTGTAGTGCCAGAAACACTGCTCTGAGTTCCAAGAGATTGATGTGAAGCAGAGATTCCTGAGGTGACCACAGCCCTTGGGTGGTAAGATCCCCCAGATGGGCTCCCCAGCCCAGCAGGGAAGCATCTGTGGTGAGTATCACTGAATGAGACTGAGTGACAAAAGGAACTCCTTGTCTCAAATTGTCCTGATCCTGCCACCATTGCAAGGCCTGGATCAGGGTTCGAGTCACTGGGACTAGTTTGGTAAGGGAATCCTTTCTTTGGGACCAGAAGGCTTTTAAGTGGAACTGAATGTCCCTCATCTGGAATCTTGCTCCCTGGACCACTGCTGTGGAAGCTGCCATGTGGCCCAGAAGCTGAAGGAAATGCCTTGCTGGTCGAGACACCCGTAGGGTGAATGAAGAGGCCAATTCCACAAGGGTCCTTGCCCTGTCCAGGGGTAGGAAGGCTCTTGCCCTTACTGTATCCAGCTCCGCCCCTATGAAGGTGAGGAGCTGTACTGGCTCGAGAACTGACTTTGGAAGGTTGAGAAGGAATCCTAAGGAAGTGAGCACTTGCTGAGTTATTTGCAAATGTGACTTGACTTGGTCTGGAGACTGACCCACTATGAGCCAGCCGTCCAAGTATGGGAAGATGGAGACCTTTTTTCTCCTTAGGAAAGCAACCACTACTGCCAGGCACTTTGTGAAAACCCTTGGGGCTGATGTTAGGCCAAAGGGCATTGCTCTGAATTGATAGTAGCCTGAGGGCAACTCGAATCTGAGGTACTTTCTGTGGGAGCACCTGATGGGAATGTGAAAATGGGCATCTTTGAGGTCCAGGAAGGCTAGCCAATCCCCTGGCCTTAGAGAGGGAAGGATTATTCCCAGAGTCACCATTTTGAACTTTGGTTTTAAAAGGTGTTTGTTCAGATATCTTAGGTCCAGGATGGGTCGCCATTCTCCTGTCTTTTGGGGGGTTAGGAAGTACTTGGAGTACAATCCTTTGCCCTTGTGTAGGGTGGGAATCCTCTCTACGGCTCTGAGAGCTAGGAGGGAAGGAACCTCTGCCTCTAAGGCAAGGGTCTCTGATGGATTTGCAGGTGGAAAGGATCTGGTTCTCATCTAGGGAAATTTTTTGAAGCTGAGAACCAGTCCCTGGCTTACTACTTCCAGGACCCACTTACCTGATGTCAGAGACTTCCAGTCCTGGACAAAGTAAGCCAGCCTGCCCCCTACTGGTATTGGAGAATCAGCCCGGGCAGACCAATCAGGGTGTCTGCTTGGCAGGGGCTTTAGGCTGAGGGGTGGATGCAGGCCTGCTCATCCCCCGTCTGCCTCTCCCTCTGAAGAACCCCCTCTGAGAATAAGAAGAGGAGGCCTGAGTTTGGTAAAAAAGGCCTTTGGAAAGGCCTGCCCCTGCCCCTGGACTGCTGCCTTTGAGGAGTGGCTTGTTTCTCTTTGGCCTGAGTACTCCTATAAGTGGTCCTGTACTCGTCCATCTTTTTCATGTAGTTCTCTGTCTGCTCCCCAAACAGAGAATTACCAATAAGAGGGAAATCCATGGCCTTGGTCTGGGTATCCTGTGATAGGCTAGTACATCTGAGCCAAGCCATCCTCCGAAGAGCCACAGATGTAGCCATGACTTTTGATGAAACATCACTGGAGTCCACAGCAGCATGAAACTGCACTTTGGATGCCTCAATCCCACCTGCAGCCACCTGCTCCAGCTCCTTGGCAAGCTGGTCAGGGGCCTGTTTAGCCAAAGCCAGCACAGTGTCCCATCTGGACTTCTAGTATCTAGCTGTGTAGGCCATATAGTTAGCCTGCCTTAGTCCCAAAGATGCTGCCATGTACTGTTTCTTTGCCATGGCATTAATCCTCCTGGAGTCCTTATCCGGGGTGTGTGATGCCAAAGGGATATTTTCCTTATCACAGGCAGCAGCCTGCACTACCCCAACACGGCTGCATTGCTGAGAAAGGAACTCCGTGTCTGAGCCTGAAAGAGTATACCTCTTGTCCATTCGTCTGTCCACAGGAGGTATGGAGTTAGGAGTCTTAAGAATTTTATTTGTCTGTTTCCCAAAAGATTTATGGAGGGGAATAGACAGTCTCCTGGACTCTGGGATGTCCATCATTTCAACAAAATCAGGCCCCTCCTGATCCTCTACTGCTTCTTCCATAGGAAGCTGGAGGGTTTCAGCCACTTTTTTGTAAAACATAAAGTGGGAAGGGGACTCAGAAAGCCTAGGAGGAGAAACACCTGATAGGAGGAGAAACACCTGAAGGTGTGTCTGGGGAGATGTCCGGGTCAATAGGAACATCCAGACTTTCATAATCACCATCATCATCCTCATACTCTCCCTCCTCCTCATCCAGTTCATAAAATTCTTCTAAGGTGTAATCCGGAACCGGGGAAACCGACCAAACCGAACCCCTGCCAGATGGTGCCGGTTCGGCCGGAACGGAAGTAAGCGACTGCACTATTCTTATCGCCTTGGCTATCTCATCAGCGTTCGGAGTATGAATTTCTGGATCCGAACCGGACGATTTACCTTTCCTTTTTCCTTTAACTGGAACCGACTCCTCAGAATCGGCTCTCCTTTTACCCGAAGAAGTATCGCCCTGGTCAGAGGCCACTCCTTCTGCTTCGGTCGGAACCGAACCGGGCTGGCCATCCGGATCAGCGGACTTCTCGGCGTCCCTCAGTCTACCTAATCTCTTTTCCAGGGTAGCTTTGGGAAAATTCTTACAAATTTGGCAGTCTGAATCGAGGTGGTCAAAGCCCAGACAATAAACACAGGTGGTGTGGGGATCAACCTTAGCAAAAAAGACTTCCCCACACACACTGCAGTGTTGAAACCCAGTAGGCCCGGTTTTTTTCTTGGGTTTCTCAGACATGGCCAATCCTATCCAAAACTTACCCTTTTTTTTGGCAATCTGCCAGGCAAGACTCCCCTATCGGTTCCTGACTGTGTTACGGGTCTTGGAAAAAACGTAATAAAAATCCATCTGTTTTAGAACCAATACAGACCAGTTACCACACTCTAAGTAAATTCACAGACTATTTTTACCTGAACTGATCAGTTCAGCTGAACTAATCCACAATTTACAAGTTCCACACAGAAACTAAATAGAAAACCTATCTAGTACTCACAGTACCACAGAAAGAGACTTAAACTGACAGATTCGGTAGCAGCAATTCGGTAGAAACCGAGCGAAAAACGACACTTTAACCGACTTTTTTGAACCGAGCAAAGGAGAAATTTCCGGAGCAACTGTTCAGTGAGGCGGAGTAAAGAATCTGACAGTTGGAGTTTAAACAACAGAAGACAGGGGCTTCAACCGAGCTCGCGGTGAACATTCCATGCTGGCCATGGAAAGTTTAACTCTTTGTTCTCCAGGGCAGTTGAAAGGCAGGACCTAACTGCATATGTCAGAATACAGCAAGACTTCATGTTGTTTGAAATATAGAATAAAGTCTGGGTCTCGCTGGGCACCCTCCGCCCGGTGTAAACTGCTGAAATAAATTCCTGAAAAGTGAAAACACTAAAAAAAAATCATTCGTCTCGCGCTCTAGCCTCTCGCTCCGTCACACTCTCTTCGACTTGTTCGTGTGGTAACTGGTTGGGTTCCTGCCGGTTTTTACGCTGCAGTCTGCTGCTCCTGCCATCCAATTTGGCAACAGGATGGATAACATGGTTCACGAGTGGGGGGATGGATGGGGTGAGACTAGAGAAACACTGGCGCGCTCCAGGTACCACCACAGACTCCTGAGGAGGAAAAAAAGTGTTTTTTTAATCGGACCCCTAAATGACGCCCCTGCTGTCTGCTCAGCTGAGAGGTGGAGCCGAGGAGGAGGAGGACCGTGATTAGCCGACCCCCCTTGGCTACTCTATACCCGCGAGTCACGGTGCACCTAGCTAAGCTTTATTAGTTGGCTGGCTAAGGCTTGACAGCAACGGGCGGTCGGGTGGTGCTGAAGCACAAATTTAAAGGAACAGCGTGCGCCGTGCTCTGTATGAACAATTTAACATACATTTTTGTGGTCATTTCGGGGGGTGTTTGAACACCCTAAACACCCCCCCTGCCTACGCCTCTGCAATTGGGCAATCCTTTTCTTGACCTGCAAGAATAAACAAACTACTAGTACTACTACATATTCCTGTTCTTTTCTTTTTATAGAGTCCCTTGACTGTTCTGCCTCTTCACTTTCCTGACATTCATTTCTGTAATTACTGATCAACTCCAGAGCCACGTGACATCAGATGTCACCAGAGTCCAAAACTGATCAGTAATTAAACAATGAATACCAGCGAGAAAAGGGCAGCGTCAAAAAGGGACCATTTGAAGGGGGAAAAACAGGAATATTTCCAAGTGGACAAAAAAGTACTGCAGGGAGGTTAACAAGACTGTACATATCCCCAAATGTTCAATTATATCAAATGATAAATCAAGGATTTACATTCCTTTCAAAAAGCATCAATTTTTGTACTAAAGAAAACAATAAATTACATTACCTCTGAAGGAGTTAGTGCAATTTCCATAACTTTCTTGAGTATGTTGCACAGAAAGAAAGAAAAAATTACTCACCTTAGTAATGCTGTTTCTTCTAATGGAGTCTTGCAATATTCTGACATATGCAGTGAGTCCCAACCTTCGAACTGTTCCGGAGGTGAAAGAGTTAACTTTCCATGCCAGGCATGGAACACTGAGTTCGAGCTCGGTTGAGACTCTGTCTGTTGTTCTTCAAACTCAAACCATCAGATCTTTACGAGCTAAACTCACTAAGGTCCTGTGTGGAAGCTGTAAACCTACACTAGACAACTGGCTATTAAATATAAGAACACATTTTTTAGTCCCAAAACAAAGACTCAAGTCAGGAGACCCAAAAAATGAAAAACACAACACCAAGTCACACCAAGAAAGGAGGGGTGAAAAACAACAAGGTGGGCACCTACTAAGTGCCAACACTGCACTGCCCACCCACATCCCAAAAACAAAGGTTCTGAGAGGAGCAGGTGGGGGGGAGGTCAGAATATAGCAAGACTCCATTAGAAGAAACATTACTAAGGTGAGTAATCTTTTCTTCAAACAACATGAAGTCTTGCTGTATTCTGACATTTTCAACTACAAAGCAGTACCTCCATGGAGGAGGGACAGAACCTACTTAGGAAATAGGCTCTAAAGCACAGCTGTGCCAAACCGAGCATCACTCCTAGCCTGGATGTCCAGGGAGTAACGCATGGTAAAAGTGTGAACTGTTTTCCAGGTAGCTGCTTGACATATCTCTAGAATAGGGATGTCCCTGGCAGCAGCCAGAGAAGCAGCTGTACCTCTGGTAGAGTGAGCCCTCAGGCCTGAGGGAGGAACCTTACCCAGTTTTTCATAGCAAAATTGGATACAAGAGACAATGCACCTGGCAATGGATCTTTTAGTGGCAGGTTTTCCTTTGTCAACCTCACCATAAGTGAGGAACAGTTGGAGGGAGTCAAACCTGTGACCCTTGGTACGCTCCATGTAGTAACTAAGGGCTCTCTTCACATCTAAGCTGTGCAGAATCCTCTCACCAGAGGAGGAATGGTCAGTGAAGTATACTGGAAGAGATATAGATTGATTAAGGTGGAAATCTGAAACCACCTTAGGCAAGAACCTCCTGTTAGTTCTGAGGAGCACCTTATCTCTGTGAAAAGAGATAAAATCAGGCTCCACTGACAAAGCTTGCAATTCACTTATGCGTCTGGCAGAAGTGATGGCTACCAGAAACACAGTTTTCCAAGTCAAGTACTTAAGCTCTGCTGAAGACAAAGGCTCAAATGGGGGGTTGCATAAGCTGAGCAATGCAAACATTAAGATCCCAGGCGGGGGCAGGGTCCCTGAATGTAGGATTGGTGTGAAGCACTCCCTTGAAAAACTTGGAAAATACGGGGTGAGCAGAAAGAGAAGAAGGCTTACCTGCTGAAATAAAAGCAGACACAGCTGCCAGATGCACTTTCAGGGTAGCTGGCCTCAGCCCCAAGGTATTTAAGTGGATCATATAACCCAGGACTGTGGGCAAATCAGCAGATTCTGGGGAAATATGCTTTCCAGAGCACCATATGGAAAACCTTTTCCATTTGGAATTATAAGTAGCCCTGGTGGAAGGTTTTCTAGAAGCCTTCAGGATATTCATAACACCTTGGGAGAGGTGTAATTCAGCAAACTCTAACTCTTCAAGAGCCAGGCCTTGAGACTGAGAGATTTGAGGTTCGGGTACCAAACCCTCCCCTGAGCACAGGTTAACAGGTTGTAATTCCTGGGAAGACACAGGGGAAGAATAACTGCTAAGGACAGTAGGAGTGGATACCAGGGCTGTCTGGCCCAGTCTGGAGCAATCAGGATCATCTTGCAGGGTTGAGATCTGATTTTGACTAGCACTTTGAACAGGAGAGGGAAGGGGGGAAAAGCATAGAGAAACTTCCCTTCCCAATTGAGAACTAAGGCATCCAGAGGGACTGAGCCCAACACTGGGGGTCTGCAACAAAAAAGGGGAAGTTGGTGATTGTCTGGGGCTGCAAAAAGATCTATCTGCGGGGGTGCCCCATCTGGAAAATATCACTTCCAAGACCAGGGAGTCCAGTGACCATTCCTGATGGCCCTGGGAAATCCTGCTGAGAGCATCTGCCAGGACATTGTCCTTGCCTGGGAGGTGAACTGCCATAAGGGAGGTGTTCAGGGAGTAAGCCAGAGACCACAACTTCATTGCTTTGGTGCACAAGGCCGTAGACCAAGTGCCCCCTTGCTTGTTGATGTACCACATTGTGGTGGTATTGTCTGTTCTGACTGTACAACTTTGTTCTGAACAGATTTGGAAAAAGCTTGAAGTGCTAGAAAAACTGCTCTGAGTTCCAACAGATTGATGCGGAGCAGAGATTCCTGAGGGGACCACAACCCCTGGGTGGTGAGGTCGCCCATGTGAGTTCCCCACCCCAATAGGGATGCATCTGTAGTAAGGATTAAGGAGTGAGACTGAGTGACAAAAGGAACCCCATGTCTCAGATTGCTCTGATCCTGCCACCACTGTAGGGCCTGGATCAGGGTTCGAGTCACTGGGATCAATTTGGTTAGAGGGTCCTTCCTTTGAGACCAAAAGGCTCTCAAATGGAACTGAATGTCCCTCATCTGAAATTTTGCTCCCTGCACTATTGCTGTAGAAGCAGCCATGTGCCCCAGGAGCTGTAGAAAATGCCTTGCTGGTCGAGACATCTGCAGGGTGAATGAGGAGGCCAGAGAGACCAGGGTCCTTGCCCTGTCCAAGGGAAGCAAGGCTCTGGCTTTCTCTGTGTTCAGCTCTGCGCCTATGAAGGTGAGAAGCTGGACCGGTTCTAGGACGGATTTTGAAAGATTCAGAAGGAAACCTAGAGAGGTGAGCAGTTGCTGAGTTATCTGTAGGTGTAACTTGACTTGGTCTGGGGACTGGCCTACTATGAGCCAGTCATCCAGGTAAGGGAAGATGGCAATTCCTTGCCTTCTTAGAGAAGCAACTGCTACTGCCAGGCATTTTGTGAATACTCTTGGAGCAGAGGTGAGGCCAAAGGGCATTGCTCTGAACTGGTAATGGCCTGAGAGCAGCTCGAACCTGAGGCACTTTCGATGGGAGCTTCTGATAAGAATATGGAGGTAGGCATCCTTGAGGTCCAGGGACGCTAGCCAGTCCCCTGGCCTTAGAGAGGGCAGAATAATTCCTAGAGTCACCATTTTCAATTTTGGTTTTAAAAGGTGCTTGTTTAAGTATCTGAGATCCAGGATGGGCCGCCATTCTCCTGTCTTTTTTGGGGTAAGGAAGTACCTGGAGTACAACCCTCTGCCCTGGTGTAGGGGTGGAACCCTTTCCACAGCTCTGAGAGCCAGGAGGGAAGAGACCTCTGCCTCTAGGGCAAGAGCCTCTGGTGGATTTGCAGGTGGAAAGGATCTGGTTCTCATCTTTGGAAACTTTGAAGCTGAGAACCAGTCCCTGGCTTACTACTTCCAGGACCCACTTGTCTGATGTCAGAGACCCAAGTCCTGGACAAAGTAAGCCAGCCTGCCCCCACAGGTAGCTGAGAATCGGCCTGGCAACCCCATCAGGGTGCCTGCTTGGCAGGGGCTTTGGGCTGAGGGGTGGAAGCAGGCCTGCTTGTACCCTGTCTGCCTCTCCCTCTAAAGAACCCCCTCTGGGCATAAGCAGAAGAGGAGGCCTGGGCTTGGTAAAAAGGCCTATGAAAAGGCCTGCCCCTGCCCCTGGAAAGCTGCCTTTGAGGAGTGGCCTGCCTTTCTTTGGCCTGTGCACTTCTATAGGTGGTCCTATATACATCCATTTTCTTCATGTAATTCTCTGTTTGCTCCCCAAACAGAGACTTACCCACAACAGGAAAATCCATGGCCTTAGTCTGGGTATCCTGTGATAGGCTAGTACATCTGAGCCAAGCCATTCTTCGAAGTGCCACAGATGTAGCCATGACTCTAGAAGACACATCACTGGAGTCTACTGCAGTATGGAACTGCACCTTGGATGCCTCAATACCATCAGCAGCCACCTGCTCCAGCTCCTTGGCAAGCTGGCCAGGGACCTGTTTTGCTAGGGCCATAACAGTGTCCCATCTAGATTTTTGATACCTAGCAGTATAGGCCATATAATTGGCCTGTCTTGAGTCCCAAGGATGCTGCCATGTACTGTTTCTTTACCATGGCATCAATCCTCCTGGAGTCCTTGTCCGGGGGTGTGAAGCCAAGGGAATGTTTGCCTTATCACAGGCTGCAGCCTGCACTACCCCAACATGGCTGCATTGTTGTGTAAGGAACTCCGTGTCTGAGCCTGACAATGTATACATCTTGTCCATTCTTTTATCCACAGGAGGTATAGTATTAGCAGTCTTTAAAATTTTAAATGTCTGTTTCCCAAAAGATTTGTGCAAGGGAATAGACAGCCTCCTAGACTCTGGGATATTCATCATTTCTACATAGTCAGGCTCCTCCTGGTCATCCACAGCTTCTTCCACAGGAAGCTGGAGGGTTTCAGCCACTTTTTTATAGTACATGAAATGGGAGGGGGACTCAGAAAGCCTAGGAGGAGACACCCGTGAAGGTCTGTCTTGGGAGATGTCTGGGTCAATGGGCACATCCAGACTTTCAAATCTACATTCACTTTCCTCGTACTCCTCTTCCTCCTCCTCTGCTTCATAAAACTCTTCTAACTCATAATCTTGAACCGGTGGAACCGGCCGAACCGAGCGCCTGCCTGATGGTGCCGGTTCGGTCGGAACCGGGGAAAGCGACTGAACAATTTTGATCGCTTTGGCTATCTCTTCAGCGGTTGGAGAGGAAAGTTTTGGCTCCACACCAGCTGATTTCTCTTTTCTAGTTCTTTTAGCCAGAACCAATTCCTCAGAATCGGCTCTCCTTTTGCCCGAAGAAGTCTCGCCCTGGTCAGAGGGTACTCCTTCTGGTTCGGTTGGAACCGAAGAAAAAATTACTCACCTTAGTAATGTTGTTTGTTCTAATGGAGTCTTGCTATATTATAGACATTAGCAGTTTGATCCAGCTCTAGAACTGCCCCGGAGTGAAATGGTTAAAACCATTTCAAAATAGAATTTTGACACGAGAGCAGCTCTATCTGTGTCATTTCAAACTTGAACTGTCAGATCTTTACGAGCCAAACTCACTAAGGTCTGTGTGGAAGCTGTAACCGACACTAGCCAAATGGCTACCTAAATAATAACAACCATTGATGGTCCCAACACCCATGACTCAAGTCAGGGGACCAGAAATACTAACACCATTCTAATAATATGAAAATGGAACATAAGTATAATAAAACACACACACGTACACATACACACCCCCAAAGTCCCAAAGTGGACAAAATGCTAACAGGACATAAGTAGTGCCCACACTAAGTTGCCCGCACCCCACCAAGTAGAGGTTCTGAGAGGGCAGGTTTGGGGAGGTCTATAATATAAGACTCCATTAGAAGAAACAACATTACTAAGGTGAGTAATTTTTCTTCAAACAACATGAAGTCTTGCTATATTATAGACATTAGCGAATACACAGCAGTACCTCCATGGAGGAGGCAGAACCTACTTAGGGAATAGGCTCTGAAGAACAGCTGTGCTAAACCGAGCATCTCTCCTGGCCTGGACATCCAGGGAGTAATGCTTGGTAAAAGGTGTACTGCTTTCCAAGTAGCAGCCTGGCAAATCTCTAATAAAGGGATATCTCTGGCAGCAGCTAGAGACGCAGCTGTACCCCTGGTAGAATGAGCCTCAAACCGGGAGGGGGCTCTGCCCACTTTCTGATAACAAAATTGGATACAAGAGACAACCACCTGGCTATTGATCTCTTAGTGGCAGGTTTGCCTTTCCCAACTTCACCATAGGTAAGGAAAAGTTGGAGGATTCAACCTGTGACCTTTGGTACGCTCTATATAATAACTAAGAGCTCTCTTAACATCCAGGCTGTGCAACCTCCTCTCACCCGAAGAGGAGTGATCAGTGAAAAATACTGGAAGGGAGATAGATTAATTAAGATGGAAATCTGAAACCACCTTAGGCAAAACTCCTATTAGTCCTAAGGACTACCTTATCCCTGTGGAAAGAAATAAAGTCAGTCTCCACTGACAAGGCTTGCAATTCACTTATGCATCTGGCAGAAGTGATAGCCACTAGAAAAACAGTTTTCCAAGTTAGGTACTTAAGCTCTGCAGAAGACAGTGGTTCAAAAGGGGGTTGCATTAACTGGGCAATGCAAACATTAAGGTCCCAAGCAGGGGCCGGTTCCCGAAAGGGAGGATTACTATGGAGTAATCCCTTAAAAAACTTGGAAAACACAGGATGAGAGGAAAGAGGGGATGACTTTCCTGCTGACACAAAAAGACACAGCTGCCAAATGAACTCTCAGGGTAGCTGGTCTGAGACCCAAGAATTAAGATGTACCATGTAATCTAACAAAATGGGCAATTCAGCAGATTCTGGGAAATATTTTCCCAGCACACCAAATGGAAAACCTTTTCCATTTAGAACTATAAGTAGCCTAGTGGAAGGCTTTCTGGAAGCCTTTAGGATCTCAAGAACACCCTGAGGTGTAAATCAGCAACTCTAACTCCTCAAGAGCCAGGCCTTGAGGTTGAGGGATTGAGGTCCGGATACCAAACCCTTCCTGGGCACAAGTCAACAGATTGTGATTCCTGGGAGGCACAGGGAAGATGGACTGTCAGAGACAGAAGGAGTGGGTACCAGGGCTGCCTGGCCCAATCGGGGCAATCAGAATCACCCTGCAAGGCTGAGATCTGATTTTAACTAGTACTTTGAATAGGAGAGAAAGGGGAAAGCATAGAGGAACTTCCTCCCAATCCAGAAGAAGGGCATCCAGGGAACTGAGCCCAGCACTGGAGGCCTGCAACAGAACAGAGGACGCCTGTGATTGTCTGGGGCTGCAAAAGATCTATCTGAGGATGCCCCACCTGGCAAAAACTATCCCCAGCACTTGAGGATCCAGGGACCATTCGTGATGGCCCTGGGAAATCCTGCTGAGGGCATCCGCTAGGACATTGTCCTTCCTGGAAGATGAACTGCTATGAGGGAAGTGTTCAGGAAATAGGCCAGAGACCACAACTTCATTGCCTCGGTGCACAAGGCCAAGACCAAGTGCCCCCTGTTTGTTGATGTACCACATTGTTGTGGTGTTGTCTGTTCTGACTTGTATCACCTTGTCGTGGACAGATGCAGAAAAGCTTGAAGAGCTAAAAGACAGCTCTGAGTTCCAGCAAACTGATGTGGAGCAGAGATTCCTGGGGACCAAACTCCCTGAGTGGAAAGGTCGCCCATGTGGGCTCCCAACCCAGAAGGAAGCATCTGTAGTGAGAGTCAAGCCGTGAGAAGGGAAATGAAGGGACCCCGCCTTTGCATTCTGATCCTGCCACCACTGGAGAGCTAGGATCAAGGTTCGAGTCACTGGGACCAACTTGGAAAGGGGTCTCTTCTCTGAGACCAAAAGGTTCTCAAGTGAAACTGAATGTCTCTCATCTGAAATCTGGCTCCCTGCACAACAGCTGTGGATGCAGCCATGTGCCCCAGGAGCTGCAGAAAGTGTCTTGCTGGTCGAGAGACCTGCAGAGTGAAGGAAGAGGCCAGAGCCACTAAATTCCTTACTCTTTTGGGGAAGAAAGGCTCTGGCTAGCTTTGTGTCCAATTCTGCCCTATAAAGGTGAGTACCTGGACTGGTTCCAGAACCGACTTTGGTAGGTTTAGCAGAAAACCCAGGAGGTGAGAAGCTGCTGGGTGACCTGCAGGTGAGGTTTACCTGTTCTGGGGACTGGCCTACAATGAGCCAGTCGTCTAGATAGGGAAAAACAGCAATCCTCTGCCTCCTTAAGTGGGCCACTGCCACTGCTAGACACTTTGTGAATACCCTTGGAGCAGAGGTAAGGCCGAAGGGCATTGCTCTGAACTGGTAATGACCTGAGGGCAGTTCGAATCTGAGGTACTTTCGATGGGATCTTCTGATTAGGACATGGAAATAGGCATCCTTGAGGTCCAGGGAGGCTAGCCAGTCCCCTGTCCTTAGGGAAGGTAAAATCATTGCCAGAGTTACCATTTTGAACTTTGGTTTCAAAAGATGCTTGTTCAGATATCTGAGATCTAAAATGGGCCGCCACTCTCCTGTCTTTTTTGGGGTAAGGAAGTATCTGGAATACAGACCCCTGCCCTGATGCAGGGGAGGAACCCTTTCTACTGCTCTGAGAGCTAACAGGGATGAGACCTCTGTTTCCAGAGCGAGGGTCCCTGAAGCACTTGCAGGTAGAAAAAGTCTGCTTCTCAACTTGGGAAACTTTTTGAAGCTGAGAACCAGACCCTGGCTTACTACTTCCAGAACCCACTTGTCTGAGGTTAAAGAAGCCCAATTCTGACTGAAGTAAGCCAGCCTGCCCCCACTGGTACAGAAAAGATCGGCCTGGGCACCCCATCAGGGTGCCTGTTTACAGGAGCTTTAGGCTGGGGGTGGGAGCAGGTCTGCCTACCCTCGTCTGCCCTGCCTCTGAAGAAGCCCCTCTGAGCATAGGCAGAGGAGGCCTGAGTCTGGTAGAAAGGCCTGTGAAAGGCCTACCCCTACCCCTGGGCATGCCTTTGAGGAGTGGCTTGCCGCTCCTTAGCCTGGGCACTCTTGTAAGTAGTCCTATATTCATCCATCTTCTTCATGCAGTTCTCTGTCTGCTCTCCAAACAGAGAATTTTCCACCACAGGAAAATCCATAGCCTTAGTCTGGGTATCCTGTGACAAACTAGTACACCTGAGCCAGGCCAACCTCAGAAAAAAGCTACAGATGTGGCCATGACCCTAGAGGAAACATCATTAACATCCACAGCAGCATGAAACTGAACCTTAGAGGCTTCAATGCCATCAGCAGCCACCTGTTCTAGTTCACTAGCCAGCTGGCCATGGGCCTGCTTGCCAATTGCATAACAGTATCCCATCTAGATTTCTGATACCTAGCTACATAAGCCATATAATTTGCTTGCCTGAGTCCCAGAGAGGCTGCCATATACTGTTTTTGCCATGGCATCAATCTTCCTGGAATCCTTGTCAGGAGGATGTGAAGCCAAGGAATATTAGATTTATCCAGGCAGCAGCCTGAACTACCCCAACATGACTGCATTGCTGAGAAAGGAATTCTGTATCAGGGCCTGACAATGTATACCTTCTGTCCATCTTTTTATCTACAGGAGGCACAGAATTAGGAGCTTTTAAAATTTTAATTGTTTGTTTCCTAAAAGACTTATGTAAAGGAATAGACAATCTCCTAGACTTTGGAATATCCATCATTTCTACAAAATCAGGCTCCTCTTGCTCATCCACAGCCTCTTCTAAGAGAAGCTGGAGGGTTTCAGCAACTTTTTTATAAAACATAAAATGAGATGGGGACTCAGACAGCATAGGGGGAGATTCTAAAGGTCTGTCTGGGGAGATGTCCGGTTCAATGGGCACACCCAGACCTTCCCAGCCACATTCATACTGTTCATAATCCCTCCCCTCCTCTGGTTCATAAAATTCCTCAATATCATAATCCTGAACCACTGGGACGGACAACGACCTTTTACCAGATAGTGGTGGTTCGGACGGACCCTGAGACAGTGACTGGACAATTTGTATGGCTTTTGCTATCTCTGCAGCAGTTGGAGAAGAATTTTGGACTCCAGACCTGCTGATTTTCTTGTTTTCTTTACTGGAATTAGTTCCTCAGAACCAGCTTTTCTTTTGCCCGAGGAAGTCTGGCCCTGGTCGGAGGGCACTCCCTCTGGTTCGGTTGGCACCGAACCGGGCTGGCCATCTGGGTCAGCGGACTTTTTGGCCTCTCATTCCCTGAGCCTGCCCAATCTTTTTTCCAGGGTGGCTGCAGGGAAATTCTTACATACCTGGCAGTCTGACTGGAGGTGGTCAAACCCCAGACAATAAACACATGTGGTGTGTGGGTCAGCCTTGGCAAAGACTTCCCCACAAACATCACAGTGTTGAAACCAATGGGCCCGGTTTTCTTTTGGGTTTCTCAGACATAATGCCAGCCTAACCAAAAACTTGCCCTTTAACGGCAGTGCCGGCAAGACACCTTATCGGTTCCTAACCGTTGTCACGGGTATTTGAAAAAACTATTTTAAAAGCAAGGTTTTTTAGAACCGATAAGAACCGGGAACCGCACTCTAAAAGCCCAACCACACTTTAAAACGTTAAATTAAGCAAACCGATCGGTTCAAAACCGAACCGATAATTGAATTTCCACACAGACTTTAAATTTTCTACTTACGGTTTACCAGATAGAGCTTTTAACCAAAATGCGGTAATTTAAATACTTTTTGCCAGTTCAAATGAACCGAAAATACTCGCTTGAACCGAGAAATGAACCGATGTGAAGGAACTGATCTCCGGAGCGACTGTTCAGTGAAGCGGAGTAAAGAATCTGACAGTTTCATTTGAAACTGGCCAGATAAAGCTTTGGTATAGCGCCCTCGCGCTGTGGAACTCCAGACTCTCTGGAGTTAACTCTTTCCTCTCCGGGGCAGTTCAGCTGCAGTGGCTGACTGCATATAGTCATAATATAGCAAGACTTCACGGTGTTTGAAGAAACAATTACTGTGTTGAGTAGTTTTTTCTTCAAACCCTGGGAATCGCTCAGTATGCTTAATGCAGTCAGCCTTCAGTGTTGACATGGGGGTGGAACCAGTCGCCTGGTCTGATCACCACATCGTGAGGTTCAATTTTTGCACCCCGCGGAGAAGACCAGCCCCTGCGGAGATGGTCAGGTACCGCCCATTACGGAATGTTACTCCACAAGGTCTAGCGGCGGTCCTTGACCTCTCATCCTTCAGTTTGGTGAGCAATAATCCAGAAGCACTAGTGTGGCCTATAATAAGGCCGTCACGATAGCACTAATTCTATTGCTCTGAGCACCAGATCCCTTAGGTCCCAGAACCCCATGGTTTGATGGGACCCTGAGGAGATCTGGAGACAGGCGAAGGTTAGAGCGTCGCTGGCGCGGGTCTGCCCTTGATGCCGACCACTCTAGATTGATAGAACATTATGTTAACTATCAATCTGCAATCACTCCATAAGAAGGCAGAATTCCTGTCCAGGGGATTGCAGTTGCTCAGAATCGACCGGCTCAGCTGTTCCGAACTGTTGACAGACTGTGCAACCCAGCCTGCCTGCATGTTCGGAAAGCTTTCTCGCAAATAGAGTGCGATGAGCTCACTCAATTCTTTGCAGCTAAAGTGGCCGACATCAGGAAGAACCTGGGTCCGGTAAGCTCTATGGGAGAAGCCTCTGGTCAGCATGAGATGACAGTGCCTCATTTCTCCTGGAGTTCCTTTCGACGACCTGAGCTCGTGGACATTATGAGGATCATCCAGTCTATGCGCCCCACGAGTTGTGATTTGGATCCTGGTCCGACTTCCATTATTTTGGGTTGTTTGGATACCATTGGTCCGGTCCTGGCGCAAATAGTCTGGTGCTCCTTGGAATCGGGTGAGTTTCCCTGCTCCTTGAAGGAGGCTATGGTAACTCCTCTTCTGAAAAAAGCTTCCTTGGACCCGGACTCTTATTCTAGCTATCAACCTATCTCTAATCTTCCCTTTATTGGGAAGGTTATTGAGAAGGTCGTAGCGAGTCAATTGGATGACCATTTAACCATCCATAATGTCTATGAATCCTTCCAGTCGGGCTTCCATAAAAGACATAGCACCGAGACCGCGCTGGTTCGTGTGTTAAATGATCTTCTGATGGCGAGGGATCAGAAGAGACGCTCCATTCTCGTTCTTCTTGATCTCTCTGCAGCCTTTGACATAGTGGACCACATGGTGCTGTTAGCTCGTCTGGGGCATATTTGTGGAATGTCTGGAACCGTTTTGCAATGGTTCACGTCATTCCTTACTGGGAGATCACAGAGAGTTGTATCAGGGATTTTTTCCTCTGACCCAATCTCTCTGTTATGTGGAGTGCCCCAGGGATCTGTGCTATCACCCATGTTGTTTGCAGTGTACATGCTGCCCCTCAGAGGTATCATCAGACGATATGGGCTGAGGTTTCACTGCTATGCGGATGACACCCAGCTCTATCTGTCTTTTGCACACGACCAGGATGGAGCTCTCTCGGTATTTAACAGCTGTCTGAGGGAGATCCAAGACTGGATGGATTCTAGTTGGCTAAAGTTGAACTCGGAGAAAACAGAGGTGCTGGTGGTGGATCCTGGTGGTGGGTGGTGAGGCAGACATCGGTGCTCCGTCTGGAATTAGTCTTGGCGGGTACTTTGCCGATCCTCAGAACAGGTGCGTAGCCTTGGATTTATTCTTGACAATAAGCTGATTCTTAAAGCTCAGGTGTCTGCTGTTGTCAAGACTTCCTTTACCATCTTAGGAACATTGCCAGGGTGAAGCATCTTGTTCCGTTTGACTCCTGCCTACTTTGGTTCATGCCTTTGTATCCTCACGCTTAGACTACTGCAACGCCTGTACTTTGGGCTTTCGGGGTTGAAATCCGTCGCCTGCAGCTAGTGCAGAGCAGCTGCGGCCGGGTTCTGGCGGCGACAAGTCGTTTTGTCACATCACTCCGTGCGAACTGCACTGGCCTGTGCGTAGTTGGCGGATCACCTTTAAAGTCATTTGTTGACTTTAAAGCCCTTCACGACCAGGGTCCAGCCTACCTGAAAGACCTCCTCGTACCTTACTGCCCTGATAGATTGCTCCGCTCGGCCGACATGGGGTTGCTAGAGATCCCGAGAGTGAATCTGAAATCCTCTGGCAGCAGAGCATTTTCATTTGCTGCACCCACTCTTTGGAACTCTCTACCATGTCGGCTTCGGCAGTGCACCTCCGTGGAACTCTTTAAAAAAGAGCTGAAAACTTATCTGTGGAGCATGGCTTTTTTAGACAATTAATTATTTATTAATGCTCTGGTTTTTATTATCATATATTTTTTATCTCGTGGCATGACTGAATTGTCTAAATTGTTCAGCACCTTGATATGTTGAAAGGTGCTATATAAGTAAAAATTATTATTATTTATTTATTATTAACTGCCACAGAGAGAATGGAATTTATGTAAATGATGGAACTCTCATTGACACCCGCCAATTTCAAACTGCTGCCCCTAGCAACTGCTGCACTCTGAAGTGCTCAGATTCATCATGAAGCTTAAAGTGAAGGCACCCTAACTAGCTAAACTGCATAACCCTATACCCTTATGAGAGCCCCTTAAGGAATGATCCTTGGAAGAAGGGAAAACAAATAAAACTGATTTAAAAAACTTCCAAACTTTAATCCTAATAAAACAATAGGACATATAGTGACCAGCAGGTATGCAAGATAAGGGATCCCTTTTTCATGGTTCTGGTAGGGGAGGCAGGACGGGAGCTTAAGCATACTGAGTGATCCCCTGGAAGAAACAAAATTACTATGTTGAGTAATTTTTACCTCGAACTCCAGGAATCACTCAGTATGCTTAACTAATGCAGACTACCAAGCAGTTCCTTTGGAGATAAGGCAGAGAATCTATTTAGGGAAAAGGCTCTGCAGAACTGCTGTGCCAAACCTGGTGTCACTTCTAGACTGTGGCTCAGATATGCAAACTGCGCCAGGCTGTGGCGCAAGCCTGGGCGCAGCTCAACTTGGCTGCGCAGGGGTGTGACCTGGACGATATTCAACGGAGCTGTGCTATTGCTCAGCAACTTTGAATATCGCACCCTGACCAGCCCCACTGCGCATGGCGCAATGGCACTGCGCCAGCGCAAGTGGTCAGAGTGGAGCATGGAGATGCGCTAGCGCAAGTGCCATTGCGCCATTCACAGCACCTGCAATATTCAAAAGGGGACATGCAAATGGGGCCATAATTTATGCAAGGCGCACATGGGGCCATTTGCATGTCATTATGGCCCCATTTGCATCCCACTAGCATGCAGGTGCGCCGATCCCCGACGACTTGCACCTGGCGCCCTGCCAGGCAGCAGCCGTCGGGGACTGATGCCCCCTGCAGCCCGATCGCGGGCATTTGTCTAAAAAAAGATTTCCTCGTCCAATATCCCTGGTGGTCCAGTGAACCACTATGTGCCTGATCGCGGGCATGTGTTATAACAAAAGAGACTTCCTCGTCCAATATCCCTGGTGGTCCAATGGACCACTATGTGCCTGATTACGGGCATGTGTTATAATAAAAGAGACTTCCTCGTCCAATATCCCCGGTGGTCCAGTGGACCACTATGTGCCTGATCGCAGGCATGTGTTATAATAAAAAATAAATCCTCGTTCAATAGCCCTCACATATCTGAATGTGTAGTACGGTATGGGCATGCATCCCTACCGAAGTGTCAGTCGGCGGGCAGTGGGGTGGCAGGCGGGTGGGGTGCTGACACCTGCCAGCTGACGGGGGGGGGGAGCAGGGCGGTGGGGCTCAGTGGGCAGGTGGGAAGGGGGGTACCCTAGACCACCAGGGTAATAGGACGTTGTATGTTTTACAGATGCCCGCGATGAGGCAGAGTGCGGTTCACTGGACCACCAGGGATAGTGGGCGGGGGGGGTATTTCAACAGATGCCCACAATCGGGCAGCAATCGGTCCACTGGACCACCACGGCTATTGGACGAGGATTTCTTTTTTATTATAACATGCCCGCGACTAGAGCAATCGGTCCACTGGACCACCAAGGATATTGGAGGGGGGTTATTTAAACAGATGGCCGCGATGGGCATGGGGGGCAATCGACAGGCAGGAATTGGTGGCTACCTACAGGTGGCAGCTGTCGGTTGTGCCCTGCACTGCGGCAGCTCACCTGTGGGTGGCCATCATTTGTTCCTTTTCTTTTTGGCTTAACTTTGTGCAGGCGCAAGTAGGGGTTGCGCATGCATGGCTCTGCACATCTTAGGCTGAATATTGGGCTGTGCAGGTTATGCATGGCCACGCCCCCCCCCCACCTGTGCCTGCATATATCACGCCGGGGTGCATCAATGGGTTGCGCATGGTGCAACACTGTTGCGCCATGCACAACCCTTTTGAATATCTGGGCCTGTATGCCTAAGAAGTACTGCTTGTGAATGTGTGAACAGTTTTCCATGTAGATGCATTGCAAATTTCCAGGAGAGGAATTTCCCTTGCAGCAGCTACTGATGCACTTTTGCTCCTGGTAGAATGTGCCATGAGGTCTGGGGCGGGGATGCTTACACATTTTGCTGTAACAAAATTGAATGCAGGCTATTAGCCAGCATGCAATGATCTTCTAGATGCTGGTTTACCTTTACCCACTTCCCCACAGGTGAGGAACAACTGGGTAACCTCTGGCCAGCATGCCTTGGTCCTATCAAGATAATGACCAAGTGCCTCTTGACATCCAGGCTATGCAATCTCTGCTCTCCTGAACTGGAGTTGGCAGTGAAAAACACTGGAAATGTAACAGACTGGTTCAGGTGGAAATCTGAGATGACTTTAGGTGGGAATTTCCTATTAGTCCTGAGTACCACCTTATCTCTATGGAAAGGAATCTAGTTCAGATCTGTGCACAGGGCCTGTAGCTCACTTGCTCGCCTGGCCAAAGTAACTGCTACTAGGAAAACAGCTTTCCAGGTAACATACTTTAAGAAAAAATTACTCACCTTAGTAATTATGTTTCTTCTAATGGAGTCTTGCTGTATTCTGACTATTGCAGTTTATTTATTTAGTTTTTGTTTACCGGGTAAGTGCACTAGCCAGCAGGTGACTATTTTCAGGCACGATCCGGGAGAGTACAAGACAAGGTACATACTGAGGAATATACAACAATTACCATACAGTTGGAGAGGCAGTACAAAGTACAAACTGAGAAGTTAATTAGACTAAGTTAACATAGTGTCGACTAGACTAAGAAAAAACTAAGAA
Organism: Neoceratodus forsteri; assembly: GCA_016271365.2. Lineage (NCBI taxonomy): Eukaryota > Metazoa > Chordata > Ceratodontiformes > Ceratodontidae > Neoceratodus > Neoceratodus forsteri. The sequence continues at coordinate 1,555,705,603 of CM057450.1, forward strand.
AAAACACTGAAATCTTGAAAGTCTTGGGAGAGCGGGTACTGGTACTAGGACAGAGTAGTTCCACCCTGGGAGACATAGTTCAGGCGGCGGGAGATGAAGGGAAGGAGTGGTGCGGGAGGTTCAGGAGCATGGTTCATGTCAGCTATGCCACACGGACTACGGCATTGGTGGCTCAGGGGACCAACAAGTGGCCGGGCTCATGGAACTGCTCCCTGGGTAAGAATGCTGCAGCATCCCCTGAGGCAGTCTAACCCCGGAGCGTGAGGCGAGATCATTTTTCTGTTGGTCTTCGGGGTTGTATGAGCTGAGAAATTGGGTCCAGGGGGAGCAGTGCAGCTCTGGTGGGATAGAGGAGGAGGCAAAGACAGCCCAGGAGAGAATTGGCAAGAGAAGTTGGATGAAAACGAGTTTACGCCTTAGCTGCCAACGGATAGCCATCGTGAATCTAACCACGGGCGCGAAGTGCTCAGGGAATAACCAGTGGCTGGGCTCATGGAACTCCTCCCGGTAAGAATGCGGCTGCATCCCCTGAAGCAGACTAGCCCCGGGGCATAGGGCGAGATCTTTTCTGTTGGTCTTAGGTGCAGGACAGACTTGGGAAAATAGGTCCAGGGGGAGCCGTGCAGCTCTGGTGGGATGGAGGAGTGAAGCAAAGTCAGCCCAGGAGAGAATTGGAGAACTGAGTTGGAAAATTCAAATTCACGCCTTTGCAGCTAAGGTAGGGATAGTCAGCCGTAACTACGGTTCTGGTGCAGGGCAGGGGAGCAGCGAGCTGCTGGGATTTGGAAGGTGTAGAAACAGTCTTGCGGCTTCACTCGTAGAACCGATTTGCGGGCATCAGGGCGGTGAGCGATCGGGGTATTTATTATACAGCAGTATCTTGCAGCTTCAGCGGTTAAGTGTAGGCATACTCAGCTAGGCTCATGGTACCGTAAGGGCGGGCGTGAGAGGGGGCGTGTGGTAGGGGTTTTACTGGGAAACAGCTGACTAACGGCTTTAGAGACGGGTTGAATAGGACACATGACCGGCCTCAAGATGCCGTTTTCGAACATGAGAGCGGCGCCAGTCAGGTTTTAAAGCCTCACAGTTTTGGCAGCAAGGCATCGGGGAGGGAGTCCGGGCTAGAGGTACCGTGAGCTGTGTTTGAGGGCGTAAATGGCCAGAGGATCTGTGGGAGGATAAGGAGACGCGACGGCTTTAGCGGTTGGGCGTTAGGGTAGGAGCAGGCTCATGGTACCGATTAGCGGGCAAGGGGCAGCGTGCGATCGAGGGTTTCATGTGGGGATTCGGCGCACTTATGGCTTTGGTGGTGGGTGGGACGTGAGGCCGAGCTCGTGGTCCCGACACTGGGCGTGAGAGCGAAGAGTAGTCCCTGCCCAAGGGCATCCAGGGGGCTATGGCGGTGAGTGAAAGGGACGTGTGGCCGGGCTCGTGGTTCTGACACTGGGCATGTGAGCTACGAGTAGACCCTGTCCATGGGTATCCAGGGGAGTAATACACTGGGAGGGTCGGAGAGATTCAAGGATCCTAGTTGTACCAGTACCTGTTAGCCCCAGCCTTCAAACTGCCCCGGAGAACAAAGGGTTAACTTTCTATGCAGCACATAGAATGCTGAGCTCAAGCTCGGTTGATGTCTCTGTCTGGAGCCCTTTGAAATCCAACCGTCAGAGTCTTACGAGCAAAAACTCACTAACTATCCTATGTGGAAATTGTAAAAATTTTTACTAGCCAACTGGCAACAAAAAGTTTTGGATTCCCAAAGGAAGACTCAAATCAGGAAACCCAAAACCCAAAAACCAATCCAAATAATAATAAAACAAACACCCAAACAAAAAAGAAGAGGGTGTAAAAGGAGCACCCCTGAGGTGCAACACTGCACCTTCCCACCCACTTCCCAAAACCAGGTTCTGAGAGGGGAGGCAGGGAGGGAGGTCTGAATACAGCAAGACTCCATTAAAAGAAACATAATTACTAAGGTGTGTAATTTTTTCTTCAAACAACATGAAGTCTTGCTGTATTCTGACTATTGCAGACTACCAAGCGGTACCTCCATGGAGGAGGGACAGAACCTACTTTAGGAATAGGCTCTGAAGTACTGCTGTGCCAAACCGAGCATCACTCCTAGCCTGGATATCCAGAGAGTAATGCTTGGTAAGAAAAAATTACTCACCTTAGTAATGTTGTTTCTTCTAATGGAGTCTTGCTGTATTCTGACAATAGCTGTGAGTCCCAACCTTCGAACTGCCCTGGGGATGAAAGAGTTAACTTTCCATGCCAGGCATGGAACGCTGAGCTTGAGCTCGGTTGAGACTCTGTTTGTTGCTGTTTAAACTCAAACCGTCAGATCTTTACGAACTAAACTCACTAAGGTAATGTGTGGAAGCTGTAAACCTACACTAGCCAACTGGCTACTAAACATAAAAACACATTTTTTGGTCCCAAAACAAAGACTCAAGTCAGGAGACCCCAAAAATGAAAAACACAACACCCACTCACCCAAGAAAAGGGGTGAAAACAACAAGGTGGGCACCTACTGAGTGCCAGCACTGCCACTGCCCACCCACATCCCAAAAACAGAGGTTCTGAGAGGGGCAGGCAGGGGGGGAGGTCAGAATACAGCAAGACTAAATTAGAAGAAACAACATTAATAAGGTGAGTAATTTTTTCTTCAAACAACATGAAGTCTAGCTGTATTCTGACAATAGAAGACTACCAAGCAGTACCTCCATGGAGGAAGGACAGAACCTACTTAGGGAATAGGCTCTGAAGCACAGCTGTGCCAAACCGAGCATCATTCCTAGCCTGAATATCCAGGGAGTAATGCTTGGTAAAAGTGTGAACTGTTTTCCAGGTAGCTGCTTGACATATCTCTAGAATAGGGATATCCCTGGCAGCAGCCAGGGAAGCAGTTGTACCTCTGGTAGAGTGAGCCCTCAGGCCTGAGGGTGGAACCTTACCCAGTTTTTCATAACAAAACTGGATACAAGAGACAATCCACCTGGCAATGGATCTTTTAGTGGCAGGTTTCCCTTTACCAACCTCACCATAAGTGAGGAACAGTTGGAGGGAGTCAAACCTGTGACCCTTGGTACGTTCTATGTAGTAGCTAAGGGCTCTTTTCACATCTAAACTGTGCAGCCTCCTCTCGCCAGAGGAGGAATGGTCAGTGAAGTACACTGGAAGAGACATAGATTGATTAAGGTGGAAATCTGAAACCACCTTAGGCAAAAACTCCCTGTTAGTCTTGAGGACCACCTTATCTCTATGAAAGGAGATAAAATCAGGCTCCACTGACAAAGCTTGTAACTCACTTATGCGTCTGGCAGAAGTGATGGCTACCAGAAGAAAAAATTACTCACCTTAGTAATGTTGTTTCTTCTAATGGAGTCTTGCTATATTATGACATATGCAGTGAGTCCCAACCTTCGAACTGCTCCGGAGGTGAAAGAGTTAACTTTCCATGCCAGGCATGGAACCTTAGCGTGACTCAGTTGAAAACTCTGTCTGTTAATCAAACTCAAACTGTCAGATCTTTACGAGCAAAACTCACTAAGGTTCTGTGTGGAAGCCATAACCTACACTAGCCAACTGGCTACTAAATATAAGAACACATTTTCTTGGTCCCAAAACAAAGACTCAAGTCAGGGGATCCAAAAAATTAAAAACATAACACCCAAACACCCCAAAAAGGAGGGGTGAAAAATAAGGTGGGCATCTACTAAGTGCCAACACTGCACTGCCCACCCACATCCCAAAAGTAGAGGTTCTGAGAGGGGCAGGCAGGGGGGAGGTCATAATATAGCAAGACTCCATTAGAAGAAACAACATTACTAAGGTGAGTAATTTTTTCTTCAAACAACATGAAGTCTTGCTATATTATGTCATATGCAGACTACACAGCAGTACCTCCATGGAGGAGGGACAGAACCTACTTAGAAATAGGCTCTGAAGCACAGCTGTGCCAAACCGAGCATCACTCCTAGCCTGGATGTCCAGGGAGTAATGCTTGGTAAAAGTGTGAACTGTTTTCCAGGTAGCTGCTTGACATATCTCTAGGATAGGGATGTCCCTGGCAGCAGCCAGAGACGCAGCTGTACCTCTGGTGGAGTGAGCCCTCAGGCCTGAGGGAGGAACCTTACCCAGTTTTTCATAGCAAAATTGGATACAAGAGACAATCCACCTGGCAATGGATCTTTTAGTGGCAGGTTTCCCTTTACCAACCTCACCATAAGTGAGGAACAGTTGGAGGGAGTCAAACCTGTGACCCTTGGTACGTTCTATGTAGTAACTAAGGCTCTTTTGACATCTAAGTGTGTAGTCTCCTCTGCCAGAGGAGGAATGGTCAGTGAAGTACACAGGAGAGACATAGACTGATTAAGGTGGAAGTCTGAAACCACCTTAGGCAAGAACTTTCTGTTAGTCCTCAGGACCACCTTATCTCCATGAAAGGAGATAAAATCAGGTTCCACTGACAAAGCTTGTAACTCATTTATGCGCCTGGCAGAAGTGATGGCTACCAAAAACACAGTTTTCCAAGTCAAGTACTTAAGCTCTGCTGAAGACAAGGGCTCAAAAGGGGGTTGCATAAGCTGAGCAATGCAAATATTAAGATCCCAGGCAGGGGCAGGGTCCCTGAATGGAGGGATGGTGTGAAGCAACCCCTTGAAAAACTTGGAGAATACAGGATGAGCCGAAAGAGAAGAGGGTTTACCTGCGGATAAGAAAGCAGACACGGCTGCCAGGCGCACTTTTAGGGTAGCTGGCCTCAGCCCCAAAGTATTCAAATGCACCATATAATCCAGGACTGTGGGTAAGTCAGCAAATTCTGGGGAAATATGCTTGCCAGAGCACCAAATGAAAAATCTCTTCCATTTGGAATTATAAGTAGCCCTGGTGGATGGCTTCCTAGAAGCCTTCAATATATCCAATACACCTTGGGAGAGGTGTAGGCCAGCAAACTCTAACTCTTCAAGAACCAGGCCTTGAGACTGAGAGATTTGAGATTCAGGTACCAAACCCTCTCCTGAGCACAGGTTAACAGGTTGTGATTCCTGGGGAGACACAGGGGAAGGTGGACTGCTAAGGACAAAAGGAGTGGGTACCAGGGCTGTCTGGCCCAATCTGGTGCAATCAGGATCATCTTGCAAGGTTGAGATCTGATTTTGACTAGCACCTTGAACAGAAGAGGGAAGGGGGGAAGGCATAAAGAAACTTCCCTTCCCAACTGAGAAGGAAGGCATCCAGAGGGACTGAGCCCAACACTAGGGGCCTGCAGCGAAAAAGGGGAAGTTGGTGATTGTCTGGGGCTGCAAAAAGATCTATCTGCGGGGTGCCCTATCTGGCAAATACTACCTCCAATACTAGGGGATCCAGTGACCATTCGTGATGGCCCTGGGAAATCCTGCTGAGAGCATCTGCCAGGACATTGTCCTTGCCTGGAAGGTGAACTGTCGTAAGGGACGTGTTCAGGGAATACACCAAAGACCACAACTTCATTGCTTCGGTGCACAAGGCCGTAGACCGAGTGCCCCCTTGCTTGTTGATGTACCACATTGTAGTGATGTTGTCTGATCTGAATTGTACAACTTTGTTCTGAACAGAGGTGGAAAAAACTTGAAGTGCTAGAAAAACTGCTCTGAATTCCAACAGATTGATGTGGAGCAGAGATTCCTGAGGGGACCACAACCCCTGGGTGGAGAGGTCGCCCATGTGAGCTCCCCACCCCAAGAGGGATGCATCTGTAGTAAGGATTAGGGAGTGAGACTGAGGGATGAAGGGGACCCCCTGTCTCAGATTGCTCTGGTCCTGCCACCACTGAAAGGCTTGGATCAGGGTTCGAGTCACTGGGATCAATTTGGTCAGAGGGTCTCTCCTTTGAGACCAAAAGGCTTTCAAATGGAACTGGATGTCCCTCATCTGAAATCTTGCTCCCTGCACAACTGCTGTAGAAGAAGCCATGTGCCCCAGGAGCTGCAGAAAATGCCTTGCTGGTCAAGAGACCTGCAGGGTGAAAGAGGAGGCCAGAGAGACCAAGGTCCTTGCTCTTTCCAAAGGAAGGAAGGCTCTGGCCTCTTTTGTGTTCAGTTTTGCACCTATGAAGGTGAGAAGCTGGACAGGCTCTAGAACTGAATTCGGAAGACTGAGAAGGAAACCTAGAGATGTGAGCAGTTGCTGAGTTACCTGAAAGTGTAGTCTGACTTGTTCTGGAGACTGGCCTACTATAAGCCAGTCGTCCAGGTAAGGAAAAATGGCAATCTTTTGCCTTCTTCTGTGGGCAACTGCTACTGCCAGGCATTTTGTGAATACCCTCGGGGCAGAGGTGAGGCCGAAGGGCATTGCTCTGAACTGGTAATGGCCTGAGGGCAGTTCGAATCTGAGGTACTTTCGATGGGAGCTTCTGATAAGAACATGAAAGTAGGCATCCTTGAGGTCCAGGGACGCTAGCCAGTCCCCTGGTCTTAGAGAGGGTAAAATAACTCCCAGAGTCACCATTTTGAATTTTGGTTTTAAAAGGTGCTTGTTTAGGTATCTGAGATCCAGGTTGGGCTGCCATTCTCCTGTCTTTTTTGGGTTAAGGAAGTACCTGGAGTACAACCCTTTGCCCTGGTGTAAGGGTGGAACCCTCTCCACAGCTCTGAGAGCCAGGAGGGTAGAAACTTCTGTTTCTAGGGCAAGTGTCTCTGATGGATTTGCAGGTGGAAAGGACCTGGCTCTCATCTTTGGAAATTTTTTGAAGCTGAGAACCAGTCCCTTGCTTACTACTTCTAGGACCCACTTGTCTGATGTTAGAGACTTCCAGTCCTGGACAAAGTAAGCCAGCCTGCCCCCCACCAGTAGAGGAGAATCGGCCCTGGCTACCCATCAGGGTGCCTGCTTGGCAGGGGCTGAGGGGTGGAAGCAGGCTTGCTTGCACCCCGTCCGCCTCTCCCTCTGAAGAACCCCCTCTGGGCATAAGCAGAAGACGAGGCATGGACTTGGTAAAAAGGCCTAAGAAAAGGCCTGCCCCTGCCCCTGGGATGCTGCCTTTGAGGAGTGGCCTGCCTTTCCTTGGCCTGTGCACTCCTATAGGTGGTCCTATATTCATCGATTTTCTTCATGTAATTCTCTGTCTGCTCCCCAAACAGAGAATTGCCCACAACAGGAAAATCCATGGCCTTAGACTGGGTATACTGTGACAGGGTAGTACATCTGAGCCAAGCCATTCTGTGAAGTGCTACAGATATAGCCATAACCCTTGATGACACATCATTAGAGTCTACTGCAGCATGAAATTGCACCTTAGATGCCTCAATACCATCTGCAGCCACCTGTTCCAGCTCCCTGGCAAGCTGGTCAGGGACCTGTTTTGCTAGAGCCAGCACAGTATCCCATCTGGATTTCTGGTATCTAGCAGCATAAGCCATATAATTTGCCTGTCTGAGTCCCAAGGATGCTGCCATGTACTGTTTCTTTGCCATGGCATCAACCCTCCTGGAGTCCTTTTCAGGGGTTCGAGCTAGAGGAATATTTGCCTTGTCACAGGCTGCAGCCTGCACTACCCCACATGGCTGCATTGCTGTGTGAGGAACTCCGTATCAGAGCCTGATAATGTATACCCTTGTCCATCCTTTTATCAACAGGAGGTATAGTGTGAGAAGTTTTAGAATTTTTACTGTCTGTTTCCTAAAAGATTTATGCAGAGGAATAGACAGTCTCCTGGACTCTGGAATATCCATCATTTCTACATAATCAGGCTCCTCTTGGTCATCAACAGCTTCCTCAACAGGGAGCTGGAGAGTTTCAGCAACTTTCTTATAAAACATAAAATGAGAAGGGGACTCAGATAGCCTAGGAGGAGAAACCCCTGATGGTCTGTCTGGAGAGATGTCCGGTTCAATGGGCACATCCAGACTTTCAAACCCACATTCACTCTCCTCAAACTCCTCTTCCCCCTCCCCCGGTTCACAAAAATCCTCAAAATCATAATCTTGAACCGGTAGAACTGGCCGAACCGAGCTCTTCCCTGATGGTATCAGTTCGGTCGGAACCAGGGAAAGTGACTGGACAATTTGAATTGCTTTAGCTATTTCCTCAGCGGTTGGAGAAAAAACTTTTGGCACACTAGCTGACTTTCTAGTCCTTTTAGTTGGAACCGGCTCCTCAGAGCTGGCTCTTCGTTTGCCCGAGGAAGTATCGCCCTGGTCAGAGGGCACTCCCTCCAGTTCGGTTGGAACCGAACCGGGCTGGCCATCCGGGTCAGCGGACTTTTTGGCCTCCCTCACCCTGAGCCTACAAACTCACTTCTCAATGGTGGCAGCAGGAAAATTACTACATATCTGGCAGTCTGCATTGAGGTGGTCAAACCCCAGACAATACACACAGGTGGTGTGTGGGTCAGCCTTAGCACAGGCTTCCCCACAAACACCACAGTGCTGAAACCCAGTGGGCCCGGTTTTTCTTTTGGGTTTCTCAGACATAGTGCCAGCCTAACCAACTTGCCCGTTTATGGCAATCCGCCAAGCAAGACTCCCTTATCGGTTCCCAACCGTGTCACGGGTCGTGGAAAAAACCGTGATGAAATCCGTTTTTTTTAGAACCGATAAGAACCAGGAACCGCACTCTAAATAAGGACTAGTAAAGTTTTAGAACAACCTGATCGGTTCAAACCGAACCGAAAGACGCTTACAAGTTCCACACAGAATAAAATAAAAGTAAGCCTATCTATTACTTACAATACCACAGACAGAGCTTGAACCGACCAGTTGTGGTTTAATTTCGGTCACAAAACCGATAAAATAACACTTTAACCGACAAAATGAACCGAGCAGAAGGAGAAATCTCCGGAGCGACTGTTCAAGTGAGGCGGAGTAAAGAATCTGACAGTTTGAGTTTGATTAACAACAGACAGAGTTTTCAACCGAGCTCGCGCACAAGGTTCCATGCCTGGCATGGAAAGTTTACTCTTTCACCTCCGGAGCAGTTCGAAGGTTGGGACTCACTGCATATGTCATAATATAGCAAGACTTCATGTTGTTTGAAACACAGTTTTCCAAGTCAAGTACTTAAGCTCTGCTAAAGATAAAGGCTCAAAAGGGGATTGCATAAGCTGAGCAATGCAAACATTAAGGTCCCAAGCAGGGGCAGGGTCCCTGAATGGAGGGTTGGTGTGAAGCAATCTCTTGAAAAACTCGGAGAATACAGGGTGAGCTGAAAGAGAAGAAAAAATTACTCACCTTAGTAATGTTGTTTCTTCTAATGGAGTCTTGCTACATTATGACTGATGCAGTTTGTCCCACCATTAGAACTGTTCCGGAGGTGAAAGAGTTAACTTCCATGCAGTGCATGGAACTCAGAGCGCGAGCTCGGTTAGAGAAGCTCTGTCAGGGTAATTTCAAACCAAAACCGTCTAGATCTTTTACGAGCAAACTCACTAAGGCTCTGTGTGGAAGCTGTAACTCACACTAGCCAACTGGCTACTAAAATATTCACACATTTTCCTGGTCCCAACACCAAGACTCAAGTCAGGGGACCAGAAACAATAAGATAAAATAAATAAATAAAACACAACACCCAAACATAAAAGGACATCAATAGAGTGCCAACAGTGGACTGCCCACCCCATACCCAAAGTAGAAGTTCTGAGAGGGGCAGGCTTGGGGGGAGGTCATAATATAGCAAGACTCCATTAGAAGAAACAACATTACTAAGGTGAGTAATTTTTTCTTCAAACAACATGAAGTCTTGCTATATTATGACTGATGCAGACTACACAGCAGTACCTCCATGGAGGAGGGACAGAACCTACTTAGGGAATAGGCTCTGAAGCATGGCTGTGCCAAACCGAGCATCCTTCCTGGCCTGGATATCCAAGGAGTAATCCTTGGTGAAAGTGTGTACTGTTTTCCAAGTAGCTGCTTGACATATCTCCAAGATAGGGATGTCTCTGGCAGCAGCTAGAGATGCAGCTGTACCTCTGGTAGAGTGAGCCCTCAGGCCTGACGGGGGAACCTTACCCAGTTTTTGATAAAATTGGATACAAGAGACAATCCTCCTGGCAATGGATCTCTTAGTGGCAGGTCTCCCTTTCCCAACCTCACCATAAGTGAGAAATAGTTGGAGGGAGTCAAACCTGTGAACCTTGGTACGCTCTATGTAGTAACTTAGGGCCCTCTTAACATCTAAGCTGTGCAGCCTTCTCTCACCAGAGGAGGAATGGTCAGTGAAGAACACTGGAAGTAAAATAGATTGGTTAAGGTGGAAATCCGAAACCACCTTAGGCAAAAACTTCCTGTTAGTCCTGAGGACTACCTTATCCCTGTGAAAGGAAATAAAGTCAGTCTCCACTGATAAAGCCTGTAACTCACTTATGCGCCTGGCAGAAGTGATGGCTACTAAAAATACAGTTTTCAAGTCAAATACTTGCTCTGCGAAGACAGAGGCTCAAAGTGGGGTTGCATCAGCTGAGCAATGCAAACATTAAGATCCCAACAGGGGCAGGGTCCCTGAATGGAGGATTGGTATGAAGCAATCCCTTAAAAACTGGAAAATAAAGGGTGAGCAGAAGAGAAGAGTGCTTCCTGCTGAAATGAAAGCAGAGACAGCTGCCAAATGCACTTTCAGGGTAGCTGGTCTCAGTCCCAAAGAATTAAGATGGACCATATAGTCCAAAACAGTGGGTAAATCAGCAGATTCCGGGAAATATAGCTTCCCAGAACACCATATGGAAAACCTTTTCCACTTGGAGTTATAGGTAGCCCTGGTGGAAGGCTTCATAGAAGCTTTCAAGATTTAGAACACCCTGAGAAAGTTGTAGATCAGCAATTTCAACCTCAAGAGCCAGGCCTTGAGGTTGAGGATTTGAGATTCGGATACCAGACTCTCCCTGAGCACAGGTTAACAGATTGTGTTCCTGGGGAGACACAGGGAAGATGGACTGCTAGGACAGAAGGAGGGTACCAGGCTGCCTGGCCCAGTCTGGAGCAATCAGGATCATCTTGCAGGGCTGAGACCTGATTTTGACTAGCACCTTGAACAGGAGAGGGAAGGGGAAGGCATAGAGAAACTTCCCTTCCGATCGAGGAGAAAGGCATCCAGGGACTGAGCCCAACACTGGGGCCTGCAACAAAAAGTGGAAGTTGGTGATTGTCTGGGGCTGCAAAAAGGTCTATCTGAGGGGTGCCCCATCTGGCAAAAACTATCCCCAGTACTAGGGGATCCAGTGACCATTCGTGATGGCCCTGGGAAATCCTGCTGAGAGCATCTGCCAGGACATTGTCCTTGCCTGGGAGGTGAACTGCTATGAGGGAAGTGTTCAGGGAATAAGCCAGAGACCACAACTTCATCGCCTCGGTGCCAAGGCCGAAGACCGACTGCCCCTTGTTTGTTGATGTACCACATTGTAGTGGTGTTGTCTGTTCTGACCTGTACCACCTTGTTCTGAACAGATGCAGAAAACCTGAATGATAGAAAACAGCTCTGAGTTCCAACAGATTGACGTGGAGCAGAGATTCCTGAGGGGACCATAACCCTGGGTGGGCGGTCGCCCATGTGAGCTCCCCATCCCAAGAGGGACGATCTGTAGTAAGGGTCAAGGAGTGGGACAGAGGATGAAAGACCCCTTGTCTTAGATTGCTCTGATCCTGCCACCACTGAAGGGCCTGGATCAGGGTTCGAGCCACTGGGATTAACTTGGATAGGGGATCTCTTCTTTGAGACCAGAAGGCTATCAAATGGAACTGAATGTCCCTCATCTGAAATCTTGCTCCTTGCACTACAGCTGTGGAAGCAGACATGTGTCCAGGAGCTGCAGGAAATGCCTTGCTGGTCGAGAGACCTGCAGAGTGAAGGAGGCGAGGCCAGGGCTACCAGTGTCCTTACCATTCCAAGGAAGGAAGGTCTAGCCTGCTTTGTGTCCAGTTCTCGCCTATAAAGGTGAGTACCTGGACAGGTTCCAGAACCAACTTTGGAAGATTGAGAAGAAAGCCCAGAGGTGGGCAGCTGCTGGGTAACTAGCAGGTGTGATTTGACTCTGGTCTGAGACTGACCCACAATGAGCCAGTCGTCCAGGTAGGGAAAGATGGCAATCTTTTGCCTTCTTAGATGAGCAACTGCTACTGCCAGACATTTTGTGAATACCCTTGGGGCAGAGGTAAGGCCAAAGGGCATTGCTCTGAACTGATAATGGCCAGAGGGCAGTTTGAATCTGAGGTACTTTCGGTGGAAGCTTCTGATAAGAACATGGAAGTAGGCATCCTTGAGGTCCAGGGAAGCTAGCCAGTCCCCTGGCCTTAGGGAGGGTAAAATCATTCCCAGAGTCACCATTTTGAATTTTGGTTTTAAAAGGTGCTTGTTCAGATATCTTAGGTACAGGATGGGCCGCCACTCTCCTGTCTTTTTTGGGGTAAGGAAGTACCTGGAGTACAGAGCCTTGCCCTGGTGTAGGGGAGAAACCCTTTCTACAGCTCTGAGAGCCAGGAGGGTTGAGACTTCTGTTTCCAAAGCAAGAGTCTCTAAAGGGTTTGCAGGTGGAAAGGATCTGGTTCTCATCTTTGGAAATTTTTTGAAGCTGAGAACCAGACCCTGGCTCACTACTTCCAGGACCCACCTGTCTGATGTTAAAGACTCCCAGTCCTGGACAAAGTAAGCCAGCCTGCCCCTACAGGTAATGGAGAGTCGACCCTGGGCATCCCATCAGGGTGCCTGTTTGGCAGGGGCTTTAGGCTGAGGGGTGGGAGCAGGCCTGCCTTCGCACTCTGGCCTGCCTCTCACTCTGAAGAACCCTCTGAACATAGGCTGAAGAGGAGGCCTGGGTCTGGTAAAAGGCCTGTGAAAAGGCCTGCCCCTACCCCTGAGGGGCTGCCTCTGAGGAGTGGCTTGCCGTTCCTTGGCTTGTGCACTCCTATAAGTGGTTCTATATTCATCCATTTTCTTCACATAATTCTCTGTCTGCTCCCAAACAGAGAATTTCCCACACAGGAAAATCCATAGCCTTAGACTGGGTATCCTGTGACAAGTAGTACACCTGAGCCAGGCCAATCTACGAAAAGCCACAGATGTAGCCATGACCTAGAGGATACATCATTAGAATCCACTGCAGCATGGAATTGCACCTTAGATGCCTCACTACTATCAACAGCCACCTGCTCCAGCTCCTTTGCAAGCTGGCCAGGGGCTCTGTTTGGCTAAGGCCATGACAGTATCCCATCTAGATTTTTGTATCTCAAACATGTTAGCCATAGTTTGCTTGTCTGAGTCCCAAAGATGGCATGTATTGTTTTTGGCCATGGCATCAATCTTCCTGGAGTCCTTGTCACGAGATGTAAGCCAGGGAATATTAGTTTTATCACAGGCTGCAGCCTGAACTACTCCAACATGACTGCATTGCTGTGGAAGAAATTCTGCATCAGGACCTGACAAAGTGTACCTCCTGTCCATCTTTTATCCACAGGAGGCACAGAATTAGGAGCTTTTAAAATTTTTATTGTTTGTTTCCTAAAGATTTATGTAAAGGGATAGACAATCTCCTGGACTCTGGGATATCCATCATCTCACAAAGTCAGGCTCTCTTGCTCATCCAAAGCCTCCTCTAAAGGAAGCTGGAGGGTTTCAACAACTTTTTATAAAACAGAAAATGAGAAGGGAATCAGCAAGCCAGGGGAGATTCACCTAAAGGTCTGTCTGAGGAGATGTCGGTTCAATGGGCACATCCAGACTTTCAAAGTCACATTCACACTGATCATAATCATCCTCCCTCCTCTGGTTCATAAAAACTCTTCTATATCATATTCTTGAACTCGTGGAACCGAACCGAACCGACCTTTTGCCAGATAGTGGCGGTTGGAGGAACCGGGAAAGTGACTGGACAATCTGTATTGCCCTGGCTATCTCTGCAGCAGTTGGAGAAGGAATTTTGGACTCCACACCTGCTGACTTTCTAGTTCTCTTTGCTGGAACTGGCTCCTCAGAGTCAGCTTGTTGACTGAGAAGTCTGGCCTGGTCAGAGGGCACTCCCTCCGGTTCGGTTGGCAACCGGCACTGTCCCATCCGGTCAGCGGACTTTTTAGCCTCTGTTCCCTGAGCCTACCAACTCTCTTATCTAGGGTAGCTGCAGGAAATTCTTACAAATCTGGCAGTCTGCATTGAGGTGGTCAAACCCCAGACAATAAACACATGTGGTGTGGGTCAGCCTTGGCAAAGGCTTCCCCCACAGACACTACAGTGTTGAAACCCAGTGGGCCCGGTTTTTCTTTTGGGTTTCTCAGACATAATGCCAGCCTAACCAAAAACTTGCCCTTTTGATGGCAGTGCCAGGCAAGACACCCTTATCGGTTCCCAACCGTGTCACGGATCGTGGAAAAAAACGTAATGAAATCCGTTTTTTTTAGAACCGATAAGAACTGGGAACCGCACTCTAACAAGCCTTAAAAGGCTTCAGAATAAAGTTTAAATATAATTTGATCGGTTCAAACCGAACCGATAAACATTTACAAGTTCCACACAGAAAACCTATCTATAACACAATACCACAGACAGAGCTTGAACCGATCGGTTTGCGGTTAAAATAAAGAATATCGGTTGAATTTAACGGGAAAAACACTTAAACCGAGAAAATGAACCGAGCAGCAGGAGGAATTCTCGAGCGACTGTTCAGTGAGGCTAGTAAAGAATCTAATGGTTTCCGGTTTGAAATTACCCTGACAGAGCTTCTCTAACCGAGCTCGCGCTCTAAGTTCCATGCACTGCATGGAAGTTAACTCTTTCACCTCCGGAGCAGTTCTAATGGTGGGACAAACTGCATCAGTCATAATATAGCAAGACTTCATGTTGTTTGAACAGGGCTTACCTGCTGAAATAAAAGCAGAAACAGCTGCCAGATGCACCTTCAGTGTAGCTGGTCTAAGCCCCAAGCTATTTAAATGGACCATATAATCAAGGACTGTGGGCAGATCAGCAGACTCTGGGAAAATATGCTTCCCATAGCACCACGTGGAAAATATTTTCCACTTGGAATTATAAGTAGCCCTGGTGGAAGGTTTCCTAGAAGCCTTCAGAATATCCATTACACCTTGGGAGAGGTGTAAATCAGCAAACTCTAACTCTTCAAGAGCCAGGCCTTGAGATTGAGAGATTGGAGATTTGGGTACCAAACCATCCCCTGAGCACAGGTTAACAGGTTGTAATTCCTGGGAAGACACAGGGGAAGATGGACTGCTAAGGACAGTAGGAGTGGATACCAGGGCTGTCTGGCCCAGTCTGGAGCAATCAGGATCATCTTGCAGGGTTGAGATCTGATTTTGACAAGCACTATGAACAGGAGAGGGAAGGGGGGGAAGCATACAGGAACTTCCCTTCCAACTGAGAACTAAGGCATCCAGGCGGACTGAGCCCAACACTGGGGGTCTGCAGCAAAAGAGGGGAAGTTGGTGATTGTCTGGGGCTGCAAAAAGATCTATCTGTGGGGTGTCCCATCTGGAAAATATCACCTCCAAGACCAGGGGATCCAGTGACCATTCATGATGGCCCCAGGATATCCTGCTGAGAGCATCTGCAGGACATTGTCCTTGCCTGGGAGGTATACTGCTGTGAGGGAGGTGTTCAGGGAATAGGCCAGAGACCACAACTTCATTGCTTCTGTGCACAAGTCCGTAGACTGAGTGCCCCCTTGCTTGTTGATATACCACATTGTGGTGGTATTGTCTGTTCTGATCTGAACAACTTTGTTCTGAACAGACTTGGAAAAGGCTTGAAGTGCTAGAAATACTGCTCTGAGTTCCAACAGATTGATGTGAAGCAGAGATTCCTGAGGGGACCACAACCCTAGGGTGGTCAGGTCGCCCAAGTGAGCCCCCCACCCCAAGAGGGAGGCACATGTAGTAAGGATTAAAGAGTGAGACTGAGTGACAAAGGGAACCCCTTGTCTCAGATTGTTCTGATCCTGCCACCACTGTAGGGCCTGGATCAGGGTTCGAGTCACTGGGATCAATTTGGTCAGAGGGTCCTTCCTTTGAGACAAAAGGCTCTCAAATGGAACTGAATGTCCTTCATCTGAAATCTTGCTCCCTGCACCACTGCTGTGGAAGCAGCCATGTGCCCCAGGAGCTGTAGAAAATGCCTTGCTGGTTGAGACACCTGCAGGGTGAATGAGGAGACCAGAGAGACAAGGGTCCTTGCCCTGTCCAGGGGAAGGAAAGCTCTGGCCTTGTCTGTGTCTAGCTCTGTGCCTATGAAGGTGAGGAGCTGGACAGGCTCTAGAACTGACTTTGAAAGATTCAGAAGGAAACCCAAAGAGGTGAGCAGTTGCTGAGTTATCTATAAGTGTAACTTGACTTGGTCTGGGGACTGGCCTACTATGAGCCAGTCGTCCAGGTAAGGGAAGATGGTAATCCTTTGCCTTCTTAGAGAAGCAACTACTACTGCCAGGCATTTTGTGAATACCCTTGGAGCAGAGGTCAGACCAAAGGGGCATTGCTCTGAACTGGTAATGGCCTGAGGGCAGCTCGAACCTGAGGTACTTTCGATGGGAGCTTCTGATGAGAATATGGAAGCAGGCATCCTTGAGGTCCAGGGACACTAGCCAGTCCCCTGGCCTGAGAGAGGGTAGAATAATTCCTAGAGTCACCATTTTGAATTTTGGTTTTAAAAGTTGCTTGTTTAAGTATCTGAGATCCAGGATGAGCCGCCATTCTCCTGTCTTTTTTGGGGTAAGGAAGTACCTGGAGTACAACCCTTTGCCCTGGTGTAGGGGTGGAACCCTTTCCACAGCTCTGAGAGCCAGGAGAGAAGAGACCTCTGCCTCTAGGGCAAGTGCCTCTGAGGGATTTGCAGGTGGAAAGGATCTGGGTCTCATCTTTGGAAACTTTTTGAAGCTGAGAACCAGTCCCAGGCTTACTACTTCCAGGACTCATTTGTCTGATGTCAGAGACTCCCAGTCCTGGACAAAGTAAGCCAGCCTGCCCCCTACAGGTAGTGGAGAACCGGCCCTGGCCAACCCATCAGGGTGCCTGTTTGGCAGGGGGTTTTGGCTGAGGGGTGGAAGCAGGTCTGCTTGTACCCTGTCTGCCTCTCCCTCTAAAGAACCCCCTCTGGGCATAAGCAGAAGAGGAGGCCTGGGCTTGGTAGAAAGGCCTATGAAAAGGCCTGCCCCTGCCCCTGGGATGCTGCCTCTGAGGAGTGGCCTGCCTTTCCTTGGCCTGTGCACTCCTATAGGTGGTCCTATATTCGTCCATTTTCTTCATGTAATTCTCTGTCTACTCCCCAAACAGAGAATTACCCACAACAGGAAAATCCATGGCCTTAGTCTGGGTATCCTGTGACAGGCTAGTACATCTGAGCCAAGCCATTCTATGAAGTGCCACAGATGTAGCCATGACTCTAGATGACACATCATTGGAGTCCACTGCAGCATGGAATTGCACCTTGGATGCCTCAATACCATCAGCAGCCACCTGCTCCAGCTCCTTGGCAAGCTGGCCAGGGACTTGTTTTGCTAAAGCCATAACAGTGTCCCATCTGGATTTTTGATACCTAGCAGTATAGGCCATATAGTTGGCCTGTCTGAGTCCCAAGGATGCTGCCATGTACTGTTTCTTTGCCATGGCATCAATCCTCCTGGAGTCCTTGTCTGGGGGGTATGAAGCCAAGGGAATATTTGCCTTATCACAGGCTGCAGCCTGCACTACCCCAACATGGCTGCATTGTTGTGTAAGGAACTCCGATTCTGAGCCTGACAATGTATACCTCTTGTCCATTCTCTTATCCACAGGAGGTATAGTATTAGGAGTCTTTAAAATCTTAAATGTCTGTTTCCCAAAGATTTGTGTAAGGGAATAGAACCTCCCTGAGACTCTGGGATATCCATCATTTCCACATAGTCAGGCTCCTCCTGGTCATCCACAGCTTCTTCCATAGGAAGCTGGAGGGTTTCAGCCACTTTTTTATAATACATGAAATGGGAGGGGGACTCAGAAAGTCTAGGAGGAGACACTCCTGAAGGTCTGTCTGGGGAGATGTCCGGGTCAATGGGCACATCAAGACTTTCAAAACCACATTCACTTTCCTCATAGTCCTCTTCCTCCTCCTCCTCCGGTTCATAAAATTCCTCTAAATCATACTCTAGAACTGGTGGAACTGGCCGAACCGAGCGCCTGCCTGATGGTGCCGGTTCGGTCGGAACCGGGGAAAGCGACTGCACAATTTTTATCGCTTTGGCTATTTCATCTTCGGTTGGAGAAGAAACTTTTGGATCCACACCAGCTGATTTTTCCCTTCTTGTTCTCTTAGCCGGAACAGACTCCTTGGAATTGGTTCTCCTTTTGCCCGAAGAAGTTTCACCCTGGTCAGAGGGTACTCCTTCTGGTTCGGTTTGAACCGAACCGGGCTGGCCATCCGGGTCAGTGGACTTTTTGGCCTCCCTTTCCCTAAGCCTACCAACTCTCTTCTCTGGGGTAGCTGCAGGGAAATTTTTACAAATCTGGCAGTCTGCATTGAGGTGGTCAAACCCCAGACAATAAACACAGGTGGTGTGGGGGTCAGCCTTAGTAAAGACTTCCCCACACACACTACAGTGTTGAAACCCAGTGGGCCCGGTTTTTCTTTTGGGTTTCTCAGACATGGTGCCAGTCTTAACAAAACTTACCCTTTTAATGGCAATCCGCCAGGCAAGACACTCTTATCGGTTCCTGACCGTGTCACAGGTCGTGGAAAAAAACATAATAAAATCCGTTTTTTTTTAGAACCGATAAGAACCGGTAACCACACTCTAAAAGTACAAATTAAGATTTTCTAACAACTTGATTGGTTCAAACCGAACCGATGAACCGTTTACAAGTTCCACACAGAATAGAATAAAATATAACCTATCTGGTACTCACAAATACCACAGACAGAGACTGAACCGACAGGTTACGATTTAAATTCGGTCGAAAACCGAGAAAAGCGGTACTTTAACTGACAAATTGAACCGAGCAGAAGGAGAAATCTCCGAAGCGACTGTTCAGTGAGGCAGAGTAAAGAATCTGACGGTTTGAGTTTAAACAGCAACAGACAGAGTCTCAACCGAGCTCGAGCTCAGCGTTCCATGCCTGGCATGGAAAGTTAACTCTTTAATTTCCGGGGCAGTTCGAAGGTTGGGACTCACTGCTATTGTCAGAATACAGCAAGATTTCATGTTGTTTGAAAGGTATGGACTGTTTTCCAGGTGGCTGCTTGACAAATTTCTAAGAGAGGGATATCCCTGGCAGCAGCCAGGGAAGCAGCTGTACCTCATGTAGAGTAAGCCCTCAGGCCTGAGGGTGGAATCTTTCCCAGTTTCTCATAGCAGAATTGTATACACGACACAATCCACCTGGCAATAGTTCTCTTGGTGGCAGGTTTGCCCTTTCCCACTTCTCCATAAGTGAGGAACAACTGGAGGGAAACAAACCTGTGACCCTTGGTATGCTCTATGTAGTAGTTAAGAGCTCTTTTAACATCTAAACTGTGTAGCCTCCTCTCTCCTGAAGAAGAATGATCAGTGAAGAAAACGGAGAGACACAGACTGATTCAAGTGGAAATCTGAAACCACTTTGGGCAAGAATCTTCTATTGGTTCTAAGGACCACTTCATCACAATGAAAGGAGATAAAATCAGGTTCCACTGACAGGGCTTGCAATTCACTGATACATCTGGCAGAGGTAATGGCTACTAAAAACACAGTTTTCCAAGTCAAATACTTAAGCTCTGCTGAGGACACAAGCTCAAAAGGAGGTTTGAGCTCTAACAGACTGATGTGCAGAAGTGATTCCTGGGGGACCATATACTGCTGGCCATGAGGTTGAGCATGGGTGCCACCCACCCAAGAGGGAGGCATCTGTAGTGAGCACTAGCGAGGGGTTCTCCTTTTGGAAAGGAGTTCCCTCTCTGAGATTCTCCCTGTCCATCCACCATTGCAGGGCCTATATAAGAGTTTTTGAAACAGGTACCAGCTTGGCCACAGCAGCCCCCCTCTGAAACCAGTGAGCCCTTAGGTGGAACTGAATGTTCCACATCTGGAAACTTGAGCCTGGTACTATGGCCGTGGCTGCTGCCATGTGGCCTAGCAGTTGCAGGAAGCATCTTGCAGGCCTGGGTCTGTTCAATTTGAAAGACCCTGCCAGCTCCAGGATACTGTTTAACCTGTCCTGGGGAAGGAATGCCGTTCCTTGCAAGGCGTCCAACTCTTTCCCTATGAAATCCAGTACCTGAACATGTTCTACTTGGGACTTCTGGGCATTATTACCAGAAATCCCAGAGTTTCCAGAGTGCTCTAAACTAGAGCAAGGGAGTCGCTGGTATGTTGAGGAGACTGTACTATGATTAGCCTGTCATCTAGGTAGGGAAGCACTGTGATCCCTGGACTTCTCAAGTGAGCCACCTCTATGGCTAGGCATTTTATGAATGCCTTGGAGCTGATGTAAAGCCAAATGGCGTGGCCACAAACTTGAAGGGAGTCTGAGCCTCAGGTACTTTCTGTGGCTGGGTCAGATTGGGATACGGAAATAGGCATCCTTGAGGTCCAAGGATGCCATCCAGTCACCCTGCAGGAGAGTGGGTATTATCATAGCCAGGGTGACCATCCTGAACTTTGCCTTTGTCACGTTTGTTCAGGAGTCTGAGATCCAATATGGATCACCAGTCCACATTCTTCTTTTGTGTTAGGAAATGCCTGGAGTAGAACCCCTTACCCCTCTGAGATAGAGGGACAGGTTCCACTGCTCTTACGAGCAAAAGGTTGGCAACTTCTGCTTCCAGAAGCACCTTTTCTGATGGGGTTACAGGATAACATGTTCTGCTTCTTAGCTTGGGGAGTGCTTTGCAGCTTAGAGACAGACCCTGGCTCACTACCTCCACGACCAACTTGTTTGTGGTGATGGACTGCCAAGCTTGGAGGAAGTGAGTCAGCCTGCCACCTACTTGTGTGGGGGGGGGGGGATCTATACAAACACGTCAGGGGTACTATTTCGGTGGAGCCTTGGCCTGGGGGCTGGCTCTGCATGTCTCACCGCCCTTCTGCCCCTACCTCTGAAGAACCCTCTGGTCTGCTGGTAGTCTGGCAGGGCTTAGGCCTAGGAAAAAGGCCTGGAATAGGACCCCCTACCCCCGTCTCCCCATTCTGGGACCTATAGGAAGTGGAGGGTTTATCTTTGGCCGCATTACTCCTGTAGGTGGTCTTGTACTCCTCCACTTTTTCATGTAGGCCTCTGTTTTGTCCCCAAAAAGAGAATTATTCTCACAGGGGAAATCCATTGCTTTAGTTTGAGTATTCTGAGATAGGTCTGTGGCTCTAAGCCAGGCAAACCTCCTCATACAGACCATGACAGCCATGAGTCTGGCAGCAGTGTCACTGGCATCTACTGCCATATGGAACTGATACTGTGGTATCTAAAGCTGTCCTGGTGGTCTCAGCCAGATACACCGCCATTTCCACATGCAATTTGTCTGACACAGCCAGCACTGTAGTCCAAAGGGCTTTTTGGGACAGAGCTGCATAAGCCATATAACTGGCTTGCCTGACAAGGAGAGAAGCTGCCATGTATCCTTTCTTACCCATGGCATCTATTTTTCTAGAATCCTTGTCAGGGGGTGGGATGCCAAAGGCACCTTGGCCCTATCACATGCGGTAGCTTGTACCACTCCCTCCTGGTCAGGATGAGTAAATAAAAAGTTAGCGTTAGATCTGTCCAACTGGTACTTTTTAGCTACCTTTTTGTCCACCCCGGCACTGAAGTGGCGGTTTACAGAATTTTCAATACTGACTTTTTAAGGGATTTATGGATGGGCAGGAGTAGCTTTTTTGTGGATGTAAGACCCATCATGTACAGGAAATCAGCTTCTTCTTCATCCTCAACTGACTCCTGAATAGAGAGGTTGAGGGTATCTACCATTTGCCTCACATAAGATTTGTGAGACGAATAGTCCTCTGGGCCCTGGGGGGGGGGGGACCGAAGTCCTGCTCTGGGGAAACTTTTGGCTCAGTGGGTCCCCCCCTCCCCCCCACTTCCTCCTCTAGCTCCTCATATGAATATACCGGTTCCTGTGAAGGGGGAACCAAAGTAGGAACTGGGGGAACTGATGGAGGAGCCAAGGGACTGACAGCCTGGAGGGCCTGCAATACCTGCAGGACCTTGGCAATTTCCTCCACAGATGGCATTGTTGGTCTACCCATTGAAAGCTCCTTTGCTTTTTCAGCAGGAGGTACAGCAGTACGTTTTCCTTTGTTTTCCTTTTGCAGGAACCAGTTCTGAGGCCGGTTCCATGGGTCTGTTTGCCCTAGAAGGTTCAGGTTTCTCGACGAATTTTTTCCACTGGTTCCATGTTCCTTGTTTTTATCTCTTTTTTTTTTTTTTCTTTTTTTTAAGAGGAGGCCACTTCTGTGGGCTTTGTAAGAGAGGCAGCGGTAGCCATCTCTTCAAGTTTCTTGACCTTTTTCTTCAAAGTTTTAGAGCAGAAAGTTCTGCAAATATCACAATTAGCAAAGATGTGACTGGTACCTGGACAGCAGATATATAAATCGTGCCAATCCGCTTTGGCTATTTACCCACAACAAATGCAGTTTTTAAAAACCAGTAGGTCCTGTCCATTTCTTTTTTTCTAGGTATCTCAGACATTAGAGTCAGGAACAACAAAGATACCCAGTGAAAAACGGTTCCCAAACTGCAATCAAGAGTCAAAATATAAGCAATAACGGTTGGTTCCCCAATAGTAATATTAATACAGTAGAACCGACCAAACGTGCTCGGTTTCTGACAGGAAAATGAACCAAGCAAAACTTTTAAAAGCTAATACAAGGCAGCACTAAGGCCCCAAAGGGGAACAGAGTGCTAAATAGTCAAAATAAATAAAAACAGTGGAAAAATACCACAGGAATTGCAGTTCCTTATGGTTCCACAGAACTGTGAAGTACTGCTGAAAAACAAAACCTACTAAAACGTACTAAAAGAAAAAATTACTCACCTTAGTAATGTTGTTTCTTCTAATGGAGTCTTGCTGTACTCTGACAATAGCAGTGAGTCCCAACCTCCGAACTGCCCCGGAGATGAAAGAGTTAACTTTCCATGCCAGGCATGGAACGCTGAGCTTGAGCTCGGTTGAGACTCTGTCTGTTGCTGTTTGAACTCAAACCGTCAGATCTTTACCAGCTAAACTCACTGAGGTCCTGTGTGGAAGCTGTAAACCTACACTAGCCAACTGGCTACTAAACACAATAACAAATTTTTTTGGTCCCAAAACAAAGACTCAAGTCAGGAGACCCAAAAAATGAAAAACACAACACCAAGTCACACCAAGAAAGGAGGGGTGAAAAACAACAAGGTGGGCACCTACTAAGTGCCAACACTGCACTGCCCACCCACATCCCAAAAACAAAGGTTCTGAGAGGGGAAGGCGGGGGGGAGGTCAGAATACAGCAAGACTCCATTAGAAGAAACAACATTACTAAGGTGAGTAATTTCTTCTTCAAACAACATGAATTCTTGCTGTATTCTGACAATAGCAGACTACCAAGCAGTACCTCCATGGAGGAGGGACAGAACCTACTTAGGAAATAGGCTGTGAAGCACAGCTGTGCCAAACCGAGCATCAGTCCTAGCCTGGATATCCAGAGAGTAATGCTTGGTAAAAGTGTGAACTGTCTTCCAGGTAGCTGCTTGACATATCTCTAAGATAGGAATATCCCTGGCAGCAGCCAGGGAAGCAGCTGTACCTCTAGTAGAGTGAGCCCTCAGGTCTGAGGGTGGAACCTTACCTAGTTTTTCATAGCAAAATTGAATGCAAGAGACAATCTACCTCGCAATGGACCTTTTAGTGGCAGGTTTTCCTTTACCAACCTCACCATAAGTGAGGAACAGTTGGAGGGAGTCAAACCTGTGACCCTTGGTACATTCTATGTAGTAGCTAAGGGCTCTTTTCACATCTAAACTGTGCCGCCTCCTCTCACCAGAGGAGGAATGGTCAGTGAAGTACACAGGAAGAGACACAGATTGGTGGTTAGATACAAATTGAAACCACCTTAGGTAAAACTTCCTGTTAGTCCAGAGGACCACCTTTATCTCTATGGAAAGAGATAAAATCAGGCTTCACTGACAGGGCTTACAACTCACTTATGCGCCTGGCAGAAGTGATGGCCTCCAGGAACACAGTTTTCCAAGTCAAGTACTTAAGCTCTGCTGAGGACAAAGGCTCAAAAGGGGGTTGCATAAGCTGAGCAATGCAAACGTTAAGGTCCCAAGCAGGGGCAGGGTCCCTGAATGGAGGATTGGTATGAAGCAATCCCTTGAAAAACTTGGAGAATACAGGGTGAGCTGAAAGAGAGCAGGGCTTACCTGCTGAAATAAAAGCAGAGACAGCTGCCAGATGCACCCCTAGTGTAGCTGGTCTGAGTCCCAAGCTATTCAGATGGACCATATAGTCAAGGACTGTGGGCAGATCAGCAGACTCTGGGGAAATATGCTTCCCAGAGCACTACATGGAAAATCTTTTCCACTTGGAATTATAAGTAGTTCTGGTGGAAGGCTTCCTCGAAGCCTTCAGAATATCCATAACACCTTGGGAGAGGTGTAAATCAGCAAACTCTAACTCTTCAAGAGCCAGGCCTTGAAATTGAGAGATTGGAGATTCGGGTACCAAACCCTCCCCTGAGCATAGGTTAACAGGTTGTAATTCCTGGGAAGAGACAGGGGAAGGTGGACTGCTAAGGACAATAGGAGAGAGTACCAGGGCTGTCTGGCCCAGTCTGGAGCAATCAGGATCACCTTGCAGGGTTGAGAACTGATTTTGACTAGCACTTTGAACAGGAGAGGGAAGGGGGGAAAAGCATACAGGAACTTCCCTTCCCAACTGAGAACTAAGGCATCCAGGGGGACTGAACCCAACACTGGGGGCCTGCAGCAAAACAGGGGAAGTTGGTGATTGTCTGGGGCTGCAAAAAGATCTATCTGTGGGGTGCCCCATCTGGAGAATATCACCTCAAAACCAGGGGGATCCAGTGACCATTCGTGATGGCTCTGAGATATCCTGCTGAGAGCATCTGCCAGACATTGTCCTTGCCTGAGAGTGTACTGCTGTGAGGAGGTGTTCAGGAATAGGCCAGAGACCACAACTTCATTGCTTCTGTGCACAAGTCCGTAGACCGAGTGCCCCCTTGCTTGTTGATATACCACATTGTGGTGGTATTGTCTGTTCTGATCTGAACAACTTTGTTCTGAACAGACTTGGAAAAGGCTTGAAGTGCTAGAAACACTGCTCTGAGTTCCAACAGATTGGTGTGAAACAGAGATTCCTGAGGGGACCACAACCCTTGGGTGGTCAGGTCTCCCAAGTGGGCCCCCCACCCCAAGAGGGAGGCATCTGTAGTAAGGATTAAAGAGTGAGACTGAGTGACAAAAGGAACTTCCTGTCTTAGATTGTTCTGATCCTGCCACCACTGCAAGGCCTGGATCAGGGTTCGAGTCACTGGTATCAGTTTGGCAGAGGTCCTTTTCTGAGACCAAAAGGCTCTCAAGTGGAACTGAATGTCCTCATCTGAAATGTTGCTCCCTGCACCACTGCTGTAGAAGCAGCCATGTGCCCCAGGAGCTGCAGAAAATGCCTTGCTGGTCGAGACACCTGTAGGGTGAATGAAGAGGCCAGTGTGATAAGGGTCCTTGCCCTGTCCAGGGGAAGGAAGGCTCTGGCTTTTTCTGTATCTAGCTCTGAAGGTGAGGAGCTGAACAGGCTCTAGAACTGACTTTGAAAGATTCAGAAGGAAACCTAGAGAGGTGAGCAGTTGCTGAGTTATCTGTAGGTGTAACTTGACTTGGTCTGGGGACTGGCCTACTATGAGCCAGTCATCCAGGTATGGGAAGATGGCAATCCTTTGCCTTCTTAGAGAAGAAAAAATTACCCACCTTAGTAATGTTGTTTCTTCTAATGGAGTCTTGCTATATTATGACAATTGCAGTTTGTCCCACCATTAGAACTGCTCCGGAGGTGAAAGAGTTAACTCCATTCCATGAATGGAACTTAGAGCACGAGCTCTAAAGAGAAGCTCTGTCTGTGTAGTTTCAAACCTAAACTGTCAGATCTTTGAAGCAAAAACTCACTAAGGTCTGTGTGGAAGCTGTAACCTACACTACCCAACTGGCTACCTAAATATTAACACTCATTGCTGGTCCCAAACAAAAGACTCAAGTCAGGGGACCAGAACTAATAGTATAATTTAACAATATGAGAAATATAAGGAAAAATGAAAACACCACACCTCAAACCCCAAGAAGGGTGAAACACATAAAAGGGCATAAAATAGTGCCCATTGCACTAGGCTGCCCACCCCATACCCAAGTAGAAGTTCTGAGAGAGGTAGTTGGGGAGGTCATAATATAGCAAGACTCCATTAGAAGAAACAACATTACTAAGGTGAGTAATTTTCTTCAAACAACATGAAGTCTTGCTATATTCTGACAATTGCAGACTATCACAGCAGTACCTCCATGGAGGAGGGACAGAACCTACTTAAGGAACAGGCTCTGAGCACAGCTGTAGCCAAGCCGAGCATCTCTCTAGCCTGGACATCCAGGGAGTAATGCTTGGTGAAAGTGTACCGCTTTCCAAGTAGCAGCTTGACATATCTCCAATATAATGGATGTCTCTGGCAGCAGCTAGAGACGCTGCTCTACTCTGGTAGAATGAGCCCTCAAGCCAGAGGGGATCTCTGCCCAGTTTCTGATAACAAAATTGGATACAAGAGACAATCCACCTGGCAACTGATCTCTTAGTGGCAGGTTTCCCTTTCCCAACCTCACCATAAGTGAGAAAAAGTTGGAGGGATTCGAACCTGTGACCCTCGGTACGTTCTATATAGTAACTAAGGGCCCTCTTAACGTCTAAACTGTGCAATCTCCTCTCACCAGAAGAGGAATGTTCAGTGAAAAACACTGGAAGGGAGATATATTGGTTAAGATGGAAATCTGAAACCACCTTAGGCAAAAACTTTCTGTTAGTCCTGAGGACTACCTTATCCCTGTGGAAAGAAATAAAGTCAGTTTCTACTGACAAGGCTTGCAACTCACTTATGCGTCTAGTAGAAGTGATAGCCACTAGGAAAACAGTTTTCCAAGTTAGATACTTAAGCTCTGCAGAAAACAGAGGTTCAAAAGAGGGTTGCATTAACTGGGCAATGCAAACATTAAGGTCCCAGGCAGGGCCGGATCCCTAAAAGGTGGATTAGTATGAAGTAATCCTCAAAAACTTGGAAAATACAGGGTGAGCGGAAAGAGAGGATGGCTTTCCTGCTGAAACAAAAGCAGAGACAGCTGCCAAATGAACTCTCAGGGTAGCTGGTCTCAGGCCCAAAGAATTAAGATGGGCCATGTAATCTAACACAATGGGCAAATCAGCAGATTCTGGGGAAATATGTTTCCCAGAACACCAAATGGAGAACCTTTTCCACTTAGAATTATAAGTAGCCCTAGTGGAAGGCTTCCTAGAAGCCTTTAGGATTTCAAGAACACCCTGAGAGAGGTGTAAGTCAGCAAATTCTAACTCAAGAGCCAGGCCTTGAGGTTGAGGGATTTGAGGTTCGGATACCAAACTCTCCCCTGGGCACAGGTTAATAGGTTGTGATTCCTGGGGAGACACAGGGGGAGATGGACTGTCAGGGACAGAAAGAGTGGGTACCAGGGCTGCCTGGCCCAATCTGGGGTAATCAGAATCACCCTGCAAGGCTGGGATCTGATTTTTACTAACACCTTGAATAGGAGAGGGAAGGGGGGAAAAGCATAAAGAAACTTCCCTTCCCAATCCAGGAGAAGGGCATCCAGGGGGACTGAGCCCAACACTGGGGGCCTGCAACAGAACAGTGGAAGTTGGTGATTGTCTGGGGCTGCAAAAAGATCTATCTGAGGGGTGCCCCATCTGGCAAAGACTATCCCTAATACTTGAGGATCCAGAGACCATTCGTGATGGCCCTGAGAAATCCTGCTGAAAGCATCTGCTAGGACATTGTCCTTTCCTGGAAGGTGAACTGCTATGAGTGAAGTGTTCAGGAATAGGCCAGAGACCACAACTTCATTGCCTCGGTGCACAAGGCCGAACCGAGTGCCCCTGCTGTTGATGTACCACATTGTTGTGGTATTGTCTCTTCTGACTTGTACCACTTTGTTCTGGACAGAAGCAGAAAACGCTTGAAGTGCTAAAAAGACAGCTCTGAGTTCCAGAAAATTGATGTGGAGCAGAGATTCCTGGGGGGACCACACTCCCTGAGTGGACAGGTCGCCCATGTGGGCTCCCCACCCCAGGAGGGAAGCATCCGTAGTGAGGGTCAAAGTGTGAGAAAGGGGAATGAAGGGGACCCCCAGTCTTATATTGCTCTGATCCTGCCACCACTGGAGGGCCTGGATGAAGGTTCGGGTCACCGGGACCAACTTGGAAAGGGGGTCTCTTCTCTGAGACCAATAGGCTCTCAAGTGAAACTGAATGTCTCTCATCTGAAATCTTGCTCCCTGCACTACAGCTGTGGACGCAGCCATGTGCCCCAGGAGCTGCAAAAAGTGCCTTGCTGGTCGAGAGACCTGCAGAGTGAAGGAGGAGGCCAGAGCCACCAAGTTCCTTACCCTTTCTAAGGAAAGAAAAGCTCTGGCCAGATTTGTGTCCAATTCTGCACCTATGAAGGTGAGTACCTGAACTGGTTCCAGAACCGACTTTGGTAGATTTAGCAGGAAGCCCAGGGAGGAGAGAAGCTGCTGGGTGACTTGCAGGTGAGATTTTACCTGTTCTGGGGACTGGCCTACAATGAGCCAGTCGTCCAGATAGGGAAAAACAGCAATCCTTTGCCTCCTTAAGTGAGCCATTGCTACTGCCAGACATTTTGTGAATACCCTTGGGGCAGAGGTAAGGCCGAAGGGCATTGCTCTGAACTGGTAGTGACCTGAGGGCAGTTTGAATCTGAGGTACTTTCGGTGGGAGCTTCTGATTAGGACGTAAAAATAGGCATCCTTGAGGTCCAGGGAAGCTAGCCAGTCCCCTGGCCTTAGAGAGGGTAAAATCATTGCCAGAGTTACCATTCTGAACTTTGGTTTCAAAAGATGCTTGTTCAGATATCTGAGGTCTAAAATGGGCCGCCATTCTCCTGTCTTTTTTGGGGTAAGGAAGTATCTGGAGTACAGACCCTTGCCCTGGTGTAGGGGAGGAACCCTTTCTACCGCTCTGAGAGCTAACAGGGTTGAGACCTCTGCTTCTAGAGTAAAGGTCTCTAAAGAGCTTGCAGGTGGAAAAGACCTGATTCTCATCTTTGGGAACTTTTTGAAGCTGAGAACCAGACCCTGGCTTACTACTTCCAGAAGCCACTTGTCTGAAGTTAAAGACACCCAGTTCTGACTGAAGTAAGCCAACCTGCCCCCTACTGGTAAAGGAGAATCGGCTCTGGGCACCCCATCAGGGTGCCTGCTTGGCAGGTGCTTTAGGCAGAGGGGTGGGAGCAGGCCTGCCCACGCCCCGTCTGCCTCTGCCTCTGAAGAACCCCCTCTGAGCATAAGCAGAGGAGGCCTGGGTTTGGTAAAAGGCCTGTGGAAAGGCTCACCCCTACCCCTGGTGTGCCTCTGAGGAGTGGCTGCCGCTCCTTGGCTTGGCACTTTATAGGTAGTCCATATTCATCCATCTTTTCATATAATTCTCTGTCTGCTCCCAAACAGAGAATTTCCCACCACAGGAAAATCCATAGCCTTAGTCTGAGTATCCTGTGACAAGCTAGTACACCTGAGCCAGGCCAACCTACGAAAAGCTACAGATGTGGCCATGACTCTAGAGGAAACATCATTAAAATCCAAAGCAGCATGAAACTGCACCTTAGAAGTCTCAATGCCATCGGCAGCCACCTGCTCCAGCTCACTAGCAAGCTGGCCAGGGGCTTGTTTTGCTAAACTCATAATAGTATCCCATCTAGATTTCTGATACCTTGCTACATAAGCCATATAATTTGCTTGCCTGAGTCCCAAGGACTGCCATGTACTGTTTTTTTGCCATGGCATCAATCTTCCTGGAATCCTTGTCAGGAGGATGTGAAGCCAGGGAAATTAGCTTTATCACAGGCTGCAGCCTGAACTACCCCAACATGACTGCATTGCTGAGAAAGGAATTCTGTATCAGGACCTGACAGTGTGTACCTCCTGTCCATCTTTTTATCTACAGGAGGCACAGAATTAGGAGTTTTTAAGATTTTTATTGTTTGTTTCCTAAATGACTTATGCAAAGGAATAGACAATCTCCTAGACTCTGGTATATCCATCATTTCTACAAAATCAGGCTCCTCTTGCTCATCGATAGCTTACTCCAAAGGAAGCTGGAGGGTTTCAGCAACTTTTTTGTAAAACATAAAATGAGAGGGGGACTCAGAAAGCATAGGGGGAGATTCTAAAGGTCTGTCTGGGGAGATGTCCGGTTCAATGGGCACAGCCAGACCCTCCAAGTCACATTCATACTGTTCATAATCATCCTCCCCCTCCTCTGGTTCATAAAACTCCTCAACATCATATTCCTGAGCCGATGGAACTGACCGAACTGACCTTTTACTAGATAGTGGTGTTGAATGGAACCGGAGAAAGTGACTGGACAATCTGAATAGCTCTTGCTATCTCTGCAGCAGTTGGAGTAAAATTTTGGGCTTTAAACCTGCTGACTTTCTTGTCCTCTTTACAGGAACTGGTTCATCCGAGCCAGCTTTTCGTTTGCCCGAGGAAGTCTCGCCCTGGTCAGAGGGCACTCCCTCCGGTTCGGTTGGCACCGAACCGGACTGGCCATCCGGTCAGCGGACTTTTAGCTTCGCTGAGCCCCTCCCAATCTCTTTTCCAGGGTGGCTGCAGGAAATTCTTACAAATCTGGCAGTCTGACTGGAGGTGGTCAAACCCCAGACAATAAACACATGTGGTGTGTGGGTCAGCCTTGGCAAAGACTTCCCCACAGACATCACAGTGTTGAAACCCAGTGGGCCCGTTTTTTTTTGGGTTTCTCAGACATAATGCCAGCCTAACCAGAAAAACTTGCGCTTTAAACGGCAGTGCCAGGCAAGACACCCTTATCGGTTCCTAACCGTGTCACGGGTATTGGAAAAAAATGTAATGAAATCCGTTTTTTTTAGAACCGATAAGAACCGGGAACCGCACTCTAAAATATCAAGTTTAAAAACTTTAAGTTTTAACCCAAGCTGATCGGTTCAAACCGAACCGGATAAAACTTACAAGTTCCACACAGAATTAAAATAAGAATTACTTACGATACCACAGACAGAGCTTGAACCGATCGGTTTTGCGGTTAAATAAAACTATTCTCGGTTGAATCGAACCGAGAAACACTGTTTAAACCGCTAATGAACCGAGCAGTAGGAGAAATCTCCGGAGCGACTGTTCAGTGAGGCGGAGTAAAGAATCTGACAGTTTAGGTTTGAAACTACACAGACAGAGTTTCTCTTTTAGAGCTCGTGCTCTAAGTTCCATTCATGGAATGGAGTTAACTCTTTCACCTCCGGAGCAGTTCTAATGGTGAGACAAACTGCAATTGTCATAATATAGCAAGACTTCATGTTGTTTGAAGCAACTACTACTGCCAAGGCATTTTGTGAACACCTTTGGAGCAGAGGTTAGGCCGAAGGGCATTGCTCTGAATTGGTAATGGCCTGAGGGCAGCTCGAACCTGAGGTACTTTCGATGGGAACTTCTGATGAGAATATGGAAGTAGGCATCCTTGAGGTCCAGGGACACTAGCCAGTCCCCTGGCCTTAGAGAGGGTAGAATTATTCCCAGAGTCACCATTTAGAATTTTGGTTTTAAAAGGTGCTTAAGTATCTGAGATCCAGGATGGGCTGCCATTCTCCTGTCTTTTTTGGGGGTAAAGAAGTACCTGGAGTACAATCCTTTGCCTTGGTGTAGGGGTGGAACCCTTTCCACAGTTCTGAGAGCCAGGAGGGAAGAGACCTCTGCCTCTAGGGCAAGTGCCTCTGAGGGATTTGCAGGTGGAAAGGATCTGGTTCTCAGCTTTGGAAATTTTTTGAAGTTGAGAACCAGTCCCTGGCTTACTACTTCCAGGACCCATTTGTCTGATGTTAGAGACTTCAGTCCTGGACAAAGTAAGCCAGCCTGCCCCCACAGGTGGTGGAGAATCGGCCCGACAAACCCATCAGGGTGCCTGTTTGGCAGGGGTGGCTGAGGTGGAAGCAGGTCTGCTTGTACCCTTCTGCCTCTCCCTCTAAAGAACCCCCTCTGAGCATAGGCAGAAGAGGAGGCCTGGGCTTGGTAGAAAGGCCTATGAAAAGGCCTGCCCCTGCCCCTGGGATGCTGCCTCTGAGGAGTGGCTTGCCTTTCCTTGGCCTGGGCACTCCTACAGATGGTCCTGTATTCATCCATTTTCTTCATGTAATTCTCTGTTTGCTCCCCAAACAGAGAATTACCTACAACAGGAAAATCCATGGCGTTAGTCTGGGTATCCTGCGACAGGCTAGTACATCTGAGCCAAGCCATTCTACGAAGTGCCACAGATGTAGCCATGACTCTAGATGAAACATCATTGGAGTCCACTGCAGCATGGAATTGCACCTTGGATGCCTCAATACTATCAGCAGCCACCTGCTCTAGCTCCTTGGCAAGCTGGCCAGGGACCTGTTTTGCTAAAGCCATGACAGTGTCCCATCTGGATTTCTGATACCTAGCTGTACAGGCCATATAATTGGCCTGCCTGAGTCCCAAGGATGCTGCCATGTACTGTTTCTTTGCCATGGCATCAATCCTCCTGGAGTCCTTGTCTGTGGGGTGTGAAGCCAAGGGAATATCAGCCTTATCCCAGGCTGCAGCATGCACTACCCCAACATGGCTGCATTGTTGTGTAAGGAACTCTGTGTCTGAGCCTGACAGAGTATACCTCTTGTCCATTCTTTTATCCACAGGAGGTATAGTATTAGGAGTCTTTAAAATCTTAAATGTCTGTTTCCCAAAAGATTTGTGTAAGGGAATAGACAGCCTCCTAGACTCTGGGATGTCCATCATTTCAACATAGTCAGGCTCTTCCTGGTCATCCACATCTTCTTCCATAGGAAGCTGAAGGGTTTTGGACACTTTCTTATAAAACATGAAATGGGAGGGGGACTCAGAAAGCCTAGGAGGAGACACTCCTGAAGGTCTGTGTGGGTAGATGTCCGGGTCAATGGGCACATCCAGACTTTCAAAACCATATTCACTTTCCTCATACTCCTCTTCCTCCTCCTCCGGTTCATAATAGTCCTCTAAATCATAATCTTGAACCAGTGGAACCGGCCGAACCGAGCGGCTTCCTGATGGTGCCGGTTCGGTTGGAACCGGGGAAAGCGACTGCACAATTTTTATCGCTTTGGCTATTTCATCAGCGGTTGGAGAAGAAACTTTTGGATCCACACCAGCTGATTTTTCCCCTTCTTGTTCTCTTAGCCAGAACTGACTCCTCGGAATCGGTTCTCCTTTTGCCCAAAGAAGTTTCACCCTGGTCAGAGGGTACTCCTTCTGGTTTGGTCTGAACCGAACCGGGCTGGCCATCCGGGTCAGCGGACTTTTTGGCCTCCCTTTCCCTAAGCCTACCAACTCTCTTCTCTAGGGTAGCTGCAGGAAAATTTTTACAAATCTGGCAGTCTGCACTGAGGTGGTCAAACCCCACACAATAAACACAGGTGGTGTGGGGGTCAGCCTTAGCAAAGACTTCCCCACACACACTACAGTGTTGAAACCCAGTGGGCCCGGTTTTTCTTTTGGGTTTCTCAGACATGGTGCCGGTCCTAACAAAACTTACCCTTTTAATGGCAATCCGCCAGGCAAGACACTCTTATCGGTTCCTGACCGTGTTACGGGTCGTGGAAAAAACCATAATAAAATCCGTTTCTTTTAGAACCGATAAGAACCAGTAACCACACTCTAAAAGTAGAAATTAAGATTTTTTAACCACTTGATCGGTTCAAACCGAACCGATGAACCGTTTACAAGTTCCACACAGAATAGAAAACAATATAAACCTATCTAGTACTCACGAATACCACAGACAGAGACTGAACCGACAGGCTGCAGTTTAAATTCGGTCGAAAACCGAGAAAAGCGGTACTTTAACCAACAAATTGAACCGAGCAAAGGAGAAATCTCTGGAGCGACTGTTCAGTGAGGCGGAGTAAAGAATCTGATGGCCTGAATTCAAACAGCAACGGACAGAGTCTCAACCGAGCTTGAGCTCAACGTTCCATGCCTGGCATGGAAAGTTAACTCTTTCATATCCGGGGCAGTTCGAAGGTTGGGACTCACTGCTATTGTCAGAATACAGCAAGACTTCATGTTGTTTGAAATGAAAATTACGTACCTACCGTAATTCTTGATCTTCTCTTGTATATTCACCACTCATTACTGCTAGGTGTAAGCCGGAGGCGCGCACATGCATGGGAGCTTTTTTTTGGGGGGGGTCGGCACTGCCCACAAGGCTGATGCACTGCGTGGCACACAAGGGTTGGCTGTTAGGCGTCGCAGACTCCTCCTCTTCCATACCAGTTCTGTTCTGCTGGAGAGGATGAAAAAGAGGTACAGAGAATCCCAATGATGAGCCAAGGGATGGGAAAAGGAAAGGATATAAATGGAAAAGGGAATGAGCCGACCAGAGGACAGAGGGAGAGAGATTTTCCTAACTGTCCTTAGGGCCCAAGCTCCTGGGTGGCAGCACAGGAAAGAAAGAGTGAAAGAGAGAGAGAGAGAGAGAAGAAAGTGAACAGAAAGATAAGATATACATGGGGAGAAGGGGAGCCCTCCGCCGAGCTAAGCTGGAAGACCACTGCTTATTTTCAGTCTCAAAAACCTGACAGGTACGAAGACACAGGTGCAAGGATCCCATCAACTTCAGGGACCACTGGATATACAGTAGGTCCTGAAAAGAGAATTTGAGACGGTCTTGGATAATATAAAGCATGGCGGAGACTGACACCCCCCCACCCCTAAACCTACATTCGGGATGAAAGTCCTGGAGCATGGCCTTCTCCAGCTTACCACTTGAGGGCTTAGCCAAGTGGGAAAAAAACCTTAAATGGAAGAGGACCCTGACCAGAAACGACCTCTATAAAGTAGGGGGACAGCGAGAAAGAAGAAAAAGCCCTACAGGTCCCCCCATGGGATGCACCAACTAAGTCCATACCTCCAACAAGTTGACAACAGACTAACAGATCCATGCCAAGACATGGAATGAACCCCACAGTGCACCCCACTAAGAATCCCAAGGGTGCCCTCCAAGGCCAGGGTGAAGACCCTACTAGGTTGGGTACTCTGTGACTTTAGAGGTGGAAAGAGAGGGCCCTGAGGTACCAGGGGAACTCTGTCCCCCAACTGGCCTCAAAGAGGTTGAGGGCGAGCAGGGTGGAGATGGCACCCAGAAGCTGAGGCCCAAGACAGGAAAGGTGACGATACAAGAAAAGATCAAAAATTACAGTAGGTACATAATTTTCATATCTTCCCTTGTCAGTCTTCACCATTCATTACTGCTGGGTGAGTACCAAGTCCCCTGGAGGGGACCTGATACTGCCCTGAGGGAACAGAATCCCTCAGCCTCCTACGAGAGAGGTGCAGGAGAGGGAGACCCTGAAGCCATACTAGACCTTACGTGGCCTAAGGCCGGTCAGGTCAAGGAGGTGTGCCCCGTGGCCAGGGAGGACGGAAGAAAAAATTACTCACCTTAGTAATGTTGTTTCTTCTAATGGAGTCTTGCTGTATTCTGACATATGCAGTTAGGTCCTGCCTTTCAACTGCCCCGGAGAACAGAGTTAAACTTTCCATGGCCAGCATGGAATGTTCACCATGAGCTCAGTTGAAGCCCCTGTCTGCTGTTGTTTAAACTCCAACCGTCAGATCTTTACGAGCAATACTCACTAGAAGTTCTGTGTGGAAATTGTAAAACTCATACTAGCCAACTGGCAACTATATCTACAGTATTAAAAGGGTTTTTGGTTTCAAAAGGAAGACTCAAGTCAGGAAACCCAAAACAAAACACATCCAAACACAACCACTCACCCAAACTAAAAGAGGGTGAAAAAGGATACCCCAGGTGCCAACACTGCTCCTGCCCACCCACATCCCAAAATCTAGGTTCTGAGAGGAGGCGGGGAGTCAGAATACAGCAAGACTCCATTAGAAGAAACAACATTACTAAGGTGTCTAATTTTTTCTTCAAACAACGTAAAGTCTTGCTGTATTCTGACATATGCAGACTACCAAGCAGTACCTCCATGGAGGAGGCACAGAACCTACTTTGGAAACAAGCTCTGAAGTACTGCTGTGCCAAACCGAGCATCACTCCTAGCCTGGATATCCAGAGAGTAATGCTTGGTGAAAGTATGGACTGTTTTCCAGGTGGCTGCTTGACAAATCTCTAAGAGAGGAATATCTCTGGCAGCAGCCAGGGAAGCAGCTGTACCTCTACTGGAATGAGCCCTCAGGCCTGAGGGTGGAGTTCTACCCAGTTTTTCATAGCAGAACTGTATACAAGAAACAATCCACCAGGCAATAGATCTCTTAGTGTCAGGTTTGCCCTTACCAACTTCTCCATACGTAAGGAACAACTTCTTCATACGTAAGGAACAATTGGACCCTTGGTACGGTCTATGTAGTAGCTAAGGTCTCTTTTAACATCCAAGCTGTGTAGCCTTCTCTCTCCAGAGGAGGAATGGTCAGTGAAGAAAACAGGGAGAGATATAGACTGGTTGAGGCGGAAATCTGAAACCACTTTAGGTAAAAACTTTCTGTTAGTTCTTAGGACCACTTTATCTCTATGGAAAGAGATGAAATCAGATTCCACTGACAGGGCTTGCAATTCACTGATATGTCTGGCAGAAGTAATGGCTACCAAAAACACAGTTTTCCAAGTCAAGTACTTAAGCTCTGCAGAGGACAAAGGCTCAAAGGGTGGTTGCATAAGCTGAGCAATGCAAACATTGAGGTCCCAAGCAAGAGCAGGATCCCTAAAGGGGGGACTGGTGTGAAGCAATCCCTTGAAAAACTTACAAAACACAGGATGGGATGATAGAGAGGAAGGCTTGCCTACTGACAAGAAAGCAGAAACAGCTGCCAAGTGTACTTTAAGGGTAGCTGGTCTGAGGCCTAGGCCATTAAGATGGACCATATAGTCCAGAACCATAGGCAACTCAGCAGAGTCTGAAGAAATATTCTTCTTAGAACACCTAATGCTGAATCTTTTCCATTTGGAGTTGTAAGTCTTTCTGGTAGAAGTCACCACGAGCTCGGTTGAAGCCCCTGTCTGCTGTTGTTTAAATTGCAACCGTCAGATTCTTTACTCCGCCTCACTGAACAGTCGCTCCGGAGATTTCTCCTTTTCTCGGTTCAAAAAAGTTGGTTGAAGTGTCGTTTTTTTTCAGTCAGTTTCTACCGAATTGCTCTTACCGCTCAGTCGGTTCAAGTCTCTGTCTGTGGTACCGTGAGTACTAGGCTTTTTATAGCAAGACTCCATTAGAAGAAACAACATTACTAAGGTGAGTAATTTTTTCTTCAAACAACATGAAGTCTTGCTATATTATGACATATGAAGACTACACAGCAGTACCTCCATGGAGGAGGGACAGAACCTACTTGGGAAATAGGCTCTGAAGCACAGCTGTTGCAAATCGAGCATCACTCCTAGCCTGGATATCCAGGGAGTAATGCTTAGTTAAAGTGTGAACTGTTTTCCAGGTAGCTGCTTGACATATCTCTAGAATAGGGATGTCCCTGGCAGCAGCCAGAGACGCAGCTGTACCTCTGGTAGAGTGAGCCCTCAGGCCTGAGGGAGGAACCTACCCAGTTTTTCATAGCAGAATTGGATACAAGAGACAATCCACCTGGCAATGGATCTTTAGTGGCAGGTTTCCTTTACCAACCTCACCATAAGTGAGGAACAATTGAGGGATTCGAACCTGTGACCCTTGGTACGTTCTATATAGTAACTAAGGGCTCTTTTGACATCTAAACTGTGCAATCTCCTCTCACCAGAAGAGGAATGGTCAGTGAAATACACAGGAAGAGACATGGATTGATTAAGGTGGAAGTCTGAAACCACCTTAGGCAAAAACTTCCTGTTAGTCCTGAGGACCACCTTATCTCTATGAAAGGAGATAAAATCAGGCTCCACTGACAATGCTTGTAGCTCACTTATGCGCCTGACAGAGGTGATGGCTACCAGAAACAGTTTTCCAAGTCAAGTACTTAAGCTCTGCTGAAGACAATGGCTCAAAAGGGGGATGCATAAGCTGAGCAATGCAAATATTAAGATCCCAAGCAGGGGCAGGGTCCCTGAACGGGGGGTTGGTGTGAAGCAACCCTTTAAAAAACTTGGAGAACCCAAGGTGAGCTGAAAAGAAGAGGGCTTACCTGCTGATAAGAAGACAGACACAGCTGCCAAGTGCACTTTTAGAGTAGCTGGTCTCAGGCCCAAGGAATTCAAATGCACCAAATAATCCAGGATCGTGGCACGCCAGCAGATTCTGGGGAAATATACTTACCACACCATATGGAAAATCTTTCCATTTTGACTTATAAGTAGCCCTGGTGGAAGGCTTCCTAGAGGCCTTCAATATATCCAATATACCTTGGGAAAGGTGTAGGTCAGCAAACTCTAACTCTTCAAGAGCCATGCCTTGAGACAGAGATTTGAGGTTCGGATACCAAACTCTCCCCTGGGCACAGGTTAACAGGTTCTGATTCCTGGGAAGACACAGGGGAAGGTGGACTGCTAAGGACATAAGGAGTGGGTACCAGGGCTGCCTGGCCCAATCTGGAGCAATCAGGATCATCTTGCAAGGTTGAGATCTGATTCTGACTAGCACCTTGAAAAGGAGGGGAAAGGGGGGAAAAGCATAGAGAAACTTCCCTTCCCAACTGAGTAGGAAGGCATCCAGAGGGACTGAGCCCAATACTGGGGGCCTACAGCAAAAAAGGGGAAGTTGGTGATTGTCTGGGGCTGCAAAGAGATCTATCTGCGGGGTGCCCCATCTGGCAAATACTACCTCCAGTACTAGGGGATCCAGTGCCCATTCATGATGGCCCTGGGAAATCCTGCTGAGAGCATCCGCTAGGACACTGTCCTTGCCTGGGAGGTGAACAGCCTTGAGGGAGGCGTTCAGAGAATAAGCCAGAGACCACAACTTCATTGCTTCGGTGCACAAGGCCGTAGACCGAGTGCCCCCTTGCTTGCTGATGTACCACATTGTAGTGGTATTGTCTGTTCTGATCTGAACAACCTTGTTCTGAACAGATACGGAAAAAACCTGAAGTGCTAGAAGAACTGCTCTGAGTTCCAGCAAATTGATGTGGAGCAGAGATTCCTGAGGGGACCACAGCCCTTGGGTGGAAAGGTCGCCCATGTGAGCTCCCCACCCCAAGAGGGATGCATCTGCAGTAAGGGTCAAGGAGTGAGACTGGGGAGTGAGGGGAACCCCCGTCTCAGATTGCTCTGATCCTGCCACCACTGAAGGGCCTGGATCAGGGTTCGAGTCACTGGGATCAACTTGGTTAGAGGATCTGTCCTTTGAGACCAAAAGGCTCTCAAATGGAACTGGATGTCCTCATCTGAAATCTTGTCTCCTGCACTACTGCTGTAGAAGCAGCCATGTGCCCCAGGAGCTATAGAAAATGCCTTGCTGGTCGAGAGACCTGCAGGGTGAAAGAAGAGGCCAGAGAGACCAAGGTCCTTGCTCTTTCTAGAGGGAGGAAGGCTCTGGCTTCTTTTGTGTTCAGTTCTGCGCCTATGAAGGTGAGAAGCTGGACAGGCTCCAGAACTGACTTTGGAAGATTGAGAAGGAAACCTAGGGATGTCAACAGTTGCTGGGTTACTTGTAGGTGTAGTTTGACCTGTTCTGGAGACTGGCCTATAATGAGCCAGTCATCCAGATAAGGAAAGATGGCAATCTTTTGCCTTCTTAAATGAGCAACTGCTACTGCCAGGCATTTTGTGAACACCCTCGGGGCCGAGGTGAGGCCAAAGGGCATTGCTCTGAACTGGTAACGGCCTGAGGGCAGTTCGAATCTGAGGTATTTTCGATGGGAGCTTCTGATGAGAACATGGAAGTAGGCATCCTTGAGGTCCAGGGAGGCTAGCCAGTCCCCTGGCCTTAGAGAGGGTGAAATAATTCCCAGAGTCACCATTTTGAACTTTGGTTTTAAAAGGTGCTTGTTTAGATACCTGAGATCCAGGATGGGCCACCATTCTCCTGTCTTTTTTGGGGTAAGGAAGTACCTGGAGTACAACCCTTTGCCCTGGTGTATGGGAGGCACCCTTTCCACAGCTCTGAGAGCCAGGAGGGAAGAAACTTCTGCTTCCAGGGCAAGTGCCTTTGATGGGTTTGCAGGTGGAAAAGACCTGGCTCTCATCTTCGGAAATTTTTTGAAGCTGAGAACCAGTCCCTGGCTTACTACTTCCAGGACTCACTTGTCTGATGTTAAAGACTCCCAGTCCTGGACAAAGTAAGCCAGCCTGCCCCCTACCGGGTAGTGGAGAATCGGCCCTGGCCACCCCATCAGGGAGCCTGTTTTGCAGGGGCTTTGGGTTGAGGGGTAGAAGCAGGCTTACTAGAACCCCTTCTGCCCTTCCTCTAAAGAACCCCTCTGGGCATAAGCAGAAGAGGAGGCCTGGCTTGGTAAAGGTTTCATGAAAAGGCCTGCCCCTGCCCCTGACATGCTGCCTTTGAGGAGTGGCTTGCCTTTCTTGGCCTGTGCATTCCTATAGGTGGTCCTATACTCATCCATTTCTTCATATAATTCTCTGTCTGCTCCCAAACAGAGAATTGCCCACAACAGGAAAATCCATAGCCTTAGACTGAGTATCCTGTGACAGGGCAGTACATCTGAGCCAGGCCATTCTAAGAGACACAGATGTAGCCATGACTCTTGATGAAACATCATTAGAGTCTACTGCAGCATGAAATTGCACCATGGATGCCTCAATACCATCCGCAGCCACCTGCTCCAGCTCCCTGGCAAGCTGGTCAGGGACCTGTTTTGCTAGGGCCAGGACAGTATCCCATCTGGATTTCTGGTACCTAGCTGCGTAAGCCATATAATTTGCCTGTCTGAGTCCCAAAGATGCTGCCATGTACTGCTTCTTTGCCATGGCATCCATCCTCCTGGAAACCTTTTCAGGAGGGTGAGAGGCTAGAGGAATATTAGCCTTGTCACAGGCTGCAGCCTGCACTACCCCCACATGGCTGAGCTGCTGGGAGAGGAACTCCGTATCAGAGCCTGATAAAGCATACCTCTTGTCCATCCTTTTATCCACAGGGAGGATAGAATGAGGAGTTTTCAGAATTTTTACTGTTTCCTAAAAGATTTGTGCAATGGAATAGACAGTCTCCTAGACTCTGGAACATCCATCATTTCCACAAAATCAGACTCTTCTTGATCATCAACAGCTTCCTCAACAGGGAGTTGCAGAGTCTCAGCAACTTTCCTGTAAAACAAAAAATGAGAAGGGGACTCAGATAGCCTGGGAGGGGACACCCCTGAGGGTCTGTCTGGAGAGATGTCCGGTTCAATGGGCACATCCAGACTTTCAAAATCACACTCACTCTCCTCATACCCCTCCTCCCCTTCCTCTGGTTCATAAAAATCCTCAAAATCATAATCTTGAACCAGGGGAACTGTCTGAACCGAGCGCTTCCCTAATGTTGTCAGTTCGGACGGAACTGGGGAAAGAGACTGGACAATTTGAATAGCTTTGGCTATTTCCTCAGCGGTTGGAGAAAGAACTTTTGGCCCCAAA
The DNA here is from genome assembly GCA_016271365.2 of Neoceratodus forsteri. Taxonomy (NCBI): domain Eukaryota; kingdom Metazoa; phylum Chordata; order Ceratodontiformes; family Ceratodontidae; genus Neoceratodus; species Neoceratodus forsteri. The sequence goes on from CM057450.1 coordinate 1,555,747,348, forward strand.
CTAGCTGACTTTCTAGTCCTTTTAGTTGGAACCGGCTCCTCAGAGCTGGCTCTTCGTTGCCCGAGGAAGTATCGCTCTGGTCAGAGGGCACTCCCTCAGGTTCGGTTGGAACCGAACCGGGCTGGCCATCCGGTTAGCGGACTTTTGGCCTCCTTTCCCTAAGCCTACCAACTCTCTTTCCACGGTGGCAGCAGGAAAATTCTTACAAATCTGGCAGTCTGCATTGAGGTGGTCAAACCCCAGACAATATACACAGTGGTGTGTGGGTCAGCCTTAGCAAAGGCTTCCCACAGAGGCCACAGATGTTGAAACCCAGTGGGTCCGGTTTTTCTTTTGGGTTTCTCAGACATAGTGCCAGCCTAACCAAAACTTGCCCGTTAATGGCAATCCGCCAAGCAAGACTCTCTTATCGGTTCCCAACCGTGTCACGGGTCATGGAAAAAAACGTAATAAAATCCGGTTTTTTAGAACCGATAAGAACCGGGAACCGCACTCTAAAAGACTAGAAAGTAATTTTAAACCCAATCTGATCGGTTCAAACCGAACCGAAAAGACGTTTACAAGTTCCACACAGAAGAAAATAAACAAAAGCCTATCTATTACTTACAATACCACAGACAGAGCTTGAACCGACGATTGTGGTTAAATTTCGGTAAAATAAACCGAGAATTACACTTTTAAACCGACAAACAAACCGAGCAGCAGGAGGAATCTCCGGAGCGACTGTTCAGTGAGGCGGAGTAAAGAATCTGACAGTTTAAGTTTGAGCTTCAACAGACAGAGTGTTCAACCGAGCTCGCACTCAAGATTCCATGCCCTGCATGGAAAGTTAACTCTTTCACCTCCGGAGCAGTTCTAACCTGGGGTTATACTGCATATGTCATAATATAGCAAGACTTCATGTTGTTTGAAGTAGCGGGGCTCGGCACTGCAACTTAGCCCCACTCCCCACAGGGTAGTGGAAGAGGGCCCCCGTGCTTCACCCTGGCCTCTCAAACCCTCAGACTCCGAGGCCACCTTCTTCCTCAAACGCAGTGCTGAGGGGTCCCCCGATTCCGCAGGCCCCCCCCCGAGCGAGGCCACAGAAGAGTGGGTCTCCATCCTAACTGTGGTAGCCAGGGCAGCACCAGAGATGGCAGCTGCCCCGGCCCCCCGAGGTCAGAACCATCATCCCAGGCACCCCGGAACCATTATCCTCAACGTGACCCCTGACACCAGGGTCGACGTGGGGCCCGCAGTGACCGCAGAATCTGGGGTGCCCAGGAGGTGAGCACTGGGGCACCTGGTGTCGCGTCCAAGAGGGCTCCATGACTTTGAGGAGTCAGGGCGCCAGTCTAGATCAACCAGCAAATCATCCTTCTCTAAAGAGGAGGAGACCACACACACCGCCAGACTACCGATCCCGGAAGCTCCCATGATAAAGGTGCCGCCGCAGGACAAAACACCCCACGCAGCACTGCCGTAATCACTGGCACTGCGAATGGTGCCGGGAACCGAGACAGCGCAGGCAGGTGGTGACGGAGGTCCGCCAGTGCCTGCACTGCCGTAGTGGTGCTCCCGACCCGGCTCCACGGGGAACAGAGCTGTTCCTCCAGCACCGCGTAAGAAACCTCCTCTACAGCAAGGCTAGAATCAGAAGAGGAGGTTTCCTCCTCACCGGGCCGTATAGACCCGGGAGGGAACCCGGAGGCAGGGTCAAGCGTTCTCATCATGGCATCCCTAGAACGATGCTGTCTTCCAAAAGTCGGTGGGCCCTGCCAACTTTAGACACGCGGATCTCAAGAACGAAGCGGTCCATGGAGAACCAGGCATTGCAATTATCCATATTGTGTCTGGGACCCAGGCAACTAAGGCAGACATCATGCCAGTCCAATATGGAATAATGCAGGCCATGGGGGCACCAACGCATTGGGTCACGGCCCACTTTGGATTTCTTTCTAGCCCTCAAACCAGACATGATGCTGAAAACAATTTACCAAAAACTACAGAAAATAGACCCGGCACCGCTGGAAAGAAAATAAAAGGAACAAGCTTACTGGAGATCTACGGCGTCGGGTGGACTCTCAGAACCGGGATGGAGGAAAGCGAAGCAGCAGGAACACGGCATCGAAATTCAGCCATGGCCTAGTGACGCAGAAATTTTCTGAAGACTCATGCAGCAAGTGCACCTTAATGGCAGGAGAAAACAGAATTGGGGTGGAGGAGGAGTCTGTGGTGCCTAACGGCCAACCCTCATGCGCCACGCAGTGCGTTGACCTCATGGGTGGCGCCGTTGGTACCGACTCCTCCCCCCACACAAAAAAAAAAAAAGCTCCCGTGCAGGTGCGCGCCTCCGGCTTACACCCAGCAGTAATGAATGATGAAGACTGACAAGGGAAAATATACCTGAATAGGGGTAGCAATCGTAAATAAATAAAAAATTAACTAGTTCTAAAAGAAAAAATTACTTACCACAGTAATCTTGTTTCTTCCGAGGTATTCTCCAATATTCAGAACTCTTGCAGTCAGCCTTTAAGATAGAACTGCCCGGAGATAGAATGTATGCTAATGGAATCATCACTGGCTCATGCCACTTTTCAAATGCTGCCCTTATCAACTGCCAGTGTTCTAACACTTCAGATTTCATGGAGAGCCTGCAAGGACAGGACCCCCCAAGAGCTACAGCTATCTAATAATGATAATAATTACAACTTAACAAACCCTCAACTGGAGAAAGAAAATGCCCCCCTTTAATGTCAGAATCACCTGAAGGGGAAACCAATGCCCCACAGGGCTCAAAAATCAAAATGCCAGTGTGTGGCACTCTTCATACACAATTACTCAGACTGAAGTACAGAGGCCACTGGTTCTAGAAGGGGAGGCAGGGTGGGTGAGTTCTGAATATTGGAGAATACCTTGGAAGAAACAAGATTACTATGGTAATTTTTTCTTCTCACCCCAGGAATTCTCCAATATTCATAACTCTTGTAGACTACAAAGCAGTACCTTTGCAGGTGGGCACAGAACCTACTTTGGAAACAGATTCTGCAGAACTGCTGTGCCAAACCTGGCATCGCTTCTGGATTGTGTGTCCAGGCTGTAATGCTTTGTGAAGGTATGTACTGTTCTCCAGGTAGCTGCTTTATAGATCTCCACCAATGGGACATCCCTGGCAGCTGCAATGGTAGCAGCTGTGCCTCTTGTGGAATGGGCCCTCAGCCCTGCTGGGGGCTTTGGAGTAGCAGAACTAAATGCACTAAACTATCCAGTGAGAAACTGACTTTTTAGATGCTGGACTTCCTTTTCCCACATCCCCATAGGTCAGGAACAGCTGTTTTCTGTCCTGTCTGTGTTCCTTTTTAGCTGTCATGTAGTAGCTAAGGGCTCATTTGACATCCAGACTGTGAAATCTGGGCTCCCCTGAACTAGAATGTTAAGTGAAAAAGACTACTAGAGTAATGGACTAGTTTAAACAGAAATCAAAAATCATCTTGGGAAGACATTTCCTGTTTGCTCGTAGGACTACCTTGTCTTTATGAAATTAAATGTAGCCCTGATCGATGCACAAGGCCTGAAGTTCATTGATCCTTCTGGCAGAGGTTATTGCCACTAGAAAAACTGTTTTCCATGTGACATATTTCAAATGGGCTGAGGCCATGGGCTCAAATGGGGGACCCATGAGCTTGTTGGCTATACAGACATTCAAGTCCCAAGCTGGCACCGGTTCCCTATGAGGGGGCGGGTGCAGACGGGCCAGACCTTAAAAAAATCTCTTGAAGATAGGATTAGATGCCAAGGAAGCAGCTTTCTCAGCTGAAATGTAGGCAGACACTAAAGCCAGGTGGGCCTTCAAAGTTGTGGGCTGCAAGCCCAAAGAATGTAAATGGGTAAAATAGTCCAGCAAGACTGGAATCCCCACCTTTGCTGGTACCACCTCATTGGTGGAACACCAAATAGAACACCTTTTCCACTTTGAAGCATAGATTTTCTTAGTAGATGCCTTTAACTTAGCCATATCCTTATGGCCAGGACACGGTATTATTCCAGTTAAACACCCTTGTCATTTCTCTCCTAGCTGCTTACCCAACACCAATTTCAAGACTTGACCAAAGCCACCTAATGCTTCATCTATATATAATGTAGTAGCACTCTGAGCTGTTTATGCTGCCTTGTATATGACTGTTGTTACATTATGTACTTATTTGATATTTATTTGTTGTCCGGCTGTGTTATTTGTTCCTATTATAATAATCTTTCATGTAATGTATTCCTTGGCCCGGAATTAACCAGGTCCATCTTGTAAAATGAGCTTGCTCAACGATGTTCGCCTGGATAAATAAAGATTTTGATTGAGTGATTGAGATGGCTTTCTGTAACCTCTCAGGACATTCAGAACACTCTCTGAGAGATGCATGCCTGCATACTCTAAGTCCTCAAGAGCCAAGCCTTGAATGAGGGATCTGATGTTCACGTACAGGATCCTCCTTTGATTGGAGGTTAAAAGACTGTGCCTCCGAGGAAGGTGTATCGGTTGGCTACAGACAGGGACAGCAGCAGAGAGTAGCATGGCTGCCTGGGCCAATCTGGTGCTATCAAGATCATTGATGCTGGTTGGGATCTGAGTTTGATCAAGGTCCTGAACACCAAAGGCAAAGGAGAGAAGGCATACAGGTGCATGCTTGAACAATCCAAGGCTGGTGCATCCAGGGGAATTGTCCCCTGGGCTGGTGGCCTGCAACAGTACCTTGTCAGGTGGTGGTTCTCGTGGGATGCAGAGATATCTATCTCTGGAGTACCTCACCTTCTGAAAACTGCTTCCAACACCTGCTTGTTGAGGGCTCATTCGTGATGGTTGATTCGACTGAGTGCATCTGCCGGAGTGTTGTCCTTCCCTGGCAGACGGATGGCCTGAAGGGAAGCTCCAAATGAGTAAACCAGGCTCCATATTTTCATGGCCTCTGTGCACAGAGGACCTGACCTTGTTCCTACCTGTTTGTTTATGTAGTTCACTGTGGTGGTATTGTCTGTTCTGATCTGTACAACCCTTCCCTGCAGTATCAGTCAATCAGTCAGTCATCTTTATTTAACCAGGTGGAACATTGTTGAGGCAAGCTCATTTAAAAAGTGGGCCTGGACAAAAGTACAATGATGATCATACTAAAACATAGTTATACAGTGTTAAGGAAAAAACAAAAATAGAAATAAAAAGCAAAAAATATGCATTCGTACATGGCTGAATAATACAAAAAAGGAGGAGGAGGGGAGAAATATATAATATACAGAATATACGATATATACATAATTCTGTGTTGCCTGCCAATGCATCAAAGTGCATACAGAGGACAAACAAGTTCTTTGCAAAAATACCTTCAACTTAAAACCATGACAATATCACCATATGGTTATATAAGAATATTGTTCGGTTTGGAAAGGTACAGGTAAGGCTTGCATAGATAGAAAAAAGGAGGGAGGCAGGGGATTAGTTTCAATTCGTTACACACACTTAGTAGAGCGCGTAAAAATAGTGGGGCACTAGTGGGGCAAAGTCCTGCAGGGCCAGCAACACTGCCCTGAGCTCCAGTAGATTGATATGTTGGAGTGACTCTGCACTTGACTATGTACTGTGGGTGGTGTGATCCGCCAGGTGGGCACCCCACCCTAGTAGTGAAGCATCTGTTGTGAGAACCACTGATGGAAACTCTTGTTGAAAAGGAACCCCTTCCCTTAGGTTGGCTTCCTCTTTCCACCACTGAAGGGCATGTAGTAATGCTTTTGTTACTGGAATCAGCTTTGAGAGGGGGGTCCTTTCTTTGGCACCAATGTGCCTTGAGATGGAACTGTGCGCCCCTCATCAGGAAACTGGATCCCAACACTGTGCCTTTGGCTGCAGCCATATGGCCCAGTAACTGCAGAAACTGCCTTCAAACACCATGAAGTCTTGCTATATTATGACTATATGCAGTCAGCCACTGCAGCTGAACTGCCCCGGAGAGGAAAGAGTTAACTCCAGAGAGTCTGGAGTTCCACAGCGCGAGGGCGCTATACCAAAGCTCTATCTGGCCAGTTTCAAATGAAACTGTCAGATTCTTTACTCCGCTTCACTGAACAGTCGCTCCGGAGATCAGCTCCTTCACATCGGTTCATTTCTCGGTTCAAGCGAGTATTTTCGGTTCATTTGAACGGGCAAAGAGTATTTATTTTACCGCATTTCGGTTAAAAGCTCTATCTGGTAAACCGTAAGTAGAAAATTTAAAGTCTGTGTGGAAATTCAATTATCGGTTCGGTTTTGAACCGATCGGTTTGCTTAATTTAACGTTTTAAAGTGTGGTTGGGCTTTTAGAGTGCGGTTCCCGGTTCTTATCGGTTCTAAAAAACCTTGCTTTTAAAATAGTTTTTTTCAAATACCCATGACACGTTAGGAACCGATAAGATTATCTTGCCTGGCACTGCCATCAAAAGGGCAAGTTTTTGGTTAGGCTGGCATTATGTCTGAGAAACCCAAAAGAAAAACCGGTCCACTGGGTTTCAACACTGTGATGTCTGTGGGGAAGCCTTTGCCAAGGCTGATCCACACACCACTTGTGTTTATTGTCTGGGGGCTGACCACCTCCTGTCAGACTGCCAGGTGTGTAAATATTTCCCTGCAGCCACCCTGGAAAAGAGATTGGGCCGGCTCAGGGAACGAGAGGCCAAGAAGTCCGCTGACCCGGATGGCCAGCCCGGTCCAGTACCCACTGGACCAGAGGGAGTGCCCTCTGACCAGGGCGAGACTTCCTCAGGCAAAAGGAAGGCGGTTTCAGGGGAACCAGTCTCAGTGAAAAAGACTAAGAAATCAGTAGGTTTGGAGTCCAAAATTGTCTCTCCAACTGCTGCAGAAATAGCTAAAGCCATACAGATTGTCCAGTCACTGTCTCAGGGTCCTGCCGAACCACCTACAGTTGGTAAAAGGTTGGTTCGTTCAGTGCCAGTGGTTCAGGAGTATGATGTTGAGGAATTTTACGAACCACAGGAGAGGAAGGACTAATTTGATCATTACATGTGTGGCTGGGAGGTCTGACGCGCCCATTGAACCGACATTTCTCCAGACAGACCTTAGAATCTCCTCCTATTCTGTCTGAGTCCCCTTCTCATTTTATGTTTTACAAAAAGGTTGCAGAAACCCTCCCTTCCTTTGGAGGAAGCTGTGGATGAGCAAGAGGAGCCTGATTATGTAGATATGATGGATATACCAGAGTCTAGGAGGTTGTCTATTCCTTTGCATAAGTCATTTAAGAAGCAAACAACAAAGATTTTAAAAAATCCTCATTCTGTCCCTCCTGTAGATAAAAAAATGGACAGAAGATATACCTTGTCAGGCTCTGATACAGACTTCCTCACTGAGCAGTGTAGTCATGTAGGTGTGGTACAAGCTGCAGCCTGTGACAAAGGCTAATATTCCTCTGGCCTCACATCCTCCTGATAAGGATTCCAGGAAGATTGATGACATGGCGAAAAAACAGTATATGGCAGCTTCTTTGGGACTCAGGCAGGCAAATTATATGGCTTATGTGGCTAGATATCAGAAATCTAGGTGGGACACAGTATTGCAGTTAGCCAAGCAGGCCCATGGCCAGCTGGCTAGTGAGTTGGAACAGGTGGCTGCTGATGGCATTGAAGCTCTAAAGTTCAATTTCATATTGCTGTTGATGTTAATGATGTTTCTCAGGGTCATGGCCACTTCTGTAGCTTTCCATAGGTTGGCATGGCCTAGATGCACTAATCTGTCCCAAGATACTCAGTCAAAGGCTATGGATTCTCCTGTTAGGGTAATTCTCTGTTTGGGAACAAACAGAAAACTATATGAAAAGATGGATGAATACAGAACTACCTACAAAGTGCTCAGGCTAAGGAGAGGCATGCCACTCCACAGAGGCACGCTCCCAGAGGTAGGGGCAGGCCTTTCCACAGGCCTTTTACCAATTTCAGGCCTCCTCTGCATTTGCACAGAGGGGTTTCTTTAGAGGCAGAGGTAGATCGGGCACAAGTAAACCATCCCTCCCTCAGCCTAAGGTTATTACAAGCAGGCACCCTGATGGGGTGCCCAGGGCCGACCTCCTGTACCAGTGGGGGCAGGTTGGTTTATTTCAGCCAGAACTGGGTGTCCCTAACTTCGGACAGGTGGGTTCTGGAGGTAATAGGCCGGGGTCTGGTTCTCAGCTTCAAACAGTTTCCGAAGATGAGAGCCAGACATTTTCCACCTGCAAATCCTTCAGAAGCCCTTGCTTTGGAAGCAGAGGTTCTTCTCTTTGGGACTGCAAAGCAGTAGAAAGGGTCCCTCCTTGCCATCAGGGCAAGGGGCTGTACTCAAGATACTTTCTTACCCCAAAAAGACAGGAAAATGGCTGCCCATTTTAGATTTAAGGTACCTGAACAAGCATCTTTTGAAACCAAAGTTCAAAATGTTAACTCCGACATGATTTTGTTCCTCCTGAGGCCAGGGACTGGTTAGCTTCCTGGACCTCAAGGATGCCTATTTTCATGTTCTGATCAGGCCTTCTCACCAAAGTACCTCAGGTTCGAACTACCCCAGGCCACTACCAGTTCAGGGCAATGCCCTTCGCCTTACCTCTGCGCCAAGGGTATTCACGAAATGTCTAGCTGTGGTAGTGGCTCATTTAAGAAGGCAAGGGATTGCTGTGTTTCCTACCTGGACGACTGGCTCATAGTGGGTCAGTCCCCAGATCAGGTAAAATCCCACTTGCAAGTCACCCAGCAGCTTCTCACTTCCCTGGGATTCCTGCTGAATTTACCAAAGTCAGTTCTCTAACCAGTTCAGGTACTAACTTTCATAGGTGCAGAATTGAACACAAGTTAGCCAGGGCATTTCTCCCTTGGAAAGGGCAGACAGACTCATTGCCCTGGCATCCTCCTTTACCCTCATGGGTCTCTCGACCAGCAAGGCATTTTCTGCAACTCCTAGGGACATGGCTGCTTCCACAGCTGTAGTGCAAGGAGCAAGATTCCAGATGAGGGACATTCAGTTCCATTTGAGGGCCTATTGGTCTCAAAGGAGGGACCCCTTCCAAATTGGTTCCAGTGACCCAAACCCTGATCCTGGCCTTACAATGGTGGCAGGATCAAAGCAATCTAAAACAAGGGGTTCCTTCATTCCCGTTTCCCACCCTCACCCTCACCACGGATGCTTCCCTGTTAGGTGGGAGCTCATTATCTGACCTGTCCACTCAGGGAGTGTGGTCTCCCAGGAATCTCTGCTCCACATCAATCTTTTGAACTCAGAGCTGTCCTTTTAGCTCTTCAGGCGTTTCAGCTTCTGTCCAGAACAAAGTAGTTCAAGTCAGGACAGACAACACCACAACAATGTGGTACATCAACAAGCAAGGGGCACTCAGTCATCAGCCTTGTGCACCGAAGCAATGAAAGTTGTGGTCTCTGGCTTACTCCCTGAACACCTCCCTGATAGCAGTTCACCTTCCAGGGAAGGACAATGTCCTGGCGGATGCCCTCAGCAGGATTTCTCAGGGCCATCACGAATGGGCTCTAGATCCTCAGGTGCTGGGGTCAGTCTTTGCCAGATGGGCACACCCTCAGATAGATCTTTTCGCAGCCCCCAACCACCAACTTCCTCTGTTTTCTTGCAGGCCTCCAGTGCTGGGATCAGTCCCCTGACGCCTTTCAGTTGGATTGAAAGGGAAGTTCCTGTATGCCTTTCCCCTTTCCCTTCTTTTCGGGTACTAATAAAAATCAGATCTCAGCCCTGCAAGGTGATTCTGATTGCTCCAGATTGGGCCAGACAGCCCTGGTACCACTGCTTCTGTCCTTGACAGTCCACCCTGCCCTGAGCTTGCCCAGAGTCCACGACTTACTGGCCTGTGCACAGGGGAGAGTGTGGTATCCGGACCTCAAATCCCTCCATCTCAAGGCATGGCTCTTGAGGAGTTAGAATTTGCTGACTTACACCTTTCTCAAGGTGTTTTGGATATTTTAAAGGCTTCAAGGAAGCCTTCCACTAGGGCCACTTACAATTCTAAGTGGAAAAGGTTTTCCATCTGGTGCTCTGAGAAGCAGATTATCCCAGAATCTGCTGATCTGCCCTTTTACTGGACTATTTGGTCCATTTAAATTCCTTAGGCCTTAGGCCAGCTACCTTAAAGGTTCATCTGGCAGCTGTCTCTGCTTTTCTGTCAGCAGGGAAGCCTGCTTCCTTTTCTTCTCACCCTGTGCTTTCCAAGTTTTTAAAGGTTACTTCACACCAACCTCCTTTTGAGAACCAGCTGCTCGCTGGGACCTGAATGTTTGCATTGCTCAGTTAATGCATCCCCTTTGAGCTCTGTCCTCAGCAGAGCTCAAGTTTCTGACTTGGAAAACTGTTTTCCTAGTGGCTATCACTTCGCAGACGATAAGTGAACTACAGGCCCTGTCAGTGGAAGAAGATTTTATCTCTTTCCACAGAGATAAGGGTAGTCCTCAGGACTAACAGAAAGTTTTGTTTAAAGTGGTTTCTGGATTTCCACCTGAACCAATCAATCTCTCTTCCAGTATTTTCACTGAGCATTCTTCCTCAGGTGAGAGGAGTCTGCACAGCTTGGACGTCAAAACAGCCTTAAGCTACTATTTGGAACACACCAAGGGTCACAGGTTCGAATCCCTCCAACTCTTCCTTACCTATGGCGAGGTTGGCAAAGGGAAACCTGCCACTAAGAGGACAATTGCAAGGTGGATTGTCTCTTGTATCCAATTTTGTTATCAAAAACTAGGTAGAGAACCCCCCTCAGGACTGAGGGCTCACTCCACCAGGGTACAGCTGCATCTCTAACGGTTGCTAGAGATATTCCCATTCTGGAATCTGTCAAGCTGCTACTTGAAAACAGTTCACACTTTTACCAAGCATTATTCCCTGGATATTCAGTCCAGGACAGATGCTCGCTTTGGCACAGCTGTGCTTCAGAGCCTATTTCCTAAGTAGGTTCTGACCTCCTCCATGGAGGTACTGCTGTGTATCTGTATATAGTCATAATATAGCAAGACTTCATGGTGTTTGAAGAAAAATTACTCACCTTAGTAATTGCTTTTCTTCTCATGGAGTCTTGCTATATTATGACCACCTCCCTCCTGCCCCTCTCAGAACTTCTACTTGGGTAGGGGTGGCAAATTAGTGCAAGCACTGTGTCATGCCATTTTAGTTCTTCCTTCACCCCTTTATTTAGGGTTAGGAATTAGGTATTTCTGTTTTAGGCATATGTTGGCCCCTTCCTGACTCTGAGTCTTGGGAAAGGGGGTCTAATAGTGCTTGTTAGGAGAAACTAATAATACTATTATTAATTGTTATTATTATTATTGCTGTTTATATTGTTGTTATTCCTACTAGTAGGTAGCCATTGGCTAGTGTAGAGCTTTCCACACAGACTTGTTGCTTAGTGTTAGTTTCAGAAAGATCTGACAGTTTCATTTGAAACTGGCCAGATAGAGCTTTGGTATAGCGCCCACGCGCTGTGGAACTCCAGACCCTCTGGAGTTAACTCTTTCCTCTCCGGGGCAGTTCAGCTGCAGTGGCTGACTGCATATAGTCATAATATAGCAAGACTCCATGAGAAGAAAAGCAATTACTAAGGTGAGTAATTTTTTCTTACAGTTTATGGTCTGTTCAAGCTGAAGGAGCCTGCAATTTGAACAATGTTTCTTACCTTGTCCAGAGGAAGGTAAGCCCTGCCTTCCAGGATATTCAACTCTGCTCCTATGAACTGCAATACCTGTGCAGGTAGAAGGACAGACTTTTTGTGATTTATCAGAAACCCTAAGGATTCTGGGAGGTACTGAGTGAGCTGTAGATGTTCCCTTACCTGTTGTGGTGTGTTTCCTACCACCAACCAATCGTCTAGATATGGTAATACTGTGACACCCAGTCTTCGCAGGTGTGCCACCACTACTGCCAAACACTTTGTGAGCACCCTTGGCGCCGAAGTGAGGCTGAATGGCAATGCTGAGAGCTAATAGTGACCTGAGTGAAGTCTGAACCTGAAATATTTTCTGTGAGATTCCCTTAAGGGGATGTGGAAATAGGCATCTTTTAGGTCCAGGGATGCCAACCAAGCTCCTTTTTGGAGTGTTGGCAGACTCATTGTCAGTGTTACCATTTTGAACTTTGGCTTTGTTAAATGCTTATTTAATAGTCTGAGGTCTAGAATAGGCCGCCACTCCCCATTTTTCTTTGTTGTGAGGAAGTACCTTGAATAAAAAACCCTTCCCTTTTGCTGTGGAGGAATGGTTTCCACTGCTTTTGACAACAGCAGGTTTTAAACCCCCTTTTCAAATAGCTTCCTTTCTGCTATGGAAGCTGGTTTGAATACTCTGGATCTTAGGTTTGGGAAGGATTTGAAGCTTAGGGAAAAACCCTGACTCACTACCTCCAGGACCCACTTGTCTGTGGTGATGTTTTTCAAAGTCTGAAAATAATGAGCCAGTCTGCCCCTTACTGGACTGGTAGTGGGGAGGCGGCCCTGACAATGGAGTCAGGGAGTCTGTTTTGCCTGGGGCTGAGTCTGGCCAGCCTGGGAACATTGCCTGGATCCCCTTCTGCCCCTTCCACTGAAGCACCCTGTTTGTTGAGGGTACTGCTGGTATTGTGGAACAGCCTGGGCCTGGTAAAAAGGTATTTTGTAGGGAGATCTACCCATGCCTCCCTTTCCATAAGGCCTGGTGGAAAGAGTCAGACTTTCTTTAGTAGAGTTGCTCTTATAGGTGGCTTTGTATTCATCCACCTTTTTCATATAAGTCTATGTCTTGTCCCCAGAGAGAGAATTATTTTCTATGGGGAAATCCATAGCTTTAGGTTGGGTGTCCTGAGTGAGGTTTGTGGCCCTGAGCCATGCAAACCTCCTCAAACATACAGAATTTGCCATCCATCTGGCAGCAGTGTCATTTGAATCTGCTGCCATTTGGAACTGATACTTAGCAGCCTCCAACCCACACCTGGCAGTCTCGGCCAAATCCTCTGAGAGGCCAGGTTGGGCTTTCTTGGACATGCCCAGAACAGACTGCCACAGTGTTTTCTGATACTGTGCAGCATACGCCTGATAGCTGACCTGTCTAATAGCCAAGGAGGCAGACAGATATACTTTTCTGGCCATGCTATCCATCTCTCTGGAGGCCTCTTCAGACGGATGGGAGGCTAAAGGCACGTTTGCCCTTTCACAGGCTGCGGTTTGTACCACTCCCTGATGGTCAGGATGGGTGAATAAAAATTCAGCACCCTCCTTGTCCAGTTGGTATTTCTTCTCCAACCTTGTTATCCACAGGAGAGACAGAATGAGGAGTTTGTAAGCATTTTAAAAATATCCTTTTGGAAAAATGTGTATACAGGGAGCAGCAGCTTTGTGGTAGGTGTGAGTCCCAACATATGAAAATTACGTACCTACCATAATTCTTGATCTTCTTGGACGAGTCTCCACCACTCATTCACACTACTGGGATCTGTGCTGGAGGCACCAGGACCCATCGGGAGCAAACTTTTTGCTGGAGGGTCGGCGCCAGAGATGGCGCCGCGAGGAACGGCGCCGCGATCCCTAGCTCGTGCGGTAACGACTATCTTGGCATCGACCCTCCAACCGCCTCAGTACCTTTATTACCAAGGAGGTGCAGCGTAACTAACCTAGAAGGGTAGCCTAACTTAAAAACCGGACATAAGATAGTCCGGGCGACCCGTGTAAGAAGGGTCAACAAAGAAGTCTTCACAGCCTAAAGATTTGAGGGAGCGAAGACCAACAAGAAAGGTGAGCTCGGGGATGGAGGGAGGGATAGGATGAGTGGTGGGAGACCGTCTCAAGAAGATCAAGAATTACGGTAGGTGTAATTTTCATATCTTCCTGGACATATGTCTCCACCACTCATTCACACTATTGGGAGAGTACCGAGCTAATAATCCCGAGAGGGCGCAGGAGAGACCAAGAGCTCACGCTTTTATGACAGAAGTCCATTGAGGATGGCTCTGCCAAAGGAAGAATGCCGCCTGGCATGGACATCTAGTGCATAATGTTAACGAAAGTATGCACTGAGCTCCAGGTGGCCGTGATTGCAGATGTCTGCGATGGGCACATTGCGGATTTCGCTAGGGATGCAGCGACCGGCCTCTGGTAGAGTGAGCATAAACTCTACCCTCCAACTTAACCTGGGCGCCATGGAATAGCAGTGACAAGGCACGCCTACCAGCGATGAGATACATCTGATAGCGTACAGGTTGACCCAGCCAGGTCTCACTGAAGGAAACGAACAGTTGCTGAGCTTTTCGAAAATCCTTGGTTCTATCTAGATAGAAACGCAAGGCCCTCTTAACATCCAAAGAATGAAGATAACGTTCCCCTTCATTTTGGAAGTCCACAAAATAAGAGGGAAGGACCAAAGGTTGGTTTAGATGAAATTCTGACACAACCTTAGGAAGAAATTTAGGATGAGTACGAAGAACTACTTTGTCCTTATGGAACACAGTATACGGAGGGTCTGTGACCAGGGCATGTATCTCAGAGACCCTGCAGGCTGAGGTAGTGGCCACTAGGAAGGCAGTCTTCCAGGTGAGAAATTTTAGCTCACAGGTAGCCAGAGGTTCAAAAGGTTTCCGTGAGCATGTCTAGTACAAGATTAATGTCCCAGGCTGTGACTGACGCCTTGTAGGGGTCTGTATGCAGAATCCTCTTAAGAAATCTCTCTAACCTATAGGTAACTGAGCCAGAGTTAAGGAAATAACGGGCTCATGATACGCTGAAATGGCACTAAGATGAACTTTGACTGTAGAGTACTGCAGACCCGAATTTGAAAGGTCCAAAAGGTACTCCAAAACCTTATCTGGTGGACAGGTGAAGGGGTTCAAAGAGGACTTTGCACACCAGAGCGAAAAACGCTTCCACTTGGCTGTGTAAGTTTTCCGAGTGGCTGGCTTCCGTGCAGTGAGAAGAATATCTGAAACTCTTCAAGAGACATTGAACCGGTTTACTCCGACCTCTTCAGGAGCCAAGCATGAAGGTGAAGTGATCTCAGGTTGGGATGGACCACCGGTCCCTGAGTCAAAAGGTTCATCTGCAGTGGAAGTGGTCTCGGAGGAACTGCCAACATATTGTTGAGTAGTGGAAACCACAGCTGTCGAGGCCAAAAGGGAGCAATGAGAATCATTTTGTCCCCTTGGGATTCGAACTTGAGGAGTACCCTCTGAATCAGAGGAAGAGGCGTAAAGGCGTAAAGAAAGCATTTTGTCCACCGCAGCCTGAACGCATCCTGACAGAAAATGCCAGGCCCTGGATTTCTGGAGCAGAAGAGAGGCAGTTTTATGCTGAGTGGGGATGCAAAGGTCCAGGTCTGGAGTTCTCACCTTCTAATAGTGACTGAACTATGGTTGAGTCGAGACCACTCGTGAGGGTCTGTCTCTGTTCTGTTGAGACGTCCGCCAGTTCGCTCTGAACACCTGGCAGGTAGACCGCTTGAATTAGAGCCTCGGCTCCAAGCACCATTCCCATACCCTCATTGCTTCTCTGCATAAGGGTAAGAGTGAGCACCCCTGCTTGTTGATGTAATACATCACTGCTTTGTTGTCCGTTTGGAGGAGAATGTTCTTGTATACAGAATGTCCTTCAAAGCTCGGACCGATAAAGGACGCAAGGTTTCATTTCTAGGACGCTTGACGTGGAGCTGGGACTCGACTTGAGTCCACGTGACCTTGGAGTGGAGAACTGACAGTGAGCTCCCCACCCCATTAGAGATGCGCCCATGGTAATGGAGATCTGATGGTCCAGAGGAGCAAAGGGATACCCCTCCAGGAGATTGCTCTCTTGAGACCACCAGGTGAGTGACCTCCTTAAGGGTTCTGTCACCTTGATGAGATAGGACTGCGGGTGAGTGGTTGGGGACCACTGAGTACTAAGCATCCACTGGGTGGATCTCATGTGAAGACGTGCTAGGGGTACAGTAAACAATGAGGATGCCATGAGGCCTAGCATCCGTTGCATCGAGAGAGCTGTGACTGAGCTGTTTTCCCCGATGGACGGGCCATCTGAAGGATATCGTTCCTCCTGTCTTCTGGAAGAAAAGCCTTCGCACAGGAGGTGTCCAGAAGAGTCCCTATGAAAAGGAGCCTCTGGGAGGGCTGCAGTTGCGATTTCTTGAGGTTGAGCAGAACTCCCATGGACGAAGGAGGCGAGGTCGCTTCCACGCGCCCAGAGTCCCTTTGCCCGGAAGGGCTTGCTAGAAGCCAATCATCCAGATAAGGAAACACCTGAATTCGACTCTTCTGAGGTGCGCTGCGAGAACTGCACAACATTTTGCAAAAACTTCCGGCGCCGAGGATAGCCCAAAGGGCAGGACTCTGAACTGATAGTGCTGTCCCAGAGCCACAAACCTCAGGAATTTGTGATGCCTCGGGTGAACAGAAATGTGCTGGTAAGCGTCCTGCATATCTAGGGAGGCTAACCAGTCGTGATGGTGGAGCAGAGGTAACAGGGTTCCCAGAGAATATTTTGAATTTCTCCTTGGGAGAAATTTGTTTAGCTTTCGAGATCTAGAATGGGGCACATACCACCGGACTTCTTTGGAACCAGAAAGTAATGGAGAGAACCCCATGTTTCATTGGTGCAGTGGCACCACTTCTACTGCCCTGTTGTTCAGAAGGCCCTGAATCTCAGCGGCGAGAAGGTCTGGTTGAAGGGTTGACAGCCTGGGCTGTCATTTGGGGGGACGATCCAGAGGGGTCTCCACAAGATTGAGTGAATACCCCTCGCGAATTATCCGAAGGACCCATTTGTCTGAGGTTATGGACTTCCACTGGTTGTAGAAGTGCATCACACGACCTCCCACCGGAGAGGAAAAGTCCCACCGGGCAGCTGAGATGGAACTCTGGGCTGGCACTATAAGGTAGCGCTGGGCTGTGGGCCCTTGCACTTTCTTGGTGCGCCTTCTTTGAGGTTGGGCAAGTTGATTCTTATGGAAACTTCCTCTGCCTTCTGCCTCGAAAGGACTGGCGATTATGAAACTGTCGCTACTGGCATGCCCTCGAGAGGGGCAGGAGGGCCGAGCCAACTTAATGGCTGACCTAGTCTTTTGTGTAGCTTCTAGAGCTTGTCTCACCGAGGACCAAAAAGATATGCACCGTCAAAGGGCAATGCCATCAGCTGCTGCGCCAGTCATTCAGAAGCCCGGCGCGCAGCCAGGAATGACGCTGGTGCAAATACCAGCAACCGCTGAACGGGAAGCAGTGTCAAAAGCATCCATGGCTGCTTTAACCTGCTGGTTATTAGATTCAATACCTCTGGTAATGGTTTGAAGAAGCTCTGGCTTTGAATCTGACTCTGGTAGGGCTTCAACCATCTGTTTAATAGAATGCCACAGGATATACTCATACTGAGAAAAATAGCCTTGGTAACTAGCAATACGCATACTTAGAGTAGAAGCAGCAAAGACTCTCTTACCTAAGGTGTCTATCTTATGAGATTCTTTGTTAATAGGTCAAGCTGTAGTAGCTTGAGGAAGAACGACCTTATCATTCTCTGCCAGGACTACAATAGGATCCTCAAAGGCTTGAGATGCCAAAATGGGACGATCCTTGGGGGCTGAATATTTCCTATAAATGGATTTAGCCACCGAAGGGGTAAGAGCAGGATTATTCCATACCATTTGCGACAGCGTCTCGAAGGAAGGCTGAATCGGAGGAGTCAAATCCGTAGGGATCTCCAAGGCATGAAGATATTGGAGTCTCAGCAATTTCCCAGGATCGATGTCTGTAGTCTGGAGAGAAAGTGTGGAACTCAGATTTTTCAACAGAGACTTAAAGGATAGGTCCTCGACCACAGGCTCTGCAGCAGTAATAGATCCTGCTTCGTCCACTTCATCACCCAACCGAAGGTCTGGGTCAGGCTCAACGTCATCTCCTGACAGTCCAGGAGGGACTGTATGGACAGGAAAGGAATGAAATTCATAAGAGGAGGAAGAAGGAAGAAAGTGAAAAGAGGAGTCCCCGAGAGCCGCCGGCGCCGAGGAGCCACACGGCGCCGAAGACGGCGCTGAGAAGCCGCATGGCGCCGAGGACATCGCCGAGCGCAGTATCAACGCCAAGGACGGCGCCGAGAGGCCACACGATGCTGAGGGCGCCGAAAACACTCCCAGACTCTGAAAAACAGGTTTTGAAGGAGGAAGAGCAGGAGATAAGGGCATCGGTGTTGCCCCCTGCGCCGCAGCCATGTGAGGGGGGACACCTAAGCGCGGAGTCGACGGCACCAAAGAAGGTGCCGCACACCAGGGAAGGTCCAACCGCCCGACCTGGTCACCCAGAGAGCCCGAAGGCCCACGAGCGACTGAGCCAGGTAGCTGAACCAACCTCCGAGCCCACTGCTCCATAAGAGCGGCCCACTGATGAAACTGCTCATCTGAAGACCTACCTGCGGGCGGGGTAGGGCTCCGATGTCGAAGCCGTCTGCCACCAGAAGCAGAGGTTAGCACCCAAAGAGGAGACCGCACCAGCCCCGATAACTGAGCCGCCCACGGCAGACATATCAGAGGGCGACTCTAGTGATGCCTTCTTTTTAGATCTGTGGGTCAAGAAGAGCTCGAGGTCGAACTGCGCCGAGAATGCGATTATTTATTTTATGCTCGGGACCGCCTCATCTCGCACTGGACTGACTGCTGTCAGGATCCTCCTCCGGAGGAGGCGGCGGACCGGACCCAGCCCAACTGACTGAATAGTTTATATGAAGTCTCCCTACCGCTACCTGACCTGTTTCATGGTCGACTCCGCTGCAAGGTAGGCTGAGACTTTTATTGTATTTATTTCAAAAATAAGTAATAAATTTAAGCGATACTGTATCGAGATAATACTACAAAATAATAAAAACTGAAAACTATGCTGCTAGTTTGAAGTTTGACTCCTGACAGTCGAGCGACGTCGTCACTGAAGTGCACTAGCCGGCGGGAAAAAAGGAACTGAGGCGGTTGGAGGGTCAACGCCGAGATAGTCATTACCGCACAAGCTAGGGCTCGCGGCGCTGTTCCTCGCGGCGCCATCTCTGACGCCGATCCTCCAGCAAAAAGTTTGCTCCCAATGGGTCCTGGTGCCTCCGGCGCAGATCCCAATAGTGTGAATGAGTGGTGGAGACTTATGTCCAGGAAGATTTCCAGGTACTCTGCTTCCTCTTCATTTTCCACAGCCTCAGTGGTAGTGATATCCAGTGCATCCACCATTTTTCTGATAAAAGAAAAATGGGATGAAAAATCTTCAGTTGTTCTAGGAGGAGAACCAATCTCCTGTTCAGGGGAGACTTCTGGTTCAGTACTTTCCTCCTCCTTATACTCTTCATAGTCCTCAACCTCTAAACGTTCATGGGTTGAGGACTGTATAAAGGAGTAGCTTGTCTGGTAAGGGTTTGTCCTGGAGTGGGGGGCAGGGATTTGTACTAACTCTGCAAGGCCTGTATAACCATAAAAGCCTGAGCAATTTCCTCAGGTGAAGGCATCATTACAGACATAGTAGAAGTCTCCTGAGGCTGACTGCCAGGGGGTTCAATGTGTTTAGTCTTTTTAGCTTTCTTCAAAGGAACCGGGGAGTCAGCCGGTTCTGTGGGTCTTTTGCCCTGGACACCTATATCAGAGGTGGTCTTTACAAGTTCTGCGGTTTCACCTGCTTGTTTAGAGGGTGTCGGCTGGTCAGAGCCAGAGGAACCGTTTTGCAATTTTTTCTGTAACCTTTCCAGATGTTTTTCCACCATCTTAGTAGGGAAGGTTTTACAGGTGTCACAATCAGCAGAAAAATGGTCCTGGCCAAGGCAGCCAACACATAAGGAATGTTAGTCTGCCTTGGCAAAGACTTCCTCACACTGGGTATAATTCTTGAAACCAGGTTCACCGGTTTTCTTCTTTGGTTTATCTGACATAATGAAAACCATTATAAAAATAGAAACTGCAAAAAGATTTTTAAGTTTAAAGTGTTTTAGCGGTTTGCGATCGGTTCAGGAACCGACAAAAGCTCCGATAAGAACTGGGACTGGTAATCTGGAAACCAAGATTACAGGTTACCTTAACAAATTTAGCGGTTAAATTTACAATGAACTAACTAAAACTAAATAAAAACTAACCAGAGTTTTACATTCAAAAACTCCTGAACGGACTCAAAAAGCTCAGTCCCCCCCCCCACCGTTAACCGAACCAGGAGAAACTGAGAAAATAAGACAAAAAAAAAACAAACCTAAACAAGCTAGCGGTTAACTAATAAACTGAAGATAAAGGCAGTAAATGGAAAAATTTAAGAAAATATACAGCAGGGTTTTATATAATTGATTAGCAGTTTTTTCTTGGGACAATGCTAACTTTACAGAAAGTATTTATATAGGTTTTCTAGAAGTGTTACGTTTGTTAAACACAGTGAGGCAAGTGCTATGCATTTTCACAATGTTTTAGCACTTTTATGAGCAAAACGCTAATCAATTTTTGGAGTTAAATAAAACCCTGTACAGGTTACTCACCTGTAACAGGAGTTCTAGGAATGGTATATGTTGTTCATCCACACACCCTGGCAGGTATCCTTGTCGCTTTAATTCTTGCCGGAAGGTCTTCAAGCTGGCTCCTCCCACCCACCCGGGTGGTAAAACTCTCGGCTCCGCCCCATGACGCCAGATATGGCCCGCTGGATGCTCGGGTTGTGCGTCAAGCCGAGGTCGGGTGGGTCGTGGTGGGATGAACAATACATACCATTCCTAGAACTCCTGTTACAGTGAGTAACCTGTATTTCTAGGGACATGGATATGTTGTTCATCCACACTCTCTGGCAGACTCCTAGCAGTTCTCCGGGAGGAGGGAGGCAAGTGCACACCCCCAATACTTGCTTGGGAAAGAGAGATTGGAGAACTGAGGCCCCAAAACCAGCATCCCGGCGTGACTCGAGGTCGATGTGGTAGTGGGTAATAAAGGTATGTGCTGACTTCCAGGTAGCAGCCCTGCAGATATCCTGGATAGGGACGTCCCTGGAAGCAGCTACCAATGCAGCGGTATGGCGGGTAGAATGAGCTCTTATCCTCTGGGAGGTCTCCATGCCCGCCAACCTGTAGCAGAGCTCTATGCAGGAGGTGATCCACCTGCCTATCATCCGCTTTGCTGCAGGTCTGCCAGGTGCGGCTTCAGCGAAGGTGACAAACAGCTGGCCAACCTCTCCCCGAACTTCAGCCATCCACTCCTTATAATAAGCGAGCGCTCGTCTAGGGTCCAAAGTATGGAGCCTATACTCGGCCTCTGAGGTGTGATTGGGGTAGAACACCGGCAGAGTCAACACCTGGTTAAGGTGAAACTCCGACACCACCTTCGGAAGGAATTTCGGTGGGAGCAGGACAACCTTGTCCCTGTGGAAGACCAGGTAGGGACGCTCGATGGAAAGCGCCTGGAGCTCTCCCATCCTACTGGCTGTCGTGATAGCCACCAAGAAGGTGGTCTTCCACGACAGGTGTGAAAGATCACACCTGTGCATTGGTTCGAATGGCTTGCCCATGAGCTTGGCCAATACCAGAAGTAGATCCCACAGAGGTGGAGGTTCTCGCACTGGAGGGGAAATGTGGTCAAGGACTTTGAAGAAGCGCCGACCACCTTCTCCTGTGCCACCGACTGCCTGCCGCCCGTGCCCAGTAAGCAGAGATGGCTGCCAGGTGCACCTTCAGGGTCACAACCAAGCCTTGTTGAGAAAGGGACCACAGGTAGTCCAGAAATGCTTCCCAGGGGCAGTTGGAAGGGTCCAAGCCTTCCCTGACACCAAATGGAAAACCTCTTCCATTTGAAGGCATAGCATTTCTGCCGACTCTCACGGGATGCCTCAACGATGTTGAGGGACTTCTGCCGAAAGACCCAGAGCCTGGAACTCTAGCCATTCAGGAACCAGGCCGTCAGGTGTAGGGATTGAAGGTCCGGGTGGAATACCTTCCCCTGATTGACTGAGATCAGGTCCAGGTGGGCTGGAAGCCGCCTCGGGAGCCTGGAGCTGAGGCTGAGGAAATCTGAATACCAGAACTGGCGGGGCCAGTCTGGGGCTACCAGAATCACCTGCGCCTTGTCCCTCCTCGCTTTGAGAAGCACCTTGTGGATCAAGGGAAATGGGGGAAAGGCGTAAAAGAGGCCCGGGGTCCACGGCCTCGAGAAGGCATCCCCCTGTAGCAAGCCCTGCTGAGGGGCGGCATGGAACAGACTCAGCTTCCGGATTCTCCCTGAGGCAAACAGGTCCATCTGAGGCGTGCCCCAGTGGGAGAAGAGATCTTGCACTACCTCCGGCAGCGAGACCACTGCGGGAGACGCAGCCCTATCCGCTTACGGCATCGCCAGGGTGTTGGAGGCCCTGCCACGTGAATGGCTAGGAGATCCGCCTCAGGCTGCGACTAGGGACCAAATGCGGAGAGCTTCCTTGCATAACAGCAAGGCGCTCGTCCCGCCCTGGCGGTTCAGACAGTACATGGTCGTGGTGTTGTCCGTCTGGACCTGAACCACTTGACCCCGTAGAAACAGAGCGAAGGCAGTGAGAGCTAGATGGACCACCCGGAGCTCCAGCAGGTTGATGTGGCATCGGGACTCCCGAGGGGAGCAGAGGCCATGCACTCGGTGTTCCCCTAGATGGGCATCCCAACCCAACAGAGATGCGTCGGTTGAGAGAGAGACCGTCGGCTCAGGGCGGATGAACGGGATACCCTCCTGCAGATGTGCTGGAACGATCCACCATTGGAGAGCATTCCACATCTCCTGGGTCACTGTCACGGGCCGGTCCAACGGATCGCGGCGTTGTGACCATTGGCTGGCCAGTTCCCATTGAAGGGGACGCATGTACCAACGGGCCCAATGGACCACGCCGTGCAGGCCACCATGAGGCCCAGGAGGCGAAAGTCCCGGCTAGATCGCAACTGCCCAACCAGAAATGATTGGGCAAAGGAGGAAAGAACCTCGGCCCTGTCCGCCAGGAGCCGTGCTCTGGCTCGCAGAGAGTCGAGCTCTGCCCCGATGAACAGAATCACCTGCTTTGGCACGAGTTCTGACTTGGCCTCATTGATGAGGAGGCCAACCTGAGAGCAAACCTGGAGGGCCAGATCTCTGGAACGCTCTGCCTCCGGTCTGGAGGGGGCTGCTATCAGCCAATCATCCAGGTAAGGGTACACCCGGACCCCTCGGCGCCGCAGGAATGCTGTCACCACTGCCATGCATTTGGTGAAGACCCTGGGAGCTAAGGAGAGGCCGAAGGGCATGGCCCAGAACTCGTACAGGGATCCCTCTGCTCTGAAGCGGAGGAACCTCTGATGGGACGGACGGATTGGGATGTGAAAGACCGCGTCCTGGAGGTCCAGGGAGCAGAACCACATGCCTCGTTCCAAGGATGGGATTATCTGAGCCAGAGTAACCATCCTGAAGGTCCGAGACCTTAGGAACTTGTTCAGGTCGTGCAGGTCGAGAATGGGGTGCCAGCCCCCCATCCGTTTTGGGACCAGGAAGTACCTGGACACAAACCCCGGGTCTGAAGGAGGATCTGCCACCTTCCTGATTATCTCTTTTTCGAGGAGCAGGGCACTATCAGCCCGGCGGGCCGACAGCGAGGCTGCGGACCCTGTGGCCCCCCGAGGGGTGACGGCTCGAAAAGGCGGAACCTGCTTGAACTCCAGAGGCAGGCCTTTTCCTACCACATCCAACACCCAGCGGTCCGTGGTGATAGCGGACCAGGCGGAAAGGAAGTGGCGGAGCCATCCCAGGGGGAAGTGACGAGGTTGGGGGCGACACCCCTCAACCCGTCACTGGGCAGGCTTGGAGGAAGAACCGTCCGAGGGACCTCCCGGGCCTTTACCTCCTTGCTTCCTGTTGGAGGAAGCCGTAGGCTTGGGTTTGGGGCGCCAAGCGCGAGCCTGCTGGCCCTGTTGCTGGTGCTGCTGGGCTGGTGTCGGCGCAGGGACCGAAGGACGAAAGGACTTCTGCTGCTGGACGGCGCCTTTGTCCCTCTGGGTGGAGGTGACAGAGTCCAGAGTGGCATTGGACTTCTCAATCCGCTGGAGGTGTCCCTCCACTCCAGGGCCGAAGAGGTCAGTCCCCAAGAAGGGGACATCCACCAACTTGTGCTGGGTATCCGCCGTGAAGGTGGATATCCTCAGCCACGCCCTGCGTCGCATGGCCACTGCGGCCACAACTGACCTGGCACAGGAATCACCTATGTCCAGAGCAGTCTGGAGCTGCTGCTTCGCCACTGCCCTACCCTGGTCCCGCACCTGGCAGACCGTGGTCTGCAAGTCAGGTGGGAGATGACGAATGACCTCGTCCAGGAAGCCCATGAGGGCGTGGGAGAAGTGTGCCATCAGCAAGGCCAAGCTGGCCTGTCGGAGGCCGAGGGAGGATGCAGTGTACACCTTGCGCCCGGCAAAGTCCAGCTTTTTGGACTCCTTGTCGGGGGGCTTGTCCACATCCCGAGCATTACCGGAACGCCGGAAAACGCTGTTAGTGACTAACCCCTCAGCAGAGGGGTGTTCCGAGAAACCGGGCAAAGAACTGGTAGGGACCGCATACTTCCTGGCCATCCTGGCCGAGGACGCAGGACAGGAAGCAGGCCACTGCCAAAGCACCAAGGCTGGGCAAACAATGGCCTCAGCCACCAGAAAGGCCTCCGTGGGAGAATCCCCTCAGTCCAGAATCTCCGTCAGGGGATACTTGGCCCGTTTGGACGCGGGCTCGAGCTGCATCCCGGTAGACTCCGAAATGAGTCGAAGCAGACCCAAGAAGGACGATGGGCTATCGTCCACTGACTGGCCCCTGGAGGACTCCAGATCGCACTGCCTGGAGAACAGGGAGGAATCGTCGTCGGATTCTAAAGAGTCTGCGAAGAGCTGCTTCGGCCCTGAGCCACCCTCCACCTGCCGAGGGCGGTCAGGAGTGAGGGTGACTGACAACCTGTGGGGCAGGCCATGACCCGACTGAGAATTCTTGGTCGGTGCCCTTGACTTTGGTTGTGGAGGTGGAGGTTCCACCACAATCGGTGGACCAGCTGGTTTCAGCTTAGCAACTGGCCCTGGGGCGGGCAACTCGACTGGAACGAGTGGTTGCTTCGGCCGTTCAGGCGACAGCCACTTGATGGCCGGGGTCGGCTTAGGCCCGGATAACAGAAACTGCTGCCACATAAGATCCTCGTAGCACCGGCGCAACTTGCGCCGTAGCCTCTCCTCACCCGAGGAGCAGGACGAGGAAGAACGGTGTTGCCGCTTACTTCAGTAACGAGACCTTGACCGCCGATGTCGGCGGGAACAGCTGGACCGAGAAGAGGTCCGAGACCGAGACCCTCGGGGGGACCGAGGGTGGGTCTGGGAAGGGCCGGGGGATACCCGCTCTTCCCTCGGCTCGGGAACTTTAACCGGGGACTGCGGTCCTGAAGGAGCAGGCAGATCCGCGGTATCCACCGGGGGAGCCGGTGAAGTAGGGTTGTCGGCTTCTCCAGTCGACAGCCCGTCTAATGGATCGAGAAAAATCTCGACTTCATCGACGGGAGTCTCGGCAGGCTGGCCTGAGGGGGGCACCGTGAAGCCAAGTCAACGGTCGGCTGCCCAGGGAGGGGGACCTCTCCCGCTCCCACGAACGCCGATGATAGGACTTACCTTTCGATTCCCTTTTCTTGGACTGAGAAGAATGTCCCGAGGGCCCCTCTCCTTTCATGGAAAGGGACTGGCAAAGCTCCTTGAACGAAGCTGTCTACGAGGAACTCAGAGAGAGCGGGATAAAAGCCACGGCCGAGGAGGAAGAAGATGCGGCCTGAGCTGCCTCCTCCTCGAGGGCGATAATCTGCTCGAGCTGCTCAGCCAAACCAGCTGCCGCGGACACTGCCCAACGAGCCTCTTTGGATTTAACCGGCAGAAAACATTTTTTCAGGGCGCCCGAGCTTCAAACGGGCAGCGCGATCGCCCAGAACATTGGCCGAGAAAGAACGGCACAACCGCAGCCTGTGGGTTGTGACGAGGCCTAAGCAGTAGACGCACGTGGAGTGCGGATCTGTCCTGGACATTTTCTGCCCGCAAGGGCACCTCCGAAAGCCAGGAACAGATTTGTCCATCGCAGCCGCGAGGGAAGATGAAGACTGAAGTTTAGAAAACTTCAAAATCAAATTCGGACGAACCGAAGAATTAGGATCCAGTCTAAAACGCAGAGCGCTAAGGAGGGACCCTGAGCTTCCAAGCGGTAAGGAAGATCTGGCATCATGGGGCGGAGCTGAGAGTTTTACCACCAGGGTGGGTGGGAGGAGCCAGCCTGAAGACCTTCCGGCAAGAATTAAAGCAGCAAGGATACCTGCCAGAGAGTGTGGATGAACAACATATCCATGTCCCTAGAAACTTACGTTTTTTATGAAATCAGCAAGAAAGGAACGACTGTTGAGGAGAGGACTCTGAGGCATCTGTACCTGTCAGGGGGAGAATGAAATCTGAAGCTTTAGAACACTGGCAGTTGATAAGGCAACATTTGAAAAGTAGCATGAGACAATGATGATTCCATCATTAGCATACACTCTATCTCCGGGGCAGTTCTATCGTAAAGGCTGACTGCAAGATTTATGATTATTGGAGAATTTCTGGGGTGAGAAGTAATAGTTTTTTACAACTAAGTTGAGGAGAACTCTCTGCGGCATCCAAACTGCCAGGCGGAGAAGAAAAAATTACTCACCTTAGTAATTG
This sequence comes from Neoceratodus forsteri, assembly GCA_016271365.2. Classification (NCBI taxonomy): domain Eukaryota; kingdom Metazoa; phylum Chordata; order Ceratodontiformes; family Ceratodontidae; genus Neoceratodus; species Neoceratodus forsteri. Next base: position 1,555,774,002 of record CM057450.1, read on the forward strand.
TGTTTCTTCTAATGGAGGCTTGCTGTATTCTGACATATGCAGTTAGCCCCTGCACTTGAACTGCTCCAGAGAGGAAAGAGTTAATTTCTATGGAAGGCATAGAACATTGAGCTCAAGCTCAGTTTTCAAACCTCTGTCTGTGGTGCCTCGGAGTGTAACTGTCAGATTCTTATGAGCAAACTAACTACACTTCCAGTGTGGAAACTGTAAAACATATAAGCCAACTAACAACAACTTGGGTCCAAAAGACTCAAGTCGAGAACCCAAGAGAAAAAAACAAGTAGTGAACAAGATATATAAATCTAAGTTAAAACCTAATCACAACAACAACCACCCCACCCTGAAGGGGACAGGTGCAAAGTACACCCCTGAGGTGCAACACTGTACCTGCCAGTCCACATCCCAAAACTAGGTTCTGAGAGGGAAGGCGGTGGGGTCAGAATACAGCAAGACTCCATTAGTAGAAACACAGTTACTAAGGTGAGTAATTTTTTTCTTCAAACAACATGAAGTCTTGCGTATTCTGACATATGCAGACTACCAAGCAGTACCTCCATGGAGGAGAGTACCAAACCTATTTTGGAAATAGGATCTACAGTATTGCTGTACCAAACCTAGCATTACTCCTAGCCTGGATATCCAGAAAGTAATGCTTGGTGAAAGTATGGACTGTTTTCCAGGCGGCTGCTTTGCAGATCTCTAACAAGGGTATATCTCTGGCAGCAGCCAGAGAAGCAGCCGTACGCCTAGTCGAGTGAGCCCTCAGGCCTGAGGGAGGTGTTTTACTTAGCTTGGCATAGCAGAACTGTATACAAGAGACAATCCACCTGGCAATAGTTCTCTTAGTAGCAGGCCTACGTTTCCCCACTTCACCATAAGTGAGAAACAATTGAAGACAGTCATTCCTATGCGCCTTAGTAAGCTCAATGTAGTAGCTAAGTGCCCTCTTAACATCCAAACTATGTATAGTGTATGGTAGAACGCTGCTGAGCATGGAAATCCATGCTCCCAACAGCGTTGTTATGCAGCACTAGCTACGTCATCGTAGCTGTTCTGCTGCACTAGCTACATAGCTAGTGCAGCATAACACCTAGAAGGTGTGTGCACATGCGTGGAAGCTGCATGAGAATGCGCGATCGGGCAACTGGCGATGTGCTAAGAATGGCCGCAGTGGTGAAACAGGCCGGAGGACCTAGAAAACTACACACGAATCAAAAGAAAATGCAGGCAGTCATTTATAGGCGACCATACACTGTAAAGACTGTATGATCGCTCATACACAACAAGGATATTTTTCAACTCTCGAGGTCTCCATGGTAACGAGACCTCTCCAGCTGTGCTCTCGAGGTCTCCAGTTACCATGGAAACCTATCGAGTGAAACATACCCTTGTTGTATATGAGCGATCATACACAATCCTCTATAATCTTTTCTCCCGAAGAAGAATGATCAGTGAAAAACACAGGAAGAGACATGGACTAGTTCAGATGGAAATATGAGACCACTTTGGGTAAGAACCTCCTATTGGTTCTGAGGACCACCTTATCTCTATGGAACGAGATAAAATCAGGTTCAACTGACAGGGCCTGTAATTCACTAATTCGCCTGGCAGACGTGATAGCTAACAGAAGAAAAAATTACTCACCTTAGTAATGTTGTTTCTTCTAACGGAGTCTTGCTGTATTCTGACTATTGCAGTTAGGTCCTGCCTTTCAACTGCCCCAGAGAACAAAGAGTTAACTTTCCATGGCCAGCATGGAATGTTCAGCGTGAGCTCAGTTGAAGCCTCTGTCTGCTGTTGTTTAAACTCCAACCGTCAGATCTTTACAAGCAATACTCACTAGAAGTTCTGTGTGGAAACTGTAAAACTCACACTAGCCAACTGGCAACTACATTTATTAAAAAGGGTTTTTTGGTTTCAAAGCAAAGACTCAAGTCAGAAAACCCACAAAACAAAACACAACACACACCCAAAGTAAAGGAGGGTGAAAAAAGGGCACCCCTAGGGTGCCAACACTGCTCCTGCCCACCCACATCCCAAAAACCAGGTTCTGAAAGGGGAGGCGGGGGGGAGGTCAGAATACAGCAAGATTCCATTAGAAGAAACAACATTACTAAGGTGAGTAATTTTTTCTTCAAACAACATGAAGTCTTGCTGTATTCTGACTATTACAGACTACCAAGCAGTACCTCCATGGAGGAGGGACAGAACCTACTTTGGGAATAGGCTGTGAAGTACTGCTGTGCCAAACCGAGCATCACTCCTAGCCTGGATATCCAGAGAGTAATGCTTGGTGAATGTATGGACTGTTTCCAGGTGGCTGCTTGACAAATTTCTAAGATAGGAATATCCTGCAGCAGCCAGGGAAACAGCTGTACCTCTAGTAGAGTGAGCCCTCAGGCCTGAGGGTGGGGTTCTACCCAGTTTTTCATAGCAGAATTGTATACAAGAGACAATCCACCTGGCAATAGATCTCTTTGTAGCAGGTTTGCCCTTACCGACCTCTCCATATGTGAGGCACAACTGGAGGGACTCAAACCTGTGACCCTTGCTGCGCTCTACGTAGTAACTGAGGCCCTTTTAACATGCAAGCTGTGCAGCCTCCTCTCTCCAGAGGAGGAATGGTCAGTGAAGAAAACAGGGAGAGAGATAGACTGATTAAGGTGGAAATCTGAAACCACCTTAGGCAAAAACTTCCTGTTAGTTCTTAGGACCACTTTATCTCTATGGAAAGAGATGAAATCAGGCTCCACTGACAGGGCTTGCAATTCACTGATACGCCTGGCAGAGGTAATGGCTACCAAAAACACAGTTTTCTAAGTCAAGTACTTAATCTCTGCAGAGGACAAAGGCTCAAAGGGTGGTTGCATAAGCTGAGCAATGCAAACATTAAGGTGCCAAGCAGGAGCAGGGTCCCTAAACGGGGGATTGGTGTGAAGCAATCCCTTGAAGAACTTACAAAACACAGGATGGGCTGACAGAGGGGAGGGCTTGCCTACTGACAAGAAGGCAGAAACAGCTGCCAAATGCACGTTAAGTGTAGCTGGCCTAAGTCCTAAGCCATTAAGATGGACCATATAGTCCAGAACTGTAGGCAACCCAGCAGATTCTGGAGAAATATGCTTATTAGAACACCAAATAGTGAACCTTTTCCATTTGGAGTTGTAAGTCTTTCTGGTGGAAGGCTTTCGAGGAGCCTTAAGGATATCCAGAACCCCTTGAGAAAGGTGCAGATCAGCAACCTCTAACTCTTCAAGAGCCATGCTTTGAGATTGAGAGACTTGAGGTTCGGATACCAACTCCTCCCCTGAGAGGATGTCAACAGGTTGTAATTCCTGGGAACAGACAGGGGGAAGGTGGACTGCTAAGGACAGCAACAGGGGGTACCAGGGCTGTCTGGCCCAGTCTGGAGCAATCAGAATCACTTTGCATGGTTGTGACTTGATCTTGACTAGCACTTTGAACAGGAGAGGGAAGGGGGGAAAAGCATACAGAAATTTCCCTTCCCAATTCAGAATCAGAGCATCCAGGGGGACTGAGCCCAAGACTGGGGGTCTGCAACAAAAGAGAGGAAGTTGGTGATTGTTTGGGGTTGCAAAAAGATCCATCTGTGGAGTGCCCCATCTCGAGAAAATCACTTTCAAAACTAGGGGATCTAGGGTCCATTTGTGATGGCCCTGGGAAATCCTGCTGAGAGCATCTGCTAGAACATTGTCCTTCCCTGGGAGGTGAACTGCTATCAGAGAGGTTTGCAGAGAATAGGCCACAGACCACAACTTCATTGCTTTGTGAACAAGGCCGTAGACCGACTGCCTCCTTGCTTGTTGATGTACCTATTGTGGTGGTACTGTCTGTTCTGATCTGGACCACCTTGTTCTGTACAGATTTGGAAAAGGCTTGCAGTGTCAGAAACACTGCTCTGAGTTCCAAGAGATTGATGTGAAGCAGAGATTCTTGAGGTGACCACTGTCCTGGGGTGGTAAGATCCCCCAGGTGGGCTCCCCAGCCCAGCAGCGAGGCATCTGTGGTGAGTATCACTGAATGAGACTGAGTGTCGAAAGGAACTCCTTGTCTCAAATTGTTCTGATTCTGCCACCATTGCAAAGCCTGGATCAGGGTTCGAGTCACTGGGACTAGTTTGGTAAGGAAATTCTTTCTTTGGGACCAGAAGGCTCTTAAGTGGAACTGAATGTCCCTCATCTGAAATCCTGCTCCCTGGACCACTGCTGCAGAGGCTGCCATGTGGCCCAGAAGCTGCAGGAAATGCCTTGCTGGTCGAGACACCTGAAGGGTGAATGAAGAGGCCAGTTCCATAAGGGTCCTTACCCTGTCCAGGGGAAGGAAGGCTCTTGCCCTTATTGTATCCAGCTCCGCTCCCATGAAGGAGAGGAGCTGTACTGGCTCAAGAACTGACTTTGGAAGGTTGAGGAGGAATCCTAAGGAAGTGAGCACTTGCTGAGTTATTTGCAGATGTGACTTGACTTGTTCTGGAGACTGACCCACTATGAGCCAGTCATCCAAGTATGGAAAGATGGAGATCTTTTTTCTCCTTAGAAAAGCAACCACTACTGCCAGGCACTTTGTGAACACTCTTGGGGCTGATGTTAGGCCAAAGGGCATTGCTCTGAACTGACAGTGGCCTGAGGGCAACTCAAACCTGAGGCACTTTTTGTGGGAGCACCTGATGGAGAAGTGAAAATAGGCATCTTTGAGGTCCAGGGAGGCTAGCCAGTCCCCTGGCCTTAGAGATGGCAGAATTATTCCCAGAGTCACCATTTTGAACTTTGGTTTTAAAAGGTGCTTGTTCAGATATCTTAGATCCAGGATGGGTCACCATTCTCCTGTTTTTTGGGGGGTTAGGAAGTACCTGGAGTACAATCCTTTGCCCTTGTGTAGGGTAGGAACCCTCTCTATGGCTCTGAGAGCCAGGAGGGAAGAAACCTCTGCCTCCAGGGCAACAGTCTGTGATGGATTTGCAGGTGGAAAGGATCTGGTTCTCATCTAGGGACATTTTGTGAAGCTGAGAACTAGTCCCTGGCTTACTACTTCCAGGACCAACTTGTCCGATGTCAGAGACTTCCAGTCCTGGACAAAGTAAGCCAGCCTGCCCCTACAGATATTGGAGAATCAGCCCGGACAGACCCATAAGGGTTTCTGCTTGGCAGGAGCTTTAGGCTGAGGGGTGGAAGCAGGCCTGCTCATTTCCTGTCTGCCTCTCCCTCTGAAGAACTCCCTCTGAGCATAGGAAGAAGAGGAGGCCTGGGCTTGGTAAAAAGGCCTTTGAAAAGGCCTGCCCCTGCCCCTGGACTGCTACCTTTGAGGAGTGGATTGCCTTTCTTTGGCCTGAGCATTCCTGTAGGTGGTCCTGTACTTGTCCATCTTTTTCATGTAGTTCTCTGTCTGCTCCCCAAACAGAGAAGTATCCTGTGATAGGCTACTACATCTGAGCCAAGCCATCCTCCGAAGGGCCACAGATGTAGCCATGACTCTAGATGAAACATCATTGGAGTCCACAGCAGCATGAAATTGCACCTTGGATGCCTCGATCCCATCTGCAGCCACCTGCTCCAGCTCCTTGGCAAGCTGGTCAGGGGCTTGTTTAGCCAGAGCCAGCACAGTGTCCCATCTGGACTTCTGGTATCTAGCTGTGTAGGCCGTATAGTTAGCCTGCCTGAGTTCCAAAGATGCTGCCAGGTACTGCTTCTTTGCCATGGCATCAATCCTCCAGGAGTCCTTACGGGGGGGTGTGTGATGCCAAGGGAATATTTGCTTTATCACAGGCAGCAGCCTGGACTACCCCAACATGGCTGCATTGCTGAGAAAGGAACTCCGTGTCTGAGCCTGAAAGTGTGTACCTCTTGCCCATTCGTCTGTCCACAGGAGGTATGGAGTTAGGAGTCTTTAGAATTTTAATTGTCTGTTTCCCAAAAGATTTATGGAGGGGAATAAACAGTCTCCTGGACTCTGCAATGTCCATCATTTCAACAAAATCAGGCTCCTCCTGATCCTCTACTGCTTCTTCCATTGGAAGCTGGAGGGTTTCAGGCACTTTTTTGTAAAACATAAAGTGAGAAGGGGACTCAGAAAGCCTACGAGAAGAAACACCTGAAGGTCTGTCTGGGGAGATGTCCGGGTCAATAGGCACATCCAGACTTTCATAATCACCATCATCATCCTCATACTCTCCTTCCTCCTCCTCCGGTTCATAAAATTCTTCTGAAGTGTAATCCGGAACCGGGGGAACCGAATGAACCAAGCCCCTGCCAGATGGTGCCGGTTCGGCACCAAAGTTAGCGATTGCACTATTCTTATCGCTTTGGCTATCTCATCAGCCATCGGAGTATGAATTTCTGGATCCGAACCGGATGATTTACCTCTTCTCTTCCTTTTAACCAGAACTGACTCCTCAGAATCGGCCCTCCTTTTGCCCGAAGAAGTTTCGCCCTGGTCAGAGGGCACTCCTTCTGATTCAGTCAGAACCGAACCGGGCTGGCCATCCGGGTCAGCGGACTTCTCGGCCTCCCTTTCCCTCAGTCTACCTACTCTCTTATCCAGGGTAGCTTTGGGAAAATTCTTACAAATTTGGCAGTCTGAATCGAGGTGGTCAAACCCCAGACAATAAACACAGGTGGTGTGGGGATCAGCCTTAGCAAAGGCTTCCCCAGACACACTGCAGTGTTGAAACCAGTCGGCCCAGTTTTCTTCTTGGGTTTCTCAGACATGGCCAATCCTATCCAAAACTTACCCTTTTTTCGGCAATCCACCAGGCAAGACTCCCCTATCAGTTCCTGACCGTGTTACGGGTCTTGGAAAAAAACGTAATAAAATCCATTTTTTTAGAACCAATACGGACCGGTTACCACACTCTCAGTAAATTCACAAACTTTTTTAAACTAAACTGATCGGTTCAGCTGAACCGATCCGAAATTTATAAGTTCCACACAGAAACTAAATGTAAAACCTATCTAGTACTCACGGTACCACAGACAGAGACTTAAACCGACAGATTCGGTAGCAGAAATATAGTAGAAACCAAGTGAAAAACGACACTTTAACCGACTTTTTTGAACCAAACAAATGAGAAATCTCCAGAGCGACTGTTCAGTGAGGCGGAGTAAAGAATCTGTCGGTTGGAGTTTAAACAACAGCAGACAGGGGCTTCAACCGTGCTCGCGATGAACGTTCCATGCTGGCCATGGAAAGTCAACTCTTTGTTCTCCAGGGCAGTTGAAAGGCAGGACCTAACTGCAATAGTCAGAATACAGCAAGACTTCATGTTGTTTGAAACACAGTTTTCCAGGTCAGGTACTTAAAGAGTAGTGTACTGCCTGGAAACTGCCTGACATTAATTGCAACTTTCAGATGTAGTCAGCTATCGCTTCTTACATCTTAAGTATTTTTTCTTTTCTGTTTGCTAATTAAGAGATTTTCCACCTGGCAGTACTGGGGTGATGCGTGGAGCAGCACTCTCTCTGGAGGAAAAAAAAAAGTCAGTTCTGTTCCTCCCACTACATCAACACTGAGACCACACTGACTATGATATCACTAGTAACCAATGAAAACCATTTCTCACTGCCAGGTTTCACTTTCACATGAAGCAGCAGGGACTGGCTCTCCTTAGTTACTTGTGATGTCACAGTTTCCTGCATTTTGATTGGTAGTTTGTGAAAGTCACTGCTCAAACTGCAAGGACTGTGGTGCCTCAAGGTGTTTTGTCTCATTTCTGACTATGTAGTGGGAGGAACAGAACTGACTTTTTTCCCCTCCAGATAGAGTGCTACTCCACACATCACCCCAGTACTGTCAAGTGGAAAATCTTTTAATTAGCAAACAGAAAATAAAAAAATACTTCAGATATAAGAAGTGATAGCTGGCTACATCTCAAAATTACTATTAATTCCAAGCAGTACACTAGCTCTTTAAGCTTGGCCGAAGCCAGAGGTCCATGGGTGGCTGCATAAACTGAGCAATGCAGATACTGAGATTCCAAGCTGGAGTAAGCTCTCTAAAAGGAGGGTTGATATGAACCAGACCTTTAAAGAACTTGCCAAAAATAGGGTGAGATGCCAGGGAAGAGCCCTTCCCTGCTGAGAGGAATGCAGACACGGCAGCTAAATGAACCTTTAAAGTGGCTGGCCTAAGGCCTAAGCCATTAAGGTGAACCAGGTAATCCAAAAATGTAACAATGCTAGCAGCACCTAGTAGAATATCCGTATAGAAACACCAAATGTTGAATCTTTTCCATTTGGAATTATAAGGTTTCCTGGTAGAGGGTTTCCGAGAAACCTTAAGGATGTCCAAAACTCCCTGAGAAAGATGCAGGCCTGCATATTCTAACTCTTCAAGAGCCAGGCCTTGAGACTGAGAGCCTGGAGATTGTGGTACCAGATCCTCCCCTGAGAGGAGGTTAGGAGATTGTGTCTTTTGGGAAGAGACAGGGGGAGTGAGACTGCTAGGGACAACAACAGAGAATACCAAGGCTGTCTGGCCCAGTCTGGAGCCAGTAAAATCACTGTGCAGGGTTGTGACCTGATCTTGACTAGAACCCTGAACAACAAGGGTAAAGGAGGAAAGAACTTGCCTTCCCAGTTCAATATCAGAGCATCCAGGGGAACAGTCCCTAGGGCTGGGGGTCTGTAGCAGAAGAGGGGATGTTGGTGATTGTCTGGGGCTGCGAAGAGATCTATCTCTGGAGTGTCCCACCTGCTGAAGATTACTTTCAGTATGAGAAGATCCAAGGTCCATTTGTGATGGCCCTGGGCGATTCTGCTCAGAGCATCTGCTAACACATTGTCCTTCCCTGGGCGGAGGACTGCTATTAGGGAGGTTTGCAAGGAGTAGGCCAGAGACCATACTTTCATGGCCTCTGTGCACAAGGCCGTAGATCGAGTGCCCCCTTGCTTGTTGATGTACCACATGGTGGTGGTGTTGTCTGCCCTGACCTGAACCACCTTGTCCCTTACTGAGTCCAAGAAAGCTTGAAGGGCTAGGAATACTGCCCTGAGTTCCAGAAGATTGATATGAAGGAGAGACTCTTGTGGAAACCAAACACCCTGTGCTGTGAGGGCTCATACATGGGCTCCCCAGGCCAGGAGAGAAGCATCTGTGGTTAGTACCACTGAATGAGCCTGACTGAGGAATGGGATACCTTGTCTGAGATTGTCCTGATCCAGCCACCACTAGAGAGCTCGGACCAGAGTCTGAGTTACTGGAACCAATTTGGTGAAAGAATCTTTTTTCTGAGACCAAAAAGACCTTAGGTGAAACTGAATGTCCCTCATTTGGAACCTGGCTCCTTGTACCACCGCAGTGGAGGCTGCCATGTGGCACAGGAGCTGAAGAAAATGTCTTGCTGGGCGAGAAACCAGAGGATGAAAAGAGGAAGCAAGATCTGTAAGGGCCTTTACCCTTGCTAGTGGGAAGAAGGCTTTTGCTTGAACGCTATCTAACTCTTTCCCTACAAAAGTGAGGAGTTGTACTGGTTCGAGAACCGACTTTGGCAGATTGAGAAAAAGTCCCAGAGAACTGAGCAAATCTTGAGTGACCTGAAGAGCTGACCTGACCTGGTCGGGAGACTATCCTACAATGAGCCAGTCATCCAGGTACGGGAATAGAGAAATCCCCTGCCTTCTAAGGAAGGCCACTACTACTGCAAGGCACTTTGTAAACACTCTTGGAGCCGATGTTAGGCGGAAAGGCATGGCTCTGAACTGATAATGGCCTGAAGACAGCTCCAACCGGAGGTACTTTCTGTGGGAGCACCTGATAGGAATGTGGAAATAGGCATCCTTGAGGTCCAGGGATGCTAACCAATCTCCAGGCCTCAGAGAGGGAAGAATTACTCCCAGAGTCACCATTTTGAACCTTAGTTTTAAGATGCGTTTGTTCAAATACCTTAAGTCTAGGATGAGTTGCCACTCCCCTGTCTTTTTTGGGGGTAAGGAAATATTTGGAGTACAGACCCTTACCCCTGTGTAGTGTAGGAACTCTCTCCATGGCTCTGAGAGCCAGCAGAGAGGAAACCTCTACATCTAGAGCAATGGTTTCTGAGATGTTTGCAGGTGGAAAATATCTGACCATTTTTGGAAACTTCTTGAAACTGAGGGCCAGTCCCTAGCTTACTACCTCCAGGACCTACTTGTCTGAGGTAACAGACTTCCAGGCCTGGAAGGAGTAAGTCAGCCTGCCTCCTACTGGAGTTGGGGAGTCGACCCGGGCTGACACATCAGGGTATCTGCTTGGCAGGAGCCTTGGACTGGGAAGAGGATGCAGCCCTGCTCATCCCCCTCCTGCCTCTCCCTCAAAAGAACCCCCTCTGTGGGAAGGGAGAAGAGGCCAAGGCCTGTGAAAGGGCCTGTCTCTGCCCCTAGTCTGCTGCTTTTGAGGAGTGGCTTGCCATTCCTTGGCCTGTGCACTCCTGTAGGTGGTCCTGTACTCATCCATCTTCTTCATGTAAGCCTCTGTCTGCTCCCCAAACAGAGAGTTACCCACCACAGGGAAATCCATGGCCTTAGCCTCTGTGTCCTGAGAAAGGCTAGTGCATCTGAGCCAAGCAAATCTCCTGAGAGACACAGATGTAGCCATAACTCTTGATCCCACATCATTAAGAGTCTACAGCAGCATGGAACTGCACTTTGGATGCCTCAGTCCCATCAACAGCCACCTCCTCCAGCTCTTTGGCTAGCTGGGAAGGGGGAGCCTGTTTAGCCAGTTCCAGAACCGCATCCCACCTGGACGTCCGGTATCTGGCTGTGTAGGCCATATAATTAGCCTGCTTAAGTCCCAAGGAGGATGCCAAGTATTGTTTCTTGGACATGGCATCCACCTTCCTGGAGTCTTTATCTGAAGTGTGTGAAGCCAAAGGTATATTAGCCCTGTCACAGGCTGAAGCCTGCACTACCCCAACATGGCCGCAATGACTGAACAAAAACTCCGTACCTGAGCCTGATAGTATATACCTCCTGTCCATTCTCTTGTACACAGAAGGCAAAGAATTTGGTGTCTGTGAAATCTTTTGTGTCCGTTTCCCCAGGGATTTAAGAAGGGGAATAGACAACATCTTGGACTCTGAGATGTCCATCATCTCCACAAAATCAAGCTCTTCTTCATCCCCAACAGCTTCAACAATAGGGAGCTGGAGGGTTTCAGCACCTTTTAGTAAAACAAAAAGTGAGATGGGGACTCAGAAAGCCTTGGAGGGGAGACACTGGAGGGTCTGTCTAGGGAGATGTCTGGTTCAATGGGCACATCCAGACCTTCATAATCATCATAATCCAGTAACTCTTTGTCCCCCTCCCACTCCAATTCGTAATAAGCATCCAGATCATAATCCAATGGAGTTGGATCTGACTGAACTGAGCGCCTAACCGACGGCGCCAGTTCAGACAGAACCGGACAAAGCAATTGCACAATACTGATCGCTTTGGCTATTTCTTCAGCGGTTGGAGTAAGGGATGCTGGATCTGAACTGGCTGACTTTTTTCGTCATTTTGACATAACCAACCCCTCATGGTTGGCTCTCTTTTTGCCAGTGGACGTCTCGCCCAGGTCAGTGGGCACCTCCTCAGGTTCGGTCGGAACCGAACTGGGCTAGCCATCTGCGTCAGCAGACTTCTCGGCCTCCTTTTCCTTAAGCCTATCCAATCTTTTCTCCAGAGTGGCCTTAGGAAAATTTTTTGCAGATTTGGTAGTCTGTTTTGAAGTGGTCAAACCCCAGACAATAAACACAGACGAAGTGGGGGTCGGCCTTAGGAAAGGCCTCCCCACACTCTGTACAGTGTTGAAACCCAGTGGGACCGTTTTTTTTCCTTGGGTTTCTCAGACATGGCCATACTAGAAAACATTACCCTTTACAACTTTTAGCCAGGTAATACACCCCTATCGATTACCAACTGTGTCATGGATTGTGTAAAGAAACCTAAAAAGGTTTTTTTTAAAACCGATAGGAACCGGCACACTACTACTAAAATCCCAGAAAATAAATTTATACACAAATGGTCGGTTCCCATCCGGACCGACCGAGAAGGAACCGAAGTTTACAATTTCCACAGAAGAAAAACACAAATTAGAGTTCACTGCCTATCTACACTACTTACTGTACCATAGACAGAGGCTCAAAACCGAAAATAAACAAATCGGTTGAAAAACCGGCGCGTTTTGAAACTTTACCTAACCTAAGCGAAGGAGCAATCTCCGGAGCAACTTCACAGTTAGGCGGAATAAGAATCTGACGGTTACACTCTGAGGCACCACAGACAGAGGTTTGAAAACCAAGCTCGAGCTCAACGTTCTATGCCTTTCATAGAAATTAATTCTTTCCTCTTCGGAGCAGTTCAAGTGCTGGGGCTAACTGCATATGACAGAATACAGCAAGACTTCATGTTGTTTCAAATGAATCTGAGCACTTCAGAGTGCAGCAGTTACTAGGGGCAGGAGTTTGAAATTGGCACCAACCAATGAGAGTTCCATCATTTACGTACATTCCATTCTCTCTGTGGCAGATCAATACTGAAGGCTGACTATTAGTTAAACACACTGAGTGATTCCTGGGGTTTGAAGTACTGTTCACCACTCCTTATTTTAGCACAGTGGGCCACCACCTTATATTTTTTGTCACCACCTTATATTTTTGGCCATCACCCTCATTAGTTTTATAAAACCCTCCAAAATTGCCTTATCACAAGAAAAACATTACTCATCTTAGTAATTGTGTTTCTTCTATTGGAGTCTTGCTGTATTCTGACATATGCAGTTAGCCCCAGCACTTGAACTGCCCTGGAGATGAAAGTGTTAACTCTATGCAAAAGCACAGAACGTTGAGCTCGAGCTCGGATTTCAAACCTCTGGCTGTGGTGCTTTAGAGTGTAACCCTCAGGTTCTAATGAGCAACCAACTACAACCCTGGTGTGGAAACTGTAAACAATAAAACCAATAGTTAAGAAATTTTCTTTGGGTCTCCAAAAGACTCAAGTCGAGAACCCCAAGAAAGAAAACATAGGTAGTGAACAAATATATATACATATGTAGATATACACGTATATAGATATATATATGTATATATAGATATATGTATGTATAGTATTTTAGATAGAAACAACACAACAACCCCACCCAAAGGGAAGGGGTGCAAGATACACCCCTGAGGTGCAACACTGTACCTGCCAGCCCACATTCCAAAAAACTAGGTTCTGAGAGGGGAGGCGGGGAGGAGGTCAGAATACAGCAAGACTCCATTAGAAAAAACACAGTTACTAAGGTGAGTAATTTTTTCTTCAAACAACACGAAGTCTTGCTTTTTTCTGACATATGCAGACTACCAAGCAGTACCTCCATGGAGGAGGGCACCAAACCTATTTTGGGAATAGGCTCTACAGTACTGCTGTACCAAACCTAGCATCACACCTAGCCTGGATATCCAGAGAGTAATACTTGGAGAATGTATGGACTGTTTTCCAGGTGGCTGCTTTGCAGATCGTAAGGGTATATCCCTGGCAGCAGCCAGAGAAGCAGCTGTACCTCTAGTCGAGTGGGCCCTTAGGCCTGAGGGAGGTGTTTTACCTAGCTTGGTATAGCAGAACTGTATACAGGCTACAATCCACCTGGCAACAGTTCTCTTAGTAGCTGGCCTACCTTTTCCCACTTCATCATAAGTGAGAAACAATTGAAGACAATCATTCCTATGTGCCTTAGTATGCTCTATGTAGTAGCTAAGTGCCCTTTTAACATCCAAACTGTGCAATCGTCTCTCTCCTGAAGAAGAATGATCAGTGAAAAACACAGGAAGGGACATGGACTGGTTCAGATGGAAATCTGAAACCACTTTTGGTAACAACCTCCTATTGGTTCTGAGGACCACCTTATCTCTATGGAATGAGATAAAATTAGGATAACTGACAGGGCCTGTAGTTCACTAATTCGCCTGGCAGAAGTAACAGCCACCAGAAACACAGTTTTCCAGGTCAAGTACTTAAGCTTGGCTGAAGCCAAGGGTTCAATTGGGGGCTGCATAAGCTGAGCAATGCAGATATTGAGATCCCAAGCCGGGGCAGGCTCCCTGAAAGAAGGGTTGATGTGAAGAAAAAATTACTCACCTTAGTAATGCTGTTTCTTCTAATGGAGTCTTGCTATATTATGACATATGCAGTGAGTCCCAACCTTCGAACTGCTCCGGAGGTGAAAGAGTCAACTTTCCATGCCAGGCATGGAACCTTGAGCACGAGCTCGGTTGAAAACTCTGTCTGTTGTTCTTCAAACTCAAACTGTCAGATCTTTACGAGCAAAACTCACTAAGGTTCTGTGTGGAAGCCGTAAACCTACACTAGCCCATTGGCTACTAACTACAAGAACACATTTTTCTTGATCCCAAAACGAAGACTCAAGTCAGGGGATTCAAGAAAGAAATTAAAAAAACATAACACCCAAACACCCTAAAAAGAAAGGGTGAAAAAATAAGGTGGGCATCTACTAAGTTCCAACACTGCACTGCCCACCCACAACCCAAAAACGTAGAGGTTCTGAGAGGGGCAGGCAGGGGGGAGGTCATAATATAGCAAGACTCCATTAGAAGAAACAAAGACTCAAGTCAGGGGATTCAAGAAAGAAAAATAAGCACAACACCTAAGAACCCTAAGAAAGGGTGAAAATAAAGTGGGCATCTATGAAGTGCCAACATTGCACTGCCCACCCACATCCCAAAAAAGAGGTTCTGAGAGGGGCAGGCTGGGGGGGAGGTCATAATATAGCAAGACTCCATTAGAAGAAACAACATTACTAAGGTGAGTAATTTTTTCTTCAAACAACATGAAGTCTTGCTATATTATGACATATGCAGATTACACAGCAGTACCTCCATGGAGGAGGGACAGAACCTACTTAGGAAAAAGGCTCTGAAGCACAGCTACGCCAAACCGAGCATCACTCCTAGCCTGGATGTCCAGGGAGTAATGCTTAGTAAAGTGTGAACTGTTTTCCAGGTAGCTGCTTGACATATCTCTAGGATAGGGATGTCCATGGCAGCCCAGAGCAGCTGTACCTCTGGTAGAGTGAGCCTCAGGCCTGAGCGAGGAACCTTACCCAGCTTTTGATAGCAAAAGTGTATACAAGAGACAATCCACCTGGCAATGGATCTTTTAGTGGCAGGTTTCCCTTTACCAACCTCACCATAAGTGAGGAACAATTGGAGGGAGTCAAACCTGTGACCCTTGGTACGTTCTATGTAGTAACTAAGGGCTCATTTGACATCTAAACTGTGCAGTCTCCTCTCGCCAGAGGAGGAATGGTCAGCGAAGTACACAGGAAGAGATATGGATTGATTAAGGTGGAAGTCTGAAACCACCTTAGGCAAAAACTTTCTGTTAGTCCTGAGGACCACCTTATCTCTATGAAAGGAGATAAAATCAGGCTCCACTGACAATGCTTGCAATTCACTTATGCGCCTGGCAGAAGTGATGGCTACCAAAAGAAAAAATTACTCACCTTAGTAATGCTGTTTCTTCTAATGGAGTCTTGCTATATTATAGACATTAGCAGTTTGTTCCAGCTCTAGAACTGCCCGAGTGAAATGGTTAAAACCATTCCAAAATAGAATTTTGGCACGAGAGCAGCTCTATCTGTGTCATTTCAAACTTGAACTGTCAGATCTTTACGAGCCAAACTCACTAAGGTCTGTGTGGAAGCTGTAACCTACACTAGCCAAATGGCTACCTAAATAATAACAACCATTGATGGTCCCAACACCCAAGACTCAAGTCAGGGGACCAGAAATACTAACACCATTCTAATAACATGAAAATGGAACATAAGTATAATAAAACACACACGCAGCATACATACACACCCCCAAAGTCCCAAAGGGGACAAAATGCTAACAGGACATAAGTAGTGCCCACACTAAGTTGCCCGCACACCACCAAGTAGAGGTTCTGAGAGGGGCAGGTTGGGGGGGAGGTCTATAATATAGCAAGACTCCATTAGAAGAAACAACATTACTAAGGTGAGTAATTTTTTCTTCAAACAACATGAAGTCTTGCTATATTATAGACATTAGCAGAATACACAGCAGTACCTCCATGGAGAAGGGGCAGAACCTACTTAGGGAATAGGCTCTGAAGAACAGCTGTGCAAAACCGAGCATCTCTCTGGCCTGGACATCCAGAGAGTAATGCTTGGTAAAAGTGTGTACCATTTTCCAAGTAGCAGCCTGGCAAATCTCTAATAAAGGGATATCTCTGGCAGCAGCAGACGAGCTGTACCCCTGGTAGAATGAGCCCTCAAACCAGGGGCGGGGCTCTGCCCACTTTCTGATAACAAAATTGGATACAAGAGACAATCCACCTGGCTATTGATCTCTTAGTGGCAGGTTTGCCTTTCCCAACTTCACCATAGGTAAGGAAAGTTGGAGGGATTGAACCTGTGACCTTTGGTACGCTCTATATAATAACTAAGAGCTCTCTTAACATCCAGGCTGTGCAACCTCCTCTCACCCAAAGAGGAGTGATCAGTGAAAAATACTGGAAGGGAGATAGATTGATTAAGATGGAAATCTGAAACCACCTTAGGCAAAAATTTCCTATTAGTCCTAAGGACTACCTTATCCCTGTGGAAAGAAATAAAGTCAGTCTCCACTGACAAGGCTTGCAATTCACTTATGCGTCTGGCAGAAGTGATAGCCACTAGAAAAACAGTTTTCCAAGTTAGGTACTAAAGCTCTGCAGAAGACAGAGGTTCAAAAGGGGGTTGCATTAACTGGGCAATGCAAACATTAAGGTCCCAAGCAGGGGCCGGTTCCCGAAAGGGAGGATTAGTATGGAGTAATCCCTTAAAAAACTTGGAAAACACAGGATGAGAGGAAAGAGGGGATGACTTTTCTGCTGACACAAAAGCAGACACAGCTGCCAAATGAACTCTCAGGGTAGCTGGTCTGAGACCCAAGGAATTATGATGTACCATGTAATCTAACAAAATGGGCAATTCAGCAGATTCTGGGGAAATATTTTTCCCAGCACACCAAATGGAAAACCTTTTCCATTTAGAACTATAAGTAGCCCTAGTGGAAGGCTTTCTGGAAGCCTTTAGGCTCTCAAGAACACCCTGAGAGAGGTGTAAATCAGCAAACTCTAACTCCTCAAGAGCCAGGCCTTGAGGTTGAGGGATTTGAGGTCCGGATACCAAACCCTTCCCTGGGCACAAGTCAACAGATTGTGATTCCTGGGAGGCACAGGGAAGATGGACTGTCAGAGACAGAAGGAGTGGGTACCAGGGCTGCCTGGTCCAATCCGGGGCAATCAGAATCACCCTGCAAGGCTGAGATCTGATTTTGACTAGTACTTTGAATAGGAGAGGAAAGGGGGGGAAAGCATAGAGGAACTTCCCCTCCCAATCCAGAAGAAGGGCATCAAGGGGAACTGAGCCCAGCACTGGAGGCCTGCAACAGAACAGAGGAAGTTTGTGATTGTCTGGGGCTGCAAAAAGATCTATCTGAGGGATGCCCCACCTGGCAAAAACTATCCCCAGCACTTGAGGATCCAGGGACCATTCGTGATGGCCCTGGGAAATCCTGCTGAGGGCATCCGCAAGGACATTGTCCTTCCCTGGAAGATGAACTGCTATGAGGGAAGTGTTCAGGGAATAGGCCAGAGACCACAACTTCATTGCCTCAGTGCACAAGGTCAAGACCGAGTGCCCCCTGTTTGTTGATGTACCACATTGTTGTGGTGTTGTCTGTTCTGACTTGTATCACCTTGTCTGGACAGATGCAGAAAAAGCTTGAAGAGCTAAAAAGACAGCTCTGAGTTCCAGCAAATTGATGTGGAGCAGAGATTCCTGGGGACCAAACTCCCTGAGGGAAAGCGTCGCCCATGTGGGCCCCCAACCCAGAAGGGAAGCATATGTAGTGAGAGTCAAGTCGTGAGAAGGGGAAATTAAGGGGACCTCATCTTGAATTGCTCTGATCCTGCCACCACTGGAGAGCTAGGATCAAGGTTGAGTCACTGGGACCAACTTGGAAAGGGGGTCTCTTCTCTGAGACCAAAAGGTTCTCAAGTGAAACTGAATGTCTCGCATCTGAAATCTGGCTCCCTGCACAACAGCTGTGGATGAGCCATGTGCCCCAGGAGCTGCAGAAAGTGTCTTGCTGGTCGAGAGACCTGCAGAGTGAAGGAAGAGGCCAGAGCCACTAAATTCCTTACCCTTTCTGGGGAAGAAAGGCTCTGGCTAGCTTTGTGTCCAATTCTGCCCCTATAAAGGTGAGTACCTGGACTGGTTCCAGAACCGACTTTGGTAGGTTTAGCAGAAAACCCAGGGAGGTGAGAAGCTGCTGGGTGACCTGCAGGTTAGATTTTACCTGTTCTGGGGACTGGCCTACAATGAGCCAGTCGTCTAGATAGGGAAAAACAGCAATCCTCTGCCTCCTTAAGTGGGCCACTGCCACTGCTAGACACTTTGTGAATACCCTTGGAGCAGAGGTAAGGCGAAGGGCATTGCTCTGAACTGGAAATGACCTGAGGGCAGTCTGAATCTGAGGTACTTTGATGGGGTCTTCTGATTAGGACATGGAGTAGGCATCCTTGAGGTCCAGGAGGCTAGCCAGTCCCCTGGCCTTAGAGAAGGTAAAATCATTGCCAGAGTTACCATTTGAACTTTGGTTTCAAAAGATGCTTGTTCAGATATCTGAGATCTAAAATGGGCCGCCATTCTCCTGTCTTTTTTGGGGTAAGGAAGTATCTGGAATACAGACTCCTGCCCTGATGCAGGGGAGGAACCCTTTCTACTGCTCTGAGAGCTAACAGGGATGAGACCTCTGTTTCCAGAGCGAGGGTCTCTGAAGCACTTGAAGGTAGAAAAAATCTGCTTCTCAACTTGAGAAACTTTTTGAAGCTGAGAACCAGACCCTGGCTTACTACTTCCAGAACCCACTTGTCTGAGGTTAAAGAAGCCCAATTCTGACTGAAGTAAGCCAGCCTGCCCCCCCCCCCGCACTGATACAGGAGAATCGGCCCTGGGCACCCCATCAGGGTGCCTGTTTCGCAGGAGCTTTAGGCTGGGGGGTGGGAGCAGGTCTGCCCACCCCTCGTCTGCCCCTGCCTCTGAAGAAGCCCCTCTGAGCATAGGCAGAGGAGGCCTGAGTCTGGTAGAAAGGCCTGTGAAAAGGCCTACCACCTACCCCTGAGGGCATGCCTTTGAGGAGTGGCTTGCCGCTCCTTAGCCTGGGCACTCTTGTAAGTAGTCCTATATTCAACCATCTTCTTCATGTAATTCTCTGTCTGCTCTCCAAACAGAGAATTTCCCACCACAGGAAAATCCATAGCCTTAGTCTGGGTATCCTGTGACAAACTAGTACACCTGAGCCAGGCCAACCTACGAAAAGCTACAGATGTGGCCATGACCCTAGAGGAAACATCATTAACATCCACAGCAGCAAGAAACTGAACCTTAGAGGCTTCAATGCCATCAGTAGCCACCTGTTCTAGTTCACTAGCCAGCTGGCCATGGGCCTGCTTGGCCAATTGCATAACAGTATCCCATCTAGATTTCTGATACCTAGCTACATAAGCCATATAATTTGCTTGCCTGAGTCCCAGAGAGGCTGCCATATACTGTTTTTTTGCCATGGCATCAATCTTCCTGGAATCCTTGTCAGGAGGATGTGAAGCCAAGGGAATATTAGCTTTATCACAGGCAGCAGCCTGAACTACCCCAACATGACTGCATTGCTGAGAAAGGAATTCTGTATCAGGGTCTGACAATGTATACCTTCTGTCCATCTTTTTATCTACAGGAGGCACAGAATTAGGAGCTTTTAAAATTTTAATTGTTTGTTTCCTAAAAGACTTATGTAAAGGAATAGACAATCTCCTAGACTTTGGAATATCCATCATTTCTACAAAATCAGCTCCTCTTGCTCATCCACAGCCTCTTCTAAAGGAAGCTGGAGGGTTTCAGCAACTTTTATAAAACATAAAATGAGATGGGGACTCAGACAGCATAGGGAGATTCTAAAGGTCTGTCTGGGGAGATGTCCGGTTCAATGGCACACCCAGACCTTCCCAGCCACATTCATACTGTTCATAATCCTCCTCCCCTCCTCTGGTTCATAAAATTCCTCAATATCATAATCCTGAACCACTGGGACCGGACGAACCGACCTTTTACCAGATAGTGGTGGTTGGACGGACCTGAGACAGTGAGTGGACAATTTGTATGGCTTTTGTATCTCTGCAGCAGTTGGAGAAGGAATTTTGGACTCCAGACCTGCTGATTTTCTTGTTTTCTTTACTGGAATTGGTTCCTCAGAACCAGCTTTCTTTGCCGAGAAGTCTGGCCCTGGTCAGAGGCACTCCTCTCTGGTTCGGTTGGCACCGAACCGGGCTGGCCATCCGGTCAGCGGACTTTTGGCCTCTCATTCCCTGAACCTGCCCAATCT
This sequence comes from Neoceratodus forsteri, assembly GCA_016271365.2. NCBI lineage: Eukaryota > Metazoa > Chordata > Ceratodontiformes > Ceratodontidae > Neoceratodus > Neoceratodus forsteri. Next base: position 1,555,794,421 of record CM057450.1, read on the forward strand.
TTTTTCCAGGGTGGCTGCAGGGAAATTCTTACATACCTGGCAGTCTGACTGGAGGTGGTCAAACCCCAGACAATAAACACATGTGGTGTGTGGTCAGCCTTGGCAAAGACTTCCCCACAAACATCACAGTGTTGAAACCCAGTGGGCCCGGTTTTTCTTTTGGGTTTCTCAGTCATAATGCCAGCCTAACCAAAACTTCCCTTTAACAGCAGTGCCAGGAAGACACCCTTATCGGTTCCTAACCTGTCACGGGTATTGAAAAACCGTAATAAATCCGCTTTTTAGAACCGATAAGAACCGGAACCGCACTCTAAAATAGTAACTTTTAGTTTTAAATGAGTTTAAACCCACTGATCGGTTCAAAACCGAACCGATAACTACAAGTTCCACACAGACAAAACCTTCATTTACCTACGGTTACCACAGATGAGAGCTTGAACCGAGCGGTTTTGCGGTTAAATAAAACTATTCCGGTTAAATCCAACCGAGAAAACACTTTAAAACCGAGAAATGAACCGAGCAGAAGGAGAAATCTCCGGAGCGACTGTTCACTGAGACGGAGTAAAGAATCTGACAGTTCAAGTTTGAAATGACACAGATAGAGCTGCTCTCGTGCCAAAATTCTATTTTGGAATGGTTTTAACCATTTCACTCTGGGGTAGTTCTAGAGCTGGAACAAACTGCTAATGTCTATAATATAGCAAGACTTCATGTTGTTTGAAACACAGTTTTCCAAGTCAAGTACTTAAGCTCTGCTGAAGACAAGGGCTCAAAAGGGGGTTGCATAAGCTGGGCAATGTAAATATTAAGATCCCAAGCAGGGGCAGGGTCCCTGAATGGAGGGTTGGTGTGAAGCAACCCCTTGAAAAACTTGGAGAATACAGGATGAGCTGAAAGAGAAGAAGGTTTACCTGCTGATAAGAAAGCGAACCACGGCTGCCAGGTGCACTTTTAGGGTAGCTGGTCTCAGCCTAAAGTATTCAAATACACCATACAATCCAGGATTGTGGGCAAGTCAGCCCGATTCTGGGGAATATGCGCAGAGCACCATTGGAAAATCTCTTCCATTTGGAATTATAAGTAGCCCTGGTGGAAGGCTTCCTAGAAGCCTTCAAGATATCCAATACACCTTGGGAGAGGTGCAGGTCAGCAAACTCTAACTCTTCAAGAGCCAAGCCTTGAGATTGAGAGATTTGAGGATCGGGTACCAAACTCTCCCCTGGGCACAGGTTAACAGGTTGTGATTCCTGGGAAGACACAGGGGAAGGTGGACTGCTAAGGACATAAGTAGTGGGTACCAGGGCTGTCTGGCCCAATCTGGAGCAATCAGGATCATCTTGCAAGGTTGAGATCTGATTTTGACTAGCACCTTGAACAGAAGAGGGAAGGGGGGAAAAGCATAGAGAAACTTCCCTTCCCAACTGAGAAGGAAGGCATCCAGAGGGACTGAGCCCAACACTGGAAAAAGGAGAAGTTGGTGATTGTCTGGGGCTGCAAAAGATCTATCTCGAGGGTGCCCCATTTGGCAAATACTACCTCCAGTACTGAGGGATCCAGTGACCATTCGTGATGGCCCTGGGAAATCCTGCTGAGAGCATCTGCCAGGACATTGTCCTTGCCTGGGAGGTGAACTGCCGTAAGGGAGGCGTTCAGGGAATAAGCCAGAGACCACAACTTCATTGCTTCAGTGCACAAGGCCGTAGACTGAGTGCCTCCTTGCTTGTTGATGTACCACATTGTAGTGGTGTTGTCTGTTCTGACCTGTACAACTTTGTTCTGAATAGATGTGGAAAAAACTTGAAGTGCTAGAAAAACTGCTCTGAGTTCCAACAGATTGATGTGGAGCAGAGACTCCTGTGGGGACCACAATCCCTGGGTAGGGAGGTCGCCCATGTGAGCTCCCCACCCCAAGAGGGATGCATCTGTAGTAAGGATTAAGGAGTGAGACTGAGGGGTGAAGGGGGCCCCCTGTCTCAGATTGCTCTGGTCCTGCCACCACTGAAGGGCCTGGATCAGGGTTCGAGTCACTGGGATCAATTTGGTTAGAGGGTCTCTCCTTTGAGACCAAAAAGCTCTCAAATGGAACTGGACGTCCCTCATCTGAAATCTTGCTCACTGCACTACTGCTGTAGAAGCAGCCATGTGCCCCAAGAAGCCGCAGAAAATGCCCTGCTGGTCGAGAGACCTGCAGGGTGAAAGAGGAGGCCAGAGAGACCAGGGTCCTTGCTCTTTCCAGAGGAAGGAAGGCTCTGGCTTCTTTTGTGTTCAGTTCTGCGCCTACGAAGGTGAGAAGCTGGACAGGCTCTAGAACTGACTTTGGAAGACTGAGAAGGAAACCTAGAGATGTGAGCAGTTGCTGAGTTACCTGAAGGTGTAGTTTGACTTGGTTTGGAGACTGGCCTACTATGAGGCAGTCGTCCAGATAAGGAAAGATGGCAATCTTTTGCCTTCTTAAGTGGGCAACTGCTACTGCCAGGCATTTTGTGAATACCCTCGGGGCCGAGGTGAGGCCGAAGGGCATTGCTCTGAACTGGTAATGGCCTGAGGGCAGTTCGAATCTGAGGTACTTTGATGGGAGCTTCCGATAAGAACATGGAAGTAGGCATCCTTGAGGTCCAGGGGCTAGCCAGTCCCCTGGCCTTAGAGAGGTAAAATAATTCCCAGAGTCACCATTTTGAATTTTGGTTTTAAAAGGTGCTTGTTTAGGTATCTGAGATCCAGGATGGGCCACCATTCTCCTGTCTTTTTTGGGGTAAGGAAGTACCTGGAGTACAACCCTTTGCCCTGGTGTAGGGGTGGGACCCTTTCCATAGCTCTGAGAGCCAGGAGGGTAGAAACTTCTGTTTCTAGGGCAAGTGCCTCTGATGGATTTGCAGGTGGAAAGGACCTGGCTCTCATCTTTGGAAATTTTTTGAAGCTGAGAACCAGTCCCTGGCTTACTACTTCCAGGACCCACTTGTCTGATGTTAAAGACTTCCAGTCCTGGACAAAGTAAGCCAGCCTGCCCCCTACCGGTAGTGGAGAATCGGCCATGGCCACCCCATCAGGGAGCCTGCTTGGCAGGGGCTTTGGACTGAGGGGTGGAAGCAGGCTTACTTGTACCCCATCTGCCTCTCCCTCTAAAGAACCCCCTCCGGGCATAAGCAGAAGAGGAGGCCTGGGCTTGGTAAAAAGGCCTATGAAAAGGCCTGCCCCTGCCACTGAGATGCTGCCTTTGAGGAGTGGCTTGCCTTTCGTTAGCCTGTGCACTCCTATAGGTGGTCCTATATTCATCCATTTTCTTCATATAATTCTCTGTCTGCTCCCCAAACAGAGAATTGCCCACAACAGGAAAATCCATGGCCTTAGACTGGGTATCCTGTGATAGGGTAGTACATCTGAGACAAGCCATTCTGCGAAGTGCCACAGATGTAGCCATGACCCTTGATGACACATCATTAGAGTCTACTGCAGCATGAAATTGCACCTTGGATGCCTCAATACCATCCGCAGCCACCTGTTCCAGCTCCCTGGCAAGCTGGTCAGGGACCTGTTTTGCTAGGGCCAGTACAGTATCCCATCTGGATTTCTGGTACCTAGCAGCATAAGCCATATAATTTGCCTGTCTGAGTCCTAAGGATGCTGCCATGTACTGTTTCTTTGCCATGGCATCTATCCTCCTGGAGTCCTTTTCAGGAGGGTGCGAGGCTAGAGGAATATTTGCCTTGTCACAGGCTGCAGCCTGCACTACCCCCACATGGCTGCACTGCTGTGTGAGGAACTCCGTACCGGTGCCAGATAATGTATACCTCTTGTCCATCCTTTTATCAACAGGAAGTATAGAGTGAGGAGTTTTTAGAATGTTTACTGTCTGTTTCCTAAAAGATTTATGCAAGGGAATAGACAGTCTCCTAGACTCTGGAATATCCATAATTTCTACATAATCAGGCTCCTCTTAGTCATCAACAGCTTCCTCAACAGGGAGCTGGAGAGTTTCAGCCACTTTCTTATAGAACATAAAATGAGAAGGGGACTCAGATAGCCTGGGTGGAGAAACCCCTGACGGTCTGTCTGGAGAGATGTCCGGTTCAATGGGCACATCCAGACCTTCAAAACCGCATTCACTCTCCTCAGCGGTAGGAGAAAGAACTTTTGGCTCCATACTAGCTGACTTTCTAGTCCTTTTAGTTGGAACCGGCTCCTCAGAGCTGGCTCTTCGTTTGCCCGAGGAAGTATCGCCCTGGTCAGAGGGCACTCCCTCCGGTTCGGTTGGAACTGAACCGGGCTGGCCATCCGGGTCAGCGGACTTTTTGGCCTCCCTTTCCCTGAGCCTACCAACTCTCTTTACCACGGTGGCAGCAGGAAAATTCTTACAAATCTGGCAGTCTGCATTGAGGTGGTCAAAACCCAGACAATATACACAGGTGGTGTGTGGGTCAGCCTTAGCAAAGGCTTCCCCACAAACACCACAGTGCTAGGCAGTGGGCCGGTTTTCTTTTGGGTTTCTCAGACATAGTGCCAGCCTAACCAAACTTGCCCGTTAACGGCAATCCACCAAGCAAGACTCTCTTATCGGTTCCCAACCATGTCACGGGTCGTGGAAAACCCGTAATGAAATCCGTTTTTTTAGAACCGATAAGAACCGGGAACCGCACTCTAAATAAGGACTAGAAAGTTTTAAAACAACCTGATTGGTTCAAACCGAACCGAAAACACGTTTACAAGTTCCACACAGAATAAAATAAATGTAAGCCTATATATTACTTACAATACCACAGACAGAGCTTGAACCGACCGGTTGCAGTTTAATTTCGGTCAAGAAACCGAAAAATAATACTTTTTAACCGACAAACGAACCGAGCAGAAGGAGAAATCTCCGGAGCGACTGTTCAGTGAGGCGGAGTAAAGAATCTGACAGTTTGAGTTTGAAGAACAACAGACAGAGTTTTCAACTGAGCTCGCACTCAAGGTTCCATGCCTGGCATGAAAAGTTGACTCTTTCACCTCTGGAGCAGCTCGAAGGTTGGGACTCACTGCATATGTCATAATATAGCAAGACTTCATGTTGTTTGAATCAAACCTTTAAAGAACTTTGCAAAGACAGGGTGGGATGCCAGGGAAGAGCCCTTCCTTGCAGACAGAAATGCAGACACAGCTACTAGGTGAACTTTTAAAGTGGCTGGCCTAAGGCCTAACTCATTTAGGTGAAACAGATAATCTAAATCTTTGGCAATACCTGCAGCCTCTGGCAGGATATCTCTCTGTGAACACCAAATGCTGAATCTTTTCCATTTGGAGTTGTAAATTTTTCTGGTAGAGGGTTTTTGAGATCCCTTGAGGATGTCTAAAACTCCCTGAGAAAGATGCAGGCTTGCGTACTCTAACTCTTCAAGAGCCAGGCCTTAAAATTGAGAGACTGGAGACTGGGGTATCATATCCTCCCCTGCGAGGAGGTTAAGAGATTCTGCCTCTTGGGAAGAGACAGGGGAAGTGAGACTGTTAAGGACAACAACAGAGGATACCAAGGTTGCCTGGCCCAATCTGGAGCAATCAGATTCACTGTGCAGGATCGTGACCTGATCTTGATTAGAAACCTAAGTGGCACGGGAAAAGGAGGGAAGGCATAAAGGAATCCGCCTTCCCAATCCAATATCAGAGCATCCAGGGGAACTGTCCCCATGACTGGAAGCCCGCAGCAGAACTGGGGAAGCTGGTGATTGTCTAGGGCTGCAAAGAGATATATCTCTGGAGTGCCCCACCTATTGAAGATTACTTTCAGGATGAGAGGATCCAAGGTCCATTCGTGATGGACCTGGGAAATTCTGCTCAGAGCATTCGCTAACACATTGGCCTTCCCTGGAAGGTGAACTGTTATCAGGGAAGTCTGAAGGGAATAGGCCAGAGACCATATTTTCATGGCCTCTGTGCACAAGGCCTTAGACCGAGTGCCCCCTTGCTTGTTGATGTACCACATGGTGGTGGTGTTGTCTTTCCTGACCTGAACCACCTTGTTCCTCACTGAGTCTGAGAAGAAATGAAGAGCCACGAATACTGCCCCGAGTTCCAGAAGATTGATATGAAGGAGACACTCTGCTGGGGACCACCCACCCTGTGCTGTGAGGGCTCCCAGGTGTGCTCCCCAGTCTAAAAGAGATGTATCTGTGGTGAGAACCACTGAAGGAGTTTGCTTGAGGAATGGAACACCTTGCCTGAGATTGTCTTGGTCCAGCCACCACTGGAGAGCTTAGACCAGAGTCTGAGTCACTGGTATCAGTTTGGAAAGAGAAGGATCTTAGATGGAACTGAATGTCCCTCATCTGAAATCTGGCCCTCTGTACCACTGCAGTGGAAGCTGCCATGTGGCCCAGGAGTTGAAGAAAATGTCTTGCTGAACGAGGAGCTACAGGATGAAAAGAGGAAGCGAGATCTGTAAGGGCCTGAACTCCTGCAAGTGGAAGGAAGGCCTTTGCTTGAACAGTATCTAACACTATCCCTATAAAAGTAAGAAGTTGCACTGGTTCGAGAACTGACTTTGACAGGTTGAGAAGAAATCCAAGGGAACTGAGGAGATCCTGGGTAAGCTGCAGAGCTGACTTGACCTGGTCGGAAGACTATCCTACAAGGCGCCAGTCGTCCAGGTAAGGGAACAGAGAAACGCCCTGCCTTCTGAGGAAGGCCACTACTACTGCAAGACACTTCATAAACACCCTCAGGGCTGATGTTAGGCCGAAGGGCATAGCCCTGAACCGATAGTGGCCTGAGGGCAACTCGAACCTGAGGTACTTTCTGTGGGAGGACCTGATGGGAATATGGAAATAGGCATCCTTGAGGTCCAGGGAAGTTAGCCAGTCTCCTGGCCTCAGAGAGGGAAGAATTACTCCCAGAGTCACCATTTTGAACTCTGGCTTTAAAATGTCCTTGTTCAAATACCTTAAGTCTAGGATGGGTCACCACTCCCCTGTCTTTTTTGGGGTAAGGAAGTATCTGAAGTACAGACCTTTGCTGTTGTGTGGAGCGGGAACTCTCTCCACGGCTCTGAGAGCCAACAGAGAGGAAACCTCTGCTTCCAAAGCAATGGTTTGGAGGACGTTTGCAGGTGGAAAAGATCTGACCCTTATTTTGGAAATCTTTTGAAACTGAGGGCCAATCCTTGGCTTACTACTACCTCCAGGACCCACTTGTCTGAAGTAACAGACTTCCAGGCCTGGAAGTAGTAAGCCAGCCTGCTGTCTACTGGAATTGGGGAGTCGACCTGGGCTGACACATCAGGATGTCTGCTTGGCAGGAGCCTTAGACTGGAAAGAGGATGCAGCCCTGCTCATCCCCCTCCTGCCTCTCCCTCAGAAGAACCCCCCTCTGTTGGAAGGGAGAGGAGGCCTGGGCTTGGCAGAAAGGCCTGTGAAAAGGCCTGCCCCTGCCCCTAGACTGCTGCCTCTGAGTAGTACCTTGCCTTGCCTTTCCTTGGCCTGAGCACTCCTGTAAGTAGTATTGTATTCATCCATTTTCTTCATGTAAGCCTCTGTCTGCTCCCCAAACAGAGAATTACCTACTACAGGGAAATCCATGGCCTTAGCCTGGGTGTCCTGTGAAGGCTAGTACATCTGAGTCAAGCAAATCTCCTAAGAGACACAGATGTAGCCATGACTCGTGATTGCCCACCATCTGAGTCCACAGCAGCATGGAATTGTACTTTTGATGCCTCAATCCCATCAGCAGCCACCTCCTCCAGCCCTCTGGCCAGCTGGGGGGAAGCCTGTTTAGCCAGTGCTAGAGCAGTATCCCACCTGGACTTCTGGTACCTGGCTGCATAGGCCATATAGTTTGCCTGCCGGAGTCCCAAGGAGGATGCCAAATATTGTTTTTTGGCCATGGCATCCACCTTCCTGGAGTCTTTATCTAGGGGTGGGTGAAGCCAAATGTGTGTTAGCCTTGTCACAGGCTGCAGCCTGCACTACCCCAACATGGCTGCTATGGTTATAGAAAAACTCCGTACATGAGCCTGACAACATATACCTCCTGTCCATCCTTTTGTCCACTGGAGGTAAAGTGTTTGGTGTCTGAAGAATCTTTTTTGTCTGTTTCCCCAAGAATCTGTTGAGGGGAATAGACAGCCTCTTAGACTTTGGGATGTCCATCAACTCTACAAAATCAGGCTCCTCTTCCTCTTCTACAGCTCCTACCAAAGGGAGCTGGAGCGTTTCAGCCACCCATTTGTAGAACAAATAGTGTGAAGGGGACTCAGAAAGCCTGGGAGGGGAGACACTGGAGGGTCTGTCTGGGGAGATGTCGGGTTCAATGGGCACATCCAGACCTTCTAAGTCATTATCATCTTCCTCGTCTTGTTCTGGATAGTCTTTGTCCCCCTCCCACTCCAATTCATAAAAGGCATCCAGATTGTAATCTGATGGAGCAGGGTCCATTCAAACCGAACGCCTGGTTGAAGGCGTCGGTTCAGACGGAAACAATCAAAGCGACTGTACAATACTTATCACTTTGGCTATCTCGTCAGCAGTTGAAGTACGCGGTTCTGGATCCAAACCAGCTGATTTTCTTTTCCTTTTGGCCGGAACCGACTCGTCTGGGTTGGATCTCCTTTTGCTAGAGGAGGTACTGCCCAGGTCAGTGGGCACCTCCTCAGGTTCGGTCGCAACCGAACCAGGCTGGCCATCCGGGTTAGCGGACTTCTTGGCCTCCCTTTCCTAAGCCTACTCATCCTTTTATCCAAAGTGGCTTTGGGGACATTTGTACAAATTTGGCAGTCTGTTTTGAGGTGGTCAGACCCCAGAAAATAAACACAGACGAGGTGAGGATCAGCTTTAGTATAAGCCTCCCCACACTCACCATAGTGTTGAAACCCAGTGGGCCCAGTTTTCTTTTTGGGTTTCTCAGACATGGCCAGACTAACAAGTACCCTTCACAGCAGTCACGCCAGGTAATACAATCTGATCGGTAGCTAACGTATTATGGGTTGTGGAAAGAAACCGGTAAAAGTCCAGTTTTTTTGGAACTGATCAGAACCTGCATACCACTAAATCCTAAAGAAAGAAATTCAAACAGAAACAGTCAGTTCCCAACCAGACCGACCACTAAGGAACCAAAAAATTACAAATTCCACAGTAAAAACCACTTCAGTACCTACTACACACTTACTGTACCGTAGACAGAGACTTGAAATACCGAAAAAATGACAAATCGATTAAAACCGACACTCTTTAGAAACTTTACCGAATTGAGCGAAGGAGCAATCTTCCGGAGCGACTTCACAGTAAGGCGGAGTAAAGAATATGATGGTTACACTCTGATGCACCACTGGCAGAGGTTTGAAATCCGAGCTCAAGCTCAACATTCTATGTTTTTGCATAGAGTTAACTCTTTCATCTCCGGGGCAGTTCAAGTACTGGGGCTAACTGCATATGTCAAAATACAGCAAGACTTCATGTTGTTTAAATGCTTTATTACACTACTAACCCTGTCTTAAGATCAGTGCTCTATACCTTATAAAAAACACTTTTGCACATGGTCAGTGCATACAGGCGATCCAAGGAATACTGCACTATTAGTCTTGATCACCACAGTCACCACCCTATATTCCTAAGCACTGGGGAACCCTAAAAGCCTAACATGATCCTTTTCTTTCCTTGTGGCATACTTTAAAAAATGATGGACTAACCCACTAACCCTCAGAGAGGTAAGGAAGCTTTTATGGAGTTTTGGGGCTCTTTATAAAATATGCCTAAATTTATGCCATCACTGCTTATTTTCCAAGTATATGAGTCACAATTCAGAAAATATTAAAAAGTTTTCATTTTCTTTTTATAAAAAAAGTATTTTAAATGGTTACATTGATGTTCTATACTGGCACACTGATGCACTGTACACATCAATGTACTGTAATTCTAAAGTAGACCTGCAAGTTTGGTTCCACAGTACCTGAAAATGGAAACCTCAAATTTCAGGTGTTCGATTCTCCTGGACTCAGGTAAACTTCTGGGGCTTAAAATCAAACACTTGATTCAACTGGTGTAAACCAGCTGAACTTGGAAAAGTTCAACCAGCTTTGCCCCTCCCCTGTACACACTCACACACCCAACACACATACAATACACACTAAAATCAAAGCACCAATGGTACTACGTGGTGCTAGGGTATAGCTGTGTAATTCTTGTATAGTAAAAGACATACTGTATGTGCAGCATATGCTAAACAATGTACACCCAGCTGTTGCACAGTATAGCCACATACATGCTACAAGCACACACATACACCTTACAAAAGAAAAAAATACTCACCTTAGTAATGTTGTTTCTTCTAATGGAGTCTTGCTGTATTCTGACATATGCAGTGATATCCAACCTTTGAACTGCCCCGGAGAGGAAAGAGTTAACTTTCCATGCAAGGCATGGAACGCTGAGCTTGAGCTTGGTTGAGACTCTGTCTGTTGTTGTTTGAACCCAAACTGCCAGATCTTTACAAGCTACATTCACTGGGCATCCTCTGGGGAAACTGTAAACTGACACTAGCCAACTGGCAACTAAATTTAATAAAAAGGTTTTTTGGTTCCAAGGCAAAGACTCAAGTCAGGAAACCCAAAAATCAAAACACACCCAAACATAAGAGGGTGAGAAAAGAAAAGGGAGGGGCACCTCTAGGGTGCCAACACTGTTCCTGCCCACCCACATCCCAAAAACCCAGGTTCTGAGAGGGGAGGCGGGGGAGGTCAGAATACCGCAAGACTCCATTAGAAGAAACAACATTACTAAGGTGAGTAATTTTTTCTTCAAACAACATAAGTCTTGCTGTATTCTGACATACGCAGACTACCAAGCAGTACCTCCATGGAGGAGGGACAGAACCTACTTTGGAAACAGGCTCTAAAGCACTGCTGTGCCAAACCGAGCATCACTCCTAGCCTGGATATCCAGACAGTAATGTTTGGTGAAAGTATGTACTGTTTTCCAGGTGGCTGCTTGACAAATCTCCAAGATAGGAATATCCCTGGCAGCAGCCAGGGAAGCAGCTGTACCTCTAGTAGAGTGAGCCCTCAGGCCTCAGGGTGGGATCCTACCTAATTTTTCATAGCAGAATTGTATACAAGAGACAATCCACCTGGCAATAGATCTCTTAGTGGCAGGTTTTCCCTAGCCAGCCTCACCATAAGTGAGGAACAATTGGAGGGAGTCAAACCTGTGACCCTTGGTGCGCTCTATGTAGTAGCTAAGGGCCCTTTTCACATCCAGGCTGTGTAGCCTCCTCTCCCCAGAGGAGGAATGGTCAGTGAAGAAAAACAGGAAGAGACACAGACTGATTAAGGTGGAAATCTGAAACCACCTTAGGCAAAAACTTCCTATTAGTCCTGAGGACCACCTTATCTCTATGGAAAGAGATAAAATCAGGCTCCACTGACAGGGCCTGTAACTCACTTATGCGTCTGGCAGAAGTAATGGCTACCAAGAACACAGTTTTCCAAGTCAAGTACTTAAGCTCTGCTGAGGACAAAGGCTCAAAAGGGGGTGGCATAAGCTGAGCAATGCAAACATTAAGGTCCCAAGCAGGGGCAGGGTCCCTGAAGGGAGGACTGGTATGCAGCAATCCCTTGAAGAATTTACAGAATACAGGATGAGCTGAAAGGGAAGAGTGCTTGCTTGCTGACAAGAAGGCAGAGACAGCTGCCATATGCACTCTAAGTGTAGCTGGTCTGAGTCCCAAGCTATTGAGATGAACCATATAGTCCAGGACTGTAGGCAACCCAGCAGATTCTGGAGAAATATGCTTACCAGAGCACCAAATAGTGAACCTTTTCCATTTGGAGTTGTAAGTCTTTCTGGTGAAAGGCTTTCGAGAAGCTTTTAGAATATCCAGAACACCTTGAGAGAGATGCAAATCAGCAAACTCTAACTCTTCAAGAGCCAGGACTTGAGATTGTGAGGTTTGAGATTTGGATACCAAACCCTTCCCTGAGAACATGTTAACAGGTTGTAATTCCTGGGAAGAGACAGGGGAAGGTGGACTGCTAAGGACAGCAAGAGAGGGTACCAGGGCTGTCTGGCCCAGTCTGGAGCAATCAGAATCACTTTGCAGGGTTGAGACCTGATTTTGACTAGTACCTTGAACAGGAGAGGAAGCGGGGGAAAAGCATACAGGAACTTCCCTTCTCAATTGAGAACCAGGGCATCCAGGGGGACTGAGCCCAACACTGAGGGTCTGAAGCAAAAAAGAGGAAGTTGGTGATTGTCTGGGGCTGCAAAAAGATCTATCTGTGGAGTGCCCCATCTGGAGAAAATCACCTTCAAAATCAGGGGATCTAGGGACCATTCGTCATGGCCCTGAGATATCCTGCTGAGAGCATCTGCCAGGACATTGTCCTTCCCTGGGAGGTGCACTGCTATCAGAGAGGTATTCAGGGAATATGACAGAGACTTCACTGCTTCCGTGCACAAGGCCGTAGACCGAGTGCCCCCTTGCTTGTTGATGTACCACATTGTGGTGGTATTGTCTGTCCTGATCTCAACTACTTTGTTCTGAACAGACTTGGAAAAAACTTCAAGCGCTAGAAACACTGCTCTGAGTTCTAATAGATTGATGTGAAGCAGAGATTCTTGAGGTGACCACAACCCTTGGATGGTCAGATCCCCCAAGTGGGCTCCCCAGCCCAAGAGGGAGGCATCTGTGGTAAGGATTAGAGAATGAGATTGAGTGTCGAAGGGGACTCCTTGCCTTAGGTTGTCCTGATCCTGCCACCATTGCAAAGCATGGATCAGGGTTCGAGTCACTGGGATTAGCTTGGTCACAGAATCCTTTCTCTGGGACCAGAAGGCTCTTAAGTGGAACTGAATGTCCCTCTATCTGAAATCTTGCTCCTTGGACCACTGCCGTAGAGGCAGCCATGTGGCCCAGGAGCTGCAGAAAATGCCTTGCTGGTCAAGACACCTGAAGGGTGAATGAAGAGGCCAGTGTAACAAGGGTCCTTGCCCTGTCCAGGGAAGGAAGGCTCTTGCCCTTATTGTATCCAGCTCTGCCCCTATGAAGGTGAGGAGCTGCACTGGCTCTAGAACTGACTTTGAAAGATTCAGGAGGAATCCTAGAGAAGTGAGCAGTTGCTGAGTTATCTGTAGGTGTGACTTGACCTGGTCTGGAGACTGACCCACTATGAGCCAGTCGTCCAGGTATGGAAAGATGGAGATCTTTCTTCTCCTTAGGAAAGCAACCACTACTGCCAGGCATTTTGTGAGCACCCTTGGGGCTGATGTTAGGCCAAAGGGCATTGCTCTGAATTGATAGTGGCCTGAGGGCAACTCGAACCTGAGGTACTTTCTGTGGAGCATCTGATGAGAATGTGGAAATAGCATCCTTGAGGTCCAGGGAGACTAGCCAGTCCCCTGGCCTTAGAGAGGGCAGAATTATTCCCAGAGTCACCATTTTGAACTTTGGCTTTAAAAGGTGCTTGTTTAAATACCTGAGATCCAGGATGGGCAGCCATTCTCCTGTCTTTCTGTGGGTTAGGAAGTACCTGGAGTACAATCCTTTTCCCTTGTGTAGGGGTGGAATCCTTTCTATGGCTCTCAGAGCCAAGAGGGAAGAGACCTCTGCCTCTAGGGCAAGGGCCTCTGAAGAATTTGCAGGTGGAAAGGATCTGGTTCTCATCTAGGGAAATTGTTTGAAGCTGAGAACCAGTCCCTGGCTTACTACTTCCAGGACCCATTTGTCTGATGTTAAAGACCTCCAGTCCTGGACAAAGTAAGCCAGCCTGCCCACTACTGGTAGTAGAGAATCGGCCCAGGCAAACCCATCAGGGTGCCTGTTTGGCAGGGGCTTTAGGCTGAGGGGTGGTAGCAGGCCTGCTTATACCCCGTCTGCCTCTCCCTCTGAAGAACCCCCTCTGGGCAAAGGCGGAAGAGGAGGCCTGGGCTTGGTAGAAAGGCATATGAAGAGGCCTGCCCCTGCCCCTGGAATGCTGCCTCTGGGGAATGGCTTGCCTCTCCTTGGCCTAAGCACTCCTATAGGTTGTCTTGTACTCATCCATTTTCTTCATGTAGTTCTCTGTCTGCACCCCAAACAGAGAATTATCAACAACAGGAAAATCCATGGCCTTAGTCTGGGTATCCTGTGACAGGCTAGTACATCTGAGCCAAGCCATCCTACGAAGGGTCACAGATGTAGCCATGACTCTAGACGAAACATCATTGGAGTCCACTGCAGCATGAAATTGCACCTTGGATGCCTCAATACCATCTGCAGCCACCTGCTCCGGCTCCTTGGCAAGCTGGCCAGGGACCTGTTTAGCTAGAGCCATCACAGTGTCCCATTTAGACTTCTAGTATCTAGCTGTGTAGGCCATATAATTAGCCTGCCTGAGTCCCAAAGATGCTGCCATGTACTGTTTCTTTGCCATGGCATCAATCCTCCTGGAGTCCTTATCTGGGGGGTGTGAAGCCAAGGGTATATTTGCCTTATCAGAGGCAGCAGCCTGCACTACCCCAACATGGCTGCATTGCTGGGAAAGGAACTCCGTATCTGAGCCTGAAAGAGTATACCTCTTGTCCATTCTTCTGTACACAGGAGGTATAGAATTAGGAGTCTTTAAAATTTTAAATGTCTGTTTCCCAAAAGACTTATGGAGGGGAATAGACAGCCTCCTAGACTCTGGGATGTCCATCATCTCAACATAATCAGGCTCCTCCTGATCCTCAACTGCTTCCTCCACAGGAGGCTGGAGAGTTTCAGACACTTTTTGTAAAACATAAAGTGGGAAGGGGACTCAGAAAGCCTAGGAGGAGAAACACCTGAAGGTCTGTCTGGGGAGATGTCCAGGTCAATGGGCACATCCAGACTTTCATAATCACCATCACTATCCTCATACTCTCCCTCCTCCTCCTCCGGTTCATAAAAATCCTCTAAATTATAATCCGGAACCGGGTGAACCGACCGAACCGAGACCCTAACCGATGGTTCCGGTTCGGTCGGAACCGGAATTAGCGATTGAACAATCCTTATCGCTTTGGCTATTTCATCAGTGATCGGAGAAAGAACTTGTGGATCCGAACCGGCTGACTTATCCCCTCTTTTTCTTTTAACCAGAACCGACTCCTCAGAGTCGGTTCTCACCTGCCAGAAGAAGTTTTGCCCTGGTCAGAGGCACTCTTTCTGGACCGGTTGGAACCGGAGCGGCTGGCCATCCGGGTCAGCGGACTTTTTGGCCTCCCTTTCCCTCAGCCTACCTACTCTCTTTTCCAGGGTAGCTGTGGGAAAACTTTTGCAAATATGGCAGTCTGAATCGAGGTGGTCAAACCCCAGACAATAAACACAGGTGGTGTGGGGATCAGCCTTAGCAAAGGCTTCCCCACACACACTACAGTGTTGAAACCTAGTGGGCCTGGTTTTTCTTTTGGGTTTCTCAGACATGGCAAGTCCTAACCAAACTTACCCTTTTTTCGGCAATCCGTCAGGCAAGACACCCTTATCGGTTCCTGACCGTGTTACGGGTCGTGGAAAAAACCGTAATGAAATCCGGTGTTTTTAGAACCGATAAGGACCGGTTACCACACTCTAAAAAGCAGAACAAACTTTTCTTTTTTTTACAAACCTGATCGGTTCAAACCGAAGCGACCCAACGTTTACAAGTTCCATACAGAAGCTAATAATAATAAACCTATCTAGTACTCACAGTACCACAGACAGAGACTGAACTGACAGGTTAGATGAAGAAATTAGGTTGAAACCGAGGAAAAAAACGACACTTTAACAGCTAAATTGGACTGAGGGGAAATCTCGGAGCAACTGTTCTGAGGCGGAGTAAAGAATCTGGTGGTTTGGGTTCAAACAACAACAGACAGAGTCTCAACCGAGCTCGAGCTCAGTGTTCCATGCCTTGCATGGAAAGTTAACTCTTTCCTCTCCGGGGCAGTTCAAAGGTTGGATATCACCGCATATGTCAAAATACAGCAAGACTTCATGTTGTTTGAATAAAAACGCATACCCCACACAATACACAAACTCTTAACTTTTATCCCAATCAATTCCTGCACTATGGCCTCTGGAGTCAGCATGATCTTTTCTAACATAAAACAAAGTCTCATGAACTGTGATTGATGAGCCTTCACTACTCTCTCTTGCGATTGATTAATCTCAGTGCAGTGTGGCTGTTACTGTTACTATTACATTTTCCATGTTCTTCATTCCTGGACAACTAACAGTTCCATGGTCTGAAAACTTAATCAAAGCCCTGAAAGCCCTATCACTGATATCAGTAATGACATTTGACAATTTAGCTCACACAATGGATACATGTTAACAACATAGAAACATAGACAATGATGGCAGAAAAAGACCAATGGTCCATCCAGTCTGTTCGAGGTCCCTATTTAGCCCTGGGACTTAATGTCCCTCCAGGGTCCTAGCCCTCACCAACTTTCTCCCTATTTTTCTCAGTTTCTGCCACCCTAAGCCCACACTATACCCTTCATTCTGTTCCAACTAAGCTTGAAACCACAAACGGTTTTAGCACCCACCACTTCGTCTGGAAGACTGTTCCATGATTCCACCATTCTTTCTGTAAAACAATACTTCCTCTTGTCCCTCCTGAGCCTCCTTCCTGTCAGTTTCCACTCATGTCCATGGGACCGCGAAATAGTATTCGAGCTAAACTGTTACCCATAGTTCATCTTGTTAATTCCGTTTAGGAACTAGAAGGTCTCTTGTCAAATTTCCCCTCTCCCTTCTTGTTTCCATTGAGTACATGTTTGTTGCCTTGAGGTGCTCCTCACAGGACCTGCCCTGTTGCCCTGAATAATTTTTGTTATACTTCACTGCATCATCTGCAGTCTATCCCGATTCTTCCTGAGGGAAGGGCTCCAGAATTGGGCACAGTACTCCAGGTGTGGCATCACCACGAATCTGTGTAGGGGAAGCATTTTCTCTTCCCTTCTGCTGTTAATACCCCTCCTGATACATCCCAGAATCCTACTCGCTTTGCTATATGCCTTGTTGTACCGACTCAATTGCTTGAGGAAGCCATTGAAGATAACTCAAAGGTCCCGTTCCTCAGCAGTAGTGCTAAGTATCACCCCACCCATCCAGTACTCTGTCCTGGGGTTCTTGTTCCCTAGGTGCATTACCTTGCACTTTTTGGCTTTGAATGTCAATTGCCAAACCTTGGACCACCCCTCTAGCCTCTGTAAGTTACTCTGCATTTCTGGGATTTCCTCATTGCTATCCATCCTCCCACAGAGCTTAGTGTCATCTGGTAGAGACACAACCTGCTCCAGATTCAAGATGACTGACCCAGGACAGATCCCTGTAGCACCCCAATTGTGACCTCCTTCTCTTTGGATTTTTTTTTTTTTTTTTGAAATTTCTGTTTATTGTTTACATTAAAACAATATAGTACATATTCTCATGCAAGAGATATCATAACTGTCACTAATTTAACTGGCATCATATACATAAACCTTTACATTCTTGTACAGTAGGAAACGGGGGGTAAATTACAAAAATATAGGGCACTGAAGTACCCTCAGTCCAAAAAAGTTCTTTCTTCATTTGCCAGCCGCTTCAAAGGCCAAGGTAATGTCCTTCAAGGTAAATCGTAGGGAGAAACACTGCATCATCCAGTGGTGCTATAAGACCTTACATTACCACTATTTTAGTTAGGGAAAAAAGATCCCTTCACATATACCACAAGGCATCCTATATAAAGAGTACACTATATATTACAGGCACTTTAACATTTGTGCCTACAGCAGTATATGAAATTACAGCAATTTTTAAACTTATAAATCCCCCCCAAAGGGTATTTAGGCAACAGAAGAGGACATGTCTAGACCAGGCTATCAATTTTTAAATTCAAGAAAAAGAAAGGACTACATTTAAATAACAACAAATTCCCTTGTTATAGTCAATACAGTACTCCACGAAGATCCAACGAACCCCTGCTCGGCATACCTCCCCCTAACTCTCATTCCCATTCTGGAGATTAGAAGAACCCTTTCATGGGCCCAAAAACAACCTTACTCAGCCCTCATCAAATTCCCCTTCTGCAATTACAGAGTAGGTCTCCCGTGCTGGGTGTGTCTGGAACTCTGTCTCCATTTTTGCAATCCACCGACCCACATCTTTCGGGTTATTGAATTGCCAGTTCTTTCCATCATAAGTGATGCACAGATGAGCAGGAAGCATGAATGAGTGGACGATCCCCAGCGTGTGCAGTTTCTGCCGAACGGCATCAAATTGCTTGTGCCTTGCGCGCATCTGGTAAGAAAGGTCTGGAAAAAACTTAATATCTTGCCCCTGGACCTCAATCAGATAAGTTGCTCGAGCCGCACTGATAAGTACATCCCTCACTTCAGGACCAAAAGTCTTCAGCAGCACAGTGTGGGGTTGGGTCGCCTCATTAGGCCGCACTCTTGGGTTGATGCAATAAGCCATATGGAGGTCACTCCACTCAAACTCCTCCGGTGTCGCAAGAGTCTCTGCCAGCCATCCTTGAAGAAAACTCAGTAACTGGGCCCTCCGGTAAGCCTATGATGCACACATTCCCTGCACGCAGGCTGTTCTCCACTGCCTCAAGTCTTTCCCTCAACTGCACGTTCTCCTTGGTTAGCAAGGCTTCCATGGCTTGAGTCGATAGAGATTGTTTATCTATGTCTACAGCCAAATCCTTCACTGCTGCCACTTCAATCTCTTGTGCCTCTAATTTCCTTAAATTTTTTTCAATTTTGGCATCCATGGCCCTTACTGAGTTTAAGATAGTTTGCCATGGTGGTTCCTGGGTTGCGCAGGTTGAAGACGGCCCAGGATTTTCTGTCTCCTCACACGTCTGGGTTTTAGGAGCCATGGGTTTCTGGTTTCCCACTGCTTGCTGCTGAATATTTTTACGCCCCATAGCGAGTTAGGTATCTGTCTGTTGCTGCTGTCTTCAAAAAGTCAAGGGACCTCACAAATATCATTTAAAGAGCCAATTTAACCCTTTATTTTAGATTATATATAGCCCTTGTGTGGAGCTGCAAAAGGATGCATCCTGCCTGAAAGCTGGCTCTCTGGCACCCCCCCCCTTTGGATTTGACCCCACTGACCACAACCTTCTGCTGCCTCCTCTACTGCCAGTAACCTACCCAGTTTACTATGGTCTTATCTTAACCCAGATTCTCCATCTTCTTTAGCAAGCATCTGTGAGACACCGAGTAAATATAAACTGTAGTGAGAAAGAAAAAAAATTTCCACATTGGGGATCAACCCCAGGCCCCCTTTAACTACTGTCCTGGTGCACTGCCACTGTGCTATCATTGCATAAAATACCCATGTTATGAGAAAGCACATCCTGCACTAAGTGCAGACCCCCCCCCCACCATAAACAGCTGCCGTGGAGTTTAGTAATGAACTCTTTGCCAACTTAAAGTAATGTTTGCCACCAAACTGCATTCAAACCTAACAGGACTCAAACTCTAAGCCAGAACTAATTAAGTTGACTGCAACAAACAAGTAACAGTTCAATATTCCTGAAGTCTGCTTCAAACCTTGCTGAAAATCTGTAGCCCCCCCCCCCCCAAATGGCTGCAGTGGAGTTTAGTAATGAACTGTTTGCCAATTTAAAATAAAGATTCCACCAAACAGCCTTCAAACCTAGACAAGCCTCAAAGTCTGAGCCACAACTAATTAAGCTGACTGCAACACACAACAGTTCAGTGTTTATTTATTTATTTAATTTTGCTAACTGGGTAAGCCCTCTGGGACCATGACAGTCTCTTTTTCAGAAGCGACCCGTAATTAATTACATACAGTAGAGGTACAATTACAGACAGTAGAAATGTATACAGGGAACATTCACTGAGCTTCTCACTTTACAACATTCATTTACAGTAACTGTTCACAATCCAGTAACAACAATCATCTCTACCTGACATTTGTTAATCCATGTAAGACAGTTTTGATTATAGATAATCACAGTTATAACACAGGAACAAATGGTGACTGAACTAAGGGTATCAGCGGTAGCAGTTGCATTGGTTGAGCTCAGACAAGTGCACTCTGAGACCCTTTTTAAAAACTCCAAGGTAGGTGCATTCCTGTACATTTTCTGGGAGAGCGTTCCAGAGGGGTGGGATGCTAGCAGGAAATTACCCCTGTCATTGGGATGATCTGACTTTGGGCACATTAAGGAGCTGGCGGCTCTAGAAACTAAGGGTTCTCACGTTAGGTTTAGCTGATAGTGTTCCAGCCTGGCTATGAAATTCTGCTTCAAACCTTGCTGAAATTCTATTGCTGACATAAGAACAAATTACTCACCTTAGTAATGTTGTTTCTTCTAATGGAGTCTTGCTGTATTCTGACTATTGCAGTGATATCCAACCTCTGAACTGCCCCGAAGAGGAAAGAGTTAACTTTCCACGCAAGGCATGGAACGCTGAGCTCGAGCTCGGTTGAGACTCTGTCTGTTGTTGTTTGAACCCAAACCAACAGATCTTTACGAGCTATACTCACTGGGCATCCTGTGTGGAAACTGTAAACTCACACTAGCCAACTGGAAACTTAAATTTAATGAAAAGTTTTTTTGTTCCAAGGCAAAGACTCAAGTCAGGAAACCCAAGAAACAAAACATAACACACACCCAAAAATAAGAGGGTGAGAAAAACGGGGAACCTCCAGGGTGCCAACACTGTTCCTGCCCACCCACATCCCAAATCCCAGGTTCTGAGAGGGGAGGCGGGGGGAGGTCAGAATACAGCGAGACTCCATTAGAAGAAACAACATTACTAAGGTGAGTAATTTTTTCTTCAAACAACATGAAGTCTTGCTGTATTCTGACTATTGCAGACTACCAAGCAGTACCTCCATGTATGAGGGACAGAACCTACCTTGGGAACAGGCTCTGAATCACTGCTGTGCCAAACCGAGCATCACTCCTAGCCTGGATATCCAGAGAGTAATGCTTGGTGAAAGTATGTATTGTTTTCCAGGTGGCTGCTTGACAAATCTCCAAGATAGGAATATCCCTGGCAGCAGCCAGGGAAGCAGCTATACCTCTAGTAGAGTGAGCCCTCAGGCCTGAGGGTGGGATTCTGCCTAATTTTTCATAGCAGAATTGTATACAAGAGACAATCCACTTGGCAATAGATCTCTTAGTGGCAGATTTTCCCCTACCAACCTCACCATAAGTGAGAAACAATTGGAGGGAGTCAAGCCTGAGACTCTTGGTGCGCTCTATATAGTAGCTAAGGGCCCTTTTCACATCCAGGCTGTGTAGACTCCTCTCCCCAGAGGAGGAATGGTCAGTGAAGAAAACAGGAAGAGACATAGACTTATTAAGGTGGAAATATGAAACCACCTTAGGCAAAAACTTCCTATTACTCCTGAGGACCACCTTATCTCTATGGAAGGAGATAAAATCAGGCTCCACTGACAGGGCCTGTAACTCACTTATGCGTCTGGCAGAAGTAATGGCTACCAAGAACACAGTTTTCCAAGTCAAGTACTTAAGCTCTGCTGAAGACAAAGGCTCAAAAGGGGGTGGCATAAGCTGAGCAATGCAAACATTAAGGTCCCAAGCAGGGGGAGGGTCCCTGAAGAGAAGATTGGTATGCAGCAATCCTTTGAAGAATTTACAAAATACAGGATGAGCTGAAAGGGAAGAGTGCTTGCCTGCTGACAAGAAGGCAGAGACAGCTGCCAGATGCACTCTAAGTGTAGCTGGTCTGAGTCCCAAGCTATTGAGATGAACCATATAGTCCAGAACTATAGGCAACCCAGCAGACTCTGGAGAAATATGCTTACCAGAGCACCAAATAGTAAAACTTTTCCATTTGGAGTTGTAAGTTTTTCTGGTGGAAGGCTTTCGAGATGCCTTTAGAATATCCAGAACACCTTGAGAGAGGTGCAAATCAGCAAACTCTAACTCTTCAAGAGCCAGGCCTTGAGATTGAGAGATTTAAGATTCAGATACCAAACCCTCCCCTGAGAACATGTTAACAGGTTGTAATTCCTGGGAAGAGACAGTGGAAGGTGGACTGCTAAGGACAGCAAGAGAGGGTACCAGGGCTGTCTGGCCCAGTCTGGAGCAATCAGAATCACTTTGCAGGGTTGAGACCTGATTTTGACTAGTACCTTGAACAGGAGGGAGGGGGGGAAGCATACAGGAATTTCCTTTCCCAATTGAGAACTAGAGCATCCAGGAGGACTGAGCCCAACACTGGGGGTCAGCAGCAAAAAAGAGGAAGTTGGTGATTGTCTGGGGCTGCAAAAAAGATCTATCTGTAGAGTGCCCCATCTGGAGAAGATCACCTTCAGAATTAGGGGATCTAGGGACCATTCGTGATGGCCCTGAGATATCCTCCTGAGAGCATCTGCCAGGACATTGTCCTTCCCTGGGAGGTAAACTGCTATCAGAGAGGTGTTCAGGGAATAGACCAGAGACCACAACTTCGTTGCTTCCGTGCGCAAGGCCGTAGACCGAGTGCCCCCTTGCTTGCTGATGTACCACATTGTGGTGGTATTGTCTGTCCTGATCTCAACTACTTTGTTCTGAACAGACTTGGAAAAAACTTGAAGTGCTAGAAACACTGCTCTGAGTTCTAAGAGATTGATGTGAAGCAGAGATTCTTGAGGTGACCACAACCCTTGGGTGGTCAGATCCCCTAAGTGGGCTCCCCAGCCCAATAGGGAGGCATCTGTGGTAAGGATTAGAGAATGAGACTGAGTGACAAAGGGAACTCCTTGTCTTAGGTTGTCCTGATCCTGCCACCATTGCAAAGCCTGGATCAGGGTTCGAGTCACTGGGATTAGCTTGGTCAGAGAATCCTTTCTCTGAGACCAGAAGGCTCTTAAGTGGAACTGAATGTCCCTCATCTGAAATCTTGCTCCTTGGACCACTGCCGTAGAGGCAGCCATGTGGCCCAGCAGCTGCAGAAAATGTCTTGCTGGTCGAGACACCTGAAGGGTGAATGAAGATGCCAGTGTCACAAGGGTCCTTGCCCTGTCCAGGGGAAGGAAGGCTCTTGCCCTTATTGTATCCAGCTCCGCCCCTATGAAGGTGAGGAGCTGCACTGGCTCTAGAACTGACTTTGAAAGATTCAGGAGGAATCCTAGAGAGGTGAGCAGTTGCTGAGTTATCTGTAGATGTGACTTGACTTGGTCTGGAGACTGACCCATTATGAGCCAGTCGTCCAGGTATGGAAAGATGGAGATCTTTTTTCTCCTTAGGAAAGCAATCACTACTGCCAGGCATTTTGTGAACACCCTTGGAGCTGATGATAGGGCAAAGGGCATTGCTCAGAATTGATAGTGGCCTGAGGGCAACTCAAACCTGAGGTACTTTCTGTGGGAGCATCCGATGAGAATGTGGAAATAGGCATCCTTGAGGTCCAGGGAGACTAGCCAGTCCCCTGGCCTTAGAGAGGGTAGAATTATTCCCAGAGTCACCATTTTGAACTTTGAACAAGGTACTTGTTTAAATATCTGAGATCCAGGATGGGACGCCATTCTCCTGTCTTTTTGGGGGTTAGGAAGTACCTGGAGTACAATCCTTTTCCCTTGTGTAGGGGTGGAACCCTTTCTATGGCTCTCAGAGCCAAGAGGGAAGAGACCTCTGCCTCTAGGGCAAGGGCCTCTGAAGGATTTGCAGGTGGAAAGGATCTGGTTCTCATCTTGGGAAATTGTTTGAAGCTGAGAACCAGTCCCTGGCTTACTACTTCCAGGACCCATTTGTCTGATGTTAAAGACATCTAGTCCTGGACAAAGTAAGCCAGCCTGCCCCTACTAGTAGTGGAGAATCGGCCCGGGCAAACCCATCAGGGTGCCTGTTTGGCAGGGGCTTTAGGCTAAGTAGTGGTAGCAGTCCTACTTATACCCCGTCTGCCTCTCCCTCTGAAGAACCCACTCTGGGCAAAGGCGGAAGAGGAGGCCTGGGCTTGGTAGAAAGGCCTATGAAAAGGCCTGCCCCTGCCCCTGGAATACTGCCTCTGGGGAGTGGCTTGCCTTTCTTTGGCCTGAGCACTCCTATAGGTGGTCCTGTACTCATCCATTTTCTTCATGTAGTTCTCCGTCTGCTCCCCAAATAGAGAATTACCAATAACAGGAAAATCCATGGCCTTAGTCTGGGTATCCTGTGACAGGCTAGTATATGTGAGCCAAGCCATCCTACGAAGGGTCACAGATGTAGCCATGACTCTAGATGAAACATCATTGGAGCATGAAATTGCACCTTGGATGCCTCAATACCATCTGCAGCCACCTGCTCCGGCTCCTTGGCAAGCTGGCCGGGGACTGTTTAGCTAGAGCCATCACAGTGTCCCACCTAGACCTCTGGTATCTAGCTGTGTAGGCCATATAATTAGCCTGCCTGAGTCCCAAAGATGCTGCCATGTACTGTTTCTTTGCCATGGCATCAATCCTCCTGGAGTCCTTATCTAGGGGGTGTGAAGCCAAGTGTATATTTGCCTTATCACAGGCAGCAGCCTGCACTACCCCAACATGGCTGCATTGCTGGGAAAGGAACTCCGTATCTGAGCCAGACAGAGTATACCTCTTGTCCATTCTTCTGTCCACAGGAGGTATAGAATTAGGAGTCTTTAAAATTTTAAATGTCTGTTTCCCAAAAGACTTATGGAGGGGAATAGACAGTCTCCTGGACTCTGGGATGTCCATCATTTCAACATAATCAGGCTCCTCCTGATCCTCTACTGCTTCCTCCATAGGAAGCTGGAGAGTTTCAGTCCCTTTTTTGTAAAACATAAAGTGGGAAGGGGACTCAGAAAGCCTAGGAGGAGAAACACCTGAAGGTCTGTCTGGGGAGATGTCCGGGTCAATGGGCACATCCAGACTTTCATAATCACCATCACTATCCTCATACTCTCCCTCCTCCAGTTCATAAAAATCCTCTAAATTATAATCCGGAACCGGGTGAACCAACCGAACCGAGACCCTAACCGATGTTGCCGGTTCGGTCGGAGCCGGAGTTAACGATTGCACAATCCTTATCGCTTTGGCTATTTCATCAGCGGTCAGAGAAAGAACTTGTGGATCCGAACCACTGACTTATCCCTTCTTTTTCTTTTAACCGGAACCGACTCCTCAGAGTCGGTTCTCCTTCTGCCCGAAGAAGTTTCACCCTTGTCAGAGGGAACCCTTCTGGTTCGGTTGGAACCGAACCGGGCTGGCCATCCGGGTCAGCGGACTTTTTGGCCTGCCTTTCCCTCAGCCTACCTACTCTCTTTTCCAGGGTAGCTGTAGGGAAACTTGCAAATATGGCAGTCTGAATCGAGGTGGTCAAACCCCAGTCAATAAACACAGGTGGTGTGGGGGTCAGCCTTAGCAAAGGCTTCCCCACACACACTACAGTGTTGAAACCCAGTGGGCCCGGTTTTTCTCTTGGGTTTCTCAGACATGGCCAGTCCTAAGCAAACTTACCCTTTTTTCGGCAATCCGCGAGGCAAGACACCCTTGTCAGTTCCTGACTTTGTTACGGGTCGTGGAAAAAAACGTAATGAAATCTGTTTTTTTTAGAACCGATAAGGACCAGTTAACATACTCTAAAAAGCAGAACAAACTTTTTTTTACAAACCTGATCGGTTCAAACCGAACCGATCCAATGTTTACAAGTTCCACACAGAAACTAATAATAATAAACCTATCTAGTACTCACGGTACCACAGACATAGACTGAACCGACAGGTTAGATGGAAGAAATTCGGTTGAAACCGAGGGAAAAAAATGACACTTTAACCGACTAAATTGAACCGAGCGAAGGAGAAATCTCCAGAGCGACTGTTCAGAGAGGCGGAGTAAAGAATCTGGCGGTTTGGGTTCAAACAACAACAGACAGAGTCTTAACCGAGCTCGAGCTCAGCGTTTCATGCCTTGCATGGAAAGTTAACTCTTTCCTCTCCGGGGCAGTTCAAAGGTTGGCTATCACTGCAATAGTCAGAATACAGCAAGACTTCATGTTGTTTGAAGCAATGATACCTAACCATTTCTCTCATACTAAATAAATTGTGATGAGAAAGATAAAATGTTTTGCACTGGGGATCGAACCCAAGTCCTTTCAATTTACTGTCCTGGTGCTCTGCCACCATGCTATCATACCACATGGTGAAACAGGAGGTTTCTAGACAATAGATCCTAACTATGAGAAAAAAAGCACATCCTGCATTGAGTGCAGACCACCCACCCTGCTATACGCAGCAGCAGTGGAGTTTAGTAATGAACTCTTTGCCACCTTGAAGTAATGTTCCCAGCAAGCTGCACTCAAACTTTCGACAAGCCTAAAAATCTCAGCCATAACTAATCAAGTTGAATAACTCATTGAGTTGACTGTAACAAACAGGTAACAATTCAATGTTTTGAAAGTCCGTTTCAAACCTTGCTGAAACTCTATCAGTGACATCAGCAAAGACATCTAACAATTTCTCTCATACTACATAAACTGTAGTGAGAAACAATGTTCTGCACTGGGGACTGAACCCAGGCTTGTGTGGGTCTGAAACACTATGCCAAGACTTAAAAGCCTTATCACTGGCATCATGCAATCGAATCACTCAGACTGAATGTAATCTTAAAATTTACAAAATGCAGAAAAGAATACATATGACCACAAATGCACTTACAAGCTTACATCAGCTGGCAGTTCATTAACAGGGCATGATGTTGAGGTGAGTATCATGGAGGAAGAGAAACTCACAACCCAGGATACATCATTTAAGAAAACAGGGACGGTAAGAAAAAATTACTCACCTTAGTAATGTTGTTTCTTCTAATAGAGTCTTGCTATATTATGACATATGCAGGTTAACCCCAGGTTAGAACTGCTCTGGAGGTGAAAGAGTTAACTTTCCATGCAGGGCATGGAACCTTGAGCGCGAGCTCGGTTGAACACTCTGTCTGTTGTAGCTCAAACTTAAACTGTCAGATCTTTACGAGCAAAAAACTCACTAAGGTTGTGTGTGGAAGCCGTAAACCTACACTAGCCCACTGGCTACTAACTACAAAAACACATTTTTGTTCTTGATCCCAAAACAAAGACTCAAGTCAAGGGATTCAAGAAAGAAAAAATAAAGCATAACACCTAAGCACCCTAAGAAAAGGTGAAAATAAAGTGGGTATCTATGAAGTGCCAACATTGCACTGCCCACCCACATCCCAAAAGTAGAAGTTCTGAGAGGGGCAGGCGGGGAGGTCATATAGCAAGACTCCATTCGCAGCTGTACCTCTGGTAGAGTGAGCCCTCAGGCCTGAGGGAGGAATCTTACCCAGTTGCTCATAGCAAAATTGGATACAAGAGACAATCCACCTGACAATGGATCTTTTAGTAGCAGGCTTACCTGCTCACCATAAGTGAGGAACAATTGGAGGGATTCAAACCTGTGACCCTTGGTATGTTCTATATAGTAACTAAGGGCTCTTTTGACATCTAAACTGTGCAATCTCCTCTCGCCAGAGGAGGAATGGTCAGTGAAGTACACAGGAAGAGACATGGATTGATTAAGGTGGAAGTCTAAAACCACCTTAGGCAAAAACTTTCTGTTAGTCCTGAGGACCACCTTATCTCTGTGAAAGGAGATAAAATCAGGCTCCACTAACAAAGCTTGTAGCTCACTTATGCGCCTGGCAGAGGTGATGGCTACCAGAAACACAGTTTTCCAAGTCAAGTACTTAAGCTTTGCTGAAGACAATGGCTCAAAAGGGGGTTGCATAAGCTGGACAATGCAAATATTAAGATCCCAAGCACGGCAGGGTACCTGAATGGAGGGTTGGTGTAAAGCTACCCTTTAAAAAACTTGGAGAACACAGGGTGAGCTGAAAAAGAAGAGGGCTTACCTGCTGATAAGAAGACAGACACAGCTGCCAAGTGCACTTTTAGGGTAGCTGGTCTCAGCCCCAAAGAATTCAAATGCACCAAATAATCCAGGATCGTGGGCACGTCAGCGGATTCTGGGGGAAATATGCTTACCAGCACACCATATGGAAAATCTTTTCCATTTTGAATTATAAGTAGCCCTGGTGGAAGGCTTCCTAGATGCCTTCAAGATTTCCAATACACCTTGGGAAAGGTGTAGGTCAGCAAACTCTAACTCTTCAAGAGCCATGCCTTGAGATTGAGAGATTTGAGGTTCAGATACCAAACTCTCCCCTGGGCCAGGTTAACAGGTTGTGATTCCTGGGAAGACACAGGGGAAGGTGGACTGCTAAGGACATGAGGAGTGGGTACCAGGGCTGCCTGGCCCAATCTGGAGCAATCAGGATCATCTTGCAGGGTTGAGATCTGATTTTTACTAGCACCTTGAAAAGAAGAGGGAAGGGGGGAAAAGCATAGAGAAACTTCCCTTCCCAACTGAGTAGGAAGGCATCCAGAGGGACTGAGCCCAACACTGGGGGCCTGCAGCAAAAAAGGGGAAGTTGGTGATTGTCTGGGGCTGCAAAGAGATCTATCTGAGGGGTGCCCCATCTGGCAAATACTACCTCCAGTACTAGGGGATCCAGTGCCCATTCATAATGGCCCTGGGAAATCCTGCTGACAGCATCCGCTAGGACATTGTCCTTGCCTGGGAGGTGAACTGCTGTAAGGAAGGCGTTCAGAGAATAAGCCAGAGACCACAACTTCATTTCTTTGGTGCACAAGGCCGTAGACCGAGTGCCCCCTTGCTTGTTGATGTACCACATTGTAGTGGTATTGTCTGTTCTGACCTGAACAACCTTGTTCTGAACAGATGTGGAAAAAACCTGGAGTGCTAGAAAAACTGCTCTGAGTTCCAACAAACTGATGTGGAGCAGAGATTCCTGAGGGGACCACAACCCCTGGGTAATGAGTCGCCCATGTGAGCTCCCCACCCCAAGAGGGATGCATCTGTAGTAGGGTCAAGGAGTGAGACTGGGAATGAAGGAACCCCTGTCTCAGATTGCTCTGGTCCTGCCACCACTGAAGGGCTTGGATCAGGGTTCGAGTCACTGGGATCAATTTGGTTAGAGGATCTGTCCTTTGAGACCAAAAGGCTCTCAAATGGAACTGGATGTCCTCATCTGAAATCTTGCTCCCTGCACTACTGCTGTAGAAGCAGCCATGTGCCCCAGGAGCTGTAGAAAATGCCTTGCTGGTCAAGAGACCTGCAGGGTGAAAGAAGAGGCCAGAGAGACCAAAGTCCTTGCTCTTTCCAGAGGGAGGGAGGAAGGCTCTGGCTTCTTTTGTATTCAGTTCTGCGCCTATGAAGGTGAGAAGCTGGACAGGCTCCAGAACTGACTTTGGAAGATTGAGAAGGAAACCTAAAGATGTAAGCAGTTGCTGAGTTACTTGTAGGTGTAGTTTGACCTGGTCTGGAGACTGGCCTACAATGAGCCAGTCGTCCAGATAAGGAAAGATGGCAATCTTTTGCCTTCTTAAGTGAGCAACTGCTACTGCCAGGCATTTTGTGAACACCCTCGGGGCCGAGGTGAGGCCGAAGGGCATTGCTCTGAACTGGTAATGGCCTGAGGGCAGTTCAATCTGAGGTACTTTCGATGGGAGCTTCTGATGAGAACATGGAAGTAGGCATCCTTGAGGTCCAGGGAGGCTAACCAGTCCCCTGGCCTTAGAGAGGGTAAAATAATTCCCAGAGTCACCATTTTGAACTTTGGTTTTAAAAGGTGCTTGTTTAGATACCTGAGATCCAGGATGGGCCGCCATTCTCCTGTCTTTTTTGGGGTAAGGAAGTACCTGGAGTACAACCCTTTGCCCTGGTGTAGGGGTGGAACCCTTTCCACAGCTCTGAGAGCCAGGAGGGAAGAAACTTCTGTTTCCAGGGCAAGTGCCTCTGATGGATTTGCAGGTGGAAAGGACCTGGCTCTCATCTTCGGAAATTTTTTGAAGCTGAGAACCAGTCCCTGGCTTACATCTTCCAGGACCCACTTGTCTGATGTTAAAGACTTCCAGTCCTGGACAAAGTAAGCCAGCCTGCCCCCTACCGGTAGTGGAGAACCGGCCCTGGCCACCCCATCAAGGAGCCTGTTTAGCAGGGGCTTTGGGTTGAGGGGTAGAAGCAGGCTTACTAGACCCCCTTCTGCCTCTTCCTCTAAAGAACCCCCTCTGGGCATAAGCAGAAGAGGAGGCCTGGGCTTGGTAAAAAGGCCTATGAAAAGGCCTGCCCCTGCCCCTGACATGCTGCCTTTGAGGAGTGGCTTGCCTTTCTTTGGCCTGTGCTCTCCTATAGGTGGTCCTATACTCATCCATTTTCTTCATATAATTCTCTGTCTGCTCCCCAAACAGAGAATTGCCCACAACAGGAAAATCCATAGCCTTGGACTGAGTATCCTGTGACAGGGCAGTACATCTGAGCCAGGCCATTCTGCGAAGAGACACAGATGTAGCCATGACTCTTGATGAAACATCATTAGAGTCTACTGCAGCATGAAACTGCACCTTGGCTGCCTCAATACCATCCACAGCCACCTGCTCCAGCTCCCTGGCAAGCTGGTCAGGGGCCTGTTTTGCTAGGGCCAGCACAGTATCCCATCTGGATTTCTGGTACCTAGCTGCATAAGCCATATAATTTGCCTGTCTGAGTCCTAAAAATGCTGCCATGCGGTTTCTTTGCCATGGCATCCATCCTCCTGGAATCCTTTTCAGGAGGGTGAGAAAGCTAAATAATATTAGCCTTGTACAGGCAGCAGCCTGCACTCGCCCACATGGCTGCATTGCTGAGAGAGGAACTCCGTATCAGAGCCTGATAATGTATACCTCTTGTCCATCCTTTTATCAACAGGAAGGATAGAGTGAGGAGTTTTAAATTTTACTGTCTGTTTCCTAAAGGATTTGTGCAAGGAATAGACAGTCTCCAACTCTGGAATATCCATCATTTCTACATAATCAGGCTCTTCTTGGTCATCAACAGCTTCCTCAACAGGGAGCTGGAGAGTTTCAGCAACTTTCTTATAGAACATAAAATGAGAAGGGGACTCAGATAGCCTTGGGGGGGGGGGACCCCTGATGGTCTGTCTGGAGAGATGTCCGGTTCAATGGGCACATCCAGACCTTCAAAATCACATTCACTCTCTTCATACCCCCCCCTCCCCTTCCTCTGGTTCATAGAAATCCTCTAAATCATAATCTTGAACCGGTGGAACCGTCCAAACCGAGCGCTTTCCTGATGGTGTCGGTTTGGACGGAACTGGGGAAAGAGACTGGACAATTTGAATAGCTTTAGCTATTTCCTCAGTGGTTGGAGAAAGAAGCTGACTTTCTAGCCCTTTTAGTTGGAGCCGGCTCCTCAGAGCTGGCTCTTCGTTGGCCCGAGAAAGTATCACCCTGGTCAGAGGGCACTCCCTCAGGTTCAGCTGGAACTGAACCGGGCTGGCCATCCGGGTCAGCAGACTTTTTGGCCTCCCTTTCCCTAAGCCTACCAACTCTCTTTTCCACAGTGGCAGCAGGAAAATTCTTACAAATCTGGCAGTCTGCATTGAGGTGGTCAAACCCCAGACAATATACACAAATGGTGTGTGGGTCAGCCTATAAGGCTTCCCACAGAGGCCACAGTGCTGAAACCCAGTGGGTCCGGTTTTTCTTTTGGGTTTCTCAGACATAGTGCCAGCCTAACCAAAACTTGCCCGTTAGTGGCAATCCGCCAAGCAAGACTCTCTTATCGGTTCCCAACCGTGTCACGGGTCGTGGAAAAAAACGTAATAAAATCCGGTTTTTAGAACCGATAAGAACCGGGAACCGCACTCTAAAGGACTAGAAGAAAAAATTACTCACCTTAGTAATTGCTTTTCTTCTCATGGAGTCTTGCTATATTATGACATATAGCAGTTAGCCACAGCACTTGAACTGCCCCGGAGAGGAAGGAGTTAACTCCAGGCTGACTGGAGTTCCAAGCGCGAGCGCCTTGCTGAAAGCTCTATCTGGCTAGTTTCAAATTGAAACTGTCAGATCTTACAGAAACCAACACTAAGCAAAAGTCTGTGTGGAAAACTCTACACTAGCCAAATGGCTACCTACTAGTAGAAATAACAATAACAGAAACAACAACAACAACAACAATATCTCCCTGATAAGCACTATTAGGCCCCCACGCAAAGACTCGAAGTCCAGGAGGGCCAAACCCTAAGTAAAACAGAAATACCTAGTTTTCCTAATCCTAAAGAAAAGGAAAAAAGGAAAAAGAGCTATAATGGCATGACACAGTGCTTGCACAATTTGCCAACCCTTACCAAGTAGAAGTTCTGAGAGGGCAGGTTGGGGGTGGTCATAATATAGCAAGACTCCATGAGAAGAAAAGCAATTACTAAGGTGAGTAATTTTTCTTCAAACACCATGAAGTCTTGTTATATTATGACATATAACAGAATACACAGCAGTACCTCCATGGAGGAGGCCAGAACCTACTTAGAAATAGGCTCTGAAGCTGGCTGTGCTAAACAGAACATCTCTCCTGGACTGGACATCCAGGGTAATGCTAGTAAAGGTGTGAACTGTTTTCAGGTAGCAGCTTGACAGATTTCCAGAATGGGAATATCTCTAGCAGCCACTAGAGATGCAGCTGTACCCTGGTGGAATGGGCCCTCAGTCCTGAGGGGGGTTCTCTACCTAGTTTTTGGTAGTAAGATTGGATACAAGAGACAATCCACCTGGCAATTGTCCTCTTAGTGGCAGGTTTCCCTTTGCCAACCTCGCCATAGGTAAGGAAGAGTCGGAGGGATTCGAACCTGTGACCCTTGGTGTGTTCCAAATAGTAGCTTAAAGCTCTTTTAACGTCCAAACTGTGCAATCTCCTCTCACCCGAGGAAGAATGCTCAGTGAAAAATACTGCAAGGGAGATGGATTGGTTAAGATGGAAATCTGAAACCACTTTAGGTAAAAACTTTCTGTTAGTCCTGAGGACTACCTTATCTCTGTGAAAAGAAATAAAATCCTTTTCTACTGACAGGGCTTGTAATTCACTTATGCGTCTGGCAGAAGTGATGGCCACTAGGAAAACAGTTTTCCAAGTTAGGAACTTAAGGTCTGCTGAAGACAGAGGTTCAAAGGGGGGTTGCATTAACTGAGCAATGCAAACATTAAGGTCCCAGGCAGGGGCTGGGTCCCGAAAGGAGGTAGTGTGAGTAACCCCTTAAAAAACTTGGAAAACACAGGGTGAGAAGAAAGGGAGGCAGGCTTTCCTGCTGATATAAAAGCAGAGACAGCTGCCAGATGAACCTTTAAGGTAGCTGGCCTGAGGCCTAAGGAATTAAGATGGACCAAGTAGTCCAGCAAAATGGGCAAATCAGCAGATTCTGGGACAATTTGCTTCCCAGAACACCAGATGGAGAACCTCTTCCATTTGGAATTATAAGTGGCCCTAGTGGAAGGCTTCCTAGAGGCCTTTAAAATATCAAGGACACCTTGAGAAAGGTGTAATTCAGCAACTTCTAACTCCTCAAGAGCCAAGCCTTGAGGTGGAGGGGATTAGTCGGATACCAAACTGTCCCCTGGGCACAAGTCAGCACGTTGTGGACCCTGGGAAAGCCCAGGGGAGGGTGGACTGACAGGGACAGAAGCAGTGGGTACCAGGGTTGCCTGGCCCAGTCTGGTGCAATCAGAATCACTTTGCAGGGCTGGGATCTGATTTTTACTAACACCCTGAAGAGAAGGGGGAAGGGAAAGGCATACAGGAACTTCCCTTCCCAATCCAACAAAAGGCGTCCAGGGGACTGAGCCCATTACTGGAGGCCTGCAACAGAACAGAGGAAGTTGGTGGTTGTCTGGGGCTGCGAAAAGATCTATTTGAGGAGTGCCCCATCTGGCAAAAGCAGACCCCAGCACTAGAGGTTCAAAGACCATTGTGATGACCCTGAGAAATCCTGCTGAGGGCATCCGCTGGACTGTTGTCCTTCCCTGGAAGGTGAACTGCTACTAGGGAGGTGTTCAGAGAGTAAGCCAGAGACCACAACTTCATTGCTTCGTGCACAAGGCTGATGACCGAGTGCCCCTGCTTGTTGATGTACCACATTGTTGTGGTATTGTCAGTCCTGACCTGAACTACTTTGTTCTGGACAGATGCTGAGAAAACCTGAAGAGCTAAAAAGACAGCTCTGAGTTCCAACAGGTTGATGTGGAGCAGAGATTCCTGGGGGGACCATACTCCCTGAGTGGAAAGGTCGCCCAAGTGCGCTCCCCACCCCAGCAAGGAGGCATCCGTGGTGAGGGTGAGGGAATGAGAAATGGGAATGAAGGGGACCCCTAGTCTTAGATTGCTCTGATTCTGCCACCATTGAAGAGCTAGAATCAGAGTTTGGGTCACTGGGACCAATTTGGTAAGGGGGTCCCTCCTTTGGGACCAATAGGCCCTCAAATGAAACTGAATGTCTCTCATCTGGAATCTTGCTCCTTGCACTACAGCTGTGGAGGCAGCCATGTGCCCTAGAAGTTGCAGAAAGTGCCTTGCTGATCGAGAGCCACTTGGGGGTGAAAGAGGATGCCAGGGCAATCAGCTTCTCTACCCTTTCGAGGGAGAATGCCCTGGCCAACTTTGTGTCCAATTCGCACCTATGAAAGTTAGTACCTGAACTGGTTCTAGAACTGACTTTGGTAAATTCAGCAGGAATCCCAGGGAAGTGAGAAGCCGCTGGGTGACTTGCAAGTGGGATTTTACCTGATCTGGGGACTGACCCACAATGAGCCAGTCGTCCAGGTAGGGAAACACAGCAACCCCTTGCCTTCTTAAGTGAGCCACTACCACAGCTAGACATTTTGTGAATACCCTTGGAGCAGAGGTAAGACCGAAGGGCATTGCTCTGAATTGGTAGTGACCTGAGGGCAGTTCGAACCTGAGGTATTTTCGGTGAGAAGGCCTGATCAGGACATGAAAATAGGCATCCTTGTGGTCCAGGGAGGCTAGCCAGTCCCCTGGCCTGAGGGAGGGCAAAATCATTGCCAGAGTTAACATTTTGAACTTTGGTTTCAAAAGATGCTTGTTCAGGTACCTTAAGTCTAGAATGGGCCGCCATTC
The DNA here is from genome assembly GCA_016271365.2 of Neoceratodus forsteri. NCBI lineage: Eukaryota > Metazoa > Chordata > Ceratodontiformes > Ceratodontidae > Neoceratodus > Neoceratodus forsteri. The sequence continues at coordinate 1,555,829,334 of CM057450.1, forward strand.
TCCTGTCTTTTTTGGGGTAAGGAAGTATCTGGAGTACAGCCCTTGCCCTGGTGACAAGGAGGAACCTTTCCACTGCTTTGCAGTCTAGGAGGAAGAGACCTCTGCTTCCAAAGCAAGGGCTCTAAAGGGCTTGCAGGTGGAAAATATCTGGTTCTCATCTTTGGAAACTGTTTGAAGCTGAGAACCAGACCCTGGCTTACTACCTCCAGAACCCATTTGTCCAAGTTAGGGACACCCAGTTCTGGCTGAAATAAACCAACCTGCCTCCAACTGGTACAGGAGAATCGGCCTGGGCATCCCATCAGGGTGCCTGCTTGGCAGTAGCCTTAGGCTGAGGGGTGGGGGACGGTTTACCTGCGCCCCGTCTACCTCTGCCTCTGAAAAAAACCCTCTGTGCAAAAGCAGAGGAGGCTTGGGATTGATAAAAAGGCATGTGGAAAGGCCTGCCCCTACCTCTGGAAGTGTGCCTCTGTGGAGTGGCATGCCGCTCCTTGGCCTGGGCACTTTTGTAGGTAGTTCTGTATTCATCCATCTTTTTCACATAATTTTCCGCTTGCTCTCCAAACAGAGAATTTCCCACCACAGGAAAATCCATAGCCTTTGACTGAGTATCCTGTGACAGATAAGTGCACCTGAGCCATGCCAACCTACGGAAAGCTACAGAAGTGGCCATGACCCTAGAGGAAACATCATTAACATCTACAGCAGTATGAAATTGAACTTTAGAGGCTTCAATGCCATCAGCAGCCACCTGTTCCAATTCACTAGCCAGCTGGCCATGGGCCTGCTTAGCTAACTGCAACACTGTATCCCATCTAGATTTCTGATATCTAGCCACATAAGCCATATAATTTGCCTGCCTGAGTCCCAAGAAGCTGCCATATACTGTTTTTACGCCATGGCATCAATCTTCCTGGAATCCTTATCAGGAGGATGTGAGGTCGGGATATTAGCCTTGTCACAGGCTGCAGCTTGTACCACACCTACATGACTACACTGCTCAGTGAGGAAGTCTGTATCAGGGCCTGATAAAGTATACCTTCTGTCCATTTTTTATCTACAGGAGGGACAGAATGAGGATTTTTAAAATTTTGTTGTTTGCTTCCTAAATGACTTATGCAAAGGAATAGACAACCTCCTAGACTCTGGGATATCCATCATCTCAACATAATCAGGCTCCTCTTGCTCATCCACAGCCTCTTCCAAGGGAAGCTGGAGGGTTTCTGCAACCTTTTGTAAAACATAAAATGAGAGGGGACTCCAGACAGCATAGGGGGAGATTCTAATGGTCTGTCTGGAGAAACGTCTGGTTCAATGGGCACGTCCAGACCCTCCCAGCCACATACATAATGATCAAAATCTTCCTCCCCTCCTGTGGTTCATAAAATTCCTCAACATCATACTCTTGAACCACTGGAACCGAATCTAACCAACTTTTGCCAGCTGTTGGTGGTTCGGCCGGTCCCTGAGACAGTGACTGGACAATCTGTATGGCTTTAGCTATCTCTGCAGCAGTTGGAGAGGCAATCTTGCACTCCAGACCTGCTGATTTCTTAGATTTTTACTGGGACGGTTCCTCAGAACCAGCCTTCCTTTGCCGAGAAAGTCTCGCCCTGGTCAGAGGGCACTCCCTCTGGTCCAGTGGGTGCTGGACCGGGCTGGCCATCCGGATCAGTGCACTTTTTGGCCTCTCGTTCCCTGAGCCGGCCCAATCTTTTCTCCAGGGTGGCTGCAGGGAAATTCTTACACACCTGGCAGTCTGACAGGAGGTGGTCAGCCCCCAGACAATAAACACATGTGGTGTGTGGGTCAGCCTTGGCAAAGGCTTCCCCACAAACATCACAGTGTTGAAACCCAGTGGGCCCGGTTTTTCTTTTGGGTTTCTCAGACATAATGCCAGCCTATCCAAAAACTTGCCCTTTTTATGGCAGTGCCAGGCAAGACACCCTTATCGGTTCCTAACCGTGGTCACGGTATTTGAAAACCCAATTTAAAAGTTAGGTTTTTAGAACTGATAAGAACCGGAACCGCCTCTAAAAGCCCAAATTATTGTTTAAAATTAGTATTTTTGCAAACCGATCGGTTCAAAACCGAACCGATAATGAATTTCCACATAGACTTTAAAATCCTGTACTTACGGTTTACCAGATAGAGCTTTGAACCGAAATGCGGTAAAATAATTACTTTTGCAGGTTAAAATGAACCGAGAAACACTCGTTTGAACCGAGAAATGAACCGAGCTGAAGGAGAGATCTCCGGAGCGACTGTTCAGTGAAGTGGAGTAAAGAATCTGACAGTTTCAATTTGAAACTAGCCAGATAGAGCTTTCAGCAAGGTGCTCGCGCTTGGAACTCCAGTCAGCCTGGAGTTAACTCCTTCCTCTCCGGGGCAGTTCAAGTGCTGTGGCTAACTGCTATATGTCATAATATAGCAAGACTTCATGGTGTTTGAAAGTAAATTTAAAACCAATCTGATCGGTTCAAACCAAACCAACAAAGACGTTTACAAGTTCCACACAGAAGAAAATAAACGTAAGCCTATCTATTACTTAGAATACCACAGACAGAGCTTGAACCGACCGATTGCGGTTTAATTTCGGTAAAATAAACCGAGAATTACACTTTTTAACCAAAAAACGAACTGAGCAGCAGGAGAAATCTCCGGAGCGACTGTTCAGTGAGGCGGAGTAAAGAATCTGACAGTTTAAGTTTGAGCTACAACAGACAGAGTGTTCAACCGAGCTCGCGCTCAAGGTTCCATGCCCTGCATGGAAAGTTAACTCTTTCACCTCCGGAGCAGTTCTAACCTGGGGTTATACTGCATATGTCATAATATAGCAAGACTTCATGTTGTTTGAAGAAGGGAACACAGATAGGGAAAAATAACCTCAAGAGGGACGACAGGAGGCAGGGATGGAGGGCAATGTGTGTCAACGCCCACAACCTGGCAAACAAGATCCCAGACATAACCGACACAATGGCGAAAGCAGACCTGGACTGGGTTGCAGTAAGAGAGACGTGGTTCAATGGGAACCACAGCCAGGATGTAGCCTTCCAAGGATACAGCTTGTTCAGAAGGGATCACAAGGGGGAAAATGGGGGAGGGGATCAAGGCTACTGAGAATCAAGGAACTCACAGTGAGGCTGTGACCCTGTGGGTCACCATCGAAACTGGAACAGGCACCCATACGGGTGGGAGTGACCTACAGACCCCCGTCCCAGGAGAGGAAAAAGACAAGGAGATTCTAGAAACCATATAAATGATGGCTGATAAGGGTGAAATAATACTGGTAGGTGATTTCAGTCTATCGGATGTGGATTGGGATTCCTACAAGGCTTTTTCAGAAAGGAGCAAGGAATTCCTAATAGCTCTACAGGGAGTGAGACGCAGTCAATTGATAAAAATACCAACTAGAGAAGAGGCTGTCCTAGAACTCACGCTGACATAGTAGCAGGGTCTTGGGAGTAAAAGTAGGTTGCCATCTGGGCTCTAGTGATCACAAGACTGTATGGTTCACTATGAGCAAAACCGAGGACACAAGTCATTCTAAACTGAAGGTCCTTGACTTCAGAAAAGCAGACTTCCACAAAATGAGAGCACACATGAAATATAGGCTGCAGGGTGGAAGGGGGAGTAGAAGTAAGCTGGAGGAAATTAAAAGCAGCAATAACCTCAATTACTTCAGATTGCTCCAAGCAAGTCAGCAAAGCCAAAAGGAGAAGAAACTCGATCTGGTTTATCAAAGAAGCAACAGCCATAATAAGAGACAAGAAAAAAGCGTTCAGGAGTAATATGGACTCCAAAGTAGAGAGTGACAAGGAGATATACAAAAAAAAAAGCTGAAAGAGGCAGGGAAGGCAATTAGAACTGTGAAGGCCCAAACAGAGAAAAGGATTCAGTGAAGGGGACAAAACTGGGTGACAAAACCTTCTACAGGTATATAAGGGAAAAAAGGAAAAGCAAGGGGTGGAATTGTCAGATTAGCAAGTGAGGATGGCAAGCATACGGAAGACGATTGGGAAAAAGCAGAGATCCTGAACGGAGTATTTCTGCTTGGTGTTCATGCAGGAGGAACGCGGCAAAGGACCAACACTGAGTAAAAAGGAGCTCCATATCAGGGGAGCAGACACAAGTCCCTTCATGGAGGAAACAGTCCTAGAGGAACTCAATACATTAAAAGTGGACAGAGCAATGGGGCCAGATGGAGTTCACCTATGAATTCTGAAAGAGCTTAGGGAAGAACTGGCCACTCCACTAGTGGAACTGTTCAACAAATCATTGGAGAGTGGGGAAGTCCCTGAGGATTGGAAAAGGGCAACAGTGGTACTGCTCCTCAAGAGTGGGAGTAGGGAAGAAGCAGGAAACTACCGTCCAGTCAGCCTTACCTCAACAGCAGGGAAGAAAATGGGAGTCCCTATTAAAAGAGAGGGTAGTCGCATTCTTAGAAGTGGATGGACAACTGAATCCAAAACAACATGGCTTCATGGCAAGGAGGTCCTGCCAGACTAATCTAATTGAGTTCTTTGATTGGGTTACTTGAACGGTGGACCAGGGGTGCAGTGGACGTAGTGTACCTGAACTTCAGCAAAGCCTTTGACTCCGTTCCCCACAGGAGGCTGATACAAGCTGGAGGATATGGGCACTGGGCATAAAATAGTCAACTGGGTTAAAAGTTGGTTAGTCAGAAGGACCTAGAGGGTATTGGTAAATGGTACACTATCTAGAGAGGGTGAGGTTGTTGCACCTGGGTTATGCCCCCCTATCAACCCACATACACCTTATACTGTATTCCTGGTCTACTGTACTGTGATACTGCTATTTTGCACTAAGACGTAGATTCAGGAACCCATCATATAAGCATGAGTGCCAGGAATGTGCTTTGCTGTTAATGTTTGCTAATGTTTACATTTTTTATAGAATTAGATCATGCATGATTATTATACCTCACTATAATGCATTATGTTTGTCTTTTACATATATTCCATATATATAATCTACCTAATTACTGATATAATGACTCTGAGGGATCATCAGTGATTACTTTATACACTATATGTGTGTGCATATATATATATATATATATATATATATATATACACATATATATACACATATATGTATACATTCTCATAAATTATATGTAGTAGCGGCCAGTCAGCATTTATCTTTATCTAAGCAAGCTAGCTAACAGAGAGAGAAAACCTTTGTTATATCTTATATTATACCTAAGCAAGAAATGCCACGTGTAATATAGCCCAGTCAGCATTTCTTTTGCCCAACCTATAATGCAAATGGAAGCATATTCTTAGTCTCACATTATACTCACTAGTAATTCTGTCTCCTAAGTCATCATCCAATGGAGAATGACTTGGGACCAATACACATTGTTTCTCATATCTGTAACTATGAGGTAACCTCTGTTGCTATACTGTTATCTGTAGTATATAGCCTTCTGTATCCTAGCTCCACATGGAGAGAAGAGAGAAAACGAGATCTTGGAGAACCTGAGATCCTACAAATTCTGGAGATTATGTACATTCTTCAGGAGAGTGGTGAGAAACCCATCTCCCTTGTCATTTTCTCTGTCACATGCTTGGCTCAAGTAGTATAATAAACCTCTGTTAGTACTCCTGCTTGTTTATGAATGAATCTGTATTATTAGCATTATTTACTCTACTATCTGAGATTGTTTACGTAACATAAATGGCGACCGTTTGACAGGTGTCTGGGTGTTTACGAAAGTTACATTTTAATTTCCTCTGTAAATTAAAACACTGGGTGAAAAATCCCCAGTAACAAGCAGCTGACAGTGTCTCCTGTTTAAATCTCTTCGGTCTGTTGCGTGTACCACAATGCAGACAAAACAATCCCTTGCCAGATATTCAATCTCGGTGTAATGAGTTGTTTTATTTTTGTATTTTTTTTCCTCTTCTTTCTCTGTGGGAACACACAGCTGTAAAGGGATCTGAACAGGCAGATAGACTGGTTTCATTTGTGGTTTCAAATCCTAATCGGTCTACACTCATCTAGGAGTCCACATACGCCAAATGCTGTTTGCGTCCTGTCATGAACTTTGGTTGCAAACAAAGTTTTTGACCCATAGACAGCTAAAGATTTCTCTTTTTTTTTTTAAGACATGTCTAAAAAATCAGTACTGAAGTTGAGGCTGGATGCCTCACAAAATCAAACTGCTTACGGTGGTTTAGAAGATTTTGCCAATGTGGCAAAAACCAGATTTCTGAGCACAATTAAACATGGTACCAAAGAAGATATTCCCAAAAATTTGCTAGTTACAACACTGTTCTCTTGCTTAGAATTTTCTATAAAAAAATGTGATACTCTGAAGTCAGATTACACTGCATACAAGCAAAAGATGAGTATGTTGAAAGCCCAGTCTACTGAGAAAATAATGAACTGTTAATTCAAAACAGGACCTCGACTAAGCAATGTAATTTATTACTAAGTAGTCATGAAAACAGTAGACATAAAATGTAGGCTTTGAAAATTAAATGTGACAAGGCTTCTCTTGATAACAGACTAGTTTTACACTATGAAAAAGTCTTGTGGTCTGAAGCTAGATTACTTCACAGTGTGCTCGCTCATGTATTTGAGGAGCTAGAATGTAAGAGTGAGGAAAATGCACAACTTATCACTGTGTGTAGAAACTTGGAGAAACAGGTTACGCATAATTTGTGTGATACCAAATCTGAGGTTGATCATATAAATTGCAAGGCAGAAATGGTGAACTTGCACCATCAGCCAGAGGTATTGGCAGGGCATACTACCTTAATGCCCACCTTGCCTCTTCTGATGTTGAAGAGTTTGATTTTGAACACTCACAGTATGCTGTAGGGTGGACTAGAACAAAGGTTAGCCACTTGTTTTTCTGTGATTCACAATATGGAGAATTGTTAGAGTCTCAAAATGGTGGACACACATGTCATCAAGTTGAATTCCCATCCCATCCCCAAGATGGCCACTCATGGTCATGTGATGATGGTCATAACACAGTAACCCATGATGCCCATGAGGTAATCCAAAATGGCCGACCACCACATCGTGGAGGTTGGATCATGCAGTCACCTGTGATTGCTGCCATTACCAAACAAAACATACCAGAGGTTTTTGGCATGATTAAGGGAAGGGTTACAGGTTTAATTCCTGAACCTCTGCTGACAGCTGTTTAGTACTACTTTCTCCACCCCGATGGCTACTGAACCACAATCCATAGCTGGAGAACTATGTGCAGCTTGCACACCACTTTTCTCCACTGTGCAGGCACCCCTGATAGTGCCGGCACTGCCAGCACATGATGCAGAACCCCCTTCACCAGTGACACCTGGATCATTCCATACTGTGGCTGCAATACCTGACATAAGCCAGGAACAGTGTGGGTTATTCCCAGCACAGACGATAGCAGGCACTTCTGGCAAGAAGGTGCAAGGCATCATAATGTTGATATCATTGTCTTTTCTTTTGGGATCACTAACCAGGGTCCCAGCATTGGTTAATCCAAAACCAGTTTTAGGGGATACTGAAACTGCTACACAAGAGAGAGTAATCAGTTTTAGCCCAAACATACAATGGACACATCAGACCCATTGCTTATGCATCCCAGATGCTCTCCCCAGTGGAGCTGAACTACAACCTTTGTGAAAGGAATCTTTTGGCTACATACTGGGCAGTGAGATACTTTATGTACATCATTGGATACTCACCCATTGTGCTGCATTCCAATCATTTACCAACTAACTTTCTGTTGTCAGACAGAGTAAAAGACAACTCTGTATCCAATGCCAGACTTACACACCGGTCTCTCATTTTACAGGATCATGACATCACTGTCCTTCCTAGTAAAACTCCATCCTTGTTGGCCCATGGCCTACAATTTGCAGGAGAGACCCACAATTCTTCACTCCAACCCACAGACCTACCTGTCCCAGGGCCCTTTCTAACAGAACCTCAGAAAGTGTTAAAAGACACCACTGCGCCTCATGTTTTGACTGATGACTTAGCTACACATGCAAACGAGGGTCAGATAGCAGGGTTTGGAATTCTTATTGAACATTCTAGTGATGAAAGAGTGTGCATGGCTAGTAACTGCATCATCATATATGTACGATTCACAGGCATTGTTAAAACATGCCTGGCAAGAAAATAATGCAAAGCAGGGAGGCAAGGAGTCTCCTAATTATCACAAATGTGTGTGGATGGTTTACAGAGCTGGTAAGTTCTTGAGAAAAGAAACAGCTTGTGTTAAGATTTTTCTTTACGTAAAATTATACCAGCACTCCAAGAGAGGGTTACGTTCTGCACGCTTTAAGAAATGGCCTTGATCTAAAAGACTGCAGATACTATGTTTTTTTTTATTCTATTTTTGCACCCCCTGGACGGCCCCATCTAACTGACTCCCCAACCCCATCCCCTTGGAATCACCGGGGCTTGCCTTACACCCGGTCCAGAAGCGGCACCTGCAAGAAGTCGGTTATCATCCTGCTGCAGGTATTTTTCTTCCGCCATTGTCTCCCAAGGGCCCCACGAGAAGGGCGCATGCGCACAGAGGCGCACATGCACCTTACAGCTCTGGTACTGACCCCCTTCCACCCATCCCATTGGCCTAATGCCAGGCACCATGCCTGCGCAGCCTCTTGGCCTCCACCAGGGGGCAGCCATTGGGTGAGGAATGCCACTCCACCACCCCCGGAGAGGAGAGTTGCCTGCCAGCAACTCCATCCAGCTCCGCCTTCCCCCCAATGCCGAACTCCGAGACCCAGGCTCGCTCCTGAACCCAGGTCGCCGGCGTGCCGCGAGGTGAGACGTCCAGTGCCTCAGCCCTCTGTGTCACCAGGCCGGCAAATGCTAATGCAAACACTATATTTTGATTATTACAGACTCTAATTGGGTCTGTTCCTCTCTGAATTTATTTGGAAGAAAACAAACTTCCAGCAGTACTCTAATATTACCTCTGTGAAATACAGAGACTTGTTTGTGCACATCACAATCTAACCAAATTAAATACAAACTGTATATTCACAAGGTTCGAGCATATTGTAAACGTGAACCTTATGCTCCAAAAGAAGGACCCTTATTTGAGGGCAGTGTATAGGTTCCTTAATAAAGGAACTGAGAAATAACTTCCAGAAATAAGCTCTTATACGAATGTGAAAAATTACCTTCACCTATCCAGTGATGGCCTACTCATTTGGCATCACTGCCATAACACTCATGAAAAGTTATGGGTAGTTCCTGAACACCTGAGGGTAGATTTTATCTACTGTACCAAATACATGATACTCCAACTGGTGGACACCAGGGAGTCAATAAAAACCCTAGACAGACTAAAATCTTCTGTCTGGTGACCACACATGAGAAATGATGTAGAACACTACATTAGTAACTGTTTGGTCTGTGCACAGAACAATCCTATACCAGCTAGGAAAAATAAATTGTTACCCCAGAGGCAATCAGGCCCCTAGAACAACATCCACATTGACTACATTGGCCCTATGCCAACCACTAAGAATAAAAATAGGTTGCACGAGTGATCACCAACTTATTTTCCAAATGGGTTAAAGCTATCCCAAAACAGAACAACACAGTCAAGTGACTGCAAATGTCTTGGTAAACCAGCTATTTACCAGGTGGGGGTAACCACAAAGGTAAATTCTGACTACAGGGATCCAGCTTTATAGCCAAAGTAATGCAGGAAATTCTGGATTTGTTATGGGTAAAACAAAAGTTTCATATCCCTTACCACCCACAGTCACCTAGACAGGTGGAATGGGCTAACAGGCAGATCAAAATTATGTTATCCAAACTTGTTCAGGAAAACCCCAAAGGACTGTGATTCATTATTGCATTTACTCCTTATGGCAATAAGAGGGACATCCTCTGCAGATACACAGTGTACCCCATTTTAAAATCATGACCGGACGGTTCAAGAGACTCCCAGAACATTTACTTCTGGTCCTGCGTACTGCCACTGCTGATGGAACATCAGTAAAACAATATGTTAATTCAAATAAGACATGCAAAAGGTACACTTGTTTGCTTCACAATGTATGGGCAAGGCCCAACAACAGGCCCTATCCCACTGTAAACAAACTTAGTCCAGCAGTCTACCAAGTTAGACTGTCTCACAAAAACAGTCATTGATAAATGGCTATATGCCAATCATATGAAACTGTTTAAAGGAGATTAAATTACTTTTCCCTACCCCAATGGGTGGAATAGTACTAAACTATGTTTTTCTTTTCTCTTTCCTTTTAGGTTCCAGAGAAAGAGAGAGAGAGAGATGCTTGCTTTTATGCTTATTATTCTTTTTTTTTTAAGTATGGGTCTTCTTACAAGCCCAAATTGCACATTGTATTGCAGATAAGAACCAGTGATCTAAAACTAAACAGATTGTTGAGGCAAAGTACCTCACAAGCCTACATAATTTAATTGCATCCTGTGGAATTAACACTAAAGTCCTAAAAGACATGTTCATCATCCAGAAGGGTAGTGAGGCCCTACTGAATGTTATAATCATTGCTTTGGATCAATCCTAGCTGCTAGACTTTATCTGGACCCCATGTTTATATTTTATTGATAATCAGGAATTTTGCATCCAAACTATATATGGCAATAAAAGCCATTAGACCTTAAGGTTTTACCCTATGATGCCCCATAATTTGTGACACTTAATACTGAGTGCCCAAAACAGGACCCTAGCCCATCCAGTGGTCTAATAGCCACTTCTCAACCACGTACCCTAGTTAATAATGTGCAGCTCATGCACAACCCAGTGATTTTAAATCTCACCCTTTAAACTTGAAATGATTCGTTATATGTTTCACAACAAACATTTCCCACATTTTTTTTTTTTTTTAATAATGATGTGACTGGATACCCTGGCAGCATACTAGGTACTCAATAATGACCCCATACACAGGGACTGATAGCACCACACACAGCATTTTCACATCCTGACCGCTAGTGGTACACATTATGACTGTAAACCTGCCCAAATGCACTAGGTGTTTTGTTTTTGATTTTTTTTATTTAACAAAAAAAACACAGGTTTAGCAACAGGCCTATTTGTCTCTGACATATCTATTTGAAATAAAGCTGATATAGCCATTATTCAAGCACATATGTTAAAGGTTCATGATTACATGAAATAGAATATCATACCCCCATTGCATGGTATACATGGTTTTGCTCATAAAGAGTGATTTACATTTACAATATTAATGATATTGCGAAGGGTTTTGACCTGACAAATGTTCATGGTTATGAATTAATTTCTGCTTACATTAAGGAAGCAGATGAGCATCACATAGCTAGGGAAGTCCTTTGCACTGCATATAGCTACTGTGTTCATACAACCCTTTGGTATCTGTTCCGGGAGCTGGAATTAGGACATAACCAGAATCTCATACATAACAGACCTATGAGTCAGTGGTATTGCCACACTGTGCACTTCTATTGCATGTGTTAAATGTTTATTTGAATCTAGTACTATCCCCTTGCCAATGGCAAGGGACCTTGGGTATGTCACCACACACACCAGTATTGCAATACGTTTCGAAAATTATTGCTGCATAATCCAGGAAGTCATGTTTGTGACTCTCACAGTGTCACTGCCGCCTTTTCATCCGGCAACATCCATCTCTGATCGTCTGGCAACCATCCATTCCATTGGTCATTTTGATGGGAACCAGTATTGTGAAAAGGCTGAAACTACCTCCTTTCTTTATTTGCCATGAGGTCTTGGAATCGTGACGGACTCTGAACTTTGACTGTCATGCCTGAAAGGAACATCACCTTTTATGCAGATGTGACATCTTCCAACTTGTCTTACCAACTTGTGAATACTGGCCTAATAACTGAAATTAGGCTCCCACTTGTGAACTCTCAAACAAACTGTTTTCGGTCCAGCCAATTCAGACTCTACAATCAAGCTCACTGTTGTGCATACTATGAAGCAAGCCTGGGGTGGGGGCAATCCCCTAACTTCAGCAAGAAGACGCTTCTTCATTTGCTCTACAATCAAGAAATCAATTTTCTTCACTGCTTGTTTTTCCAAGCCTGGCTGGCATCTCATACAAACTGAGTACTGTCATAAACATTTACACTTTGTGCAGCTGTGTGATCACCTTCAACTGAACACTGTTACTATTCCATTGTAAAAGTCAATATGCAATCAAATATACCCTCTGCTGAGGCTTCTGAAAATACTGCTGCCTCCTGAACATTTGGATCTACCTTTGAAAAATCTGAATGCATCGAATTTAAACTATGAATCTTCATCTAACACTTGAAGAAACCCTGGATTTACCCCTGGAACTGTTCGTAGTTTATGGCTTGTGGACACTGATATTTCGTATCCTGTTCAACTTACCAACTGAAAAATGCCATCCTTCAAGGTGGTATATTCTGCTCATGTGGAACACTGTGTGGTGACCAACTATACATTCTTCTGATATAGACTAAAAGTTATGCAAAGCAAACTTTTCTAATTTTATTTTTACTCCCTAAACAGGTTATATGGTAATCACACCTGTTCCCATTCCGGAACCAGACACCATTAAGTCTAGTCCTAACTATCTTGATGTTCTATCTCAATTTTTACTTATTTTTAATATCCATACAGACAACTTAAGTTTGACTCTTCAATTTCTTCCCAATAGGACAGATACATACCTGATATATATCAGTAGTTACTGATTGTTTTGATATTGGAAAACCCCCGTTGTGAAGTTTTATTCCATTAGTTTATCGTAATATAAAGGTTTATTAATATTTTCCCTTACAATTACATTTTGTTGTTTAACGAAAACCCTGAAACACTACCGTGACCAGTTAAACTTCCTCTATCAGACTCATGCCTCAGGCCTATGGATGAATGGTGCCTAATTGACATATTTTTGCGTTGCCACTTTTGCAATTAGGGCAACAAAGAAGGGACTGCTGTGCCTGGGTTATGCCCCCCTATCATCCCACATACACCTTCTACTGTATTCCTGGTCTATTGTACTGTGATACTACTATTTTGCACTAACATGCAGATTCAGGCACCCATCATATAAGCATGAGTACCAGGAATGTGCTTTGCTGCTAATATTTGCTGTTGTTTACATACTTTTATAGAATTACATCATGCATGATTATTATACCTCACTGCAATGCATTATGTTTGTCTTTTACATATATTCCATATATAATCTACCTAATTACTGATATGATGACTCTGATGGATTATCAGTGATTACTTGAATACAGTATATGAAACAATTACTCACCATAATAATATTGTTTCTTCAAAGGGATCACTCATTATGATTAAACTTAATGCAGTCAGCCTCCTGTGTTGAACTGCCCGGAGAAATGGAATTTCATGCAAATTATGGAATTCTCAAGTGGCTCGTGCCACTTTCAAACTGCTGCCCTAGCAACTGCTGCACTCTGAGTGCTTCAGATTTTACGGAGCCTAACTGGGTAAAAGATCCATTAGCTAAAAATTAACAACATTAAAATAACATTTTTGCCCTTTCAGGTCAAAACATCCTTAACCAACAACCTAAGAAACTTTAAGACTACCTGGACACCAACTGGTTAAACAAAGTGAGTCTCTATCTTAACCAATATATGAGAAAAGAAAATACCCCAATGCAGGGATGCAGAGCAACTTCTATAGGTTCTAGTAGGGGAGGTAGGGAGGGTCTTTAATCATAATGAGTGATCCCTTTGAAGAAACAAGATTACTATGTTGAGTAATCTTTTCTTCTAACCCCAGGAATCACTCATTATGATTAAACTTAATGCAGACTACCAAGCAGTACCTTTGGAGGTTGGGCAGAGAACCTGTTTTGGAAACAGGCTCTGCAGTACTGCTGTACCAAACCTAGCATCACCTCTTGACTGCAAGTCCAGGCTGTAATGCTTTGTGAAGGTGTGTACTGTTTTCCATGTAGCTGCTTTACAGATTTCCAGTAGTAGAATTTCTCTTGAAGCTGCCACTGAAGCAGTTGTGCCCCTGGTGGAGTGTGCTCTCAGGCCCAGAGGTACCTGTTTACACACCTTACTATAACAAAACTGTATACATGTCACTATCCAGTCAGCAACTGTATGTTTTGTTGCAGCTCTGCCCTTACCAACTTCACCATATGTGAGAAACAGATGTGACTGACTTGTCCTGTAGGACTTGGTTCTGGAATGTAGTGGCTAAGTGCCCTTTTGACATCAAGGGAATACAGTCTCCTTTCTGGAGAACTGGAGTTATCTGTACAGAAGACAGGTAGAGTGATGGACAGATTCAAGTGAAAATAAGATACCACCTTGGGAAGGAATTTTCTATTAGTCCAAAGGGCCACCTCGTCCCTGTGGAATGAGATGCAGTCCACATCTATGCACAGGGCTTGTAATTAACTTATCCTTCTGGCTGAAGTAATGGCAACCAGGAAAACAGTTTTCCAAGTGACATACTTCAAATCTACGGTTGCCATAGGTTCGAATGGTGCATCCATGAGCTTAGCAAAGCAAACATTTAGATTCCAGGCCGGAACCAGTTCCCTTAGGGGAGGGTGTAGAACATTAAGGCCTTTAAAATATTTTCTAAATACTGGATGAGAGTCCATAGACCTCTCCTTACCAACTGACAGGTAAGCAGAGACTGAAGCTAAGTGGACCTTGAGGGTGGAAGGCTTCAGACCTAAGGAATGTAAATGTGTACGGTAATCTCGAAGAATGGCCAAATCAGCCCTGACAGGGCTCACACCCTTACCTGTAAACCATAAAGAAAAAATTACTCACCTTAGTAATGTTGTTTCTTCTAATGGAGTCTTGCTATATTATGACATATGCAGTATAACCCCAGGTTAGAACTGCTCCGGAAGTGAAAGAGTTAACTTCCATACAGAGCATGGAATCTTGAGCGTGAGCTCGGTTGAACACTCTGTCTGCTGAAGCTCAAACTTAAAAGGTCAGATCTTTACGAGCAAATACTCACTAAGGTTCTGTGTGGAAGCCGTAAACCTACACTAGCCGTTGTCTACTAACTACAAAAACACCTTTTTGATCTTGATCCCAAGACAAAGACTCAAGTCGGGGGATTCAAGAAGAAACTTAAGCATAACACCTAAGCACCACAGAAGGGTGAAATAAAGTGGGCATCAAAGAAGTGCCAACATTGCACTGCCCACCCACATCCCAAAAACAGAGGTTCTGAGAGGGGCAGGCTGGGGAGGTCATAATATAGCAAGACTCCATTAGAAGAAACAACATTACTAAGGTGAGTAATTTTTTCTTCAAACAACATGAAGTCTTGCTATATTATGACATATGCAGACTACACAGCAGTACCTCCATGGAGGAGGGACAGAACCTACTTGGGAAATAGGCTCTGAAGCACAGCTGTGCCAAATCGAGCATCACTCCTAGTCTGGATATCCAAGGAGTAATGCTTAGTAAAAGTGTGAACTGTTTTCCAGGTAGCTGTTGCTTGAGATCTCTAGGATAGAATGTCCCTGGCAGCAGCCAGAGACGCAGCTGTACCTCTGGTAGAGTGAGCCCTCAGGCCTGAGGAGGAACCTTACCCAGTTTTTGTAACAGAATTGATACAAGAGACAATCCACCTGGCAATGGATCTTTTAGTGGCAGGTTTCCTTTACCAACCTCACCATAAGTGAGGAACAATTGAGGGATTCGAATCTGTGGCCCTTGGTACGTTCTATATAGTAACTAAGGGCTCTTTTGACATCTAAACTGTACAATCTCCTCTCCCAGAGGAGAATGGTCAGAAGTACACAGGAAGAGACATGGATTGATTAAGGTGAAAGTCTGAAACCACCTTAGGAAAACTTCCTGTTAGTCCTGAGGACTACCTTATCTCTATGAAAGGAGATAAAATCAGGCTCCACTGACAAGGCTTGTAGCTCACTATGCGCCTGGCAGAGGTGATGGCTACCAGAAACACAGTTTCCAAGTCAAGTACTTCAGCTCTGCTGAAGACAATGGCTCAAAAGGGGTTGCATAAGCTGAGCGATGCAAATATTAAGATCCCAAGCAGGGCAGGATCCCTGAACGGGGTTGGTGTGAAGCAACCCTTTAAAAAACTTGGAGAACACAGGGTGAGCTGATAAAGAAGAGGGCTTACCTGCTGACAAAAAGACAGACATAGCTGCCAAGTGCACCTTTAGGGTAGCTGGCCTCAGCCCCAAGGAATTCAAATGCACCAAATAATGCAGGATCGTGGGCACACCAGCAGATTCTGGGGAAATATGTTTACCAGCACACCATATGGAAAATCTCTTCCATTTTGAATTATAGGTAGCCCTGGTGGAAGGCTTCCTAGAGGCCTTCAAGATATCCAATACACCTTGAGAAAGGTGTAGGTCAGCAAACTCTAACTCTTCAAGAGCAAAGCCTTGAGATTGAGAGATTTGAGGTTCGATACCAAACTCTCCCTGGGCACAGGTTAACAGATTGTGATTCCTGGGAAGACATAGGGAGGTGGACTGCTAAGGACATGAGGAGTGGGTACCAGGGCTGCCTGGCCCAATCTGGAGCGATCAGGATCATCTTGCAGGATTGAGATCTGATTCTAACTAGCACTTTGAAAAGAAGGGAAAAGGGGGGAAAGCATAGAGAAACTTCCCTTCCCAACTGAGAAGGAAGGCATCCAGAGGGACTGAGCCCAACACTGGGGGCCTGCAACAAAAAAGGGGAAGTTGGTGATTGTCTGGGGCTGCAAAGAGATCTATTTGCGGAGTGCCCCATCTGGCAAATATTACCTCCAGTACTAGGGGATCCAGTGTCCATTCGTGATGGCCCTGGGAAATCCTGCTGAGAGCATCCGCTAGGACACTGTCCTTGCCTGGGAGGTGAACTGCCGTAAGGAAGGCATTCAGAGAATATGCCAGAGACCACAACTTCATTGCTTCAGTGCACAAGGCTGTAGACCGAGTGCCCCCTTGCTTGTTGATGCACCACATTGTAGTGGTATTGTCTGTTCTGACCTGAACTACCTTGTTCTGGACAGCTGTGGAGAAAACCTGAAGTGCTAGAAAAACTGCTCTGAGCTCCAGCAAATTGATGTGGAGCAGAGATTCCTGAGGGGACCACAGCCCTTGGGTGGAAAGGTCGCCCATGTGAGCTCCCCACCCCAAGAGGGATGCATCTGTAGTAAGGGTCAAGGAATGGGACTGGGGAATGAAGGGAACCCCCGTCTCAGATTGTTCTGATCCTGCCACCACTGGAGGGCCTGGATCAGGGTTCGAGTCACTGGAATCAATTTGGTTAGGGGATCCGTCCTTTGAGACCAAAAGGCTCCCAAATGGAACTGAATGTCCCTCATCTGAAATCTCGCTCCCTGCACTACTGCTGTAGAAGCAGCCATGTGCCCCAGGAGCTGTAGAAAATGCCTTGCTGGTCGAGAGACCTGCAGAGTGAAAGAGGAGGCCAGAGACACCAGGGTCCTGCTCTCTCCAGAGGAAGGAAGGCTCTGGCTTCTTTTGTGTTCAGTTGCACCTATAAAGGTGAGAAGCTGGACAGGCTCCAGAACTGACTTTGGAAGATTGAGAAGGAAGCCTAGAGATGTAAGCAGGTGCTGGGTTACTTGTAAATGAAGTTTGACCTGTTCTGGCGACTGGCCTACAATGAGCCAGTCGTCCAGATAAGGAAAGATGGCAATCTTTTGCCTTCTTAAATGAGCAACTGCTACTGCCAGGCATTTTGTGAACACCCTTGGAGCCGAGGGAGAGGTCAAGGGCATTGCTCTGCACTGGTAATGGCCTGAGGGCAGTTCTAATCTGAGGTACTGGCGATTTGATGAGAACATGGAAGTAGGCATCCTGAGGTCCAGGGAGGCTAGCCAGTCCCCTGGCCTTAGAGAGGTAAAATAATCCCAGGGTCACCATTTTGAACTTTGGTTTTAAAAGGTGCTTGTTTAGATACCTGAGATCCAGAATGGGCCACCATTCTCCTGTCTTTTTGGGGGTAAGGAAGTACCTGGAGTACAACCCTTTGCCCTGGTGTAGGGTAGAACCCTTTCCACGGCTCTGAGAGCCAGGAGGGCAGAAACTTCTGCTTGCAGGGCAAGTGCTCTGATGGGTTTGCAGGTGGAAAGATCTGGCTCTCATCTTGGAAATTTTGAAGCTGAGAACCAGTCCCTGCTTACTACTTCCAGGACCCATTTGTCTGATGTTAGAGATTCCAGTCCTGGACAAAGTAAGCCAGCCTGCCCCCTAGCGTAGTGGAGAATCAGCCCTGGCTACCCCATCAGGGAGCCTGTTTTGCAGGGCTTTGGGTTGAGGGGTAAGCAGGCTTACTAGAGACCCTTCTGCCCTTCCTCAAAGAACCCTCTGCGATAAGCAGAAGAGGAGTTCAAGCTTGTAAACTGCCTAAGAAAGGCCTGCCCTGCTTCCGACATGCTGCCTTTGAGGATGACTTGCCTTCTTTGGCCTGTGCACCTACATAGGTGGTCCTATACTCATCTATTTTCTTCATATAATTCTCTGTCTGCTCCCCAAACAGAGAATTTCCCACAACAGGAAAATCCATAGCCTTAGACTGGGTATCCTGTGACAGGGCAGTACATCTGAGCCAGGCCATTCTGCAAAGAGACACAGATGTAGCCATAATTCTAGATGAAACATCATTAGAGCCTGGCAAGCTGTTCAGGGGCCTGTTTTGCTAGGGCCAGGACAGTATCCCACCTGGATTTCTGGTACCTAGCTGCATAAGCCATATAATTTGCCTGTCTGAGTCCCAAAGATGCTGCCATGTACTGCTTTTTTGCCATGGCATCCATCCTCCTGGAATCCTTTTCAGGAGGGTGAGAGGCTAGAGGAATATTAGCCTTGTCACAGGCTGCAGCCTGCACTACCCCCACATGGCTGCACTGCTGAGATAGGAACTCTGTATCAGAGCCTGATAAAGCATACCTCTTGTCCATCCTTTTATCCACAGGGAGGATAGAATGAGGGAGTTTTCAGAATTTTTACTGTTTCCTAAAAGATTTATGCAAGGGAATAGACAGTCTCTAGACTCTGAATATCCATCATTTCCACAAAATCAGGCTCTTCTGATCATCACGAAGCTTCCAACAGGGAGTTGCAGAGTGTCAGCAACTTTCTTGTAAAACAAAAATGAGAAGAGGACTCAGATAGCCTGGGAGGATACTCTGAGGGTCTGTCTGAGAGATGTCGGTTCAATGGGGAACATCCAGACTTTCAAAATCACACTCCTCTCCTTGCCTCTCCTCCTTCCCCTGGTTCATAAAAATCTTCAAAATCATAATCTTGAACCGAGGGAACTGATCAACAGGCGCTGCCCAATGGTGCCAGTTCAGACGGAACTGGGGAAAGAGACTGGACAATTTGGATAGCTTTGGCTATTTCCTCAGCGGTTGGAGAAAGAACTTTTGACCCCAAACTAGTTGACCTTCTAGCCCTTTTAGTTGGAACCGGCTCCTCAGAGCTGGTTCTTCGCTTACCCGAGGAAGCATCGCCTGGTCAGAGGGCATCCCTCAGGTTCGGTTGAACCGAACCGGCTGGCCATCCGGGTCAGCGGACTTTTGGCCTCCTTTCCTGAGCCTACCAACTCTTTTTCCACGTGGTGGCAGGAAGATTCTTACAAATCTGGCGTCTGCATTGGGGTGGTCAAACCCCAGACAATATACACAAATGGTGTGTGGGTCAGCCTTTGGCAAAGGCTTCCACTGAAGCCAGATGCTGAAACCAGTGGGTCCAGTTTTTTCTTTGGGTTTCTCAGACATAGTGCCAGCCTAACAAAACTTGCCCGTTAATGGCAATCCAGCAAGCAAGACTCTCTATCGGTTCCCAACCATGTCACGGTGCGTGGAAAAACCGTAATAAAATCCGTTTTTTAGAACCAACAAACAGGAACACGCACTCTAAAGGGCTAGAAAGTAATTTTAAACCCCTCTGATCGGTTCAAACAAACTTGAAAAAGGCGTTTACAAGTTCCACACAGAAGAAAAATAATAAATAAGCCTATCTATTACTTACAATACCACAGACAGAGCTTGAACCAACGTGCGGTTAAATTTCGTAAAAAACCGAGAATTACACTTTAAACCGACAAACGAACCGAGCAGCAGGAGGAATCTCCGGAGCGACTGTTCAGTGAGACGGAGTAAAGAATCTGACAGTTTAAGTTTGAGCTTCAAGAGACAGAGTGTTCAACCGAGCTCGCGCTCAACATTCCATGCTCTGCATGGAAGTTAACTCTTTCACCTCCGGAGCAGTTCTAACCTGGGGTTATACTGCATATGTCATAATATAGCAAGACTTCATGTTGTTTGAAGTAAATCTTTTCCACTTAGAGGAATATGTCTTCTTAGTAGAAGGCTTTCTGGAACCCCTAATCATTGTCAGCACCTGTTCTGATAGGTTTAGGTTAGCAAATTCTAAGTCCTCAAGAGCCACGCCTTGAGCCTCAGTGATTTGAGATTGGGGTACAGGATCCTGCCCTGAGAGGAGGTTAACAGGTTGTGCATCCTGGGCAGGTGGATAGGGGGAAACCACGGACAGAGACAGCAGAAGAGAGTACCAGTGTTGTCTCATGCAATCCAGAGCCACCAGTATCATTTTTGCTGGTTGGGACCTCAATTTCAGTAGGGTCCTGAAGATCAAAGGAAAAGGAGGGAATGTGTACAGGAACTTCCCTGTGCAATCCAGGGCCATGGCATCCAGGGGAATTGTGCCCCTTAGAGGAGGCCTGCAACAGCACATTGGAAGCTGGTGGTTTTCTGTGGAGGGAAAGAGATCCACCTCTGGAATGTCCCATTTCCTGAAAATTGTACTGAGTACCTGAGTAGTCAGGCACCACTTGTGGTGGTCTTGACTTATCCTACTTAGAGAGTCTGCCAGTACATTGTCTTTCCCTGGAAGGTGTAAGGCTGACAGGGATACTCCCATAGAGTATACCAGGGATCACAGTCTCATTGCTTCTGTGCACAGCAGATCTGACCTGGTACCGCCTTGCTTGTTGATGTAATACATGGTTGTGGTGTTGTCTGTGCTGACTTGCACCACTTTGTTTTGTAGGTAAGGAGCAAATGTTTTTAGAGCCAGGTAAACAGCCCTGAGCTCCAAGAGATTTATGTGCAACAGAGACTCTTGGGGGACCATGTGCCACTTGCTGTGTGTTCTAACATGTGAGCCCCCCAACCTAGAAGAGTGGCATCTGTTGTCAGGATTACTGAGGGTTGTTCTCTTATAAAAGGTACACCCAGCCTGAGGTTGAGCTCATCCAGCCACCACTGTAAAGCCTGGACTAAGCTTTTTGTGACTGGAACCAGTTTGGAGACAGGATCCGTCCTTTGAGACCAATACTGTCTGAGATAGAACTGAATATCTCTCATTTGAAACCTGGAGCCTAATACCACTGCAGTGGCGGATGCCATGTGGCCCAGTAGCCTGAGAAATTCTCAGGCTAATTTGGGTCTCCCGGACACAAAGGATTTTGCAATCTGCAGAATGCTTGCCACCCTGTCTTGTAGCAGGAGGGCTCTGCCCTATCTGGTGTTTAGTTCTGCTCCAATAAACTCCAGCACCTGAAGTGGTACTTGCTGAGATTTCTCTTCGTTTATCAGAAATCCCAGGGACTCCAGTGTAGATGTTGTTAGTACCAGAGACTGCACTGCATGCTGCAGAGACTGTCCTACTACTAACCAGTCGGTCCAGGTAGGGGAAGACTGTTACACCTTGTTTTCTCAGAAACTCTACCACCACTGATAGGCACTTTGTAAAAACCCTTGGTGCCAAAGTTAGTCCAAAAGAGAGAGCTGTAAGCTGATAATGGCCTGAAGCCAGTCTGAATCTCAAGAATTTTCTGTGAGATGGTCTGATGGGAATGTAAAAATAAGCATCCCTTAGATCTAGGGAAGCTAGCCAGTCTCCCTTTTGCAATGAGGGAACGATTATTGCAAGAGTGACCATTTTGAACCTTGGTTTCAAGATGTGCTTGTTCAGAAGTCTTAGATTCAAAATAGGTCACCAATCCCCGTTTTTCTTCCTTATGAGGAAGTACCTGGAGTAAAAACCTTTGCCCCTGCTTGCTAGAGGCACTACCTCTACTGCTTTGATTGCTATCAGATGCTTTACCTCTGCCTGCAACAGAATTCTGTCTGCAGCTGTTGTTGGAGCAAAGGTTCTTGTTCTCAGCTTTGGAAATGATTTGAAACCGAGTGCCAGGCCCTGGCTCACTACCTCCAACACCCACTTGTCTGTGGTGAAGGAATGCCAAGCGTGAAGGTAATGAGCCAGTCTGCCACCTGCTGGTGGTCCTGCAATAGGGGATGCGACTTGCACTAGCCCATCAGGGGTTCTGTGCGGGCTGTGCCTGAACCTGTGGTGCAGGAGCCGCTCTTCTCATGGCTCTCCTGCCCCTTCCTCTAAAATAACCTCTGGCCTGCTGCTGAGGCTGAGAGACCTGAGACTAAAAGAAGGGTTTGGGGTAAAAAACCCTACCCTACCTCCCCTACTCTGGGGTCTATAAGGGGTGGAGGGCCTATCCTTGGAATTGCTCTGATAGGTGGATTTATATTCCTCCACCTTCTTCATGTATACCTCTGTTTTGTCCCCAAACAAAGAGTTGTTTTCAAGGGGAAAATCAATTGCTTTGGCCTGTGTGTCTAAAGTCAGGTTGGTGGCTCTAAGCCAAGCAAACCTCCTGAGTGAAACAGACAAAGCCATTAATCTGGATGCAGTATCATTGGCATCCACTGCCATATGAAACTGATACTTGGTAGCATCAAGTGCAGCCCTTGCTGTATCCTGTAAGTCTACAGCCACTTCACCTGAGACCTTATCAGCCAAAGCTAGAACAGTGTTCCATGGAGCTTTTTGTTACTGCACTGAATATGCCATGTAATTGGCCTGCCTAACTAATAAAGAGGCAGCCATGTACCCTTTCTTTCCCATAGCATCCATTTTTCTTGAATCTCTGTCTGGTGGATGGGTAGCCAAGGGGATCCTGGCTTGGACTACTCCCTCAGGATCAGGATAAGTAAACAGAAAATCAGCTGTAGTTCTGTTAGCTGATATTTCTTGTCAGCTTTCTTATCCACACCAGGGATAGAGGTTGGATTTTTAAAAATCTGCACTGCAGCCTTTTTTAAGGATTTATGCATGGGCAGAAGCCGATGTTTTGTGGGGATTAACCCCATCATCTCCAGAAAATCTGCCTCCTCCATATCCTCTTGTTTCCTGAAGGGGAAGGTTCAGGGTTTCCACCATGCTCTTAACAAAAGCATATTGGGAGGAGTATTCCTCAGGACCCCTAGGAGGGGACCCAAATTCTTGCTCAGGGGAGACCTCTGGATCAATAGGTTCCCCTTCCAAGTCATCCTGCTCCTCCTCCCCATACACTTCCAGCACTTCTTGCCTTGCTGGGGTTGTAGGAGGAACCGGGGCAAACGGCAAAGGAACCGGGATTGCACCCTGTAGGGCTTGTAACACTTGTAGTGCCTTAGCAATGTCCTCAGCCGAGTGCATAATGTGCTTGCCTACTGGGAGCTCCTTAGTCTTCTCGGCCGGAGGCGCAGCGACATGTTTTTCTTTACACTTTTTCTTTAATGAAACAGGTTCAGAGACTGTTTCCACAGCCCTTTTTGTTTCACCTTGTTCAGATTTATCTGAACTCCTGTCAGGATCCTTGGTTTTACCTCCACGCTTTTTGTGGGACGAGGAAGAAGCATAATTATCCACATTAGAAGCAGAAGCAGAAGCCATCTCTTCTAAAATTTTAGACCTTTTCTTTAATGTTTTAGGGCAAGAGGTCTTACAAATATCAAAATTGGCAAATATATGCCAAACAAGAAATACACAGAGAGTGTCCCTATCTGCTTTTGCTATAAGTTGCCCACAGGACTCACAACATTTAAAACCCGTGGGTCCTGTACGTTTTTTAAGTTTATCTAAATGGACCATTGACACTGATAGACAAAAATATTACTTCACAATAAATCGTTATTTAAAGCACCTCGGAACCGGAGGATTTTTAAAATAACTGTCGCTAGCGTGTTCCTTGAAACCGATCGCAATTTGGTTCCTGGAATAAAAAGGGAACCTGATAAATACAGTAATTTAATAAAAATAAAGCGGTTCAAGGAACCAATCACTAAATATATAAAATAAAGAAAAACTGAGGTAAAAACCTCCCAAATAGACGTAGAACCCTCGGTACCAGGGAACCGTGAATAGAGACAAAAAACTACTATAATAATACTAAACTATACTAAACAATGTTTCTAAGGCAGCAATTTAGACATAAACTAAAATGAGTACTTATCCACAGATAAACTTTATTCTGAAGACAGTTCAAGGAGAGCGTTCCAGGACGTCCTTACTGTGCAGGAGGAGTAAAGAATCTGAAGCACTCAGAGTGCAGCAGTTGCTAGGGCAGCAGTTTGAAAGTGGCACGAGCCATTTGAGAATTCCATAATTTGCATAAAATTCCATTTCTCCGGACAGTTCAACACGGGAGGCTGACTGCCTTTAAGTTTAATCATAATGAGTGATTCTGGGGTTAGAAGAAAAATTACTCACCTTAGTAATGTTGTTTCTTCTAATGAAGTCTTGCTATATTATGACAATTGCAGTTTGTCCCACCATTAGAACTGCCCGAGGTGAAAGAGTTAACTCCCATTCTAAGAATGGAACTTGGAGCACGAGCTCGGTTAGAGAAGCTCTGTCTGGGTTATTTCAAACCCAAACTGCTTGATCTTTACGAGCAAAACTCACTGAGGTCTGTGTGGAAGCTGTAACTCACACTAGCCAACTGGCTACCTGACTATTAACGACATATTTCTGGTCCCAACACAAAGACTCAAGTCAGGGACCAGAAGTAATAATATAATATAAGCAACAATATAAGATAAAATAAAACACCACACCCCAAAACCCCAAGAAGGGGTGGAAAACATATAATGGGCATAACTAGCTTTGACACAAGGCTGCCCACCCCATACCCAAGTAGAAGTTCTGAGAGGGGCAGGTTGGGGATTAATATAGCAAGACTCCATTAGAAGAAACAACATTACTAAGGTGAGTAATTTTTCTTCAAACAACATGAAGTCTTAGCTATATTATGACAATTTGCAGACTACACAGCAGTACCTCCATGGAGGAGGGACAGAACCTACTTAGGGAATAGGCCTCAGTTAATGGCTGTGCCAAACCCGAGCATCTCTCCTGGCCTGGACATCCAGGAGTAATGCTTGGTGAAAGTGTAAACTGTTTCCAGGTAGCTGCATGACATATCTCTAAGATAGGATGTCTCTGGCAGCTAGTAGACGCCGCTGTACCTCTGGTAGAATGAGCCCTCAGCCAGAGGGGGAACTTTCCCAGTTTCTGATAACAAAATTGATACAAGAGACAATCCACCTGGCAATTGATCTCTTAGTGGCAGGTCTCCTTTCCGACCTCACCATAAGTGAGAAAAGTTGGAGTGATTCGAACCTGTGACCCTTGGTACGTTTCTATATAGTAACTTAAGGCCCTCTTAACATCTAAATTGTGCAATCTCCTCTCGCCAGAGGAGGAATGTTCAGTGAAAAACACTGGAGGGAGATAGATTGATTAAGATGGAAATCTGAAACCACCTTAGGCAAAACTTCCTTTTAGTCCTGAGGACTACCTTATCCTTGTGGAAAGAAATAAAGTCAGTTTCTTCTGACAAGGCTTGCAACTTACTTGCGCGCCTGGCAGAAGTGATAGCCACTAGGAAAACAGTTTTCCAAGTTATACTTAAGCTCTGCAGAAGACAGAGGTTCAAAAGGTTGCATTAACTGGGCAATGTAAATATTAAGGTTTAGGCAGGGCCGGATCCCTAAAAGGTGGATTAGTATGAAGTAATCCTTTAAAAACCTGAAATACAGGGTGAGCGGAAAGAGAGGAGGGCTTTCCTGTTGACACAAAAGCAGAGACAGCTGCCAAATGTACTTTTCTGGGTAGCTGGTCTCAGGCCCAAAGAATTAAGATGGACCATATAGTCCAAAACAATAGGCAAATCAGCAGATTCCGGGAAATATGTTTCCTAGAACACCAAATGGAAAAACCTTTTCCACTTAGAATTATAAGTAGCTCTAGTGGAAGGCTTCCTAGAAGCCTTTAGGATTTCAAGAACACCGAGAAAGGTGTAGGTCAGCAATCTCTAACTCCTCAAGAGCCAGGCCTTGAGGTTGAGGGATTTGAGGTTCGGATACCAAACTCTCCCTGGGCACAGGTTAACAGGTTGTGATTCCTGGGGAGACACAGGGGAAGATGGACTGCTAGGACAGAAGGAGTGGGTACCAGGGCTGCCTGGCCCAATCTGGGGCAATCAGAATCACCCTGCAAGGCTGGGATCTGATTTTGACTAGCACCTTGAATAGGAGAGGGAAGGGGGGAAAGGCATTCCCTTCCCAATCTAGGAGAAAGGCATCCAGGGGGACTGAGCCCAACACTGGGGGCCTGCAACAGAACAGTGAAGTTGGTGATTGTCTGGGCTGCAAAAGATTCATCTGAGGGTGCCCCATCTGGCAAAACTATCCCCAGTACTTGGAGGATCCAGAGACCATTCTTGATGGCCCTGGGAAATCTTGCTGAGACCATCTGCTAGACATTGTCCTTCCTGGAAGGTGAACTGCTATGAGGGAAGTGTTCAGGAATAGGCCAGAGACCACAACTTCATTGCCCTCGGTGCACAAGGTCAAGACCAGTGCCCCCTGCTTGTTGATGTACCACATTGTTGTGGTGTTGTCTGTTCTGACTTGTACCACTTTGTTCTGAACAGACGCAGAAAACACTTGAAGTGCTAAAAAGACAGCTCTGAGTTCCAGCAAATTGATGTGAGAGTGATTCCTGAGGGGACCACACTCCTCGAGGTGTGGGAGAGGTCGCCATGTGGGCTCCCCCACCCAGGAGGGGAAGCAATCCGTAGTGAGGGTCAAGGAGTGAGACACAGGAATGAAGGGACCCCAGTCTTAAATTGCTCTGATCCTGCCACCACTGGAGGGCCTGGATCAGGTTCGGGTCACTGGGACCAACTTGGAAAGGGGTCTCTCTCTGAGACCAAAAGGCTCTCAAGTGAAACTGAATGTCCCTCATCTGAAATCTTGCCCTGCACTACAGCTGTGGACGCAGCCATGTGCCCCAGGAACTGCAAAGTGTCTTGCTGGTCGAGAGACCTGCAGAGTGAGGAGGAGGCCAGAGCCACCAAGTTCCTTACCCTCTAAGGGTAGGAAGGCTCTGGCTGCTTTGTGTCCAATTCTGCACCTCATGAAGGTGAGCACCTGAACTGGTTCCAGAACTGACTTTGAAGATTGAGCAAGAAGCCCAGGAGGGTGAGCAGCTGCATTGCAGTTGAGGATTTTACTCTGTTCTGGGGACTGGCCTTCAATGAGCCAGTCGTCTGATAGGAAAGACAGCAATCCTTTTGCCTTCTTAAATGAGCAACTCATACTGCCAGACATTTTGTGAATACCCTTGGGGCAGAGGTGAGGTCAAGGGACTGCTCTGAACTGGTAGTGACCTGAGGGCAGTTCAATCTGAGGTACTTCGTAGGAGCTTTGATTAGACGTGAAATAGGCATCCTTGAGGTCCAGGGAGGCTAGCCAGTCCCCTGGCCTTAGAGGGGTAAAATCATTGCCCGAGTTACCATTCTGAACTTTGGTTTCAAAGGTGTTTGTTCAGATATCTCAGGTCTAAAATAGGCCGCCATTCTGTCTTTTTTGGGGGTAAGGAAACATCTGAGCACAGACCCTTGCCCTGGTGTAGGGAGAAACCCTTTCACAGCTCTGAGAGCCAGGAGGGTTGAGACTTGTTTCTAAAGTAAAGGTCTCTAAAGAGTTTGTAGGTGGGAAAGATCTGATTCTCATCTTGGGAACCTTTGAAGCTGAGAACCAGACCCCGGCTTACTACTTCCAGGACCCACTTGTCTGAAGTTAGAGACACCCAGTTCTGAACGAAGTAAGCTAACCTGCCCCTCAAGTCAAAGGAGATCGCCCTGGGCACCCCATCAGGTGTCTGTTTGGCAGGTGCTTTAGGCTGAGGGGTGGGAGCAGGCCTGCCCACACCCCTGCCTGCTCCTCCTCTGAAGAACCCTCTGAACATAAGCAGAGGAGGCCTGGGTTTGGTAAAGGCCTGTGAAAAGGCTCCACCTCTACTCCCTGGGGCCTGCTCTGAGGAGGACTTGTCGCGCCTAGCCTGGAGCACTCTTATAGGTAGTCCTATATTCATCCATTTCTTCATATAATTCTCTGTCTGCTCCCAAACAGAGAATTTCCAACCACAGGAAAATCCATAGCTTTAGTCTGGGTATCCTGTGACAAGCTAGTACATCTGAGCCAGGCCAATTCTACGAAAAGCTACAGACGAGCCATGACTCTAGAGGATACATCATTAAAATCCACAGCAGCATGAAACTGCACCTTAGATGCCCTCAATGCCATCAGCAGCCACCTGTTCCAGCTCATTAGCAAGTTGGCCAGAGGCCTGTTTGGCCAAAGCCATGACAGTGTCCTATCTAGATTTTTGATACCTGCTACATAAGCTATGTAATTTGCTTGCCTGAGTCCCAAGGACGCTGCCATGTATTGTTTTTTAGCCATGGCATCAATCTTCCTGGAAGTCTTGTCAGGAGGATGGAGCCAAGGGAATATTAGTTTATCACAGGCTGTACGAACCACACCAACGTGACTGCATTGCTGTGAAAGGAATTCTGTATCAGGATTCTGATAGAGGTACCTCCTGTCCATCTTTTTGTCCACAGGAGGCACAGAATTAGGAGTTTTTAAAATTTTTATTGTTTGTTTCCTAAATGATTTATGCAAGGGAATAGACAATCTCCTAGACTCTGAATATCCATCATTTCTACAAAATCAGGTTCCTCTTGTTCATCCACAGCTTCCTCCAATGGGAGCTGAGGGTTTCAGTAACTTTTTTGTAAAACATAAAGTGAGAGGGGACCCAGAAAGCTTAGGGGAGATTCAAAGGTCTGTCTGGGGAGATGTCCGTTCAATGGGCACACCCAGACCCTCCAAGTCATATCTATACTGTTCATAATCATCCTCCCTCCTCTGGTTCATAAACCTTCAACATCATATTCCTGAACTGGTGGAACCGACTCAACCGACTCTTTAGCAGACAGTGGCGGTTCGACGGAACCGAGAAAGTGACTGGACAATCTGAATAGCTCTTGTTATCTCTGCAGCAGTTGGAGAAGGAATTTTGGGCTCCACACCTGCTGATTTTTCTTGTTTTCTTTACTGAACTGGCCCTCCGAGCCAGCTTTACGCTTGCCCGGAGGAAGTCTCGCCTCAGTCAGAGGGCACTCCTCCAGTTCGGTTGGCACTCGAACCGGGCTGGCCATCCGGGTCAGCGGACTTTTGGCTCTCGCCCCTGAGCCTGCCAACTCTCTTATCCAGGGTGGCTGCAGGGAAATTTTACAACTAGAGTCTGAATTGAGGTGGTCAAACCCAGACAATATACACAGGGTGTGTGGGTCAGCCTTGCAAAGACTTCCCCACAGACATCACAGTGTTGAAACCCAGTGCCCGGTTTTTCTTTGGGTTTCAGACATAATGCCAGCCTAACCAAAAAGGAAAATGACGCACTCTACCGTAATTTTGATCTTCTTGGACGAGTCTCCACCACTCATTCACACTAGTGGGATTACGCCGAGGCACTAAGACCCATCGGGAGCAAACTTTTGCTGAGGGTCGGGCGCGAGGAGCGCCCAGCCATGAGACACGGGCGCCATGAAAGCAGCGGCTCGAGCGGTAATGACTATCTCGGCGACTTACCCTCCAACCGCCTCAGTACTTTTTACCAAGGAGGTGCAGCGCATCTAACGAAAAAGGGTAAACCTCAATATTAAAAACGGACATAAGATAGTCCGTATGACCCGTAAGAAGGTCAGCAAAGAAGTCCTCACGGCCTAAAGATTTGAGGGAGTGAAGACCAATACAGCGTGAGCTCGGGATGAGGGAGGAGTAGAATGAGTGGTGGAGACTGCCCAAGAAGATCAAGAATTACGGTAGGTACGTAATTTTCCTATCTTCCTGGACATAAGTCTCCACCACTCATTCACACTAGTGGGAGAGTACCAAGTTGATAATCCCCAAAAGGGCGGCAGGAAAGCCAGAGCTCACGCTTCAAGATAGAAGCTCATTAAGGATAGTTCTGCCGACGCTGAATGTCGCCTTGGCATGAACATCCAGTGCATAGTGCTTACCTAGCATGCACTGAGCTCCAGGTAGCGGCGTTGCATATATCTGCAATTGGAACATGGCGACTTCCGCTAGGGATGTCAGGATCACTTAGTAGAGTGAGCGCGACACTCTACCTTCTAATTTAACTTGAGCCATGGAATAGCAATGACGAGCATGCCACTAACCATGAAGAGATACATCTAATAGCGACAGGTTGACCCAGCCGGTGTCGTTGAAAGAAACGAACAGTTGCTGAGTCTTAACATCCTTGGTTCTATCTAAATAGAACCGCAAGGCTCTCTTAACATCCAAGGAATGAAGAGCCTGCTCTTCATTTTGGAAATTAGCAGTAAGCGGAAGTACCAGAGGTTGGTTCAGATGGAATTCTGACACAACCTTGGGAAGAAATTTAGGATGAGTAATGGAGAACTACCTTGTCCTTATGGAATACAGTATACGGAGGGTCCCGGAACCAGTGCATGATGTCTCAGAGACCCCTGCGGGCTGAGGTAATGGCCACCAGGAAGGCAGTCTTCCAGGTAAGAAATTTTAGCTCACAGGTAGCTAAGGGTTCGAAGGCTTCCGAGTGAGCATGTCCAGCACCAGGTTAATGTCCCAGGCTGCAACTGGACGCTTAACAGGGGTCTGGTATGGAGAATCCCTTAAGAAATCTCTTCACTATAGGTAACTGAGCCAGAGTTAAGGAAGAAACCGCTCATGGAACGCTGAGATGGCACTAAGGTGAACTTTAACTGTGGAGTATTGAAGACCTAAGTTTGATAGGTCCAAAAGATACTCCAGAACCTTGCCAGGAGGACAGGAAAAGGGATTCCAAGAGGATTTTGTACACCAGAGAGAAAACGCTTCCATTTGAAGCGTGACGCTGGGTGGCTGGCTTCCGAGCAGCCAGAAGGATGTCTTGAGACTCTACGAGAGACGTTGAACCGATCTCACTTCTATCTCTTCAGGAGCCAAGCATGAAGGTGAAGTGATTTCAGGTTGGATGGACCAACGAACCCTGAGTCAGAAGACTGATTTGCAAAGGAAGTGGTCTCGAGAGGCTGCCAACATACTGTTGAGTAGAGGAAACTATAGTTGCCGAGGCCAGGAAGGAGCAATGAGAATCATCTTGGTCCCTGAGACTCGAACTTGAGGAGTACTTCTGATTAGAGGAAGTGGTGGAAAGGCGAAGAAAGCGCTTTTGTCCACCGCAGCCTGAACGCATCCTGACAGAAAATGCCAGGCCCTGATTTCTGGAGCAGAAGAGAGGTAGTTTTATGCTGAGTGGGATGCAAAAGGTCCAGGTCTGAGTCCCCACTTTGAACAGGGACCCGAGCTACGGTTGGATCGAGAGACCACTAAAAGTAGGGTCTGCCTGTTTGCTGAGGTGTGATCTGCTAGGTCGCTTTGTATACCTGGCAGATAAACCGCTTGAATGAGAGACTTGTGCCCAAGCACCACTCCCACACCCTCATTGCTTCCTGCAAAGGGATAAGAATGAGCACCGCCTTTGCTTGTTGATGTAATACATCACTGCTTTGTTGTCCGCTTGAAGGAGAATGTTCTTGTGACAAAGGGACATCCTTCAGAGCTCGGATTGCATAGAGGACCGCCTCATCTCCAGGACATTTATGTGGAGATGAGTTTCAACTGAGTCCATACACCTTGAGTGTGGAGGAGAGACAGTGAGCCCCCCATCCCATTAGCGATGCATCTGTGGTGATGGAGATCTGATGATCCGGGGAGCAAAGGGAATCCTTCCAGGAGATTGCTTTCTTGAGACCACCAGGTGAGAGACCTTCAAGGGCCCGCCACCTTGATGGGATAAGACTGGGGGTGAGAGGTCGGGACCACTGGAGAGAGCATCCACTGGGTGGTTCTCATGTGCAGTCGGGCCAGAGGACAGTGAAGACCGAGGACGCCATGAGACTCACATGTTGCATCGAGAGCTGTAACCGATTGGTTCTCCCTGATGTAACGGGCCAATGTAAGGATGTCGAGTCTTCTGTCCCTCTGGAAGGAAAGCCTCGCTGAAGAGGTGTCTGAAGCCGGCCCTATGAAAAGGAGCCTCTGGGAGGTTGCAGTTGAGATTTTTTCAAATTCCAGCAGAACCCCATGGACGTGAGAAGATGAAGTCGCTTGCACGGCTTCCAAAGTCCCTTGGCCGGAAGGGCTTGCTAGAAGCCAATCGCCCAGGTAGGGAAACACTGGAGTCCGACTTTCCTGAGATGCGCCGAGAACTGCACAACACTTTGTAAAAACTCAAGGCGCCGAGGATAGCCCAAAGGGCAGGACTCTGAATCTGGATAATGCTGACCCAAAGCTTACAAACCTGGAGGAATTTGCGGGGTCGGTGGATGGGATATGCTGGTAAGCATCCTGCATATCCAGAGAGGCCAGCCAGTCGAGGTTGATGCAGCAAGGGCAACAGGGTACCTAGGAAATCATCTTGAATTTCTCCTGGGGAGGAATTTGTTTAACTTTCTGAGGTCTAGAATGAAGCGATCCCCAGATTTCTTTGGAACCAGAAAGTAATGGAGTAGAACCTGTGTTTCGTAGATGCGGGGCACCAGTTCTATTGCCCTGTTGTTCAGAAGGCCCTGGATCTCCGCGGTGAGGAGATCTGATTGAGAGGCCGACAACCTGCTGTCGTAATGGAGGACACCGGGGGTTCCAAGAAATTGAGAGAGTAACCTCATGATTATCCAAGAACCCATTTGTCTGAGGTTATGGACTTCACTGGTTGTAGAAGTACATCAGACGACTCCCCACCGAGGAGAAAGTTCCACCGGGCAGAGTGGATGGAACTTGGGCCAACGACTATAAGGTAGCGCTGGGAGCTTTAGGTCCCTGCGCTTTCTGCTGCGCCTTCTTTGAGGTTGGGCAGGTTGGCTTTATGGAAGCTTCCCGCCTCTGCCTCAAAGGACTGACGACTATGAAACTGACGTCTGTTCACATGCCCCCGAGAGGGGGCAGGCGGAGGTCTGGCCAACTTAATGGCCGATCTAGTCTTCTGAGTGGCCTCTAAGGTTTGCTCCACCTGAGGGCCAAAAAGAAAGGAGCCATCAAAAGGCAGCGCCATCACCTGCTGCTGAGCATCATTCGTGAAGCCAGAAGTACGCAGCCAGGAATGGCGCCGAGTACAAATCCCCGCGCTGCTGAGCGAGAAGCAGTGTCGAAAAGCGCCCATGGCGGCTTTGACCTGTTGGTTATTGGACTCAATACCTCTAATAACGGTCAGAAGAAGCTCTGACTTGAATCCGAATCTGGAAGAGCTTCAACCATTCTTTCCATAGAGTGCCACAGGATATACTCATACTGAGAAAAATAGCCTTGATAACTGGCAATACGCATACTTAGAGTGGAGGCAGCAAAGACTCTTACCTAATGTATCAATCTACGAGACTTTGTTAATAGGTCGAGCTGTAGTAGTTTGAGGAAGAACCACCTGTTGCTCTTCTGCCAGGACTACAATAGGATCCGCAGGCTTGGGATGCCAAAATGGACGCATCCTTGGGAGCTGAATACTTTATCAATGGATTTAGCCACTGAGGGAATAAGAGCAGGTTATTCCATACCATTTGAGACAGCGCCTCAAGGAAGGCTGAATCGGAGGAGTCAAACCGAGGGATCTCCAGTATGAAGATACTGGAGTCTTTAAATCTTCCCAGGATCGATGTCTGTAGTCTGAGAGAAAGAGGGATCCCAGGTTCTTCAACAGAGACTTAAAGGACAGGTCCTCACCACAGGCTCTGTAGCAAAGAAAGATCCTGTTTCCTCCACTTCATCACCCAACTCAAGGTCTGGGTCAGACTCAACATCATCTCCTGATGGTCCAGAAAAGGACTGTTTGGACAGGAAAGGAGGAAATTAGAGAGGAGGAAATGCAGAAAACAAGGAGAGTCCCTTGGTGCCGGCCGAGACGGCAAAACGGGCTGAAGACGGCACCGAGGAGGCGACGGCATCAAGAGGCGACGGGCGTCGAAGAGGCACGCCGCCCTGCGAACGCTTCGGGCGGCGTCATGACGACGCCGACAGACGGGCGCCGCCACCGCGCCACGGACGACGCTATAACGGCGCCGCGAACGCATCGCAGACGACGCTGCAAACGGCGCCGCGATCCAACGGCACCACCGGGCGGCGCCACGAGATAACGCGCGCCACCAACGGAAGCCGAGAGACCATGCGCGCGCCGCCAACGGGCGCCGCGAAGCTCCGGGCGTTCTCAAAACGGGCGCCGACACGCCACAGACCCTGCAGAAGGCGCCGGAAAGCCCGGGAACCTGGAAAGCAAGAGAAGGAAAAAAACCAGGAGATAAGGGCATCGGTGAGGCCCCCTGCGCCGCAGCCATGTGAGGGGGGGAAACACCTAAGCACGGAGTCGCTAGCACCGAAGAAGGCGCCACGCGACTAGGAAGGTCCAACCGCCCTACCTGATCGCCGGAGGAGCCCGAGGGCTCCGAGGTAACCGAGCCAGGCAGAAGAACCAACCTCCGAGCCCATCGCTCCATAAGAGCGGCCCACTGATGAAACTGCTCATCTGGAGCCCTACCTATAGGCGGGAAGGGGCTCCGATGTCGAGGACGACGATTATCGGAAGTTGGCGACTCCGAAGAAGGAGACCGGCAACTAGCAACGATAACCGACCGTCGACGCGCAGACATACCAGAGGGCGACCTTCGAGTGATGCCTTCTCTTTTTTGACCTGTGGGCCGAAGAAGAGCTCGAGGCCGAACGGGCGCCGAGAATGCGACCGCTTATTTTTATGCCGGGCGGGACCGCCATCCCCCGGCATCGGACTGACCGTAGTCGGAACCCCGCTGAGGAGAAGGAGGCTGACCGACCCAGCCCGCTGACTGAACAGCTTTCATATAAGTCTCCCACCGCCACCTGACCTGCTCATGGTCGACTCATTCCAGTAGGCCGAGACTTCTTTAAGTAAGTTAAATTTAAATATTGGAAAATTTTACGAAAAATAGAATAAAACTAGCGATACTACTATCGTGATAATGTTACAAAAACAAACTGAAAACTATGCGCTAGTTTGAAGTTTGACTCCGACTGGTGACGGCGTCGTCACTGAAGCGCACTTGCCAGTGCGGGAAAAAAAAGGAACTGAAAGTAGTTGGAGGGTAAATCGCCGAGATGGTCATTACCGCTCGAGCCGCTGCTCGCAGCGCCGTGTCTCGCGGCGCCGTCTCTCGCGCCGACCCTCCAGCAAAAAGTTTGCTCCCGATGGGTCTTAGTGCCTCCGGCGCCAATCCCACTAGTGTGAATGAGTGGTGGAGACTTATGTCCAGGAAGATCTTGCCCTTTTAAACGGCAGTGCCAGGCAAGACACCCTTATCGGTTCCTAACCATGTCACGGGTCTTGGAAAAAAACGTAATGAAACCCGTTTTTTTTAGAACCGATAAGAACCGGGAACCACACTCTAAAATCTTAAATTTCAAGTTTTAAAACAAGCTGATCGGTTCAAAACCGAACCGATAACATTTACAAGTTCCACACAGAAAATAAACTGTAATTACTTACGATATCACAGACAGAGCTTGAACCGATCGGTTTTGCGGTTAAAATAATAATATTCTCGGTTGATTTGAACCGAGAAAACACTGTTTAAACCGAGAAATGAACCGAGCAGTAGGAGAAATCTCCGGAGCGACTGTTCAGTGAGGCGGAGTAAAGAATCTGACAGTTTGGGTTTGAAATAACCCAGACAGAGCTTCTCTAACCGAGCTCGCGCTCCAAGTTCCATTCTTAGAATGGGAGTTAACTCTTTCACCTCTGGAGCAGTTCTAATGGTGGGACAAACTGCAATTGTCATAATATAGCAAGACTTCATGTTGTTTGAAATATATATTCTCATATAATCATATGTAGTAGTAGCCAGTCAGCATTTATTTTTGTCTAAGCAAGCTAGCTGACAAAAGACAGAAAACCCTTGTAATGTCTTATATTATTATACATAAGCAAGAAATGCCACGTGTAATACAGCCCAGTCAGCATTTCTTTTGTCCAAGCTATAATGCAAACGGAAGCATATTCTTTGTCTCACATTATACTCATTAGTAATTCTGTCTCCTAAGTTATCATCCAATGGAGAATGACTTAGGATCAATACATATTGTTTCTCATATCCGTAACTATGAGGTAATCTCTGTTGCTATACTGTTATCTGTAGTATATAGCCTTCTGTATCCTAGCTTCACATGGAGAGAGGAGAGAGGAGAGAGATCGAGAGCTTGGAAAACCTGAGATCCTACAAATTCTGAATATTATGTACATTATTCAGGAGAGTGGTGAGAAACCCATCTCCCTTGTGATTTTCTCTGTCACATGCTGGGCGTAAGTAGTATAATAAACCTCTATTAGTACTCCTGCTTGTTTACGAATGTTTCTTGGAAGACCCCGAAAACATAAGAATCTGTATTATTAGTATTATTATTTACTATCTGAGATCGTTTACGTAACAAGGTGACTAGCAGGGTTCCGTAGGGTTCAGAGTTGGGACCAATCCTTTTCAATGTATTTATCAGTGACATCGCTGACGGACTGGATGGGAAGGTGCGTCTTTTTGTGGATGATACTAAACTCTGCAACAGGGTCAACCTACCTGAAGAAGTTCAGAGGATGGAGTCAGACCTAAGGAAATTGAAAAAATGGTCGAGAAACTGGCAGCTGAAATTCAACACCAAAAAATGTAAGATTATGCACCTGGGAAGAAGCAAACCAGCATGGAAATACTTTCTAGGAGGGAAGAAGTTGGCTACAACAAAGCAGGAGCGTGATCCTGGGGTAATTATCTCGGATGACCTTAAGATTAGCAAGCCATGTGAGAAGGCAGCGCTAAAGGCTAGCAGCATCTTGGGATGTATAGGAAGGGGCATCATGAGTAGGAAATGTGAGGTGATCATGCCGCTGTACAGGTCCCTGGTGAGGCCGCACCTGGAGTACTGCATCCAATTCTGGAGGCCACACCTCAAGAGAGACACAGACAGATTGGAAACGATACAAAGGAGGGCGACAAAGATAGTGCAGGACATGCACCACGAACCATATGAAACAAGACTGCGGCAGCTCAACATGTATTCCCTAGAACAGAGAAGAGACAGGAGAGACATGACAGAGACCTTCAAGTTCCTTAAGGGCATCAATAGGTTACAAGCGCAAAGCCTCCTATAGATGAACAACTGTACCCAGAATAGAGGTCACAATATATGTCTAAGGGGAGGTAGATTCAAGAGCAACTTTAGGAAGTTTTTCTTCACCAAAAGGGTGGTGGAACCTTGGAATGCCCTACTCCAGGGGTGGTGAAAGCAAAGATGGTTTGGGCTTTTAAGCTAGCATGGGACAAACAGTATGGGAACGTCAGGAAAGAAGCAATCTAGGTTTAAATGGGCAGACTAGAACGATCACAAGGTCCCCATCTGCTGTCACTTTCTATATTTCTATGTTACACTTGCTAGCACCTAAAAATGTTGCCAGCTCCTAGCATTGAGCCAGGATCTAACACCAGTTTTTAAATAACTACCTCTCCTTAGCTCTAACCCAATTCTCTTTTAAAAGTTGCCCCCCAACTGCACCATGATCCACACGTTGGAGCATAACAGACTAGCTCAGTCCCCACCATTCAACTTTTTAAAAACTTCCCAGTTGCTTGGCATTGAGAAAGGAGGCAGAAGCATGAGGAACATCAATCAGATCCCCCAACCCACAAGACCCCAAAGTATATACTTTTCAATGCTGTGCCCCATTCACTTCAAGTTACTATTAGGGGTGCCACTGTCCATTATTTCCCAGCTAACTCAGTCAGTCCCCCTCATATATCCACTCTATTCAAGAGATTGTAGACACGTGAGCAAGCAGGCTTGTGACAGGAAGGAAGGGGGTAGGGTAACTGTGTCTTTGACGATGGTAGGCAATATGATTGGTTAATCTGCATCACATCACATGACAGAGACACATGTTCCGCCCCTACCTCTCAACTGCATGCCCACCCACTCACTCCTATTTCTACTGTCTCTTCAATGGAGCAGGGGTGCTAAGGAGGGAGATCGACAAAGATAAATGGAAAAATATGAACACTGTCCCCAAGTGTGTACCGAGGCTGGAGGGTGGGGGCATAGCATTTAAAAGTATGTACTTTGGGGTCTTGGGTGGTTTGGGATGGGGGACTGAAGTATCTCACGCTTCTGGTTCCAGGCTCACTATCAGCAATGTGTTCTTTTTTAAGTTAAATGGGAGAGTGACTGTTATACGGTCATCGGTTATTGACCGGATCGTAGGTCAGTTTGAGGAGAACTTTTACAACAATTTGGTTTGAGACCTTAGGTGGGTCTAGCTAGGGAAGGGGGTACTTTAAAAGATGGCAAGAGTTGCCAGTTTAGTTCAACCATGTGAAAGACCAACTTCGGTGAACTGTGGCAGATACTGCATGGTTCAAAGTTCAAATGGTCAAATTTGGAAAGCTGCATTGTCACAAACGCACTCCGCAGGTCAGGCCCTCTGCTCCCACAGTGCCAACCTCAGAGCACAACAGTGTGAACACGTAACAGACAGGGTAACCCACCTGTCTGCTTTTGGGTCCGAATCACCTGTTAGCCTCAAGTTCTGGAGGGATTCAAACTGTGAACCTTATGCTAGCATACCCAATTACAGGCTCAGATATGTACTCTCTTCGGGACTGCAGTACAATCTTTTGCCAGGGGCACTAAGCTAGGTCTCCAAAATGAACCCTTAAAACTCTATAAGAGACCTTAAGTATATTCTTACCTTTTTCCAAACTCAGTAACACCATCAGGCCTTTTAAACCGTGTCAGACTTAACAATGCAGGCACTTCACGTGCAAAAAGAAAACTGGGAAGACACAGGCAGTATTTTAAGAAAATGGTTATTTACTAAAAATATGCTAAAATGAGTAATATTAAACACAGAACAATGTATCATACAGCTTACAATCTTATAAAACAAAAAGGAAGTTTCAGAACAACACTCCTACCAGAAAATAAGTAATTGCTTTCTAACTATTACATAAGTGCTCTTTCAGTTAGAGAGAACTTTGTTTCTTCAGGGCCCAAGATGATATCCACCTCATGTACAATGTTACATGTTTTTTCTCTGTTTTCCCCCAACCCCCTTTTGGATGAGGTCAGCTAGACCCTCCCTCAGAATTAATTCTAACATACTTTCTACCAGGAGATATCTTTAATTAATGGAACATTAGAAGAAAAAAAACACTTCCTAAATATGGCATCCTTTAATTAAACATTTTCCCTTTGAACTTAGCAATCCCACACTGGCACCAAGGTGTTAAAAAGCCAACAGAAATCAGCCTAATGATGTCCTTTCCCTGTCATAAAACTCATATTTAGTTTCAAACATCAAAGGCAGCAGCAGGCAATAAACTGTTTCTGGAGGATATTCCAATTAACTGTTTCCTTCTGGTCTGTTTTATTATCTCCTGGTTTCAGCTACTGACACTTTGAAGTTGCAGGCCAAATTCCTCACACACTGAAAGGTCATACACAGACCATGTATTTATAATACCAATATCATACAATAATCATAACCAGGTGGCCAAGTGTCACAATCCTCCCCACACAGACTGAATTTGGGGGCTCTGTCCCCTGCATGGGATGAGCTCCACAAGTCAGTTCATTCCTCATATAGACGCGACAAGCCATCTGCATTCTGATTGGTTGCTCCAGCCTGTAAGATCGTCATGTCATACCCTTGCAAGGCAAGACTCCATCTTAATAGTCTACCATTCATTTTTCCCATTTGTGTCAGCCAAACCAGGGGGCTGTGGTAAGTTTGTACCTCTAAATGCTGCCCGTATAAGTATGGCTCTAACTTCTTTAGGGCCCATGCCACGGCAAGATACTCTTTTTCCACAGTAGAGTATGCCTGCTCCTTGGGAAATAACTTTTTACTTAGGTACACAATGGGGTAATCTTTCCCTTGGTTGGATGTCTGGCTCAGTACTGCCCCAATTCCCACATCTGAGCCGTCAGTCTGGACTACAAAGGGTCTGCTGTAGTCAGAACTTGTCAAGACTGGAGCACTGCACAGTGCTTCCTTCAGTCTGGTAAAGGCTTTTTCACAGGCTGGTTCCAAGGTAATTTTCTTAGGCATCCTTTTCTTTACCAGGTCGGATAGGGGAGCAGCCAGGGCTTTGTAACTGGGTACAAATTTCCTATAGTACCCTGCTGTCCCCAGAAAACTCCTGACCTGCTTCTGCATTTCTGGTCTGGGCCATGCCTTGATCACCTCTATTTTCACTTGGTTAGGACGGAGCTGCCCCCGGTCTACAACATGCCCGAGG
Organism: Neoceratodus forsteri; assembly: GCA_016271365.2. Lineage (NCBI taxonomy): Eukaryota > Metazoa > Chordata > Ceratodontiformes > Ceratodontidae > Neoceratodus > Neoceratodus forsteri. The sequence goes on from CM057450.1 coordinate 1,555,869,861, forward strand.
TATGCCACTTCAGCCATGGCCACCTGGCACTTCTCAGCTTTGACAGTGAACCCGGCCCTCTGTATCCTATCCAGCACTTCCCTAAGGTGGGAAAGGTGTTCCTCCCAGCTGGTACTAAAGGTGGCTATGTCTTCCAGGTACGCCAAAGCGTACTCTTTAGCACCATTTAACACCTGGTTCACCAACCTCTGGAAAGTGGCAGGGGCGTTCTTCATTCTGAAAGACATTACTTTAAATTAAAATAATCCTATCGGAGTGACGAAGGCCAACCTCTCCCTAGCTCTGGCAGTTAATTCTACCTGCCAATACCCCTTTGTCAGGTCAATAGTCGCAAGATAGGTCGCCCCTCCCAACCTGTCCAGGAGTTCGGCCATTCGTGGCATCGGGTGGGCATCGGACTTCATGACTGCATTCGGTCCATGACTGTCCACACAAAAATGAGTAGAGCCATCTGGCTTGGGCACAAGGATCACTGGTGAGGCCCAGGGGCTGTGGAATCTCAGGATTACCCCTAAATCCAGTATTTCCTCCACCTCCCTCCTAATGTCCTTTTGGACAGCCTCTGACACCTGATATGCTGTCTGCCGTATGGGCACCTGTGTCCCTGTCTCCACATCGTGTGTCGCTAAGGAGGTTAGTCTAGTCTTGGCGCTAAACAGTGGTGTAAAGTCTGCTAAAACCTCCCTTACTTCCTGGATATTGTCCGGGGCAAGCTGGGGTGACAATTTAACTGCCTCCGCAGAGGACTCCTGCATGCTTTCGTTCAAAAAGTCCAGAAGGGGGTCTCCTTCGTCCGACCCCTACCCAAGACTACACACTGCAAACACCATGTCAGCCCTATTAGCCTATGACTTCATCATATTGACATGGTACATTCTTTCTGTATGTCTTCTGTCAGGTAACTTTATGATATAGTTCACGTCATTTACCTTTCTAACTACTTTGTACGGTCCTGCCCACTCAGCCTGCAGCTTGTCCCTCCGGACCGGGATAAGGACCATGACTTCCTGACCCACCGTGTTCGAGCGAACTCTAGCTCTACGGTCATACCACACTTTTGGTTTTTGTTGGGCAGCTGCAGGGTTGCTCTGGGCTGTCCTCATAAGCTCCTTCAGCCTTTCCCTAAACCTAAGGACATAATCCACTATGGGAGTTCCCTGGGCAGCATGCTTGCCTTCCCAGTCCTCCCAGATCAAGTCTAGGGGCCTACATACCTGGCGTCCATATAAGAGCTCAAAGGGAGAAAGCCCTGTCGGCTCTTGGGGCACCTCCCTGTATGCAAACAACAGGTGGGGAAGGTATTTCTCCCAGTCCCTCCCATTCTGTTCAGCAAACGCTTGGAGCACTGACTTCAGGGTACCATTAAATCTTTCTACAAGCCCTTTGGCTTGCGGGTGATAAGGTGTTGTGCATCTCTGCACCACCCCACACTTCTCCCACAAACATTTCACCAGATCCAACATGAAGGAACCCCCTTGATTGGTGATAACCTCCTGCGAAAACCCAACATGGGAGAAAATCCCAAATAAGGCATCTGCCACTTTGTCTTACCACAGTGAGGATAGGGTGACTGCCTCGGGGTACTGGGTGGCATAGTCCACCACAGTCAGGATAAACATCTTTCCGGAGGAGCTTGGAGTATTTAAAAGCCCCACGATATCCATTCCCACCCTCTGGAATGGCTCCTCCACTATGGGCAAAGGAATTAGGGTGGCTTGGGTTTTCTTACCTGCCTTCCCTATTTCTTGGCACTGGTGACACGACCTGCAATACTCCTTCACCTGCTGGGTGAGGTTGGGCCAATAGAAATTCTGGGCCAATCGCTGCGTAGTGCACGCCATTCCCAGGTGACCAGACATAGGAATATCGTGTGCAATCTTGAGCAATTGTTCACGGTACCCCTGGGGAATGACAAGTTGCCTGCCTATCACCCCTCCCTCTGTCTTTACAGCCTGAGTATACATCAGTCCATTTTCCCAATAAACCTTATGTTTACCGTCACCTCCCAGTGCTCCGTCAGAGCCTGACCAAGCTCTCAGCTTCTCTAGACTAGGGTCACTTTTCTGAGCAGCTGCAAACTGACACATTCCCAAGGCATGGGACAGGTCCCCTTCAGTATCTAAACTAGGGTCCCTAGCACTAACGGCAAGGCACTCAGTATCACTGCCATCCCTAACCCTCTGACAATGGGTCACCTCTCCTTCTTCGGAGTAACCCTCCTTAGCTGTTTTGGTTAACTGCTACCGGGGAAATTTCTACCCCACTTTCATTAGTCTCCATAGCAGGAGACACAGGCTGGGGAACCAGCCTCCCAGTGGTTTCCACAGTGGCTTCTATGGGGTCCATGGAACTACAATTTTCCCTTGCCGCTTGGCTACGGGTAACTGCACACACCATCCCATTTGAGACTGTTGCCAAGGATGATGTCAACTGCTAAAGTTTTGGCTACAGCCACCTGTTGCACAGTTCCCCCTGTTTCACCCCAGTCTAGGAGAACACTAGCGAGTGGCAATGTTTTCTCCTCCCCTGTGAACCCTTGTACAGTTACAAATTTATTGGGTATAAGCTGACCAGGCTCTAACAGATCCCCTTTTACCAGCATTAGGGATGCCCCTGTGTCTCTTAACCCTTGTGTCTGTACACCATTCACAGTGACTGGGTGCATGTGTTCCCTCATGTTGACAGGCATGCTTCCAGGGACACACAAACAACCCACTTCTTTTCTAGCACCACCTTGCATATTGCTCGTCCTTTTGGAACACTGTCTGGCAATATGCCCAATTTCTTTGCAAACCCAACATTTGTTTCTTTTCTCAGAAAAATCTTTTCTTTGAAACCTGGGGCTAGCTGGTTTTGGTGGAGGCAGTGAGGGTTTTAGCTGCTCTTAAGGTGTGCTTTTCCCTTTCTGTGCTGCCATGCCTGCCCCATTCGCTCTCAGAGCAGGTCTGCTCTTGGCATAGCGGTCCGAGAGTTCAGCAGCCTCTTGCACTGTTTTGGGGTCTCGGTCCTCCAGACAGGTTTTCAGCTCTGCTGGGCTTGCCCAAAACAACAGCTCTAACAATGTAGCATTTTGAATTTTATCTACAGAGTTTGCTTCAATGCCTTCCCACCAACGTTTTAAATATTAATGTTGTTTCGTGTCTAGCTCCTCGTAGCTCATGTCAGGGCTTCTCCTGAGCTTACGGAATTTAGCTCTGTATGCATCTGCAGTTAAATCAAACTTTTTTAAAAATGCAGCTTTAAGTTTGCTGTAATCTTTACTGTCCTCATTGCCCATTTGACCCAATGCATCCTGAGCTTTCCCGGTAAGTAGCGGGGATAGCTGGAAGCTCCATACCCTCTAGAAATATTTGCCTGAATATAAACTTTTTCAAAGGAATTTAAAAAGGCATCCATATCCTCCCCCTTTTTAAATTCAGCTATCAATTTGGAATTTAATTTGGAACCCAGTCCTGTAGTTCCAGTTAAACCCATGCCACCTACCTGCTCTGGTGCTGATGGTTGGAGTCGTAGATTCTCCAGTTCATGATGCCTCTGGCGCTCATGCTCTTCATGGTCAGCCTCTCGTTGTTCTTGTTCCCTCTTTTCCTCTGCGGCTCGCTGTTCTCGCTCCCTCTTCTCCTCTGCGGCTCGCTGCTCTCGCCTCTCTTCTCTCTGGAACTTCAGCTCCATCCTCCGCAACTCCATCTACAGCCTGATGGCTTCTGGCTCCAGAATGCTGGTGACCTTCCCCTGCTGTTGTGGCCCTTGGCTTGCACTGGCCCTGCTGTCCTCCTCACCGGACCTGGGCACTGCACTGGCCACTGGCACCTCCACACCCAAAGTTCGGTCCTTTACAGTCACGGACTGTGACTCGACACTCTGGGCATCAGCGGCCATCACAGCATCCATCAGGTTCTGCTTGTTGGCTCTCCCCTCATGCAGGACTCCTCTCTCCTTGCAAAACTGCTTCAGGTAGTCTGCAGTGTGCTTACTGTAGTTGGAAGACATCTTCTTCCCTAACTACGGCTACTCTAACTTGCACTTTAGAAAAAAAAAATAAAACAGGTAGGAACTTTGACTGTAAGCAAAATGATATAGTTCTGTTTCTTAAAAAAAAAACCACTGCCTTCTTTTGCAAGTGAACTGTACAGTATTAAGCTGACACACTGAATAATTAGAGCTTGTGTTACCAATTTCTTTATCGCACCGCTGCCAAACAAATCTGTCACAAACGCAATCCGCAGGTCAGGCCCTCTGCTCCCACAGTGCCAACCTCAGAGCGCAATAGTGTGAACAGGTAACAGACAGGGTAACCCTCCTGTCTGCTTTTGGGTCCGAATCACCTGTTAGCCTCAAGTTCTGGAGGGATTCAAACTGTGAACCTTATGTTAGCATAATCTATTACAGGCTCAGATATGTACTCTCTTCGGGACTGCAGTACAATCTTTCGCCAGGGACACCAGGCCAGGTCTCCAAAATGAACCCTTAAAACTCTATAAGAGACCTTAGGTATATTCTTAGCTTTTTCCAAGCTCAGTAACACCATCAAGCCTTTTAAACCATGTCAGACTTCACAATACAGGCACTTCACATGCAAAAAGAAAACTGGAAAGACACAGGCAGTATTTTAAGACAATGGTTATTTACGACCTCATCCAAAAGGGGGCGGGGAAGGCAGAGAAAAAACATGTAACGTACATGAGGTGCATATATTTTTGGAACTCTGAGAGAAACAGTTCTCTGATCTAAAACACACTTAGACAGGTAACAGTATCAAGTGTTTCCTTCTGGTCTGTTTTATTATCTCCTGGTTTCAGCTACTGACACTTTGAAGTTACCGGCCAAATTCCTCACACACTGAAAGGTCATACACAGACCATGTATTTATAATACCAATATCATACAATAATCATAACCAGATGGCCAAGTGTCACAATTATCAATATGTAGATCTCGAGGCCTCAGGTTACCATGGAAACCTCTCGATCCTACAATTGCCTTGTTTGTGTATGATTACTCATACACAATCTTTTATAGTGTATGGGTAATCATACTTTGACTCCAGTGTCCAATCAAAAGCCAAAAGATAACTTGCTAAGACATGGTTGCTTAAGCGCCATTCACTTCCTGGCCAGTTCTCACCACCGCAGCCATCTTCATTGTGCATGTTCGATCTTGTTGTGCTACACTAGTGATGTACTCAGTGCAGCACAACAAGACCATGATGCAGTCAGGGCAGCACAACAGCACTGTTCCAGGCATGGATTTCCATGCAGAACAGCGTTCTACCATACACTATATGCTGATATAAATATTACTGTATCGAAACATGAATGCTGCATCAACATGCCGCAGCCATGTCAACCTTACACTAAGCTTTTATTTAAAAAAAAAAAAATGAAATTCCTAGCCCTAATGGTTCCAAAGCTAGCCCATTCTAATGATAATTTATTTGAAAAGGGCTAACTTTGGGCGCAATATGCTAACTTTGGGGGCCAGCAATGGAGACCCAAAGGAGGGTGGCAGGGGACCCTGCAGGGGAAGGAAACAACTCCTGGTGGGGGACTCCATTGTTAGGAAGGTAGAACTGGGGGAGGAAGGGGAGAGGGAGGTGAGGTGCCTGCCTGGCGCCATGGCTTGGAGGGATAGGGAGCGAATCCTCAGGATTGCCGGAGCAGCTACACAGGGAGGAGCTGGATGTCATTGTCCACCTAGGGACAAATGACCTGGCTAAGAAAGGATTAAGAAGTACAGGAAGAGTTTGTGGAATTGGGAGGGGCCTTGGTCAAGTAGCCGCATACGGTAACCTTCTCAGAAGTGCTACCCATCTATGGCATAGGAGAGGCTAGGGTGTTCCGCACCATGGGATTCAATCAGTGGTTGAAAACTGGTGTGGGCTCAGGGTTTGGCTTCACTGGGGACTGGGGTCCATCTGGAGTGATGCAAGCCTATACTGGCATGATGGGCTGCATCTGTCCGGGAGGGGAACCAGGATCCTAGGTGATAGGTTTAAATGCTTCATTGGCAAGCTTTTAAACTAGCCAAGGGGGGGAGGCACTGGAAAGAAGCAGGAAAATCCTAGCCCCCCCCAAATAATCACTGTAGTAAGTGCGGCAAACACCAACATAGAGGTGTTCATAGGGAGAAGGGCAGGGGTAAACGGAGAAAGTGACAAAGGCAAGAAGGACAGGGATGGGGCAAAGGAGTAAGGCCATCAGGAAATGGAGGGTAATGAGTACCAATGCCGTGGTCTGGGCAACAAGCTCCCTGAGCTGATGGCCTTAATGGAAGAGGGATGCCTGATATCGTGAGCAGTCACAGAAACATGGTACACAGAGAACCATGACTGGGATGTTAACATACCAGGGTACATAACCTACAGGAAAGACAGGCAGAGGAGAAGAGGGGGAGGAGTAGCTCTCTATGTAAAGGAAGGGATAAAAGCAACTGAACAAAAGAGTAAACAGGCAGGAGAGGAGGCACTGTGGGTCACCTTGGAGACTGGAAAGGGCACCACAATCCGCACAGGAGTTGTGTACAGACCCCCATGTCAGGGGGAAGGAATGGACATGGATATGATAGAAGGCATTCTTAGAATGGCAGAGAAAGGGGAGATACTGTTGATGGGAGACCTGAATATGCCAAATGTTAACTGGAGCACATTTGCTGCAGCCACATCCAAGAGCAGGGCCATTCTTGATGCCCTACAGGTGGCAGGCATTAGACAGCTAGATTTGGAACCCACTCGTGAGGGAGCAATCTTAGACCTCGTACTCTCAAACGGGGGCAGTGAGAGGATCTCAGATCTAGAAGTGGGTTGCCATCTGAGGACAAGTGACCATCAAACAGTGTGGTTCACGTTAACTCAGCTACAGAGTCAAGCCATACAAAAGTGAGGGTACTGGACTTTAGGAGGGCTGACTTTGGCAAGATGGGAGAGTGCCTCAGAAAAGCACTAGCAAACAGGCTAGAAGGGGTGTGGAGCAACAATGGGAATTATCAAACTGCAATCACAGAGGCAACAAGCCTTTATAGTGAAGCAAATAAATCAAAGAAAAAAAGCCACTATGGTTCTCAAAAGAGGTGGCTGTAAAAGTCAGGAAGAAAAAGATAGCATTCCGGAAGTATAAGGAAACACAGAAGGAGCAGGACAGAGAGCTGTACCAGTTAAGGCAGAAGGAAGCAGGGAGGGAAGTCAGAATAGCAAAGGCCCAAACTGAGGAAAAGATAGCCAACTCAGTTAAGAAGGGGGATAAAACCTTTTATAGGTACATCAGCGAGCGTAGAAAGACAAAGGGAGGGATAGTGAGGCTGAATAGAATGAACGGTGGGTGGGCAGAGGGGGAGTGAAAAAGCAGGAATACTGAACGAATATTTCTGCTCAGTATTCACAAAAGAGGAGGAGGAAGTGTCTAATCCAATTAACAGAAGCACTCTTGATAGGGGGGTCGATCCCAGTCCTTTCACAGAAGAAAGGGTTCTGCAAGAACTCCTAAAACTGAAGGTGGACAAAGCAATGGGTCCTGATGGAATTCACCCTAGAATTCTAAAAGAATTAAGGGAGGAACTAGTGAAACCACTGGCTACTCTTTTTAATAAATCATGGGAGGATGGTGTGGTACCCGAGGATTGGAGGAAGGCGGATGTGATTCCCCTTCACAAAAGTGGGTCCAAGACAGAGGCAGAAAACTACAGACCTGTCAGTCTGACCTCTGTGGTAGGGAAAGTGATGGAGTCACTTCTGAAGGAAAGAATAGTCGAGTACCTAGAGGCCACTGGAGCACAGTACCCAAGGCAGCATGGATTCACAGCGGGAAGGTCATGTCAGACGAATCTAATAGATTTCTTTGACTGGGTGACCAAAGTAGTAGACCAGGAGGGCTGTGGACATGGCCTACCTAGACTTTAGCAAGGCATTTGACACAGTCCCACACAAAGATTAATAGTCAAATTAACCAGCCTGGGAGTGGGACCCAGGGTGATAGCCTGGGTAAAACATTGGCTGGACAACAGGACACAGAAGGTAATTGTAAATGGAGTCCACTCTGAAGAAAGGGGGTTACTAGTGGGGCACCGCAGGGTCTCAGTATTGGGTCCAGTCCCTTTAATGTCTCTCATCAGTGACATTGCAGAGGACTGGAAGGAAAAGTATGCCTTTTGCAGATGATACAAAGATCTGCAACAGAGTTGATACACAAGGAGGCGTGGAAAGGATGAAAAGGGACTTGGCAAGGTTGGAGGAATGGTCAGAAGTATGGCAGCTAGGATTCAATGCAAGAAGTGCAAATAATGCACCTGGGAAACAAGAACCCAGGGAAGAATACACAATGGGTGGGAGGTAGTAACAACAACAAAAAGGAAAGGGACCTGGGGTAATCATATCAGATGACCTTAAGGTTAGCAAGCAATGTGAGAAGGCAGTAGGGAGGGCTGGGGTATACTGGGATGTATAGGGAGAGGCATCATCATCAGAAAACAGGAAGTTGTTATCCCTCTGTACAGACAGTTGGTGAGACCCCATCTGGAGTACTGTGTCCAGTTCTGGAGACCCCATCTCTGCAAGGACATAGACAGGATAGAGGCAGTCCAGAGGAGGGCAATTAAAATGGTGCAGGATCTGCAAGAGAAGTGATGAGGAGAGACTAAAGGAGCTTAATATGTATACCCTGAGGAAAGAAGGAGAGGGGGACATGATAGAAACTTTTAAGTACCTCAGTGGAATCAACAAAGTCCAAGAGGGTAGCATCTTTCAGAAAAAGAGACTTGCAAGAACAAGGGACACAATTTAAAGATAGAAGGAGGCGGTTCAGGGCAATGTGAGGAAGTATTATTTCACAGAGAGGGTAGTGGATGCATGGAACAGCCTCCTGAGGAGGTTGTGGTGTCTAAAACTGTGGGAGAATTCAAGAATGCATGGGACAGACATAAGGCAATTCTTGTGGGGGGTAGGAAGAAATAGGCTGTTGGTTAACTAGGATCTGCAGCCTATCCTGTAGGTAGGGAAATGGGCAGACTAGATGGGCCTAGCGGTCCTTATCTGCCGTCAAAGTCTATGTTTCTATGTTTCTATGTTGCACTCCCATGCCAGTGACCGAGGTTTGGAAGTAGTTTCAGTGATCTGAACTGGGTGGCTGTAAGGGCTGGGATGGCACTGCCTGCCACAGCGATTCCAACAGGGGAGGGACACTACTAGGTTTCACAGCTGCAGCAACCCCTGTAGTGGGCCAAGGAGCTTGTCTCCTCCACACCATGTAGCTGTATCAAAAAGAGCTAACTCTGAAACTGTTTAGGCTAGGAATTAATTAATTTATTTTTTTGTAAATAATAGCTTGTCAGGAAGTCAGTATAGCCGTTTCTCGTCAGTACAGTTTTCATGCACTGATGCAGAACAAATAAGGTGTCAAACTGTTTTTTTTTTCCTTATTATTTTTGACTCCTCATCGGGGAGTTGTATCTATGGTTCCCACCCCCCTTCAGGCTGTCACTTCTTGGCCCCTGCCCTAGCCGCAGCCACAGCCTGACCCCTACGGCCCACCCCTCCCAGCTGCATCGTGGTGGGGACTTATCCTGCTCACCGCGGAAGGCCAGGTGAGCACCAGAGGAGCTGACTTAGGTGCATCTGCTGCAGCACCAGCGGACCACCTTCAAACACATGGGGAGGGTTTTTTCTTTGTTTCCCACTCCCACGACATGGGCATGCAATGATGCCAAGGATTTTCTGTGCATGCGTCCGCGCACAGCACATCTGGCGTCAGCCTGCATCGACCCTCCAGCAGACCACTAGCTGCCCTAACCCCCAGCCACCACTAGGAGCCAGCACGCCTGCAGGCATACCTTCCCACCCACCTCGGAGAAGGAGAGCAGTCCCTGGGACGTGCAGTCCGCCTCCCTCCCAGCTGACCCCTAGCTCCTGAGGCTGCTCCTGACCCCAGGTCGCTGGCATGGCGCAAGGTGTGGCGTCCAGTGGCTCAACCCTCAGCGCCACTGGGCCGGCGTAGATATCAAACTATTAAATGGAGGTGGACAATGCTTGTTAGAAAATTACTAATTAAATCCTAGCATTCTGATTGCCTAGGACAATAGGATTAGTGGGCAGATATTTTTCAGTAGAGCCTGCTGAATAAAAAGTTCCAACAGCATAGCACAAAGGCAAACTCTTATCCTTATGCCACTACAAATTCAAACAAAGTACCCACCATTTTTTTCACCGCTCCGTAATGAAATCTGTGACTGAGGAGGCCCTCCCCAAAAGACACAAGTCACCTCCCCAACGCCCGAAACCAGTCCCCGCCCAAAACTTCTCCTTAAAAGAAAATAAATTCTTTTAAAACACTCCACCATCTCAAAACACATACACACGTAATACACGTGCCCAGTCCTGAAAAGCTGCCCGCTGCAGCAGTCAAATCAACACAGCTATGGATCTCCATGTCTGGGCAGGCAAACCTACGAAAGTGCCAGCTCCAATCCACAGTCCTCATTAACTTACAAACCCTACTAACGCCCACCCTCTCCACAGAAATTAGTTACCTCCTGCATGTTGCTTTGTGTCCTCGGACTGTGACTCACCATAACAGATTATTATTTTTCCAAATCTGACTCCGGTGACGATATACTCCCCACCCAGTCTCAGAACCATGTCCTGCTGCCGGCGCAGCATAAAACTACAACTCCCATGAATCCTTGGAGAAACTGCACAAGTCTGACAAACAGGATTTTTTTAAACAGCAGCGCCCTCTCCTGTCTACTACAGCACACTACCGGGACTACTTTACCAAAAAAAATATGAATCTATATTCCTCTTAAACATTAAAATATCTCTTTGTAATATTTTTATTTACTTTATAAAAATGTAACGAATCGAGGCATTTTCTAGGCGCAATAACACCCTCCAGGGTGGATGCCGTGGAGCGTATTTAAGCAATAAGGCATGACGGTGTGGGTTATTGGGGGATTTACCCACGCCTTGTGTGGTGTGTCATGCGGCACAGCCAAGTGACTTAACCACACAAGAAGTGGGTAAATCTCCCAATAACCCACACCCTGGAGTGCTTTATTGCGATTATACAATGAACCCATGTGTAAAATTAATTTTAAATGTGTTTAAGTATGTTTTTTATAAATACCATTTCTCAGTAGTGGATTGCAGGATATACCACGGTCATGTGATGCGTTTTGACCAATGAGGTTACAGGATTTTCATACCCCATTGTATAATATTTCTTACATATAATATTGGCTGCTGTACAGGAGGATACTTGTGGCAATCTGCCAAGAACAGCTTTTTCTAGTTTATTTATTAAATCTGTTTCTTTTGCATGCTTTCCAGAGGCCCATGGCACCTTATTATAATATTAATAAATGGGTAAGTAAAATCCTGCATCCTGTTTGGTTGATATCCATGCACTGGAAATGGCTAATGCATGGGAAAAACCAAGTCCTGCTAAACAAGATGCAGCACCCAAACATATCCTTTTACCACCCTTTACAGTGTTAACATTTCTAAATGGACACCACTTTTTTTTAATATAGCTTGACACGGCACTGTAAAACCAAAAAATGATGTACAACATAGTCATATGTAAGGTAGTTTCAGAAACATATGTAGCTGTACCACCTCTACAGTTTCTGACTTTCTTTTTCAACATTCGAGATCCTTTGCAAATAGTACACCCTGCCGTTGATCCGTTAATCACACTTGCCTGTTCCAGTCTCACTCCAGTGTCCCCTGACTGTCATACAGATCTCCTTTCTTTCTCTGTCACTTGCTGACATTCACTGTCTCCCTGCTTGCTCCTAGCCACCCAAAACATGTCAAATTGTCAATAATATGAAAATCCTACCTACCACCACTACTTGATCCTTCACTCGCAAGTAACTTTAAACACAAACACAGGCACTGATACTGCGATCACACACACACACACACACACACACACACACACACACACACTCAGCTCTCAGGCTGAACTACACTGATCTAGTCCCACTCACGCACTCGTTCCTACACATCACGGGGAAAATGGAGAACTAAGGATTCCCTTGGTTTTTACACGTAATGCTAGCAAACCTGTTTGGCAGTAAGTAGCACGCTCTGTGCTATAGTGCTAGGCCTGGATATTCAGAATGCACCTGGCAATGGTGTAAGCATGGGTGCAGCACATCTGGGATGCGCTGGGGCCAGGAGCAGGTGATATTCAATGGTGATGCGCCATGGCGCAGCATCGTTGAATATGGTACGGACTGTGCACAGTGCACTGGCACTGTGCCGGGCGCGACGCTACAGATCGAGCACGGGATGCGAATTAGTTGCGCTGGGCTTATACCCGTGATATTCAGAGGAGGGCATGCAATGAGGACATAATATATGCATGGATGCAGCCGGGCCATTAGCATGTCATTATGGCCCCATTTGCATGCTTTTACAGAGGGCAGCCTGGCGAATTGCGCCTGGCTCCCTGTACAGCACGATGTGTGGACCAAGGGGGTCCCAGGGCATCCCCACCCTGTAGCCACGATCGTGGGTATTCTTTTTCTAAAACACAATCCCTGGTAGTCTAGTGGTACCCCCCCTTCCCAATGCCGCGAATGCCGTTACATCATAAGCACAACATGCCCTGGTGGTCTAGTGGTACTCCGCGTTGCCGTGATCGCCGTTAAATAGTAATCACTACATTCCCTGGTGGTCTAGTGGTACCCCCTCCCTCCCATCACCACGATCACCGTTAAATAGTAATCACTACATTCCCTGGTGGTCTAGTGGTACCCCTCTCCCTCCCGTTGCTGCAATCGCCGTTAAATAGTAATCATTACATTCCCTGGTGGTCTAGTGGTACCCCTCTCCCTCCCATTGCCGCGATCGCCGTTAAATAGTAATCACTACATTCCCTGGTGGTCTAGTGGTACCCCCCTCACTCACGTTGCGAGGCTCCATGAAATTGTAATTACTACATTCTCTGGTCATCTAGCGGTACCCCGCCTCTAGCCTCAATCGCCGGTTAAATGCAGTAAATACATTCCCTGGTGATCCAGTGGCACCACCACCCCTCCCACCCACACAGGACCCTTACCCACCCTGCCCCCATCATCGGTGGGTGGCTGCAACCCACCCGCCGCTAACAAATGACAGCTAGCAGTATAGGCTGTGCCCATTGGTCCGGTGTTGCACCAATGGGCTTACAACCCATACTGTAAGCTGTCATTCAGCGGGCGGCCAGGCGGTATGCGGGTGGGCTGCAGCTGCCCGCCGATGATGGAGGGGGGAGAGTGGGGGCCAAGGGGTCCTGTGTGAGTGGAGGGGTGGGGGTGCCACTGGATCACCAGGGAATGTATTTACGCATTTTACAGGCGATCGGGGCTAGGGCCGGTGGGGTACCACTAGACTACCACGGAATGTAGTAATTACAATTTCACGGCACTCGCGGCAACGGGAGGGAGGGGGGTACCACTAGACTACCAAGAATGATTTGGGTGCTTGTGGACGGTGTTCTGGGTGGACGGGTGGCCACCCATGGCTGGCAGCTGCTGTGTTGTGCCCTACAATACAGCAGCCCGCCTGTGGGTGGCCAGGATTTGTTCCTCCTTTTCATGGGTTCAACTTTGAGCCCCCCTATGCGGTGCAATGCAGGGTTGTGTCAGCATATGCGCTGCACATCCTGGGCTGAATATCGGGATGTGCCGCATATGCATGGGCACGCCCCCTGCATTTCTGCCACATACATTACCACTGCACCCCAGCACATCGGGATTTGCGCTGCACCTGGCAGCCTTTTGAATATCCCACCGGGGTGCAGTGCAGGGTTGCACCAGCGCAACCCCTTTGAATATCCGGGCCCTAGTGTACAGACACAAAAACTCTACCTGTTAAAAAAAAAAAAAAATCAGGGGTTGTGGGGGTGAAGCCCCCTAGTTCTTAAGAAAAACTGCCCCACACCCTGTGTTTTTCCTCTTTTTACAGCGACCCCAGACAGGTACACTAAAAACTAGCACAGTAGTGTTTTGGTATACACCTACATTTACACAACACAGTCCTCAGTCCTCCACTTACAACCACATCACCTACATCAGTTACATTCATTTTAACCTCGTACCCTTTTCATTTGCTCTCCCTACTCATTTTATTTAAAACTGTACACAAATCCCCTCATGTTAGACCTCCTACCCCCCAACCCCCACCTGCTGCACTCCAATCCCATTACAGTAGATGGGGGGGACCACATTCATTCTGTCAGCTGCTAATTTAAATGTTTTTTTTTTTTTAAAGAGAAAAGCACTTGCCATGCTGGCCCATCAGTGCAGCGGTAGGGCTACTGCTCGTGCCGCCAGTGACCAAGTTCAGATACGAACTCTGGGTCGTTGGGAGCTGGCCAGGGGGAGAAGGAGGACTGAGCATCTCATTCTACACTCTTCTCCTCCTCTGGGGAGGGAGGGCAGCTGTCCCTGCTGTTTACTGCCACCTGGGTGCACATGGGTGGCAGTGCAGATTGGGGACGCCAGGGGAGGGACGGACATCTGCTGGGTCTGGCGCGGAATCACGCCTCTGCATGAACACGCCCCTTGGACTCCTTACATGCGCTGACATCTACAGGGCACCAGGAGAAAAATGGCCCCTGTCTGCATAGGTGACGGAGTGCCTGGCACTGTCCCGGATCTCCCCTGCCTGTCTCAAGGTGACGGTTTCCCAACAAAGTAATGGAATTCAACAGGGGGGTGGATGTCAGCCTTGGGGTCTGCCCTCCACTGCATCCCCTCCTGAGGGGGAACCACAGCTCCATGAGGTAAAGCCCAAGCACTGATGGCATGTAAAGGAAGAAAAAATTACTCACCTTAGTAATGTTGTTTCTTCTAATGGAGTCTTGCTGTATTCTGACAATAGCAGTGAGTCCCATCCTTCGAACTGCCCTGGAGGTGAAAGAGTTAACTTTCCATGCCAGGCATGGAACGCTGAGCTCGAGCTCGGTTGAGACTCTGTCTGTTGCTGTTTGAACTCAAACTGTCAGATCTTTATGAGCTAAACTCACTGAGGTCCTGTGTGGAAGCTGTAAACCTACACTAGCCAACTGGCTACTAACACAAAAAACAGATTTTTTGGTCCCAAAACAAAGACTCAAGTCAGGAGACCCAAAAATGAATAAACACACACCCACTCACCCAAGAAAAGGGTGATAACAAAAAAGGTGGGGCACTCCTGAGTGCCAACACTGCCACTGCCTACCCAGATCCCAAAAAGGTTCTGAGAGGGAAGGCGGGAGGTGAGAATACAGCAAGACTCCATTAGAAGGAACAACATTACTAAGGTGAGTAATTTTTTCTTCAAACAACATGAGGTCTTGCTGTATTCTGACAATAGCAGACTACCAAGCAGTACCTCCATGGAGGAGGGACAGAACCTACTTAGAATAGGCTCTGAAGCACAGCTGTGCCAAACCGAGCATCACTCCTAGCCTGGATATCCAGGGAGTAATGCTTGGTAAAAGTGTGAATTGTTTTCCAGGTAGCTGCTTGACATATCTCTAGAATAGGAATATCCCTGGCAGCAGCCAGGGAAGCAGCTGTACCTCTGGTAGAGTGAGCCCTCAGGCCTGAGGGTGGAACCTTACCCAGTTTTTCATAACAAAATTGAATACAAGAGACAATCCACCTGGCAATGGATCTTTTAGTGGCAGGTTTCCCTTTACCAACCTCACCATAAGTGAGGAACAGTTGGAGGGAGACAAACCTGTGACCCTTGGTACGCTCTATGTAGTAGCTAAGGGTTCTTTTCAAATCTAAACTGTGCAGCCTCCTCTCACCAGAGGAGGAATAGTCAGTGAAGTACACAGGAAGAGACATAGATTGGTTAAGGTGGAAATCTGAAACCACCTTAGGCAAAAACTTCCTGTTAGTCCTGAGGACCACCTTATCTCTATGGAAGGAGATAAAATCAGGCTCCACTGACAGGGCTTGTAACTCACTTATGCGTCTGGAAGTGATGGCTACCAGGAACACAGTTTTCCAAGTCAAGTACTTAAGCTCTGCTGAAGACAAAGGCTCAAAAGGGGGTTGCATAAGCTGAGCAATGCAAACGTTAAGGTCCCAAGCAGGGGCAGGGTCCCTGAATGGAGGGTTGGTATGAAGCAATCCCTTGAAAAACTTGGAGAATACAGGGTGAGCTGAAAGAGAAGAGGGCTTACCTGATGAAATGAAAGCAGAAACAGCTGCCAGATGCACCTTTAGTGTAGCTGGTCTAAGCCCCAAGCTATTCAAATGGACCATATAATCAAGGACTGTGGGCAGATCAGCAGACTCTGGGGAAATGTGCCTCCCAGAGCACGTTATAGAAAATCTTTCCATTTGGAATTATAAGCAGTCCTGGTGGAAGGTTTCCTAGAAGCCTTCAGAATATTCATTACACCTTGGGAGAGGTGTAAATCAGCAAACTCTAACTCTTCAAGAGCCAGGCCTTGAGATTGAGAGATTTGAGATTCGGGTACCAAACCCTCCCCTGAGCACAGGTTAACAGGTTGTAATTCCTGGGAAGAGACAGGGGAAGATGGACTACTAAGGACAACAGGAGAGGATACCAGGGCTGTCTGGCCCAGTCTGGAGCAATCAGGATCACCTTGCAGGGTTGAGACCTGATTTTGACTAGCACTTTGAACAGGAGAGGGAAGGGGAGAAAAGCATACAGGAACTTCCCTTCCCAACTGAGAACTAAGGCATCCAGGGGGACTGAGTCCAACACTGGGGGCCTGCAGCAAAAAAAGGGGAAGTTGGTGATTATCTGGGGCTGCAAAAAGATCTATCTGTAGGGTGCCCCATCTGGAGAATATCACCTCCAAGACCAGGGGATCCAGTGACCATTCATGATGGCCCTGGGATATCGTGCTGAGAGCATCTGCCAGGACATTGTCCTTGCCTGGGAGGTGTACTGTTGTGAGGGAGGTGTTCAGGGAATAAGCCAGAGACCACAACTTCATTGCTTCTGTGCACAAGGCCGTAGACCGAGTGCCTCCTTGCTTGTTGATGTACCACATTGTGGTGGTATTGTCTGTTCTGACCTGAATAACCTTGTTCTGAACAGATTTGGAAAAAGCTTGAAGTGCTAGAAATACTGCTCTGAGTTCCAACAGATTGATGTGAAGCAGAGATTCCTGAGGGGACCACAACCCCTGGGTGGTCAGGTCGCCCAAGTGAGCCCCCCACCCCAAGAGGGAGGCATCTGTAGTAAGGATTAAAGAGTGGGACTGAGTGACAAAGGGAACTCCCTGTCTTAGATTGTTCTGATCCTGCCACCACTGTAAGGCCTGGATCAGGGTTCGAGTCACTGGGATCAATTTGGTCAGAGGGTCCTTCTTTTGAGACCAAAAGGCTCTCAAATGGAACTGAATGTCCCTCATCTGAAATCTTGCTCCCTGCACCACTGCTGTGGAAGCAGCCATGTGCCCCAGGAGCTGCAGAAAATGCCTTGCTGGTCGAGACACCTGCAGGGTGAATGAGGAGGCCAGTGTGATAAGGGTCCTTGCCCTGTCCAGGGGGAAGGAAAGCTCTGGCCTTTTCTGTATCTAGCTCTGCACCTATGAAGGTGAGGAGCTGAACAGGCTCTAGAACTGACTTTGAAAGATTCAGAAGGAAACCCAAAGAGGTGAGCAGTTGCTGAGTTATCTGTAGGTGTAACTTGACTTGGTCTGGGGACTGGCCTACTATGAGCCAGTCATCCAGGTATGGGAAGATGGCAATCCTTTGCCTTCTTAGAGAAGCAATTACTACTGCCAGGCATTTTGTGAACACCCTTGGAGCAGAGGTTAGACCGAAGGGCATTGCTCTGAACTGGTAATGGCCTAAGGGCAGCTCGAACCCGAGGTACTTTCATGGGAGCTTCTGATAAGAATATGGAAGTAGGCATCCTTGAGGTCCAGGGAAACTAGCCAGTCCCCTGGCCTTAGAGAGGGTAGAATAATTCCCAGAGTCACCATTTTGAATTTTGGTTTTAAAAGGTGCTTGTTTAAGTATCTGAGATCCAGGATGGGCCGCCATTCTCCTGTCTTTTTTGGGGTAAGGAAGTACCTGGAGTACAATCGTTTGCCCTGGTGTAGGGGTGGAACCCTTTCCACAGCTCTGAGAGCCAGGAGGGAAGAGACCTCTGCCTCTAGGGCAAGTGCCTCTGAGGGATTTGCAGGTGGAAAGGATCTGGTTCTCAGCTTTGGAAACTTTTTGAAGCTGAGAACCAGCCCCTGGGATGCTGCCTCTGAGGAGTGGCCTGCCTTTCCTTGGCCTGTGCACTCCTATAGGTGGTCCTATATTCGTCCATTTTCTTCATGTAATTCTGTTTGCTCCCCAAACAGAGAATTACCCACAAGAGGAAATTCCATGGCCTTAGTCTGGATATCCTGTGACAGGCTAGTACATCTGAGCCAAGCCATTCTACGAAGTGCCACAGATGTAGCCATGACTCTACATGACACATCATTGGAGTCCACTGCAGCATGGAATTGCACCTTGGATGCCTCAATACCATCAGCAGCCACCTGCTCCAGCTCCTAGGCAAGCTGGCCAGGGACCTGTTTTGCTAAAGCCATGACAGTGTCCCATCTGGATTTTTGATACCTAGCAGTATAGGCCATATAGTTGGCCTGTCTGAGTCCCAAGGATGCTGCCATGTACTGTTTCTTTGCCATGGCATCAATCCTCCTGGAGTCCTTGTCTGGGGGGTGTGAAGCCAAGGGAATATTTGCCTTATCACAGGCTGCAGCCTGCACTACCCCAACATGGCTGCATTGTTGTGTAAGGAACTCCGTATCTGAGCCTGACAATGTATACCTCTTGTGCATTCTTTTATCCACAGGAGGTATAGTATTAGGAGTCTTTAAAATCTTAAATGTCTGTTTCCCAAAAGATTTGTGTAAGGGAATAGACAGCCTCCTAGACTCTGGGATATCCATCATTTCCACATAGTCAGGCTCCTCCTGGTCATCCACAGCTTCTTCCATAGGAAGCCGGAGGGTTTCAGCCACTTTTTTATAAAACATGAAATGGGAGGGGGACTCAGAAAGCCTAGGAGGAGACACTCCTGAAGGTCTGTCTGGGGAGATGTCCGGGTCAATGGGCACATCCAGACTTTCAAAACCACATTCACTTTCCTCATACTCCTCTTCCTCCTCCTCAGGTTCATAATATTCCTCTAAATCATAATCTTGAACTGGGAACCGCCAACCGAGCGCCTCCCCTGATGGTGCCGGTTCGGTTGGAACCAGGGAAAGCGACTGCACAATTTTTATCGCTTTGGCTATTTCTTCAGCGGTTGGAGAAGAAAGTTTTGGATCCACACCAGCTGATTTTTCCTTTCTTGTTCTCTTAGCCGGAACCGACGCCTCAGAATCGGCTCTCTTTTTGCCCGAAGAAGTCTCGCCCTGGTCAGAGGGCACTCCTTCTGGTTCGGTTTGAACCGAACAGGGCTGGCCATCAGGTTCAGCGGACTTTTTGGCCTCCCTTTCCCTGAGCCTACCAACTCTCTTTTCTAGGGTAGCTGCAGGAAAATTTTTACAAATCTGGCAGTCTGCATTGAGGTGGTCAGACCCCAGACAATAAACACAGGTGGTGTGGGGATCAGCCTTAGCAAAGACTTCCCCACACACACTGCAGAGTTGAAACCCAGTGGGCCTGTTTTTTCTTTTGGGTTTCTCAGACATTGTGCCAGTCCTAACCAAACTTACCCTTTTAATGGCAATCCACCAGGCAAGACCCTCTTATCGGTTCCTGACCGTGTTACGGGTCGTGGAAAAAACGTAATAAAACCTTTTTTAGAACCGATAAGAACCGTAACCACACACTAAAAGTTCAAATAAAGATTTTTAACAACTTGATCGGTTCAAACTGAACCGATGAACCGTTTACAAGTTCCACACAGAATAGAAAATAAAATAACCTATCTAGTACTCACAAATACCACAGACAGAGACTGAACCGACAGGTTACGGTTTAAATTCGGCCGAAAACCGAAAAAAGCAGTACTTTAACCGACAAATTGAACCGAGTAGAAGGAGAAATCTCTGGAGCGACTGTTCAGTGAGGCGGAGTAAAGAATCTGACGGTTTGAGTTCAAACAGCAACAGACAGAGTCTCAACCGAGCTCGAGCTCAGCGTTCCATGCCTGGCATGGAAAGTTAACTCTCTCACCTCCGGGGCAGTTCGAAGGTTGGGACTCACTGCTATTATCAGAATACAGCAAGACTTCATGTTGTTTGAAGAGACAACAGCCAACTAGATGCCTTGGCGACTCCCGAAGGAGTTGCGAGCAGGTGGCTGGGGGATGCACAAATAAAAAAACAAAAAGAGAAAAGCACTTGCCAACATTTTCTCATCTATCATGCTCGTCAGGCTTCTGATCGTGCTAGTGCTCCTGTTTCTCTGACATCCTCACACTCCTTGGGGTTGGGGGAGCAGCTAACAACTATCATTCCATGAGCAGACAATTTAGTGTAACTTCATTTTTTTTTAAATAGAAAAACAATTGCCAAAACTCCATTATCAATATGATTTTCATAAATCTAAGTTCCAAAATGGAGGGGAGCCATGGCAACCACTAGAAACTTAAAGCTATGGAGACTACAGAAGGACAAAAGTCCTAATCTCTCAAACAAAAAAAAAACATGAAACTATTTCACAGCAAAATTCATACAAGATTTTACTATTAACATATAAATTTTGATTCCTTTTCACACTTTAAAATAAGTGCCCCATCTTATAAGCACAATAAGACACACCAGGAAGGTGAATTAGATAGAGAATAAAGTATGTGTCTCGGTGGTGTGTAAATTCGAGTTTACACACCGAGACCCATATTTTATTTTATATAATTGTTGGGTTTCTCTTTTTCGCCTCAGCAATTATATAAAATAAAAAAAGACTGCTGTGCCGGTGCAGTCAGATTACCTTAGCGCGCGAGGTCCGCTTTTGCTTTATTTAAAATATTGTCAAGGTGGTCCATCTGGTAGCCGTGTGGAACATTACAGTTAATTGTAAAAATTACTTACCGCTGAGTGTCTGTGGCAGTTTCCATGGTGGGTTTGCGGTAGGGGAAGGGTTTCCTGTTCGGGAAGGACTCAGCAAGCGAGGAGTTCGAGCATGCGCAGTGTGGGGAAAACCGTGCGCGTGTCTGCTGTTATAAACACTCCTTTATAACGGCAAACTACGCCACGGTTTCCCAATGGGAAAAAGGGAAGCCCATTAATTTTACATATCTAATTCACAGTCAGGGTTCAGGGGCTGAAGACACTCAGCCTGTGACCTTTTGCCTTACTACCCCCCCGACCGTGCACACCCCTTCATGTAAGTATGTAGCGTACCGTACACCAAACAGGATGATAATTCAACCTGGTTAGAACAATGCTTTTCTAATTTGTTTCCTATTCCAGACCAATGTAGTCTGAGGTATGGATGCCAGTTTTTTCATAAGGGAAAATATTCTCTCTGTTACAAAACGTTATACAAATATGAGAATTTCTTGCGAAAAATGTACCTGCTTCACTTTTGCCCATTAAGCAACACAGGTACACATTTCCAACGTTATACTGTAATTGCGGTAACAATGTACGTGGGGAAAAAAGGGCAGAATGTTTCTATGTGCATACAAAACCACTCATGAAAAATACAAAAAACAGCAAGATATTTTCATTTGGCAAAAGTGATTTGTTAGGCAACAGGCATGGACACAAAAGTCATTGTATAAATCTGTTTCTCTGAGCTACTTTAAATAGAATTCTAAATACTCAGATTATACAAATAATAAACTTGCCCTTACAGATTTATACATACAGT
The DNA here is from genome assembly GCA_016271365.2 of Neoceratodus forsteri. Classification (NCBI taxonomy): domain Eukaryota; kingdom Metazoa; phylum Chordata; order Ceratodontiformes; family Ceratodontidae; genus Neoceratodus; species Neoceratodus forsteri. Next base: position 1,555,891,638 of record CM057450.1, read on the forward strand.
AAACTCATCATCATTTTGGCCACGCCCCACCAACCTGCCTCCAGCACTGTTTTCCACACTTTCACTTTTATTTCTACTGTGCATGTTCCTATAGCAACACCTCTTATAAACAAATTAGTACTGTGCAGCCTCTGTTCGTTATTCCAAACCTCCAGTTTTTACTAATAAATATAGCAAGCACTTCTGTTACCTTATTTTCGATGCCTTCCATTCATTTTTTTTCCCCTTCCTTCTGTGCGCTGGTTTCAGTCGTCTGCCAGCCCACCTGCAACACAGGAAGTTTTACTGCCCCACCAAACTACCAGAAGCAAAGCAAAAAGTCTCCAGTTGCAACACTTATTCCTCCTTAGGGTACCAATTAAATATTTTTTTTCCTTTCTTCTCTGCCGCAATTTCAATCCGTAGCCTGCCTGTCTGCTCGCTCAACTGAACACTAGCTCAACTGCCCGCCCTCAACACTGAAACACTGCCAAACCAGCAAAACCAAAATAAAGCCTCCAGCTTAAACATTTGGATAAATCCTTCTTGAGGCGCCACCTAAAAATGTTTTACGCACTTGGATGCCTCAGAGAAATACTACAACAGCGCATTCATGTCCCTCAGCGCTCTCGCTAACAACTAGCTCCAGCTTGCTCTGATGTTTTCAAAAAGGCCACCCCATGACCTATCAGCAGCAACACTCACAGGCAGACTGGGCGTCCCGATGCCACATCCATAACAACAGCCACAGCAAAGGAGGGGTGAGGGTTGGCACAACTGTAGTACTTCACAAAAAAACCCCACAAACAACCTCAAATATATAAAAAACGTAACAATAAAAAAGAAAACTAAAAAAAAAAAATAATAATAAATCACACAAGATAAATTGAAATTTAAGTACCTGTAAATTTTCTTTCTGATTGCTGGTCTCCGGGCTCATCACTGATGGGATGACCTTCCTGGTACCATGTGACAGGCAGGATACAGAGCTCTGCAGGGTGTGGATATCCTCCCCTCCACCTCCTGTAGCCACCAGTTCTTCCTAAAGCAATATACCCTAGTAGTACTACATAACTTGGAAACAAAAATAAGAAATGTTAACCTAAACATGCAGCCAACTGACCGACTTTAAACATTCTGGGAGGGAAGGAGCCCGGAGACCAGCAGTCGGAGAAAAAAAATTTACAGGTACTTAAATTTCAGTTTCTCTCTCCTAAAGCTGGTCTCCGGGCTCATCACTGATGGGATATACTAAAGCAGTACATCCCCTTGTTTCCCAGGTGGGAAGAATGCAAATGTTCCTTTAAGGGTCCACCACTGCCTGGAGGACCCCGCGGCCAAACGATGCCTCAGCGGAGGCAGTCACATCCAATTTGTAGAATTCTGCGAAGGTATGGATGGATGACCAAGTAGCTGCAATGCATAAGTCCGCTGGAGAGGCTTCTCTGAAGTCCATACGAACATATAGAAATGTCAGCAGAAAGAGGCCTCACAGTTCTACTCGAGTCTGCTCGACAGTAGCTAGCCCTCAGCTTGCAGCTGCCCCACCCTCCCTCCTCAAACCACCCCCCAATCTGTCCCACCTCTCTCAAATCCTCCCTCCGTTCCCACATCATACCACCTCCCCAGGCAGAGTGGTCCACTTGTCTACCACCCTTTCCATGAAAAACTGTCCCCTGATTTCTCTCCTGAATCTCCACCCCCCTCCAATCTCAACTGTTGCCCTCTCGTGTCCCTCCCCCTTCTGATCTGAAGAATCCCTTCTGTATTAATCCTGTTAATACCCTTTAGGTACTTAAAGGTTTCGATCATATCCCCCCCATCCCTTCTCTCTTCCAAGCAATACATTTGCAGCTCCCCAGCCTCTCCTCGTAGGATTTTCCCTCAAGTCCTTGGATCATCTTTGTTGCCCTATGCTGCACCCCCTCCAGTAATCTGATGTCCCTCTTCAGGAATGGATGCCAGTACTGCACGCAGTATTCCAGGTGCAGCCTGACCGATGACCTGTACAGGGGTAGGATCACTTCTCTGTGCCTGGAGGAGATTCTCCCCCGCTATGCACCCCAGCAGCTTCTCTGCCTTTGCAGCCATCTTCTAGCACTGAGCTGAGTGGTTCATACTCCCCATTATTAGTACACCTAGATCCTTTTCCTACACTGTGCTTTTCAACTGTACCCCTCCCAACTGATATTTCTTCCCCTGGTTCCTTGCTCCGAAGTGCAGTACCTTGCCCTTCTTGGCACTGAACCCCAAATGCCATGTCTCCGACCATCCCTGTAGTTTGATCAGGTCTTCCTAAGCCCCCTCCACCCCTCTATGTCATCTACCATGGCACCGATCTTAGTATGGTCTGCAAACAGACTGATCCTACTCCGGATCCCATTTGAGAGATCAGCTATGAATATCCCGAACAGCACCAGTCCCAGTACTGAATCCTGGGGCACCCCACTCGTAACGTCCCTTGATGATGAGAGTTCCCACCACCACCACCCCCCTTTGCTGCCTACCCCTCAGCCAGTTAGTGATCCAGTTGACCATTTCTGTCCCCACCCCGATGTATTCCAGTTTTCTCCCCAGCCTCCCATGTGGCCCCGAATCAAAGGCCTTGCTGAAGTCCAAATAGAGGACGTCCACTGCATGGCCCCTGTCCAGTTCCCTGGTAACCCAGTCATAGTACTCAACTAGATTCGTCTGGCAGGATCTGCCTGATGCAAACCATGCTGATGGCCGTCTTGGAGCCCACTGTCTTCCAGAAAGGTCACCAGCCTCTCCTTTAGGATTGACTCCATGAGTTTCCCCACGATTGAAGTGAGACACACAGATCTGTAGTTGTCTGGATCATCCTTCGGGCCACTTTTATACATGGGAACCACATGGGCCATCCTCCAGTCTTGTGGCATGCATACTGTGTCCAGTGATGTACTGAGCAGGTCTGCTAGTGGTCCCGCCAGGATCTCCTCTAGCTCCCCAAGTACCCTAGGGTGAATGCCATCCAGCCCCAGTGCCTTGTCCACCTTCAGTACCCTTAGTCCCTCCAGCACCCTGTCCGCTGTAATTCTGATATCAGTCACCCCAACTCCCCTCTGCCCACTCCACCCTTCCCATGGGGTATGTCTCCTCTTTTCGTCATGAAGACAGAGCAGAAGTACTCATTCAGTGCCTCTGCCTGGTCCACCCCCTTCTCCACCCACCCCCTATCTTTCTTAATTCTCACAATCTGCTCTTTGTTTCTTCTTCTCTTGCAAATGTATCTAAAGAAGTCCTTTCTCCCATCCTTGATTCCCTATGTCAGTCTCAGCTCTCTGGAAGCCTGGGCCACTCTGACTAGCCTGGTAACCTCCCTGGACTTCTTTGTTTACTCGTCTTTGTCCCCTTGCCTTCCTGATTTCCTAAGCCTCCAGAATGCTTTTCTCTTGGCCCTCACTCCTTCTATTACCTGCTGAGTCAGCCAGCTCAGCTTCTTTGCTCTTCCCTCTTGCTCCGTGTCCTGATGCAGGTCTCAGTAGCCTCCGTTAGCCCTTTCTTAATGATATTCCATTTTTGGCTGGCACTCATGCATGTCTGAATTCCCACCAGATGCTTAATCAAACGTTCCCCCATCCTTTTAAAGTCTGCTCCCTTAAAATCAATCACCCTGGTATCTGTTCCTCCTGTTACCCTTCCCATATTGAGTGTGAACCACACCATATGATGGTCGCTCCCAGCCAGGGGATCCTCCACTCCCAGATCCCCTATAGCCTCCCCATTTGTTAATACCAGGTCCAGAGTCCTACCCTCCCTAGTCAGCACGAGGACCAATGACACCAGGCAGCAGTCCTGAAATGCATCTAGTACTCTCTGCTCCTTTGCACATGTGGTGGTTTGGGTGTTCCAGTCCACCCCAGGGAGGCTGAAGTCCCCCACCACTACGGTGTCTCCCTTCCTACAGACTCTTCTAATCTGCTCAGCCAACTCCCTATCCAGGTCATCCCCCAGAGCTGGTGGCCTGTACAATACCCCCACCCTCAGTGTCTTTCTTTTAGAGTTCTGAAACTGCATCCATAGGGCCTCTGTCCTGTCCTCCACCCCCTCCTCTCTCATACACCTTATCCCCTCCCTCAAGTAGATCGCCACCCCTTCCCCCTAGTCCTGTCCTTTCTGAATATCCGGTACCCTGGAATCATCATATCTCAGTCCTGGTCCTGGGTGGCCCATGTCTCTGTGATGGCCGCAATGTCCACCCTCCTCACAGCCAAGAGAGCCTGTAGTTCAGCTGATTTGTTACCTAAGCTTCGCGCATTCAGTGAGACCACCCTCCAACCTGTGTCTTTCTCCCCCCCACCCTGGTTCCCTCCTCCTAAACCCCCTTGTGTCCCCACCTCAAATACCTCTCTGATAGCTTGAGTGGAAGGCATGCTTGGTTCACCTCTATGGGATCCCTGCCCACTAGCTGTCCTCACGCCACCCTCATCTAGTTTAAATCTATCCTTGATGCTGTGTACCCCTCAAACCTCTGCCTTTCCCCTCCCCGATCAGGCGCAGCCTATCCCCTGCATATAGATCCTTATTGTCCCAGGTACTGCCCCAGTCCCCCACTACCCCGTACTCCTTAGACTGACACCATTCCCCCAGCCATTTGTTGAACTCCCCAACCTTCCTTTTCTTTTTTTTTTTTTTTTTTAACTTTCTCTTTTTCCCACATCCCCCCAGCTCAGACTTCCTCGGGAACCCCAAGGAGTCATCGCTCTGCTGTCTGCCTTACCTGGATCACTCCCTCACCCCATGGAAAGCCGTGGTTTACCCCCCCTGGTGGGGACAAGGTGGAGCCCCCAAGCACCACGAACTTCTGGTTTCGTCAGTGGGAAGGTGACCAGCCAGGCGGCAGCACATCGAGGGCATACTCCAGGGCTCCGTCTCCTTTGGAGCTGGGAGGCATTTTCCACGTTCTTTTGTGGATGCTGCGAGTGCCCATGACGTCAAGGTGTGAGCGCCTACGTCCGCAACATCCTCCCCTAATGAGCCTCAGAGGTGTGTTGATCCTCCGACCTACATCCAAGGCCAATCAGACCCTGAGGAGCCCGACATATTGCTAAGCCTCTGGCCTCCACCAGAGGTCAGCATACGTGGGGCTGATTCCCCACCTTCCCCCTGAAGAAGGAGAACCATCGTGGGACGCTGAAGCCTACTCCCCTCGGCCAGCCCTCCAGCGACTCTAGTCCGCTCCCGAACCTGGGTCGCCGACATCGCAGGTGGAAATCCAACCACTGCGCCGACAGGCTAGCTGTCAATTCTCCCTTTTCTTCCCGTACTCGTGCAGGGAACTGGGAACATCTCTGACAAGGCCACTGATTCCCCACTTCCTCACATTCCTAGTTCCTCAAACCTCCTCCTCCTCACTACTTCCACCACCTCCCCCGCCTGGTCATTAGTGCCCACATGCAACACTACATGCATTTTTTTCCTGCCCCTCCTTGTGCACATAATAACTGCCTGCCCTGCCCTGTCCGCTGTTAGCCCGGGTATAACCTCCACCCATATTCTAATATGCCTCTTCCCCCCTGCTGCCCCATCCGGTCCCTTTCAGTATGGAATCACCCAGCACTAGTACACCCCATTCCTTGTTCCCTGTCCCTGCTCCCACCCAAGATGCTGCCATTGCTTTGGTTGAATGGGCCCAAACTAGGACTGGTAGACGCAACCCGCTTTCTGGTAGCGATGGTTATGGTGGAATGAATCCATCTTGCAATACAGTCTTTTGAGGCTTTTTTGCCCATGTTCTGTCCCGAAGTGAGAATGAACAAGCTTGAAGTCTTGCGAATTGACTCTTCTTTTAATGTACAGCTTGAGAGCTCTTCTAGGATCCAGCGTGTGAAATTCCTTCTCTTTTTCATTCTTGGGGCAAGGACAGAAAAAAGGAAGATTCAATTCTTGGTTACAATAGAAGGGAGACATCATCTTTAGTAAAAAAACATGGGTCTGTTCGCAGGACCACTGAGTCCTGATGAAACACAATGTAAGACTCTTTGGTTGAAAGGGCTCCTATCTCACTGATGTGTCAGGCTGAAGTGATTGCTATAAGTAAAGCGATATTCATCGTCAGATGGATGAATGATGCCTCTTTGAGAGGTTCAAAGGGAGCCTTGGTTAGGGCCTTGAGGACCAAGTTGAGTCTCCAAGGCAGAACGATGGGCTTGATTGGAGGATGCTTTAGAGTTGCTGCTCTCAGAAATCTTCTCATATGGGGATAAGCGCCCAGGGACTCGCCTGAATCTGCTAGCAGAAGTGCTCCCAATGCAGAAACCTGGACCCACAAGGTTGCCGGTTGGAGACCTTTTTCGAAGCCTTCTTGGAGGAACTGAAGGATGTTGGGGAGAGACACCATGTTGTCCGACATATGTATTGATTGTAGCCAGAAGAGAAACCTTTGCCATACTCTGCAATAGACCTTAGAAGAAAACAGCCACCTTGAGTGAATCATCATTTCAATGACAGAAAGAGTATAACCTAGCTCCATGAGAGTCTCCCTCTCAATCTCCACGCCAAGAGGGACATGTTGCGCAGATTGGAGTGCAGCACCAGACCCTGATAAGGAAGGTCCGGGCTAATCTGAAAAATCAGCAGAGGTTGGACTGACGTATGAACCAGATGTGGGAACCACTGGCGGCCATTGGGAGTGCCAGGCATACTGCTCTCATTTCTAGAGCGTTGATGCTGCACCGGGCTGCCGTCAGAGTCAGAAACCACTTCCCTTGTACAGACAGCTGTCCCAGGTGAGCCCCCCAGTCCTGAAGGTTGGCATTGGTCGTGATCCTCACCTGGCGAGGATGGCCCAACTTGCAACCCCTCATAATACTGGATCGCCGAGTTCACCAATGAAGGGAGAATTTCACCTGGCAAGGAATTTGTATCTGTTGCTCCTGGCTGTCTCTGGACTGAGACCACTGTTTGAGGAGGCTCGTCTGAATGGGTCGCATGTGAATCAGTGCTCAGGGGATGGAGTCTGCCAGGGAGGCCATGGTCCCTATGAGCTGCATGAAGCTTTGAGATGACAAGTGTTGTGCTAAATGGAATCTGCTGATGAGAGTCCAGAGATCATTGAACTTTGATTCTGTGGGGAAAACCTTGTTCTCTCGAGTTCTGAAGTCTGCTCCTAGGTGATTCAAGGTCTGGGATGGGATTAAAGAACTCTTCTTCCGGTTGATGACGAAACTGAACAAGGACAGGCACTAGACGACCTCTGCCACTGCTTGAGTTGCCTGATCAAACTGCATGGCTTTTATTAGAATGTCATCCAGACAGGGGAAGAGCTGGATCCCTTGTTGTCTGAGACGAGCAATCACTGTCACTAGGACCTTGGGGAAGACTCTGAGGGCCACTGAAAGACTGAAAGGAAGCAATATGAATTGGAAGTGATGTTCCCCCCACCATGAACCTGAGATACTGTCTGTGTGACTCTCTGATGGGAATATGCAGATAGGCATCTTGCAAATCTATTGAGGCCAGAAAATCCCCGATGAATTTCCCGGAGGATGGATGAAACGGTTTCCATCTTGAGTGTTTTGTTGCGTACAAAACTGTTCAGAAAAAGTTTAGGTCTAGGACGGGTCTGAATCCCCGGAGCGTTTGGATACTATGAAGAAAAGTGAGTAAACAGCTCAGTTCCATTCTGTAGGAGGAACATGTTCGCTCGCCTGTGCCTGAAGGTCTGTAATCGCTTGGAACATTGCCCCTTTCCTTACTTGGTTGTTGGAACTGAGCGAAGGAATCACATGGGGCAATGGGGGCTCTGAGTCGAACTCGATCAAGTAACCATCATGTACTATGTCCAGAACCCAAGTGTCTGTAGTATGTGGACCCTTTCCTTGAAAAAAACTGGAAAGTCTGCCCCGTACTCGAGGATGGATCTGGAGATCCTCACTGTTGCTTTTTGTTGTCACCCCCGGCATCACGGGTGCTACCTCTTCCTCTTCTAGTGCCACGTTGGTTGCTGGAGGGTAACCATGTTCGTCTGCCTGAAAAGTTCTTATTTTGCTCTTTTGAATAACTTTGGGTCCAAAATTTCTGTCTGGAACACAATAACCAGGATCTGTCTTGCCCCTTGCTTGTAGTATGCGTACCTTTGCTGTTTCCCAGGATTCTTTAACCGCTTCTTTGAGAGCTGATCCAAAGAGGAGACTTCCTTCATATGGGGCATTCACCAAATACACCTTTGAAGAAGCATGCGTCTGCCATGCCCGTAGCCATAGGTTACGCAGTGCCGAGGTCTGGCAAAACATGGACCTTGCAGCACACCTGTCTGCCGAGCAGGCGGAGGCTAAACCCATGAGTTGCAGTTGCTGCAGGGCAAGCTTGTTTTTCTCTGGCTCTTCAGCGAGCTAGAAAGCCAGGTCAGTGGCCCAAGATAGTGCAGCTCATGCCGAGAATAGATTGGCCATAGCTATTTTTAGTGAGGCTGTGGATTTCTGACAAGCCTTTTTGAGGGATGAATCCACCTTCCTATCCACAGAGTCCCGCAGGGAGGCCCTGCCTTCTGCTGGGATGACGGTCTTTTTGGTGAGACTGGAGATTAGTAGTCGATCCTGAGGCAGCCTAGCCATTTCTCTGTATGCTTCTTGTTGAATTTTAGCAACTTGGCAAGGCAGCAAGGGATCAGATAGGTGCATTCTGGCCCTTGCCACTCTTCTTTTAGTAAGTCCTCTATAGCTGGAGGAATAGGGAATACAGTGGCTAGTTTGGAGGAAGACGTGAGTCAGAAAGCTGGTTTTGGCTGTTTAGGGGCTGGTGAAGGACCAAGGTGAATCTCGTCCATAACCTGTTTGATGAAGAAGTCGAGAACATCCAAGTCAAAGTTTCTGGATGATGAAGTGTCCAAATCCAAGGAGTCGTCCTGGAGTTCCCCCTCTTCTGGGGAGGAGGTACTAGATTCCGAGGGGGCCAGGAAACTGTCTCATCTGCATTTCTTCTTGTGGTTGTCTTGGATCAGGTCCTATTTCTTCTTTTGTCGTGATGAAACAAATGTCACTCCTCCTCATTGGAGGATGGAGAGGGGGTTCGCTTTTGGGTGGCCTTCCTGTGGGACCGTCATTCCGGGGATTGCAGTAGGCTATCGAAACATGATGGGTTTAGTGCATAAGCCCTGTTTAACTTTTCTATAAGATCTGGTGCCAGAGATCTGGATGATGAATTATGGCTCCCCAGTGAGGCTGAGGCCTCCTCCAACCTCACAGCCGGGTGCCTCTCCTCCTGTCACTCCGGAATGGATGTCTCCGTGGCATCCTCTAACTTTGCGGCCGCTGTTTTTTCACACTTTAACAGAGAGAGCCTACAACGGTGGCCAGCAGGGGGATCTGCATTTTTTGGCATTTTCTGCCCCTGGAGGGCTTGTCAGGCTTGTTGGAAGACATTCTGAAGATTGTAGGAACTGGAGTCCCCCTGTTCTAGTACTGCCTTATTCTCCCAGTCCTCTTCTTGAGTGCTGGAAGGAGAATTGCCAGCCTCTTCCGGTTGCTGGCTAAAAAATGCATGGGGGGAGCGTCCCCGAGGAACAATCCTGCAGAGGGTACTGGACTCCGACCACCTGGGCAAAAGCAGCCTAGGAGCGCTGGTGGGCCTCCGTCGATGAAAAGAAACTCTGATTGCTCCAAACGGTCTTACGGTCTTCGTCAACAAGCTGGCAAGACCGAAGCGCTCGTCGACGACCTCCTTTATGGATACTGCCTGTTGAGAAGTCCTCTACTGACAAGCAAGAAGCCCTCGGCAGTCTAGGTGTGCTGTCTTTGTGGCAAGCCGAGCCGCCAGCCAATCTCCGTCGACAAGTTGAGCCCTGGAAGTGCTCGTCGGTGGAACCAATAACTTCTAGAGTGCTACCACTCTTTACTGCCGCCCCAGCCCACTCTTCAAGCAGTAAATTTATGTGCCTGTCAATGAGCAGAAAGGATGCAAGAGCTCATCGGCAAGTAGAGCCATCGATGGCCTGGGCTGAAGTGGCCATCGGGAGAGCGGTTCTTAAGTTGCACAGGTGCAGCTCTTCAGCTGCGCAGGAGAATCCCAAAGAACAGCAAATGTCCCCCAAGGAAGTAAAATACCCTCGGTAATGTCCGATGGGGGGGGCAGAAAAATGCAGCATCGCTATACCCTTTTATAGCGTGGGAAGGATGAAAAAAATTACTCACCGCAGTAATCTTCTTTCTTCCAAGGGGTCCTTTAGCATCAGTAACTTTTTTGCACTTAGCTGGCTGGGTGCAACTGCCCCGGAGGTGTGCCTTTAAGAGATATTTAAATGAGTGTAGGGCCAAGCCAATCGAAAGGCAGGAGGGGGTGTGAGCTGAGTGAGAGCTGTTGAATGCTTCAGATTTTTTTCAAGGAAAAACGAGGGCGGATGCCACGAAAAAGAATCAACAGGATTCAAAAATCATGCAAATGTCCACAAAAGTGGAACAGAAACAACGGCAACACAAGCTAAAAACTCATCAAGTAGAAACTCCAAATTTGGTAAAAGGAGACGTAAGAGCCCTTCTCCGACCGGTGAACCGGGGAGGAAGGGTGGGAGCTTACTGATGCTAAAGGACCCCTTGGAAGAAAGAAGATTACTGCAGTGAGTAATTTTTTCTTCTTACCCCAGGAATCCTTTAGCATCAGCAACTTTTTTGCAAACTACCCAGCAGTACCAAGTGGGAGGGAGGCAGGCAGAGAACCAACTTAGGAAAGAGGCTCTGCAGAACCGTCCTGCCAAATCTGGCATCAGATCTGGTCTGCACATCCAAACTGTAATGTTTCACAAAGGTGTGCACAGATTTCCAGGTACAATCAGTAGGGGGAATGTTCTTTGCTGCTGCAAGCGAGGCTGCAGTGCCCCTGGTGGAATGGGCCCTGAGGCCCACTGGATGTTGCTGACCAGCTTTCTCATAGGAGAATCTAATACAAGAGACCAACCAATGAGAAATAGTTCTCTTGGTAGCTGGTCTTCCTCTGGCTGCATTCCCATAGGTGAGGAACAACTGAGTGAAAGAGCCTCTGGACTGTCTAGTATGCTCTAGGTAGTGAAAGATGGCTCTTTTGACATCCAGGCTGTGGAGCTTTTGCTCACCAGGAGTGGATGGCTCAGTAAAGAAGACAGGCAGAGTAATGGACTGGCTCAAGTGAAACTCTGAAACCACCTTAAGATAGTGTGTGGGTTACTATGCACAACAAGGCGGTTCTCCACCGAGTGGTTACTATGCAGACCGGATGACCTCGAGAGCAAAGCTCAAGAGGTCTCTCGGTCCACATAGTAACCACGAGGTAGAGAACAGCCTTGTTGTGTACAGTGACCCATAAACTGTTCTATATAGTGTTTGGTGTCTCCCAAAGCACATGAAAATATAGCTTCATACCTTTATTTTTTCATAAGCAGTAAACTCAGTGTTGCCTGCCAATAGTTAGACCTGGTTGCTAGGGCACGCTGCATTGTTGCTAGGGACCTGGCGTCCCTATGCTTTACTCTCACCCCTTTCAATTGGTTATTTTAGGGCTCTGGGCGGGGTTTTGAAATTAAAAAAAAATGGTGGCTGTTCCTCTAGCTTAGCAAGAGGACACAGGTTGTGACAACCGGGTGTTTCATTTTAAATACCTGGTTGATCCTGCAGCACTGAAATAGTAAATTTTACTTATCTGGTCAATCCTGCTGTTTTCTCTGCTATCGGGCAGAGCTTGTGTCTCTCTGCCTGATCCTTCACTGCTTCCTTTTCTCAAGTGGCAAATGGCTTGGGAGCTGTCTACTGACGTCTCTACTGCAGCAGAACGAAAAGTCGTTCTGCTGCACTACGGACGTCACTAGTGCAGCAGAGCGACTTTTTACATGGCATGGAAATCCATGCTAAACTACTTTCCATCATACACTATAAAACAGTAGATCACACAGTGTTTTAAAATAGTACTATATATATATATACACATATATATATACACATACACACACAAACATTTACAAATAAGACACTAGATCTTAAGAGGTAAGTATTAACAATGCACAATTGCACTACTGGTTGCAGGAGTAGCAAGCTCCTAACAGGACGCTAATAATAGTATAGACTGGGCCAGGGCGTAGGGAAGAGGATTACAGGGAATAGTTGGGGGTGGGGAGAGACGGTAGGGGTTGGGAGAGACCAGGAGTAGGTGGAAGAGTGAGGAAAGGAAGAGAAAGGTGAGGGGGGTGGGGCAAATTAACTTGGGGTGGTTACAAGAAGGGGGAATGAGGGAAGGGGGGAGAGAGTAAGGGTTGGGAGAGTCCAGGAGTAGGTGGAGGCATGAAGGAAGGAAGAGACTGGGTAGGGGTGGGGCAATTAACTAGGGGCAGTTACAGGAGGGAGCTGTGTGGGCTTGGAGTAGGGAGGGTAGAGAGTGTTTGGAGGAAGCAGAGTGGATGGTAAGGGGGAAAGAATTCAAGAGTTTAGGAAAGCGGAAGGTGAAAGCAGCCTGACCGGCAAGGGATTTATGAGAGGGAAGCAAGAGGAAGTGATAGTCTGGATTACAGAGGGAGTAGGAGGAGGGGGCGTAGGCAAGAGAAGGGAGTTCAGATGGGGGGGAGGCAGCCAGAACTTAGAAATGAAAGAGGTGCAGTGGGTTTGGTGGCAATCTTCCAGGAAAGGGAGGGAGAAAGCAGAGTACAGAGATCAGTGGTGGGTTCGAAGACGATAGTTCAAAGCAAAATGGCAGAAGGAGTGAAGAGAGGGTCCAGTCTGGCCAGGGTGGACCTTGGGGCAGCACCACAGACTATGTCACCATTAACAAAGATGGAGAGGATCATCTTAGTGATGATATCACAGTGGGCAGGTAGTGGGATGCAGCTTTTTTTCCTAAAGAGGGCACCAAGCTTGGGGTGGAGTTTTTTGTGAATGGCATCTATCTGCTGTGAAAAGTCAAGGTGCTGTTCAAGTCAGACACCAAAGTACTAAAATGAGGGCACATCCTCAATTGTGCACCCATCCAGGGTGTGGAAGGAGGGGAGGGATGGGAGCTTGGAAAGCCTTGGCCTAGTGCCAAAGCACATACAGACCATTTTTTAAGTATTTAGGGATAGCTGATTTGATCTGAACCATTTCTGGACAGCATCAAAATGAGGTTGAAGCTTGGATAGCAACTCAGCAGAAGACCCAGAGGCAAACAGGACTGTGTCATCCACGTACATGTGGATGGATGCAGATGAGCAGGCAGAGGGAAGGTCATTTAGAAAATTGGAGAAAAGTAGAGGGCCAAGGACAAAACCTTGGGGGACACCAGTATGAATGAGATGGGGTGGGGATAGAGATTCTCCAGTTTTCACTGATTGCGATCTACCTATTAGGTAAGAGCTGAACTAGTTTGTTGCAGAGTCTGAGAGAACCGCTGACTTCAGTTTGTACAGAAGAGGGTGGGAGACGGTGTAGATAGCTTTCGCTAAATCGATAAAAATGGTGGCAGTGAGGAGGCCCTGGGTCCATCCCTGTGTGGATAGCACTGGTGAGCCTGAGGAAGGAGTAAGTGATGGAGTGGTGTTTGCAAAAGACAAACTGCAAAGGGGTGAAGCAGGAAGAGGCGACGAGGAAGGGGGAGAGCTGGGACAGAACTATGTGCTCTTGTAGTTTGGATAAGGTTGGGAAGAGAGAGACAGGGTGGAAGTTGCTGGAAGAGGAGGAATCACCTCCTTTAGGCAGAGTTATGACTCTTGCATGTTTCCAGGTGTCTGGAATGGCAGCAAGACAGAAGGAGAGGTTGAGAAGGGAGGAGATGGGAAAGGTTATGGTGGGGGAAGAGATGTGAAGGAGCTTCAGGTCCAAACCATCAGGGCTCCCACCTTTCTGGGGGTTGAGAGCCAGAAAGGCACTTAGAGAAGTAGCTGGGGTAACTGGTGAGAAGGAGAAAGGAAGTGCAGGAGTGTCCAGTGGGGAGGGAGGAGGGTGAGAGGTGGTAGTTGGGAATGGGGAGAGAAGTGAGGAAGCACAGGTGATAAAGTAGGAGTTGATGGCAGAGGCTACAGAAGGAGGGTCAGAGATGATGGAGTCACCTACCTTGAGGACAGGTGGAATGGACTTGGGGCGGGGGAGAAAAGGGCATGGATGTCTTTCCAGAACTTGAAGGGGTGGTTAAGATTATTCCGAAAAGAGGAGAAAAACAAGTCAGCCTTTGCTAGCCTTGTGGCTCTAGTACAAGTATTCCTCAAGGCGCAGTACCTGTTAAGGTCTGCCAGTGGATTTGTATGTCTTCAATGCCAGGTCATGTACCTGGAGGCATGGCAGGAGTTCAACTGAGATGCAGGGGAGGTGAGAACCTCTGACCCTGGTTTTCCATAGGGGAGCATGCTGATCGCAAGCTAATAAACATTTAAAGTGGAAGTAATCGAGTGCTTGGTTTATGTTGCTGGCCATAGAGATAGGGCACCAGTCAGTGGTTAGTAGAACAGCATGTAATGAAGATAGATCAACCGACTGGAAGGACGGGTTTGGATAATTTTCGGAGGGGCCTCTAGGGCAGTGGGTTTTGCACACGCAGTACATTATATGGTGGTCTCTGAGTGTATCAGCAAGGGTGCCAGCATCAATGATGCGATGTGGGTGATTTGTGAGTACCCAGTCCAGCAGCGAGTGGTTTGGGGGTTTAGAATTGTGTCGGATAAGGACTGAGATAAGTTGAGTGAGGTGGACGGACTTAACATTTTGACAGAGTTTAGAGTTAGAGTGGGAGCGCCAGTTAATGTTGAATTCTCCCAGGATGAGAAGTTCAGCAGAGGGGGCATGAGAAGAGATGGTAGTTAGGAGTTCTGACACAGAAGAAGTAGATAGCCCTTGGCAGCAGTAGACTTGTCCACACACAGTGCAGGGACCCATCATGCCTCCACACACACATCAACCCCTTCTGAAGGAAGGCTCCATGGTCTTCCACAGGGTGTTGTGTGTGTCAGAACACTGCTCTGACCTTCCCCGGGTAGGGACCAGTACAGCATGCTTCACAGCCTCTCCCCCAGCCTTGGCCCATTTAACCGGCTCACTGACTTGGCACCCAAACTCAGGTTACAGGCACTGGAAAATAGACAATGTGATTCTCCACTGGGCCAGCAGCCGTGCCTGCAAAGAACGGTAATCAATTTTTTCTGTAACAGTTCTGACCCAAAATGTTAACATAGTATTTCATGACCCCCCTCCCCACCCTTTCTGAACATGACAGGTGTCAATAAAATACCGGATGATACAATCATTTTGCACTACCAGTGCAAAATCATATTTTCGCCAGGATTTGAAAAATGGCAGCTGCCGGGTTCATGAGGTGGTGTAAAAAAATGGCTATATTGAAACTTTGGGGTAAAAATATTGAAAACTGCCAAAGTTATAAGCGAGCATTAAAAAACGTCAATGTACCTTCATAGCTTTGTTGTTTTTTAATATTTTGTGAACTCAAATTTTCAACACTGTTTTCTTACAACCCCACCTAATGAACCTGCTGGGTTAAAATTCTCAAATCCTGGCTGAAACATCATTTCACGCCACACGTATGAAAACACATTTTGGCCAGGGTTTGAAAATTGGTGTGAAAAAATAGCTATCTTGAAAATCTGGGGTGAAAATACTGAAAATCGCAAATTATGAGCAGGGCCTTACGTTAATAACTTCGTTTTTTTGTTGATATTTTTACCCCAAATTTGTAAGACAGCCTTATTATGACTCCACCTCATGAACTCAGTAGATGAAAATGTTTAAATCCCACCAAAAAGGTGAATTCACAGAGCAACTGCGAAATCATCTTTCGCGCTGGACTTGAAAAATTTAACCTACCTTGCTTATGAGGTGTGGTCCCCAAAAGGCCATGCTGAAAATTTTGAGGGAAAATATTTTAAAAATTACCAAGTTACTGTACAAGTACAAGTTCAAAACACATCAAAATACTTTAACTACAAACCTGATTTCCTCAGTTCCCAGTCCAGTGTTGAAGAGGGGAGACATGACTCTGGTCCAGAGAGGATTACAGCATTGGACCCTTGGTAGGTAAGTAAGGGGTAGTGGGTGTGGGGTGGTGGGTGCTGAGTGGGGGGGGTCAGTTGGAGGAATGGATAAAGGCATCGGCAACAGACATCAATGGACCATTTTTTTACAGTGATTTAGAAAAATTAAAAAACTATGAGGAACTGTTTTCTTTATTTCCGGTACCGACACTGGACACTGCACACCCCAGTGTCAGCGTCATGTTTGGTGGCACCAAAGGGTGGACTCCACGGTGTGGCACAGTGGAAATGGGAAGGGTGGGGGGCACTAGTCTGTGCCAGAGATTGGGCATCTCGGTGCTGGAAAATTCAGAATGAGCACAGAAAGCAATGGGAGGTGGGAGGGATACTCAGAAGTGGGAAACAGTTAATTTCATGTTCTGGGACAACATGGGGCAACTGACTTCTACCTGCAGAGTATTAAAAAAATAGAATGGGAGGGTTTATGCAGATGAAACGTGCCAGCTGCTCTGTAAATGAAGCAGTTGGCTCCTTTCAACCATGAGAAGTCTCCACCCTGCAAAAAGAAAAATGTATCCTGATCAGCCTAGCTGATTGATGGGCTGTCACTGCCGAACCCCATGCAGCCTGAGCTGCATTAGATCCAACAGTGACACACCTCTAAGATGCAATTCTTTGTAACAAAACGTTTGCTATGCACATGAGCATGTGAAGATCAAAACAGGCCTACCACTATCCGTGTCTTATTATCTATTTACAAGACACATGATTTTGTTCCTCTTTATAAGGTCAAAGACATGCATCATTCTGTATTTAATATTATCTAATTAGCTATAAGGTAAGGGATATTCCTAATGCGTTTTACACTACAGCACATAAATATTTAATAATGAAAGACCCGGCCTGCCGGCGCAGGGAAAGGGCGATAGTCTGCAATGTTGGCGACCTGGGTTTGGGAACAGACCCAGAACGCTGGAGGGCTGGACGATAAGGATTGAGTGTCCTTGGGACTGCTCTCCTTATCCGGGGGATAGGAGGATCGCATAATGAGGACCCCTGGTGGAGGCTGAAGGTTCCTCAATGCCGATGCCGTACACTACCGGGGGGGCGGGGCAGACACAGGTCATCATTTCACGCCCCTGCCCCCTGGGGAAAAAGCACCCAAACACTGCTGGCTGCCCGGAATGAAGCCCGCCTCTGCCACTTGGCCCCAATGGTTGCTTGACCTCCCCGCCAACCAATTACGGCTCTGCAGCATTGCTAGCTCTGAACCCCACCCTGGGGGAAAAGCCAGGGAGATAATGTCGGTGGTTGTCCCCGCCAACACCTTCTCCCGTCGCAGACGGGTTTGTCCGTGCCACAGCTCACTTGGGATAAGCTTAGGAGGTATCTGCGGGGCAAGGCAGAAGTGGGAACAGGGCAGGTTGTCGGGTGGTCGGAGCGGAGCAGAGGGCGGCCGGCCCCCCCAAAAAATAAAATAATGAAAAACAGGGAAGAAAGCATAGGTTTTATGCTAGGTAGGACTTCCAGCAGGGCTCACAGTGCCCTTTCCAATAGAGCCCTTCAACTTCTGGTTCTGGGTCTCATATAAGCTTGTTGTCCAGCTTTAAGTTCTAAAACTACTTCAAAAACCTGCTCACTCTGCCTACCCCTTGAGATCAGCTGACAAGTCTTACCTTGCTCTACCCAATCTCCTTGCTCCTGGCCTTGTCAAAACTACTGAAGAAGGTGGTAAATGAACAGCTCAGATCTCATCTGGAAAGTTTGAATCTACTAAACTCGAGCCAATCCAGTTTCCGTCCCATGCATAGTACCTCTACTGCCCTTGCTAAGGTTATAAATGACTGGCAGTCTGCACTTGATAACAAACAATACATATGCGCCTTGTTTCTGGACCTTAGCAAGGCTTTCGACACGGTGGAACACAATTTGCTCCTGGTGACCCTGAAGAAGGTTGGGGTGAACAACATGGCCCTAAGTTGGTTTGCAAACTATCCTGAGAACAGAGAGCAGCAGGTCAAGGCTGAAGGAGACCTATCGCCAAAATAAATACTCCTAAGAGGTGTCCCCCAAGGATCCATACTTGGTCCACTGCTCTTTGCCATTTATATTAATCAAACTGACTCTGGCTTAAAGTCATCCAGTATCCATCTCTTCGCTGATGATACAGTGCTATACATTGACAGATCAACTCCAGATCAAGCCATTTTGGACCTCCAGAACGATTTTGGCATTCTCAAAAAAAATCTACTTAACTTGAAATTCCTGCTCAATGCCAAAAAAACTAAGGCAATGATTTTCTCTCCACTGGCCCCTCATCTCAAAAAAAAAAAACAAACCCAGATAAGGTTCCTCACATAAGCACACTTTTGGGAGAAGCCCTGGAGTTCGTGGAACAATTTAAATAGCTGGGGGTCTAGACTGACTACAAATTGTCCTTCATTGATCACACTGAAGAACTCACTAAGAAACCGCATCAAAGGCTCGACATTTTCTTCAGGATCAAGCACTCACTAACCCAGCAGGCTAGAAAACTCCTAGTCCAAGCTACCTTCTTGCCTCTCCTAGACTATGCAGGCTTCCTATATGGCCATAGCACTAGCACAACTCTCTCCAAGCTTGATACCCTATATCACAGAGCCCTTTATGACATGCACCACTGCAACCTCTATTCTTCCGTAGGCTGGAGCTCCCTTAGCTTCAGGAGGCAAAAGAATGCTATTCTATGGACATATAAGGCAATCACTCATAAATTACCTCAGTACCTCACAAGCTGCTTAACTCCCTGCATCCCTAGTGCCTATTCTCTCAGAAGTCTTACCATCTTATCTCTGGCTATCCCAAAAGTTAAAACACGCTTTCAGTCTCAATAAGCTTCACTCTTCCTACGCTCTGGAATAAGATCCAGAAAACCTTAAGGTTCGCATCCCATGTTACATTCTCCCTCTTCAAATCCTTGTTCCTGAGGCCCTTCTCCAAAGTCTGTCATTGCTTCAAGTCAGGGTCTTAACATCATGATTTGTTACTGCTTTAAATTCTGGACTTATACCTCAACCATTGCCTGAGGCGTCATTTGAGTCCTCCCTTCTGTCATTGTCCAAATCAAGGTCCCAATATCATGATCTGTCTTTGCTTCAAATATTGGACTTCAACCCCAACCATTGCCTGTGGCATCTGTCGTGTTTCTCCCTTAGAACAGTCCTTCCTCCCTAGACCATCATGTCCAACCCTCTCCTACCTCATCTGACCTTCCTTCCCCACTCCCTATACCCCCCTCCCTTTCCCACCCCACTTGCCAGGCCATGCCTACAGTACATATCAAAGTACTCTTACATCTCAATCTTCTTTGCACTTTGACGCTAGAGGAACTGCCACTCCTGCTTACTACGACTCCTCCAATGATGTTTACTGTATGAACTTTGGCTCATTACCTTACGTCCATATATCTGCATCTATGCAATTGTATTTAAATCGTGCTACCTCTTGTTGAACCCATTGCTATGTTCTGGTGGAAGCATCTTGTTACACGTGATAGCTATATGTTATTATGTTGTTATTATTATTAATATGTAATTGTTATGTACGTTCACTCAACCTGTTATGTCTTAACCCTGTTGGCAATTGTTTTGCCCCAGGTCCATCTTGTAAATGAGCTTGTCTCAATGATGCTCCACCTGGCTAATAGCTTGGCAGAAGACACCAGGAGAAAGGACTGCTGTGTGACTGAACTTCTCTGCTGGGACTAAAGTAGAAGAACTTTTGTACTTGGACCTTTAATTTAGGGTAAAAAAAACAAACAAAAAAAAACTAACATACAAAACAAAAAAAAAGTGTGTGTTTGTCTGGGTTAACTGAACTGAATGGGTATCTGAACAGTTATCTAGGTGTAAATCTCAGGTGACTGAAAGGACTTAACTGTTGTGAGGCTTAAATTACTTGCAGAAAGATCTAGGAAGTAGGGGGAGTGGCTTAGCTAGAAGGAAACTACATTTAAACACTGCCTTAGAAAGATTCTGCTAATAGCTTGGCAGAAGACACCAGGAGAAAGGGCTGCTGTGTGACTGAACTTCTCTGCTGGGACTATATTGCTCTCCTTCCCTCTCCTCCACCCCTGCACCCAAAGCTAGTTCTATTTTTATAGGCACAGGATTTGACTGACAACAGGAACTTCCTGTTTGGGAGCAGGAAGTGAGTGATCACAGAACCACCAAAGACCCACCATCCTAGAAGGGCAAGAGTAGCTCTCCGGTCCCCTCTAGCTGCTGGAGGTCTGCCTCTGAGCAAGTAACTGGTCTACTGAGAAATATAGGATATTCTTGTCTCAGAACAGGACAATCAGGAGCTTAAAGGGCACACAGGCAGAAAGTAAGAGAGAGAGAAAAAAAAAAACAGAGGAAAGAGTAAGGATTGCAAACAGTTAAGGGGCCAGACATAAGACATGATTGAGTGGTGCAGTGCAGTGGCTGTGGAGCAGCAGTCTCCGGGAGACGCTCTGGAGGATGCGGTGTTGTCCCATCTGCAGGCACCTCTCTGGGCTGAGGGAGGAGGTTGCTCATCTCCAGGCTGAGTTGGCCAGGATTTGTGGGACCTCTCTTCCATCCAGAGACCACCAGTGCCACTGCCGTTGCCTCAGAGGTTGCCAAGAAAGAGGCGGTTGGACCACAGTGGGCTCAGGGAGGGTGAGGTGGTGGAGACAGGCGCATCCCTCCAGTTGTACCTCTCACATTCCCTATGCCATTCTGGCAAGTGTGGTTCCTCTGGAGGCACCCGCAGTGGAGACCAAGGAGGATGTTGGAACTCCACAAAGGAGACCCACAGGAGGGTGGCAGGGACCCTGCAGGGAAGGAAACAACCCTGGTGGGGGACTCCATTGTTAGGAAGGTAGAACTGGGGGAGGAAGGGGAGAGGGAGGGAGGTGCCTGCCTGGTGCCATGGCTTGGAGGGACAGGGAGCGAATCCTCAGGATTGCCGGAGCAGCTGCACAGGGGAGGGAGCTGGATGTCATTGTCCACCTAGGAACAAATGACCTGGCTAAGAGAGGGATTAGAGAAGTGCAGGAAGAGTTTGTGGAATTGGGGAGGGGCCTTAGTCAAGTAGCACGCACGGTAACCTTCTCTGAGGTGCTGCCCATCAATGGCATAGGAGAGGCTAGGGTGTTCCGCACCATGGGATTCAATCAGTGGTTGAAAAACTGGTGTGGAGCTCAGGGATTTGACTTCATTGGGGACTGGGGGTCCACCTGGAGTGATGCAAGCCTATACTGGCATGATGGGCTGTATCTGTCTGGGAGGGGAACCAGGATCCTAGGTGATAGGTTTAAATGCTTCATTGGCAAACATTTAAACTAGCCAAGGGGGGAGGCACTGAAAAGGAGCAGGGAAATCCTAGCCCCCCCCCAATAATCACGGTAGTAAGTGCGGCAAACACCAACATAGAGGTGTCGATAGGGAGAAGGGCAGGGTAAATGGAGAAAGTGACAAAGGCAAGAAGGACAGGGATGGGCAAAGGAGTAAGGCCATCAGGAAATGGAGGGTAATGAGTACCAATGCCTGTAGTCTGGGCAACAAGCTCCCTGAGCTGGTGGCCTTGATAGAAGAGGGATGCCTGGATATGGTAGCAGTCACAGAAACATGGTACACAGAGAACCATGACTGGGATGGTAATATACCAGGGTACACAACCTACAGGAGAGACAGGCAGGGGAGAAGAGGGGGAGGAGTAGCTCTCTATGTAAAGGAAGGGATAAAAGCAACTGAAAAAAAGAGTAAACAGGGAGGAGAGGAGGCACTGTGGGTCACCTTGGAGACTGGAAAGGGCACCACAATCCGCACAGGGTTAGTGTAAGACCCCATGTCAGGGGGGAGGAATGGACAAGGATATGATAGAAGGCATTCTTAGAATGGCATAGAAAGGGGAGATACTGTTGATGGAGACCTGAATATGCCAGTTGTTAACTGGAGCACATTTGCACAGCCACATCCAAGAGCAGGGCCACTCTAATGCCCCACAGGTGGCAGGCATTAGACAGCTAGTTTCGAACCCACCATGAGGGAGCAATCTAGACCTCGCTCTCAAATGGGGCAGTGAGAGGATCTCAGATCTAGAAGTGGTTGCCATCTGGGGACAAGTGACCATCAAACAGTGTGGTTCACGTTAAACTCAGCTACAGAGTCAAGCCATACAAAAGTGAGGGTACTGGACTTTAGGAGGGCTGACTTTGGCAAGATGGGAGAGTGCCTCAGAAAAGCACTAGTAAACAGGCTAGAAGGAGGTGTGAACCAACAATGGGGAATCATCAAAACTGCCATCACAGAGGCAACAAGCCTTTGTGTGAAGCAAATAAACAAATCAAAACGAAAGAAAAAGCCACTATGACTACTGTACATAAACAATTTTGTGTAGCAGTTAATGAAAATTGTATTTTTTTTTTTTTTGCTATGTTAAGCCAGTTAACATTCCCTGTGTATGAGCAATGCAAATTCTGGACAGGTTGCAAACCCAACAATAGTCGAGGACTGCAGACCAATGTACAACAAACATAGCATAAGGGTACACTATGCTAGTTATGCTACTTATAGTCCAGTGGTAGGTATGGTTGGGATTATTTTATCAGTTTGAGTTGAGGGGCTTTGGC
Organism: Neoceratodus forsteri; assembly: GCA_016271365.2. Classification (NCBI taxonomy): domain Eukaryota; kingdom Metazoa; phylum Chordata; order Ceratodontiformes; family Ceratodontidae; genus Neoceratodus; species Neoceratodus forsteri. The sequence continues at coordinate 1,555,914,179 of CM057450.1, forward strand.
CTCCATTGCCCCCCTGTCAAAAAACATACGGAGTGTGTGGGGACAGAGACCCCCAAACTCAAACTGATAAAGCACCACAACCATACCACCTAAACTTAAGTAGTGTAACTAGCATAACGTACTGGCTGCTGTAGTTACGTTGATCTGTAGACCTCCACCAACACCACACACTCTTAGAAAGAACCCTTTCAGCATGTTTTCTAGATTATCCAGGAAGATTCTGTATGGGTGGTCACACACTAGTAATTACAGTGTGGCATTTAGGGCACAGCAGCCCTCACCCCTTATCAATTCCCCATTTAAAAAGGTCCACCTAAGGCAGAGCCAAACTTCTAAGTAAACTCCTAAGTAATCAGGCCCCAGTGCCCATCACTTGCTTGCTAATACCACCCAATATTCAGTGGGCTGGTAAAGAACCTGGGTGGTCATCTTACTGTATAACTGCACCAAAACCACACTTGAGAAACATTTTTAAGAAACCATGTCTCCTGCTTCACAATCATCTAATAAATCGTAAAACTTGCCAGTCGATTTTATCCGTCAGAAACTGAAGGGCATGCCAAACTTGCCATTTTGCGGCAATCCACTTGTCTCCAAGCCGTTTATACAAAACACTGAAAAGTGCTAGTCACATGTCCTCTACAGATAATGATGATATTTTGCCCTGTTTCGGTTCAGACAGATTGGGTGGCACCACTGGCAAAGATACATCACCTGCAGATCCCGTTCATGCCCCTGCATTGGACTGTATAATTCCTGCTGGCTTAATTTCAGTCCGTGCTCATAACAATTTCAGGTCTAGGACGTATGATATTCTTTACGCATAACTCTCTGTATTGTAATACACTCTATTTTTCTTTCAGTTTTAAATATATAACAGACACATACTGTACCCACAGCTTCCCTCCGGCAGCCTGACGGTTTAAATGCCCTCTCGCCTTACACTTTGTTTACTGTTACGTCACAAACTACGCCTGTGCTCGAGCGAAGGGTGTGTCGGTGGTTCTCGTAAAGCACGCTGGGGTTTGTAGTTCTCTGCGGAGGGTTTATACTTCACCGGCGCTTTCCATTGACGTTTTAGCCGATGCGAAAGGCGCTACTGCCTACAACTCCCAGAACGCATGTAAAAAGCAGATTGCTATTTGAAGGAAAATACGGCGTTGCCAAAACACTGCCGGTGCAGTATACGTACGTCAGGGAACGTCTGCAGCTGCTGAACGTTGTAGCTGTCAAAGTCCTTTCTAATGCGCTTTAGACCACCATTCATGAGTATTAAAACAGCGGGTTTGACTTTTGTTCGCCCACCCCCGACTTTGCCACACTGTAGTGATGGAAATAGGATGATTTTTCCGGGGTCCGACTAACGTTAGATTTTTGCGATGCAAATGATTGCATTTCAGGCGTTTCAAAAATACAATAAATCACACAATGTTGAAAAAAGGATACTCTAGATTCTGACTCCGGGGTTCTATGTCTGAAGTCACCCCATGTACGAGCCACTGACATCTATAGGTGGAAAGACCGACAGACGCTGTTAGACCTAGAGGGGTCAACACTTGGGGTACTAGGGACCGGGCTTCTAACCCAAATAACTCGCTCAATATTTACACTTCATGCAGTCATCTCTGCGCAGTCAGCCACAGAGAGATGGAACCTATGCAAATTTTAGAATTGGGACTGTAGGTTCAAACTCTGCATCAGCGCTCCACTCTGGCCTTTGCTCAGTTCTGTTTCAAACCCCAGGAATCCCTCACTTAATTCCTGACCCGATGGCCAAACAGTAGCTTTGGTGAAACAACTATTTATTATTCTCCTGTTGCAAGACAAGCCTTGCGGTTACAGTTCTTAGGGGCTGAGCAATAGGCAGGTGGGTCGAGCTGGGGGTGGGGGCCTCCCTCTGTATGAACAGACTGGCAGCTTGCTTGACTGTGGCAGGCTCAGGCAGTTTGTCGTCTTCTGAGACATTGCAGGTTCTGGCAGCTTGTCACCTTCTTTCTCGGCTGGCGCAGTAGGCTGAAAAACCAGTACTGAGGACCAGAACCCCACACATCCAGGCATCCAACCCTCAGGGAGAGACTATAGATAATGCCAGCTGTGACACTACCTGGCCGATTTCCCAGACTGTCCTCTGCTGGCAAGTGTTCTCTCTGGAACTCAAGTCAGGCTGTAGATGGCTTCAGCCACACTGCAAACTGGCAGCTGTGTCACAAAGTTCAACAAAAACACAGTCTCTGGATTTCCTACTGGATTGTAATAGGAATCAGTGTCTCAGCAACAGGCTTTTGACTGCTCAGTTGCAAATCACAAAGCAATTTACATTTTTCTGACTTTCCAGTTGTTGATCATGATGGAAATGTGAAAGGAAAAGTGTGACCCACTTGGACTTAAACCCAGACCTCTATCGTACCATGCCAGTGCTCTAACCACTAAGCTATGGGCTCACATGGTTAGCACTAGGCCCCTGGGCCTTCCCTTCAGACACACACATTCCTTTCTATGGGTTGCATAATCTGCAACTAAACGCCTGTCAGAGAGAGACAACCAGATAACTTTCTCAGTACAGTAAAGCCACTGCAAGGCAATTTTAAATCATGATGGAAATGTGAAAGGAAAAGTGTGACCAATTTTCCTCTTATTTGTACTACTGATATCTTGGAGTTGCACCTTGACTCCTAAATTAAAATACATTTATTTACATAACAATAGTGACTCCATCTTTATTGCAAGGTAGTGATTTATTTTCTTTGGCCAATGGGAACTCTGTTGGCATCCATCATCAGAAGAGCATACTACCAAAGTTAACCTGTGTTTACCTTCTTAGCTTTGTGCATGGAGAACTAAAGTCCAGGAAAACCAGTCTGTTAGCAGCTGAGAACAAGGAAACACAATCTCTAAAAAAGCAGTTACAGTCAAAAGGGCGAGGTTGTCACAATTGGTCAAGATGATCATTTCCAGTTGTTGGGAATGTGGGGGGATTCTTGTGGGGGTAGGAAGAAATAGGCTGTTGGTTAACTAGGATCTGCAGCTTATCCTGTAGGTAGGGAAATGGGCAGACTAGGTGGGCCAAGCGGTCCTTATCTGCTGTCAAAGTCTATGTTTCTATGTAATGGATTAGGCTTTCCCTGAGTTTTTGGCTGTGGAAGCCCCAGGTACAGGGCAGTGACCAGGGGGTGCAAGAGCTGCAGTTGCAGTAGGGCCCACAGTGTTAGGGAGGCCACTGCCTCAGTGGTCAGCATTAAGAAAACCTTTCCTCAGAGATGAACTTGCAAGTTTCACTTTGGAAATTGCTTATCCATTTGAAACTGGTTATGTCAGCAGTGGTGTCAGAAGATTCCAACTCCAGTTTCACACGGTTGGGGAGTACAAAACAAAGAAGCAACAGGGCCCATTACTCAAAACAACTAATCTTGGTGCTGGTGTCCCCAGGAGGATCAGGAACAAATTACATTGCTCAGTTCTTTGATCATGGTGCCAGCAAGGGGGGAGGGTGGGGCACAGCATAGATAAACTATTTATGTTCAGCAGGATTGATACAAAATATCTCACGCTATAAAAATGTCATATGCGCTAATGGTTATTTTATTTATTGTTGGGGAGATGGGTCCCACAAAATATTTTGCAGGGGGGGGCCTTTACAGTTGTTGGCGCAGCCCTGATCAGGTAAGCCACTGATGTCTCCCCAGAGCCCACAGCAGAGCCTCCTGTCACTCTGAGAGGCTTCCAGACAACTGCTGCCAGATGGATCTACCCCCCCCCCCCCAGGTTTCAGGGGCTCAGATCCGGTCCCAATTTGACAATCAGGCTATCAAATTAGTATTCAGAACATTCACTCGATGCCTGATTGGCTGTGCTAAATGGCGTCAACAGACAGTCCTCTGGCCAGGAGCCATGCTCAGTCCTTTAGGGGACCTCAAACTCTTTTTTTTTTTTTCAAATTCTCTTCTGCACCGATACACCGAGGCATCTCTCGGAGGTGCCCACTCAACTCTCAGACTCTTCTACTGCCCACCGTGACACACCAGCACCAACTTCCACCCCCCCTCATTGAGGGACTTTCCAGTGCCCCGGATCACCCTCCCCGGGGCAGGGTTCAGCACTCTTACTTTGGCGGTGTCTTTCTAGGATTAGAGGGTCCATCTCTCTCTCCGGAGGTCGGCCGTGGGTTATTGTTGTGGGTGACCAGTGTTGGGGATGTGAGGGAGGTCCCTGAGGCCCTCGTCGCCTCCTTGGCGGAGCACCTCAAATTCTGATTGGTTGTTTGGCAGGTAACGGGTAACCAAAATGACTGCTGCAGAACAGTTTATGCAGAGTTACAACTTTTAGGCTCTCCTGCAGGCAAGCCAAATAGATTTAATAATTAAATGCCCCAGTGTCCAAGAGCTGCCTCTGCCCTGTTGTCCAGTGGCAGAGTGGGACTTGACAGGGACTGCCCCTGCTTGTCGCTGGTGCCATAGCACTGTCCCCCCAGGTGGCAGGCAGGGCTATGCATTACATAGCAGCCTCAGCTGCTCTTAAATACATAGAGCTTAACAGCACTTTTACAAAGTTTTTCCTTTCCCCCTTTAGTGTGCTTCTGGCCCCCCACTAATGTTGCTGAAGTCCCTGAGGGCCAGAGCACATAAAGAGATCCACTGGCTGAGCTGTGGAGCAGCTTAAACGCTGAGTGCTGTAGCGTTCCTTCAGAATGCAAGCCGGCCACTGCAGCTTGCATGTCCGAGCAGGTGCCAGCTCGAACATGTGCAGGCTAGGCTGCGCAGTGCTCGCTTGCCACTTTACTGCCGAACTGGCGGTTTAACTTTTACACATAGCTCCTCCTGACCCCCCCCACCAGGATTGCTGAAATGGGGGGCCACCAGAACCATAAAAGGGCACCAACTGGACCAGGACTAACGGGACAGGTGGCCAGGAGGCAGCTTAGGTAAGCACCACCCATGGGGAAGGGTTTACATCTGCCTGAAAGGAAACGTTGTTCTGAAGTCACTCTTTACTCAGTTGACGTCTTGGTCTATTTCTTTATTTCTTAGTGACAGTATTTGTTTTAGTTAGCTATTAATAACTCTGCATTAGAGTATTTTCATTCAAAATCACTAGTTTCCCATTTCTTATCAGTTCAAGGAAACCAAAGAAAGACCTAGAGGTGTAGTTCCCACTTTAGTGGAACCACATTTGTTTAATATAAAATTATAAAAAATACACACATTTGTAAGTTTCATTTTTGGAATGGTTGAGAGTATTTTGTAACTGCTTTGCTGTATCTTATTTTGCAAGTCCTGGTTCCTACTTCGGGGAACCGAGACAGTATATTTTCCCCTTTGGCCATTTAAAATTCTTTTAAATTGGGTTTTAAAATGTGGTTCATATTACATTGAGGAACTGAACCGCTAACTTCTTTTTGGGAATATTGGAACTGTTTTTTTTTCTCTTCAGGTCATCAGTTCTTGGCATGTCTGACAGACCCAAGAAAAGAACAGGGTCCACAGGTTTTAAAAATTGTACTGGCTGGCCCGGTAGCACTGAGGGTTGAGGCGCTGGATTCTACACCTTGCTGGACTCCACGACCCAGGTTCAGGAACAGACTCTGCTCGCTTGGGGGTCGGCAGGGTTAAGGAAGGACTGAGCATCCGTAGACAGCTCTCCTTCCTCTGGGAGGGGGGAACAGTACGGTGCACTGTTTGCCTGACACCTAGTGGCGGCTGGGTGTCATCACATGCATTCCATCTGAAGGAGAGTGCCTCATGTACAGGGCCTATGGCTGCCTCTGGGGAGGCAGAGTCCAGCCATCTCTACCCATTGCATGTATGGGGGGCCCAGAGAGAAGAGCGCTGGAAAATACCAGGAGCCGGCAGACTCCATGACAGCCCGATGCACCACTGCACCAGCGAGCCCAGATTCTGGATTGTGCTATGGGGTGGGGAGAAAAAACGGTGCTCCTCTCCCTGGCCCCGCCATGGGGGGTAGTCCATGGGGGAACTCCGGGGCATGGTTGGTGCGGGGCAGTCAGGGCCAGAGAATGAGTTCCTCCGAGGGAGGGCTGGAGACACCTGCCTAGCTCTGCGGAGAAAAAAATAAAAAATAAAATTGTATTAATTGTTTCAAACTCCTGGCTAAAGCAGACTGCCGTGAGTTATGTTTTAAGTGCCTGTGCCCTGACACGATTTTATAAGTTGTGACTTCAGTATCAAGTTCTGCCCCAAAACTGTCAAATAGAGGGCTAAGAAACTTGAAGGAAATAATGGCTTCTCTGTCTGCCTGTTCATCACAGCCAGGCTCTGATGAGAGTCCAGTTCCTCAAAGTAAGCAGAAGGACAAGTCTGCTATGACTGACACAGAGGTCAGGGTGTCTGACAGGGACCAGGCTGTCTGACAGGGCCCCCCCCCCCCCGAGTCCACTAAGTCGAAAAGGTCTGCTGAGCAGGCATCAGAACCAGTGCCTGCCAAGAAAAATCAGAAAGAGAAACATGTCACTGCCCCTCCGGGCCAAAACTGCAGACTTACAAGCCCACCGTGGCAGAAGCTGACCTGGACTTAGTAGCCATTACAGAAATGTGTTTCAATTAAAATTATAACTGGGATGTGGATATACCAGGATATAATCTGTTTAGAAAAGAGGGTAGATAGGAAAGGGAGGTAGAGTGGCTCTTTATGTAAAAAAATAAAGGCTACAGAAATACAGGAGAGGAAGGAGGGTGCAGAAATACTGTGGGTCATCCTGGAAGAGAGAAAAGTGGCAGTTCTATACACAGGGTGATCTACAGGTCTCCATCATGGGGGAGAAATGCTGGTATTAATCCATAAAATGGCTTGCAAGAGAGAGGTGTTAACTGAGAGACTTCAATCTGCTGGACATGGATTGGAGCCTCCCCCCTACAGCAATGTCAAGGAGTAGGGACATCCTGGACTCCCTGTAGAGGGTGTTCCTCAGGCAGCTGGTTAAGGACCCAGCTCATGAGGGGGCATTGCTATACCTAATACTGACAAACGGGGACAGCATTGCTGCTGTCACAGTGGGGGACCACCTGAGGACTAGTGACCACCAGGCAGTGTAGTTTAACGTAAGAACAGGGCCAGAATCAAACCACACAAGGACAAGGGTCCTGGACTTCAAGAAGGCTGATTTTAAGAAAATGGGAGAATTCCTCAGGGGCACCCTGGCAGGGATAGGGAAACTAAGGGGAGTAGAACAATAGTTGGCTTTAATAAGAGAGGAAATTGAAAAGGCTACAAAACTGTCTCAAGCAAGTCAGCAAGGGTAAGAGAAAAAATAAACTGCTATGGTTCTCTAGAGAGGTAGCAGAAAAAGTAAGAGCAAAAAAATTAGTCTTCAGAAAATATAAAAGAACACAGAAGGAGGAGGATAGGGAGCCTTATCAGGAGAAGCAAAGGGAGGCACAGAAGGCAATTAGGAGTGCAAAAGTGAAAACAGAGGAAAAGACAGCTAAATCAGTAAAAAAGGGGGATAAACATTTTTTTGATACATTAGTGAAAAGAGGACGTCCAACGGAGGAATAGTAAGTCTGGAAGGGGGTCTGTAGAAGAGGACCACCAAAAAGCTGACATACTAAACAAATACTTTTGTTCAGTATTCAAGGAGGAGAGGGTAGGAAATGGGCCTTTGTTACAAGATAAAGGCATAAAGGTCAAGAGGTGGACACTAGCTTTTTCACAGTGGAAGGAGTCCTAAAGGAGTTGTCAAAATTAAATGTAGACAAGGCAATGGATCCAGACACGGTGCACCCCAGGTTGCTGAGAGAGCTCAGGGAGGAGCTGTCTGCACCTCTGACAGCCCTGCTCAACCTGTTATTAGAAACAGGGGAGGCACTGGGGGACTGGAGGAGGCAAATGTCCCACTCCACAAAAGTGGAAATAGGGAGAAGGCAGGAAATTACAGGCCGGACATCCTGACTTCGGTAGTTGGCAAAGTAATGGAATCACTACTGAAGGAAAGGATTGGAGAATACCTTGTTACCAGCAGTCTACAGGATATGAGGCAACATGGATTCATAGGAGGGAGGTCCTGCCAGACAAACCTGACTGAGTTCTTTAGGTAACAAAGCGGACCAGGGAGGGGCGGTTGATGTGGCCTATCTGGATTTCAGCAAGGCCTTTAACACCGTTCCACACAGAAGGCTGATAAACAAAATAAGTAGTCTAGGAGTAGGTCCTAAAATAGTAAAATGGGTGGAGAGCTGTCTTAGTGGTAGAAGCCAAAGAGTGGTGGTAAACGGGGTACACTCTGGGGAAGGCAAGGTGACTAGTGGGGTGCTGCAGGGGTCAGTATTAGGCTTGGTTCTCTTCAGTGTCTTTGTTAGTGACATTGCAGCAAGACTGAAGGGGAAGGTATGCCTATTTGCAGATGACTCAAAAATCTGCAGAGTAGATACACGGGGGGGGCGGGTAACGAATGAGGGAGGATTCAAAGAAGTTATAAGAATTGTCACAAGTTTTGTAGCTGAGATTCAATGCAAAAACGTGCAAAATCTTGCACTTAGGGCATAAAAACCAAGGGGCAACATACCAACTCGGGGTGGTGGGTGGTGTATTAGCAGTCACAAAACAGAAACGTGGCCTGGAGTTGTTATCTCTGATGACCTGAAGATAGCTAAACAGTGTGACAAGGCAGTGAGAAAGGCTAGCGGAATGTTTGGATGCATAGGAAGGGGTATCACCTGCAGAAATAGGGAGGTAATAATACCTCTGTATAGATCACTGGCGAGACCCCACCTCAAGTACTGTGTACAGTTCTGGAGACCCCATCTCCAAATGACATAAACATGGTGGAGGCAGTGTAAAGGAAGGCAACCAAAATGGTTCAGAGCCTGCATCAGAAGCCCTACAAAGAATGGCTTGAGGATTTAAATGTGTACTCCCTAGAAGACATTAGGGAATGTAGGGATATGCTAGAGACATTCAAATACCTTACAGGAATAAACAAGATAAATGAAGGGAGCTTTTTCCAATGAAAAAGATGCTCAAGGACAAGGGGTCACAATATGAAGCTGGGGGGGTTCAGAGGAAACATGATGAAGTACTTCTTCAGTGAGAGGGTGGTGGACACTTGGAACAGACTCTCAGCAGAAGTGGTGGGGGCTAGAACAATCACAGGATGGAAGAATATATGGGATAGACACAAGGGAATCTTAGAAGCAAGAGGGGGCTGTAAGCCAGAGTCCAAGTAAGGTCTCCAGTGGCACTATAGGTAGGGAATTTAGGGCAGACTAGGTGGGCCAGGTGGTCCTTATCTACTGACAACTTCAATGTTTCTGTATTAAATACCAGTTTCATATGGTGGTGGATGCCAATGACACAGCTTCTAGGGTCATGGCACATGCAGCACTGTATCCTTGAGGAAGTTTGCATGGCTCAGAACTACACATTTCTCACAGGACACTCAGAAGAAAGCCATGGATTTCCTCTGTGAAGGAAATTCCTTGTTTGGTGACAAAACAGAGGTTTATATGAAATGGTGGATGATTATAAGACCACCTACAAAAACAATACTGAAGGAAAAGGCCTCCACTTCTCAGAGGCCTCATGGATGGGGAGGTGGGGCTGGGTTACTTTCCCTGAGTTTATGTGACATATGATTATCCTCCCCAGAGGGGGTTGTCAGAACAATAGGCTAGAATAGCATTTATTTCTTATGACCACTCAGTTAGGTCTCAAACCTAGTTTATTGACCATACAAAACAGTGAAAAATTGGCTCAGGTTTTCCTTTTCAACCTACTGCATATAAAAGGTTCTTAAAATTTATAAATGAACGTGGCATGTGGCAACCTCAGTGTGATAAAAATAGTTTTTATTATTTCCTGTACAATATAAGCTAGTAAACTAATAAAAATATTGAATAGATATATCAAGTCTGGTAAATATTGTACAAGGCAAAATAAACACAAGGGCCCAGATGTTCAAAAGGGTTGCACATAGCGCAACTGTGTTGCACCATGCGCAACCCACTGATGTGCCCCGGCGCGATATTCAAATGGGAAAAGTGCGCGGCATAAATCCCGATGCACCAGAGTGCATCAGTAACGTATGCAGGCACAGGTAGGGGTCATGCCCATGCATACTCTGCACAACCCGATATTCAGCCCGGGATATGCAGAGCCATGCATGCGCACTTTACCCAAAGCAGCACAAAGTTACGCCTCAAAAAAAGGAACAACGATGGCCACCCACAGGTGAGCTGCCACATTGCAGGGCGCAACACGGCAACTGCCACCTGTGGGTGGCCCCCCGAGTTCCAGCTGCACCTGGTGGCGCCTCCCCACGCCTGATCGTGGGCATCTGTCTAGAAATAGAACTCGCCCTATATCCCTGGTGGTCCAGTGGACGCTATCTGCCCGATCACGGACATCTGTCTAAAAATAGAATTTGTGCTATATCCCCTGGTGTCGGGGTATCCCCCTCCCGCTTCGCCTGAACCCCACCACCCCACCCCCGGTCAGCCGGGCGGGCGGCAGCACCCCAATCTGGAATATCTGAATGTGTAGTATGGTATGGTTGTATGCCCATTGGCTCACGCCAGAACCTACGATGCAGCCCTACCGAGGCCAGCGGGCGTAGGTGAGAAAGCTGCCACCGCCGCTGACCAGGGGAGCGGGCAGGGATACCTTGACCACCAGGGATATAGGATGAATTTGTTTTTGACAGATGTCCGCGATCGGGCAGACAGCGGTCCACTGGACCACCAGGGATATAGGACGAGTTCTATTTTTAGACAGATGCCCGCGATCAGGCAGACAGCGGTCCACTGGACCACCAGAGATATAGGACGAGTTCTATTTCTAGACAGATGGCCCGCGATCGGGCAGATGGCGGTCCACTGGACCACCAGGGATATAGGACGAGTTCTGTTTTTAGACAGATGCCCGCAATCGGGCAGATAGCGGTCCACTGGACCACCAGGGATATTGGACATACTATTTATTTATTTATTTATTTATTTTAACTACAAATGCCCACGATTGGGATGTAGGGGGCATCAGTCCCCGATGGCTGCTGCCTGGCAGGGCGCCAGGCGCAAGTCGTCAGGGATCGGCTCACCTGCATGCAAATGGGGCCATAATGACATGCAAATGGCCCCATGTGTGCCTTGCATACATTATGGACCCATTTGCATGTTAACTTTGAATATCGCGGTTGCTGTGCATGGGCGCAATGGAACTAAGCTGGTGCATCCCATGCTCCCTCTGGCCACTTGCTGGTGCAATGCCACTGCGCCACTCACACTGGGGGTGGCCAGGGTGCGATATTCAACACTGCTGAGCCATGGCGTGGCTCTGTTGAATATCGCCCAGTCCACACCCCTGCGCAGCTAAGTTGCACTGCGCCCAAGCTTGTGACACAGCCTGGCACAGTTTGAATATCCGGGCCAAGGTAAATAAAGCAACAAAACTTTCAAAAATAACAAACCAAAAGTAATCAGATGCAATATGCAGTCTTAAAGTTTTGAAAATAGCTACATTATTCTCACATAGACATTTTCTTAAAGTTACCTTTATACCCATTGATGTTTTTATATGTTATAAAGTTTCTCCCTTTGTAACCACCCCTTTCCTAAGCTACACTAAAAATGTATATGAATATTAAAGTGATACTTTGACATTTGAAGTTGGTACAAAATGTGCTTTTTTCTTCATGATGCAAAAATTAATGGAGAATCTTCCTCTCTGCTATTGATTGTCACTCTGGTTGCTGGCTCTTTACTGTGGCAGCTTCTCTTCGCACTCTGGCACCTTAAACCTCTGGCACAGCCAAATCTCTGTTATCTGGCAGACAGGCTTGGGCTCTTGGCAGGAAGGCTTATCAGCTGGAAGACAACAACGTCAGTTGACGTGTGCTTACACAGCATCTGGTTAGAAGAAATTCTGTCTGGATTCCAAACTGCCTGGTTTTGATATGTCCATCACATTTATATAATTATGACATCATATATTCTGATTAATCAACTCTAATTGAATCTTGCAAATGAGGGGAGAGTGGCAAATTCCTCTTCTTGGTACAACCCCTCTTGTACCTGTAGGTTACCATTTATGTGTCAACACACACATCTTTGAATCTGGCACATTTTGATATAAGTCCCATATCTCTAAAGTCCATAGTTTACAAAATAGTCCATAAACTCTGTTTCCAGGCAAATATCTTTATAAAAAATGATACCCAATTGAGCTACACTTCTTGTGCTTTAAAATTAGTTTTTTTTTGTTTTTTTTTTACTTCAAATAAACCTTTAAGAAGTAAGTTAAAAGACCCAAAATCTCTTCTGAGCAAGATTTCCTTTGTTCGAGTATCTGATACAGAGCTGGTCATAAATTTCAGTTGTCACTTGACTTTTAAAGGGACAATGTCCACCTTTTTTGCATCATTAATTTTTTTTTTTTTTAGGTAAAAACATACATTTTATGATTGCTTATAGTCTCTAAAATTTGTTGATGTTTCTGGTTGTTTTATCTGCCTCTTTGTTTATTAGAGCTAAAAATGCATGGTAATGTGTAGCTATGCCCAGCTTTGTTTTGCTTCAAATCATTGAACTACTTGTAGTGAAAACTTCCCTGAACATTAGAAACACCCTCAAACAGTGCAACCACTCATTATACAATAGACTCCTCAACTCCAACTGCATAATGAGTGGCTAGATTGTGTTGGGGGTGTTCCTGAATCCAGAAAAGATGCAGTGGTAGCCGGTCAAGAAATTTAAACAAACATGTTTTGGTGTGGTGACGCTAGTATGATAGACAGTCTGTTTTTCACTTTTTAAAAGAAAAAAGGGATCTAAATCAAACTACCAGCTGCATCAACAGTCTCTATATAATGTGAACAATCATTAGTTACATTTTTTAAACTAGGGACACTTTGAGATCTAAGGGGGTTGACAGTGTCCCTTTAAGATAGCTATAGCAGAACTTTGGACCAATATAATTTGTTCCTGTAACCACTCAGATATAGAAGAGTCATGTCTGAATATTGCGTGACATGGGCCTTAACAGCCCAAACATAAGTATTTAATCTTTTAAACTGCTGGCACCAGACATATTTGTAAATAATTTCTTAAATAACTTCTTTTATACAACAGCTGCACTTATGAATATTGATCTTCCAGCAAATAAACATATGCTATCAAATAATGTTATTTCTATATCTTTTATTTTTAGTTTTAAGGTAGTAAACAAAACTACACATCCGGTATAAAAATATATTACATACAAACACACAAAGAAGCCAGCAGAAGAAGGCCATTTGGTCTATCAAAGTCTACTAGTATTACAGGGTCCAAAATGTTACCGTTTGTCTCTGCCTTCCCTCCCCACTCTTCCCATCCTCTCTATCCATGATCCTTACCTTCACCCTCTGCTTATCCCAGCCTCTCTTAAAGCTGCCCACTGTCTTCAACAAGATGACCTCTTCCGGCAGTGCATTCCAAGTGTCCACCACCTTCTCTGTGAAGTGCTTCCTGATCTCCCTCCTAAACCTCCCATGCTCCAGCTTAAGACTGTGCCCCCTTATGTTATGGTTGCCACTCAGCTTAAAGAGACTCTCCTTATCAAAACTTATTTATCCCTTTTAAGTACTTAAAGGTCCCAATCATGTCCCCCTCTCTCCTGTCTTCCAGGGAGTACATGTTCAGTGCCCTCAACCTCTCCTCGTATGCCTTACCTTGCTGACCCGCTGTCATCTTTGTAGTCCTCCTCTGGACCTTCTCCAGCAGGTTAATCTCCTTTTTAAGGTGTGGGCACTAGTACTGAACTCCATACTCTAGATGCGGCCTTACCAGTGACCTGTACAAAGGCAGTATAACCTCCTCTCCTACACTGGTCCCCTTAGATATGCATCCCAGCATCTTGTTTGCCTTTGCTGCTGCTTTCTTGCACTGCATGGAGTGCTTCAGGTCACTAGTGGTCATCACTCCCAGGTCCTTCTCCTCCTCTGATGCAGATACTCAGACATCACCCAGGTAATACTCTGTCCTGGGATTCTCGACTCCAATATGCATACCTTTGCATTTCTTGGCAGATCCAGTATAAAACTATATTAAGTCTCTTTCTTTTCTAAGGATTTTGTGCTTTGCTGTAACTAGAGCTTATCAGTCCTGCAGCAGGTTACTATGGAGATCTTCACACCTTTGACATCTGTACCAATCTGTAGGAAACCCACTGTGAAACTGTGAGGCCCCTCTTTCTGTTGAAAGAGACTTCTGGTACTTAAAAAAGAAACTCTGCTTGTCCTCATACCTTGACTTGTCAGTCCATTAAGATAACCAGAACTAATTTGGAGTTTTAAACAAGCCACCAATTGTCTTAGTATCACATGACACCCAAATAACCATATCCCATAACTAAACATTTATAAACACTTTGTTACAATACATTTCTTCAGAGGCAAAAGCAAAAAGGGTGCCAAGTGGGCTGAAGCCACTTCAGCCCCCAAAGTGTAGGCTAGGCAGAACCCCTGACATGTCTGTCCAGGTCACCCAAACATTGCCAGTGGGGGCAGATTGGCTCACTATTTCCAGGCATGGAAAAATATTACCACAATCTAGTGGATCCTGAATGTAGTGAGTAGGGTCTCTCTCTGCAGATCAAGAGATATCCAAAACTGCAGACACACAGGGCCTTCCCACCTCATACCCCAGCAGAAAAACTCCTGGAGTTAGAGGTGAAAAAACTGCTGCAAGCAAGTGCAGTGGAAAGAGTTCTCCCATCCTAATGTGGGAAGGAGTTGTACTCAAGATATGTCCTGACCAACAAGAAAATGGAGAGCAGTGACCCATTTTAAACCAGAGATTTCTGAACAAACATTTGAAAAATGAAAAGTTCAAGATGATGACCCTGGCCTGTGATCTCATCATTGCAACAGGGACATTAGCTGAGGTCACTGAATATGAAGGACACTTACTTTTACAATCCAGTAAGACCCACCCACAGAAAGTACCTCAGATTCAGGGTAGGGAACTGCCACTACCAGTTTACTGCCCTTTCCTTTGGCCTTTCCTCAGCACGCAGAGTTTTCGCAAAGTGCCTGGTGGTAGTAGCAGCTCATTGGAGGAGGCAAGGTGTAATGGTCTTTTCTTACCTGGATGACTGGTTAGTCTCAGGAAGGTCCTACCAGGAGGTCAAGTCCTCCCTTTTGCTCACACAGGGCACCACAGAAGATCTAGGTTTCCTGGAAAATGCTCCAAAATCCCAGAGAGAACCCATGCAGGTGCTGGACTTCATAGGAACAGAGCTGGACACTTGTCAGGGAAAGGCTTTCCTCCCTCCCTCAAGAGAGGCAGCAAATCTGATAGGCCTTGCAACAGGACTGCCCAAACCAGCAAGGGTCTTCCTTCATTTGCTAGGGCACATGACTGCCTCCACAGCAGTAGTACCAGGTTCCAAATGAGGGATATCCAGTACCCTCTAGGGTCTGACTAGTCCCAAAAGTGGGACCCACTGTCAAGGTTGGTACCAGTTACAAGGTTCCTCTTAAGGGCTATGGACTGGTAGAAGGAGGAAGAGAACCTCAGACAGGGAGTTCCCTTCCTTCAGCAATCACCCATGCTGGTGCTTACTACAAATGCCCCCCCCCCCTGAGCTGGGTCACCTATCTGGAAGACTTCACTGTACCGGGGTGTGGACCCCACTAGAGTCTCAGGAGCATGTAGATCTCCTGGAACTTAAGGCTGTGTATCTGGCAGTGCAGGCCTTTTCCTCCCACATCAGGGTTCAGTCAGTCCAGATCAGAACAGACACCACCACCATGTACTATATAAACAAACAGGGAGGATCAAGATCTTCCAAACTGTGTACAGAAGCAATGAAGGTCTGAAGCCTGCCATGCACACTGGAAGTACAATTATCCACAGTACACCTGCCAGGGAAAGACAATGTCCTTGCAAATTCCCTGAGTAGGGTCAGTCAAGTAAACCATGAGGGAACTCTGAACAAGCAAACTCTCTCCAGTGTTCAGAGGGTGATTCACGGAAGAGATAGATCTGTTTGACTCCTGAAAAAACAATCAGCTCCCATCTTTTGTTGCAGGCCCCCTTTGGTGGGTATAGACAGTCCTAGAGGATGCCCTGGTCCTCTGTTGGACATGGAGATTCCCTCATGCACTTCCCCCATTCCCACTCATACTGAGGCTACTGCTGAAACTCAGAAGGGAGCCTGCAACTATTATCCCAATTGCTCCAGATTGGGCCAGGCAGACCTGGTACTCTCTGCTCTTGTCGCTCCCCATCAAACCTCCAATCACCAGACTTCTGAGGTTCAAGCCACTGACCTTGCCTCAGGGCAGGAGAACATTCCCAGACCAGAGCAGGAAGAGGAAGCCAGCAGTGCTCAGGCAGTAATGCTGCACAAAAAAAAAAAACACCACAAAAAAGAAAGTGGGTGCAAAAAAAGACCTTTAAAGTCAATCAGTTATGCTGAGTGGTTTAATCAGCGCACAGAAACAGCAGAGTACAGATACCCCAGTGCTTTGAGCCCTTGCAGACTCTTTGTCAGGGGAGGGGCGACCAGTACCACAGCCCCTCATTTAAAGGCTGTGTCTTACAGGTGCAGTGTTACAAAACATGCAATGGATATTCTAATTAATCCCTATCCATTAAAAGCAATAATGTAAAGTTAAGGCTAATAGACAATTAAACTTGTTAGAGAAACACAAGATACATATGAAAACAATGAATATAATAAATCATAAAATCTCAGCCATAGCATCACAATTCAAGATTAATAAATTAGCATGTAGATGCAAGGTAGAAGAGCTTCAAAATGGACATCTCACTTACTGAAACCTTAGGACCATCTGACCCCCCCCCCCCGTCCACTTGTTTCACTGCTGTATTCTTCATTAAATATAGTTCCTTCAAAGACTCAGATTCTTCAGTAGTGATATTCTCATTTAGGCTTGTATTCATGTAAGAAAATTCTATCAACTTCTCTGTTGACTAATCTCTCAACGGTAGATATAGCTGGCAAAATCTCTCTCTCTGGGCAAAAAGTTGAAGTCAGACAATATATATCCATTTTCCAGCATCTTTCTGGGTCAAAATGCTCAAAATTATCTAGGGCCCAACCAAGGTCCCACCTTTCAGGTAGCAAGTCATGTCAGGTGTATAAGCTAAAGCTCCATTATCATCAAGGGGCACTGTCGCCTGCCTCTGACAAGCCTCAGTAGAACACTGTGAAGGATGGGCGGGGATTAGATATCAGGTTACCATCAGGGTCCAATGTCAGTACAGGCTTGTCTGCCTGGACCGGTATAACTGGTCTGCACATGTTCTCCTTCTGCAAAAATAACTTTTTCAGACAGTTTTACAAGTGTATTTTCTGAGTCGACTTGAATGGCAAATCTGTCTATGTGGGGTTCTGGAACAAAAGATAGACCTTTTGATAGCACTATTTGTGGTGCTGCTAATGTAATATCTGAGGGAATGAGGGAGCAGAAATTACAAGGGTACAGTCAGTCAAATACTTAGGTATCATAGAAACGTAGAAACATAGACTTTGATGGCAGATAAGGACCACTTGGCCCACCCAGTCTGCCCATTTCCCTACCTACTGGATAAGCTGCAGATTCTTGTTAACCAACAGCCTACTTCCTGCAACCCCCCACTATAATTGCCTTGTGTCTGTCCCATGCATGTTTGAATTCCCCCACTGTTTTAGCCCCAACAACCTCCTCAGGAAGGCTGTTCCATGTATCCACCACTCTCTCCGTGAAAAAGTTACCTCACATTACCCTGAGCCATCCCCCTCTATCTTTAAATTGTGTCCCCTTGTTCTTACACATCTCTTTCTGAAAGATGCTACCCTCCTGGACTTTGTTGAGTCCCTTGAGGTACTTGAAAGTTTCTATCATGTCCCCCCCACCGTCCCTCCTTTTATCAAGGGTATACATATTAAGCTCTCTCAGTCTTTCTTCATATGATTTCTGATGCAGACCCTGCACCATTTTAGTTGCCCTCCTCTGGACTGCTTCCATCCTGTCTATGTCCTTGCGTAGATGAGGTCTCCAAAACTGCACAGTAGCTCAGATGGGGTCTCACCAACTGTCTGTACAGAGGGATGACCACTTCCCTTTTTCTACTTGTGATGCCCCTTTCCAAGCATCCCAGTATCCCCCTGACTCTCCTTACTGACTTCTCACATTGCTTATCAACCTTTAGATCATCTGATATGACTACCTCCAGGTCCCTTTCCATTTTTGTTGTTGTTAGTACCTCCCCTGCTATTGTGTACTCTACTCCTGGGTTTTTGTTTCCCAGGTGCATTACTTTGCACTACTTTGCATTGAATCTAAGTTGCCATATGTCTGACCATTCCTCCAACCTTGCCAAGTCCCTTCTCATCCTTTCTACCCCCCCTTGTGTATCAACTCTGTTACATATCTTAGTGTCATCTGCAAAGAGGCATACCTTTCCCTCCAGACCCTCTTCAATGTCACCTATAAATATGTTAAAGATGTATCCATCTGGATCCAACGTTACGTCTCATGGGCCACCTGGAAAATATAGGGAAAAACATACATCAGAAGCTTGGTTTTCCATATAAGAATATCAATGCCTTGACAGAGGAGGCCCTTATGATCATAGCAAAACAAATAGCCAACTTTGGATAACTGGGCAATACTGTTTATAAATTTGCGTAATTAATTTGATAATAGACATTGGCTTATTTTGAGTAGTATTTGCAGATTTGGCTTGAGGGCTCCAACACAGATACATCACTGTATAACAGGATGAACATTTTGCCACCTTCTCAACATGTTGATTATTTAGCTGCTACTTTTGCTTTTTCTGTATACCAAAACTCTACACCTTATAGTTTCTATAAGAAATTTACTCAGTTCAAAGGTTCACACTCGACTAGAAAAAAATCCTATTCTTTTTTTCTACTTGCCATCAACAAAACTGGTGACCAGTAATCACTCTTTCATCTTGTATGCTCCTACACTACTAAACAGTTTGTCCGTTATAGTTAAGACTGCAAATAATGTTAAGCAATTTAAACATCTGCAGATTGATTACAATTACAAAAACAAATGTAACTGTTTTGTTTGATGTACAGTTGACACATTTTATTTTGTAAATGTTTTTTAATTGTTATTTGTTAAGTCTTTGTATATTGTATTTACTGTCAGGCGTGACTGAAAAAGGTCTGGGCCCAGTCACCTCCTGGTTAAAAATAGAAAGAAAGAAAGAAAGAAAGAGATTTAGGACTTGTTCTTCCCACATAGATTGTGCGGTTTCTGTCAGTCCTGCTGTTGATTTATGTTGTTTTCTGGCTCCTTCTCTGTTCCCCCTCCTTGTCTTTTTCCCTTGTTTTTGGTTTTGTTCCTATTCATTCTGTTTCCTCCTCGGACTGTGCCTGTATTCGTGTAGGTGAAAAAAAAATTGACTTTGTTAGGTGCTGTTTTATTAGTTGGATTTGTGGCCCTAGGATTACCAGATCGATTTTTGTTAGAATTCTTGGAACGTTTATGGCTCCTGGATCTACCATGTGATTGTGACCTTCCCCTGGACTGGGATTCAACACCAGTATCCCACTGATATACTTGCCCAAACGTAAAATCTTTAGTGTCTCTTAAATATTTAGTTTACTTGCATGCAATGACTGCTGCAATGATTGTCTTTTCGTGAGCTGCAGTCTTATTAGATAATCTGGTGTTAAGTTCCTCAAAATCCCCAGCTGACTCAAATGGAATGAGTTCTTGTTTGATATCTTATATTGATTTTAATATATCAGTGTGCCTTTCTTATCCTGGTCCACTAAGATAGCAGTAAGTGTGGCAGAACAGGTAGAAAGTGTTTGTTCCCACCTGTCTTCATAGCAAGGTTTAAAAAAAACACCAGTGGAACCTTTAACAATCCTTAACCCATGTGTAATAAATTTTGTTTCCTTATACTTATGTAACCCCCTTGTTCCCCCGGGTAACTAGAATCCCAATTAATCAGTGGCAGGCAGGGAAGGCAGCTTGTGAAATGCCAGGTAAATGGGTTTATACTGTCACACACTGTATTCAGTCTCAGCTGAGCCGGAGTGATGGTGTAATCATAGAACTCTCGCAGCAGAATATGCCACAGTCTCAGCTGGCTTTGGAGTGAACTGGAATGTTCAGTTGTTAGTAGAATGGAGTTTGAGGAGAAGTCTGCAGCTGCTGGGCAGCTCCTCAGATTTACCTCTGACAAAAAGCTACCTCTTTTTGTTTTGTGGTAGTTTGTTCTCACCCTAGAAGAAGAACAAAGAAGACAGTTGTCTGAAGTGGTGGAGACCTGTGCCAGAAGGTTTTCCTTGCCCCATCCCAGGAGGGATGGGGGCGAACTCCAGGATTCAGGGGCAATACCCTTGATCCACTTTGTTTGGTGAAGCTGCCTTGTACATCTTCATTTGTTGTGAGTACAACCCTTTTTCTGTGTCAGCCCTGGGGCATCTGCTATACCTTGGGGTGAGTTTCTCTGACAATGGGACCATGCACCCAGTACTAAGTAAAAGTTTCTGCCTATGTTGGAGTCCAAGAATGTGACTGTCCAAGTACAGAACTTTTTAACTTTGACACCCAGAGGTGTGTCAGTAGTTTATTAAGTGTGAGAAACATTTTAAGATAACTACAATTTCATCCGTGAGGGTGTTATTATTGTTTATTGTTCATTGGGAAATATCCAGAAAGACCTTTGAGTCAGAGACTCATTTACAAAGGTTCCACATCATACATTAAAGTACAGAGCACACGTTAGCTAACAGAGATGAGACAGTACAGTATATTACATGATGAAGAGTTACATTACATTTCAGTACATGGCAGTCAGAGTTGATCAGGAGGAGGTCTAGGTCAGTACAGTAATCGAGTCACACTTCAGCACAGCCACATAGTTGCAGAAAAGACTGTAACCGGCTGATAGTCAGATAGGTAGTAGAGATTTTGAACCAGAAACAGAGACAGTTATGGGTGCCAATAGGACAGCATGCTGCAGGACTTTCAGGGGCAATCACACACATTAGAGTCTTGGAGGAGTTCCCTTAGTCTAGCTTTAAAAGGACCTAGCCTTGTTTTGTTGGCTATTTGGATTGGGAAAGAGTTAGTCTAATTAGGGGCTTGGTAGCTGAAAGTCAATTGCAGTTGGGAGGTTTGGGGCCGGGGTACCCATAGTAGCGGCTTGTTAGAGTTTCGTGTGGGTCTGGCTGGGGATGCTGGTCGAATAATAGAGGAGAGAGAGGATAATAGAGGAGAGAGAGGAAGGGGCGAGACCTAAGAGTATCTTTGTCATTAGGCATGTTTGATACCGGATTCTGCTATCTAGATTTAGCCATTTAGAGGCGTTGTAGAGTGTACAGGTGTGGGTGAGGCGATCACAGCCTAGGATGAGACGGCAGGCTTTGTTGAGTACCAGGTGGAGTGTGTTTAGCGCGGAGTTGGGGGCAGCACAGTATATGGTTATACCATAGTCAAGGAGGGCGAGGACAGAGGAATTGATGGTGATCCGTAGAACCTCCGGGGTGAGGCAATGTTTGTACCTATAAAGCACACCTAATCTCTAGTTTAGGGCCAAGGCAAGGAGGAGAATGTGTTGTTTATAGTTGAGGGCTGGGTCTAGAGTGATCCCTAGATATTTAAAGATGCTAACTTGCTCGAGGGGGGTGTGGTTGACAGTGAGAAATGGGGGACAGAGGTTCTTGCGGGGGTTCTACGGGTGGGAGAAGATCATGACTTTTGTTTTCTTGTAATTGATTATTGGACGTTGGGTGGAGAACCAATGTTCTGCTTCATGGAACCTATGTTGGAGTGTTTGGTGGAGTTTAAGTGGGTCGGGCTTGGAGGCAAACAGTACGGTGTCATCCGTATAGAGGAGCAGGTTTCCGGAGACGGCCGACGAGAAGGAGTTTAGGTATAGGCTGAAAAGTAGGAGGCCAAGAATCGAACCCTGTGGGACACCAGAGTGGACCGGGAGGCAAGGGGACAGGACAGTGCCTACCTTGACTGGTTGTGTTCTATCCGACAGGTAGCTGGCGAACCAGTTTAGAGTATTGTTGGAGAAGCCACTGGAGGTGAGAGTGTTAAGCAGTAGGGCATGGTTGAGAGTGTCAAAAGCTTTAGAGAGGTCCATGAAGATAGCACCTGTGAGGTGGCCACGATCCAATACAGAGTGGGCATGCGAGGTGAAGGTAAGGAGGGCAGTGGTGGTACTACGCTCCTTACGGAATCCATGTTGTTGGTCGCAGAGAAGATTGTATTTTGTGAGGTGGTCAGTGATTTAGTCAGCGACAATATGCTCTAAGGCTTTAGAGAGGGGGGAGAATGGATATAGGGCAGTAGTTGTTGGTGGAGGTGTGGTTCCCCACTCTTAAAGAGCAGGGATGATGTTGGCCAGTTTCCAATGGGAGGGAAATTTCCCTTGACAAAGGAAGCGATTTAGGATATGAGTGAGAGGGTAGAGAACTTCTAGGAGAGTAAGGCGGAGAAGTTTCAGGTCTAGGGAATCGCTGCAGTTTATTGAGTGGCTAAGGGCTTTGGCTAGGTAGGGTTTGGCATCCGCGAGGGAGAGAACGCAAAGGTGAAATAGAGGAGCAAGGGGAGGTGGGTGGGCCTAGGCCAGCAGAGGGTTGAAGAAGTTGGGGGGCAGAATATGGTTGAGATTGGTGAAAGCAGAGTTGAGGGCTGAGGCTATGCTGAGGGGATCTGTGGAGATGTTACCGTCTATTTTTAATTGAGCCGGGGGCTGGTCTGGGGTTTTACCGCAGAGTTCCTTAATATCATTCCATAATTTACCTCCATCACCCCAGGTGGATGTTAAGGACGCTTTGTAATAGTCCGCTTTGGCGGTGCGGAGGGCCCACGTGCATTTGTTGCACCAATCCCTATAGCGTTGCATGTCAGCTAGTCATTTGGTTTCATTAGCAATATGCCAAAGGGAGTCACACTGTTGCATTAGACCCAGGAATTGATCAGAGAACCAGGGGACCTGGTTTCCATTGCTCATTTGTTTAGTAAGGAGGGCGAAATTATCACAGATACTATTGAATGTGGAGATAAATACATCGAGCGCATGATCGGGGTCTAGGTTGTTTATGAGGGGTATCCAATCCCAGTCTCTAAGGAAGGCCTTGAGTTGGGAAAGTTTGCCAAGGCCAAGTTTGCGCTGTAAGGTAATTTTTTGGGGGGGTGGGGGTGTTTGGTAGCCCTGCAGGACCAAGAGCAGAGCACAGGAGAATGATTGCTTAGAGCGTTGGGGAGTACGTGGGTGTTGGTTATTCTGTGAGGGCGGTTTGTGAAGACCAGATCCAGGAGAGAGGATGTCCCTGTATGGGCATTTACCCTGGTGGGGGAGGTGACTACCTGGGTGAGGTTGAGGGCTGCAGCATCATCAGTATGTGGGGCTTTTTTTTGGCCAACCAATTTATGTTGAAGTCACCCACGACTATTTTTTCATATTGAGGCGGTAGAGTTGCGATATAGTTCAGAACTGCCTGGAAAGCTAGTTTGCATTCATTGGGTGGAATGTAGACAATAGTGAGTAGGAGGGGGCAGTAGACCTGCCAAGAGCTAATTTTAGGGTTAGAGCTTGTGCCCTTGATGCTAGCTGTGGGGTAGGGAGCAGTTGGCCTGACACTGAGTCTTTAAGGTAGGCAGTGCAGCCACCACCTCGTTTACCTGCTCTATCAGAGCGATAGAGGATGTAACCAGGGAGGTTAACAGCAGAGTCTAGTGCAAAGGGGGAGAGCCAGGTTTCACTCGGTCCGATGATATCAAGGTGGTGCTGGAGTACCCACCCCTGAAAGGGGTCCCATTTTTTTTGCAGGCTGCAGATGTTAAGTGAGGCGATGCGCAACCCATTGGAAGGGAAGGGGGTGGGCTAGGGTGCAGTCTTCGGGCCAGGGTTGGGGTGGACATTGCCAATTAGAAGTAGCAATAGGACAAGTGACTGGAGGCATTTTTTTCTCGTTTGGGTATACAGTTGGTGACATTTACGCAGCATATACCCTTTGGTTGGATGGTAGGTGGGTATTGGAAGCTTCAAGGTTTGGGTGACAGCCAGGAGGAGGAGGTGGGGCAGGGGGCAGAGGAGCAGTTGTGGGAGTGCAGTTGAGGGTATGCAGGAGAATCAATGGCCGAGTATGAGCTTGGAAGCAAAAGGTGGGAGACCCTCCCATCTGAAGTAACCAGTTTACCTCTCCGGGTTCAGTTTGGGCACCAGTATATTTTCATTTAGTGCATCTGACCAATGCCTAATGGAAATAATTACCCCAAGATGTGGGTTTGGAATTTCTGTTTCTTCAGTTTACCCCAGTATAGTGGGTTCTGGAAGATTTGAGCCTAGATGTGCTCAGTGTGGTCGTGGGTACTGCTTCCATCCCTGTGGGAAATGGGGACAGTACTAGTCCAGCCGTATGTGCCAATCTTCAGTTTCAGAACCAGAGTGTTCACTGTTTTGTGTTTTTCACCCTATGCTAAATGGGATTTCAGGAACTTCTGTACCCTGGAGAATCTGCAATACCAGTATGTGTAGCCCCATGGGGGGCCATCTTCACTTTGTATTATTCCTACTTTGTTACGTGACTAAAACCCACACTCTAGAATCCCAACCTGGTTTGGACAGTATTGTTATTACTTCCATGTGTCTGGATTTACTACGGTGCCCCTGTCCATAACTGCAAACCTAGCATAATTGTGTGCAAATGTTTTCTCCCAGGGACCTGGGTTGCTGGCCATGGCAAATGGTCCCACCAGGTGTGTGCCAAGTAGTTGCCACACTTGGTCGACTGTTTTTGTGTAACAGTCTGGTCCACCTGGCTTAATGCAGTGTCTTAAATAACTGATTAGCAAGTTTTTTTCTTGAGACAATACTAACTGTACAGAAAGCATTTATATAGGTTTTCTAGAAGTGTTATGTTTGTTAAACACAGTGAGGTAAGTGCTATGCATTTTCACAATGTTTTAGAACTTTTATGAGCAAAACGCTAATCAATTTTTAGAGTTAAATAAAACCCTGTAATGGTGGCCACCTTCATCTGTTTTCTTCATGTCTTATGGTATGTAACCCCCATCCCTCTCTGTTGCCCCTAGACGTCTTGTGGTGAGGAGGTTCTATGGGGCAGTGAGGGGTTACTCTTAGTTAGACTAGATACAGTCTAGTACAAATTGATCTCAGTGAATGTAAGTTTTTCCAGTTTATTAAGTAAATCCTTGCAATTATCATTAAACACTGGAGGTTGTCTAAAGTCATTGGAAAAAAATGTCACCAGCCTGTTGACGTTGCTCCACATGCTCAGCTGTAATGAAGTAGCCTCTTCTTGGTGAGTGGATAGGATTCTGGTGTGCACCTGCTAGCAGTTCTTCCAGCATTTCAGTCTCTGACTAATTACTGTTAATCCCCGGATTTCCAAGTATTGATGTACAGGTACCAACTGAGTAGCAGGAAATCCAAAAATAGCGGTCGGGATATCACAGGTGAGGGTGCGGTACAGAAGTACTCTGAACCCGCAAACACAAAGTCACGCCGAACTGACAGTTACAGGACATCAAACGTAAGTTACACTGGAGTGAAGAAGGCCACAAAACACTTAAATCCATGCAGTGAAAAAAAGCAGATAAAATAACCACTTTTATCTTCGTAAAATATACCACACATACAATTCAATAGAACTGGGGGTTAAACGCTACACGTCGGAATGTGCCAGCGTCTGTGCTGCCACACTGGGAAAAACAAGTAAACCAGGAATAGGAAGCCAGTGGCGCTCAGGCAGTAATGCTGCACCCAAAAAAAACACCACAAAGAAAAACAAAAAAAAGCGGGTGCACAAAAAAAGACCTTCAAAGTCAAATGAGTTATGCTGAGTGGTTTAATCAGTACACAGAAACAGCAGAGTACAAATACGCCAGCGCTTTAAGTCCTTGCGGACACTTCATTAGAGGAAGGGGTGACCAGTACCACAGCCCTTCATTTAAAGGCTGTGTCTTAAAGGTGCAGTGTTACAATGTGCAATGGATATTCTAAGTAATATCTATCCATTAAAAAGCAATAAAAATGAAAAGTTAAGCCCAATAGACAAACTTGTTGGAGAAGCACAAGATACATATGAAAACAATGACTATAACAATGAATATAATAGATCATTAAGGAGGGGGAACAGAGGGGGAATCAGAAAACAAAAACAACAACCGGTCAGGCAGAAACGGCACAATCTATGGGGGAAGGGGAAGTCCTAAATCTCTCAGATGTTACATTAACAACATCACAAATATCAGTGCTATCAAAAGGTCTATCTTTTATTCCAGAACACCACATAGACAGATTTGCAATTCAAGTCGACTTAGAAAAAACATTTAGAAAACTCTGTCTGAAAAACGTTCTTTTTGCAGAAGGAGAACATGTGCAGACCAGTTATACTGGTCCAGGCAGAAGAGCCTGTGCCGACATTGGGCCAAGATGGTAACCTAATATGTAATCTTTCTCTCCCCCCCCCCCCCATCCTTCACAGTGTTCTACTGAGGCTTGTCAGAGCCAGGAGACAGTGCCCCTTGATACGAACATACAAAGAATCCAGCAGAAGAAGGCCATTTGGTCCATTAAGTCTGCTCATACTGCAGGGTCCACAGCTAGAGCTAATGTCCCTGCCCTCCCTCCCCACTCCTCCCATCCTCCCTACCCATGATCCTTACTTTCCCCTATGCCTATCCCAACCTGTCTTAAAGCTGCTCATTGTCTTCAACATAATGACCTCTTCCAGCAGCACATTCAAGTCTCTCTGTTATGAAGTGCTTCCTGACCTCCCTCCTAAATCTCCCACCCTCCAGCTTGAGACTGTGCCCCCTCATGTTATAGTTGCCACTCAGCTTAAAGAGACTCTCCTTATCAACCTTATTTAGCCCTTTCAAGTACCTGAAGATCCCAACCATATTCTCTGTCCCTCTCTCCCTCTCCCTGTCTCTCTCTCTCCTGTCAGAGTGCATGTTCAGTGCCCTCAATCTCTCCTCGTATGCCTTACCCTGCTGACTAGCTATCATCTTTGTAGCCCTCCTCTGGACCTTCTACATCAGGTTAATGCCCTTTTTGAGGTGTGGGCACTAGTACTGAACTCCATACTCTAGATGTGGCCTTACCAGTGACCTGTACAAGGGCAGTATAACCTCCCCTCTCCTACTACTGATCCCCCTAGATATGCATCCCATCATCTTGTTTGCCTTTGCTGCTGCTTTCTTGCGCTGCGTTGAGTGCTTCAGGTCACTAGTGACCATCACTCCCAGGTCCTTCTCCTCCTCTGATGCAGATACTCGGACTCCACCCATGTAGTACTCTGTCCTGGGATTCTTGGATCCAATATGCATAACTTTGCATTTCTTGGCATTGAAGCCAAGCTGCCAGATCCTGAACCACCTCCCTAGCTTTTTCAAATCTTTCTGTTGGTCCTGTATGCCTTCAGTTGTGTCCACTCTCCCACAGAGCTTAGTGGCATCCATGAATAGGCACATTTTGCCCTTAATGCCATCTCCAGTGTCACTATTGCAGACATTGAATAACACCGGCCCCAGCACTGAGCCCTGCGGGACCCCACTGGTTACCTCTCTGGTGCCAGATAATTCTCTCCCCACAACCACCCTCTGGGTTCTGTCCCTTAGCCAGTTTTCCACCCATCTGGCCATCTTTTCCCCAACCCTGAGAACCACCAACTTCCTGATCAACCTTTTGTGGAACACAGGGTCAAAGGCCTTGCTGAAATAAAGATAGAGGATGTCTACCACTTGGCCCCTGTCTACTGTCTTAGTGACACAATCAAAGAAGTCAATCAGATTTGTTTGACACAATCTCCCCCCAAAGAACCCATGCTGCCTCTCATCATGGAGACCATGCTCCTCTAGCTATTCCACCAACCTTTCCTTTAGTATGGTCTCTATGAGCTTGCCCACAATGGAGGTCAGACTGACTGGTCTGCAATTCCATGGGTCATCCTTGGGACCGCTTTTGTGGAGGGGAACTACATGTGCTGTTCTCCAGTCCTGCTGTACCACGCCTGACTCTAGTGTACTATTAAATAGGTGTGCCAGTGGCCCTGCCAGTTCCTCAGCCAGTTCCTTTAGTACCCTTGGATGTAGCCTGGTGATTTGTCCACCTTCAATGCCAGTAGCCCTTCCCTCACTTTATTCTCCTCTATCATTACATCTGTGTTTCCCTCCCCCCTGCTCCTTCTTCCCTCCTAAAGGCAGTGGTCTGTCCTTCTCCCTGGTGAAGACGGAGCAGAAGTATTCATTTAGTATCTCTGCTTTTCCCCCCATTATCCTCCACCCCTTTCTTAAGCCTAACAATCCTTTCCTTCTTGTCCCTTTTTTTACTTGTATATCGAAAGAAAGCCTTCTCCCCCATCTTAATTCCTTCTGCTATCTGCAGCTCCTTCTGCGCCTTTGCTCTCTGCACTTCCTTACTTGCCTCACTAGCCAACCTTAGGTAATCTTCCCTAGCCACCTCTTTCTTGGTCTCCCTGAATTTTCTATAGGCCAACCTCTTTTCCCCTACTGCCTGGGCAACCCCAGAACTGAACCAGCTGGGTGCTTTGGCCCTTGTGTTCTTCCCCCGAGCCTAACGCACTCATCTGTGGCAACCAGTATTCTTTCCTTAATGATGGACCACTCCCATATTTGCTCTGATGCCCGCCAGATGGCTCCTTAGCACTTCACCCATTTTTCTGAAGTCCACCCTCCTGAAATCCAAGATTTTGGTCTTAGTTTGGATGCTTTCCCTGCCCATATCCAACTGGAACCACACTGTGCAATGGTCACTTCCACCCAATGGCTCCCGGACCATTATTTCCTGTATATGCTCCCCATTTGTGAGCACCAGATCAAGAATTGACTCAGCTCTTGTTGGTTCAGTGACACCCTGAGTCAGGAACCCACTCTGCAGTCCTTCCAGGATCACCAGACTCCTAGCACATGTTGCGGATGGAATGCTCCAGTCCACCTTAAGCAGGTTGAAGCCCCTACAATTATCACCTCTCCTTTCCCCACAGCTTCCAATACTTGTGAGCCCAGTTCCCTGTCCCCCTCCTCATCCTGACTGGGTGGTCTGTAAACCACCCCCTACCTCACATTTCTCCTTCTATTGGATCTTAACTGAACCCATAATGCCTCCGCCTCCCCTTCCTCAGACTCCTCCCTCATGCAAATTATTCCCTCCCTGATATATACTGCCACCACTCCCTCTTCCCAACTACCCTGTCCCTCCTGTATAGTTTATATCCAGTGATCGCAAGGTCCCAGTCATGGTGTGATGTTGCCCAAGTCTCAGTTACTGCAACTATGTCCACCCTCCTGTCTGCTAATAGTGCCTGACAGTTGTCCATCTTGTTTCCAAGACTTTGCACATTCAGAGACACCATCCTCCACCTAGAATCTGACCTTCCTTCTCTTCCCTCTATTCTTTTATTCACATTTATCCCCTCTATGTGCACCCCTCCACTTACTCTTGTTGTCTTCCTCACCCCCTCCATCCTTTGCTAACTGTGTTCTTGTCCCTTCCACCTCCTCCCTCCAGGCCCATTTCATCACTGTGGGGGGAATGTTCACTGACTCTGCATGCCCACTGTCCCCCCCCCCCAAGTAGTTTATTGATGATAATGGAGCTTTAGGTTGTGCACCTGACATTGACTTGCTGCCTGAAAGGTGGGACTCTGATTGGCCCCAGATAATTTTGAGCATTTTGACTCAGAAAGAAGCTGGAAAAGATTGGATATATCTATCTCTCTATATACTGTATATATCTATATATATATAAATATATATTTATATATATATATATATATATTTATGTATTTATATACTGTATATATATATATATATATATATATATACTGTATATATACATACACACACACACACACTGCCCAATTTCAACTTTTTGCCCAGGGAGATCAATTTCGCCAGCTCTATCTACCTTTGAGAGATTAGTCAAAAAAGAAGTTGATAGAATTGTTTCTTGCATGAATACAAGCCTAAACAGGAATGTCACTACTGAAGAATCTGAGGCTTTGAAGGAACTCTCTTTAATGAAGACTATAGTACTGAAACAAGCGGACTGGGGGGGTCAGGTGGTCCTAAGGTTTCATTAATTGAAATGTCCGTTTTGAAGCTGTTCCATCTTTCATCTACATACTAATTTATTAATCTTGAATTGTGATGCTATCGCTGAGATTTGTTGATTTATTATATTCATTGTTTTCATATGTATCTTGTGCTTCTCCAACAAGTTTAATTGTCTATCAGCCTTAACTTTTCATTTTTATTGATTTTTAATGGATATATATTAATTAGAATATCCATTGCACATTGTAACACTGCACCTTTAAGACACAGCCTTTAAATGAGGGGCTGTGGTACTGGTCGCCCCTCCCCCGATGAAGTGTCAGCAAGGGCTCGAAGCACTGGGGTATCTGTACTCTGCTGTTTCTGTGCACTGATTAAACCACTCAACATAACTCATTTGACTTTGAAGGTATTTTTTTGTGCACCCAGACCAGAGCACCCTGTGCCTTAGGGCTTGGTGCTTGAAGAGTTAGAATTTTCTGGGCTAAACTTCTCGGAAGAGATTTTAAATGTGCTCAAGGTTTCCAGAAAGCCAGCAACCAGGAAAACCTGTGCTTTCAAAATGGAAAAGGTTTCCTCTGTGGTGCTCCTCCAAAGAGCTTGACCCTTTTCAGGCTAGCATATCCAACATTTTGGATAATCTGCTCCTCCTGTCATCCCTAGGCCTTCAGTTCTCAACCCTGAAGGTACATCTGGAAGCAGATTTGGCATATGTCTCAGCTTACAGTGATAGGTCCCTTGCCTCCCAGGCTGTTTTCAAGAGGTTCTTCAAGGATCTGATCCTTTTGAACCCTCCTTTTAGGGATCCAGTCCCTCCCTGGGACTTGAATCTGTGTATTGCCCAGCTGATGGGGGCTACTTTCGAGCCCATGGCAACTGCTGCACTGAGGTATGTCACCTGGAAAACAGTTTTCCTGGTAGCCCTCGCCTCTGCCAGGAATGTGAGTGAGCTCCAAGCTTTGTGTACAGATCCCACTACACCATCTTCCACAAGGACAGGGTTGTCTTGAGGACCAATAGGAAATCCTCCTCAAAGTGGTTTCTGAGTTTCACCTCGACCAATCAATCACACTCCCTGAGTTCTTTACTAAGAATTCCACATCAGGGGAGCAGAGGCTCCACAGCTTGGATGTTAAGAGAGCTTGGAGTTATTACTTGGACCTCACAAAGGATGTCAGGATCACCACTACACAGTTGTTTATCAACTATGGGGACATAGGCCAAGGAAAGCCAGCTTCTAGGAGAACCATTGCTTGCTGGATAGTGGCCTGTATCCACACTGAAATCTGGCCAATGGAAAATCATGTATACAAATGCTTGTAGTCTGGGAAACAAGATCCCAGACTTGCAAGCAATAATGACAGAGGCTAAACTGGACATAGTAGCCATTAGCGAGACATGGTTCTCAAGTAACCACACTTGGGAGACTTCAATACCCGGCTACGTTCTGTTCAGAAGACACCGAGGTGCAAAAAAGGGGGTGGCGTGGCCCTTTATGTCAATGAAAATATCAAAGCTACAGAAATTCAGAATACACATAAGGAGCCAGAATAACTGTTGGTCACCCTGGAAACAGGAAATGAGACAGCCATATGAACTGGGTTGTTTACAGGCCTCCAGACCAGGGGGAGGACATAGATACTTTACAGTTAGAAGATATGCTAGACATGACAGCTAAAGGGGAGGTTCTGATAATGGGATACTTCAACATGCCAGATTCAGATTGGTCAATACCAACAGGAACATCTGCCAGAACTAGACACATAGTGGATTCCCTGCAGGGGGAGGGCCTCAAACAACTGGTACAACAACCCACAAGAGGCAGGTCTATCCTAGATCTAGTACTGACTCACAGGGAAAGGATTGCAGATTTCCAGGTATAAGGTCACCTGGGGGTCAGTGACCATCACATGGTATGGTTCAATTTGGCCACTAAAACAAAATCATCCCATTCCAAGGCAAAAATATGGGACTTCAGAGGAGCGGACTTTGATAAGATGGCCAAAGGAGTTCAGCTAGCCCTAGCAAGAAGAAATACAGGTGAGGCAGTAAAGGCAAAGTGGGCAAGCATTAAGGATGCAATACTTGAAGCAACATCCCATTGTGTTAGAGAGAAATGGAAGTGCAAAAGAAGAAGTAAACCACTTTGGTTCTCAAAAATAGTAGCAGTAAGATCAGAGCCAAAAGGCTGGCCTTCAGGAAATATAAGGGAACACATCAGGATGAAGATATGGAGGCATACCAAACTTCCCTAAGGGGAGCAGGGAAGGCAGTAAGGCAGGCAAAGGCCCAAACCGAGGAAACACTAGCATGAACAGTAAAAGGTGACAAGACTTTCTATAGATACATTAGTGAAAGGAGAAAGCCCAGATGGGGTATTGCTAAGATCAAAGGGGATAAGGGGGCATGTGAGGAGGAGGACCATGCAAAAGCATCTATGCTAAATAGATACTTCTGCTCAGTATTTACTGAGGAGAAGATTAGACAGGGCCCACAGCTCAGCACCATGGACACGGGGGTGGGGAGGTGTGCACTGGTCCCTTCACAAAAGAAAGGGTCCTACAAGAGCTCGATAGGCTCAGGGTGGACAGGCAATGGGACCTGATGGCATACATCCCAGGGTACTAAAGGAGCTAAGGTGGAACTAGCAGAGCCATTATCAGAACTGTTTAGTGAGTCTCTGAGGACAGGAGAGGTCCCAGAAGACTGGAGAAAGGTTTGTGATCCCGCTTCACAAGAGTGGTAACAGGGAGGAGGCAGGGAACTACAGACCAGTCAGTCTTACGTCAGTAGTGGGCAAGATTATGGAGGCACTTCTTAAGGAAAGGATAGTGCAACACCTGGAATCCATAGGAGCACAGGATTCAAGACAGCATGGATTTACAAAAGGAAGGTCCTGTCAAACTAATCGCATAGATTTCTTTGACTGGGCAACCAGGGTGGTGGACCAAGGGCAGCAGTTGATGTTGCCTACCTTGACTTTAGCAAAGCTTTTGATACTGTTCCACATAGAAGATTGATTAATATGCTGGGTAGGTCAGAAGTTGATCAACTGGGTGGCAAACTGGTTGACGGGCAGAAAACAGAGAGTGGCGGTAAATGGTATACAGTCAGAAGAGATGCAAGTCACAAGTGGGGTACTGAGGGATCAGTCCAGGGGCCAGTCCTCTTCAATATCTTCATCAGTGACATTGCAGATGGACTGGAGAGTAAGGTTTGTTCGTTTGCAGATGATACCAAGATCTGCAACAGAGTAGATCATCCAGATGGGGTGGGCAGAATGAGAAGAGATCGGGATAAACTGGAAAAATGGTTGGAAGAGTGGCAACTGGGGTTTAACGTAAAGAAGTGCAAGATCATGCACATAGGGAAGAAAAACCCTGAAGCCACCTATAGGTTGGGAGGGGAGTTGCTGGCAGTCACAAGGGAAGAAAGAGACTTGGGCATCATCATCGCAGATGACCTGAAGTCATCCAAGCAGACCACTAAAGCAGGAGGTAAGGCTAGGGGATGTTGGGGTGTATTAGTAGCAGTATCACAAGTTGGAAGAGGGAGGTAATAATCCTTCTTTACAAGACATTGGTTAGGCCCCATCTGGAGTACTGTGTGCTGTACTGGAGGCCACAGCTTCACAAGGATATTAACCAAATTGAGGCAGTCCGTAGAAGGGCAACCAAAATGGTGCAGGGTCTGCATCAGAAAACATATGAGGATAGATTAATGGAGCTCAATATGTATACCCTAGAGCAAAGGAAGGAGAAAGGTGATATGATTGAAACATTCAAACACCTTAAGGGCATTAACAAGGTGAAAGAGTCTAACATGTTTTCAATAGAAGAAAAATAGCAGGACAAGAGGACGCCAGCATGAGATTAGAGGGAGGCCAATAAAGGGGTAATGTGAGGAAGTTTTTTCACACAAAGGGTGGTGGATGCATGGAACGGCCTACTTCAGGAAATTGTGGATATGAATACAGTGCAGGCCTTCAAACAGACATGGGATAGGCATAAGGGGAGCAATACAGATAAGTATGAATAGATAGGCCATTGACAGAGCAAAGGCCGATGGCACATTCATAAGGTAGAAAAAGAAATGGGCAGACTGGATGGGCCTTGCGGTCCTATCTGCCATCAACTTCTATGTTTGTATGTAAAGCTGGCAAGCTTCTACCTGAGGGCTCAGGACCCATTCCACAAGGGACACCAATGCCTCTGTGACAGCATCTAGAGGTGTCTCCATTCAGGAAATTTGTGAAACAGCTACCTGGGGGACAGTACACACTTTTACAAAACAGTACCGCCTGGACATTCAGTCCAGAAGGGATGCCAGCTTTGGCACTGCTGCCTTGCAGGACGCTGAATGAGTTCTGTGCCCAGCCTCCCAAAGGCACTGCTATGAAATCTGCAGTTGCCAAGCATAAGTGAGGATTCTTAGAGGCTTAAAGAAAATTACTCACTGTAGCAATATTGTCTCTCCCAAAGGGATCGCTCACTATGCTTAACAATCCCATCCTTACCTCCCCTGGCCTTCCAGAACCTGGAAAAGGTTCTCACAAGTAAGCATTGAGCTACGACAATGCCTAGTTGGGGGTGTGGCCTCATGCCTCCAACCACCAAACCAGGCATTAATTCCCCAGTAGAACCCTCCTTTGGAGTGGCTTAATGCACTTGTAACATGGCAAGTATTTCCAGAAATAAGCAGATTATTTTAACTGCTAACGTGTAATGCAAAAACCACACACACACACGCACACACACTTATTATATTTCTTATCTTTAACAATGAATTGATTGTACACATTCTGCTGAATGCAACCTGTCTTACATATATTGTGGGTGTAGGAACGCATTACAACATTTTGATTTAAGTGCATGATATTATTGCCAAATATACTTTTATAATGTTTACTATTATGGTACTTTTTCTCCTAACTTACTGTCTAGATCAGTGCTAGATACTTCGATTTTCACTTGTGTGTATTACAAGATATGGGTTGCACTGCATGATGGGACCATACTAGGGTACATTTTCATGTTTTGTTCCTGTAGTTCCCTTGGCAGGCCAACAGATGGCTGTGATTGCCGATAACTGTAATATCGTGAGTACAAACCGAACGATTTTCAACCAGTAATTCTATACATATTAGCTTTACACTTACTAATATGGTACTTTTTCTCCTAATTTATTGCCAGGATTGGTGCTATGTACTTCTATTTTTGTCTGCATGTATTACAAGATATGGATTGCACTGCATGATGAGACCATGCTAGGGTACATTTTCATGTTTTGTTCTTGCAGTTCCCTTGGCAAGCCAACAGATGGCTGTGAAACAATGCTAGCAGCACAGCACTGCTTTACAGCCATCTGTTGGTCTGCCATGGGAACTGCACTTGAACAAATAATTTACTCTGGTTCACAAAGAGTGTGGCGGAGTTAGGCTACACCCTAAGCTGTGACTGATGGACCACTTTTCTATCTCCTTATTTCCTAGCTACCAAAACTTGTGTTGCACAACAATTAGCGCTGTATGTTACTTCCTCTTTGCTTTTCTTCTTTTTCCTCCTACCCTAGGTTGGCCACCTAACTTAACTCTTTACTATCCCTACTAAACTTCCTACTAGTCCTCTAAACTTCCCACTAGTCCTCTTTTTTCATTCTTTTTCCATTTCCATCCACCCAGTCCCTGGAATGATGCCAAACATCCAGAGAGGTGTTGTGTAAATTGCATAAGTGCATTTTGTTTACAAAAAGCATGAAGGCTATTTTAGATAGTAGGAATGAATACAGTTAATAAAGCCTTTTTAAAGAAAAAATATTCAGAAGCCATACCAAACTAATTATTTCATGATTAGTACAGTTATACAACATCCTTAATGTATTTTTCATAAATTCACATTATAAACCTGTTACTATATAAAGCTAAACAAAAAACTGCATATGCTTTATAAAAATGCTTAGTCATTACGAATCAGCGATATAGAGAGTCAATATCTGTGGAGCTATACACTGTACCTTTAATTGAACCAGGAAGTCCCCTTTAACAAACAAACTCCTTTGGTTTTAAAATCACGTCCAGACATGTAACAGCATGCTTAGACATGAAAATAGAAAGGGCTTAGTCAGATGAGCCCACCAAAAAGATATAAAACCTCTTCACTGAGTTCACTTCAGTTCAGTCCAGTGGGGCTCAGCCCTGAAAGAGGAGAGAGGTTCTAGAGGTTCTACAGCTATTATAGACAAGCTGTTGAATGCAGATGAGAAGGGTCTTAGGAACTCTAAGATCCAGGACTGTATTATGTGAGAAACTACTGATGTTAAGTACTGATTTTCTTTGCAAGTTTTTTTGTTTTCATTTATTATTTTTCTAACTTTTGAAAAATAAATATCACCACGATGTGTTTTAAACCTGTAAATGTGCCTCATCTGAAGTTTGAAATGTAATATACTTTATCAAAGTTTACAATAACAAATACAAGCATAACAGTTCGTAGAAGGATAAGTATATTCCTAAAACTCCCCTTCCCCACCCCATCCCTTCCTCCCACCCTCCCCAAGACCCTCTCAGCTCCCTCAACTTTAACTTAATGGTGCTAGGAAAAACATTAACAGAAAACCAGAGTGCCGTGGGGTGCAAGAGGAGCTACCAAGGGGATAGATTGAAGTATAGGGCATACAATTTGCCCCATTTGTGGTTAAATAGGTGCGGTTTATTGTGGATACTCACAATCATTCGTTCAATTCTCAGAAGGACAATTCATGTAGCCATTCCTTATGAAAGACAGGAGTTTGATCAATCCAATGTTTGAGGACAAGTTTTTTAGCTGTCATAGAGATAAGTAAAATATGATACTTTCTTCATTTAACTTATATCTGAGCATCTCCTATAATGCAGACTGAGGGAGTAAAGAGTTCCTCTAATCCAAGCAGAGGAACTATGAGGGATTTAATCTTGACCCATACGGGGGTCCACCTTCTCACATTCCCAGAGGACATGCAAGAGAGTCCCCTCTGCCTTACCGCATCTTGTGCAAGTGGGGGATGTGAGACAACCTATCTTGGCTAACTTAACTGGGGTGTAATACATGTTATTTAGTATTTGGTATTGAGCAAGCCTTAGTCTGTCCTGGGTATGGTATTGATACATATCCTTCCAAATATATGAGACCAGTTAAACGGGTGGTCTGGTAAATTCCCAAACTTTGGATCCCGCTAGATGGGAGGGACAAACCAGAGAAAGGAGAATGTTATAAAAAGAGGTGACCCCATGAGGCTGATTTGCCAGTTGCTGTATTTGTTGTAGTGTATGGTCAAGTTCAGAAGCTACTGGAGTGGTGCTAAAATGAGTCAAAAGCAGATGTCTCAGCTAATAGACTTTAAAAATATAATGTGGGGGAATACGAAAATTGGTTAGAGTCTCTTTAACTGAAAGTAAGGCCCCTGGAGGGTACATGTCTGACGCCTTGAGGTCCTGCAGTTGTGGAAGCCATTCCCGGGAAAAGATGAAGCCACTGATTCTTAAATTGGGATTAGATAGAAAGGGTTACGCAAGATCGTTGGTGGGGACTTTGTGAAGGAAGGTAAATAATTGGGAGAGCACCTTGATTGATGTCCCTATCACTGTATGTCAAAGGTGAATTGGAAGAGATGACCTAGAAGTATAGAAGGCTACATGAGGAGAAATGTTAAAAGTAGAGAACATATATAACTCAATTTGTAACCAGATAGGGGTATAAGTGGCATTCTGTGAGTTTAAGTGAGCAGTGGGCCATTTTCCACACTTCTGAAGATGGCTTGGCCAGTAGTAGTACAAGAAATTGGGGAGTCAAAGTCCCCCAAGTTCCTTGGGGGGGATGTCAGCTTAGCATACACTGTCCTGGGGGATTTATTCACCCATATAAAGTTAGTGATGAGGGCATGGATACGCTGGAAGAAGATGAGAGGAAGCCAGATATTTAACATGTTGAGTGGGTAAAAAAGCCTGGGTAAGATATTCATTTTAACCACACTGATCCTACCCCATAACAATAAGGGAAGGCATTTCCATCATGCCAAATCTGCCTCATCTGAAGTTTATTCCCACACGCTGTGACAAAGAGCAATAGGGCATTACTAGGAAATGAATGCCTGGTTGCTCCTTGGTCAGCTGTTGCTATTGCTCTAATGAAAAGTGCTTATTTGTGTCTAACATTTATTGCCATGTCACAAGAGACAGTCTTATTTATTTATTTATTTTTTTGTGTGTTTGTTTTTTTTAACCAACTGTATTTCCCTCCAATCACGGTCTGCGAGGCCTCTCAGGCATCCTGCCTGTTCCTGCCCTGCCTGAAGTCCTCCGACCTATGCCTCCTCTCTCCTCCCTCTCATCCCACAATCGGCACCCACAGCTTACCCCTCCGGGGTGCGGTTGCCCTTCCTCTTTGGCACTCTCCTTCAGTTGGTCTCCAGTTGTGGGTGAGACCCCAGGTGGAGGAATTCTTGAAGGCCACGCAGGATGGACCCGGCCGTGGGTATGGGGGCAGGTGCCATCGCCTACCATGCAGACCGGTGTTTTCCCTCTTCTGATGCTCGCTCCCACCCACCCTCCTGTGTGTGGTGCACATCCCAAGATGCTATGGCACACAGCAACCCTGCCAAGTGTCAACCATGCTATTTATGTGCTGCCCTGCGTGCTGCAGCACCCCTCATCTCCACCAGGAGCCGCTAGCATGCTGAGCGATGCCCCGTCCTTGCCCCCCGGGGAGGAGAGCAGCCCTTCAGGGGTTCAGTCCTCACCCCCTCGCTGACCCCCGGTGCCCGAGCTCGCTCCCAAACTCTGGTTGCTGGCATAGCGCGAGGTGTGGTGTCTAGCATCTCAATCCTCAGCACCACTGGGCTGGCCTGTTTTTATTGTTTGAGCATTACTTGTTGTACTTCTCAGAACTGATACTTAGTGTCTCACACATTCCGTCTTTTTTTTTTTTCTCTCTGCCCTAAAGGTTTCACACTTTTAGGTTTATTCTAAATTTTGGGTAGTCATTTACTGTAGGTATATTTTGTGATCACTGCTCCCCTGCATCTAGAGAAATAAATTGTTTCTTCTCTGCCTAAAAAGAGTAGTCACCCCGTAAGGAACTCTGGTAACAGCTGGGTTTCTCTGGTTCTTGTTTTGATTCCCAGGAACCAGGCAATATCCTACTAGGCTACCGTGACTATTTTGGCTAGTTAACCATGTTTCTTTTGTGATTTGCCATTTTAGCTATCTAGTTTACAGAGAATGGAGTGTTTTCACTTTCTGTTCCTGTCTGTGCCCTTTCACCTTTATTGGTTCCTGCTACAGGAGTTGCAATTTGACCTTTGGCACAGTTTCTTCAGTACAGGAGCCATTTTTTACTACTGGACTCTCGTACTGTATCATTTTGTGGGGGGAATTACTGATTATTTCAAGGTTCTTTCCAGTTGGTATGTCAGAGAGGCTTTGTGGACCATCAGAAAATTGAATGAATTGTTTTCGGCTCCTGGCAAGGGCAGATTGCCACAAGATTTTAAAGTTTTTAGGTCCACAGCATGACTTTAAGTCCTGCCATATTTTTGCCCCAAAACCTCATTTAAAAGGGTATAAATATTAAAAGGAATCATGCTTTCTCAGTCTGCCTCTGTGTCACCTAAAAATAAAAAAGGCTCAGATGGTGGTCCCAACAGTGGTGGAAAGCATATAACCGAAGGTCCATTTCATCATGTACAGCAGCAAATAATGCAAAAAGTTTACAAGAAAAAAGATAAAGCTACACAGCCATCAGAAGGACGTGGTAAAGATGGTTCAAATATCATGGTGTCTGAAAGGAGGAATCCTGAATCCAGTGAGGGCAAAATAAAAGAGCATTAGAGCAGGCACGGGAAACAGCATCTTCCAACAAGAAACTGAAAAAAAACAATGTCACTGTCACTCCTCCTGCATGGAGAAAGGAGCAGGCAGACGGTACAGAAAAAAAACACTTTTATCAGAGGGCATATCAAAAATGTGGTAGTTTTTCCAGATGGTCCAGGCCATGACTTCAATAACATATTTGCCACCCCTCTTCTACAGGCTCAGGCTCCAACCCATCTGCTTGTGGAGAAGGAGGAAGAAGATTATTATGTGCATATGGCGGAAGGTGAACCCATGGAGTTAGAAGGCATACCTGAGCAAGATTTATTTCAAACCTCCAAGACACATTGAGGATTACACATCCTTTTCCTCATTTTTCAGACAAATGGTCAATACCCTCAAAATCCCCCATTAGAATCAGAGGAGGATGGAGAGGATGCTGATTTTATGGACATTATGAGAGAAGTACCACCAAGTAGGATGTTACTTCCCATACATAAATCACTTAAAAAGGCCATAGGAAAAAAAAACAACTTTTGGGTACACATGCTTCAGCTGCAGCCGTCGACAATAAAATTGAGAGAAAATACCAGGTGGACAAACAAGGAATGAAATACTGTATCTGTATGCCTATCCTGATCATGCGGTATTCCAGGCTACTGTTTGTGACAGAGCAAAATTCACTCTATCCGCACAGCCCCCTGACAGTTTCTCTGCTTGTCAGGCAGGCAGCTTATTCAGCACATATAGCACAGCACCACAAAACACTTTGGGACACAGTTCTGCCACTTGCAGAATGAGAAGAGGATGGTTTGGCACAGGACTGATTGCTACAGCAAAATTAGCCCTGGATGCCACAAAATATAATTTCCACACTGCGGTGAACACTAATGACACTGCTGCCAGAGTTTTGGAGTCCTCACTGCTTTCTGATCACCAGCTGCATTGTCATTTCAATGATTCTTGGCCACCCACCATATGGAATGAGAGTAAGCGCGTGTCCAACTTACAGTACTGGGCACACTTCCCCTGTATTATACTGGGAGTGTGTCCTAGGTACTGTACAGGGCCTCATGGCCCATGTACTGTGCGGAGACACACTCTGTACAGTACACAGGCCCACTCCCTACTCTAATAGTGAATCGTGCTCTGTACTGTACATTGGACAGGTGCTCCTTGTTATTCCATATGGTGGCCAACTTCGGAGGTACGAGTAGGGCTGTACCAGTTGCTGTAGGCACCAGGGATCATTGAGATGATAACAGGATGGTGATCGGAGGGCAGGGAGACCATTAGGTACCAGGTATTGCACATTGCATACCAGGGCTGGAGATCAGAGGTTGGGAAGGGGACCACTAGGCACCAGGTATCTTTGAAATGATAACAGGGCTGGTGATTTAAGGGCAGGAGGACCACTAGGCACCAGGGATAATTGAAAGGCAATGAGGCTAGTGATCAGAGGGCATGGTAAGACCACTGGCAGCAGGGATCATTGAAATGACAACAAGGATGGCAATCGGGGGGGGGGGGGCATTAGGCACCATGGAAAAGATGTTACATTACCGGAGACAGCAACTAGATAGTGGGGGACCACTGGACACCAGGGATATTTTGTCCTTTACTGGGAATGCCAGGGAGCAATTGGGTAACTACAGACAAGTTAGTCTTTCCTCCATTGCGGGTAACTACCAGAAAAGAATAAGTTTATTCTTAAACAGAACAAGCAATAGTATCTCCCGACTACTGCAAAAAACCAAAAAACACCACAAAATAAGAGTTAATGTGTTTGTCGGAGTTGGCCGAAGTGAATTATCTGTGCAGTTATCTAGGTGTAGAAGGAGCTGTAAATTAGGGGGAGTTGCTTAGCTAGAAGGAAGCCAGGTGTTTTTGGATTTAAAAACTGCC
This sequence comes from Neoceratodus forsteri, assembly GCA_016271365.2. NCBI lineage: Eukaryota > Metazoa > Chordata > Ceratodontiformes > Ceratodontidae > Neoceratodus > Neoceratodus forsteri. Next base: position 1,555,955,977 of record CM057450.1, read on the forward strand.
CTAGATAGCTTCTGGCAGAGAACAGCAAAAGGAAGGAGGTGCTGTTAGAACTATACTTCTCTACTGGGACTAAACTGCCCTCCTTCCCTCCCTCCCCTTCACCCCCCACTCTTAGCCTGTTCTTTTATAGGCACAGGATTTGACTAACAACAGGAACTTCCTGTTTGGGAGCAGGAAGGGAGTGATCACAGAGCCACAAAAGACTCACCATCCTGGAAGGAAAAGAGTAGCTCTCGTTCGTCCGCCACCCCCCCCCCACCCAGCTGCTGGAGGTCTGACTCTGAGCAAGTAAGAAGACTACTAAGAAATATAGGAACTTCCTGTCTCAGAACAGGAAGATCAGAATCTTTAAGGGAACGTAGGCAGTAGGTAAGTAGGGAGAAAAATAAATAAACAAACAGAGGAAGGAGTAACTATTCAAAACAGTTAAGGGGCCAGAAATAAGACATGATGGGAGTGGTGCAGTACAGTGGCTGTGGAGCAGCAGTCTTCTGGGAGACATTCTGGAGGATGCAGTGTTCTCATCTGCAGGCACCTCTCTGGGCTGAGGGAAGAGGTTGCTCATCTCCAGGCTGAGTTGGCCAGTATTTGGGGGACCTCCTCTCCCACCCAGATACCACCAGGGCCATCACCGTTGCCTCAGAGGTTGCCAAGAAAGAAGAGCGGTTGGACCACAGTGGGCTCAGGGAGGGTGAGGGTGGTGGAAGAGAGGCACAGCCCTCCAGCTGTACCTCTCCACAATTCATATGCCATTCTGACAGAGTGTAGTTCCTATATGGAGGCACCCACAGTGGAGACCAAGGAGAATGCTGGGCACCTCCAAAGGAGACCCACTGGAGGGTGGCATGGGACCCCACATGGGAAGGAAACAACTCCTGGTGGAGGACTCCATTGTTAGGAGGAGGGTAGAACTGTGGGAGAGGGAGGTAAGGTACCTGACTGGTGCTATGGCTTGGAGGGACAGGGAGCAAATCCCCAGGATCATGGGAGCAGCTGCACGGGGGAGGGAGCTGGATGTCATTGTCCACCTAGGGACAAATGACCTGGCTGGGAGAGGGATCAGAGCAGTGGAGGAAGAGTTTGTGGAGTTGGGGAGGAGCCTTAGACAAGTAGCATGCACGGTAACCTTCTCGGAGGTGCTTCCTGTCTATGGCATGGGTGAGGCTAGGGTGCTCCTCACCATGGGATTCAATCAGTGGTTGGAAAACTGGTGCAGAGCTCAGGGTTTTGGCTTCATTGGGGACTGGGGGTCCACCTGGAGTGATGCAGGCCAATACTGGCGCAATGGTCTGCATCTGTCCAGGAGGGGAACCAGGATCCTAGGTGATAGGTTTAAATGCTTCATTGGTAAACATTTAAACTAGCCAAGGGGGAGGCACTGGAAAGGAGCAGAGAAATCCTAGCCCCCCAAAAACATCATGGTAGTTAGGGAGGTAAACACCAAGATAGAGACATCAATAGGGAGAAGGGCAGGGGTAAATGGAGAAAATGACAAAGGCAGTAAGGACATGGATGGGGCAAAAAGGGGTAAGGCCACCAAGAAATGGAGGGTAATGAGTACCAATGCCCGTAGTCTGGGCAACAAGCTCCCTGAACTGGTGGCCTTGATGGAAGAGGGATACCTGGATATCATGGCAGTCACAGAAACATGGTACACAGGGAACCATGACTGGGATGTTAACATGCCAGGTCCACAACATACAGGAGAGATGGAGGTGGTAGAAGAGGGGGAGGAGCAGCTCTCTATGTAAAGGAAGGGATAAAAGCAATGGAACAAAACAGTAAACAGGGAGGCGAGGAGGCACTGTGGGTCACCTTAGAGACTAGAAATGGCACCACAATCCACATAGGGGATGTATACAAACCCCCATCTCAGGGGGAAGGAATGGACAAGGATATGAAGAAGGCATCCTTAGGATGGCAGAGAAAGGGGAGATATTGTTGATGGGGGACCTGAATATACCAAATGTTAACTGGAGCACCTTTGCTGCAGTCACATCCAAGAGCAGGGCTATTCTTGATGCCCTACAGGGGGCATGACTCAGACAGCTAGTGTTGGAACCCACTCGGGAGCGAGCAATCTTGGACCTCATACTCTCAAATGGGGACAGTGAAAGGATCTCAGATCTAGAAGTGGGTAGCCATCTGAGAACAAGTGACCACCAAACAGTGTGGTTCACGACACACTCAGCTGCAGCGTCAAGCCATACAGAAGTAAGGGCTGGACTTCAGGAGGGCTGACTTTGTCAAAATGGGAGAGTGCCTTAGAAAAGCACTAGCAAACAGGCAAGAAGGAGGGGTAGAGCAACAATGGGGAAACATCAAAACTGCCATCACGGAGGCAACAAGCCTTTGTGTGAAGCTAATAAACAAATCAAAATGAAAGAAAAAGCCACTATGGTTCTGAAAAGAGGTGGCGGGGAAGGTTAGGGAGAAAAAGATAGCATTTAGGAAGTATAAGGAAACACAGAAGGAACAGGACAGATAACTGTAGCAGTTAAAGCAGAAGCAAGTAGGGAAGGTAGTCAGAATAGCAAAGGCCCAAACTGAGGAAAAGATAGTCAACTCCGTTAAGAAGGGGGATAAAACCTTTTATAGGTACATTAGGGAGTGTAGAAAGACAAAGAGAGGGATAGTGAGGCTGAATAGAATGGATGGTGGGTGGGCAGAGAGGAACAAAGAAAAAGCAGGGATACTGAACGAATACTTCTGCTCAGTATTCACAAAAGAGGAGGAGGGTGAGGTACCTAATTCATTAACAGAAGCACTCTGGATAGGGGGTCGATCCCAGTCCTTTCACAGAAGAAAGGGTTCTGAAAGAACTCCTAAAACTGAAGGTGGACAAAGCAATGGGGCCTGATGGGATTCACCCCAGAATTCTAAAAGAATTAAGGGAAGAACTAGTGACACCACTGACTACCCTTTTTAACAAATCATGGGAGGATGGTGTGGTACCTGAGGACTGGAGGAGGGCAGATGCAATTCCCCTTCACAAAGGTAGGAGCAAGACAGAGGCAGGAAACTACAGACCTGTCAGTTTGACCTCTGTCATAGGGAAAATGATGGACTCACTTCTGAAGAAAAGAATTGTTGAGTACCTAGAGGCGAGTGGAACACAGGACCCAAGACAGCATGGATTCACAGAGGGAAGGTCATGTCAGACAAATCTAATCGATTTCTTTGACTGAGTGACCAAAGTAGCAGACCAGGGAGGGACTGTGGACATAGCCTATCTAGAGTTTAGCAAGGCATTTGACACAGTCCCACACAAAAGATTAACAAACAAATTAGCTAGCCTGGGAGTGGGTCCCAGGGTGGTAGCATGGGTAAAACATTGGCTGGACAACAGGACACAGAAGGTAATAGTAAACTAAGTCCACTCTGAAGAAAGGGGGGTTACTAGTGGGGTACTGCAGGGTTCAGTACTGGGTCCAGTCCTTTTTAATGTCTTTATAAGTGACATTGCAGAGGGACTGGAAGGAAAAGTATGCCTATTTGCAGATGACACAAAGATCTGCAACAGGGTCGATACACAAGGCGTGGAAAGGATGAGAAGGGACTTGGCAAGGTTGGAGGAATGGTCAGAAGTATGGCAGCATGGATTCAATGCAAAGAAGTGCAAAATAATGCACCTGGGAAACAAAAATGCAGGGGAAGAGTACACAATGGGGGGAGGCAGTAACAACAACAAAAATGGAAAAGGACCTGGGGGTTATCATATCAAATGACCTTAAGGTTGGCAAGCTATGTGAGAAGGCAGTAGGGAGGGCTGGGGGATGCTGGGACGTATAGGGAGAGGCATCACCAGCAGAAAACAAGAAGTTGTTATTCCTCTGTACAGACAGTTGGTGAGACCCCATCTGGAGTACTGCGTCCAGTTCTGGAGACTCCATCTCTGCAAGGATATAGACAGGATGGAGGCAGTCCAGACGAGGGCAACTAAAATGGTGCAGGGTCTGCAAAAGAAGCCATACGAGGAGAGACTAAAGGAGATTAATATGTACAGTATACCCTTGAGGAAAGGAGGGAGAGGGGGGACATGATTGAAACTTTTAAGTACCTCAGTGGAATCAGCAAAGTCCAAGAGGGTAGCATCTTTCAGAAAAAGAGTTGTGCAAGAACAAGGGGACACAATTTGAAGATAGAGGGGGGATGTGAGGAAGTATTTTTAGCAGAGAAGGTGGTGGACACATGGAACCGCCTTCCTGAGGAGATTGTGGGGTCTAAAACTTTGGGAGAATTCAAGAATGCATGGGACAGACATAAGACAATTCTTGTGGGGGGGGGTAGGAATAAATAGGCTGTTGGTTAACTAGGATCTGCAGCTTATCCAGTAGGTAGGGAAATGGGCAGACTAGGTGGGCCAAGCGGTCCTTATCTGCCATCAAAGTCTGTGTTTCTGGGTTTCTATGTTTCTGCCAAAAATAATCTTTTGTAAGCCACCCCCTCATGGGGGGGACTTGTTAGCTCCTTGTGACCCCCGGCACTGGTAGGGAGCTTTGGCACCTTGGGAAATTGTTGGTGCTTGTCTGTATGGAGCAGCACCAGTTGGGAATATATAAGGTTAGGCAGGTGAGTAGAGGGGAGAGAGGCATTCTCGATGGTTGGAAGTAGGGTAGTCTCTGGAGTCCCCCCCACCCCAGCCTTATGTAAGATGGCCTAAAGCGGTGGTGTGCCGGTCCACTTTGGGCTCTGTGGGAGGGAGTGAGTCAGGCAGCAGCAGTCATTGGGGTTTCAGGGGTATTCCACCCCCCGAGGTAGGAGGCAGAAGATGCAGGAGATCTGTTGGAGACACTGGAAAACCGGAAGGCCAGTAGGAGTTGGGAACCCCAGATTCTGCTAAGGTATGGAGCACTGGGCCAGTGGGGCTGTTGCAGTGGTGGCAGGGCTGCAACAGGTGCCATCGGTTGGTGGCAGCAACAGCGTGCTCTTTACCCACATGGCACACTGGCTCAGGTAGTGAGGCTGGATGGGAGGATCACAGCCTGGGACTCAGTGGAGCCTGCCATGCCCATGTCTGGAGCAGGCCCCAGGATCCACTGTGCCCATGTCTGGGGTGGATCTTTAGGCCATTAATGGCTGTGGTTCTTGGGGAAACTTGGATGAAAGGTATGGGAGCCACTACACTGTTTTGATTTGAGCCACTCCGCTCTGGGGGGCAATACTCAAAGTGGAAGCTTGGTTAAATCTTGGGGCACCTGAAAACAGCTTCATAAGGGAATGGCGGCAAAGACTTACAATGTTGGGAGCAGCTGTGGAGGCTAGGCTGCTCATCACCCCAGGGAATGTTCTCCCTGGTGGTACTAGAGGAGTAAATCACTCCTCTGCAGAGGAAACAAGGAATAGAAAGGAATCTGGAAGTATGCAATGAAAATCATAGGATTTCTTTGGGAGAAGCTGGGTACTCACGTAAAGTGCAGGCTCTATCAGCTAGATCCTAAATTGCTGTGCAATTTGCTGTTTCACGGACTGTGTAAAAATCATGCCCAAGTGCTGCCAATGTTCTCTCTTTTTATCCAAGCTTGTGAGCCCCATGGAGCTGTGTTTGCAGGTTTGAGAAGTTTAGCTCCTGGGCCCCGAAATCATCATGGTGCCCCAGGAAATAAATGTTTTTCTTTTGGCTAATCTGGTGTCTGCTTGGTTATTGCAATGAATATCTCAAATTAATTAACTGTTTTTACTCTATTTGTTCATTCAACAGTTAATCAGTGTCTTCATAGCCATATGAGGGTTCTCTAGTTTAATTCCATCTCAATCTTGGAGTGGTGACAAGGTGAGATTAGAAGCTCCGTTTTCCAGTGTTCCTGAGGGGTGTAAAAAATCTGTCATCCGGGGGTGAGTTCGGAGGTGCTCTGCAAGTTTGAAGACTTCTAAAGGTAGGCTGCCTTCATTTTGTTTTTATTTATTTATTTTATTTTTGCCTTTGGTAACCGGGTAGGTGCGCTGATCCCAGGGACCTTTTTCAGGCACAACCCGGACCACACTGTGGTACAGAGTTAACATAAACAAAGCATAGAATAGTAGACAGTTAAATGATAAAAAGGTTACAATAGTACACAAGATACAGGTAGCAAAGATAAATCCACAAGATACAGGGTTACAGAATACATAAATCTGATATGCATATACATAAAGTTGATCTACAGCAAGTTGCATAGGAAATAAGCAATGTTCATCAGTAGACGTAGAACAAAAAGGATAAGGTGGGGCAAGTAGAGGGGAGGAGAGGAAGGGGGGGATTGGAGGATTTACAAAGGGAGTTGTATAGGCATGAAACTCATTGGTATTGGCAATAAGGAGACGAGGGACTAACCAGGAAAGCAGCGGCAACAGAAGGTCACCTGGAGCCAGTCTTTGAGGTGAGATTTGAACTGGCAGTGGGTGTTGATGGAGCAGAGCTTGGTAGGCAGTTTATTCCATAGCATAGGGGCTGCCACTGACAAGGCTCTACTGCCCATATTGGTGGATATCCTGGGAATATTCAGAGAGAGTGGAGGCTGCGGTATGAAGTTTGGACAGTGAGGAGGGCTGCAGGGGGGGGGGGATTCCTGGCCAATACGGATGGCGGAATCCACCATGCAGCAAACAGCAAGGTCGAAACAGCCTTGCAGCAGGAGCCATCCTAGTGAACTATAAAGAACACAGTGGTGTGTAGTGAAAGGGGCCAGCAAGGCAAAATGACAGGCATTATTGTAGGCAGAAGACAGCTTGAACATAAAGGTTACGGATGTCCTAGTATAGATAGGGGAGCAGTAGTCCAGGATTGGGAGTAGATTTCCCTGGATGATATCAAGTTTTTCTATCTGGGATGTGCTGCACTTATTCCATCGTGGAGATGTTTAGTATGGCACTTGTAGTCTGGAGCCCCCTTCCACCAGGTACGCCTAGACAAGGGGAAGGGGGGGACTTATATTTTATAATGCTTGATATTATATTTTGAATCTGTAACATTTAAAGTGCTGAACATAGAAACACACTTTTTTTGTTTTTGTTTTTTGTTAAATGAGAGCTTGAAGTCTGATCAACATGTATAGGTCCTAATGATACTGTCCTCCTGTGTCGTTACATGTCTATACTTGTGGATATATGTTAAAAATTCTATTTATCGATTTATGTATTTATTTGTTAACTGGGTGAGTGCACTGATCCCAGGGCATAAAGCATGTCCAGGGCCATAAAGATGGCACAAACAGGGTAAAAAGCAAAAGAGGTACAAAAGATACAGAGCAACTAGTTACGCTATGTAATAAGTGAAACATTAAGTGATATGAAACAAATGGTACAGAACTGAACAAAAACTGGGTAACAAGTGATCACAGTTCAAGTAATTGCAGTGCACAGAGTAAAGGGGCAGCGCAGTACCCAACACATTTCATTACAGTAACAACAATTTCCAGAGTCAAACATCAAAAAGCAACAATTTCATCATTGTGGCACTTTGGTTCTCTTGGACAGGGTGTGTCTGTCATTGGGGGGGGAATGTATAGGTGATGTTAGCAGTGAGGGAAGTCTTGTAGTAGGATTTAAATAGGGAGCATGAACCCAAGGGCTGCAGAGAAGCAGATAGGTTGTTCCAAAGATATGGGGCGCAGAAGAGAAGACCTTCCAGACCATACATATGATGACTTGTGGACACTCTAACATTAGGATGTAGGATGTCTGGAGGTCTCCTGGCAGTGTTTTGGCCTAAGTGGGGGGGGGGGACGCCTCCTTTTCTCTGATGGATTTGACAACTAGGCAGCCTAGGAGGTAGTCTCAGCGCATCTGAGGGGGAGCCATCCTAATGCCTGGTACCAGGAGCAGTGATGTGTGGAGTAAGGTGCCATGAAGTAAACCTACAGATGCTGTTGTACAGTAGGTTTTGTTTAGTCTGGACAGGCCTGAGGATGAGGTCTGCATGTAGATGGTAGAGCATTAGTTCAGCAGGGTAAGGTGCCCTGTACAATAGCGAGTCTAACTTCTGGGGTCATACAATTCTTGATTCTGTCCAACCCCTAGTCTCTGGCTCAGGCACTGGATGGAGAGTCCAATGTGGTCAGAGAAAGTCAGGGTGGGGTCCAGGGTGACTCTCCTGAATTTAAACTAAGTTACTAACTCAGGGGATGAGCTGTAAGGAGATTGAAAGCAAAGAAAGGTAGTGTCACCAGCCCACCTAGCTAGTCTGGGTTTAGATCTGAACTGCATGGCCTTAGTCTACTAGGCACTTACCAGGAGTCTGTTGGTAAGGAACCATTGCTGGGCGAGGCAAAAGTTGCCCATGAGTGTGGACAAAAGTTCAGTCAAGGTCTTAGCGCTATGATAGAGGATAAAGTGTTCAGCATACAATAGTAAGCTGCACATAATGCTGTCCTTGGGAAGGGAGTTGACAAACAGGGAAAACAGGATGGGTCCGAGTATAGATCCTTGGAGGACACCAGTATGAACCTCCTGGGTGCTGGAGATTGCACCCCCCTGTGCAGACCGCCTGGGTTCGCCCAGAGAGGTAGTCCCAAAACCAAGCTGTGGCCAGGAGGAGCACTCAGTGCTGTTCAGCTTACTTAGCAGGATGTTGTGGTCCACCAAGTCAAAGGCTTTGAAGAAATCCACAAAAATGGCACCTGTGAGTTTGCCTTTATCCCAGCCTTTATCCATGCTTCTGAAAACATGGTTGGTGAAGCAAGCCAGGGCAGTGGAGGTGCTGTGGCCCTTCCTAAAGTCGTGTTGTTGGGGACAGAGGAGGTTGTACTTAGACACACAGTCAGATCTGCTGGTATACAACCTTATCAAGGATTTTACATAGGTGGAAGAGGATGGAGATGGGGCAGCCATTGTCAACTAGTGTAGGATCACCAGACAAAATTGGGGATGACTCTGGCTTGCTTACAGATGGAGGGTATGGAGGGAGAGGTAAGAGAAATGTTAAATACAGTAGTCAGAGGTTTGGCAATAACGTGGGCTATAAGTTTTAGGAATCTCAGGCAGAGGCCATCACTGCCAGTACTATGCTAGTTGGGGAACATCATAAGGAGCTTACAGGGTTCTTGGAGGGAAGACAGCCTTAAAGTGAAAGGGTGGAATGCTAGGCTCATCCGTGATCTGGTCAGTAGGACACCAGAGGGGGTCATTTGAGGAGGTTTAATGAGGTAGTCAGACAGGTCTGTGAATCTGGTGTTTGAGGGCTTTGACAAACTTGGATGGGTAGGTTAAGGATCCTGCCCCAGTTACAAGTTCAATGGCGGTCTGTTTGGTCTAGAGTGAGATGAGGGAGTTAACAATGACCAGAAATTTTGGGGGTTGCCAAGGTTACGGATGTGGAGGCTTCTTTTTTTATCTACTTATATTTTATTAGTTTTCAGAGAGCGAGAACCAATACAACACTCATATGTTTTCGTGGAAACAACGACAGGACCATAGATATACAACTCCAGTGATAGAGTAGCAGAGTATCTCCAGGCATTTGCTACAATCTGGAGGACTAAATGAACATTTACACATACAAGCCTTAAACTGGAATTATTACATTGCTTGTGGAACTGCACATGGGCATGTGGCAATTAATCCTACATAAGTGTCCATAAAGTCTCCTGCAAAGAGCCATGCCCTATATGGAGCTGTTGGGTGCCACATATATACAGCTCAAGTCATTTTTCTATTGTGGTGGAATTATCTATCCCCACTAATTAGCATATTTTCACAAGAGTAACACAGTTTGGCACTGCCAAAACAGAAAATATGCCCACAGTGTGTGGCAGGAGACAGTTACCCTCCCCCATAGCAATAAACAAAATTCTTAGCAAACCTCTGTAACACAATATTCAGTAACTGATGAAAACAGTAGAAGCTGCAAAGCAGAAACAAAACAGGCTAACTAGCCACTTTGATAAAGTGAAATTACATTTGGATGTATCATAGTAAACTTCAAGTGCCATTCTCTCCTTCATCGTGATCATATTGTGCTGCATCCCTGGCACGATATACTTCCAAATTGGACACCCATTTACCAGCATCAAGGGGATCTGTGAAGCTGTAAACTTTTTCTTAGTGCACCAGACGGAGTTTCACTGGGAACAAAATGGCATGGGGGAGATTGAGTTCTCCAAGTTTCACCCGCACCCTGTCAAATGTTTTTCTATGTTGTCTGGTTGCATAGGAGACATTGGGAAAAAGATGGACAATTTTTCTCTCTATACTTAAAGGACTTTGCCTTTTCACCAAATTGAGAATATGGTCCCGTGTCTCCATGCTGTCTGTGATCACCATTAGGACTCCGGGGGCTTCTTCAGGTATTCTGCCATGAATGCACACTCCATATGCCTTTATAATATGCCAGTCCAATAAATTACCTTGGCCTTCAAATTGTTTCTTCAGCCATTCCTTAATAAATAACAGAGTGGAATCACCTTCCATCCATTCTGTAAGACCAATAAGACACAGGTTTGCACTCCAAATTTCGTTTTCCCAAAAGTTCAAGTCTGTTAGCAATGTGCTATCCCTCCTTTGTTCTGCCTAGAGTCCAACATACATTTATCAGCATAGTGCTTTAACTCCTCCACATCCCCTTTTAGCTGTTCCAAATGGATCTCTGTTGCCATGAGCCTTCCCGACAAGCTGTCCAGCTTACTGTTCATTGAAGAGATGGAAGACAGCAACGTTTTCCTTTTGTGTCATAATGATTGCAGAGTTTCTTCATCGCCATCTCCTTCAGATGGTCTGGACTGTGACGACTGCATGTTAGGCCCCGTCAATGGCTTTCCTGAATCTTTCCGGCCATCTCCAGCTTGGTTAGCCTTTTTAGGGTTGCCTATGTCATCTATGGCTGATTCAGCTACAATTTGGAGAGTTTAAAAATGTTCAATGTGCAAGTTAGGTTGCCAAAATGTTTGTTTAATAATAGATTTGGTGCAGCGATGTAAAATTTGTGTCCACACTGCTCGGGCTCCACAGCATCCCCCCCCCCGCCCCCCGATTGGAGGTTTTTAAGGGACTTGGCCTTGAGTGATTTGATCTATTTGCAGAGGTTACGTGGGCATCTGCACTTGTTCCAAAAGGGAGGGGGAGTGGGGAGGTTGTGTGCTGCCCATTTGGCATCTCTCTCCATCTTCTTAAGGCAGTCCTTGGAGAACCATCTCATATTACCACCCCAAACTCTCTGTATGGTTAGAGGGAAGTGCCTATCCCGGACTGCAGTCAGAGTTACAGTGAGGAAACCCAAAACTGAGCTGACATCTGGCATCATGTGTAGTATTGGCCAGTGGACTGTCCTAATATCCAAGATCAGATGAGGATCATCATATTTAGAGAAGTCTCTAAAGGTCAAATATTTTGGAGGAGGACCAGATGCAAAAGGTAGGGGAATGGTCACTGATGGAATCAGATAGGACACAGGCATGAAGGACCCTATCCTCTTGATCAGTCAGTATCCAGTCCAGGAGGGAGTAGTTTGATGACTGGCTGTTTAGGTGGGTGAGAATGGTCATGAGTTAGGTGAGCGAGTTGTTTTAACAGTTTGCAGCTTTCTATTTAAGTGCTGGGCAGCCAGTTCAGATTAAAGTCTCCTGGCATAATGATCTCTCTAGAGGGTGAGGGGTGACCTATGCCATCTAGCAAGTGGGTCAGGCTGGGTATACCACCTTTGGGGCAATTGTAGCAGCAACCGATGTAAATCTTTTTGGCAGACCCAAGAGGCATTTCAGTAGTGATCTATTTGCTATCTGAGCTACCAGATGAGCTGTAGGAGGCTAGAGTGGCACTCAGGGGATCTTTGAAATATAGTACACCACCCTTCCTGCTTTAACAGGGTGAAACCATTCAGGCAGTAATTTGGGTCTGGGATGGCAGGCTTTAGCCAGGTTCTATGATGTCAGGGTTATCCCCCAACTCTGCGAAGTTGGACAGGAGGCTGCAAATGTTGATGTGCACAATTCTTAGACCATGCCTGTTCAACCAGATGTGGTCGCTGTGAGCAATGGAGGAGGTGGCTGGGCCCGAGTTGCTTTCAACATCCCCAACTAGAAGTAGTAACAGTAAGGAGATGAAAAGCCTGGGGCTGCATGAGGCAAGTAGGAGGAACAAAGATTGGGTTAGTAAGGTTATGAAAGCATCGAGGAGGTGACTCTTTTCTCCCGGAAGGCCGGGAGAATCGAGGGGTTGGAGCAGGACTCCCAGTGCTATAGCAAGTGGAGGAACAGGGTCTGACTTTTGGTAGAGGAGAACTGAGAGGGGGCAGCTTGGTCAATAAAACAGGATGTCAGCACACATTCAGACATCATAAAGAGTCACATTAAGAGGGAGCTCATTAGCAGGGTTACCACTAGGAGATTCATTGTGCTGGTGAGTGGAACCAGACCAAGCAGCAGAAACACTCTACGCAGGTGGGGGTGTCAGGAGTTCTCGGGTGGCCACCACATCCTGAAAAGGGCAGTAGCTGCTTGATGTAGGTTAGGAATAATAGAGTGGGGCTAGCCTGGACAGAAATGCAGAGATAAAAATCCAGCACAGTAACTGACTAGAATCCAGCCCCTATAAGCTATAACCCATTACCAGCAAAAAGTATGTGAGAAACCTGAAAGTGGGCAAACCCTATACTGCAATAAATCTGGACAAAAATAAGAAATTATCCCAAATAAAATGCGTAACTGGAACCCAGCAGCTAAAAATCAAATTACCGGCTGACATTAAGTTGACAGGACTAGCTGACCCATTGACGCAGCAGAAGGGCTACCGCTCATGATGGCGGCGACCCAGGTTCAGGAACAAGCCCAGGTCATTGGGTGCTGACTAAGGGGAAGGATTTATCATCCCAGAGGGTTCAGTCTGCCGCTGCAATACTGTCCCCTAGATGCAGGAGACAGTAGGGCATGGCTAGACTAGGGCCGGGAGGAGCTGCACTGGCTGGAGTGGATGTTATGCTTGCATGCATGCACTCTTGAAACCCTTACATGCGTGGCTCCTGGGGCTGGGGACAGAAACACATGAAAAAGCTGTACCCTGCACTTGATGATGAAGACCTCCCAGAGCATCAGAAGATCTCCCTGCCTGGGCCTCTGCGACTGCCACTTGTCGAAACCAGACTCGTTCAAGGGTGTAACCCACCTTGTCCCCACCAGGGGGATAAACCAGGGGGATGGTACCTCACATCAGGACTGGTAAGGGTGTAAGAAGGAGATCATGTGCAGAGTGAAATGGGTGAATAAATAAACAACAACAAAAAAATTATGACAGAGCTTTAAAAATTTAGCGAACCATCATTTTTTTTTTTTTACATTTGCATTGATATATGGTCACTAGTAATTTCTTATCAGTATATGCACTTAGTAGACTCTAAGCTTTCATTTAAAAAAAAAAAAGATAAATCTGTGGCCCTAACGGTTCCACAGTTATCACATTTTAAAGAAATGATCTTTTGAAATGTCTAACTTTTAAACTTTTGGGGCTAGAAACTTTTTTTTTTTTTTAATGAAAGCTTGGAGTCCAGCCATTGAGAAGTAGCTTGGCTGATACTATTTTTATGTTTTTGAAGCACCCTCTGAGAGTTTATGTCTTTGTAAGCCCCCTCTGGGAGTTTACTAGTTCATTTATCTGGGAGCTCTAGTTAGTGCAAAGGAAGTTCTGGTGCCTGTAGGTCAGGAGCTGGCAGTCTGCCTGCAAGCAGGGAGGTCCCAGCCCTGAGGGTTTAAAAAGGGAAGGTTTTTGGCATCAGGAGAGAGAGAGAGTCCTTGGGGAAGAGAAGAAAGGAGGTGGTCAGAGTGTGTTTGGCCATGAGGGCCAAGGTTCAGGGCGAGGGTGGGAAGTTTGCCACCTCGGCCCACCGCTCTTGTAGATCGGCAGAAAATGTGCATGGGCGAGAGTCCATGAGCTTTTTGGGACCACCTGTGCCTTGTCGGGACCCAGAGCCCGTTGAAAAAGTAAGTAGCCTACCTCGAGACTCTCTAGCACCTTGGTGGAGTTGGCTTGGGTGGGCCCCATGCTCATATTTCTTACCCTCTGGTGAGAGCAAAGCAGGTTCCTTGCAAGGTCACTGGGACAGCACAGTGGTGACAGTCCGCGTTGCAGGGAGTGCAGTGGTGGCAGCCTGTCTCCCTTTCCGGTGGCACTTCGACCTGGTCAGGAGGAGCTGAGAAGCCTATTCAGCCTAGGAGTGGAGCATTTCATGTGTCTCCTGTGCTGCCAGGGATAAGCAGAAACTCCCTGGGATGCTCGGAGCTGCACGAGGCTTAGGACAGAGGGGACTTGATAAGTCCTGTGGGGCTTTGTTTGCTGCTTAGAGACCAACCATTTTGGGAGCTCCAGGTTTGAACCACCAGTGCCGGGAGTGCTGCTTGCAGTTTCAGCTACTCTATTTATCTGTAGCTGTCTATGCAGTTTGGCCAGCTTGTGTTCCATGAAGTAAACATGAAAAGTAAACTTTGTGCAGGAGAGAAGTTTTGGGAGAAGAAAATCCAGTTTGTGGCCTTGCTTTTGGGCCTGCTTTGTTTGCTACTGCCAGGAAGTAAGAGCCTAATCGGCCCTGAGGGAGCACTGCAGTGTTAAGTTTCTAATAACTAAACGTTTGCTGCAGACTGTATTGGGAAAGTCGCCCTAATGGTTGCACACCTTGTGGACTGCACCCACCGCTCCCATGGAGTGAGTTAATCAAATCCAATAAATTAAATTATTGTTTTTTCTTCTTTTACCTTGGAGTGGACAATGGACTTAATCATTTTGCTCGTTGTGTTTCTGCACTAATCAAGTTGCCCCCACAGCTGCAGTATGCCCTTCGCTGCTACGTAAGGCCTTCATCCCCTAAAGACATCTTATCTGAATCCAGGTAATGAGTGCAATATTTTTTTGAGACTGTTTCTGCTGCAGTAGTGATGTCAGCCCATCTGTGTGCAACCATGCAACAAGCCCCATCAACCAGGGCTAACTTTTGGCAGGAAATACTATATACATATATATATATATATATATATATATATATATATATACCACACAAGCTGGCCTGCCAGCACAGCGGTGGCGCTACTGCTTGCGATGCCAGTAACCTGGGTTCTGGAATGAGCCAGGGACACTGGAGGGCTGGCCGGGAGGGGAAGCTTGAGCACTCAATAGGCAGCTCACTTCCCCCGAGAGGAAGGGGGGTCAAAGGCCTGGTGCTGTCCTGACCTCTGGTGGAGGCCCAAACCACATGCAGGGGGGAGCATGGCAGGATGTTGGCATTCGCGCTTTGACGTCATGGTGCAACCATGTCTCCAGGGCAACATGGGGGGAAAAAAAATGGAGCCGGCTTGAGCTCTACTGACACGAAGCGTCGCCCTTCACCTCTCGACCCGTGAGGCTGCAACAGGGGGATCCCTGACAAAACCAGAAGGACATGGTGGTTCCCTCCACCCCAACTCTGTCTGGGGGGAAGCCAAGGCTACATGGGGACACCTGACCGGTGGTTCGCAGAGTTGAGAGGGTCAGGGGAAACCCGGCTGGATCCAGGGGGACAATAGAGCAAGAAAAAAAAAAAAACGCACACACAATTCAAGCAATATATTTTTTTCATTTTTGTGAGCTACCATCACTATATAGAACAGTATATGACTCACTATCCACAACTATCGTGGTTACAATGCCAACAGAGAGACCTCTTGAGCTTCGTTCTCAAGGTCATCCGGTCGACACAGTAACCACTCAGTTGAGAATAGCCTTGTTGTGGATAGTGAGTCATACACTATCCTATATTTTATATGCATCAATAATATCTGAACCTACGTTTTCAGTTTATTATGGATATATGTATTTTAATTGTTATAATGTATTTTTTTTTTATTCCATTGGAATGAATGGGCAAGGCTTCAGTGCATGAAGACCTCTTTCACAGCCAAGAGGTTGTCATGGACAGCATCCTGAGACTACTGCAGTATTCTATGTTCTTTTTGGTTTTTCAAAAACTTACAGCCCGCCACCTAGTTCACAATGGACCTCTTTGCAGATCAAATCAAAGTGAAGGGGCACTATATCCGTGCAACATAACTCACTACACATTTACAGCCCTTTCACCTACTGGTAATAAACTAAAAAATTGCTGAACAAACTGTTTAAAAGTGAAACGAAATCCCCAGCTCCAGGCACACGATCGTATCCCTCTCTGTATATCAGAATTCACACACAGGTCATGTAGCTCCACATTTATTTGTTTACCTTAAAAGTAAATTTAAAAACAAATTCCCAAGGGGAAACAAGAAATGAAAAGGAGCAAATGAAATGCAAACTACTACTAAACAGTATAGTATTGCCACAACTCTCATGAGAGCAGAAATGTCATTCTTCACACTTAGGTCGAAGGTCATGTAGCAAGTGATGGCACATAGAATTCAACTCCAAAAGTAAGTAAAAAACAAAGCAGTTACCAAAAATGTGCTAATAAAAAGGGAACAAAAAGAAATGCTAATAAATGAATGGGTTGTCCAAGATGTCTCTTGGCTAATCAAAAGCATCATCTCAAGACACCTTTGCATTCCAGAACCGCTCAGCTTCACCTCACAGTTCTCAAACACACAGATATCTTGAGATAACATAGAAACATAGAATTTGACGGCAGATAAGGACTGCTTGGCCCACCCAGTCTGCCCATTTCCCTACCTACCTACTGGATAAGCTACAGATCCTAGTTAACCAGCAGCCTACTTCTTCCTACCCCCAACCCCTAGAATTGCCTTAGGACTGTCCCATGCATGCTTGAATTCCACCACAGTTTTTGACTCCACAACCTCCTCCGGAAGGCTGTTCCATGCATCCACGACCCTCTCTGTTGAAAAATACTTCCTTAAACTACCTCTGAGCCACCACCCCCCCCCCCCCATCTTCAAATTGTGCCCCTTGTTCTTGCACACCTCTTTTTGAAAGATGCTACCCTCTTGGACTTTGTTGATTCCCTTGAGGTACTTGAAAGTTTCTATCATGCCACCCCCCTCCTTTCCCTTGAAGCTACACATATTAAGCTCCTTTAGTCTCTCTTCATATGTCTTCCGGTGCAGACCCTGCACCATTTTAGTTGCCCTCCTCTGGACAGCTTCCATCCTGTCTATGTCTTTGCAGAGATTAGGTCTCCAGAACTGCACGCAGTACACCAGATGGTGTCTCAGCAGCTGTCTGTACAGAGGGATAATAACTTCCTGTTTTCTACTGGTGATGCCTCCCCCTATGCATCCTAGCATCCCCCCAGCCCTCCTTGCTGCCCTCTCACATTGCTTGCCCACCTTTAGATTATCTGATATGACTACCCCGAGGTCTCTTTCCATTTTTGGTGTTGTTAGTATTTCACCCCCCATTGTGTACTCTTCCCCTGGGTTTTTGTTTCCCAGGTGCATTACCTTGCACTTCTTAGCATTGAATCTAAGCTGCCATACATTTGACCATTCCTCTAACCTTGCCAAGTCCCTTCTCATCCTTTCCACCCCACCTTGTGCATCAACTCTGTTGCAGATATTTGTGTCATTTGCAAAGAGACATACTTTTCCTTCCAGTCCCTCTGCAATGTCACTTATAAAGACATTGAAGAGGACCGGTCCTAATACTGAACCCTGCGGTACCCCACTAGTAACCCCCCTTTCTTCAGAGTGGACTCCATTTACTATTACTCTCTGTGTCCTGTTCTCCAGCCAATTCTTTACCCAGGCTGTCATCTTGGGACTCACTCCCAGGCTGGCTAACTTGTACATTAATCTTTTGTGTGGGACTGTGTCAAATGCCTTGCTAAAGTCTAGGTAGGCCATGTCCACAGCCCCTCCCTGATCTACTACTTTGGTCACCCAGTCAAAGAAATCTATCAGATTCTGTCTGGCATGACCTTCCGCTGTGAATCCATGCTGCCTTGGGTCCTGTGCCTCCTGGCCTCTAGATACTGACAATTCTTTCCTTCAGAAGTGATTCCAACATTTTCCCTACCACTGAGGTTAAACCAACAGGTCTGTAGTTTCCTGCTTCTGCCTTGCTCCCACTTTTGTGAAGGGGAATCACATCTGCCCTCCTCCAGTCCTCGGCACCACCCCATCCTCCCATGATTTGTTAAGAGGGTAGTCAGTGGTGTCACTAGTTCTACCCTTAGTTCTTTTTAGAATTCTGGGATGAATCCCATCAGGCCCCATTGCTTTGTCCACTTTCAGTTTTAAGAGTTCTTTCATAACCCTTTCTTCTGTAAATGGCTGGTATCAACTTCTGTATCCAGAGTGTTTCACTGTTTGTTTTAGGTACCTCCCCTCTTCATTTGTAAATACTGAGCAAAATATTTGTTTAGTATCTCTGCCTTTCACAGTCACCCTCGCCCACCCTCCCTCCCTCCCTCCCCTTCATTAAGCCTCACTATCCTCCCTTGGTCTTCCTTCACTCCTGATATACCTATAAAAGGTTTTATTCCTTCTTAACTGAGTTGGCTATCTTTTCCTCGGTTTGGGCCTTTGCTGTTCTGACTGCCTTCCCAGCTTCCTTTGCTTTTAACTGATACAGTTCTCTGTCCTGCTCCTTCTGTGATTCCTTGTACTTCCTGAATGCTTTCTTTTTCTCTTGAACCTTCACTGCCACTTCCTTTGAGAACCATAGTGGTTTCTTACATCGTTTCATTTTTATTTGCTTCACACAAAGGCTTGCTACCACTGTGATGGCAGTTTTTATTATTCCCCATTGTTCTTCCACCCCTCCTTCCTACCCATTTGCTAGTGCATTCCTCTGGCACTCACCCATTTTGGCAAAGTCAGCCCTCCTAAAGTCCAGTACTTTTGCCTTTGTATGGCTTGACTCTATTGCTGTGTTTATTGTGAACCATACTGTTCGATGGTCGCTAGTTCCCAGATGGCTACCCACTTCTACATCTGTGATCCTCTCCATCTCCATTTGAGAGAACCAGGTCTAAGATTGCTCCCTCTCGAGTGGGCTCCAATACTAGTTGTCTAAGGCATGCCCCCTGTAGGGCATCTAGAATAACCCCACTCTTCGAAGTGGCTGCTGCAACTGCACTCCAGTTAACATCTGGCATATTCAGGTCACCCATCAGCAATATCTCCCCTTTTTCTGCCATTCTAAGTATACTTTCTATCATTTCCTTGTCCATTTCCTCCCCCTGAAAAGGGGGTCTGTATACAACCCCTGTGCGGATTGTGGTACCATTGCCTGTCTCCAAATTTACCCACAGTGCTTCTTCTCCTCCCTGTTTACCCTTTTGTGCTGTTGCTTTGATTCCTTCCCTTATGTAAAGAGCTACTCCTCCTCCTCCTCCTCCTCTTTTACCCTCCCTGTCCCTCCTGTAGATAGTGTATCCTGCTATGTTTACGTCCCAGTCATGGTTTTGTGTGTACCATGTTTCTGTGACTGCCACAATATCCAGATGTTCCTCCTCCATCAAGTCCACTAGTTCAGGAAGCTTGTTACCCAGACTATGGGCATTGGTACTCATTGCTCTCCATTTTTTGATGGCTTTACCTTCCGTTGCAGCATCCCCCACTGACCTTTCTACCTCGGTCTTTTTCTCATTTAGTACCCTGTTTTGTAGGGAGAGGCTGGGATTTTCCTGCTGTTCATCAGTGCCTGCCCCCTTGACTAGTTTAAAAGCTTGCCAATGAAGCATTTAAACCGATTGCTCAAAAGACTTGTTCCCTTCCTGGACAGATGCAGACCATCCTGCCAGTATACGCTGGTGTCCCTCCAAGTGGAACCCCAGTCCCCAATGAAGCCAAACCCCTGTGCTCCACACCATTTTTTTCAACCATTCATTAAACTGCATGGTGCAAAGTACCCTCGCCTCACCCATTGCATTGACAGGCAGCACCTCTGAGAAGGGTACTGTGTGTGCTCCTTGTCTTAGGCCCCTCCCCAACTCTACAAAGTCCTCCTGCACTGCTCTGATCTCATGATGAGCCAAGTCATTTGTCCCTAGGTGGACAATGACGTCCAGCTCAGACTCCCATGCAGCTGTTCTAGTGATCCTGAGTATGTGCTTCCTGTCCCTCCAAGCCATGGCACCAGGCAGGCACCTTACTTCAGTTTTCCCTGCTTCCCCCAGTTCTATTCCCCTAATAATTGAGTCCCCCATCAGGAGCTGCTTCCTTTCCTGTGGTGTCCTCTGCCTCCTTCCTGTGGGCCTCCTTTGTGACAGTTGTCCTCAGCCTCCTCTCTCCTCTGTGGTGATCCATAGGGGAGCTATGCCCCAGAATGGTGATGGATTGTGGAGTGGAACAACTGACTGGGTGCCTCTGTTCCACCATCCTCCACCCTCCTGATCCCACTGTGGTCCAACTGCTGTGCTTTCTTTGCAGCCTCTGAGGTAGTGGTGGTGGCTCTGGTAACCTCTGGATGGGGGAGGTTCCCTTCCTACTGTCCAGTGTGGCCTGGGGGAAGGTTCCCTTACTACTGTCCAGTGTGGCCTGAAGACGGGCAGCTTCTTCCTTCAGGACAGAGAGTTGTCTGCAAATAGGGCAGCATCTCAGCCTCCAGAAAGACTCCCAGAAGACTGCTTCCCCACAGCCATTACATTGCACTACTCCCCACATGTTTATCTATTTTTTTTGTGTGTGTGATTGGTTTGTTATATAGAAATATATATATTATACTATGTGTATGCTTATATTGTCAGTGCAGTGTGCTAGAGAGGATATGACAGTGATATGCACCTTTCACTCTTGAGGAAATGATGTCAGAACCCCAGGTATAAAGAAACTATTTCCAGGGGTGGGTGGGGTGAGGGTGGGCAGGGGTTGGGCCTAAACTGTGCCCTCAAGAAACAATCAGCTAAAAGCCCTGACCCACCACTGCAATGAGTGCCTTCCTGTCAGCAAGATGCCCACACAACAATTTGACAGATAAAATACCCTGCTGATCAAACGAGAAAAATCCAGACATCCAAGTCAGACACAGGTAAACCTCCCCAGCCCCAAAACAGCCTGGTGGTTTGTGCGCTGAAAGCAGTCAGCCCCAGAATAAGTCAGCTGTGCTTTAAACTCTTCCTGCACTGAAAACATTAAGAATTGGAACAAAAGTAAAGCTAGATCCACCTTCCTCTGTTGCTTGAAAGGCTGTCTTTCCTGATAATTCTAAGTTCCTTATTTCACCTTTCGGTTAGAAGTAGTCTCCACCTGCAGAATATCTGCTACAAACCAAAGACAATTGTAAGGTTCACCTCTCTCTGTTGTGAGCACAACTCGCTTTCTTGCAAATCCTATGTTCAGTATTGCAGCTTCCAGCCAGAGGTAGCTTCACCTGAAGAATATTAGCTATTCTGATGAGTTTGCTATAAAACACTTGCTTATAATACTGTTGTTCTGAGGTCTGTAAGACTCTTCCAAAGCTATTGGCTGATAAGTAGCTATGATGTAAGCACTTCCTGAGATAGTTTGGCCTGGCCTTTTAAGGCACACACAGATAAACACAAAACAGTTTCCACCCCTGGGGCACTTGTCTGGGTCAAATACACAGCCTGTACCTGCACTTACTTCAGGACTTATGACAAATTCTTAGCCCAGGGTTTAAACTCTTCCTGCACTGAAAATCTTAAGAACTGGAACAAAAGTAAAGCTAGATCCACCTCCCTCTGTTGCTTGAAAGTTCCTTATTTCACCTTTCAGTTAGAAGTAGCCTCTTGAATAGTCAAGTCACATCACAGACATTCCATTTTCTTATATGATGCAGCCAAAAAAAATGGCAAATACATAGTGTAATACAATTTTTTGTAATGAGACTGTATCGATACTTTTGTTTGTATTGATACATAAAAATTACAAGACTGTTTTTCATTTTAAAAAGAAACTTTTTTATTTTTTTGGAATATTGGTATTACTGCACATTTAATTAGTAACTGGGTAATTCGCAACTTAGTTTTCATTCATCTTATAATCTTAATCAAGATGCAAACATTTTAGTCTACTTCCCTAGCAGTACCAAAGAAAGCGTCAGAAGATAATTAAGAGGACCTCGTAGATTACCTGGAGAGCAATGGACTCCAGAATTGTAAGCAGCATGGGTTTGTGTCAGGGTGGTCTTGTCAGACCAACCTGATAATGTTGTTTGACTGAGTGACTGGAGACGAGGATAAACGACTTGCAGTGGATTTGCTGTACTTTGTCTTTAGCAAGGAATTCAACTTGGTGCCATGTAGAAGGTTGCTAAAGAAGTCAGAGTGTCTGGGTACAGCAAGGGACTTAGTTACATGGGTGGGTAGTTGGTTGGGAAGTGGGAAGCAGAAGGTGGTTGTAAAAGGTGTCAAATCATGGGAGAGAGAGAAGTCATGTGTGGGGTGCCCCAGGGATCAGTCATGTGACCAGTCCTTTTCATTGTGTTCATCAGTGATATAGGAGAAGGAATTCAAGGCAGATGTGCCTGCTCGCAGAGGACACCAAGCTCTGTGGCAGGGTGGTCAGCATGGTGATGAGTCACGGAGTTAGAGAGGAACCTGCAGAGGGTAGAGCGGTGGTCCAAAGTCCAGCAGTTGAAAATGTTCAATGCCAAAAAGTGATGTACAAAAGGAATAAGAACCCCCAGGATGGAATATTGGATTGGGGGAGGGTTAAACTTCAGCACTACTACTGAAGAAAGGGATATAGGAGCCACCATAAATGACTCCCTAAAGCAATCCAGTTAATGTAACAATGCCTACAGCAAGGCAACCAAAATGTTGGGATGCATAGGGAGGGGTTTTGTTAGCAGAAGGAAAGGTAATTCTACCTCTCTGTTGTTCACTGGTTAGGCCCCATTTGGACTACTGTGCTCAGATCTGGAATCCACACTTACAGAAAGGCAAACAAGCTCAAGAATCTTCAGTGTAGGGTAACACAGATAATTCAGGAACAACAGGGCAGATCTCTGAGGATCGGCTTAAGGATCTGAACGTGTACTCACCACGGGACAGAAGTGAAAGGGGAAATATGACAGAGACCTTTAGTTCCTGAAAGGAATAAAAAAGTAGACTATACAGAATTATTCAAAAACAAAGACACGAGTGGAACCTGGTCATGGTGATGGGATTCAGGAAGAAGCTGACAAAGTTCATAGAAAGTTTCATAGAAAGAGTAATTTGGCTAGGAAAGTCTGCCAGCAGAGGTGGGGAGTGCATGCAAAAACAAGTAATGCTTTGTAGTTACTCAGGTGGGTGACAGTAATGAAGGGGCAAGGGAGGGGGAACAGAAAAGCCCCATTCAGACAATAGGTTTGAGAGTAAATGAGACATTACAAGGTTTGTGGCTGGGTGGCAGGACACAGAAGGTGGTGATAAAATGATGTCACTCCACAGAGGGAAGAGTGACCAGTGGGGTACCACAGGGATCGATGCTGGGACCGGTCCTATTCAACATCTTCATCAGTGACATTGCGCAGGACCTAGAAGGCAGAATGTCACTGTTCACTGATGACACAAAGCTCTGTAACAGAGTAGACACACCAGAAGGTGTTGACAGAATGAGAAGGGACCTGCAGAAACTTGAAGAATGGTCAGGGGTTTGGCAGTTGAAATTCAATGCAAAGAAGTGCAAGATAATGCATATAGGGCACAAAACCCTGGCACAATATATATCAGTTGGGGTGAGGATATAGCATGCACCAAGCAGGAAAGGGATCTTGGGGTTATCATCTCCGATAACCTCAAGGTAGGGAAACAGTGTGACAAGGCAGCAGGTAAAGCAAATAGGATGCTGGGATGCATAGGCAGCGGCATCACCAGCAGGAAGAGGGAGATCATAATTCCACTATACAAGATACTAGTGAGGCCCCACCTGGAGTACAGTGTACAGTTCTGGAGACCTTACCTACGCAAGGACATAGACAGGGTAGAGAAGGTTCAGAGGAGGGCAACAAAGATGGTGCATGGATTGCATCACAAGTCCTATGAGGACAGGTTGAAGGAACTGAACATGTACTACCTGGAGGAGAGGGAGAGAGGGAATATGATAGAGACATACAAGTATCTTACAGGGAGGAAGGGTGCAGGAATACACTATTTTTAAGCGAAAAAGATGTTCCAGAACTAGAGGGCATGGGATGAAGTTGGAGGGAGGACGATTCAGAGGAAACGTGAGGAAGAATTTCTTCACAAAACGGGTGGTGGACAAGTGGAACACCCTCCTAGAGGAAGTGGTGGAGGCCGAAACAATCACGGGATTTAAGAATGCATGGGATAGACATAAAAGAAATTCTGGAGGTCAGAGGTAAGGGGCAACAGACTTCAAGGAAAACATAAACTGAACTTATAAGCTCAAATGGGCAGACTGGGTGGGCCATAGGCCCTTATCTGCCGACACTGTCTATGTATCTATGTAGACTGGACTGAGCAAATGACATTTTTCTGCCAGCATTGTCAATGTTTTTATGTGTCTATGACATTAGCCCATTCCCACCCTCCTAGGCACCTGGGAAGGCATCCTGGCACTACCAGGACCCAGCTGGCTGCACCTCTGACTGGCAACAATGCCTACAGTATACCAGTGGGCCACCCACACCTGTGGTCAGAGGTTTCTGCAAGGCGAGGGCATCTGGAACCTTGAAGTTCCCTTCAGTACTCTTTCCCTTCTCCTCTGCCCTGTGGAACTACAATGGCAGTGAAGTTTATTTTACCTGCGCTAAAGCTCTTCCCACCATCTATACCCATGGGGCTGATACCAGAGCATCACTCCCCCTTGGCTTATTGTGGTGTACAACCACCTCCTTCTTCTGCAAGGAGAGGGTTGTTACAAAATGATGTGACAGCAGTGTTAAGAGGTTAAAGCTATGGGTATGCGAATACATATTTAAAAGAACTATCCAAAGAACTTTCAGGTCCCTTAACCCTTTTGTTTAATACCTCAATAAAGGAGGGAAGTGTACTATAGTTCTGGAGAGAGACCACTATTACTCCAATTCTCAAAGGTGGTAAACTACCACCATGTAACTATAGGCCTATTAGCCTTACTTCTCTTATTAGCAAAGTCATGGAAAGACTTATACAACACAAACTTATGGATCACATTAGGAACTCCAGATGCATTGATATTTCCCAACATGGATTTATACCTGGCAGATCATGCCTAACAAATCTCAATTTTTTTGAACCAGTCAGTGACACCCTAGATAATGGAATGCCAGTGGATGTTGTATTTTTAGACTACGAAAAGGCATTCAACACCATCTGTCATAAAACCCTCACTGAGCAACTTGTCAATATTAATTTGGATACTAAACTAATAAGACGGATTGCATCTTGGTTGAACAACAGACTACATACAGAGAGTGGGAATCAGAGGACATGAATCCAGTTTGAGTCCTGTCTCTAGTGGTGTGCCCCAGGGATCTGTGTTGGGACCCCTACTGTTTAATATGTTGGTCTCCAGTATGTAAACATTAGATGGGGTATGGATAATTAAGCACACTGATGACTGCATATTGGGGTGTGTGGTAAACAATGCCCAGTTAATAGCCACTCTGCAAGAAAATTCAAATAAACTATGACTGGGCAGTCGACAACAAAAGAAGTTTCAATGTTGCAAAATGTAAGATTATGCACATGAGGAAGAATAATACTCAGTCTACCTACCTAATGAACAACATAAAGTTAACAGTCACAACAGAAGAGAGGGATTTGGGTGTTACAATATCAGCCAATTTTAAATTTCACATGCACACAAATAAAAACAGTCAAAAAGTGCCATGGCATACTGGGAAACATTTTGAAGCATATCAAAAGCAGAAATCCTGAAGTGATCTTGCCATTATATACTAGTCTAGTGCGTCCACATCTGGATTACTGTGCACCCTTCTGTGCTCCTACTTCAATAGGCTGCCAAATCATGACAGAGAAGGTACAGCGCAAGGTTACTAAAATAATTAATATGGCTAACAGTGGCTATGAATGTAGACTTAAATCACTTAAGTCAACAGTTCTCAGACTTTGTCATAGTGAGCCTCCCCTAAGCCATGGAAAAGATATTGAGCTTCCCCAAAAATACTGAAATATTTTTGGGCCTCCCCATAGAAAAATAGCCTACTTTTCACAATACATCAGGAATAAATTGAAACCTCTTTGCATAGCTGGCTGTCATGTTATTAAACTTATTGTAAACCCCCAACAGGACAATCTACTTGCTCCAATATTTTGACTCTCAAACCATTGTTACCCCTTACTGCCATACCTTCATGGGTCAGACTGCTTTTTCTGTTTCCCCTCTAACTGGAATAACCTTCCTGTCAACCTCTGCTTCTCCCCCTTTCCCCCTGCTCTTAAGCAACTTCTCAGGGATCATTTTGCTCCCTCCTGCTCTTATTCCTAGTACCTGTATGGTTAACTCTTGTATTTAGACAGTTCTGCTGCCAGTCTAATTGATCAATTGTTCCTCACATTGTTAGTTTATTGTTCTTAATTTGTTTGTACATTTATTCATTTTGCATTTCTTGAGTGTTTTGCAGTTACATTTTGAATTATAGTCTCTCACTACCCTTCCCTGGGTACACCTGAAATAAGCCATGGCTCAGTGTATAGTACCTTCCCTGGTCACAGACTTGTGAATAAATACATAAATTCACCTACTATTATCCTTTTTAAGTTTGCCTTATCCCTTCACACAAAATCTATAAAATTCAAAATTGAAATATAATACTTTTTCAAGACTTGCTTGAGCCTCCCCGGAACAGGTTGGGGCCTCCCCAGGGAGGCTGGCCTCACCATTTGAGAACCCCTGATTTAAGTTATTCTCCTTAGAGTATAGAGCCCTAAGGGGTGATCTGATCTACACTTTCAAAGCCCTACAAAGAGTTCATGTTGGACACAATTTGTCTGAAAAGACACATTAATAATAATGCAAGATCCCATAATTTAAAGTTAAAAACTGCTTTATGTAAAACTACAAAGCGTACAAGATTTTTCACCCAGAGGGTACCCCTATATGGAATTTGCTCCCAGTAGACATGGTTACTAGTGAAACTGTATAAGATTTTAAAAAGAGATTGGATTTTTACATGGGCGATAGGAAGTACAACTTCCACCACTAAAACTGGTGGTGAGTTCTCTTTGGGCTAATGCCTTTTGAACATGTACCCATCTGTGAATCTATGAATCAGTTCCACCAACAGTTACAGACAGCCACTGGGGTGCATGGCCCTGCTGGTACCAGTGGTGCTGGAGTGGTCTCAGTTGAGGGACTGGCTGCATCTATGGCAAGGCTGTCAGAGTTTGCCGCTCCAGCTAATGTGGATCACCTGTTGTGCCTTCTGAGCTTTTTCCTCAGCTAAGGAAAGACTGTTAGGGAGATTTCAGCACTTGTGGACTTCGGCAACTTGCCTGTTTTATGGATTTCTGCAATTGCCGAAATTCTTTGTGAATATGGTGCAACTAGATTTCTGCAGTGCTACAAGCCATTTTTCCACAGCTATGGAAATTTTGGCTTTACAAATCCAGCCCCCTGGCTGTAAATAGCCTCTAAGGGGATATGCCATACTTTTCAGCGTTTTTTTTTTGCCCCCACCCTCAGGAACTTCCGTAGCTGCACTTCCCCTCACAGTCCTCAGTGCAGGGGCATTGTTAGGGCTGGGTCTCTGGGGCTTGGGCCCTGAATATTTTGTCTAGGGCCCCAAACCTTGTCCTGCACAACCCTGCTTTGAAACTTCCATTTCTTCCCAATCCCAACTGTTCTGCATTCCCTGGTTTGCCCCACCCCACCCCCATCATACACAATAGTCTCAAGAGGAGAAAATCCTCCTCCCCAAAGCAAATGAGAATGTTGGCTGACACAGACGAGTGGGTTTACAGCCAAACAGTTCAAAACAGGCAGGCCTGTATGTGTGGGGGGGAGGGGTTCAGATGACCCGCCAGCAAGACAGATCAAGTGCTGCTTTTTTTTTTTTTTTTTTTTTTTAAGTTAATGAATTTAGTTGCCTGATGGGGTACTCTTTACCGGAAGTGGCTGGGGCACTCTGGGCAGTTTCATGGACAGCCTAGTGCCGGCTTTCATGCACATGTGCACTGTTGCATGGAGACACAGTGCATTGTTGGGCTTTGTGCTTACTGCCACTCTACGATTGCGCATGACGACTGGTCAAAGTTAAATTTAAAAGTGTTGTGCCACTGTCTACCTCAGATTGTGCCATGCTAACAGCTGATCCATCTCTGGATCATCAGAGTGTGTTTCAGCCCTACCTGGGTGCCGAAAATTAACACGAGTCAAAAAGGTAGGTAAATATTCGAGGACAGTGCTTCAGTGGCTTTTCATATTAACTGACCTGACCACCAAAGACACAGTTTCAGTTATTTGCAGTTAGTCACTTTTTTTCTTATTTGGCTGTGGCTCTGAGGTGGCTAATTTTTTTTCACTATGTGATGTGGCTCAAAAAACAAACAAAAAAAAATCCCCCCCCCCGGATGGTCCTTTTCTTTCCAGTTGCTACACTGACCACCAATGATGCAGTATGAATATATTATTTGTGGATCTTTTTCTGTGGCTCCTCTACTGGCACTAGTAGCGACTTACTTTTTTTTACCAATACAGCTCAAGAGTGAATCTGTTTATCTGTTTGTCAGTCAGTCAATCATCAAGTATAGACACCTTTAGCTTTAGGGATTCTGGCTTGCCCTGCACTATAAAGACATATGGGTGTACGCATGTCACGTCGGTCTTGGGCACAAATCTGCATTGTGTTAGTGTGTTGTTAGTGGGAGTAAAGCCCTGATCATATGCGCTAGTGTGGTATATGCAGCACCTACAGTCGGGGTTGGATTGGGGTACAGCAGCCCACCTAGAAAATCAATAAGGGAGGGCCCAGGGTGACACATTATCAGTAATCCACTTACATTTAATACATTAGATCTATGTTTGCATTTTAAATTTGCTTGCAATGCCCAAACAACCCCATTTAATTAGAAAATAGATCACAAAAGCTAGCCCTGGCAAAAAGAAATACAGGTGAGGGGGTACAGGCAAGAGTGGGTAAGCATTAAGGATGCAATACTTGAAGAAACATCCCATTATGTTAGAGAGAAAAGGAAGTGCAAAAGAAGAAGGATACCACTTTGGTTCTCAAAAACAGTAGCAGAAAAGGTCAGAGCCAAAAGGCTGGCCTTCAGGAAATATAAGGGAACGCAGCAGGATGAAGATAGGGAGGCATACCAAACTTCCCTAAGGGAAGCAGGGAAGGCAGTAAGGCAGGCAAAGGCCCAAACAGAGGAAACACTACCACAGACAGTAAAATAAGGAGACAAGACTTTCTATTGATACATTAGTGAAAGGAGAAAGTCCAGAGGAGGTATTGCTAAGATCAAAGGGGATAAGGGGGCATGTGAGAAGGACCATGTAAAAGCATCTATCCTAAATAGATACTTCTGCTCAGTATTTACTGATGAGAAGGTAGGGCAGGGCCCACAGCTCTGCACCATGGATATGGGGGGGGAGGGAGGAGTGCACTAGTCCCATCACAAAAGAAAGGGTCCTACAAGAGCTTGATAAAACTCAGGGTGGACAAGGCAATGAGACCTGATGGCATACATCCCAGGGTACTACTGGAGCCAAGGGTGGAACTAGCAGAGCCATTATCAGACCTGTTTAGCAATTCTGAGCACAGGAGAGGTCCCAGAAGACTAGAGAAGGGCTCATGTGATCCCACTCCACAGGAGTGGTAGCAGGGAACTACAGACCAGTCAGTCTTACCTCAGTGGTGGGCAAGATTATGGAGGCACTCCTTAAGGAAAGGATAGTGCAACATCTGGAATCCATAGGAGCACAGGATCCAAGACGGCTTGGGTTTACAGCAGGAAGGTACTATCAAACTAATCTCATAGATTTCTTTGACTGGGTAACCAGAGTGGTGGACCAAGGGGGAGCAGTTGATGTTAACTATCTTGACTTCAGTAAAGCTTTCGATATTGTTCCACATAGAAGATTGATTAATAAGCTGGGTAGGCTTGAGGTGGGTCAGAAGTTGGTCAACTAGGTGGCAAACTGGTTGACAGGCAGAAAACAGAGAGTGGTGGTAAATTGTATATAGTAAGAAGAGATGCAAGTCACAAGTGGGGTACCTCAGGGATCAGTCCTGGGGCCAGTCCTCTTCAATATCTTCATCAGTGACATTGCAGATGGACTGGAGGGTAAGGTTTGTTTGTTTGCAGAGGACACCAAGATCAGCAACAGAGTAGTTGATCCCGATGGGGTAGGCAGAATGAGAAGAGATCTGGATAAGCTGGCAAAATGGTCAGAAGAGTGGCAACTGGGGTTTAATGCAAAGTACTACAAGATCATGCACACAGGGAAGAGAAACCCTGAAGCCACCTATAGGCTGGGTGGGGAGTTGCTGGCAGTCACAAGGAAAGAAAGAGACTTGGGCATCATCATCACCGATGACCTGAAATCATCCAAGCAGACCTCTAAAGCAGTAGGTAAAGCTAGGGGGATGTTGAGGTGTATTAGTAGGGGTATCACAAGTCAGAAGAGGGAGGTAATAATCCCTCTTTACAAGACACTGGTTAGGCCCCATCTGGAGTACTGCATGCAGTACTGGAGGCCACACCTTCACAAGGATATTAACCAAATTGAGGCAGTCCAGAGAAGGGCAAGCAAAATGGTGCAGGGACTGCATCAGAAAACATATGAGGACAGATTAACGGAGCTCAATATGTATACCCTAGAGCAAAGGAGGGAGAGAGGTGATATGATTGAAACATTCAAACACCTTAAGGGCACTAACAAGGTGAAAGAGTCTAACATGTTTCAATATAAGAAAAATAGCAGGACAAGAGGACACAGCATGAGATTAGAGGGAGGCCAATTAAGGGGTAATGTGAGGAAGTTCTTTTTCACAGAAAGGATGGTGGATGCGTGGAACGGCCTACCTCAGGAAGTGGTGGATATGAATACAGTGCAGGGTTTCAAACAGGTATGGGATAGGCATAAGGGAGCAATACAGACGAGTATGAATAGATAAGCCATTGACAGAGCAAAGGCCAATGGCACATTCATAAGGTAGAAAAAGAAGTGGGCAGACTG
Organism: Neoceratodus forsteri; assembly: GCA_016271365.2. Lineage (NCBI taxonomy): Eukaryota > Metazoa > Chordata > Ceratodontiformes > Ceratodontidae > Neoceratodus > Neoceratodus forsteri. Next base: position 1,555,986,897 of record CM057450.1, read on the forward strand.
GATGGGCCTTGCGGTCCTTATCTACTGTCAGCTTCTATGTTTCTATGTAAAATTTGTAAGGTGCTCAGTTACCCAAAGGGGGGGGGCGTGTCTGCTTGGAAGTGTCCCGGTATCTGGGTGGGCCAGTCCTACTCTGTATAAAGCGGAGTCTCAAAAAATGGTTGTGGTGCTGTGTGTGCTGGGGGAGGGACAGAGGACAGCTGCTTCTTTGTGGGATTATACTGTTACAGAGGTGGGGAAAAAGCAAGGAAAAGGTACCAGAAATGTGTTATTTTGCACCATAGATCATTTTGACAGGCTCAGGGCGCCCCAGCCTATTGAGTTTAGGGCCCAGGCCCCAAACACTATCTCATGCTACAGAAAAAATTATTTATGTTGTAGTGTTTGTAGTCCTAAGTGTGGACCAGCTAAGGTAAGGTGCAATGTGCCAGGGATTTAAAACATAACCAAGATTTTTTACTATGAATAGTAAAAGTTCACATGCACTTAAAACAAGACTCTGCATCCTGAAAAATCATCCAGACCATATGGTCAGTATTCTGTAATAAAAAAAAAAGGAAAAAAAAAGAACATACGTTCTTTCTTTTTGCCAAGCATTTATATGAAGCACTTTTAGTAAATGGAACAGTACTTATCAGTCCAATGTTAGGCGGTCCGTGTGACTTTCCAAAGCATGAAGCTTCAATTCAAAGGTTCTCTTCATGGGTCCATTGCTTAGTCCATTGGAATCTCCCCACATGACATGTAGAGATTCACACTAAATGCTGTACTTGCAGGTGGGGATATGCATCTATTCAGTCATATTCGCATGAATGGTTGCGCACAAACAACGACGCTGATACCTGCGAGCTGCTCAGGCAGCACCTTCACTCAGGTGCACTGATGCAACTACGTGCCGATGTTTCAGAGGGATCCTCCTTCCTCAGAGCTGGCATTCTGACTCTAACTTCCTTAATTTATTCTCTCCAGTTACTATGGCAACAGGCAGCATGACTGTGTTATACCTGACCTTTTGCTTTATTGTTAACCTTCTTAGTGGTGTGTTACTCTTTATTAAAAACATTCCATGTGTGCACTGTAGTCAGACATCTCAAGCCTAATTAATTATAATCACAAAAAAAAAAAAAATTCAACCACATTTAATTATTTTTCACTTTATGTACACAACTTGCTTGTATCATCTAACTTATGGTTTCGAGCATCAGTGCACCTGAGTGACGGTGCTGCCCGAGCAGCTCACAGGTATCCGCGTTGTTGTTGGTACGCAACCATTCATGCGAATATGGCTGCCGGGTTTGAATAGACACACATCTCCATCCACAAGTACAGTGTTTAGTTCGATTCTCTACATTTCATGTGGCAAGATTCCCATGGATTAGGCAATGGAGCCATGAAGATAACCTTTGAATTGAAGCTTCATGCTTTGAAAGTGACATGGATCGCCTAACACTGGACTGATAATAAGTACTATTCCATTTACTAAGTCCTTCATATAAATGCTTGGCAAAAAGAAAGCAAGTATATGTTCTGTAATAAAAAAATACTGACCATATGGTCAAAACGATTTTTCAGGATGTAGAGTCCTGTTTTGAGTGCATGTGAACTTTTACTATTCATAGTAAAAAATCATGGCTACTATCTCATGCTAGTAACGCCTCAGTGTATTTTTTCCTGCAGCTGTGGATGTTTTGTGTATAGCACTCAGAGAAAGTCCCCGCAGCTACAGAACTTTTGGGACTTGGGAAGGTTTTGCACCTTCAGATTGTTTTGTGAATCTCTCCCAACCCCAAAAAGATGCTTAATTTTTGCTCCAGTCCCTGGATTTTAGCTTGTGTGTGTTACAGCATTCCAGGGTTCTGGAAATAAATTTACCAAGTCCCAACTGTATCTTGTGGTAGTTTCTAGGATCCCGAGAACTATCAATACCCGTTCAAACAGGTGCTACTTATAGCAGATATCCCAACTGCCTATAAGATATACATTAATTGCCTCAAAATCTCACTTCCAAACAATGGGTAGAAGGTGTTTAAGGTACATATGTATAAATGTGGGATTTTAACCATACTTTCATAAATATAGAGGAACACTTAACACCAGTAAAAGAAACGCTTTAAGCAATGACAAGGACACAAGGTTGAGGTGTCTGTATATCTTTTATTGATTAACTTCACAAATTAGATTAGCACATTAGCAGCTCACCATACTAACACAAAGGCAGCATTGACACAACAACATAAGACTGTCTGATAAAATAAAGAAAAATTAAATAACAGCATGCTGGCTGTCTCCATCCAACTTTAGGACTGGATACTCTTTGAAATGCTACCTTGGAAGTTATTCATTTTAAATTGTATGGCAATTTAGCTATAACCAAAGGTTATACTGTATCTGATGTATGTATGTATGTGTTATACTATTTTTTTTTATTAATTAAATTCTTCGATTACATTACTGTAAGTTAGAAGCTGGATCTTCTCACTGCTTGGGTCACACTTCACACCCCAGATATAATATCAGTAATTGAAACATGGCTATCACCCAAGACCCCCGACACTGCAACAATTCCGGGTTATGCCATTTTCAGGCAAGACAGATACTCCATGAAGGGGAGAGGCTGTGCCCTGTACCTAAAGGACACTAACTGGGCACACCCTACCTATACCTCACCCAGCAAGCGACATCCAGGTTCTTGCCACAAAAATACATCTGGGGACCTACCATAAAACACTGATGGTGACATCAGTCTACATAACCCCCAAACTTACCAACCAAGGATTGAACTCCGTACTGGACGTCATTCACTCCCTAGATCAGAAATCTGATACTATCCTTCTCGGGGACATTAATGTAAATTGGTCTTCCCCCAGTGCACACAAGTATAAAGATGACTTGACAGCTGCCAATTTCTCCCAAATGGTTAAAACACCCACCCGAGTAAACTACAGAACAGATATCTCAACTCTTCTGGACTGGGTTCTTACAAACCGCCCTGAACACATTACTAATACAGTAGTTCTCCCAGACTGTATAAATGACCACTCACCAGTCCTACTGTCATGGTCCAATAAATTCATTAAGACCCTCCCCAAATCATCAACAGTAGAAAACTACTACCTGGCCACCTGTGGCCACTAAAAACATGCCTATGAGATCATGACTGGTCACCTATAGATGCAGCCCCAGACTACTTTATCCAAAGCTTCAACACAGCCTGTGATGCACATGCACCCTTCATGAAACGCAAGATTAAAGGTGTTAACAACCCTTGGATCAACCTTGGTCTCCTTAAGCAAATGAAGGCCCGGGATGAACACACCACTGGATCATACCAAGATTATGGGATGAAAACATTACTTATAAAGTCTAGAAGTCTTATATACAAATATGAAGAACTTAAAATTGTCATGTTATCACATGATATACATATAGCGTGTATCACAGAAACCTGGTGGGATAATAATGACTCCTGGGAGAAATCAATATCTGATTACAACCTTTACCATAAGTCTAGATCTTATATTGCAATGCCTCCACCTTTTCTATATGTACATCAATCCATCAAATGCATACAATTGCCTTATGACAGCCTTGATGCTGAAAGTATCTGGCTTAAGTTAATACCGTCTAGTGGCCCCAAAGTCATAATTGGGCTTTATTATAGACCACCATCTAATACACTTGATAATGATGCTATTTTTCTTGATTTGCTCACTAACTTGAATCCAGAGGACAATCTAATAGTGTTGAGAGACTTCAACCTCCCTGGTATCGACTGGAAGTTAGTAAAGACGGGTAACAAAACTGAACAATTATATTTAGATGCATCTGAACTGCTGGGTTTAGAACAATTAGTACAGGAAAATACCAGAGGAAATAATGTTTTGGACCTCATATTGACAAATAAGTGATCTGATTAACGAGGTACAGATTCTGCCTCCTCTGGGTAACAGCAACCATTCTAAAGTCCAGTGTATAATAGGAGCAGTGGAGCAGACTCATAATTTACGTTCCAAATTTGAAGGAGCAATTAAATTAAATTTAGCAAAAGCAAATTTCATCCGTATTAGGCAAGATCTGGCATTGTGGAACTGGTTTGAGGCTTCTGAAGGTAAAAACACTGAGGATATGTGGATTGTGTTCCTTAATAAGCTTAATCAGTTAATTACCAAGTATATTCCAACTATTAAATCTAAACAAATGAGTGGTAAAAAACCTAATCCTAGATGGCTAAATAAACAAATCAAATGTTTAAAACAATAAAGACAGATTGCTCAAGAAATACATGAAAGATAAAACCCAGAAGAATTATTTAGCATATAATAAACATGCTAAATTACTTAAGTTAACTATTAAAAAAGCAAAAGCTCAGCAAGAAATTACCTTGGACAACAAAATTAAAGATAATAAAAACATCATTTTTTTCATATATTAATAGTAAAAAGACTCATCACTCAATACTGGGACCCTTTAAAGACAACAGCGGTGGTATGCTTAACGAGCAAGAAACAGTTAATACACAAAAGAAATATTTTTTCTCAGTTTTTAATCTTGGTAATACACCTCTTATTTTTGATACTTCAACTTCCTTAGTTGGAAATTTTAAAATAACACCTGCAGAGGTAAAGAACAGATTAAGTAAATTAGACATCAATAAATCTCCAGGCCCTGATAATATTCACCCTAGAATTTTACAAGAACTTGCTGACCATTTGGCAGATCCACTGAGCTTTCTATATCAAGCATCCTTGGACAGAGGTGAAGTCCCTCAAACTTGGAGAAATGCCTTGGTTGTTCCTCTCCATAAAAAAGGATCGAGATCTGACCCAGCCAATTTTAGGCCTATTAGCTTGACATCATTATTGGGTAAAGTTATGGAGGGTATTTTAAAGGATGTCATAGTTGATTACATAAATAAATTATCTGAGCCTGTACAACATGGCTTTATTAAAGCTAGATCATGTCAAACTACCCTATTATCTTTTTATGGAAATGTTAACACAGAATTGGATAACGGCAAACCGGTGGATGTAGTTTTCATGGATTTTGCAAAGGCTTTCGACAAACTACCTCATGAGGAATTAATACAAATTCTGATTAAAACAGGAATTTATAGTAATATTATAAAGTGGATAGCTAAATGGTTGACGGGCAGAAAGCAGAGAGTGGTAGTCGGGGTGTGAAGTCGGAATGGTCTGAGATCACTAGTGGGGTGCCTCAGGGTTCGGTGTTGGGACCTTGTCTCTTTAATGTCTATATTTCATCGCTGCAGCTCAGTAATCCTCATATATGGATTTCTAAGTTTGCTGATGGTTGTAGACTGGGATCAATTGTGACTTCAACAACTGAGGCACTTTCTTAGCAACAGGCCATAAACTAAATTTATGAGTGGACTAAAATTAGCAAATTGGAACTCAATATTTCTAAATGTAAAATTATGCGTATGGGCTGTAATAACAACAAACACATGTATCATATTGGGAATAATATTCTGGTAACAACAACTGAAGAGAGAGACTTGGTTATTAATGTTACATCAGATTTAAAGTTTAGTTCACATTGTAAACAAGTTAAAAGGGCTAATCAGAGTTTAAACTGTATCTTGAGACATATTTCTAGCAGACATGAAAACGTGATCATTCCATTGTATGGAGCTTTGGTGAGCCACATCTGGAGTATTAAGCACAACTGTGGTACATACAGTACAGAGAAGATATTGTGAGAATGGAGAGTGTTCAGCTCAGAGCGACAAGATCAGTGTTTGTATTCAAAAATCTGTCTTACAAGGAGAGACTAAACTTAACTTATATTCCTTATGTTATAGAAGACTAAGAGGAGACCCATGTATGATTTTTAGAATATCACAAGACGCTACATTAAGAGAAGATCTAAAAATGTCATATAGAACAGGCTGGTCTAGCGCTTGTAAGCATTGCATGCAATTAGAATTGCCTAAATGGAATACTAATCTAAGGAAGCACTGGTTCAATGTAAGGGTGGTGTCTGCATGGAATTGCTTGCCAATAAATGTGGTGGGGAGTTCTAGTATGGACATGTTCAAGTCTAGACTTGACGAGCATCTATATGATAAGGCTACTACGTTTTGAAACACCAATTGGCGAGCATTATGGACGAAAGTCCTGAAGCTTGACTTGACTTATGAAACCTCTGGCAATGTGCTAAGCTGACCAGAAACAGGGCAGACATTCAAGCCTTCAAAGCTGCAAGAAATGCCTGCACCCACACATTTTGAAATGAAAAGGCCAACTACTACAAAAGAGTACTAACAAACTCTTCGAAAGATGGAAATAAGTTTTGGGCCAACCTAAAGGAACTAACTGAAAAATAAAAGTCCCACCCGCTATGGTCCATCTAAATGGCCACATCACAGATCAAGTTACTGTGACAAATGCCTTTAATGCAGCATTTACCAACCTTGGTCATGTTTTACCACCAACTTGCTTTGATCCCCCTCAAGATACCATTAACTCAGTCAAAGTCAGAAATTGGGAGGGAAATCCACCATTCTACTTCAAAGCCATCTCCAAGGACATCACAAAAAAGTACCTCCTTCGAGTACTTGGAAAGTCTAGATCAAGCAGCAACTCCCTCGACCTGAAACTCCTCACTCTTACCCTCGAAGTCCTGACTCCCCTCACCAAAATCCTTAACAAATTTCTCATGCTCTCATACTTCCCCCAAAAATGGAAATCAGCAGTGGTGACACCTATCCACAAAAGCGGCGATAAATCTGTTACAAGCAACTATAGACCAATCTCCACTCCCCCCCCTCTTAAAAGCACTGAAGAGAATAGCTGCCGACCAACTGATAGAATACCTTACTAAGTATAACCTGCTATGTCAAGGACAACACGGATTTCGCAAGGGCCACAGCATGACCACGGCACTCAGAGCTTACCTCCTACATCCACAATGCCTTGGACCAAGGGGATCTCACTGGCGCCACCTTCATTGACCTAACTAAGGTGTTTGACCCTCAACCATTCACTACTGCTTCAACAACGATCTCTAATAGGCCTATCTCTGGACACAACTGTTTGGTTTCAAAGCAACTCAATGACCGAACACAGCAAGTAAAAATTGCCGAATCCCTCTCAACACCCCTCTTGATCCGATCAGGAGTCCCACAAGGATCCATTCTGGGTCCTATGCTTTTCAGCATTTTTCTAAACAGCCTCCCTTCATCTTGCTCAGAAAAAAATCCTACTCTATGCTGACAATGCTGTCATCATCACCTCCCACTCTGGATTCGATCAAATGCTGTTGTGCAGAGCGGACGTGAGAGCTTGAGCTCCAGCTGGGTTTACCTCCCAATGGCCTAAAACGCAACTGAAAAGTAGTTTTATCTAACTCATCAAATCGCATGTTTTTTGAAGTAAAAATCAATACTTTAACATTCTGTTATCATAATCAGTAGATACACAATAAATTGTGCGATTATTTAGTTAAGCAGAAGAAAGACTGATATACGTAATTCAAGCATCACCGCTACGCAGATAGATGACGTCGGGTAACTAAGGTCTAATTTCAACTATAGCTTATATAAGTCTTCCTGGATACCCTGTTTTCCTTAAAGTCAACTGGTGACAATTTTCGAGGTGAAGGATCCAGTGATACAAAGCTGTGTTTTAAGCAGCTTTACTCACCATACTGTTTTCCTCAGATTTGGTCAGCTGACAAGACTCTCACATATTTATAAATACAACTAGTGCTAGTCAATAAATCCTCACATAAAACAATGGCTGAAAATCTGGTTACTATGTCGGAAGGGTCAGAAACAGATTTTGAAAATAAAAGTATTAAAAAAGGTAATTGGAAAAGGATTATAGTGCTCCAGAGGGTTCTCAAGCACTGGAGGCAAAAAAAAAACTAATACAGATCAGTCTCTGACTGTTCTACATTTCGATTTGCTTATGCAGGAAATCGATAATATGACCCTTACCATAAACAACATGGCAGAAGATATTAAATCTGTTAAATTGTCAATACAAAAAGTCAGAACAGCAGATGTAGAAGCTCGTGTAAGTAGTCTAGAGGACAGAGCTAACAAAAATCAAACCATTAAAGTGACAACCGTCAAAGAGCTGATTTGTTGGCCAAAGTGGAGGATCTTGAGAGCAGGAGTAGAAGAAATAATTTAAGGGTGTTTAGACTTAGAGAAGGGGTGGAGGGATCTGATCCCATTGAATACATTAACAGAATGCTGATCTCAATTGCAGGCCCCCCTTCAGGTGCTGCAAGATTTTTCATAGAAAGAGCTCATTGGTCTTTAAAGCCCAAACCCAGCAAAACAGAGACCACAGTCACTTATGTTCCTACTGCTTGATTTTACTAACATACTATTTGCCAGCAGATTAGGCCTTATGGTCTATCGAGTCTGCTCAAACCTTAGATCCTTAGTTGGGTGCCGAGACCCTCCCATCCCTTGTGCTCCAGAAACCCCTATCATCCATCCCCACCCCCCTGGGACAGGCCATCATCTGATACATCCACTTTCTGTGTCTGTCCCACCCTCTCTTAAAGCCCTCCACTGTGGATCTCTGAACCAGCTCACCAGGCAGTGCATTCCAAGGGTCCACCACCCTCTCAGTGAAAAAACTCCTCCTCTTTCCCCCTCACCCTTCCACCTTCCAACTTCAAACCATGCCCTCTGGTGATACCTCCCTGCTTTAGTCTAAAGATCCCCTCCATGTTTACCCCTATTTATTCCCTTGAGGTACTTGAAGACCTCAATCATGTCCCCTGTCTCCTCTCCTCCAATGAAAACCATAGAGCTCCTCAAGTCTGTCCTCATCGTCAACTCCTAGCCCTCGTATCATCTTTGTTGCCCTCCTCTATACCCTCTCCAGGAGCTGTATGTCCCTCTTCAAGTGTGGTCTCCAGTACTGTACACAGTACTCAAGGTGTGGTCTAACCAGTCCATTGTACAGTGGCAGAATCACTTCCTTGCTCTAGAGGTGATCCCCTAACGATGCATCCCAAGATCCTGTTTGCCTTCTAATAGCTCTCCTGCACTGCTCAGAGTTATTCATACATGCATCCACCATGACCCCTAGGTCTTTTTCCCTATTGAGGCCTCCAGCGCCTCCCCTCCCAGGGTGTACCTGTGTTTAGGGTTTCCGACCAAGATGCAACACCTTGCACTTGGTGATATTGAAATTTAATTTCCATGTGTGAGCCCAGCTTTCCAGGGTGTCCAGGCCCCTTGCAGGGCCAACCTCCCCTCTTCTCCCTCAACTACTGCTCCCATCTTGGAGTCATCCACGAAGAGACTCATTTCACACCCTATACCCTCCCTGATGTCCATATGTATGCATTAAACAGGGATGGACCCAGGACCGAGCCCTGGTACCCCACTACCAACCTCTCTAGGGTTCAAGAGCTCCCCACAGACCACTACTGTCTGGGTGCGTCCAGCTAGCCAGTTTTCAATCCATCTGACCATCAAAGGGCCTACTCCTAACCCCATCAGTTTCTCCACCAGACCATTGTAGGGGACAGAGTCAAACGCCTTGCTGAAGTCCAAGAATAATACATCCACAGGCTTACCCTGTCCAGTTCTGATGTTACCCATTCATAGAACTCCACAAGGTTGGTTTGACATGATCTACCTGGCACAAATCCATGTTGCCGACTATCCAGACCTCCCACCTCCTCCAAGTACACCCCAATCGTTCCTTTAGTATACTCTCCATAATTTCCCACCACCGAGGTCAAACTGATGGGTCTATAGTTACCTGGTAGCTTCCCTCGACCCCTTTATGGATTGGCACCACATGTGCCTCGCCAATCCCTAGGTACCTCCCTGTCTCAAGTGACCTGTTGAAAGCTCTGCCAGGGTGCAGCCAGTATGTCCGCCAATTCCCATAGTACTCGGATGAATGCCATCCGCCCAGGAGATTTGTCTTTCTTTAGGGCCTTGAGGGCTAACCACACCCTTTGGCGGAGATAGCATCATCCATCCCTCCACCTTACTGGCCTTTTTATCCTTACCCAGATGTGACACCCCTGGGGTACCTCCCTCCCTCTTGCTCCATTTCTGTTGCTCCCTGATCCCACTTACTGCCTTCTATCCCTTCGTGTCTTGCTTTGTAGATATCCCATCCCTCCCTAGTGAACACAGAGGCAAAGTACTCATTAAATACCTCTGCCTGGTCCTCGCCTCTTCCACCCACCTCCTTCTGATCTCAATCTGCTGAGATGGCCCTTAGTTTTCTCCGCTCCCAATGTACCAGAAGAACCCTTTCCTCCATGTATCCCTGTGCCAGCCGCTGCTCTTTACTGGACTTTGCTCCCCTCACCATCTGGTGACTTTTCTAGATGCAAGCTGGTACATTTCCTTATCCCTATCCCCTCTTGTTGTTTTATATTTTTTGTAGGCCTTCTTTTCTCTGACTGCTCACCAGTACCACACTGGACCACCAGCATGGTTTATGTGACCTTGCCCCTTTACTGCTTCAACTTAGCGAGATCCTGACTGCCTCATGAAGTCCCCATTTTATGACCTCCCATCTCCTTTCCACACTTGTCATTGAGGTAATCCCTTCAAGTGATCCTTGAGAATATTTCCCATGCCCATAAAGTCTGCCCCTGAAGTCCACTGCCAGTGTCCTAGATCTCACCCTTCCCCCATGCTTATTTGAAACCAGACAGTATTGTGGTCTGCTCCCAGTCAGGGGGTCCTGTACAACCATATCCCTTACCAGATCCCATCTGCCAGAACCACATCCAGGACATGCCCCTCCCTTGTGGGCTCCATCACATGCTGTGTTAAGAACATATTCTGGAGGCCATCCAGCAGCCTCTGCTCCTTGGCCACCTTAGAGGACATGGTTCCCCAGTTTGTACCTGGCATATTAAGGTCCCCCATGAACACCACTCCTTCCCCTTTTGGTCCACACTGGGCAATGATGTTGTCTAGCAAACCATCCTCTAGAACATCACTCATCCCAGGGGGCCTATATACTACACCCAGCTTGACCTTATCTCCTGTTGGGGATCGTAAGGTGACCCATAAGACCTCACGTTTCCCTCTGCCTCTTCTACCCCAGCAATTTCTGTCATCTCCTAATGACCATAGCCACTCCACCCCTCTGCCCTCCTTTCTATCCTTCCTAAGCATAGTAGTACCCATCCGTTTAGGTCCCAGTCATGGTTTTTGTTGGCCCACGCTCCGTGACCGCCGCCACATCCACCCCCCCCGAACAGCATGGCCTGAAACTCTGGCAACTTGTTTCCCAAGCTCCTGGCATTTACTAACACCAACCCCCACCCCTTATCCCTGATCCTCTTTGTCGAACACCACCCAGATTCCTTATACTTCCATCCTCCCTCTGCTCCCCTGAAACCTCCTACCCCAGTCTGTTTCTCCCTCCCCTTGGGCTGGAAGGCTACTCCCCTCATCTGGAGGAGAGGGCTTCTGGTCAGCCCCTCCCTTATCCCTTCCCCCCTCACAAGTTTAAACCCCACTTTTCTTGTATGTAGTCAGCCATCCCCTGTTTAAGGACTTCCTTCCCTAATGGGGCAAGATGAAACCTGTCTTTGGCATATAGTCCCTTATACTCCCAAACCCATTCCAGTTCCCTAACAAACCCAACCCACTGTCTTCACCCACGTCCTGAGCCAGTCATTAACCTCTGTGAGCTTATTTTTCTCCACTGAGGCCTTTGGTACTGGCAATATCTCCGAAAAATTTTGCATCCATTATCCCGACAGACTCTGGCAAGTTCTTGGAACCTTGGATTTCCAAAGCTTATTCCCTCTAGATCATTAGTTCCCAAATGCACCAGAAATCGGTTTCCCTCCACAACCCTAACTATTTCATACACCATGAACTTTGCTCTGTGCACTGTCAGCCCAGAGATACTCACTACCTTCACCCTGGCTATGGCATCCACCCGTCCCTCCACTGGATACCCCTCAATCATCGAGTCTCCCAATAACAGAACCTTAACACCGCCATCATCCTTATGGTTACCCACTATGCCCTCTCAGCCCCTCCCCCTTTATTCATGATCTCAATTCCATGGGAGTCTTCATGCCTTATTAGAGACCCCCTTGTCACCCTCCCCTTTCTGCCTCCCTTGCTATTTTGCCCACTTAACTCAAACCCCCTCTGAATAGGTGTCCCCTTTAACCCTTTCTTATCTGAACCATTTATCCTGGCCCTGATGGTTTCCCTTCCCCACACCGCCATCCTCCCCCCTTGTAATAGTACCCCTGCCTCCAGAGGCTCTCTGTGGGTCCCCTTTAGCTAGGGCCCCATCCTTGGTACTGACCCCTCTGCTGAAGGGGGGCTCCTCTCCCACCTCCTTGTCTCCCAGTTTCTCTCCAATCATGCTCTCCTCCCTCATGTCTGGAATACGTTGCATCTCCCCATTTGTTACATATATGTTTCCCTTCTACCTCTGGGACTATTTCTATCCTTTCCATAGCGGTCTGAGATGCCCTAAGGTATCCGACTCCCTCCAGCCTCTGTATAGTTTCCTCATTTCCTACCAACCCTTCTCCCCTCTAGGTTGCTTAGTAGCTCAAATTTATTGTGACACTCTATGTCAGCCTCCATCAAATAACCAGAGTTTCCCCTGACTGCACCTCTAAACTGCCTCTCTTCTTCCCTCTTGCTCTGTTCACCATAGGCTCCTTCCACAGTCTGCTGTTTTAGGCTTCCGCACAACAGCCCCTCTGACTCTTCCCCTCCACTGTCTTTGTATTCAGAATGTTCACCTCGTCGCGCTTTCCCCTTAGTGTCAACATCCCTATCTAAGGGTCCTCTGTCCCTAATATCCCCCCTCCTGCTTGCTGTAACATAGCGTCCTGTAATTTCAGAGCATTGCCCCAGCCTCCTCAGCCCCACCCTTCTGCTGCCCATATCCACACCCCTTATCCTGGACACCCCCAGCTCCCCAGCTTACTCCTTAACCAATATACCTCACTCCTGATACAAGATAGCTGTCTACAGAGTGGCAGCCTCTCTCCAGGCCCAATTTAGAATTATTGCCATCCCACAGCCTGTGCAGCCTACAACCCTTCCAAGATGCCTGCCATGGTGGAATATGGCCACCCTGTTTATCCCTCTGTTTATAATGGCACACCCCTTTCTCAGTCTCTTTCCCTGAATACAGTTTCTCTATACTGACTGTAGTTATTTACAAACCCAATTTTAACCCCACCAATAAAGTTCCCAAGTCTCACAAACACATACAGTCCAGTGTGTGTTCGGTCCCACTAACAGTGTGTGTAAGCAGACATCAGGTACTGTATGATGTCACAGGCCCACCAGCTCCTGTTGCTTCGAATTTCAGTCCCAAACAGAAATACTCAGCCCTTCAATCCCAACCCCCAGTGGCTTTTCAGTATTTAAGAACACCAGGCAAACAACACATTTAAATTTCCCTCTAATTAACCCTGCCAAACAACTGTTCCCAAGCCTCCAATTTTACAATATCACAGCCCAAGTAACAGTTCTAATTCAAGGTAATAATTTTTAACACATAGAACTAATTTCACTTACAAAACTATTCAAATATTTCAGTTAAAACAGAATATAACCCCAGACCTCTGTCCTACCAGCCTGCAGCTTAAGTTCCCAGGAACATTTTCAGGAAAATGTTTTTATACAGAGAGCTCTGAGGAACTCAGTATCGATCTCTTCTGAGGGAAACAATATCAAAATTTTTAACGACCTTCCCCCAGAAGTAATTTGCTGGAGAGATGCTTTTTACCCCATTAAGAAACATTTGAGAGAGGCTGGTCTTAACTATGGACTTCTATACCCCACTAATCTTAAAATTTGGTCATCAGAAGGAATCAGATAATACAATGGGATGGAAGCAGCAAAACAAGGACTTAGGAGATACTTTCCTGCTCTTTTTGGAAATTTTACTTCCAACAATTGAGTACATTTTCTATCATCTAAATGTAGTGATATATGAATTCTGGTATTCGGCTCCGTGATGGAAGGGGGAGACAGAACAGGATAATTAGGGCTGTGGATGAATAATGAAACAAAATACTATTTTTTATTTGAATACCTGTTGATCTGTGTGTGCCCGGGTCTCCATCTAGTGGTTATCAACCTAAACAGTCATAAAAGTAGAGGTATAAATGATTGCTGAATGTGCACTATCTTAATGTAAGTTAAGCAATATGCGACATGGGAAGGTCACCCTCTAGAAAAGGGGTCTCCTGAGATGGCAAAGTCACATTAATAGACAACGCCTTGGTAACAGCTTATAAATATTAAAACTCATGTAAGGGTCACAGGTCCACCAATTAGGTTATATCGGGTCATCCTGTTTAAGTTACCCACGTTAGAGGGGATAACTTTAAGGTCTTCTGAAAGGAAAATTCTAAAATAAATAATTACATGAAAGTGGTGCACATTTTGTGGTTAGAAACTTTGGAGTCACTTACTAAAATCATAATAAGATGGAAAAGAAGCCTCTAATTTAACAGTGTTGGAGGATCGAGTGCACATGGTGACGAGGAAATAATTATTGCAATGTTTTTTCTTTAGTTACTAGAAACTAAGCCCTGGTTTTGAATGTCAAATGTCTTCTCTCTTGATCCCCGATTTTGGTTTGGAGCCGAAATGCCCAGAATTTTTCAGTTTCAGCCATATTGGAGAAAAAAAAAAAGGTTGTTTACTCACTCTTGTTTAAATTAACGATTTTCTTCTGCAGATTCTGGAGTGTGTGCTGAGGCTACTAAGATCTGGTCACGAGCAAGATGCAACTTCTCACGTGTACCTGTGTGGGTATGCTTTATGTTAGAGGAGATTGTTGGGTAATTCACAGGCAAAATGGAGGTGCACTCATGTTAAGCGTGGAGGATTTCTGGCTTAACAATTTTCCAGAAAACAGTAGGACTAAACATTGGGACATTTCTACATATATGCGACTTCACAACTTGCTAGGAAATCTTTGTTGGATGCAACATAACAAGAGGGTCTCATTTTAAGAGGTATTGGGAATATCTGCAAACTAAAGAGCATCAATTTTATGTTGATAGTCTGCGTCGGATAGGGCGTAGTACAATACATTTGATGTGCTGAATGAATATGATTTTCCCAAAGTGATTTTAATAATGGGGAAAGATTTTCTCTCAGTTTTGCTCTCCAATAAATTGATGGATTGAATAATAAATGGGGAAAGAACAAGGAATTTACATAAATGTCCTGTATTTGATGCTTATATGACATGGTTACAGTTTCTATTTGTGCTGCATTTTAACAATAAAATGTCGATAGGAGATTTTGTTTATTTAGATTTTTAGTAGTTTTAAGTAGGTTGCAGGCTTATAACAGGTGAACCATTTAATAACTAGGTAGACATTTTAATTAAACTATTTAAAGGGTTTAAAGCATTAATTAAGAAGGGATGAAGGGATATTCCTGTTTCATATATTTTTTCTGCTTCAGTTTAAGTATTACATATGGAGCCTTATGGCTGGGTTTTGGCTATGGGGAGGTAAAGGCACTTAAGATAAAATTCCATTCTACAGTGTTTGAGAATGTCTAGGGAAGGGGATGTTTTAAGTAATGGTCAGCAAACTGATATAGTCATTCCCCTTCTTTCTCATGACATTTTAACCAAAGTATTGCATGATGTGTTTTGCTTTAGGACAGCTGTTTTCATGTTTTTCTTGATAATTTCACTATTTTTTCTTCTTCTCTTTATACTTCTGTTACTTCTTTCTTTTCTGCGGCATCAGGCATCAAACTTATCTTCTCAGGGTGACTTCTTATATGACTAGAAGGGAAGACTTAGTTCAAATTCTACAGTTTATTTCTGGGACTGTACAACATAGATGGTATATTGTCGGCTATGGCTATCATTAATTTTTTTACATTGGCCACATGGAATGTTAGGGGATTGAATCATAAGAGTAAAAGATATTCTGTCATTAGACATCTTAAAAAGCTAAATATTTCATTTGCCTTTTTACAAGAGACTCATCTAAAGAAAGATCATTATAATTTAATGAGGAGAGAGTGGGTGGAACAAGTGTTTGGGGCAGGAAATAGTTCTAAAAAAGCAGGGGTTCTGATTTTAGTAAATAGGAATGTAGATTTTAAAGTGCTGACACAAATTACGGATGTCAAGGGACATTTTCTGATTATACAGGGCCTAAATAAGGGGGAAGTTTTACATTAGTTAATATTTATTGTCCGACAGCAGTTAACCATGATGTTTTTAACACCATTCAGGATAGATTAACGAGCATATTACCCACAAATATCATTGCTGTGGGAGACATGAATGTTATTCTGGACCCAAATCTTGACAGAACCAGATTTAGAGCAGGTCGGTCTAAAGTAGACTGTGATTTGGCTGACTTAATCTCAACCCATGAGTTGATTAACATCTGGAGAGTGTTGCATCAGAACATAAAAGAATTTACATTTTGGTCGACATGTCATGGCTCAGGCTCAAGAATAGATTACTTTTTGATTGAGAAATCTTTGGTAGGAAGAGTAAATTATTCAAATATTGAACTAATGGTTATCTCTGATCATACTCTGGTATTGTTAAACATCTCAGGTATACAAAATACTCATAAAAACTAAAAGATGGAGGATTAATAATGGGATTTTGAACAATATGGATTTGGTAAGATATCAAGCTGTATATTACAGAATTTTTACGGTTGAATGATTTAGAAGGGACTAAAAAGGGATTAGTGTGGCATGCTCTCAAATGTTATTTAAGGGATACATTGATAAACAAATGTTCATTTCATAAAAACAAAGAGAAAAAAACAGATTCTAGGAAAGCTTAAAAGTTTGGAAATAAAACTAGAACAAGCAGATACAAAGGAGCTATGGGAACAATGGACAAAACTTAAAATTGAATATAATGATCTGATCAATTTAGAAGCCAAATTCACTGTCAGGAAAGTAAAGCTTACATACTTACATACAGGATCTCGTACCTCAAAGTTACTGGCTGTTAGATTAAAGCAAAATGATAGTTCAACTGCCATTACAGCTATCCGTTCTGACATGTAATAAGGAAATATGCACCGATTATAAAAAAAATGACAGAATTCTATGAGTTCTATAAAAAACATATAAATATGTTAATATTAATACTAATAGGAATTATTTAAGTTTCTTTAGAGATTTACCAGATGTGAAATTATCCAAGTCTCAGGTTAAATAACTGGAAGCGGATATTTCAACTGAGGAAATTTTGAATGTTATTAAGTCTATTAAGAAAAATAAGACACCTGGCCCAGATGGTTTTTCAGCGAATTTTTATCATATTTTTGCTAAAGAATTAATACTTGTACTTCAAAAAGTATACATAGAGGCATTAGAGGATGGTACACTTTCTAGTGACCAAACTAGGTGCTTGATGACTTTAATCCTAAAAACAAGGGAAAGATACGGTTGATTGTAATAATTACATGCACATTTCTTTGATCAATACAGATATGAAAATTCTAGCTAATATACTGGGTAGTAGGTTAGGATCAGTTACTCCCTTTCTAATTTCAACACAGCAAACAGGTTTCGTGAAAGGCAGAATCTCAGCGGATAATACAAGGAAGATCTTTCATATATTTGGGACTATGAGTAGGTTAGATAATTTGTGTGGTCTTCTTGCCATAGACGCTGAAAAAGCCTTTGACAGAATTTTGTGGCCTTAGATTTTCTATGTTCTTCCAAAGTATGGTTTTCCAGAATAATTTATTAAGCTCATCAAGATACTATATAATCAGACTTCTGCAGTTGTCACCAATGGCATGGTATCCCCCTATGTAGAAGTTGCTAAAGGTACTAGACAAGGTTGCCCACTATCCCCTTTACTATTTAATTTGACAATAGACCCTTTAATAAGGATAACTAATTTGGACAAAGAAATTACTGGAGTTTGTGTATCCTGAGTTGAATTATGCATCTCTGATGATGCAGATGATCTTATGACTGCAGTAACAGATATAGAAACTTCTGCTCCTAGAGTATTAAAGGTAATACAGGAATTTGGAGAGATATCGGGATATAAGTTAAATTTATCTCAAAAAAAAAAAACAACCTTCTGCCTCTTAATAACTGTGATAAAAGGGCTGGTTGTCAATTTAGGTTTGTCATGAGAGACAGAATACATTAATTACCTAGGTATCAGATGATAGATTTTTCTATCTCAAACCATGATGAAAAACTTAAATTATTAAAGAGTCCATTAAAACTTCCTTAGCAAGATGGAATAAGCTTCCTTTGGGCACCTGGGGAAGGACTGAGACAGTTAAGATGATGCTTTTACCTAAAATACTATATATTCTTATGCTTCCGTGTGCCATTAATAAGAAGTGGTCAGACAGCATGAATTTGGAGTTCTCCAAGTTCATCTGGGGATATAAAAAGATAAGATTGGCCTACAATAAATGTACTCATACCAAGAGCAGAAATGGATTAAAATTACTGGATATTTCTCTTTAGTATTTGACAGCTAGGTTAACTCAGCCCTCCAAATGGCTTTAAGATACAGAGAGGGTAGAATATATTTCTTGAATGGGTACAGATAGAACAAAAAATATGTGCCGATAGCGGAATCAATCTAAACTCAGTGGGCTGGATATTCAAACTGCACCCAAAAAGTGCGCAATAGCAGGAGCAAGCACAAGTCCATTGCGCCCATGCGCAATAGATGCGATATTCAAAAAAGGAGCAAGCCAAATTGTGCCAACAGCCAACGTCTGAATATCGCACAATTTGCGCCATAGCGCAACTAGGAAGGGGAAGCTGAGCAGATACGATGCGCTATGGTGCAACAAGGGCTGCCCAGATGAGCAGCCCAGAGGCACCATAGTGCAAGCAGGGAGCCCCCCAGCAGCAGAGCAATGTAACTGCACAACCAGGGAGGTAGGTAGGGGGCCCACCACCCATGCCACAGATGGGCACAGGAACACACTGCAGAACTGACAATGCACCCCCACACCCCAAGCACAGCACAACTGGGGGAGGGCTGGAATATCCACCGGCCCATGGGGACAAGCAAACAAAGCACAGCTGGGCCATGGTGCCCCATCACACCCACCGGCAAGCTGAGACTGCCACACAAGGAAGGCGGACCACCCCATGGCACAGCAGCCCCCCTGCACAGCACACCCTGCACCATGACCCCAAGACACCCCCCATGAGCAGTGACCACCACTGCGGGAATCCCCATGCATACCACCACCCCCACTGCCACACTGCAACCTTGTGTACCACAGAACCATACAAGCCAGACCCACCATGAGCACCCAGCAGTGGTGGCAGCACACGGCAATGCAACAATGGCAGACAGTGCCAACACGCACAATCCCCCCGAGGCACATCTGAGAGACCGAACATGTGTCGGCCAAAGAGGTACCCCACACGGGAAAGGGCATGCCCCTGACACCACCGCCATTGATACAGCACCCTGCACAGTAGACAAGTGTCACAGCCCGACCCACCATGAGCCACAGCAGCCAGCACAGACACCCACAGTGGTGCATGGAAGCATGCAGCACACTGGATGCAATACAGTGCAGCAGCAAACACACACCCATACCCACGGGGACACTAACACAGGGACGTAGTAGTGTGGCAACCAAGCCCCCAGTGTGGGCCCATGAAAACTGTGCATACACAGCCTGCAGTCCTCCATGGCACAGGGGTGACACCCACCCTGTGCATGAACTGTGGCCCTGTACGCCACCAGCATATGCCTGGAGCACAAGACAGACAGTGGTGCACAGCCCCTGCAACGCACACAAGCCACAGCATGGAGGTGGGGCAGCAACTGCGGAGGCCACAGTGTCACCCGAGGCAAAGATGCACCACACCATTGACAGGAGGCAACCCAGCATTGTGACAGTCACAGTGGATGACCTGCAGGGACAGCCACCACCGTCAAGGCAGCAGACCTCGCAGGCCACAGACATGCAAGGGTGTCAGCTGCACAGGCCAAGGACGGGTTGACAGGGGCACAATGGACACAGAGCAAGCACCATGGACCACTGCACACAGTAATGCAATGCACAGAGAACAACACACACACACACCCACAGATACCGACTGATAGCCACTCCCACACCAGAGACACTTCCCACGCACACACACACATACCCATGACTGAACCACCCCAGATGCCATGCACACCACTGCAACTGAGCACCTATAGCCACCTGCAAATCAGAGACCACCACAGCATTCATATCAAAATATCTGTATTCAAAAATATAACAACAACTACTATTTACAACTATGTTCAAACATGGGGTGGAGGGACAGGAACAAGGTGGGGGTGGGTAAGGGGCAGGGGTGAACATATGGGAGAGGGAAGGTGGGGTGTAAGGGTTGGTCAAAGGGGGGAGGTTGGATGCAGGTCTCGCAGTCACTAGCGGCCAGCCTGGTCCTCTGCTGCCTGGGGCTGTTGCCTGGGCCGCCTCCTCCTCCTCACCCCATGCTGCTGAAGATCCCTTAGGATGGTGAGGGACTCTTACGCCACCCACAGAAGCTCCTGGATGGCCTGCTGTATTCGCAGGAGTATCCGCACACCTAGAACAAGGGATCAGAGTCAATGGGTGTGACTGTCCATCCCCCTGCAACCCACCCATTAAGCATGGCATACAGTCATGTGCCATGCTCCTGTGATGGTGTGCGCCCACCCACAGTGACTGTGTCCACAAGACATGCCCAACCAGGCAGCAACAGCCATGTGTACCACTGCACACACCCACCACCCATGTCCAGCACAGCACAACCAAGGCCGTACCGTAATGTGGCTATGCGGTGGGCAGGCAGTGCCACAGCCACGTGCCCACTGCATGCATGGACCACCACTGATGCACTCCCAGACATGCAGTGCCACTGGACAGTGCTGACTATCACATGTCGCGTGCATGGCAGTGGTGTCCATGGATGGTGGCCATGCCCTGCTTCCCACCCTGTCACACAGAATGCAATAGCAATCATGGTGTCATGGCACTCACCCTCATCGGGATGTTGATGGCATTGGGGTTGGTCCCCGACATGCCCCTGTGCAGCGTCCACCACCCTCTGCTGCTGCTGCTCCAACATCCTCCTCCACTCGGCCACACCTGTGGGAGACAAAAGGAGAGAAACACATCAGTACAAACCCAAAGCATATTCCCCTGCCCCAATGTGTGTGCCCACCCACCCAGCCAGACCCACCCACCCCATACCCTGTAAACACCGCCACAGCCAACCCTAGACTATCCCTCCCCTATGTGCTGGACACATAAGACAGTGTTACCCATATGGACCATACAAGTGTGTAGACGTATCACCCACCTGGACTAGGCACCACGCCCCTCCTGGCATGCGATCGCAGACATGCAAGTAGCTCCGGCTCCCTCCATCTAAGGTCCCCATACCAGTGCCTGCACTGTTCAGCTGTTCTCCTGCGACCAATGGCCGCCTCCAGGTTAGTGGCCACCTCTTGCCAGACCTGGGTCCTGGCCCTGTCCAGTGGCTCCTCACCAAACAGTGGGCCATAGTGTGGCTCCACAATGGCCACAAGGTTGGCCAGCTCAAGGGCACTCCACTGAGGGGCTCTCCTGCGTGCCATCTCTAAGTCTATAGTAGGCAATATGGCACTCTGCAGTGCGGCAACCCTACGTGGAAGTGCTGCGCGGTACATCGCTGCCATGCCCTATCGTGCTGTCGGTACAACGCCACCATTCCCTATTGCGCTGTTACCGAACAGCACGATAGAGGTGCAGCCATGCCAGATGTATAGCGCCAAGGGGGCAAAGGTCGGGCACAGGGTCATGGGTCTCTGGCGGAAGGCCACGCACAGCGCCATCGGATGTCTATGCATCTAGCGCGATTGGTTGCCTGTGTGCCAGCACCACAGTGAACTATTGCACAGTTGTGCCACAGCGCCATGTAGTGACCCTTGCCATAGCACCACTGGCACAATGGTGGCCATGCCCTGAATTGCCTACCACGCACAGCACGTCATCAGCATGGCAGATGCCTGCATAAGCTACCTGGGCATGCACAGTGCGGTGTACTACGCAGGCCACAGAACTGCGCCATTGGCTCAGCACGTTCAACACAATTGCACAAAGCGCAAAAGCGCGATATTCAGCCGTCATATGCAAATCATCCGATCAGCCATGCAATGGCGCAGCAGCACGATTTGCATCTCATTAAAGTTGCTCCACACCTAATTTACATGGATTGCGCTATAAAAATGCGACACTGTTCTGCAGTGGCCATATTTGGTTACTGCAGTTTATTGGTGAGTTGCATGCTGTGTGGTGTTCTGGACTGTGGTATCAGGGACTTGCTTTGTACTGCACAGTCACAGGTAACCACTGTCACCCATACAGGCTGAAAAATGACCAAGCGAGGACTGGGTGAGGAGGACAACGATGGTGGGCGGAAGAGGAGGCCCAATTTCACCAAGGCCAAAACGGAGGCACTCTTTGAGGCCTACATCAATCAGGAGCCACTGCTCAGTGGATGGCGGAGCACCTCTCTGGCCCATGCTGCTGCATGGGAAGGGTGGCACGTGCCGTCAACCTGCACGGCAGCCACCAGCGCTCCGTGCAGGAGTGTAGGAAGAAGATGGGTACCGACAGGAGGAGGGTGAAGGAGAAGGTGGCTGCCATCAGCGCGGCATGTGCTGCAACAGGTGGGAGCCAGCTGGAGGTGATGCAGCTGACTCTGGCAGAGGACAGGCTCACTGCAAGCATGCAGCACAGTGCCATTGAGGGCGTTCCAGGAGGTGGCTTCCAGACAGGTGGTAGCCCATCACTGCATGGTACATCATGGTCTGTCGGGGGGGAGGGTAGATCACATGCACTAACGTGTCCTTACTTTCTGTTACAGATCTTGTGCATCTGCAGGGGTCAGCGGTGGAGGGCCTGTCCACTGCTGACAGTCATCTGGAGTTGGGGGAGGGACCAACCACCTCCACAGGTAGCCGGCGAACATTGCAACAGTGGGTCCGCCTGGCTGTCAACACTGATGTCATTGAGACAGGTGTGGGGGAGGCCCTTCCTGTGTCTCAGCGGTCTGGCGTCCAATGATGCCAGCATGCTGTGCCTGTGGCACAGACCTGCACCATTGATGATGCAATGACCATTATGGGCAGTGACATGTGTGTCACGGAATGGACACACAGCAGGCCAGCTCACGCCCATGGACCTGGCTGGTTCCGACGTGTGTGCCAGCATGTCAGCACAGTCCCAGGCTGTGCTTGTCAGCACCAGTGGGACAGCACCGGTGGCTGGTCAGGTCAGTGGCACTGTTGCGGCCACAGCGGCGGAACAACCGATCCCTTAGGCACAGCAGGCGGAGCGGCAGCAGCAGCAGTCACCCACCGGGACTGGGGTTTCAGGGTTCAGCAGTGGCATCTGTGCACCCCCTGTGGACTTGCCCATACCTGGTCCTGGTGAGCAGCACCCACCCTCAAGGGGTGCTGAACATCAGGCCCTTCCATACCCTGAGGGACAGGTTGCCGAGTTGGCAGACGACCTCTTTGACGAGCACACCCGCCTTACTGCAGGCATCAGTACAGCACAGATATGGCTTGCAACGTCCGTGGAGGCACTGTGTGTGGCTCTGGAGTGGGTCGAGGAGCGACACAGCAGGGACACCGATAGGATCCTGTCACGGATTGACCATTTGCGGGAGGATGTGACTGCTGCTATTGACAGGCAAACACAGGCATTGGTCACTGTCATGGCCACAATGGGCACACAGTCAGGTGCCCATGTGTTGCTCACACCGCGCAGTTCGCTATCCACTCTCCATTCCCGGCGTTGTGTGACACCCACCCTGTCAACGCCGGGTTCAGCTGTGGGCATCCCGAGCACTCCTGGTGCAGGTATGTTCGGTGTGCTGCAGACCCCTGTGCGGGCATGGTCGCGTTCATGCAGTGGAACCCCTGGTGGACCATCAGTGCCACCCCATGAGGCCCATGGTCAGCCTGCCAGTGCTGCTGGGTCTCGGCAGGGCCGCCCATGAATCCGAGGCGGTCGTAGCACTGTGCCGCAAGACTGACCTGTCTCCCAGGTCGGGCACTGTCTGGTGCTGCTCTGTGTGCATTGTGTGTTTTGGTGGGCAGTGCACCGGTGGGTGCCCAGCCCTACACGCAGACACACGGTCCACCTGCATACCCTCCCGACTGCTGTCCACAGGTACGTGTGCATGATGATGCCTGCATTGAGCTGTACACCAAAGGGCGATGGTGCCCAGCATCTGACACATGCACATAGACAGTCAGTGGATGTGGTGGCCTGTGGACATGTGTGTTGCTAGTGTTTGTGTTCCGGCCCTGTTTTGCACCTGACCCCTGTGCACTTTGTGCCTATTGTGTGTGCGTGTGTCCATCCATGTGGCGTGTTACTGTTCACCCCTTCCTGGTTGCATGTGTGTGCTTCTGTGCCCTGCCACATCCCTTGCCAGCATGCACCCCTGGTGTGTTTCCATGTGTGTATGTAGGTTGTGCCCTAGCCACTGGTGGTTGCACATTGCTCCATGACTTAGCTGGGCCAGCCGGATCAGTCAGAGGTCCCATCGGCCAAGGGGGGGCTGCCCATCCCCATCGTCACTGACGTTCCCGTCGTCCCCATCGCTGTCCCCCTCTTCGACCTGTACGGCTATCCCACAGTCTTGGGCCATGTTGTGCAGGATACAACAGGCCAGGAATATCCTACAGGCCTTTGAGGGGTTATACTGTAGGGCACTGCCAGAGGTGTCCAGGCAACAGAAATGAGCCTTCAGCATCCTAAACACCCACTCAATGATGTTGCATGTGGTGGCATGTGCCTCATTGAAGTGTTGCTGCGATGGGGTTGTGGGCCGCCAGTAGGGTGTGAGCAGCCAGGGACGGAGTGGGTATCCACTGTCACCTGTGTGGAGATAGTGGAGGTTAGTGTCTTGTTCAGGCTCAGACTGCCCCAAACCCTGTGTGCCACACACATGGCACCTCTGGCTCACCCCCCCTTGCCCACGATTTATCAGTTCTACATGCATACGACTGGAAGGAAAAGTATGTCTCTTTGCAGATGACACTAAGATCTGCAACAGAGTTGATGCACAGGGTGGGGTGGAAAGGATGAGAAGGGACTTGGCAAGGTTAGAGGAATGGTCAAATGTATGGCGGCTTAGATTCAATGCTAAGAAGTGCAAGGTAATGCACCTGGGAAACAAAACCCAGGGAAGAGTACACAATGGGGGTGAGATACTAACAACAACAAAATGGAAAGGGACCTGGGGTAGTCATATCAGATGACCTAAAGGTGGGCAAGCAATGAGAAGGCAGCAAGGATGGTTGGGGATACTGGGATGCATAGGGAGAGGCATCACCAGTAGAAAACAGGAAGTTATTATCCCTCTGTACAGACAGCTGGTGAGACCCCATCTGGAGTACTGTGTGCAGTTCTGAGACCCAATCTCCGAAAGACATAGACAGGATGGAAGCTGTCCAGAGGAGGGCAACTAAAATGGTGCAGGGTCTGCACCGGAGGACATATGAAGAGAGAGCTTAGGAGCTTAATATGTATAGCCTCGAGGAAGGAGGAGAGGGGGACATGATAGAAACTTTCAAGTACCTCAAGGAATCAACAAAGTCAAGAGGTAGCATCTTTCAAAAAGAGGTGTGCAAGAACAAGAGGGCACAATTTGAAGATAGAGGCGGCTCAGAGGTAATTTAAGGAAGTATTTTTCACAGAGAGGTTGTGGATGCATGGAATGGCCTTCCGGAGGAGTTGTGGAGTCAAAATCAGTGGTGGAATTCAAGCATGCATGGGATAGTCATAAGGCAATTCTGGGGGGTGGGGGTAGGAAGAAGTAGGCTGCTGGTTAACTAGGATCTGCAGCTTATCCAGTAGGTAGGGAAATGGGCAGACTGGGTGGGCCAAGCGGTCCTTATCTGCCGTCAAATTCTATGTTTCTATGTTTCTATACTCACCCACTGGATGACATGTGGGGGATGTCCCCACTCTTGAATCGATGGCACAGTGCCAACTGGTACCAGATGAAGAAATCATGTGCTCCCCCAGGGTGCGTGGCACAGACATTGATGATGCGCCCACTGGCATCACACACCATCTGGCAGTTGACACTGGCATATCCCTTCCGATTCATGTAGGTGGCCCAATCGAGGCCAGGTGGCATGCGAATGGCCACGTGGGTGCAGTCTATCGCCCCTAGCACGCCAGGCATACGTGCTACCCTGTGGAACTCCCTGTATGTTTGCTATGCGCTCCGCCCCGGTGCTGGGGAAATGGATGTATTCCGCAGCATGTGGCAGCAGTGCGCTGAGGAATTGGGTGAGGATGCATGACGTGGCCGACTGTGTTATGCCTGTGGTGTCCCCTGTTGGTCTCTGGAAGGTACCCGTGGCGAGCAAGCACATGCAGGCTGTTACCTTTGTCTCCACTGACAGAGCATGACTCTATCATGTGGGTGCCTGCATCACATCATTGCACAGCTCACAGAGCCGCCTCAGTATTGCCCTGTTCAAGCAGTGCGGCCCACAATCTTGACATCTGTGTACAGCTGAAAGCTGGTGCGGGCTCGGTACTGCCTGTTGGGGGCATACCGCGGACGGGCCCTTCCACAGCCACGCCCCCTTGCAGCATGCCTTCTTACCCCTCTCATTACAGCTTCCATGTGGAAGGTGGCACTGTCCATGTCCCTGGCTTGTGTCCCCCAGCTGTTGTTGCTTTGTTCCCCCGCTGTCCTGACTGCTACCTCCACTGCACCGGGTACACCTACTGGCCTCTGCACTCTGTGGCCCCACACACCTTCCCTTGCCCCTATTCTGTGGTTTTGTTTCTCTGGCCTGCCCTCTTTCTTCCTCTTCCTCTGTCTCTCTCCCTGCCTCATGTGGCTTCCCTGTAGCGTTCTTGTGCCTCTTCCTTGCTCCTTTTTATTTTGGATCATTTCCGCTATAGTGCAACTTCTGCCTGCTCCACTGTTACGCATTGGGCAAGTCTTTGAACATCGCACTGCACACTTTATGCATGGTTCCACCCCCTTTGGTTGCGCATGCCTTCATTATCATTGCGCTGTTGCTCAGCATGTTTTCAGTGGCGCAACTGCCTCCTGCTGAATATCGCAGAATGGCTCATTTTCTGACTTGCGCTGGTGCAACCCTATTGCGCATTGCGCAACCCTTTTGAATATCCGGCCCAGTGTTCTTTGCTAAAATAATTATTTCCTTCAAATAAAATTATGATGGACTCTCAGATAAAGATAACATGTTCTGAGGAAGGTGTCAGTTGTGATGCAGAAACATAAACGTGTGTCTACTCGAATGCTTGGCTGGCTGAAAGTCCACAAGTAATTTAAATTATAAGTTTTATAAAGTATAAAAGTTAAACCGCTATGGGAACTAGAATTTAAATGGAGTGCCTATTGCCAGCATTCTTGTGAATGGCTGCTGCTGCTATACGATTTTAAATATTAAAAGAAAGAAACATTTTTGAATATATATGGAGTGCTGAGCAAGTTCCTTTTGTTTGGAGTGTGGTGTGATTTTCACTCTCGGTAAGGTGCACCCTATTTACTGGACACACTTTAAAGAAAATGACCGAGCAGTGCTTGTGTGAAAAGATATTAAGATATGTCTCTGATTCTTTTAAACTTAACTGTTCAATCTCTAAGTTACAACCATTATGGGGTAATGTTAATTTAAAACTCAATCCTAGTTTATTAGTGAGACAGGAATGAGCTAGAAGGGGAATAAACAAAATACAGGATGTATTATGTGGAAATTTTATTTTTTCATATGAAGCTCTAGTCATAAAATATAAATATCAAAAATAGGTAAAGAATTCTATGAGGAACTAACCCAGAAACTACAGACTTTAATAGACCTAAATAATCCACATTCATAAGAATCTAAGTCCTTCATCGCAGCTATACATTGTTCTGCCTCCATCTCATCAGTATATAATTCTCTTCTAGAAATCTCTAGAGGGGTTTAGAAAGATCTGAGTCAATGGTGGTCTCAAGAATTCGACAGTGTGGGGAAAGAATGGGATTGGACTAATATCTGGAATTTTGCAGGTACGGTATTTAAAAATTCAAACATAAGACTTATGCACTTCAAGACTTTACATAATCTTTACTTTACACCAGTACACATGCATAAAATGGGGTTGAGAAAAGATTTCATTTGTCACAAATATAAGAAAGAGAAAGAAACTTGGATTCAGATGTTTTGGACATGTCCTGAAGTACAGAACATATGGAAAATAATATATTTTGAAAAGATTCCTAGCTTAGAGGGCAAATTGAATTTAGAAACTTGCATTTTAGGACATTTTGAGACTGGAGAAGGTTGGTCTCAGGAACAAAAATTCTCAATTTTATTAATTGGAGGCTCAGTTAGAAACTCTTAAAATATTGGGTAGAGGAAACCATCCCATCTTATAGGGAATGTTTATCCCAGTGTATAGAGAACCTTAGAACAGAGAAGTTAGCACTAGCTCTAAAGGGTCTAGCTCACAAATTTTCAAGTAGATTTTCTGCAATAAAACATATTAAATTAATTAAGGACTCTTCACTCAATTTGTGGTTGGGTTTGATGCTTTTTTATTATACTGCATGTAATATGGCAGATACATAGATACATAGACAGTGTCGGCAGATAAGGGCCTGTGGCCCACCCAGTCTGCCCATTTGAGCTTGTAAGTTCAGTTTATGTTTTCCAAGAAGTCTGTTGCCCCTTACCCCTGACCTCCAGAATTCCTTTATGTCTATCCCATGCATTCTTAAATCCCGCGATTATTTCAGCCCCCACCACTTCCTCTGGCAGGGTGTTCCACTTGTCCACCACCCATTCTGTGAAGAAATTCTTCTTCACGTTTTCTCTGAATGAGATGCTGCTCTTCCTTCTTTTCTGTCCATTTCTTCTGTGTTTTCTTGGTCTCAGTAGTGTTCTAACTTTACTCTTGATCTATTGATAAGAGACAAAAATACAATAATTAATATATGAAATGTGAAAAAGGAAAAGGAAAAAAAGATGGTTTAGATACTGTGCATATTATTAGAGATAGTATTTACTAATTTGTATTATTAGGTGTTGGAGATAAAGGAATAATGTATGGTTAAGAAAGGTACTGTGTATATCCAACTGAATTGGACAATGTGTATTGGATATCTTTATTTCAATAAAAATTGAAAAAAAATCTTCACCTCCCACTCTGACCCCTCCTTTCTTCAGTTGCTACTACAAGAAAGCTTCACTGATGTAGAGGCATGGTTTAAATCCCACAAGCTTATTCTTAACTACAGCAAAACTAAATCAATGCTGTTCCATGGTACCCACAGCAAACATAAAAACAGAGACCTCTCTATCTCAAACAGCAAAGAGGCCACCCTTGAACAAGTACATCTATTTAAATATCTTGGGGTGATTCTTGACCCAACATTTGGATACTCTGAACACATCAGTTATGTAGCAAAAAACTGAATGCCTGCATAGGCCTGCTCTATAGACATAAAAACTACCACATGGAAGAAGCCCCAAGCACTGCCATTCACAGTTCAGTAATCTCTATAATAGACTATGGCTTGTGATCTACGGGTCTGCCACTGACACAGCTCTCCAATGCATCACCACAGCACTAAACAAGGTATGTTATCTCCAAACAGCAGCAAACCACCTTACACACACCTGCAAGATCTACAAACACGCAAACTGGCTCCGACTATCTGGCAGAATTACATATCAAACCTGCATCCTAGCAAAAAAGCAAACATTGGATCTACTACCCCCTGGATCACAGCCACTGCTGAGACCATATAGTGGCCCATGACAAACCAGGAATTAAAAAAAAAAAAACTCTCCTTCACTGTTCCCCTTTGCAGGACTAGCCAAGGCCAACAATCCTTTTTCAGAGCCTCCTCCTGGTTCAACACCCTACCAGCAGAAGTTATCAGCAAAGCAACCCTGGGTGCCTTTAAGCTCAGCCTGTGTCAATACCTCATCTCCTGTGCCTCCTGAGCCCTCTACACCTAAATGGTTTATCCCCACCCTTCCTCCTCCCTCCCTGCTCCTTCCTCCTCCTCCACTCCTCCACACACCTCCTCGCTGACTCTGCCCCACCCCCTCTCTTTCTGCCTCTTTACATCAGCCTCTGGCCTCACCTCCCTCTGTCGGATGGCTACCTATATGAGTCTATATTGTATAAATTTTTATAGAAGTGATTTGCACAATTGTGATGTTTTGGTAATTGACAAAGCCCTCCGGCTGCTATGTTTATATCTCTTTTGCACAATACCACTGCCTGTCCTAATGTTTCAAGTAACCCGAGGTGGAACCTTTGTAAAAGAGCCCCTGGCTCAAAGGTGTATCTGATTCCCTTAAATTACTTTTGAACAAGAACAGCTCATTTCCAAAGGTACCACGTCTAAATGAAGGGTAAACATACAAAGGTAAACACAGTACTACAGTATACAATAACATAGTAATTGCAGAACTTACACAACAAAAAACTAAGTCCATAAATGGGGCGCTACAATGACTGAGAGCAATACATGGATGTAGGTGAGCTATTTGGCAGAGCACTAGAACTATGAAGATAGTACGGGATAGACCCCAGGGAGTAGGCAGGCTACAGGGTCATTGTCATTTCGGGAGGAGAGGTGGCAGTAGCATACCTCTCAACCTCCTGCCTCATAAATCAAGGACAAAGGACCAAAATCACGGACAAATCTTCAAAATTAGAGATATCTACCCAGAAAGCTGGTAGAATATGGGGCTTAGTGCAAAATGCATTTTCTAAAGAAGAACAAGTCTGTAACTTTAATGCTTGACATTGTTTTGTGCTTACAGTCCCCACTGTTTAGCCACAAAAACACATATTTTAAGAGGGACAGAGTAAAATTTTGAGGCAAAATCAGGGACACTTGAGAGGTATGGGCAGTAGTGGACAGTGTACATAGAAGTGCGAAAATTGGGGAGGGTTAGACTGGTAGGGTGGGGTGGGAGGTTGGGGTTAAAGGAAAGGTTTACTAAAAACAATAAAAAAAAAAAAAAGTTTAACTTCAAAGTACCCGTTCAAACAGTACCAGAATCATTTTAGTATGTGACCTTTAACAAGTCAGTTTTCCCAGCTGTAAAGCTATAGCGGGAGTCGCTACCCAGAAAACCATTATTTAAAAACTTTAATCTTACTTGTCAGTCCTACCTATATTAATTGTAAAATAAAAATACGTTTAAAAAAAGCCATTGCACTTTACACTGTAGCGCGCTAATCTAATCGCTGATAAAATAGTATAGTCGTTTGAGTACTGAGCTGCAAAACATCGTATTACCATTCATATTTAATGAACGCGTTATACTTCAAAATAAGGGACTTTTTTTTTTTTTTTTAATTCTATTTTCTTCACGGAGGAAGAGCCGACCCGCTGCATTTTTTCGAACGCGCACCAGTAGGCTCAGCGAAGTCCACAAGCACTGTATGAGGCGGAACCACTTGTCGAGGTAGTGTTTTCCACGGGGAAGGGATTGTTCAAACGAAACGCGGAAGAAGTTGGTACTTGCCTGAGTTGTGTCATTTCGTAGCTTGGAAACTACAATTATATTTTGGTTTTGGTGAACATGTCTGTTTTCCAGTTAGAGCCTGTAGGCGGAGGCAGTGACATTGAATTACCACTCGGGGAGACCTTGGTTGGGAGAGGTCCCTTTTTTGGAGTAAGTTCTGTTTTTTTTTTGCAAGCTGCTTCACTTTATTTCATATAGCGTGCAAGGCAGGCTTGCAACACTTACATAATGAAAGTTAAGAGTGTTTACTTTATAGAACGGAATCCCCATGTGCATTTATCTTTGAATACACGCTATATGTAACTGAAAACAAGCACATGGAAAAGCAGTAAAAGATTAAATTTAGTAAGAATATGTGGTAAAAATACATTAGTCTTAATTTACGTTTGTTTTGTTTTTAACTATTGCTCCCCCACCGTAAACTTCTTTGGCGACACTTTTTGATACAGCAAAAATACAGTTTTGCTGAAACATGACCACAGCCGTTTAATCCTAGCAGATGCTGGAACACTTGCCTGCTTGGTGGACAGGCACTAATGTCCCAGTATAAGTGCATCTGTTGGGGGTGGCGGTGACACTTGGAAACCGGACCTCTGCACCAAGTCAGTAAAATCTGGATTTGCTGGTTCAATCAGACCAGGTGCAAGTTGTCCTAAATTAATACTGGTGGTCTGGCTTTTGTATACCTGGCAGCAGACCAGTTTTAAACCTGTCCTGGGCAGGGGTGAAAAAGGAAAAAAAAAAATCAGACTGTCAAGACCCCAGATAGGTAACAGCTGGACCACTATGTCCATCTAGAGTGTCCGGACCAGCAGTATTAGCGCAACTTGCGCTCAGTCTAGCTGGTACGGAGTTTTGGTTTCACCCATACCCTCTACTGGAACACTTGCAGACACTTCTGTTCCAGCAGATGCTGAGACACTTTGCCTTGCCTT
This sequence comes from Neoceratodus forsteri, assembly GCA_016271365.2. Taxonomy (NCBI): domain Eukaryota; kingdom Metazoa; phylum Chordata; order Ceratodontiformes; family Ceratodontidae; genus Neoceratodus; species Neoceratodus forsteri. The sequence continues at coordinate 1,556,019,364 of CM057450.1, forward strand.
AGACAAGCTGTCCTACCAGATGCTGGTAGTGTTGTGTTACTGCTGCTGTCAGGGCAGATCCTCATCTGCTGGGACATTTTCTTAACATCAGACACTGCTATCCCAGAACATGCTGGGACACTCCTTCACAACAGGCATTACTGTCCTAGTGTTTGTTTACCATCACTGCTACGGTGTACACAGATCTACACCTGCTGGGGCACTTTCCTAATCTCAGACACCTCTGTCCCAGAACATGCTGGGGTTCTGCCCTTCATCACAGGCACTACTGTGTCAGAGTTCTTTTACCATAGCCAGTACTATACAAGCAGATCTGAATCTGCTGGGACATATTCCATTGGACAATTACTTTTCACCATAGCGACACTGTCCCAAGCGATTCTGGCAGAGTTCTGTTATTGCAAGCACTGCTGTTCCAGCAAATGGCAAGAGATTCCTTTCACTGCAGGCAGTACTATCCAGCAGGTCCCATCTGTTGAGAAAGTTCAGTTACCTCAGACATCACGTCCCATCAGCACTACTGAATAACTGAAAAATGCAGCTATTGAATCAATGCACCAGCTATAAAATCAGTGTTGCAGCGTCCCCCTTTCCATTCTGTTTTTTTTGTTGTTGTTAGAGGGATACAGTTTTGTTTTACCATCTTTGTACGTTCAGATCTGCCATCAGTTTTCTCATCTCAGACTCGAACGTGTTGTTGTGTGGACTTTTCTAATGTACACAGGCTAGTCCCAGCAGATCTGTCTCAATGGGAACACTTTTTTTTTTTTTTAAATGGACAGTAATATGCCTTAGTTAGTGTATATATTTATCACCTGTGGTATATGTCAGGCAGATACACATGGTAGACCAGGAAAACTTTGTCTGCATGTAAAACTAACTTTATTATGAATGCAGGTCTTTGCATATAAATGTGAATGCATCCATGAAGAAGTGGTATGGTTCAGGAATCAGTTACCAAGTTCACCTTGGCCTGCTCCTCTCACACTTAAGACTAATGTGTGCTCCGGTACGGCCTAGGTTCCAGTTACCTAGTGGTGCAGCTAATTAGTGCGACCGGAACAGTATTCTGGGCGGCCTGGATTCAAGTCCCATCTGAGGCACTTACTAATCGCTTTCTTCGGTTTGTATGTGTAACTTAAAAGCAAGGCAGTTTTTTAAACTACGATGTTTGCTTAGTAGTCTACATAGCTGTATGTAGTTGCCATGCCTTCCATACTGGCGAAACAAGTAGGAAGTTGGAAAGAGTGCACTGGTAAGCACTTGACATCATTGATCGGAAAATTAGATAAGGAGAATGCACTGGCCGTGTATGTTGAGAAATTCAGTCTAAACCACATTTTCAAATTTCTGGGAGTTAAAAAGGTGGTTGGGGGTCTAAATGGAGGGGATTTGGACAATGACTTGCATAAAAGAGGCATTTTAGCAGCATAGATTACAGGACCCACAGACATCCAGGGCTACATGGGAGTTTCCAGTTTACACAGTTTCTGATGAATTAGTGTTCATCCTGTAATTTAGATACTGTTTAACAATTTCACAATGACTTGAAATATGCATTATGTGAATGTTTCCTTGATAAAATGAGGCAGCTATGCTCTGTGCTATTGATAACAGGCTTGTAGCATAATTATTGAACTGTTAAACATCTCTGGATATGTGAATGTGATCCCTAGAGGACTTTTTATAGAACATTACATTGCCTGTTGTTTCACCAACTACCCCTTCTTCACCCGCCCCAATTGGGGCTAGGTAGGCCGGCCTCTCTCTCTCCCCCCAGCAACTTCATTGTTTCGTCTCCTCCTTTTCTAATCTCTCTTTTCAATTAATCCTTAAGGATATGTACTGTTTATTATTACATGTATTGGTTTAGGAGTTTTTTTTTTTTTTTTTTTTTTTTTGGTTGTCTGTATGCATTAAATATTGACTTGCACGGTTCCTTTAAGATGTGTGTATTTAAACGGTTAGCGTGGTGATAATGTCAGTCTTTACAAAGTGCCCAGATTAGGCATGAAACGGCTTTTTTTTTTTTTTTTTTTTTAAAGGGCCTGTTGCTGTGCTGTTTTATTTGCAACAAATTATTTTTTTCTTCCACACTGGTGCATCTGCGAGCCGAACTTGCTTGGTTGTTCTTGTTGTCTGATCTGCTACACTAAGCTGTAAAGTCTCCAGTGCATGTTATTGCCACCTTGTTGTATATGCACAGTTGACAGTCTTTAGGTTAAAGAGGAACAGTCATACCCGGTGGTGCAAGGGGAGTGCATTACATTCCCATGTGGGTGACCCAGGTTAGTTATGCAATCATGCCCACTTGCCTTGGGACAGTGAAGCCAAATGAGTTCTACGTGCTCTGGGCATTAGAGAAGTCAATCGGGAGCAGGACAGGGGTAAATGGAGAAAAAGGCAAAAGCAGTAAAGACAGGGATGGGGCTGAAAGGGGTAAGGCCATCAAAAAATGGAGGGTGATGAGTACCAATGCCCGCAGTCTGGGTAACGAGCCTCCTGAACTAGTGGCCTTGACGGAAAATGGTTGCCTGGATATCGTGGCAGTCACATGAACATGGTACACAGAGAGCCATGACTGGGATGTCAACATACCAGGATACACAATCTACAAGAGGGACAGGGTGAATAAAAGAGGAGTAGCAGTAGCAGCTCTCTACGTAAGGGGAAGGGACTAAAGCAATGGAACTAAAGGGTAAACAGGGAGGAGAGGAGGCACTGTGGGTCATCCTGGAGACAAGAAATGGCACCACAATCCACACAGGGGGTTGTATACAGACTCCCATCTTAGGGGGAGGCAGTTGACAAGGAAATGATGGAAGGCATCCTTAGAATGGCAGAAAAAGGGGAGGTATTGTTGATAGGGTACCTGAATATGCCAGATGTTAACTGAAACACCTTTGCTGCAGCTACATCTAAGAGCAGGGTCATTCTCTATGCCCTATGGGGGGCATGCTTCAGACAGCTAGCGTTGGAACCCACTTGGGAGGGAGCAATCTTAGACCTGGTTCTTTCAAATGGGGACGGAGAGAGGATCTCTGTTTTGGAAGTGGGTAGCCATGTGGGAACAAGCGACCACCAAACAGGGTGGTTCACGATAAACACAGCTGTAGAGTCAAGCGATACAAAAGCAAGGGTATTGGACTTTAGTAGGGCTGATTGAGAAAATGGGAGAATGCTTGAGAAAAGCAATAGAAAATGGACAAGGAGGAGGAGTGGAGAACAATGGGGGGAATCAAAACAGCCATCACAGAGGCAACAAGCCTTTATGTGAAGCAAACCAACAAAAGCAAAGGAAGAAAAACACTATGGATTTCAAAAAAAAAAAAGAGGTGGAGGGGAAGGTTAGGGAGAAAAATGTAGCATTCAGGAAGTACAAGGAAACACATAAGGAGCAAGACAGAGAACTGTACCAGTTAAAGCAGAATGACTGCCTTCCCCGCTTCTGACTAGCAAAGGCTCAAACTGAGGAAGAGATATCCCCTTTTTTAACTGAGTTGGCCAACACCTTTTTTGGTACATTAGGGAGCGAAGAAAGACCAAGGGAGGGATAGTGAGGCTTAATAAAGGGAAGGGGGTGGGCAGAGGGTGACAGTGAAAAAGCAGGGATACTGAACGGATACTTCTGCCCAGTATTCACAAAAGAAGGAGGGGGAGGTACCTCAACCAAACAATAGAAGCACTGTGGATTGGGGGGTTGATACCAGTCCATTCACAGAAAAAAGGGTCCTGAAAAAACTCCTAAAACTGAAGGTGGAGTAAGCAGTGGGACCTGACTGATTCACTCCAGAATTCTAAAAGAACTAAGGGGAGAACTAGTGACACCACTGACTAACCTTTTTAACAAGTCATGGGAGGATGATGTTGTATGTGAAGACTGGAGGAGGGCGGATGAGATTCCTCTTCGCAAAAGTGGAAGCAAGACAGAGGCAGGAAACTACAGAGCTGTTAGTTTGACCTCAGTGATAGGAAAAATGATGGAATCACTTCTGAAGGAAAGAACTGTTGAATACCTAGAGGCCAGTGGGGCACAGGACCCAAGGCAGCATGGATTCACAGCGGGAAGGTCATGTCAGACGAATCCAATTGATTTCTTTGACTGGGTGACCAAAGTAGTAGACCAGGGAGGGGCTGTGGACATGGCCTACCTAGACTTTAGCAAGGCGTTTGACACAGTTTCACACAAAAGATTAATGAACAAGTTAGCCAGCCTGGGATTGGGGTCCCAGGGTTGTAGCCTGGGTAATAAATTAGCTGGATAATAGGACGCATCGGTTATAGTAAATGGAGTCCATTCCGAAGAAAGGAGGTTACTAGTGGGATACCACAGGGTTCAGTCCTCTTTAATGTCTTTTATAGGTGACAGTGCAGAGGGACTGGAAGGGATAGTATGCCTCTTTGTAGACGACACAAAGATCTGCAACGGTTGTTACACAAGGATGGGTGGAAAGGATGAGAAGGGACTTGCCAAAATTGAAGGAATTGTCAAAAGTATCATGGCAGCTTAGAGTCAGTGCAAAGAAGTGGAAAGTAATGAATCTGGGAAACAAAACCCAGGGGAAGAGTACCCAATGTAGGGGAGGTACTAACAACAGAAATGGAAAGGGACTTGGGGGCAGTCATATCAGATGACCTAAAGGTAGGCAAGCAAGCAATGTGAGAAGGCAGTAAGGAGGGCTGGGGATACTGGGATGCATAGGAAGAGGTAATCACCAGTAGAAAACAGGATGTTATCCATCTGTTCAGACAGTTAGTGAGACCCCATCTGGAATACTGTGTGCAATTCTGGAGGCTCCATCTCCTGAAGGAGATGGACAGAATAGAGGCAGTCCAGAGGAGGGCAACTAAAATGGTGCAGGGTCTGCACCAGAAGCCATATGATGAGAGAGTAAAGGAGCTTAATATATATACACCCTTGAGGAGGAACATGATAGAAACATTCAAGTGCCTCAAGGGAATCAACGAAGTCCAAGAGGGTAGCATCTTTCAGAAAGAAAGATGAGCAAGAACAAGGGGGCACAATTTGAAGATGGGGGGGGCAGCCCAGGGGCAATGTAAGCAAGTATTGTTTCACAGAGAGGGTGGTGGGTGCATGGAACAGCCTTCCTGAGGAGGTTTTGGGGTCAAAAACAGTGGGGGAATTAAAGAGTGCATGGGACAGACATAAAGCAATTCTTGTGGGGGTGATAGGAGGAAGTAGGCTGTTAACTAGGCTCTGCAGCTTATCCAATAGGTAGGGAAATGGGCAGACTGGATGGGGCAAGTGGTCCTTTTCTGGCATCAGTCTAGGGTTCTAGACATCATCTACTACACTGGCACCTCCTGTAGTAAAGAGGAGCAGCCGGACATCTTAGAGGACCACACAATGTTGGCCCCTTCTCTACAGGTCATGCGGGTAGCAAGTCAAGAGGAGAATGGAAGTGTGTTAGTGGAGGGAGAACGTGAAAGAAAATCACTACACAGTAATGCCAAGGAAAAGTCACACTGCTGACTAATCCCATGGTGCAGCCTGAGGGAGCAAGAGGACCCCTTGACAAAGCATTTGATGACGTGAAGTGCTGGAGTGCTGGTGCAAGTTCTTGGCACTGGCAGCAGTTTGGGTTTTCCATTTTCTTAAGTCCTTTTTTTTTTTTTTTTGCAGACACTTGCATGTGTACTGAGTCTCCAAAAATTCTTGAGAGACTCACATAGCACAGACCTCCAGTTAAAACCCATACTTGCATGTATGCTGTCTGCAAAATGTGAGCTCCGGACTGGTTGGATTTTGTCAGGTTTAGTAGTGCTGGAGGAAAGTGCCTCAGCAGATGTGGATTTGCTGGGACAGAAGTGCTTGTGGTAAACTGGCACACTAATATCTGAGGTAAGGGAACACGTCTCAGCATTTCTGACAGTAGTGTCGGTAGGGAAAATGTCTAAGTAGGTGCAGATCTTCTGGAATAGTAGTATCTAAGGTAAGGCTAGTGCCCCAGCAGATTCAGATCTACTGGGATAGTAGTGGCTAATGTGCAGCAACAGCAGTCTGCCAGTATCTGCTGGGGCACTAGTGCCTGTGGCCAAGGAAAGTGTCCTGGCATGTGCTGTGACAGTAGTGCACGTTGTATAAAAATGGTAACAGAATCTGCTGGGACAGCAGTCAAGGCCTTAATACTAATAGTGTTTAGTTTGAGCCAATAGTGTATTAAAACCTGGAAGTTCAATAATCCTGTTGTGTTACATTAGAAATCCGTTGTATATTGTGTCACAGGTTAAAAGGACACGGTCAACCTCTTTAGGCCTCAAAGTGTCCCATTTTCAAAATACACATTTTATGATTGCTAACATTCTGTAAAGATTGCTGATGTAGCTAGTAGTTTGATTCAGATTCTTTTCTTTTAAAAGGTGTGGGGGGGGGGCACACAGACTGTCCACCATACTGGTGTTACCACACAAAATCAGGTTTGTTTACATTCCTTGATCAGCTTGCACTGCATCTTTCCTGGACTTGGGAACACCCCCAACAGAGTCTAGCAATCATGATGCAGTGGAAGTTTAGGAGGCTACTGCCTCATGAGTAACTGCACTGTTTGGGGGTGCTTTTAATGTTTAGGAAGTATTTAAGAAGAATAGATACAGGATTTGAAACAAAACAAATTTGTTTATAAATATACATTACCATACATTTCAGTTCTACTAAACAAGGAGACAGACAAAACAAGCAGCAACATTAATACATTTTAGAGACTGTAAGCAATCATAAAGTGTGGGTCTTTAACTAGAATAGTATGATATAACAGGTTGACAGTGTCCCTTTAACATTTTTTTAACCATACACAGTGACTTTCTAACCAGATGTTTTTAAATGATACTCGTACCACTGTTCAGTAGCAATCGGAACCTCTCCCAGATTCAGCACTACCTGGTGGACCCAGATCAATGAGATTTTAGCTTCATGTACCTCTTCTGGCTAGGTTAGGTAGCAACGTTCAGCTAACAGTCCCCACCTTCCCCAATGTCACACTAAACAGCCACGTTCTCGATGCTGTAGCCTTCTCCTAAAATGCTGTGCCTTCCATGGTGCTGTTACAGACTTCAAACTCCAGTAGCTGCTGCCTTGCCCTTCATGCTTCTGCTGCCTATGCAGAGCTCCTTTGACTGCAGGACACCCTGGTCCTGACAGAAGATGCCGCCCTGAACCGAACCACAGATGCCACGACAGCATGCCACACACTGGAGTAAAGGATGAACTAGACCAGCCACCCCCTTATATAGGGTAACGCCACACTTAAGTGGAAAACTTAATATGTTGCACTACATTACCAAAAAGACTAGAAGCACAAAAAAAAAAAAATAGCCTCAAATCTACAACTGATTTTGAAGCCTTTACATGTGCACAGTGTAAAGAGATTAAGAAACTGGAAATTAAATTCAAATGTAAGAGTTTGGAATGAAACTGGGCAAGTAAGAGTCTAAACTTCAAACAGTTGAAGAAAAAACACAAGCACTACACAGAACTGAAGCGATAGACGCACAACAAACAGTACAGAAACTCACATGATACCAATATTGACCCACAAGGGGGAATGGTTAAAAAAAAATAAAAAAAGGCAAAGGGAGGTCGAAAATGATCCTGAGGAGGACTGTACACTAGTAAATTATTAATCGAAGAACTAAGAGGGGCGGAGGGCTATGTCTTTTGATATAGAATTAAGATGAGATTTTTTGGTGCAGTATTAGCCACTAAGAAATTTAAATCACAAATTGTAGTGAGAAAGAAATAATGTAACCTACTAGGAGTTGAACTCCAGTGTCCAGAATGCCATCCTGGTGCTGTAACCACTGAGCTACAGGCTGACGTGGTTGGACCTGGGGTTCCTGGACATACTTCCTCTCTCTGGTGTTGCATATCCTGCAAGTAGGAATAATCTAGATGACATTTAGGTGTTTTCGGTGCAGTATTAGTCACAGCTAAGCAATTTAAATCACAAATTGTAGTGAGAAAGAAGCAATGTGACCTGGGAACTGAACCCACCAAAACCAACCAATTGTCCTCTCGATTGTTCCTAGTTGCAGGATATACAATACCAGAGAAAAGACGTCTCTCCAGGTAGAATCAGATCCAACCATGTGTGCCTGTAACTAAGTGTTTAGAACAGTGAGGCAGTTTTCCAGGGGCCTGGTTTAATTTCCCAGTATATCACAATATTTCTTTCTCCCTACACTTTGTGATTTAAATTGCTTAGCAGTGGCTAATTCTGTACCAAAAATATCTAATCATCATCTCGGTTGTTCCTAGTTGCAGGATGTGCAATACCAGAGAAAAGAAATGTGTCCGGGAACCTCAGGTTCAACCTATAGTTCAGCGGTTAGAGCACTGGGACAGTATTCCAGGGGCCTGGTTTCAATTCCCAGTAGGTCAGATTATTTCTTTCTCACCACAATTTGTGATATGGGAGAAATATTGTCAAGCCTCTAGCACAAAACGGATACTTCAGCTGACATTGAAAGGGAAAATTAATCAGAATCAAACTCCATGAAAAGTCCAGAAAAAATTACTAATGAATGCCAAATATGTCTTAGGCAACTAGATTATTAAAGGGACACTGTCAAGCCCTTTTGATTCATATAATTTCTACTTGAAAATCCACATTTTATTAATGCTTACCTTCTCTAAAATTAATGGATGTTGCTAGTTTCGTCTGCTTCTTTTCTAAGTAGAACTGAAATGCACAGTAATGGTGTATACCCAACCTTGTTTGTTTCAAATCCTTGATCAACTCTTACGACATACTTCCTAAACATTACACACACTTGCACGCACGGAAACAGTGATGCTATTAGTTTTCTCTTGTCCCATTGCATTATGAGTGGCTAGACTGTGATGGGGGGGTTCCACCAAACCGCGGTGACAGAAATCCCGCCGACATCCCTTACAGCAACGCAATCCTGCAGACATTGCCGACACCGACGTGTCCCGACAACAATCTGCAGCATGCCGACACTGACAGTCACCCTCGAGTGCATCAATGCTGTGCCCCCCCTTTAAATAGCTAAGTGCACATCGCACAGACAATGGAGTTAGGTGCTTATCCCCCCGACGTAAAGTCAGTCGAAGAGAAATCCCTGTCGTGGCAAACTCTGCTGTGGGGGTTTCGCTGCCGTTGCATCAGTGTTCTGACGGTATACCTGATAGGTGCTCCCAAGTCCAGGAAAGATGCAGTGAAAGTTGATCAAGGACTGTAAACAAACAGGTTTTTGTGTACTAACACCAGTATGGTTGGCAATCTGTTTTAACCTTTTTTTTTTTTTTTTTTTTTTAAAGAATAAAAAGGAATTTGGATCAAACAACCAGCTATATCAGCAATTTTAAAATGTGTTTTTTTTTTTTTAAACTAGTGAACAATTGAGGCCCAAGGGAGTTGACAGTGTCCCTTTAAATATACAGACTGGTTTATCTGTGGGCCTGATGAAATGAAATCAGACAACCAGCAGTTTTTCAGGGGTACAGATTTGACATTAATAGGATGCCTGAGAATATACTGCAGAATTCAGGGGAAAGTCCACTAACAGTGGTTCATGTGACACCAGTAATGTCTGAAGACAAAATACAGAAGATAAAATATGAGGCTTTGTGAGAAATTGGAGAAGAGGGGCTGTGAGATTGTATTGTCTGAAATACTCGAGTTCTTAAAGCCAACAAATGGCAGTGTAGAGACTAAGATAGTAAATGAATGGCTCGGAAGATAGAACTTAACTATGGGTTACAAATGTACAACAGACTGGGAGAATTTGAAAACAAGTGAGGATTAACTCAGAGGCGTGGGTCTCTGAGGATTAATGTATGGCTTGGGGGTGCAGGGTGGGGTTGGGGCCGAGTGGTTCCAACCACCCAGCCATTCATTAATCCCTGCAAGACCGACGCTCTGGAGTGGGTTAATCCACTCGTGACATGGGCAAGAAAAATGGTTCTGCCCCTGGATAGAGTTTTTTGCCCATGTTACAAGTTGTATTTCATATCTCTTGCGGTTCCGTTGGCTACTATGCAGGATCTAAGCTTACTAGTAGATCGTAGAACACTTCTTACTTCTTGTTGTCGATGTCATAAGTTTGAGTATGAGAAAATGCGCATCTGTAAATTGGAACCTGTGCAGAAAATAAGTGGAGCATAATGTATGTCATAACACTTACAAAAATGGTGCACGCTGGATATGCTGAGTGCTGCATTTACTTAGTGTGCCAAAGACTTGCGGCATGTATAATTCATGTGTTCCAGTTTCTCAGCTTCTGGTTTTTGACCATTGAGAAACAATACAATGATACGGATCTCTTTGGGTCTAGTATTTGCGTATAAGACAATTTTACTAAGCGGATGTTTGATTACTGAAAACTGTAGTCTTTAACAGCTACAGAAATTTGCTACAGTGAGAAACAAACAAAAATTGTGTCTTTACACTTTACAGGTACTTTTGTGTTATAGTAAACATCACTACAATTTCAGATGTGAATTAGGTTCTATAATTAACATTAGTAATGCTAAAACAATTACTTCTTAAACTGTTAAACTGTTAACATTTGACAACTTTTTTTAATACAGATAATTAACTTTGCATTGACTCAGCAGATATCTTTTTCATCTACAGATTATTAAGTCTGCATTCACTACTTTAATAGCAAGGCTTCTAACACTATGTCCTATACTTTTCTATTAAAGCCCTGATACATTGCATCATGTTAGTAACCAAAAATTGTGTCTCATACTGTGCCACATTACAACATATTATTCTTTGTCACCATCCACTCTGTCTTTTGACTAGTAATGGAAGTTTACTGCTCCATGGATAGTGAAATGGTGCAGGTTGAATGGGTTTTGTTCACCCATGGTGAGGTTGCTGTGCTCATCTATTTTTTAACTGTCACTATTATCAATCTGTGGGTGGGACTTACAGTCATTCGTAGTCTTGTTTGTATTGCTGTCATCTGGAATGTTACTTTTCACTTCTTTAATTACTTTTGCAGTATCCACTGTCGCTATTTTGTTGTGAACTGTTATTGTACTGTTACTTGTCTGTTTTTTCTGTGTTCTCTACTTTGTTTGTTTACATGTGTATAACTACTTGTTTGCTTTTCACTACCTATGTTGTCTTTTTCTCTTCTACTACATGTGCAGAGCCATGTGATAATATTTTAGACCATTTCTTTGTTACTAGCTGTCTGTGCCCAATAGCTCCGAGGACTTGTTTCGGAGTGATGTCCAGTCATGCTCATAATTTCCCAAGATGCTAGTCCAGCTTCTGACATCTGGACTGCGGTACTACGAATTGAGTGATTAGTATACCGCTTTGTTATTCCAGCATCTCAGGAAATTGGAGCCATCATGTTGCCGAGATCATGTTTCCCCATTGGTTGCTTGGTGAGCCAGCAGTCTTGCTCATCTGTCATGTATTGGGGAGTCTCTGCATGCAGATACAGTGATGGAGGATTTGGAGGACATTTCTCAAAATACTTTTTATATAACAACTTCACTGGACAATGGGGATGCTCACCGTTTGCAACAAGAACACCTCTTAGTGCTTGCTGGTGGTGTTTATTTTTCCATGATTTTTTGTAACCTCATTAAAGGCAAGATATATACATTCTCTGCCTCTGTCATCTATGTTCACAGTAAGTGATTGTTGTATTAACTTTGTTAAACCTTCCCTGCCACGTCTAGCGAGGCCAAGCTGCAGCTCAAACCACACCCTTCTTACGAGCCTGTAAGGGGTGTCTGGATTCAGCTTCTCACATGACTGTATCCGAAGTAAGTCACCATCAGATATTCTTGGGTGGTGCGTGCTGATGTCATTTCCCGCTTTATTGTATTCTTTTAATACTGCAATAAACAGGTCAGTGGATTGAAACTCAGTTATCTGTCACAATGTTTTTGAATACTGTGCTATTAAAATGGTGATTTAAACCTGCATGAATACCAATATAAGAACTTATGGTGTAATGTTCTCCAGTTATGGTTAGCATTGCTGCATAAAATTGCGGTAACATCGTTGCTAGATCTGTGTTTGTTACTGTCTTTGGATTTATTATTGTGAGACTTCTGGAAGATAACCAGTCTTCAAAAACATTGAACGCCCATGCTGTGTTTTTGTGCGAATTATGCTCATTTTTCTTTCCCTCCCAAGATCCTCTAAGTCACTGTTGGATACTGTAGCATGTCTTTTTTTATTGCTGGTTATTTTTTTTTCTGGCATATAGTTTTGTCACTGTCACCTTTATTTGTCTGACATAACCTGCTTACATTATAGTTCTCTGGACATTTCCTTACAAACTGATCTACTGTTGACTCAGTATATATACACACACATTTACATCTGTTTTTGTGTTCTTTCTTTACTGTTCTGGTCTTTTTCTTGCTCTTCATTATAAACCTGTGCTGACATTTGTACCGTATACTGTGTGACTCTACATTCATAATGACTGTAAATATTGTTTTTTCCCCCCTGATGTATGGCATGGTTTACATTTCTGAACTTCTACATTCTGTGCCATCCTAACCTCTTCAGATTTGACACTATACTGCAAATAACTGCTCCTGCAACAGGTTTGATTTGGCTCATTAGTATAGTAGCATGTTTCCATCTTTTTGCTATCGGATTCTGAAACCTCTTGTATCTGTGACTGCATTTAATCAGCGAACTGCTGCTTAGCAGTTGTGCAGTGTTGTATTCGCTGTACCCAGCTCTCAACTAACCCTCGACGTGTCATTGTTCACACACGCTCTCATACCTGGCAAAGATTGTTTGTCATCTCTTTGTTCATCAGAATATTTCTGCTTCTTTACTTCCCTTTGAAGCCACTTGGGAAAAAACCCGCCTCCGAACATACCAGATGACACCTTCATTTTGTACACCAGGGTTTTATTTAACTCTAGAAATTAGCGTTTTGCTCATAAAAGGGCTAAATCTTTGTGAAAATGCATAGCTCTTACCCAACTGTGTTTAACAAACACAGCACTTCTAGAAAATCTATATAAATACTTTCTGTACAGTTAGTATCATCCCAAGAAAAAAACTGCTAATCAATTATTTAAAACCCTGTACACTATGTCTTTCTCCTCACTCTGTTCCTCGATCGTTTGTTGTATACAACCTACTACTTTTGTCTAGTAACTGAGGTACAGCATGCTAGCAGTCCAGTGTTCAATATGGTGACTTGCTGGGTCGGACTACTACTACCACCAGCACACAAGGAATAATAGTGCAACAGACACAAGGTGAATATCATATTTTATTTACTGGTTCATTTACAAGCCATCACTGTTTGCACATGTTAGATTGTGTTTATGTTTCACATTAAACATACCGTTTTCAAACATGCAATTTCTTACATGTTGGACGATTACAGCATACAGATTGTTCCGTCTATGCTCTCCTATGTGGCAAACATTATTATTGCCCCATACATTATTTGTGTCATGATCATACCTTAATTGAGAGTTAATATATGCACACATTACAGCCATATGATGGGGCTTGTCCAGTCCTGTGCAACCCAGCATACACTCTACTCCCCCCTCCCCCACAAGGGTGGTCATGAGGGCCTGGCAGAAGAGCCCTCCCCAGAACAAAAGCCCCCATGACCGAGCACAGCATATACTCGACCCCCCCCGACATGAGGGTGGTTGTGAGAGACCTGGACAGAAGAGCCCTCCCCAGAACAAAAGCTCCCCCACGACTGAGCACAGCATATACTCGACCCCCCGACACGAGGGTGGTCGTGAGGACCTGGACAGAAGAGCCCTCCCCAGAACAAAAGCTCCCCCATGACTGAGCACAGGTACGCCACAACTGCAAGGCGCGATACTCCACGAGGTGGAACAATGGAGCAACCTTTGGTGCCTTTTTTGAATTCTGGACTGTTCTTTAAACTGTTTTTATTGCCTTTACTGTTGGCAGACATGTGTAGATAGAATTTCTTTAGAGCAGGATTACTTGAGAAATGCTAGTCCTGAAATGTTTTCAGTCAGTCAATCAAAATCTTTATCTTGCCATGTGGAACACCATTGAAGACAAGCTAATTTACAAGATGGACCTGGGGTGAAACAATTGTCAACAGGGTTAAGACATAACAGGCAGGGTATGAAATTCGTGAAAAAAAGTACATGCCCACTTGGGCATGTAAGAAGAAAATGTACATGCCCAACAAACTATTTACATGCCGCCCCTTAGTTTATATAATTCTAGACATCATCTTCACTGGACCAAGCACTTTCGTTTTCATCACCACCACTAGGGCTGGCAGAAGCAGCATGCAGTGACAGTGTTCTGGAGCCATAAGCTTTGGTAGTAGGTCTTTTGCCATTTTTCCACCAGTGATATGGCACCTTGAGGGTTATAGTCAGTAAGCTGGGGTCCATTCAGAGATATAGACATTAGGTTGTGTAGGGTGTCTGGGCGTAATCCAACCCTCCAGTCATTTTTGATTCTTCCCATCAGAGAGAAGCCTCTTTCTGCAGCAGCAGTGTGAACAGGAATCAGGGGAATGATTCTGACAATGGCCAGCACATTTCGAAATTGTTGATCCTGCACATCCGCAAGAATCACTTTCTGCCACAATTTCAGAGACTTACAACTTTCAACAGACAGCAAGTGAAGTATGTGCTTTTTTAAGTCTAGCCACTCCAGCAGTACCAAAGTAACATCAACTCCACGAGACTCTAGGACCACTTTATAGTGATCAACAATTGTTTGAATTGGTTGATCTCCATATGTCTGAAGTGCCTCTGTGGATGTTGGCCAGGACTGAAAATTCAAAGCTCTTGCAGCTAGTAGCACTTTATTGGTCGTGAAGGACTGAAAGCGAGATTCAATGTGCTGTGATGTTTTCTGAAGGATTTTTTTGATCTCTGAAATTGTGGCTTCTACAATGTCTGAAGGAGAACCTGATCTGTGCCTGCTAGTTTCATTAGTTAAGTCAACACTGTTGTACTGAGTTAGGTTCTCATTTACAGATGTAAGTGTTATGTGTGAAGAGTTTCTTGATTTGAGAGACCATTTAGTTTTTGAATTGTGCTTTCTACTCTGCTGTGAACCTTTTCAACAGTGGCATCCTCTTGTTGAAAGCACAGACTAAGAGCAGATAAGTAACCAAAAAACACTTTCAGAAAGTTCATGTATATACACATTTTAAAGTCTTAAGCACTTTACTATTCCTAGTGCTTTCTGGCCATGATCCTGCTTGTTTGTCAGTGACACATGTTCCAGGTGAGGACTAATGCAGCCCAGTTCCTTTCAAGAGCAGAAATGGCCTGTTCTCTGTGTGCAAGCCACCTAGTGACACCAGTGTTAACTGGTTTGACCACATTAATATTTAACAGGATCCTGTTTCCTGTAGGCCTTCCAACTTTTTGGTGACCTGTGTAAACGAGTAAATGTTCAGCAGAAGTTGTTCTAATGACTTGTAAAAGGGACAGTCTCTGAACTAATCCTTAATAGCAAGCTCTAAACGATGTGCACAGCAGTGTATGTCAATGAGGAGGTGCACTGAAATCTTGCTTTATTTGACTAAGGACACTGAAGTGCTCCTAACATTACAGCAGCACCATCAGATGCCGCACTTATCAGCTTATGTTTCCAACCACCATCCTTTAAACCACCTTCACCCTCTAAAGCATTAATCACAGCATTTAAACTGCTTTCTGAATTAGGGACACTGACTTGTTTCACTGCAAGAAATCGTGTTACAGGTAGGCCATTTCAAAAACACGATATAAATGCCCCCTCCTCAGCCACACTTTTATCTATGCAGGAATCAACAAGAAAAGAAAAGAAGTCATTGTCTTGTGGTAGACTAGCAGTAGTGCTTTGAATATCTTGGCAGTATAGAATGAAGATACTGGCATTGCTTGTCACTGCTGTAACTGTGACTCATAGCATCATCCCCATGATTTCTTCTTTGCAAATCTATCAACCCAGGAAAATCCCTGAAAGGCCTTTCGTCCTAGCAATGTAATATGCAGTACAGAACAATTTACAAATTTGATCCATTTCTTTTGTTCCATAAATTGTATGGATTTTCTATTGGTCTTTTCTCCAACTTTTGTTTTATTTGTAATGTATGCCATCTCAACATTTTGTGTGCTATGGACACTTCATGTGCTGAGATAATGTGTACTCTAAAAGTACTGCATCCAGTTCTGAAATTATTTTTGCTTTGGCTTTATCATAACTCTGACACCATGTACACAACATGGCACATTTATCTGTGTCATATGTAAGCCACTTCCTGCCTTTTTCCAGGACTCCTGAAATTTTCTAACTTTGAGCCTTAACCTGGCTTTCAGTACAAGCAGTAGCACTTGAGGAAACTTCAGTGGTCACAACAGTTTCATTGTCTGGGCAAGGAGTTGGTGGGGTTATAGCTGTGCCTGTAGTAGTTGTACTAGTACTTGGTGTTAGGGAATCCGAGTCAGCTCCCGCAGTCTCATCAGAACGCTTTCTCTTAAATCCAGATTTAAAAAGACTCATGGTGTCTGCCTGGTTGTTCGGAGCTGAACTTGTGAATACTGATTTTAAGAATTTTTTATTTGTGTTACTCAGTATTAATAAATGCAACAAGGAAAAAAGTGTGTCTTTTTTTTATAATAAACTTAACAAGAAAATTGTGTGTTGCCTGATTATTTGTTATAACAGGTGATAATGAAGACAGTAAATATAGATTTTAGATAGTCCACTCCACAGACAGCGTAGCTCCACTAGCTTGTAAAAAGCTTAACACTCCAAGTCAGAGAATTTTTTTTAACAGTATTCAGATATTCCACAGACAGCGTAGCTTACCAGCTTGTAAAAAGCTTGATTTTTTTATAATCTTCAGATTTTAGACAGTCCAAAAACTACAGCGTAGAGCTTGTAAAAAGCTTAACAGATGTTTTTTTATAACAGTATACAGATTTTAGATAGTCAACTCCTCATAAAGTAGCTTTATTAGTGTGTGAAAAAGCTTTTAAGATATTTTTTCACATAACCTTTTTATTTAGATTTTCTGTAGTGTGTAAGCCACAGAGTAAATTTTTTCAACAGATCTCCTAAATTTTAGGTAATCCACATATTATTTAGGTGTTCCAAGTCCAACTAGCTTTTAAAAAGATTTTAGGAACTCAATAAGCTATTCCTTTTAATTAGATTTTCTGAGTCCGCAGAGTAGATTTTTTTGACAGATGGATCCCTTTGTATTTAGAGTTTAGGTAATCCACCACAGATTATTATTTTAGGTGGTCCAAGTTACAAGTAGCTTTTAAAAAGGCTTGTAGAATCTTAACAATTCCTTATTAATTAGATTTTCTGCAATACACAGCGTACTTGCTTGTTAAAGCTTTTTAAGAGATTGTTTAACACATACACTAAGTTTGTAAAAGTACAGTATAATGAGCTTTATTTATATAGTTTATTACAAATAGTTTGAGTTTTTTTCAGTTCCCTTTCCAGCCAGCAACTGTGTGAATATTTAGACACACACTGACTATCACTACTACTAGTCTATATAATAGCTCCCTCCTCCTCACACAGTATTTAGTATCTAGCTCTCTTTTTTATAGGTAATTAGAAAATGTCTACAGTATCAGTATAAAATGATCTTTATTTTTTTTTTTATTTAGCTTCAGTTAGACAGAGATAGCTAAGCTTACTATATGTTAGTTTTAAATTCAGTTCCCTGCAATGTAGCAAGTTTAGCTGACAGCAGTTGTGTCTAGGAAAAAAAAGTGCTGCAGAGATAAGAGAATGATTGTTTTTTACTGCTATCTGCCTCTCCTGCTGTAAATTTAGTGCTGTGCCAAAACTTATAGAATTAAACTAGTATCAGGCACTATCTGGATTGATTTTAATTCAAATAGCTGGGGATGCCCCACAGGCAACCGTTTAAGTCAGTGTGCAAATGCAATGCTTCCCATCAATAAGACTGTCTGACTCTCACCCCCACCCCAGAGTATCACATAGTTTTCTTTCTGCTGTCACTGAACACAGAGCACGGTCTGCAGGCAAAATTCCTGTTCTCTGCTGCTTCTGTTCTTTCGTCTCCCCTCTAATCTGTTATATTTCTGTTCTTCTACGATGTCGATTTCCTCCCTTAGAGACACCTTCACGGTCTCACACACTCTCACCCTCTACCTCCTCTCTAACTCCCAAATATCCCTGCCTATAAACACTCCACTTCAGGAATCTTAATTTTACTAAACAGCTCTTAAAAGAGCTTTCGGGTCTTTTTTTTTTTTTTTGTTTTAAACACAAAGTTAGCTCGCAATCTGAGCAGCAGACTCGCAGTCTAGAGGTACTGCATGGACAAGCGACCGTTTTCTCCACACTCAAGTGAGAGAATGGCACGCTGAACTGTGTACTCGCGTAACGGCGAGTTAAGGGGGCGGGTGAATGGTCCCAATACATCAATTGCTATCTGGCCAAGAGCGATTGTCGACGGACCTACGCATGCGGCTGGCTGATGACTGTGCCAGTCAAATTAAGGGCACCCGCCGCATTTCGGTACTGTACTATCAGCTGACAGTTGCAAACGGCACACTCGTGATCACCTCAGAGAGCTGGCAGTGCGCCTGAGCTCCTCCAAAGGCTCCCCCACCCCTCTGAAAAAAAAAAAAGACACAGAAAACCGCAATGACAAAAAAAAAAAAAAAAACACACAGTAAAAAAAAGAAAAGAAAACGGAGCTCTGCACAAATACCTTAGGTGCCCCAATGGGCAGGCACAAAACAGCAGTAGGTGTCCAGAGGTAAAAGTGCCTGCCCTGGGGCACCTAAGGTATAGGAATTTCGCACCCTGATAACAGGTTGGGTGAATGTACATACCAATTACATAGTAGTAATAACATAAGGACACATAACTATCGCATGTAACTAGATACTTCCACCAGAACATAGCAAGAGGTTCAACAAGAGGTAGTGTCATTTAAATGCAATTGCATAGATACAGATATATGGACGTATGGTAATGAGCCAAAGTTTATACAGTAAACGTCATTGGAGGAGTCATAGTAAGCAGGAGTGGCAGTTCCTCTAGCGTCAAAGTGTGAAGACTGAGATGTGAAAGTCCTTTGATAAGTACTGTAGGCATGGCCTGGCAAGTGGGGTGGGAAGGGGAGGGAAGGTCAGATGAGATAGAGGGTTGGACATGATGGCCTAGGGAGGAAGTATTGTTCTAAGGGAGAAACATGACGGATACCACAGGCAGTGGTTGGGGTTGAAGTCCAATATTTGAAGCAAAGACAGTTTTCTTCAGGTTACATTAATTAAAAAAAAAAAAAAAAAATGTATAACCCGTCTTAATTCAGCTCCAGCAGGGTGCCTTCTGAAAAGTTGAAATACGGTTGAATTTTTAGAGCAATATTACTTGAAAAATGTTAGCCTTGAAAAGTTTTCTGCAGGTTTCCTTAATTTTAAAATGTAAAACTCTTATTAAATTTCAGCTAAGCAGGGTGCCTTCTCAATAGTCAATCCAATCCTGCCAGTGCTAGGCTAAGAATGTACTAAGAACCGGAGCTGCATGATGCAAATTTAAATTGAACCGGGACTATTAATTCAAGCCTGCTTAAAATTAATTCAGACTGGGAACTTTACAGTGCATTCTGACCTGCCTGTGCTTGCGTCCACTGCTTAAACCAGCAACATGAGGGCCTGGCAGAAGAGCCTTCCCCAGAACAAAAGCTCCCCCATGACAGAGCACAGGTACGCCACGACTGCAAAGGACGATACTCCACGGGGTGGAATAGTGGAACCCCGCCAATGCTCCCTGTCGGCTGCCCCACCACCACCCTTGGTGGACTCAGCCTTATAGGTGGCATCATGTGCCGATTTAAACCAATCAGGCCATTTTCAGCTTATCTGCAACTGCCACTAGAGGTTGCAGCTCCACTTCAGTAGTATTCCCAATCTCAAAAAAACCACAAGGGAAACCAATTCTGCTGCATAACTGGAAATGTTTCTCGATGGCTGTCTAACCTACTTAGTCACCTACGCACAAGTTATGAGGCCTGCTGAAAAGCCTATAAACACTCCTTATGCTAGCAAGCTGGTCCTATAACTCTGTAAGACCGCTAAACCTGCAGTGCTGAAGCCCTGCGATCGGACTCAGAAACGTGAGCTCTATGCACACAAGTCCCCGGCAAAAGCTGTCCCACGTCGCCAGCTGATCCACTGCCGCTTAGGTTGACATTCAGTGTAAAAGGGTCATAATGACTTAACCCAACTCGACTTAGCCCTCATACCTCCGGGACACACCCTACAAACAGGGTAACCAGGGGCATGTTCCCTTCCGGGGTCTGGTCCCACTTATGTACACAGATACATAGACAGTGTCGGCAGATAAGGGCCTATGGCCCACCCAGTCTGCCCATTTGAGCTTGTAAGTTCAGTTTGTGTTTTCCTAGAAGTCTGTTGCCTCTTACCCCTGACCTCCAGAATTCCTTTATGTCTATCCCATGCATTCTTAAATCCCATGATTGTTTCAGCCCCCACCACTTCTTTTGGCAGGGTGTTCCACTTGTCCACCACCCATTCTGTGAAGAAATTCTTCCTCATGTTTCCTCTGAATCATCCTCCCCCCCCAACGTCATCCCATGTCCTCTAGTCCTGGAATATTTTTTTCGCTTAAAAATAGTGTATTCCTGCACCCTGTTCCTCCCTGCAAGATACTTGTATATCTCTATCATATCCCCTCTCTCCCTCCTCTCCTCCAGGGGAGTACATGTTCAGTTCCTTCAACCTGTCCTCATAGGACTTGTGATGCAATCCATGCACCATCTTTGTTGCCCTCCTCTGAACCTTCTCTACCCTGTCTATGTCCTTACATAGGTAAGGTCTCCAGAACTGTACACTGTACTCCAGGTGGGACCTCACTAGTGTCTTGTATAGTGGAATTATGACCTCCCTTTTTCTGCTGGTGATGCCCCAGCCTATGCATCCCAGCATCCTATTTGCTTTACCTGCTGCCTTATCACACTGTTTCCCTACCTTGAGGTCATCAGAGATAACCCCAAGATCCCTTTCCTGCTTGGTGCATGCTATATCCTCACCCCCCAACTGATATATTGTGCCAGGGTTTTTGTGCCCCATATGCATTATCTTGCACTTCTTTGCATTGAATTTCAACTGCCAAATCCGTGACCATTCTTCAAGTTTCTGCAGGTCCCTTCTCATTCTGTCTACACCCTCTGGTGTGTCTACTCTGTTACAGAGCTTTGTGTCATCAGCAAACAGTGAAATTCTACCTTCTAGGTCATGCGCAATGTCACTGACGAAGATGTTGAATAGGACCGGTCCCAGCACTGATCCCTGTGGTACCCCACTGGTCACTCTTCCCTCCTATGGAGTGACAGCCATTTACCACCACCCTCTGTGTCCTGCGCCCAGCCAGTTACCTACCCACCACACTACTGTCCTGCCCACACCCACATTCCCCAGTTTGTGCAATAGTCTTCTGTGTGGCACAGTGTCAAAGGCCTTGCTGAAGTCCAGATAGGCCATGTCCACTGCCCTCCCTGATCCACCTCCTAGTCACCCAGTCAAAAATGTAACGAGGTTGGTCTGACATGACCCCACGTGAAACCATGCTGCCTTGGGTCCTGTAGTCCATTTACAACCAGATGTTCCACCAATCTCCTTCAGTAGTGCTTCTATGATCTTCCCCACTACCGAGGTGAGGCTGACTGGTCTGTAGTTCCCGCTTCCTCTTTGTTCCCACTTTTGTATAAGGGACTACATCTGCTGTCCTCCAGTCTTTGGGTACTTCCCTGTTTCCAGTGATCAGCTAAACAGGATAGCCAGAGGTTCAGCCACCACCTCTTAGTTCCTTAGGACCCTGGGGTGCACCCCATCTGGCCCCATTGCTTTATCAACTCTTATTACTTCCAGTTCCTTCAGGACCCTTTCTCATGTAAAGGGACTTGCGTCCATTTCTGCACCATTCTCACCCCTCGTACTCCCTTTAGACCCATTACCCTCCTCTTCCTCAGTAAAGACCGAGCAGAAATACCTGTTCAATATGTCAGCTTTACTGTTGTCATCCTCCACATGGCTCCCATCCTCCCTCTTCAGTCTCACTATTCCTCCCTTTGCCTTTCTTTTTTCACTTATGTACTTGTAAAAGGTTTTGTCCCCTCTACCCACTGATTTTGCAATGTGTTCTTTTGTCTGAGCTTTGGCTTCCCTTACTGACCTCCCTGCCTCCCTTTGCTTCTCCCTATACCCTTCTGCCTGTGCCTTTTTGTATTGCCTGAATGCAATCTTTTTGGCTTTCACTTTCTTTGCTACCTCTTTGGAAAACCATAATGGTCTCCTCTTCCTTTTCCTCTTGCTAACCTGCTTAATGCATAATTCTGTTGCTCTTGTAATCCCCATTTTAAATACTGCCACTGTTCCTCAACCCCGATTCCTGCCCCATTCCCCTAATGCTTCTTTCAAGTATCTCCCATTTTCCCAAAGTCTGCCCCTAAAATCCAGGATATGTTTTTGTGGATTTGGTTCTGCTCTCAGGATTTCAAACCACAGTGACTGGTGGTCACTGTCTCCAGGTGCTCCCCACTGTTAACCCCATCACACTGTCCGTTGTGAGCACAAGGTCCAGTATTGCCTTCTGCTGAGTTGGTTCCATGACCAGTTGCTTGAGGAAGGCACCTTGAAGGGAGTCCAAGATAAATCTGCTCCTAGTTGATGCTGCTGCTGGGATGCTCCAGTCCACGTCTGGAATATTGAAGTTTCCAACCAATACTACCTCCCCCTTGTCTGCCATCCTTTGAATGGCAAGCATCAGCTCCCTATCTGTTTCTTCCTCCTGGGCTGGTGGTCTATAGACCACACCTGTGCGGATGACTGGCCCCATTTTCCTTTCCAGCTTAACCCACAGTATCTTTCCCCCATGGTTTCTCCTGGATCTCTGTGGCCCTTATGTCATTTTTCACATACAGTGCCACTCCTCCTCCTCCCTTCCTGCCTGCCCTGTCTCTTCTGACTATGTTGTAGCCAGGTATGGCCATCTCCCAGTCGTGGTTATCATTACACCAGGTTTCAGTGATGGCCACAATGTCCAGGTCTGACTGCACCATGACAGCCTCTAGATCTTCCATCTTGTTGCTAAGGCTCCTGGTATTTGCATACATGGCTTTCTATGATTTGATCTCCCCAGACTGTTTCGCTGTTCTACTTCAGCCCCTTCTTTGGTTGTCCTTTATCCCTGGTTCTCCTTGCCTTCTGCCCTTCTGCTGAATTTTGCCCCTTTTTTGCCTATCCACCTCTTGGACACTAATCTCCATCTTTTGCACACTGCTTTGTAGAGACAGCCACTCCTCTGGTTCACTGGTTCCACTGCTAGCTGTGGGGGATGAGCAAGTAGATACCCTCCTTGCTGGCCTGCCACCCCCTTTTGTTAGTTTAAATGCTTGTCAATGTAGCATTTAAACTTATCATTGAGTGCTTGGATTCCCCTCCAGGATGGACGCAGGCCATCAGGCTTGAACAAACCTCCATCCCTCCAGGTGGGTCCCCAGTCACCAATGAATCCAAACCCTTCCTCACAGCACCAGTTCAACCATGAGTTAAAGTTTCTGGTGCATGCACCCCTATGCTCTCCCTTGCCTCTCAAAGGTAGTACTTCTGAGAAAGTGACAGAAGAAGCTACTTGCTTGAGACCCCTCCCCAATTTCCTAAACTCTTCCTGAACTTCCTTTGGCTCCCCATTTGCCAGGTCATTAGTACCTAGGTGGATAATGACATCCAGCTCTCCCTCCAGTCTTGCCTTCCCAGTGATCCCCAGGATCTTCCTTCCATCCCTGCATGCCGTGGCACCTGGTAGGCACCTCACCTCCCTGTCCTCCCCCTCCTGTGTTCTTAGCTGGATCCCTCTTATGATGGAGTCCCCCACCAGGATTCGCTTCCTCCTCCTCTGGGGTCCACTGCTTTCCCCGCTGAGGTCACCTCCTTGGCTAACCTCCACATCCTTTCCTTCCACTTCTCTGGGTACCTCTGTTTGGTTGTCTCCATTTGCCAGTGTGGCATGAGTTCTTGAGTGGAATAGGATCTGGGATGTGCCTCTGCCTGACCGCTCTAACCCTCCCTGAGCCCACTGTCATCCAAGTGCTCCTCGTTCTTGGCATCCTTTGAGGCAGTTGCATTGGACTGGGTGGTCTCTGGACAGGGGTGATGGTACTCCTGACCCAGTTTACTTCCGCTCCGAGTCTGGATACCTCATCCTGCAGTCCAGAGAGATGCATGCAGATAGGGCAGCACCTCAGTGTCCAGAAGGTCTGCCTGAATATGGCTGCCCCACAGCCACTGCATTGCACCACCCCCCACATTATACTGCAGTTATACTGCTATTCCACTACTTGTCTGCTACTGAAGCTCTCCTAGTTCCCTTTTTAATAATTTACTGTCCTAAAAATCCTGCCACTGATCCTCAGATACTTTTCTTTAAAAAAGAAAATAAACCAATAAATAAATAAATGAGTCAAAACATTTTGTCGTGCTGAGGGTGGGCTTCTTCCCTTATGCCCCTCCTACTCCACACCCCTTACTATCCCCTGCGTTTAGCTCCTGTCAATCAGATTCAACAGGGCATGTAATTATGAGTTGGGGGAGGGGGGGTGCGAAAATTTGCAGCAATTAAAGACAGCAAAGAAATACACCATCACTACGTTTTAAATTTTCAACAGCCCAAAAACAATTCTAAGTAAAGACAAGAAAGAAAGTGCGGTGTCACTAAAAGCCCACAATCTAAGTTTGAAAGAAATATAGCAATTACCAGTTGCTGTAAGGCACTGAATTGAATATGTTTCCTTCCCCTTCTGGCTTCTTCTGCACTGCACTTTCATTTGGGTCGATACACAAATTAGCACCTGCCACAACCCACAACAGCCTTGAGGTGAGCAGGACTGCCATCTCCCCCATAGGATTAGTTTCCCAGCAATGTCTACGACTGGCACACTTCCGCTGTTGCATGGGTTAACTCGCAAGGGAGTCTGCTACCTCATGCTCGCTAAACTAAGAAGCGAGAGAGTGCGGATAGTGTATTTCATAGCTCTATGAGTCCTCAGCCTGTGGGATGTTCACTCAAATCCAGGGCCCCCCAGCAGCTAATCTGGTCATTGGATCCGCACTAGACCCAGTCTGGACCGACACGAAGGGGCTGAGAATTGCCCATATGAATGCCTGTAGTCTGCGCCTTGTGATGCATGAGGTCCAATCCTGGGCTGACCTCTACAAACCGGATGTGCTGACCATTTCGGAAACTTGGTTGAAGCCACGCATCCTCACACATGAGGTGGAGCTAGGCAGCTACGATGCCTAAAGAAAAAAGACAGGCTAGAGAAAAAAAGCAGGAGGGATCCTAATCTACGCAAGATTCGAGGCCTCACTAGCTCCTTGCCCCTAAAATTGACTGACTGTGAATCGGTATTAGTTAGGATTGTCCTAGGCCAAGCAAGACACCTCACTATAGGCTGTATATATAACCCTCCCAAAGTTGCCCACCAGGCACTGGAGGGTCTGACTAAAGCTCTTGCAGGAACTGTCCCGTCTGACGTTATACTCCTCGGATACTTCAACTTAAGGTGGGAAACGAGCACAGAACAAGCTTTTAGGGCCCTGCTCCTGGACGCCAACCTAACTCGGGTCATCACAGAAGTCACAAGACAATGCCAAAACTGGCAACCACTCAACCCTAGACTGGATTCTAGCCTCCAACTCTGCAAACATCCAAGTGGCTGGTGTAATGTCGGACACCTTGAGTGACCACTCACCTACCTTCTGCGTCTGAAAAAGTGGGCCAGCAAACCCCCCTTCCCCCAGGCTCATTACAGCTAGAGACTTCTCAAAATTCTCTGCTGAGGCCTTCCAAAGCTACCTGTGAAGTACAGACTGGAGCCCAATAAAGCTCCTCTCCAATGTAGATGAAGCCGCTCAATTCTTTCAGCACTCCTCCGTTGCAGCAAACCTCCATGCTCCGCTTAGGAGAATCCGCTGAAATGGTCGCTTCTACAGGTGGATCTCGTATAACCTAAAATCACTAATGATAAGCAGAGACAAGGCCTGGAAAAAGTACAGGTGCTTGAACCTCCCAGAGGACCTGCTTAACTATAGATCACTCAGGAACCCATGCAAGAAGTCCATTAAATCTGCGAAAAGAGTATGTCAAAAGCATACAGCAAAGTAACCTACTGTAACTGACCCAAAGTCATTTTGGTCCTGCATAAATGACCTGATAAAAGGCAGCAAGTCAACTCCCCAGGGCCATATTATAAGTAACAGCTAAACTCTGACCAAAGGTAGCATGACTGCTGCTGCCTTCAATAAGTTTTTCAGTGATCTGGATAGTTACAAAACTTATTCCACCCCCCCTCCCCCGGTAAGGACCTGGTGACCACTGAGGTATTAGATCCTCCTCCACCACTCTTCCACCTATGGATCATACGCAGAAAAGTCCTCATCCTTCTGCAGTCCAAACTAAGTGGGTCTGCAGGTCCAGATGGCCTGGACCCATGATTGCTTAGAGCTGCTGCCCCTGCCATTGTCCAGCCTGTCACCTGTCTCATAAACAGGTCCTTGCTGGATGGAGCAGTTCCCAAAATATGAAAGCAGGCTCATGTGGTGCCAGTACACAAGGGAGGCCCTAAGGATACCATAGGCAACTACAGACCTATATCCCTACTCTGCACCCTAGCAAAAATCCAAGAAAGGGTGGTGTACTCTCAGCTCAGAGACTACCTGGAAGCAAACCAGCTACTGGCGTCCACTCAGCATGGTTTCCGGCAGAAGCATAGGACAGACACTGCACTCTGATTTTTCTTTTGATGCCCTCTCCATGCTGGATAAAGGCTCCCCAACGGGAGCCATGTTCATTGACCTGACAAAGGCCTTTGATATGGTAAATCACAGCTTGCTGAAAACTCAACTGGATAATCTGGGTCTTGACCAACACTCCCCGAGCTGGTTCAGCAGTTACTTATCTGACCGATCCCAACAGGTCAAATGGAGGGGTGCCACCTCTGGATCACTTCTTATAAATGAGGGTGCACTTCAACTATCTATACTGGGTTCCCTCTTGTTCTCTTTATTAGTCAATGACATTAGCCACCACTGTGGTGGCTGCTCTGTGGTTCAGTACGCTGATGACGCAGTCCTATACAGGTCTATGAAAACGACGGACGAATTAGGACCACAGCTCCAGTCAGACTTTGCTATGATCAAAACCTGACTACTACAAAAAACACGCCTGGTTCTAAACTCTTATAAAACTGAAGTCCTCCTGTTTGGGCCTAGATCACTGGGACCTGACCGCAGTCTTTTACTACCACTTGTCACAGCATCTGGCTCAACTATAGAAGTGGTGCAGTCCTTCAAGTATCTTGGCCTGGTTCTTGATCAAGGACTCTCCCTAAAACCCCACTTGGACACAGTAACCGAAAAACTCCACTAAACACTCGGCTTACTCCACTGCTTGAGCAATCAAATGATACCAGAGACCAGGCTAGCAATCGCAAAGTGCATCCTCCTACCGACTTTAACCTACGCAGTTCCTGTCCTTCATGGAATAGGAAAACAGGATCACTCTGGACTACAAACCCTATACCGCAAAATAGCTTGCTTCGCTGCAAAATCTCCCCCAAGGAGCCACCATTGTGATGTACTGGCCTTGCTCCACTGGCCATCTTTCAGGCACAGGTTTCAATACCCCCTGTTGTGCAGCACATAAGCTCCTTGATGACCACCCCCTAGTTGGGCTAGCTGAGCTACTAGCCTCAAAGCGCTCCTGCAGATTGCTCCGCACTACCGGAAAAAAGCTACTGAAGTACCCTGGGTCATTACCACAGTGGGCAGCAAATCCTATGCCCACGCAGCCCCTGTACAATGGAATAAGCTCCCTGGCAATCTACAGGAAGCAACCTCCCTAGTTAATTTCAGCAAGTGGTTACGCGTGCACCTGCTGGACCTCAATCACTGCTCCTGTCCTACAGAATAACCTCTCCTTAACAGTATCTTCCTCTCTCTCTCTCTCTCTCTCTCTCTCTCTCTCTCTGTCTCTCTCACCCCTCCCTCCCCTCCCTGCAGCTATCAGCTCTTCCTAAGGCCAACAAGAGAGTTTTTCCTTGGCAGCATGCCTCCAATCCCCTTACTTCAAGCGTGACTACTAATAATGTTTTATTTTTTTAATGAATAACCCTCCTGTATATAATCCTAGATGTTCCATCTGTCGTAACTGTAACTCCTGAATGTTCTTGTACGTGTATTATTATACTCCAAAATATCACTGTATGCAACTAATCTCTGGTCATCCCTGAAAAAGGGACCTTCAGGGCTCAGTGGGCTTAGTAGGCTTACCCGGTTATCAAAATGTAATACATACATTTTTCTTGCCTATGTTACAAAAACTAATGTTGGGATGGCTTATGTCTTAATATGCATGGCAGTGCAGCACTGGGAAGCAGATTGAAACATTGATTGCTAATACTTTAAACTTGAAATAAAGGGTGGGTGGGTGGGTGGGTGGGTGGGTGGAGGGGCTTAGGCTTAAACTTGAAATGGGGGACTCAATACCTAACACAAGATTAGAGGAAATAGGTTTTTACTTAGCCAGTGCTTGCAGTCTAATATTAAAAGAAATCGGAACTTGAAATAATTTTGTGTAAAGAATGCAGAGATATAGTTGCAGTCACTAAAACATGGTGGCACAGTACAAGTGATTGGAGTAAACATATAGCAGGTTATACACTTAATATAAAATAGAAAGTGAGGACAGAAGGGGGCAGGTGTATGTGTATACGTTAAGGAGGGTGTACAATGTTAAGAATGGAGTAGTATAAAGAAAGATTCAGAGGTGGAAAGTATTTGGATACAGCTGATAACTGATAAAGGCAAAAAGCTAATAGTGGGAATGTGCTATAGGCCACCTAGCAGTGATCAAAACTATAACCAGGAATTACTGAAAGAGATTACTAAGGCAAGTGATACAGACATCTAATAGTTCTGGTAGATTTTTATCTACCAAGCATTAACTGGAAAGATCTACTGTAAGCCGTGGGTCACAATAGACTTTGTAGAAACACTTTGAAGTGGGGCCTTGAACAGAAAGCAACAGAACCAACAAGGAAATGTAATATTCTAGCATAGGTGCGAGGACCTATGGGCGAAGGGGTGCTGCAGCACTCCCCCCCACATGCACACTTTTGCCCATGAACATTACAGAGTGCCCCTTTGCTTGCAAAAAGACTACCTTTTTTTTTTTACCTTGTGCCCTTTTGAACTTCAGCACCCTAACTTTTCCCATGTTCCGACACCCATATATTCTACATCTTGTTGTAACCAACCTATTTTCCAAAATAAATAATGCAGTGATAGGGAGACTTTTAGCACTACTGATTGTAACAGCACAAGACAAAGGCAAAAACTGTCAGAAGGAACAGCAGTAACTAAAAATCATTTCAAGGTAGATATAAACATTTTTTAGAGAGTCTGCTAAAATAGGAATGGGAGAAAGATCTAGAAGGAAAATATGTAGAGGATTGTTAGTTAACCATCATTATACAAGGAGGTATGAAAATCCTGTAACCTCATTGGTTACAACACATCACATGACTGAAATCCTCCAGTATACCCACTGTAAAAGTTTTATATCACTATAAAAAACAAACAAGTTGAACATTGTATGATAGCAATATACCATGACAGAAAGTGGGTATATGGGTGGATTTACCACTTCTGGTGTGGTTAAGTCACTGGGCTGCACCTCGTGACCGAACCATACCAGGCGTGGTAAATCCACCAATATACCCACTCTCTGTCATGGTATACTGCTTAATTATAACACGGGCAGGGAGCCATCTGTGAGCTCATTGGCAGATGACCACCACCTGACTATTCATTAATCTCTGTTACACGCACAGTAAGTGGTGAAACGGCCCCAGGAAAGTGATCAAGAAGCAGGTGGATCTTGTTATTGTGCCTGACGCACAGTTTACAAGGCAGCCATTAATTCCCAACTAACTAAGAGAGATGTCTTCAGGTAAACACAATGGGCGTTAATTTCTGTACAGAGATTAATGAATGTTGAGGTGGGCCACCTACAAGTAACATAACAGATGTCTCGCTGCTCATGTTATCACTGTACAGTACCCCTCACCGCTGTCAGTCTCCCCACCCACCCGCCTCTGCTGACCTCTGAGGACTGAGCGGCAAGTGTCATCTTGTCACTTGGTAATCTTTAGTAGCAGTCAGCACTTTATTGTCCTGAACCATTTCTTTCATTTCTTTACAGTAGTCTTCTGTGTCTGCTGCTGTATCTAATATCCATTCCCCTCTCAGGTCCTCCTCATGTATGGCAGCGCTGTGAAAACAGTACCTGTAATCTCCGTTGCTCTTTCAGGTTGTCCTGATCTGTGGCTGTGATGTGAAAAAGCAACATTGTGCCCTCGGTCCTGTGTGACCTCCCACCCACTGGCCCCGCGGACCACCATGCAGCAAGCTATCACAGCAGCCCCCACTGTCAGTCTGTATAGTGGGTGTTCCTTTATGTGTGCAGCAAGAGAAGAGGGACAGTGAACAGTGTCTGTGAGAAGCGATCGCAACATATGTGAAACAGGCGATCGCAATTTGCATCAGTGAACAGAGTGTGTTTCTGTGTCTGCCCAGTGACCTTTACATTGTGCCATCACTCCTGTGTCATGTCTGACCTACCACTGCTTAGTTTGTTATGCCTCTTACCAATAACCAGTCAGCGAGACAGTGAAAATCCCCTGCTGTACTGCTGGCTGCTCCTGCCATGATAATTCCCCAGTTTGAACAGCATGTTACCACGAGAAGTTGAGCACCTCACATCTCCACACACCCCCCACTAAGCAAGACAGAGCATGGGACAGCATTAATTATTCTCATTGCCCCATGTCCGCTTCCTTACGATTTGATCATTCGCTGATGTTGCGAGTGGGCAAGCCATGGCAGGGGGATTATGTGTCTGACACACACACTGTCAGTTGCTCCCCTGTGCCTCTCTGGATCCGTGCTCAGTCTGTGTCAGGGGAAAAAAAGCTGCAGAATTGTCTATACTGAAGCGAGAAGAGAGAAACACTGGTAGTAGCTGTGGGACATTGACTGCATCTCTCCTGCTCCCCTCTCTCTCACTGGATGGAGGGCACAGTTCAACAGTAACTTCCCCACACAGGAGATCACAGCATTATTGCTCAGATACATTTACCTTGTTTTTCTATGTGTATAGTGTGCAAAACTGCATGGCAAGTTGCTTGTGTTCTCTGCTGTGTTTTCACAAATTTAGCAGTCTCAGCACAGCATACAGTGCCATCAGAAAGTATTCACCCCCCTTTGGATTTTGTCACATTTTGTGATGTTGCAAACTCAAATTACAATACATTTATATGGAATTTTTTTTTGTCACGTATCTATACAAATTACTCTATAATGTCAAAGTGGAATGAAACTTCTGGAATTTGTTGTACATGTAATTTAAAATAAAAACCTGAAATGTCTTGATTTGATAAGTATTCCCCCCCTTTGCTATGACACTCCAAATTGAGCTCAGGTGCATCCAATTTCCTTGTGAGATCACTCTAAAACTTGAATGGAGTCCACCTGTGGTCAGTTCTAATGGTGGACATGATTTCAGAGGAAATACACCTGTCTTTATAAGGTCCCACTGTTGACAGTGCATGTCAGAGCAGAAACTCTACCATGAAGACCAAGGAGCTGTCCGTAGAACTCCGTGATAGAATTGTGAGGAGGCATAGAACTGGGGAGGGGTATGAAAACATTTCTAGGGTGTTGAAAGTTCCCAGGAGCACAGTCAAGTCCATCATTAGGAAATGGAAAGATTATGGAACCACCCAGACTCTTCCTAGAGCAGGCTGTCCTCCCAAACTGAGCAACCGGGCAAGAAGGACCTTGGTCAGCGAAGTGACCAAGAACCCAGTGACCACCCTGACAGAACTACAGAGTTCCATGGCTGAGATGGGAGAACCTGTCCAAAGGACAACAATCTCTGCAGCACTTCACAGATGTCACCTCTATGGGAGAGTGGCTAGATGGAAGCCACTCCTAAGAAAAGGCCACATAATAGCATGCCTGGAGTTTGCAAGAAGGCACGTGGCAGACTGAGACCATGTGGCAAAAGATTCTCTGGTCTGATGAAACAAAAATTGAACTCTTTGGCCTGAATGCAAAGCACTATGCCTGGCACAAACCGAACACAGCTCAGCACCCATGTAACACCATCCCTACCATGAAGCATGGTGGTGGCAGCATCATGTTATGGGGATGCTTTTCAGTGGCAGGGACTGGGGCACTTGTCAGGATAGAGGGAAGAATGAATGGAACCAAATACAGGCACATCCTTGAGGAGAACCCGCATCAGTCTGCAATAGACCTTGGACTGGGGCAAAGATTTACGTTCCAACAGGACAACAACCCAAGCATACAGCCAAAGCAACACTGGAGTGGTTTGAACAAGAAGGTGAATGTCCTTGAGTGGCCCAGCCAAAGCCCAGACTTGAATCCCATTGAGAATCTGCAGAAAGACTTAAGATTGCAGTTCACCGACGCTTCCCCATCCAACTTGACAGAGCTTGAGCAAATCTGCAAGGAAGAATGGGCGAAAATCCCCAAATCCAGATGTGCAAAGCTGATACAGACATACCCAAGGAGACTAAAAGCTTTAATTGCTGCTAAAGGCGCTTCTACAAAGTATTGACTCGGGGGTGAATGCTTAAGTAAACAAGATATTTCAGTTTTTAATGTTTCATAAAGTTTTGTTACACAATAAAAATATTTTTGCCCCTTTAAATCATTGAGTATGCTGTGTGAATCAAGGGGGAAATAAATAATTTAAATGCATTAAAAAGTTCTGGTAGTAACACAACAAGATGTGACAAAATCCAAGGGGGGGGGGTGAATACTTTCTGAAGGCACTGTACATAGGCAGTTCAGCACTGTCAGCACCACAGTAGCTGTGGTGGTGGCAGAACACACAAAACAGTTCCTATGTTTTTTTTTTTTAATCATTTAGTAATGCCTTCCTTGTGTTTTTTTTCTGCTCTAAAGACAGCCCATGTTGTAAGCGCAATAATCCACTCCAGGGTGTGCAGTTATTGGGGATTAATCAAAACCCCGGATGCTTTGAGGACACTCTGCCTGCAGCCTCGTGCCTCACAACGCACCCGGGGTGTTGATTAATCCCAAATAACAGCACACCCTGTCATGGGTTATTACTTATAAAACAAGTTACTAGATGTGGAGAACAAGCATGTTTCGATTAAGAAGATTAACAAAAGAGGGAAAATTCCGCTGTGGTTAACGAATGGGGTTAAAGACAAAAAATTGATAGGAAAAGAGGGAAAGAACCTGGAATTCAAAATGGCACACACAAGATTTTTTTGCATACCGTATGTAAACAAAGGTAGAGGGTCAGATAGGACAGTTGGATAATGAGTAAGGGGGAACTGATAACCGATCCCCTGATGACAAACATGACAAGTTCTTCTGTTATATTTTTATATTTCTTTATGCTCCTGCACCCGGCCCACTTCCGTCCAGCTCCCCCCCAGCCCCATCACCCCGGCATCCACTGGACTTATCTCCCTAGCACTAGCGAGGTGCCAGTTACCCGGGTGCGGAGCCTGCGAGGGGCCGACTTCATCCTGCCAGCCGATGTTTTTCCTCCTCCATTTTTTGGGTTCCCCGTTCCCTAAGCGCAGCATGGCAGCATGCAGGGGCGCCAATGGCAGAGCTGCAAATGCTTCCATATGTGGCACACTGGCAGTCTGCCCTATGTGTGGGCCCACTGTGCCAGTCCCCCCACCACTAGGGGTCAGGCAGGCAGCGGACTCAGTCCCCACCCCTCCCCGGGAGAGGAGAGCTGTCCTTCAGATGCTTAATCCTCTCCCTCCCCAGCCGACCCCCGGCGGCCTGTTCGCACTGTGAACACGGGTCACCAGCGTGGCAGGTGGTGAGGCATGATGCCTCAGCCCTCCACAACACTGGGCCAGCCTCTTCTGTTCTATATTTAACAAAAAAAGTAACAGTCTAGTCAGAGAATGAGGTACATATAACTAATATTGACACCTTTACAGAAAGTGAAGTATTCAGGGCTCTGGTTAGATTTAGTTTGGGGGTCCTGGACTTTCTGGGGAAAAATGAGGGTTGTAAGGTAATGTTTGGGGGGTCACCTTGAAAGTTTTGAGGGTCCCCATTAAAATGAACAAGTCTGACTGCAAAGCTAGCTCCAGCCCCTTCCTTTCCTGTGTTCCTTGACTTGGCATATTTTAGCCCTCCTCCTCCTCCCCCCCTCATAATGTCCTTACCACACTGCCCGTTTATGTATCTCCCCCAGCTCTTTACCTCTGTTCTTATGCTGTGTGTCCTGCATCTGCTGCTTTGAGAAAGAGCATGCCATGAAATCAGCCCTAACAGCAGCTTTTTCTGTGCAGTGTTTGGGGGGGGCGGGGTCAGCATGTCTGAGCTCTACAGCAAGTAATTCACAGAGCTGGAATTGGAGTGAGAGCAGAACAGAAGGGGCGTTAAGTATGTTATATATAAAATAGTTTAAAAAAAAGGGTCAGATGAAGTAATTTTGGGCATCTGCCTCGACATACCCTGTCTCGGGAAGGGTGGGCGGCTCCTGCTATAACACAGCTGCCCCATGGAGACCAAGAGGGTGGGAAGAGTCATGCAAGAGAGAGAATGCAACAGGGTGTACGATAATACTAGAACATCCTCATGCCTTGGGTAGTCAGTCACAAGACATAACCTTCAACCATCCAAGAAGTGTATATTTATTTAATTCTGTGGTAACCAGGTAAGGCCCACAAGGCCCATTTACAGGGGCACCCAGAACATTAGGAGAAGGTCACAAGTACAATAAATAAGAGGCCCATAAGGTAGACAAGTTTGAAATGCATACAGTAGGTACTGTAGGGAAGATGCCAAGAGATATACATAGGCTTTTCAGCCCTGAACGGACGCCCAGCTCCAAGTGCGGCTTCCTTCTACAGCCGCTGCTGCCCGCCCAAGAAATAGGCTTTCCAGCCGTGAACAGATGCCCAGCTCCAAGCGTGGCTTCCTTCTACAGCCACTGCTGCCTGCCCTCCCATGGAATAGCTCTCGTACCTTGATCAGACGCTCCCTTGCCTGCGCAGCACGGCTGAACTCCACAGACTCACCTTACTGCCACCTCAGGATGTCCCTCATCCAGGTATGGACCTAGTGAAGAGCCAGTATTTTTTATCTTTTGGCGCCCTCAGCCACAGCTTTCCGACTGGCCACCTTCTTGGCCAGGAACTCCCCGACTGGTGCGCCTCACAAGCTCCTTGCCATCTTATTTTATATTTTACCGTCTAATTTTCTCCTGCCCACCCTCCCCAGCCGCATCCTTTATCAAATACGCCCAAGTTCCCCCTGTGCCACCTACCCCCTCCATTGGCCACCACTAGATCTCAGTCAGTCTCATAGCTCTCCCTCTCTCCCCCTCTCCCCCCCTCTAGTCCCCTTCACTCTCCTCATACTAGTAAGCGTTAAAGATCATAGCTGCACATTTACTCTAAACCTGGAAACATGATCTTTCTGTATCTCTTCTCTCTCCTGTGCCTCTTCCTCATACTTTTCACATATGAAGATATGAAGAAGCCAGCAGAAGAAAGCCATTTGGTCCAACAAGTCTGCTAGTGTACACTTCCCTTGCAAACTACTACCCTGCTAACCCACTGCTTCAACCAGGTGGCAACTCAAACGCATTTTTATCATACCTGGACCCACTTCTGTACATGGCCTTTTGACCCACTCGTGTCTTTACCTTACTCCTACACTTTACTGTGTATCCTTAAATTTCAGCTCTCCACTTTATTCACCTAAACCATTTAACAAACCTTGGTTCAAGAATACCAAGCTGCATTTCATCATTATCTCTTTCTTACTCCTCTCTGCAGGAGACATAAATCCCAACCTGGTTCCAACACTCAGTAAAGCCCCTACCCCATCCACTCTCCCTCCCCAGCGTCCGCTTCAACCCCAGTTTCACTCCCACGTGGCCTAAAAATCCTCTACCTTAACATTTGCAGTCTCCTCCCTAAACTTTATTTATTTATTTTTTTTAACATCAGTTTAACAACCTTTGAGTCAGAGGCTCATTTACAAAGGTACCTCGTCACATAGAGGATGAAACTTGACCTGCTACTCCCACTTGTAGGATCCCTCAATCCAGATATCCTCATTGTATCTAGAGCTGGTGCTCACAAATGGGGAGCATGTACAGGAAATAATGGTCATGGAGCCACTGGGTGGAAGTGACCATTGCACAGTGTGGTTCCAGTTGGATATGGACAGGGAAAGCATCCTGACTAAGACCAAAATCTTGGATTTCAGGAAAATGGGCGAGGTACTAAGGAGCCATCTGGTGGGCATCAGAGCAGATATGGGTATGAACCAAAGGTGGTTCATTAAGGAAGGAATACTGGTTGCCACAGATGAGTGTGTTAGGCTCAGTGGGAAGAACACAAGGGCCAAAGTGCCCAGCTGGTTCAGTTCTGGGGTTGCCAAGGCAGTAAGGGAAAGAGGTTGGCCTATAGAAAATTCAGGAAGACCAAGAGAGAGGTGGATAGGGAAAATTACCAAAGGTTGGCTAGTAAGACAAGAAAGGACGTCTGGCGAGCAAATGCCCAGAAGGAGCTGCAGATAGCTGAAGGAATAAAGAAGGGGGAGAAGGCTTTCTTTCACTATACGAGTGTGAAAAGGGACAAGAAGGAAGAGATTGTTAGGCTTAAGAAAGGGCAGAATGGGGAAGGATAATGGGGGAACAGAGATACTAAATGAATACTTCTGTTCTGTCTTCACCAGGGAGAAGGAAGGACCAGTGCCTACAGGAGGAAGAGAGGAGTGGGGGGGCACAGATGTGATAGAGGAGGATAGAGTGAGGGAGGGTCTGCTGGCTTGGATGGTGGACAAGTTACCAGGCCTGGAGAGAGTACATCCAAGGGTACTAAAGGAAATGGCTAAGGAGCTGGCAGGGACACTGGCAGACCCATTTAATAGTTCACTAGAGTCAGGCATGGTGCCGCAGGATTGGAGAACAGCACATGTAGTGCCCCTCCACAAAAGCGGTCCCAAGGATGATCCAGGGAATTACAGACCAGTCAGTCTGACCTCCATTTGGGGCAAGCTCATGGAGACCATACTAAAGGAAAGGTTGGTGGAATATCTAGATGAGCATGGTCTCCAGGATGAGAGCAGCATGGGTTCTTGGGGGTTGGGGGGGGAGTAGTGTCAAGACAAATCGGATTGACTTCTTTGACTGTGTCACTAAGACAGTAGACAGGGGCCAAGCAGTAGACATCCTCCATCTTAATTTCAGCAAGGCCTTCGACTCTGTACACCACAAAAGGTTGATCAGGAAGTTGGTGGATCTTGGAGTTGGAGGAAAAGATGGCCAGATGGGTGGAAAACTTGCTGAGGGACAGAACCCAGAGGGTGGTTGTGGGGGGAGAGTCATCTGGCACCAGAGATAACCAGTGGGGTACCACAGGGCTCAGTGCTGGGGCCGGTGTTGTTCAATGTCTTCAGTGACACTGGGGATGGCATTAAGGGTGAAATGTGCCTATTCGGACTACACCAAGCTCTGTGGGAGAGTGGATATAGCTGAAGGGATACAGGACCTATAGGAAGATATGGAAAAACTGGGGAGGTGGTCGTCCAGAATCTAGCAGCTTGGCTTCAATGCCAAGAAATGCAAAGTTATGCATACTGGAGCAAAGAGTCCCAGGACAGAGTACTACTTGGGTGGAGTCAGAGTATCTGCATCAGAGGAAGAGAACCACCTGGGACTGATGATTAGTGACCCGAAGCACTCCACGCAGTGCAAGAAAGCAGCAGCAAAGGCAAACAAGATGCTGGAATGCATAGCTAGGGGGATCAGTAGTAGGAGAGAGGAGGTTATACTGCCCTTGTACAGGTCACTGGTAAGGCCGCATCTAGAGTATGGAGTTCAGTACTGGTACCCACATCTCAAAAAGGACATTAACCTGCTGGAGAAGGTCCAGAGGAGGGCTACAAAGATGATAACTGGTCAGCAGGGAGGGGGGACAGAGAGACAGAGAGAGATTCAAGTACTTGAAAGGGATAAATAACGTTGATAAGGGGGAGAGTCTCTTTAAGCTGAGCGGCAACCATAACGAGGGGGCAGAGTCTTAAACTGGAGGGTGGGAGGTTTAGGAGGGAGGTCAGCAAGCACTTCTTCAGAGAGGGTGGTGGACACTTGGAATGTGCTGCCAGAAGAGGTCACCTCGTTAAAGAAAGTGGGCAGCTTTAAGAGAGGCTGGGATAGGCATGGGGGATGGTAAGGATCATGGGTAGGGAGGATGGGAGGAGTGGGGAAGGAGGGCACGGGCAGTAGCTCAAGCTGTGGACCCTGCAATACGAGCACACTTTATGGACCAAATGGCCTTCTTCTGCTGGCTTCTTTGTATGTTCGTATCAGAGGCCTGGCTAATGAAAAAAAATCCCTGATGCTTCTATCACAATTCCTGGATATGCCATTACCTGCCAGGACCACATTGGTAGGGGTGGGGGCGTAGCCATCTACTCCTCCTCCTCCTCTCTCCAAACCACTACTGTTCTATTGACCACTGACCACAATGCTTATGATGCCCTTGTCATTAGACTATCGCTACCCTTTTTCATACAATATTTAATCACAGGAGCCTATTGCCATCCTGGTCTACACCACTCTGTAGCCACTGATCTAATCACCACTATTGGGTCCTTTACCTCCTCGGGTGAGTCCTACCTGTTAGGCGATCTAAACCTGAGCTGGTTGTCATCTGCCCTAGATAAGACCCATACTGCCATAGCTGCCCTTAACCTGTCACAATTAATCACAGAACCTACTCACCTAAACCACAAATACCATAACCACACTCATAGACTGTGCCCTTGCCTCCCATCCTCATAGGGTAATCCAGTCATGCCTACTGCCAGATGCAGTTAGCGATCATCATATGATCTACTTAGTTAGGAAAGTACACAGACCTAAGGCACCCCACAAACTACTAACGATCCACGCTTACAAAACATTAGACCTTCACCATCTATGTCATGTCTTAACTCACAATGAGTGGGCCCCTATATCCTCAGCCAAAACTATTGATCATGCCCTGGCATATTTCAAAGATAATTTCATCAATGTCTGGAACAAACATGCTCCCCTGAAGCAAGTTAGAGTGTGTGGTAGTCACCTCCCCGGCCTGTCAACAAGCACATGATAAAGCACGGAAAACCCACAAATCCTCCAAACTCCCTCGTGACTACACTATCTACTGGACACTCTAACATGCCTGTACCAAACCCATCTGCCTGGCCAAAGCGGAATATTTCTGGTCCACCTTTAATACTAACAACCTGTCAAAGTTTTGGAAATTAGTGCACTCACTTTTCTCCCCCCCCCAAACTAAACCCCCATCCCTGCTGCTCAAAACAGACAACCAATTAATTGCTGACCATCCTACAGTAGCAGCAGAATTCAGTTCCTACTTTACTTCCTGTGCCTCCACCCTGTTTGTCTCCCTCCCACCCCACCTACTACCTCCCAATTCCTCCCACCCACCACACCTTCTGCCTCCTCCTGCCTCCCAATTTCTCCCAACACCACCAATTGGGGAGAGTTTTGCCTTCTCACACATCTTTCCCAACGACACCTTAGAAAGGCACTACTCTTCATCAACCCAACTAAGGGCAGCTCCCCGATGGCCTCAACCCTAAGCTGCTGTACCCCTCTGTTCCTGCTATTTCCTTCCCCCTCTCTGATCTCCTCAACCTGACTTTCCACACTGTGACCATCCCTGAAGCCTGGAAACATGCTACAGTTCTCCCCCTACCAAAGGGAGGTATCTCTCATCTCCTGGGAATTACCACCCAATCTTGCTTCTACCCACCCTGGCTAAACTTCAGGAACACCTTGTTCTCTCCCAACTCTCCTCCTTTTCGGATGATGACTCCTTCACTCCCTTCCAATCTGGTTTTCGGAAGAATCACTCCACAACCACTTTCCTACTTAGACTCACAGACTCTGTCCAGTCAGCCATGGATAGAGGTCACATCACTTCTGCTACATGTCGACCTTGCCAAGACTTGTCACAGTCTCCCACTCTCCTCCTCCTCGAAACACTCTCGTCAGCTGGCTTGTCTGTTTGCCTGCAACTGGTTTGGAGCCTACCTGGTGGGTAGAACTCAGTCTGTTAAAATAACTGACTCTACGTCCCCTCCACTACCCATCTCTACTGGTGTGCCTCAAGGCTTTGTACTTGACCCACTCTTATTCTCAATTTTTCTAAACTATCCAAAGTCAGTATGCTTCTCATCCTCTTTCCACATGTATGTGGACAACACGGTCTTGTTCAGCTCTGGCCAGTCTCCCTCAGATGTGACTTCCAGACTATAGCTTGACTTCAGTAGTGTTCAACATGGGCTAAACTCGCATCAACTCTTCCTCAACGCCCAAGAAGATAGTCTCCATGACATTTGGCGCTAGGCAGAGACTCTAGTCTGCCCTCCCTACTCTTCTCCACACCCTTGATGGGACAACACTAGAGGACAAAACCTCTTAAATAGCTGGGTGTCACCAACACCGTAACTTTTCTGTACATATTGACGCCATCCTGAAAAAACTGCGCCCCAAGCTTGGCGCCTTTTACAGGAACCGTAGTTCCCTACCACTACCCGTTAGACGTGATCCTGTTCAGAAAATGATACTCCCTGTTTCGCTATTGCGACAGTCTACAGTGCTGCTCTTATGTCTTCCCTTATCAGGTTGGATACTCTCTTCAATGCTTTCTGTCACTTTGCTCTTTACTCCCCCCTCCGGCACACATCACTGTACCTTGTACCATTCTCTAGCTTTCCCCTCCCTTGAGTGCAGGCGTCTCTCACTGCGCAAAGTTCACTTCTAAATTCTGGATTGGGACTCTTACCTCTCTTCCTCCCACCCTCTCTGATCCACTGACGCACGCACTCTAGCAGTTCCTCATCGCTATACCGCCATAGGCCAGGAAGCTTTCTTCTGTCGCTTGCCAAAGCTTTGGAACTCACTGCCCCTCCTATCAGTTTCCTCTTCCCCATCTTCAATCTCCTTAGCCCTTCACAATTTTTGTTCCCCTAACTGCACTTGTTTTTAGCCCCCTTCAACCCTCCCCACCTGTCCCAGACTTGCCTCCTGTCTCTGGACCCTTCCTCCGATTACTACCTCACATGCTACCACCTATTATACCCCATCCTTCCACCCCCTACCACAACCTACTGTGCCATTTCAACACTCTACTGCTGTCACAACCTACTGTGATATTTAGACACGCTACTGCTGTCCTTCCCCCTCCCACTGATGCCATCCCTTTTTCCATTCCTAGTTTACCCTCGTTTTCTTCAGCTTCCCTATTCCTTATCCCTCTCCACTCCTCCTCCTCCCTGCCCCCTTTTCTTTCCCCTCCTTTTCTGCCTGGTTTTGTCCACCTTGCAGGGTTCTCTGCATCCTGAAGGGGTATAGATTGTCTCTCTCGCTTTCCGCTCACTTTCAAATCCATCGCCCACCCACCTCCCTACCTCCTTATCCCTTCTTCCCCTCCTGTTCTCCCACCCCTCTTCTCTAACTCCCTGTTCCCTTTCTGCCTGGTCCTGTCCCCCTTGCAGGGTTCTCAGCATCCTGAAGGGGTATAGATCTTGGCTCTGTCTCTCTCTCTCTCGGTCCCGTCCACTTCCCAACTTGTCATAACTGCCCTCCCTTGGGTATACAGTAGCACTTTCAATCTTGTTCTCAGCCTACTATCTCTAGCACTTCAAATGTGTTATCAATCCTCTAACCTTTATCCTACCGGATCACCTGCTCTTGGGTTGTTGCAATGCATGTTCTATCCAAATATGATTTTGTTTACCCTGGCTGGTTGGTCTGTTTTTTTTCTGCTCTGTAATTGTACTACAGTATTTGTTTTTAGTAATTGTATTACTCTGTGATTGCTATGTGTTTGCTTGTTCACCCAAGTCTTGTAAACCCCCCCCCCCGGATGCTTCTGGAAACGAGCTGTTTCAGCTCATGTTGTCTTTCCTGGTGAAACATTTTCAAATAAAATAAATAAGAGGCAGGTAAAAAAATAATTACATGTTTTCCTCTCGTCTCGCTCTTCTTTCTCTTCCGAGCTCTGTGGACCCCTGTAGGGGTGTCACGATAATAAAATTTTGACAATATGATAACCGTGATAAAATTATCACAATAACCTTGTTGGCACGATAATTGTGCCACTTGTGCAATAATGTCAGAAAAGGTATTGAGTCTTTTTTTCCTACCTAATTTACATTGGACTATTTGAAGCAATGCTACACATTTATGCGCAGTATTTTGAAGTCTTTGTTGTAAAATAATGCAAAGAGTCAAATATTTAAAAAATATTTTATTTTCACTTTAAAATCTCTGAATTTTATAAAATAGTCTGCATTTTTTTTTTTTTTAACATAAGTTCAAATACACAATTAATACATGTTATAGACACAGGCCCAGATATTCAAACTGCGCCAGGCTGTGGCGCAAGCCTGTGCGCTGCTCAAATCTGTTGTGCAGGGGTGTGGCCAGGGCGATATTCTGTGGAGTTGCGCTGCCGTGGCGCCTGCCAGAATCTCACCCTGGCCACCCCACTGTGCATGGTGCAGTGGAACTGTGCCAGCGCAAGTGGTCAGAGTGGAGCATTGAGATGCGGTGGCGCAAGTGCCATTGCACCATGCACAGCACCTGCGATATTCAAAGGGTGACATGCAAATGGGGCCATAATTTATGCAAGGCGCACGGGGGCCATTTGCACCCGATTACGGCCCCATTTGCGTGCCATTAGCATGCAGGTGCGCCGATCCCCGACAACTTGCGCCTGGCACCCTGCCAGGCAGCAGCTGTCAGGGACTGACGCCCCCTGCAGCCCGATCGCGGGACAAAGAACGTCTCCTTTCCCTGGTGGTCCAGTG
Organism: Neoceratodus forsteri; assembly: GCA_016271365.2. NCBI lineage: Eukaryota > Metazoa > Chordata > Ceratodontiformes > Ceratodontidae > Neoceratodus > Neoceratodus forsteri. The sequence continues at coordinate 1,556,062,370 of CM057450.1, forward strand.
GACCTGATTAACCCTGATGGCGGGCGGCATTCCACTCACCCACCCCCCGTCCTAAATCCCTGGTGATCTGGTGGACCTCCCACCCCCACCGCCCACTGAGGCCCTCGGCGCCACCCGCCCGCCGCCTGCTGACTGACAGCTTGGTAGGGCTGCATGCCATTGGTTCAGAGCATAGACACTGGTAGGGCTGCATGCCCATTGGTTCAGAGCATGAGACAATGGGCGTGCAGCCCATACCATATAGCCAGTCCAGATATGTAGAGTGCGGTATGGGCTGCACGCCCATTGTCTCATGCTCTGAACCAATGGGCATCCCCTACTCGCACTGTCCAGTCAGCAGCGGCGGGCAGAGGCTGGCTGAGTGGGTGCTGCTACTACCAGCTGACTGGGAGGTGGAGGCGGGGTGGTGGGCTCAGTGGGCAGGTGGGGTGGGGGTCCCACTAGATCACCAGCGATCAGGCTAATCGTGGTCCACTGGACCACCAGAGATTGGACTTTGGGGGGATGACTGATGCCCGTGTCGGGGCATGGGGCGCCGCCAAGTACAGCGGGAACAGGTGATGGCCACTCACAGGTGGCAGCTGTGTTGCGTAGCCCTGCAATGTGGCAGCTTACCTGTGGATGGCCCTCTACTTTTTTTTTTTTTTAGGCGCAACTTTGTGCAGGCACAGGTAGGGGTTTGCTGCATAACTCTGCATGGCCGGGCTGAATATGTCGGGCTGTGCAGTTTATACATGGGCATGCCCCCCACCTGTGCCTGCTATGTCTAATGACGCCCGGCGCATCGGGATTGTCGGTGCACTTTTCCTTTTAAATATTGCACCGGGCGCACCCTTTTAAATATCTGGGCCCCAGAGTACAATACATTTTAAAATGTGAATAAGCAACTTACTTGCTTGTTTAAAGAGCACCTTTCCTCGGATTTTTCTCCTTTCCTGCAGTGTCATCAGGAGACTCCCTTACCTGACTGGGAGGTCCTTCATAGTTGTTGAAGAATGTTCTCTTTAGCCTCCTAAGGAAGGCAAAGGATCATATTTGGCCCGAGGGGGGGGGTTATCCACTCGATCCCTTCCACTTCTTGATCTCTGGCGCTGTCCCCGCACTTCCTTGTCTTGTAACAACACAGTATAAAAAGCAGGAACATGCACTCTTGCACTGAAATCCCAAGTAGTCATGGTAGGGCTAGAGCCTTCAAATTATCTATTGCTGCCTTAAGGAAAATTGTGCTCCTCCTCTTATTGTGCTCAGGCAATGTTGAACTTAATCCTGGTCCCAGAGAAGCCCTGTCATGTCAGTCCAACCTTACAAGGCCTAAAGGAATGAGTTTTATGCATGTTAATGCATGTAGTCTTAAAAAAAAAAAAAAAAAAGTTTACCTCAATCCAGGCCTGGGTCTTCCACGCCAAGCCAGATGTACTAGTGATCTCGGAATCGTGGCTTAGGCCATCTACCCTTGATAGGGAGGTTAACATCCCTAACTACTTGCTGTTTAGAGTGGACAGGCTGTCTAGGGGTGGTGGAGTAGCTATTTATGTCGAGGACAAAGTCACGGTCTCTACCCTCGACTCCTCCTCTACTGCAAATGGATTTAAATGCCTGTCCCCTAATGTTGAAATATCCCCTTCGATTGCTGTTTGCATCATAGGGTGCTACAGGTCTCCATCTGCAGGGTCTCAGCCCTTTTCCCACCTGTCAACTTTCATGGGTCTTGGGACCCTCGAAACAATTATACTCAGGGATCTTCATTATGACTGGCTGTCTAAGGCCTTGTTACCTCTTAAATCATTCTGTGATTCCTATGGGCTCAGACAACTCATTGAAGAACCAACAAGCTTAAACAAGAAAAACCCTATGAACAGCACCCTGTTGGATAGAAACATAGAAACACAGAATTTGATGGCAGATAAGGACTGCTTGGCCCACCTGGTCTGCTCATTTTCCTACCTAACAGATAAGCTGCAGATCCTAATTAACCAACAGCTTACTTCCTCCTACCCCCAACTAGGACTGCCTTATGTCTGTCCCATGCATTCTTGAATTTCCCCACTGTTCTTGACTCCACGACCTCCTCAGGAAGGCTGTTCCATGCATCCACAACCCTCTCCGTGAAAAAATACTTCCTCACATTACCTGAGCCGTCCCCCCTCTATCTTCAAATTGTGCCCCCTTGTTCTTGCACATCTCTTTTTCTGAAAGATGCCACCCTCTTGGACTTTGATTCCCTTGAGGTACTCAAAAGTTTCTATCATGTCTCCTCTCTCCCTTTTTTCCCTCACGGGTATACATATTAAGCTCCTTTAGTCTCTGTCCGTATGTCTTCTGGTGCAGACCCTGCACCATTTTGGTTGCCCTCCTCTGGACAGCCTTCACTCTATGTCTTTGCGGAGATGGAGTCTCCAGAACTGCACACAGTACTCCAGATGGGTTCTCACCAACTGTCTGTACAGAGGGATAACAACTTCCTGTTTTCTACTATTGATGCCTCTCCCTATGCATCCCAGTATCCCCCCAGCCTTCCTTACTGCCTTCTCATATTGCGTGCCCACCTTTAGGTCATCTGATATAATTACCCGCAGGTCCCTTTCCATTTTTACTGTTGTCATTATAGAACCTCCCCTAGCAATTTCAGGCCCATCTCCATTCTCCCCCCTCTCTCTCCAAAGCACTAGAGAAAAAAAAAAAATAGTGGCCATTCAGTTCTTCGAGTATCTGGCCAAATAAGACCTGCTGTGTCCAGAACATGGATTCCGCCCTGGACACAGCACCACTGCAGCCCTCCTGGAGTTCTCCTTGCACCTCTACTCTGCTCTTGACTCTGGTCATGTTGCGGATGCAGTGTTCATTGACCTCTCCAAGGCCTTTGACACTGTCTGCCACCCCCTCCTACTTGACTCCCTCCACCAACTTGGCTTCTCCCCTGGCCCACTGGCTTGGTTCACCAGTTACCTCTCTGCCAGATCACAGCGCGTGAAGGTAAATGGCACCCTGTCCAATACCCTGCCTGTTCGCATGGGGGTCCCCCAGGGTGCCATCCTGGGCCCCTTTCTGTTCAGCCTATTTCTCAATACCCTCCCCAGCTCCTGCTCGGGCAATATGGCACTCTATGCTGATGATGCGGTTCTCCTTGCCTCCCACCCTGACCCTGCATCTCTACAGGAATCCCAGCAGCACACATTCAGTCAAGCTGAAAAGTGGTTCCTTGACCACAGACTGGTCATTAACCTCAAAAAACACCAAATCTAGGCTTTTTTCGCATCACTGGAATAAGGACAAAAATGCCCCCCTCTGCATTCTCCCAAGTAATGCTCACCCTCTTGAGCAGGCATCATCCTACAAGTACCTGGGCATCACCTTCGACTTGGCTGTTACATTCCACACCCACATCAATACCCTGTCCTCAGCCATAAACTCTTGGATTGGCCTTCTCTATCACCAGAGATTGCTTCTACCAAACCGCTCTCCGACTGGCCATCAACTCCTCCGTCTTGTTCCTAGTGGACTATGGGCTACCCATCTACACTGCGGCCGACAATACCGCCCTCACTAAAATCCAGACCGATAAACAAGGCCTACAGGCTCCTGACTGGTGTATCCCTCCACACCCATACTTTCCTGCTCTATTCCACCGCCAACCTGTTTACCTTGGAGCGCCTGTGCTACCAAACCTGCTTACTTGCCAAAAAATCCCTGCTAGGACTCTTCCCCAAGGGGTCACCGCGTCCATCCGGCTTGCATCCCCATCCGTTGCCACCTGTAGCTCAGTTAAGGCCATCTTTCTGGTGGCCTGTACCAAAACCTCCCTAGTCCAAAGGTCCTTCCACTACCGCGCCCCCACATGGTTCAACTCCCTCCCGCTCTGTCACTAAGTCTACCAAAATTGGTCCCTTTAAAGTTGCTGTCCGTAACCACCTCTTTGGTGCCCGAAGCTGTAGTTTCCCTTAATCAGCCTAATGTTGGGGTCCCTCCCAGTTTCTTGCCCATAGCCTTGACAGTGTCCGTTGGATTGCCCCCCTTCCCCATCCCCCACATAGGTATTTCCTTGGTACGACCAGGGTTGTGACTTGTACTGTTATACTTTATACAATTGCTATTTACTGCATGCAACTTTATTCCGTAAACTACTGTTATATTGTGTTCTTTTTATCTGTATTGCACCTGTATTTTACCACTGTTGTATCACACTGTAACCATGTCTACCCGCACTGCGACGAGGTGCCTTTGTAATTGAGTCCCTGACTCAAAGGTTGTAAATCAGACTTTGGGGGAAAAAAAAAGTGTATATGTATAAAAATTTAGTATTAAAAGAAAAAAGCTTGCAGATCAAAAACAGATGAAGACTGGTGTTTCAGAACAGCTAGGAACTACTGCACCAAGTTGGTCAGGGAGGCTAAGACCAAGTTCTACCGCTCGGAGCTACACACTGCCTCAAAATGCCCTACCAAATTCTGGTCCATAATAAAAGAACAATCTGGCCACACGTCTGGAAATGTGCTCCCCCCAAAAATTACCACTGACAATGTTATCAACAATAGAATGGAGATCCTACAGACCTTCAATAACCATTTCACCACTGCAGGTCTAGCATTTGATAACTCACCTGCATGTATGCTGTGATCACAGCTTCTTGAACCTAGTACTGCTAACACAGTCTATTCCTTCATACCAGCCTCCCTGAAAGAGGTTGAAGATCTTTTACAAATGGACACTAAAAAAAAAAAAAATAGTGCTGGCGCCGATTCCCCTGGACCCCTACTTTGTAAAGATTGCATACCATGTCCTAGCTGCACCAATCACACACCTATTTAACCTGTCATTATCTTATATCTTATATATACCCTCCCTTACCTGTGGGAAACCACCCATGTCAGGACCTCTGTGATCCAAATAATTACAGGCCAATTTCCCTATACTGTCAAAACTCTTGGAAAAAAATTGTGAATAATCAGTTGAGAACCTATTTAGACATCTCAAACCTTCTAAACCCCATGCAGTCTGGCTTCAGAGCTAAACATAGTACTATTATGGCTCTGGCAAAAGTGACTAATGCCTGACAACAAGATCTGAAAAACAGAAACTTCGTCTGCTCCATGTTCCTGGACCTTAGTAAGGCATTCGACACTGTCGACCACTGCCTGCTTCTTTCTATGCTAAAAAAAAAAAAAAAAAGCTAGGCCTAACCTCCTTGTGCTGGTTTAATGATTACCTCACAGATAGGCAACAGCAGGTTAAGGCCAAAGGGGAGTTTTCCCCACTTAAACCTTTAAAAAGAGGTATACCACAGGGATCCATCTTAGGGCCTTTACTGTTTGCCATCTATATAAATATAGATGTCAGCATTAAGGAGGCCAACACATACCTGTTTGCTGATGATACGGTACGTTACCTAAGCCGCCCATCCCCAGAAGCTGCCTGTGGAGACTTGCAATCTGACTTCAATCTGCTGCAGAATCAGCTCCTAAGTAAAAAAATTACTACTCAAGAAAACTAAAGCTATGCTGTTCTCACCTGCTAATCATCCGGCGTACCCTACTATTGTCAGTTCTGTACCCCCCCATCACCATTTTATTAGAAGAAAGACTGGAATTTGTGACGTCATTCAAGTATTTGGGGGTCTGGTTGGACCACACACTCTCCTTTGTGGATCATGTCGAGGATCTACTGAAATAAACTGAGGCAGAGGCTTGATCTTTTCTTCAGGATAAACCGCCTCCTGACCAAAGATGCTAAGATGCAGCTAGTTCAATCCACGTTCCTCTCCCTAATTGACTATGCTGACTTTTATAGTCAGTGTACTGCCTTCTGTCTTGGCAAACTGGACACACTATGTCAGAGCCTTAAGATTAATAACTGGCCTACCCCTTTCCACTCACCACTGCTCCCTATATGCAGCCGTGGGATGGACTTCACTTCAGTACAGACGGCACAGAAATGCTGCTCTTTGGACCTTCAGAGCCATTACCAATAAACTTCCCCAATACATTGCTGATTGTCTGCCATTAAGCTAGTTAGGCATCTGTGTTTTGAGAAGTTCCTCCCGGATTTCATTGAAAGTGCCTAGGGCCAACACACGTTTCGGAAAAGCGGCCATAGACTTTGTGCTGCCATCGCTCAGTTACAAATTACAGAAATCAATGAAATTGAATACCCCCCGTTAGTATTGCTGCCTTCAAGACCTTGTATGCTAACACTGTTAAGGAGCTATGCAACTATTTTCCTTGCTCCTAGTATGCTTTGTTGTCTACTGATTGTGCTAGGATGCCATGGCAGGTAAACTGTCCCACCTATCTGCCTTACTAAATTCTCTAATCACGCTACCTTTACTCTGTCCCTTCTTACTTCTTACCTTTCCTTATGTGTCCTCTGCCCGCTATATTAGTACTTCTCTTAGAGCTACTGCCCTGTACCCACCCACCTCCCTCCCTCCCTTTATGTAGGTATGACCCTTGATAAATTGTTCTGACAGTTTGACTGTCATGTCTCTGTTGCTCCGACTACTTACTTTTGCTTCTCTCCAAATATTGTTAATCTACTACCTGTTCTTACTTACCATTGCACTGTATGCACTCTCTTTTCTGTGTTATGTATAACTATGCCTATTGTTTTTTGCCTGTACATAAATGTTTTGTTATTGACCTTGTGTGACACAGGTCCACCTTGTAAATGAGCTTACTCAATGGTGTTCGCCTGGATAAATAAAGACTCGATTGATTGTGAAGTCATTGTATGCCTAGTGTGGGGACGCACTCCATGCAAGTCTAAGGGGTGGCATTTTAAAACATTTTTTAGGATTTTAACCTGACTTGTAGTACAAATCAGAGTCAGTATTCAAGGAACACGAGCCTGGCTTCTTTTGTTAGATCAGGGTGAAGCCTTGGGTGTAGCCTGCCTAGATTTCAGTAAGGCCTCCAACACCATTCCACATAGGAGACTCAAACAAGCTGGGCATCCTGGGAGTGGGTCCAACGGTAGTAAACTGGGTAACAAATTGGTTGGGGTATAGATGACAGAGAGTGATGGTAAACGTAGCTCACTTCGAGGAAGAGAGGGTGACCAGTGGGGTGCCACAAGGATCAGTACTGGATCTGGTCCTCTTTTTAATGTCTTTTATTAGCAACATTGCAGAGGAGTTAGAATGGAAGGTATGCCTTTTTGCAGATGACACAAAGATCTGCAGTAGTGCAGACACTCCTGGTGAGGTATGTGCGTGTAAAAAACAAACAAACAAAAAAAACTGTCTCCCTAACATTCGGCACTAGGGCCAAACTTTCCCTGTCTCCCTGCCACCCAACTTTCCACACACTAGATGGCTCCCCCCGGAGGCTTGCACTTCCTTCAGGTACCTCGGGGTCTGGTTAGACCAGCATCTTGACTTCACTGCGCATATTGATGCTATACATAAGCTGCACCCCATGTTAGGTGCTTTATACCGTAATAAAAGTTGCATCCCCCTTTCCACGCGCCTGGCAATCGTTCAAAAGATGATCCTCTCAATAATGGACTATGGGGATGTAGTCTATCGTGTAGCCCCTAAATCCTCCCTGACCAGACTAGACCCTCTCTTCCACTCATTCTACCGTTTCTCCCTGGACTGCCCTCCCAATACCCATCATTGCGACCTCTAGCATTCCTTAGACCTCCCTTCTCTCCACAATTGGAGATTGATACACTGTGTTAGAACTGCTGTGAAATTCTGGTCGCAGTTCCTCCCCTCCTACCTTACGACTGCCCTTAATGTTCTTCCCCCGCCAGCCTACTCGCTCAGGAACATTGATTCTCGGCTACGTCACACCCCCCACATGTCCACCGGGTCTGGACAGGCTGCTTTCAGCTTCCAGATGCCTAAGTTATGGAATTCCTTGTCAGTTGATATTAGACATTCCACCAGTACTCCTCACGACACACTTCACTACTTGCTCATGCATTCTGTTCCACTGAAGCCCTTCCAGTCTTGTTGGCCGCTGTTTATTTTAGTTTGCTTATTTTTACTCCTGCTGTTGCCTACCCTGCTTATTGGTATGATGTTGATGCTACTGTATGTAATTGAGCGTAAAGCTGGCCTCGCCTGTTTTTGATTAGCTCTGCTATGGCTACTGTGTGTGTGTATAATTATATATATATATATATATATATATATATTAATTATATACACACACACACACACCTTTTGACTACTCTGTTATGACTGTATTGAATTATGTACATTTGTAATTTGTATTTCCACTGTATTCTACCTCTCCCCCAAGGCGCATTTGGAATAGAGTGGTACACTGCTCAGTATGCCTTCTTGGTAAAACAAAACTCTAAAAAAAAAAAGATAAGGAGGGGCATCACCAGCAGAAAAAAGGAGGTGGTGATACCACAGTATAAATTTATTTATTTATTTGTACACCAGTTTATAACCTTTGAGCCAGAGGCTCATTTCCAAAGGTACCTCGTCACATTGAGGACAAATACATTAGACTCTGTTACATCATACGGTTACAACTTTTAGCAAAAAAAAAAAATACATGTAGTTACAATCATTTGTACAGAGAGAAACCAGCTTAGATACAGTGGCACATTCTTGCACGAGGGAACATGCAGAAGCAGCATGGTGATAATAGTTCAGTAGGCAAATGGGCAGGTTGAGAGAGGTGAGGTGCCACTCAAGCGAGATTTGTCAGTACATGGTGGGCTATGCTTTAACTAGAGACAGGAGCAGCTAAGTGTATTAAATAGCTGGTTCCGGAGTGCAGTTTTGAAGGTGGAGATTGTAGGGGTGTCAGAGATGGGGGTAGGGAGCATGTTATACCAGGATGGAGCTCTATAGCAGAAGGACCTCTGTCCATGGGTGGTCCTGGATCTTGGAATCAGAAAGGTGGCCTTGCAAGAGGTTAGAGTACAAACCAAGGGTTGGGCTTAGTGGATGGAGGGTGTCCGCCCAGGAGGGGATAGCCAGAGAAGAGTTTTTTTCGTTATGAGGCAGGTTTGGTATTGTAGCCGTTCGTCTAGATTAAGCAGCTTTGTCTTGTCATAGAGCTGGTATGTGTGGGTGAGCCTGGGGGCCCCCGTAATAAGCATACATGCCTTATTCAGGGTGAGGCAGATTTTATTGAGGGTGGTCGATTCAGCAGCACCGTATACAGGTAGGCCATAGTCCACCAGGGACAGTATAGAGGATCTAACCGCAAGTTGGAGGGCAGTGGGGGGGGGTCATCATTGGTGAGACCTCACCGAGTACTGTGTCCAGTTCTGGAGACCACATCTCCAGAAGGACATAGGCAGAGTAGAGGCAGTCCAGAGCTGGGCAACTAAAATGATGCAGGGCCTACATCAAAAGCCCTATGAGGAGAGGCTAAAGGACCTCAATATATACATCCTGGAGAAAGGGGTGGGGGGGGGGAATATGGTAGAGACTTTCAAATACCTCACAGGCATAAACATGGTACAAGAGTGAAGCATTTTTCAGAAAAAAAAGATGCTCAAGAAAAAGGGGTCATGCTGGAATGCTGGGGGGGGTAGATTCAGGGAAAAGATGAGGAAGTATTTCTTTACGGAAAGGGTGGTGGATACCTGGAAAAAAGCCTCCCAGTGGAAGTGGTGGGGGGCACAAACTGTAACGAGATTCAACAACGCATAGGAAAGGGAGGGTAAAGCCAGAGAGCAAGTAGGAACTGCGGTATTACAGTCGATAGGAAAAATGGGCAGATTAGGTGGGCCAAACAGTCCTTATCTACCATCAGTTTCTATGTTTCTATCTGGTGTACATACCTCCCCACCCCCATTTCTTTTTCTCCATCCCTTAGGCTGCTTTCACGTCGCGATGGTGCAGAGTATGCGGCGTAAAATATCATCGCGTACTCTGCCCTGCACCCAGACAGTCAGAAGGCTGTTACTGCTGCATCGTCCAGCCTCCGTTAGACGACGATCAAGCAGCTGCTTACACCGTCCCCGCTCCTCAAAGGAGGAGAGCAGTCACTGGATGCTCAGTCCTCCTTCGTGCAGTCCGCCATAGAGCGACCCAGGTCTGTTCCTGAACCTGGTTTACCAGTGTGGCGACAGGAGAGGTGCCCAGGCCCTTAGAACTCCACGCCACATGGCCAGCACTGCATTTCTTATATTAAGGAAAATATACCAAACCTCCGATAGGAAGATGGTGGGGAATCAGGATTCATGGTTACACCTGGAAAGGGATGTGCTGCCAAAAAGCAAGGCGAGGTGCTTTATCACAGTATATCGTGCTCTACAGTTGCATTGTTCAAATAGGTGTCTCCCAGAGACTGATACTTTAGGAAACATGCTGATTGGGATATAGTAATTCAGTGAAACAGTTATAGAAAAATAGTATACATTTCCTACAACTGTACATCTGGAAGCATGTTATTCCACTGATAAAATGGGTATGTTCATAATTGTCATATTTAAAGGCATAAAATTTCACTTTAATTTTTTTAAATTGAAAATGCATGGAAAATCCTTTGTCCTTAAAAAGCACAGTATTTCCTGACTTTTGTAGGAGGAAGGTGTCAGTATGTGTTTTTGTGTATTCACGCTGCTTTGAGGTCCCTCCCCCTTATGAAGGTTAGGTGCCAAAAACACTGTTAAATAATATATATATATATAAATTTTTTTTTTTTTTTTTTTTTTTTTAAAAGAGTACTACAGTCAGAATTTGTTTTTATTTTATGTGTGTAGTCCTAGTGTGTCCTTCGCTTTGTCTGCTATTAAGGTTTTTTTTTCCTAAGTTATCCTGCTGGTTTTATGGCCCCTCCATCTTCACATGGTTTATTGCTCTTGTTCCTATAGTGCCTCCCATCCCAGGGGCCATAAAGCTACCATAGAACTAGCAGGCTAATTTAGAAAAAACTCCTAATAACAAACATAGGGAAGGACACACCAGGACTACATATACAAATCAAAACACTCTACATAACATATGTTTTTTAAATTTTGACTATAGTACTCCATTAAGTATGCCATTTTATGGTCATTTCTTTATTCCACTCTCCACCATGCTTTTGAGCTCTGTAGTAAGTTTTGTCTACTTGTAACTGTCCATTTCTGCTCTTTGCTGGTGTCAGAGCTAGAAAACTATAACCCCCACTTCCCAGTGGCTATATACCCTCCCTGTATTTTTTCTGTTTACTTTCTATTTATGCTCCCTTCTCACTGGCGCTGCCCCTTCCTATCCCTTGGCCACTATCCAGCCCTTTCATTCCTCTCGACTCTCTCCTACGGACACCTTCTATTCCCCCATCTGTGGGGGAGGTTTCCTCTGTTTTTGTTTGCCCTTGGGAGGGGGACAGAGACCCCTCTAAGCCTACTGTCAGTGGGAGGAGGCCAGAAAGACTGCATTTAAGCTTGAATGTACCTAGATGTTCATCCTGCTGAGCCAGCGTGGTTTTCTCAATTTTACCCTTGCCCCGGGATGTCATTGTCTAGGACACAGTCATACACAGTATCCCAAAGCGCTTTACAAGCAATGCTAGACTGGTAGTGAAGTGACAGAGTGTGTGGTGGCAGCCATATTGCACATCACCCACGTACAGCCTGGATAATTGCATGAACCGGTTTATTAGAAGGGGAATGTTGGCCAGGACACCGGGAATATTCCCTGCTCTTTGCGAAGAGTGCCCTGGGTTTTTACTTCCACCTGGACACCCACCAGGACAACACCAGGATGGGCAGAAGGGACCTCGGTTTAACGTCTCATCCGAAGGACTGCACACTCCAGCAGTACAGCACCCCCCCCCCCCAATACTGCACTTGGATGCCAGCGATTTTTAGGTGCAAGTCCAATCCTGGTGTGGGACGAGAACCAACAACCTTCTGGTCCAGAGGTGGATGTGCTACCAACTAAGCCACACCACGCAGACACCATAAAACATAAGTTGAAAATGCCATTGACAGCCATTATACGGCATGTAGCGCGATTCTTTAGTACGCGGTTTGGCTTTGAAGAGTGCAGATGTATCCAGGTCCACAGAAGACAGCTGCCGACCTCTGATGGCAAGTATAGGACAAAGGGGGTGTGGGGTGGTGGGTTGCTCAGTGGGAGGGTCGAGATGTGGAGGGGGACAGGGGTGACGAGGGACAGCTTTTTTTACAGGAGGAAATAAAAAGTAGGTGTCGGGGTCTTTTTTATTACACACACACACACACACACACACACACACACACACACACACACACACAATACCAGGGGATTACTGGAGCATTGGGAGTGGGCTCCCCAGTGTCCCAAAGTACTGGGAAAGGGGGGCTAGCACCGACACTGGGATTGGACCCCCTGTTGGGTTTAAGGCGCAAAAAAATCAAGTATTTCAGGTGGAGCATCAGGGCTCAGAGTTTGGTATTCCAGTATGAAATTTGGTACCCAAAATGTACCAGAATACTGTTAAATTCGAGCCCTGCATAGCATTCCAATTCTTCTGTGGCTCTGATTGGGGCGGTCAGTGACCTTTCTCTGGCTAGCCAGCTGGCTTGTCATGGAAGAACCCTCATAGCTGTCTGCTCTTGCTGAGTGACCTGAACTGATGTACCAGAGTTTGCATCAGCTGTCAGAGTGTCTCCCTCTCCACCATCTCCATAGCAGTAGCTGTCACTTCTTTACTTGTGTTACTACCTCCTTGGGTTTGGGCCTTAATCTCCTAACCAGCACTGGCTCAGTGCTCGATCCAGAAAATGCTAGTCATCTGGGAGATGTAGTGATAATGGGCAATTTTAATTAGAATGACCCGAGTTGGAGTACACAGACTACACAGAATGAACAGTCAGGATTTCCTTTTAATATGTAATGCGTTGAGGCAAACAATTCTTGGTCTCATCTTGGCCACTGAGAAAATAAAGATATCTAGATGTGAAACATCCTGTCCCCTGGGTGACAGCGACCACCATACTATTTTCTTTGCTGTTGAATTTATTTATTGAATTTTGTTGACCCGGTAAGCCCACTGGGCCTAGAAGTCCCTTTTTCAGGGGCGGGGGGGGGAGTACAGATGGTAAGCAACTGCAATTAAACCAGATTAAGCTGTTGGTGGTATTTTTAGTGAATGGGAGAAATTGGCCAGGACACCAGGGAAATTCCCCTACTCTTTTTTGGTAAGTGCCATGGGATCTTTAGCATCCACCTTAACTACCACCAATCCAGGCAGATGGGACCTCTGTTTAATGTCTCATCCGAAAGATGGCACCTCAGAAGTGCTGCATTACAGTGTCAGTATTGGGATATTAACCCAAGTGCCAGATGTGGGAACTGAACCCACAGCCCTCTGATCTCCTGGCCTCAGAGGAGAGTGTGCTACCTACAGTACTGAGCCACTGGCACTGTATAATCATGCAAAGACGCAAGGTTGTACCTGGGTCTAGGATTACAAATCTGCTAATATTGATGGGATCAACTCAAAAATAAAGTCAGTGGACTGGGCTGAAAAACAAAACAGGTAATTAAACTTGGCCTTTTATAAAATAAACTTTAAAAACTGTGCGACACCCATATTAGGAAGGTTAAAAAAAAAAAAATACAATTATAAGGGTCTAAAACCCAAATGGCTAAACAAGAAAACCTATAATAGGTACCTGAAAGTAAAGTCAGACTTGCTTTGGCATAAATTCAAGAGTACAGAAAAAAGGTGTAAAAAAGAAATCGGAGAAGCCAAAGCCTCAAGAGTTAGAATGAGCAAATGGCGCAAACAAACTGAATGTAAAATTGTTCTATGGTTATAGCAATTGATTGTCAGTCAACTCCTACATTGTCCAGTATTATAGTAAATGAGTGTTATTTCAGATCTCAGGAAACTGGCAGAACATTTTAACAGGCACTTTTAACTCTGTGTTTAATGAAGATAATTCAACATTTTCAGTAGTTCTAAACAATGGCACAAGAGAATTTACTGTTTCAGAGGAACGTGTCAGATAAAATAAGATCACTAAAAACAAATGCTGCCTCTGGTCCAGATGGTATCTCTGCAAGGATGCTCCAGATCATGACCACCACTATATCCCTCTTCCTCAAACTACAAAATAAAAAAAAAAAAATCCATGAGCAGAGGGGACGTACCAACAGATTGCAGATGTGGTTCCCATCCACAAAAAGGGATCTCGGCAAGATGTCTCAAACTTTAGATGTATTAGTTTCACGTGGGCAAATTACTGGAATCAGTCATTAAAGAGGACTTGTTAGGCCGGCGACCTGGGTTCTGGAATGGACTCAGGCTGCCGGCGGCTGGCAGAAGGAGGGAAGGATTGAGCGTCCTGCGACTGCTCTCCTCCCTTCCGGGTGGGTGAGGGACACGTACTGCGCTGTAGACGCAGGCATACACAGGGGAGGAGCACAGCAGATGTCTGCACGCATGTGCATCGACGTCACTGCACGATCAGCTCCTCAGTGGAAAAAAAAAAAAATGGCGTAAAATGTGTGGCAACCTTGGCAGCTGATGGCCAGCCCTGCGCCCCTGGAGTAGTGTGGCATCTTCGCCAGCTTCATGCCACAGGTCCCTATGGTGGGGATCCTGCCATTGGCCGGACAAGTGCGATGGTGCTTATAAATTCACATGCCTGACAGACTCCAGGGGTGTGGGTGCCGGTGGCTGGGGGTCGAAGGTGACCGCTCCAACCCAGGTGGATAAACTGTCATAAAACACAAAAAAACAAATGATGTCTTGTGAGCTCACTTAAAAAGCACTGAAAAACAGGACACAGAACACGGATTTACAGCTGGTAGATCTTGCACAACCAGTCTTTTGTGTTTTTACAAACATATTAGTTGTCATCTTGATAACAGGTGTGTAGATGTGGTTCTGCTTGACTTTGAAGTGTTCGATATTGTACCTTACTTGGCTGTCATAAACAAAATGCATAATAAAAACATGGACCTACTAAAAATTCAATGGATAAACAATTGGCTGACAGAAAGGCTGCAGAGACTATTGGTACGTGGATACTTTTTGGTAGATGGGAGGGTGACTAGTTGGGTGCCCTAGTGTTCCATGCTGGGGCCAGTCCTCTTAATATTTTCATATCTGATTTGAGTAGCAGTATTTCTAATCTTACTATAAAGTATGCAGATGATACGAAACTGTCACATGGGCATCCCATTCAGCGAAATTCAGAAAATGCCAGAAGATCTTGATAAAAGTTCTACATGGGCCTATGAGTGGGATATGCATTTTAATACAACTTGGTTTCAGTTCTGTAGAGACATGGTTTCTTATTCATAAACTGGTTCTCAATGACAAGAAAACCAAATCTCTGCTCTTCTGCAGCTCTCATGATCCACACTAGCTACTCCACTTGGCTATCTCCACCACCCAGGGGAACACTCTAGATCAGGTGGGGTCCTTCAAATACTTAGGGATACAGCTTGACCCTAATCTCTCCTATGGACTTCATGTAGATAATGTAGCTAGAGTTGCTAATAAACGGCTTGGTCTCCTCTACAAACACAGACCACACCTCTCGCCAGAAGCTTTGAAGGTTGCAGTCCTGATCTCTGTAATAGACTATGGTCTCATCATTTATGGCTCGGCCACAACCCTTAGATGCCTCTCAACTACCTTAAATAAAGCATGTCGGCTCACCACTGGTGCTCACTGTCTCACCCACACATGTGACCTGTACACTCAGACCGACTGGCTCCAACTATCAAACCGCATAAAGTTTCTCACCTGCTCCATGGTGAAAAAAAATCTACCTTGGCCTTGCACCTTCTGGGGTCTCAACTCTGTTACAACACCGAATTAACAAATGGTGGCTTAGGAGATCCACGCTACAGCTACTGAAAGTCCCCCACTGTCACACTTTACAGGGACAACGCTCTTTTGCTTATCGAGCACCACTCTGGTTCAGTGGCCTCAGCACAACCATCTCTTCTGCCCCAACTATTGGTATGTTTAAAACTAGGCTCCGGGACTATCTCACTACCAACAGCTCCTGTGACTGCCCAACTTAACCTTGTTTCTCCACTTCCCTTTCTGCTCTAGTTGTCCCCCCTCACTGGATTCTACCCTCACATCTCGGTATACCCAATGCTGCACTTTTCACCCTCTTGCCACCTTCCTACATTCCTTCCCCCAAACCCTCTTCCCTCTCCCTATGATTCTGGCACTTCTTATCTGTTGTCTATTTTCTCTGACAAATGCCGCTGGCTGCCTTGTTACAATGCTACCCTTGAACTGTATTAATCTGTACTCTGTTTGCAATGTTGTAATGCCTGTCTTGATGTTCCCCATAATTTGTATTTCTCTGACCTGGAACCTTTGCAAAAGAGCCATGGCTCAAAGGTATTTGTAATCCTAGACTTGATAAATAAATACATACAAATAAAAATCTCTAAATGCAGCGCCATACACTTGGGTAAACAAACTAACCTCCATCCATGCACATTGTGCGGTACAGTACTGAAGAGTGTTCAATGTAAAGATCTTGGGGTCTTAATTCTCTTACCCATAGGGACCAGTGCCATGCTGCAGTTTCCAAAACTATTAAGGCCATGGCAGCTGTCAGAAGAAACCTCACTAGTACTGTAGGAAGGCAGGGGTTATTACACAAGCCCAATACCAGAATGTAAGACCAATCCTGGAATTTGGAAGTCAGGACTGGTGCCTATACAGGGCTTAAGACATTCTCAAACTGGAACGTGCGTAGAGGAGAGCAACAAAACTTGACAGTTTACAGAATATGTCCTACTAGGATAGCTTGAAGGCATTAAACTTATTTACATTAGAACACAGGAGACTTAGGGGTGATTTGACACTCATGCACAAATTTATTCATGATTCCTGCTTACTAATCTGCTAAATATGGTCATAAAGCACAAGACCCGGGGGAGCAGGCTGAGGTACTAAATGAGTACTTCACCTCAGTTTTCACCAGGGAAAATGGGGGTGCTGCATCATACGTGGGAGGAGACAGAGATACTGAGAAGGGGGGGGACCCTTACTGATCGGCAGGTCTGGGGAGAGGAGGAGGCATCACTGGCAGGTGGGGGAGGGCTAAGCAGGAGAAGAGGTACGGAAGTGGAAATCACAGCAGAGAGAGTGAGGAAGCCCTCAGCTCCCTTAAGACGGAGAAAGCACGGGGCGGATAAATTACATCCCAGAGTGCTGAAGGAACTTGCAGATGTCCTGGCGAAACCCCTGGCAGAGCTTTTCACCATCTCTGAGGACAGGGTGGGTGCCCCCAAGACTGGAAGGTGGCGCATATAGTGCCTATCCACAAGGGGATCGAGGGAGGTGGGGAACTACAGGCCTGTCAGCCTGACATTGGTGGTGGGCAAGGTGATGGAGGAGCATTGTGTCAAGGGAGAGGCTGGGGGGACCTGGATAAGTCAGGGTGCCTGGGACGATAGACAGCATGGATTCATCCCGGAAATCGTGTCAGACAAACCTGGTGGAGTTCTATGACTGGGTGACAAGTGCCTTGGACCTGGGTAGACCAGTGGATGTCCTCTTTCTAGACTTCAGCAAGGCATTTGACTCTGTTCCTCACGTGGGCCTGTTGGATAAGCTGGGAGAAATGGGGGTGGGGAACCAGATGATCAGATGGATAGGCAATTGGCTCCAGGACCGGACCCAGAGGGTTGTAGTTGGTGGGATAGTCTCATCCCCAAGGAGGGTCATTAGTGGGGTCCCACAGGGATCAGTCCTTGGGCCCTTCTGTTCAACCTCACGTATCTGACATAAGGACAGGAATCAGGAGTGAGATGAGTCTCTTTGCAGATGACTGAAACTGGGGGCGGTGGTGGATGGGGAGGAGGGAGGGTGGCCCTACAGGGGACCTGGAGGCTCTGGAAAGATGGTCTAGAAAGTGGAAGCTGAGGTTCAATGCAGGGAAATGCAAGGTACTCCACCTGGGGGCCAGAAACCCGGGCCAAGTGTACACCCTGGGGAATGCTACAAGTCTTGATGGCTGAGAGGGACTTGGGGGTGGTGGTGGATGTCAAGATGAACAACTCTGAGACTTGTAGGAGGGCAGCAGCCAAGGCCAACAGGATGCTGGGATGCATCGCTAGGGGATCACCTCCAGAAGGAGGGAGTGATACTCCTCTGTATAACTGCTTGGTGAGGCGCACCTTGGAGTACTGCATGTGCATTTTGGAGGCCACACTTAAGAGGGACATTAACCTCCTGGAGAGGGTCCAGAGGAGGGCAGCCAAAATGATTTGGGGCTTGGGGACAGGACCTATGAGGAGAGGCTCAAGAGCTAAATATGTACACATTGGAAGAGAGAAGGGACCGGGAGGACATGATAAAGGTCTTCAGGTACATGAAGAGGGTAAATAGGGGAGGAACAGTCAGGGTGCTTCGAAGGAAGGAGGAAGGGGCCACTAGAGTGCATCGGTGGAAGCTGGAGGGGGGGAAGATTCAGGGGAGAAAGGAGGAGGTGCTACTTCACTGAGAGGGTGGTGGATCCATGGAATGCACTGCCTAGGGGGCTGGTGGAGGCAGAGACAGTGGAGGGGTTCAAGAGGGGGTGGAACAGGTACAGGGGAAGGGTTCTGGAAGCAAAATCCAATGCAGCAAGAATATCCGGAACTGGGAAGGGAGAAGCCAGAGAAGGCGAGGGGGACAGCAAGGTCAGCACCAAGGGTGGGGGCTGACCAAACGAGCAGACACGAAAGACGGTTAGGCCTATTCTGCTGGCATTTTAGTATGTATGTTAGTATAAAGCATAGTCAAGGCAAGGGAAGGAAACTATTTCTATGGCACCCAATCCTGGAGGCTTTGGGCACTTTACATAAAAGCAAGCAGGGGAGAGAAGTTAAAAATACAATATTTACATGCAATATTGTAACAGTCTTAAAAACATAATTTAGTATGATGGCTCTGATTAATCTGGGAAGGCCATGTGAAAGAGGTGAGTCTTTAGATCCCTTTTAAAATCCTTGATCACTGGGGCCTTCCTGACGGAGATAGAAAATGTGTTCCAGAGGGCCTGACCAGCAACTTCATATGCTCGGTCGTCAGAAGTTTTTAAACCTGGCCCTCGGAACTGTCAGGAGGCCCAGGTGAAGAACGGAGGGAGTGGACTGAGGATGCAGGTGTTCGGAGATCAGCCATGTGGCCAGGGCCCAGTCCATATAGGGCCTTATAAGTGGGCAAGCCCACTTTAAAGATGATCCTCCACACAACGTTCAGCCAGTGCAGAGCTCGCGGGACCGGGGTCACATGACTAGACTTTGGCAGGCCCGTCAATAACCTGATTGCTGTGTTCTGCACCAGCTGCAGCCGGCAGAGGGTCCCTCCACTGATCCTGAAGTACAGAGCATTACAGTAATTCAGCCTAGACATAAAAGACATGAACCAGCGATGGCAGATCGATCTGCAGGTGGAAACAGGGGTTTAATTCTGGCGACATTCCTTAAGTGGTAGAAACTACTTTGGATGACAGATGACACCAGAGCATCAAGAGTCAATCTGTCATCCAGGTTGATGCCAAGATTTCTGACTCAAAGGGAAGTCATCAACGGAGTGGTCCCGCTCTGGAGACACTTCCAACACACCCGAGACCCTGCTCAATCACTAGTACCTCCGTTTTGTCCGGGTTCAGTCGAAGCCAATTGGAGGACATCCAGTCATTGATCTTTGACAGGTAGTTGTTAAGCACGTCCACGGTGTCACACATTCCAGGGGCAAAGGACATATACAGTTGGATGTCATCTGCATAGCAGTGAAAACCCACACTGTAACACCAAATGAGCTCACCCAGGGTAGCATATACACCACAAACATTGGCGACAAGCTCGAGCCCTGAGGCACTCCACAGGGCAGGGGCTTTGGGGAGGAGGAGAAATTCCCATCACCATTGATTGCATCCTACCCGAGAGGTAGAACTCAAACCAGTTGACAGTACCGTTGAGTCCTCAATACTCTAAGGCAATGCAGTAGCACAATGTGATCCACGGTGTCAAAAGCTGAGAGGGAGAGCTAGGAGAACAAGAATTGACCTGTCTCCTCTATCCCTCACCTTGAGGAGGGAATTTTGCAGCCTAAGCAATGCCATTTCAGTGCTGGGCCTCTCCCTGAAACCTGACTGGAAAGGCTTGTAGAAGTCATAGGTCACAAGGTGCTCCTCAAGCTGCTGGACCACCATTTTTTCGAAAACCTTACCTAAAAATGGAAGGTTGGAGATTGGTCGATAATTTGCTAGGACATCAGGATCGAGAGATGGCTTTTTCAAAAAGGGTCTCAGTAGTGCCTCTCAAGGTATCTGGAAAGACTCCCTCCGACAAGAACACCGGATAATCCCAGCAAACACTGGACCAACGGTCTCGATATCTTCACACCAGAGGCCATCCTCTGCAACTTAAAGGGGAAGTCTCCCATAGTTTCACACCAATATTTTCCCCAACTCCTTATGTGTAACTGTTGCGTGCCTCCTCCAGTTGCCAGCAGTCTTATTGCTGTCCAAATCTAGATTATAAATAAAAAATATGCAGCCCCCTGGTGCTGCACTAAATGCAGTTCCACCTGTAAACCAAACCCACAATGTTTGGTTCTCCACTTGAGTAATGGAGGAACCCTTTGAGTGTTGTGCACATCCTGAAATGCAGGTCTACTAGGGACTAGGACCATACGAGTATGATGCAGCACCAATTTGAGGTATACACAGTATTCATATAAGGATGTGCCTGTATGTGTTGTGTTACTGTTAGCAAACAGAGTTTACCCAATAAATTACTCTGGGAACAACAAGAGTTTTAAGTGGTATTATATTGCTGTTGCATTATGTTCTGTGTGCGTTAGCATTCTCTGCTTTGATTGACACCAGCAGTGAGAAACAATCTTGCAAATATGCCCCTTTCCGTTTGTAACTAGGTAGTCCGTGATTGGATGGCTACTGTAAGGCAATAAAGAGTTCAGCTATAACAAGGAATAGGTTACCAGGAAAGCAGCAGCTGCAGCATATGGAAGAAGGATAATCTAGTGGTTAAAGCACAGACACAAGAACTGGTTCAAATCCTACTAGAGTCCCTTACTCTAACCCTTAAACCCTTAACAAGTTCCCCTAACCTCCTTGAGAACTGTGATGGCCTCTCAGGTCAATGACTTTAAAAGTGCCCCCATCACCATTATAAATCAGTAGCAGTGACGTGAGAGCTACAGCACTTCACTTTAAAAGTACTGAGGACAAGCTGTGGCAGCACCCCCTCTCCCCGCTTTGTACAGCCAGCATTTGAAGTAGGATGTCCCTCGCAAATCAGATACTACACTAGGTTCAGCTGTTGTTGGTAAAGAAACTAATCATGTCAGTGTATATAGTGCTCTGTGTATTTGCTTAGCTCATTCCTCCCATGTCATATACATTCTGTGTCTTGTTATTTCCAGTCAGAAACTTGGATACAAGTAGCATTTGAAATGTAAAACAATACGCTTCTATAAAGTAAGTGATCTAGCTCTCCCCTTTCAGGCTGTTGAAAGTGGTGTGTATCATTTGTGCAAAGGAGGGATTCAGTCTTGTGTGATCATTTGGGAAACTGCTTAGGCCAGTCTTGTAAATTACTCTTCTCAAGGGTGTTCACCTGGTTCAATATAGATTGACCGATTCAGTCTACTGCTCTCCACAACATGTTACAACTGTCTCAGAGAGAAAGGAGCAGTACAAAGTAACAGAATTTGTTTCATGTGAATGAAATACTATTAGATGTATTATTTCTACATATACAGTATTAAGGCTACAAGCACTACTCCCTGTATGAGTTGCATGACATAACTGTCTTAAGCCATTGCAAACAAACTAAAATCAGGATAGACAGCATTGATACCCTTATGTTTTCTTCTGTACTGTTGCTGCAGTGACATCAAGGAATGGGAGGGGCTGTATTACAAGTGACTCCTTTGCATCTAAATGGAGGCTTGCTTCACACTTTACTACCTTGCGTCAGTGCCTCAGACTCTAGATGTGTTGCAACAGAAGAAATGAACAATTTCTTATTGACATATGTACAGTAATTGATGTAATGTATAATACAGACATTTCCAAATCATAAATATACAGGAGTCTTCTCCTTTAAGCCTACCAGGTTCAGTACTAAAAACAGAAAATACTTCATCTCTGTAAGAGTAGTAGATCCCTGGAATTCTGTGTCAGTTACAGTGCTCTGTGGTGATTCAAAGTTAATTTGGGGAAAAAAAAAAGACTGGGTATCTTTTTCAGAGAAGGAGGGTTGTGGTTGTTGTTGTTGGGTCCATGTCTTTTTGCTCCTTCCATTCTTTGTGAACCTTGTGAATATGGTGTGTATCGGCTGCGTACATGTCCATGTTGGTGTTCTGCATGGAATGCAGTTCCACAGCGAGCTGTAGGTTGGTCTCAAAAGGATCCGGTGGCATCTGTGGATAGTGACAGTGGGGCAGGGCAGTTCATATGCAGGGTGCTGCAGCCAGTCTACAGTCTTGGAAGCCCTGTGCCACAGGTGTAGCATGGCACTCACACCTATGTGGGCGGGGGGCTGCCATAGTGAGAACCTCCATGCCGTACAGGGTGCATAGGCCAGTGGCACAAAAGCCACGGAACGTGCAGCTGCAGGATGTACCATCCTGGTACCCACTGCAGACACCAGGGACAAATCCCCCTGTAACCCTCTTACACATTTTCACCCCCTACAACCCCCCCAGGTACACATCACCCCCCCCGCCTGATCCCTACAACCAGGTCAGTGCCCAGTAACACACACACACACACACACACACACACACACACGTCCACAACACAGTTGTTCATGTTGTTACACCAACTGTAATTTACTTGCTAGGCACACTCAGCATTTACAGTGCACACAATAACGGAATGTGAAATGTAGGAGACCTTTCAGTTGTAACAGTCCTTGCACCACCACATGTGCATCAGACATGCTGTAGCTTAGGCATGCCATTAATGTCCCTGCTCCAGGGTGTTACCTCACACTCTGTGGAGATGTTGTCTGGATGGTGCGTTTCCCGGTAGTGGTGGTCAGCATCATGTGGCCCCGACTAGCTTTCTGCACCTGGCGGTCAGCCTGTAGACATGGTGAGAGCTGCAGGCCGTAGTCCGCTGGTCCTCCCTTGGCCGGGGGGCAGCCCCCCGTGTTGCTGTCCTCCATATCAACCAGTCATTTGTATTGCAGTCCATGCTGGAGCCATACATGGGATGTTCATCCCTTGGATGCTATGGCTGGCCCAGTAATAGCATAAGGGTCCTGATGGCAGCAGTGGAACCCTGAAATGACACAGAAGTCAACTTTCAGTATAACAGGTGACATGGCGTTGGAATAGTATTGTACAGTGACACACAGAATACTTACCCTTGGCGGCTCCACCAGTCTCCAGTATGTGCCATCCTGGTCCCTGTACCCATTACCCTCCAAGGTCGGAGTATGAGGCACAAAGAATCCAGATGGCATGGGCTCAAATATCTTTTGGGGTTGTGTTTTCTTGGTGCACAGCATCCTTCCAGAGTGCAGGCATGTAATAACACGCCGGTACCTGCATAATGTCTCATGGGTGTTTCAGTAGGACACCATGCCTGGAAGCCATGTCCTCACCTGGCTGGCTATTACAGGGCTCGGCTGGTGTTCACAGTGTGTTATGGGAATACGGATGCAGTGACGCTTGGACAGGATGGTGCATCAGTGTGCCTGTGTATACTAATTAATGGACATGGTACTCCTCCAGTTACACGATGGGGAGATGCAGCACTGGAGAAACCAGGAGGGGCAGCCCTATATCTACAGGCAGAGGACAAACTCGTTAATGCTTATGCTGTGCCACTGCATTGGCAAGGTACTGGCTTGACGTGAACACTATATAGGAGATAATGCCTGCTACTGAAACCACATCTGTGAACCCAGACATGGTGTAGCCATGCACTGGTGACATACACACAGGTGCTACCTGCCCTTGCATACTATGGAATGGGCGCCCTCCAATGGCTGATAGTAACCATAGCCGGAATCAGCCAGTCCTTTGTGAACAGGCACTTCTGGCAGGTGATGGATGCCCTGCTGGCATATCTATGCAACCACATCTCGTTTCTAAGGTCAGAGCAGGCACTGTGGGATGTACAAGCCACCATCTGTGCCATGGCTGGCTGGCCCAATACCATTGGGATGATCGACTATACACCTGTGGTGATTATCTCACGGTCCCAGGTGGAGGAGGCTTACAGAACTGCAAGGCATACCACAGTATGAACATACAGGTCACGGGTGATGCTGCAGGCATAATTATGTGACAAGTACCCAGGCTCCAAACATGATGCTTCCATATTGGAGAATTCTGGCATGTGGCAACAACTGTGCATCATGCCTGCCAACCATGGATGTCTTGTAGATATGTGCACATGGAACGGGCCATTGGGGGGGGGGGGCGGCACATGAGTGACATGCACTTATGGTCTCCTCTCCCCCACAGGTGACAGTAGATATCCATGATACACATTCCGGATGACGCTGTTCCTGCAGCTTCAGTCAGAGGCAGAGGCAGTTCACATCGCAGCACGCTGGCTTACATGGGGCATCACCGAGTGGGTGTTCAGCCTCCTGAAGGTGTTCTTTGTGTGCCTTGGCAGGACGGGGGCACACTGCAGCTCCACCATGGTAAGTTCAAGTTCAAATCTATTTATTTAAACAGGATATGGCACTAGGCAAAGCCGGTTTTCAGGGCCGTACTGTTTGGAAAACATCATGTATCAAAATTTTACTTGCATACATACAAGCAAGTTAAATACAGAAACCATATACACAATATTTAAAATATTAGTAAGTACACAAAAAGGATACAATTCCAAAAATGTTGACTTAAAACTGGATAAGTAGGCATGTTATGTAATTTAGGAGGAAGGGAATTCCAGGCAGTTGTTGCAATATGGTCAAAACACATTCGTCCATGTCATGGCAAGGTGTGCAGGGTGTTCATACATGCTACATAACCTAGCTTGGGGCTGTTCATATAAACACCACAACTACATCTTCTTACTGGATGCTGTGCTGCCTCAATTTCTGTAACATTTTAGTAGCCCTGCTGCCATGCTGTCTTTTGCAGAACCAATCTGAAATGGCCTACCTTGAAACCCAGAGATTTTAAGCCTACCTAGGTATTGTGGTAGAGTGACCTCTGTTATTTCCCTGGTATGGGCAGGTGTAGGTGTGTCCAAGGAGACATACACAATCTGAGGTCAAGTACAACACTGCAGTTTATTTAAGATCATGTTTCCAACTAACTGGGGGCACAACCCATTTAACAAGTATAAAAAAACAAAAATACTATTCCTGTCTGGAGTTCTAACTAATAAAGTGATTCCATCACCACCTCTGGTTGTCAGTCACCAGGTAGTATAACAAAGTTCACTTACAAACTTTACAGTCCTTTCTCAGGGTCTCTGTAGCTTGAACTTGCTCTTTGCAGCACAGCATTCCCCAGGTCTCTCTCCCTCTTGTGTTGCCTAGGTGGGTTTTATACACTGTCCCTAATTAACATTGACTGCACCTGTGTTTGATTAGGTCCCTACCTGGATGTTTCCAGAGTTTTCTCTACTTGAATGCTTCCAGAGATGTCTATGTTTGATAAGCTTCCTATCGTTTGATTAGCTCTGTGTTTATCTCAGTACCTGGATGCTTCTAGAACTTTGTGTAACCCTTTAAGCATTTCTAAAAAGGGAACAGAGCTTTATCCATTCTTCTGCTAACATAAATTCCATCTGTCACAATAATCAGATCCCCCTTGTTTGTGGCAGATCAGCAGCCTATAGGTGCTTCAGTGTCTGTTCTGTTTCCGGCTCACCTGCCTATCTACTCCTCTGTTGAAGTTTTTAGCGTACCTCTCCCCTTCCTAAAAGTCATGCATTAGGATCATGTGCAAATTCTCAGTCATCCACAAGAGGTCACACCATGCTTTGGAAATGCTCTAGTTATGTTTTCACTGACTGATTCTGTTAAAATGAATGCCTTGAAAGTGAAGTCTGCACATACTTCTCTCTCAGTGCCAGTGAATAGTCTGACATGACCATAAGGGTCATTGAAGGATTTAATTTAAGCAAAAGAACTGGCAGTGTGGAATTTGCACACTCTGTCCCAAGTAACATTGCAGTACTTGACATAGAAACAAGTTTTTGATCTGCTGTTTGCCCAAGCTGAGGACATCTAATTTTGTGGCCTTTTAGCAAGAATGTCGCTAATTCTTTTTGTAAGTCACCAGAAGTGTGTGATAACAGTAGATGGCAGTTCTAAGTTATAGTTGCTGATTCTATGTTGTTTTAGAAGTCGCTAAAAAAGTTTTTCATGGAGACAAATTTATTCACAGGCATTCTTTTTTACTAATTTTTCTTGTTTGTCATTATTCCTTTTTCTGCCCTGCCCTGGCTGGGTCCCCCCCCAGCCCTGTCACCTGGCATCCCCCAGACTTACAAGCTCCAGCTTCCCCAACGACTTACCCCTGTGTCAGGGTGACAGAGAGCAAAGCTCAGTCCACTGGACAGGATCCTGTTCAAGCTGCACCAGGTTACCAGTGTGGGGCCTGTGAGGGGTTAGAGAATCATCCTGTTAGCCAGGGTGATTTTTCCATTTTTCCTTCTCACTTTCTCTGTGGTGTGAAGGAGCCAGTGTGCAATGACATTAGTGGCTGTGCTGCACATGCCGGATGTCTGCCGTGCCTCTGCTCCCTGCTTGAGGGCCCAGTGATCTGTCCCTTAGCTGCTGCTAAGGCTCAAGCTAACAACATATGCTACTTCCAGCCTACGCCAGAGGAGAAGAGCAGTCCATTGGCTCCTCCTCCTCCGGCCAACCCCCAGTGACCCATGCTTGTTCACAAACATGGGTCACTGGCATGGCAGGAGGTGTGGCATTTAGTGCCTCAGCCCTCCATGCCACTGAGCCAGCCATTTTATTCATCTTTCAAGGACACCTTGGTATGGGATGCATATGACCATAGAGTCTGTTAATTTCAGACTTGGTATTGAGCCATTTGTAAAAATATTAGGGATTACATATAAGCCATGTGTTAAAACATATTATTAAAACATATTGTTGATGAGCTCTGTGGCGCTGAGTGGTGATTTGCCCTTCAGCATGCTGGCAACCCCAGTTTGCACCCAGGGCAACTGAAGCAGAGACCAGTGGGGAGGGTGAGGAGTGTCTGCACTTCTTTCTCCCTGGGCGGAGGGATCGAGGATCGATATGCATTGCTGTTAAAGTGGGTCCTGATGATGTGCCAGTGGAGGTGCCTTTGGGGGTGTGGGTGACCACATGCTGCTGCGCCCCGACCAGGATGTTGCAACGTGCGCACACATGTGGAAGACTAGCAGGACTAAACATGGAAAAACAGTCCCCTTTCCAGATGTGTCGGATAAAGGACTCCTTAGCTCCTCCCACTGCTACCTGAATCTTGAGTGCACTGGCCCCACACCCTTCGGCCATGCTCTAGAGATAAAGACACTCCTTAATGGGAGCATACCTCCCCTGATGGCAGCAGAGGGGGCTACCCCGGCAGGGATATGCTGGGTCCCCTTGGAGGAATGGACCAACTAGAGGAGCCTGAAGGTGGGAGCAAAGAAAGCAGGAAATGAGTCTGGAAGGAGAGGAGTGCTGGGGGGCAGATAAGGCACAAAAACAAAATAGCTGCAGTATTATGTATTACGTGAAACTATTAGGATCCAGTCTACAGAACGATTGGGATATTTATAATTTGCATATATCCCAGCCATGGAACTCTTTGCCCCAGCCATTCTGTGTTGGATGGCATCCACAGTCCGTGCATACCACTTCCTGCACATGTAGAGCTACCTGCAGGGATGGGGCATTCTGGGGGGCTGAGTTGGCACCTACCTTGAAGCCCAAAGATTGCAAACCTGCCTAGGTGCGTATTCAGATCCTCCTTGTGTTTTTGGTAGATCAGCAGCCTATAGGTGCTTCAGTGTCTGTTCTGTTTCTGGATCACCTGCCTATCTTTACTCCTCTGTTGAAATTTTTAACATACCTCTGCCCTTCCAAAACATCATGCATTAGGATCATGTGCAAATTCTCAGTCATCCACAAGAGGTCACACTATGCTTTGGAAATGCTCTAGTTCTGTTTTCATTGATTCTGTTAAAATGAATGCCTTGAAACTGAAGTCTGCACATACCTCTGTCAGTGCCAGTGAATGGCCTGACATGACCGTAAGGGTCATTGAAGGATTTAATTTAAGCTAAAGAACTGGCAGTGTGGTGCTGGGCATCCAAATACAAGCCTGTGCTAATTGTTCCATGAATCTCCTGCTTCACAGAGAGCAGGGGATTGTGGAATATGGCAGTTTCCAAGGACTTTCATACTCCTGTCAAATAAAAACCAAAAAAAAGAACAGTTCGCTAGGACCCACAGCTCTAGCCTCCATACCAGCTTGGAGGGCTGAGACAAATTGAAGAAAGGCTGTTTAGGCCCCCAAGGACTTGATGCAGTTGGCCGGGGGAGCAGGTAAGGGCTATGGCATGGTCTTGGTCCATGTAGCCTGCTCCCACTCTATCAGCTATCCATGCTGTGTATATTCTTTTGTGAATTAGCATGCCCCTGCCCACATGGCTGCCCAGTCCAACTGCATGCAGAATTCCACAGTCAGCCACATACTGAAGAGGCACATGTGCTCTTCAGGGATGCCGTAGGGTGTCCTGGACATGGGGAGGGGCACCCCATGGCCACGCAAGCCCCTCTGAAGGTGTGTATCTATTCATATGTAGATCTGGCGTTAGATAGCAGTCCATTAGATTTTCTGGCAGAAATTGTATTCCTTTTTTTTTTTTTTAAAGAGAACACAGAAACATAGACAGTGACAGGTTGTGCTGGCCCAGTGGCACTGAGGGTTGAGGCACTGGACATCACACCTCGCACCACACCGTCGATCCGTGTTCGTGAACGAGCGTGGGTTGCTGGGGAGGGAGAGGATCGAGCGTCCTGAGGACAGCTCTCCTCTCCCGGGAAGGGAGGACTGGTGCTCCCACTGAACGACTGCCTCCAGGTGGAGGCCAGAGGGTAGTGCAGGTCTGAGGGCACCAGCAGAAGGGAGGGTGCTGCGGGACTTCCGTTGACGTGCCCGTGCCTCCACACACTCATGTCTGGCTGTGTGCGCCCCAGCAGGGGAACAGGAGAAAAAACAGTGGAAAAATTACTCTGGCTGCAAGATGACACCTGACCCTTCACAGGCTCTGCACCCAGGACTGGGCAGGAAGGTAAGTCCTGGTGATTCTGGGGAGACGAGGCTTGGGGGGGTCGGTCAGAATGGGGCAGCCGGAGATGGAGTAGTATAAACTGTATATAAAAGATAAAAAAAAAAAAAAAAAAAAAGAGACCTGAAGTCCATCAAGTCTGTCCAAAGTTCCTACCTGGCAACCCAGTGGTCTGTTGCAGAATGTGGTCTGTCTCCTTGTTGAACCCCCTCAGTTCCCTAGTTTTCTCCCCGCCTCTTGTTTTTTTTTGTTTGTTACTTGCCCTGGGCCCGTTGCCTTCCGGGGAAGGGGGCTTTGTACCCCCCCTCCCGGTTCCTCTGCTGGGTCCCGATGTACCGGGATCCCGGTATCATGGTGCACGATGCCCAGGGATTTTTTCTGCATTTTCTCCCCGTTGTTAGGTCCCTACCCCTGAGGGCGCTGGCACGAAGGACTTGACGTCCAGACTGATGGCGTGCTAATGCATGCCGTAGTCAAGCACCCAACAGCACCCTCCCCACCCTGATTCTGAAGAACTATGCACCCTACCACCCGTGCTTTCACCGGCAGTAGTGCGGCGGGTGCGGCAACTGCCTCGTAACTCACCCACTTTGGAAGAGGAGAGCATCCATTGGGATGCTCAATCCTTCTCTCCCCAGCCGACCCCGGCTCATTCCCAAACTCAGGTCACCGACATAGCATGATGTGTGGCTTCCAGCGCCTCAACCCTCAGTGCCATCAGGTCAGCATCCCCATCTCTTGTTGACACCTTCTTTACCTCACCTTTTGGTGCCAGTATGCATCTGAATCCATCCCACCTGGCCTTGAATCCATTTATGGTTCCCACCTCTACTGCCTCTTTTGACAGTCCATTCCACTGATCCATCACCCCCTCAGTGAAGAAGAACTTCTCAACCTTCTCCTTAAAGTCCGCTGACTAATCTCCCCATGCCTACTTTGCTTGTCACCGCACTTCTGTTCCTAGCGAACAGGTCCTCACTGTAAATTTTGTTTATTCCCCTTAGGAACTTGTTCTTCTCATCCATATCCCTCCTTTCCCTCCTGGTCTGCAGTTTGTGCATGTTGAGAGGTCTGCCAGCCTCATATCAGACGTGCTGCTCAGTTTCCCCTGTATCATTCTGGTGACTCTTCACTGCACTGTCTCTAGTCTATCCCTATCCTTCCTCAGGTGTAGCACAGTACACCAGGTGGGACCTTACTAGGGATCTGTACAGGGCAATATCACTTTCTTCCTCCTGCTATCAAAACCCTTTCCTGTGCACCCCAGCATCCTGGTCACCTTGCTGTGTACCTTGGGAACAAAAACATTGCTTTACCTTTTTTATTATATAATTGTAAGTTTGAGCATGTGTGTAGTCTAGATGTCCTTGGGTTCTGGTGCTAATCAGTTATTAAACGTTAAATATATGTTGGGACGGGGGGGGAGGCAGTCTCAACAAAGACCCCCCCCCCAAAAAAAATAAGATTATTTAAAAGTAAGCAACCACAGTAGGGAGACTGAGGAGGCTGCACACACGCCCAATTTTCCAGTTACAGTAAAAACAGGTCAAGCAAGGTTTGTGGTCCCTTTAATGAACATACAAGGTTACAGGGGTTGAAATACAATTCTGCAGCCTCTAGCCAGCAGGGTTAGTGACTGGGAATGTCTGTTGGCCCCACAGATATTTCACTGCCCAGCTGGCATGCTAATTTTCCAAGTGTGTGCTATAGTATACGGTGCAATCTTTTACATTAATGAAACAATTCTCTGCCTCAGATGGTAATAGTATTAGTTCAAATTGTGATACTAAAACAAAAAACATAATAATATACAAACTTTCTCTTTTAGGTGAGTCAGTTTTTGTTTTCCTTTAGGGAATCTTTTCTAGATTTTCTCTCTGCAAAGCAATACTTGTATTATTGCCTCGATACATTAGGATGCCAGAAAGAGACTTACAGTCCATTGGCATTGGTATTGATATTTGGTTAAGTTAGCCATCCTGCAAATGGTCTGCTTTTATAGCCCTAATGACAAAGAAGGTGAACCCATCGGAGCTTTAGCTATAATGTTTTTTATTGATACGTAATCCAGTTGTGGCTTTAGAAGATTTTACTTAAAGAATGACATAAGTTAAATGAATGCTACAGCTGGATACAGTTTACAGCCTGACTTGTACAAAGAGTACATACAAAGCAGTGTGTGGTGGATTTTACAAGCGGTGTGCTTGGAAAAAAACTGACAGCGAGTTGCGTTTTGAGGAATTGGGTAACTGAAGATATGAAAGTTGTTTTTTTTTATTATATAAGTGACAAAAATTGCTTCAGTACAAGGTGTTTTCAGTACTATATAATTAATTGTTCCTAATGTCAAGATGTAATAATAATGTAATTTCCAAGGTTGACAAATGTCTAATCATTTATCGTTCGCAGCTAGCTGGAGTTGTAAAAGCAGTAGAGAGTCATAAAAATAGAATATCCTGTGTTTTCCCAATCAGAGTTGTATACTGCTGCCACGCTAATCCCTTACATTCACAGTACCTCCCTAGCATCACATAAAAGTAAGCACTGCATCCAGTGTCCTGTTCTGTTTATATGTACTGGATTGTACCATCTAAACATTGTGCTCTCAAGTCAGCTGTTTGTTTCTTTAGATTGTGCTTTGAGACGAGTGATAAGCCCTTTGTTTTCTTTATTCAGTTAGAGACCACTGTCATCCTAGTTGTGGAGTGCAATAACAGTGCTGTGATATATATTGAAACTGAGCAATAGTTGTTCCTTTAGAAGCCAGCCCTGTGTCATCCTCACATTTTTGCATGCCAAAGCCTCAACAAACATAAATACTTCAAAAATTGAGCCATACCGTACAAAATATTGCCAGAACTATTATTGTAAATTGTAGACTTGTCACCTTGAAAATGCTATACATATAAAGCAAGACAAAATATTGCCCTGCATATACTACCTAAGCAGTTACATGTGACCGGTCTTGCGTTAAGCTGTTTCATCTCATGGTCTATGTGTATTGTGAGGCACAAGGCTGTAGGCTGAGTGCCTTAAAGAACCTGAAAACCAGGTTGAAATAGCTCAGTGCATGCCCTGAAGTATGTTATGCTAATCAAATGAGTTTTTGTAAATGTTTATGTAATTATAAAAATGTAAACATATTTATAAAAGTATTCCTATTCATAGCTGTACTGTAAACTAGTTCAGCAGTTGTTTTTTTTTATTCTAGACCACTCCCCCAACCACCCACACACACTCACTATCTGCTTGTCCCTTTTTCCACTGTTTTTCTCTGTCTCCTGTCATTTTGTATCTTGCTTGATCTCCCTCCATGCATTTTTCTTAAGCAGCACTGTACTGTAATTATTGAAGTGCACTATGAGCACTGTTCACATTTGTACACAGCAGGCCTAGTGTGGTTCATGCCAGACCTCTCCTGCTGATGGTGTGCACTGTATGGCATTCTGGTCCTGCTGCTGCTTTGTGGCTTTGCTCCCTGATGATTTCTGGTGCACTGTGAGGCATTCTAGACCTGTTGCTGGTTTGTGATTTTGCTCTTTGATGGTTTTCTGGATTTAGTCATTCACACTACTCTGCTGGATAGGAGCAGGGTGGGATGTTAAGTTTCCAGAGTTGGTCCAACAGTGAAGTCCAGAGCTTGGTAGTGTCTAACACATAACAGACCACAGTTGCACCAGAAAGATCAGTGTTGAGCACACAGCCAGTGGAATGAAGAAAGTAAGTAAATTAATGTTTTCGGAATGGACGTAACCTATTTGAATTTCATCAAGGACTTCGACACTGCGCCACACAAGAGGCTGATTAGAAAGTTGATCAGATTAAGAGGAGTGTCCAAACTGGTAAATTGGGTTTGAAAGTGGTTAATAGATAGGAGACATATGATGGTGGTTAATGGCACTCACTCTTAGGATGGGAGCGTGACCAGCATTGTGCTACAGGGTTCAGTACTGGGACCAGTCCTTTTCAGTATCTTCATAGGGGACAGTGAAGAAGAACTGGAGGGGATGGTATTCCTTTTTGTAGATGACATCAAAATTTGCAACAAGGTAGACACTCAGGAAGGGGTGGAGGGAATGTGTAGGGATCTAGGGAAACTTGAGTGATCAAAGACATGGCAGTTGAGGTTTAATGTCAAAAAGTGCAAAATCATGTACCTAGAGCATAGAAATCTGGTGCTGAGTATGCGCCGGTGGTGGTGGTTCTGGGGGTGCTGACAGTTACTAGATGGGAAGGGGACCTCGGGGTTATTATATTAGAGGACCTTAAGGTAGATGTGCAATGTGATAATGCAGTGGGCAGGGCTAGTGGGATGCTAAGATGCAAAGGGAGGGGTATCTGCAGCAGCAGCAGGAGGAGGGAATTGGTGGTGCTGTTTTATTACTCCTTGGTAACTTCCACCTGCAGTACAGTGGTCACTTTGGAGGCTGCACCTCACAAAGGAATATATTGTACCTAGGGTAAAAACACAAAGGGCGACTCATTATTTTAGTTACCTGGTCCCATACATTTGGAACTCCTTTCCCTCTGAATTTCGGGCTAGGAATGGCAGATCATACTAAGGATGAGTTAGGAGCAAAAGGCAAAATAGCTCATAGAAGCTCCTTAAACTACATATAGTAGATGAAATTTTTATGTGATAGCAAGAATCTGTCTTGTCTGTTTTTAAACGCATTTTTGTTTTGACTGATAATAACTGATGTTGGCAGACTGTTCCATGGGTTATAATACTCTGAGAGAAAAAGAATGCCCTTTTTTTGATCTAAATCTGTTTCTCTTCGGTTGAAGTAGATGCCCTCTGGTGGTAATAGCTATTTGTTTCAAATCAAGCGCACATTATATTGTTAGGAAGGGATCATTAATAATGTCCCAAGTAAGTAGGAGGTCGCCCCTAAGTCGGCGTTGTTCCAAGGGCATTAAATTAAATTTGGAAAGTCTTTCTACATACGACAGACAAATTCTTTACAGGACAGACCGATTTTGTAATTCTTCTTTGAAGTCTTTCTAGTCTAAGTATGTCTTTTGGCATATGGGGCTCCATAATTGAGAGACATAATCAAAATGAGGTCTAACATATGCACGGTATAAGGGAAGCAGAATATTTGGATCTTTAGATGTTATGTTATGCTTAATTGCCCACTAAATTTTATTAGCTTTACTAATAATACCAGTCATATGAAGATCAAAATTTAGTTCTGAATCAGTGGTAATACCGAGATCTTTCTCACTAACTTTACTAGTTAATATTTCATTATATAAGTGATACGAATTTCCAGGATTATGTTTTCCAAAGTGGAGGACACTACATTTAGAAGTGTTAAAATGCAGGCCTCATTTGATGGATCATGCCCCTAGGGCATCAACATCCTTCTGTAGCGCCTCAATTTCCTTAGAAGTACTGCAAACATTAGTAATTTTGCAAATAATCATCCGCATATTTAATGATTTTACAGTTTTGGTTATGAGATAGATCAGAAATAAAAACTTGGAATATAACCGAGGCCAATACGGATCCCTGAGGGACACCTCTCTCTTCCGGTAGCCATATTGATTTATTGCTGTCAGTAACAACCATCTGCATTCTATCTTTCAACCAGTCAGAGATCCATCGTATAATCAAAGGATTGATACCATATTTCCATAACTTATGAATTAATGCCCAGTGTGGCACAGAATCAAAGACCTTTTTGAAGTCAAGAAATATCACATCACTGAGAATTTTATTGTCAAGATTGTCACTAATATAATCATAAAAGCTTAATAAGTTGGTTGAACAAGAAGGCCCCTTGACAAACCCATGTTGGTTTGCATCAATTTCTGCTAGAGATGGAGTTAACAAATCCGTAATTATTCTTTCTAATATTTTGCAAAAAAATCAGCGTGAGACTGATGGGGCGGTAATTACCAGGGATACCTTTGTCCCCCTTTTTAAATAAAGGTATTACATTCGCTTTTCTCCAGTCAGATGGTACATGACTGGAATTAAGGCTCGTTTCATAAGTAATCTTTAAGGGGGGACATAAGTGATCTTTCATTGATAGTATGATATCACCTGATATACCATCTGGAGACCTGGTGAGGAACCTTGTTTAATATTATTCAGTTTTTCCTTAATAACATCTAAGGAAACTGTCACACTCCCAGATGTAGGTTCATCCTTAACATCTTTCATACTTGTAGAGTTGTTATAAGCTTTACAGAAATGAGAGTTGAGTAAATGCGTCATGTCTTTAGGATCAGATATAACAGAATTATCAATCATAAGTGGTCCAACTTTACATTATTGTTTCTTGATAGAATTCAGACAGCTAAACAGATTTTTATTATTTCCTTTTTGGGCTTGTGAGGCGATATTTTTTTCTGTATTCAGTTTAGCTTTTCTAATTTCTTTTTTACATTTCTTTTGAATTTTTTAAAAACTAGACAGGGTTCTTGCACACTTGTTAGTGTTGTATCTTTTGAAATTTGTTTTCTTCTTTTTTATGATTCTGATCAAATTACCAGATAACCATCTGGGATTTAAACTAAGTTTTCTTTTCTTTATTTTAGGGCTGAACTTGTGAGCTGCATCCAAAATAGTAGTTTTAAACAAGGCCCACATACAAGGGATATCTGGGCTGTTTAAACTTTCAACCCAGTTGTTAGCTAGGTAGTTATTTAAGGCAATTTTATCAGTTTTATTATAAGCAAAAACTTCCGCCAGGTTTACTGAATGTGCACATGAAGTATCTAAATCAAATTTAACTGTGCAATGGTCACTGTTTCCTGTTAGTGCGGTGAACTTGCAATTATAAATTCTTAGAGGTTCACGTCCTAGGATGATGTTGAGTATGTTGTTTCCATGCATTGGGGATGTAACAAACTGAGTTAAGTTTAGTTCTTCACAGAAATGCAAAAACTCTTTAGAAGCCTGGGAATTAGCAGATTTATTTGCCCAATCAGTATCTCTCAAATTTAGATCGCCCATGAAAATAATATTTCCGGCCCGGCCCAGTGGCGCTGAGGGTTGAAGCGCTGGACGCCACACCTCGCACTATGCCGGTGACCCGGGTTTGGGAACGAGCTTGGGTCATCTGGGGTCGGCAAGGGAGAGAGAGGATTGAGCGTCCAGAGGACAGATCTCGTCTCTCGGAAACGAGGGGGGGTCATGGTTTGGCATTTGCCTGGCCTCTGGCGGTAGCTGGGGGCACAGCAAGCGCTGAACGAACATCAGGGGAGGCGGAGTGGTGATGTTGGCAGTGATGTCTTGGCGTCGGGAGCGTGCCACTCCCCCATGAACAGGGAAAATGCCCTGCAGGCTCCGAGGAGACGGAGCGTCGAGGTAGTCCTCTCATTGCCCCCACATGCCTGGCTTCACGGTCTCTGATGCAACAGAATGTATGGGATGTATTCTGCCCCACCTAATCCTTGCCCGGGGGTTAGATCCGAGGCTCCATGTGGGTCGACTGAGAAGTCGGATAAGGTGGCAGAGGTGGGGGACAGGCCTCATTGATGCTCCCGAGGATGAGGAGCCTGTGGGGTCGGGTGGAGTATAAACAGTAATTTAAAAAAAAAAAAAAATAATATTTCCCATATCTGCAGCAGATTCCACTTCTGACAGAATCTCATTTAGCGTTGAACTCTGCAAATCTGGGGGTCTGTAACAAAGCCATGGTACAAAGTTGTTATTTTTAAGGTTTTTAAAACTGACCCAAAGTGACTCGACATAATTTGGTGCCTTTTTTATTTTATAGGAAACATTAGTTGCATTCAGGGAAGAATTAACAAACAGGGCTATACCCCCACCCTTTCTATTTTCTCTGCTCAGATGAAACAGTGTGTAGCCTGGAATAAATTTATCCCATGCGGTGTCTTTTGGCCACCAGGTCTCTGTTATACCAGTGATGACTGGTTGGTCTGTTTTTACCCGGATAACTAATTCATCAAATTTATTACCTAGGCTATGAGCATTTAAAAGTGGAAATTTTAATTCACTCTTTTTGTTATTGTCATGTATACAGTGGCTGCCTGAAAAGGGTTTGGAACCAATATTGTTTTCCACCAATTCTACCAGTTTAAATTAAGGGAGGGTACATGCCTATAGAAGTGAAGGCAAAGTTCCTTTACACCATATTTGTTAAGATGGAGTTGATCTCTTGCAAACAGATAATGATGTTGCTCAAATGTGGACCAGTGATTAATAAAAATAATGTTTTCATTTATACACCAGTTCTGTAATCTTGCATTAATCCTTGCAATGGTATTGTTTTTTTTCTTGTTTTGCACGGGGTATAGGAAGAATGCCAGAAATGAAAACTTTGCAGTTTTTAGATTTAAGAGCTTTTTCCAATTCAGTGAGGTCATAACAGATGTCTTTTTCATGGGAATAACCCGCATTGTTCGTACCTAAACGAATAACAACGTTAAATGATTGAGACACTAAGGTGTCCATTCTAGACTTAATGTCCTCAACTTTAGTCCCAGGAAAACAGTTAACTGAAGTCATTACAAAGCAAAGAGTCCATATACTTAATAATAGAGTCATCAATAATAATAGTGGGCAAGGCATCAATTTGTTCACCACTCAATAGGTAAGCTTCATTCTGTATGGTAACTAAGGGCTCAAATCTGGTTGCTAGATCCAGTACATACAAGATTTGGAGGTCGTAGGATGTCAGCCCTTCTTCCCTCTTTTTAAGTTTCCTTTTTGGGAGAGATTCACAACCATCATCAGTAGCGGGGTCGTTATCGGGATCCCTACTTCTTTTATTGGATCTACTATTACAGTGCTGAGTGGAGGCATGGACTTCAGTTGCTAATGGGACCTCATTAATAATAACATGACTACCTTGCTCAGTCATATTTTGACACTCCTAGGGTAGTGAATTCATATTATCTGTCATTAAAGAACTAATGGGCCAAGTGTGTGAAGTACTGTCTTGTATTGGATTGTTATTTGAATGCTCCATTTGATGGTTGGGAGTGGTGTGAAGGCTTCTCACCATGTTATCCACAAAATGTTCTAACTCCCCTAAGTTCTTTAGCTATTTGCAATTCTTTAGATAGACTATTAATTTCATTTCTAAGAGCTAAAATTCCCCCCTCTGTTAAAATTGTAAAGACATGGTACTTAAACCCAGGGTCTACATGTATGTATGGAGTACCAACAGAAACAGGGATTACTTGATAATAAACTTAATTGTCATTTATTATGATATAGTCACTGTGAATTTATTAGACCTGATGGAGTATGATGAGCTTTTGTTGTTTGCTGTTGATGTGGCTCCTTGTTGTGATCCTTATATTTAAACTATTATTCTAGTCTGAGTATTATTTTATGCTATGGATTTAAATCTGTCACTATATGTAAGCTTTCATTGTTATCTGTGTCTTTCAGTTTTAGACTGTGCAGATGTGGTTTATGGTACAGCCCCCTCTACCTCCCTTGTCAGACTGAACACCCTCTGCAGTTCCTTCTGCAGCTTTGTTACCATCTCACCCTCTCATACTCACTACTGCTCCCCTTTACTTTTCCCAGTCCATCCTCCCTCTCCCCTTGACACCAGTCCCGCTGTGCTTCCCTCATCACTAAATACTGGTTTGGATCCTTCCCCTCATACCTGTCTCATCTACTCTCTCCCATCCCCCTATGTTTTCTGCTCTCTGGCCTTAAGAGAACCATGGTCATTCTTCCTTCCCCACTCATACTCCTCAGCCGAGAAATCTGTTTCCTCATACCGCCTCCCCTCCCCCTGGAACCAGCTACACTCCTCCATTCGTCTCTCCTCCTCCCTTACCTCCATCATATGCCAACTAAAACTCCTTCACCCTCCCACCTGCTTTTGGCAACCTCGACTTCCTGAACCCTTCCTTATCCTTGCCTGGCTTCTGACCACCCCCTTACCTCTTCCTCCCACCCAACCTCATAAATCCAGCCACTTCACTGAAGTTTATCAACCTGTTTTGACTCCTGCTTTCAGCACTAGCTCAGTCTCCCCTCACTCTGGCACTGTGCGCTTTTTAAGTTTGCACAATTTGCATGGATGATTTGTATGCTAATTCATTTGTTCTCCATATATAGTGTTTTGCCATTTCGTCTGTACTGCACTCAACCTAAGCTCTCTATGGCATTCTCATAGTAACCACGTCAGCTGGCTGTCTGTATTTTGTTTGTAATTGTGCTTCTCCCCTTCCCCCTGGGTCTCACCTGGAAACAAGCCTCTGCTCAGTGTGCCAGTCCCGGTTACCAGTTTTAAATAAATAAATATTTTGTGTTTCTCTGGGTCTCTACTGTAAATAAGCTTCACTCAGTGGATCTTTCCCAAATAAAACTGAAACAAGATCAAGCAAACACCACCACTTGACACCAGTTTTTTCTGCACCCCCAATTTTGAGCCACATTTTTGTACAAAACATGCTGACTTTCCCTCTATTTTAAACAGATTTTAAGATTTTATCAAATAGAATTAGCCATTTTTGAAAAAGGAGAATCATTGGCTCGAATTTTGAAAAACAGATGGATCTCTTAAGCTTTGCATTAACAAATAGCATTAACTCTTCAAATACCAAAAACTTAAAGGGGCACTGTCAGCTTTTATACGCTTTCTAGTTCAATCACAGTACATGTTACCTGTAATCTTGTTGCAAACTACTTTGCCCACAAAATTCAAAGATGCCAATATATGTGCTGAAAAGTAACATGTAGCTTTTAGTTATACTAAAAATAGATTTAAGTCGTCCTGACCTGAACGCCGCCTGCAGATGCTCCCCATATGTCCACGAGGTGACATGTCGCCGAGCTACGGGGTACAGTCATTCATGTATGAGTTTTTAATTTTTGTAGGCCTATCAATAAAACACTACCTTTGCTTCTAAATTGTTCACTGGATGCAGGAAGGTTATCCCCGATTGAAAACGAGCACTGTAACCATTTGAAATGAGTGCTTGGAAATTCAAGCCAGGACTCTGGCATGTGCAGATGCTACTGGCTGTGCATGCCCACAGTCCTGGCTTGAATTTTACGCACTTATTTCTGCATGTGTGCAATTTTTCCTCTTTTGAAAATCTGGCCCCAGATTTTTGCTGGTCCTGCTGTTCTCTAGGGGCCAAGTATAGTCCTGTGTAACAGTGTTTATCCTCAGGGTGACAGCAGGACCAGCAAACAAAATGGAGCCCATGAAAACTTTTAGGACTGTTCCCCCCTAAAATTTGCTGATCGGGATAGGCACAATAAACCAAAGCTTGTTTCCAGGTGCGACCCGAGTGATGAAGGTTACACGGTGGTGGTAAGTACAATAAGCAAAAAGTAGCAAACAAAAAGTACATCAAATAAACTGACAAGTGCAATGTGTACTACAGAAAATCAAATTGCATAAGTACAGCTTCTGCAACTTACAAGAATTTACAACGGAAAAAAGTGATAAGTGTAGTGTAATAACTCAGAAATAGTGATGCTGCTACTGCTAGTTATCAGTACAATCCCACTGTTATGATGCCTACCCCTCCAGTTAGTAATCCAGCACCCCATACTGGTGATACCAATGCACCCCAGTAGAGTTCTTGTTTTCCACTGGCAGCCTCTTCTACTGTGCCTCCTTACCTACTACAGTCGGCATCATCTGACATCATCCACCCTGATTCGCTGAGTTGTGAGCACTTATCTAGAATTACTCAGGATGCACACAGGAGCTGACAACCCATACTGAAGGGGTAGCAGTGCTACTTGAACGTCCCTGCAGGTCATTAACTTTCCAGCTCCCACTTTTTTCCCCAGACACTTGCAAATGATTTTGCAAGTACCTTGGATGTGGTTGGAACCTTGAGCACTGCTCAGTGATATCATAGACGCAGCACGGGGCAATGTGGTCTTTGCCATCTCTTTCTTTCCCTTCACTTTCTACCCCTTCCTAACTGATTTCCCTTCCACCCAGTTCTCTCTGCCTCCCATTTCCCATTTCCCACTGCCCTCCTTATTCCTAACTTTCACTATGCTTCTCCTTAATTGTCTACTTCTTCATCCCCTATTATGTTCCCTCAGTGTCTCACTTACCTGCTCATCTCTCCTTTGCCCTGTCTCAATTCCTCAGTCCTTCTCACCCCCATTGTCCTTATTCCCATCTGCAGAATCCTCCTTCCCTCCCCTGTCTATCTCTCATAAGACCTCTCTCTCATTCCCTTGAAGATGCAGCCCCACATGACCGTGAAACACTGGGCGCATCTATCCCAGTGAGAGTACCAGTGCTATACAGTATGTAACTGTGAACTTTGTAAAATAAACTAATCAGAATGCACTAGTATGGTAAGTAGTTGTTTTTGCAGGGACTGGGAGTGCATGGTATCTTCATGTTTTTTTCCTAGGCTGTTCTCAGGTTGTACCAGCTGAACCTACCTACATACAGTAGGCCTACCATTGCATGGTTCTTTGTATTTTCTTCTGATTTATTCTTCAGATCCTCTTCTTGAGTCCCTTCTTTTACACATAGGTTCTCTTGTATAGTATGATCATCTGCAACAATACTGTTGCCCACTCATCTTCCGTTTTGTATCCCCCCCCTTCACAGCTGGAAATGAGCCTTGGCTCAGCATGCCTTTCCAGTCATCAGTTTCTAATAAATGAATACTGTAAATAATTCACCACAGCTGCTTAGCAACTGAGTGTCAAACCCTCACTCTTTGCCATCTATGTCAGCTTTTTCTGACCTTCACCCCTGTGCACTCTGTCTCGCTCTCTCCATCACTCATGCACATGCACCATCTCCCCACAATGCGTTTTCTCAGGCTTTCCTTCCTTCCTGGGGACAAATTATCCACAGCAACACACAGTCTCACACATAAACACCTATCACTCAACCACATGTGCACTGCACTTCTTGTCTGTCAGTTTCAGAGAACTACTGCCATCTGTTAGGAATAAACATTTTTCAGGGGTGAAGGGAGAAGCAATAACTGATTGATTGATTGAGTCTCCTGATTGTACTGTTTTTGCTAATTTATTCATTCGCGTATTTATTTGAAATTTGCATCAAACAGATGGCGAGACTATCCCATGAGACGCACTGTTTTAAGGGGTCCCTTGGCACAATGGTCATGCTACGTTGTATCCAAGCAATATTTTATTGACTTGTATGTAATATTGTCGTTTGATACTTAATGAATGAACTTCAACAGCAACGCAGTAACTGACCTCTGTACGTTTTCCTTCTCTCTCATGGTCTGCTGTGGTTGTACTGTAAAAAGTCCTCCTGTAATCGGGACATGCTTATCAACTCTTGCATATCTCTTATTGCCCACTTATTTATTCTAGTGGAGGCAGTAAAAATGTTTTCTCTACTATATAATTTGATATACTGTATTGGACATATTCCAAAATTGCATTTAAAGGTACAGGGCAATTTGCTTTTAATTTTATATGATAATAATTGTTTCTTCTGCGTTTGCTGAATCATGATCCATGTATAGAAGAACATATGGATAACCATGCACAATAAGGCTCTGTTTCCATTAGGGGGTTATTATGACATCACAGTGACTCTGAGAGCAAAGTGTTAGAAGTCTTTTAATGCTATAACAACCCAGAGATGGAAACACTGCCTTGTTGTATAGTTACCCATAATCAGGGCCCCTATTTTTCTGTGGCACAGTGGGACCAGTTCTGCGGCAAGACTACCATTTGCCGCAGAACTTCTGCGGCGGTGGTTTGTAATTTCTGCGGAAGTTCTGCAGCACTAACAAACTACCACATCACAGTGTCAGCTTGTCATCCTGACTTCACTTTCATGGTAGTGGTTACAGTAATCAGGATGGTGGAAAGCACAGTAACACTAGTTCAAAAAATAACAGACTTATAAACACAATTTTATGCTTAAAAAAGCAACACAAATGTCTCTCCCTTAAGGTCCTAGCCTGTTGCATAAATGACATATGCAGAGGGGATCTTATGTGATAAATAAGGTATTTTTATATGCATGCTATCTATCCCACTAATGAGGTTTTCACTGTCTATCACTTATATATTTGTATGTGCTTTTTTCATCACTCATGAGGTTCTCACTGTGTATCACTTATATATTTATATGCAATCTGTAACATACATACAAATATGCATATGTGTGTGTGTGTGTGGTGAGAGAGAGATACTCTGTGTGTGTGTGTGTGTGTGTGTGTGTGTGTATATATATATATATATATATATATATATATATATATATATTATATATACATACATTTTTTTTATTTCCATGAACTTGCATCCTCATTCATACAGGTCCCATTGGAAATGGAATAGAGGAGTTATTGCAAAACTCATTTTCATGTCAACCTGCTTTCCTGACACACTGCATAACACCATCAGGCCATGACATGCATGTGAACCAGTTGTGAGATAGAGCTCTCCGCCCATCACAATGTGTCCACCATGTGACAGAACACTGCACCATACCTTCCCAGGCTCCAAGCAATGATGTGTTCCACCAATCCTTGTACTGCCCAGCCAGCTCCCAGAGCTAATCTCTGAACCTGAGTTGCCGGCACGAAAACACAGCATGCTACCTTCTGGCCCAACAGCTGTCCCTGCA
Organism: Neoceratodus forsteri; assembly: GCA_016271365.2. NCBI lineage: Eukaryota > Metazoa > Chordata > Ceratodontiformes > Ceratodontidae > Neoceratodus > Neoceratodus forsteri. The sequence continues at coordinate 1,556,106,067 of CM057450.1, forward strand.
CACATTTCTCATTAACTTTTAGGTGATTCTATCAACCAATGACAATATGTAATCAATAACCCTGGCAAAAATATGTACAGTACAGTGCAATTATTTAACAGGTCTATTCTTTCAACAGGTCTACACATTATTATATTTTGCTTTTCTGGATATAATTACTTTATTTTTCTTAAAAATTTAGACAGTTAAATTCATTTTACCAGTTATTCATTTCAGATAGCGTCTCTATACCTTAAAGGCACAAATAGATTTGTACAAAGTGAGGTATGGACTTAACAGGTCTGTGCTATTGACAGGGTTTTGTTTAAGTTGGCCCTAGTGCAACAATGTAAAACTGAAAATTGTATTAGTCTGTAGTGCAGGTTGAGCAAATATCACCATGTCTGATGTGCTGTGCCATCATCTCTGGCAGTGGGAGCTGTGGTAGATAAGTGACTGTTCATTTCTGTTGCAGAATGCAGCCATTTCATTAGCTAATGTATGATGTTATAGCAATGATATCACATTCTGAACAAGTAGGGGGGTTTTGGATATAAAAAGAGGGAAAAGGAACCAGATTATATGTATAAACAGAAATATTAATAAAAAATCACCAAGAAGAGTAAATTCTGCAGCACCGCAGAAGTTCCTCTGTAGACGTGCCCTACTAAGTTAAAATCTCTGCGGCTGCAGAATTTAGGGCCTTGCCCATAATGCATTTTGTATAGTGTATGGTTATTTTATGATCACAGAAGAGTCCCATTCTCTCCTGAAATAAATTTTTTAATGTAAAAACATAAACTCATCCCACCCAGCTGCTCCCTACCCACCCAGCCTAAAGTTGTACCTGTTAATTTGTAAGAGGCTATAATCTGAATTTTGATCATGCAAGAGTTATGTGATGGGCGGTGATCCTCCCACAAATGAGTTGTGCACCCTCATATCTTATAAATGTTATTTGTTTCCTTGTCAACAGACAACTGTTTCCATGTAGCTGTTGGGGCTATATGTGTTTGCCTTAGTTTGTTTTCACTGTTCACACCAGCCCCTGTAACTAGTCTGGGGTCTCCTTTTTATGGTTGTCGAAATCTTATTGTCCATGAGAGCTGTATTACTATATGAGAACATGATGTGTCAGCACCATTTAGGCTCCACAGTGTGCCTGTCTACTTAATTAAAAGTTGCAGTTGCAGCAAGGTGTAAAATACCACATTTGCCGTCAGTTGCTTTGCAAACTGTCTTAGACGTAATGCAGGCATTTTTCCTTTAAATTGCATTCAGACATTATGTTTCTAGATAGCTTTTTCAGGTTATGTGTACTTTCAGCATAGAGATACATAGTATAAATGGGTGCTGCGGCATCATGTTCTCATATGCTAATGCAGCTCTCATGGACAATGCGATTTCAACAACCAGAAAATGGAGACCCACAGGCTAGCTTCAGGGGCTGGTGCAAACAGTGGAAACAAACTAAGGCAAACACACATATCCCTAACATCTATCGGTACATGAAAAGAGTTGTCTGTTCACAAGGAAACAAATAACATTTGCAAGATATGAGTGTGCAAGACTCCTTCAAGTGCTTCAATTTTAAAGAGCAACTCTTTCGGTACTTCCCCCCAGAAGCATAAAAAACCCTACCCTCCAAGTCCACTGCTGGTAAAATTTCAGTTTTTCTGTGCCCCTATTTAGGAAGGGAAACAATCGTAATTTGGCTCCGTGGAGCTCAGCCATGCTGATCCCTTCCTCTTCGTAGTTCCACTGTACTCTGCGGTCCACCTCCGGTGCACGTCATTTTCTGACATCACTATTTGTAGAGTGCAGGGGGCGCACTCCATGTACTTTAATGGAGCCTTTTTTTAAAGTTAAATTTTTGTACTTTAGTTGCCAGTAGGAACTAATCATGGCCACTGCTTAACTAATAAGGACTTGTCTGAGACTTATGTGATCCAGACGTCATTCCGTGAGGGCAGAGGCCATCATTCTCTGCTGCTGCACAGGGTTTTTCCCTTGTGTCGATCCTCATGGCACGGATGTGCAGTGATGTCAGTGCACTGGCATGTGTTTTCCCACGCATGCCCCACAGACGTCCACCGCTGCCTAGTGCTCATGGTCCCTGGCTTGGTGTACTCCCAGCCTTCACTGGGTGTCACCCAAATGAGGGGAGCCACTTATCCCCCTTGGATGTGAATCCAGATTTCCTCCAGCCAGCCCTCCGACACTCTGGGCTTGCTCTTGAACCTGGGTTGTCAGCATCGTGAGTGGTAGCGCTACTGCTGTGCAGGTGATCCAGCATGTCCCCCTCTAGTTTTACATATAGGCTCTCTGTCAGCAGTGCTTCTAAAGCACTGACAAAGTCAGCCATTCATAATTCCAATGTTTAGGTTAACTGTTCTCAACAAAATTGGCTAAATACAGCTACAAAGTATTAGGTAGGTAGGTAATGTTTATTTATATGGCGCCTCATCCTGGAGGCTCTAGGCGACTTACATAAAAACAGGCAGGGTAATGCAGTACAGGTAAAATACATTTCAAAAATAGATTATAAATACTTTCATAAATAGTAATTAAAAATAATACAATCTTTAAAACATAAACATAGCTCTAGTCAGTCTGGGTAGGCCAACTTAAAGAGATGAGTCTTTAGACCCCCTTTAAAAGCCTCCAACGATAGGCAGAGAATTCCAAAGGGCCGGTGAGGAGACTTCAAACCCTCGGTCACCGGTAGTTTTTAAACTGGCCCTTTGAATTGCAAGGAGGCCCCCGGCTGAGGTATTAGGTATGGAGTGGTATAATTTTGTGTGTCAGTTCAATTTAAAAGTTATCTTATATAAAAGTTTTAGTTCAAAAGTTGGAGATGCCACAAAACACATCTTAATCAGGCTGGCCAGCAGAAGAGGTGGGATAGGGGGTGACATTAGACACAGTTGACACTTGGTGTGGGGGGTACTACTGAATGCCAGGGAGTGCTTGTGATGGGATGGAGACAGGTGACACTGGACACCAGGGAGTACTTGGCATGGGACAGAGATAGGAAGGGGTACTATTTGACACGAGGAAGTGCTTGCCACAGGACAGGGAGAGGTTGCCACTGAACACCAAGGAGTGCTTAATATTTGTACACTGGTAAGGGCCTACTTGACACTTAGGAATACTTGACTTAGTATTAGGAGAGGGAAGAGTTGCCTCTGGAGTGCTTCGCATTGGTCAAGGAGGGAATGCCACTGGACACCAGGAAATGCTTTGGATAGGGAGTGGGAGGGCTGCTGTGGAACACCAGGGAGTGCGTTGCCTAGGATGGGATTACAGGGAGGGATACCACTGGATGCCAGGGAATACTTAGCATGAGATAGGGAGAGGAAGGGGGTACCACTAAACATCATGGGCTGCTTTACACGGAACATGGAGAGGTTGACACAGGATACTAGGGAGTACATGGCACTGGACAGAGTGAAAGTTAGCTGAAAGGTATCACTCGGTTTCACTCGGTTTGTAAGACAGAAGTAGGCTTGTGCCCATTTGGGCTGTCTCCCTCTCCCAGTGGACTTAATTTACCATTGTTAATGTACTTTTGAGATATTTGTCTATTTCTTTCTTTCTTAAATTTGTCAAATTCCTTGATTTCAGTTACTTTTTCTGGTAGTGGATTCCACACATTTGAGACTGACTATACAAAAAACTGTGCCTTTTATATTTGTTTGCCTTTGGTAATGAAAGTTGCAGACCATGAGATGAGGTCTCTTGATGTCCTACGCACTTACTTGCTCCTTTCGCTGCACAGATGTGGATCTGCTCCTGATGCCTTGTTCCTTTCTCAAGTAATCTGGAGACAGGGCCTTTGGGGTTGCTGCCCCTCTACTGTGGAACTCCCTTCCAGAGGCTGTTCGATCTGCCCAAACTGTAGAGGTCTTAAAGAACCAGTTGAAGACCTATTTATTTGCACATGCCTACCCAGATTAGTTTGGTTATCTGTTAAATGGTTAATTTAATTATTTATATTTGCATTTCATGTTTATCTTAGTGTCTAGTCATTTTAAGCTCTTTTTGCTGTTTTTATTGTTGTACGTGACTTGCACCACCTGGATAGGGCATCAAACAAATAAAATTTGCCCTGCTTTGCCTTGAAATGAGGGGGAACAACTAGAGAATTCTTGTATGAACATATCTGCAGTTACTTAGTGGGACCAACTGTTGGTGGCAACAGAAAATTCTTGTATTTTTAACTTTTGTCTTTTCTGTACTATTTCTCTGGGTCCTCTTTCAGCTGCCTGCATATCCGCTCCCATCCAGCAGAGCGGGCTTTAGAATACCGTGAACTGTGCAGCTACACAGAACTCTTAGAACCTGTGACTGACCCCCTTTTCCACCAGACACTTCCCAGCCTCTTCCTAAGGGACAGTTCATTTTGTGTCATTAGTTGACCCAACACGGTACATCCCCAATCACCTCATAGTCCTCAATTTCATCCCGATAGCAGTGTTGCAAGAGGAGTCATCACCCTCTCTTCCTCACTGGAGGAGTGCATCTGCTGAGTTACTCATCCTCTTCCTCCTGCTAGGCTGCTGCAGTTTGATAGCTGTGTATGATTTGGTCAAGCATATTTAAATTGTGTAAGTGTACACATTTTATAAAGATTGCTGAATGTTTAGTCAAGGATTTTACCGAGATGTTACTCACTGAGACCTAGGCTGTCATCTGGAGAGAGGTCCCAGAGACAGAACAGGCAAGGCAAGACGAGTAGAAAGGGTGTAAAAATATAGTACGATGAACAAACAAGAAACTCATACCTATACGGTACATTATAGGTAAAAGAATTAAAAACCCAGTGTAAGAATCAAACAGCTTTGCACTAGGACTGTGCGAACCTCCCGAAGTTCGACCGTACAAACTTTGACTGTTGAATTGTGTAAAGTTTGCCAATGTTCTCATAATGGTGGACTAGTTCGTGCTGGTTCGCTTATTAAAAAGCATTAGGAAATGGGATAAAATGAAATAATGTAATGTGCTGGGCTGACAAAGCACCCCAAAACAGCAGGATGATGAAGTGGGCCACATTGAGGGGTACTGGTTCCAAAAATTGTGTCTGTTCAGTCGGTGCCAAACATGAATAATGCTTGTAGCAATTAACAAGAGTATGTGGCTGAATAACAATGCTCAAAAATAAAAAGTTGTAACTGTATGGCCTATGTGTGCTCACAGAATATTAGTACGGAATTCCACAGCTTAGGCTATTGGTTCCAAACATTTTGTGCCCATTGGGACAGTGCCAAACATTAATCTGAAAAAGACTGAGTGAAGACAACAGTGCAGCATCCCACAGTGTGGGCTACTGGTTCCAAAAATTGTGTGCTCATTGGACTAGCGCCATACATGGACAAGGCTTCTGTTTATGCTATGGGTAAGTGTATACACTGGATTGTCTTTGAGGATATCTGTTTCATCAGGCTACATCTGTGGAACTATAGCTGCCAAGGCGCTAGGATCCCATGGAGACTTTTTTTCCAAGTAGTCCGCTAGGGCCCCCTCTTCACGACGACGCCCTACATCGGCACTCCCATATAAATGTGGGCAGCCCCATCCCTCCTCAGTTCTTTTCCCGTCATTGACAATTCTCGCTGGACCCTGTATGGAGACGCCGCCACTATAGTCAACCACTGTTACAGTAATTTCTGTCCCTAGTTCGGTATCACTTTTCATAAATGATACCTGATGTGTATATTGTCTAAAGAGGTGACTAAGCTCTTCAGATACTGCAAATGCGGTGAAAATATTTATTTGGGTGACTTGCATGGTGTCTGCTTGTGCTGCCTCGGCGCAGCCCATATGGTGAAGACCTACCAGATTTGTTTTAAATTTAACACTGCTACCTGGCAACACAGAAAGAATGCCTTGGAAAATCACCAACTTAAACACCAAGTAGCCAGAATGGAGAAAGAGCTCCAGGAAAGGAGCTCCACTATGTCACTGGCACACTCCTTGGGCTCTCACTCATCAAAGTCCCAGGAAAAGCTTCTGGACAGCACAAGCATAAGCATCGGGAGAGGGACTGGAGTAAGAGAAAACCTCCCTGGTATGCTCTCGGTCACCCCTTCACCCCAGCACGACCACTTGTATGCCATTGACTGCCCAGCAGTGATGCCACCAGCCTCCAAGACCGTTGACCTTTCCAGGTTGAGACAAGCTGCGAGCACCACCAGGCCTAATCTGGCTGGTGTGTTGCTATCAGCGTTGGGGGTGGTGCCTCCTCTGTTGACATCACCCGGCATGCCTGTAATCCACACAAGCGCTAATGTTCAGGCAGTACTTTCGGCCTTCGTGGACATGCAGCAATGCCTGCTGCCTCCTCCTCCTCCTTCTGCAATAGGAGCTGCGTGGATGGGGCACCTTTGACAAGCCCCAGCACCGACGCCTATCAGGTCAACTCACCAGTTGCCTTCTTGGACATCAACGGCTTCCCCTGCTTCCTCTTTGAGGTCTACTGATCACATCAGCGAGGATCAGGAGTATAACCCTGACCTCGTCATGCAAGAGGAAGAGTACGTGGAGAGCTTTTATGGGAGGTCCAGCTCTGCCATCTCTACAGAGAGTGAGGACTCTATATTGTATACACCTAGGTCTCCTTTTGAAGACCCATTATTCATCTCCATGATGCAGCAACTCCAGACTGCTGTATGTTTGAATCAGAAGAGCAGGACATCACCAAGAAGAATTTGGTGGAGTTCCTAGAACTGCCTGACTCCCCACCCATCATTATTCCTCCTCTACTGCATGCCTTGGATTATGTCACCCTGGCGGCCTGGCACAGGCCAAATTTGATACCTGCCATACCTAGGAAGGAAGATAAAATGTATCAAACCCCCTCAGGTAAGCCCTTTTTTTTTCAGGCCAACCTGAGACTGATTTGGTAGTAATAAATGCTGCCCATGACAGATTTAAGGTGCCTAAAACCTTAATTCCCTACCTCCTGACAGGGAGTCCAGGAAGCTATATGTTTTGGGGAAGAGGACTTTTGCTTCTACTACTTTTGGCCTGAGAATTGCAGATTATCAGGCCGACATGGTAAATTACCAAAATACCCTCTGGAGGAAGGCCAAGGCAATGGCCCAAGCCCTACCAGAGAGTATTCCTAAGCAGGAGCTCTTAAAGGCTCTACAAGCAGGGGCAGACATAATATAAGCATCTCCTATGTTCTCCCTATGACATTTCTGATGCTGCTTCTAGGGTAGCAGCGTCTTGTGTTTGTCTTGTGAGACATTCCTGGTTGAAGGTGGCGGGATTTGACAGTGATGTTCATCAGTCCATCCTCAATGCCCCATTTAGAGGATAGCAGTTGTTTGGGGCAGATGTACAGGATACTTTATTAGAAGTAGAGGTGGTCTCATTTAGGGTTAAAAAAAAAGAAAGTGTGTTTCTGTGTTGGGGAAGGGTACTGTATCAACTTAGTTTGCTAAATCAGTAGGAGGGGAGAGAAGTTAATTGGGGGTGTGGCTTAGGCAGTAGAGAAGCAGGTGACTCCAATTACAACTTCCTGCTGCTAGGTTTTGGAAGACAGAAATCTTTCTTTTAGAGCAGAAAGCAGCTGACTAAAAAAGCTACAGTTTTTCTTACTAATTGCCCTTCATCCCACCCTAAGCCAGTTCTACTTTTATAGCCACTGGATTTGACTGAGAACAGTCAACCTTAAAGGAAAAAAATAGCTTCCCTTCCCCCAGCTGCTGGAGGTCTGACTCTGAGCAAGGAAGAAGGAGACCACTGAAGAATACAGGAAGCTGCTGTCCCAGAACAGGAAGGGTGAGAGTTGTAAGGAGAGTAGAGAGTAAGCATACAGAGCAGCAGGAGAGGGGACAGAAAATAAGACATGATGGGAGTGGTGCAGTGCAATAGCTGTGGGGCGGCAGTGTTCTAGGAGACATTCTGGAGGCTGCAATGTTGCCCTATTTGCAGGCACCTCTCTGGTCTGAGGGAGGAGGTTGCCCATCTCCAGGCTGACCTGGCCAGAATTCGTGAAACCTCCTCCCCCACCCAGGGACCACCAGGGCCACTGCCTCTACCTCAGAGGTTGCCAAGAAAGAGGAGCGACTGGACCAAGGTGGGCTCAGGGAGGGAGAGGGTGGTGGAACAGCGGTGCATCTCTCCAGCTGTACCTATCCACAGTTCATATGCTGTTCTGACGGATAGTGGTTCCTCTATGGAGGCACCTGCAGTGGAGACCAAGGAGGATGCTGGGAACCTCCACAAAGGAGATCCACAGGAGGGTGGCACGGGACACTCAATCATTAGGGGGGTAGAAGTGGGGGAGGAAGGGGAGAGGGAGGTAAGGTGCCTGCCTGGCGCCACGGCTTGGAGGGACAGGAAGCGAATCCTCAGGATCGTGGGAGCAGCTGCACAAGGGAGGGAGCTGGATGTCAGTATCTACCTAGGGACAAATGACCTGGCTGGGAATGGGATCAGAGCAGTGCAAGAGGAGTTTGTAGAGTTGGGGAGGGGCCTTAGACAAGTAGTGCATATGGTAACCTTCTCGGAGGTGCTGCCTGTCTATGGTGAGGGTGATGCTAGGGTACTCCACACCATGGAATTCAATGAATGGTTGAAAAACTGGTGTGGAGCTCAGGGCTTTGGCTTCATTGGGGACTGGGGAACCACTGGAGGGATACAGGCCTATACTGGCATGATGGTCTGCATCTATCTGGGGGGGGGGACCTGGATCCTAGGTAATAGGTTTAAATGCTTCATTGGCAAACATTTAAACTAGCCAAAGGGGGAGGCACTGAAAAGAAGCAGGGAAATCCCACCCCCCACACAAAACTCAGTAATTAGCGAGGTAAATACCAAGGTAGAGAAGTCATTAGGGAGCAGGACAGAGGTAAATACAAAAAAAGGCAAAGGCAGTAAGGACAGGATGGAGCTAAAAGGGGTAAGGCCATCAAGAAATGGAGAGTGATGAGTACCAATGCCCGTAGTCTGGGTAACAAGCTCCCTGAACTAGTGGCTTTGATGGAAGAGGGACGCCTGGATATTGTGACAGTCACAGAAACATAGTACACCGAGAACCATGACTGGGGTGGCAACATACCAGGATACACAATCTACAGGAGGGAGAGGGAGGGTAAAAGAGGAGGAGGAGTAGCCCTCTATGTAAGGGAAGGGATCAAAGCAACAGAACTAAAGAGTAAACAGGGAGCAGATGAGCCACTCAGGGCCACCCTGGAAATAGGAAATGGCACCACAATCCACATGGGGGTTGTATACAGACCCCCATCTCAGGGGGAGGGAATGGACAAGGAAATGATAGAAGGCATCCTTAGAATGGCAGAAAAAGGGGGGATATTGTTGATGGGGGACCTGAATATGCCAGATGTTAACTGGAGCACCTTTGCTGCAGACACTTCCAAGAGCAGGGTCATTCTTGATGCCCTACAAGGGGCATGCCTCAGACAGCTAGTATTGAAACCCACTTGGGAGGGAGCAGTCTTAGACCTGGTACTCTCAAACGGGGACAGAGAAAGAATCTTGGATTTAGAAGTGGATAACCATCTGGGAACAAGTGACCACCAAACAGTGTGGTTCACGATAAACACAGCCATATAGTCAAGCCATACAAAAGCAAGAGTATTGGACTTTAGGAGGGCTGACTTTGGGAAAATGAGAGAGTGCCTCAGAAAAGCACTAGCAAACAGGCAAGAAAGAAAGGTGGAGGAACAATGGGGAATAATCAAAACAGCCATCACAGAGGCGACAAGCCTTTGTGTGAAGCAAATCAACAAAACACAATGAAGGAAAAAACTGCTATGGTTCTCAAAAGAGGTGGCGGGGAGGGTTAAGGAGAAAAGGATAGCATTCAGGAAATATAAGGAAACACAGAAGGAACAGGACAGAGAACTTTATCAGTTAAAGCAGAAAGAGGCAGGGAAGGCAGTCAGAACAGCAAAAGCCCAAACCAAGGAAAGGATAGTCAGCTGTGTTAAGAAGGAGGATAAGACCTTTTATAAGTACATTAGGGAGCGAAGAAAGACCAAGGGAGAGATACTGAGGCTTAGTAAAGGGGAGGGAATGTGGGCAGAGGGTGACGGTGAAAAAGCAGGGATAGTGAACGAATATTTCTGCTCAGTATTCACAAAGGAAGAGATGGGGGAGGTACCTAAACCAAACAAGAGAAACACTCTGGATAGGGGTTCGATACCAGTCCATTCACAGAAGAAAGGGTTCTGAAAGAACTAGTAAAACTGAAGGTGGACAAAGCAGTGGGGCCTGATGGGATTCACCCCAGAATTCTAAAAGAACTAAGGGTAGAACTAGTGACACCACTGACTACAGTCTTTAACAAATCATGGGAGGATGGGGTGGTACCTGAGGATTGGAAGAGGGCAGATGTGATTCCTCTTCACAAAAGTGGGAGCAGGGCAGAGGCGGGAAACTACAGACCAGTTAGTTTGACCTCAGTTATAGGGAAAATGATGGAATCACTTCTGAAGGAAAGAATTGTTGAGTACCTAGAGGCCAGTGGGGCAGAGGACCTAAGGCAGCATGGATTCACATCGGGACGGTCGTGTCAGACAAATCTAATTTTAGTCTTTGGTAACTGGGTAAGGCCCACTAGGCACAAGTGCCTGTTTTCAGGGGCGACCTGGGAGCACTGGGAGGTTAAGTGACTTGCTCAGAGTCACACAGTATCAAGTGGAGGTTGTGAGAATCAAACTCAGGTCTGGTCTGCTGGATGTATCAAGCTCATTCACACCTTGTTCCTCTAACCTCTAGGCTATACTGCCAGCCCAATAATAGATTTCTTTGACTGGGTGACCAAAGTAGTAGAACTGGGAGGGGCTGTGGACATGGCCTACTTAGATTTTAGCAAGGCATTTGATACAGTCCCACAAGATTAATATACAAGTTAGCCAGCCTTGGAGTGGGTCCCAAGGTGGTAGCCTGGATAAAACATTGGCTGGACAACAGGACACAAAAGGTAATAGTAAACGGAGTCCACAGTGAAGAAAGGAGGGTTACTAGCGGGGTACCGCAGGGTTCAGTACTGGGATCCGTCCTTTTTAATGTCTTTATAAGTGACATTGCAGAGGAACTGGAAGGAAAAGTATGTATCTTCGCAGATGACACAAAGATCTGCAACAGGGTTGATACACAAGATGGAGTGGAAAGGATGAGAAGGGACTTGGCAAGGTTGGAGGAATGGTCAGATGTATGGCAGCTTAGATTCAACGCAAAGAAGTGCAAGGTAATGCACCTGGGAAACAGAAACCCAGGGGAAGAGTACACAATGGGGGTGAGATACTGACAACAGAAATGGAAAGGGACCTGGGGGTAATTATATCAGATGACCTAAAGGTGGTCCAGCAATGTGAGAAGGCAGTAAGGAGGGCTGGGGGGATACTGGGATGCATAGGGAGAGGCATCAACAGTAGAAAACAGGAAGTTGTTATCCCTCTGAACAAACAGTTGGTGACACCCCCATCTGGAGTACTGTGTGCAGTTCTGGAGACCCCATGTCCGCAAAGACATAGACAGAGTGGAGGCTATCCGGAGGAGGGCAACCAAAATGGTGCAGGGTCTGACCAGAAGACATCTGAACAGAGACTAAAGGAGCTTAATATGTATACCCTTGAGGAAAGAAGGAAAGGGGGACATGATAGAAACTTTCAAGTACCTCAAGGAATCAACAAATTCCAAGAGGGAGTATCTTTCAGAAAAGAGACATGCAAGAACAAGGGCACAATTTGAAGATGGGGGGATGGCTCAGAGGTAATGTGAGAAGTATTTTTTCATGAAAAGGGTTATGGATGCATGGAGCAGCCTTCCTGAGGAGGTCGTGAAGTCAAGAACAGTGGGGGAATTCAAGAATGCATGGGACAGACATAAGGCAGTTCTAGTGGGGGTTAGGAGGAAGTAGGCTGTTGGTTAACTAGGATCTGTAGCTTATCCATCAGGTAGGAAAATGGGCAAACTAGGTGGGCCAAGCGGTCCATATTGGCCATCAAATTCTATGTTTCTATATCCTGTTAATCCTGCAGGCCTGGGGCAGAACCCTATAGCCTCTCAATCCTGCAGGCCTCAGGCAGAACCCTAAAATTGGTGCATTCTCTCTACCACACTCAACCAAGGAGTAGGCAGAGGGAACCCTTTTATAAGGCCAGCAACAGACACTGTTCAACAGCCAGACAGCAGAGTAACACTAGAGAAGCATCAGCTTTGCCTCCCCCAGGACCCACCCCACTCACTCACACAAAAGCCCCTAGAGATGGGGGTGTGACTGCAGCCACAGGATCCAGATCTGCATGACTCCGTCCTTGACCCCCAGTCACCAATGCCTTCAGGGGTGGTTGTAGGGGGTCACCTTTCCCTCCACCTGGACCAGTGGAGGAAGGTCACATCAGATGTTTGGGTCCTGTAGATAACAGAACAAGGCCATGCTCTAAAGCTTCTGGAATCACCTCCAGACAACCCACCAGTGCCTTGTTTCTACCCTCCAGAACACATATCTGTGCTACTAGAGGAGGTTCATAAGAGATCTGAACTTTTTCATCTAAAACAAGAAGTTCAGAATGGTAACTCTACAAGGCTTACTCGCACTACTGCAAGTAGGGGACTGGATTTGTACTCTGGATATGCAGGATGCTTACCTGCATATCAAGATTTGCCCCCTCATAGGAAATATCTCAGGTTCCTTTTCCAGGAGGAACACTACCAGTTCAGGGTATTGTCTTGGCTTATCCTCTGCGCCACGGGTCTTTACCAAATGTTTAGCAGTAGTGGCAGCAGCCCTCAGTAGAGAAAGACTATGTCTTTCCCTACCTGGACGATTGGCTGCTCAAAGCCCACACCAAAGAGCAGCTTTGTCAGACTCTAACAAGCACCAGGCAACCGTTCAATGCTCTTGGGATTTCGGTCAGTGTGGTGAAGTCTGTCTTAATCACTTGTCAGTGCCTACAGTACATAGGAGCAGTCTTGGACACAGCCCAAGGCTTAGCCTTACTGCCCCAGGACAGGGCTGAATGTCTGATTGCACAGGCCCAGATGGTATAAAACAACAAGCATGTCACAGCCAAGACATTTCTAAGACTACTAGGCCTGATGGCAGTAGCCATTGTCACGGTACCAGTGGCCAGGCTGCATATGAGAATTCCACAGTGGACCTAAAGAGTCCTGTGGGGTCAGCACACAGATAACCTAGAACAGAAGGTTCTAGTAACCTCTCTTGTCCGGAAGGTGCTTCTGTGGTGGATGAAACCCAGCTGTTAGTTGAAGGGGAGTTCCTTTCTTTATCTCCTCTCCTCATCAGATTCTCACTGTAGACACCTCAGGGATGGGCTGGGGACACATTTGGGGCCCCATCAGACACAGGGAACATGGACCAGAGTGGAGAGCATTCTCCACATAAACATCCTAGAAATTAGGGCTGTTCTGTATGGTCTACAAGCCTTCCAGATCCATCTATCCCCGGAACCTCTGTTGGTGCAGACAGATCAGTGTGATGCACTACATCAACAAGTGGGGGGAACTCGATCGATGAGGGTTTGGTATTGGGCTCTAGAACACGGTCTAGAACTGTCAGCAGTTCATGTTCTGGGCAACCAAAACATCTTGGCAGAATGGCTAAGCAGGTCGAAGTCCAGAATGCATGAGAGGTAGAGCTGCTGACCTCGGTAGCGGAAGACCTGTCCAACAGGTGGGGTTGTCCAGAGTTGACCTTTTTGTGTCCCCACACAATGCAAAACTGCTGGTTTTCTACTCGCTCATTCCAGGGCCTGGAGTTTTCTGGTGAGATGCGTTGTCCCTCCCTTGGAAGGGGAAGGTCCTTTATGCCTTTCCTCAATTTCCTCTAATCCAAGGAGTGGTAATCAAGCTCTAAATGGAGGAGGTAGCACTGATACTCATAAATTCCTTTTGGCCTCGTTAGATCTGGTTCCCCTTACTGCAGCAATTGGTGGTGGAACCACCAGTGTCTCTGCCCCTGTGCAAGGGTCTACTGTCACAGGAACAGTGAACCCTGGTCCATCCAGACCTCAAGTCATTCCATCTCCATACATGGCTCCTGAAGACATAGCCATTGCTGTGTTTGGTGTGTCTCAGAAAATGGCTGATGTCCTGGTGGCTGCCAGAAAATCTTCCACCAGAGCCACTTATTCCATGAAGTGGAAGCGGCGTACTTTGTGGGCCACTTCTCATCAACTGGATCTTTTTACCTGTCCAGTAAATCGGGTTCTGGAGTATTGCTGTCCTTGTCAGATGCAGGCTTGCAAAACTGTTCTGTCAAAGTGCACTTTGCGGGCATTTCAGCCTTTCATGTGCCTATTGATGATCGTATGGTTGCTCAGTTGAGGTGGTCCATATGTTTTTGAGAGGCATACTACACTTGAAGCCTCCTATCCACAATCCAGTCCCAGCTTTAACTTACTTTGACTCCTTTTGAGCCAGTCGCAATTTGTTGCCTACGCTTCCTTTCTTGGAAAGTGTTGTTTTTAGTTGCTATCACTTCTGCTCGAAGGATTTCAGAGCTTCAGGCTGTTATGTGTGAGCCTCCCTATTTGATTTTTCAAAAAGACGGGGTGTCTTTACGTACCAGTTCTAAGTTTTTACTAAAGATGGTGTCGGAGTTTACCTTGAATCAAACCATCCACCTGCCAGTTTATTTTCCTGAGCATGCCAATCCAGGGGAAGCATTGCTCTATACTTTAGATGTGTGCAGAATACTTAGGTACTATATACACTACACGAATGACTGCAGGAAGTGCTCACAGCTTTTTGTTTCCTTTGCCCCTGGGAAAGAGGGTGCACCTGTTTCTAAAAAGTGCTTGTCCAAATGGTTGGCCAGTTGTGTTACTTTTTATTATAGGAAGTACGGTAAGGAATTTCCTGGTGTCGTTCGTCGTCATTCCACCAGAGGCATGGTCACTTCGGTTGCCTGTTTTAAAAATGTGTCGGCTGCATAAATCTGTGCAGCTGCAACCTGGAATACTGTCCACACCTTCACTAAACACTACAGTCTGGACATTGCTTCTCAAGAAAGGGCAGGTTTTGGCCTAGCGGTGCTTTAAGGCCTTCTTTCTTAGGCATGTAGGCTCCAGCCTCCCAGATATTTTCTATTGTCTGTACTGCTTGGTACTCGTTCCATAGATGTAGCCTGATAAAAGCGATATCCTTGAAGAAGATAGAACAGCTACATACTTACCGTAACAGTAGATCTTTGAGAGAACCACTTTCATCTGGCCATGCCACCCCACCCTCCGTCCCCCTAGGATTCAGAACTCTGTTACTCCTGTCACTTTCTCCAGGATGGTCTGTCTGCTATTTCCAGCCTTGCCTGGTAGGCAGAACCGTGAGCTCTCTCCTGGTTCCCTAGAGGGAGGTCCTCTGAGCATGATTTCCAGCGGGGAATCGAGGAGGGAAGGGCCGCCCACATTTATATGGGAATGCCAACATAGGACGTTGTCATGCGTGTCCCTTGGCAGCCTATTTGCAAAAAGTCTCAGTGTGGTCCTAGTGCCTGGCAGCTACAGTTCCATAGGTGTGGCCTGATGAGAGATTCTCTCGAAGATCTACTGTTATGGTAAGTATGTAACTGTTCTTTTCATGGGCAATACTGCCCCAAAAATTATTTATTTGGCCTGTGTGGACCTGGCCAAAATATCACCAAACAGTAATCTGAGGAAGGCTGAGTGAAGACAACAGTGCAGCATCCCACAGAGTGGGCTACTGGTTCCAAAAATGTTGTGCCCATTGGGACAGTGCTAGTTCCAAAAATGTTGTGCCCATTGGGACAGTGCCACACATGGACAATGCTTACCATGATGCCATGGATAAGTGTTTTACACACTGGTTTCATGGGCAACGTTGTCCCAAAAATTATTTATTTGTCCTGCGTCGTCCTGGCAAAAATTCACCAGCCATTAATCTGAAGCCTGAGTGAAGAGAACAGTGCAGCATCTCACAGAGTGGACTACTGGTTCCAGAAATTGTGTCTCCATTGGAACAGTGCCACACATGGACAGTGCTTACCATTATGCCATGGTTAAGTGTTGTACACACTGGTTTCATGGACAACGTTGCCCCAAAATTTATTTATTCGACCTGTGTAGGCCTGCTAAAAATTCACAAAATATTAATCTCTGAAGACGGCCTAGTGAAGACAACAGTGCAGCATCCCACAGTCAGTGTATAGGCTACTGGTTTCAAAACAAAACAATAACAGACACAGAAGCCCACCCCATCCACCTCATCATCCTCTTCTGTCTTTAGCTCAGCTGGGAGTATAGAAGATTTGCCATCCATAAACTTTGACAAAAAGACTTTGGATAAAAGGGCAGGTTAATTTAAAAAAAAAGTGAGCATCTCTACATTTGGGGTCAAAAGGCATGTTATCCTTTTGGTGACAGTATTGCCAGCAGCACTGAAAATCCTTTCTGAGTAATGTACTTGCAGGTGGGCACCCGAGGTGTTCAACAGCCACCACCTATGTCAGAGAGGGCCAAATGGTCTTTTTTTGGTACCAGTATAATAGAGGCTCATCTCCTTTTGTTAGTGGAACGTTCTCATCCAGATAATCTTGCACTATTTTGTTTGCTGGCATCTCTGGTACCACTGTGTCAGACAGTGACTTGCTGTGCTTTTTCATCAATCCATATTCAGACAGTTGTTCTCATCGTGGTTTTGCATTAATGGCTGTCTTTTTTTGGGGGGCGGGAGTGGCAGCAGTACTAGCAGGTTGACTTGGAGACAAAAAAACGAGCGAGTCCTGTGACGTTCAGTAGTAGCAATGGAAACACATTGGGATTCTCCTTCTTGCCTCATCTCCACCTGGCCTGTCAGTGCGATTGCAACAAAGGATAATGATGAGTGTTGTTGTTCTGCTCTGTTTGTGTTCCTGTTCTTGTTTTGTGCCATACATACTGTACAGAGACCAGATGGATAAGCCTGGCTTTATAGGACTCCTGATCCTTACCTCATTCTTGTGCATCAAAGAATGTCTCAAATGTGTCTTTGAACTGAGGATCCAAGGGAGTGGCCACAATGTAGTAGTCATCTATGCACATTTTTGAAATGCGTGCGTCATTCCAGAAATGTGATTGTGTCCTTTCTGCTAGACTGAGAGCAGTGGTATCCTCCTTTTCTTCATACTGAGTTTTCATATGAAGCAGTCACAGGTTAGTGAGGGTAATAAGGGTGGAGTACCTGGCTTAGACCATCTGTGTCAGCATTTACCATGCTTGTGGCCTCCGTAAAGGGCTTCAGCACAGTGCAGAGGTCTCCATTAGGCACCCCTGCTCTGAGCTGATGTTTACGTCTCCCCTACCAGTACAGTGTTCAACAGCATACTGGTAGATAGCCTTGTGTTGTTCTAATAACAGTTCCATCATGTAATGTAACAGTTGGAATTTCATCTTGTTGCCACATCTTGTTTGAGGTGGTGGAGGGG
The DNA here is from genome assembly GCA_016271365.2 of Neoceratodus forsteri. Taxonomy (NCBI): domain Eukaryota; kingdom Metazoa; phylum Chordata; order Ceratodontiformes; family Ceratodontidae; genus Neoceratodus; species Neoceratodus forsteri. The sequence continues at coordinate 1,556,123,468 of CM057450.1, forward strand.
AAGGTGATTCCACTGCTGAATGTTTCATAACAGCTTCTGTGCCTTTATAGAATGGCTAAAATTACCTCAGACTTTTTTGGCCACACCTACACATCTGCATAGTGATGCCTGCCTCTTCTAGGGATCCCTGAACTACCAGATTTATACAGTGAGCAAAAAATGGAATGTGTATAACTGCCATCATCAACTGCCTTTACAGCATTGTTTACATTATCTGATACTATAAAACCTGGTGTTAATGAGTGTGGTGTCAGCCACTCATCAAGCTTCTTTTGAAGGAAGTGTAACAAGTTTTCTGCTCAGTGGTAATTGTCAAAGCCAGTAGTACATAAAGCTGCCTTCTTGCGGAGGTTGGGAGAGCCCTGGTGACTTGCGGCTACTGCTGCTACTGGCACTTAATCCAGAGGAGGAGAAGGAGGAAGAGGGAAACAAAGAGGGGGAACTGACCCAGTGGGCAGTCACAGCCATGTATTCAGTAGTCTGAACACTAGTCCACATGTCAGTGGTGATGTGAATGACTGGAACAGATTGATGCATTCAGGGCATGAGACACAGTCTTGTAGACACTGATACAAATCAGAAAGAGCCACTGTGGAAAAGTTGCAATGGCTGGGCACTTGATAGCTTGGCACTGCAACTTACATTAGTGATGGAAAACTAGCATTAGAAATACACATAGAAGTTTTCAGCAGATAAGGACTTCTTGGTCCACCTAGTCTACCCAGTTTTCCCTGCCTACTGTACAACCGCAGACCCTACTCAATCTCCGGTTGTCTCCTCCCTTGTCTTACTACTAAGGTTCCCTTGTATCTGTCCCATGCATGCTTGAATCCTGTCACTGTTTTGGCACCTGCAGCCTCCGCTGGAAGGTTGTTCCAGGCATCCAGCACCCTCTCTGTTAAGGAAGTATTTCCTCACATTTCCTCTGAGGCCCCCCCCCAAACTTCATAGCATGACCCCCTGTCCACGAGCTTCTTTTTCTATGGAATATGCTACCTTCCAGTACCTTATTAGTACATGTTAGGTATTTGAATGTTGCCATCATATCCCCGGTTTCCCTCCTCTCTTCCAGAGAGTACATATTCAGTTCCTTGAGTCACAGAGGAGAATGGCAGCAAGTCGGTGGCTAGCATTTCCACATTACTCTTGTTAACTTTTTTGTTTCTGGCCTGTTGGCTTTATATTTCTGGTCAATTTCCAGGGACTGGACCAATGAGAGTTGAGTTTTTTTTCCCCTGGACATGGCAGTTGGCTCCTATTTTGGCAACCTCTGGGGTGAAAGTGGCTGGGGATTTGCGGCCCCTCAGAGATATAGGACTCAATGGGCTAAAACAATAATGAATGGAAGATGTTGGAGTTGTGAATTGGCTACTACTTGAAAGACATTCTTTCTCTTCCTCTCTACTTGGTCTAATGTTCTGCTCCCCCGGTCATCATCATCAGCTTCACTGCCTGGTGGTGCTGCTGCTGACGTCATGCATTGGCCTGCCTTCTCATACAGAGATCTGTGGGACATTAGCAAATGCCATTTCATGGTAGATGTTCCCAGTCTTGTTCCCTCCATACCCCGACTCAGCCTGTCTCTACATAAAAGACGCACTGCATCTGCCTGTGATTCTCTATTCACTCTAAAAAAATCCCACACCACCGACATGTCCGGTTTGTTCTTTCCTCCTGGCACCATCGGCTGTCGCCTAATGGGTAGGCTACTGTGGGCTGCTTCCACATTATCATGCTCCTTCTCTTCCTCTATCAGTTCTTCAGGGTCAGGGAAGGGTTCTTATTTCACTACCTGTGTCCTGGGCCAGCAGTTTTGCATGTGTCTTCTTTATCTGCTGTAATTTCAGATGCTTGTTATTGTGTGTCCGCTTGTTGTTTTGTGGCCTTTCTGTTTTTTTTTTTTTGTTTTACCATTTTTGGTCTTTTTTGATCTCCCATGTGCACCTCCCCAAAGTCAGTCTCCTACGTCTTCCACCTCCTGCTTCCCAGAGCTGCTGCTGTTGTCATCTTTAACTGTTAGGCAGTATACCACAGTGGGTTAAGGCTCTGAGCTGCAGATCTAGAGACCTGGGTTTGAATCCCACAGCCTAGGTGCATACTGTGTGATCCTGAGCAAGTCACTTAACTTCCTTGTGCTCCCAGGTCGCATTTGGAAACAAGCTTCGGCTTAGTGTGCTACTCCTGGTTAAACAATGTTCCCTTCCCTTTCCCTGGTATAAAATCACAGTCTGTATCTCTGTCCCCAAGCTCCGCCAAATCACTTTGCTGCTCCTCCTCTGCTGTCATCTGCCCATACCTGTAGTTCCCACTGAGGCAGAGGGTCTCTGACCAAGCCCACTCCCTTTTCTTTTACGTGACTGGATGATCCCATGCCACCATCTCCTTGGCCTCTGTGTTGCTCCATTTCCTGATGCTTGCTACAGGACTCAACCACTCAGGTGATGAATGATGAAGAGTTAAACTTTATTTTATTGAATTGTCTGATGTTATTGTATTTTTGTATTTTATTAATGGGATGCCACCAAGGATTACCACAGGCCGGGTACCAACTCGCAACCAGCGGACACACACTTGCTGCCCACAGCCTAGATCACACTGCAATAGCACAGCTCACGACATCACACACACAATCTGCCTCAGGACTCAGGAGGAAAGAACCGCAGCACCTTGAGGGAATGCGAAGACTGAGTTTCAATTTGAAAACTGTTACAAAAGGAAAAAAATATATATATATATTTTACAATTTTTTATGGGATGCCACCAAGGTGCCAACTACCAGGGGACAGACCGTCCAACACGCTGCTAGCTGACACACACTTGCTGCCCACTGCCGAGATCACACTGCAACAGCACAGCTCAAGACAACACACACACACACACACACACACACACACACACACACACACACACACACGTGACTGCTTCAGGACTCTGGAGGAAGAGGAGGAGAAGGAAGGAAGGAACTTTAGCAACCTGAGTGAATGTGGAGATTTTTTTATTTTCTTTTCTTTTTTATGGGATGCCACCAGGGTGCTAACTACTGGGGGACAGGCACTGGCACGCTGCTAGCTGACACACACTTGCAGCCCACTGCCCAGATCACATTGTAGCAGCACAGCTCAAGACGACACACACACACACACACACACGCTGCTTTAGGACTCGATGAGGTAGAGGAGGAGGAAGGGAACTTCAGTAACTTGAGGGAATGTGGAGATTTTTTTTTTTTTTCTAACTTTTTTTATGGGATGCCTCCAATGTGCCAGCTACCAGGGGCCAGGCACCGGCTTGCTGCTAGCTGGCACTCACTTGCTGCTGCATGCGCTACCTGCATCTCATTGCAAGAGGCTGCTTCAGGACTCAGGAGGAGGAAGACGTAGCTGCTGCAAGCAAGCCTGCAACTTGGGCAAATGTATGGTAAAGAGTTTGAAACTGCCGCAGAAGTGTGAATGAAGAATTTTTTTTATAGGATGCTACCAAGGTGTCAGCTACCAGTGGCCAGGCATTGTCCTGCTGCCAGCTCACTTACTGCGCAGTGAAATTAATAAATAGGAGTAATTCCTCCTAAACAAATCACATCAGGCTTCTGCCAGGGGATTCAGTCAAAACTGGTTTGTATTTGTAATGCCCTGCTAAAATGCTAGTTCTGCAGTGAAAAACAATGTGTGCTGCACTGCTAAGATAAAATTTATTAGGCAACAAGTGTGCACTGGCAGACTGCCACCTCATGTCTCATTTGCCCACTGCCCAGCCTTAAGCACACTCCTCCTCCGGTTCAGAGTACGTCTGTTTTTTCCTTCTCCCCTCTCAAGCAAGCTCCTGGTCCCCGAGGCCTGCTGCAGGCCTGCAACACTGCTGCTGCTCCAGCACGCCTTTTCATTTTTGTGGGTTTTTTGGGGTTCGTTTTCCTCCTAAATATACCCCCTCAGCAGCCCCTGCTGTTGCAGGACTGGTGTAGGTCAAACATTTGAAGATTTTCTGTTTGTTTTAAAGAATTTCCTAGCTAATCTAACTAGAAATGAACACAGTTCTAACCCTTCCTGAGCTACCAAGCAGCCCGATGGCAAGTGTGCGAGTGAGCTTTCCTGCTGGCTCACATGGTTGAGCTGAGTCTAGCTCCAAAATGAGTCTGTGACTCGCAGCATACCCTAGTTAACTGTTTCAGGTGCGATCTGTGGTTCGAGTGGTCTGCACCATTCGGACCAAATCGAACCAAATGTCTGCCTGTTCTCTAAATGCTTGCCACTGTCCAAAGGAATCAAACACCTGAAGTTCGAGGTGTTTGATTCTTTGGTAGAACTGAACTTGCAGCCCTACTTTGTACATCTCTACTTACTCCCATTAAAAAAGTCTTGAAGCCCTATGATAAAGGGCATCCAGATTTGTATGCAATAAAGACATGTCAGGGTCTGTAATTAGGGATCTCACTTCGAAGGGGCTCTTGCAGCAGGTTACTCCATTAGGTCTGAAGCCGGCAAGTGCCAGGATTCCAGAGAAAACTTCTAACAGTCTATCGCAGGGGACCACCCCCTGACGTCGGCCCACCCTGACGTCTGCTTATGGTATAAAAGGGCTGGTTCCCCAGCACCACCTCAGTTCTTTTCCCACCATCGACCTGCGCAAGGTGGACCTTCTCGGATGCCTTCTGCTTTAGTGACTGCCATTTTCTCTGTGTTACTCGTGCTTTGTAATTTTCAAATTTTTCTTCAGTCTAACAGCAATCTGTGCATGTCTTCTCCTTCCTCATCGGTTGAGCGGCGGTGAACGAAGTGCGCTTGTGGCAAGTGACTTCCCCACAAGGACAGCCATTTGGTGTGCCTGCTTTGCCTTGTCCCAGATCACGACATTGAGGCCTGCCAACACTGCCAGGATTTTAACCCGCGCACCTGGCTTCACTGCCAGAGGACCCTGGAAGCCTTCCTGCTGCAGCAAAAACTCTCAGAGATGGAGAAGGAGCTTCATCAGAGTACCTCCTCTTCCCCGGCCTCTGGGGCCTCCACTTTTTCTTCAGCTATAGACAAGAAGAAGCCTTCAGAAAAGCACAAACACCGGGAGAAGTGCAGGGAGAAACCCCGGCCAGCTTCCCGCTCCAGGTCCCTGCGCAAGTCTGGAACCGATTATGGGTCTTCTTTCTGCAGGAGGTTGGCTCCTTCCACTTCACATCAGCCCTCTCTCCCTTGGGGCTGCCAGTGTCCACACCACTCAGTCTCCTAACTGTATCGGGCGGTGGTTCCTTGGTGCTTGGGACTTTGTCCCCAGCCTCTCAGCCCCTGAAGCTCAGGCTTATTCAACAGATGGGTCCTCAGCCAGGTGGTTCGACTGGGTCTTCTTCTTGTGGCAGGTCTTTGCCTGTCACCCTCCCGGCCAAGGTATCTGCGAAGTCAGTTCTGAAGTTGGGGAACGACATCACTTCGAGATGCCAAGGGCATGCGGTCTCCTCCCCCACGAGTGTGACGTCTCTGCCCCACTCGGGAGTCAGCTCCCCTATTTGGGCTTCTCCCTCCAGGCCAGTGCCAGCTGCTTCACCAGACCGGCATCAGTCTGTGCCTGTCCTGTCGACGCCGGCCTGCCCGGCACCAAGCTCAGTGATGCCTCAACTGTCATCCCTAAACCCTCCACAGTCTCTGGCTGGACCTGTCTTCAGACAGCCAATACCAGGGGACAAATGCCCTTTCTTTCGACCCCAGTCAGACCAACGCCAGACGGTTCCTCCCCTCAGGATCTGACGCCGGTTGGCCCGACACCAGGGGATCTGACGCCAGAGTTACCGCAGCATGGCGAACCAACGCTGGGACCTTCCAAACCTACTCCAGAGAGGCTGGTTCCCCCAGCCTTGGCTCAGAACCCACCAGTAGACCTTAATGCCGTATTTGTGGCCTGGTGGGTGTACTTCAAGGACAGTGAGGTCCCGAGGAGCCCCCAACTCCAAGCCCGAGGGACTCCTAAGAAGCCTCTGACACCAACTCCTAGGGAACCTGCACCACAACCAGCAGGGCCTGACATCAGTCATTCTAAGACTTATAGGCATAAGCTTCAATGCTTCCCTTCCCCCTCTCCGGATTTGGGTGAGTCAGAGGGATATTCCTGTTCCTCTCTTATGATGACTCTGGAGATTCAGCTCTCCTGTCAGAGACTGAGGAGCCCAAGGATACCCCGTGGTCTCCTCCAGACAACCCAACTTTCATGGATGTGATGAGGCACATCCAGGCCCTCATGGGCTGGGATACTGAGGAAGTGAACCCCTAGCGACGTCGGCTAGCCACTTTCCTCCTAAAGAAGGAGTCCTTGCCTCTAGTAGTACCCCCTTTCTTTTTGTATAAAATTTTTATTAGAATTTCAGATATTCCATTTACATATAAAAGAATAAAATGCACATTTGGTATTCATTGTTTTTCTTTACCAATCACATTGGTGCATTCAGTAAAGTTCTTATTAGTTTATAATTGACCGACCTATTCTGTCTTAACAAGCTGAAATGCAAAAGATAACAAAACAATAGTCCTAAAAGGACTACAAACAACAGTCCCCCAGACAGCAGGATTCCCCCTGGCAAGAGCTCCCTCCAGGAGCGAGGAACACGCAGGCGTTAGGAGGCCCGCCGATCTCAAGTCCTGACCCCAGACAGCAGGATTCCCCCTGGCAAGAGCTCCCTCCCGGAGCGAGGAACACGCTAGCGCTAGGAGGTAATAAACTACCTCCAACTGAAGCACCCTACACCCTTGTGAGGGGGGATAGCCCGTCGTTATAAATTAGCTGCTTATATCCGTGGCTGTTGGACTGTTTGCATTTCTCTCTTTACTGTGCTGTAAATTTGGGCTTGCTACATGCCTCATACTGTTCAAATCTGCTTCTATGCTTTAATCGTTGGTTCGGGGGGTGGGGTGGGTTCAAGCTCACTAGCAACTCCTGGCAATATCAAGTGTGGTCTCTGTTACAACTGGTAGAGCATAATATACTGTTTTTAACAAATTCTCTCTGTTGCTTGTGTAACCCCTTGTTACCCGGGGTTACTAGAATCCCAGTAAGACCTAGTGGTAGGCAGGGAAGGCAGCTTGTGAAACTCCAGTTAAATGGGTTTCACACTGTCTCACTCTGTTCTCAGTCTCAGCTGAGACTGAGGGATGACATCACCAATAGAACTTTCGCAGCTGCATGAGCCACATTGGAATCTGCAGCAGAGGGAGTTAGATAGAACGTTGGGAGTTTTCAAAGGGTAGTGTTCAGTTCCAGTTTGCCTTCAGTAAGGAGTCAGTGTCCAGTTTGTCTTGAGCAAGTAAGGTGTGCCCAAGTGGTGGAGACCGCTGTTCGAGTCTCAGTGCCCCTTCCTCCGGGGGGATGTAAAGATCCCCATGCAGATTCCTGGGGCAATCCCCTTAATTCTGCCAAGAGGAAGAAAAGCTGCCATTTCAGTTCAGCCTTTGTTTGGAAAGTTGGAAGATTTGTGATTCACTTGTGGGGTACCTGCAACTAAAGGGTGAGTGTTTGCTCTAACATGAGAGGGCAAAATGTTTTCTTCACCCTGGAACATGTGTGGGAATCTAGGAATTGAGCTACATTTTGGGAAGCCTGTAGGACTAGGCCAAACAAGTGAAGTAGTGTCAAATGCTAGAATGCTGTGTGATTTCAAGTAATATGTAGAGGGGATGCGCCAGATCATCTACCCTTTAATCTACATTCAGAAGTTTCAGTTTTCCCAGGGAAATGGCCGGGTATGGGCTGTGGGAGCTAGAGGTGGGCAAACCTCCCATCTTTAGTAACCAGGTCCACCTCTCCGGATTTCTGCTGTGGTTGCTACTTTGCCTCATGCACTTGGCCAGTAATGGGGGAAGTACCCAGACGTGGGGTTGTAAAAGGAAAATCTCTAGGAGTCGCAGACTCTAAGTGGTGTGGGGAGCCACAACAAGTGTGAAGAAAAATTCTCTTTGTGAGATGGGGAGTCATAACAAGCAAGGAAGAAATCTCTCTAGGAGTCGCAGACTCTAAGTGATGTGGGGAGCCACGACAGGATAATTGGTTCATTCTTCCAATGGACTGTGAATCAAGTGGCCGGCGGGGGAGCCGGGCCAGTCGGGCTGTGTACCCAAAGCGCATGCAAGTCCGGGCTGTGTGCCTGGTGGGTCCAGAGCCTGAAAACAGTATAATTGGTTCATTCTTCCAGTGGACCGCGTTGTCTGTAATCTGCATTACCAGGAAACTTAGCCCCATGGGGGTCCGTCTATGCTTTGTTTTGTTCAGCTAGTTTGTGAATAAAAGCCACACTGAAGAATCCCATTCCTGGTTCTGGACATTACAGTTATTGCTTCCTGTGTTCGGATTTACTTGGGTGCCCCTGTGCAGTGTAGCCAAACCTAGGTCCCCCTGTGCCGAGTAACCTCATCCTCCCCGAACCCAGGTCCCCACCAGGTACTGCTGTCAGCTTCAACAGCATGCCACCTGTTCGTTTGGCAAAAAGGCAGGGGTGAGGGGTTACAAAAATGGAGGCACCGCTTTGGATTTTGTTCTGGGAGGAAGGTGCTTGGGGCAAGGGGGGGCTAGCGCTTTGGCTATCTGGCAGTGGGTAGCCCAAAAAGCTGAAGCAATTTCCCTAGTGTGTGTTGCTGTGTGCTGTGAATCTTGTGCTGCTGTTTAAAAATGCCAACTGTTTACCAAGGAACTGTAAAGCCAAAGAGTATGCCCTTGTCCTGCATCAAAATTGTTTACAGCGTTTTTGCCTACTTTAAAAATGAACTGTGGTAAATAAAAGTGTGGAAGACTAGGGGTAGCAACAGGAATATTATGCCCTGGACGTTGGAAATGCTTTTAAAATGAACTGTGGTAAAGAAAAGTGTGGAAGACTAGGGGTAGCAACAGGAAAATTGTGCCCTGGACGTTTGAAATGCTTTTAAAATGAACTGTTGTGAAGAAAAGTGTGGAAGACTAGGGGTAGCAACAGGAAAAATGTGCCCTGGACGTTCGAAATGTTTTTAAAATGAATTGTTGTGAAGGAAAGTGTGGAAGACTAGGGGTAGCAAAAGGAAAATTATGCCCTGGACATTGGAAATGCTTTCTGAGTGAATTGAGAGACTGCAGAGTAAATGGCTATGTTATATGGCTGAAATGGGCTCCCGCTGTGGAGTCAGTTGGAAAAGAAAAAAAAGTTGCATTCTGCAGTTTAAATTTGCCTGCTCGATGATCGCCGTGAGGAGAAGAGCCCTCACGAGGAAGAAGAGGCTCATTTGCATGGCATCGTGTGGTTGGTCAGGCTGCAATCAGTCCCGCCCCTCAGCCAGCTCTACAGAGACTGCCCCAGCACTCGAGAGGGAGTGAGAGTGGAGTGCGTGTACTGGCAGTGGAGGAGCGTCGCGGAGTATTTAAAGCGTTGTAAACAGTTCAAAAATAGACTTTCTTGCTTAAAATCGGGCTCAACCCGCTAATCGATCGTCAGAATTGCAAGTTTGGTATTTAAAACGACGATCGCTAGGGCTGCCCGCCCGTTTGTGTTCCAAGGCCTTCAAGAACTGTCTGCAGGCCGTTTTTCCCCCATCGCAGCAAGCTGCTACTGATAACAGTAAGTAAACAACCAAGAAACTGCTCAAACAGTGATTTTCAGCCTATGCCATATAAAATGTGTGTGCAGCAGTGTAGTCACTTTGCAAGTAACGACTGTGTTAAGTCCTGCCAGCAAGTGCAAGTCTGTTAAGCCATTGACTGTGTGCATAGTAATGAAATTAGCCTCAGTTTAAAGTTTGCAGCCAAGAGAGAGACTGTGGGTTGTAGCAAAATGCAGCACTAATAAAAGCAGGCAATCCTGTGCTAAAAATCTGAAGCTTTAAGGGACTGTGAATCAAATAAATTATACCAGCTTGTAAAAAGTCAGTGGAAAATCCTGTAAATGTGTTTAAAGCCAGATCAGAGCAAGTTGTGCAGTTTGAGTGAAAGTTATCAGTAGTTTGTGTAAATCGGGTACGCAGTGGCTTGACCCAGATTCTAAATGTTGATGCACAGGAGTGCTGCTGCCGCCATTACAGGGTGGGGTAGTAAAGTGAACACAGCAGCAGAGGAGCCATTTTACAGCTACAGAGTGTGTTCAATAAAGTGGGACTTTCAGTTACAGTGAACTTTTGTTTATTTTTCTGCAGTTATGGCCTCAGGACCAGCTTGTTACCCGGATCATGCCCGGGTTGCAGTAACAGCAGCAGTAAATAGACTGAAAGATATTGAAAAGTAGTGCTATGGAGGGCAACTGCCTCCTGATGTAGCGATTCCTAATTATCCAGTGCGTGTATGCCAAATATGTGTGAGTGCTGGAAGGGATGTCTTCATGATTCCTCACTGTGCTGGATGCCTAGAAAAATATGACTTGTATAAAGCGCCTCCAATTCGTTTGGCCCCCACATGGACAAAAATTCAGGAATCTGCAGTTGGCAGCACACAGCACCAGGAGGAGCCTGTGGAGGAAGGCCCCTTGGGGGAGTGTGGCACAAAGCTAGAGGGTGCAGAATTAGAGACAGAACCTGAAGTTGAAGTTTTGGATGCTGGATCCCAGAAGGAAAGTTCGGATAAAGCATCAATAGACCCCTGGGTTGGGGGCCTAGCCCAAGTCTCTTAGGTGAAGATGAGATGCGGGAGGCCTTTGAATGGGAGGTGTCGACCTCCGGGCCTAGTGATGAGTGGATAGTCTCAGGGGTGAGAATGACTGCTCACTCCTGGGCTCAGATTCTCAGTGAAGAGGAAGATGAGGGAGAACCTATGTGGCCTTATGAAAAAGGAACGGGTACACAGCCTCAAGATCTTGCCTTGGAGGAATGTATGGAAGAAAGTGGTGATGTCACTGCCCTGGCTTTACAGGAGGAAGAAGTCAGGGATCTGTTTCTAATTTCCTTAAGGATGCGTAGCTGGCAGAACCAGGACTGGCCACCCCCAAGCCAGGTCAGCGGTCTCGGATTGACCAAAGCAAGTAAAGAGGAGAGACTGGTTCGTAGAAAGGCAAATGAGATCTATGGCATGACCTTTCCTGCCTTTCCTCGAAAAGTCTGGGAAGAGATTGAGAACTGCAGGAAATCCTGGATCTGGGACGAAGCAATGAAAAGTGTGCATCCTGGGGCTAACCAGCATGTAAAGAATAGACTGTTCCACGGAAAAGTATACCCAGTGGAAGAGAGGCAGGACACTGTTTATGGACAGAGTGAGAATAGTGGACGGAGAGGGACGTGAAATCTCTCACTTTGTGAATTATGTGCGCCCAGACGGGGTAATAATTCAAGCTCCTGACCCCTGGTACTATTGGCCTCAGTGCAAGGACCTCCCAGCAAATAAGCCCGTGCCTACAAAATGGAGAGCCGAGCAGTGGTAGTCAATACTGCCACACCAGACTGTGAAGTGCCTTATTGATACGCCAATATGAATATCCAGGACTCAGGTGCCCCACATTCATCAGTCTACAGTGTACTGTCCTGTCCAGCAACCATCAACTGGCCCACCAGATGACTTCAGATCCAGAGAGGGACACCAGCCCAGCTGTTTCCTGTTCATCGCCTGGTAATCTGATGACGTCGGACCAGCTGTTTTCTTTTTGTTCCTGTTCTAAGGTTCCATCTCCAGAGATGACATCAGTCCAGCTGTTTCCAGATGTGCCCTCCTGTGGTTCTCGGAAGATATCCACCCAGCTGTATCGGAAGAAATGCTGCCAGGGAGAGTCTTCGTCAGAGGTGCAGGTTGGTGCCAAGTCTCGTACTACAAGTAGCTGGTAAGTCTGAACTTTTCTATCTTTATGACATTGCAGTACACACCCTACACTAACAGACTTCAAAATGTGTGAACTGTCATCAAAGACTCTCCCCTTCGGGACTTTGGCCTTTAGAACTGTGCTACGCCGGGCTCCGGCCCAGGAGAGACTCTTTATTGGACTAGCCTTCGGGCATTGTGGTCATTAGTTGGGACTTTTAGGGCACTCCATCCCCCCAAATGTGTATTGTAAATAATGTCGTTGTTATCTAATGTAAATACTGTTTTTCTACCTTTTTTCTAAAAAAAAAAAAAAAAAAGGCTTTTGGGATTCTGCAGTGTTTTGATGGTAGGGGTTTTAGGTAGACTGTGTATGCAGATTAGGAGCGTGTGTTTTGTCTTTCTTTTTCTTACAGGTGTTCCTGGGAAGACAGAAGAGAAGACAAGAAGAGGAGGAGGGGCTCATTGGAGTTCCTCGTCAGTGCTTTAGTGTGTAGAAATTTAAACTACTGTGTTGTTATGGTTGTTATTTCTGTATTAACCCTTTGCTTCCACAGGTGTGGTTGTGGGGGTAGGGAGGAGACAGTAATGTGGTATTTTAATGGTGTGGTTGCAGGATGCCCAAGGTCGGGGAGGTCCCCGGGTTGTTTTTGTTTTTGTTTTGGAATATTATGTTAGAGGCAGATAGGTTTTCCCTAGAGGGTTGGGGGGATAGACAGGCTGTGGTTCTCAGTGGCCATGGGGACCGCAGTGCTGATCTATCAGGGATATGCTCTGGATAGTTCTACCAGAGCCACTAGGTGTCCATAGTAAGTGGATAGAGTAGAGGCTGATATGTCAGCTACAGGCCTCTAGGCCCTTAGTGTTACCTGCCTGTGCTTGCACATGGTAGGAGGAGACCTGATCACCCCTCCGCCTTGGTAGCATAGGGTGGGATGGCCCTGGGCAGGAATAATGACTGCGGACAGTCATTTTCCTGGTCAAGGCCGAGTGTAACCCCTTGTTACCCGGGGTTACTAGAATCCCAGTAAGACCTAGTGGTAGGCAGGGAAGGCAGCTTGTGAAACTCCACTTAAATGGGTTTCACACTGTCTCACTCTGTTCTCAGTCTCAGCTGAGACTGAGGCATGACATCACCAGTAGAACTTTTGCAGCTGCATAAGCCACATTGGAATCTGCAGCAGAGGGAGTTAGATAGAACGTTGGGAGTTTTCAAAGGGTAGTGTTCAGTTCCAGTTTGCCTTCAGTAGAAGGAGTCAGTGTCCAGTTTGTCTTGAGCAAGTAAGGTGTGCCCAAGTGGTGGAGACCGCTGTTCGGGTCTCAGTGCCCCTCCCTCGGGGGGGGGGGATGTAAAGATCCCCATGCAGATTCCTGGGGCAATCCCCTTAATTCTGACAAGAGGAAGAAAAGCTGCCATTTCAGTTCAGCCTTTGTTTGGAAAGTTGGAAGATTTGTGATTCGCCTGTGGGGTACCTGCAACTAAGGGGTGAGTGTTTGCTCTAACATGAGAGGGCAAAATGTTTTCTTCACCCTGGAACATGTGTGGGAATCTAGGAATTGAGCTACATTTTGGGAAGCCTGTAGGACTAGGCCAAACAAGTGAAGTAGTGTCAAATGCTAGAATGCTGTGTGATTTCAAGTAATATGTAGAGGAGATGCGCCAGATCATCTACCCTTTAATCTACATTCAGAAGTTTCAGTTTTCCCAGGGAAATGGCCGGGTATGGGTTGTGGGAGCTGGAGGTGGGCAAACCCCGTCTTTAGTAACCAGGTCCACCTCTACGGATTTCTGCTGTGGTTGCTACTTTGCCTCATGCACTTGGCCAGTGATGGGGGAAGTACCCAGACGTGGGGTTGTAAAAGGGAAAATCTCTCTAGGAGTCGCAGACTCAAGTGGTGTGGGGAGCCACAACAAGTGTGAAGAAAAATTCTCTTTGTGAGATGGGGAGTCATAACAAGCAAGGAAGAAATCTCTCTAGGAGTTGCAGACTCTAAGTGATGTGGGGAGCCACGACAGGATAATTGGTTCATTCTTCCAATGGACCGTGAATCAAGTGGCCAGCGGGGGAAGCTGGGCCAGTTGGGCTGTGTACCCAAAGCGCGTGCAAGTCCGGGCTGTGTGCCTGGTGGGTCCAGAGCCTGAAAACAGTATAATTGGTTCATTCTTCCAGTGGACCGTGTTGTAGTCTGTAATCTGCACTACCAGGAAATGTAGCCCCATGGGGGGTCCGTCTATGCTTTGTTTTGTTCAGCTAGTTTGTGAATAAAAGCCACACTGAAGAATCCCAGTCCTGGTTCTGGACATTACAGTTATTGCTTCCTGTGTTCGGATTTACTTGGGTGCCCCTGTGCAGAGTAGCCAAACCTAGGTCCCCCTGTGCCGAGTAACCTCATCCTCCCCGAACCCAGGTCCCCACCAGGTACTGCTGTCAGCTTCAACAGCATGCCACCTGTCGTTTGGCAAAAAGGCAGGGGTGAGGGCTTACACTTGGCCAGCTTACCTGCCTGATTTCTGTGTTTGCCATGTTTCTCCCTCTCTGTGCCTGCTACGAACCGGGATTACATCCCGCGCATGCTCTGTGAAGTGCCCAGTCTCCCGCTGCATAGTAATTGCCTCCTTGTTCCATTTTCCTTATAGGCGCACCAATCTCAAGCCTGACCCCAGACAGCATTCCCCCTGGCAAGAGCTCCCTCCGGAAGCGAGGAACACGCGGGCGCTAGGAGGTAATAAACTACCTCCAACTGTAGCACCTTGTGAGGGGATAGCCCGTCGATGAGCTGTGTCGGCCGACTGCCCCGCCCGCCCACCCTGGCTCGGCATTTCCTTTATAGGCTATTTCTAGTGACATCACATCCTGTCACTCATTTTAACAAAGTCCCCATTTCTCCATTTGCTGGTTATACCTGCTAACCACTAGAGGGACCCTCTGACCTTCCCTCCTCTATCCCCCCCACCTGTATTCCCCTCTCACTTCCGGTTACCTCTCTACCTGGTTAGGCTACTTCTCTCCCTACTCCCACCCCTGCCTCCGCCCACACCCCTCCCTTGCCCATCCACCTGGCTAACCCTACGCACTACCCTTGTCCTATTGCCTGACACACACCCAGCCTGCCACTTACCCCAGTGACCACTAGGAGTCGCTATCTTCCTCAAATCTGGCAAAATGCCTCCATTCATAACCCTGGTACTACTGTTCTCCTCCATTTTACTATCCCTTCCCACATTTACTCCCCCTCTAAGTTCCTACCCTTCACCACCCCCCCCACTGACTATTCTGACACACCCTTCATTTGCCCCCTATAAGTCCACTGCTTCCCTCCCAGCTATCTCCTGGTCCCATTACCCCACACCCCCTTCCTCCCTGGTCTATTCCTTTGGTTGTCTCCTGGCCTCTCTCTCCCACTCCAGAACCTACTCCCTCCATACAGCCCCCTCTACTGCCGCCTCCAACCAACGGATGGCTAAATCCCGGTCCCTCTGTGTGCTACGCTGCCACCTTACCATGGCTCTACTCCTTCTGGCGGCAGGGGATATACACCCTAACCCTGGCCCAACCCCAACTCCAGGCCCTGACCACCCCATACCAAACCCCTTAGCTAAAGCAAACTCCGTCACTCGTCCTGGCTACCTCCCCCGAGGCTTGCGTCTTCTCCATCTAAATATTCGTAGCCTACCCCAAAGCTCAGTCAGCTCCAGATCCTAGCCGCCCACCATGCCCCTGACATAATCATCCTATCTGAGACCTGGCTAAACCCTAGCCTACCCGATAATAATTTCGCTATTCCTGGGTTCAACATCACACGGCAAGACCGGCCCTCCAGAGGCGGTGGGGTGACTGTCTACATCAGATCAGCCCTTCACTTCACTGTCTCCATTACAAAAACTGTACCCAAAGCTTACGAGCTTCTAATGGTAAAACTGCCCTCCCCTCCTCATTACCTATCTTTGTGGTTGGTATTTACTGCTGCCCAGGCACGCCAACCACAATAGTCACCGACCTTCTGGGCCAGCTCTTCTCTCTTGCCCAGTCGGGTGAAATGTATGCTATGGGTGATTTTACCCACAACTGGCTAGCATCCGCTTTTAACAAAACACAAACTGAGTTAACCGCTCTTAACCTCAGCCAAACCATTACAGAACCCACACGCTCAAACCTTAAGTCCGGTAATCACTCACTCCTAGACTGGGCGCTTACTTCCCACCCACACCGCGTCATCAGCTCGGGCCTCCTCCCTGATTCCATTAGCAACCACCACCTAATCTACTTAGTCCCCAAAATCCACAGAGTTAAATCCCCTCCCAAATTTATATTCCAACGGTCATACAAATCCCTCAACCTCTCCCCCCCTTGGATGATCTTTATCACTCTAATTGTGTCCCAAGCTCAAACTGCTCTAATATGGATTCGGCCCTTACGCACTTTCGGAACACCTTCCTCTCCGCCTGGGACAAACACGCCCCCCCTACGCCGGGCTAGAGTCCATGGTTCCCACCTACCCTGGATAACCCCCGAGCTGATAGCTTGCCAACAAGCCCGTGATAAGGCCTGGCGAAACTACAAATCCTCGCTCCTCCCAGGCAACCATACCTCCTACCGCATGCTCCGCAACAGGTGCACAAAGGCCATCCGCTTAGCTAAGTCTGAATATTTTAATAACACACTTAATGCAAACCTTGGGAGACCTTCCAAATTCTGGAAAGTCATTAACTCCCTTTTCTCCCCCCAAACAGCTAGCCCTCCACCTCTTCTCCTTGCCCAAGGGACTCTCCTTTCCGATCCCCTGAAGGTAGCCTCCGAGTTTAATTCCTATTTCACTACCTGTGCCCTGGCCCTCCTTGACTCCTTACTGCCTGCAACCACTCCATCTCCTCAGTCTTCTGTCCCCCAACCATCTGGTAGGAACCCCTTCTCCTTTAGACACATTTCCCCAACCGAAACCCTAGATGCCCTTCACGCCTAAACCCCTCCAAGAAGCCGTCGATGGTCTTGATAACAAACTCCTCTTCCTATTTGCTCCCTTCATGCTACTCCCCTCGCAACCCTACTAAATCTTCCTTTTACTACCGAGTCACTCCCCTCCGAATGGAAGCATGCCACTGTTCTACCCCTCCCTAAAGGTGGTGACCCTACCTCCGCATCTAACTGCTGCCCCATCTCCCTCCTCCCCACCCTGGCAAAACTCCAGGAACACCTTGTTTTATCCCAACTCTCCCACTTTCTCTCAGAAACTAACTTCTTCACCCCTTTCCAGTCCGGGTTCAGAAAACACCACTCTACCACCTCCTCCGTGCTAAGACTCACAGACTACATCCTCACTGGGATGGATAAAGGGCTAATCACTGCTGCTATTTTCATTGACCTAGCAAAAGCCTTCGACTCGGTATCCCATTCTCTCCTACAATCCTGCCTTTCTGGAGCTGGGTTAGCAGAATCCGCCACAAACTGGTTCAGTGCCTACCTACTAAATAGAACCCAATCCACTAAAATAGCTGACCACACCTCCCCCCATCACCACTGGCGTTCCCCAAGGCTCAGTTCTTGGCCCCATCCTCTTCTCCATCCTGCTAAATGACCTGCCAAACTCTTGCTCCTCTTCCGCTATCCACATGCATGCAGATGACACAGTCCTCTTCACCTCCGGCCGGACCCACGAAGAAGTCACCTCCAAACTTCAAACCGACTTCAACAAAATCCAACACTGGTTCAATAGCAACCGACTCTCCCTAAATGCTAAGAAAACTATCTCTATGACTTTCGGTACCAGACAGCGCCTATCCAAACTCACCTCCCCTCTGAGCTTCCACACCCTAAATAACACCATCCTTGAAGAAGTGCCCTCCTTCAGGTATCTAGGGGTTTGGCTTGACCGCCACCTCTCTTTTTCCACACACGTGGATGCCATCATTCCAAAACTGCGCCCAAAACTTGGTGCCCTCTATAGAAACCGCACTAGTGTCCCGCTTCCTGTCAGACATGAATTAGTCCAGAAAATGATTCTACCCTCCCTCGATTACTGTGATGTAGTTTACAGCTCCGCTGCACAGACCACCCTAGCCAGATAAGACCCCTCTTTAATGCTTTCTGCCGCTTTGCCCTCGATGCCCCCCCTCTATCACACCACTGCATGCTTTATCGTTCCCTGTCCCTACCATCTCTGAGTAACCGGTGCCTAATTCATAGCTTTAAATTCGCTTCTAACTTCTGGCTCGGCTCCCTCCCTCCCTACCTCGTATCCTCCCTATCCTCCCCACCTACCTCCTCGCACGCCCTCAGGTCTGCTAACGGTAGGCTTCTATTCATGCCTCACCAAAGGACCACCGCCGGCCAATCAGCATTCTCTTACCTCTTCCCTAAACTCTGGAACAGCCTGCCGGCCCAGATCCGCCATTCTTCATCCAAACGCTCCCTTTCCTCTTCCCTCTCTAACTTCCTTGCACCCAATTGCAACTGCCCCTGACCACCCCATCTGATAGCTCCTCTTCCCCCGTTCCCCCCTGCGCCTGTCCAGCGGCCTGGCTATCGCCTAATTGTCTGGCTTATACACTGCCCTACGCACTTACACTCTCACTCTTACTCACTCTGCAACACCCTAATATCTCCTCCCCTTCCTAATCAACCCACGCCTCCCAACCCCACCCTCCCACCTCACCTAACCTCCCCCCTACACACCTAACGCTTACTAGTCCCTTCTTCTCTACCCCCCATCTTGCTCTCCAAATCCTCCTGCCAACTTGGTGCATCTCACTGTAGCTCAATTTCTGCTACTGGCACTCAAGTTCTGCTATTGCTACCCCTGTTCTGATACTGCACTTATGTAATTCATTCTTTGCCTCGATGTGTACCCATGATTTGTATACCATGTCCCTGATGATCATGTTCTGTACTGTTCCTGCCTTGTTGTGTAACCACGATATGTATAACCTGTCCTTGCTGATCCTGTGCTGTGCTGTTCTCCCTATGTAACAAGTTCAAATGTAATCCCTCCCAACTATGTACATTATCTGTACTGCGCTACTGCAGATTTCAACTGCTGTATGTATACCTGCCTCCTCTGTAACCCCCCCCCCCCAACAGGTTGCACCGTGAGACGAGCATCGTTTTGCTCAGTGTGCCTTTCTCGGTGAAACATTTTCAGTAAATAATAAATAAATAATCTAAATGTATGAAGATCACATGACCTAGAGGTATAAAAAGCAAAATGATTCTTTGCTCAGATTATAACTCTGTCATCACAGTTTTTGTATTGTACAAATTCTCTAAATTGTATCCCATTAAAATTTGGTCGATGCCCCCAATCTGTTTTCTGGAGTATACTTTCCCAAGACCATCCCCCTCCCCTCAACCTACACAAGGCCTGTACTCTTCCTCCCTCACTCAGTATCAGCGCCGCACCCAGAATAAGAGCCATCAGAAATTTGCCCCAATCATTTGTGAATCTCTCTTCCCTGCCCTTTAGCACATATGCCAACTTGTCTATTGAGAATACTTTAAGGGCCAGTCCCCTCTACTGCTTCACCGTCGGGACTTAGTTGGTGATCCATAGATTCTGTATCCCTTGTCGGGCAACCACTAGCAGAATTCTCATCCATCTGGGGTACAAACTCCACTCCCCTCCTCCCAGGTCCTCTGCTCCCAGTAACAGCGACTGTGGGGTTATCTCAGTTGTTCACCCTTCCATCCTAGTTAACTCATGTGCAGTCCCCCTCCGGTATGGTGTAAGATGGGGGCATTCCTAGTAGTAGCAGTGAAAATAAGTACCTCGGGCTGCCACATGGAGACACCCCCTGGATAGAACTTGTGGACCATACTGGGCGGGTAATATAAGCTATGTAAAAATTTATATTGCATTCCTTTGATTTTGTTACAAAGAAGGAGCCCCATATGAGAGGTTAGTGTTAACTTCCAGTTGTCTTCTGAGATTAGAAAACCAAGGTCATGTTCCTACCATTGCTTTACCCTCTGGGTATCCTCCTGGAAGAAGTTCCTGTCCAGTTTAACCGCCCATCCCATCAGCTCCTTTTCGTTCTTTTTAACCCTCAAAATTTCTCTCTCTACCTTTGTCAAAGGAGTGTCCGCTGATGACACCCTATTTAATCTCTGGCAATAGTTCCTAACCTGAAAAAAATATTGCCAGAGATTAAATGAGGTGGGTATCCCCAGTCCCAGCTGAATTTCCTCGAATGTATACATCCCATCCGGGGTAAGGAGATCTCCCACACACCTAACCCCTTTATCTTGCCACATTTGGAATCCATCATCTTTAAGCCCTATCACGAAGTCCAGGTTACCTGCCACTGGTACCAGCATGATGTGTATTTGTTCAGCTTCCCTCCTTTTCTTGATAATGCCCCCATGCCTCTAGTACCATGACTACGAATGGATTTGGATTTCTTAATCATCTTTAGGCTTGTGCCCCTTCTTCTCCTAGGTATGCCGAAACTCTTCCTGGACACTCTTTCTCCTCTAAATCGAGCCAGTTGGTCGCTCCGCTGCTGTTTACCCAGCTATGTATGTATCTATGCTGTGCAGCTAGAAAATATCCTTTAATATCTGGGAAGTTTGTGCCCCCATTTTCTCCTGAGGCCTTAAGCCTTTTCAGACTAATTCTCAATTCCTTACCCTGCCAGATAAAATCTGTAAAGCTGTTCTCTATCTTTTTAATGTCTTTATTAGTTGGGCAGGTGGGTACCATCTGCATCACATATAAAATCCTAGGCAGGATGTTCATTTTCAAAAGGTAAATTCTACCCAGCCATGAAATCGGAAGGGCCCTCCACCTCCTGCAAAGGTCATTCAGAATTGTTTCAAACATGGAGGTGTAATTTAGGGCATATAAGCTACCCAAATCCTGTCCCACCCTGATACCTAGGTATGTGAATGCTTTATCCAGTAATTTTAAGCCCCATGTAACTCTCCTCCCCCTCCCCCCATTCAGGTACCTGATTTATGACTTATTAATATTCAGTCTATACCCCTAGTTCCCCCTTTAATCGACTCCTTCAAGGATGTCAGTAGGGCTGCTTGAAAGCGCCTGTCCACAACACTGTTGATGTCCAAAAAGGCGGATCACCTGTAAAACACCACCAGGGATGAACCCTTTTATGGGGAACACATGGAGGCTGATTCAGTCATTATTAACGTGGCCCATGACCGTTCAAAAATGACCCCGGCATCTCAGCACTCAGCCTCCTGATAAGGACTCTAGGCAGATAGAATAGTTTGGCAGAAAGGTCTACTCATCAGCCACATGTACTAATGTTCTCTAAACATCTTTGCCCACGTGGTTCAGTATCAGAATGCCCTGTGGGAGAAGGCTTTTGAGGTGGCACTAGCTCAGCCGGATCTCCCTTGGAAGGCTAAGCTGTTACACCTTCTCAAGTCGGGCTCGGATGTGGGGACCTACGTCCTCTGAGCCGCTTATGTTTCTGTGGACTCTGCAGGTAGAGCTGCAGCTATGGGAATTTGCCTACACTGCTACTCGTGGCTTCGGGTTTCCAGGTTTGCTCCGGACGTCCAATCTAAGATTTTGTATGTCCCCTTTAGAGGCCCCATCTTGTTTGGTGAGGATTCTCAAAATATAATCACTTGCCTCCAAGTGTCGGGTAAGGCTATCCGTTCAGTTCATACTCTATACTGGTCTCAGCCTAAGTCGTCTCGGCGACAGCCTTTTTATCACAACTCCAAGCAGCAACTTGGAAGTCAGCAGCACAGGGGTGCCTTTAAGAGAAAGTCTACTTCCCATGCCACAGGAGGTTCAGCACCCAGAGCTCCCACAACCACACAGGCTGCATTGCCTGTTCCCGGCTCCTCTGCCAGACTCCTTACCCGACCCCCCCTCCTCCAGCAGAATCCCTGGGGGAGGTGGTGGGGATCAGTGTTCTCTGTCTCTCTACAGAGAGGGTTGGCACAGAATAACCATGAATCGATGGGTTCTGCAATTAGTGGAACATGAGGACACCCTAGAATTGTTGGAGATTCCCCTGGACAATCCTCCAGTTCCCTCTCATTACCCCCAGGCCCGTTTCCCCTTGATTCAAGAAGAGATCCAAGTGCTGCTGCGAAAACAGGCCATCAAACCCGTCCTGCCAACACAGCGAGGGAAGGGATTCTACTCGCATTTCTTCCTGGTTCCAAAGAAAACAGGAGATCTGCATCCCATTCTGGACCTCAGCAGCCTGAACAAGTTTATAGACTACAAAAAGGTTCAGGATGGTCACTCTTCCTAGCCTTCTCCACTTATTTTATCAAGGGGATTGACTCTGCTCCCTGGACATGCAGGATGCTTATTTTCACATCTTGGTGTTTCCACCTCACAGTAGGTTCCTTCGCTTCCAACGAAGAAAACCACTGTCAGTTTCAGGCCCTACCATTCGTCCTGTCCTCAGTCCCATGAGTCTTTACAAAGTGCCTCGCAGTAGTGGCAGTGGCCTTGAGGAGGGAAGTCCATTTTGTCTTCCCTTATCTAGACGACTGGCTTCTGATATCCTCTACCAAGGAGCAATTGCTCAGAACCATGGAGGCCACCTTCTCTCTCTCTGTTTCGGGACCTGGGGATAACCCTCAACCTTTCCAAATCCTCCCCTTGGCCAAGTCAGACTCTAATACATAGGGGCGATTTTGGACACTGAGGAAGGAAAAACCTTTCTTCCTCCATACAGGGCAGAACGCCTTCAGACACAGGCTCAGCTCGTTTCATCATCTCAAAAAGTTCCAGTCAGAACAATTCTAAGGCTGCTGGGACATATGGCAGCGGTTATCGCAACAGTACCCCTGGCTCGCCTGCACACGAGAGTGGCCCAGTGGAACCTTCGGGTCCAATGGGATTACTGTTCAGATGACTTGGACCTTCCAGTTTCAATATCCAACTTGGTGCGACAGACTGTGATGTGTTGGCTGGACCCCTCCAACCCCTCCAAGGGGGTTCACTTCCGGTCAGTGTAATCTTGGCAAATTCTGACCACGGATGCGTCGGGCCAGAGCTGGGGCACCCATCTGTCAGACTGCCAGACTCAGGGGACTTGGTCCCATTGGAGCAACATCTGCACATCAATGTGTTGGAAATGCGGACGATCTTGTATGCTCTACAAGCCTTTCAGACTAACCTACTCCCTGGTCCTCTCTTGATCCAGATGGTTAATATGTCCATGATCTTTTACATAAACAGGCAAGGGGGAATACATTCTTACCCCCTCTGCAGAGAGGCCATGAGAGTATGGTATTGGGCCTTAGAGAATCAAGTAAGCCAGACTGCTGTGCATGTTCCAGGCGTTCAAGAACACCTTGGCCGCCAGTCTAAGCAGTTCCCGTTCCAAGGCTCACGAGTGGGAACTTCTTTCTACAGTGGTCAAAGATCTCTTCGACAGGTGGGGCCTCCCAGAGCTGGACCTTTTTGCGTCCCCATCCAACACAAAGCTGCCTAGTTTGTACTCACTAGATCCAGGGCCTGGTGTTTTCTGTTGAGACGCGTTGTCCCTTTCTTGGACAGGGAGGTTTCTGTACGCCTTCCCTCCCTTTCCACTGCTGCAGAGAGTTCTGCTCAAGTTGCAATCAAAAGGGACAGATATGATCCTGATAGCCCCCTACTGGCCATGACAGATTTGGTTTCCACTTCTCCAGCAGCTTGCAGTGGAACCCCCGATATCCCTGCCTCTGTGCTCCGACCTGCTCTCACAGGAGCAAGGCACTCTGGTCCATCCGGACCTAAAGTAATTGCACCTTCATGCATGGCTCCTGCAGACTTAGCAGTTGCCCGCTTTGGGGTTTCCCCCCGGGTGGCAGATGTCCTAGTGGCAGCCAGAAAACCCTCCACTAGATCTACTTATGCTATACAGTGGAAGCGGTTCTGCATACAGGCCACCGCTTGTCAACTGGATCCCTTTACTTGTCCAGAGAATCTCGTTCTAGAGTATCTCTTCTCCTTTTCAGACTCAGGCCTGAGTTACTCGTCAGTTAAGGTGCACCTTTTAGCCATCTCTGTGTACCATGCACCTATTGAAGGCAAGACCCCTGCCCAACTTGACCTTTTCCGCACCTTCCTGAGGGGTATTCGGCATCTGAAATCTCCCATAAGGGACACTTGTTCCCCCTTGGGATCTGTTGTTCATTTTAGAGAAGCTTACGTTGCCTCCCTTTGAGCCTGCTGCAAGCTGTGAGCTACGCTTTCTGTCATGGAAAATGTTATTTTTAGTTGCTGTTACTTCTGCCTGAAGGATTTCTGAGCTTCAGGCTCTGATGTGTAAAGAGCCTTACTTAGTGTTTGACAAGGACAGGATATCCTTGAGAACCAGTCTTAAGTTTCTTCCCAAGTTGGTGTCTTAGTTTACTTTGGATCAAAACACCCACCTTCCTGTGTATTACACAGAGTATTCCAATCCGGAGGATGCCTTACTGCATACTCTGGATGTCCACCAGGTGCTTCATTATTATTTGGACCGCACCCGAGCCATCAGAAAAACTGACCAGTTGTTTGTTTCTTTCACCTCCAAGAAAAGAAGGGGTTTCAGTTTCTAAACAATGTTTGTCCAAATGGTTAGTTAATTGCATTGTTTATTGCTACTGCAAATACAACAAGGTCATTCTACCAGGGGTGTAGCTGATTCGTTTGCATCTTTCAGAAATGTGTCCATTACCAACATCTGTGCAGTGGCCACTTGGAGTTCTGTCCACACTTTCATCCGGCATTACAGTCAGGACCTTGCTTTTAGACGCAGAACAGGTTTTGGACTGGCAGTCCTGCAGGGTCTGCTCGCTTGAAAGCTTTACTCTGGCCTCTACCACCTCCCAGCTGACCAGGGTCAGTCCTTTTACTGCTTCAGACTCGGTCCTAACGGAGTTATCTGCTGTAAGAGCCCCCTCAAAGTGAGATAGTACAGTTACTTAAGAACTTACCGTAACAGTAGATCTTCAAGGGGAGCTCTTGCAGCAGGTGCTGCTTTCCCTACCTCCATTCCCCAGTGACTGCTTCTCCATCACTTTTTAAGTTTCCTCAGTTTCAGAGAAACACCTCAGTTCTCCATCCATTGTGCTTGCTGGGGTCTCCGGTGGGAGAACTGAGGTGGTGCCGGGGGACCGCCCCTTTTACACCATAGGCAGAAGTCAGGGGTGGTCCTCCACTATAGGCTGCTAGCTAGAAGTTTTAGTTTTCCTTGTGGTCTTTTTTTTTTTACAAGGAGCCGTGGAAACAGTATTCCATGGCTCCACGTATTCCTTCTTTCCCCAAGATCTGCCCACCCCTGAATGAGAATCTTAAAGATCGGGGCATACGGAGGGCGGAGCACCCCCCACATAAATGTATATTAATGTTTGTTATTGGTGCTGTGTTGCGTGGTGGCATTCTGTCGTGCCGCTGTTCTGAAGAGCGCTGTCAGTACGGCACTGTTTTGGATGGCGCTGTTATTGACAGTGCTCTTTAGACCTAGTGCTGGTATTTTCTACCACTGCACTCTTGGAAAAAAATAACTTTTCTCTGAGGTTGCCTTAACCTGTGTTACAGCACAGTTTGCGTACACACTGCTGTTAACACAGATTAGGGCAACCGTGTTTATGTAAACCGTGCTAAAGACTACGTCTCTAAACACTGGCCTGGTGGTGCTGAGGGTTGAGGCACTGGATGCCACACCTCACGCCATGCTGGCGACCCAGGTTCGGGAACGGACTCTGGGCATCGGTGGGTCGGCAGGGGAGGATGAGGATCGAGCATCCGTAGACTGCTCTCCTGATTCTGGGGAGGGCTGGGGAAATCCACTGTGGTGTAGCGGCCCCTGGGCACTACATGCAGGTGTGCATCTGAGGGGGGAGCACAGCGGATGTTGGCACGCTGTGCCTGGACATCATTGCATGTCCATGCTCCAGTGGGCACAATCAGGTAGAAAAATGGCTGGGCACAACCGTGCAACTTGATGGCCACGCCCTGTCTCGCCAGGAGGACTCTCGTGTAATACCACTGGGGGTATCCGGGGCCGGTCTGGCTGGGCAGGGTATGGGAAGGCCCTCCATTGGGCTGGCGACGGCTGTACCGGATCCCCCATCATGTGAGTGAGCCTGGTGCTCTCCCGGCGGGCAGGGCCGGCAGCTGGATGCCCCCACTGGTAGTCGCAGTAAGGCAGAAAAAAAGGGATGTGATTAAAAAAAAAAAAAAAGACTACTTCTCTATCAGGGCTTTAGCACAGTTTTAGAACACGGCTGTAACACAGTTTTAACTGTGTTGCACTGTGGATGCAAACTGTGTTCCGGGAGCTTAAACGGTTTAAGGCAGTTAAACCGCTTTAAGCTCCCTTGTGTGTACAGGGCCTTAGATTTGTTTGGCATGTATGCAAATGTGCTTGCAAACAGCAAACTTTTTTTTTTTCTGAGTGAACACTCTAGTAGACATGCCAAACCAATGTAAATATCTTGAAAACCATACAAGTTACACATACACAACCAGTGTCACAATTGTTAAGGATAAAATGACCTTTACAACGAGGGTAGTCACCAAGCTGAATTCTGTATAGTTTTTAAAATATAGCCGTCTAATTAACCAAATTTCCATGTTTTTTTAAACAAATTTCCCACTTTGGATGGCTATGTGTTAAAAACCTATAAGGAGTTCAGCTTAGTGACTACCCTCATTGTAAAAGTTTTTTTGCCCTGAACAACTTTGCTGCTGGTTCTCTTTGTGTAGCTTGTATAGGTTTCAAGATTTTTCAGTTTGTTTGGCATGTGTGCGTCTGCGCTTGCAAACAGCAAGAGCTTTTTTTCAGAGAAATTGGTAATTTTTTGATAATGCTGGAATTTGATATTAACTAAAACACCCATAACGCAAACAATATAACAAGTATTATCAAAAGAAAAGCATAATTGTAAAAGAATTAAGCATGTTTATTGTTTTGAAAACTTTTAAACAGTTTTTTGACTATTTCTACAAAATGAGTGCTAGTACCTACTTAAAGCCTTTTTCCCATTGGAGACCGTGCGGACGGGCCTGCAGCCCTGTTTCCAGCTGCCATGACCGGCACCCACCTCTTCTGAAACTTGGAGTAATCCCCTGCGGATTGCCCCCCAGAGATAGTGCCAGGAGGGGAGGGTCATCCTCCTGCAACACCCCCATACAACAAATCCAGATTCCGAGTGGTTGGGTGATGATATGGACGGAGGGAAGGTGGCCAGGGCTTCATCAGCCTGCATGGTCCCCTGTGTTTCCATTTTTCTTTGTGCCCCCCCCCGCAGCAGATAGGCCATGATGCATGCTATGTGGAGGCGCACATTCACCACGCCAAACCGGCAGCCATCCCCCTTACGTGCCATGTCAGCCTGCTCTACTACCTGGTGGCAGTTGACGGCGGGGCTGGCAACATCCCCTGTCCCCCACCCACCACCACCACCACCAGGAGAGCAGGGCAATCCCTTGGACGCGTGATCCTCTGCTCCCAGCCAACCTGAGTCTGCTTCTGAATACAGGTCGCTGGCATGGTGGGTGGTGGTGCTGCCATCATGCCAGTCAGCTGGCCAGTATATTGGACTTTTATTGTATTTTTATGACTGTGAATTTTGTTTCTCTGTTGAATTTTATGTGCAGCTACCCGAGTTCCTGGGATAGGGTGCTTTAAAAATAAAATTTCAGTTACTAATTTTTACCAATTTAGTTTTTGTAGACCAGGTAAGTGCATTACAAAGAATGGTATACGGCTATAACAATTCGGGCAGAGCAAGTCAGTGTACAACACAAGAAAGTGAAAAACAGCATATAAACATTAAATACTAGGGGGGGGGGGGGGAGCTGTAAAAAAGCTTCTACAAAACCGCAGGGGACTAGGACATCTAATATTTTCCCTATCAATATTTTTCATTTAAGAACCCATCGCGGAGCTCACTGTCCCCCGTTTTTCGTATCAGTTATCCATCTAACATTAATCCCTTCCCCGTCTTACTTATCTACAATTGAATTCTTTAGTTCCAGGGTGTGGATACAGTTCATTGTTCACATTCTGGCAGTTCCACTAGAAGTGCTGACTTATCAGACACCTAAGCCTTGACGCTAAGCTCCTCCCATCACCAGGGTTGTACATATCCCCCAACTCCACTCCGTGAGGTCAACTCTTTCTTTCCGCTGGAAGAACTGGTCACCTCCTTCATGGCTATTGCTTACGAATTTGTGTACCATAGGCGAGCCTTTACTTTCAACGTTTTTCAAACTCTTTTCAGTTTATTTCCTCGGTCGCTTCAGCTCCTTGGTGTGGTTGACAATGGAGCAGCAGAAGCCGGGGTTCAAGTTCTGCGTTTGTTGTCGGCAGAAGATGTTCAGTCACCAACCTGCACAACATGAGCCTGTACTACCTGGGCGGGCAACACAACATGGCACGGTGCCGTCTCTGTCTCTCGATGCTTCCGGAATCCCTAGAGGATTGTAAGCATAGACTTACCCTCAGTCGGCCTTCGGAACTGGATCAGAACAACTGCCCTAAAACAGTAAAAAGGCCATGGCTGCTGCTGCTGAGTCTATTTTGCAGCTTGAGGCCCACGAGGAGGAAGCATTGGCTGCTGCAGCAGGTACCTCCTCAGTCTTGTCGCTGCTCCCGGCAGGGGCCAGTGTTGGAGGGTCATTCACGGAAGGTTTCCATGAAATGTGCATGGCCCTGCAGACCTTGGGAGAGGGCCCTGCCAACTGTGGAAAGAAACACAAGCGCCGCCGGTTGAGTAACATAGAATTTGATGGCAGATAAGGGCTGTTTGGCTCACCTAGTATGCCCACTTTTCCCTACCTACAGTATCGCCACAAATCCTACATGATCTCGGGCTCATTCCCCCACTCCTTTCCCCTAAGATTCCCTAAGCTTCCCTTATGCCTATCCCATGCTTTCTTGAACCCCATTCACTGTTTTCTCCCTTGCCACCTCCACTGGAAGGCTGTTCCAGGAATCCACCACTCTTTCTGTGAAGAAGTACTTTCTCATATCTCTCCTGAAAATGCCTCCCTCCAGCTTCATAGCATGTCCCCTTGTTCTTGAGCACCTTTATTTCTGAAAATACTTCCCTCCTGTACCTTATTTACCCCATGAGGTATTTAAAGGTCCCTATCATATCTATCCCCCTCTCCCTCCTATCTTAGAGGGTATACGTATTTTAGTCCTTTAATCTGTCGTTGTGGGGCTTCTGATGCAGACCCTGTACCATTTTAGTTGCCCTCCTCTGAACTGCCTTCACTCTGTCTATGTCCTTCCGGAGATGTGGTCACCAGAATTTGACACAGTACTCTAGGTGGGGTCTTATTAGCGATCTATACAGAGGTAACACCACTTCCCTCTTTATGCTGGTGATACCCCTCTCTGTGTACCCCAACATCCCACTAGCTGTCCCAGCTGCCTTGTTGCCCTGCCTGGCCAACTTGAGGTCATCCAGTATGATTACCCCCAGGCCTTTTTCCTGCTTGGTTGTTGTCTGTACGATTCCACCCATTTTGTACTCTACCCGAAGGTTTCTGTGCCCCAAGTGCATTATTTTGCATTTTATCGCATTGAACCCCAGCTGCCATACCCTTGACCACTCCTATAGTTTTCTCAGGTCGCTGCCCATCCTTTCCACATCCCCTTGGGTGTCCACCCTAATGCAGATTTTGGTGCCATCTGCAAAGAGGCAGACCTTCACTTTCAGTTCATTTGCAATGTCACTTATAAAGACATTAAAGAGGACTATTCCCAGCACTGATCCCTGAGGCACCCCACTGGTCACCCTC
The DNA here is from genome assembly GCA_016271365.2 of Neoceratodus forsteri. NCBI lineage: Eukaryota > Metazoa > Chordata > Ceratodontiformes > Ceratodontidae > Neoceratodus > Neoceratodus forsteri. Next base: position 1,556,152,883 of record CM057450.1, read on the forward strand.
CCTTCATCGGAGTGAACTCTGTTTACCATCACCTTCTGCTGCCTATACCCTAGCCAATTTCTTACCCAATTATCCACCTTTGGACCTACTCCTAAGCTACCCAGCTTGCCTGCTAGTCTCCTATGTGAAACCGGGTTGACAGCCTTACTTACCTAATCAAGGAAATCTATCATATTCATTTGACATGGACTACCTTCCCCCCATGAATCTATGTCGCCTGGTGTCTTGTAACTCATTGGATTCACGATATTCCACAATCTTTCCTTCAGCAGTGATTCCATTAACTTTCCCACCACTGAAGACAGACTGACTGGCCTATAATTGCTCACCCCTTCCCTACTTCCACTTTTGTGAAGTGGGACTACATCTGCCCTCCTCCAGTCCACTGGGACCACTCCTGTTTCCAAAGATCTGTTAAACAGGACTCTCAGAGGTGCAGCCACTACCTTCTAGAGTTCCCGTAATACCCATGGATGCACCCTGTCTGGCACTGTTGCCTTGTCCACTTTCAGATTGGCGAGTTCCTTCAGGACTCTTTCTTCCGAAAATGGACTAGTGTCTAGCTCCCTCCCTCAAATGCACCTGTTGCATGTTTGTGGTCCTTCCATGTCTCCTTCCTCTATGAACAGTGAACGAAAGTATTTGTTCAGGATGTTTGCCTTTTCCTGGTGCCCCTTTGCACAGTCACCCCCTTCCCTAACCTTACAATCTCACCCATGGATTTCCTCATTTTGATTACATACCTAAAAAATGTCTTGCCCCTTTTTGTTACCACCTGGGCCATTCCCTCTTTAGTTTGTGCCTTCGTGCTCCTTACTGCTCCCCGTGTTTCCCCTGATATGCCTCACTATTCTCCTTCATCTGTGTCTCTTTATACCTTCTGAATCCTCCCCTCTTAGCTTTTACCTTTTCCACCACCTCTTTTGAGAACCATTACAGTTTCTTTTTCCTCTTGCTTTTACTTTCTTGCTTGATGCAGAGGTTTGTTGCCTTCGCTATGGTCCTTTTTAGCTTCGCCCACTGGCTCCTCCACCCCACCCAGGTCACCCCCCACCGCCTGGTCATCCCTGAGGCATTCACCAATCTCCTTAAAAATCTACCCTCCTAAGGTCCAGGACCCTTGCCCTTGTGTGATCTGATTCAGTAGCCATCTTTATGTTGAACCACACTGTACAGTGTTTGCTGGTCCCCAGGTGGCCTCCCACCTTGACATCTGCAACACTGTCCCTGTTAGTGGGTACCAGGCCAAGTACTGCCTCATCACAAGTGGGCTCACTGACTAGTTGCCTGAGGAATGAACCCTGCAAGGAGTCCAAGATGTCCCTGCATCTGGCTGAAGCTGCAGCTGGGAGGCACGAACCTACCTCCAATAGATTGAAATCCCCAATCAGCAGCACCTCCCCTTTTTCTGCCATCTTGCCAATCACTTCCACCAATACCTTATTTGCGAATAGAGGCTCCATTCCCTGTCTCTAGGGTGACCCACATCACCTCTGTTCCCCCATTCCCTGTATCTCCATTGGTTTTATGCCTTTCCTCGCACATAAAACACCATACACCCTCCTTTTCTTCCCACCCTGTCCTTCTTGAACAGAGTATAGCCTGGTATGGCCATGTCCCAGTCACTGTTTTCAGTGCACCATAACTCAATAATGGCCATAATATCCAGGTTGACCTCTTCCATGATGGCCTGTAGTTCTGGAATCTTATTTCCTGGACTTGTAGCATTTGCACACATGGCTTTCCAGGTTTTGTTGCCACTCTGTTGTTACCTCCTCTTTCCTTTTAGCTGCCCCTCCTTCCCCTCTCACTTTCTAATGCTCCTGTTCAATCCCTCTTCATTTCTACCACCTTGCTTCCTTTATAAATTTGCACCCTGGTGGATTTCACTCCCCTTGGGGTCTCCCTACTCTCTACTTCAGCCTGGGGGCAGTTTCTGATTTCCTGATTTCTTCTGTCACCCTCCCCTTGGCTACTTTAAAAGTTCATCAAAGTGCACATCTAAACCATCCACTGAGGACTGCGGTTCCCCTCCTGGATGAATGCAGCGCAGGCCATCACTCCTGTAGAGGCCCTTATACCTTCAGGTGGAACCGCAGTCCCCAGTGTAACTGAACCCCCTCCTTTGCACCATTCTTTCGACCATGACTTGAAAGTTCTGATGTGGCGATTTCCCCCCCCCCCCCGTCACGGACCTCGGCAAAAGCCACTGAGCGTGCCACCTGTTGAAGACCTCTTCCCCAACTCCCTGAATTCCCCCTGCACCACCACAGCCCTGTCCGTAGCCAGATCATTAGTCCTCAGGTGGACAGTGACATCTACAATAGCTCTGCCTCCCATCCTGCTGTCCTAGCGGCCTGTAGGATCTGCTTCCTATCCCTCCGGGCCATGGCGCTGCATAAGTACCTGACCTTCCTCTCCCACCCCTTTCCTCTTCCTAAATCTAGCCCCCTCACAGTTGAGTCCCCCACCAGAAGTTGCTTCCTCCTCCTCCTCTGGGGTCCTCTTCCACCCTCCTTGGGGTTTGCGCTATGAAGGACCCCCACATCCTCCCTGGCTACTACCATGTGTGCCACCTCTTGGCAGTCCTGCCCTGCCACAGTAGCATAGGAATTGCATAGTTGTATTGGTGGAGAAATTTGCCTGAGCCCCGCCATGGTCACCCTGCCAGAGGCCATGCCATTCCTCCTTCCTGGCATCCTCTGTGGTAACAGTGGCAGACTTGGTGGCTCCTGGGTAGGAGAAGAGGTCCCTCGAATCCTAGCCAACTAGGCCTGGAGTCTAGTAACCACCTCCCTCAACCCAAAGAGGTATGTGCAGATGGGGCAGCAACACAGTCTCTCTCTCTCTCGCGCTCTCTGAAAATTGCTGCCCCATAGCCACTACACTGCACCGATGCCGGCATTCCCAACTTCTATTCTCCCTGTGTTCTAACCTGGAAATACTTATGTACTTTTACCCATGATAGACTGTTTCTAGCTTTCCCTTTTTTGTTTGTTGCTACATGTGGTTACCTGTGTTCCCCTGTACCTGGTATAAATCCCCTTAAACTTGTAATTCTCCATGTGTTACCTAGAAATACTTATGTACCTTTACCCTTGATACTGTTAGCTTCCCCCTTTTCTTTTCCTGTTTCAGCCTGTATTCCCCTGTACCTTCTTTAAATCCCTTTGAACTCTCATTCTAGATAGTGTCTTGCTCCTATTCCCAGTTTAGCCTTCCTTTTACCTTCTGCACTTCCCAGCATTGAATAAAAGAGGAGCCAACAGGTACCTTACCCTAGTTGACCATCAGAATTCCCTGCTTCCTTGCTTCTTTCTGCTGCTGCCTAAGACACCAGTCACCTGCTCCACTCCTTCACTGTTCCACTCACTCGCTGGGACATGATTGTGCTAGACATGTTGGTTGGGTGGGTTTTGTACTGTATGCAGAGCTTCCTGCACAGCTTCGATTGGCCATCCTCCTGATTGTCCTGCCTTCCCACCCAAACGCAGCTTCCTGGTGGGGCTCTGATTTCAGGTTCCTGCTTTACATAACATAAGAAAAAAATGCCAGAAACAGGTTGGTTTTTTTGCACTGCTGTCCCCCTTCTCATCAGTGCTTTACAACTCTAGTGTGCTTTGAGTGCTAGAAAACTCTGTGTAAATCCCTTGCTTCAGAGGTTCCTGCTCAGCTCTGATTGGTTGTCCTCTCAATTGTCTTACTTTTCTACCCAAACACAGCTCCCTGGTCTGTCTTTGATTTCAGGATCCTGCTCTGCGCATGATTGAAACCTTTAAATACATGAAAGGAATAAACAAGACAGGTACAGAGGGGCTGTTCAAAGTAAGGGAGGGGAGGGCCACCAGGGGCCATGATATGAGACTGGAGCGAGGAAGGTTCAGGAGGGAGATGAGGAGACACTTTTTTACAGAGAGGGTGGTGGCTGGGTGGAATGCGTTACCTGCAGAAGTGGTATGCAGTAGAACAGTGGACTGCTTCAGGCGAGGATGGGACAGGACAGGGAGGGTTAATGAAGGGGAAGGGTGGAAGGGAGGGGCAGCTGCAGAATAAGGGGTGCTAGCTGCACATTCGAGCAGACTTGATAGACCTCTAGGCCTTTATCTGCTGGCAAATTTCGTATGTTCGTATGTTCGCTGTAAAGCAAAGCAAGGTGCTAACTCCTCTGTGTCAGCAAGTCTGTACTTCTAGGATCTCCCAATCCCTCAACTCCCCTGACTACTCGACTCTGGTCAAGACTGCTTTGGTCATGGGGAAGGACAAGAGCTCCTTGGTATGCCTGTCAGCCTTGACTCTGGTCGACCAGGCCATGGAAATCTTCCTTGAGTCTGTCGACTGGTTGTCGGATGAGACTGAGGAGTTGATCTCCCAGACCCTGGTGTTCCTGGTCCTCACTCGGGAGGACGTGGTTTGGTCGATGTCCCCAACTGCTACACCTCGGAAGCGGTCTGCCTTGGTGTTCAAATCTTCAGAGCCTGTCCTCCTTAACATTGCCAAGTATATGGTCTCCCATAACCAGCTGGAAGGCTCTCCTTGGCATGAGCCTTCCAGTTGATAGTCGAGGTCTATATCCAGGTCTCACTCGAGGTGCTGTGGCTCTCACTCTTGCTTCACCAGGAGGCATTGCTGCTGATGCTCCTTGGCCTCCTCTTCCTCTGGTGAGGAGCAGCACCGACAGAAGATGTATCAGTGCTACAAAGAGCTTCTATGGCAACAGTGGACCATTGTGGGGCAAGGTAGGCTCTACCCCCTGGACCTTCGGTCTCCTGACACCCTCCAATGATGCTGTTGCCAGTCTGCTTCTTGCAGTTGCTTCCAGAAACTGCTTCCCAACCCCTACTGGTGGAGCTATCACCACCACAGTCGAAGATGGTGATGTATACAGTGGTATCGCTACTTCTGTACTTCTGCTGGTGATATCCATCCCTGTGCACCCTAGCATCTCACTGATTCTCCTCACTGCTTTGTCACACTCTTTGGCCACTTTTAGGACATCAGATATGATTACTCCCGGTCTCTTTCCTGATTGGTGGTCACCAGTACCACTCCCCTCATTTTGTATTCCGCCCCTGGCTTTCTGTGCCCCAAGTGCATGATTTTGCACTTCTTTGCATTGAATCTTTGTTTCCACACTCTTGACCACTTCTCAAGCTTTTTTTAGATCCCTGTTCATTTTTTCCACTCCTCCCCAGTGTCTACCCTATTGAAGATCTTAGTGTCATCTGAAAAAAGGCATACCTTCCCTTCTAGTCCCTCCGCAGTGTCGCTAATAAAGACATTAAAGAGGACTGGTCCCAGTACTGATCCTTATGGCACCCCACGGTCCACCCTTGCTTCCTCAGAGTGAACTTTGTTTATCACCACCCTCTGTCGCCTATCCCAACCAGTTTCTTACCCAGTTTTCCACCTTTGTACCCACTCCTAGGCTGCCCAGCTTGTTTATGAGTCTCCTATGTGGAACAGTGTCCAAGGTCTTACTAAAATCTAGGTAGGCCATATCCACCACACCACTCCGATCTAATTCCCTGTTCACCCAGTCAAAGAAATCTATTAAATTTGTTTGACATGACCTCCTTCCAGTGAATCCATGCTGCCTCGGATCTTGTAAGCCACTGGATTCAAGATATTCCGCAATCCTTCCTTCAGTACCATACGTCTGAGGTTCAGTTCTCAGTGGGCCACACTTTTCCTTTCTCGTTTCTATCCTTGATTTAAACATATACTTTGCAGGGGTTAAACTGCACGGAGAGTAGTTTGTATTCCTTCAGCACTGATTCCATTAATTTCCCCACCACTGGAGTCAGGCTGACTGGCCTGTAATTGCCAGCCTCCTCGCTGCTGCTACTTTGCTGAAGCGGGACTACATCTGCCCTTCTTCAGTCCTCTGGGACCACTCCTGTCTCCAATGAGTGGTTCAACAGGACTGTCAGAGGTGAAGTCAGCACCTCTCTGAGCTCCCTTAATATCCTTGGATGTATCCTGTGTGGCCCCATTGCCTCACCCACTTTCAGATTTGCGAGTGGCTTCAGGACTCTCTCCTCTGTAAATGAACTAGTGTCTGCTTTCCTTCCTTCGATGCCCCTGACACTCATCTGTGGTCCCTCTCCTTCCCTTTACTCCATGAACCATTCAGGATGTCTACGTTTTCCTTGTGCTCTTCACACACTCACTGAGGCATTCCCCATCTCTCCTTAGCCTTACAATCCCTCTCCTGGTCTTTTTCCTTTCACTTACATACCTGAAATTTCCTTTCTTTACTGCCTAGTTATTTTCTCCTCCATTTGTGCCTTTGCTCCTGACTACTTTCCCTGCCTCCCTCTGCTTCTTCTGATACATCTCCTTATCCTCCTCCCTTTGTGTCTTCTTATACCTCCTGAATGCTAACTTTTTTCCCTTATCTTCCTAGCCACCTCTTTTGAGAACCATAGCAGTCTCTCTTTCATCTTGCTTTTGCTTACTTGCCTGACTCAGAGGTCTGTTGCCTTCACTATCCCCACTTTTAATTTCGCCTAGCGTTCCTCCACTCCACCCAAGTCCTCTCCCCCTGCCAGGGCATCCCTGAGGCATTCCCCATCTTTGTAAAATCGGCCCTCCTGAAGTCCAGGACCCTCACCATTGTGTGGGTAACTTCTGCCACAGTTCTGATATTGAACCACACCATACCGTTATCAGTGGTCCCGAGGTGGCCACCCGCCATGACGTCTGCAACACTGTTCCCGTTGGTGAGTGCAAAGTCCAATATTGTTCTCTCATGAGTGGGCTTCTTTACTAGTTGCCTGAAGAACGCCCCCTGCAGAAAGTCCAGGATGTCCCTGCTCCTAGCAAAAGCTGCGGCTAGGATGCTTCAGTCTACATCCGGCAGATTGAAGTCCCCCACCAACAGCATCTGCCCCTTATTTGCCATCTTTTGGATGGCTTCCACCAGAACCTCATCCATCTCCTCCTCCATATGTTCTGTAGCTGGGACTTGAACCCAGGCCTCTCAGAATACTGTTCCAGTTGTTGTACTAGGCTACTCAGAATACTGTTCTGGTTGTACTACCAACTGCACCACCAAGGCAACTGAGAATCTTTGGTCGGGAAAGGCACAGAGAGCTGTATGTCATTTCCAAGTGTGAGCCAGAAGCACAGGGAGAGTAAGTGACTTGCTCAGGGTCACACAGTGTGCACATGGTGGTTGTGGGAGGCAGTATAGTGCAGTGGTTTAAGGCTCTGAGCTGCAAACCTGGAGACCTGGGTTTGAATCCCACAGCCCCCACTTGCATACTGTGTGACCCTGAGCAAGTCACTTAACTTCCTTGTGCTCCCAGGTTGCTCCTGTAAACAAGCTTTCAGCTTAGTGTGTCTCTCCTGATTAAAAAAAAAAAAAAAAAAAAATCCAGGTCTACAGGGTCCTCAGGCTCACAGCTAGGTGCTCTAATGTCTAGGCTGTGCTGTCTCCTAGGCTATACTGTATTGTCCATCTTAATGACCTAGTGTTACAGGAAATGTGAACAGATTCAGTTATTCTTTTTCTATTGGTTTAAATTTTTTCTGCTACAGGTTCTGTTTGGAATGGACACAAGATGGCTGCCAGGTTACATGTACAGGCAGCTCATGAGAGCTGGTCACCCACTGTAGAGGTGCCGATGTTCTTGTGGGAAGGTTAGCAGTAATTGCTGACAGTATGAGCAGAGAGGAGACAATTAAGCCATAATCCCAGTGGGGAGTCTTTCCTGGGATATGTTCCCATGTCAAGCAATGGACCATGTGCATGAGGTAGCGAGAAAGGGCTAGGGAGATAAGGTTTAACACACACACACACACACACACACACACACACACACACAGGTGGGGATATGGGGAGGGGGCTGTCGCTCCAGGGAGAGGTCACTTACCCATAGCCCAAGTACATAAAAGGGTAAGGAGCAAGAAACTCACTCTCTCCTGGACATTTGACATCTGAAGAAGGGAGAGCACTGCTGGAAGTTAGCTTGGTAATGAAGTACAGCCTGGGGGAATGTCTTCTGTACTGTAGCTAACGGCAGGTAAAGGAACTTTAGGTGAGGCTAAAGTTTGAGGTTTTTCTGACAAATCATCTGTCTAACTTTATTTTCTGTTCTCAGTAAACGTGTAAACCTTTTCATACTGTAAATATATCCTGTTTGTAGATAACCTGTAGTCTCTTCTAGTAAAGACTCATTTTTTGATAGGACCAGTGACTGCCTCATTAATGAAAAGGTGATTTTATTATTTCTGCTGGACCTTGTTTGAAGTCTGTCTCCATAGTGCACCTTACCAATAGTTATAATCTTGATCTTCCTCATACTGAACAGGACAAAAGTCGTTTCTTGATGTAATCAGTTGGTGGCAGAATATTAGAAGACCCTGATAAAACTGCTATGTAAGCTGGAACAGCCCAAGGGCAGATCTTATCTGTGTCAGTCTTCACCATTCATCACAGCTGGGTATGTGGCCGGAGGTCACGACCCTGCGGGAGCTCTTTTTTTGGGGGGGATGGGCAGAGTCTACGACTGATGGCGGCCCTACCGAGGCTGACGACTATACCAAGGGTTGGCCGTTAGGTGTCGCTTCTAATTTCGCCCTCCCGCCAGTTCTTCATCTCCCGCCATTGAGGTTGCTCCCGTGAAGAGCTCCTGAAGTTTTCGGCCTGTTAATGACTCCATTTTTTCTCTAATCTGATCATTCCCGTCGGTTCTATTGCCTACTCGACGCCGCAGCCTGGTAAGATTGTTCCTTTATTTTATTCAGCAACGTCGAGTCTGTTTTTTCATTTTGTTTACTGTCGATCATGTCTAGGTCAGAGGGCAAAAAGTCACTGAAAGCGGGGTGGCCCCCCATGCGTCGATGCCCGTGTGGCCGCAAGTACTCCATTACCAACCAGCATGATTGTTGTCTTACGTGTCTTGGCCCGCTTCATGACATGGATTCATGCGATGCCTGTTTCTCTATGGATCGTCGTGTCCTGGAACAGCGAGCATGGAAATTTGGATGAGCTTCGCCAACTTCCGGGGGACAGGTGCACACTCGTCGGGCCAAGCCGTGGTCTCTCGTCCTTTCCCAGTTCTATATGGACTGTGGAGGAGGGGGCTTCCGCCTCTTGTACCCTCTCCATGTCAGAAGCCCCTTCCGTGGTGCAGGAGGCCCAGTCTGTCCCCTCCCGGGGGATGGGTGGGAGGCACCGCTCCGGAAGTCGCCCTTTCAGTGGTGAAGGCTCCCCCGGTGTTGTTTCCTCGGGCTGGGAAGCCTGGGTCGGCACCGTCTTCAATGCCATCTGTCAGTGCCGTTTTGGGCCTCAGCGCCATCCGTGGTGCTGTGGGCCCTGATGGCACTATGGTCAGTGGCTGTTCGCTGCTTGATGCCGTCTCTGCTGTCATCGTCGTTCGTGGCGCTGATGGTGGGAAGTTCTACGGCACCTTTTTTGACTGTTTCTGGTCTCGGCACTACCTGCAGCGCCGAGGCTGGGGACGGTGCCATGTCTAGCTCTGGCGCCACTTGCGGCACCATGCAGGACCACGGCACTGTGGGAGGTGTCGCTCTCGCTGTACTATTCATGGCACCACGGAGGAGACGGAACCATGGCCGGCGTTGACTCTGGTTCCGCTTCCGCTCTCGTCACCATCTCTTCCTTGGGCACTGTTCACGGTACCGTGGGAGAGTTTGGTGCAGATACCCAGATTGGTGCCTCCCTCGGTCCGGACAGGATCAGGCATCTGCACATGGTCTGTCACCAGACTACAGTATCTACCTCTTCGGAGGTGGACTCTGAGTCTGGTTCAGACCCGCTGTCCGACTCTTCGGAGTTGGCAGCCCATGTGGACACCTCAGTAGCTGCTTCGGCTAACAGGAACCAGCCTCCCTCTGAGGAGCGGGCAGTAGCCCCTGAGTCTGGGGTCGGGGTGCTGACCGGCAGGCGGTGGTCCAGGCCACTATTGCCTTGCAACCTAGACTTGGAGGGTTTTGTGCCCCCTCAGTCAGGACACCCCCTCATGTGATGTGCCTGGATCATCCAACTTTAGGGCCGACCAGGGCGCCCATGGAGGGGGAGGGTGCTACTTCCTCGGTGGTCTCCTCGGGGACCAATCAGGGTTGCCAGCTGCCCAGGTTGGTGTTTTCAAGGTGGAGGGCTCTCTCGGACTCTGAGGAGTCGAGGGGCCATGGTTCAAGGAGGCAGTCCTTCTCTGGGACCCACCTGGGTTTGGGGAGGATTTGCAGTGCGGACCCCCGCCCTTCCTTCTTGGTCTCCTCGAGAGTGCCCTGGTCTCTGGAGGGAAGGGACCGTCCTTTTGGGCTCACACGGTCCCGGTCACCTCACAGGGGATTCTTCAGGGCACGGTCTAGGCAGTTCCAGCGTGGTTGATCAGCTGTCGGCTTTTGGGCTCTCCGGAACTCCTCCTCCCTTGGAGACTTCCGCTGCGGTCTCTTGCCTGGACAGAGGATGTTCCTCTTCTTTTGTGGATCTAGCCCCCATTCCTCTGTCACCATCTCCTGCTCTCCCAGGCATTCGTGGTTCAATGGGACCTCTCTCCCCTGGGAACAGTTTAGGGGTGTGGTTGCTCACTTCCCTACTTATGTCAGGGCCATGGACAAGCGGGTGTTCCACCCTTCCCCTGAGCAGCCAGCCTCTGGATCTCCGAGGTCTTCCACTTCCTCATCCTCCTCCTCTTCTGGGGGAGAGGAACCTTCCATCCACATCTCCCCTGCTGCTGATCTCGCCGATTATCAGCGTTTCCTTGTGAGGATGATGGAAGACCTGCGTATCACCCCACCCACTCCTCAGCACAATCCGGAGCATTCAACGCATGCCTTTTTAGGCGACTTCAGTGCGGCCACCCTTGTGGTGCCCACCTGGCCTGCTCCTTTCCAGGAGGCATCAGTGCGATTATGGCAATGACCCTTTTCTGGAGTCCCAGGCCCCTAGGGATCTGAGCCAGAGGTTGTGCCCCACCCCGAAGTCTCCAGGTCGTATGCCTCATCCTCAGTCAGGACTGACGCAACTGGACCCTCGCGATGGGCTTCACGCCCTCCACCGTGAGCGGCCCACAGATCAAGATTCCACAGATTTTGACTTCTGGGGGAGGAGGGCCTTCTACTCGGCACGGTTGTTGTCAATTTCTGCTCCTCAGGCCCACTATGCTTCCTATGATAGGTTCTTGTGGTCCAGGCTGGGTCAACTCCTAGCCTCCTTGCCTGGTTTGGAGGTAACCAGGCAAGCCATTGCACTCTCTGCACGTTGCCTGGAGCTAGCAAGGCACCAAGCAAGGGCATCTTACGATGCCAATGAGGTAGCTTCCAGGGTAATAGGGACAGAGATCTGCACTTGGCGGTCGGCATGGCTGCGTCTTTCCCGGTTGTCACCCTTGGCCCGGCGTAGGGTGATTTCCTCCACCTACCAGAGGAACCTATCTTTTCTCTCATAGAGTGAGGTGGCATCTGTCGGGGCAACCTCCTGCCCCCTCCGGGGTGTCCCCGTCTCACTCTCCCCAGTCTTGGGCCTCGTCGGGCCTGTAGGAGTTCTCCCTCTCAGTGTTCTCTCTCCCACTGGGAGCTAAGGGACTTAGTTTTTAGGGTCTCGGGCCCCTTTGGGGGGCTCGGTACTCACCCAGCTGTGATGAATGGTGAAGATTGATACAGATAAGATATGAAAATTACGTACCTACCATAATTCTTGATCTTTCTATGTATCTTCACCATTCATCACAAATCCCACCCTCCATCCCCTTTGGGTCTCAGTCTCTGGTTCCCCCTCCCTCTGTGTGCCCCCCTTCCCCCCCTTCCTTTCCACTGGCCAGGAACGGTGTGACCTTGGGCACACAGGGGGATTTTTCCTACGCCTTCTGGCGGGGGGGAGAGGGATCAAGGGAGGGGGGCTGCTCTCCTCAGTGCCTTGGCTCCACCCCTTTGGGGGGGATGTTGGTGGCTGCCCTTTCTCTCTCTTTATCTCCTCCATCCTTGTCCTTAGGGACTCATCCCTCATTTTATAATTAGGGATACTTGTTTTTCTACCCTATTCCAATTTATCTGGTTTTGGAGGAGGACAACCCTGGATACCTGTCCCCTTCTGTTCCATGATAACGTCTAATGCTTTTGCTGGAGTTAGTTGCCAGTAATTCTGTGCCTTGAATTCTGGAAATATAGCCTTCTGGCTATTCCTAGGCAGTTCTTAAACTCAGTTTTGGAACAGTTAACAAGTCCGGGGTACGTCCTCTCCCCTCCCACTTCTTATTTCCCTCCCTCCCTCCTTCCCTTTCCTTTTCTGAGTCCAGAGATTGGGGCCTCTTCCCAATCCCCTTAGTTATTATCCATCTCCTGTCTGTCCTCTCCATTGTTTATTTCTCCTTTTAGTTCGTATAGCTTTTCCTTTGTCTGTCCCTTGGACTTCCTTGTCACCCTTCCCAACCCTTTCTTACTCTACGGTGACTTAGAACTGGCGGGAGGGTGGGGTTGACGACACTTAACAGCCAACCCGCGAGCGCCACGCAGTGCACCAGCCTCGAGGGTGGCGCCATCTGTGTGTCGACTCTGCCCATTCCAAAAAATAAAAAGAGCTCCCGCGGGGTCATGACCTCTGGCCACATACCCAGCTGTGATGAATGGTGAAGATACACAGAAAGATCAAGAATTACGGTAGGTACGTAATTTTCATTTTTTGTCACACATAACTAGAGAGAGGATTAGTTCCGGGGAAACTTCAGGGAACTGAAGAGGGGCCTCAATCAGAATGTACACATGGCAGTGTTTTCACTGGTGCTGGAAAGGTTTGAAAAGTGGTAGGGCCAAGGATGTAAGGGGTAAATTCTATCCTATTAAATACATTAACATGATTGCAAAAACTGCTAGGGCCACTTATGAAAGTGGTAGGGCCATGGCCCTAGTGGTCCCCCTTGTTCCGGCACCTATGAGTGTTTTCCATGGTGCTACCTGTGACGAGCAGGGGACAGGCAAGGGAGCTCCACACTAGGACCTTTAAAGGTTGGTTGAAGGTATGGTGCATGAAGAAGGCTTTGGCTACATCTGGGACTGGAGACCGACCTAGGAAGATGGTAGCCTCTATAAGAGAGATGGCCTGCATCCTTCTGAGAAGGGGACCACAGTGCTGTGTGTGTGTTAAACTTTATCTCCATAGCCCTTTCTCACTATCTCATGCATATGGTCCATTGCTTGACATGGGAACATATCCCAGGAAAGACTCCCCACTGGGATTATGGCTTAATTGTCTCCTCCCTGCTCATACTGTCATACGCTACTTGGCCGAGCATTTAAACTAGCCAATGGGAGGTGGAAAAACTAAGGGAGGTAGCACTTTCCTTTCCCCCAGTGGTAAGAAGATAGAGGTGGAAATCCTGCTAACAGTTCCTCAAGGGCAGAGTCACAGGGAGTCAGAAACAGAAAAAAGGACAAAAGGGAAGGGGACACAGTTAAGAAAAGGGAGGACGGCGGATCGGGGATATAAGGAACAGGTTAAACATAATGGGTAGGCCGACATGGGTAACAGATGGGGATATGGACAAGCAGGGGAGAAACGCACAGGGCATAATGTGAGGAATGAGAAGAAATGGAAAGCCGTGTGTGTCGACACCAGAAGCCTTGGAAACAAAATCTGTATCCTGGAGGCTATCATGGCAAACGTGCACTTGGGTGTAGTGGCCATTACAGAGACATAGTGAACCAAGCACCATATACGAGAAATAGCCATACTGGGCTGTTCATGTTTTTGAAGGGACAGGGCTGGGAAGAAGGAAGGAGGGGTGGCACTGTATGTGAGGCAGGGGATAGAAGTCACTAAAGTGAGGGTAACTCAAGGTGAGGAGGGTGTAGAGGTGCTGTGGATCACCCTACAGTTTGGCTGTGGGACTGCGATTTCCACATGGCTGGTATACAGGCCACCATCTCAAGGAGAGGAGACGAACAGAACCTAGGGGAGGCCACATTAGGATGGAAGGGAAGGTGCTGATTGTTGAAGATTTTAATCTGCCAGATGTTGAGTGGAGCTTGCCTGCTGCAGTTTCTGCAAGGAGCAGGGCCATTCTAGACTCTCTACAGGGAGCTTTTCTCAGGTAGCTTATAAATGAACCTATTAGGAACTGTGCTGGACTTTGTGCTCACAAACAGGGACACCATTGCAAACGTCACAGTGGGTTGTCCCTTGGGCACAATGATCACTGTAGGGTGTGGTTCAGCATAAGGAAGGGAGCTGAGGTGAGCCACATGAAAATGAGGGTCCTGAATTTCAGGAAGGTGGATTTCAAAGAAATGGGTGACTGCCACAGAAAATACCTTGAGGGGAAGGACAGTCAGTGAGGGGTGAAAGCACAGTGGAAGGGAATAAGGGAGGATATCATTAGGGCAAAAGGCATCTCCGTGAAAGAAGTTAAAAAAGGAAGGTATAAAAGGAGACCATTATGGTTGTCCATGAAGGTGGTGAAAGCACTGAGGAAGAAAAAAAAGCAGCTTTCAAAGGGGTTAAGAGAACTCAAAGGGAGGACAGCAGAGAAGTGTACCTGACCTGGCAGAAGGAAGTAGGAAAGGCATTTGGGAGAGTTAAGGTACAGGCAGAGCAAAGGGATTACAAGGTAGGTGAGAAAGGGGATGCAACTTTTTTTCTGATACATCAGCGAGAAGAGAAAAGCTGGGGAGATAGTGAGGATAAGAAAGGCGCAAGTAGGAGACTGTGCAGAAGGAGACTAAGAAAAAGTAGACATTTTGAATAGGTACTTTCGCTGGGTCTTCATCATAGAGGGGAACAGGGATGGGCCCCCCATAGAAAAATAAGAACAGAGGTAGGAGGGGGTGAAAACACACCATTTTCAGAGAGAAATATAATAAAAGGACTTGGCAGCCCTGAAAGTGGATATAGCTATGGGACTGGATGGGATACATACAGGGTGCTTAGGGAGCTCAGAGAGGTGCTAATTGCACCACTGATTGCTCTTTTCAACTGCTCACAAGAAGCAGGAATTGTTCCAGAAGATAGGAGAAGGGCTGATGTGGTCCCTCTTGATAAGAGCAGCAGTAGGGAGAAATCTAATAACTACAGGCCAGTTAGCCTAACTTTAGTGTTGGGGAAACTAATGAAAATCCTACTGAAAGAGAGATTGAGTACCTAGAAGCCTGTGGGTTGCAGGACCACAAGCAGCATGGATTTACAGGGAAGAAGAGCATGTCAAATGGAGCTAATAGATTTCTTTGACTGGGTGACTGGGGAAATAGACATGGGGAGGGCAGTGGCAAGCTTGGCTAGACTTCAACAAGGCCTTTGACACTGTGTCGCACAAAGGGCTGATTAGGAAGCTGAGCAATTTGGGGGTGGGGGCCAGAATGGTAAATTAAGTTTGCAACTGGCTAAGGGGTATGAGGCAGAGGGTAGTGGCAAATGGCACACACTCTAAGGATGGTGTGATGACCAGCGGGGTACCACAGGGTTCATTGCTGGGACCAGTCCTCTTAAATATCTTCATAGGGGACATTGCAGATGAACTGGAAGGAAAGGGCTGTCCTTTTGCAGATGACACCAAGATATGCAATATGTTGGCCTCCCAGGAGGGAGTGGAGACACTGTGCAGGGATCTAGGAAAAGTGGAGGGGTAGTTGAAGGCATGGCAGTTGGGGTTCAATGCCAGAAAGTGCAAAATCATGCACCCAGGGTGCAGGAACTCCAGTGCTGTGTATAGGATTGCGGAGTGGGAGGTGTTGGCAGTTACTAGGCAGGAGAGGGACCTCAGGGTCATTATCTCAGATAACCTCAAGGTGGCTGTGCAGTGTGACAGGGCCATGGGCATGGCTGTTGGGATGCTGGGGTTCATAGGGAGGGGTATCACCAGAAGGAGGAGAGAGAGGTGGTGCTGTCACGGTACCGCTTTTTTGTATGCTTCCACCTGGAGAACTGTGTCCAGTTCTGGAGACTGCACCTCAGGAGGGACAAAGACAGGGTAGAGGTGGCCAGAAAATGGAAACCAAGATGGTGCAGGGTTGCAAGTGAAGCCCTGTGAGGTGAGATTGAGGAACTCAATGTGTGTCCTCTGGAGAACAGGAGAATGAGGGTTGACATGATTGAGATCTTCAGGTATCTCATAGGGGTGACGGGGGGGTCCTCTTCCAAATAAAGACAAGCTCCAGAAAAAGGGGACATGCAATGAAACAGGATAGGTAAGTCTTTAAAAAGGATGTCAGGAAATACTTCGTCACAAAAAAAGGTTAGTAAAAGCTTGGAACCAACGGCACGTTGAAGTTGTGGAAACCAAAATGGTGGAAGGCTTCAAGCATGTTTTGGATAGAAACTGGGCATATTAGTACAGAAATGGGGAAGGATCCCCAGAGGCCAGTTAGGGTATGCCGAGGTACAGTAAGCAGGGAACCTTTGGGCAGACTGGGTGGGCCTAGCGATCTTTTTCTGCCGACAGATTCTGTATTTCTATGTTGCTGTTCATTCATTGTTCTGCTGTAGCTCACTACTCCCTGTCAATGACTGTGTTCACCTTCCAGCATTCTGGACCGATTTTAGCCAATTCAGTTAAGAAGGGGGATAAAACCTTTTATAGGTACATTAGGGAGCATAGAAAGGTTAAGGGAGGAATAGTGAAGATTAATAAGGGAGAGGGAAGGTGGGCAGAGGGAGACAGTGAAAAGGCAGAGATACTGAATGAATGCTTTTGCTCAGTATTCACAAAAGATGATGAGGAGGAGTTACCTAAACCAGACAATAGAAGCACTCTGGGTAGGGGGTTGACACCAGTCCATTTACAGAAGAGAGTCCTGAAAGAACTCCTAAAACTCAAGGTGGACAAAGCAATGGGGCCTGGGGATTCACCCCAGAATCCTAAAAAGAACTAGGGAGGACCTAGTGACACCCACTGACCACACTTTTAACAAATCATGGGAGGATGGGGTGGTACCTGAGGACTGGAGGGGCAGATGTGATTCCCCTTCACAAAAGTGGGAGCAAGGCAGAAGCAGGAAAATACAGACCTGTAAGTTTGACCTCAGTGGTAGGGAAAATGATGGAATCACTTATGAAAAAAAGAATTGTTGAGTACCTAGAGGCCAGCGGAGCACAGGATCCAAAGCAGAATGGATTTATAGCAGGAAGGTCATGTCAGACGAATCTAATAGACTTCTTTGACTGGGTGACCAAAGTAATAGACCAGGGAGGGGCTGTGGATATGGCCAACCTAGACTTTAGCAAGGCGTTTGACACAGTCCAGCACAAAAGATTAATAATCAAGTTAGCCAGCCTGGGAGTGGGTCCCAATGTGGTAGCCTGGGTTGCAAACTGGCTGCACAACAGGACACAGAAGGTAATAGTGAGTGGAACACATTCCGAAGAAAGGGGGGTCACTAGTGGAGTACCTCAGGGCTCAGTACTGGGTCCAGTCCTCTTTAACATCTGTATAGGTGACATTGCAGAGGGTCTGGAGGGAAAGGTATGCCTCTTTGCAGATGATACAAAGATCTGTAACAGAGTTGATACACAAGGGGGTAGAAAGGATGAGAAGGGACTTGGCAAGGTTGGAGGAATGGTCAGACATATGGCAACTTAGATTCAATGCAAGAAGTGCAAGTAATGAACCTGGAAACAAAAACCCAGGAAAAGAGTACACAATAGCAGGGAGGTACTAACAACAACAGAAATGGACAGGGACTTGGGGTTAGTCATATCAGATGATCTAAAGGTTGGTAAGCAATGTGAGAAGTCAGTAAGGAGAGCCAGGGGATACTGGATGCATAGGAAGGGGGCATCACAAGTAGAAAAGAGTGGTTATCCCTCTGTACAGACAGTTGGTGAGACCCCATCTAGATGTACTGTGTGCAGTTTGGAGACCTCATCTACGCAAGGACATAGACAGGATGGATGCAGTCAGAGGAGACAACTAAAATGGTGCAGGGTCTGCATCAGAAATCATATGAAGAGAGACTGAGAGAGCTTAATATGTGTACCCTTGATGAAAGGAGGGACGGGGGGACATGATAGAAACGTTCAAGTACCTCAAGGGAATCAACAAAGTCCAGGAGGGCAGCATCTTTCAGAAAAAGAGATGTATAAGAACAAGGGGACACAATTTAAATATGGGGGGGACAGCTCAAGGGTAATGTGAAGAAATCTTTTTTCTCGGAGGGAGAGTGGTGGATGTGTGGAACTGCCTTCTTGGGGAGGTTGTTGGGGCTAAAACAGTGGGGAAATTCAAACATGCATGGGACAGACACAAGGCAATTGTAGTGCAGGGTGGCAGGAAGTAGGCTGTTGGTTAACTAGAATCTGCAGCTTATCCAGTAGGTAGGGAAATGGGCAGACTGGGTGGGCCAAGTGGTCCTTATCTGCCGTCAAAGTCTATGTTTCTATGTAAATATGGGCTCACCAGAGTAGCCGTGTCTGTTCTGAGAGGAGGACTGAGCTGGCTGTCCCTGACTGCCTGTCTACTGCACCCCTTTAGCTACTGACCATGCTGATAGTTTCAGATCAGGTTTTTTTTTTTTTTGCAGGTTCTTAATCTCTATGGGGAAACAAAATGCTCTTAATTTTAAGAAATGGCATGGTTTCCAGCATATCATTACTGATTTTCCTGCTTGCTTCTGCCTTCTGTCATGCTGGAAACAGCATCTGGACCTTAATGTCTTTCCTGCGCAGCTGCTTCACCACCCCTACGCATGGCTCAGTGTTTTTCTTGTACAGAAGCCATAAAATCATCAATTGAAATGCGGTGATTTACTCTGGTAGCTGATTAGGTTTGTTAAGATTGACATCAGCCTGCTTACTTGTTGGTGGGCAAGAGGCCCACCGCTCGGTGAGTTCTATCCTTGTGCAGGTCGTAGTCAGGCAGGTATTGCATCAAGTCCTTTAGGAGGGTTTTTAGAAAATTTCATGATGGAGGTCGCTGCCTTCTCCATTTCCTTCAGGTCTCCATGAATACAGAGATTGTGCCTCCTGCCCCTTCCCTCCAGGAGCAGTCTATTGTGGTGATGGAGTCAGAGATGTCTGTGATTCTGTTTTCAACTTCTTCTGTAGGCTGCTGTGTTTTATGTAACTCCTGCTTTACATCTGCTTGCAGGCCTTCATCCTCTGATGCCAGTGATATGCCTGCCTCTGTGGGGGGTGGGGGAGCAGTTGTCTTCTTTTTGTCAGCTGCCATTAAGTTCTTGAACTTTTGTGAGGTACTCACAGTTCCCCTCGTCCTTCCTGGGGTACTTCTACCCACTTTGGCCATAGGAAATCCATTGCTTAGACTGAGGATAAAGCTGGATTTATTTCAAGGGTCGAGCTGATCTCGAACTTCAGATGGCCATTAAAAACATGATGTCACTGGAAATCTACAATATATGTTTTCATCATTATTCTTGAACATACAAAAATTGGCAACAGAAAAAGGCCTCTTGGTCTATTGAGTCTGTTCGATTTTGCAGCTAGCAGCCCTCAGCTGTTTTTGAACATCTACAGTACCTGTCTTGCCCTGTAAATTCAGAGAGCAGTGTCTGTTGCTTGCTTATTCATCTTAGTCTCGAAAACTGTGATGTTAACCTATGTGTGTTCAGAATTGGCTGAGAATACAGATAGCCATATTAAAGGAACAGCTCTTTTAATTATTTCAAATCTATAAAATGCTAAAGCATACAGTACTTAAAACAGGTTTAAAGAAAGGGCATCTTACAAAACAGTGATCTAAAATGTGTAGTTGGAATTGGTAAATTATGAACTGTGCTAGTAAAATTCTTCATTTTACTAGCTCTGCTGGCTTGAATTGGAGAAGGTATTTCAGCTAGTACATCAGTTGGGCCAGTGACGTCTGTGGGGCCTGTGTATTTTCCTATTCACTAGTCTACTGGTAGTGCCTGCAAAAGTTAATGTTGACCCTGAAAAGAAATAAAAACATGCAGGTTGAAAATTGTTCACTGTCACATGCACTGCTGCTTTAAAATGTGACATTTTCTAGACAGTAGTTGAATCATCCCAGTGCTTTGCTCTGACCCTCAGACCACACTGCCTTCTGTGTTGCTACATGTTTTAGCTTTCAGTTGCTAGATATCTGAACAGCCTCATAGTTAACACACTGATCTTTTACTGATGGGCTGCTTGGTTTATGTCGAGATTTGGTTCACAAGTTAAATGATTTCTGTTTTCAGCTCAGTTCCTCATGGACAAGTACCCACATTACAAGACTTTTTTTTTGAAGCCCTGAAAGGAATTAGCATGGCGAGTGAATGCTTCTCTTCCTCTTCTTCACTGTAAATGTGTACTAAAAGCCATCAGAACTTTAAAAGAAATAAAAAAAAAAGTTTATAACCCTAACATTTTATTGCATTGCATTTCAAGCTTGTTTGTCTAACATGTCTGACATTTTCTTCACATAACCTCCCTCTCTCCCTCCTGGTGTATTCCAGACCTTCTCTTTTGGACCCATTAAGCAGCACTGCAAATTAGGCTGCACTCTTGCATCACAGGAAAGATGCAGACAACAATTTTTTATTTTTAACCAATAAGTAGACTGCCAATTAAATTCCACTCAGGCGGCTCCAAACAAACAATTACCTGAGCCAAAGAAAACAAGTAGTACTCCCAGGCCAAAGAACTCAGCTTCCTGGTCTCCACTTCACAAACAAAAACTCGCAAGTGCTGAGTGCTAGGATAATATACTCTATTGTTAAAGCCACAGCAGCAGGTTGAATCGTGCTCCCTCCCTCAGTGCGAAACATTTTCACACAATACTTGTGCTTTTTCAAGGCTTGAGAAAGTGTAAGTATTGCGCAAAAACATTTGGCATTGAGGGAGGGAGCATGATGCAATAAGTGGACTGGGACATGCAATTTATAGCCACAATCGACATAAATAGACATTAACAAACAGTTATAATAAATAGCATACAAAGCAGTCATGATTACAAATCCTTCAAAATATTCATGGTACATTTTTAAAGTACTTGCAAAATTGTGAACTTTCAACATACTGTATTCAACAATGTATTTTTAAAACTGTATGATAAGCGATTAAGATTTACAGTTGGAGACAAACTATTTAAAGCATTGGGACCAGCCCAAGAAAATGAATGCCTGCTGACTTGTAATGTACACTGGTTCAACCTCAAAACAGGGGATTTAGAACTACAGGTAGAATGTAATGTCGAATTCAACAAACATTTACTTGGCAAGTTTTCTTGGATTCCTGTTCCATATATCCTATATGTAAAAGCTGCTACATTCCTTGTTATTTTGAATTCTGGATGAAGAATGCCCAATTTGGAGTATAAAGTGCAATGATGAATTTGAAAAGGTGCTTTTAGCGCAAAGTGGCAAATATTATTGCACGCTTTCCAATACATTTTCAAAAAGGCTTCTGTTTGATTAGCAAATTATAATGCTCCATATTCCAGAATAGGGAACAAAACCTGTTTGCAACCAGAGACCCGATTGTGATACTGTATAAGTAACCCAACGTTTAATGTATCTTTTTAGAAACTACAGTAGCCCTAAATGAGAAACAAAAATCATATTTTGATCCTGAAGGATCCCCAAATATTTAAACTCTTTTGTTGATATCAGACCCTTCCCTTTTGTGCCTTTGATGACCAAGTTATCTTCAGCCTGGGCCAATCTTTGTTTTGTGCCAAAGAGCATTGTGGTTGTTTTTGACTAATTTAGCAACTATTTATTTTTCTCCAACTGGACTGTCAACTGGTGAAACTCCTGTTGCAAGTCTGATTGGATTGTACAGTTAACTTTGCAGGCCAAGCTGAGGATAACAGAGTTATCAGCGTACAAGATAGAGTGAGAAGAAGAAACTACATCTAGCAAGTCATTTATGAATGATGAGAAAAGTAAAGGTCCAAGTACTGAACCCTGTGAGACTCCCTTTATTACTTTTGGGATTCAGAAAGAACTATGCCAATCCTGACCTCCAAGTTCTACTAGTAAGGTAACTAACCTGTTTATCACTTCAGTCCCAAGGCCAAATGAGCCCAGATTCTTAATAAGCAGTGAATGATCCACAACATCGAAGGTCTTGGTTAAGTCAATGAACACTGTCCCAATAAAGCTCCGCCCCAAGGCATCCAGGACTGTGCTTGTTGACTTAAACAAGGCCATCTCTTTACTGAAGTTTTTTCTAAAACTACAGTAGGGTTGCGACATAGATCATATCTGGTAATATATACCATTAATTCATCAAACACAAATTTGATAACCATCAAAGCTTAAAGAGATTCTTGTCTGGTCATAAGGAACCAGTCTAAGACTGAACAATGCCCTGTTTTCAGATTTAAGTGGGTGGGCAAGTTAATTATCTGTGAGATTTTTAAAACGGCCGATTTTTCTTTCATTTCACTATGAGTTTGGAAATTACCCCACTCAATGTTTATGTCCCCAATCAAAATATGCTCTTTATTCCTATAGTTGCGCTCCTTGAGACCTCCAGAAATTTCAGATATAAATGATTGCTTTTAGGTGAACAGTGAAAACAAGTCAAATAAAACTACTTTCCCTGATTTCCTCTTAGAATTAATTTTACTGTTATACAATCAATTTTCTCCCCAGTACACCCTGTCTCCATTATTTAAACCCTGAAATCATATAAAACCATTATTATGTTGTGGGTGGGTGATTCAGTATTTCACTGCATTTCATTGATTATTAAATTATTGGTATACTCTAAAAAGATGGCTGCTACCGTCTCTTCTCTGAGCTGCTCTGTCCCCAACATCTGTGCTACTGTGTTATTATACTAGGTGTTCCTAAAAGCAGTTACTACAGGAGTGCCCGCTGTTTTCATAAATGTGTCAACATATTAACAAAGATGTAAGATACCACATTCTGGGAAATGAACAATGAATGAAATACAGCAATTAAAATATTTGCAAGAACTACAGTACCTACTTACAAGGTGATGACGAGGACACACAATTCCAATTATACCTTTATTGTTTCCCTAATTATCGACACACTTGCATCATAATTTCACAATGGAACGACTCAAGTGGGACTCGAAATGGATTACCTGCAGGCTTCCCTGTAGCCACATACTGATAAAAAAGGTGTCATTCAACAGTTCCTGGATAATGATG
The DNA here is from genome assembly GCA_016271365.2 of Neoceratodus forsteri. Classification (NCBI taxonomy): domain Eukaryota; kingdom Metazoa; phylum Chordata; order Ceratodontiformes; family Ceratodontidae; genus Neoceratodus; species Neoceratodus forsteri. The sequence continues at coordinate 1,556,175,925 of CM057450.1, forward strand.
TGTTTCTCCCCATCCTTTTGGTGCAGTCAATACTACCCCTGTGTGAGATGGAGAATTCATACTGCATTTGTGTTGAAATATGCTGTATGTGTTCTCTGTGCTTTGGGCTAAGGATTATTGCATGGTATTGGTAGCAATCAGTAACAGCATGACAACCTTATGTTTTAACATGTCCCCTTTGGCCCATATCCACTTTGTGTCCATCTCCCTGATTGGTTGGACTGTATTTTGGCAAGCAAATTTAAGATGCTGTAGCTCACACTGAAAGCCTCTTTATAGCTCATTGATGTTTTATCATTTTTTTTTCTTCCACTCTCAACCAGGCCCTCTTTCACACCAGCACCCCCGGCCCTATCACCCAGCTTCTCACGGACTTACCTTCCGACTCCATCCTCCACTTGTCTCACTCCTTCCAAGGGGTGGCGGGCTCGGCCTCTCACTGCGTGGAATAGGTCCCAGACAGAGGAGCGCCACATCACTGGTGCGGATCCTGCACAGAGCCGGTGCTCATCCTACATGGCCATGTTTTTTTTCCTTGTTCTGGTTCCACTCGGATGCATGCAGTGAGGGTGTGTATGCGCACGCACGTGGCCATGCATTGTCACATGCCACCAGGTGGGCCCCTCTCCCTCCCTCTGTGCCTCTCTGACTGCACTACCACCTGTGGTCACCCAGGTGGCGCTGGAACAGTGGAGCTGGCAACCTTCCCTTCCTCCCCAGAGAAGGAGAGTGTCCTCTGGGATGCTCGCTTCCTCCCCCAATCCAGCCCAGGCAGTCCACATCTGTTCCTAAACACAGATCACCAGCATCACACGCAGTAATGCTACTGCTGCACCAATGGGTTGGCACTGTTTATAATTTTAAACCTGACAAAGTGAGTAAAATATTTAAACTTCAGAAACTAATCACTTTTACTTGATTGGATTGTCCATTGCCTCTACCCCACCCATAATGGGTTGACTGCGGGGAATCACTCACTGGTGCATAAAGATGAAGGTGATGGCAAAGGTGTGATATGACTCAGTTGCCAACCGTTTCAGTATTGGTTAGGAAACAAAAGGCCTATTTACACTGCCTGATCTGCAAGAGTTGCAGATGAGTTGCATCAGTGCAGGTCAGGCAGTGTAAACAGCAAAGGGAGCATTGCAGACAGCTCCATTGTGGTGCAGGATGATCCCTGTTTTTCATGGTTTTGTGTACTGTTGCAGGGGGTTTTGGCTGGCTTGTAAGCACACTGCTCTACCATTCTGTATTGTTCCCCTCCTACACTGTCTTACCTGAGCATGCCCATTTCATTCTGCAGTACAATTACATTTATATCAAACACTACAAGAATGAGACACATGCTAAGCACTGCGCAATATACAGTATGACCTTGTCCAAAGGCTGCATTATATTACTGTTGAAATAAGTAGCTGCTGTAGTTTCTTGAGATCTCCGTGTGTACTTTGAATTGACAGTAAACTTCTTTTACATTACTAAGCCATACGTTAACTCTGCAAACTCAGCATTGTGTTCGCTGTGCTGTTTAGGCTTTCTTGGTCCCTGATACCCCGACCCACCTGCCTGCAATCCCATCCCCAGCCCTGGGGAAAATACAGTAACAATGCAGGAAGCCTTCCTGCAGTGATGCATACCGTGTGTGTAAACGTGGTCCAGCAGCGTTTTGCATGGAGCAGTGGCCTAGCGTTGCAGATGCCAGCACACCAGTGGGGTACATATAAATGAGCCTAAATATACAGTAAAAAAGCACAGTGAATAAACAATGAATGTACACACTGTATAATCTCCTCCCTTATCCTTCTCTTCCTTTAATTACCTTCTTCTGGACTTTTCTACCCCCTCCTGCAACTGCTGTTAACTCTTGTTACCCCACTCCCTGTCTTTTTGATGCCCCCACACTCACCCCCTGGTTGTAACTGCCCTTCTAGAGATGTGGATATGATGTTCTAACCACACTTCTGGCAGTGTCCTTTCCCTTTAAGATGTGCCGGAAAGTCTTCAAGCTGGCTCCTCACACCTACCCGGGTGGTAACTCCCTTGGCTCCGCACCATGACACCAGATCTTCTTTTCCGCTGAAAGAATTAGGTTCCCCCCATACCGCTCCAGCATTGAGTAGGTCCTAGCACTTAAAATCTTCGGATTTACTTCCAAAACTCTCCCACGAGTTCAGTCTTCAGTTCAATCTGCGATTGTGACTACGCTGGACAATAAGTCCATTCCCGGGTTCCGCCAGTGCCCTTGCGGGCAGATGACGTCCAGGACCAACCCGCACGTTTACTGCTTGGGGCACAACCACGATCCCCAGGCCTGCAACTTTTGCCACTCGTTCGACCCTACCGGTCTGGAGGACCGTCTTGCTCGCCTCAAAATTGGGCCTGCCGGTGCAATGGAACCTGTCAGTCAAATCTAAGGATGCCCATTGGGTGGTCTCTGCAGCCATGTGGTCCACTGAGCAGCTTGCAGTCTTCAAAGAGGAGGTGGCCCAGGCTGTGGCCCATTCCTTCCCAGCATCTACCTTCATGCCACTTCAGCTGGGCTCGACCTTCACAGGCTTCTTCAAGGAATTGTGCCAGTTTCTGCTGACCCTCAGTCAGGGACTCATCACCAGTCATGGGGTTGGGAGTGCTCTCGTTCAAGATCCTCCGATTCCTGCGCTTCGCCGGATTTGACCTCGGGCGAATCTTTGGTCTTGGCCACAGGCTCCTTGTTGACCCCGTTGGGCCTGTCGGCCAAGACACTGATCAGTCCCCCACGAGGGTGCACTCGGGCAGGCCGACCAGCTGTCGATTGAAGGCCGACACTTCCTTGTCTGGACTCCGGTCCTGACTCAGACTATTGGAGGGACGGATCAGTCACTGACACATACCTGATCTCTACCCGGACCAGGGAGGGCCTCTGCAATTGCCGACTCCCTGCATGCCCCACCGACGGTCCCCCTGATGGTCGAGGTCAGGGTCTTCCTCCTGTGAGTCGAGAAGGTCCCGCTATTCTTCATCCTCGTCCTACTCTGGTGAGGAGAAGCTTCAGTGCAGGTTGCGTTGATGCTATGAGGACTTGATGTGACAACAGTTGGTGCTTACCAGCACTAAACCAACCCCGGTTTCCATGCCGGCCATCACCTGGCTGTCACCAGAAAGGCCGATGTCATCTCCTTCGATGGAGCTGACCAAAATGGCCCTGGCTCAGTTGCCTCTGGCGTGTCCGATGATCGGGGTGGAACCGCTGCCTAAACAGCCGCCGGTTGGTGCTCCGACTAAGGAGTCTCGACCGGCCAAGGGGCTTCCCCATTGGCCACTGTCACCCCTGACTGTCTGCGGAGGGTCAGTGGGAACTCGGGGCGGTTGACCACTCTTTAACGACGACTCAGAGTCTGAGGGGTTCTCCCTGAACTCCCATTTGGTCGACGTTGAGTCCTTGGGGGACCTCTCTATGGATAAAGGCCCATCTTTGTTTATGGGGCTTCTCCACTTAATCTCTGAATCGACGGGTATGCAAATGGAGCCCATCCAGAAGCCGGCTTGTTACCCATTGACCGAGATCCTCGACTGGAGAGACTCTCTGTCGGAGGCTTTCCTGGTGGCAGAGGCTATCCATGGCCCTGCCCTGGAGCTTTTGCAGTGCCCTGCGCCTTCCGCCTGGATGGCTCACAAATACGCGGTGCCCACCAGTTCAGTTTTGGGATTCAGAGAGCCCCACTTGACTGAGTGCTTGGTAGCCAAGTCTGTGTTTAGGTGCTTTGGCAACACCGGAGACGTTGACAAGTCACTGGACAAGGAGTCCAAGAAGTTGGACCATGCAGCTAAGAAAGTCTACGCTGCCTCCTCACTTGGTCTCTGCCAGGCGAGTTCGGCCCTCATTATGGCCCACTTCTCCCATGACCTGCTGGGCACTTTGGATAAGGTCCTTCCTCATCCGCCTGCGGATCTTCAGACCATGGTCAAACAGGTCTGCGACCAGGGTTGGGCTGTAGCCAAACAGCTCCATACAGCTATGGACATTGGGGACTCCTGTGCCTGCTCCATGGTGGCCTCATTGGCCATGCGCCACACGACTTGGCTGAGGATCTTGAACTTCATGGCAGATGCTCAGCACAAGCTGGCAAATGTCTCTTTCTTGGGCATCGACTTGTTTGGGCCCCGGGGTTGAGGGCCGCCTCACCCGCATTGAGAAGTCCAATGTCACCTTGAACTCTGTGACATCTACCCAGAGGGGCTCCAAGCAGCTGCAGAAAAGGAAACCCTTTTGGTCCATCTCCACTCCTGCTGCCAAGCCAGCCCAGCCCCAGGCTGGAGAGCCGGCTCAGGCCTGGTGGCCTCGGCCAAAGTTGGTTGCGTCGGTCGTCTGTAAGCCTGGAGGGAGAAGCTCCAGTGGCGCCTCAGCTGGGCCCTCCTCCTCCTTCAGGTCATGACAGGATACTGGTTTTGGGGCCTCAGTTCTCCAATCTCTGTTCCCTAAGTAGGGGGGTGTGCGCATTGCCTCCCTGCTCTTGGAGAACTGCTAGGAGTCTGCCAGATGTGTGGATAGAACATCATATCCATGTCCCTAGAAAAATAGGTTACTCACCTGTAACAGTAGATCTTCCACAGAATGGTCTCTTGCAGTCGGTAATTACTTCTGGGAGTTTCCAGCAGAGGGCGCTGTTCCATGGCAGCTCTTCTAGCAGTTTTCACCAGGGACTGCCCACACGTGACATCATGTCCTGCTTTCTGTATAAGTGGGGGTGGTCCCTGGTATCCTCAGTTCATTTTCTCGCCATCTTCAGCTCGCGCAGCAGCTAATTCAACTTCTGTGTAGTAGTCATCGATGAAAAATTGGATTACAAAATGAATGTCTAAAGATTCTTCAACCAAACAAGCTCTATTTCGTTCCTGCCATTGCGGTAGGAAGATATACTGCTTTGACAACCACACATTTTGTGTAAGGTGTCTGGGACCCACACACGATACCAAAATCCTGCAGCTCCTGCCAGGAGTTCAGTAGAGCAACCTGCTGTCGACGGTTGCTCGAGATTCAACATTTTCTTACAGAGCAGAGAATGTCTCTGTTAGAGAACCAGGGGACTCGTACCAAGGGCTCCCCAGCTCTGGTTCTCGTTCTCGGCAGAGTAAAGAGCGGGATAAACCCCCTCTCACTGCTGGCAGTGTCACCCGTCGACTGCCACTGTTTCTGTGGCTCCTCCATCAACAGCATTTTCCTACAGCCTCTTCGTTGATGGGGGCTCACACCCTCTTGTCGACGGTGCTTTCTAGCATTTTAAATGCTGTGCAGGCTGTGCCTGCTCTGTTGATGGGGGCATATACCCTCTTGTTGATGACGCTGTCTAGCATCCTAAATTCAGCCAAATACATGGCTGCTCCATCGATGGGGGCTCCTCTCCCGTCAACAACGTCTGACATATTCCAGGATAATCATTCCATGGGCTCGTTGACGACATCCCGTGTTCCTCAGGGCAAACCAATGGTTTTGCCTTACAGCATGCCCCTCCGCTCTCACAGGTGTCATCTTACAGGGGGCAAGTGGACAGAGACTGGGACCCAGGCTTGTTATTCCCAGGGGCAAGACCTGCTCACTGTACCCATCCCATCCCCTCTATTGCCTCCATTGTTTCTCAAACCCTGCTTCTGACGCCCCCTTCTCCCAAGAATGGGACATCACCAAGATAGTGATGCAGGTCTTGTATAACATGAGGTATACCCAGCCCTCCGACCCAGGAGTGCTCGGGGATCCTTTCTGGTCTCCCTCTCCTCCACCTAAAAGATTTCACGGTGACAGGGATGTAGTGCCACCCTGGTCCCCTCCTCCTTCTAATATGGAAGATTGTTTGTCAGATGAACCTGAGCTACTGGTGAATATCCCCGGCGATATAGATGAAGAAGACTTCCAAGACTTGGATTTCCTGAATCTGGAGTCCCCCTACTCGGAAATCTCTTCCCTGGATGAGGACATGCCTATACCAGCTGCCACCTCTCCTCCAGGTGACCCATCCTTTAGTGAGATGATGGTCCAAATGGAGGCACTAAACCGATGCCTAAACCTGCACATGCCTCCATCAAAGCGCTATTCGGGCTCGACCAAACACTCCACACTCTGCATCTACTCCTCCATCCTCTTACTTCTAGCTGGTGATATACACCCCAACCCAGGCCCTCCCAAACCCAGGCGTTCCTCCCTCCCATCCTGCCCCCCACTGGACCTCCCCTTCCCTTAACCCAAAACTCTCTCCCCAAGGCCTCCGCATTTTCCATCTCAATGCCAGGAGTCTTCTCCCTAAAATGGACTTACTTATAGTCTGGGTCTCCCAGCACAACCCTGACGTACTCTGCATTACGGAATCCTGGCTAACCGCCAGGATCCGTAACTCCTCCATCGCCATTCCTGACTACAACTTATTCTGCCAGGACCATGGTAAACGCAGTGGGGGCACGGCACTATATATTAGACAGTCCTACTCAAGCTCCATCATCCTCAGCGAATCCTGCCCAGCTTCCCATGAATCTATTGTGGCTCTCCTCTCCTTCCCCTCCACTGACCCCCTCTACATAGGGGCCTTATACACACCGCCAAAGTCCTCACCCAGCGCTGTCATCAAGGCCATCTCCTCCATCTCATCCAAGACATCAAAACGCAAGCTTGTGCTACTTGGCAACTTCAATCTCGACTGGCTTTCCCCGTCAAGTAAACCCTCCATCCTAAAGATCGAATACCTAAATCTCTCACAACTAATCCAAGAACCCACTCGCCTAAACCACCAGTCCCTTAATCACACCCTCCTGGATTGGATCCTATCTTCTCATCCCCACCGCATCTCTGCCTTAGGCATTCTTTCTGATGCCCTTAGTGATCACTGCATCACCTACTACATCCGCAAAATCTGCTGTCCTTTCGCCCTCTCCTAAATTCATCTGATCCCTCAGACAGAGACAGAGTCGAACGTTTTAGCCAGGTCAATGAAAATGGCTACAGTGACGTGATCCCAACGGCGTAGCTGAAGCTTTTAACACCCATTTCTCCAGCTGCGAGAAAATCTCCTGTCCTCCCTCCACTCCCCTCGACCCCCGCCCATGTCCCCCAAGTTCTCAGCCATTCTCATTCCGCCCAGTAACCCGAGAAGAAGTCCTCCGATCTTTATGGGCCCTGAACCCTAACAAAGGCAAATGCCCGACGTCCATGGATGCTCTTTCTATCCGCCCCAGCCATCGCCGCTCCTATAGCCACCCTTTTAAACCTCTCCTTCTCCTTGGGCAAGCTCCCTACAGCCTGGAAGGAGGCAACCGTTATCCCGCTGCCAAAAGGAGGTGATCCTTCTTCCCCAGGCAACTACAGACCCATCTCCCTACTCCCTATCCTGGTCAAATTACAGGAACGACTGGTCCTGTCCCAACTCACTCCATACCTGGAAGCTTCTTCTTTCTTCACTCCATTCCAATTGGGCTTCCGTAATTCCCACTCCACCATCACCTCCCTGCTACGTGTCACCAGAGACATTCTCACAAGTATGGACAAAGGGCACATCACCACGGCCATCTTTATTGACCTAGCTAAGGCTTTTGACATCGTCTCTCACTCCCTACTCCTCTCCAAACTCACTGACGCAGGGCTTTCTAAACCAGCCACAAACTGGTTCCAGGACTATCTAGTGGGCAGGACCCAAACGGTCAAAATTGCCGCACACACCTCAAACCCCCTACCAGTCTCTGCCAGTGTCCCTCAAGGATCTGTCCTAGGTCCCCTACTCTTTTCCGTTTTTCTAAATGACCTCCCATCAACCTTCCAACACTCATCCATCCAGATGTACGCGGATGACACTGTTCTTTGTGCTTCAGGCCCAAAAACATCAAGCGTAGCAACCCTCCTGCAGGAAGATTTCTACGCCATCCAGCACTGGTTCAGGTCCAGCCAGTTATTCCTAAACCCCCAAAAAACTGTATCCCTAACATTCGGCACACAAGAAAGACTCTCCCGTCAATCTCACAGCACCCTATTCAAAACTTTGGACGGGACTCCTCTCAAGAATTGCACTAGTTTCAGGTAGTTAGGGGTCTGGCTGGACCAACCCATGACTTCTCCTCTCACATCAAATCCCTGCACAAAAAGCTGCTCCCAAAACTCGGTGCTTTATACCGTAACTAAAGCAGCCTCCCTACACAGTCAAGGCACGCCATTGTCCAAAAAATGATACTGCCTGTACTCGATTACGGAGACCTAGAATATACACCTTAGCCCCTGCGTCTGCCCTGTCCAGCCTCGACACACTGTTCCACTCTTTCTGTCACTTTATCCTCGATTGCCCACATTCTACACACCACTGCAACCTTTACAGTGCTCTAAACCTGCCGTCCCTTCATGTCCGTAGACTAATAAACTGCACCAGGTTCGCAGCCAAGTACTGGTCCCTCTCCCTTCCACCCTACCTGTCATTCTCCCTCTCCAAACAACCTTCACCTGCGTACTCCCTCAGGAGTACAGAACCTAGGCTGCTACACATCCCGTTCAGGCGTACTACTAAAGGCCAGGCCGCTTTTAACTACCGAATACCACAAATCTGGAACGCCCTACCTGCCCCCATAAGACATGCTCCTAACCCCTACCATCGCAACCGCCTACTCAGAGTGCATTTCTCCTCCAGCTGCTCCTGTTTCAATTAAACTAACTCTACAGTCATGTTGTAATTTTTAACTGGTTTTACAACTTTTTTACCCAATTGTATGTCTACCACTGTCTATGATCACTCTCAAAATGTTGGAGCACGTTGATTATTGTTTCCTCTGTGTACCATGTATGTAAAAACTGTTTTGATGTAAATCTCATGTTGTAATTGTGTCTCGGCCCCCAGGTCACATCTGGAATCGAGCATGTTGCTCAGTATGCCTTCCTGGTAAAACTCATAAATAAATAAATAAACAAGCTTCCTTCCTCCCGCTTAGCCTCAAACATGCATCTCCACGCAGATGATACAATGTTATTTGCCTCGGGCCCCTCTTTCGATAGTATCCTCCCCACGCTTCAAACAACATAAAGTCTTGCTGTATTCTGACTATTGCAGTGATATCCAACCTTTGAACTGCCCTGGAGAGGAAAGAGTTAACTTTCCTTGCAAGGCATGGAACGCTGAGCTCGAGCTCGGTTGAGACTCTGTCTGTTGTTGTTTAAACCCAAACCGCCAGATTCTTTACTCCGCCTCACTGAACAGTCGCTAAGGAGATTCCTCCTTTGCTCGGTTCAATTTAGTCGGTTAAAGTGTCGTTTTTTTTTCCTCGGTTTCAACCGAATTTATCCATCTAACCTGTCGGTTCAGTCTCTGTCTGTGGTACCGTGAGTACTAGATAGGTTTATTATTGTTTGCTGTGTGAAACTTGTAAACGTTGGATCGGTTCGGTTTGAACCGATCAGGGTTGTTTAAAAGTTTGTTCTACTTTTAGAGTGTGGTAACGGTCCTATCGGTTCTAAAAAAGCATTTCATTACGTTTTTCCCGTCCAATATTACGGTCAGGAACCGATAAAGGGTGTCTTGCCTGGCGGATTGCGAAAAAAGAGTAAGTTGGTTAGGACTGGCCATGTCTAAGAAACCAGAAAAACGGGCCCACTGGGTTTCAACACTGTCAGTATGTGTGGGGAAGCCTTTGCCAAGGCTGACCCACACCACCTGTGTTTATTGTCTGAGGTTTGACCACCTCGATTCAGACTGCCAGATTTGCAAAATTTTCCCTCAGCTATCCTGGAAAGAGAGTAGGTAGGCTGAGGAAAGGAGGCCAAAAGTCTGCTGACCGGATGGCTAGCCGGTTCGGTTCAACGAACCAGAAGAGTGCCCTCTGACCAGGCGAGAAACTTCCGGGCAAAAGGAGAACCGACTCTGAGGAGTCAGTTCTGGTTAAAAGAAAAAGAAGGGATAAGTCAGCCGGTTCGGATCCACAAGTTCTTTCTCCGACCGCTGATGAAATAGCCAAAGCGATAAGGATTGTTCAATTGCTAACTCCGGTTCCGACTGAATCAGCACCATCGGTTAGGGGCTCGGTTCAGTTGGTTCCCCCGGTTCCGGATTATAATTTAGAGGATTTTTATGAACCGGAGGAGGAGGAAGGAGACTATGAGGATAGTGATGGTGATTATGAAAGTCTGGATGTGCCCATTGACCCGGACATCTCCCCAGACAGACCTTCCGGGGGTTTCTCCTCCTAGGCTTTCTGAGTCCCGTTCCCATTTTATGTTTTACAAAAAAGTGGCTGAAACTCTTCAGCTTCCTATGGAGAAACAGTAGAGGATCAAGAGGAGCCTGATTATGTTGAGATGATGGACATCCCAGAGTCCAGGAGGCTGTCTATTTCCCTCTATAAGTCTTTTGGGAAACAGACAATAAAAATTTTAAAGACTCCTAATTCTGTACCTCCTGTGGACAAGAGAATGGACAAGAGGTATACCCATTCAGGCTCAGATACGGAGTTCCTTTCCCAGCAGTGCAGCCATGTTGGGGTAGTGCAGGCTGCTGCCTGTGATAAGGCAAATATACCCTTGGCTTCACACACCCCAGATAAGGACTCCAGGAAGTTTGATGCCATGGCAAAGAAACAGTACTTGGCAGCATTTTTGGGACTCAGGCAGGCTAATTATATGGCCTATACAGCTAGATACCAGAAGTCTAGATGGGACACTGTAATGGCTCTAGCTAAACAGGTCCCTGGCCAGCTTGCCAAGGAGCTGGAGCAGGTGGCTGCAGATGGTATTGAGGCATCCAAAGTGCAATTTCATGCTGCAGTAGACTCCAATGATGTTTCATCTAGAGTCATGACTACATCTGTGGCCCTCGGGCGGCTTGGCTCAGATGTACTAGCCTGTCTCAGGATACCCAGACTAAGGCCATGGATTTTCCTGTTGTTGGTAATTCTCTGTTTGGGGGGCAGAGAACTACATGAAGAAAATGGATGAATACAGGACCACCTATAGGAGTGCTCAAGCCAAGGAAAGGCAAGCCACTCCCCAGAGGCAGCATTCCAGGTGCAGGGGCAGGCCTTTTCATAGGCCTTTCTACCAAGCCCAGGCCTCCTTTTCCGCCTTTGCCCAGAGGGGGTTCTTCAGAGGGAGAGGCAGACGAGGTACAAGCAGGCCTGCTACCACCCCTCAGCCTAAAGCCCCTGCCAAACAAGCACCCTTATGGGTTTGCCCGGGCCGATTCTCCACCACCTGTAGGGAGCAGGCTGGCTTACTTTGTCCAGGACTGGATGTCTTTAACATCAGACAGATGGGTCCTGGAAGTAGTAAGCCAGGGACTGATTCTCAGCTTCAAAAATTTCCCAAGATGAGAACCAGATCCTTTCCACCTGCAAATCCTTCAGAGGCACTTGCCCTAGAGGCAGAGGTCTCTTCCCTCTTGGCTCTGAGAGCCATAGAAAGGGTTCTATCCCTACACAAGGGAAAATGATTGTACTATAGGTACTTCCTAACTCCCAAAAAGACAGGAGAATGGCTGCCCATCCTGGATCTCAGGTACTTAAACAAGCATCTTTTAAAGCCAAAGTTCAAAATGGTGACTCTGGGAATAATTCTACCCTCTCTAAGGCCAGGAGACTGGCTAGTTTGCCTGGACCTCAAGGATGCCTATTTCCACATTCTCATCAGAAGCTCCCACTGAAAGTACCTCAGGTTCGAGTTGCCCTCAGGCCACTATCAATTCAGAGCAATGCCCTTTGGCCTAACTTCAGCTCCAAGGGTGTTCACAAAATGCCTGGCAGTAGTGGTTGCTTTCTTAAGGAGAAAGAAGATCTCTATCTTTCCATACCTGGACGACTGGCTCATAGTAGGTCAGTCTCCAGACCAGGTCAAGTCACACCTACAGATAACTCAGCAACTGCTCACTTCTCTAGGATTCCTTCTGAATCTTTCCAAGTCAGTTCTAGAGCCAGTGCAGCTCCTCACCTTCATAGGGGCAGAGCTGGATCGATAAAGGCAAAACCTTCCTTCCCTGGACAGGGCAGGACCCTTTGTTACACTGGCCTCTTCATTCACCCTCCAGGTGTCTCGACCAGCAAGGCATTTTCTGCAGCTCCTGGGCCACATGGCTGCCTCTATAGCAGTGGTCCAAGGAGCAAGATTTCAGATGAGGACATTCAGTTCCACTTAACAGCCTTCTGGTCCCAGAGAAGATTCTCTGACCAAACTAATCCCAGTGACTCGAACCCTGATCCAGGCTTTGCAATGGTGGCAGGATCAGGACAACCTAAGGCAAGGAGTTCCTTTGTCACTCAATCTCATTCTCTAATCCTTACCACAGATGCCTCCCTCTTGGGCTGGGGAGCCCACTTGGGGATCTGACCACCCAAGGTTGTGGTCACCTCAAGAATCTCTGCTTCACATCAATCTCTTAGAACTCAGAGCAGTGTTTCTAGCACTTCAAGCTTTTCAAGTCTGTTCAGAACAAAGTAGTTCAGATCAGGACAGACAATACCACCACAATGTGGTACATCAACAAGCAAGGGGGCACTTGGTCTATGGCCTTGTGCACAGAAGCATTGAATTTGTGGTCTCTGGCCTATTCCCTGAATGCCTCTCTGATAGCAGTGCAGCTCCCAGGGAAGGACAATGTCCTGGCAGATGCTCTTAGCAGGATATCTCAGGGCCATCACGAATGGTCCCTAGAGCCCCTGATTTTGAAGGTGATCTTCTCCAGATGGGGCACCCCACAGATAGATCTTTTTGCAGCCCCAGACAATCACCAACTTCCTCTTTTTTGCTGCAGGCCCCCAGTGTTGGGCTTAGTCCCCCTGGATGCCCTAGTTCTCAATTGGGAAGGTAAGTTCCTGTATGCTCCCCCCCCTTTCCCGCTCCTGTTCAAGGTACTAGTCAAAATCAGGCCTCAACCCTGCAAAGTGATTCTGATTGCTCCAGACTGGGCCAGACAACCCTGGTACCCTCTCTTGCTGTCCTTAGCAATCCACCTTCCCCTGTCTCTTCCCAGGAATTACAACCTGTTAACATGTTCTCGGGGGAGGGTCCGGTATCCGAATCTCAAATCTCTCAATCTCAAGGCCTGGCTCTTGAAGAGTTAGAGTTGCACGATTTGCATCTCTCTCAAGGTGTTCTGGATATTTTAAAGGCTTCTCGAAAGCCTTCCACCAGAAAGACTTACAACTCAAAATGGAAAAGGTTTACTATTTGGTGCTCTGGGAAGCATATTTCTCCAGAGTCTGCTGGGTTGCCTACAGTCCTTGACTATATGGTTCATCTCAATAGCTTGGGACTCAGACCAGCTACACTTAGAGTGCATCTGGCAGCTGTCTCTGCCTTCTTGTCAGCAGGCAAGCACTCTTCCCTTTCAGCTCATCCTGTCTTATGTAAATTCTTCAAGGGATTGCTGCATACCAATCCTCCCTTAAGGGACTCTGCCCCTGCTTGGGACCTTAATGTTTGCATTGCTCAGCTTATGCAACCCCCTTTTTGAGCCTTTGTCCTCAGCAGAGCTTAAGTACTTGACTTGGAAAACTGTGTTCTTGGTAGCCATTACTTCTGCCAGGCCGCAAGTGAGTTACAGGCCCTGTCAGTGGAGCCTGATTTTATCTCTTTCCATAGAGATAAGGTGGTCCTCAGGACTAATAGGAAGCTTTGCCTAAGGTAGTTTCAGATTTCCACCTTAACCAGTCTATGTCTCTTCCTGTTTTCTTCACTGACCATTCCTCCTCTGGGAGAGGAGGCTGCACAGCTGGATGTGAAAAGGGCCCTTAGCTACTACATAGGCGCACCAAGGGTCACAGTTTGACTCCCTCAACTGTTCCTCACTTATGGTGAGGTTGGTGAGAAACCTGCCACTAAGAGATCTATTGCCAGGTGGATTGTCTCTTGTATACAATTTTGCTATGAAAATAGTAGGTAGGATCCCACCCTCAGGCCTGAGGCTCACTCTACCAGATGTACAGCTGCTTCCTGGCTGCTGCCAGGATATTCCTATCTTAGAGATTTGTCAAGCAGCCACCTGGAAAACAGTACATACTTTCACCAAGCATTACTCTCTGGATATCCAGGCTAGGAGTGATGCTCTGTTTGCACAGCAGTGCTTCAGAACCTGTTCAAGTAGGTTCTGTCCCTCCTCCATGAAGATACTGCTTGGTAGTCTGCAATAGTCAGAATACAGCAAGACTTCATGTTGTTTGAATAAAAAATTACTCACCTTAGTAATGTTGTTTCTTCTAATGGAGTCTTGCTGTATTCTGACCTCCTCCCCTCTCAGAACCTGGGTTTTGGGATGTGGGTGGGCAGCAACAGTGTTGGCACCCTAGAGGTGCCCCCTTTTTCGCACCCTCTTAATTTGTGTGTGTGTGTTGTGTTTTGTTTTGTTTTTTGGGTTTCCTGACTTGAGTCTTTGCCTTGGAACCAAAAAATCTTTTTATCATATTTAGTAGCCAATTGGCTAGTGTAAGTTTACAGTTTCCACACAGGACTCCTAGTGAGTATAGCTTGTAAAGATCTGGCGGTTTGGGTTTAAACAACAACAGACAGAGTCTCAACCGAGCTCGAGCTCAGCGTTCCATGCCTTGCATGGAAAGTTAACTCTTTTCTCTCCAGGGCAGTTCAAAGGTTGGATATCACTGCAATAGTCAGAATACAGCAAGACTCCATTAGAAGAAACAATATTACTAAGGTGAGTAATTTTTTCTTCAGGTCGATTTCAACAGAGTCCAGTCCTGGTTCCAGGACAACCTGCTCACACTAAATGCAAAAAAAAAAGGTCACAATGGTCTTTGGCTCGAGACAGCAGCTGTCCTCCTCACCCCGCTATCACTACCACAGGCGGCTCTCTCCTGGAGCAGGTCTTTGCTCAATACCTGGAAGTCTGGCTGGACAGCCACCTCAGTTTTTCCACCTATATTGAGGCACTCTGCACAAAGCTCCGGCCCAAACTTGCCATCCTCTATCGCCACAAAGAGTACCTACCAATCCCCACGCATTGCGAACTGGTTCGTAAAACTATCCTACCAGTAATTGACTATGCAGATATAGCCTATGGAATGGCCCCAGCCTCCTCTCTCTCCAGACTTGTCATACTCCTAAATTTCTTCTGCTGCTTTGCTACCACCTCACCCCCTCTCACTCACCATTGCCGGCTCTATGCTCCCCTATCTCTGGCTCCGCTGTCCCACAGACGTACCATTCATGGTGCCTCCTTCATTGCTAAGTATTGGCATGGGTCCCTACCCCCCCCACTTCACCTCCCTCCTCACCCCAACCTCCTCCTTAAGCTATCTTCTCCGCCACAGGGACACCCGTACTTTCCACCTCCCACGCCCTTGCTCACAAACCGGCCAAGCTGCCTTCTCGTACCGTCTCCCCCTTCTCTGGAATAACCTCCCTCCAAACCTTCGTCTGGCACCTTCCAGTTCTGTTTTCACTTGACTCATCGAGCGCCAGCCCGCCCCACAATGCCCTAAATGTTCAAATGGTCACAAAACGATACCGAAGCACCACCCATCATCCACCCACCTCCCCAGCCTCCTAGAACTAGCTGATTTCATCTCCCTTTCCACTTGAATTTGTTAAACTGTTTTAACCACTGATTCAGTGTATTTTAAAACTGCTGTAAATTGTTGTACATACTGTCTGTTTCTTGTATCATCTACTGCTACTCTCTGTACAAACAGTACCCGGGTCGCACCTGGAAACGAGCCTCGGATCAGTGTGCCTTTCCCGGTCATCAAATTTTAAATTAAAAAAAAAATAAATACAAAAGGTCATGGGGTTCTCTGCCACAGAACATGACAGACCACTTAAGGATATGGCAGAATATTTTCAATTGCCAGAGGAGCCGGCCTTAGTGGTGCCCCCACTGATTCCGACCTACCAGAATGCCATGCTGTCTGCCTGGCATCAGCCGTCCACTATTACAGCTGTTCCCCAAAAAGCAAATCGCTTATATCAGGCTCCCCTGGGTCATCCATTCCTGTCCATCATCCCAGAAGCGGATTCAGTGGTCATTACTGCCACTCATGATTGTACCAAAAAACCCAAGCACATGAGTTCCTTACCACCTGATAAAGAATCCCGAAGGGTTGACTACCCGGGGAAAAAGGTTTTTGCTTCAGGCACTATAAATAATCAAATCTTGAATTATATGGATCATATGGTTAAATACCAATGTACCCTTGGTGCTTTGGCCATCGAACTTATCAGTAAGCTTCCTCCCTCCCAGGAGAAGGACAAGTTATTATCCATAGTGTCTACTAGCAATTCTATATCCTACCACCTGCTCTGGTTGGGATATGATGCTATTGATACCTCAGCCTGACTCTCAGGTACTGGAGTTTCTCTGCGTTGTCATGCTTGGCCTCGCGTTTCAGGTTTTGCTCCTGACACACAACATAAAGTTGCTAACGCACCCTGTAACAAAGCCTAACTGTTCAGGCCAGGTACTCAGACATTGTTAGATGATTTGCAGGCATCAGGCAGAACCCTTCATATGGTGCATGGCATGTACAATACTCTGCAGTCACCCTACTGTACACAATATTCTTCCTATTCCAAAAGAGGTGGAAAATATAATGCCTCTAATAGCTGTGGCTTTCAAGGTCGTGCCCAACCCACAAGGGGCAATGCCTCTGCCACCTGTGGTTCTGGTGCCCATCCCTTGGGAGGAGCCGGACAACCCACTACCCAGTGACCTATCAGGGCTTTCCCCTCGCCTCCTCAACCAGGCCTCGGAGGTGGTGGGGTGTCGTTTTGCCCTCCATTTGGAGGCCTGGAAAACGATCACTTCAGACAAGTGGGTACTTCAGATAATTCAAAAGGGACACACTTTGGAATGTCTTTCTGCCCCACCCTGTACACCCCCTTGGACAATCCATTACTCACCAGATCATGTCCCTATCCTTCAAGAAGAATTGAAGACACTTCTGGCTAAACTGGCTGTTTCACCAGTGCCACTTCCAGAACATCAAATGAGATTTTACTCCCACTTCTTTCTAGTACCTAGGTGAACCGGAAATCTCAGCCCGATATTAGACCCGAGACATCTGAATCGATATATTTAGTACAAACATTTTCACGTGATAACTCTATCCGCCATCATGCCTATTCTAAAACAAGGCTGTGTGCCTTGGATATGAAAGATGCCTACTTACATATCCCCATTCATCCTGCCTATTACAAATTTCTGCACTTCCACCTTCTGGGTCAAAACTATCAGTTTTGAGCACTCCCTTTTTACCTCTCATTGGCCCCAAGAGTGTTCACCAAGTTCCTAGCGGTGGTAGCAGCAACCTTGTGGAAAAAAGGGCACTTCGCCTTCCCATATCTAGACGATTGACTAATCAAAGCAGAATCCAGAGAAGCTGTGCTTGCCTTCCTAGTCTCTACTCTGAGCATGTTCAATGATTTAGGGATAACAGTCAACTGGCCAAAGTCCAGTCCACATCCGACGCAATCTCTCCAATACATCAGAGCTGTTCTAGATACAGTCACAGCCAGAGCTTGCCTTCCGCCTGCTTGTCAGGCCATTCTTATATCTCTGGCTTCTCGAAAACAGACCCAGAAAATAGTCACGGCCAGACAAATGCTGAGACTTCTGAGTCACATGTCTGCAGCCATCCCGACGGTGGCATTCGCCCACCTTCACATGAGACCTGTCCAGTGGACCCTCCAGAATCAGTGGTCTCAGAGAACTGGACAGTTCGATGACAAAATCAGTGTCACTCCTCTGAAGTCATCCCTGAAGTGGTGGACAATCAAAACCAATTTGTGTCAAGGAATGCCTTTCCGCTCCCTCCCATGCAGACATTAACCACGGATGCTTCCCTGGATGGATGGGGCGCACACTTAAGTCCTTATCTGACCCACAGCCAGTGGACCGCTTCTTCCCATCACTCTCATATCAGTCTCCTTGAGATGAAGGCGTCCCGTCTCGCCCTTCAGGCATTCCAGCCCTATCTCAAGCCAGGACCGTTGCAGATTCAATTAGTCAACACTGCAGTGGTATTTTACCTCAGCAAGCAAGGGGGCATGAAATCACACACCCTCTTCATGGAGACCCTTGCAGTCTGGCAGGAAGCCATCAGACAAGACCTAACGCTAACGGACATCTACCTACCGGGACAGTGCAGTCAGTTAGTGGACTGGCTAAGTCACCAGTCATCCGCTCTTGAATAGACACTTCACAAAGTAGTACTCCAACAAATCTTCAACTTATGGGGAACTCGACAGCTGGATCTGTTTGCCTCTCCTGTCAATCTCTGGCTCCCCAGTTTCTTCTCCATTATTCCGTGCAACAAGGGATGATCTATAGATGCCCTGTCCCGACCTTGGACAGGACTCTATATGCCTTCCCCTCCATCCCTCTGTTGCAACAGACTTTATTGAAACTTCAAATTGAACTGGCCACCATGCTTCTCATAGCTCCAATGTGGCCACGTCAACCGTGGTACCCTTTGCTCCAACAACTGTTAGTAAGGGAACCCATTCAGTTGCCAGCCAGACCGGACCTCTTGACTCAGTGTCATGAATCTCTCCTGCACCCCAGCCTGAAGACTCTTCATCTTCACGCTTGGCTCCTGAGGACGCATTCATAAATAGACTCCAGGTGTCCTCTCCTGTTGCCAACATTCTCCTGGCTTCTCATAACCCAGCAACCAGAGAAACCTATAATTCCAAATGGAAACACTTTTCCATGTGGTCTGCCTCTCGCTCCCTGGACCCTTACTCTTGTCCACTGATGAAGGTTTTAGATTACCTGGCCTCATTATCAGAGTCGGGCTTAAGTTACTCCTCCATCAATGTCTACCTGGCTGCCATATCAGCATTCCATGAACCTTTCAATGGCAAACTTCTGTACCAACATCATTTAGCCAAGATGATTTTGAAAGGAATGATACATATCAAACCTCCTATTAGATGACCCACTCCTCCGTGGGATCTCAATTTCATTATAGAAAAACTGACCCTCAGACCTTTCGAGCCAGCTGCCACTTGTGATCTCCATTTCCTTTCATGGAAAACGTTGTTTCTAGTGGCTGTTGCTTCAGCTCACCGTATTTCCAAGCTTCATGCCCTCAGGTATACGGAATCTTACTTGATTTTCCACAAGGACCGGGTGGTCCTTCATACCAACCCATCCTTCCTTCCTAAAGTAGACTCTGAATATACTTTAAATCGGTCCTTGGAGCTTCTGGTTTACTACCCTGACTACTCCAATCCAGGTGAACATCTATTACGTTAGATGTCCATTGTATTCTGTGCTGTTACACTAATCATACCCAGCTGATTAGGAGAACGTCTCAATTGTTCGTCACGTTTGCCTCTGGCAGAGAAGGGCTTCCTGTTGCTATTCGAACCCTGTCTTCATGGTTGGCGAATTGTATTACCTTTTGTTACAAAAAATACAACAAGACTTTACCTGGACCTGTCTAAGCCCATTCCACCAGAGCTGTGGCCACTACTGCGGCTTGCATTAAAGGAGCCTCCATTTCAGATATCTGCAGTGCGGCTACCCGGTCCACAATCCATACCTTGACAAGGCTTTACAATCTTGATATTGCCTCACGACATAGGATGGCCTTCGGTCATGCAGTCCTACAAGGTCTCCTATCATAATCATCCTCCCATATGGACATAACTGCTGGGGATTCTCCCAGAATTAATTACCTACTACAAGAGACCATTCTGTGGAAGACAGTGCAGTTACGTTAAGTTACCGTAACAGTAGATCTTCAAGAAATGTCTCTTGGAGTAGGTGCAATCCCGCCCTCTGTCCCCCTGCTTCTCTAACAGAGCAAATTCTGGTCCAGTGACTTAGGGTTGGGACTCCTTGGTACCTTAGCTTCCCCTCAGTCCTCACCTTTGCAAGCTGAATCCAGCAGGGGAACTAAGGATACCAGGGACCACCCAGACTTATATAGGAAGCAGAAAGCGATACCATGTGTGGATGGTCCCTGGTGAAAACTACTAGAAGAGCTGCTGTGAAACAGTGCCCTCTGCTGGAAACTCCCAGAAGTAATTACCTACAGCAAGAGACATTCCTTTAAGATCTACTGTTACGGTAAGACTTTATGTAACTGCACTTTCTAGAATTGGCATGTGATGTTCATCCACTCAGACCCACTCGAGCTCTTCTGATTTGGCGCACACTTCTGCTTCCAGGGGGTAAGGTCTGGTGTCCTGGGGTGGAGCCGAGGGAGTTACCACCCGGTTGGGTGGGAGGAGCTAGCTTGATGACTTTTCCAGCACATCTTAAAGGGAAAGGACACTGCCAAAAGTGTGGATGAACATCATATACCACTCCTAGAACTACTGTTACTGGTGAGTAACCTGTTTTTTTGTAGACTGAACAGCCCCAGTTCAGTTGTCACATCTGAAAACAGTTTTGCACCTGTACCTACTTTACTGCACTGACATTGATACTTTCCACACCTTCGCAGTTTGGGTGGTAGTAACTTAGTCCTTACCTGGGGTTGCTCTCAGTACAACATTGCACTTTTACTGTTAATTTGCATTATTATACATCTTTATTTTGTGTTGCAGTGATTGTCTGTATATTGTCTCTGCACAACTCCCAACTATAATGTATTTTTTTACTTTCATTTTTTTAATGCACGGTTTTCCCCAGAAACATTTGAAAGGATAGGGCATTTGTGGAGCAACACATGCATGATTCATACATCCACTTTTCTGATCTTTGATTTTCTTTCTGTTTCTTTTTCTAAGTCCTTTTGCTTTTTCTTTTTCTTTCTGCAGGTTTCTTTCTAGCTCTAGGCCAACACTCATTTGCTGTTGTCCTCTGTGGGTTCCCTCAAATCCTGTAATTGTAATAAGTATTGGGGACCTGGGCTCTGCTTTAAACATGGTAGGAAGCATGGGGGTGTTACCAAAGGATGCGGGCTCCAAATGAAAGGATGGGGCACCATCATGCATAAATGCTTTGTGGGAAACCTTGTCATATGTTTTATTGGACTGTATTTTATTTTTATTACTATTGCACCGTACAGTTTGTTGTTGTCACTTGCACATCTGGTATTGTTTGCTTCCCTACCTCTTCCCCCAGGACACATCCGGAAACAAGCTATTACTAGCACAGTATGTCTCTCCTGGTGTAACTCTTTAAGTAAATAAATAATTAAATAAGTAGTTTTATGATGTCGTGGAATGTTGAAAGCCTCTTTATAACCCATTGATGTTCTATATGCACTATTTCAAAATATGGCGCGATAAGTGAACTATTCAAAATTCAAAAAACTCAAGAGATTTTTTTTTATATGTAAATTTTATTAAAACTTTTGTCAGGTACCATGTGTTAAATCAGCAGTGTAAATACAGAAGATGCATGTTAGAATATAGTGCTCAAGAGCCAGCCAACTCTTAGTATCACCTGCAGAGTTTAGTTCCACCAGATTCACCAAAGTCAAATCCACAAAATAAAAACATTGTCCCAGGTGGCATGTCAAGATATCCACAGAGCTAACCAATGTCTATTTCATATAATACATACTCCAGGAGTTCTAGGGAACAAATTGATTATTTTGTGTCATGTAATATAATATCCAGGGTTGTCATCTTTCCTGAAATTGTGGGGACTTCCCCCTCAATTGATACATCAGTTTCTCTAACATATACATTTGAACCACAGTCTGTTACTATTGGGTTATGGTTGGAGGGGTGGGCTGTAGCCAATGGCAAGTTATGGCCTTCTTTGCAGCCAGAAAATAAACATGAAACAAGAGCTGCTAGTGTGACATCTCCGTCCCTCCAACAGGACGGCCGATATGAAGGTGGCAGGGTTCAACAACTGGGGATCCAGGGAAAGAAGGTCAAATGATTTTGTAAGTGGTGCCAAAAAAACTCAGAAATTATAAATTCAGGGGGATGTCAAAAGGCATTTTTTTCGTCAGTGTGGTGAACCTGTGGAACAGCTTACCAGCAGAGACAGTGGACATGGAGGCAGTACAGGCCTTTAAGTTAAGCGAGGACAAATTCCTGCTTACCAAGGGAATCACCAGCTACCCTGGGTAGTAGAGTGGGTAGGGATTCCCTATGAATTGGTACATGTTTGCACAGCATCCTTGTTTATCTCTGCTTATGAAACAAAGTGGGGTGGTGCTGACATAGTGGACTTAGAGACCCTTCCGACCTTAACTTTTAATATGTTACAGTTGACAGCATTGCATACTATGATTAATGAAAAAAATGTAATCTGCATTGCACTGTTGGTATTGTTTCTGGTGAGCAAAACTAAATTAGCAAACAGGAGTTGGAGCACAAGGTAAATGGAACTGCAGGAAGCTGGGAACAGTTAAATTAATTTCAAATGGATTTATAGTTCCGATAGGTATTGAATGAAACACTATGTAAAACGACGTCTTAGTATTTCATCTTCTCCATTGCTTAGTGACAGGTGCAATCTTGTAGTGAGTGATTTATATGGTATTTAATCTTTTTACAGGGTTGTAGTGCAAGATTCATTCCTCTTGAGCTATTTGTTTTTCAAGACACATTGGGGTCACCTATGTTATCCTGCTCTGCCTTAACTGATGGTCAGAAATAATATTTTGCTGTACTCAAGGAGCATCAATATGGTTAAACACGGTTCTGTTTAGAAGTGTAAATAAACAGTATTATTGTGCTGGGGCGGATGTAGCATTGCTGCTTGCGATGCTGGTGAAACGGGTGTAAGAGTGAGCCTGGCTCTTTGGCATGCAGGAGGGTAGAGGAAGATTGAACATCCCATAATACACACTCCTCCTCCTTTGATGAGGAAGGGGTTGTGCATCCCGCTGTAGTACTGCAACCTGGGTGACCACAGGTGTTGGTGCAGCGGGGAGTATAGCCATGCTTAGGTAGTGAGAGCACACTGACATTGGTGTGTCAAGAATCTTGGCACCTGACGATGTCACATCGTGTGATGTCAGTTGAGGGGTGAAACTGGAGAAAGTGTGGCCTCTGATTGGTGAGATGACTCTGGCTGAACCCTGTGACCAACACTGGCCATATCCCCTACCTCCTGGAAAACTAATTGGATCCTGCAGTCTGTAAGCTGCTGGTCAAGTTTTGGGACTGTGCCTGCTGTGGTGCTGAATATAGGGCCCAACCCCGAGGGGTGGTCTGAAGAGGGGTCACCAGGGCTGTCCATGCTTGGGTTTTAGAGGGAGCAGTGGTAGAATAAGGGATCCATAGTTGGGCATGTGGTGCCTGGCTAGTACCAAAGGAGGCATCAATTAAATGGGCAAGTAGCGAAATATATGTTAGAAAAAAAGAAGTGCAAACAAGCTATCATTTAGTCATTCTAGGCAGGGTTCAGTGAAACTTGTATATTTTATTTTATTTTTTTTACAAAGTAATAGACTGTTGTGCTACATAAAGTTCATCTGTCTAGGCAGCATTTCTCCTAAGCACAAAATCTTGTCTTTTGTCTAAATATTCATGTGCATAGTTCATCCTTAAACGTGTTCATATATATGGATTTAAAAGGTATGATGGCTGCATGCCCCAAATGCAGTTAGGACTGAAACAGATTAAAGTGGATTATTATGTTAATAGTATTTAAAAGCAGTTTAGAAGAATCACCTTGTTGCCCTGTTTTTAAAGAACACAAGAACACAACAGTACTCTAATTTCAGATAATGTTCCTATTGTTCATTTTAGATCTCAGATAAAAGAGTGTCAAGAAACCATGCCCTGCTGGAAGTGTCAGATACAGGGCTTCGCATCAAACCGGTGAGTTCTTGACTTTGTCTTTTGACATTTTTGGCTTTTTTGTGGCACTCAGACTTTACTCTTTTATTAACAGATTCAAGGCAATAAATGTCTTATGATGGTACGGCTAATTGAGAACTGCAATTAACATAGTGTTTTCCTTTAGTAAGCATTCTGAATCAAGATTTTTTTTAACCCCCAAGATGGCCAGCAGAGTTAAGCTATCCTAGATCTAGTACTGACTAACAGGGAAAGGATCTCAGATCTCCAGGTAGAAGGTCACGTGGGAGCTAGTGACCATCACATGGTATGGTTCAGTTTGGCCACTAGAAATAAATCATCCCATTCCAAGGTAAACATATGGGACTTCAGAGGAGCTGACTTTGATAAGATGGCCAACAGAGTTAAGCTAGCCCTGGCAAAAAGAAATACAGGTGAGGGGGTACATGCAAAGTGGGCAGACATTAAGGATGCAATACTTGAAGCAACATCCCATTGTGTTAGATAGAAAAGGAAGTGCAAAAGAAGAAGGGAACCACTTTGGTTCTCAAAAACAGTAGCAGAAAAGGTCAGAGCCAAAAGGCTGGCCTTCAGGAAATATAAGGGAATGCAGCAGGATGAAGATAGGGAGGCATGCAAACTTCCCTAAGGGAAGCAGGGAAGGCAGTAAGGCAGGCAAAGGCCCAAACTGAGGAAACACTAGCACGAACAGTAAAGGAACGTGACAAGACTTTCTATAGATACATTAGTGAAAGGAGAAAATCCAGAGGAGGTATTGCTAAGATCAAAGGGGATAAGGGGGTATGTGAGGAGGAGGACCATGTAAAAGCATCTATCCTAAATAGATACTTCTGCTCAGTATTTACTGAAGAGAAGGTAGAGCAGGGCACACAGCTCAGCACCATGGACACGGCGGGGGGAGGGAGGTGTGCACTAGTCTCTTCACAAAAGAAAGGGTCCTACAAGAGCTCAATAAGCTCAGGGTGGACAAGGCAATGGGACCTGATGGCATACATCCCAGGGTACTAAAGAAGCTAAGAGTGGAACTAGCAGAGCCATTATCAGAACTGTTCAGTGCGTTTCTGAGCACAGGAGAGGTCCCAGAAGACTGGAGAAGGGCTTGTGTGATCCCACCCACTAGAGTGGTAGCAGGAGGAGGCAGGGAACTACAGACCAGTCAGTCTTATCTCAGTAGTGGGCAAGATTATGGAGGTCTCTCCTTAAGGAAAGGATAGTGCAACACCTGGAATCCGTGGTAGCACAGGATCCAAGACAGCATGGGTTTACAAAGGAAAGTCCTGTCAAACTAATCTCATAGATTTCTTTGACTGGGTAACCAGAGTGGTGGACCAAGGGGGAGCAGTTGATGTTGCCTACCTTGACTTCAGCAAAGCTTTCAATACTGTTTCACATAGAAGATTGATTAATAAGCTGGGTAGGCTTGGGGTGGGTCAGAAGTTAGTCAACTGGGTGGCAAAATGGTTGACGGACAGAAAACAGAGAGTGGTGGTAAACATATACAGTCAGAAAAGATGCAAGTCACAAGTGGGGTACTTCAGGGATCAGTCCTGGGGCCAGTCCTCTTCAGTATCTTTATCAGTGACATTGCAGATGGACTGGAGAGTAAGGTTTGTCTGTTTGCAGATGACACCAAGATCTGCACCAGAGTAGATGATCCAGATGGGGTGGGCAGAATGAGAAGAGATCTGGATAAACTAGCAAAATGGTTGGAAGAGTGGCAACTGGGATTTAATGCAAAGAAGTGCAAGATCATGCACATAGGGAAGAGAAACTCTGAAGACACCTATAGACCGGGAAGGGAGTTGCTGGCAGTCACAAGGGAAGACCGAGACTTGGGCATCATCATCACCAATGACCTGAAATCATCCAAGCAGACCACAAAAGCCATAGGTGAGGCTAGGGGGATGTTGGGGTGTATTAGTAGGGGTATCACAAGTCGGAAGAGGGATGTAATAATCCCTCTTTACAAGACACTGGTTAGGCCCCATCTGGGGTACTGTGTGCAGTACTGGAGGCCACACCTTCACAAGGACATTAACCAAATTGAGGCAGTCCAAAGAAGGGCAAACAAAATGGTGCCGGGACCGCATCAGAAAACATATGAGGACAGATTAACGGAGCTCTATATGTATACCTTAGGGCAAAGGAGGGAGAGAGGTGATATGATTGAAACATTCAAACACCTTAAGGGCATTAACAAGGTGAAAGAGTCTAACATGTGTCATATAAGAAAAATAGCAGGACAAGAGGACACAGCATGAGATTAGTGGGAGGCCGATTATGGGGTAATGTGAGGAGGTTCTTTTTCACAGAAAGGGTGGTGGATGCATGGAACGGCCTGCCTCAGGAAGTGGTGGATAAGAATACAGTGCAGGGCTTCAAACAGGCATGGGATGGGCATAAGGGAGCATTACAGATGAGTATGAATAGATAGGCCATTGACAGAGTAAAGGCAGATGGCACATTCATAAGTTAGAAAAAGAAATGGGCAGACTGGATGGGCCTTGCGGTCCTTACTTGCTGTCAGCTTCTATGTTTCTATGTAAATAACTTTTTCTGCCAAAGACAGTGCTTATGAAACATTTTACTGGAAGTTAAAATAAATATTTTATCATTACTACAGAGTGTTAGGTTATTTGCACCAATTTCTTTTAACTACGGTTAGGCCTGTAAAGGAATCCTGCTTTATCTTTAGCAAGTGTGCCTGTTGTAACAGTACTGCTGTGATATAATCCAACATTTTCTTTTTTGATTTCCCACTTCTTTAGACACTAGACTTGTAGTACTAATAGTGGTAGTAACATTTTATTTTTATACAGGTTAAGACAATAGGCTAAATCCTGTTTATAAAGTTTACTTGTTATTTATGTACCTGGTTACAAATATATAAATCTCTTTTCACCTGATCTGATCTGGTGCTCACAAATGGGGGGCATGTACAGGAAATAATGGTCTGGGAGCCACTGGGGGGAAGTGACCATTGCACATTGTGGTTCCATATGGATATGGGCAGGGAAAAGATCCCAACTAAGACCAAAATCTTGGATTTCAGGAGGGCAAACTTCAGGAAAATGGGTGAGGTTCTAAGGAGCCATCTGGTGGGCATCAGAGCAGATATGGGGGTGGTCCATCATTAAGGAAGGAATATTGGCTGCCACAGATGAGTGTGTTAGGCTCAGGGGAAAGAACACAAGGGTCAGAGTGCCCAGCTGGTTCCGTTCTGGGGTTGTCAGTGCAGTAAGGGAAAAGAGGTTGGTCTATAGAAAATTCAGGAAGACCAAGAGGGAGGTGGATAGGGAAAATTACCTAAGGTTGGCTAGTGAGGCAAGTAAGGAAGTCCGGCGAGCAAAGGCACAGAAGGAGCTTCAAATAGCTGAAAGAATTAAGAAGGGGGAGAAGGCTTTCTTTCTCTATATGAGTGAGAAAAGGGACAAGAAGGAAGGGATTGTTAGGTTTAAGAAAGGTGTGGAGTGGGTGGAGGATAATGGAGGAAAAGCAGAGATACTAAATAAATACTTCTTTTCTGTCTTCACCAGGGAGAAGGACGGACCAGTGCCTTCAAAGAGGGAAAAGAGGAGCGGGGGAACACAGACCTAGTGATAGAGAAGGATAGAGTGAGGAAGGGTCTGCTGGCATTGAAAGTGAACAAATCACCTGACCCGGACAGAGTACATCCAAGGGTACTAAAGGAACTGGCTGAGGAGCTGGCAGGGCCACTAGCAGACCTATTTAATGGTTCACTAGAGTCAGGCATGGTACCACAGGACTAGAGAACAGCACATGTAGTGCCCCTTCACAAAAGTGGTCCCAAGAATGATCCAGGGAATTACAGACCAGTCAGTCTGACCTCCATTGTGGGCAAGCTCATGGAGATCATACTAAAGGAAAGGTTGGTTGAATATCTAGAGGAACATGGTCTCCAGGATGAGAGGCATCATGGGTTCATGGGGGGAGATCATGTCAAACAAATCTGATTGATTTCTTTGACTGTGTCACTAAGACAGTAGACAAGGGCCAAGTGGTAGACATCCTCTGTCTTGATTTCAGCAAGGCCTTTGACTCTGTGCCCCACAGAAGGTTGATCAGGAAGTTGGTGGATCTTGGAGTTGGAGAAAAGATGATCAGTTGGGTGGAAAACTGGTTGAGGGACAGAACCCAGAGGGTGGTGGTAGCGGGAGAGTTATCTGGCACCAGAGAGGTAACCACTGGGGTCCCACAGGGCTCTGTGCTGGGGCCGGTGTTGTTCAATGTTTTCATCAGTGTCATTGGGGATGGCATTAAAGGCAAAATGTGCCTATTTGCAGATGACACCAAGCTCTGTGGGAGAGTGGACACAGCTGAAGGGATACAGGACCTTCAGGAAGATCTGGAAAAGCTGGGGAGGTGTTCCAGGATCTGTCAGCTTGGCTTCAATGCCAAGAAATGCAAAGTTATGCATATTGGAGCCAAGACTCCCAGGGCAGAGTATTATCTGGGTGAAGTCCGAGTATCTGCATCAGAGGAGGAGAAGGACCTGGGAGTGATGATCACTAGTGACCTGAAGTACTCCACACAGTGCAAGAAAGCAGCAGCAAAGGCAAACAAGATGCTGGGATGCATAGCTAGGGGGATCAGTAGTAGGAGAGAGGAGGTTATACTGCTCTTGTACAGGTCACTGGTAAGGACTCATCTAGAGTATGGAGTTCAGTACTGGTGCCCACACCTCAAAAAGGACATTAACCTGCTGGAGAAGGTACAGAGGAGGGCTACAAAGATGGTAGCCGTCAGCAGGGCAAGTCATACGAGGAGAGGTTGAGGGCACTGAACATGTACTCCCTGGAAGACAGGAGAGAGAGGAGACATGATTGGGACATTCAAGTACTTGAAAGGGATAAATAAGGTTGATAAGGAAGTCTCTTTAAGCTGAGTGGCAACCATATCACAAGGGGGCACAGTCTTAAGCTGGAGGGTGGGAGGTTTAGGAGGGAGGTCAGGAAGCACTTCTTCACAGAGAGGGTGGTGGACACTTGGAATGTGCTGGCGGAAGAGGTCTTCACGTTGAAGACAGTGGGCAGTTTTAAGAGGAGCTGGGATAGGCATAGGGTGAAGATAAGAATCATGGGTAGGGAGGATGGGAGGAATGGGAGGGAGGGAGGGCAGGGACATTAGCTCAAGCTGTGGACCCTGCAATACGAGTTGACTTGATAGACCAAATGACCTTCTTCTGCTGGCTTCTTCGTATGTATGTATTTATGAAGCTGGCCACCACCAAGGAGGTCCTAAGGTTTTTGGCTAATTTGAAGGCTGAGAGTTCGCTTGGTCGTGACACCCTTGAACCAAAGATCTTACTTTGAGAGGGCTCTTGCAGTAGGTAATTACATACAGGACTGACGCTGGCCGGCAGCAGGACCCCACGGAAAAATTTCTAGCTAGCAGTCCCTGGCAAGGGACCGCCCCCACGTCAGATGACCGGCGTCATACGACGTCGGTATAAAGGGGTGGTCCCGGACGCCTGCCTTCCAGTTCTTTCCCGCCGTTAGCTCGTGCAGCGCCTCGTGGTAAAGTTCGTGCTTCATCAGCCCTATCTTTCGTTGGTTTTACCGAAAATTAGTTATTCTTTTTCTTATAATGTCAGGTCATCATCGGTGTATGTCGTCCCCTACACCTTCCGAGCACAAAAACAAGTGCGACTTGTGCGGCGCCCAACTGCCACACAAGGACGGCCATTCCCTGTGCCTTTTCTGCCTAGGCCCCGATCACCCGGTCGAGAAGTGCCAGCACTGCCTTAACTTCAACGTGGCTACCCGAAAATGGCGCCAACAGTCCCTGGAAGCCCATCTACTGAAGAAGAAGATGAGTTCCATGGAAAAGGAGCTAAAAAAGTTAAGGCAGGCGTCTACTTCCCCCGAAGGACATCGGAAGAAGAGGGACAAGGAGAGGCACTGGGAGAAGACCTCCTCGACCGCGTCTCCTGCGGGAGACGCAGGGACTCAGGTAATGTCCCCTGGGGACCGCTCCTCGACGGCCGCCTCGAAGGTTTCGGGAGGCGGCGGCGCTCGCCTGCCTGGTTTCCGCGCCGGCCTTGCAGGCGCCCGGCTTTTTGGAGGTTTCCACCCCCGGTTCGGCCGCAGGCTTGTGGCCTACCGGTGTGGGCGACTCCACTAAGTCGGATGTTGGCTCCTCCGACGTCTGCATGGAGAGGGTCGGTAAGACGCCCGACCCTTTGGGGCGGCGTACGGCCACCACCCCTCCAGACCCGGCCGATCCTTCCTCTTGGCCGGTCTGCGGGGATGGCTCCCGTAAGCCGGACACCAGCTCCTCTGGCGCCCGCCGAGCTCGCCTCAAACCGCACGCCGGCGCCTCCGACGCCGGGCGGGCGACGGAACCGAATGGCGGACCCCCACGCCCATCGCATTCCGTTTCTGCAGCCTTCGCTGCCATCCGGGGCCCAGATTCGCCCAACTCACCCCGGGGATTTCTATCCTTCATCCCCGGATGATGCGGGGGATCTTCCTCCTCCGTCAGACCCTCCTCTGTCGGAACCGGATCTGACATTGGCTCCCCGGACACTGGCCCCAATGCCGGTACCTTTGCCGGTACCTCCGACGCCGGCCCCTACGCCAGTTCTGCTGGCACCAGGAGACATCCAGCTCCCGGATGTCCCCCTCCGATGGGCCCTCCGCCTTCGGGCCCTCCAATGTGGACCGCCCGAGAGCCGCCCGGCGAGCCCGTCTGCTCGACGGCACCCTGAAGCTCCTGGGTACCGCCGTCTTATCCGACGCCGTCATACCCAGGACCACAGTATCCGGCGCTGCAGTACCCGACGCCGGTTTTCCCGATGCCGCAGTACCCGACACCACAATACCCAACGCCGGGTTTCCTGCAGCCGGGTTTCAGATACTCTTCCTACGGGTATAACCCGAACCCTTTTCCCTCTCCTCCTCCACCTCTTTAATCGCTCCTTCCTTTCAAGCACTGTCACAGACAAGTGGAAGGTAACGCTAGTCGTATCTGTTCACAAGGGGGGACCTAACTCGGTTGCTGAAAACTTTAGGCTAATATCCATACTGTGCCCCCTGACTAAAATGCAGGAATGAATAGTTTATAACCGTCTGCAGAGTTATCTGTAACATCACAATCTACTCTCTCCCTACCGACATGGATCCAGAAAGAATCACAGTACTCTCACAGCCTTAATTAAAATAACCACGGACATAATCCAGGCCATGGATCAAGGCTCTGTTACGGGTGCCATCTTTGTTGACTTCAATTCAATTTTCAATTCAATTTTATTGATTCGGAAGATACCTTTGAGCCCAAGCTCTTTTACAAAGGTTCCACGTCAGTGACAAGACAAGGTACATAACAACGTATAAAAACAACACCCTGTTTAACATATGCACAAAAACATTGTGGATTACAACATAGAGTGGTGAGAACATGTGCACAGTTATAGAGGCAAAGAATAGCGCAGCCCCTAGGAGCCTTGTCATCAGGTGTGGGGGAAATGGTCAGGGAGGTTGTAAAGCAATAGGTAGGTGTTAAAGGTAGGTTGTAGGGGCCTTGTCTTAACAAAGTGCAGCCAAAAGCGTTCAACCTTGTGAATCATGGTCTTCTGCTACAATTGCTTCTTGTACTTGGTCTTGATAGTATTGCTGTGGGTTGAGTCTGCAGCTATTTGATCTGCCGAACTCAAAGGGTTAAGTGGGCTGGTGCCCTATCCTCCCTAACACCTGTAACTCATGGGGTGCCCCAGGGCTCTATTCTTGGGCCTATATTCTCCCTATTTATAAATGACTTACCCAGTAACTGTTGTAGTGCATCTGTACACCTGTATGTAGATGATGCAATGTTTAACCGCTCATCTCCTGATGATACCCAAATAAACAATGACCTTGCCTCTGACTTCTCTGTTCTTAAAGGTTGGCTCAGACTAAATCACCTCATCCTTAACACAAAAAAAAACTAAAAGTATGCTTTTCCTGCACTCTTCTACCTCCCTCAGTACATCACCCCACTTAATATCATATCTCAGAATGGGGATGCCCTTGAATCCGTCTGCACCTTTAAATACTTGGACATCACACTAGATTCCTCTCTTTCCTTTAGTTCTCATGTATCTAATATGGTTAAATCCCTGAATCAAAAGTTAGGTCTCCTCTACCATGTGCGCTCGTTCCTCACCTCTGCCTCTTGCCTTAAAATAGCTTCCTTATCTCTTCTCTCTATCCTGACTTATGGTGCTCCCTTATTACTTTCCACCAATGTCACCACCATGTCTCTACTGGCTAAGGCCTATGGTAGGGTAGGTAGATTTGCCCTGGGGGTCAATGCCCGTCATCATCGCTGTGATGTCCTTTCTTCCTTGGGTTGGCTACCTTCGAACAACATGAAGTCTTGCTGTATGCTGACTATTGTAGTTAACCCCAGCACTCAAACTGTTCTGGAGAGTAGAGGGTTAATTTCTATGCAGAGCATAGAACGTTGAGCTCGAGCTCGATTCAGACCTCTGACTGCTACACTTTGAAGCACAACGTCAGATTCGCCGCTACTTGAGCAGTCGCTCGGAGATGTCTCCTTTGCTTACATGGGTTGGGTTAAAGTCCTCGATTTTACCGATTATTTTTCGCAAGTTTTGGTTCAGATCTCTGTCTGTGGTACAGTAAGTACTAGGTAGTGAACTAGACATAGTAAACTTGTGGAAATTGTAAAACTTGATTTTTTGACCAGTTCGGCTGAACCGGTCGTTTAGTGAATTATATATTCTGTCTTGTAGTTTTTTCCAATACCCATGACACGGTTAGAAACCGATAAGGGTGTCTTGCCTGGTTGTTTGCCATAAAAAGGGTAAGTTTGTGGTTAGGATGGCTATGTCTGAGAAACCCAAAATGAAAAACCGTGCCCACTGGGTTTCAGCACTGCAGTATGCGTGGGGATGTCTTTGCTAAAGCTGATCCCCACACCACCTGTGTTTATTGTCTGTGGTTTGACCACCTCGATTCAGGCTGCCAAATCTGTAAAAATTTCCCTAAGTCTACCCTGGAAAAAAGATTAGGTAGGCATTGGGATAAGCAGGTCGAGAAGTCCGTTGACCCAGATGGCCAGCCCGGTTTGGTTCCGACTGAACCTGAGGGAGTGCCCTCTGACCAGGGTGATACTTCTTTGGGCAAGAGGAGAGCCGATCCTGAGGGATCGGTTCCTACAAAAAGAAAAAGAAAAGAAAAATCGGCCAGTTTGGATCCAGAGACCCACTTTCTGACCGCCGAAGAGATTGCCAAAGCGATATGGATTGTAGAATCGCTTCACCCAGTTCCATGTGATCCGGCACCTTCTGGCAGGCGCTTGGTTCAGTCAGTTCCTCTGGTTCAAGATTATGCCCCTGAAGATTTCTATGAACTGGATTTGGAGGGGGATGAAGATTATGATGATGATGATGATGACGATGACGAAGGTGTGGAAGGTCTGGATGAACCCATTGAACCGGACATCTCCCCAGACAGGCCTTCTGGTGTTTCCCCTCCTAGGCATTCTGAGTACCCTTCCCACTACATGTTTTACAGGAAAATGACAGAAACCCTCCAGATGTCTGTGGAATAAGCTGTAGAGGAACAAGAGGAACCTGATTATGGTGGAGATGCTGGACATCCCAGATTCCAAGAGACTGTCTATTCCCCTTCATAAGTCTTTTGGGAAACAGACACAAAAGATTTTAAAAACTCCAAATTCTATACCCCCTGTCGACAAAAGGCTGGACAAAAGGTACACCTTATCAGGTTCAGGTACAGAGTACTTGTATCAACAGTGCAGCCATGTTGGGGTTGTGCAGGCTGCAGCCTGTGATAAGGCTAATATACCCTTGGCTTCACACACCCCAGATAAAGACTGTAGGAAGCTGGATGCCATGGCAAAGAAACTGTATGTGGCATTTGCCTTGGGACTCAGGCAGGCTAATTATATGGCCTGTGCCGCCAGGTACCAGAAGTCCAGGTGGGACACTGTACTGGCACTGGCTAAGCAGGCCTCCCTCCAGCTAGCCTTTGAGCTGGAGGGGGTGGCTGCTGATGGGATTGAGGCATCTAAGGTACAGTTCCATGCTGCTGTGGACTTCAGTGATGTGTCATCTAGAGTCATGGCTACATCTGTGGCTCTTCGGAGAATGGCTTGGCTCAGATGTACGAGCCTCTCCCAGGACACCCAGGCTAAGGCCATGGATTTCCCTGTGGTGGGTAATTCTCTGTTTGGGGAGCAGACAGAGAATTACATGAAAAAGATGGATGAGTATAGGATCACCTATAGGAGTGCACAGGCCAAGGAAAGGCAGGCAACTCCTCAAAGGCAGCAAGCTAGGAGCAGGGGCAGGCCTTTTCACAGGCCTTTCTACCAAGCACAGGCCTCTTCTTCCTTTCCTCGGAGGGGGTTCTTCAGAGGGAGAGGCAGAAGGGGGATGAGCAGGGCTGCATCCACCCCTCAACCTAAGGCTCCTGCCAAGCAGACACCCTGATGTGTCAGCCCGGGTCGACTCCCCCATTCCTGTAGGAGGCAGGCTGGCTTACTTCGTCCAGGACTGGATGTCTGTTGCCTCAGACAAGTGGGTCCTGGAGGTGGTAAGCCAGGGGCTGGTTCTCAACGCGAATAGACTGATGATGCAGTCTGTAGCTGGCCCCAACCTGGGGCCATGGATTTTGGTGCAGAACAGGCACTTTAAAACTTTTAAGACTGTTTTACGTGGGATTTTCAGCAAAACAGGCACAAGAGGGGATAGTAAGCACTCTTAGAGCAGTAATAAACATAAGCTGCCATCTTTTATGGTGCAGGGAGATGCAATTGGCTAAAAGTAATTTTGTCTATGTGTTTTGTAAGTATATTAAATGGTTTATGGCTTTAAAGTGGTATAAGCCTCAGATGCTTCTAATCAAGAGTTTGAAAATATTGTTCATAATGCCCCTTTTTTACAGAATATAATTCAAAAGTTTTAAAATACAGACATCCTTGCACCTAACAGCATAATTGGGCCAGGGAGGACGAGTGCTTTTGTTACTAAGGAACACAAGTTTTAATAACAGTGAGTAATAATTGACTGCCAGAGTGTCTTTTCACTTTTTCAATGTATTTTTCACAGAAATTTTGAAAAATGTATGCTGAGAAGCAGAAAAGGGTTTAAGTATACAGAACCAAATTCTGTGGTAACAGGCAGCATTTCTACTCAGGTATGAGGACTGGCTAATATTCATGAAATTACCTAAAAAGCATTATTGATTAAGTAACATTTATTGAATATTTTCTATAATTGTTTACAGATAAAATAAAGACTACAGAGATTGTACATACCCCGTGAACAAGCCCATTGTATGGGTGAAACGTAGGGAAATCAAGAAATAATAAAAATAAGATATTATACAACACAGTGAGTGCATTGAATTTTTAAAGGCCCCCCCATCAATTTTTTTCACGTATTCAGAGCCTCATTCGGGGCGGGGGCTGAAGATGTCCGTATAAGAACAGTGTTCCATTTACCACCATCCCCATGCTGTGCAGATATTAAAGCAGCCACCTGGAAAACAGTCCATACATTTACTAAGCATTACTCCCTGGACATCCAGGCTAGGAGTGATGCTAGGTTTGGTACAGCAGTACTGCAGAGCCTATTCCCAAGGTAGGTTCGATTCCCTCCTACATGGAGGTACTGCTTGGTAGCCTGTAATAGTCAGAATACAGCAAGACTTCATGTTGTTTGAAGAAAAATTACTCACCTTAGTAATTATGTTTCTTCTAATGGAGTCTTGCTGTATTCTGACCTCCTCTCTGCCTCCTCTCTCAGAACCTGTTTTTGGGAAGTGGAGCTTGGTTGCA
The DNA here is from genome assembly GCA_016271365.2 of Neoceratodus forsteri. NCBI lineage: Eukaryota > Metazoa > Chordata > Ceratodontiformes > Ceratodontidae > Neoceratodus > Neoceratodus forsteri. The sequence continues at coordinate 1,556,211,431 of CM057450.1, forward strand.
CCCCAGGGGTGCATTTGGGCACTCCCTCCTTTTAGAGAGGGGAAGTGGGTCATATTATTAATTTAACAGTCTTAAGTTGTTCACTACCTGGTTTTTGATTTTGGATTTCTTGACTTGAATCTTTTGGGGATCCGAAATATTTGGTTGCCATTTGGCTAGTAAACATTTTGCAATTTCCACATAGTAGTTAGTATTAGCTCATAAGAATCTGATGGTTGTGCTTCAAAGTGCAGCAGACAGAGGTTTGAACCGAGCTCAACGTTCTATGCTCTGCATAGAAATTAACCCTCTATTCTCCAGGGCAGTTTGCGTGCTGGAGCTAACTGCAATAGTCAGAATACAGCAAGACTCCATTAGAAGAAACATAATTACTAAGGTGAGTAATTTTTTAATTTGAATCATAACTGTGATTTACCACCCTCTGTCTCATGCATAAGTTGGCCCATAAATTTACTCTGCCCTGCCTAAATGAGATTGTCCTCCGTAGACGAGCCCCTTGAGCTCTAGGATCTGCCTTCCTACCCCTTCTCCTGCGTCCTAACCTGCGTCTAGCTATAGCTCGTAAGTCCTTCGCTTTTGCTGCTGTGTCTGATTGGAGCTCCCTCCCTCCTTCTGTCCTATCTTGCCTCTCTCTTCCCATGTTCCAGTCCAGTTTGTTCACCACTCTGTCTGCTGCTGACTCATGCTCCTGAATCCAGTAATGCCTGTCCTACTCCTATCTTGTTTTTTCCTTTCGCTCCCCTCTGCCTGTCTCCCTACTTTTGCTCCACTGCCCTTCACCCTGACTCACCCTCTTTCATTTTGTATCTGTACCTATGGCTTGTCATTATATGGTTATGTATAATTTTAATGTTAAATTTTCTGTGCCTAGCCTTGTTAGCGATTTTATATAGTTGCCATTGCTCCAATTTTTTGCTTTGATGTTAATATTCATTCTCCTCCTCTGATTTTGTGTTTTCTACTGTAACGTATTATCCTCTGAAATTCTACTGTATTTGGATTTCCTTCCCTGTGAAAATATTGAAATATTTACTGCTGTACTACTCGGGTTGTTCTCCGGGGCCGTCACTGAAAATGGGAATGCAGTGTCTCAGTGGACTTACCCAGTTACCAAAATTCAAATAAATAAATAAAATCAGAATTACACATTAGACATCATACATACATACATGGCTCCAGATTAGTTGTGTACCGGCCTATTTTACTCGCCTCATTTTAGGAAATACTCTTCAGAATTTTTTTTTTAATGAGTACCATTACTCACCCAACATTTGTAAATGCTTCACACTCCATGGAATAGTGCTTCATAACACAGCTGATTCAAAAGGAGTATTTTGTTCAAGATTTACAGCACTTGTATGCATCCCAGTTTTGTTTTACTCACTATATTTTAAAACTGGTGAGTAAATGACTCCTACCTGCCAACATTATCTGGAGCATTGTTGGTACCTGATAAATTCTTATCTAAAAAAAAAAAAAAATGAAAACTACATTGTTTTTAAAAATGTACTCCTCACTCCACTCTGTCCAGACATTTGTACACATCTAATTTGGTTTTACTCGCCTCATAGAAACATAGAAACATAGACTTTGACGGCAGATAAGGACCGCTAGGCCCATCTAGTCTGCCCATTTCCCTACCTACAGGATAGGCCACAGATCCTAGTTAACCAACAGCCTATTTCTTCCTACCTCCCACAAGAATTGCCTTATGTCTGTCCCATGCATTCTTGAATTCTCCCACAGTTTTAGACCCCACAACTTCCTCAGGAAGGCTGTTCCATGCATCCACTACCTCTCTGTGAAATAATACTTCCTCACATTGCCCCTGAACCGCCCTCCTTCTATCTTTTAAATTGTGTCCCCTTGTTCTGCAAGTCTCTTTTTCTGAAAGATGCTACCCTCTTGGACTTTGTTGATTCCACTGAGGTACTTAAAAGTTTCTGTCATGTCCTCTCTCCTTCTTTCCTCAAGGATATACATATAAGCTCCTTTAGTCTCTCCTCATACGCCTTCTCTGCAGACCCTGCACCATTTTAGTTGCCCTCCTCTGACCTCTATCCTGTCTATGTCCTTGCAGAGATGGGGTCTCCAGAACTGGACACTGTACTCCAGATGGGGTCTCACCAACTGTCTGTACAGAGGATAACAACTTCCTGTTTTCTGCTGCTGATGCCTCCTCCTATACATCCCAGTATACCCTCAGCCCTCCCTACTGCCTTCTCACATTGCTTACAACCTTAAGGTCATCTGATATGATTACCCCAGGTCCCTTTCCTTTTTGTTGTTGTTACTACCTCCCCACACATTGTGTATTCTTCCCTGGGTTCTTGTTCCAGGTGCATTATTTTGCACTTCTTTGCATTGAATCCTAGCTGCCATACTTCTGACCATTCCTCCAACCTTGCCAAGTCCCTTTTCATCCTTTCCACGCCTCCTTGTGTATCAACCCTGTTGCAGATCTTTGTGTCATCTGCAAAAAGGCATACTTTTCCTTCCAGTCCCTCTGCAATGTCACTGATGAAGACATTAAAAAGGACTGGACCCAATACACAATCACTTTGAAAATAAGGAGTACAGTATTCATCTCCAAAAATCTTATCTGGAGCCCTGCATACATACATACACTGTTGCTCATTCTTAGAAATAATTATATTTACATTTTGTTACTGAGGCCATCATATCTGTGAACAAGGGGAGAGAGCCACAGTCCTTGTATGCCTGTCTAAAGAGTTACATGATGTAGCTGCATTGTATAATATTGTTGCCTGACCATACAGTGTGTGTGTGCCTTAGGAAAGATTACCATAAGATGATCAAGTGATCTTACCCGACTGCTCATAGAATTAGGACAAATAGAGCTAACTACTCCTTGAAATGAAATTAGAACTTTTTGTTTTAATTTAAACACTGTCACTAACAATATCGTTCTCTTCTGTTAGAGAGCCTTGGCCAATTTAAATTCTGTAACATGCTACACAAATACATATCAAATGGACATGCCAAGATAAATCTGGCAATTTTCTTTTAGATTTTGTCTAATTTTTCTAGATACATTTGGGTGCATGTTTATAAATGATGCTTCCATAAGGCAACACTAAAGGAAATTGCTAAGTTTGTGTTTTGGGCTTTATAGCCCATTACCTTAGGGCTGTGATAGTCTTTTCCCATAAAATTAAAAAAAAATATATAGGTAGTCCAGTTCAGGAGGGCAGGGATCATAAATCTGACCAGACTAAAGACCATCCAGTCCCTTCGATTTCCTGTTCCACCGGCTCTGCCCCCGTACTCGTACATTTTGAGACATCTAAGCAAGGAAAATGCAGGGGTATGCCCCATATAAGTCTGTAGGAGATGTTTTCAAAATGGTTATATGCATATTTAAGCAACATTTGATAAAAATGAAAGCCACCGCTTATTAGTTGAGCAGTGGATTTGATTTTTATCAAAGGTTGCCTAAACATATATAAAACCATTTTGAAAATGCCCCCCATAGACTCTTATGGGGGTGCACCCCTGCGCTCTTCCTGCCTACAAGTCACAGAATGTCTGAGTGTGGGGGTGGTGCCAGCGGACTGGGAAGTGGAAGGGATTGGCTGGCCATCAGTTTGACTCAATTTACAATCCCTTCCCTCCCGAGCTGGACTAACTGAACATTTTTCACTTTTATGGGGAAAGACTGTTGTGGCACTAAGGTAATGGGCTATAAAGCCCAAAATGCTATAATGATAATCTTAGAAATTTACTTCAACAGTTGTGCAATGTGTATTCTTGTGTTTTGAGCTAGAAAAAATGTAGTCCTTTGAAGTGCTCCTAGTCAGGAATGAACTTTTTTAACCAGGCTCTCAACATGTTTCTTAAAGGCGAGGGAACTGTTGAGAGTGACGCTGAGGTATTTAAATGAGTCATTCTCCTCAATATCCTGTAGAAAATGTCAGATTTAGAGTACATTCTAAAGTTACCTTAGCTTACATTTGACATGAAAATTCTCTCCTGTGTTTTTCTTTGTATTTAATTTTAATTTAGAAGCTTGGAACCAACTTTCCATATGAAGTACACCCCATCTGTAGGTTTTTCCTCATTTTCTTCAAACAAGTACCTGTTGCAACAATACAGTATTGTATGAGTCTGACTAGGCTAGTATCATCTCTTTCACTGAATCCAAGTGTCTTTACTTCCTCTGCCTCTCTTCTTTTGTTAAACAGACTGTGATCCACAAACACTTACATATACTGTAAAGAGTCTGAACTGCCCATGGAACCTGTTGATCTGCCTACGGAACTCCCATCCAGGCAGCCAAAGGTGTTGACACCAGAAGATCAGCCTGTTGACTGTCGAGGTAGACTCTGTCGAGGCAGATGAGTCCTCACTCTCTTGTACTTTGGAGCTGACCACAGCATGTCTTATCAAGATGGGGGTTGGGGGACTAAGCTTCCAGCTGCTGCAGTCATCCTGACCCTGGTGCTGTCTCCTGTCCATCTGGAGCTCAGCAAACTTTTGCAAGGGATCCTGGAGGCCCCTTCACTACATCAACCTCTGAGCTGACTCTCTAAATCAAGATTACAGTTGTGCTGTTGCTCCTTCTCTTGACATTGATGCCAAGCTCTTGTTCGACATCTGGCACCTGCCACTGAGCCCATTGCATATGGTAGAAGGCAGCCTGGCAGTAGAGGGCATATGGAGCACTTGCCTAGACCTGAGGTAGATTGGCGATGCCAATAACCTGACCTGGTGTTGACTACCACTCTTGGTGCTGACTCCAGTTGTGCCATCTGTGGCCCCACATCCTGCTTTGCTAGCCATGCTGCAGCAATTGTTACAGGTTGAACCTCCAAACTAGGGACATCTGGCTATGGCACTTCCTATCTCCGAAAGTACACTTGTTTGAGATGGAGCAATCCAGCTTGTCAGTGTACTCCAGGACACATTTCCATCACACACACTGAGACTTCGAGTATTGGCCACACCAGAATCCTTGGATCACTGCAACTGTGAGAACCTGTGGTGGACATGGTACAGCTAGGCAACAGAGGGGCCGGGGGGGGACCTGGAAATTACAAGCCCATTACACTTACCTTCATTGAAGTGAACTGATAAGTGACGCTAGTTAAGGAGGACCTAGTGAACTACCTGGAGAGAAATGGGCTTTAGGATAGTAAGCAGCATGGGTTCTTGGCATGGAGGTCTTGTCAGACCAACCTGGTAACAAGGGTGGTAGATAAGGGACAAGCAGTAGATACACTCTAGACTTCATGAAGACTTTTGACTCAGTGCCACACAGAAATTTGTTGAAGAAATTGGAGGGTCTGGGAGAAGCAAATAACCTAGTTAATGGGTGGGAAGCTGATTAGGGGGAGATAGCAGAGGGTGGTGGTAAATAGGTCAAATCAGGAGAAAGGGAGATCACAAGTGGGGTACGGGAAGGGTTAGTCCTGGGACCAGTCCTTTTCAGTATGTTCAAAAACGACATAGGAGAAGGAATACAGGGCTAGATGTGTCCCTTCACAGAGGACACTAAGCTCTGTGACAGGGTAGACAGCGAGGAGGGTGCAAGGGAATTGTAGAGCGACCTGCAAAGGTTAGAGAGGTGGGCTAAGATCTGTCTGTTGAAATTCAGTGCCAAAAAGTGCAAGGTGATATACATAGGAAACAAAAATTGGGAAGGAATACTGACTTGGAGGGGTTAAGCTGGGTACTACTTCAGAGGAAAGGGACCTGGGGGGTCATCATAAGTAACTCCCTAAAACAACGTAGTTAATGTAAGAAAGCCTACAACAGGGCATCCAGAATGCTGAAGTGTACTGGTTGGGGTTTCGATAGCAGCAGGAAAGCGGTAATAGTACCTCTTTATAGATCACAGGTAAGACCTCGTATGAAGCACTGTGTCCAGTTCAGGAGTCCTCCTCTAAAAAAAGGCAGAGACAGTCTGGAGACAATGCAGCACAGAGTATGTTAAATGTTCATGCACTCACTGGAGGCCTGAAGGGAGAGGGGGGAACATGATAGAGACCTTCAGGTGTCTGAAAGGATTAAACAAATTAAACTGCAAGGAACTATTTGGTAGGAAAGGGGACATGAATGTAATCTTGTGGAGGGGGGATTCAGGAGAGACGTGAGAAAGTTTTACTTTATCGAGAGATTGGTTGAGCCATGGAACAGTCTACCAGCAGAGGTGGCAGTCTCAAAAACCATTAATGGGTTTAAGCATGGCTTGGACAGAGTAAAGGGCTTAATAGTTACTCTAAGGGGTAGCAGTAGGGCAGGGAGGGAAAGGAGCGGGGACAGGAGGTGAAAACCTTGTCTGCACAGTAGGGCACAGGTAGAGTAGAGTAAAACTGGGCAGACTGGATGCATCGGTGGTCTTTTTCTGCTGACATTGTCTATATTTCTGTGTTTCTATCTGCTGGAATGCTTCGGCAGTGGTTAATTCTTTTCTTCCCCATCTCCAGGATTGAGACCTTCCTTCTAACTCAGCTCAGCCATAGATACAGAACATGGGCAAGGGCTGTTTTCATTAAAATGATTCCACTCTTCCAGTTTCTCCAGCAAAATTATTGGTTGCAACAACCACATTTTTTTTTTAGATTTTTATGAATCCATAGTTTTATCAACACATTAGCCCCTGAAGTATGAGACACAGAATAATGGCCAATGTTCATCTAAACATTTGCTCATTTTCTTAAGGGAGGAGAGACAGCCCACATGATTTTACTTATATATGAAACCCTACAACTTACATAACAGGAAAACACATTGAAGGTGGCACAGCAATGGGAAATGGCGATTGAACTTATGATTCTGCCGATGGAGTGGCACGAGGCCTGTGGTTAAATGTCCAGAATTACATCTTCTCATATCTGGCAAGAATATTCTTGTGAGAAATTGCTTTGATATTTCCAAATGCCAGTTTTCACTGCACACTACGCTTCAGTGCGAGGAGCCCACTGCTGGCGCAAATGTGCTGAAAATAGAGCCACCTACACTCACATAAAGTGAGAATGCCCATAAAGCTAGCCATTTCTTAGGGTCATTGAGACAGAGATAGGAGAAGTCATGGGTAGGGACATAGGGCTCATTAGATCCCTATATCTGCTCCTGTAGTGCCAGGTAGGGTATTGAGATTAACAACATTGTTACATACTGGGAGATTATATAATGGCTTTTAAGAATGCCATAACCAAAAAATGGTTGACACCAGATATTCCATTCATAGATGACTGGAGAGCAATAGTGAATCTTATTGATGGGGCAGTTAAATAGACTACAAGGCCTTATTCTACCCTGTGATCACAGTATGAATGCAACAAACACCTTGTCACTCAGTGCAGTTAGAACAGTTCCAGGCCAGGTGGGTCTCATGGATACATGGCATCATGAGCAACGATCCAACATTTGTCACTTAGCTACAGAAGTAAGGTGGAGGTATTACAGAGACCTCCATGTAACTGACGGTACCCCCCCAGGGAACCTCATAGGCCCCTAATCTCTGAGACCCTTCCTTTTTTTCTTCTGTCACCCAGGGCCCACATGACTGACTAGACAATAGTAGTGACACCAGATCCCATTACTGAACATGTGAAGCACTGACCTGCAGTCTCCAGAGAAGAAATTAACATTATGTACCTGGTAGCAGTACACAAAATGGACACAGTTTTTCTCATACCGCCACTAGCTCATGCACATAACTGTAGCTGTGGGCTTTATAACTGGTTATAAAATGGGAACTAAGAATCCTGCATCCTGATTGGCTGAAACTTTTTCCTACCCGCTGGATTGAGAAAACACAACCAATGGGTATGATAAAGTCCTGGTACCAATGCTGCTCAATTACTACAAGTCTCGGTGTGCATCTCCTAGATGTTGCAATCATTAATCCCAGTTTCACTTCCATGCACACTTCTACCTTGCTGGTCCATTCAGTCACTGAACTAAAACACCTGAAAGCAATTATTTCCAATTAAAATCCACAAAGTAAAACACAATCAGTTTTTTTTTTTTATTTAAAGAAAAAAATGGAACACAACGTGTGTGTATGTGGAGGGGTGGGGGGGACTTCAAGAGACAGTTCACATAAAAAGCACAAACACCATAGTGGCTCACACAATTCAACTCAGTCTAGTACCCTGTAGTATCAACCTATCTGTGGAGGGACTATTTTACAGAAAACTACTGATTTTTAAAGATTTTGTAGTATTTATTTTTAATTCTTCCCTCAAATATTTTTATTGATTTTGAAATTTACATAAACAGACATAACAGTACCATACAGATACTACACAATTCCCACTCATACAGAAGCATAGCTGAAAGGGTAAAAGCAGCTGCAGTTCAGATGTTCACAAGCATAGGCAAAGGTCAGTCAGATAGTACATATAGAATAATACATGGGGTTGTGAACTTAATAAGAATTGTATGCACACCCAAAGTGTTGGATGCTACATGAACCCCGAGATCGAAGCTCAAGGGGTTTATTTAAGCATCCAACACTGAGGCATGTGTAAAATTTGAGTTTTACACACAACCTCATGTTTTAGTTTATATAATTGCTGGGTATCATTTTTTCGCCACATCAATTATATAAAATAAAAAGTGTCTCTGTGCGGCCACGGCCCAGTAGGGGTTCAGCGCGGTCCGAAGTGCCTGCTGTTAGAAACGCTCTTCTTCGTGGAATTCTCTGTCATTAGGTCACACCTATGGAACTTAGCCGTCAGGTGTCAGGATCACATGGAAGCTTTTCTGCAGCAGTCTGTTAGGAGCCGCCCATGCCAACATCAGGCTCCGATGTCACATGCCCTATGTAAGTGCGGACGGCCCCGCTCCCTCATCACTTCTTTCCAGCCGTCAACCATTCACACGCTGACTCCATGGAAGCTTCGTTGCTCAGTGTGACCGCCAAAACTATTTACCATTTTCTTTGGTATTTGCCTTTGAATCACTTCATTTTAAAGTGATTCTTTTTGTCATTGTATGTAGAGAACTAATCCTTCGTCGGCTCTTTTCTGTCGCTGAAAAAAGATTTCTTCAACCGTTGACCAGGAATTCTGTATCTTTTGTCATGGGCCTGGCCACAGTGTTCTTGCCTGTGAGGTCTGCCCGAAGTTCAACCTCACCACCCGGCGCTGACACATCAAAGCCCTGCAGAAATTCCTCATGGAGCAACAGGCAGCTAGCAGAGAGCAGCGGTCTTCTAGGGCTCCCCCCTTCCAATTGTCAATGTCTTCTTCAGGCTCTTAGGCCATCAAGGCCTGGGACAAGTCCTTGAGGGAAACACTCGCGGGATAATGACCAGCCTAAGGACCTCCCCCCCCCCCGATGGTGATCCCGGTCCCCGTTGGATTCTTCCTGTTCTTCTCCTGGGATTGCACCATTGACCGCTTCAGCATTGGTGCCTTGCTCTGTGCAGGCCTCTGCTCCCTATCAGGCCCTCCACAGAGGAGACTTCTCCCAGCTTTCACAGGGCTGCGGAAGGGCCATTAGCCTTTGGGTCATTGGCCCCAGCCCCACCATAGAGACCTCTCGAATCTCAAGGTCCACAGGCACTGGGCCCCACCGCTTCTACTATGGCCTGCGGCGGTTCATCAGAGCTGGGCTCTGCACCCCCTCTGTTGATGGCTGTGTTGACGATGCTTCCTTTTTCCACCATCAACCTTAATACTATTCTTTCCTCCATTACCACGTGTCTTATACAATAGTTTGTTCTACGGCCTGGGCCGTTGTTGCCTGCGCTGTTGGGTGCTGCATCAGCGTCGATGCCAGTTTGAGCCATCTGCCCTGCACCTTCTAGAGAGCCGTTGGTACTCTGACCATCGGTCCCTTCTTCAGAGCATGCCGACGTCAAGGTGGAATACTACCCTGACCTAATCCGCCCTGAGGAAGAGGATGAGGAGGAAGACATTGAAGTGGACTCCTCTGATAGATCTGTCATTTCCTCCAGGAGTGAGGACTCGGTGAAACACACCCCCAGGTCCCCTTCAGAGGACCTCTCTTTCTTCAACATTATGAAGCAGCCCTCCTCCATTATGGGGTTCCAGACTGAGGAAGAGAATGTCATCAGGAGGAATCTGGTGGATTTCTTGGAGATCCCAGAATCTCCTCCCAACGTTATTCCTCCTCTGCTGCCAGCACCGAATGATGCTGCCACTGCTGCCTGGCACAGGCCTAAGCTGGTACCAGCCATGCCCAGAAAGGCTGATTAGCTTTACCAGGCACCTCTGGGGCTTCTCTTTTATGCAGCCCATCTGTAAACCGACTCAGTGGTAATTAAGGCTGCTCATGACAGGACTAAGGCACCCAAGCACCTTCATTCCCTGCCCCCTGCCCAGAAATCCAGGAGGCTAAACCTCTGGGCAAGAGGACCTTTGCCTCTGCCTCTCTGGACTTTAGAATTAACAGTTACTTGGCTCATTTGATTAAGTACCAGAATACACTCTGGAGGACGGGCAGCGCTGCTGCTCAGGCCCTCCCTGAGGGTTCCCAGAGATGAGCTTCCCAGAGTTCTCCAGGCCTTGGAAGATATCAGTAAGCATCTCCTCAGAACCACCTATGATATTGCTGATACTACAGCCAGGTCTGCTGCCTCCAGCATTTGTCTTAGATGGCACTCTTGGTTTCGAGTCTCGGGGTTTGCAGCTGATGTCCAGCAAAAGGTGTTGAATGCCTCTGTTGTGGGTCACAAACTCTTTGGTCCTGATATGCAGGATATTATCAATGACCTGCAGGCCTCCAGCAGGGCTCTGTGGTCTGTCCACTCCCTTTATCATACCCAGCCCAGGAGTAGACCAAGGCCCTTCTTTTGTAATGTCTCTCACAAGTCTGGTTATGGAACCAAGCTCCAGGGTAAGTGCAGGGCCAGGTCTGCCTTGCCTGCCCCCTTCTCCACCTCTGGTCCCTCTGTCAAGCATTCCAGAGGGGGAGGTGCAGCCCTGGCTGCCGGTTCAGCCTCAGCGTGACTCCTTGCCAAGCCAGGAGGTGGTGGTTGGAAGTCAGTTCTCCCTCCATCTGTCCCACTGGAGAACCATTACAACAGATGCTTGGATCCTGCAGATAATCGAAAAGGGCAATGCTCTAGAACTTCTAGAACAGCCTCCAGATGTTCCCCCAGTCCCCACCTCTTATCCTCCGACCACACAGAGGTGCTCAGGGAGGAGGTACTCACCTTGCTGTGCAAAAGGGCCATAGAACCAGTGCCCAGGCATGACAGTAACAAGGGGTTCTACTCCAGGTTCTCATTGGTTCCCAAGAGAACAGGGGACTTGAGACCCATTCTAGACCTCAAGGAGCGGAACCTTTTTATCCAGTACAGAAAGTTCCTGATTGTCACTCTGCACAGCCTTCTTCCTCCGCTCAAGCAGGGTGACTGGCCATGCTCCCTTGATATGCAGGATGCCTGTCTGCATATTGTGGGTTGCCCCGTGACAGGCAATACCTGCGGTTCCTGTTCCAGTGGGAGCATTACCAGTTCAGGGTATTGCCCTTTGTCTTATCCTCTGCGCTACAGGTATTTACCAAGTGCTTAGCAGCTGTAGCAGCAGCCCTCCAGCATGAAGGCCTCTATGTTTTCCCATACCTGGACAACTGGTTACTGAAGACCCAGTCCAGGGAGCTCCTGTTGTGAAATCTAGAACACACTGTACAGTTGTTCCAGTCCTTGGGCATCACTGTCAGTTGGCCCAAGTCTGTGCTGACCCCGTCCCGGTGGTTACATAGAAACATAGACTTTGACAGCAGATAAGGACCGCTAGGCCCATCTAGTCTGCCCATTTCCCTACCTACAGGATAGGCCTCAGATCCTAGTTAACCAAAAGCCTGTATCTTCCTGCCCCCCCCAAGAATTGCCTTATGTCTGTCCCATGCATTCTTGAATTCTTACAGTACACAGGAGAAGTTCTGGATTCTACTCAGGGCAAGGCCTCCCCCCTCCCTCAAAAGGCAGGGTGGACTGCCTCATTGCCCAGGCCCAAGAAGTGGCTCACAGCAGGTATGTCCCAGTCAGGACATTTTTGAGGCTGCTAGGCCTAGGGACCATGGCCATCGTTTTGGTCCCTTTGGACAGGCTGCACATGAGGGTCCCGCAGTGGACCCTTGGGGTCCAGTGGGATCAGCGCTCAGACGATCTAGATCAGCAGGTCCTTGTCTCCTTCCCAGCCTGCAGAGTGCTTCACTGGTGGATGGACCTGGCCAATCTCTTAAAGGACAATTAAATATATTTTTTTTTTTACAACTGGTGGTAGGATTCTAATTTTGTCATACTCCGGTCGTCTCCCCCCCCACCCCTTTGTGCATACCTGTGAAATCCTATTTCATAAAATATGCAGCCATTTTACTTTCTTACTGTTCTCCATGTTGAATTTGGTATGCATATTACAGCGTGGAGCTCAGAGGTGTGCGTTCATGTGCCCCGATGCCTAATACTGTGACGCCATTGGAGCCATTCATCCTATGGCTTTGACAGCAGGAATTGGGGATAAGATATGCAATCACTTGTTTTGTAGTAAAAGAAAAACTGTTTCAAACTGTCACCTTTTTGCTTCTTTTTGACTTTCTGTAGCACTGCTTATCTAATTTTGCTTTTGAATCATACTGCTGCTGCTACTTTTCGTGCTTGGTCCATGTTTCTGAAGTAGAGACATTGCCAGCTATGCACTGTGCGATCTCCAAAGCTATGTAATAAGGTGGCAATAGAAACAGAGAAGTTGATAGCAGATAAGGACTGCAAGGCCCATCCAGTCTGCCCGTTCCTTTTTCTACCTTATGAATGTGCCATCGGCCTTTGCTCTGTCAATAGCCTATATATTCCTATTTATCTGTAGTGCTCCCTTATGCCTGTCCCATGCCTGTTTGAAGGCCTGCACTGTATTCATATCCACAACATCTTGAGGTACGCCGTTCCATGCATTCACCACCCTTTCTGTGAAAAAGAACTTCCTCACATTACCCCTTAATTGGCCTCCCTCTAATCTCACGCTGTGTCCTCTTGTCCTGCTATTTTTCTTATATTGAAACATGTTAGACTGTTTCACCTTGTTAATGCCCTTAAGGTGTTTGAATGTTTCAGTCATATCACCTCTCTCCTGCGTTTGCTCTGGGGTATACATATTGAGCTCCGTCAATCTGTCCTCATATGTTTTCTGATGCAGTCCCTGCACCATTTTGGTTGCCCTTTACTGGACTGCCTCAATTGGTTAATGTTCTTGTGAAGGTGTGGCCTCCAGTACTGCACCTGGTACTCCAGATGTGGCCTAACTAGTGTCTTGTAAAGAGGGATTATTACCTCCCTCTTCCGACTTGTCAGTGTGAACATATCAACTGATCAATGCAGACTGTGACTGTAACGAAGGTTTTCTTTTGTGAAGGCATTTTTACTGCGCCCTAATTTATTACAGTGAAAAACATAGTTCAGCTGACAGACTGCCATTCTCATTACTGTGTTCGGATCGTGCATGCTGCACAGAGCAGTGACAGGTCTTGCAAACCTCGATGTTTAACCATGCATGCATACTGTCATGCATAGTGGCACAGCAGTTATAGAACTGTTTGTGAGTTGTGAAGCAGTCACTGAAAAAACAATTGTATTAGTACAGTGATGTGCATGTCTCCCAACTGACAGGTTCTTACAGTACTGCTAGCATCTTGGAAATACTGTGTGTCCTATCATAACAGATGGTGTGTGACATACAATGTGAGCAATGTGTTTCCCATGTATCTCTTTGTTCAGTGATGTGCCAACAGCTGCAGTGTTCCCCCCTTGCAAATTTCTTTGTGATGCCCTACTTACCCATCAGTAACTTGAAAGAGCCATATTCACATTTCACATGTGAAATATTTACATTAGAGGTTTTTTGGCGTCAGTCCAGTACTATCTGTTCTTTGTCCTATACCAGTTTGTCACTGAAATGAGGTACACAGACAGTAAAATTGGTGGACAGTGACTGACCCTCCCAATGATGGTCAGATTTTGATAGACTGAGATACAAGCTGTGAACGCTGTGGAACCATTGTGTTTACTTGTGTGAGCTTTGTTCTTGGGTTATCATCTAACTATGTTATGAATGATTGTATAGTATTCTCTCTCTGTCAGAAACACCTTCTGTATGTAGGATGGATGAGGGTGCCAGTACGGTTGAGGTTTAAAATGAGGGCCACCACTCGTCATCAGGGACGGTTGAGAGGTATGGTTTGTCTATGATGCCCCCTTCCCTCTTCGCTGTCAGCATGTTGCAGGATTTTAACAATATACATTGCATCTGCTTCTCCAGGATGCAACTGCAGCAACAAGAGATGTTTCTGCTGATGAACTTTTTCCCCTCTGTGTTCCTTCCATGAAATACAAGTTGAAATCTGCAGCCTAGACCACATGCTGCCACTGCGTACAGACACAATTTGAAATGGATAAGAAATGCAGAACCTTTGCATATAACCTTGCAAGTTTCTGTGTGTGACAATACAAGTGTCGTTTCTGTAAATCTGACATGTAAGACGGTGGGCCGGTGACTGTGTGCACTACTGTGACCATGTTTTGCGCCACACTGTGCATGATCCTTGTTTCACTGAAATAAAATGCACTATAAAAAATGCATTTTTTCCTGTGATTACTATATCTTTTCTCCTTTGCATGTAATTTGTTATACTTCTGCAATGTCCTTGGATATCAGAACTCTGTGCTGCGTCGCTGAAATGTACAATCACTGAGCCCTAATCACAATGGCTGAGAGTCAGTGTTGTGTATGCACTGCCTACACACAACACTCTGTTGGAATGCCACGCAGCGATGTCCTGTGAATGCTATGTTGCCATTACATTGTGCAACCCCATGGGAACAAAATCCCACAGCTATGCACCGTTGTTGATCTGGGGGCATGCCAAAGGGTGTCCCTGCACTTTGAGCCAATCACTAAGGTGCAGAGTGGCATGGAGTGTCTGGCTGGGGTATGTGACTGTACCACTCCCTGCCAGCACTCTACTGGACACCAGCTGTAGCACCCGGCCATCAGAGAACCCTGCCATAGAGCTGCATCTGCCCACCTGGGTGTGATGGGGTAGTCATTTGGGTGCCTGCTTCCCCCCCTTATACAGGCCCATTCCGGTCCCAATGGCATTCTGCAATACCTCCCACTCCAGAGCCACTGACCCGGTCCCATATGAATGAATAAATGAATAAAATTTATTTTTATGCAGATATTATAATTGTTAGGGTATAACCCTATTTTCAACAATCTCCTGTATAAAACATTAAAATACAGACATACAAACATTTAACATATAATTTCTATCACTTACATCTCATATTCTCAAAAAGATTACTTTCGTTTAAAAACATACACTGGTGTGATTTAAGTAATTTTTCAAAACCTTTCGAAAAATGCAGTATGAGGAGATACATTTTAAATCATTTGATAAATCTGACATGGTATGCATAGCACCTAAACCCACTCCCCAGTGTGACTGAGTGTTCTCCACCAACAGCAGAGACCAGTGGCCCCTGTCCTGTACACGACACAGAATTCCAATCCCGAACCTCCCAGTCAGTGGTGTTTAGTGGCCCCACCCTCCCAGGGCACCAACATTCCACCCCCGTATATTTGTTTCACAGTTGCAGGATGGCAAACAAAACTTTCCACCAGTCATTCCATCTTGGCTGCCCACTGTCTGACTGATGGTGGATGCGCACCGCATATTCATAGGCAGCGCGCAGCCAGAATCAGTCCAACAACAACCACCCGAGGTGGAATGACTGGTGGAAAGTCATCTGTCAGATGGCAGCTGCCCTTGGTGGAATGACTCTTGGAAAGTGACGCTCACCATCCTGCAACTGCAGTAACGATATACAGGTACATGGGAGGAGGTGATGGTGCCACGGGACTATGAGGGGCTACTAACCACATGTGAGCAGGTGGGGGGGTTGGGATTTGGTTCAGTATGGGTCAGGGGCTGCTGGGCTCTGCTGTGGAGGAGTTTGGACAGTCAGTGACATTTGTGACTGGCCCGGGGGCTCGGGGTGTGTGTGTGTGTGTCTGTGGGGACTGTATGGTGCGTGCAGAACCAAGTCAGGGGCAGGATCCACCCACATGAGCATCCGTGTCATGGCACAGGGTATCCTGTCCAGGACCAAGGATGGGCATCTGAATGAATGCTCATCCTGTGTCCACTACTCCGCCTCATTTGCCCTCCGTGCACTTTCGTGTGTGTGTGTGTGTGTGTAGACAAGACAGGTGACCAGTGATACTGAATACCTTGTGTTCATAGCTGTCACTGGATATGGACCAGTGTGTGATTTGCATGTATGTCTTGCATCTTTGTGAATCACAGTGAAGCAGGGTGTATGCCAAGTATTGTCATGTCGATCCTTCCATGTTGCCCAGTGGACACCACAGCTGGCAGGTATCGCACCACCAACCACCCTATGCCCCCACCATCAACCATCAGTGAACTCTGCTAACCACCCTGGGCGGCTGCCAACTGAGCCCTCAGCAGTGAGCGCACACTGTACAAACAGCAGACACAGTACGCACTCATGTCTTTGTAAGACTCGGTCAAGCTTCCATGTCGTCATGCTATTCTCCCTCCCTTGTTGACTCTTCCAAAAGGCAAACAATTTGTTAGGATGTGGATGTTGGTACCCTAGGCTACCCCCATTGCAAGTGTAGTCTCCCCAGCGAGCTGTACAGGGGCAGTACGATTGGGCTCTGCATACTGTACAATGCACAGTCTGCACACCACTACATTCTGCTTGCCTTCATCACCATGACATTTCAGCCTTACGAATGGTACATCTCCTCACTAGTTATAATCACCACCAAATTGAAATGACTTGTGTAACCAGTACCTGTAGGATGAAGTAGGCTGTTGGTTAACTAGTATCTAATATACACAAATAAGCACCCACACAGCTTAAAAAAAAAAGGCAGAACGCTCCAAAAAAATGTTCCAGCGTTTAATATCCAACGTGCAGCAAACGCTATGTGGAGGACAAGCAGACAAATTAACGTTTCACCTAGTCTCTGCTAGGCTTCATCAGAATAAATTAGTGCCACAGTTTTAAACCATTTAAATACCATTTCATGTACAACCATGTGACAAAAGTGGGCCAATCACTATCATATATAGAATCAAGATCATTTAACCCATTCTTGACCAGTCTTTCAACTTTAAAAGGTAAATGTGCAAAAAATGCAAATAATGTTTAAAAATACATTTAAATTCCATATCACCCACAAAAATGTGATTAAAATATTTCAGTAAGTTCAAAACATCTGCCCCGATAGCCATTTTTTGTCCAATCTCTATTGTAATATATAATTTATATTTTAAACTTTCAAATATATATTTTATTTATTTGTTTGCAAGTGGTCAATCAATTATTAGTCCAAATTGCAATAATCACAATCAAATACATATGTCATAATTCAAAATTAAATATAAAATATTTGTTTTAACATATTTTATTAGGCAAAAAATGAATGTCATGTTATTTTTTATTTTAAACAACAAACTTATCAAAGAGGCTAAGGGTTTAGAGAATTGACTTACAGGCACTACTCTTACACAGCATTTGATGGCTACAATATATACCTATTTGATACCTGGTGGAAAAATGACTTAGAAAATAAACTAGTAGGCAATGTTTTTTAGAAAATTCACAACATTAAATAACTATAGTATTTACCTAAATTAATACCTGGTAGAGGCATGACTATGGTGTGTATATGGTAAAGGGAACCAACATAGACTGTATGGAACACAACAATCAGTGCCTAAAATGACTCTGCTTTGCGTTAACTTTTATATTTTTGCAAGAATGCTGAGAGATCTATGTTTTCGTTAAGCCCTTTACCAGTACAAGCTCCCAGTGAAAAAATCCAAAAACTTTCTCTCTGGCCTATTTTTTTGTTAATGTCGCCTCCCCGAGGGCCCAATTTTACTAGTTCTAAACCAAAAAACTTGAAATTGTGTTTGCACGGCTGATTAGTAAGCAGATGCTTGACAATGGCATAATTTAAATCACCCTTGTCAACTGCTCTTACATGTTCACCAATCCTAACCTTGAATTTTCGTATTGTTCTTCCTACATAATAGGCTCCACATTCACACAGTAGTAAGTAAACCACACCAGTGCTGTTACAGGTAAGCAAACCATTAGTTGTTATCACCTTCCCTGTAATTGGGTGTAGTATACTTTTACTGTTATGTATGTAACCACAGTAAATACAGTTACCACATTTGTATGTGCCCATTGGTTTGGAAGCCACAAGAGTTTGTTTCATCTCATTATTCTTTTCAGTGCAATTAAACACTACATGATCCTTAATACTCTTGCACTTACGAAAAATAACTTTTGGTCCCTTATCCACTATCTCCTTTAATCTTGGTTCCAACTGTAAGATGGGCCAATTGTTGTTAACAATACTTCTAATTCTGTCAGCCCGACTAGAAAAGTCAGTGACAAAAGGACATTCAAATTCCCTCCTTTTATTTGGCTCCCTTAATTTGTACTGTAAAACTTGATTTCTGTCCATAGCATCTTCCTGTTGAATGGCAGATGCAATGCTATGATGACTATAGCCTCTTTCTAAAAACCTCTTTATTTGTTCTCCTTTGTTTTTATCATATTCATTTGGTTCAGTGCAATTCCTTAATGTCCTAATAAGCTGTCCCTTAGGTATGTTATGGCGAGTATGGTGTGGATGACAGCTCTCAAATCTCAGTAAACTATTCCTGTCCGTGGTTTTCTGAAACAAAGTAGTACATACCCCTCCTTTGTTGTCTTTATACAACTTCAAGTCAAGGAAATTAATACTGACTTTGTTAAGTTCAAACTGATATTTTAAGAGACTAGTATCTTCCATCCACTTAACAAACAAAACAAACTCGTCATGTGATCCTTTCCATATAACTAAGATGTCATCTATAAAGCGTCGCCACAAATCCAGATGAATAATATATGGATTTGTGGCAGCTCATAAATGATCAATTTCCACTTGCCAACAAATAAGTTGGCATAACTAGGTGCCATGGCTGTACCCATAGCAGTGCCCGTATTTGATGATAAAGTTGTCCCTGAAACAAAAACATTCATCTGTAGGACACATTCAGCAAGCTGTACCAGAAAAATAGTGGGTATCTCTACACATTCTTCTTCACTTCTCCTATCCAAAAAATAGGAAAGGGCATCCAATCCTTCCTTGTGTGGAATCGTCGTATAAAGGGAATTAACATCAATTACTGCAAAGGACCAATCAGGTTCCATACTTAAATCCTCAATTATCTGGACAACTTGGATAGAATCTCTAAGGAATTATCTTAATTGTCTAACTATTGGTTGTAAAAAAGCATCTAGATATAATGAAACAGGTTCTGTTAACCAACCTTTCCCTGAGACTATTGGTCTCCCTGGTGGTTGTACTAAACTTTTATGTATTTTAGGTAATATATATATTGTAGGTGTTACTGGACAATTAACAGTCATGGTTCTATATTCCACGTCTGAAATATAGCCTTTCAAAAAACCTTCATTTAAAATGTTGTCTAACCTGTTTTTGAATTTCTTAATCACCTCCTGTGAGATCTTTTTATAAGATGATTCATCATTAATTAACCTGTTAACTTCCATGATGTAATCTCTAGTATTTAATACTACTACTGCTCCCCCTTTGTCTGCGGGCTTAATTGTTAAGGACTTATTTTCACTTAACATCTTTAAAGCAGCCCGTTCATTTTTAGTACAATTGTCCCAGAATTTAAAACTTTTTTCACCCTGTAATCGTTGTAAATCAAGTTCACATTTTTTTACAAATGTTGAAACCACAGGATTCATAGGAGGACAATATTCAGACCTAGATTGTAATTTTGATAAGTCCTTCTTATCCCCCAATTCAATATCATCATTACCATAAATACATTTGAATGTAAGATTTCTCCCTAATTTGTGTAAATCAACACATACATTGAAAAAATTGATGTCAGCTGTGGGACAAAATGAAAGCCCCTTGCTTAATACTGCATTTTCACTAGATGTTAAACTGTAATCAGACAAATTCACCACAGCCACCATATTATTCAGAATATTTTCAACAGAGGTTGGTTCAGAAGAAATTTTCGTATTATTATAGACATTGTCAATTACAGTGTACCCATCCATATTTAACATCACCCCATTTGACTCATTTCCATCACTTTTGTCTAAACGTTCACAAACTAACTTACTACCCAATTGCAATGTTAAGTTAAGGGTTCTGTATGTATTTTCATGACCAGGTTCACCAAAAAATTCAGCATGGGAACGATTTTCATTAGACAAAGACCCAAGAGCTATTACATTAAGGGCATTATATATTAGTATTTGTTCTTGTTTCTTCTTCCACGCTGTCCCCCCCCTCCTTGTCCGCCTCTTTGAAACTGGACTGTTTGGAAGCGACTGCGGCGCTGCCGTTGACTGCGCCTGGTCTCCTGATGGTACATAGGAGATAGTACTGCTAATTGTTCCCCCATCAGTCCATTAGTTAATATTTCTGATTCATCGGTGTCAGAGGGGCCCGTAGTGTAATCCAGTAAAGTATTGTCTATGGAGTCATTGGAAGAATTACTTCCCTTTTTCAAAATGGATCGTAACTCAGATCTTTTTGAGTCTGTCCAATTAAAAACTCTGTCATTTAAATAATCGTTTTCGTCCCTGATAAATTTTCTTTGTTTTTGTTTCTTAATCTTTGCATCATATTTAGTGACTTTGTCCAATAATAGTTTGTTTAATCTATCCCATTCTGAAGCATTAACATGTTGTTTTAATAAAGTCTCAACCTCCCCAATCTGGACAGTTAATTCTTCCCTCACTGGTCGGGCAAATTCCAAAATAAGTTCAATATTTTTAAAGGAGGTTGATTCCATTATTGAATTATGACATATGTATTTGATTGTGATTATTGCAATTTGGACTAATAATTGATTGACCATTTGCAAACAAATAAATAAAATATATATTTGAAAGTTTAAAATATAAATTATATATTACAATAGAGATTGGACAAAAAATGGCTATCGGGGCAGATGTTTTGAACTTACTGAAATATTTTAATCACATTTTTGTGGGTGATATGGAATTTAAATGTATTTTTAAACATTATTTGCATTTTTTGCACATTTACCTTTTAAAGTTGAAAGACTGGTCAAGAATGGGTTAAATGATCTTGATTCTATATATGATAGTGATTGGCCCACTTTTGTCACATGGTTGTACATGAAATGGTATTTAAATGGTTTAAAACTGTGGCACTAATTTATTCTGATGAAGCCTAGCAGAGACTAGGTGAAACGTTAATTTGTCTGCTTGTCCTCCACATAGCGTTTGCTGCACGTTGGATATTAAATGCTGGAACATTTTTTGGAGCGTTCTGCCTTTTTTTTTAAGCTGTGTGGGTGCTTATTTGTGTATATTGGTTGTCTTGAATACATAGCACCACACAATTCCTGGTGCTCTTGCTTTCCTCTGTTCTTAACTAGTATCTGCAGCTTATCCATTAGGTAGGGAAATGGGCAGACTGGGTGGGCCAGACGGTCCTTATCTGCCATCAAATTCTGTTTCTGTGTTTCTATGTGCTTGGACAAGACAGGAAAATCTACAATGGCAGGATTAAGGTCAGGAGACCATGTCTGTAACCCAAGAAATGACAATGTTACAGGACGTGTGTGCAGTAACATCAACATGGACGTAGTTCCTTGGTGACACAGTTTTGTCAATCCTGACATGCCATTTGTCAGGACAGATTCGGGGGGCGAGGGAGCACCGTGGGAGCAGTTTGACTTCCTCCTGCAACAACACCAGGAGAGTTCTTGAGGAGGGTAGAGCATGAGCCTACATTGTGCTCTCCCCCTGCAACGGTAGCGACTGGGATTTCATTAAATCGCACAAGAAGGGACAGCTAAAAGGGGGTGAGAGCTTGAATTCTGCCCTCCTCGCTCTCTCCCCTCAACGGACACTGCGGTGCCCAACAGCCAATCAATCAGCTGCTGAAAAAAAGGCATGAGAAAAGAAAACCTTTGTCTGGGCTCCCTGCTTAACAAGGGAGCCCAAGGACTGGCTGCACACAGAATAGATACGGGGGTCGAGGGAGCGCCACAGGAGTAGTTTCAGCTCCCTACCCTGCAATGGCACTGGGAGAGATCTTCAGGGGGTAGAGAGTGCGAGCCTGCAATTTAGGGCCTTCCCACCCACCTCCTCTGTGCACCTTATGAAATACTCATTTTGAAGCAAAACCCACCACTTGCAACTTTGTTAAAAGAGTGACACTGGTTCTTAAAGGGCACCAGATCACTTTTTGTTAGGTTCAAATACAAGACAGCAGGAGGCCCTGTTTTTTTGTTTTTCTTTTTAGTTTTAGCTGTATCTCCGAGTGTCTTGATTTGATTTTATTGACTGGTATGGCTTCTGAATCATATTGCAGTTGTTCTGTACTACTCAGAATCTTTTCTGCGCAAGAGTTGTCTTATTGCACAGTCTAAAGAACAGCAAGTAGTCATTTTTTTTTTCTAGCAATACCTAATTATATTGCATCAAATTGTTAGGGGTATCTCACACAGTGGTCATGCTGGAATAATTGAAATCATAAATATTGCTATTTAGGCTACTGAGCTTGAGCACACGACCCTACAGGCAAACCAAGGTAGGGGCCCCCTCTCATAGCCCCTAGTGGGTCCAAGTCTGTCCTTTTTTTTTCCTGCAACTAAGAACTACCTAATTTAATCTGTATGTGTTGCAAATACTTGTGGTAAGGTGTTTCACTCGGCACACTGATCCCCTGTTATAACTTCCGTGAAGCCTATACAGTTAATGACGGTGTGGGGCATTTTGTTGGGTTGCATTTATGTTCTGGCAGTCCTGTGTACAGACCATATGTTATAGAACCAAAGGTATACAGACCAGGGTTGGAGAAGTCAGGACACTGCCAGCTTTAACTCATCCTACCACAACCCGTGCCCTAATGCAAGTATAGTTGTGTCACGTGTGCTAAAAAAAAAGATGGGCACTACTTTAAGATCACGGCATTCCTTAAGTCCAAGAAATACACTCTGTCAGCCCCTATTCCATACAAGCTCCTATCATTAATCCTGGGACTAATAATCATGCTGGCAGGTGATGTGGAGCTGAACCCTGGTCCCCCATGTACCAGTATCCAGGCCATTAAACCCACTATGCCCGCCTGGAGCAATGCCAAGGGGTTGAAATTGGTACATAGGAACATAAACAGTCTCAGGCCCATGATGCATAAACTTGAGGCCTGGTGAAACCTTTTCTCCCCTGATGTAGTTGCCATATCATAAACATGGCTAAAACAAAATATTCTACCACATGAGGTCGAACTAAACGGGTTCAACTCCTTCAGAAAAGACTGGCAGGGGAAAATAGGTGGTAGAGTTCTGATATATGTTAAGTTCCACCTAGAGGCTTTCTTGGTAACCACCCAGGACCTAAAACAGTCAGGGTGCGAAGCAGTATTCATTAAGATCTTACTGGGAGGGGTGAAGCCCCTGCTAGTTGTGTGTGTGTGCAACACTCTAAAAACAGCCACGGGTGCTTTAAAGGCTCTTATGGATTCCATCCCTGGATTGCCAGGGTGTGAGAAAATAATACTGGGGGACTTTAATCTAAACTGGGGTGCCCTCCCAAGTGGGGAGGTTAAAACCTACCGGCAAGACGTAAACATGTCACAGCTAATTTAAGAGCCCACTCGCCACAACCAAAAAATGGCCAATCACACCACTTTTGACGGGGTATTGGTATCCAAACCAGACAGAGCAAAGCTGGTAGGTATTTGTGCTGACACACTCAGTGACCACTAGCCGGTGTTTGTAATCTGGAAAAATAACTACTCCAAGCAGCCCCCCAGAACCTTCTGGTCTAGAAACTACTCGGCTATAGATGAGGACTCTTTCCTCCAGTCCTTAGTAGGAGTGGATTGGTCACATGTTCAAGACGTGCTTAGCTTGGATGAAGCCCTGGATTGCTTCATTAAGCACTTCCTCTCTATTGCCAATAAATATGCCCCCTTGAAGAAGAGTAGGGTCAAGGGCCGGCACTCCAGATGGCTGACTGCAAAGCTAAAAAGCCAAATGAGAGAAAGAGATCGGCCTGGTGCAAATTCAAAGAAACTAATAAAACTAGTGATTGGGTTAAGTACAGGGAAATAAGAAACATCTGTAAAAAAGTGCTAAAAAGGGCCAAGAAGCTCTATCTTCATACCCTGCAAACCGACAGTCTAACAGATCCAAAAAGGTTCTGGACACAGATAAACTGTCTGCTTAAGGGTAATACCACCAAAGAGGCTAGTGAAATCATAGCAAATGGGGTACGTCACTCCACTGCCCTGGATGCAGCAAACGCCTTTAACAGGCTTTTTACAGATCTCAAGAAATTTAAACCAGATGCCCCTAGCCCAATATCTGCCACTCAAGATGGACAGGGGGAACCCATCTCCAGGACCCTGAATTCCACCTCAAACTTGTGACCAAGGGTGAAGTCTTAAAACTGCTCAGGGTCATAAAGGCAGAAGAATCAGTGGGTAACGATAACCTGGAGCCTAAGTTGCTTAAGATTGCTGCCCCGGTCATTGCAGCACCAGTGACCTGTCCATTTAATAAATCATTACTAGAAGGAAAAGTGCCCTCAAAATGGAAGGTTGCCCTAGTAACCCCAATTCCCAAAGATGGGTCAAACACCCAGGTGGAAAACTACAGGCCTGTCTCCATACTCTGTCCCCTTTGCAAACTGCTCATAAAGGTGGTCTACTAGCAGATTCTATCATACCTGGAGGGGAACAGCTTGTTGACAGAACAACAACAACAACATGGCTTCAGGAAGAAGCATGGCACGGAGACGGCTCTAGTTAGTTTCACCTCTGATATCTATTCAGCCCTAGATCAAGGCCAGCTACTTGGTGCAATCTTCATTGATCTCACCAAGGCATTTGACCTAGTGGACCACCAGCTGCTTGCAGGACACCTGAAATCCCTGGGACTTGATGAACTAACCTTACGGTGGTTTGCTAACTACCTCCATGGCAGTACACAAGTTGTCCACTGGCAGGGTGCCAGATCTGATGAGCGTCAGGTAACTGACTGGGTTCCTCAGGGCTCCATTTTGGGCCCTCTACTATTGTCACTATATGTGAACAGCTTACCACATAACTGTGGTGGGGCAAAAGTTATCCTGTACGCAGACAATACCGTATTGTACAGAACCTCTAATGACGCGGCGTCTCTAAACCTGTCAGGATTTGTTAACTCTTGAGCAGTGGTTCCATGGCAACAAACTAGTATTAAACAGTAAAAAAAACAAGGCCATGCTTTTCGGTCCTAAGACCCTGGGGGGCAAATAGGTCTAACCTGCTATCTCTCTCACTCTCAGATGGTTCAAAAATTAAAGTTGTTAACGTATAAGGTATCTGGGAATGTTTATAGCCCATGAAATAACTTTTAGAAGCCACATTGACCACATAACCAAAGTGGTCAGTCAAAAGCTCGGTCTCCTATACAGGCTAACCCTTTCCTAACCAGGGAGTCAAAACTTATTGTCCGTAATGGAACTGTCCTACCCACTTTGCAGTACAGAGCCATGCTGCTACAGTTGTTGAAGGCCATAGAAATGAGGCGTCTGTGAACACTATACCACAGAGTCAGTCGTTTTGTGGCTGGAGCACATCATATGGAGCATCACTGTAAAGTGCTGAGCACCATTAACTGGCCACTCCTAGAAAACAAGTTAGCATACCCAGCACTGTGCTTGGCATACAAACTACAACAACCAGATGTTCCCCCTAGTCTTACGAACCTAATGAGCCTCAAACTGGGTAACAGAAACCTCAGCTCCTCTGACTGCAAACTTCTTCAGGTTCCCAGGGCCAGGTCCTCTCATGGTCTGAGATCTACCAGGTCAGTTCTCCACAGACTCTGGAATAATCTACCTAAAGAGCTGCAGGACTACAAATCTGTCGCTGGTTTCAAATCAGGGCTTAAATCTCACTTGATTAATCTGACTACCTGTTCTTGCTACCGATGACCCAATACTTGAATCCATGGAGGTGTTCCCAACACAACCTCATGCTTAGATAGTTCCCCCTATGTTGAACTCAGCTTGGGAACCTATAAACTATAACATGGCTTAGAACCTTGTGCATATGGCTATGTGTTGTATCTGCTAACAGTTTGTCCTTTACTTGTCAACTTTGTATAACTTCTCAGTTGTATATATGGAACCATTGTCATGTACTTGTCGAGTTGTAAACCTCTCAATCGTATCTGCTAACCCCCCCCTTTTTTCCCCTTTAGGTACTTGTAACTAATCCCGGCTCGCCCCTGAAAAAGAGACTGTCATGGTCTCAGTGGGCCTACCCGGTCACCAAAATTTAAATAAAAATAAATTTGTCTACCCACATGCTGCACAAAGTCTGACACAGAAGTATGGATGGGTAAGTGGACCCGCGCCATGACTCTACCCTGTGGTCAATTTCTCTGTACAGCTATGGTGTGATGGCATCTTGTTTGTCTGCTTACAACACAGTTGATCACTTGTCATTTGTGTGCCCATTACACTGTATGGAAACAGAGACAGATAAGCATACTTGTTGTCACAGAAGGACCAGTAAGCCCTCTTTGGCTGCCCTGAGTTACCTGCTTATAATGCCAGTGGAAAACCTATATGGAACTCTGACTTACAAGCCCCTCCTTCCTGTAACATTCCTGTGTGTGTCTGACCATTCCATCCACCACTAGTCCCTCCGTTAGTCTGTTCCAACTGTCCCCCACCATCCCTGTGAAGAAGTACTTCCTCACGTTGCCTTTAACCCTTCCCCCAATAGCTGCCTGTTGAGACCACTTGTCCTACATCATCTTTTCCGTTGGAAGATGGTCCATCCACTATCTTGCGTGTTCCTTTTCTGTCTTCCAGTGGCTCTGTCATATCCCCTGTTCCCTCATGTTTTATGGGGAGTACATATTGATATCCTTAGACCTTTATTCATACTATTACCGATGTATGAGCTGCATCATTTTGTTTGACATCCTCTCCAGCACCCAATGTATGTTCTTGAGGACATGGTGCCCCCCCCCCCCAACTGTACACAACAGTTGAGATATGCTACTAACTGTGATGTATAACAAGGTGTCCTTACATCACTGTTTATGCTGGTGATGCCCCTCCATATGCATCCCAGGAGTACGCTACCCCTTCCCGATGCCCTGTAAGACTGTGTGTCTATCTTCAGGTCACCACAAATAATAAGTGCCCATGTGTTTCTTTCTTTTTCTGAGAGAGATAATACTTCAAGCACCACATCACAACCCCCCCCCACCCTGGGGTTTTTGTGCCCTATTGAATTGTACCTGCTGAATGTGGGACCCTTACTGTTTGAACCTCCCTCCCTCTCCCCCGTGTGTTTACTGTATGCCTGCCATTAGTGCAATATGCAAATAGACACACCTTTTCCTGAGTCCCACCACTGGACCGTCCATAATACTGATGCCTGTGACCGTCATATTTACCTCGGCTTCCCCTGATAGTATCCCACATAGTAAAGCTGTATGGCTCCTACGGGCAGGACAAGTACAGACCCATTTCACTGTACTATGACCCACTCCTTTTTTCCCACTGCTTAAAGTGACATGCATCAGTCAACAGGAACTTGGTAGTACAGAGAACTTGTACTTTATTTATTATGTGAATGCACAGTCTACCAATAACGGTGTGTTTTGTCACGTCAAATGTATATTCCTTTTGGAAGATACTGTAGCATGACATAAGTATAAAATAATTATTACTTTTTATACCTAACTTACTAAAATTTGCAGTACCAAACTAAATAGTTTCATGAACACACACACACACACACACACTCAGATTTCAGTTCAGTTCTGTGGTTATGTTCCGCGTGAAACTGTACTGAATGGCCATTTCAGCAGTGAAGTTCAGTACCTGACATGTAAGCCCTGGGTTGCCAGCTTCCACCAATTATGCAGAGCCTAGGCTTGCCGGTCCAGGGCCTTCTCATCCCTCATTCCTCCCTTATGGAACACGCTGCCACCTAAACTCCAAGAATGTGAATCACTTGGGGGCTTCAAAAAGGGACTTCAGACACACTTGTTGGAATTAAACCAATGCACTTGTACTCGTTGAATTTCACCCTAGATTCCTGTTGCTTGCATGATCTCTGAGTGTGATTGTTGACCTTACCTAATGTGTACGACAAGAACTGATAATAATCCCCTTTATATAATCTGTCCGTCTAAATGATTGTCTCCTCTCATGAACTATAATTTAACTGTATGTTGTTGAATCTAATGTAAAAGTTATATCCTGTTGTACTATTGTGTAATTAACCCTGGGTCGCCCCTGAAAAAGGGACTATTATTGGTCTCAGCGGGCCTACCCGGTTACCAAAATTTAAATAAATAAAATAAATAAATAAATAAATGTGCCCATGGACAAACTGGACACATGCATTGCATTTGTCATGTAGGGATGTGTGACAGTCACAGCTCTGTGGAGTACTGCTAGCACCAAACATTCCCAGGTGTGTACAAGAGCCCAACCTCACACTTTCACTGTCTTGAGGTACAAGTAAATGGCCTGTGGTGAGGTGATCCCCCACCACCATCAATTGCCATGTCGTTACAAAACTGAAATTCTTGCTGCCTAGCAGAAACAACCACCCACCACCTATGGGAACTGGAAGAAAGAGGCACACCACCCTGCTCCACCCCCAACTGTGAGCAGGCATTAAAACAGCTGTCCGTTATCCAGCACTGTCAGTCGCCCCGACTGAGCAATCTATAAAGGATCACGTCATTATTCAACCTTATCTCATTCATTGACAGGTCACACTCATTCATTCAGCTCAGTGCACTTTGTTCGCCACGCAGACTAAACTGTATGGCTATTCTGGTTGCCAGCCGGGTGTGGGTGGCGATATGGTGTGGGTGGCGTTGTGTGTAAGTGACCACAACACCGTTTCCCCCTTATGTCGACTGTATGTGTTACAAAACAGAGACACTCGGTTCCCCGAGTTTCAGGAACCCGAAGCCTGGTGCTGAAACAAGGTTGCCCGACATTGGAATTTTGCATGCGGCGGAGTTTATTTCAGGTTTCAGGGAACTTCTCCCTCTGCAACCCCCAATGCAGGGGCTTCATCCCACCACCCACCTTAATTTATATAAGTAACTCTGCTGCATGCAAAATTCCAAGCTCGGGCAACCGTGTTTCGGGCAGCCAGTGTTGGGTTACTGACACCGGGGGAACTGAATTTCTCTCCTTCAAAATGATACCCTGTTGACCAGCACAGTCCTCCATTGTGGTCTGCAATGATGACTAAGCACAATGAGCTGAATTGAGCTAAATGCATGACTGCGACCTATTTATGAATGAGCATGAGGTTGAACAACTACGCAGTTTTTCATGGACAACTCGGTTGGGTGGTGGACGCTTGTGATGGTCGCCCGCTCATGGATAGAGTGAGGGGGGCCTGGTATGCACTGGGAATTTCAGTTTGACAGTGTGTCATGCATCGGCAGTGAGGTTGGGGGCAGAAGACACCAGTGCTTTCTGTGTTACACAAAGATGACAGACAGTAGGGAGGGTGGGGGGTTGAGTAGAATCCTGGGAAATACTGGCCTGGAGATCACTGATTTAGCCATGTAGAACTTGGCCTTGCCTTTCGGTAATGTGTAACTAACTTGCAGTTACAGAAATCCAAAAGCAAGGCAAAGTTACA
This sequence comes from Neoceratodus forsteri, assembly GCA_016271365.2. Lineage (NCBI taxonomy): Eukaryota > Metazoa > Chordata > Ceratodontiformes > Ceratodontidae > Neoceratodus > Neoceratodus forsteri. The sequence continues at coordinate 1,556,241,178 of CM057450.1, forward strand.
TATAGTGACAATCCTAATACACAGGAGAAGTTACTTAAGTGAGGTATGGAGGCGAGAGTGGCACATGTGCCTGATTCTCACGTACAGAAGACAATGTCGCTGCATGTGTACTGTGCAGCAGTACGTGACTGTCACTCTGCTGGTGACAACCCCTGACAAGCACTGCATGCATAAATTAGTAGAGGTGACAAATGAAGAGGGACAGCTGTCATGCACACCACGTGGTACAGTGACACACATGGAGACGTTTTCTGATGCATAGCTCTGTGTAGCACTTGTCTAATTACTGAAAGCCTGCATCAGCTAAAACCCTGTCAAGGCAGCAGCCCAGCAACACATACATCTGATGACTGTATAGGGCTGAAAGTAGTGGACACACACCTCAAAAGCAGTCATGTGAAATGGGTAGAACACAAAACCCACATATGGGGCCAGCCTGGTGGTGCTGAGGGTTGAGGCGCTGGATGCCATACGTTGCGCCATGCTGCAGATCCGAGTTTGGGAACAGAGTCCGGTTGCTCGGGGGTCGTCAGGGGTGAGGAAGGACTGAGCATCCATAGACAGCTCTCCTTCCTCTGGAAGGGGGGATAGCACTGCGCACTGCACACTGACAGCCAGCAGTGGGTGAATGTTGGCACAGGTGCATCCATGTATGGGGAGGGCCCACGTCCAGGGTGCAAGGCTGCCTGCATGTAGGCAGAGCCAGATGCTCTGCCCAGTGCATGTTCGTGGGCCTGTGGGGAAAAACAGGAGGAAAACACTGGGATCTGACAGGGCCCATGATGGCCAGATGCATTCCTCTGCAATGACCCCCCGACTTCTGGATTTGTGTTCTGGGGGATGGCGCTTGTCACACTGGCCCCACCCCAGAGGCAATCCGTGGTGGAATCACAGGTGTCCGGCGGACTGGAGTGGATGATCATGGCAGGAGGATGAGTCCTTCCAAGGGAGGGTGGGAGCCAGCTGCTGGCTCTGCATAGGCGGAATAAATAGCAAATAAAAAAAAAAAAAAAAACATAACATGGGTTTTTGCACATTCACAGCAGTCAGCCTACATTCAGTGGACTGTATGCTGTAACACGCACACAGTGACACTTTTCTGAGAGGTTTGCATTCAGAATGGAACTATACATTGCACCTGAATTTTAAGGTGCATCTGACAGTGTTATGGGCAGTAATTTTCTGGTGACATGTACATGTACTTGCATCCCAAACCTGCATATCTGACACATCCCAAGTAACATCTTCACACAGTGAATGTGCCTTTTTACTTACTGTCCTGCTTATGTATTGACACATGCTCTTCTTGGTCATGCGTCCCCTTCTCCTGCAGAGTTTACAGTTGTGCTTTGAATGCCACATCCCACAGTATCCCGTGGCTCTCATGACAGCCAGGTAGCAGCTGCTGGACTGTGTATGCTGTTGCTCCATGGATGGGCAAAGTTTACAAGCAGTAGGTAGCGTCGCTATACTGATGCCCCTATTGCGTTGCCTGTCAATTGCCAGTGAGTGGGTACTCCTAGTGTTGCAGTGACACATTTTATTAGGAACACTGACTATAGTAGCACCCCTGTCCATAGAGAACCATCATTCACAGTCACGTGACTGCTGACTCGCTCCGCCTTACAGCACAGGACCGTACATGATGCACTGTTGCAGGCACAATACTGAAAAGGGTGTGGAGGGTGTGACTGAAGCAGACCACATTTAAATAACATGGCAGCTGAGTGAGTAGCTGTAACACATACAGTGTGTGGAAATGTTACTGAACTGACAACCCACATATAGGTGTGTGAGGTAAGTAAATGGATGTTTCCCTGCACAGAAGTATAGGAGCAAAAACAGACCAATCAGATGGCTGCATCATAGTTACAGCATATACATACAACAACACAGTACAACTGTTTACAAGAAGTGCTGTGTGTGACGGGGGTTAAATAAATCTGTCAAGCAGCCACCTGGAAAACAGTCCATACCTTTACCAAGCATTACTCTCTGGATATCCAGGCTAGGAGTGATGCTCGGTTTGGCACAGCAGTACTTCAGAGCCTATTCCCAAAATAGGTTCTGTCCCTCCTCCATGGAGGTACTGCTTGGTAGTCTGCATTAGTCAGAATACAGCAAGACTTCATGTTGTTTGAAGAAAAAATTACTCACCTTAGTAATTATGTTTCTTCTACTCGAGTCTTGCTGTATTCTGACCTCCCCCTGCCTCCCCTCTCAGAACCTGGTTTTTGGGAAGTAGTGGGCAGGCGCAGTGTTGCACCTCAGGGGTGCTCCTTTACACCCTCTGCTTTTTTGTTTGGGTGTTTATTTTGTTGTTATTCTTATTTGAATTGGTTTTGTGTTTTGTGTTTCCTGACTTGTCTTCCTTTGGGAATCCAAAACTTTTTGTTGCCAGTTGGCTAGTAAAAAATTTTACAATTTCCACATAGGATAGCTAGTGAGTTTTTGCTCATAAGACTCTGACGGTTAGATTTCAAAGGGAAACAGACAGAGACATCAACAGAGCTCGAGCTCAGCATTCTATGCTCTGCATAGAAAGTTTAACCCTTTGTTCTCCGGGGCAGTTTAAAGGCTGGGGCTAACTGCATCAGTCAGAATACAGCAAGACTCCAATAGAAGAAACATAATTACTAAGGTGAGTAATTTTTCCTTTCAGACTTGGAAAAAGACCTCCAGGAGATCCCTGACGAACAGCTAAGGAATAAACTCCTGGACATGGTCAGGATGAATAAGTCCTCTTGTTGCCATGCCCTATGTGCCACTTATGACTCGGTGGACTCTGTGGCACGAGGAGCAGCTATGGGAATCTACCTCAGACATCTAGCCTGGCTTTGTCTGGCAGGGTTGGCCCAGGATGTACAGAACTCTTTTCTGGACGCTCCATTTAGGGGTCCAGTTTTGTTTGATGGCAATGCCAAAGATATTATTACTGAGCTGCAGGAGAGTGGCAAATCCCTGAAGGATGTCCGTTCTATGTGCCATTCTGGTCAAAAACAACAGCAGCAGCCATTTCATCACCAGCAGAAATGGAACAAGCAGAACCAAGGCAGATGACGGAACAAGCGTCGCGTCCCGTGTTCCGGCGCCCAAACTCCCCAGGCCAAGTTTCCCAAAGCAGCCTCTGGGGAAAAACGCCCCTCCCCTCCATGTCCTGACTCCCTTCCCCCCTTCCGCTCCCTCTGACTTTTTCGGAGGAACCTGTGGGGGGAAGTTTCAGCCTCCACCTGGACAGATGGAAGGCCGTCACCGCAGATGCATGGGTTCTTCAACTCACAGAAAGAGGTCACCCGGTAGAGTTCCTGGAGAGACCTCCTCCCAACCCTCTGGGAAGGTCCTTTTACCCGTCAGGCCAACAACAGCTGGTCTTTCTGGAAATCCAAGCTGTACTGCAAAAAGCGACCATAGAGTGAGTCCAACCGGAATAGACAGGAAGGGGATTTTACTCCCACGTCTTCCTGGTTCCCCAAGAAACAGGGGATCTAAGACCCATCCTAGATCTCAGCATGTTCAATCTCTTCACAGAGTACAAGAGGTTTCGCATGCTGACTCTCCAGGGACTGTTACCCCTGCTCCTCCTTAACACTTGGCTATGCTCCGTGGATATGCAGGATGCCTACCTTCATATCCCTAGTCTACCGGCCCACTGATGTTTCCTGAGGTTCTCTTTTTCTGGACCATCATTTCCAGTTCAGAGCCCTCCCATTTGGCCTCTCTTCGGCACCTCAGGTATTCACCAAGTGGCTAGCGGTGGTTGCAGCATTCCTACGCTGCAGGGGCATCTATGTGTTCCCTTATCTGGATGACTGACTCTTTTCAGCCCCTTCCCCGGACAGTCTGAAGGAATCCCTTTCCTTCACTCTGGACCTTTTTTCCCAGTCTGGGCATTTCAGTCAGCCTTCCCAAGTCCCAGCTGATACCTTCCCCATCACCTCCAGTTCATGGAAGCGGTGCTGGACATGGTCCAGAGAAAGGCCTTTCTTCCATCCGACTGAGCAGAGACCTTAATCTCCTAAGTGACGCTTGTGGCTTCATCTCTGTGGACCACGGTGTGTTCGGTTCTACAACTTCTGGGTCTGATGGTGGCCACCATACCCACAGTCCCTTTTGCCAGACTCCAATGGTCTCTTGGAGTCCAGTGGGACCAGTGCTTGGACGACATGGACTAGAGAGTCCTTGTCTCCAGCAGCCTTCAAAAGGATCTCCTTTGGTGGCAGAACCCAGCCAACCTTTCGGTGGGGGTTCACTTTCACCCTCCGTCTCCCTCTCAGAGTCTCACTTCAGATCCCTCATACTTGGGATGGGGAGCTCATCTGGGAGACCACCGAATGCAAGGCTTCTGGTCTCCCATGGAGGAGAACCTTCACATCAATATTCTGGAGATGAGAGTGGAGTGCTACACTGTCCAGGCCTTCCAGTCACTTTTAACTCCGGGCACACTTCTTATCCAGACAGACAACATGGCCACTGTCTGGTATCTAAACAAACAGGGAGGCACCCGGTCGTACCCTCTATGCAGGGAGGCGATGTGGCTGTGGTACTGGGTGGTACAGCACAGCCTATCCTTGACAGCAGTCCACATGCCAGGTGTTCACAACATTCTGGCGGACAGTCTCAGCTGATCAGTTGCCAGGGCTCATGAGTGGGAACTAAAGCAGGCAGTAATAGAAGACCTGTTTCTTCAAAGGGGTCGGCCAGACCTAGATCTCTTCGCCTCCCCATCCAGCGCAAAACTACCCAGCTTTTGCTCGCTAGTTCCCTGGCATGGTGCTTTTTGGCAAGAAGCACTGTCTCTGTCTTGGACAGGGAGATTTCTATGTGCTTTCCCTCCCTTTTCTATTCTTCAGAAGGTTCTGCTGAAGCTACAAGCAGAGGGGGCACACATGATCCTCATTGCCCCCCTGTGGCCTCGACAGATATGGTTCTCGTTGCTACAGCAGCTGGCACTGGAACCCCCAGTGCCTCTTCCTCTCTCTCATGACCTTCTGTCCCAGGAGCAGGGCAGTCTGGTACATCTGAGCCTCAAGTCTCTCCATCTTAATGCGTGGCACCTGTGGACCTAGTGATTTCTCGCTACGGGGTCTCCTCAGGAGTCGCTCAGGTCTTAGTGAAGGCCAGGAAACTCTCCACTAGAACCACTTATGCCATGAAGTGAAAGAGGTTTTCTATCTGAGCCTCAGCGAACGGCCTAGACCCTTTTTCTTGCTCAGCCTCCCAGGTTTTAGAGTACCTCTTGCATCTGTTAGAGTTGGGCATCAGCTATTCCCCCCTGAAGGTCCATCTCTCTGCGGTTTCAGCCTACCACCTTCCAGTGGAGGGTAAAACCCTAGCACAGTTAGAGGTTTCCAGAACTTTCTTGAAGGGGATCCTTCATATCAAACCTCCAGTTCGGAATCCTGTTCCCCCTGGGATCTTAACTTTGTTAGAAAAGCTTACTTTGCCCCCTTTTGAACAGGCAACAAGCTGTGATATGTGTTTTTTTAGCATGGAAAATGCTCTTTTTAGTTGCTATCACTTCATCTCAAAGAGTGTCAGAGCTTCAGGCTCTAGTTTGTAGAGAGCCTTATTTTATTTTCCACAGAGACCGGGTGGTTCTGCGGACTAACCTTTCCTTTCTTCCGAAGGTGGTTTCGGAATTGACCCTTAACCAGAGTGTTGAACTGCCTGTGTTCTTCCCAGAGCACTCCAACGGGGGGAGTATCTTCTGCACACCCTTGTGCACAGGATTTTGATGTATTATACCTCGAGGACTAGGGAGGTTCGAAAGTCAAACCAGCTCTTTGTAGCCTTCGTCTCCCAGTGCCAAGGCAAGGCTATCATGAAATGGACTTTGTCTAGGTGGCTGGCAAATTGTATCCATTACATTTTCCAGAAGTATGAGAAGCCCCTTCTGGGTACAGTTAAGGGCCACTCCACCAGGAGTGTGGACACTTTGACTGCTTTTTTCAGGAATGTGTGCACTGCGGACATCTGTGCAGCAGCCACTTGGTCCCCCGTCCACACCTTCACTAAACATTACAGTCTGGACATTGCCTCCAGGTGTAGGGCTGGTTTGTTCTTGCAGTTCTGCAAGGTCTCTTGTCTTGAACAGACATTCAGTGGGCAGACATTTTCCTCTTCCTGGAACCTCGTCTCTGACTCCTCCTTTTTTGTTAGACAGCTTGGTATTCAGTCCTATATGTGAAGACCTACTGCAGGAGCCCTCTCGAAGTAAGATATAGCAGTTACATAAGAACTTACCGTAACAGTAGATCTTCGAGGGAGGTTCCTACAGTAGGTCTAGTTTCCCACCCATCTGCATTTTTGCTCTTTATTCCCTTCCCAGGACTGTCTCATCCAGGGCACAGGGTACCAGGAGTCTGTCACTCCTCTTTTCTGCTTCCTTTCTAGAGGTCTCTGGTGGAAAAGAACTGGAGGGCGGGCAGGGGACCACCCCTTTTATAGTCACGCTGACGTCCATCACCTGACAATGGGGGTGGTCCCCGCTGATGATTGATAGCTACGAGTTTGCCGTGCGGTCCTGATGCCAGGGGGCACAGTCCTATATGTGAAGACCTACTGTAGGAACCTCTCTCGAAGATCTATTGTTACGGTAAGTTCTTACGTAACTGCTATTTTCCCCGACATATTGATTTCCCGACTACTGAAATCCTGACCAGTGTAAATGTAAAAGGCTACATACTGCCAATCACTGTGCACTTGATGGGGAAGGAGAGCCGGTCAAGGATCTTTGGTGACAGTGATGAACAGCAGTACAGAAATTGTAAAGTTGAAATCAAGGCACTCATCTCGGGATAAGTGAGCTGTTCCAGAGCTGGATTTACTGTGCTGATAATCACGACTGGTCTAAATGTAATCAGTAACGTGCAAATATAAACAGCTCACATTGCGGTACTTTTAGTAATCAGATTCTGTGTTAAGTTCTCTCTTACTGGCTGCCGACCATACTGCCAGTAGCTGTGCAGCTGACGCACAGCTGCTGACCTGGATTCCCGGATAGAAGGGTTGCCATAGTGTTAACTTGGCTTTGTAACTTTGCACCAAGCTGTAGTTTTTTCCATGGCTGAGTCAGGAGTTCGTGTTTGCAGGGTCGTTCCTTCCCAGAAGGAAAGGGACATTGATGGCTGTCTGTTGGTAAAGGAGCTAAACCGTGGCAATAGGTATTATTGGTGTTGTCAGGAAAGAAAAAGCTGTCATTGCCATGGGAGAGCTATAACTGTATTACTTGGTGGAGAGCATACTTTGATAAGCCACGCTCAGCACTGTCACTCAACAGATGCAGCAGATGCACTAGTGGCTGATGCAAATGCAGCAATGAAAAATTGGGCATTGGACACATATGACAACCCCTCACAAATTATTCAGGCAGCAATGTCATCACAACCACCTGAGGCTTGTCAGAAATATCCAAAAAAAAACAGGTTATGTTGCAGATGGTAAAGCGAGCAAGGCTGTAGCATATGCCTCCGGAGGCCCAGTGTCTTGACGAGCTAACCATTCCTGACCACCTTAGAACCATTAACTGTAGTCCATGGTTAGCCCGTGACTCCACCATTGGGGATGAACAAATTCTTTTGTTCACCACACCTGTAAACATTGAACACCTCCAATTGGCCAGATATTGGATAATGGATGGGACCTTTCGCACAGTGTCCACTATATTCCGACAACTTTATTCAATACATGCACCAGTTGGCAACACCGAAAACTCCCGCATTCTACCACTTGTATTTGCTGTTCTGTCCTCAAAATCTCAAAGCTGTTATCAGTGGGGTTTTCAAGATTTCTAGGACACTGCTGATTAGGCAAACCTAAGTTTGTCACCAGCTTTTGCAGGTACCTCAGGGCTCGGTCTTGTCACCAGTGTTGTTTGCCATGTATATGCTGTCCCGGGTGAGATCATTAGGAAGTACAGTCTGGATTTTCATTGCTATGCCGATGATACCCAGCTGTATCTATCCTTTGCCCCTGGGGCATCCAGTGCGGTGGATGTACTGAACAACTGCCTGGCCAGGATTAATGACTGGATGCCCTGTAGCTGGTTGCGACTGAACCCTGATAAGACAGAGGTACTGGTGGTGGAGCCGAACAGGAGGTGTGATAGGATGGCCTCTGGCGCAGAGACTGGATTGTTTCTGGGGGTCTGTGCCATGAAGGCCTCCTCGAGGGTGCGCAATCTTAGCCAGTGTTCCCCATTCATTAAAAGTGAGAGGCGGGCCGTCACGCTATTTTAAACTTCCGCCTCTCAATTGTGTGACCTATCTCTTTAAATCCAGTTCGCACAGTGGAGCAGTGTGCTTGCGCATTGAACAAGTCGCGCAAGCGCAAGAACGCAGAATGAGGAGAATAAACGGAGTCTGGTGCGAGCTGTGTAAGGTAGGAGGCGGTCGGGGCTCTCAGATCACATGGGGATCATTCTGGTGGGTCAGATGACCCTCGGAAGAATGGAGGAAGAGCGCCAAATGAAGGATCCAATGAGGAGTCTGATCCAGGAGCGATGTCCCAGATGTCCTATCAGTGAAGCAGCTACACCACTGGGGTAAGTCCCATTTCGGTAGTCTGCTGCCACTTCGGAAGAGTGTTAGTGCACTTGTGTCCTGGACCTTGCAAGTGTAACTTGGATTGAGCCGTTTAAATAATTTTACTAGAGACTTTGCAGTTCTTCAAATAACTGTGTCAAGCAGCCAGCTTTAAACTTTATCAGACTTAGTTATTTTAACTGAGTCACTCCAGACTTTTCTGTTTATAACAGCTGCAATAACGAAGGGGTGCTGTGTGTGAGGGGAGAGGGAGAGATTGTGTTCAACAAATGACCACCATGCAGCTCTGATTTTGTTCTCTGTTGAATTGCTGAATTAAGAAAAAAGAAGTTCTTGCTGAAAAAAAAAAAACAAGGTGCACAGTAGAAAGTTGTCCCTGTCCTACCAGTCAGTAGTAAAGAAAAAAAAATATTTGTGTGAGGGAAAAAAATCAGGGCTCCAAACAGTGCCACCAGTGGGTCTGCCAGTCTCTGTTCTACCAGTCTTGTGCATTCCTTGCATCGTCAGTGTGAGCAGTCACTTGTTTCTAAGTCAGTAGTAAAGAAAAAAAAATATTTGTATGAGGAAAAAAAATCAGGGCTCCAAACGGTGCCACCAGTGGGTCTGCCAGTCCCTGTCCTACCAGTCTTGTGCATTTCTTGCTTCGTCACTGTGAGCAGTCACTTGTTTCTAAGTCAGTAGTAAAGAAAAAAAATATTTGTGTGAGGAAAAAAATGCGGGGCTCAACCAGCATTACCAAACTCTCATTCTGTATTGACAATAAATACACGACAACACTTAGGAAAAAAAGCTTTATTGTACACAATGCAGAAACTAACTAACTTTGGTTTCAAATTAACTCAAAAACGGAAACATCCTGATCAAGATGACAATTGTGAGTCGATGACTGGGACAATGCCAGTTGGTCCAGTTGATATTGACGTCATTGTCCAAAAGACTCCCTGCACTTCCTCCTGTAATACAGAAAAAAACACCTCTAAGCATAGAGCAACAGGCTTTTATACTGGTTGGCTTAACAAATACTGCTGGTTACAGTACAAAGAAAATGATGGCATGTTTTGTGCATTTTGCATAAAACATAAACAGATCTTAAATCAGGAACAGTTTGGGTACTCAGTGGGTGTAAGACATTCAGAGAAGATGCTATAAAAAGGCATCAGAACAGTTCAGTTCACGTTGTTGCTTCTGAACTGGAAGCTAACTGCAGAATTTCAGCTTCAAAAGGTGGAATAGAGCAGGCAATGCAGCAGGCCCTGACCCTGGAACAAGAAGCTTTTGTGGCATCCCTTCGTTGCATGTACTGGCTAATGAAAAATGAGCTGCCTCACACAACAAAATATGGCTCACTGCTGGATCTCGCCAAATCATTGGGATGCAAATACCCAGACAATATACATATTGCTGATGCTGTTAAATATCGTTCTGATCGAACTGTCAGAGAAATGGTTCTCTGTCTGGGTGAGGTGGTCAGGAGATCAGTTCTTACAGATTTGAAGGCTGCCAAATTTTTTTCATATTTGGTGGATGAAACAACTGATATTGCTGTTATGAAGCAGCTCATTTTGTATGGTATGTACTGTAAAGAAGGGAAACCCAGAGTTTCTTTCCTGGGACTTGAGGAACTAATTGATGGAAAGGCAGACACAATTGTTAAAAAAAAAATGCTGGAGTTCTCTGATAACAATCAAATCTCGGTTGATCACCTTGCAGGGTTAGGCAGTGATGGAGCAATCGTTATGCTGGGCAGGCAAAACGGGGTGGCTAAAAAGCTGAAAGAAGTCAGCCCAATTCTTGTTGAAAATCACTGTATGGCTCACTGGGAGGCCTTGGCTGTAAAGGCAGCAGCAAATGAAGTGAACGCCATTAAAAAGTTTCATCAAACACTAGATCACTTATACAGATATTATGAAAACTCTGCTGTTCGCATGGCTGCCCTGAAAGAAATTCAGCAGGCAATGGAGAACCCTGTTTTAAAACCTAAACAGGCAAAAGCAGTTAGGTGGTTGTCCCATGATGCAGCATGTGACACACTAAGGAAGATTTTCCCATCCCTTATTACGTCCTTGCATGAGAGGCCTCTGAAAGGCATGATCCCCAAGCTGTGGGCCTAGTAAAAATGGTGGAAAACTGGGATTTTATCTCTGTTTTATGCATGATGTGTGACATACTTCCACACCTTAGCATCTTATCTAAATGCTTTCAAACATCAGCTCTGAATTTTACTGATATAAAGAGACATTTACATTCCACTTTAGAGATTCTTAGGGCACGCCTACTGGTACTTGGTCAGTACTTCTCCGTTTCACCTGAACTAGTACTCCTGAATGATAATGGCCTGAACTTGCCATTTAGCGAACCACAGTTAAATCATTTCACAGCCTCTGTGCATGACAAGTTTATTAGGGTCCTAATTGCTCAAATTGAGCAAAGGTTTCCAAGCACAGAACTTTTGGATGTGTTCAGTATCTTCGACCCCAGCATGATACAGGAAGTTGATATTGAAGAGTTGGAAGGGTATGGTAGTGATAGCCTTGAGATTATTCTTGGTTAGTATGCTACTGTTGTGGATGTAGATGCTTCTGCACTTGAATGGGCTTCTCTGCGTAGTCTCATGTTCATGGAAAAGATGGCCTTTAAGACTATTTCTGATGTGCTGCACGCTCTAACTACTAAGTATGTAGACCTATATCCAAACATATCTACTTTGGCAAAGCTGGCAATGATAATACCCATGTCAACTGCAGATTGTGAGAGGGGGTTTTCTGCACTGAATCGAATAAAAACGCAGGAACTAAATAGATTAAGTGCCAGTGTGCTAAATGCACTTATGCTTATCTCAATTGAGGGCCCTGATGTTGACAGTTTCCTTTATTTGGAAGCTGCAGCTCATTGGGCAGGACTGCGAAACCGAAGATTAGATCTTGGCCTTGCAGGCACTAGTAAAGAGTTGCAGTATGGCCTCACCAAAATGTTAAGACTCTCACAAACTGTTGCCTGGCCTGCAACTAGAATGCAGAGGTTCTCCAGTATGTTTTATCACACTTTTTTTTTGCTAGTGCATACTACAGAGGCCTCCAGATCATCATATTACTCTTATTTCTTGTTTCTTATGCATTTATTGCATCCCGACTGACTCCGCCCACCGGTAGCTCTACCCCTGGTGACCCTGCCCCTGTGGCTCCTCCCTTTACCACCGTTCTATATTTTCACGCAATGTGGAACACTGTTAGCGTTATCCTCGACAGTGGACTGACACTTGAATTTCAGGTGTTGTCCATTGTCCAGACCAGCTTTTACCATCTGAGGAATATCGCTAGGATCAAACACCTAGTTCCACCCATGGACCTCCCCACCTTGGTACGTGCCTTCATGACATCGAGGCTTGACTACTGTAATGCGCTCTTCCTCAGGGTCTCTGGAGGTACCCTCCACCGACTGCAGTTAGTGCAAAACGCAGCTGCCAGGCTGTTGATTGGACAGCCAAAATACAGTCACATCACCCTGGTGCTGCGTAAACTGCACTGGCTGCCAGTTTGGTGGAGAGTTCTCTTTAAGGTGGGCTTGCTCACCTTTAAAGCCATACATGGACTGGGTCCTGGCTAACTGTCGGACCTTCTAACACCTGCTGCCTCGGTCTGCTCCTTCCAGTCCTCCTCTAGGGGCCTCTTTGCGATTCCCAGGATGAGGTTAAAAACTGCCTGCGACAGAGCTTTTAGTGTCAGTGGCCCCGTCCTGTGGAATTCGCTCTCTCCATCAGTAAGGGAGGCCCCTTTAGTTGAAGCATTTTAAGCCCACCTCAAGACCTTTTTATTCAGCCAAGCATTCCCAGACACTGTCTTTTAGATACTGCTTCTGAAACATTCTGGAAGAATGGCCCCTTTTAGGAATCTGCTGCTAGGTCAGGCCTCCCATTTTGGGTGGTCTGTTTTTAAGTATTCTTAACCCTTAGGCTGCCGACAGAATTAGAACGTATAGGAATTTTGGACTGATATCAGTCCACGGCACAGCAAGGGTTAATTGATAAGTTTTGTATTTTAATTGTTGTGTTTTAACTGTTTTTTTTTTATGTATTCTGATTGTACGATGCCCAGAGCCTCTGGGATTGGGCACCTGAAAAATAAAATTTGCCTTGCCTTGCCTTTTATAATCATGGACTTTGAGATGGCAGCAATAAATGCAAGCAAATCAGAGTTCCCGGAATCACAAACAAGGGATGCCTCTTTTATTTAGGCCAAATAGTATGGTTTAAAATGCAGAGTCTGGGGTTAGCAGCACAATATTGGTGTGACCCTGACTTTGGCCTTCTGCTGAGACATCTTATGGCACTGGCATTTCTCCCCCCAAGTGAATTAGACCAGCATTTGATGAACTAAAAAGAACAATGCCAGACAACTGTGCTCCCTTGTTTTCATGGTTTGAAGAGACATACGTATTGGGACGCATTAGGAGGCGAATGCAAAATCACTCCATAATTCATAGCCCGCCAATGTTCCCTCAGGAGTGCTGGTCAGTTCATGACCAAGTAGATCAGGGTATCCCCGTACACAAAATAATGTGGAGGCTTGGCACAGATGACTAAGTGCATTAGTTGGGTCATCATACGTTTGGACATACTGATTTGTGGAGCACTTCAAAAAAGAACAACTCATGACAGAGACAATGATTGAAAAAGTTGTTCGCGGCTTGCCAAAATCTCTCAAAAAGAAACGCTATGCGGAAAGAGAGGTGAAGCTCTGCAATGTGATAACTGAAAGGTAGCAGAGATCTTCACTTGAGTGTCTGCGCAGCATAGCCCACAGTTTACCTCTTTGAATGCTTGCCGTGCATTGGAACAGTACCTGACCGCAATTGTTTTATAGCCCACAATTTTACTCTGTGAATGTTTGCCGTGCATTGGGACAGAACCTGACCGCAATTGTGTTAATGTTCTTTTAATAAAGAATGATTTTAAATACAAACACTGAATATGCTGAATTGAATTGCCACACTGGAAATATGCCTTGGCACTGACATCACACCTAAATTGCAAGGTAAGGAAAATATAAGTATAATACTTTTATTTTGCAAAATAACCTCAACATTTACTGTTTACTTTTACTAATGCAGACATGGTTTATTTGCAACATTTACTGTTTACTTTTGCTAATGCAGATATAGTTTGTTTATTTGCCATTGGCTTTGTCGGGATTTTTTATGTCAGTCTATTTAGATGTCAACGTTTTCAGCATTCGGGATTTCGGTGTCAGTAACATAGATGTGGGGATTTTAGTTGACAGGAATTAGTACAGATCTCGTTTTATATGATGGCATCACTACCTCCCTCCTTCTGCTGGTGACACCCCTGCCTATGCACCCAGCATGCCACTGGCCCTCCCAGCTGCCTTAGCACTCTGCTTTGACAATTTCAGGTAGTCTGAAATCATAACCCCTTTCCTCCTTTGTGACTGTCAGCAACTCCACCCCCATCCTGTAGCTTTCCCCAGGGTTTCTGTGTCTCAGGTGCATAATTTTGCAAGTTTTTGAATTAAACTACAGTTGCCAGTCCTCAGACAATTTTTCAAGCTTCCCTAGGTCCTGCCTAATTTTCTCCACCTCCTCTGGGGTATCCACTCTGTTTCAGATCTTGGTGTCATCTGCACATATCAACAAGCAAGGGGGGACTCATTCCTACCCTCTATTCTTGAAAGTGATGAGGATATGGTACTGGACTCTAGATCAAGGTCTAGAACTGTCAGTTGTTCATGTGCCAGGTGCACAAAATGCCTTGGCGGATAGCCTCAGCAGGTCACAGTCCAAAATGTACGAGAGGGACCTGCTGACCTCGGTTGCAGAAGGCCTGTTCGAAAGGTGGAGTCATCCAAAGTTAGACCTTTCTGCTTCCCCACTCAATGCAAAATTACCACGTTTCTGCTCGCTAGATCCAGGGCCTGGAGTTTTCTGGCAAGACTGGTTGTCCCTCTTCTGGAAAGAGAGGTTTCTTTATGCCTTCCTTCCCTTTCCTCTGATTCAGAGGGTACTCATCAAACTACAGATGGAGGGTGACACCCCAATTCCGGTGGCTCCCTTTTGGCCTTGTCAGGTATGGTTTCCATTACTGCAGCAGTTGGCTGTAGAAACCTCCAGTTACTCTGCCCCTTTGCCGGAACCTGTGGACACAAGCTCAGGGGACCCTGGTCCATCCAGACCTCAGGTCCCTCCGTCTGCACGCACGGCTCCTGAGGACATAGCCATTGCTTGGTTCGAGGTGTCTCAGAGGGTGGCTGATGCAGGGGTCACGTTAAGGGTGTGCTCCGTTCTCAGAGCACAGATTGGATTTTGAGGAGCATGTTTTTATCGCCCTTTCCACTTCTATCTGTGCTCCTACTGTATACTAGGAGCACGGATGGGGAAGGGCTTTGCAAATGGTCTCTGGTTCGTTTTTTTTTTTTTTTTAACGGAGTGCAAGACTGTTATCGTTTGAGTGCGGAGTGCAAAAATAGAGTCATGTGCATTTTTTTCTAAATACCGAGTGCAAGATGAAGACAGACGTGTGCATTTTTTTTTTTGTAGCGGGAGTTTTAAAGAAATCTACTGGCTTTCTTTAATGTCAGATTGACTGGTGTGGGGTGGGCAACCTCTGCTCATTGGCTGAACACTCCAAATATTACTTGAGAACACGCGGCAAGCATGAGGGAGAGCAGAGCACGGAGAGTGAAGATAAAGTGGTGTGAAGTTTTGATCTGATCCAGCCAGCATTTGCTGTTTCGGAGTCCGGTGACCGGTTCCGTTTCAACAACAAAGAAACGGTAGGTCAAATGCCCTAGTAAATGCAATAACTCTGTGTCTGAAAAAAATCTATTTTTGCTCTGAGCATTGTGGAAGTCGCAATTTTGGTTTATGTGGGCCGGCCCGGGGTGTCCTAGCAGGTTTGTGTAATCCAGATATGCTCGCATGGTGGGCGCTGACCATGGGGCGAACGCAATTATTTTTTTATGCTGCTGCTCCATGAATTGTTTTTACAGGTACTGTGAAATTGGAAGTTTGATTGGAAGGGAAGTGGGTTTGATATAATGTCCCTTTTGAAATTGCGAAGGTGCTGAAGCTGGGGGGGTTTAGTCACGCCAGTTCTCCAGTCCTACTCCTTGTCTCCTGTTCGCTGAAAAAGAGTTATAGGTGGATCATTTGATTTAATTTGTGCTTATGTGGTGTCCTAGCATGTTAATCTAAATATGCTTGCATGGTGGGTGTGCCGACTATGTGACGAACTCGATAACATTTTTATTTTGCTGGCAGCTTCATTACTTGATTTGACCTAGTATGGTATTTGAAGTTAGATCAGAAGGAAAGTGGACTTGTCTTGCTATAATGTAAGTTTTGAAATTGTGAAGGTACCTAAGTGGGGGCGGAGTTAGTTGCCTGTCTGCACTCTTGCTCCTTGTCTCTTGTTCAGGTAAAAAAAAAAAAAGTAATTGGTGTTTTTTTATTTGTTTAACCCTTTGACTGTGTATGCTCAGTACAGTAATCTTGTGTTGAGACCTGTCTGGCAGTGCAGACTGGCCCGGGGTGCCTGGGTCGCTTATTTCATTGTGGCCTGTGCTGCATACTCCATGTGTCGCCTTTTATTTATTTTTTTAATGTGGTTTCATTTACTGAGTTATTTGTCATGACTCAGAGCCATTAAGATCTTGTTTTTGATGGGGCGGGTGTCATCTTGCCAGTGTTTGTATATCGGCTCATACATAACCTACTGATCGGGAGCTCTCTAAGTTTCCTCTGCCGTCTTGATGGGCTGCCTGTGAGTGTGCTTAGGTATGGATATTGGTGCAAAATTCAGTTTATGGCACCGCAGCATCAAGGAGAGTAGGTATAGTGAGCAACCAGTATCTCCTCGTGGATCATAAGCTGTTGGTTGGTTGATTGGTGCGACTGTGCCAGGACAGGCAGCATGGAGCTGGTGGTTGCAGTTTGCGGATGTGGCTTGGGCGATGAGTCCCACCACACCTGCAGCAAGGCAATAAATATCTGAGTGGAGGAGACTGAGAAGAGGCTGGCAGCTCTGTGAACAGCTCATCGGGAGTCGGAGAGGCAGACTGCATAGCAAACAGGAAATTACCCCCATGTAAGTAATTAATGTCACTGGCACTAGTCGTCATTTGTATTTGGGAGTGGGAGGGAGGAGTTAGGATTTGTGATGTCTTGGCACTGGTCAGGCCAGCAGATGAGTGGACTAGCGGAGACCGGAGTGGGACCTCAGTAACTGAAAAGGGAGCACAGCGATTAACTGACAGGCTATCCTACAAAAATCTTTAACTGTCATTCCACAGCTGACTTGTATCAAGCTGATGATATAGCTAGTTGTTGATCTGTTTTGAGTTTGCTCCGCTCCCCCCGCAGCCACAATTGTGCCCGCTAAGTTTTTTTTTATTTTTGTAAACCCCAAACATTTAACAACCTTTCCCTTAACAGGTCCTTAGACGTGAACTAATAATGTGGCTACATAGAAAGTCAGGCTGCCTGTTATCAGGATTTGTCTATGCATGGCTGACACACAGCACACTCCTGTTTAAGCGGCACAATAGTATTTAATTGAAAAATCTCTAGTTTCTGTCAGAAGGGTTTTACATGGGAGGCTAGATTTAAGTCTACCTTCCAAACAGGAAAGCAGTGTGTTATGGGCATTGTCCTTCTGTACTACAGATAATGAGCTTTTCCTATCTGTATATACAAGGAGTAGAGGACTGGCTCCGTCTCTCTTCATCCCAGTCTGTGCCCAATGTAAATTAACTAGTAAGGTTTTTTTTTTTTTTTTTTTTATGGCCTTACTCACTGACAGATCCATCCCAAGGATGAAATGCAGTGTGTGTATGTGGCTTCCCAAAGTCACTAGCCTGACCACGGTGGCTGTTTTCACTGCACTAACTGCTTTGAATATGGGGTTCTGATGGAGTAGCTCATAGTATCTATATACTGTGCTAACAGGCCCCAGACTGAAGATGGCCCCCTTGTCCCAATTCGAAAGGTGATAGTGGGACTGGGACCTAAACTGGGACTGTTTGATGATTAAAGAGTCCACTCCGGTCAGGGCTGTTGTGTTTGTGATATAATATATACACCCTAGTTTAAATAATGCCATAAGCCAGAGTCAGGTGGCAAGAAGCCAGAATGTGCCTTACTTGTTATGGAGTATGGAAAATTACATTATTATAGTATAATGGAAAATTACATTAAATCAGCAAATGCAAGAAAGATATGTTAGTTTGTTTTAGTCGTTGCGTTGAAATATGCTGTCACTAGTTTACTTTTACTTGTAACTAAAACAATCTGAAGGTATGGGATGAGTGGTGGTGGTAGGTACTAGGTTGGTCGTGGTACCCTACCCTATCTCTGTGTCTTTGGCATGGTGAAGTATGTTTGAAATTTTCAAAGTAAAGGCTGGGGGAATGGGGGTGCCAGGATGGGGAAAGAGTGAAATCAGCTGGTCTTTGGGCTGGGTTGGGCTGGTGCTGGCTCCAGGCAGGGACATAACCAAGCATAATTTGGACTCTGAGCTGAGAGAGGGTGTAAACAGTAATGTTTAATTAGTTTGTGTCTCTCTGTGCAGCTGCTCTCATCCATCATCACACCGCATGAGTTCCCAGTCCCAGACCTCTCTAGAATGTGCACCCTAAAAAGAGAAATAAAGAATAGGATCTGGCCTGGCGGCAGCTCTGGTATGGAGCTGGAGCAGATCTCACAGTCCCAGGCCATTTTGACAGTCAGCTGTTGTGTCAGCCACTCAACTCAGACGGGCTGGGGTGACAGCAGGGTATCATTTTGGTACATTCAGTGTGTAGGAGCACAGATTCGCTAGGCAGGAGCACATATTTTTGATCCTTATTTTGCCAGTGTGTGCTCCCAAATTTTGAAGGAGCACACCGTGACAAAACCTTAACGCCATCCCCGGGCTGATGACCTGGTGGCTGCAAGGAAGCCTTCCACCAGGATGCTTACTCGATGAAGTGGAAGTGCTTTGCTGTATGGGCTGCCTCCCATTACCTAGACCCTTTTACTTGTCTGATCAATCAAGTTCTAGAGTACCTCCAGTCCTTATTGGATGCAGGACTCCAATATTCCTTCATCAAGGTGCACCTGTCGGCTGTTTCAGCCTTTCATGTGCTTACTGATTGCAGTACGGTAGCACAGTTGGATGTGGCCCATACTTTTCTGAGAGGCATTCTCCACTTGAAGCCTCCAATGCGTAATCCCATCCCAGCTTTGGACCTCAAATTCATGCTTGAGAAGCTGACCCTGCCTCCTTTTAAGCTGGCTGTGTCTTGCGAGCTACATTTTAAGCATTGTTTTTAGTTGCCATTACACCTGCTCGAAGAATTTCAGAGCCACAGGGTCTCATGTGAGCAGCCTTATTTGATTTTCCACAAATACAGGATCTCTCTGTGTACTAACCCTAAGTTTCTTCTGAAGGTGGTGTCTGAATTTACCATAAATCAATCCATCCCCCTGCCTGTTTATTTTCCGGAGCATGCCAATCCAGGGGAAGCATTGCTCCATACTTTGTGCATAGAATTCTGCATTACTGTACATAACACACGCAGGACTGCAGGAAGTTCTCTCAGTTGTTTGTTTCTTTCATCTCTGGCAGAAGGGGCACTCCAGTTTAGAAACAGTTCTTGTCCAAATGGTTGGCCAGCTGTATTGTTTTTATTACAGGAAATATGGTAAGGGACTTCTGGGGTTGTTAAGGGCCATTCCACCAGGGGTATGGCCACTTCAGTTGCCTGTTTCAGGGGTGTGTTTGCAGCCAAGATTTGAGCTGCTGCCATTTGATGTACTATCCACACTTTCACCAAGCACTGCAGTCTGGACATTGCCTCCAGAAGATGGGCAGGCTTTGGCCTAGCTGGGCTTCTGGGTCTTCTTTCTTAGGCCTCTGGCCTTCTGCCACCTAGACTGTCCTTGCTCTCAATACTGCATGGGACTCATTCCATAGGTGTGACCTGATGACAGAGATATCTCCGAAGAAGATAGGATAGTTAGATAAGAACTTACCATAACAGTAGATCTTCGAGGAAATCTCTGTCGTCAGGTCATTCTATTCCTCCCTCCAGTCCCCTTTCTCTTTCACTCTCTCTCTACAGCTCAGCTGTCCTGTTGCTCCAGCCTTTCTGCTAACTGGGCATCGTCTCTCTCTCCTCGGTTCCTTGGTGGGACTCCTATCTCCTATGGCCTCCATCTACGGAAAGAACTGAGGAAGGAGTGGGGCCGCCCATGCTTATATAGGGTATATAACGTCGGAGCCTGACATTGACATGGACGGCCCCTAATAGAGTGCTGCAGAAAAGCATCCATGTGATCCTGATGCCTGATGGCTAAATTCCATGGGTGTGACCTGATGACAGAGATTCCCTTGAAGATCTGCTGTTGCAGTAAGTTCTTACATAACTGTTCTGTTGGGTGCCCTCTAACCCCTAGACCTCTTCCTCTCTGATGATGAGGACTGTTCTTTATCTTTTTTTTTTTTTTTTGCATTTTTTAAAAGCAGCCCAGTTTAAAACTTGTTAGCCTGATGATCTTTTTTTAAAAAGAACTGATCACCGAGTCCAAGTGGTGGTGAATATGTGGTGGTAACAGTAAGGAATAGCAGCCGGCACTGAGGAAGGGAAGACCTATGGCTGGTGCATGTGCAGAGCACGGGAACCCTGGTACGTGTTCACTGTTATAACTCACTGATTATAATGGCAAATTATAACCGGGTTTCCCTTTGGGACAAAACAAAACCCCGTTATTATGGCACAATTATATCTCTCTTTTCCTCTAGGCTACACATAATCAAGCGTTAAATCCTATACTGGTATTAATAACTAATCCTGTTAGTTGTTGGATGGAGAGCCCCTTATCCTTTGTGTTGTTTCCCCTTCGAGTGTCCTTAAAACGTATAACTTCTTTCAGTGATTCTCATAGCCCTTTAATCTGTTATGCATGCTGACTGTGAATTTTTCTGCCTTTAAGGCAAAAAAGAGCTCAACATGCCGCTCGTGATAGGCAGGCACTTCCTGGTCAAGCCAGTGTTGTAATATGACATCTTCTTCGCGGGGTATCTCAGTCATCAGGTCACACCGTAGGAATTTCACCGTCAGTGAAGCAGGTTCCACACAGAAGATTTTCAGCAGTACAACTGGGGCTGCCCACACCGTCGACGTCACCAACCCTGGAAAGGTGTGAGTGGCCCCACTCCCTCCTCAGTTCTTTCCTGCCATCGACTTGATCGCATGGGTCTCAGCAGAAGTTCCGACTCAGTATGTGCACCATTTTTCACCTGTGGCTTTTTCTTTGTTCTTTTTCAGAATCTCTTTTATTAAAGAGATTCCTTCAACTCATTTATATCGAGAGTTAATCCTTTGACTTCTCTCTTCCATCATTGCGGAAAGAAGATTGCCTCTGCAGACAAACATTCTCTCTCTCTGTGTCGACCGGGGTGACAGGGCTGGGGAGGTCGGACAGAAGGGGGTAGCCGGAGCGAAGGAGATAAACAGAAAGATAAAAAAAGATTCCTGATGGATCAACAGGTAGCCAGTTCTGGGCAGGGGTCCTCTGGGGTCCCAGCTTCTCAGTTACCAACGGGGTCATCGAGCTCCAAGGCCAGAGAAAAGTTCTTAGGGAAAAGTCATAAAAAAGACTGAGATCGTGACTGCTTCCCTCGGCGGTGATCTTGTTCCCCAACGGCCTCTTCTCCTTCTTCTGGGAGATCTTCATCAGCTGCGGCTGCACCAATGCACAAAACTGCTGTCCAGGCCCATACTGACAGTACCGCCGCCTGATGCTCAGGGTGACTGGCTGTCGACCTCCAGGTCATCAGCCCCTTCTACATAAACAGTGGGCTTGTTGTCGACAGCCTCCCCATCGAGGCCTGACCCTTCTCATCCAGGAATACAGGCTCTTCAGGTTCACAGGGCCCATCAGTCGGATCATTGATACCTATGCTGTCAACACCCCCTCCATCAACAAATGTCATTGACCTAAATGACATTTTGACAGAATTCACTTTGGTGATTGTGCAGCAGCTGGGCGCTTACAGGCCCACTTCACCGGCACTGTCGATGGCAGCTTCGTCATTGCCCCCTACTCATCAGCCACGAGAGGCTTCCCGCAGGCTGTCATCGGTGCATGCGACACTAGACCTGGATTTGAAAGAGGTCAACGTCGAGGAGGAGTACCATCCAGACCTCATTCTTCCTGATGATGAAGAGGAAGGAGAGGAAGACATCCTTGTCTCTGACAGGTCCACCGCTTTCTCTGTCAGCGAGGATTCGATTAAGCATACCTCTAGGGCTCCTCCGGAGGATGCTACATTCTTCAGTGTAATGAAACAGTTGTCTGCAGCCATGGGCTTCCACACTGAGAAAGAGGATGTCACCAGAAAAGAACTGGTGGACTTCTATAGATCCCAAGGTCTCCTCCCAAAATCATTCCTCCAGTCTTGCCTGCCTTGAGGATTGTAACCACGGCAGCCTGGCACAGACCAGACATGGTACCAGCTGTGCCCCATAGAACAGATGCATTTTACTGCACCCCTCTCGGGGTTCCCCTGCTATGCTGCCCAGCATGCTCTGAAACAGACTCTGTAGTCACTAAGGCAGCCCACGATAGGTCTAAGGTGTCTAAGCACCTTAGCTCCCTCCCCCCGGATAAAGAGTCCTGTAGAATTGACCTCTGGGGTAAGAGGGTATATGCCTCCTCCACTCTGGAGTTGAGGATTGTAAACTACCTGTCTCATATGGTGAAGTACTAGAACTCTAACTGGAGGAAGGGAAAGGCTGCCATCCAGGCCCTCCCAGATGGCACACAGAAGCAGGAGCTTCTTAAGTGCCTGAAGACAGCTGGGGATGTTAACAAGCACCTCCTCAGGGCTGTCTGTGACATGGCTAACACTATTGCTAGGGCTGCTGCCACAGGCATATACCTGTGTAGGCACTTCTGGTTGAGGGTCTCAGGTTTCACTGCTGATGTTCAACAGAAGGTGCTCAGTGCCCCTTTCAGTGGCACTAAACTGTTTGGTCCTGATGTCCAGGACATTATCAACGATCTGAAGGCCTCAGGCAGGGCTATCAAGTCTGTCCACTTCCTCTACCATACTCAGCCGAGAGGTAGACAGTGCCCTCCTTTTGCAAAACATCCAATAGACCCAGTGCAGCCTTCCACCCCCAAGGGAAGCGCAGAGCCCCAGCTGCTTTGCCTGCCCCCTCAAATGCTGGAGCTGCGGCCAAATGACCCAGAAGTGAGGGACCAGCCCTTGTGGCTGGATCCATCTCTGCTTGACTCCTTGCCAGACCCCTTCCCCCCCATTCTGGTGGCGGTTGGAGATTGGTTCTCCCTCCATCTGAATCAGTGGAGAATCATAACTTCGGATGCCTGGATTTTACAGATGATAGAGAGGTATCACACCCTGGAACTCATCAAACAACCTCCAGATACCCCTCCTCCACCTTCCAGTTACCCCCGGCTCATTTGTTTGTTCTCCGGGAGGAGGTACAGTCTCTTCTACACAAGCAGGCCATCGAACCAGTACCCAGGCGACAGAGAAACAAGGAGTTCTATTCCAAGTTTTTCCTGGTCACCAAAGAGACCAGAGATCTGAGTCCCATTTAAGACCCAAAGGACCTCAGTCTGTACGTCCAGTACAGAAAGTTCAAGATGGTAGCTCTGCCAGACCTAATGCCTTTTCTCAAGACAGGTGACTGGCTTTACTCACCGGACATGCTGGACGCCTACCTGCACATTTCGGTCCCCCCCCCAAGCAGGTTTCTCCATTTTCTGTTCCAGGGTGAGCATTACCAATTCAAAGTGCTGCCCTTTGGCTTATCCTCTGTGCCACAGGTCTTTGCCAAGTGCTTAGCAACAGTATCTGCAGCCCTCAGATGGGAGGGACTGTACACCTTCCCCTACCTGGACGACTGGCTCCTGGAACAGCTTCTGCTGACTCTGGAGAGAACTCTCTAGTAATTTCTCCCCCTGGGCATCACTGTCAGTCTGCCGAAGTCGGTTCTAGTGCCATCCCAAAGACTGCAGTATATAGGGACGGTTCTAGACTCAGCGCAGGGAAAGGCCTTCCTGCCCAGAACAGGGCAGAGTGCCTCACAGCCCAAGCACAGGAAGTTGCTCAAAGCCACTACGTCCCTGCCATGGTATACCTGAGATTGTTAGGCCTCATGGTGGCTGCCATACCCACTGTTCCACTGGCCAGACTCCATATGTGCATTCTCCAGTGGACCCTCAGGTTGCATTGGGACCTGCGCACAGGCGAGCTAGATCATCCAGCCCTGATCTCTTTCCCAGTCCGCAGTGTACTGCAGTGATGGATGGACCCCTTGAATCTATTGAAAAGCGTCCCATTCCAGATCTCCTCCCCATAACAGATCCTCACCATGGATGTATCCGGTCTGGGCTGGGGAACACACCTGGGTCCATTCCAAACATAGTCAAGCAGAGGTGGTCCCTCACTTCTGGGGCACTTGGCCACAGCTCCAGCATTTGAGGGGGCAGACAAAGCAGCCGGGGCTCTGCGCTTCCCTTGGGAGTGAGAGGCTGCAGTGGGTCTATTGGCTGTTTTGCAAAAGGTGGGGCTCTGTCTACCTCTCGGCTGAGTATGGTAGAGGAAGTGGACAGACTTGATAGCCCTGCCTGAGGCCTTCAGATCATTGATAATGTCCTGGACATCAGGACGATGAGGACTGTTCTTTATCTTTTTTTTTTTTTTTTTTAATGCATTTTTTTAAGACAATGTGCTGCAGTGGTGGATGAACCCCTTGAAACTATTGAAAAGCATCCCATTCCACATCTCCTTCCCACAACAGATCCTCACCATGGATGTGTCCTGTCTGGACTGGGGAGCACACCTGGGTCCATTCCAAACCCAAGGTTCTTGATCCTAGATAAAAACCTCCCTGCATATCAATGTCCTGGAGATGAGGGCAGTTCTGTATGCCATGCAGGCCTCTAAGGAACACCTTGCTTCGGGTCAGTTGCTAATGCAGTCGGACAATCTCAGTGTAGTGTACTACATCAACAAGCAGGGGGGAACTCATTCTTCAAGAAGCAGTGGGGAAACTCATTCGTACCCCCTATGCAGGGAGTCCATGAGACTATGGTGCTATGCGTTGGATCACGGTCTGTCACTCTCGGCGGTCCACATGCCAGGTATGTTAAACACTCTGGCAGACAGCCTCAGTCAGACTCAGTCCAGCATGTATGAATGGAAGCTTTTCTCATCCCTCGCAGAAGAGTTGTTCGACAGATGGAGTCATCCAGAGCTGGACCTTTTTGCATCCCCACATTTGCAACCACATTCTGCACTACCTGATCTCTCTGTCTGACTGGGGTCTCCAGTACTCCTCCCGCGTGGCGCACTTTTCGGCTGTTTCTGCCTTTCATGAGCCCATGGGTGACCGCACGATTGCTCAGCTGGATGTCTCCTGTACTTTTTTAAGGGGCATCCTGCATCTGAAACCCCCAGTTCATTCTCCTGTCCTGTTTTGGGATTAAAATTTTGTTTTGGAGAAGTTGACCATCTCCTTTCGAGCCAGTCATGATTTGCGAGTTACACTTTCTCTGTTGGAAGTGTTTAGTTACCGTTACTTCTGCTCGAAGAATTTCAGAGCTTCAGGCCTTCTGGTTCGAGGAGCCTTATTTGATTTTTCACAAAGACAGGGTGTCTTTTCACACAAATCCTAAGTTTCTCCCTAAGGTGGTCTCAGAGTTTACACTCAAGCAGTCTATCCAACTTCCTGTTTATTTTCCTGAGTGTGCCAATACAGGGGAAGCACTGCTCCATATGTTAGATGTGTGCAGAACTTTGAAGTACTACTTGCTTTGCACCTAGGAATGTAGAAAGTTGAAGCAGTTGTTTGCTTTCTTCACCCCAGGTAGAGTGGGCGCTTCAATTTCTAAGTAATGTTAATCCAAATATTACATTGTGTTTTGCTACAAGTATGGCAAAGAATTGCCTGGAGCTACCAAGGCTCACTCCACTAGAGGCATGGCTGTCTCTGTGGCTTGTTTCCGAGGGGTCTCGGTCACTGACATCTGTGCAGCTGCCACCTGGAGTACAATCCATACTTTCACCAAGCACTACAGTCTGGACATTGCCTCAAGAGCCTGTGCAGGTTTTAGCAGGGCTGTGCTGCAGGGCCTCCTGTATTAAGTTTATGGTTGGCCTTCCTCCCTGTCTCTTTGCACCTGTAACTGTTTGGGACTCATTCCAACAGTGTAACCTGATGACTGAGATACACCCAAAGAAGATAGAACAGTTATGTAAGAATTTGCCGTAACAGTAGATCTTCGAGGGGATCTCGGTCATCAGGTCTGCATTCCCTCCCACCATTCCCACTTCTTTAGGCCTCTTGTACTGGAACTGGCTGTCTGGTGTATCCAGCTTTTCTTGTAGGCCTGGGCACCTCTCTCTCTCTCTCTCTCCCCCTCCTCGGTCCACCATGGCTCAAGCTTTGCTCCCCTGGTCTCCAGGAAAAAGAACTGAGGAGGGTGTGGGGCTGCTTATGCCTTTATAGGGTTGGTGACGTCGATGGCATGGGTGACCCCAGTTGTACTGCTGAAAATCTTCCATGTGGAACCTGCTTCACCGACTGTGAAGTTCCTATGACTGAGATCCCTTAGAAGATCTACTGTTACGGTTAAGTTCTTACATAACTGTTCTTTGTTTGGCCTAGGCTGCCACAAGAATCATGTGGTATTTCTGTGCCTAAATTAGGGGATTCTTGTAATCTCCAGTAATACAAATCGAGGGAGTAAAGGCCTCATCCAGCCCTAAGGCAGGACCCAATATGCTTTTTATGTTGGCTCGCGCATGCACAGCCAACATATTGCAGTAGTAGCAGATTTGGAGGCACTGACACTGTTGGATGAATGCAGGGCATGCATCAGTAGGTGCGTCCCTCATTCCCCAATAAGCCTGCATGCCGGCGCCGCACCATGAATACACAATGTGGCGAGCACATCTAATGGAAGGTCCACTGCAATGCGAGCAAAGCTCGTCATACGCAGCGGCACCTCCCGACGTGCTTGCCCTGGAAAAGTAAAACATGGCGGCACACTGCCTGCACGTTGACTTCGGGGTGCCTAATCCCCTGTCGGCATGCCCTGATACACTGTATGTGCCGATGGGGAGTCCGGGCCTCACGGGCATCATGCACCCCTCTATTTGTTATGTGCCGGGGGTGCCCAATCCACTCGGCTCCCTTTCGCTTTCATTGTGTGCCAGCAGAGGTGCCCTCCCCACTCGGCTACAGCATCCCCCCAAAAAAACATAGATGGCATGCTGGGGCCCACCCCAGTGTGCCAAATCCCCTGAAAAGAAAAACCGTCCCATATTTTTTTTTTTTTACCCTGTGAAAGAAGAGAACAGTCCTCGCGTCTCCTGTCCTCCTCCCACAACCCACGCCCACCCTCTGCACACCTGCTCTCCCCACCCTCACCCCATACTTACCTCTGGAGTCCAGGGCGATGATCTTCGGTGGACCAGGAACACGTCTGCACTCTTCAAAGCCGACCGCGAACCGAAGAAATGTCGGTAAGCTGTATAATGACATAAATAGAGTTTTTTCAACTTTGGTGCATATCTCGGCCATTTTTTGGAATTTTTGCACCAAATTTTCAACATGGGGTTATTGGGACCCCTCCTCATGAATTCAGTCACTGTCATGGCGTTATTCGGTCCCAAAAGGTGATTTCGCGGTCAGTGCGCGGAATCACCTTTTGAGATGAAGTAACGAAACAACAGTGCTACTGTTCATGAGGGGGTCTCTCAAAAAGCCTATGTTGCAAATTTGGTGAAAAAAATCCAAAAAATGGCTGTTTTACGAGCATGTGTTCTGCTGTTTCCACGCACGCTCGTAACTTCGTGAATTTTTAATATTTTCACTCCAGATTTTTAAAATTTGTATTTTTCCACACCTCCTTATGAACAGTACAGCTGTCATTTTACATATCCTGGCCGAAATATGTTTTCGCATGTCCGGCGCAGAATAGTGCGGTCGCTGTGCGAAATCAGTTTCAAACAACATGAAGTCTTGCTATATTATGACAATTGCAGTTTGTCCCACCATTAGAACTGCCCCGGAGGTGAAAGAGTTAACTACCATTCTAAGAATGGAGTTTAGAGTGCAAGCGTAGAAGCCTGTCTGGATAATTTCAAACTGAAACTGTCAGATTCTTTACTCCGCTCACTGAACAGTCGCCCGGAGATTTCTCCTACTGCTCGGTTCATTTCTCGGTTTAAACAGTATTTTCTCGGTTAAATTCAACCGTGAGTATTATTATTTTAACCGCAAACCGATCGGTTCAAGCTCTGTCTGTGGTATTGTAAGTAATAGACAGGTTTTATTTCTGTGTGGAACTTGTAAATGTTTTATCTTTTCGGTTCGAACCGATCAGGTTGTTTAAAACTTTAAAGAATAAGCATTTTAAAGCTTTTAGAGTGCGGTTCCTGGTTCTTATCGGTTCTAAAAAAAACGGATTTCATTACGGATTTTTCCACGACCCGTGACACGGTTGGGAACCGATAAGGGTGTTTTGCGTGGCACTGCGGTTAAAAGGGCAAGTTTCTTGGTTAGGCTGGCATCATGTCTGAGAAACCCAAAAGAAAAACCGGGCCCACTGGGTTTCAACACTGTAGTGTCTGTGGGGAAGCCTTGCCAAGGCTGACCCACGACTACATGTGTTTATGAAATGGCTTGTCAATTTCAAGGCATCTCATTGGATGCCAGGTGTGTGTTAAAGTTTCTAACACACAAAAGCTAGATCAGGTCATGCCAGCTGGGCATTGATATGGGTGATGCTGCCCACAAAGAATGTTAAAAAATCAAATAGCTGCCATCTTGTTTTGTGCCTGGCGATGCCACCCTTCCTGTAAAAGTAACTCCACATGCTAAAGTAAATGCACAACCTGTGTGATTTTTTAAAAAAACAACTGCCACGATCACAATCATCTCTTAACCTGCCCGCCATGTCCTTACTTAGCGCCCTCTGTGGTGGCGCCTCACCCACTCACAGAAACTGAAACTCGCCTGCCAGCCCCACTTCCTCCCTCTTCCACTACTTATGGTCACCCACGATTTGCGGCACACTTCACTTTCACAAGCTGAAGTGCAAGCAAATACATGGGAATGCACTCCTGAGTTCGGCTGCCCCGAATTTAAGCAATACATATGTATAAAAAAAACGGTCCATAACCATCATAAACCTGCGCGCGGAGCAATGCGTGACGCGACGTGATCAACTGGCCGCGAATGAGTGTTTTTTTTCCCTCCTGCCGTCCTCAGTGACTGATAGAGTTTAATGAAATATAGCAAATCGTGACAACTGTGAGTTCCTTGTCTCTCTGCATCTTACCTGTTCCGTGTTTCCGTACCCCAGATTGCAGAATTTTAAGACGATCTGGACGGTGTCAGATTTCCTGTCTGCCGTGTTTTTTTTCCTCTTCTCTTTCTCTGTGGCCGTGTGCTGTCGCGTGATGTGACGGACTCGCTGTCTCATTTCCGCACAGATCTGAAACCCCAGCAACGAGAAACCCAGAGGGATGGGGGTAAAACTCGCCGTGAAATGTTCGTTGCTGGGTTAAAAAAAAACAAGTTAAGCAGGGGTTGCAGTAGGCAGCATGAACTGTCACAGTGTCTGCATGCACACAGCAGGTGAACACAGCGTTACCGTGATTCAATGTCCCGGTAACCCGTTCACTGGATAACACTGGTGACCAGGAAACTGCCGTTAACATACACGCACCCAATGGTGCAACGCAACCGGGAAAGGGCTGGCTGCAGACCTCAAAAACGTGCAAATTCGGCAGTGGTAAAGAAACACACTCCAAAACACATTTAGAGACGGTGCATACCTGAGGTAATAAATGCTCTCGGTTGAAATCACGGAAGCCTAAATAGCTCAAAAGTCTTCACCTCAAAAAAAAAAAAAAAAAAACAGGCGGAGGAACTATTTTATTAAAAATTAACACAAACTTTTACATTTTTCACTATTAAATGCTATATATTTTACTTAACACATACCTCTGTATTTTAGGTGGCCATTTCATAAGTGCAATAAGCCACTCCAGTGTGTGTGTTAGACACTTTAACACAGCTAGGAGGCTGGACGCACTCGGCCGGTGGCCTCGTGCCTCACTACGCCTCCTAGCCGTGTGTTAAAGTGTATAACACACACCCTGGAGTGTCTTATTGCTTACTTATTGTCTGGGGTTTGACCACCTCAATTCAGACTGCCAGATTTGTAAAAATTTTCCTGCAGCCACCCTGGATAAGAGAGTGGGCAGGCTCAGGGAATGAGAGGCCAAAAAGTCTGTTGACCCGAATGGCCAGCCCGGTTCGGTGCCAACCGAACCGGAGGGAGTGCCCTCTGACCAGGGCGAGACTTCTTCGGCCAAACATAAAGCTGGCTCTGAGGAGCCAGTTCCAGCAAAGAAAACTAAAAAATCAGCAGGTGTGGAGTCCAAAATTCCTTCTCCAACTGCTGCAGAAATAGCAAAAGCTATACAAATTGTACAGTCACTTTCTCCGGTTCCGTCTGAACCGCCACTGTCTGGTAAAAGGTCGGTTCGGCCGGTTCCACCGGTTCAAGAATATGATATTGGAGATTTTTATGAACCAGAGGAGGGGGAGGAGGATTATGAACAATGTGAATGTGACTTTGAGAGTCTGGATGTGCCCATCTCCCCAGACAGACCTTTAGAATCTCCCCCTATGCTTTCTGAGTCCCCTTCTCATTTTCTGTTTTATAAAAAGGTTGCTGAAACCCTCCAGCTTCCATTAGAAGAAGCTGTGGATGAGCAAGAGGAACCTGATTTTGTGGAAATGATGGATATCCCAGAGTCTAGGAGATTATCTATCCCCTTACATAAATCTTTTAGGAAGCAAACAATAAAAATTCTAAAAGCCCTTAATTCTGTGCCTCCTGTTGACAAAAAGATGGACAGGAGGTACACTTTGTCAGGTCCTGATACAGACTTTCTTTCACAGCAATGCAGTCATGTTGGGTTAGTTCAGGCTGCAGCCTGTGATAAAGCTAACATTCCCCTGGCTTCACATCCTCCTGACAAGGACTCCAGGAAGATTGATGCCATGGCTAAAAAACAATACATGGCAGCATCCTTGGGACTCAGACAAGCAAATTACATGGCTTATGTGGCAAGATACCAAAAATCTAGATGGGACACTGTCATGGCTTTGGCCAAACAGGCCCCTGGCCAGCTTGCCAAGGAGCTGGAGCAGGTGGCTGCTGATGGTATTGAGGCATCCAAGGTGCAATTCCATGCTGCTGTGGATTCTAATGATGTATCCTCTAGAGTCATGGCTACATCTGTGGCCTTTCGTAGGTTAGCTTGGCTCAGGTGTACTAATTTGTCACAGGATACCCAGACTAAGGCTATGGATTTTCCTGTGGTGGGGAATTCTCTGTTTGGGGAGCAGTCGGAGAATTACATGAAGAAAATGGATGAATACAGAACAACTTATAGGAGTGCACAAGCCAAGGAGTGGCAAGCCACTCCTCAGAAGCAGACCCCCAGGGGTAGAGGTAGGCCCTTTCACAGGCCTTTTTTCCAAACCCAGGCTTCTTCTGCTTATGCTCAGAGGGGGTTCTTCAGAGGCAGAGGCAGACGGGGGTGCAAGTAGGTCTGCTCCCACCCCTCAGCCTAAAGCCCCTGCCAAACAGGCACCCTGATGGGGTGCCCAGGGCCGGTTCTCCATTACCTGTAGGGGGCAGGCTGGCTTACTTCATTCAGGACTGGGAATCTCTGACATCAGACAAATGGGTCCTAGAAGTAGTAAGCCAGGGTCTGGTTCTCAGCTTCAAAACATTTCCAAAGATGAGAGCCAGATTTTTTCCACCTGCAAACGCTCTAGAGACCTTTACCTTAGAAACAGAAGTCTCAACCCTCCTAGCTCTCAGAGCTGTGGAAAGGGTTTCCCCACACCAGGGCAAGGGTCTGTACTCCAGGTACTTCCTTACCCCAAAAGACTGGAGAATGGTGGCCCATTTAGACCTAAGATATCTGAACAAGCACCTTTTGAAACCAAAGTTCAAAATGGTGACTCTGGCAATGATTTTACCTTCTCTAAGGCCAGGGGACTGGCTAGCTTCCCTGGACCTCAAGGATGCCTATTTCCATGTTCTAATCAGAAGCTCCCACCGAAAGTACCTCAGATTCGAACTGCCCTCAGGTCATTACCAGTTCAGAGCAGTGCCCTTCGGCCTCACCTCTGCCCCAAGGGTATTCACAAAATGTCTGGCAGTAGCAGTTGCTCATTTAAGAAGGCAAAGGATTGCTATCTTTCCCTATCTAGACGACTGGCTCATTGTAGGCCAGTCTCCGGAACAGGTCAAATCACACCTGCAAGTTACCCAGCAGCTGCTCACCTCTCTGGGCTTCCTGCTCAGTCTTCCAAAATCAGTTCTGGAACCTGTTCAGGTACTCACCTTCATAGGTGCAGATTGGACACAAAGCAGGCCAGAGCCTTCCTACCCTTAGAGAGGGTAAGGAACCTGGTGGCCCTGGCCTCCTCCTTCACTCTGCAGGTCTCTCGACCAGCAAGGCACTTCTTACAGCTCCTAGGACACATGGCTGCTTCCACAGCTGTAGTGCAAGGAGCAAGATTTCAGATGAGGGACATTCAGTTTCACTTGAGAGCTTTTTGGTCTCAGAGAAAAGATCCCCTTTCCAAGTTGATCCCAGTGACTCGAACCCTGATCCAGGCCCTTCAGTGGTGGCAGGATCAGAGCAATTTAAGACTAGGGGTCCCCTTCATCCCTCTATCTCATTCCTTGACCCTCACTACGGATGCGTCCCTTCTGGGATGGGGAGCTCACATGGGCGACCTCTCCACCCAGGGAGTGTGGTCCCTCCAGGAATCTCTGCTCCACATCAATTTACTGGAACTCAGAGCTGTCTTTCTAGCACTTCAAGTGTTTTCTGCATCTGTTCAGAACAAAGTGGTACAAGTCAGAACAGACAACACCACCACAATGTGGTACATCAACAAACAAGGGCACTCGGCCTCGCCTTGTGCAATCAAGCAATGAAGTTTGTGGTCTCTGGCTTATTCCCTGAACACTTTCCTCATGGCAGTTCACCTCCCAGGAAAAGACAATGTCCTGGCAGATGCTCTCAGCAGGATTTCCCAGGGCCATCACGAATTGTCACTGGATCCCCAAGTACTGGGGATAGTTTTTGCCAGATGGGCACCCTCAGATAGACCTTTTCGCAGCCCCAGACAATCACCAACTTCCACTGTTTTGTTGCAGGCCCCAGTGATGGGCTCAGTCCCTCTGGATGCCTTTCTCCTAGATTGGGAAGGGAAGTTTCTTTATGCCTTTCCCCCCTTCCCTCTCCTATTCAAGGTGCTAGTCAAAATCAGGTCCCAGCCTTGCAGGATGATTCTGATTGCTCCAGATTGGGCCAGGCAGCTCTGGTACCCACTCCTTCTGTCCTTAGCAGTCCATCTTCCCCTGTGCCTCCCCAGGAGGCACAATCTGTTATCTTGTGCCCAGGGGAGAGTTTGGTATCCGAACCTCAAATCCCTCAACCTCAAGGCCTGGTTCTTGAGGAGTTAGAGTTTGCTGACCTACACCTTTCTCAAGGTGTTCTCGACATCCTGAAGGCTTCTAGGAAGCCTTCCACTAGGGCTACTTATAATTCTAAGTGGAAAAGGTTTTCCATCTGGTGCTCGGGGAAGCATATTTCCCCGGAATCTGCTGATTTGCCCATTGTTTTGTACTATATGGTCCATCTTAATTCTTTGGGCCTGAGACCAGCTACCCTGAAAGTACATTTGGCAGCTGTTTCTGCTTTTATTTCAGCAGGAAAGCCCTCTTCCCTTTCCACTCACCCTGTATTTTCCAAGTTTTTCAAGGGATTACTTCATACTAATCCACCTTTCTGGGATCCGGCCCCTGCCTGGGATCTTAATGTTTGCATTACTCAGTTGATGCAACCCCCCTTTGAACCTCTGTCTTCTGAAGAGCTCAAGTATTTGACTTGGAAAACTGTTTTTCTAGTAGCCATCACTTCTGCCAGGCGCATAAGTGAGTTACAAGCCTTGTCAGTGGAGACTGACTTTATTTCCTTTCACAGGGATAAAGTAGTCCTTAGGACTAACAGGAAGTTTTGCCTAAGGTGGTTTCAGACTTCCATCTTAACCAATCTATCTCCCTTCCAGTGTTCTTCACTGACCATTCCTCCTCTGGTGAGAGGAGGCTGTACAATTTAGATGTTAAGAGGCCCTTAGTTACTATAGAGCGTACCAAGGGTCATAGGTTGAATCCTCCAACTTTTCTCACTTATGGTGAGGCTGGGAAAGTGTAACCTGCCACTAAGAGATCCATTGCCAGGTGGATTGTCTCTTGTATCCAATTTTGCTATCAAAAACTGGGTAAGGTTCCCCCTTCAGGCCTGAGGCTCACTCTACCAGAGGTACAGCTACGTCTCTAGCTGCTGCCAGAGACATCCCTATTTTAGAGATATGTCAAGCAGCTACCTGGAAAATGGTACACACTTTCACTAAGCATTACCCTTGGATATCCAGGCCAGGAGGGATGCTAGATTTGGCACAGCCGTGCTTCAGAGCCTATTCCCTAAGTAGGTTCTGTCCCTCCTCCATGGAGGTACTGCTGTGTATTCTGCAATTGTCATAATATAGCAAGACTTCATGTTGATTGAAGAAAAAATTACTCACCTTAGTAATGTTGTTTCTTCTAATGGAGTCTTGCTATATTATGACCTCCCCCCCAGCCTGCCCCTCTCAGAACTTCTACTTGGGTATGGGGTGGGCAGTCCAGTGTGGGCACCGGTTATGCCCATTATATGTTTTTCACCCCTTCTTGGGGTTTTAGGGTGTGGTGTTTTATTTTACCTTATTTTATTATTTTCTGGTTCTCTGACTTGAGTCTTTGTGTTGGGACCAGGAATATGTGTTAATATTTAGGTAGCCAGTTGGCTAGTGTAGGTTACAGCTTCCACACAGAACCTTAGTGAGTTTTTGCTCGTAAAGATCTGACAGTTTCAGTTTGAAATTATCCAGACAGATCTTCTCTAACCGAGCTCGCGCTCTAAACTAATGGTGGGACAAACTGCAATTGTCATAATATAGCAAGACTCCATTAGAAGAAACAACATTACTAAGGTGAGTAATTTTTTCTTTTGGGACCGTTTGAGAAAATGATGGTGGCACTGTTCATGAGCAGAGGTCCGAAAATGCCTATGTTGAAAATTTGGTGCCTAAAGTCCATAAAATGACTGTGTTACAAGCATGCGTTGCGCAGTTTCCACGCACCCTTATAACTTCGCAAATTTGCAATATTTTCACGCCAGATTTTCAACCCTGGCATTTTTTCACACCTCCTTATCAACAGTATAGCTGTCATTTTTCACAGCCTGTCCAAAATGTGTTTCCGCACCTCTGGTGCACGATGGCGTGGTCACTGTGGGAAATCAACTTTTGGGACTCGTTAACAAAATCACAGCACCACTGTTCATGAGGGGAGGTTCCAAAATGCCTATGTTGAAAATGTGTCTAAAAAACTCCCAAAAATAATTGGGTTACGGACGTGTGTTGCGCAGTTTCTATGCATGCTCATGACTTCACCAATCTTTCATATATTCACTCCAGATTTTCAACATTGCCATTTTTTTACGCCTCCTCATGAACAATACAGATGTAATTTTCCACATCCTACCCAAAATGTGTTTTCATCCCTATGTCGCCAAATGGCATAGCTGCTGTGTAAAACCACCTTTCAGCTAACAAACTGATGGTGCTGCTTTTCATGAGGTGGGCTCACAACTAGCCCATGTTGAAAATTTGGAGTGAAAATACCAACACATGTCTGCGGTGTTAGGGTTTCCAACTGTAGCACCCCACCCTATAGAGCCTGACAGGCATCAGGGGTGTGACTTGGGATCATCGGCTGTAATGCTCATGGCATTCCACCCCTACTCCCACCCTGCAGCCTGTGACAGGCATCATGGTGTTCCCTGCACTGTTTGGCCACAAAGTTTACCCCATTCTCCTATGCTGCACCCACCTCAGCGTATTTCCTTATGGAATGGGGTAAGTATAACACCCAAAGACCTCAAAGCACACCACGACACTTGTCAGTGTCTACAGGGTAGGGTGAGGTACAATGGCATGAGCGTTATAGCTGACAACCCAAAGGCCCTGTCGGTCTCTACAGGGTGGGGGTGGGGTTGGCGTCACTTCAATACTGCACTGCCATTCCTATTATGTGTCTCTAACTCCGGCACTACCAATGCCAGCGAGACAGCATTCGGCATTGACAAATGCTTGTTATAGTTTGCCATAGAGGTTGTGCCTTGAGCAGTGCCATAATATATGCAGCAGGGTGCCTTGGGCTTCATAGCATCTGGTACATATATCCATGTGTAGTTTGTGCATCTTGTAGAGTGTTAACAGGTGTGAAGTGTATGTTGTATAGTATTTTGAGTTGCATGAGGCAGTATGTGTCAGATTTAATGTGTTTATATAAGTTCTTCCGTATTCGTGGCCAATTCAGATATATTCTCCCTGGTCCCATGGAAGCACTGTCTGCTAAAATAAGGCCATGCCATCCATTTTATTAGGTTGCGGTCATACATCCCTCTGTAAGGATTACAGATCGAATGTGGCAGCGTGGTCCAGTTCACTAATGGAAGGACAGCTTTGCTATGGTCTGAGGCCTTTTGCTATCCTAAAGTGTTTTGCCAAGAGTTGTGCAACTTGTAGAAAGGGGAACACTTCTCTGTTTGTAACCTGGTGCCTTTGTTGGAATGTGTAGAAAATGATCAGTTTGTCAACAAGGGCTAGCTGTTCGACCCGTGTGATGTTAGAGTGAATTTCCAACGGTTTGGAAATTCTGTTTGTGCTTCATAGCCCAATACCTTGTGGCAGCGTTAACCAATTGCTGCGAAAAGTATAATTTGTAACTGTGTCCTTCTATGCAGGGATGGATTGTAACTGTAGCCAAACCCATGGCCAGCCGATCCC
Source organism: Neoceratodus forsteri (assembly GCA_016271365.2). Taxonomy (NCBI): domain Eukaryota; kingdom Metazoa; phylum Chordata; order Ceratodontiformes; family Ceratodontidae; genus Neoceratodus; species Neoceratodus forsteri. The sequence goes on from CM057450.1 coordinate 1,556,277,752, forward strand.
TTCCACTTCCTGGTCTGCTGGCCCCACCCCTATGCTCAGAAATATTGTGACATCTGAGCAGGGAGAATGCAGGGGCCCTATTAGTTGAGTGGTAGCTTTCATTTTCCTCTAAGATTGCTTTAACTTACATAAAAAGGCATTGAAAAAATATCCCCCTAGGCTTGTATGGGGTGCGCCCCCGTGCTCTCCCTGCTTAGACGTCACAAAACGTCTGCGTGCAGGGGCTTCTTATCATGCCCCCTTGTCCTCGAGCACCTTTGAGCAGACCTCAGGCTTGAGGTTGCTGCTAGTGCTTGCACTGTGCTGGCACCCACTATAGTCCTCTTTCTGATGCCTCCTTTGGTGGCCTTCCTTGGGCTCCCTGTGGTCTCTTTTCTCTCCAAAATCTCTGAAATTGTTGAGTCAGCAGTCTTGCTAAGCTGTGATTTTACAGTAGAGGCGACAATAGCATTTTAAGGTGAGAGATGGTGATGTATTCAATCGTTCCTGCAGGAGCCGAAGGAAAACAGCCATTCATGATGGCTGCTGGCCACACCACTCTGAAAACTGGTATTTTGTACGTAAATACCTTTTCAAACCTAACTGTAGTAGCACTAGCTACCATGCTGCTATCGTATATTTTCTGTTTTTTTGTTGCTTTTATTCTTTTTCAGTTGCATCATTTATATGGAAACAGAATTCCTGACATTACTGTTCAGCTATTCCTGCTGCTTAATCCTTTGTGAAAGTCACAATCCTCTGTTTGTGACATCATGATTATTATTGTTTTTAATCAAGCTGTTTGCCTCCATACTGCCATGTTATTGTACTATCTAGACATTCTGCCTATGACCTCCTAGCCCTGTCTGCTGCACCCCAGTGAGCCAGTGTGGATCTACCCAGTGTGGGGCCTGAGAGTACTAGCAGCTGTCATACAGGCAGCACGGGTAATACAGAAATGTTCTTATTTTCTCCTGTTCTCCTTAGTCCTCCCACCTCCCCGATGCTGGGCAGCCATTGCATGCACACAGCAACCACCTTGCAGAGGAGGCAAGCTGTCTGGCCCACCGCAGGGATCCCTCTGGCGGCAGACCCACAGCTCCATCCCTGCCCATCTGGGAGCACTTTCCTGTGGCTGTGCCACCGCAGCTCTCTCCGCCACCCTACCTGACTCTTGAGCTCGCTTCCGAAACCGGGTTACTAGCACAGGAGTGTGACGCACTCCACGCTTTACCATTTGGCAGCCCTATCATAATCCTCTCCACAGCAAAGATCCGTATTGTCACAAACATAGTATTATGACTTCAGCAAAGAATTAAGCAGCATAAGCAGATGCACTCTGGGGGCAAGAATCCTGTTTTCTTTAACATTAGCATAAGAATGAAAAAAAAAACTGTATATAAACTTTAAGCTAAATTGTGTCTAAATATTGGGTTTTCAAAGTTTTCTCAAAAGTGGCAAACCCACTTTCTTAAACAAACAAACGAAAAAAATAACCATCCAAATTTCTTGGATTAAGTACTGTAGCAAAAGCACAATATTGCAGCATTAAGAACAGGTACTTCTTTTCAGTTCTATATTAATTAGCGACGGTTCTTTATTTCGAAAAAAAGGCTAGTTTTATTTTACAGTTTAAATACTACATAAATAAGTGACTCCTGAGGCATTTTTTTTAAATTGGTTTCTTCATAACATGGTACAAAATTGATTCATCAACAGCAAACTATGACCTTCCGCCTACTGATTGTCTGACTTGAATGTGGAAAGATGCTTCTATTTTAGCATTGTGAAACAGCTTGTGTTCAAGGCGCAGTGTCTTTTATGTTGAGACAGCTGGTTAATTGCTCCTGTCTTATTTCAAGTCTGTCCACTATTTGTGGGAAGAAATAAAAAAAAATGCTAATCCTGTTGTTGACAACCTAAATTAGTAAGTAACAGGCGTTTAACATCATGGGGTGCTAAGATGTTCATTTCTAGTTTCATGTAGAGCCAGCTGGCCCTGGGGAGTTTTCTCACAGTATGGTATTTTGGTGCTTTAATAAAATAACTCAAAAGAAGATGATGCGGTGGAGTTAAAGTTGTGAGATTGGCATCTGTACCTAAAAGGCAGTAACCACCAGGTGTTTATAGTCAAGACCAGTAGTACTCTGCATTCCTGGCAAGCCATCCTCTTTAATAGCCTTTATTGCAGTTTTAAAGGACTATGAACATTCATTTACAATTCAGTTCGTGCTTTGTATATTCATCTTACATCCATGCTGTTGTTTAACGTATTTGCACAAAAACACAAATAGTTGTCCCTTCAAATTCATCTGCCACTGCTTGCCTACCTCTCAATCCATAATTATACCTGTGACAACAGTTGTGGTATCACGAGCAGAGGAGGACTTCGGGTATAGATAAGCAACAGGAGCCGGTGACATCTAATGAACAAACATCTTTTTTGATAATCGATAATTATAACACGTTAACAGAAACTGGTTATTTGTGAAAAGCTATAATGTGACTGTGGTTCAAGAAGGCTGTAACCTACAATGGGTATGAGTGTATCAGGCATTAATAATATATACCCTGAGTGGTTGTGGGCTCGAAGCTGAAAGCAAAGTGTTCTCACAACCACGGGATGGTGCATAAATACCTGGTACAATCGTACCATGGAGTGGGTTATTGCACTTGTAAAATGGAAAAAAGTTTGTTTAATGGAAAAAGGTTTTTTTTTGTCATTTAGTTATGATGTTGCTGGGTAGATTAGGGTAGGTTAATTATGAACCCATCTGACATCTAACCCTGCATAAGTAGTATTTTATGAAATGACCATTGTTTAATCTCTGGTATAAACATAGTTCGGAACGAAAGAAAGACTTTCCAAATTCTGGGGAAACAGTTCTGGAGTTTGTAACAGTTATAGCCCAGATTTATGTTTTAACCTATTTGTGTGATTATTAGAATGTATGCATGGTGTATGTGACCAGGACATTCTTATAAGCAAGACTTCAGTCGTAATGAATCTTCTTGCTCTATGGAACATTTCATAAATAAATAAATTAATAAATATCAGTAACTAACTTTCAAGTTATACAGTTACTTGGCTAACAAGTTGTATACTAAGTAGCCTTGAATTTATAAAAATGCATCTCTGGGCACAGGGTGCGTACCGCAGGATTGCAGACTGGCTCATGTGGTTCCCCTCCATAAGAATGGTCCTTGGGACGATCCGGCAAACTGTAGGCCTTTGAGCCTGATGTCCACAGTTTGTAAGATAATGGAAACCATCCTAAAGGAGAGGCTGGAGGTGCTGCTGGAGGTTAACGGAGTGCAGGACAGGAAGCATGGCTTTGTCAAGGGTAGATCATGCTAGACCAACCTAGTTGAACATTATAGCTGGGTGACTAGGCAAGTTGATGGTGGCCACGCGATGGATGTCCTGTACCTGGACTTCAGCAAGGCCTTCGACTTGATACCACATCGGAGACTAGGTTGTAAAGTAAAGGGCACGAGGGTGGGGGCAAAACTGGTGAGGTGGGGGAAAAACTGGCTACAGAGTAGGCAACAGAGGGTAGTGGTGGAGGGGAAATTCTCATCCCCTAAGCCAGTGATGAGTGGGGTTCCACAGGGATCAGTGTTGGGGCTGGTGCTGTTTGGAATATTCATTGCAGACATCTCGGAGGGCATCAGTAGTAAGATCAGCCTGTTTGCAGACGACACCAAAATGGGGGCAGTGATGGACGACCAGGGTGGTTGGCTGGATTTACAGGAGGACTTGACAAGACTTGAGGCATGGTCTGACACCTGGCAACTCAGGTTGAACGCCAAAAAGTGTAAGGTGCTGCACTTCGGATCGAAGAACCCGAGGAGAAGCTACTGTCCTGGGGGGGGGGGGCAGCTAGCAGTTACGGAGGAAGAGAAAGATCTGGGGTACTCATAACGGGAGCAATGAACAACTTGGCACAATGCAGGAGGGCAGTAACAAGGGCCAACAAGATTCTGGGCTGCATTGCCAGGGGTATAACTTCGAGGAGTAGGGAGGTGATTTTACCGTTGTACAGATCACTGGTCAGACCACACCTGGAGTACTGCATGCAGTACTGGTGACCATACCTGCAGAGAGACATTAGACTGCTGGAGGGGGTGCAACACAGGGCAACAGAAATGATCAAAGGTCTAAGGGAGTTGCCATATGAGGACAGACTGGCAGAGTGAAACATGTATTCACTGGAGGAGAGGAGAAACAGGGGGAACATGATAGAGACCTTCAAGTACATGAAGGGGATAATCCAAACAAACACAGAGGGTCTGTTCAGAGCGAGGGTGGGAAGAGACACTAGAGGCCATGGCATGAAATTGGAGGGGCGGGGAGATTAAGGAGGGACATGAGGCATTTCTTTATGGAAATGGTGGTGGCAGAGTGGAATGCACTGCCAGCAGAGGTCGTGGCATGTAAATCAGTGGAGGGATTCACAAGAGGGTGGGCAGTACAGTGGGGGGTATGGGGAGGGGCAGCTGCAAAAATTCCTAATGGAACAACAGGTAGCCAGTTCTGGGCAAGGGTCCTCTAGGGTCCCTCCTTCCCTGTCCCCAATGGGTTAATTGAGCTCCCAGGCCTCTAAGGCCCGAGAGGACTCCTCGAAGGGGAAAGTCATAAAAAAAGACTGAAGTCAGGATCACTCCCCCAGGTGGTTCTCCCCTATGGCCTCCTCTTCTTCTTCTTGGGGTACTCCATCGGCGATGCCTGTCACTGTCCAGGTCAATGTTCCTATCAGATCCCTACAAACAGCACCAGTGTGCGTGAGCATGGCAGCCTGTCGTCGACCCTTGAGTCATCGGCTCCTTCCTTGTCGACACCAGGTTTGTTGTCGACAGCCGTTCCATTGAGGCCTGATACTTCCCCATGTCCTCAGGCTTTGGGCTCTCAGGGCCCAGTGGATGGGTCATCACACCCTGTGCCATCGACCCCCTTGCTGTTGATGCAACAGTCTGCTGTCATCAAACTTAATGATATCCTGATCAAGTTCACTACAATTTTGGTCCATCAGCTGGGCGCATATAGAACCAGGTCACCTGCAAAGTCGATGGCCCCATCGTTGACACCTCGTTGGCCTCTATGGGTTGTTCCCCATGGGCTGCCGTCAGTCCCTCATTTGTCAGACCTTGAGCTGGAGCAGGTTGACATCAAGGAGGAGTACCATCCTGATCTCATCTTACCTGAGGAAGAGGAAGAAGAGCCTCTTTCCTCTGACAGGTCCACCGTCTCATCTGTAAGTGAGGACTCCATCAAACACACTCCCAGGTCTCCTCCAGCGGACGCTACTTTCTTCAGTGTTTCGAAGCAGCTGTCCTCAGGCATGGGCTTCTATACCGAAAAGGAGGATGCCACTAGAAGGGACCTGGTGGACTTTCTGGAAATCCCAGAATCTCCTCCCAAGGTCATTCCTCCAGCCCTGAGGAATGTTACTACTGCCGCCTGGCACAGACGTGACATGGTGCCAGCCACGCCTCACAGGGCAGATAAATTTTATCATGCCCCCGAGGGCCTGCCACACTATGCTGCCATGCCGGAAACTGATTCTGTCATTATAAAGGCAGCCCACGACAGGTCCAAGGTGCCCAAGCACCTCAGCACCCTCCCCCTGACAGAGAATCCCATCAGATTGACCTCTGGGGCAAGAGGATTTATGCTTCCTCCACTTTGGGGCTGATGATTGCCAGCTGTCTTTCTCATATGGTTAAGTGCCAGAATACCATTTGGAAGAAGGGCAAGACTGCTACCCAGGCTCTTCCTGATTGCCCCCAAAAATAGGAGGTTCTTAGATGCTTGCAGGGTGCAGAGGATATTAGCAAGCACCTCCTGAGGGCCCTCTCTGATATTTCGGGTACAGGTGCCAGGGCTGCTGCCACAGGCATTTGCTTTGTAACCAGTCCTTGCTGAGGGTCTCAAGCTTTACCCCTGATGTCCAGCAATGCTTAATGACCCTTTTAATGGCTCCAAGGTATTTGGGCCAGATGTGCAGGACATCATAAATGAACTGCAGGCATCTGGCAGGGCTACCAAGTCTGTCCACTAGCTCTACAATACTCAGCCTAGTAGCAGACAGCGCCTTCCCTTTCACAAGGTGTCCCAGAAGTCCACAGCAGCCTTCTGGTCCCAGGGCAAGAGAAGAGCCTCCTCCACCTTACCTACCCACTCCTCCTCCGGGGCCAAAGCAAAACACCCTGGGGTGACAGACCAGCCCTACCAGTTGGATCTGCCTTTGCTTGACTCCTTGCTAGACACCCTCTTCCGTTCTCTGACCAAGAGATGGTGTTGAGAGATTGATTCTCCCTCCATCTCAATCAATGGAGAACCATCACTTCAGATGCCTGAATTCTTCAGATCATAGAGAGGGGTCACACTCTGGATCTCATAGAGTTGCCCCAGAGACTTCTCCAGTACCCTCCACCTACCCACTGGCCCACCTGTCCATTCTCCAGGAGGAGGTACTGTCCCTTCTGTGAAAAAAGGCCATTAAGCCAGTGCCCAGGTGCCAAAGGAACAGGGGATTTTATTCCTGGTTCTTCCTGGTCCCCAAAAGAACCAGGGATCTGAGGCCAGTACTAGATTTTAAGGACCTTAACCTGTATGTTCAGTACGAAACATTTCACATGGTAACCCTGCCATGTCTGCTGCCACTTCTCAAGCAGGGTTACTGGATGTGCTCCCTGGAAATACAGGATGCTTACCTGCATATCTCAGTGTTTCCCCTGCACAGGAGGATCCTCAAGTTTCTTTTTCAGGATGAGGACTAGCAATTCAAAGTATTGCCCTTTAATTTGTCCTCTGCGCCATGGGTCTTTACCAAGTGCTTAGCAGCAGTAGCTGCAGCTTTCAGAAGGGAGGGACTGTATGTTTTCCCCATCTGGATGGCTGGCTTCCAAAGGCCATGTCCAGAGAACAGCTCCTTCAGACTCTGGAAAGAACCCTTCAGCTGCTTCTCTTCCTGGGCATCACTGTCAACCTACCCAAGTCTGTCCTGACTCCATCCCAAAGACTGCTATATATGGGTGATCTTGGACTCAGTGTAGGAAAAGGCCTTCCTGCCTCTCAGCAGAACAGAGTGTCTCATTGCCCAAGTTCAGGAGGTCGCCCAGAGCCGTTATATCCCTGCAAGGGTATATTTGAGACTGTTGGGTTTGATGGATGCTGCCATTCCAACTGTTACTTTGGCTAGGCTGCACATGCGAGTCCTCTAGTGGGAACTCAGAGTGCAATGAGACCAACACATGGATGAGTTAGATCAGTTAGTGCTGGTCTCCTCCCCAGTCCGCAAGATGCTCCGGTGGTGGATGGACCTACAGAACCTGTTACAAGAGGCTCTCTTCCAGATCTCCTTGCATCTGGGGCCCCTTCAGACTCCGGGGACATAGTCCCAGATCGAGCAGTCCCTGTACGTCAGTGTTCTGGAGATGGTGGGTGGTGCTGTATGCCACGCAGGCCTTTCAGAACCTTCTTCTTCCAGGTCAACTGTTGATCCAGTTGACCAGTTTCAGTGTTGTCCACTGTATCAACAAGCAGGGGGACACATTCATATCCCCTATGCAGGGAGGCCATGAGAGTGTTTTACTGGACCTTAGACCACAGTCTGGCTGTCTTAGCAGTCTATGTCCCAGGCATACTAAACACCCAGGACGCAGTCCAGCATGCATGAATGGGAACTTCTCTCATCCATTGCGGAAGATCTGTTTGCCAGATTCGGTCATTCAGAGTTGGACCTCTTTGTGTCCCCACCCAACGCAAAACTGCTCAGTTTCTGCTTGCTAGATCCAAGGCCTGGAGTTTTCTGGTGAAAAGTGTTGTTCCTCTCCTGGAACGGGAGGTTCCTCTATGCCTCCCCTCCATTCCCTCTGCTTCAGAGGGTGCTAATCAAGCTACAAATGGAGGGGGGCCAACGTGATTCTGGTTGCCTCATTCTGGCCACAGCAGATATGGTTTCTGTTACTGCAACAGTTAGCAGAGGAACCTCTGCTCCCTCTACCCCTGTGCAGGGATCTGTTGATGCAGGGTCAGGGGACTCTGGTCCATCCCAACCTCAAGTCCCTTCATCTGCATGCGTGGCTTCTCTGGACATAGCCATCGCCTGGTTTGGGTCCCAGAGAGTGGTGTGAGTCCTCGTGGCAGCTTGAAAGCCCTCCACTAGAACCGCATATGCCATGAAGTGGAAGATATTTGCCATCTGGGCTGCCAAGCATCGCCTGGACTTTTTCACTTGTCCAGTGAGCCAGATTCTGGACTACCTGATTTCTCTGCCGGACTCAGGTCTCCAATACTCTTCCCTCAAGGTGCACCTTTTGGCTTTCTTGGCTTTTCATGAGCCTATGGGTGACTGCACCATGGCTCAATTGGATGTGTCCCATACCTTCCTGAGGGGCATCCTGCATCTGAAACCTCCTATCCATTCCTCTGTCCCAGCCTGGGATTTTAATTTTGTTTCCTTTTGAGCCTGCCGAGTCTTGCGAGCTGTGCTTTCTTGGAAAGCATATTTTTAGTTGCTATTACTTCTGCTCGAAGGATTTCTGAGCTTCAGTCCCTCTGGTGCGAGTAGCCTTATTTGATTTTTCACAGAGACAGGGTGTCTTTACGTATGAATCCTAAATTTCTCTCTTGGTTGGTCTCTGAGTTTACCCTGAACCAGTCTATCCACCTGCCTGTTTATTTTCCTGAGTGTGCCAATCCAGGGAAAGCACTACTCCATACGTTAGATGTGTGCAGAATTTTGAAGTATTACCTGCTCCGAACTAAGGAATGCAGAAAGTTGAAGCAGCTTTTTGTTTCTTTCACCCCAGGTAGAGAGGGCGTTCAGGTTTCTAAACAAGGTTTATCTAAATGGTTGGCTGATTGTATTGTGCTCTGCTACAATAAGTATGGCAAAGAGTTACCAGGGGCAGTGAAAGCCAATTCCACAAGGGGCATGGCTACTTCTGTGGCCTGTTTCAGAGGGGTCTTAGCTGCGTACATTTGCACTGTTGCCAACTACCGTACCGTCCATACCTTCACCAAGCTACAGTCTGGACGTTGCCTTTTGAGCCCATGCAGGTTTTGGCAGGGCTGTGCTGCAGTGTCTCCTGTCTTGAGTTTAGGGATGGCCTTCCTTCCAGACTGTTTATGTGAATCTGTAACTGCTTGGGACTCGTTCCATATGTGTGACCTGATGACTGAGATACCCCTGATCAAGATAGAACAGTTATGTAAGAACTTACCGTAACAGTAGATGTTCGAGCGGATCTCGGTCATCAGGTCTGCCTTCCTTCTCACCATCCCCCTTTTACAGGGCTCTTTTTCAGAACTGGCTAACAGGCATATCCAGTCTTTTCTTTTGGCCTGGGCACCTCTCTCTCTCTCTTTCTTTCTCTTTCTGCCTCTCTCTTTTCGATCTCCCATGCAAGAGCTTTGCTCCCTTAGTCTCCTGGGGAAAGAACTGAGGGGGTAGTGGGGCTGATCATGCCTTTATAGGGTTGGTGATGTCAGCAGATGAAGTCATCATGGGTGGCCCCAGTGGTACTGCTGAAAATCTTCTTTGTGAATCCTCCTTCACTGATGATGAAGTTCCATATGTGTGACCTGATGACTGAGATCCCCTGGAAGATCTACTGTTATGGTAAGTTCATACGAAACTGTTCTTTATATCCATTTGTGAGGCTGCAATACTTTAATAACTCAGTTGTGGCTTAGCCACACATGAGCTCTAGTCCTGACCCCTCACTCATGGAAATAATTGCATATTTGGACTCAGGCCAATGTAGATCTCTTATTTGTGTAATACAAATTTAGACTTGAGTTGAGTCTTATCATGTAAAAGAAAAAAAAAAAAACAATCTCACATGTGAAGATAACGCCCATTACTCAAAAGTGATAAAGCCAAGCCCTGGGCAGGTAAAGGTCACATCTTCATTAATGGTTATACATATTATTAACCCACTGCTGACCATTATTTATGGCATCCATACCACAGTATTTCAAAAGTTATACCATTCTCCATGTAAGAAATAAGACACAATGAGGTGTGGTTTATGGGCTGATAAGAACACACTCCAGGTGCATAATGAGGCACAAGGTGCCTGTGCCAAGTGCCTTTAGCACCTGGGAAGTGTTCTTATCAGCCCATAAACCACACATTGGAGTGTCTTATTCCACTTATAAAATGGGTCTCCCAATTAACTATTAAAAAAAAAAAAAAAGGCAAAAAATGTAAAAAGGAAAAAAACACCCTGAGGTTTAATACCTTAAACAGTAAAAATACTCCCTTTTAGTAATTTCTGATGGCCAGTACACAGGCGACGGGTGCCCCCCCCCCACCCCACACAGAGACAGAGATTGTCCTCACTCTCCCCACACACTGTATCTAGCACTGGCACACACCCATTTTCATAAAGTGTGTCTCTGTGTGGAATGGGCTGAGTGGCTGTTCATTTCAGAGTAAGTATCCCATTTCATTTGTAGTGAGCGTGTCCCTTGCCAGCTGCTGTAGTTACTGCTTTCACAACCGCAGTTTTGTAAGTTCAGGCCACTTGCTCAGCGATGATAGAAAAACCTGGAAGTTTTCAATAAATGTTTTACTTTTAAAAACTGGTGTATAGAACAGCCAGTGAAAGAGTAGTTCTGGACTTTTGTTTGAATGAGGCGTCCTGCTGCACGAGCATGACTCGGCTTGGTTGCATTCGCCATTCTTTATCGCAGCAGCACAGGTTAGACTTTTGTTTTTGAACGTTTTGTCTTGAGCTGATTTTTCATCAGCTAATGCTCTGTAGTTGCATGGGCGGGGGACCGGAGTGGTGGGAGCAGACAGGAGTGGTGGGAGCAGGGTGGTGACTGTTTTCCAGCTTGGCCAGAGAGGTTGAACTAGTTTTAAAATGTGGACATTGGCACACTGAAGCACAGTGATTTCTGATGCAAAGCGTCCGGACTGGCTGAAGAGGTGCTGGTTGGCACACTATGCCCTGGTAAGGATACGGCCACAGGTACCTCTCAGCCAATCAGGACGCAGAAAACTTGAGACCCATTTGATAAGCCAAAATTTAACATTGTCTCTGAATGCTTTGATAGTTCAGTAGTTTGCATGTAAACATGTTATTTACACAATTTATATGTTACTATTGATCAGTATCGCTATTTTGTGGAATTGTATACCACTCGAGTGGCAAATGTTTAAATGTTTAAAAATGTTAAAAAGCCTTTGGACTGTGGGTAGAGCAATATCCACCTACTGTTCACTGCTGGCCATCAGCATACTGTATATTCAATGTATTTTGGCACCTCAGTTTATAAACTGGCTAGTCTGTAAACTACTAAAGTGTTTAATGAATGTATTGACTAGGTTAATATTCTGTGCAGTTTTGCTTTTCATCATTCCGTTATGCTTTAGACATTTAAATTGACTTTCTCTGAGAGCAAGAAAAGAGGCAAGTTAACTATTTTTATTTTTAAATGTTAAAGGTCTTAACTACTCCCTATCTTTTTGATCAACTAATGGCTTATTGTGCCAGGTTGTGCCATAGAGACATTATACATATACCAAAGGTTTCCTCTAAGCCAGGATTGTCTTTTTCTTACTTAGTGACCTCATCTGAGAACTACTTGTTACTACGTGTAGAATAGAAAAACAGGAACCACTTTAGACTGTATGCAGGCTCTTACTACTAAATTAAAAAAAGATGTATTATTGTTTTAGTTGTCTGCACCTTATCGTTTTGAAGTATGCTGCTACCAGCAGGTGTTCTTTTGAATGAGCTTTTGATATCTCAATAGCTTTTTCTCATATAAATACATTTGAAAACAAGAATTGTTCCTGGAATCTGGGATCTTATTAGCCGGAAACACACAGAGTAGAAATCTCCTTGTAACTGTAATTTATATTAAAAAACACTTCCAGCAGTTTAAATGGTGTTTGGAGCAGTTGAATAAAAGTGAACGGTGAATGGTGTCATTGTCAACAAGGTGGTGATCTAATTTTGCGCTATCAATAACGTTACTGTATGAAAGAGAGCATTAGACCTATGGAACTGCGACTCAATTGGAGCAGCTTATGGATATGTATATAAGTAGGTCTGAGCTCCAACTGTTACTGGAGTCATCAGTAGCTGGACTGTAACAATAAAATCTTTTTTCTATTCCCTTATTCACATTAAGTACTTGTGGGCCGAATTATATTGTTGTTTTAATGGTAGGTCTCACATACAAGGAAGATTTAGTTTTCTAACTTTTAATTTAAGGTCCATAGGTATTACACTATAAAGTAAACTCTACCTATAGTTTCTTGAGCTGCAATTTATTCATCTAGAGTTAATGCTTTAACATTAAGTTCAAGTCCATGGGAAGTACAAAACTGGATTACAGTTGTAAGAGCAGGGAGATTGCTGTATTAATAATATCTTGGTCAAATTATTAGAAGGTTGATGAGATCTAAACCCACATCACAGGGTGCATAACTTTTACTGGTTTATATTTGAGATTTCCCTGCTCATGGCAGTAGCGGCTTGTGTAATTTACTTCATGTTTTCATATATTTTAGTACTTCCCCAATGTGTACTACCAAGATATAGGGGCATATCATAGAAACATAGACTTTGACGGCAGATAAGGACTGCTTGGCCCATCTAGTCTGCCCATCAACTCCTTACTGTAACAATGATGTAATCATTCATGGAAATGTATTTGAATTCAGTGTGCCTGCCTATGTGATTTCTGCACTGTTTCATATACAGTTAAATAAATAAAAAATAAGTAAAAAACAAACTTCCAAAGATGGTTTCCACTCACCCAGATTTGTTGTAAGGTTTTGTTTTCATTTTCAGATGTTTCAGAAAATTAATGAACCAACATTTTGCAAACAAACAAACATAGACCAGGTTTAAATGGAGGTGGGGTGTCACCTAATGGCTAAATAAATGCAGATGGTTGTTTAATGTGGCAGATATACCCACAATTCATGTTCTGTCTGTTGATAACATGAACGCTGGGGCAAAATGGTAGTTTGCATCAGTTTTGTACTGACACCTCTACAAATTTTGCGATTTTCAGCTCCAAGTACTTAATGCAGATTCTTGGGCCATTACTTTGAGAGTAAATGAAATATACATCCAAGTGTGATCTCAATGAATAGGGGGGAGATAGAGTTTTAAAATGCATACCCATACGTTACCTCAAAAGATTAATGTTTAAAGCTATAGGGTTAAATACTAAACACTACCCTTTAATTTCTTGTGAAATTTCAAAATATTCTTATATTTAACCTTGTCAGACAGTATTTATTGTGCTTTATAATGTAATTTTATGTTGTCTAAAAGAGTAAGGATTGTGCTTTGAAATGCATATATGGTTGTAGAATTTAAAGGTAATATAAGAGGATAAATTGGTAAAAGGGAAGACACCATTAATATATGAAATTATAGCAAGTTTATGCTTTTTGAGTTCTTCACGCCATATCTTCTGTGTTTATATATGTGGCATATGTATGTATATGTGTGAGTATATATATATATATATATATATATATATATATATATATACAAGTATCCCCATTGATATGTACAAATCACACATGGCTCCTTGCCGCTTGACTTGAAATCCTATCTATGAACATATATATATATATATATATATATATATATATATATATATATATATATATATATATATATGTATATGTATATATATATATATATATATATATATATATATATACACAATAGGGGTGAGTGGTAAATAAGTGAGATAAAACAGTGTATCATCCACTGCAGTGTGATATTTTTACCCTCTGCTCTACTGTGATGATATGAGACATTTACACACACAGGTCACAAAAGGTCACTGATATCATCACCCTAGGCAGCTTTCCCCTCAGCATAAAAGAAACATCTGTGCTGTTACCATAGACACAAATGCAGAACTACCTGAGAGGTCTCACTGCTGCCTACAGCTAACTCAATGAGCATTACAAAACACACCTTTCCCCCCCCAACTTCCAGCTCATTACTGTGATGCTCTCAACTTGATGCAGCCAGAATTCCAAACAGCACAGTTTCACAGAACAGTCTAAACTACTGCCTGCAGCTAACTCTACCACTGAAACACACTCTCACTTGTTCCTCAGACTCTGATTCTCACCCAATTACTGTGACAATTTCAACTTCACTGCAGCCAGAATCCTAAAGAGCACAATTTCACAGAACACTCTGCACTCTGCCTGCAGCTAACTTAATTACCACTGAAAACAGTATCAGCTGTTCTGACACTCTGCCTCTCAGTTCATTACATTTACTGTGATGCATTTAACTTCACCGCAGCCAGATTGCTAAACAATACAGCTTCACAAAAGTATGTTTCTCATTCCTATCTAAAACTAACTCATTTAGCATTGCAAAACACACACATGTGTATCTCAAAGTTTATAACACTGCCAGCCCATTCAGAAAAGCTCACACACAGAAAGAGCAAACACATTAACAGGAACAGAACACAAGACAACATAACAAAACTCCTGAAACTCTTGGCCCTATTGTATATATCGAATACATGATGGGCATATCGTGTGTTATGGCAAATATTGTCACTCCTGCATCATGAGCTTGGATATCTCACTTGTGCGATATCCAGAGCTCACTCTGCAGGAGTGACAATATTTGCCATATCACACTCATGCCCATCATGTATCCCCTATATATATATATATATATATATATATATTATACTGGCACGGTAGAGCCAGTATAGTTAGGGTTCAATGGTCACTTCTATGTTAAACCTAGAGCTTGCACGTTAATAACTTTGCAACCGTATGACCGATGTGCACAAAACTTTTCGTGCACTGTCAGGTACCATAGATCTCTTGATGTGACAAGTTTTGTTCCGGTTGGATGTGCAGTTGCGGAGATGCGGAGTGTCAGAAAATGTGAAAATTACCATTTAGGTGCAAATCCTTTGCCATGCCGCACCTCCAACATGTCTTAGAGGTGTGGTCTGAAATTGTTGAACATATGGGGTCTGGGTCACAGATGTACCTTTTGAAGGTTTGGTGAAAAAATATTAATCCATTTAAAAGTTATTAAAGCTTTAAGTGGGTCAGACGATCAACTGGGTGGCAAATTGGTTGATGGGCAGAAAACAGAGAGTGGTGGTAAATGGTATACAGTCAGAAGAGATGCAGGTCACAAGTGGGGTACCTCAGGAATCAGTCCTGGGGCCAGTCCTCTTCAATATATTCATTAGTAATATTGCAGATGGACCTGAGGGTGAGGTTTGTCTGTTTGCAGATGACACCAAGATCTGCAACAGAGTACATGATCCAGATGGTGTGGGCAGAATGAGAAGAGATCTGGATAAACTAGCAAAATGGTTGGAAGAGTGGCAACTGGGGTTTACTACAAAGAAGTGCAAGATCTTGCACATAGGGTAAAAGAGGAGGAGGAGTAGCTCTTTACATAAGGGAAGGAATCAAAGCAACAGAACAAAAGGGCAAACAGGGAGGAGAAGAAGCACTGTGGGTAAATTTGGAGACCGGCAATGGCACCACAATCCGCACAGGGGTTGTATACAGACCCCCTTCTCAGGGGGGAGGAAATGGACAAGGAAATGATAGAAAGTATACTTAGAATGGCAGAAAAGGGAGATATTGCTGATGGGTGATCTGAATATGCCAGATGTTAACTGGAGTGCAGTTGCAGCAGCCACTTCAAGAGTGGGGTTATTCTAGATGCCTTACAGGGGCATGCCTTAGACAACTAGTATTGGAGCCCACTCGAGAGGGAGCAATCTAGACCTGGTTCTCTCAAATGGAGATGAAGAGAGGATCACAGTGTAGAAGTGGTAGCCATCTGGGAACTCAGCGACCATCAAACAGTATGGTTCACAATAAACACAGCAATAGAGTCAAGCCACACAGGCAAAAGTACTGGACTTTAGGAGGGCTGACTTTGCCAAAATGGTGAGTGCCTAAGAATGCACTAGCAAATGGGTAGGAAGGAGGGTGGAAGAACAATGGGGAATAATAAAACTGCCATCACAGAGGTAACAAGCCTTGTGTGAAGCAAATAAACAAAACAAAACGATGTAAGAAACCACTATGGTTCTCAAAGGAAGTGGCAGTGAAGGTTCAAGAGAAAAGAAAGCATTCAGGAAGTACAAGGAATCACAGAAGGAACAGGACAGAGAACTGTATCAGTTAAAGCAAAAGGAAGCTGGAAGGCACTCAGAACAGCAAAGGCCCAAACTGAGGAAAAGATAGCCAACTCAGTTAAGAAGGGGATAAAACCTTTTATAGGTACATCAGGGAGCGAAGGAAGACCAAGGGAGGGATAGTGAGGCTTAATAAAGGGGGGAGGGTGGGCAGAGGGTGACTGTGAAAAGGCAGAGATACTAAACAAATATTTTTGCTCAGTATTTACAAAGGAAGAGGGGGAGGTACCTAAAACAACAGTAGAAACACTCTGGATACAGAAGTTGATACCAGCCCATTTACAGAAGAAAGGGTTCTGAAAGAACTCTTAAAACTGAAGGTGGACAAAGCAATGGGGCCTGATGGGATTCATCCCAGAATTCTAAAAGAACTAAGGGTAGAACTAGTGACACCACTGACTACCCTTTAACAAATCATGGGAGGATGGGGTGGTACCCGAGGACTGGAGGAGGGCAGATGTGATTCCCTTCACAAAAGTGGGAGCAAGGCAGAAGCAGGAAACTACAGACCTGTTAGTTTAACCTCAGTGGTAGGGAAAATGATGGAATCACTCTGAAGGAAAGAATTGTCGAGTATCTAGAGGCCAGAGGGGCACAGGACCAAAGGCAGCATGGATTCACAGCGGAAGGTCATGCCAGACAAATCTGATAGATTTCTTTGACTGGGTGACCAAAGTAGTAGATCAGGAGGGGCTGTGACATGGCCTACTTAGACTTTAGCAAGGCATTTGACACAGTCCCACTTAAAAGATTAATATACAAGTTAGCCAGCCTGGGAGTGGGTCCCAAGATGACAGCCTGGGTAAAGAATTGGCTGGAGAATAGGACACAGAGAGTAATAGTAAATGGAGTCCACTCTGAAGAAAAGGGGTTACTAGTGGGGCATGAGGTTCAGTATTAGGACGGTCCTCTTCAATGTCTTATGTTTACATTGCAGAGGGACTGGAAGGAAAAGTATATCTCTTTGCAGATGACACAAAGATCTGCAACAGAGTTGATGCACAAGGTGGGGTGAAAGGATGAGAAGGGACTTGGCAAGGTTAGAGGAATGGCCAAATGTATGGCAGCTTAGATTCAATGCTAAGAAGTGCAAGGTAATGCACCTGGGAAACAGAAACCCAGGGAAGAGTACACAATGGGGTGAGATACTAACAACAACAAAATGGAAAGGGACCTGGGGTAGTCATATCAGATGACCTAAAGGTGGGCAAGCAATGTGAGAGGGAAGAAAGGAGGGTGGGGATACTGGGATGCATAGGAGAGGCATCACCAGTAGAAAACAGGAAGTTATTTTCCCTCTGTACAGACAGCTGGTGAGACCCCATTTGGAGTATCAAGTGCAGTTCTGGAGACCCAATCTCCAGAAGACATAGACAGGATGGAAGCTGTCCAGAGGAGGGAACTAAAATGGTGCAGGGTCTGCACCGAAGACATATGAAGAGAGACTTAAGGAGCTTAATATGTATAGTCTCGAGGAAAGGAGGGAGAGGGGGACATGATAGAAACTTTCAAGTACCTCAAGGAATCAACAAAGTCCAAGAGGGAGCATCTTTCAAAAAAAAGAGGCAAGAACAAGGGGGCACAATTTGAAGATGGGGTGGCTCAGAGGTAATTTAAGGAAGTATTTTTTCACAGAGAGGGTTGTGGATGCATGGAACGGCCTTCCGGGAGGAGGTTGTGGAGTCAAAAACAGTGGTGGAATTCAAGCATGCATGGGACAGTCATAAGGCAATTCTAGGGGGTGGGGGTAGGAGGAAGTAGGCTGCTGGTTAACTAGGATCTGCAGCTTATCCATTAGGTAGGGAAATGGGCAGACTGGGTGGGCCAAGCGGTCCTTATCTGCCGTCAAATTCTATGTTTCTATAGGGAAGAGAAACCCTGAAGTCACCTATAGGTTGGGAGGGGAGTTGCTGGCAGTCACAAGGGAAGAAAGAGACTTGGGCATCATCATCACCAGTGACCTGAAATCATCCAAGCAGACCTCTAAAGCAGTAGGTAAGGCTAGAGGGATGTTGGGGTGTATTAGTAGGGGTATCACAAGTCGGAAGAGGGAAGTAATAATCCCTCTTTACAAGACACTTGTTAGGCCCCATCTGGAGTACTGCGTGCAGTACTGGAGGCCACACCTTCACAAGGACATTAGCCAAATTGAGGTAGTCCAGAGAAGGGCAACCAAAATGGTGCAGGGTCTGCATCAGAAAACATATGAGGACAGATTAACTGAACTCAATATGTATACCCTAGAGCAAAGGAGGGAGAGAGGTGATATGATTGAAACATTCAGACACCTTAAGGGCATTAACAAGGTGAAAGAGTCTAACATGTTTCAATATAAGAAAAATAGCAGGACAAGAGGACACAGCATGAGATTAGAGGGAGGCCGATTAAGGGGGAATGTGAGGAAATTCTTTTTCACAGAAAGGGTGGTAGATGCATGGAATGGCTTACCACAAGAAGTGGTGGCTATGAATACAGTGCAGGGCTTCAAACAGGCATGGGATAGGCATAAGGGAGCAATACAAATGACTATGAATAGATAGGTCACTGACAGAGCAAAGGTCGATGGCACATTTATAAGGTAGAAAAAGAAATGGGCAGACTGGATGGGCCTTGCGGTCCTTATCTGCCGTCAACGTCTATGTTTCTATGTTTCTAAGTCTCTATTATAGCCTATGGGAAAAAGTATATGGGCCTTGCAAAATCAGGTTTTGCTGCTGTGAAAGCACTTTTTGCTGCCTCAAATGGTGTCAGTAGTGTCGTGCTGCCACCATCTTGTTTTCAGTTAGTGACGGGGAGAAACGCTGTAATTCAAAAAATACTGCCCCTTGGTAAACACCAACAGTTTTGTTTACCTAATCGGGACCCGATGAACACGATTCTGGCCTTAGTTTTTGAAAATAGTGACCACAAATATGTTTTTTTTACTAGGCCATTGGTAGTGCCACAAATTTGCAGCACTATTTTTTCGAACATACCACAAATTGTGTCAGTTTTCGTGCAACTGACGGCACTGTTGCACGAAATTTGCTGCAAATTGTGGCACTGTTACGTGAAAACTGCCTAAGTTTTTGGCACTGCTTTACTAAAAAAAAAAAAAAAAATCCCCTTTTAAAAAATCTAAATCTTACCTGCCCATTTTTTCTCAAAAAACAAGGCCAGAATCGGATTCCTCAACCTCTGTTGGTGCTTACCTAATAAAAGGATCTTTTATCCTTTTACTGCCTCCAAGGGGGCCAAGGCATGTTTTAATTAAAAAAAAAAAAAATGTTTCTGCCAACATCAGGATGCCCAATCCCTGTGTCGGTGGTAGAGATCCACCCCCCTCCAGTGTGGGACACAGGGGAGCCCCCTCCCAGTGTCCCAACATTTTTCTTTTTTAAAAAGTAAAACTGTTTTTGCTGACATCGGGGTGCCCAACCCCTCTGTTGGCACTAGAACCCCCCGTCAGTGTGAGACACTGGGGAGCCCACTCCCAGTGTCTCCAGTTATGTCCTACTCCCCCATACTGTGGGACACTGGAGAGCCTACCCCCAGTGTCCCGAAATATTGCTGAAATTGTACCTGTGAAAAAAGAAAACAGTCCCCTGACGTCTTACAGTTCCTCGTTGTCTTTCCCGTCCCCCTCCCCCATCCCGACCCTCCCACTGAGCAACCCACCATCCCCCCCTATTTCACTATACTTATCACCGGAGATCGTCGGCTGTCATCTTCTGTGGACCAGGACACATCTGCACTCTTCAAAGCAGAACCACGAACTGAAGAATCAAGGTAGGTGCCGTATAATGGCTGTCATCATCATCATCATCATCAAATCTTTATTTATTCAGGCGAACATCATTGAGCAAGGCTCATTTACAAGATGGACCTGATAAGGTCAAGGTTCAACAGTTGATACATAACAGATACATCATACACTTATATAAAACAGTTATACATACAGGGGAAAAAAACGTTTATAAACACAGTGATGTACAGTAAATTCACATGATAAAAAACGGTTAAAGGAAAGTTAAGCTAATAGTTACAGTATATGCATATCCCAGGGGGACCATGGCAAACACACAATATAATGTAATACTAGGATGGTGAAGGTATTACTGGGTGTCATAAGATGGGGTGTCTGGAAGGATTATGTCATATATGGTTAATTTTTGGGAGAGAGATTGTGAGATGACAAAGCTAGCTCTATTGGTAGCAACTGCATTCCTCTGTGAAGAAAACTGTACAACGCTGTTTAAAGGATGCAATTGGTATAATATTGGACAGTTTTAGGGATTTTTGTAGGGTGTTCCATGCTATAGCTAGAGAATAGCTGATTGCTGCCCTCCCTAGCCGGGTGTTGAATTTGGGCAATTTGAACAGGATGATGTTGTTGCTTCTTAGGGCATAGGAGCTAGGAATGGTCTGGGTGAAGCAGTCCAGAATATAGTTTGGAAGTTTTTTGATAACGCCTGTAAATCCATAGTGCTGCATTTCTGTTCCTTCTGAGGTGAAGGAAACCCACCCAACTGCAGCATAAAGAGAGCAGTGATGGGTATTAGATGGCAGATCTGTAATGAATCTTATTGGTCTATGATATAAGGTATCCAACTTGTGAAGGTAGGAGATGGGGCAGTGACTATAAAGGAAGTCTGCATAGTCAACAACTGATAGAAAAATGGCCTGGACTAACCTCATCTTTGAGTCTCTGTTTAGGAAGGGTTTTAATCTATAGAGAAGGCCAAGCCTTTGGCGAAGCTTTTTAACAGTTCTTCTAAATGATGAGTGAATTCAGTCTGTTGTCAATCCACACACCTAGGTATTTGAAGTTTTCTACATACTCCAGGTTTTCTCCAAGTATAGTGCATAGCTGGGGAGAATGATTGAGGAGGAGGTGCTGGTGAGCTTTGATTTGTGAACATCATTGCTTTAGTTTTCTTTGCATACAGAAGCTTTTTCTCAAGTAGCTGATATTGTAACAAGGAGAATTCTGTTTGTAGGATTTCACGAGCAGCTGCAGGCGAAGGGTTGCTGACATACAAAACAGTGTCATCAGCAAAGAGATGTACAGAGGAATTGGTGAGGGTTGAATCAATATTATTTATATAAATGGCAAAAAGGATAGGACCCAGGATAGAACCTTGGGGGACTCCTCTTAACAGTGGTTTTAATAGGGATAGGTCACCTTCAGCTTTTACCTGCCTGTGACCTACCGGTGAGATAACATCTGAACCACTTAAGGGAGGGTGGATCTAGGCCAAGGGAGTGCAGGGATGATAGTAGAAGCTCGTGGTCCACAGTATTGAATGCTTTGCTCAGGTCCAGGAATACTGCACAGACATTATTCTTTTTATCTAATTCGGTTTGCCAGTCATTTGTGACCTTGGCTAGTGCAGTGATAGTGCTATGCTTGGCCCTGAATCCAGATTGAGCTGGATTTAAGAGGTTAGCATTGTCAAGATACTCCCTTAACTGGTTACTCACTAATTTCTCCAGCATCTTGGATAGCACTGGTAGAATGGAAATGGGCCTGTAATTATTAAGTTCCATAGGGTCCCCTGATTTTAGAAGGGGAACCACTTGGGCTGTCTTCCACAGTGTGGGGATAGAGCCAGAAACATAGAAACATAGAATTTGACGGCAGATAAGGACCGCTTGGCCCACCCAGTCTGCCCATTTCCCTACCTACTGGATAAGCTGCAGATCCTAGTTAACCAGCAGCCTACTTCTTCTTACCCCCACCCCCCAGAATTGCCTTATGACTGTCCCATGCATGCTTGAATTCCACCACTGATTTTGACAAAGTTTAGAGATAGGTTAAAGAGGTGTGTTAGGGGGACTGCAAGTACATGGCACTCAATCTTTAGAAAGTAGGGGTCCAGAGAGTCTGCCCTTGCGCTTTTTTTGGTATCCAGTTGCCATAATAGATCCTCTACTTGCTTCAACAGTATAGATTTGAAGCTGAAGGAAGAGTCAGCTCTCTGATCACCAGTGTAATGGGAACTTAATTGTTCCTCAGCAGGTTAGCTGGAGAGGTGTCAAAGACAAGGCCAGCCGTTGTGAAGTGGTTATTGAAGGCGTCCAGAATTTCCATTTTGCCAGTGATAGGGCCATAACTGTTGTGTAATTGAGTTGGAAGGGAGGTGTTAGCGTCCTGCCCCACCATGCCCATGATGGTACCCCAAAATCTAGCAGGATTATGATAGGAGGAGTCGAGCTCGGCCAAGTAGAAGGCAGCCTTTGCATCCCTAACTTTCTTGGTGCATCTATTCCTGGCTTTCCTAAAGATCATCCAGTCATTTGCATTCTTGGTTTTTCTTGCCATTTTCCAGAGTTTGTCTCTCTCCAGCAGTGCAGCTTTGAGGTCAGCTGAAAACCAACGACAGGATTTGTTTTTTATTCGGATACTAGAGATTGGGGCATGGGTGTTAAGGGCATTTATTATAATGCTATTTAGCACCTGCTGAGCTTTTTCAACAGAATGGGCAAGATAAAACTCTTGCCAGTGTGGAGAGTGAGCTAGATCATGCAAATAACCTTCAATATTGATGTTTTTCTTGGATCTCCTCATGAGGAATTTTGCAGGATTGTTGTTATGCTGGTGGATCTTACCTCTGATGGGGCAGTGATCACTTATATCGCAGAGAAGCACTCCAGCGATGTGAATAAATGTGGTTTATTCACTAGCATGATATCAAGTAGTGTGCTGTTATTACTATTCCTTGCATTAATTCTTGTTGGCTCATTAATTAGTTGTGTGAACCATAAGTATCACAGAATGATACCAGAGGTGCAGCTGCCTGGGTAAGCCAGTTGAAATTCAGGTCACCTAGAATAATGACTTCTTCAGTGCTAGGCTTGAGCAGGTTCTCCAGGTGGGATAAGAGCTTGTGTTCAGCAGAGGGGGGTCTGTAGTATCTAACTAACTGAAAAGCTGCTGTATTGGGGAGAGAGACTTTTAGGGATAGGCATTCAAATTCCTTGGGCATAGAGGCTGCAGCAATACAGGATACAGCTATACTGGATTTTGCATATATGGCTACTCCACCTCCCCTTGCTTGGCGATCAGCTCTGAATAGCTGATAGTTGGGTAGGTTAACATCCCTGTCTGCTGTGGTGGGTTTGAGCCATGTCTCAGATACCATGAGAAAGTCTGGCAAGGTATGGGCAACCCAGGCTTGTATCAGTGTAAGTTTTTTCAACAGACTGCATGCATTAATATGCAGGAAACTGAGGCCTTTAATTGAGGTTAGGTCTGATGGAGAGGTGATACATTCAGGGGGTCCAGGGTTGATTTCCATGTTACCAATACAGAGCAATAGAAAGAGCAGGAGTTTCACGAGGGCTGCCAGTGATAGGGAGAGGGGGCTGTCTTTGGTCCTCCTTCTCTTATTCTGTTGCCACTCTTTTGGGGTGCTCCATGTGGGGTTAAGGAATTGTGTCGAGATACCAAGTAGCAGTTTGGTGGTTAGGCTTAGGGGGATCTGTATATCCAGTAGTGGAGCCTTGATTTAAATACATGTGTGGTGGTATGTGTCTCTTTTTGGTGGTCACACCACTGTAGTTGATGCAGCAATGGTAGGGCATATGTGAGGGTTTGAGCGTCAACCAAAGGGGATGGTTCAGAGAGACTGGGCGGATGGATCACCATAATTTGTGAGACAGGGACATCTTCTTTGTGGAACCCCATGGCTGACAGTGAAAGAAGTATCAGAAGTAAACTCCCCATTATGAGAGAGATATTGTTAGTTGGCTATCGGGGGAGTAGTGAAGTTGCTGATTGGTTGGATCAGCAAGCCGGTGTGACAGTCTGTTGGTTTAGAATAATGCTGAGGAAGGGGAAGAGATTTTGCGGAAGATGCCTATAAAGTAACACACAAGAGGGGAGGGTGGGCAAAATTTTGCCCTTTCCCAAGTGCTCCCTCGCTGTCCCTCCCGCCTCGTGGTTCCCTGAGTCGGCTTAGGTGCCGCCGACCGCCGCTGCCCAAAGAAACAGGACTGCAGTTCAAACAGCTTCACCAACAACACATCAAAATAGGCTTGGAATTAGAAGATATATGTCTCCAATTCAAAGAAACAGACCCAGTTAAATCACACCAATTATGTTTTAAAATAGAAGAAATAGGTCTCTACAAATGCAGCCTGCCACACAGTGAATCAAACAAATGAGCCCACTTATAGCTACCAAAACAGGTTTCAAAATTCCAACAGCCCCAAACAATACCCTGCTAGCCCCTTAGTAGTAAGAAAGAAAAGAAATAACCTTCTACCAAGTAGAATCCACAAGAAACAATGTAAAACAACAAGAAGCTACTGTACTGTAGATCTGATCTTGTCCCCCTTCTAGTTCCTTCTGAGAAGCCAAAGCACTGAGTTCCAAACTCTGTGATTTCCCTTGTGCTGCTTTCAAAATCAGAGTTCCAAACTCTTTGACTTCCCATGTGCTGCTTTCAAAATCAGACAGTTCCAAACTCTGTGATTTCCCTTGTGCTGCTTTCAAAATCAGACAGTTCTAAACTCTGTGACTTCCCTTGTGCTGCTTTCAAAATCAAACAGTTCCAAACTCTGTGACTTCCCTTGTGCTGCTTTCAAAATCAAACAGTTCCAAACTCTGTGATTTCCCTTGTGCTGCCTTCAAAATCAGAGTTCCAAACTCTTTGACTTCCCATGTGCTGCTTTCAAAATCAAACAGTTCCAAACTCTGTGATTTCCCTTGTGCTGCTTTCAAAATCAGACAGTTCCAAACTCTGTGATTTCCCTTGTGCTGCTTTCAAAATCAGACAGTTCCAAACTCTGTGATTTCCCTTGTGCTGTTTTCAAAACAGTCAGTTGTCAGTTGAACCTATGTTGATATCTCGGCCATTTTTTGCTATTTTTGCACCAAATTTTCAACATTGGCTTTTTGGGACCCCACCTCATGAACACTGTTACTTTTGTTAGTTAATCGGACCTGTAAGGTAATTTTTGTGGACACTGCATGAAATCACCTTTCGGGACCGATTAATGAAATGACAGTGCCAGTGTTCATGAGGTGGAGTCCCAGAAAGCCCATGTTGAAAATGTGGTGCAAAAATACCCCAAAACACATGAGTTGTGTGTGGTCATTGAAATTTTTCTATGCATGTGCGTAACGTTTCCGATTTTTAATATTTGTGTTCCAAATTTTTTTTCTCGAATTCTGTTTTTCACCCTTATCACCGAACTCTCTCCAGCAACCTCCAAATCTGCAGTCTCTACCTCCCTACGTGACTCGGCTGACCCATTAGCTCCTTTCCGGCACCGGGCATCCCCCGGATCTACCCTCTGGGGAAGGGCTGCCCCCGCCCAGGGCGATCTTTCTGTTAGTAGTGAGACACCGGGCCCGAGAGGGTGGGCACAGCACAGGGAGCCGAGTCCATTTCTGGGAGTGTGGGCTACAGAGGGAGGTTTTTACATGTTACGCCCCTGTGGAGCCTGGCTGCCAAGGCGATGCACTGCTGCAGCTCCACCCCCTGGCATATGCCATGACGATGCTTTCGGCTACCTCCCAGCCTCCGCCAGAAGTCGCTCATTAAGTGGTTGTTGCCCTAGCCCTCCCCGTGGAAGAGAGAGCAGCCCTCCGGATGCTCAATCTCTTCCCCCTCTGCTGATCCCCATCAGCTCTGGTCCGTTCCCGAACCTGGGTCGCCGACGTGGCGCAAGGTGTGGTGTCCAGTGCCTCAACCCTCCGTGCCACCAGGCTGGTCCACTCCAAATTTTTAACATAGCCATTTCTTCACACCACCTCATGAACAGTACAGCTGTCATTCCTCACATCCTGCCCAAAATGCGTTTCTGCACCTGTAGCGTAGAATGTTGTTTTGCCATGAATTTAGACATTTTCATGTATGTGGTTTATGAGATGGGGTGATAAGAAGACTATGTTAAAAATTTGGGGTCAAAATATGAAAAAAATTATAATGTTAAGACCATTCGTCGCAATTTCGGCATGCCCACTCGTAACTATGATCATTTTCAGTATTTTGACCCCAGATTTACAACATAGCCTTCTTACAACGTAGCCTCTGGCCACTCTCAATCTGATGTAGAAACCAGACTTCAATTGGACTTCGACAAGCTCCAGTTCTGGCTTAGCTCTCATTGGTTTTTCCTAAATGCCAAAAATGACTCTCTCTATGACCTTTGGCACTAGGCAGAGACTAGCTAGGCTTGAGTCCATGCCATGCTTCTACACTCTTGATGGGACTACACTGGAGGACACCTCCTCCTCCTTTAGATACCTTGGTGCGTCGCTAGACCAACACCTCACCTTTTGTGGCCATGTTGACGCCATCTTGAAAAAAATTACACACCGAACTCGGCACCTTATTCAGGAACTGGAACTGCCTAACTCTCCTGGAAAGGCGGAAATTGGTCCAGAAAATGATTCTCTCCATCTTCAACTACTGTGATGTAGTCTACAGTGCCACTCTGCAGTCCTCCTTAACCCGATTGAACACCCTCTTTAACTTCTTCTGTCGTTTTGCTCTGGACTTATCTCTCTCCACTCACCACTGCGACGTCTGCCGTGCCCTCAGATTCCCCTCACTTGCCAACCGTCGCCTCACCCACATCACTAAATTCACCTCCAAATTCTGGTTCAGTACACTCCCCTCCTACCTCTCTTCCTCACTCTCCATCCCCCCTCCCACTGCTCATTCCCTTAGATCCACGGATGCCTGTACCCTATCCATTCCCCATGGATCCACCTCAGCTGGGCAGACAGCTTTCTCTTACTGTTTTCCTAAACTCTGGAATTCACTTCCTCCTCAGATAAGGCACTCTTCTTCCCCTCACTTCATCTCCACTGTCCTCCACAATTTTTACTCCATAAACTGCACTTGCTCCTAGCTTACCATGCCTGTCCAGGACCCTATTTCATGACTAGCATTTCATGCACTTTCAACCCTATCGGCGCTCCAAGCACCTGTGCTAGAACCTGGGCTTCCCTTCCCAGCATAGACATCAAATTTTAATTACCTTAAATTGTGCCATATGTATTTTGCTGTAAGCTCCATTTCAGTACTATTGCTTATACCAGTATGTGTGCTAACTGAATTGTGATATTTCTGCTTGTTGTTGTTGTCCTTCATTGCTTATACTGTATTACTGAATTTGGTCCACTAGCTTCTTGTTTAATCTCCACCTTCCCTCTCCCCCAGGATGCACTGGGAGATGAGCAACTTTTTGTTCAGTGTGCCTTCCTGGTGAAACTTTTCAATAAATAAATAAATTACCCCACGTCATGTGTGTCACAGCTGTAATTTTTAAAATCTTTCTCAAAATGTGTTTTTGCACCTGTGGCATGGAATGGCATCACATTTGCGCAGAATTTTGTTTTGACGGGTCTTTGAAAATGTTCTATACCAAGTATGTGTCCTGGGGTAATCAGATGGCCTACGGTGATAATTTCCTCAAGATCTATGGAGGTTAGTGCATGAGTCTGAGACCCTGTGCTCCCACATAAGCCCAGGACCCTGTGCTGCAGCAGGGAGATGAAGGTTAATTACAGTGTCGCTACACTTATGGCTAGATGGGAGCGCTGGGCCCTGTGCTCCCATAACTAACTACGGCTATGGTGATATTTTCACAAAAAGTAAGGAAATTCATTTCAAAAAGCTCCGTTAATGCATCAGTTAGGGTTCATATTACAGCGGCAAAAGTATGGAAATGTGATGTTAGGGTTCCCAACCCTAACACCCCATCCCACCTCCCAACCAACCCTATCATCTCATCTCTCTCACTTTCACCTCCACACGCCAATAGTGAGTTGGGTGTGCCCAGAGGTCGCTGACACTAATGCTCACCCCATTCTCCTATGCTGTACCATCTCAGCCCTTTATGCATGGAATGGAGTGAGTGTTAGTCGATAACCCCAAGACACACCCCTCATGCTTGTTGGTGTGTGAAGGGTGGGGTGGGGGTAGTGTTGGTTGGCGGGTGGATGGAGTGTTAGGTTGGGAACCCTAACACCACATTTCCATACTTTTGTCACTGTAATATGAACCCTAACTGATGCATTAATGGAGTTCTTTGCAATGAAAAAAAAAATATATATATATATATATAGATACTAGCACAACATTTATTTTTATTTCAGACTCTTCGAGGATGTCTCTAAATTTTTCTGTCAAGCGGAAACATAGAGAGGAAAATCCTAGGACCCTGCAGTGTGTAGTGCATTACCCTGCCCTGACAGCAAGAGACTCTGAAGTAACTCCTCTAAATGACAAAAGTTACTGCAAACTTGGAGAGAGCAAAGATATTCGAACCCAGTTAGGTAGTGAAAATCATCATGATGAGGAGTGTGCATCAATATCAGTGCCTAACTATGACCCTACCAACCTACCAAGCATGGCTACCATAGACAATGCTGTCAAAAGTTCACAAAAACCAAGAGCATCACAAAATCTGGAGAACATGCAGATGCTGGTGAATGTAGCTCACATCATTATCTCAGGGATGGTGTTCCTTGTGCCTCATCATCTAGAATGTTATTTCCTGATACATGTGGCATCTGTAACAAATATGTAATCAAAGTGAAGTGGAAGAAGCTATATCCAACTGCTGTTGTTACAAAGACAGCTGAAGCCGCAATGAAAAGGGTGGCAGAGCTACATGATGACCAAGATATGCTCACATAAATTAAGACAAAGGCCCTCATTACAAGGGAGTTTCGTAAACATGATATATGCTACCTAAATTATACAGTAATCACAAGGGATAGGACCCCAGATGATCAGAATGGAAGTGATGATGAGGATGACAATGAGCAGTCAGATGGAACTGTGTTTGAGGTCATTTGTCGTGTAATTGAAGACAGTGTGATTCAAAGACACCAAGCTGATTCAGTGACGGCATTGAATGACATCTTGGGCGTCAGAGTTGGAGATCGATGATACCGTTATAAACTTAGAAACCAGCTGAAAAAGAAATATGGGGATTCACTATTATTTTTAACAGTTGATCGTCAAAAACCACTAGTTGTAATCAGTGCTGAATCATTAACTGGCAGTGCATCAGTCACAGAATGTTTGAGAACGGGTGACAATCAAGTCATCAAGCAGGCTGCTTCCTTGTTGCGTGAACATATCTTCAGGTTTGTAGAGACAGCACCTTCACTACCTTGGCAACCAAAAATGGATGCTCTCCTGAGTAAAGAACAACAGCCTCCAGAGACAGTTCAATAATTTTTCTCGCATGTTCTAAAATTCCCCAAACATATAGAGAGAGTGAACAAGTCTCCCAGTTGTCAAAATCTTACTCAGAAGACCTAATTCATGGTGTCACATGCGGCAAGTTTCTCACTACAAAACATGCACTCATTGGAGTTATGCTGCACAATATTACTGAACAGAAAATGCCTGTAAGCATCCTGTTTCATTAAGGAAATGGTTGCAGTTATGACCAAGTGTGTGAATTTGAAACATGTTTAGCAGAACTTTCTCAGTATTTTCAAGAGCAAGGTCTGTTGCTGCCACTTCAGCAAAGTCACAGTCTTCTGTTGTCTTCACAGTTTTCTGGATGGACAACTTTGATCAGAACATTGAAACAGTAACTGGACATTGAACAATAAATAATACACATGGTGTTGCATACCAAGAAAAATCTGAAGGACCATTCTCTGAGAAGATTCTATTGAAATTCCTCATTCAGAAAGAAGGACAATTGTATCTAACAAAAAGGAATTAGAACATCGACAGGTGAATTCAGAGAAGGAGCTAACCACATTTGGCAATATGCCCAAGTCTGTGCCAACATCAGTGGTAAATATTGGCAAGGCAAAGTTAA
Source organism: Neoceratodus forsteri (assembly GCA_016271365.2). NCBI lineage: Eukaryota > Metazoa > Chordata > Ceratodontiformes > Ceratodontidae > Neoceratodus > Neoceratodus forsteri. Next base: position 1,556,307,720 of record CM057450.1, read on the forward strand.
TGCTATGGAAACTCAGTTGGGAAGCACACATAAAGGATCTGCTTATCCCAAGGTTTACTGGTTGGCTGATGCTAGTATGTAACAATCACTCAAGTTCACCAAAGAAGACAGTTATCACATACTGTATCTTCCACCCATCCACAAACCCATCACTGATTATGCCTCTGTAGTTGAATACCTCACACAAACACAAGAAATAGCTCAGCAAGTAAATATGCCCTATGTTCACCTGACACTTAATGTTGGAGCAACAGCAAAGACATACAGTATGCTGTGTGGAATTTTGGGTCTATGTGATAACGGCGAACGCCTAAAGGTGATCACCGTTATCGCTCAGTCACCCCGGCACATCAGGACAATGGCGCCAGGACAGTTTTTTACTGCTTTCTGTGGGGGGGGGCTGCGCACCCCACACACCCCCCACTTAAGTATTTTCAACTCCATGGGGTGCATGTCGGGAGGGGTGAAAGCAGAAATAAAGGTTCAGGCCGGGCGCAATAAAATCGCACCAGCGCCCGGACCCGAACCCGGTATCTTACCCACCCTAACCACTAGCCAACCCCAATGCCACGATGCAGCTCGGCCAGCTACAGCAGCACCACCCCTACAGCCTCTCCGCCCCTCCCAGCCCACACTCGCCATGCTCGCTCCCACCCCCCAGACACGACAGCAACATCTTATCACCCAGTTTGCCCACAGCCTCATCCGGTCACCCTACCCTCCCATCACCGCGAGGGATTTGCGCCGGGAGGGAGTCACCGTTACGGACAGCGCCCTTCCTCATGCATTCACCTCATAGGTTACCTGGAATGTCCCTGATCAGTTCCACAATGCCATAATTCATTTGGGAGATTTCCACCTATTCCTGGAAAACGTTGGCATTATAGGGTAGCTAGTTGGTGGCTGCAGCTTTGAGGGCAAGTATTTCAGGCTGGTCTTTGTGCCTCTGGCAGCATAAGGGGAGTTTTGTGTGGGAAGCATTACAATCAGGCTTGGACTGTACATGAGCATTTTGCAGATGTCTTACAGTGATTGCTTCAGGTCAGATTTCTAGAGTATTTAACAAATTTGAATGCCACCCCTGCAGTATTGCTTGACCTGATCAGATCATCACCTCAACCCACAGACTTCCATAAACTGCTTCAGGAAGATGAGATTGTCACTTTCCAGACTAAGTATGAGGCTTTCAGGCATCGTATTCATCGCAGTGAGCTGGGGAAAACCCCACAGCTCTGGATTACATATCTGGATATAGTGGATCGGCAGCATTTGCTCCACACAGCAATAAAAGAAAACAACTTTGATCTTAGACTACTGTGTTTGAAATGTTCACTGCCCCTGTTCTTCACCTTCAACAAGCAAAATTATACTTGATATGGGGCTTACTATGTGCACACACTTGAAACTCTTGAAGCTTCTCATCCAGGGTCCAGGACATTAATTGAAAAGCAAGGGCTTTCAGTTCAAAGGAACCATTACAAAGCTTCTAGGGAATCAGTTGACCAAGCTGGTGAGCAGACATATAATCAAAGTGCCAAAACTCCAGATGGAATCAAAAACTTTGTTGCAAATCAAATGACCTATGATGAATGAGTGTTAAATCAGCCACATCTACTGTAGCTAAATTCAGAGAGGCACTTTTGGAGATGAGTGGCCTTCATAGTTCAGCCAGTTATCTGCAAAAAGCATGCAGGCCATCAGAAATCATCAAGTCAGAACAATGCACCAAAGCCGTATTGACTCTTTTCAATCAAGAGTTTATCAACCTATTCAGTGCTACTTTAGAGGATGAAAGATTGTACAGTTTGTCCTCAGGAGCACCTGTTGTGCCTGATATTGAAGAGAACCTCACCAGTATCATTGAACGAGGCACAGAAATGTATGAACAGTTGTCAAAGAAAGACTGAAAAGTGGTAAAAATAAATATTTTGATTCAGTTTCAGAAGCCCCAGTGAAAACCTTCAATGATGCAAACAAAAAAACGCAAGTAACTTCCAAAGGAAAAGTTACAGAACTTAAATTTCAAAGAGATATATTGGAAAAAAACCTTTGCCCCTTTCAAACAAGCACAACTTCACTATAGATATAACCAGGTTATTAACATATTTTGCCTGGGCCCAGTCCCGCTGAGTCTAGTCAGTGGAGATGGAACTAGATGGACAACATCAAAGAGCAAGTTACTTGAAGTGCTAGCAGAATACTGTCCAGTTAGACACTTTGGAGCTTCCCCCCAGGAAAAGTGTCGCAGCATACACAGTTGATCTAATGGCAATAGTGCAGGTTGACAGGAATCCCTGAAACCTTTGGTGATCTGGCAATGAAACTCCTGAACAGTCTTCCAAAGGGATTTGCAAGGGTGAATGTATTTGCAGGTACATACAAACAGCAGTCAATCAAAGAGGCTGAGAGATTTCGATGAGGATTTAGTGAGACGCATATTATCAAAGGTCCCAGCATCAAAGAGCCAAAGAATTTCAGTTACATCCTTCTAATGGATCTAACAAGGAGCGCCTAATTGATTTGATCATGCCGGTCTGTGGAAGAAATTGCATAGGTTTGCCAGAGGGCCAAGTGATCTATTTTTAGAGGAGAGACAAAAACTACATGATCACCAACGAAGGGACTGTAGTTGTGGGTGATCTTGGTTCTGACCAGGAAGAAACAGACACAAAAATTGTCCTTCATATGCAACATGCCATTATAATATGTCCAGGCCTGGTCATCATCAGTTCACTATCTGGGGATACCGATATACTAGTAATTTTACTGTCACTATTTTCAGAATGCACGCAAAGTATATACCTGGACAGTGGCCATGGTAACAGTAGGAAAATCTTTGACATTAGCAAGTGTGAAATGACCACTGCAACAAAGAAAGCCTTAAGTCAGTTTCCATGCATTTACAGGCAATGACTATATTTCTGTGTTCTTCAGAAAGGGTACGATTATTTGCTGGAACGCCCATCAAAAGTACCCCAGTTCCTGGATACCTTTCAAAATCTTGGGAGTGATTGGCAAGTGGATAAGGGTGTTGTACAGTAGCTCTGTTGGAGGAGTATGTCTGTAAACTGTATGGAAGGAATCAAGTTACTGGTGTAAATATAGCAAGGCAACAGGTCTTCTGGGAGAAATATAACAAAGACAATAGAATAACTGATTTGTCTGTGTTGCCACCCTGCCAGGAAACTCTGAAGTTACATATTCTACAAGCCAACTACGTCTGTCAATTGTGGAGACTTTCTTCTGTTGCAGTTATCAATGCCCCAAATGCAGCTTTGCACAGTTGTACTGATGATCTCAATGTAAAGTAGATGGACACATTTTCAGATGATGTTACAGTATGTCTCTGCTCTATAATGCAAATGATTAGGACTCGGTTAAGGACCAAGATGTACATGATTACCAAGATGATATTGGTATATCTGACAATGACAAAGATTTTTCCCAGATGAACAAGACTAAGTTCCACTATTTTAATAATATTAAAAAGCGCAACAAATCCTGGCTGACAAGATTAAATATAAGAATATTTTGAAATTTACAAGAAATTAAGGGGTAGTGGTTGGTACTGAACCCTTTAACTTTTAACATTAATCTTTTGAGGTAACATATGGGTATGCATTTTAAAGCTCTAACTCCTGCCTATTCATTGGGACCACACTTGAATGTATATTTCACTTACTGTCGAAGTAATGGCCCAAGAATCTGCATTAAGTATGTGGAGCTGAATGTGAAAAGCACAACATTTTATTTATTTATGTATGTATGTATGTATGTATGTATGTATGTATGTATGTATTTATTTATTTTTGTTTACTGGGTGGGTGCCATAGCCACAAAGCTATTTTCAGGCGCGACCCAGGAGTTTACAAACAGGCAACAGACTTCCTGGAAAACATAAACTGAACTTACAAACTTAAATGGGCAGACTGGGTGGGCCATAGGCCCTTATCTGCCGACACTGTCTATGTATTAAAGGAATCATCATACAGTAAAATATAATCAGGCAGGATTTGTCAAGGTGTCAGTACAAAATTGATGCAATCAATCGACAGATCATGAATTTTGGGTATATCTGCTACATTAAACAACCATCAGGATTTATTTAGCTCTTGGGTGACACTCCACCTTCATTTACACCTGGTCTAATACATACATACATACATACTTTAGGACATTACATTTGTCAATGTTTTCAACTTTATACTTCAATCCCTTTTGGAAATATTTCATTGAGGGTATCAGTCTACCTAAGTTACGTGCAATTCACAAACTTAATTCTGGTTATTTGTTTGTGCATAATTTTTTAAGGACTAAATAATAGTAAAAATATCTATATTTACAGTATTTTCTTTGTTTTAAAAAAATGTTTCAAAGAACATTCTTATTTATTTATTTTTTATTTGAAACTTAGTAACCGTGACAGGCATACTGAGCTGAAACTCGTTTCTAGGTGCGACCTGGGAGAAGGAGAAAAAGGGGAAACACAGTAAAACATAATCCAGTACAGTACTTGGTGCAAAACAAAAAGTGCAGACACAGTACAGTAAGTAATACTTCTCTGGTACAAACATAGAATAGATTAAAGTACAAGTTTTTGTACAGTATGATTGTCCAATACAAGTGCAAAAGGAAAGCTGAAACCGGACAATCAGAACATTGCAAAGGCAGTCAAAACAGTGCATTAGTGAACAGTTTGGGTGAGAACCAACTATTTATTTTATTTTATTTATAACATAGTTTATTATTTATAACATATTTTACCAGGTAAGCAGGCAAAGTCCATAGGGCTTGTTTCCAGCTGTGACCAAGGGTGGGGGTTGGTTGGTGTGTGGGATATCAGGAGGCATAATACAAGTAATTCTAATACTGACAAAAATATAACAGTGAATTACTAAATATACAGTGACTTAATTTTCTTCTCACTACATTTAATGATGGAATGAATATGGACCTTAGTTTCATGTCGGGGTGTAGCCAGGCATTTCAGATTTGTACACCAACCTGCGACACTGCTACCCTCTCCCCTACTGTTGTTCGTGCCCCCCCCCTCGCGACTCGAGTCCAAGGTTCCCGGCTCCAGTCGGATGATTTCCACACTAGACCTGCTGTCTGTCTGCGCTGCTAGAGTGGTGCTTGCTGCCCGCTGGTAGACACCACTGACTGTACCATGTGTCCAAGACCATGGCCGAAATTTCTTCTCTGTTCCCTGCAGGTAGGCAGATTCGCTCCACTTGCCACTCCACATGAAGTCTTTTTTCTTTTAGCTGGCTCTGAGTCTGTTTTTCTGGCTGCTGCTCCTCAGTTTTCTACTGCTTCTCTTGCTTCCAGTACAATTGAACTAATAGTATGGCGTCTAACTTTTCTGGGGCATTTAAACTTGCTGCCCCAGACTTGCCACACCCCCCTACCAGATGCTGCAGCCAATCACTATGCGGGTGGACCATGCAGACCTAATTGAGACCTTCAGCTTTAACATCCATGGTCCACTCTGCCACCCCCCTAAAACAAAGCTGAAAGAGAAAAGAAAATGCCTGCAAAGCCAAACAAAGGAATTTAAACATGATGGACTAGAGAGGGCAGAGCAATGCTGGCCAGCTTGTTTGCTACCCCCTTCTACTAAACTTGGTATGCCATGGCTTACTTGGAGTATCAGTAGCTACACCCATGGTTTCATGACCCATTACAGAATTTAAACTGAAAACTGCATTTTTTCATATACTTATTATGCCTTATATTTGTTACAGGGGTCGAAATTAAGTTTTGCACTAGCCAGCAGGGCTAGTGACTGGGAAAATCCACTGACACCACAGACATTTCCAGTGGCCCAGTTGGTGTACATACTGAATTGTTGCCTTCTCCAGTACAAGCCCACGGGGCTAGTTAAATGAAAATCTTAGTAGCTTGATACAAAATCTACCAGCATTTGGCTTGTGGTCCAGTGCCAGTTTCGACCCCCTGTTATACATATTTTTGGTGTGCCTTTAAACATAAACATGATTCTGTTTATATGTTTGATCATATGCTGGTTTCATACTTTTTGTTTTATGCACACTTTAAAGCTTCTGAGCTCTCATGCACACACACACACACACACACACACACACACTTCATTTTCAGGGAGGTAATTAAGCAAGTGACAATTTATGGGCCTTTTGCAGTCACGTTCCATCCTGTAGGGAGGATGTGATTTCCACCCAATTAGGATTTCAAAAACTGTTTTTGTCTATAAATAATATCTGATTATCATTCTTCTATATCAACAGAACTGTCACATCCATGTGTAAAAGTAGTTTTCTCCCAGTTCTACCCTATGTACTTAAAGTGGGTTCTTTGAATATTCTGTCATATTCTGATGAAGAGCTCTGTGTAATTCAAAAGGTTAGTTCTGTAAATCTCTTGTTGGTCCAATAAAAAGGTATCAAATTACCCACTTTCCCAATATACAGTGTTAATAACAACCATGTTTCATTTGTATTCATCCATATATACAAATTGATGTACCTCAGTTTCCAAAATATTCAGATTTTCTTTTATTTATTTATTTTTTAGATCAGAATTACAAGCCTGTGAGTCCTTTGCAAAGGCTCCACAGCAGGTACAACATACTTAGAATTATACAGCAAAACATCTAGGAAGTACAGACAAATTGACAAGTATCGTGGGGTGAAAAGACAAACCCAGAGTTAGTAAGGGTTACAGCAGACAGTATGCAATAAAAGAAAATAATAAGGCAGATTCCACATGCTGGTGTACATAATGAGACTTAAATGGCACTGATTGGTGACAGGGGGGGCATGGATATGGGGCAGTCACAGGCACTGTGGGAGAGAAGTTCAGTGCGCAGTGTAGATTTGAAGGCACTGAGTCGCACCTCAGAGGTGGCAGCTGGGGTAATTCATTCATTCATAGGGGGTCCTATAGTAAAATGATCTTTGCCCCAAGGAGGTCCTGTGGTGGGTAACTAGAAATGGAGTCGGTGCAGAGCTTCTGGTTGCTCTCGAGAGGGAGGTAGGCTGTAGCAGGTGGCTGAAACCAGGCGGGGAGAGACTGTGGGAGAGCTTCCTGGCTATGAGACAAGTGTGATATTTAAGTCTGCCATCAAAGTTTAGCCTATTGGTAAGCCTGTAGAGTTCGCAGGTGTGTGTCCACCTATTACACCCCGAGACAAGGTGGCAGGCTTTGTTAAGGGAAACCTTTAATATGGCAGAGGGCAAAGCTGTTGGCAGCGCCATAGAATATGATCCCATAGTCAATTAGGGAGAGGACTGAAGAGATGACAGCTAATCAAAGTGGCTCTGGTGGCATACATCGCCTGTGCCTGTACTGGGGACCTAGCCTGGAGTTAATAGCCGAGCTTAGCAAACTGATATGGTTGTAGTACATAAGGTGGGAGTCAAGGGTGACACCCAGGAATTTAAATGAGGTGACTAATTCAAGCGGGGTGTGCTGGTAGTTATGAATGTTGAGGGGAAAGTCCCTATTTTTGTTTTGTCAGTAGGTAAAGATCATTGTCTTAGTTTTTTTTATAGTTTAGTACAAGTCTGTGTTCAGAGAAACAGTCTTCAGCTTCAGTGAAGGCGCACTGAAGTGAGGATTGAAAGGATATTGGGTCAGAGTGACTGGTAAAGAGTACTGCGTCATCTGCATAGAGTAGTATCTGGCAAGAGCAGACTTTAGGGAGTGAATGTATGAACATGCTAAAGAAGAGGGGGGCCAGGATAGAGCCCTGGGGTACCCCAGATCAAACCGACTTACGAGAAGAAAAGGTGGAATTAACTTTGACTTGTTGGGTTCTGTCAGAGAGGTAGTTTTTAAACCAAGAGGTTGCTGCAGTGGATAGCCCCAAGGCAGGCAGGGTCTGGATGAGAAGCGCATAACTGACGGAGTTGAACGCCTTAGTTAAGTCAATATAAGCAGCATCAACTAGGTGTCCATTGCTGAGGGATCTGTTGATAAAGGTAGTAAATTCGTTGAGGGCGGTGGTGGTACTGTGTCCCTTCCTGAAGCCATGTTGTTCAGGGCAGAGTAGATTATGGTTAGACAGGTAATCAGTGAGCCGATCGGATACTATTTTCTCGAGTGCCTTGGAGATGGGAGGGAGGATGGAGATGGGGCGGTAGTTACTCGGAGAGGTACGGTCCCCATTTTTTTTTTTTTTGAATACTCTGTTTATTAAGAATTTTCTCTTGCAAACAGCACATACATAACATACAGCAACAGACAATAAAGCAAACAGGCAGACATACATCCTAAATACACTACGAATACATATCCTATATTAACACATAACACAAGTTATCATGTATCATCATTTAACTCATTTAGATTAACTCATTTAGATGCAATCAAGTGTGTATTACAATCTATACTGCCATATATAGTCAAGTATTTGCCCACACAGTAAAATATCCAGGAAAACCATTTCATCCTATACACAGTACAAGTGTCAAAGAGCACATCTCAAGGAATAGCAAGTCGATATCCAGTAAAAGAAAGCCAATTCTGGGGCCAAAATATTGAGCCCTGTACGAAGCATCAAATTTTCAGACATACTCAGGGACGCCAGAAAGAGGGTCCACTCTCTCAAGAACAGCTCCTCTTTATCTCTTACAGCCCATGTGAGCCTCTCTAGTGCAAGAGAGCAGATAACTATTCTCTGCCACTCCGTTACCGTAGGCCCATTCCCCGTGACCCAAGTATTCTGTATACAGTGCCTTGCCATTACTAATAGAACTCTTATCTATCTCAGCAATGGCAGCCACTCCTCCTCCCCTTCCACTACCTCCACTCCAAACAAGCAGACCAGTGGGTCCCGACTCAGCCGCCCCCTTGCCACCTTGTTCGCCTCCTGCACTACCCCCCCCCAGAAAATTTGACCAAGACCGGGCATGTCCAGAAGCAGTGGAAGAAGGTGCCCAATCCTTTGTTACACCTCCGGCACAGCGGTGACACCGCGGGATGCGCTCTATGTACCACCGCCAGGGGCCAGTATATTCTATGCAAAAATTTATAGAAAGCCTCCTTAAACTTATTACACTCCATGATCCCCTCCGGCATCCCTAAGACTATCTTCCAGTTCTGCTTCGATATTTGTTGCCCCAAATCCCTCTCCCAAAGAACCCTTGTGGCCTCCGTCAGATCTGGTAAGTTCTGTTTATCTTGTTTAGCCACTTTTCCAATAAATCCTTTGGGATCTTTCTTGGCCTGACATACCATCTGCTCTATCCTGTTTGGGTGCAGTCCTTCCCTGTCTCCCATTCCCATCTTTCCTACAAATGCTTTCACCTGCAGGTACCAAAACAATTGGGATGTCCGCAACCTCATATCCCGCTTAATCCTATCAAACTCGCTTAGCTCTCCTTTCTCCACCAGAGTCCCTATATTTGTCACTCCTCCCTTCTCCCCTTCTAAGAACCCCTTGTCTTCCATCCCTGGCACGAAAAAAGGGTTCCGCGCTATCGGGAGTAGCACAGTCTCTCTCCGAGCCAACCCTCTTCGCTTTCACAGACGGTCCCAAGCCTCTAACATTTCTCTAACTAATGGGTTCCCACCCCCAAAGTCCTGTATGCCTGTAATCCCCTGCTATGGAGGTAAGCTGTAAGCCTCCCTGGGGTCCCTCCCTGTTCCAGGCCTACCCAGCTAGCCACATCTGGTCTGTGAACCCAGTCGGCTATCCCTCTAAGCTGCACCGCCCTGTAGTAAGTACCTAGATCTGGGAAATTCAAGCCTCCCTTAGTCCTATCCACCTTAAACCTTTTCAGACTAATTCTGGGCTTCTTGCCTTGCCAGATAAAATTCGAGAACCCCCTCTCTAACCGTTTTACGTCCCTCATTGTCAATCTCAACTGAAGCATTTGCATGGGATATATAATGCGGGGCATAATATTCATTTTTATGAGATTAATCCTCCCTATCCAGGATACAGGAAGCGGCGTCCAGCGCTTGAGATCTGCCAGGACCATTTTTATCAGGGGATAATAATTCAGCTTATATAGCTCCTCCCATCTTCACCCTATCCGACCCCAGATATTTAAAATCTGTCTGAGCTACCTTGAATCCCAGTCGCTGCACCTCTTGGCTCACATCTGGGAATCCCATAATTTCAGATTTCCTGATATTGATCTTATACCCGGAGAAGTCAGCAAATCTCTCGATAATTTTCATCAAGTGCCCCATGGAACTATGCAGATCTCCCAAAAATAGCATATCATCCGCATAGCAGCCACCTTATACTCTCCCTCCACATCTCTACACCTACCACACCTGTATGCTGGCGATAGCCACCGGCTAAGGGTTCGATCGCCAAGCGAACAATAGGGGGACAGCGGCACCCTGCCTCGCACTTCTCCCCAGGGCAAATTCTCGGACAGGCATCCATTAACGGTAACTCGCGCACTCGGCCTGAGGTACATGGCCTTAACCCAGTCTATGAACGAATCCCCCAGACCAAACCGGGTCATCACTTCAAAGAGATACTCCCATTCCACCCTATCATATGCTTTTTCAGCGTCCGGGGAGATCACCCCCATCCCTCCTCTGTTCCGACCGGCTCGCCATATGACGTTTAGCAGTCTCCTCACGTTATGATAAGACTGACGCCTCTTGATAAACCCGGTCTGGTCTGGATGAACCACCCCCGGCAGGATATTTTCTAATCTGGTGGCCAGAACTTTGGCCAAGATTTTCATATCTACATTGAGGAGGGAAATAGGCCGGTACACCGTGCAATCCAACTCAGTCTGTCCCCCCTTATGTATTAAGCAAATATTTGCCTCGTAACAGGAATCAGGTAGCTCTGGGACTCTGCCCTCCTCTCTCTCTCCTTAAATACCTTACACAGAGTGTCTGCCAGCTGTCCCCCCAGAATCCTGTAGTACTCGACAGGGAAACCATCCGGCCCACTGGCCTTACCCTCCTGCAGTTTCTGTATGGCTCTTAAAATTTCCGCTCTTGGAATAGGTTGGCCTAGCAGTTCCCTCTGTTCATCTGTGACCCTTTGCAGGGGCACTTCATCCAGAAACTCCCGTATGCATTCTTCCTTCCCACTATACTCCACTATATATAGTCCCTCATAAAAGCTCCTAAAACAATCTGTTATATCCCTCGAGCTATTGAAAACTTGTCCTGCCGCTCCCTTAACCCTCAGTATCCGTGTGGGGCACCTACCCCCTTTCATTAACCTTACTAGCATAGGTCCTGGCTTATTCCCCCATTCGAACACCCTTCTTTGGCAATAAAACCATGCCTTCCCAGCCTCCTCCCTTAGTAAGGCATTAAGAGCCTCCCTCACTGTTACTAAAGATCTAGCAACTTCTCCCCCCTCTCCCCCACCTACCCGCTTCTCCAATTCTTTCAGTTGCCTCTCCAGCTCCTCCCTCTTATTCCTACTCTGTTTCTTGATTTTGGCTACGTAGGCTATTATAGCTCCCCTCATGAAAGCTTTCCCTGCCTCCCAAAGGGTAATACTAGAGATCTCATTCGTGGAGTTCGTCTCCACATATAGCTTCCACTGTTCTGCTAGATATTCCTTAAATGTCCGGTCCTTGATCAAGTATGTAGGGAACTTCCAAGTGCCTAGTCTGCTCTCCACCCCCCCTCCTGGATATCTTTAAGACAACCATAGCATGGTCTGAAATCTGAAATGAAAATGGGACTGTGGGTTATCTCCTCAATCCTATCCACCCATCCTCTGGGTAAGAAAACATAGTCCAGACGGGACCAGGTCTTATGGGGGTTGGAATAAAATGTATATTCTCTTGCACTGGGATTAACCGCTGTCAAGCTATCCACCATGTCTAGGTCTGCCATCCCCACCAACCATTGGCTCATAGCCTCTGTCACCCGCCCCTTCCCAGCAGAGTGATCCATGGATGCATCCATGGTCCAATTGAAGTCCCCTCCTAAGATAAGCCCGGGGAATTGCTCCCTGACAAGCAGGCCCAGCAAAGAGGTATAAAACTGCGGGTTGTGCACCGCCGGCGCATACACACAGCCAAGCGTGAGTGTCTCCCCCTGCCACGTTCCCGTGACAAAGATGTATCTACCCTCCTTTGGATCTCTCACCACCCTCCTCACTTCAAACATCAGGCCCTTGTGCAGAAGTATCGCTACTCCCCGCTTATGGGAGGAGTAAGAGGCCGCAAAACACTTTCCCACCCAATTTCGTACCAGCTTAGCGTGCTCTACATCCGTCAGATGGGTCTCTTGCAGCATCGCCACCTGTGCCCCCCTCCGCCTCAGTGCAGTCAGAAGCGTTGTCCTCTTTACTGGGCTCGCTATACCTTTTACATTCCAAGAAATGACATTAAGATTTACTGCAGCCCCCATCCCTTCGCAAGCGTCTTTCCAGGCTCCAACCAATTCCCATTTAATGTGCCCCTACACCCTTCCATCCTCTCATAGCATTTGAAAACAGACTTGCATATTATCTTTGGTTTCCACACAGTCGATTGCATCCAAAAAAAAACATAACCAGACATCTACAATAACAACAACAACAATAATAATCCTATCCAGAATAACATTTTTAACTTTACAACTCTGACATAATTCCCCCCCACCACCCTCCCCTCCCTCCTTAGTCCTTTCTCTTTCCTCCCCACTCAACCTTCCCTCGACATTCCCCCCTCCAGTTACACTAATTGCTAACATAGCACAAGTGTTTATTCATAAGAAACAGATGAACAAATACACTCCTCCACAACTGAGATGCGCGTCCCGCTGCTCCTCCCAACAGCCGAGTTCCCTTTACCCTAGAGTCCTCCCCCATGCGGCCCCATCAAAGCAGCTCCCAGGCCCAGGCCACCCGTCTGTCCTTCCCCCCTTCCATAATTATCCCTGCCCCCCTTCACCCTCTTTCACTAATCTACTCCCTCTCCCTCCGACACTCTCCCTCGCCCCCCAACTCAAGAGGCAGCCATACATCCTTCCTTTCTTCTGGGCCCCATTTTATGCGTCACAGCCATAGGTCCTCCCCGACTCCCCCCCTACTACCCTCCCTATGTCACGCCCTGTACCATGGCCTGCTTATCCCCAGAGAGTTCTAATACTTTTACTCTCTCCCCTCTAGAAAGGCAAGGGCAACGTCCCACTCTAGAGAGGCAAGGGCAGCTTCCCACTCTTCAGACTATCTCATCCCCTAACTTACCGCCGTACCTTGAGTCTATCTCCCGCTCCCCCCCAAGCCACCCAAATGAGAGGATATGCTATCTGTGCTTCCCTTCCCCTCCTCTATCGTTGCCTTCTAATATAGGCACTGTGCTCCAGCTCATGTCGCAGGCGGGTTAGTCTGCGCCCTACACTCTTGATCCTCCATTTAACCCCTCTCCTCGCTCGAGAGAGCGACAGCATACGCGACAGCGCACAGCATCCTAAAACGTCCAGGGCAACAAGGGCCCACACCAGGCCATGTCGTCTACTGGGATGTGCTAAACCGCCCCTCCCATATACAGCAGACCTCCGCCCAGGCCCTCGCTCCGCAATTTCATCTCCCTGTAACACCTCAATAACCCATATGCCAGCGAGGGGACCTCGGAAGCTCAAAGCGCACCCCAGACTCATCCACCCCACCCCGCACCCATCCCACCAGCTTCCCCGCCCCCTCCACCCCCAGTTCCACCCCAGAGTCTCTCCCCAAGGCATACTGGTCCCCTCTAAATTTCGGCTTAACACAGGTGGCTAGAAGAAAGAATGAAGCACAGAGGATCATCTAGGACATGAGGGCCAGGCCGCGCCATCTGATTACACGTGCTAGGCCCGCCCCCGCTCCTACCTTACGGTACCAGTCCACAGACTGGAGGCCTCTCTCTCTCTACAGTCCCAGCCTTCTGGCGAGCTCTCAAAGTCCACGTATCCGCCACAATCAGAGAGTCGAAAAAAAAAAAAACAAGGCAGAGGGAGACACACTCGAATCCCGCCTTCAGCACTCATTGTCCCCCACTGCACGATGGGTACCGGCAGCAGTCGGGCTAGCAGCCGTTTCTCCTTCCTCGTAGATCCCTCAGGTGAATAAGGTGCAACGGCGCCAACAACTCAAACAAAACCAGTTTCCAACTTTAAACAGGAACCGACATTAGTACAACCCCATCAGAAGCAAATTCAAACCAGCTCGAACATCAGATTCCTCCCAGCTCACCGGCAGTCCCTCAGCTCACTCTTCTCCTTAGGGCCTTCACAAATTCCTCCACTTTTGCAAGCTCCCAAAAAGAGTATGTCACCCCTTCATGCTTGATTTTAAGTGTGGCAGGGTACACGAGAAAGTTCTCTACCTTTAAATTCCTCAACTGGGCCATGAGCTCGTTAAATGCCTTTCTCCTCTTTAACAAGTGTGCTGAGTAGTCCTGTGAGAGAAACAGCCTGTGACCTTCAAAGCTCAGGGACCCCTTCACCCTATATTCTTTCAGAAATGCCTCCCGGTCTTGAAAATTATGAAAGCGCATAATGATCTGGCGGGGAGGTTGATCCGCCGGTGGCCGTGGCATAACCGCCCGGTGCACTCTTTCCATTTTTACTGGGCTGTTTTTCACATTAATGCCTAGCAACTCTGGTAGCACCCTGCAACAGAAATCCAGGACATCCTTCCTTTCCATCCCCTCTGGCAGTCCTCTCAGGCGCAAATTCAGTCGCCTGTGATAATTTTCTTGGTAATCAAATGCCTCCTTAAATTCCTCCAGCTCCTTCTGGAGGGCGCGCACTTGTCCAGGGACCATTAGTACCTCATCCTCCAGTCTCGAGATTCTTTCTTCCGCTAACCTGGCTCCATGCTGCGCTTGCTGCTCCAGAATCTTCTGCAGCCTGCCATCTAGCTTATCCTCCAGCTTTATTAATCGCGGCTCTAGGGCTGCAATCACTTGCCCCGTTAGCTTCTTTCCGAGCGCCACAACCTCCGTAGCTGAAAGCGAGACAAGGCCTGCATTATCCCCCACTGAGGCCGATGCACCCTTCTTTCTGTTTTTTCCGGTCGCCCGTTGGCTCTTTGAGGACATGGGGGTCAGAAATTCGTCCATCGTGCCCTCCTCCACCCGCCGATACAATTTTCGCTGCTCGGGGGTGAGTGATTCTATAAATTTTTCTTTTATTAACGGCTATCCGGACGGAGCGAGTGGGAAACGTGACCGCTCAGTTAGCTGCTCATTAGCGCCCCCGGTCCCCATTTTTAAAGATTGGTGTGATAACTGCCGATTTCCAGAAGGCTGGGAACTGTCCAAGGCAGAGGGATCTGTTGAAAAGATTGGTGAGGGGAGTGATGACAGAGTCAAGTGCGAAGTGGAGGAGCTTTAGGTCAAGTGTGTCACCACTGTGATGGGTTTTTCCCAGAACTTTGGAGAGGTAGCGTCTGGCCTCAGTTGGGGAGATAGTCCTAAGTCTGAAGGGTGGGATGTTAGATGATAAAGGAGGGGGTGGTGTTGAGCCAGTTCACCGGTAGGGGCAAAGAAGTTAGGGGGAAGGACACTGCTGAGGTTGATGAAGGTGGAGTTCAGAGTATTAGAAATGAGTTGGGAGTCCTGGGTGAGGGAACCATTAATGAGGAGCTGAGCCAGGGGTGGAGAGATGGTTTTGCCATTAAGTTATTTGATATTGTTCCAGAACATGCGTCCAGAACCCTAGGAGGAGGAGAGGGGCTTCCTGGTAATAGGCAGCTTTTGCTTTCCAAATTTCCCAGGTGCATTTATTCCTGGCTTCCCTGTATAGTTGCTGGTCATGCAGTTGCCCATCGTGCGGTTGCTTTGTACCACAGATTGTTACGGTGGTGCATGAGATCAAGCAGAGCTTGAGAGATCCAGGGTGTGTTTCGGCCTTTGACTACAGGTTCGGTGAATGGTGAGTAACGATCACAGGCCGAGTTGAAAGTAGTTATAAAGTAGTCTAATGCAAGGTCTGGTGAGGCAGCGGAGTTAATGGACGACCAGTCACAGCATAGTAGGTGATTTTTAAGGCAGGAGAGGGATCCCTTTTTAAGGCGGCACTGAAAAGTAAATTTGGTGGGGGGGGGGAGGTTGGGAGTTCTAGACATCCATCAGCAGATAACTGGAGAATGGTCACTTAGGGTGTCCGGGAGTGCATCGACACCAGATAGTCTAGAGGGGCAATTAGTAAGGATGAGGTTAAGGAGAGTGGACATCACCGTATTGTGGTTTAGTCTTATCTTTTAAAACTCCAGTAGACATGCATGTGTAAAGCACAACATTTTATTTGTACTAATTCAGTATGGCATTTCAAAGCTGCGTGTTTTCAGTGCTCCAAAATAGTGCCTATAAACTTGCTCTTACCATTCCACTTTAATGCTGCTTCATCCCCTTTGCACATGTAGTCAGGAACGCTCCTTCGGAGAGCTACTGTTTTTCTGAATTGTATCACCTATTAAGGAGAAGTTAAAAAACAAACAAGTAAGAACAAAGAGAATCATAACTTAAATTGTCATCCCTTGTTGTACCATTACACTGGAGCATTTGCGATTTCATGCACCCTCAAAAATGCTTGTTTATTTGCCCCTTAACCCAGGAAGAGACTGATCCTGTCAATGTAATATTTTCAAAAGTGATTTAAGTACAAAGTTAAAAGTATTTGAAAAATGTAATTAAGCATTTTTTTTTTGCCAGTAGAAAACCTATACACCCTGAAGAAGTAAATTTATTATGAAATGTTGGTGGTCAGTTAAGTAGCTGAAACATTTGGAAAACATCAAAAATAATTTGTTATAATAAATCTAGGTGAGTGGAGACTGTCTTTGGTAATATTGTTTTGTCTATATAAATATATTTGAAATAATTTTAACTTTTCCTCTGTAATTCTCTAGAAAGGAAAAATATGCATTGTTACATTGTACAGCTTTTGCACACATGGGCCCCCATTCTCTAAGGTGTGGAAAGTCTACACGCCACGTATGTAGAGTGCATAGACCCTCCGCGGTGGCTGTACCCCCTGCACTGATTCTCCAAGAGCGTGCGGGGCTGGCACGCACCCCGATCCCCTAGCCGGCTGGTAAGTTCTGTGAGGGGTGTTCTGGGAGCAGTGCAGGGGCGACTCATGGCCAGCCCTATGCTCGGAAGCCGCAGGAGTGCCGGGCGGGGTGCAGGCTACACGGTCTGGAGGCAGTCGTAGACGCTAATGCGCCCTCACGACAGTATGTCCCCTGCGGCGGCACACAACTTAGGGACCTGCCGCCAAGCTGACCCTGTCCAATGTGACCACTGCGAGGGTGGGTAGCCCCCATCCTCCACTGACAGGCCCAGTCACCTGTCCCCAATGGCTGCCCAGTGTCATGCACCCTAGCACCCAGCTGTATCCCATCCCTGCTTATGCAGGCACCCTTCCCCCCCCCAAACACATAGGGACACCGGCCCCATGCCTACGGACACCCCCACCACCGCCCGCACAATGACACATGACCAACCCTTCCTAGTCTCGCCACTCCATCTGACCATTGCTGTGTGTGAGGACCCTCTTCCGTGATACAGATGGGCTGGTATGGGGACAGGGCTCGGATGTGTGTGCTGGGGGGGGGCAACCACCTCTGGGATGGGGCACCGCTGTATTGGGGAGGCGCTTAAAGGTCGGGGGTCCTGCTGCTGGGGGCTGCCTGTGCACTGCGGTGGCACACATGCCGTGGACACGGACTGGAGGGCTTGCTTGGTTATGGTGTGATTCCGCTTGGGCCCAGGTGCCTGCAGATGGCATTCTCACACCCAGACCCATGCCCAACAGCACATGGGATCCACTGCGGGCCATTGGACAGGCATGCCATTGGATGCACTCAGGGGTCAGCTATGCTGTCACCGGCTGTCCTGCACGGTCCCGCATGTCGGGGGGGCTGAGCCGTGGAAGGGAGCCACGTGGTGGCCATGAATACGGCCACCGTGCATCGTTCCACAGGTGCGGGACTCTGCGTATGGGATAAGCGCCTCTGGCACATTATTCCTGTCCCTTGGAGAATTCCCACCATGGGGAGGAGCTGAGATGGTGGAATTGCAGCAGCCACATTTCCTGAGCTCTGCACTGACCCAGAGAATTTTAGCATTTTGCATAGTGTTGCTGCAATCTGCCTGTGTAAATTTTAGCAGATTAAAACCTTTGGACATAAGCTTCTGGATGAAGAGTTTAAATCGTTATACTTAGAAAGAAACTATGAGATGGCAGATGACTTTGTTTTACTGTGGTCGACTTGGCTGTCGCAGCAGATACACCTGGCAAGCCCTAGCTCGGAGAGTGGAGTCAGGGGAGCTCCCTGTATGCCATTCACCCCCGTCAGCTACCGCCACTGCGACTTATCACCTGGCGGTAAAACCCAAATAGCTCTCCTCTGTGCTGCAACAATCACAATCTGCTGCTGCTGAAGGGTACACACTGCAAAGTCAGTCTTTTTTTTTTTAATTCAAAGTTTATTAGTTTTCAATAATAAACACACAGGAAACAGTAGAGATAGTTACAGAAAGGATATACATGATCCCCCCACTCTCCCCGCCCCCCAACCCCGACAATACAGTGCAAAGCTGTGATAAGTCTACCCCTCAGACAAAGTATAAAGTCACAGCGTGTATAATGTGTATAGCTTATCCCACATGGCTTTGTGGCTTTTACCCTGGTGAAATATATTACCAATCATTTGTTCTGTATTAATGTTAAATAGTAACTCTTGCAGCCATTCTACATATGATAGAGGCAGTTCATCCCTCCAGTGATGGAGAACAATTTTTTTTAACTGAGAGGGCTATTATAGCCATGAAGTAGTTCCGTTCTCTGATGGGAACACCACTGTAGTCTCCTATTAAGCAGATCTCAGGGGTGAATAAACCTTCAAGCCCTAGGAGGGGGTCAACCTGTTGCTGTATATAGTCCCAGAGAGGTTGTACCTTGGGGCATTCCCAAAATATATGAAACATGGAGCCCTCTGCAGTATTGCGTCTGACACATTGAGGTGAGCCAGATGCCCCCATCTTACAAAGTCTCTCCAGGGATAGGTACATGTCATTGGGAAAATGCAGTTGCATTAAGCGCGTTCTATCCTGAGTTATATATTTGTGGGAATCCCTCCACACTGCCTGCCACTGTGTAATAGTTTTAGGGTACAACATAGACCAGTATGGAGGGGATACCCCTAACATTGGGGAACACCTTTGGATATAGTTGGACATAGATATTAGAGACTGCATAGGGAGCAGAGGTCAGATGATGCAGTAATTGGAAGAATTCAAGCTCCGAGGAGCTCATTAAGCTAGCTGAGCATGATTGAACTAGCTAGCATGTGCCTAAGTTAGTAAACTTTGAAGATTTCTCTGTTGTCTAGAGAGAATTTACGAATAATTTGCGGGGAAGTGAGCCATGAACCTTCTGCCGTACACATCTGTCTCATGTCTATGCTTGCTAAGTATGGTGCCCAGGACGGAGATATCATTTGACCCCCTATTTTGAAATGTGGGTTATTGAGTAGGGGCTGTAAAGGTTCTTGACTGTTTATATCCTATGATAGAACATAACTGGGAGTGAATACGGATTGATGCTTCTATAATGGAGTTGCGGAGACCTGGAGGGAGCTCCTTGGGTCTAAGGTGAATTAAAACTAGTGGGGAAAGACCTGCTTTTTCCACTTGAGCAAGTTCAGTAGTGAGCCGGAGATGGAATCATGGTCAAGTTTCGGGGTGAGCCAGCGGAGATATTTTCTGGCCTGGCTATCCCTATAATATAAACCAAAGTGCGGGAATCGAAGCCCTCCGCATGTTTTAGGAGCTGCCAATTTGTTGTAGGCCCTCCTGGGATGCTTACCAGCCCAAATGAAGTCAGAGATTAAAGAGTGCAATTTACTGAACCATCCCAAGGGGAGCCACAAGTTCAACAAGTTGATCGAGTAAAACACCCAGGGGAGAACATTCATCTTGACTAGACTTAAGCGCCCCTAGAGGGTCAGCAGCAGGGATCTCCATCTGGTTAGATCTTGCTGTATTCTATTGAAAATGGAGTCCAGATTTAATTTTTTGAGCTGGGAGACACTGCTCACCAAGTGAATACCCAGGTACTTGAGGGATTTAGGGGTCCACTGGAGCCCTAGTAGCTGTGCATCACTCTTAAGGGCTCTGGGGTTTAAGGGAAACACTTCTGTTTTCTCCATGTTCAACTTATAGTTAGCACGATGACTGTATTCTTTGATGATCTTAAGGGCTACCTGAATGGAAGTAAGGGGTTGAGCTAGGTGCAGGAGGATGTTATCCGCATATGCAGAGAGTCTGACTTCATAAGAACCTAGTTTTATTCCCTGCACTTCAGGGGATAATTTGAGCAAGAGTAGGAGGGGTTCAAGATATTAATTAAACAAGAGAGGAGACAGGGGGCATCCCTGTCTCATACCTGAGTGGAGGGGAAAGTTAGGAGAAAAAAAAAACATTACAGTATATGCAAGCATTGGGTCGGGTATGCAAAGCTTGAAGCCAGATTATAAACCGGTAAAGGAAACCAAAGCGATGTAAGGTGCGAAAAAGGAATTGCCGTTCTGCCCGGCCGAAGGCTTACTCTGCATCTAGGGAGATCAAAACTGCTGGTTACAATACATAGCATCCCTGGATGCAGAGAAAATGTGCGCCAGTTTCCTGATCTACAGAGGACCTGCCCTTCATGAAGCCTACCTGCTTGTCTCCAATAAGAGATGGGAGGATGTTGGCAATCCGATCTGCTAGGAGCTTGGCCAGGATTTTAATGTCACATTTAAGGAGGGAGATAGGCCTGTAGCTCGTGACAGAGCAGGGATCTTTCCCAGCTTTATGGAGCACAATAATGAGGACTTCAAAAAGGTGGTAGTCGGAGTTCTCCGATTTAAGGATATGGTGGAACAACTTATGAAGCCATGGCACTAGTTTAGGTGCGAAAACCCTGTAAAAATCAGGGGGAGAACCCATCTGGGCCCAGTGCCTTGTCTGTGGCAAGGCCCCGGATGGCTTTTAGATATCACTGCTTCCGTAATAGGTGCCATTATTAAGTTGCACTGCATGTCAGAGAGCGTGGGTAGTGGGGTATGGATGAGGTAGTCATCAGCCTCCTGTTGGGAGAGCTTGTCCGGCATCGGACTATATAGAGTAGGTTAGAACTCCTCGAACTCCCGTGTTATGGCCTTGGGGTCTGTCATAAGGGATCCTGATGTGGGAGAACAGATTGCTGTAACAGTCCTGGCCTCCTCCTGCTGGCGTACTCATAGAGCGAGTAGTCGTCCTGCTTTTTCCCCCCCTGTTCTACATATGTGGCCCTAGTTTTTAGTATGGCCAGTTCAGCCCTTTCCCTCAGGAGTTCACTATATTGTGCTATATTATGCTTTAATTTTGACTAGATGTTGGCATGTCGACTTCATCCGTCGACATCGAGAGACGGAATTCTACTTCCCTAATTTGTGAGAGAAAGGATGTGGCCTTCATTTTCCTCTCCTTTTTCCTGGCGGACGCTAGTTTGATTAGCTCTCCCCTTATAAAGCACTTAAGTGCCCCCCACTCCGTATCCGTTAGCGCAGTCTCCCGGTTATCTTGTATGAACTGGTCTAGACTCTCTTCGAGGTGTTTGACCAAGCGGGATTCTTTCACGAGCTGATTGTTAATCTTCCATATAGATTCTTTAGGACAGGTCGGATTCAGCCAAACTCTGCAAGTGATCGCCTGGTGGTCAGAAATGACCCCAGATTCCCACCTCTCAGTCCAGGATCCCACTCAACAAGGTTCGACTAATCAAAAAGTAATCAATACGAGAGGCTGTGCCATTGGCTGCAGAGTGGAATGTGAACATTCGGGTAGTGGGATGCAGGATCCTTCAGGGGTCACAAAGGCCAGGAAGGTCCAACAGCTCCCGGAGGGCTCTCTGAGCTGGCGAGAGGCTAGACCGGTGGCGTACCAACCTGTCTAAGGCCGGGTCACAGAGTAGGTTCCAGTCTCCTCCCAGGATTAACGGAGTTGGGCTAAAAGGGGATAAGATGGAAACTAGGTCTGTGAAAAAGGAAGGGGAGTTGACATTAGGGCCATAGATGCTACCCAAGACAATTTCAGACTTGACTAGGGTGCCCCTGAGCAGGATATACCTGCCTAAATGATCCCTGATATACTGAGAGGTTTGAAATGGGAGATTACGTGGTATTAGTATTGCCACCCCCGGCTTTGCATGCTATCACCCACTGCAAAGACTTGCCCTACATATTGTCTCTGGAACTGTATCGTTTCGGGCTTTTGCAAGTGGGTTTCCTGGAGCAACGCTATGTCCCCCTTAAGGTTCTGTAGATGCTTCAGGATATGGTATCTTTTCCCTTTCTGGCGTGCCCCTTTAACATTCCAGGAAATAACATTTACTGGTCTAGTCATTCCTGATTGGACTGAGGTCAGTGACTAAGTAACAAGAGTTCAAAGGTCTATATTGGCCATGCAGGTTCGTCAATGGGCTTAGGGAAGACCCATAACTCTGGTGCCACCCCCCCCCCCAGCAAAGTCCACCCTTCCCCCCTCCCGCCAATTTCCCATATCAACCCCTAAAACTGGTCAGGTAATACATAAGGAAGAATTGTCTATATAAATTCCCTGAGTCCCTAGGCCCCGCTCCCCACCCCCAAATTGTCATAGCTCGTGATCAACAGTTCACCAGGTTTAAGCCCTCCCTCCCACCATCCAAACCCCCAAAACAGTATGAAACCAAACTTATAAACCTGAAAAAGGTTATAACTCGCTAAACTGGTATAACTAACCAACAACAGGTATAAACTGTCATATAACAGGGCTGCTGCATTAACCTGGGCACCCTTTCTTGGCCAGTTGTGGGTAAAAACAGGCAATCGAGAACAGAATATGCAGTCTTACTCAATTAAACCATTAGAGCATCAGTATCTATCTAAAAGAGGAAGGAAAAACTATAGAGTAAGATAACCGTGTACATATATCGAGACCTTTAGGGACTAGAAAGGAGGTATAATATTAAACAAAGAACCACAATGATGGGAGTCCATTAGCGAGTGAAGCTGTCCACGTATTATATAATAGAGTCTCACAATTCCTGCAGGGTATCCCTTTCAGAGGGGAATTGTTCTGAGAAGAACTAGGATACTGAGTAATAGAGTTCCAAGTACCCAAATAAACATAAACACCATTGCATCAAGAACAAATGTAGCTGGCAGGGCTGCTGCAGGATGCACCACAGCTCTCCAGATGGTATATTAGTTCCCTCTTGCGGCCATTTTTGTGTATAGCGACCTAGTGGGGTGGAACAAAACAGGTACTGCATGAACATGCGAGAGTGGGATAGTACACAGATCGTTTGATTTGTTCGCTTAGGCAGGGTTTATAAAGCGGTTCAGAACTAGTGCACAGTTATGGAACGGGCATCTGGCGCTTCTACTAGTGCAAATGGAAACAATAACCACAACGAACAGTTCCGTGTGATGAGCTGGGAGCCAGCAATTCCAGAAACTTAAAAAAACAGATGTCAGGTCAGTTTTTTGCAACTTTAAAAGTATGTAGCAGAAAACAACACAATACACCATGTGTTAGAAAAAGGATGAGAATGGAATCCACTGTCACAAGGGAATAGTAGGTCTTTCTTGGGTCCCGAAATAGGTCTGGGAACGTGGCCTTGAGCCCTAGTATTGCAGTTTCCACTTCTTCGTAAGAGGCCCAGGATCCGGAGATTAGGACTTGCAACTTTGCAGGGTAGCCCATTCTGAAACAAATCCCAGCAGCAATTAAGTTAACAACAAGAGGATGGAAGGCAGTCCTTCTCTGCCTCACAAATGCAGAGAGATCTTGAGCAACTCTGAGCTTTTTACCCTCCCAGATAATGTCCTGGATTTCTTGCACTTTGGCGGAGAAAGTGTTGCCTCTCTTGGTAATTAAGGAAAGGAAATGAAAGAAGACAAGACGTGGTGGGGCTCCTTGTTGAGGCATCAGGCAGAGTGATCAGTAGGCCCTTTTTTAATAATGTATTTGGGCCCAAATGGAGAGGGGCCCGCGATCTTCTCAGTGAACTTCTGAGTGAAAATATAAGGCTCCATCCCCTCTTCTTTTTCTGGAAGGCCTATCAGCACTGCGTTTTTCCTGCAGCTGCAGCCTTCCAGGTCCTCCACTTCGGCTCCTAATTTGAGAACTCACTTCCTGACTGCCACTATATTTGGTTCCATCGTAGAGCTTCTTTTTTCAAGTGAATGCAGTCTCGCCTCTCATTATCTGAGGTTCTTTTAGAGATGTCCTGAAGAGCATGTGAGAAGGACTTCATTTCTGTTGTAATCGATTGAAGTTCATTTCAGCAGGGGAAGGAGAGGATTAGTTGACTGATGGACTACTCTCCTCTCCTGGGGAGGGAAGGGTTGTCGTCCTGCTCCTTGGCTGCCCCCTAGTGGAGGTCATAGAGCAGTGTTGGAGGTTGGAAGACACAGAAGCGTGGAGACGTGACGTGTGCGTGCCTCCACACATGCACAATCACTCCACAAGGGGGAAGGGGGGTGTACGGGGAAGAAAAATGGAAAAACACACAGAAAAAGGCAATATGGAAAAAAAAAAAGCAAAAAGAACAGATATTACATTTTTTCTGACTTTTCTTTTCAAAACCCAGCAGAAACATTGTAAGTTCCTGGCTTACTGACAGGAGGTCTTAGAGAGAGGAGCACAATTTCCCCCTGCTTCCTCCATCTAAAGTTAAAGTTGTAAAAGACAGAAAAACAAATGTTTTTTGAGGTTCATGAGCTAGTTGCATTTATCTGATCCCATTATTCTCAGCAAGAAATGTCTGTCTCACATACTGGACTGGGCAAGATGGACAGATCTTCATCAGGGATATCTCTTTCAGCAGGTCACACTTATGGAACTTAGCTGTCAGGTGCTAGGATCCCACAGAAGCCTTTTTCTGTAGCAGTCTACTAGGGGCCGTCCATGCTGACGTCATATACCATATAAAGGTGTAGGCAGCCCTGCTTCGTCCTCAGTTCATGCTGCCTTCACCTGACTCGCATGGTCACCTGAGGAAGTCTCATCATTCAGTCGACCGCCATTTTTCAAGTTACTTTTTATTTTCTTTAATTTTATGTCCAGAACTGTTGAGTCGTCCTCTCTTTTCTGTCGCTGCCACTGCGGAAAGAAGATCTTCAGGGACGATGACCACAATATCACAATACAATGACTGGGACCTGTCTGTACCAGGGTACAGGTTATTTCGTAGGGACAGGGTGATTGGGAAAGGAGGGGGGGTGGCACTATATGTGAAGGAAGGACTGAAGTGTATAAGGGAGGAAGGGGAGGAGGGTAGTACGGAGTCACTTTGGATGCAAATCCAGGATTTCAAGAATAGGATTCTTAGAATGGGAGTGGTGTACAGGCCACCATCTCAGACGGAGGAGTTAGACAGGGAACTAGCGGGACAGATCAGGAGGACCTGCGAAAGGGTAGTGTGGTGATTGTGGGGGACTTCAACATGCCAGGAGTGGACTGGAGCACCCCAACAACCAGGAACAGAAGGGAGCAGGTACTGCTGGCTGCCTTCCAGGACAGCTTCCTGCTGCAAATGGTCAGTGAACCAACCAGGTTAGGGAATACCCTTGACCTTGTGCTGGCAAATGGGGACTTTGTGAGAGAACTTATAGTGAAGGAACCGCTGTCAGGGAGTGACCACCACTCAGTATGGCTCACATTGGATATGGGCAAGGAAGGAGTGGAATCTGGCACAATAGTGCTGGACTTCAGGAGGGCCGACTTTGGGAGGATGGGGGAAGTGGTAAAGGGTACCTGGCCAGAATTCAATCTAGTATGGACACTAACGAGGTGGGAGCTCATAAAGCTGGGGATAGCGGAGGCAACCAAACCTGCTGCAAAGCCCAGAGCAAGAAGGCTAGGGCTAAGAAACCGATCTGGTTGAGTAAGGAGGTCATGGAAAAGGTAAGGAGGAAAACAGTTGCCTTTAGGAAGTACAAGAAAACAGGGAGGGGGGAGGACAAGGAGGAGTACTTGACAGAATCGAAGGAGGTGACAAGGGCAGTAAGGGGAGCCAAAGCATCTACGGAACTCAGGCTGGCACAAGACATTAAGAAGGGGGAGAAGGACTTCTTTAAGTACATCAGGGAGAAAAGGAGCTGTAAGGACCACATAGTAAGGATTAGGAAGGAGGGGGGTTGAGTGGAAGCAGGGTGCGATAAGGCGGAAGCACTAAATGAGTACTTCTGCTCAGTATTTACTAAAGAGAAGAGGGGGGTGACACCCAAGGTAGGAGAAATGGCAGAAGCAGGGTGGGAAGTGGTGACAGATGGGGAAATCATGGAGAGCAGAGTTCGAGAGGGTTTGAAAGCACTGAGGGTGGACAAGGCGCCAGGCCCAGATGGCATCCACCCCAGGGCACTGAAGGAGCTGGCAGAGGTCCTTGCAGGACCTTTGACAGACCCTATTTAATGCCTCACTACATTCAGGGTGTGTACCTCAGGACTGGAGGATGGCTCATGTGGTGCCCCTCCACAAGAGTGGCCCCAAGGATGAACCAGGAAACTACAGACCAGTGAGCCTCACATCCATCGTGGGTAAGCTAATGGAGACCATCCTGAAGGAGAGGCTGGTGGCCCTCCTAGAGGCCAAACGACTACAGGACAGCAGACAGCATGGCTTCATACGTGGCAGATCCTGCCAAACCAACCTGGTCGAGTTCTATGACTGGGTAACTAGGCACTGGACAGGGGCCATGCAGTGGATGTCCTGTATCTAGACTTCAGTAAGGCATTCGACCCAGTGCCACATGGAAGGCTGGGAAGGAAGTTAGTAGGCACAGGGGTGGGTGCAAAGCTGGTGAGATGGGTAGGGCACTGGCTGTAGGGAAGGCAACAGAGGGTGGTGGTGGGTGGGGAGCTCTCACACCCAAGGGCAGTGACGAGTGGTGTTCCACAGGGCTCGTGTTGGGACCAGTGTTGTTTGGGATATTCATTGCAGACATATCATGGGACATCAAGAGCAAGATCAGTCTGTTTGCTGATGATACCAAGGTAGGCGCAGTGGTGGATGACCTAGGGGGATGGCAGGGGTTGCAGGATGATCTGGTAAAGCTTGAAACCTGGTCAGACACCTGGCAACTGGGCTTTAATGCCAAAAAGTGCAAGGTGCTGCATTTTGGGATAAAGAACCCAAGGAGGAGTTACCAGCTAGGGGGAGTGCAGCTAGCCCAGAGGGAGGAGGAGAAGGATCTGGGTGTGCTCATTACAGGGTCAATGAACAACTCGGCACAATGTAGGAAGGCAGCTGCAAAGGCCAACAAAATGCTGGGTTGTATTGCAAGGGGTATATCCTCGAGGAGGGAGGAGGTGATTCTGCCACTGTAGGTCATTAGACCACACCTGGAGTACTGCGTGCAGTACTGGCGTCCGTATCTGAAGAAGGACTTTAAGTTACAGGAGGGGGTGCAGCGCAGAGCGACAGAGATGATCAAGGGGCTGGGGAATTATCATACGAGAGGAGGTTGAAGGAGTTGAACATGTACTCACTGGAGGAGAGGAGAGACAGGGGTGACATGATTGAAACCTTTAAATACATGAAAGGAATAAACAAGACAAGTACAGAGGGGCTGTTCAAAGTAAGGGAGGGGAGGGACACCAGGGGCCATGATATGAGTCTGGAGCGAGGAAGGTTCAGGAGGGAGATGAGGAGACACTTTTTTACAGAGAGGGTGGTGGCTGGGTGGAATGCGTTACCTCCTGAAGTGGTATGCTGTAGAACAGTGGACTGCTTCAAACGAGGATGGGACAGGACAAGGGGGAGGGTTAATGAAGGGGAAGGGTGGAAGGGAGGGGCAGCTGCAGAATAAGGGGTGCTAGCTGCACATTTGAGCAGACTTGATAGACCTCTAGGCCTTTATCTGCTGGCAAATTTCGTATGTTCGTAATATCAGTGTTTGCTGTCTGGGGCCTTCTCACTCTCCTGAAGCCTGTACCGTCTGCCTGAAGTTCAACCTCACTACCCTCTGGCACTGCAAATGTGCCCTTAAGGTATTTCTTATTGAGCAGAAACTAGCCAGCCTGAAACAGGGAGGCTCTGGGTCCTCTTCGTCCCCTCTCCAGCTCACTCTTCTGGGTCGCAGGCATCTAAGGCCTGGGACAAGCCCTCAGGGAAGCACAAGGAGAAGATCTGGCACAAGGACCACCCTTCGGGTCATCAATCCCACTCCCCATGCTCTGTTCCCCAGTCCTCTGGGACTTCCTTGTCAACCCTATGAGTGCGACTCCCTCTGTTGTCCCAGCCCTGGGTTTCCTTAGGCTGCTCAGGTGACTGTCTCTTTCTTGACTATGGCCGACTCTCGGTCGTCGACCTCTGTGTAGGCGGCCCTTGCCCCAACGGCTCTCCCCGCTCCTCCATGGGTGTCTCCAGTGCTGGGCTCCACAGCTCCAGCTGTGGACAGCAGGTCGTTGATGGCCGGTCTTCTGGTGAGCTTGTCGCACCCCGCTCTGGCTGGGTTGTCGATGGCTGGGTGTTCTCCGACCTTGTCACCCTCTGGCGTCATCGTCAGTGGGTGGCTCATCACCATTGATGACTCCATTCAAGATGGTTATTCA
The DNA here is from genome assembly GCA_016271365.2 of Neoceratodus forsteri. Lineage (NCBI taxonomy): Eukaryota > Metazoa > Chordata > Ceratodontiformes > Ceratodontidae > Neoceratodus > Neoceratodus forsteri. Next base: position 1,556,336,239 of record CM057450.1, read on the forward strand.
TGCCGGCCTGGTTGCACGGAGGGTTGAGGCGCTGGATGCCACTCCTCGTGCCACGCCGCAACCCAGGTTCAGGAGTGAACTTAGGCCATCGGAGGTCGGCAGGGGCAGGAGAGGATTGAGCATCCGGAGGATAGCTCTCCTCTCCTGGGGGAAGGTGGGTGCACTTGCCGCAGTACCAGCGGCTCCTGGTCGTGGCTGGGGTGACGCGACTTGCGGCACACTCTTCCAGTGTTGGGGGTGACAGCGGACACCCTACGCATGGGTGCGGGAGCGCAGCCGTCACGTGAAGGGCGTCATTGCATGTCCACACCCCCGGGGGTATCCGTACACAAGAAAAGCCCTGGTATCCGGACGGGTGAAGGTGGGGCCAAGGATGTCAACCATGCTTACAGTCGAGTGCTACCTGGCTGGTCGGTGTCTCTCTTCTACACTTCCTGGCTGCCCTTCTAGATTATAGATAGAGTGCTGGAGGAGTTAATGGCGGTCCCACCCCGGGAGGCTCAGAGCCGGGGGGGCCAGGGTGGTCGGTGGAGCTGGAGGAGAGCTCCTGGGAGCAACGAACTGGATCAGGAGGACCTCAGGTGGTGCAGGAGACAAAGTGCCCCATACCCGACTGGAGAGAGGTCTAAGGGGCCAGTGAGGAGGAGTAAAAAGAGTTAAAAAAAGAAAAAAAAAACGGTTATTCAGCAACCCGTCGTCGACCTGAACTCCTTGCTCATTTCCATCACCACGTCATTGGTTTGGCAGTTAACTCCAGTACTTGCCAGGCTGTTGACATCTCTGGCATCAATTGTGGGTTCTGTTCACCCAACGCGTTCTTGGGCGTTGTCAGCATCTGCCGCGTCATTCCATACCTCAGACCTGGTTGACGTTGAGGAGGAGTATCACCCTGACCTTCTCCCCTCTGAAGAGGAAGGTTTGGAGGGAGAGACCTACTCCAGTGTCAGGTCTACTGCTTCCTCCAGAAGTTGGGGATCTGAGGGCCCTACTCCTCAGTCCTCTCCTGAGGCCCCCAGTTTCTATGGCATCATGAAGCAGCTCCATCTGCCATGGGGTTCCAGACTCCGGAGGATGATGCCACCAGAAGGAACATGATGGACTTCCTGGAGGTCCCTGACTCTCCACCTAAAGTCGTTCCTCCCTTGCTGCCAACCTTGGAGGATGTGACCCAGGCAGTCTGGCGCAGACCCCATTCAGTGCCAGCTATGCCCAGGAAGGCGGACCGCCTATATCACGCTCCTTTGGGCAAGCCTTTTTATTCTGCCCAGCCAGAGATGGACTCGGTGGTCATTAAAGCTGCCCACAACCTTTCCAAGGAACCTAAGCACCTCATCTCTCTCCCTTCAGACAAGGATTCCAGGAGATTAGATCTGTGGGGCAAGAGGACCTTTGCCTCTGCCACCTTGGTGCTCAGAATCTCCACTTATATTTCCCATGTGGTCAAGTACCAGAATACCCTCTGGAGAAGGGGCAAGGCTGTGGCCCAAGTCCTCCCAGATGGGACACAGAAGCAGGTGCTTCTCAAAGTCCTACAGGGGGCAGAGGATATTAGTAAGCAGCTCCTCAGGGCTCTGTATGATATGTCTAACACTTCTGCCAAGGCAGCTGCCTTGGGCATTTGTCCAGACATTCTTGGCTACGGGTTTCTGGCTTTGTGGCTGATGTGCAACAGAAGGTCTTTGATACTTCTTTTGTGGACAGCAAGTTTTTTGGCCCAAATATTCAAGATACAATTAATGAGCTGCAGGCCTCAGGGAGGGCCATTGTGTCGGTCCACTCTCTTTATCATATCCAGCCCAGGACCCGTCCATGGTCTTTCTTTCGGAAAGCCCCTCAGAAATCTGGGCCAATGTCCTGCCCGCAAGGAAAACATCGGGCCAGTGCCCCCCTGCCCTGCCCCCAGTGCTACAAAATCCTTCAAAAGTGGAACAACCATGACTTCTGGTTGGAACACCCACCTAATGGCAGCCTAAACAGCGAGCTTTGCCAATCGACAAAACAATCCACAGGCATCTAACCCTTAATCCATCATCCTGTCGACTAAAAGACGAATCTCAGACTATCTGATGCCTCTGAAACATCGCTGGAGGGATAATTCCATGAATCAAGCAAGTAAAAGCTCAAACATGCTGGCTTCGGTTGACAACGAGAGGGCCCAGGAATCCCCGAGTCTTGCACTCGGGCAGAGCGTTGAAACCCCATGGGAGGAAGCTGAGTGCATGATCACATCTAGAAAACTTTGCCAAACCCTGAAACAAATCAACCAGACACTCCAGCGATTAGAAGCTAAGGTCTCAGACCAATGTGCAGAGATCGCCATATTAACCAAATGAGCTGGGGAAATTGAGGAAACCTTAATGGATTATACTACTACCACTGATGTGCATAACAAAGCCCTTCTGGACTTACACCATCACTCTCAACAACTCGAAGCATGCTTAGAAGAACTAGAGAACAGAAATAGAAGGAATAACCTCTGGATTCATGGGCTCCCCGAGGGCACTGAGACTGACGCAATGACCGCTTTCATAGACCGACTTCTGCACGAGATTTTTAATCTCCCTCCTCATAAAGCTCTCAATATAATTCGAGCCCATAGATCCCTGATTCCAAAACCTCGGGACCCCAAGGCGAAACCACGCTTGGTAGTTCTAGCATTCCTGGGCTATAGAGTGAAGGAGGAGATTTTGCAATTAGCATGGTCAAAAAAAAGTGATTCATTTTGGGGACACTCGACTGTATTTGAACCACGACTTTACACCACAGCTGCTTTCCCAGAGGAGAAAAGTACTTACAATGGTTGAACAGTTACAGCAGCAGAATATCAGGGCTTTCGTTGAATATCCAGCATGCTTAAAGGTTCAGATGGCTGAAGGTATGAGACGTTTTCAAGATTTGCAAGCAGCAGGGGACTTTTTGATTTCGGTGGGCATTCAACCCCAGGGAGAGGAGGTCAGTCTGCCGCAACACAGACAGTTGGAGACCAGAGACTGGGCCTACAGTGGAACTAAACGACAGGGCACAAAGGTCAACACGACCGCTTCCTCCTTTTGGGACTCTCTACGCAGTAAGAAACGCTTGAGAGGTCCGAATAAAGAGCCAACACAGACTGCACCAGAAATGGACAATAACAAAGAAGAAACAAACTCCCAAGTTACCTGAGTGCTTTCAGGCGTAGTATCTTTCATTCATTTGCTTCTTGTGATCTCCTCAGGCTTAACTTTACGGGGACATATTTTGAAAAAATATCTGACTTTACAAGGGGTTTCTGAGATTGACCTTATTTAAAATGGAGTACAAAATACTCAATTGAACAAATTCTATAATGTCAGGATGTACTAGTTTTTAAAATATACCACTCGGTATCTACACAGCCTGTGGTCTGATGGTTGGGGGGGGGGGGGGAGACTTGGCTCCCTCATCGGGGACATTGAGTGAGCCTGGGAGCTTCTTCGGTCTATTGGGTGCGGGTGGAGAAGCCATGTTAAGAATTCATGTCTCCCTCACACAATTTGGAAGTATTAACTGGGTGATCTGACTTAAGCAGTGGTCAATGAGGCACAAAGATCAAAGGTTTCAGCTGGATTGTAGGGGGCTTATAGGGCCTTTATTGGTAACCTCTTCGAGGAAGTCTTTGGGGCTGGGCCTCGCTGCGGGTGGCTAACTTCCCTCCGTTTGCGTGGCTTGGCTTCGGGGCAATTTGGAGATGTGTTGCTGAGGTTCAGTCCCTTAAGCTGCTAAATGTGCTTACTAGGTCTCCCATAATTACTTTATTATTTTACTAACCCCTCAAAAATGGGAGCTATCAGGTGATTGGTATATTGCACCCTAATTTCTATGGCTTTCCTGCTTGGACCTGTGCGCGGACAGAGGCTCCTTATGAGGCCTGCTTGGTGGCCCTTCTGACGGGGGGCGGCTACGTTACCCATTACTCCCTTATCAGGGACCAGGATTTAGTAAAGTATGTTCATATTGTTTTACAAAGCATAAGTCGATTGACCTATAGTTTTATATGTTGCTGATAGAAACAACCTGACTAAGTAACACTGCATTGAATAGGCAGGGTGTCCTTTCACTAGGGGTGTCAAGGGCGGTTTGGGCCCATGATTTTTAGTTGGTTCAGCTGCTGACACACAGTGTAAGGAGCTAAATATAATTACCATCATTGAAGCTCTGGGGGGAGCCCTCCACTTGGAGAGCGTAAACATATCCCCCCTCTTAATTCCCTTTCCACAGTGGGGAAGGGAGTTCAGACAAAGATCCTATAAACCTGGATCTTCCACCTAGGAAGTCATATAATGATAAACTACAAAGGTTTTTCCCCAGTTGGCACTGATGATTGTTGTATAGTTAAGAAGTTGTTCAAGGATGGAGATACACTGCAGTGTTTTTGGGGGAGGGGGGATCCTGAGAGGGAGATCTGGGGAGCCTGTCTTGACTACTGTGTTATTTTTTTTTTCTTTCTTGTTTTAAAACATAATGGCTAATGTTGGATCAGTGATATGCACTTATAATGTAAATGGTCTCACAAGTCCAATTAAACGAAGTAAGATTTTAGCACTGCTTAGAAAGTCGACAGCAGAATTTGTGCTTCTACAGGAGACACATCTATCTGAGAGGGAGCACAGTAAATTCCTGAAGCTGGGGTTTAAGGAGATGGTGGCCTCCTCATATAAAAAGGGTAGACGTAGAGGTACTATGGTACTTATTCCACACAAGTCCCATTTTGAAAAACTGGCAGTAAAGGTGGATGGGGAGGGTAGATATGCTCTCATGAAGGGCAAACTAGAGGGGCAATTAATAACACTTGCTTCTGTGTATTTCCCTCCGGATACCCCTTATGGGGACTATAGATCGTTCTTTCTCCTTCTCCAGGAGTGGGGCAGAGGGAGTCTTGGTATGTGGAGGAGACCTGAATTTGACCTTGAATCCTGCCCTGGACACCACTTCCCAGATCCCAAGAAAGTCCCATCAGGTGGCAAGAAAGGTCCATAAATTAATTGGAGAATTGGGCATTTTAGATGTTTGGCGTTACCAGCGTCCGAAACAAAGGGACTATACTTATTTTTCTGCCACATACAATATGTATTCCTGATTGGTCTATTTCTTGCTACCTAGAGATGAGATTTTAAGGGTACAGGATACCTGGATAGGGGACTTTCTCCTCTCTGGTCATGTTCCGCTTTATTTGAGTTTGGATCTGGGAGGATTTAGAAGAAACACTTTTTGGAGACTTAATGTCTCCTTGCTTAACGATCTGGCAGTTAAGGAACAGATCATAGACACATACCAGTGTTTTCTTTTTTTTTTTTTATACTTCATTTTTATTAAGCACTGGTTAATAACAGTACATTATAACACTTATTCACTCATGAATATGATCAATACAGTTGATATCAGGACATTTCAGCTGAATGCTAAAAATTCCATAATATTATTTGTTTTAAGCACTATATACCAATTTCAGGTGTAGCGAGGAAACCTGTCACTATATAAGGTTTACATTGTACATTTAACCACTACTACCTAGTGGAGGATTAATCCAGGATTTGATTAGAGAAAACAACAATGGTATACAGTGCAGGTGTTTAAGTATAGAGAAAAATTAAAAATCTTTAAAAAAACACATTCTAAAAATAAAAAAATAAAAAGTTTGATTGGTCAACTTGTTGATCATTTAGATTGTTTCAGATAAACCTATTTCTAAAATATTATCATCATACAAATATTTCTTCCCTTATAACCGGGACAATAGGGTATGAGGCCCATGCACTAGAGGATTTATTATATAGATTGGGGTCTAATCCTCTATGTTTCTTCCCCATTTGCAAGGTGCGGGCTGGTTCAAAACTCCTTACCTACGCACCAGGGAGTACTACTTTAATACTCTCAGGTTGCCCCTATCAAAACACCCTGGTCATACATGACCCACCTGGTCCATCTGTTCACATAGACTACAGACTTATCCTGTAAATTATGGGAGATATTCTCAAATGTTCTGATTTGGTCTACAATGCTCCTCCATTCGGAGATGGAGGGGGGTTCCTCTTGTAGCCATCTCCTGGTTATAGCCTTGTAGGTCGCAACCAGTAGTATAGACCACATGTCTTTCATATCTTTTTGTTTAAGAGACTTCGGGGGAATACCCAGGACCAAATTCTGAGGCATTAAAGGTACATCAAGAATTAAGATATTAGCGATGTGCTGGGTAACAGATGACCAGAAGGGTTGAAGCTGGACAACAATAAAATATATGCGCATGGGTTGCCACCTCTGTCCCGCATGCCCTCCAACAATCTGAGGGGAAGGCTAGGTTTCTTTTGGCAAGTAAATGGGGTGTTAAGAAAAACTCTTGTCCGATCTCTTCCAGGCGATTCACGCCCAATTCGGGGATGAGGTGGTGGACCAGGTAATCTGCCAAATCTTAGCCCATTGCGGTTGTAATAACGGAAGATGAAGATCCTGCTCCCATTTAACCTTGAGAGGCTCCAGCATATGCTCCTGCAAGGACACCAGATATTTATATATATGGGATATTGCATGGTCACCCCCCATAGCATTAAAGATTTGAATATATGGGGATGTATCCTCTAATATCTGAGAACGAGACTGAGTATGCCTGTACTGGGAGTTTACAAAATCTTTAATTTGAAAGAAACGTAATCTTTCTCCCTCACCCCATCTAAATTTGGACTTAGCTTCCTCAAATGATATTATGGCATTTTGCCTAATGAGCTGCCAGGGGGCAAAGAGTCCTCTATTTACTTGAGTTGTATACCAGGTTGAGTCCTTGGCTGGAGGAAAGTCCGATTAGTGATAAACCACTTATATTTCCATCGCGTTCTCTAATATTCTTCCAGGGGTGTCCCTCCTCCATCCCTCCAAGGTGGAACGGATGCCCTTGTAGCTAGTAGGGCCTGTTTTAATAAAGTACTTGAGAATATAGCAGGTAATGGATACCGTAAATCTCTAGTTAAGTCAATTTGTTTCCAGTGGTGATCAAATACTTATTGCCTCACAGCAGGTGCATCTCATTTGATGCAGAGTTCCAGTATGTAGAAAAATTAGGAAATGCAATTCCACCCTGAGACTTAGGAAGGTGTAATGCCTGAAGCTTAAATCGTGGTTTTCTACCTTGCCATATAAAAGCTGTAGACATTTGTTGCCAGGCCTTAAGGTCTCATAGAGAATAACACATGGTATTGATTGAAAAAGTATAACAAACGTGGCAAACATTAAATTTTATTGCCTGAGTCCTTGCTGTAGAATGACAGTGGAATTATATTCCACCTTTAATATATATTTTTATATTATTAATTAACGGAGGTAATTGTTTTAAATAATAGGCTAAGATCTACTGGTATTTGGATTCAGTAGGATTTATTGAGGGTGATCCCATTTAAATAGAAACTGCCTCACGATGAACCTAGGGAACTGAGTAGTTGAATGGGAGTGCTTCAGTTTGGTCGTGTTCAGGAGTAGTCAGATAAGGCAGAAAACCTTTCAAGCTTGTGAAAAGGGCTGGAAGGGTCTTGGTTGGATTTGTAAGATATACCAGTACATCGACAGCAAAAGGGCCAACTTTGTTCTTTTTATCCCCAGATTGATACCTCCACGCCCTCCGCCAACCTGATATATTGGGCCAAAGGTTCTATGTATAGGGCAAATAACAGGGGAGAGACTGGGCAACCCTGTCTGGTACCTCTATGGAGGGGAAAATTGTGGGAAATATGACAATTTGAGCGTATATATGCCTGGGGGTTCAAATAGAATTTGAAAAATAAGGTTGATGAATTTCTGGGGAAAATCAAAGGCAGCCAAGACACTCTGTCAAATGCTTTTTCAGCATCTAAACTTATAAGGGTCATCGGGATTTTATAATTTTGTACATGTTCAATCAGATAAATGGTGCGTCGAATGTTGTCCGAGGCCTGGCGGCCTGGGATAAACCCACACTGATCCTGATGGATTAAAGTGGAGACCAATTGCTTTAGTCTCCGCAACAACACAGAGGTAAATATTTTATAATCTGTGTTAATAATGAGATAGGGCAGTAGGAGCTGGTAGGGTAGGATCCTTGCCTGCCTTTTGGAATGACAGATATAATTGCTTGGTCCCAGGATGGGGGATTTTTCCTTCAGGGCTTGGGATATTGATAAACAGTCTGAAAATAGGGATAGTACCCTTTGAGATTTATAAATTCTCCAGGAGGCCATCCGTCCCCAGACACTTAAATGTTTTCAGTCTCCCTATTCTGCTTCTATTTCCTTGGTTGTTATGGGGAAGCGACCAGGCCTTGACCAGATGTTTAGGCAGTTTTGGCAACTGAAGGTTGCCAAAAAAAGATTTTATTTGTTCCTCTTTTCTCCTGGGTTGGGGGCTATGATAACTGTGTGTAGTACTGAACAGTATTTGATATCTTCTCCACCGATGACAAGGCGGATGTTGGGGAGATGGCCTGAGGGTGGATATTAGTGCTTTAGCCCTTTGTTGTCTGAGACGACCAGCCAACAATTTCAAGGAGCGAGGGTCTCCATCATAGTACTTCTGCTTTAGAAACAATAGCTTCTGCTCTATTTTATAATCTAGTATAGCATTCAGTTCTTGCTTAAGCTTTTTAATTTCTTTTGAAGTTTTGGGGTTGGTCTGGGATATCTGTTGGAGCTCTAATTTTTGTATCTGGGCGGTCAAGGCGCTTTGTTTTTGTTCCCTCTCTCGTTTGTTTCGAGCTGATAGTTCGATAAATTTGCCCCTGCAAATCGCCTTAATGGTGTCCCATAAAATTGAAATATCAGTCTCAGGACCATCATTTTCCGTCACAGCTTGTTTGATAATCTCTTCCAAGGTATGAATGTTGTCCTTGCTGTGAAGCAGGGAGAGGTTGAGCCTCCACATAGTGTTTTTCCAGAAATTATCTGAATCTAGTCTAAGAAAGACTGGAGCATGATCTGACAAAATAAAATCACCCATCCATGTCCTACCTGCCAACCCTAATTGTTCTTGGGAGATTAACATATAGTCAATTGTGGTATAGCTAGAATGGACCTGTGAGAAAAAGGTGGCATGTTTAGCTGATCCATTTAAATGTTTCCATGTGTCCACAAACCCCAATTCACTAAGCAGTTTTATTAGTTCTCTTGTTTTTCCCCACTGACTTGCCCCCACTCCCTGCCGCAGAAAGATCTAAATGAAAGTCTCCCCCACATACCATTGTACCTTCGACCCATTGAGACATGAGGAGAAAGAAGGCACGGTAGGTTTTAAACTCAGTGGCTGGGGGAAAGTATACTGAGGCAAAGGTGGTGAGTTTACCATTTAGTTTCCCTTTGATCATGACATATCGCCATTCCTTGTCACTCAATTGATCTAGACATTCAAATGGCACCCTGGGAGGAATTAATATGGCTGTTCCTCTCCTACGCCCTCCCTTAAAAGATGAAAAGTAAACCTGAGAGAACCCCAAACGTTTAAACTTCTCATGTTCCTCATGTGACAAATGGGTTTCCTGAAGTAGAGAGACATCGGTTCCAGAGCGCTTCAGATAAGATAATACCTTGGAATGCTTAATCGGCCCAGACAGGCCATGAACATTATATGAGCCTATAGTATAACCCATTGTGGCTAAGTGACAGTAGCTCAGTCCCTTTGACAAAGACTCTTTTTCCCGGTGCAAGGTAGATCACTAATACTGTTACTGCTGACCCCCCAAAAAAATTGTAACAACAACAGCATGATATACATAATTGATCTAAACAACAAAGCGTAACTGTTTGTACGAACAGTGCACTAACATAGTCATTTTTAACTGGCTTGCAAGGTAGGAGGTCAAACAAATGTGGTGACCTCTTATCCCACCTGTCAGATGGTATTGGTGGGGGGAAGAGTGCTACAGAATCCCTCAGACAAGAGGGGAACTCTTCCTGGGCCCTTGTTTTGTAGGGCGCCTGAATTATGGTATTCGCCATATATACGGCCATCATAGCTGTACTGCCTCGCCCGTGGCTGATATGAAGGTGTAAAAGCTCCTTCCGCATATGCCCGCTGAGTCCCCAATCCCTTCTCCTCACCTCCCATTGTCCCCAATCCCCCTCCCTCATCCCCCCCCGAATGAGGAGAAAAGGAGGAGGGAATTATGCCCTTGAACTCCCCTCTCCCGGGTGTACCATCACGATGGTGTTTACATCGACCTCACCCTTGGGAAGCACACCACTAGGGGTATACGAGGTGGGTGAAAATAAAAAGATGGCAATTTTTGTTTGCTTCCGCAAGCTATTGGGGGCCTTTAAGTGAGATTGTCGCCCTTCGTAATAATCCATTTCCCCCTCCCCAGAGGAAGAAGAAAAAAATACCCATCCCACATCTTGGGGACTTTAGTCTCCGAAGGGCAGACTAATTACATACTAACCAGGACCAAAAAGTCAAATGAAAAGATCTTTCCCCCGCTGCATCCAGGCCCATGTTCGCTGTCCCTCTTCATTTGGATTCAAAATAATATGGACTGACCCGGTTTACAAAGGCTCGCCCTATTCGACGGATTTTAAGTTGCCCCTAAGCCAGTGCTCAATTCACCACCCCAACAACATAGGTACTTCTGAATAGTTATCATGTCCATAATTCGAGAGAGGATGTGCGCTTTTCAAAGTTCATTCGTGCCATTCAGACGAGAGACCCTCTGCAACACGGCTGGGCCCCTTGTATTCCGAGCACGAACTCCCCTGAGCATAAAAAAAATAAAAATAGGAAAGTCACTGGACCAGAGCCTTGGGAAATCGCAGTGGAATAAAATCTTAAGTAGGTTCTTGGTCAATAGCTGTATACTTTAAAGGAGGGGTAATATAAACACAGATGAAGTTATCTCACTATCTCCAGTCCAAAATCATATGCCAGACATCAGAAAAATGAAAACGAGGGAGGGGGCCAGGATCATTCCCAAAATGGTGACCAAAAGTCTGAGCCTGGACCGAGAGGCGTTAGAAAACTCCACCGGGGGCATCGAAAGTCAGGGCATTGGAAGTATTTTACTTCGAGGATATTTATAGCGAACCAGCAGGGTCAACGATTCTCGTCTAAACAGTCCGAGTACCAAAAGGAAACAGTGTTTAAAGGTATTCTCTCACCCATCTGCAGACTCAAGATCCCTTTCTGAAATTCCTGGCAGTTTCTTCATTAATTCTTTAAACTCATGTAAAGCTGGTGAGGTAATATTGCTGCTCACTGCCCTATTTTTCCTCAGGGGAACGATGTGCCATTCCTCTGTAGGCTCCTTTCTCTTGGGCTGGGTAGCCTTTGTAAATGCTGGAACCGCAAATCCCCGCTTTTGCAACGCTTCACAGGCCTTCTGCAGAGAATCGTATAATTCAACTCCTTCCTTCCAGAAAACTCTCAATTTCGCCGGATAAGGTGTTTGAATCCGCAGTTGTTTATTTCTAAGGAGTTTGATGAGTGGGATGTATTCCATACGTTGCTTCTGTATAATAGGTGGATAATCTTGGTCAAAAAATAAACGTGAATCAAGATATTTGACCTCTTTCTTTGCCCATGCTCGTCGGAGTACATCTTCCTTAGTACGATAACTTCGGAATTTAATAATTATTGATCTGGGTCTGGTAGTCGGGTCTTTGGGCTTGGGGAGTAGGGCCCAGTGGGCACGCTCAATTTTCAACTTGTAGCCTAGTGGTAATTCAAGTACATCTTTCAACAAGTCAGTCAGGAACTCTACCATGTCCCCTTCCTCTGCGCCTTCCTTCAGACCATAAAGACGTAGGTTATCTCGTCTGGATCGGCTTTGCAAGTCTACACATTTTTGTTCTGTATATATGGCATGGCTACAAAGGGCAAATACTGCGCAGCCTAGAGATTGCAGGCCATCCTCTGCGTTGGAAATTCGGTCCTCAGCTTCCTGAACCCGACCCTCCACCATCGAGAGTTTCTGATTAAGCTGTTTAAATTCCACTTTATTTTCCGCTCGCATTTCTTTTAACTCTTTCATTAGAGATTCGTAGCGGTTTCTTTACAGATGCTCCGCTTCATCATCAGTCTCGTAGTTTTTGGCGGCCATGGCGGCCCTAGATTGGCTGGAGGTGCGTGTAGGGGAACTTGGTCTCGAATCTTCACCATCCCTTTCGAATCTGGACTGCAGCGTTTTAGATCTCACTCCTCGGTCTCTTTGTGAACCTCCTCCCGACATTTTTATGGTATTTTAAGTTTTTTGTTCTGGGGTTTATGGAGGTTATTTGGACAGGGGAGGTAGAGAGCCAATCGTTTAGCTGTCGTTCAGTGCCGTGGCAGAACCGGAAGTCCATACCAGTGTTTTCTAACAGAAAATGAAGGACAGGAAATGTCATGTGCCACCTTATGGGACGCGGCCTAGGCTGTTCTCCGAGGGAAGTTTATACAACTTGCTGTAAGGAAGACGAGAGAGAGAGAGAGAGAGAGAGGGGGGAGACGGAAGACCCTCAGTGATCAAATCCAAACATTAGAGGGAATGCAAAAACAGAAATACTCCAGAACTGTAGCACAGCAACTTAAGACTCTTAAAGGGGAATTGGGCCAAATATTAGATTATCAGGTAGAACAGAAATTGTTATTTTTAAAGCAGAAATACTACGGGGCTCAAGGTCACTTAGATTATTAGCCTGTAGGTTGAGAGCACAAAGAGCGAGGGCCACAATCATGAGCGTGTGGCACCCTGGACATCAGAAAGTGGTATATAAAACAAATGAGATCGCTGAGACTTTTCAGGAGTTCTATGAACAGTTATATCAAAAAGGAACCCCCTCCCCACCTGACGGGAAGACTGACTCTTTCCTACATAACCTGAAATTACCAACCCTGTCACCAGACCAGGCAAAACTGCTGATGCACCCGATATCGGCAGAGGAACTTAAAGCTCAAGTGGGAGCCCTGAAGACAGGGAAATGCCCCAGAACTGACGGGCTCCCAGGGGAATTTTTTAAATGTTTTAGAGACTTGCTCCAGCCTCTTGTTTTGAGAGTATTCTCTGGGGTCTTGGGGGATAGGGGCACGGCTCCACCCTCCTGGGCCACAGCACTGATTTCGGTGATACCCAAACCGGGAAAGGACCCCTCCAGATGTGCTTCCCATCACCCCATTTGCCTCTTAAATACTGATTATAAGATCTTTTCTTCCATTATGGCTAAAAGAATACAACAGTATCTTCTCCATCTCATACAGTTAGATCAGAATGGATTTGTCCCGGGTAGGGAAGCTCAGGATAATCTGAGGCGAACCACCCACCTTATTGACCATGTCAACATCTGTGCTACTTCGGCACTATTAATGAGTCTTGAGGCTGAAAAAGCATTTGATAGAGTTGATTGGAGCTTTTTTGGGGCAACCCTTTCCTGGTTTGGATTCCTGAGAGAATTTATACAGTTAATAAGCAAATTATACCACTCCCCAACTGCCTATGTTCGCATAAATGGCTACATTTCTAGGCCTCTGAAACTCTGCAGAGGTACAAGACAGGGGTGTCCTTTATCACCATTGCTTTTTGCATTATATATAGAACCTCTTGCTCAGTCTATCAGGGAGAGTGGGGATATAAAGGGAATAACATTGAATGGCTTTGAGGATAAACTGGCTTTATATGCCGATGACGTACTTATGTACCTTACAACCTTACAGAACCTGACTCCTCTATCCCTGCTTTGTTTCGGCAGTTGGAGGAATTTTCCTCCCTCTCCGGATACAAACTGAACTGCTCTAAAACAGAGATACTTAGTTGCAATTTTACTCCTTCCCCGGAATTAAAGAACAGATATCCCATGAGGTGGGACCTAGATCAGATGAGTTACCTAGGGATTAAGATTGGGATTGGCAACCACCACCTCTTGGAACTTAATTATCCCCCTTTGATTAACCAATTAAGGATGGATATCCAGAGATGGACTCTCCTACCCTTATCTATATATTCTAAGACACAGGCATTAAAGGTGAATGCCCTGCCAAGGTTACTTTACTTATTTCAATGTGTACCCTGTCAGGTCTCTCAAAGAGAGTTAAACATGTGGCAGGGCATGTTTTTAAAATTTATTTGGGCCAAAGACCGTCCTAGGATTTGTAGAGGCCTTATGTATGCCCCACGGGCCCATGGTGGGCTAGCCTTCCCTAACTTACAGGGTTACTGGGCTGCCGCCTAAATGTGGGTGGCTCTCCTGTGGGGCAGTTCTGGTTTTGATTCTCATTGGAAGAGAATGGATTTGGCAGTTGAGGCCATCCCTCCTCTTCTGGCTAGCCTATTTCATGATGATGTTGGGGTACTTGAGTCTTGTTATACAGGGACTAGGACTGTCCTGGAAGGATGGAGGAAAGGCATAACCCATGGTCCCATAAGAAATCAATTGTGGAAATTCCAATGGTGGGCTTATGACCCCCTCTTCCCAGCTGCCACCTTGGATTCATGGTTTAAACAGTGGGCCAGGAAAGGATTTCACTCTCCTTATCAGATTTTATCAGCAGATAACCCTATTTCCTTTGAGGCAGCCAGGCAGACATTTGGGCTTCTCCCACGAGATAATCTAATTCTAAGAGATCAGAGACTACATCCTTGCCCTTCAGAAGACATATGCCCGGTTGCAGGTGGAGGTGGAGGACCCTCCTTTCCGGGGTATTTGGTTTTCAGGGGGTGGGAAAGGAGCCATACCCTTATTGTATCAAAGATATCTAACAGATCAGACCCTTCCTATTGAAAAACTTAAACTTAAGTGGGAAACGGACCTGGGGATCACTCTTTCAGAGAAACAGTGGACTGCTGTGTGGCAAGCTACATGGTGGACAACAGGGGCCCCCTTTGGAGGGAATATGGATGGAAGCTGAGAGCTAGGTATTTCCGAGTTTGTGCACAGGTGGTGCACTATGCACCAACAGTTGGTTCGAACTGCTTGGGATCTCCCCAGCTTCACAGGCCCACATTTTCTGGACATGTCAGATACTTGAGGAGTATTGGTCCAATATAGAACACCATCTCCAGGAAATTTTCCAGTTTCAGTTCCCCCTGGGCCCTGAACATTTGGTTTTAGGTCTTAGACCAAAGGAGATACGGGGAAGAGAGGCAATATATTTATGGTCAGTTCTTATGATAGCTGCTTTGAAGGCCATTACTAAGAAATGGGCACAGAGAGTCCCCTGGTAGCAGATTGGACAGACATAGTGGAAAATATTCACTTAATGGAGAGGATTACATTCAGCCTTCGCCAACAAACCCACTTGTGCCAAAACAGGTAGACTAGATGGCTCTTGTATGAGCCTCATTTACATTCAGATGCCTAATTAGGCATAGCTGGGCCCCCTCTCCCTTCTCTCTCTCTCTCTCTCTCTCTTATTAAGAATTTATAAAAATAAGAAAGGAAATATATTTTTTATTTTATGCAGTGCATTGTACAGTTTGTTAATATCTCCATCGAGTAGTAATAGATAAGAACATCTGCAGTATTATTTGATAGATCTTTGAGAACATGTAAAGGGAAAGTATGTCTCTTTTCAGATGACACAAAAATCTGCAACAGGGTTGATACACAAGATGGAGTGGAAAGGATGAGAAGGGACTTGGCAAGGTTGGAGGAATGGTCAAATGTATGGCAGCTCAGATTCAATGCAAAGAAGTGCAAGGTAATGCACATGGGAAACAAAAACCCAGGGGAAGTGTACACAATGTAGGGTGAGATACTGACAACAGTAAAAATAGAAAGGGACCTGGGGGTAATTATATCAGATGACCTAAAGGTGGGCAAGCAATGTGAGAAGGCAGTAAGGAAGGCAGGGGGGATACTGGGATGCATAGGAAGAGGCATCAATAGTAGAAAACAGGAAATTGTTATCCCTCTGTACAGACAGTTGGTGAGACCCCATCTGGAGTACTGTGTGCAGTTCTGGAGACCCCATCTCCGCAAAGACATAGACAGAGTGGAAGCTGTCCAGAGGAGGGCAACCAAAATGGTGCAGGGTCTGCACCAGAAGACATACGAAGAAAGACTAAAGGAGCTTAATATGTATACCCTAGAGGAAAGGAGGGAAAGAGGGGACATGATAGAAACTTTCAAGTACCTCGAGGGAATTAATAAAGTCCAAGAGGGTAGCATCTTCCAGAAAAAAGAGATGTGCAAGAACAAGGGGGCACAATTTGATGCTAGAGGAGGGACGGCTCAGAGGTAATGTGAGGAAGTATTTTTTCACTGAGAGGGTTGTGGATGCATGGAACAGCCTCCCTGAGGAGGTCGTGGAGTCAAGAACAGTGGGGGACTTCAAGAATGCATGGGACAGGCATAAGGCAGTCCTAGTGGGGGGTAGGAGGAAGTAAGCTGTTGGTTAACTAGGATTTCCAGCTTATCTGTTAGGTAGGAAAATGGGCAGACTGGGTGGGCCAAGCGGTCCTTATCTGCCGTCAAATTCTATGTTTCTATGTAGTTTACTTTAACTAGATCATCAAATGCTTTTATTCAGTAAAAAAGCTAATGTGTAGGTACGCACTGTGATGTCATCAAGATATGTTTTATGTACCTATGTAATAGATGTATGATCTATCTGTATGGACATGATCTCTCAAGCCCTTTCGGGCCTACCATAATAAAGGAAGTATAAAAAAAAAAAAAAGTGGAACAACCACTCAGCCTGCCTCCACCTGACTCCTTTTGTGGCCCCCATCCTCTGGCTCCAAGCCGGGCGGAGGTGGTCGGGGGTTGTTTCTCCCTCCACCTGCAGTGTTGGAGGGAAATCACATTGTATGCTTGGATCCTGCAGCTGATTCACAAAGGCCACACCTTAGAGCTTCTGGAAAGGCCGCCCACTGTCCCAGCAGGGCCCGAATCTTGTCCTCCAGACCATCTTCCGATGTTAAGGGAAGAGATCCAGTCTATCTTGCACAAAAGGGCCATAGAACCCATCCTTTCCACTCAGCGGAACCAGGGGTTTTACTCCGGGTTTTTCCTGGTTCCCCCCAAAAATAGGGGATCTTCATCCCATCTTGGATCTCAAGGGCCTCATTCATCTAATTCAGTGCAAGAGGTTCTGTATGATCTCCCTGCAGGGTCTGTTGCCTCTCATCAAGCAGGGAGACTGGCTTTGTTCCCTGGACATACAAGATACAGTATGTACCTACACATCCTGATTTTTCCCAGCCACTGGTAGTATCTCAGTTCTCATTCCAGGGGTAGCATTTCCAATTCAGAGTCTTGCCCTTTGGCTTGTCCTCTGCGCCATAGGTCTTTACCAAGTGCTTAGTAGTGGTAACTGCTGCCCTTTGGAGGGAGGGCCTTTATGTGTTCCTTTATCTAGACGATTGGCTCTTGAAAGCCCCATCCAGAAAGTGCTTACTGACCACCTTGCGCAGGACTCTGCAGCTGGTTCACTCCCTGGGCTTCACAGTGAACCTGTCCAAGTTGGTTCTCACTCCTTCTCAGTGCCTCCAATATACCGGAGCCGTTCTGGACACCTCTCAAGTCAGAGCCTTTCTGCCCCAAGACAGGGTAGACTGCCTGATGGCACAGGCCTCCTGAGTGACCAGGAAATGTCCAGGTTCTTTCTGCATCTGCTGGGGCTGATGGTAGTCACCATAGCCACTGTTCCGCTAGCCAGGTTTCACATGCGGGTCCAGTGAGATCAACTCCAAGATGACCTGGATCATTTAGTCCTGGTCTTTTCCCCGGTTCGCTGGGTCTTTCAATGGTGGCAGAACCCCAGCCATCTTTTGCAAGGGATCTTCTTCCTTATCCCTGCTCCCGAGTGATGCCTGGGGCTCTGGCTGGAGAGCCCACCTGGGTCTTTTCCAGACCCAGGGAACCTGGTGCACGATGGAGGCAAGTCTCCACATCAGCGTGCTGGAGATACAAACGGTCCTCTGTGCCCTTCGGGCCTTTCAGAGCCACCTGTCCCCAGGTCACCTGCTGCTCCAGTCAGACAACATCAATGTGGTGTGCTATCTGAACTGTCAAGGTGGAGGGGGGTCTCACTCATCCTGGTGGCACCATTTTGGCCGCAGCAAATCTGGTTTCCATTGTTGTGGCAACTAGCAGTGGAACCCCTGGTCCTACTCCTGCTGTGCTGGGACCTGCTGACTCAGGCCCAAAAAGGGACTCTAGTCCATCTGGATCTCAAGTCCCTGCAGTTGCATGCATGGCTCCTGAGGACATAGTCATAGCCCATGATGGCATTTCTCAGAGAGTGGCCGATGTGTTGGTGGCAGCTAGGAAGCCTTTCACATGGGCCATCTAATGCATGAAGTGGAAACGTTTTGCCATTTGGGCTTCTGCCCATCGCTTGGACACTTTCACCTGCCGGGTGAACCAGGTCCTGGAGTACCTCCAATCGCTTTCCGACTCAGGCCTTAAATATTCCTCCATTAAGGTGCACATGTCTGCCATTTCTGGTTTCCATGTACTAGTGGATGGTCATCTGGTGGACCAGTTAGAGGTAGCCCGTATGTTTGTGCAGAGCATTCTTCACATGAATCCCCCTGTGCGTAACCCTGTCCCAGCTTGGGATCTGACTTTTGTTTTGGAGAACTTGACCCTACATCCTTTTGAACCAGCTGTGTCTTGCAAGCTATGCTTTCTGTCTTGGAAAGCGTTATTTTTTGTTGCTATTACTTCTGCTTGAAGGATGTACGAGCTCCAGATTCTCATGTGTGAGCAGCCTTATTTAATTTTTCATAAAGACAGGGTCTCTTGGCATACCAATCCAAGTTTTGTACCGAAGGTGATGTCTGAGTTTACCCTTGACCAGTTCATCTACCTTTGTTTTTATTACCCAGAGCATGCCAATCCAGGGGAAGCATTGCTCCATGCTTTAGATGTGCATAGAATTTTGCGTTACTACACACATTGTACCATTGACTGCAGAAAGTTCAGAGAGCTATTTGTTTCTTTTGCTCCTGGGAAAGAGGGTTCTCCAGTTTCTAAACGGTGCTTGTCCAAATGGTTGGCCAACTGTATTACTTTTTGTTATAGGAGGTACGGTAAGGAACTTCCTGGGGATGTTAAAGGCCATACCACCAGGGGCATAGCCACTTCAGTTGCTTGTTTCACGAATGCTTCTGCTGCTGACATCTGTGCTGCTGCTGCGTGGAGTTCTGTCCACACTCTTACCAAGCATTACAGTTTGGACGTTGCCTCTCGCAGGCGGGCAGGTTTTGGCCTTGCTGTACTTCAGGATCTCCTCTCATGAGGTCTAGGTGTCCTACCACCCTTTTTGGGGTCTTTTCTGCTGTCACTGCTTGGGACTCGTTCCATAGGTGTGACCTGCTGAAAGAGATATCCCCGATGAAGAAAGTACAGTTACGTAATAACTTACTGTAACAGTAGATCTTCGAGGGAATCTTTCAGCAGGTCATGCCATCCCTCCCACCTTCCCACATTTGAGTTATTCTCTTCCAGACTGGTTATTCTTCTTCCTTTGGTGCTCTTGCCTTATATAGGCCTAGGCATTCTTTGTCTCTCCTGGGTTCTCCCAAGGTAGGCCGGGCATGGACGTTCTCCGGCGGGAATGAACTCAGGAGGGAGCGGGACCACATGTGCCTTTATATGGTATATGATGTCAGCACGCAGATGTCAGTGTTGGCGGCCCCTAGTAGACTGCTATAGAAAAAGGCTTCCGTGGGAATATAGCAGCTGATGATTAAGTTCCATAGGTGTGACCTGCTGAAAGAGAGTCCCTTAAAGGTTTACTGTTACAGTAAGTTCTTACGTAACTGTACTTTTTGAAGAGATGAACTTATGAATGGTGACGAGTGACTTTTTATCAATGAAAACGTATTAACATACTGTATTTTTTGTGTTTGTACCTGCTGCAGTAAAGTTTTTTTTTTTTCTTTTTTCATATGAAGTAAAATGTGGGTCATTAACCACATAAAGGTGGGAGATACAATACGGAGAGCTTATATAGGTTTGAAAATGTACATTTGTAGTTATTACACCGTGACAGCTTAAAACATTTATTCACTTAAATTAATTTCTTGTCTTCCCCTCACTGATGTGGTCTTGTAAATATCCATGTTTGTTTCTGAATTAGACCCTACTGCACAGATTTAGGCAAATTTTATTATATAATACATAGTTGGTTTCAATCTGTATATACTTTGTTGGAAATTGATCTGTCTATTTGTAAACATAAAGATCCTGAAAATAAAAAAGTAAAAAAAAAATTGTTATAATAAATGTAGGTGAATGGAGATGGTCTTTCGTAGTATTTTGTGTATATAAATATATTTGAAATTATTTAAATTTTCTTTTGGAATTCTCTAGAAAGAAAAAATATGCACTGTTATGTCACACTGTATTTGCTTGCTAAGCTCTGAGTTTACTGAGTTTGGCATGTAAACTGGTAAGCACCTTGAGCTTTTGGGAAAGGGTGCTACTGTATGTAAGTAAATAGCCTTGCCTGTGCATAATTAAGCAATAAAGTATGACCAGGAGTTGCATTAACTGTGTGTTAATCACACCCCAGGAGTTTAATGTAGCACAAGATGAAGTTGAGTGCCACATACCCCTATGGTGTGGTTAACATACGGTTAATGTGACCCCTGTTACTACGTTACTGCTTTTATAGTAATGTGAAAACAAAAATATTAAAAGTAGCTTTTTAATTTTTTTTCTTAATTACACCTGGTTTTATATTAAAATAGTCCTTCAGCTATCTGAACTCAAATCCACAGTAAGTTTATGTTCCAGTTTGTCTTGCAGACATTCCAAGACATCTGTCAGCATAGCAGGAATGCCTGCATGCTCAGTGAAAATGGGGTCAGCTTGTGTTGAATTCATTACTGGCTAGCCAGTGAGTTTTCCCAACTACGAAAAATAAAGTCCATTTAGTGTGGCTGTTCAGTTAAGGTTAATGTGATTGAGGGCAATCTTGAGCCGTGAATCACGCTATTGCAATGGCAACCAAGGCCAAGTAAATGTGCCATCACTGGTAGAACAGTTGTGTTAAGAGTCCCAGGCAGGGATGGCGCAACAAAAGCACTATTAGGCCTTACCCCCTTGACTACTAAAAATTATTTCCGCCCTGTTAACAACCAATACACTATCTGGAGTATGACTAGGAATGCCCTAGAAATACCATTCCATGAAACAAACCTGGGCAAGTGGTTATTTTCTGTAAGGGCATCTCAGTAGCTGAACGAATTACCAGAAACCCTGGTAAGTCTCCCAAAAATTGCCTATTTCAAGAATATGCTGAGACAAGAACTCGCTGGAAGTTCCATATGCTCCTGTTTCAGCTAATTTGGGCACCTAGCTTACACTGAATCTCCCTTCAAACAACATGAAGTCTTGCTATATTATGACATATGCAGTTTGTCCCAGCCTTAGAACTGCTTCGGAGGTGAAAGAGTTAACTTCCATGCCAGGCATGGAATCTTGAGCGCGAGCTCGGTGGAAAAAACTCTGTCTGTTAATCTTCAAACTGAAACTGTCAGATTCTTTACTCCGCCTCACTGAACAGTCGCTCCGGAGATTCCTCCTACTGCTCGGTTCATTTGTCGGTTAAAAAAGTGTTATTTCTCGGTTTTCGAAACCGCATTTGTATATTTTAACCACAACCGGTCGGTTCAAGCTCTGTCTGTGGTATCGTAAGTAATAGATAGGTTTTACATTTCTCTGTGTGGAACTTGCAAACGTTGTTATCGGTTCGGTTTGAACCGATCAGGTTGTTGTTAAAACTTGTTAAATTACATTAGAGTGCGGTTCCCGGTTCTTATCGGTTCTAAAAAAACGGATTTCATTACGTTTTTTTCCACGACCCGTGACACGGTTGGGAACCGATAAGGGTGTCTTGCTTGGCGATTTGCCGGAAAAGGGCAAGTTTTTGGTTAGGCTGGCATTATGTCTGAGAAACCAAAAGAAAACCGGCCCACTGGGTTTCAACACTGTAGTGTCTGTGGGGAAGCCTTTGCCAAGGCTGACCCACACACCACATGTGTTTATTGTCTGGGTTTGACCACCAATGCAGACTGCCAGATTTGCAAGAATTTCCTGCAGCTACCCTGGATAAGAGAGTTGGTAGGCTCAGGAACGAGAGGCCAAAAGTCCACTGACCCGATGGCCAGCCCGTTCGGTGCCAACCGAACGGAGGGAGTGCCCTCTGACCAGGGCGATACTTCTCGGCAACGGAAGAGCTGACTGGAGGAGCCAGTTCCAGCAAAGAGGATCTAGAAAATCAGCAGGTGTGGAGCCAAAATTTCCTTCTCCAACCGCTGCAAAGATAGCCAAAGCGATCCAAATTGTCCAGTCGCTTTCCCCGGTTCCGTCCGAACCGCACCATCAGGTAAACGGTCGGTTCCACCGGTCAAGAATATGATATAGAAGAATTTTATGAACCGGAGGAGGGAGGAGGATTGATGAAGAGTTAATGGATTTTGAAAGTCTGGATGTGCCCATTGAACCGACATCTCCCAAACAGACCTTCAGGAGTGTCTCCCCAGGCTTTCTGAGTCCCCTTCTCATTTTCTGTTTTATAAAAAAGTTGCTGAAACCCTCCAGCTCCCTTTGGAAGAAGCTGTGGATGAACAGGAGGAGCCTGACTATGTGGAAATGATGGATATCCCAGAGTCCAGGAGATTGTCTATTCCTTTACATAAATCTTTTGGCAAACAGACAATAAAGATTTTAAAAGCTCCTAATTCTTTACTTCCTGTGGATAAAAAGATGGACAGGAGGTACACATTGTCAGGCTCTGATACGGAGTTCCTTTCACAACAATACAGCCATGTTGGGGTAGTGCAGGCTGCAGCCTGTGATAAGGCAAATATTCCCTTGGCTTCACACCCCCCTGACAAGGACTCCAGGAGGATTGATGCCATGGCAAAGAAACAATACATGGCAGCGTCCTTGGGACTCAGACAGGCAAATTATATGGCCTATGTTGCAAGATACCAGAAATCCAGATGGGATACTGTTATGGCTTTAGCGAAACAGGTCCCTGGCCAGCTTGCCAAGGAGCTGGAACAGGTGGCTGCTGATGGTATTGAGGCATCCAAGGTGCAATTCTATGCTGCAGTGGACTCTA
Source organism: Neoceratodus forsteri (assembly GCA_016271365.2). Classification (NCBI taxonomy): domain Eukaryota; kingdom Metazoa; phylum Chordata; order Ceratodontiformes; family Ceratodontidae; genus Neoceratodus; species Neoceratodus forsteri. Next base: position 1,556,359,255 of record CM057450.1, read on the forward strand.
ATGATGTATCTTCAAGAGTCATGGCTACATCTGTGGCTTTTAGTAGAATGGCTTGGCTCAGGTGTACTAGCCGCCTGTCACAGGATACCCAGGCTAAGGCCATGGATTTTCCTGTTGTGGGTAATTCTCTGTTTGGGGAGCAGACAGAGAATTACATGAAGAAAATGGATGAGTATAGGACCACTTATAGGAGTGCACAGGCCAAGGAGAGGCAAACCACTCCTCAGAGGCAGCTTTCCAGGGTCAGGGGCAGGCCTTTTCACAGGCCTTTTTACCAAGCCCAGGCCTCCTCTTCAGCTTATGCCCAGAGGGGGTTCTTCAGAGGGAGAGGCAGACGGGGTACAAGCAGGCCTGCTCCCACCCCTCAGCCTAAAGCCCCTGCCAAACAGGCACCCTGATGGGATGCCCAGGGCCGATTCTCCATTACCTGTAGGCTGGTGACTTCTTGGCCCAGGACTGGGAGTCTTTAACATCAGACAAGTGGGTCCTGGAAGTAGTAAGCCAGGGACTGGTTCTCAGCTTCAAAAATTTCCAAAGATGAGAACCAGATCCTTTCCACCTGCAACTCCATCAGAGGCTCTTGCTTTGGAAACAGAAGTCTCAACCTCCTGGCTCTCAGAGCTGTAGAAAGGGTTCCTCCTCACACCAGGGCAAAGGACTGTACTCCAGGTACTTCCTTACCCCAAAAGACAGGAGAATGGTGGCCCATCCTGATCTCAGATACCTAAACAAGCACCTTTTAAAACCAAAATTCAAAATGGTGACTCTGGGAATTATTTTACCTCCCTAAGGCCAGGGACTGGCTAGCGTCCCTGGACCTCAAGGATGCCTACTTCCATGTTCTCATCAGAAGCTCCCACCGAAAGTACCTCAGATTCGAACTGCCCTCAGGCCATTACCAGTTCAGAGCAATGCCTTCGGCCTCACCTCTCTGCCCCAAGGGTATTCACCAAATGCCTGGCAGTAGCAGTTGCTCACTTAAGAAGGCAAAAGATTGCCATCTTTCCTTACCTGGACGACTGGCTCATAGTGGGTCAGTCCTCAGACCAAGTCAAATCACACTTCAGGTTACCCAGCAGCTGCTTACATCTCTAGGTTTTATTCTCAATCTTCCAAAGTCAGTTCTAGAGCCTGTTCAGCTACTCACCTTCATAGGCGCAGAACTGGACACAAAGCAGGCCAGAGCTTTCCTTCCTCTAGAAAGATTAAAGACCCTGGTGGCTCTGGCCTCCTCTTTTCACTCTGCAGGTCTCTCACCAGCAAGGCACTTTCTACAGCTCCTTGGCACATGGCTGCTTCCACAGCTGTAGTGCAAGGAGCAAGATTTTTAGATGAGGGACATCCAGTTCCACTTGAGAGCCTCTGGTCTCAAAGGAGAGATCCTCTAACCAAATTGATCCCAGTAACTCGAACCCTGATCCAGGCCCTGCAGTGGTGGCAGGATCAGAGCAATCTGAGACAGGGGTTCCTTTCATCCCTCAATCTCACTCCCTGACCTTACTACAGATGCGTCTTTCTTGGGGTGGGGAGCTCACATGGGCGACTCCCACCCAGGGATTGTGGTCCCCTCAGGAATCTCTGCTCCACATCAATCTGTTGGAACTCAAAGCTGTTTTTCTAGCACTTCAGGTTTTTCTGCATCTGTTCAGAACAAAGTGGTACAGGTCAGAACAGACAACACCACTACAATGTGGTACATCAACAAGCAAGGGGGCACTCGGTCTTCGGCCTTGTGCACCGAGGCAATGAAGTTGTGGTCTCTGGCTTATTCCCTGAACACCTCCTCATGGCAGTTCACCTCCCAGGCAAGGACAATGTCCTGGCAGATGCTTCAGCAGGATTTCCTAGGCCATCACTAATGGTCACTGGATCCCTAGTACTGGGGTTAGTATTTGCCAGGTGGGGCATCCCTCAGATAGATCTTTTTGTAGCCCCAGACAATCACCAACTTCCGCTTTTTTGTTGCAGGCCCCCAGTGTTGGGCTCAGTCCCTCTGGATGCCTTCCTTCTCGATTGGGAAGGGAAGTTCCTTTATGCCTTTCCCCCCTTTCCTCTCTTGTTCAAGGTGCTAGTCAAAATCAGATCTCAACCTTGCAAGATGATTCTGATTGCTCCAGATTGGGCCAGACAGCCCTGGTATCCACTCCTTCTGTCCTTAGCAGTCCACCTTCCCCTGTGTCTCCCCAGGAATCACAATCTGTTAACTTGTGCCCAGGGGAGAGTTTGGTATCCGAATCTCAAATCCCTCAACCTCAAGGCCTGGCTCTTGAGGAGTTAAGAGTCTGCTGACCTACACCTTTCTCAAGGTGTACTCGATATCTTGAAAGCTTCTAGGAAGCCTTCCACCAGGGCTACTTATAATTCTAAATGGAAAAGGTTTTCCATATGGTGCTCTGAAACGCATATTTCCCCAGAATCTGCTGATTTGCCCACAGTCCTGGACTATATGGTCCATCTAAATACTTTGGGGCTGAGGCCAGCTACACTGAAAGTGCATTTAGCAGCTGTCTCTGCTTTTATTTCAGCAGGAAAGCCCTCTTCTCTTTCTGCTCACCCTGTATTCTCCAAGTTTTTCAAGGAATTGCTTCACACCAACCCTCCATTCAGGGACCCTGCTCCTGCCTGGGATCTTAATGTTTGCATTGCTCAGCTAATGCAACCCCTCCTTTGAGCCTTTGTCTTCTGCAGAGCTTAAGTACTTGACTTGGAAAACTGTGTTTCTAGTAGCCATCACTTCTGCCAGGCGCATAAGTGAATTACAAGCTTTGTCAGTGGAGCCTGATTTTATCTCCTTTCACAGAGATAAGGTAGTCCTCAGGACTAACAGGAAGTTCTTGCCTAAGGTGGTTTCAGATTTCCACCTTAATCAACCTATATCTCTTCCAGTGTACTTCATTGACCATTCCTCCTCTGGCGAGAGGAGGTTTCACAGTTTAGATGTAAAGAAAGCCCTTAGTTACTACATAGAGCGTACCAAGGGTCACAGGTTTGACTCCCTCCAACTGTTCCTCACTTATGGTGAGGTTGGTAAAGGGAAACCTGCCACTAAAAGATCCATTGCCAGGTGGATTGTCTCTTGTATCCAATTTTGCTATCAAAAACTGGGTAAGGTTCCCCCTTCAGGCCTGAGGGCTCACTCTACCAGAGGTACAGCTGCGTCCCTAGCTGTGGCTAGGGACATCCCTATCTTGGAGATATGTCAGGCAGCTACCTGGAAAACAGTACACACTTTCACCAAGCATTACTCCCTGGACATCCAGGCTAGGAGTGATGCTCGGTTTGGCACAGCTGTGCTTCAGAGCCTATTTCCTAAGTAGGTTCTGTCCCCCCTCCATGGAGGTATTGCTGTGTAGTCTGCATATGTCATAATATAGCAAGACTTCATGTTGTTTGAAGAAAAATTACCACCTTAGTAATGTTGTTTCTTCTAATGGAGTCTTGCTATATTATGACCTCCCCCCCGCCTGCCCCTCTCAGAACCTTTGCTCTTGGGATGTGGGTGGGCAGTGCAGTGTTGGCACTTAATGATGCCCACCTTGTGTTTTCACCCCTATTTTTGGGGTGTTTGGGTGTTGTATTTTATTTTTTTTTTTTATTTTGGATCCCCTGACTTGAGTCTTGGTTTTGGGACCAGAAAAATGTGTTAATATTTCAGTAGCCAGTTGGCTAGTGTAGGTTTACAGCTTCCACACAGAACCTTAGTGAGTTTTGTCAGAAGATCTGACAGTTTCAGTTTGAAGATCAACAGACAGAGTTTTTTCACGAAGATCGCGCTCAGGATTCCATGCCTGGCATGGAAGTTAACCCTTTCACCTCCGGAGCAGTTCTAAGGCTGGGACAAACTGCATATGTCATAATATAGCAAGACTCCATTAGAAGAAACAACATTACTAAGGTGAGTAATTTTTTCTTATTGCTTATGAAATTGACATTGTACCAGTCTTGTACCTTATTGCTTGCTGCTGACTACGCTCCTGTGGAGCTGCTGTTACTAGTTTCTGCATGCTTTATAGTTATGTGTATCCTCTCTTCTTGTCTCAGACGTGAAACCTTTGTAAATGAGCACCTATGCTCAAAGATATTTTCTAAATGACTAATAAATAAATCAGTAAATAAGTGATTTATTAATCAGATTTTGTTGACCAGGTAGGCCCGCTGAGACTAAATGTCCCTTTTTCAGGGGTGAACCGGATTTAATTACATTGAGGCATAGACAGGACAAGCTTTATGCATTCAGATATAGTTGAAGAATTTTACTGCGTTATTTACATCCATGACACAAGAGCACAGTTACATATATTAAGCATTGCACACATTCAATGCTATATACATATGGTAACCATGGAGCAACTAAGCCCATAGGTCAAGAAAGGGCTGCTGTTTTCCCTTGTCTGTCTGCATTTTCTGCATGTGCCAATTGCTTGCTGCTGCTATAATACTTGGGTGCAGTGGTGCAGGTCAGACGTGCTTTTCAGCGTAGTGTCCCTAGCAGATCATTTGCTTGCCAAAAAGTTAATAAACAAAAATCAATCTGGCTTTAGAAAATTGTACATACTGTATCTTTACTTACAGCTACCATGGTTTGCAATAGGGGGATGCAGATACCTTTGTTTGGAGACTCTGTAAGTATTTGTATTCGGCACCCAAGATACGTGGCTGTTCGCAGTTTGTGTTCTGCATATAATTAAACAATAAATAAATTAATTAACAAACAAACAAACTTCCCTCCACAGGTGGCTAGGGCTTCTCTCTCTTGGCTATCCCCCTCCTGCTATTTCCCACTTTCCACCCTGTCTACCATGTCCACAAGATTGTACTCAGCATCCAAGATACTTGGGTGTTCATTATTTGTGTTCTGCTTAGAATGAAATAATAATAAATAAATAAATAACAACTTCCCTCCACAGGTGGCTAGGGCTTCTCTCTTGGCCATCCCCCTTCCGCCATTTCCCACCCCATCCACCATGGGCAAAAGAAAAAATGTTCTGGCTCCTGGCCCATTGTCAACAGCCGACACCATAAATGCAATCAGACCCCCCAACCTAGCCCGACCCCCCATCCCAGTCTGTGCCATAATTGACCTAAGACAAATGTAACCTTTATTAGCACTGTCCAGTCCCAGGGATATCACTGTAAATGAGCCTCGCTCAATGGTCTGTCCTTTTAATAAAACATTTGAATAAACTTTTCAATTGATTGATTCCTTGGGCCCAAGGAAGTGCTGTGAAGGAGCACTAACAAAGTTCAGAGTGATAGCTCTGTGGAGCAGTGTTTGGATTGGAACACTATTGAGTAACAGTAAAGCTTAGTGGTGGCAGTGATCAACATCAACAAGGAATGGAAGACAACTACAACTATGACTCAATGGACAAGTGACAGGGCTCTCATAAGATTTTCATTTTGAGGGTCCTAGACCCCATGCACAGTCACAGTTGTGGGTGGTGGAACACAGGGCTTCCCATACTACCACTCACCAAATCTATGATTTACAAAAGTGTGCCATTATTTGCAGAGGGCAGATTGTTTCCTGTGATATCAGTGCTGCATGCAGTTATGCAAATTGCATTTCTAGATGTTAGTGGTCACACAGGCCGTGTGACCACTGATATTCTGGATTTGCAGTAATTGCAGTGGTTGGCCCATGGCATGGCACCAAGTGCATTGTGCCATGCCATGGCCTGTGCCTTGAGCACACGTTGCTTCTGCCCAAATCGGCTCCCCAACCCTTCAGTCCTGTACCTTCACTGTGGCTTGATGGCCTTGCAATATGTAAATAGCTCTGCCCCTCCTCAATCTTCCCTGATGGTTCAGTGGTCCTTTGGCTGCCCTTTGTGCTTCTCTGGCCTCCGGTGGATTCCCCCGTCTAGCTCCATTCCTTCAAAGCATTGTTTTCCACAGCTCCAAACCCTACTCCCTGTTGAAAACTACATTCTTCACAAGGCTGCAACTTTCTGCTCTTGGGATCACTGTGTCTTGTGATGCAGGGAAGGGGTGAGGGCACCTGGAAGCCACTGTGTTTGACACAACACCTCTGTGCTTACTGGCACTCTCATCACTGAGGGCTCCACCCACCTATTCCATGTGCTAGCACACCCACCTGTGCATTTGCACAGGGAATTATTTTATGTATAGCATGAAGGGGTGCAAGTTGGAAATGTGCCCCAAAGGGATCCTTACAACTGCTTTGTGGCACAAATTGAAATTTGTATGAGGAACAGAAGCTCCCTGTAGCCATCCCTGGGGGCCTGGTTGTAAGTGTGAGAGTCCCAAAGAATTTCTCTGAGGGTCTCTTCTCCTGTTTTTTAGTCCAGCAATGTGCACTTGCTGTAAAAATATGCTGAATTGTTAAAAACAAATTATCACACTTCAGTTTTTTATACCGCAGTTGCTGGACAAATTACCACAATTGCAGGAGTAATTACCACAGTGGAGGAGAAATTTCAGCAATACACATGAAAGTGCAGAGCTGTGGAACAACTTTAAGGCAGTTTGGCATTTTAACTGCAAGTGTGTGAAATGAAATTGCCAAGCCTGGCCCCAGCAATGGCTGGGGCAGCTGTGCATCTTGGGGACACACATCGATGAAGCACCCATGTCCTGAACTGCTGGCTGCGTGTAATGTATGCAGGTATCTGTGTCCCTGAGAGCCGTAACTGTCCTGATAAAACCACTTTTAGTGCTAGTTAAAGAACCCATTTCCATACATAAAAGTATTAGCAGTAATTATAAAGAATGTGCTGAGATTATTGTTCAGTTTGGACAGTTCTTGACTTTTTCTGTTTCAGAAAGTGTTAACACGTGTGATTAAAACTGCTTTGTTGCCAGTACTCTTCAGAGTAAGACAGTTTCGTTTTGGATCTGTTTTTCCTAGTTAAAATGTAAATGCTAGCAAGTTGTGTCTGTTTTGTTCTTAGTTAAAAGAACATGTTGAAAGTCCAAGTAAAAAGACCAAAACAGTGCAGCATCTGACAGCAGTTTCCTTCCTCTAGGATAATTTTTAAGTTCTCTTGGCAATTTAAAGAAGCATGTCCCTGTTATCTGCTTTTTTTTAATACTTGACTTGAGGCTTCAAAAATAGCCACAGTAAATGTTCCCATGGGAAAAAACACATTTTGTTGATACTGTTTTTCTGTGTGCCTTTTATGAGATGAAGCAGATGGCATAAAATAGCCTTCATGAACTATTGCTTGTTAGGCTCATTCATGTTTGACATTTTTAAAAGACAGATATGTAATTTAGAATGTGTCGGCCTGCTAAAGATATTACTTATAGAATACATTTGTGCACTGATTGGTATTTATGTGTATTTTATAGCTAAATATGTTCAGAGCATTGGCCAACTAAAAGTAACGTTTGATTCTGTAGGCACATAAAAGTAGATAGTGAAACAAGGATGCCATTGTATATGATGCAAAAAAGTACAGTGGGTTAAAGAATGCATGTGGTCACTGGGGAAATGAGTATTCTTGCGCAGGACAATTTCTGCTTTGTATTTTTTACTGTATAGGATGTCAGGCAGCTTCCAATTTAATTTACTAATATAGTCATCCATTTCTTATAGCATGTTCCTGTTTTAACAATGAAAAAAAAGGTTTTCAGCTTTATTTTTTCTGCGTAATAACTCAGTTTCTGTTGATTGACATTCATTTGCATGTATTCTGTGTAGTCTCTACATCAATGCTGTACCATTCTGATATCCCAGCAGCAGAGCAACTCAGTGACCCAGCGGAAGAGTACTGCACTTTGATTCTAGCGACTCAAGTTCAAGAGCAAACTCAGGGGCTGGTGGCAGGGTGTTCTAGTTGGGTGAAGAGAGGCGGCATGCTCCAGCATTGCAGCAGTTCTTGCGGGGTGGCTAGTAAGCTTATTCTCCTTGCAGTAGCACACCACGTGCATCTGAGGTGCACCCCTGTCCCCAACACAAACACACATGCCAACATACAGCCTAGGGAGGGAACCAGGAAAATGGTGAGAAGACACCTACTGGTAAGCTAAAGGTCTGCTCCTTGCTGGCATCGCACCACCAACCATGGCACCCAGTACTGCCAGACCCAGATTTCTGGAGTGGTGATGGCAACCCTGAAAGCTGTGCAAAGTGAGATGTCATGGAGGATGGGGTTTGTACCTGGAAAAGGTGGGTGTTGGGGCTGGCAGGGCAGACTAGATGGGGGCAGGTTGGTGAAGAGGATAAACACTTAGATAAAAAGATATTCCAGCAGCCATTTACCACTCCTTTCATCTCAGAGGTGCCTTAGTGGGCATGGCTAAGAAGTGGGAATAAGAGAATAAGGAAGAATGTAATGTACAGTTTAAGCAACATGTGGAAAAGCTAATTTAATTGGGATGGTAATATTTTTATAGTTGTAGCTAGCAACTGACTTTAAGCTACCTGAAGATAGTCTGGGAAGAAGCAGTAGCGGTCCATGTGCCGAAGGAAATTTAGGGACCTTGATTAGGATTGTTACCTGCTAAGGTGTGCTGCAGGAACCACCAGGGATTAAGGGACGCTGGATATAATCCTTAGCAACAATGATGACTGGATAGAGAAGCGGAAGTTTGAACAACATTAGGCAGAAATGACCATAATATCATCAGATCCAACACTGGAGAGAGCAGGGAAAAACTTGGGAGGATGACATATACTGTGCTCCTGCACAGGGTAAATGCTGAAAAGATGATTGTAACCTTGGGGAAGCAAGCTCATGGGCATCAACATTCAGCTATAAAGAGACTCTTGAAAACCTATGGGTTGCTTAACAAAGGCATGTATCCCACAGAGAGAAAAGTACAATAGTAAGAGATCTGGGAAGACAGTGTGGGCCAAGAGGTCCTTTTCTGATGGCAAATTCTATGTTTCTGTAGAGATTCAGAGCAATTTGGATGGTACCTGTGGCGCTAGGAGCAATTAGTGGTATATACAGTAAGAGGGATACAAAAAGAGTAAATTGCAGTGAACTAGTGGAAACCTAGAGAACTACAGAGACAAAATTAGGGACAGTAAACAGAATCAGAGATGCAAAACAAGCGGCCGCGCAATAGACCGCTCTGTAGGCCACCAGATCCCATAACAAGAACATACAAATTTGCCAGCAGATAAAGGCCTTATAGTCTATCGAGTCTGCTTGAATGTGCAGCTAGCAACCCATGTACTTCAGCTGCCCCTCCCTCCCCTTTACCCTATCCCATCCCATCCCCTTTTGAAGCAGTCCACTGTTCTACAGGATTCCACTTCTGCAGGCAATGCGTTCCACCCAAACACCACTCTCTCTCTCTGTAAAAAAAGTGTCTTCTCATTTCCCTCCTGAACCTTGCCCCCCTCTAATTTGAGATCGTGACCTCGAGTGTTCCTACCCCTTTAACCCTTTGGAACCTGGACAGGTATCTCTGTACTAGGAAAAACAATGGATGTAACCGCATTGAACATTGACACTGCCCTCGACCATTTCGTGGACACTTTCAATGCTACCTGCAACCGGTATGCACCCCTCAGCAAACAAAGAGTTAAAGGGGTTGACACACCTTGGATATCACAAGCCCTGCTGGACCAGATGCATGAACGTGACAATCTATAGCACATTGCGCTGGATACTGGTAAACCCACTGATAGGCAGCGCTACCAAGAAGCACGCAATAAATGTACTTGGAATGTTTGTATGGCAAAGGCAGAGTACTACCAAACCCTGCTCACTGCCACATGGGGCTCAGGCCGCAAGTTCTGGGACTCCCTCAAAGAGATAAGTGGCAAAGCCTCCACTGCACCTCCCTCCCAACTCAGGGCCAATGGGTCTATCACCACAGACCCTGCCCTGATTGCAAATACATTTAATGACTCCTTTTCCGACCTTACTGGTGTTCTCCACCCCCAACTTTTTCTCCCCCAGCACCACATTGCTCCCTCTCCATCCCCCCATTCCGCTTTAAGGCAATATCTCAGCGTGAAGCTGCCCCTCTTCTACTCAAGGCCCTCAGCAAATCACGTTTCAGCAGTGACACACTAGACCTTAAACTGCTTAGACTAACCTTCAACAAAGTTCTCCCCCTCTCACCATGCTTCTTAACTGCTCCCTATCGTTGGGCCAGTTTCCCTCTAAATGGGAATCTGCCCTCATCACACCTGTCCTTAAAAGCGATGACCGCACCCTGCCTGGAAACTACTGCCCCATCTCAATCCTGCCTCCCCCCTCAAAAACCTTGGAGAAAATTGTGGCCACACAGCTAACAGACTACCTCTCCAAATATAGCCTCCAGTGTCCTGAACAGCATGGCTTCTGCCATAACCACAGTACCACCACAGCCCTCTTGGAATTTACAAACGCCCTCCACACATCTCTGGACACTGGCCACACCTCTGGTGCTGTTTTTATAGACCTTTCTAAGGCGTTTGATATGGTACACCACACACTACTCCTGGATTCCCTCACACAAAATAGGCCTGTTCCCAGATACCACTGGCTGGTTTGCCAGCTATCTGTCTGAGAGAACCAAGACAGTCAGAATTGCCCATACCCTGTCCTCCCCCTTCCAAGTCAGGTCAGGGGTCCCACAGGGCTCTATTCTTGGCCCCCTACTTTTCTCCCTGTTCCTCAACTCCCTGCCCAAGGCTTGCTCTGGGAAACTACTGCTGTATGCGGCTGATGCCGTCCTCTACACTGATCCCACAGTCCTCTTCTTGGCGCTTCAGAAATCTTTCATGGAAGCTGAATCCTGGTTCGTTCAACATAGGCTAGTCTTAAATTACAAAAAAACAAAATCCATGGTGTTTGCACACCCCCAAAACAACAACATAGGGCAACCCCTGCTCATACTGAACTCCCTTAATGACCCTCTTGAGCAGGTTACCTCGTTCAAATACCTAGGTATCACCCTAGACCCTGGGCTCACCTACTATGATCACATCCAAATACTGAGCACCGCTGTCAGTGTGCATATTGGTCTACTCCACTGGTACAAGCACTGCCTCCCACCAGAAGCTCTCCACCTAGCTGTCTCTACATCTGTACTATCACTTATAGACTACGGAATCATCATCTATGGGACAGTCGACAACACGTACCTAAACAAAATTAGACTTAATAAGGCCTGTAGACTTACTGCTGGCTGCGCCAGACTCACACATACCTGCACCCTTTATGCCTCAACCAACTGGCTAAACTTTGACGGGAGGCTCAAATATCAGACCTGCCTCTTTGCTAAAAAAATAACACCTGCTCTCTCCCACCTACTTCAGGCACCATTGTGCACCCGCCTCACTCGGCAGTCGGCAACAGCCCACTTCAGGGTACCTCGCTGCAAGACCACTTCGGGTCAAAGAACTTTTAGGTACCTGGCCCCTAGCTGGCTCAATTCACTCCCAGACTCCCTCCTCACAGAACCCAAACTTCGTCAGTTCAAGTCCCAGCTAAGAGACCTAATCACTCGTGACTCAGTCTGTGACTGCCCTTGATTTAGCCCTACCCACTCCCCCTCCCATGACTAAGGACTTAACTCTGGTCCAGCTGCCCCTGGACGTGCCTATATTTTGACAATGGACACCTCAGTCCAGCCTAGGCCTGCAAATATCCACAAGGGCATGGCGTGCCACCGCCCTGCAGTGTATGTTTTGTTACCTGCTACCATCTGCACTATGCACTATGTACCTATGTTTGGCAGCACTCTGTAGCTCTGTATCACCAGCTGCTTTACTGTGTTATCTTTAACCATTTTGTAACCATTTCTGTAATTATTGTGTCTGCTTGTTGCTATTGTCACTGATGTCTCTGTTTTCTGTGATGTGGAACCTTTGTAAAGGAGTCTTTGACTCAACGGTGTTATCCGATATTCATCAATCAATAAATAAATAAATGCATCTGTTGTTAGGCTCCAAAGGGTTAACTTGAATAATCCATCCATGCCTGTCTTGTTTATTCCCTTCATGTACTTGAAGGTTTCAGTCATATCTCCCCTGTCTCTCCTCTCCTTCAGTGAGTACATGTTCAGCTCCCTCAGTCTGCTCATGTAGGGTATGTCCTCTAGTCCCTGGTCATCAGTGTTGCCCTATGCTGCACCTCCTCTAGTAACTTAATGTCCCTCTTCAGATACCAGTACTGCACACAGTACTCCAGGTGTGGCCTAACCAATGACCTATACAACGGCAGGATCACCTCCCCTCTCCTTGAAGATCAAAAGAAGAGGAACAAAATGCAAAGAACTGTCAGTCCACTAAAGGAGGAGGAAAACGGTGACACTGTAACACAGAATGGATAGGTGCCAGAATGCCTGGATGACTGGTTTGTATCGATATTCACATAGAAAATGGAAGGACTGATATCAGACCAGTATAATCAAAGGGGGAGAAAGAGGGCACACTAAATGTGCTGCAACAACTGAAGAAGTTGAGGGCATGCTAAGGATGGGAACAGTGAGCAAGGCAATAGAGCCTTATGGAATACATACCCAACCCTGAAGGAGCTGGCTACAGAACTTCATATACCAGTGGTAATTACCTTCAACAAGTTGATAAGAACTGTATGTACTTCTCTGGTAGCTGGAGAGTGGCCGTGAGGTGTCAATGTTCAAGGAATGCTCCTGGCAGAACCGGGGAACAACTGGCTAGTCGTCCTGACTTCAGTGGCAGGGAAGCTGTTCATGACCAGCATAAGAAACAGAATGGTTTGACACTTACAAAAAAGTAAATTGAACTAGATGGACCAGTGTGGCTTTTGTAAAGGAATATCAACCACAGACAAAGCTTACTGAATTTTTCAAAAATTCCACCAAAGAGCTAGATGTGGGAAATACTGTGGGTGTTGTATATCTGGACCTCATTAGCATTTGATACTGCACAACTTAAAAGGCTGTCTCATAAACTGAATAATGCAGAAACATTGAAACAAGCAACCAGCAGGGTGTCACAGGGTCCATCCTGGGACCTATATAGTTCAATGTGTATTGTTTGTCCTTCTCTTTATTATTCTGTTGGCCCAGTTCAGGCCTAACTACACCAACCTCCCAGCCCCAACAGCCCTCCTTATCAAGCAGTCTGTCTTGCGTACTACACACCGTAGTGGGGTCTGTGACAGGGTTGAATAAGGCTCTGCCCCATTTGTTATGTAGAAAGAGTTTAAATGCAAAGGTCTGTTCTCTCTTCTTTTCTGTCTCTTCTTTGTCTGGTTGTGCAACCAAATTTTCATGTGAGACATAGGAACTGATCACTCCGATGGTTTTGCAATTCTCCGCCTCTCGTTGCCTCCCCTTTCTTATCTCTCTGTCTTCCCTTGCTATTTCTATCTTTTCTTCCCCTTGCATATCTGTGGGTATAAAAATATGTATGAATCTTTATGTGGAAATGTCAGTGATACTGGGATCCCTTTGTTTAAAACTGTATATAGTTATACTGTTGAAATGATTGCAAAAAAAAGCTATTTGGAACTCAATGAGTTAACCTGAGATGCAGTTTTTAAGGCTTTTACAGAGCTGTAAACAAGAGGCCGGTTCTGGGTCACTATGTTCTTTTTGTTGCACCTGCACCAAAACTGACAAGAACATTCTGTAAACTGACAGGAACATTCTGTGAGAAGCAGGATGTCAACGAGGCAAAGACTTGTTATAAAAAGAGCAGCAGTGCTTTTGTTAGAGAGACGAGGAGAGTGAGAGACTGAAACTTGGAATTGAGATACCCTCAGAAGAAGGACTAAGTTTTCCCTGTTTGTACTGCCTTTGTAAATAGTTACACTGAATACTTTTTATTTTGCTGTTATTAAGAAAAATAAAATACTATTTGCGAATTTTGAAACTGCTCCTGGTTTTCCTATGCTTCCTGACCTGTGTCTCGATGATAGTCCCCCCCCCCCAATCTAGACCTAATATCCAGTGTAGCTCGTATTGGGAACTAGTAAAGGAAAAATAATAGGTGTCTGTGACCAATTTACAGGGACAAAGGTTTGAAGGTGCTTTTTATATAAATAAGTGGTGTTAAAAAAGGTAGGCTTGGGGGACCCTCTCAAAAATTTGGGCAATTGCCGCTAGGTGGCCAAATTCAAGATGGCCACCAAAAATCTCAAAAATGGACTATCTCAGCTCATAATTGTTGTATAAAGTTGTATTTGGTGTCTAAATGGGGGTTTTAGGGTCAAGTATTTCATTTTTTATAATACAAATGTTCTTTCTTGAAGCTATATATATATATATATATATGTGTGTATACATAATATGAATGACAGTGAGACCCCATCTGGAGTACTGTGTGCAGTTCTGGAGACCCCATCTCTACAAAGGCATAGATAGGATAGAGGCAGTCCAGAGGAGGGCAACTAAAATGGTGCAGGGTCTGCACCAAAAACCATTCAAAGAGAGACTAAAGAAGCTTAATATGTATACCCTCGAGGAAAGGAGGGAGAGGGGGGACATGATAGAAACTTTCAAGTACCTCAAGGGAATCAACAAATTCCAAGAGGGTAGCATCTTTCAGAAAAAGAGATGTGCAAGAACAAAGGGGCACAATTTGAAGATAGAGGGGAGACGGCTCAGGGGCAACGTGAGGAAGTATTTTTTCACAGAGAGGGTAGTGGACACATGGAACGGCCTCCCTGAGGAGGTTGTGGGGTCAAAAACTGGGGAAATTAAAGAATGTATGGGACAGACATAAGGCAATTGTAGTGGGGGGTAGGGGGAAGTAGGCTGTTGGTAGACGATGATCTGCAGCTTATCCAGTAGGCAGGGAAATGGGCAGACTGTGTGGGCCAAGTGGTCCTTATCTGCTGTCAAAGTATGTGTTTCTATGTTTCTATATATAGTATATATATATATATATTCTGCTTAAAGTTGAACCAGCATAATATTCTGTGGTGATTTGCATATACAGCCCATGGTGCTTTGCATTATTTGGGATATGTGTGATTTTGTATTTTACCGGCCAGTGCCCTTTGGGGTAAACATTGCCTCAGTGCTTGCATGCTGAGGTTCTTTGTCTTTTAGCTTGTTTTTGGTTTTTATTGGGTTCACCACAACATAACCCAGATAGACCATCTTAGGGTAGCTGGTTCATTCCACTGGGGTGTTACACAGACGAGGCACACTGATGAGTACTGGTAGGACGAAACACGTGTATGTGTCTCCTGTTAGCACCCTTTGCAGACTGTGTGAGAGACCTTTTGGTACCATGCATTTCTGCTTCAAGTTGAACCAGCATAATATTCTGTGGTGATTTGCATGTACAGCCCATGGTGCTTTGCATTATTTGGGATATGTGTGATTTTGTATTTTACCGGCCAGTGCCCTTTGGGGTAAACATTGCCTCAGTGCTTGCATGCTGAGGTTCTTTGTCTTTTAGCTTGTTTTTTGTTTTTATTGGGTTCACCACAACATAACCCAGATAGACCATCTTAGGGTAGCTGGTTCATTCCACTGGGGTGTTACACAGACGAGGCACACTGATGAGTACTGGTAGGACGAAACACGTGTATGTGTCTCCTGTTAGCACCCTTTGCAGACTGTGTGAGAGACCTTTTGGTACCATGCATTTCTGCTTCAAGTTGAACCAGCATAATATTCTGTGGTGATTTGCATGTACAGCCCATGGTGCTTTGCATTATGGGGGTATGTGTGATTTTGTATATACTGTGGGCGGGATATTCAGACTGCGCCAGGCTGTGGCACAAGCCTGGTTGCAATGCAACTTGGCTGCACAGGGGCGTTGACAGGGTGATATTCAACGGAGCTGCGCCATGGCACAGCATTGTTGAATATCGCTCCTTAGCCACATGCAGTGCTCATGGCACAGTGGCACTGCGCCAGTGCAAGTGGCCAGAGTGGAGCAGGGGGAAGCGCAAGTGCCATTGCGATAGGCGCAACCACCACGGTATTCAAAAGTGCACATGCAAATGGAGCCATAATGTATGCAAGGCGCAAATGGGGCCATTTGCATGTCATTATGGCTCCATTTGCATGCAGGTGCGCCAATCCCCGGCGACTTGCACCTGGCGCCCTGCCAGGCTGCGGCCGTCGGGGACCGATGCCCCCTGCACATCGCAGCAAAGTGCCCCAGTGCCCGATCGTGGGCATGTGTAAATGTTAAAACACATCCTGTATCCCTGGTGGTCCAGTGGACTGCTCACAGCCAATCGTGGGCATATGTTGTAGAATATGGTCATATGTCCCTGTTGGTCCAGTTCACAACGCCTGCCGCGATCGATCACTGGACCACCAGGGATATAAGGAATATCCTTTTTCTACGATGCCAGCGTCACCGAAGCATGGGGGTGCTGCCACGATGGTGCAGCTGGAACTCGGATGGCCACCTACAGGTGATGGCAGCTCACCTGTGGTGGCCAGCTGTTCTCCTTTTTTTGGCTCACCTGTGTGCAGCGCGGGTAGAAGTTTATTAAATACGTAGGCTTAGCACATCCCGGGCTGAATGCTCGGGATGTGCGGGTATGTGGGCACACCCCACCTGTGCGCGCACATTTCTGATGCGCTCTGGGCGCCGAATTTAATGCCAGACTCAATCCCTGTTTGAATATCGTGCTGGGGTTCATCAGTGGGTGTGCATGGGCGCCTTGTGTTGTGCCATGCGCACCCTTCTCAATATCCCGCCGTGTGTGTGTGTGTGTGTGTGTGTGTGTGTATATATATATATATATATATATATATATATATATATATATATATATATATGCATGTCTCTCTCTCTCTCTCTCTCTCTATATATATATATATATATGTATATATATACTGTGTATATATTACAGTGCCACGATACTGGCAGTATAGTTAGGGTTGAGTAAGCACTTTAATGTTAAACCTCAAATTTTGTACCTTAATAACTTTGCCACCATACAACGGATTTGTCTGAAATTTTGCACGTGCGGTCAGGTACCGTAGATCTCTGGATCTGGCAAGTTGCCTTTTGTTGAGATGTACGGTTGCAGAGCCGCAGAACACCCAAAAGTGCCAAAAAATGACTTTTTGCATGTTTCTTTGCTCGTGCCCACAGCCGCATGATTTGTCCGTTCAGTCTGAAATGTTCAGGGAAGATGCAGTCTGGGTCCCTGATGTGCCTTTCGAAGACTTGGTGTAAACATATTAAACTGTTCAAAAGTTATTCAAAAAACAAATTCCCCATTATAGTCAAAGGAGAAAAATGTATGTGTCTCACGAAAATGTCACAAATGCAGTTTTCCTTTCGCAAGTGGCCCTTTTAGTTTCATGCTGCCGCCATCTTGTTTTCAGTTAGAAAGAGAGGAAAATGCCTGGCATTTAAAATTGGGACCCTCTATGTAAACACGGACTGTTGAGTTTACCTAGTTGGGTCCTGAGGATGCGAGCCGTATCTTTTTTTTGAGGGTAACCCCTTCCCCCCCCAGAAATGCTGTTTTAAAACTTGGAGCCAAAGTACTTTTGCAAAATGGTTTGTGATTGTTTCTCAAAACTGAAAGTTTTGTGCTGTTTTTGTGAAAATTTTCACATTTGCGAAAGAACTTTGACAAAAAAACTGCAAATCTTTGCCATCCTCATGTAACAAAACTGTTCAGTCTTTTGAGCTGAAATTTGCAGGGTAACCAGCCCTGGTCCCACAGATGTGCCTTTTTGTGGGCTGGTGCCAAAACATTCAAGGGGCCCAAAGTTACAGCTTTCCAAACTTGAGAAATTTCCCATAGGATAAAATTGTAGAGTCTGTTACACCTTTCGGTGCCCATATCTCGAAAATGAAGCGAGATACGGCATTTTCGCTACCTGCAGCTGCAGAAACTAGTTTGGAAATCGTAGATTACATCAGCAGTGGAATTTTTTTCTTACTTTCTACAGTTACGGAGATATTGGCAAAAACATGTTCCAAGGGTACCTTTTTAGTGCATTTCAGTGCCCGTATCTCGTAAATTATGCAAAATATGGATCTAGTTGATTGTATGTTGTGTAGACGTCTCACTGTCATGATTACGACACTTGAATTTTTTCTGTGGCTGCTATATTTACTGAGATATTGGCACATTACTTTTACAAGGGTTCCTTGCCCTATAGGGCTGCTGTATGGCGCCGTACTTACATGTGAATGGGAGTGCAGGGCCCAGAATGCCCGCGCTCCCACATACGCATACCATTACGAAAAACTGGACAATGTGATGGGACGCTCCCACTAACACATACCATTTACCAGTTACATTACACTTTTTCTTAAAAAGAAGGGAAAATCATGACAAAAGACTCAGTTAATGCATCACAGTTTAGAACACAGTGACAAAAGCATGGAAATGTGGTGTTAGAATTACCACCTCTACCACCCCACCCCCACATCCTCCACACACCATCAGGAATCGGGGTGTGCATTGGGGTCATCATGGGAAAAGCACTTTCACTTTTACATCTATTTTTTCCCATAGGAAATAATGGGAAACTTAAAATTGTTATAACTTTTGAATGGATTAATATTTTTCACCAAACCTTGAAAAGGCACATCTGTGACCCAAATGTTTTCTAACCTGAAATTTTCAGACCACAACGTAAAGGCATTTCTGAGATATAGAAAATTGAGAAGGCAGTAAGGAGGGCTGGGGGGATACTGGGATGCATAGGGAGAGGCATCCACAGTAGAAAACAGGACGTTGTTATCCCTCTGTACAGACAGCTGGTGAGACCCCATCTGGAGTACTGCATGCAATTCTGGAGACCCCATCTCAGCAAAGACATAGACAGAGTGGAGGCTGTTCAGAGGAGGAACCAAAATGGTGCAAGGTCTGCACCAGAAGACATACGAGGAGAGACTAAAGCAGCTTAATATGTATACCCTTGAGGAAAAGAGGAGAGGGGGACATGACAGAAACTTTCAAGTATCTCAAGGGAATTAACAAGGTACAAGAGGGTAGTATCTTTCAGAAGAAGAGATGTGCAAGAACAAGGGGGCACAATTTGAAGATAGAGGGGGGATAGCTCAAAGGTAATGTTACAAAGTATTTTTTTCACACAGAGAGTTGTGGATGCATGGAACAGCCTTCCTGAGGAGGTTGTGGAGTCAGGAACAGTGGGAGAATTCAAGAATGCATGGGACAGGCATAAGGCAATTCTAGTGTGGGGCAGGAGGAAGTAAGCTGTTGACTAACTAGAATCTGCAACTTTATCCATCAGGTAGAGAAATGGGCAGACTGGGTGGGCCAAGCGGTCCTTATCTGCCGTCAAATTCTATGTTTCTATACAGATGGACAAACAAATGTAAAAAAACTGGTAATTTTTTGACAGTTTCTATCTTAAAAATCACAGTAAAGATTCCCACAAAATTTGGCCTGTTAAGGGACCTACCCATAGAGATTATGCATGCCAAATAGCGTGCAAATCTGTTGAACGGTTCCAAAGTTATTAAGGTTCACAATTTCAGGTTTAACATAGAAGTTTGCACTCAACCCTAATATACTGGCGCTACTGCGCCAGTATATATATAGTCAGACCTGGTTAATCCGTGCCTTGTTATTACGTATACAAGGGATACAGGATGGGCATTAGTATGATATGGAAAATAGTTTTACTCCATTAGAGTGACCTCTGGATATTCACGAGTATCCAGAGGTCACTCTGCAAGGGGTGCAACTATTTTCCATATCACACAAATGCACATCATGTATCCTGTTTATACAGTAAGGCTGCAGTGACATTTGCACCATGTGCAGAAATAGCTGGATGACCATTGCACTGTGTGTATAAATGTAAGCTTTTCTCACAGTGTAGATATCAGTGCTCCAGAGTGGAGATATGTGTTTTTATTTTCTAGATATCAGTTCACCCCGATTGTATAAACCTGATTATTTGAACAGGGAAGCTCTGAAACTAATTTTTTGCCATGCTAATGCCGCTTTAATACGGAATCCTCTGTTTCTGACTCCGACTCCTATGCTCAGAGTACAGAGACCAATCCCTATTCATTTTAACCTGGATAATCCATTGCAGGTGTTAATAAATGTGCTAGTGGCAGTCTTCTTAATCCCCTCTGTCATGTTAAAGGTGAAAGGAAATGAGTTTTAAATACTGTAGTTAACAACCCTCCCATTTTCCTTTCCATGCCAGTATGTGTTCTGATATGCTTTGACCAATTTTTCATAACCTAGCTTTGAGATGCACTTAGCTGTACCTCAGGTTACACTCTCTGCACCAGCTACTGCTGTTTCTTTTCATATTTCTAAACATTCCATGTAATCAGTGACACCATTCAAACAATATGAAGTCTTGCTATATTCTGACTATATGCAGTTAGCTCCAGCACTTGAAGTGCTCCGGAGAGGAAAGGGTAAACTCTGTGCCAGAGCATAGAACATTGAGCTGAAGCTTGGTTTTCAAACTTCTGTCTCTGGTACATCTCTGTGTAACCTTCAAATTCTTTACTTCACCTAACTGTGAAGACGCTTGGGAGAATTCTCTTTCGCCACTTCAGTTAAAGAAAAATCGGTCGGTTTCATCCATTTTTTCATTTATTTTTTGGTATCAGATATCTGTCTACGGTACAGGTAGTGTTATAGATAGATAGTGAGGTGTTTCTGTTAAGAAACAGTTTTTTCTTAGGTTTCTTTACAGTCGGTTCTGTTGGGAACCGAAACATTTCTTGTTTCTATTTTATTGTGATATTTGGTGTGGTGTTCTGGTACCTATCTATTCCTAAAAAAATAGTTTTTTTTCCCTTTTTTTTTAAACTGACCTGTGACACAGGTAGAACTGATAGGCTCTTGTTACCTCA
This sequence comes from Neoceratodus forsteri, assembly GCA_016271365.2. NCBI lineage: Eukaryota > Metazoa > Chordata > Ceratodontiformes > Ceratodontidae > Neoceratodus > Neoceratodus forsteri. The sequence goes on from CM057450.1 coordinate 1,556,379,944, forward strand.
CCTGAAGGCTAAAAAGGGTAACTTTAAAAATTTTAGGCATGTCTGAGAAACCCAAAAAGAAAATCGGTCCCACCGGGTTTCAGCACTGTACCGAGTGTGTGGACGCTTTTGTCAAGGCTGAGCCCCACCTCGTCTGTGTATATTGTCTGGGGTTTGACCACCTCAAAGAAGACTGCCAAATCTATAAAAACTTTCCCAAAGCCACTTTGGAAAAACATTTAAGTAGGCTAAAGGAAAGACAGGCCGAGAAGTCCGCTTATCTGGATGGCCAGCCCGGTTCGTTTCCGACCAAACCTGAGGAAGTGCCCACTGACTTGGGCGATACTTCCTCGGGTAAAACGAGAGCCATTTCTGCAGAATTGGTTCCTAGTAAAAGAAAGTGAAAGTCAGATGGTTTGGATCCCGGTTCCCATGTTCCAGCCACTGAGGAGATTGCTAAGGCAATCACTATTCTCTTATCACTTTGCCCAGTTCCGACAGAACTGGCTCTGACACATAGGCAGTCAGTTCGGTTGGAGTCTACTCCCTCGGATTACAGTCCGGAGGTATTTTATGAGAGCGAATGGGAAGGAGAAGAGGAATATCCCGATAGTGATGATGACGACTATGAAGGCCTAGATGAGCCAGTAGAGCCTGATATCTCCCCAGACAGGCCTTCTGATGTTTCTCCTGCCAGACTTTGAGTCCCCTTCCCACTTCTTGTTTTACAAGAAGGTGGCTGAGTCTCTCCAGCTTCCTATGGAAGAAGCTGAGCAGGATCAGGAGGAGCCTGACTACAGGGAAATGATGGATGTCCCAGAGTCCAAAAGAGTGTCTATCCCTCTTCACAAATCCCTGGGGAAACAGACACAAAGACGTTTACAATTTCCCACATCTATACCTCCTGTAGACAGGAAAATGGACAGGAGGTATACTTTGTCAGGCCCTGGTATGGAATTCTTAACCACTCATTGCAGCCATGTTGGGGTAGTGCAAGCTGCAGCCTGTGACAAAGCTGTTATTCCTCTGGCATTTCACCCCCAGACAAGGATTCCAGCAAAGTGGATGCTATGGCCAGGGCCTCGTGTTTTCTGCGATTCTGCGGTTGCAGCAGTGGCCACAGAAATCAGGGCTGACCACAGAAATCAGGAAAACCAGCCACACAGGCTGCTGATCTTCCATGCTTAATCCCTGGAAGATGAATTTGGAAGGAAGAACTGGAATGTGAGCTGCGGTCAAGAGGTGAAAAGAATCAATATCGGTGTAGTGACAGGTATTGGAGAAGCTGATTGCAAAAACGTAGGGATGGCAGCAGACTGTGTAAAGGACTATGTCCCCACTGGTGGATATCTATCACAGTTTTGATTTGTGGGCCACAGTTCTGTACCTGCAAGTATGAGAGTAATTTCTTTGGCATATTTTAACCTGCAACATAAGTGGTGGCATCAAGCTCAATTCTAAAGGAGGGTCAAGTTGCCCAGCTGCAGCAGAGTTGGGGACCAGGGTATACTAGAACTGGAGCAAGCAGGTATGGAAAAAAATGAGAATGGAGAGTTTGATTGCTGCTATACACACATTGCTGCTATGAGGACAGATTAACGGAGCTCAATATGTATACCCTTGAGCAAAGGAGGGAGAGAGGTGATATGATCGAGACATTTAAACACCTTAAGGGCATAAACAAGGTGAAAGAGTCTAACATGTTTAAATATAAGAAAAATTGCAGGACAAGAGGACACAGCATGAGATTAGAGGGAGGCCGATTAAGGGGAATGTGAGAAATTCTTTTTCACAGAAAGGGTGGTAGATGCATGGAATAGCTTACCACAAGAAGTGGTGGCTATGAATACAGTGCAGGGCTTCAAACAGGCATGGGATAGGCATAAGGGAGCAATACAAATGACTATGAATAGATAGGTCACTGACAGAGCAAAGGCCGATGGCACATTTATAAGGTAGAAAAAGAAATGGGCAGACTGGATGGGCCTTGCGGTCCTTATCTGCCGTCAACTTCTATGTTTCTATGTTTCTATGTTACACAAGTAAAACAAGGGTTACTGCCTGAAGAACACCACAACCCCATGAGTTGTGAGGAGGAGAGGACATGTTAACCAAGTTTACTTCAGCTTAATAAGAATGACTTGCTTGCATTTTTATGTTTGCTTGCACACATGTGCAAGAAACATAGTGCCACCATCGGAGATTTGAGATGGTGTGTCACCTCCTCCTCCAATTCAGTCAGTGTGCTGGCAGGCACGGCCCCTGTAAGCCAATGTATTCTGGAGCTGTCTATGACACGCTCCAAAATGCAGTGGCATACAGTTGAAAGGGGGAGCTACGCTTGAGTGAGCAGCGATAAAATATCGCCTGCTCATGCGCAAGCTCCCCTACACACACACACACACACACACTGAACTCCCCCCTCCCCGACACACGATAGCCGGACGGGGTGCCCAATCCCCGTCAGCTTGTAGCTCGCCCCCAAAATGCCAGCTAATAGCGTGGGGGTGCCCAATCCCGTCGGCTTCAAGTGTGTCTCCTCCCCCATACTATCGCCCGACAGGGCTGCCCAATCCCCGTCAGCTTTACTCCCCAAGTACAAGGTGCCACGCTGAGAGCCACCCAGCGTGGCAACAACTGTCATGCCGATGGGGTGCCCAGTCCCCGTCGGCTGAACGCCCCCCCATCCTTGTGCCACGCTGGGAGCCCACCCCAGCGTGGCAAACGTCACGCGTCGTCTAATTTTTTTTTTTCAACCTGGAAAATAAAAATGGTCCCACGTAGTCTCCAAGCACACCCTCCCACAACCCGCACCCACCCACTGCGCACCCTGCCTCCCCACCCCCAACCCCCTCACTCCATACTTACCTCTGGACCTCGGCGCGATGATCTTCGGTGAACCAGGAACACGTCTGCACTCTTCAAAGCCGACCGCGAACTGAGGAAATGCCGGTAAGCTGTATAATGGGCTAGATAGGGGTTTCAACTTTATTGCATATCTCAGGCATTTTTTGGAATTTTTGCACCAGATTTTCAACATGGGGTTTTTGGGACCCCTTCTCATGATTGATGTCACTGTCATGGCGTTTTTGGCCCGAAGGGTGATTTCTTACAGTGACTCGTAAATCACCCTTCAGGCCCGACAATGCCATGACAATGACATCATTCATGAGAAGGGGTCCCAAAACCCATGTTGAAAAATTTGTGCAAAAATCAAAAATGGCTGTTTTATTTAGCCGCTATGCTAGTAGTTCCTACGAGGTTTCAAAGTTCGAATTTTCAATATTTTCACCCAGATTTTCAACATTGCCATTTCACCATACCTTCTTATGAGTAGTACAGCTGTCATTTTTCACATCTCACCCAAAATGTGTTTCTGCCCATGTAGCGCACAATGGCGCAGTTGGTGTGCAAAATCAATGTACGGGACAAATTAAGAAAATCACAGTAACACTGTTCATGAGCTGGGGTCTTAAAATGGCTATGTTGAAAATTTGGTGAAAAAATTCCTAAAAATGACTGTTTTACGAGTGTGCATTGTACAGTTCCTACGCATGCTCGTAAGTTTGCGAACTTTCAATATGTTCACTCCAGATTTCAGCATTGCCATTTTACCACACCTTCTTATGAGTAGTACAGCTGTCATTTTTCACATCTCACCCAAAACGTGTTTCCACCCATGTAGCGCACAATGGCGCAGTTGGTGTGCGAAATCAATGTACGGGACAAATTAAGAAAATCACAGTGACACTGTTCATGAGCAGAGGTCTTAAAATGGCTATGTTGGAAATTTGGTGAAAAAATTCCTAAAAATGACCCAAACGCACACCCCAATGCCTGTCACTCTCTGCAGGGTAGTGGTACGGTTGGCTTCAGTTCAGTACTTCACTGCCATTCCTATTACGCAGCTCTATAACTTCTACATTACCACTGCCAATGCCAGCAAGCAAACATTCGGCATTGACAAATGCTTGTTTAGTGTGTCCCCTCCCAAAAAAATCAGGAGTCAACAAATCCTACAGACACTGCAAGTTGCAGCCTCCTTCACTGTTATAGGAAGACAATTCCCACCCCGCCCCAAACACACAGATTTGCACACTGCACTCAAAATGTTTGTTGCACAGCAGGGTATTTCTATTAAAAAAGAAGTAATCTAAAAGAGCACTAATAAAAATCAGAAAAAAATGTTTTTCAAGTTGGAATCTCCCTTTATATCTGCTAACTGTAAATGTAAATATAAACCAGAAGAAATCCAAGCAGGTTTTGCCGTCTGTGTAGTTTTAGCTAAGTGTGTATGTCCTCCACTGAGTATAACCTAGGAGAACAGCAAAGGCCACCAATTTCCAGAAGAACAGATAAGCCTTCAGATTAGGAATGGGAGGGAAAATTAATTAAAAGAGAACACTGATGCCCATGGCTATGCTAGGTTTGGGTTATTGCTATTTAACATTTGTGATAAGAATACATACTGTTAAATGGCCTGCTATTCCACTTTCAGTGCAGCAGAGTGGTTGCATGAAGGCAGTCAAAGGGTTAACTAAGACTTAATCCCATAGAAGGTATGCTGTTTAGCCACAATTCAGCTGCCACAGAATGGCCACAGAATCAGCAGTTGTTCTGCCGCAGAAAGTATGAGATCCTACCGCAGAATGTAGGTCCACTTTGCTGCAGTAAACACGGGGGCCCTGACTATGGCCAAAAAATAATACTTGGCTTCCTTTTTGGGACTCAGGAAGGCTGCCTATTCGTCATACACAGCTAGGTACCAGAAATCTAGGTGGGATACAGTTCTGGAATTGGGTAAGAATGCACCTCTCCAGCTAGCCAAGTAGCTGGAGCAGGTGGCTGCAGATGGTATTGAGGCATCCAAGGTCCAATTTCACTCTGCGGTAGACTCAAATGATGTGCATTCCAGAGTTATGGCTACATCTGTCTCCATGTGGCGATTTGCTTGCTTGGCTCAGATGTACCAGTTTGTCTCAGGATACCCAGACCAAGGCCATATATTTTCCTGTTATGGATAAGTCTCTGTTTGGAGAACAAACAGAGGCTTACATAAGAAAGACGGAAGAGTATAGGACCACCTACAGGAGTGCTGCAGCTAAAGAGAAGCGGACCACTCCTCAAAAGCAGCAATCTAGGGCTGGTTGAGGCAGGCCTTTTCACAGGCCTTTCTACCAAGCTCAGACCTCCTCTTCTTTTCAGCAGAGGGGGTTCTTTAGGGGAAGAGGTAGGAGGGGGATGAGCAGAGCTGCATCCTCCTCCTCTCAATCCAAGCCCCCTGCCAAGCAGACACCCTGATGTGTCGGCCAGGGTCGCCTCCTCAGTCCCAGTGGATGGCAGGCTGGCTTAATCCTTCCAGGCCTGGAAGTCTATCACTTCAGACAAATGGGTCCTGGAAGTGGTAAGCCAGGGACTTGCTCTCAGTTTCAAAAGGCTCCCCAAAATGAGAGTAAAGTCTTTCAGTCCTCCTACTCCCTTGGAAACAGAGGCCTTAGAGGCAGAAGTCTCCTCTCTACTGCTTCCGCAGTCAGTGGAGAGGGTATCTCATCAGCACAGGGGAAAAGGACTGTACTCCAGGTACTGCCTCACCCCAAAAAAAGACAGGGGAGTGGCGACCCATCCTAGATCTATGATACCTGAACAGACATATCACAAAACCAAAGTTCAAAATGGTGACTCTGGGAATAATTCTTCCCTCTCTGAGACCAGGAGACTGGCTAGCCTCTCTGGATCTCAAGGATGCCTATTTCCACATACCTATGAGATTCTCACAGAAAGTACCTCAGGGTCGAGTTGCCCTCAGGTCATTGTCAGTTCAGAGCAATGCCCTTCGGCCTAACATCTGCCCCAAGAGTATTCACAAAATGCCTAGCAGTAGTAGTGACCTTCCTCAGGAGACAAGGCATTTCGGTGTTACCTTATCTGGACGACTGGCTCATAGTAGGTCAGTCCTCAGACCAAGTCAGGTCAGCTCTAGGAATCACTCAGAGGCTTCTGGAGTCTCTAGGGGTCATCCTAAACCTAGCAAAGTCCATTCTCAGACCGGTCCAACTTCTCACTTTCATAGGGGTAGAGCTGGACACTGTTCAGGCAACGGCCTTTCTTCTCTTCTCAAGGGTAATGGCCCTCAAAAGCTCTGGCTTCTTCTTTTCGTCCACTGGTGTCTCGACCAACCAGGCACTTCCTACAATTATTAGGCCACATGGCAGCTTCCACTGCAGTGCTGCAAGGGGCAAGGTTCCAGATGTGGGACATTAAGTTCCATTTAAGGTCTTTTTGGTCCCAAAGAAAGGACCCTCTTACCAAGTTAGTTCCAGTGACTCAGACACTTGTCCAGGCCCTCCACTGGTGGCTAGAAGAGGACAACTTGAGGCAGGATGTCCCTTTCCTCAGTCAGACCCCTTCAGTGATTCTCACGACAGATGCTTCCCTACTGGGATTGGGGGCTCATCTGGATCATCTCTTTGCTCAGGGGACATGGTCTTACCAGGAGTCCCTTTTGCACGTAAATCTTCTGGAACTCAGAGCTGTCTTTTTAGTTCTTTAGGAATTCTCACAATCAATTCAAGGGAACGTGGTGCAGATCAGGACTGACAACACCACAGCCATGTGGTACATAAACAAGCAAGGGGGCACATGGTCCACGGCCTTGTGCACAGAACCCATGAAAATATGGTTGTTCGCTTACTCTCTTCAAGCTTCCCTGATCGCAGTGCATCTTCCAGGGAAGGACAATGTGTTGGCAGATGCACTCAGCAGAATTTCTCAGGGTCACCACGAGTAGTCCCTGAATCCCCAAATTCTTCAGGCCATTTTCAAGAGATGGGGCACCCCAGAGATGGATATCTTTGCAGCCCCAGACAATCACCTACTTCCCCTGTTCTGTTGCAGGCCCCCTCTTTTGGGGTGTTTTCCTCAGGATGCTCTCCTGTTGGATTGGACAAACAGGTTTGTGTATGCATTTCCTCCCTTTCCTCTGATTCTCAGAGTGCTAATAAAGATCAGGTCTCAACCCTGCAAAGTGATTCTAGTAGCTCCAGACTGGGCCAGGCAACCATGGTACCCCTGCTATTGTCACTATCAGTGACAATTCCTCTTTGTCTCCCCAGGAGGTACAATCTACTGACATTCTCTAAGGGCAGGACAGGACCCTAGGCAGCATGGATTCACAGTGGGAAGGTCATGCCAGACAAATCTGATAGATTTCTTTGACTGGGTGACCAAAGTAGTAGATCAGGGAGGGGCTGTGGACATGGCCTGCCTAGACTTTAGCAAGGCATTTGACACAGTCCCACACAAAAGATTAATATACAAGTTAGCCAGCCTGGGAGTGGGTCCCAAGATGACTGCCTGGGTAAAAAATTGGCTGGAGAATAGGACACAGAGAGTAATAGCAAAAGGAGTCCACTCAGAAGAAAGGAGGGTTACTAGTGGGTACTGCAGGAATCAAGATAGGACCAGTCCTCTTCAATGTCTTTATAAGCGACATTATGGAAGGACTGGAAGGAAAAGTATGTCTCTTTGCAGATGACACTAAGATCTGCAACAGAGTTGATGCACAGGGTGGGGGTGGAAAGGATGAGAAGGGACTTGGCAAGGTTAGAGGAATGGTCAAATGTATGGCAACTTAGATTCAATGCTAAGAAGTGCAAGGTAATGCACCTGGGAAGCAAAACCAGGGAAGAGTACACAATGGGGGTGAGATACTAACAACAACAAAATGGAAAGGGACCTGGGGTAGTCATATCAGATGACCTAAAGGTGGGCAAGCAATGTGAGAGGGCAGCAAGGAGGGTTGGGGTTACTGGGATGCATAGGGAGAGGCATCACCAGTAGAAAACAGGAAGTTGTTATCCCTCTGTACAGACAGCTGGTGAGACCCCATCTGGAGTACTGTGTGCAGTTCTGGAGACCCAATCTCCACAAAGACATAGACAGGATGGAAACTGTCCAGAGGAGGGCAGCTAAAATGATGCAAGGTCTGCACCGGAAGACATATGAAGAGAGACTTAAGGAGCTTAATATGTATAGCCTCGAGGAAAGGAGGGAGAGGGGGGACATGATAGTACCTCAAGAGAATCAACAAAGTCCAAGAGGGTAGCATCTTTCAAAAAAAGAGGTGTGCAAGAACAAGAGGGCACAATTTGAAGATAGAGGGGGGGCAGCTCAGAGGTAATTTAAGGAAGTATTTTTTCACAGAGAGGGTTGTGGATGCATGGAACGGCCTTCCGACGAGGTTGTGGAGTCAAAATCAGTGGTGGAATTCAAGCATGCATGGGACAGTCATAAGGCAATTCTGGGGGTTGGGGGTAAGAAGAAGTAGGCTGCTGGTTAACTAGGATCTGCAGCTTATCCATTAGGTAGGGAAATGGGCAGACTGGGTGGGCCAAGCGGTCCTTATCTGCCATCAAATTCTATGTTTCTATGATACTGTACCCCAACCTCCAGTCTCTCAGGCTCAAAGTCTGGCTCTTGAGGAGCTAGAATATGCAGGCCTACATCTCTCTCAGTCAGGTCTGGATATCCTTAAGGTTAGTAGAAAATGTTCTACTAGGAAAACTTACAATTCCAAATGGAGGAGATTTGGCATTTGGTGTTCTCAGAGGCACATTCAGCCAGATTCGGCTGATGTCGCCACTGCCTTGTATTATCTGGTTCATTTTAACAGCTTAGGCCTTAGGCCTACCACTCTTAAGGTTCACCTGGCAGCTGTCTCTGCATTCATTTCGGCTGGGAAGGACTCTTTCCTAGCTTCTCATCTAGTATTTAAGAAATTCAACCCTCCCTTTAGGGAGCCTACTCCCGTTTGGGACTTGAATATCTGTATTGCACAGCTTATGCAGCTCCCCTTTGAACTACTATCTTCTGCTGAGCTTAAGTACTTGACTTGGAAGACTGTGTTCCTGGTAGCTATTACTTCTGCCAGGAGAATCAGTGAAATGGAGGCCTTGTCAGTGGAACCTGATTTTATTTCATTCCACAGGGATAAGGTGGTCCTTAGGACAAATAGAAAGTTCTTTCCCAAGGTGATATCAGACATTCATTTGAATCAATCTGTGTTATTGTCTGTATTTTTTACAGACCATTCTTCTTCTGGGGAATGAAGATTACACAGTCTAGATGTAAAAAAGGGCCCTCAGTTACTGCATAGAGCACACTAAGGCCCATAGAAATGACTGTTCACAATTGTTTCTCACTTATGGAGAAGTGGGAAAAGGTAAACCTGCCACCAAAAGAACCATTGCCAGGTGGATTGTCAACTGTATCCAATTTTCCTATTCAAATTTGGGGAAAGAGCCACCTTCAGGCCTGAGGGCTCACTTCACCAGAGGAACAGCTGCTTCGCTAGCAGCAGCTAGAGACATTCCTTTACTGGAAATTTGTAAAGCAGTCACTTGGAAAACTGTTCATACATTTACCAGGAATTACTCTCTCGACATCCAGTCCAGACGTGATGCTAGGTTTGGTACAGCAGTACTGCCGCACTTACTTCCAAAATAGGTTCTGTAGCCCCTCCTCCGTGGGGGACTGCTTGGTAGTCTGCATAGTTAGAATACAGCAAGACTTCATGTTATTTGAGGAAAAAATTACAGTACTCACCGAAGTAATGTTGTTTCTTCTAATGGAGTCTTGCTGTATTCTGACCTCCCTTCCTGCCTCCCCTCTCAGAACCTAGTCTTGTTTTGGGATGTAGGTTGGTAGGAACAGTGCTGCACCCCAGAGGTGTACCTTTGCACCCTTCCTTTCTAGGAGGGGTTTTTGTTCTTGCCTTATGCTTTTTGTTATTTATCACTATCTACTTAGATTCTCTTTGGGATTCTTGACTTGAGTTTTATGGACCCAAGCTGTTACTGCTTTTTGGCTTAAAATTTCAAATACAATTTCTATACTTAGTCATTAGTATGGTGCTCATAAGAATCTGACAGTTACACTGAGATGTACCAGAGACAGAGGTTTGAAAACTGAGCTTGAGCTCAACGTTCTATGCTCTGTCATAGAGTTAACCCTTTCCTCTCCAGAGCAGTTCAAGTGCTGGGGCTAACTGCATATAGTTAGAATACAGCAAGACTCCATTAGAAGAAACAACATTACTTCGGTGAGTAATTTTTTTCTTCCAGGCTATTCATATGAATGGCCTGGAGTGGTGTTACTAATATCATAGAATGTCCAGACAGTTGAAAAGAGAGCAGCACAGCAACTGCTAAGGAGAAAGAGATTCACTGTAGTTACAATGGCAAAAAAAAAAGATTAATTTAACAAAAAAGGTCAAAACATAGAAACTAGAATATTTTAATTGCTTAGCACTATAGTACCAAATGTCTAATTTTCTAATAAAGTAAACAAAAAAAATAATTTGGTCATTGGTTACTGTGTATATTTTTTTTTTATATAACAAAATGGTCAAAAACAAATGTTTACAGATTAAGCAGGTCTGACATATGTATATTATACTGGCACGGTAGTGTCAGTATAGTTAGGGCAAAAGGTAACTTCTATGTTAAACCCACATGTTAGAATGTTAATAACTTTGGAACTATTCAACGGATTCACATAAAATTTGGTATGCATAATATAAAGGGGTAGGTCTCTTGACCTGCCAAATTTGGTGGGAATCCATTGTATGGTTTCTGAGGTATAGTGTTGAAAAAACAGAAAAATCTGTGTTTTTTTTACATTTGTTTGTCCACTTGGATCTCACAGATGGCTTAGGTCGTGATCTGACATTTCCAAGGTAGAAAGCCTTTGTCTCACAGATGTGCCATTTGAAGGTTTGGTGAAAAAATATGAATGTGTTCAAAAGTTATTACACTTTAAAGTTTCCATTTTAGCCTATGGGAGGGAAAATATATGATCTGAAAGTGAAGGCAGGTAAACAGTCCCAAAAACCAGTTTCTTTGCCACTTCATTGCAAGAAAATGGTTAGGACTTTTGGACTGAAATTTGCAGGGTGGCAAGCCCTTGCCCCACAGATGTGCTCTTTGCTGGTTTGGTGAAGAAGTGGATCATTACAGCACTCTGAAGTTGTGAAACTTCCCCATAGGATAACATTGTGGCAGTTGTGGCGCATTTCAGCGGCTATATCTCGAAAACAGTTCGAGATACGGATTTTTTGCATAGCACAGCTAAGAACACATGGAGGTGGCCAGGCCACGAATACAACTGCAAATAAATTTTTTCCAAAGTTCCTACAGTTCCTGAGATATTACAACTTTTGCAGCACAATGGTTACTTGGAATGGCTGTAGGCGTGCGCTATGTCTCTGTACTTATGGGTACATGGGAGCACAGGGCCCTACATTACAGAGATGTGATAATATTAAAATATCAGTACACTTTTGTATAAATGGGCCCTGCGCTCCCACAACCATATACGAATAATATTACACTTTCTCAAAAAGAAGGGAAATTCATTGCAAAAATTTTCATTAATGCATCAGTTAGGGTTGTCATTATAGCAACAAAAGTTTTGAAATTTGTTGTTAGGGTTACCAACCTTCCCCCTCCACCCCCATCGTCACCCTCCACACACCAACAGATGTTGAGGAGTGCCTTGGGGTTGTTGGGCCTAAATCTCACCCCATTGTCCAATATTGTACGACTCAGCTTCCTTACAAATGGAATGGGGTGAGAGTTAGGGCTGACAACCCCAAGGCACACCCTGATGCCTGCTGGTGTGTGGAGAGTGGGGTTGGGGTGGGGAGGTAGGGCTGGTAACCTTAACATCAAATTTCCAAACTTTTGCTGCTGTTATGACAACCCTAACTGATGAATTAACAAAGATTTTTTGCAATGAATATATATATATATGTTTTATCTTTTAACAGGTGTGTCCAAATCAAGTTCTGTGATTGAATGTCGACACCCTTGATAAAACCACTACAACAGTCAAGAAGAAAGAAGAGGAGTCGAGTTGAGACGATTAAAAAACTGTGTATATTATCTAATAAAGAGTGTGATGAAGACCAAAGTGACAATTCAATTGATTCATGGAACAAACAGAAGAGTCTAGCATTGGAATGGAGGGGGTTCAATAAATATGGAATTGTTTTTGAGAAAGTAAAATAGGATGATGAACCAACTGGCATTTTTTTTCACAAATTGTTTGACTAGATTCACAAGTAAAAGGAAGCTTCGGCAAGTCAAAACTAGGAAAGAGAAATAGCACATGCAAGAAATTCTCATATCTCAATCTGAGCATGACATTTCCCCTGAAAATGCTCCTGGCCCTTAGGCTAGACTTTCACAGAGTGGTCCTCTACAGGACAAGGATCTCTGTGTCTGGTGCATGATGACAGAAGACAAAAAACATTGTGGTCGAGACAAGTGGTGTCTTCTCCAACAAATGGATGCATGGCACACATTCAAGGCTCATACAGTGTACCTAGAAGATGCTACAATGCGTGGCCATATCTTAGCTGTATTTGATTGTACAACAGACCCTTTTGCCGTTGAGATTCAGTATCATCGTTCCTGTTGGAAAAAATATGTCTTTCCAATATACCACCAGGACAAAACATTGATTCACATCTCCATTTACAACAGGTTCATCTTGCAGAAGTTTGAGAAATGTTCTTCAAACATGTATGAATAGTTTTATTAGATATGAATGAGCTAAAAACATTACAAGGACTACAGCTGTACTATAATAACCTGTTGAGGAATTTCAGTTATTATAAAAGTAGAACAAAATCAAGCACAATTAAGCAGATGATTCAAAAGGAGTTTGCAAATAGGATCAGATTTCATGATCATTTCCACAAAAACAAGTGTACCATAGTGTATGCCACATTTGCAGGTAAAAGTTATGTGGAAGCAGTAATCTACTTGTGAGGACTGAGTGACGAACAGGTGCTTGAAAAATAAATTATCGTGATACAGGCATGAGCTGGCCTTCACATGTTGATGAGCTTGAGAACACTGAAGAACCTAATCCTCAGTTACGACAGCTTCTCACCTAGTTAAAGAACCCTGCACTGGAATGGATTTTGGGAGGATAAGGGACTGTATGCCAAGGACAGGTTTCATCTTGCCCCATTAGGGAAGGAAGTCCTTAAACAGGGGATGGCTGACTACATACAAGAAAGGTGGGGTTTAAACTTGTAAGGGGGGGAAGGGATAAGGGAAGGGCTGACCAGAAGCCCTCCCCTCCAGATGAGGGGAGTAGCCTTCAAGCCCAAGGGGGGGAGGGGGGAAACAGACTGGAGGTGGAGGTTTCAGGAGGAGCAGGGGAGGATGGAAGTATAAGGCATCTGGGTGGGGTTCGACAAAAAGGATCAGGGATAAGGGGTGGGGGTTAGTGTTAGTAAATGCCAGGAGCTTGGGAAACAAGTTGCCAGAGTTCCAGGCCATGCTGTTCGAGGGTGGATGGGGCAGTCACGAAACGTAACAACAAAACCATGACTGGGACCTAAATGTACGGGGTACACTATGCTTAGGAAGGATAGAAAGGAGGGCAGAGGGGGTGGAGTGGCTATGTTCATTAGAGATGACATAGAAATTGCTATGGTAGAAGAGGCAGTGGGAAACATGGAGGCCTTATGGGTCACCTTACGATCCCCAGCAGGAGATAAGGTCAAGCTGGGAGTAGCATATAGGCCCCCCGGGATGAGTGATGTTCTAGAGGATGGTTTGCTGGACAACATCATTGCCCAGTGGACCAAAAGGGAAGGAGTGGTGTTGATGGGGACCTAATATGCCAGGTACAAACTGGGGAACCATGTCCTCTAAGGTGGCCAAGGAGCAGAGGCTGCTGGATGGCTTCCAGGATGTGTTCTTAACACAGCATGTGATGGAGCCCACAAGGGAGGGGCATGTCCTGGATGTGGTTCTGGCAGATGGGGATCTGGTAAGGGACATGGTTGTACAGGACCCCTGACTGGGAGTGACCACAATACTGTCTGGTTTCAAATAAGCATTGGGGAGTGGGGTGAGATCTAGGACACTGGCAGTGGACTTCAGGGGGCAGACTTTATGGGCATGGGAAATATTCTCAAGGATCACTTGAAGGATTACCTCACGACAAGTGTGGAAAGGAGATGGGAGGTCATAAACGGGACTTCATGAGGCAGTCAGGATCTGCGCTAAGTTGAAACGTAAGAGCAAGGTCACATAAACCATGCTGGTGGTCCAGTGAGGTCCAGGTAGCAGTCAGAGAAAAGAAGGCGGCTTACAAAAATATAAAACAACAAGAGGGGATAGGATAAGGAAATGTACCAGCTTGCATCTAGAAAAGTCACCGTATGGTGAGGGGAGCAAAGTCCAGTAAAGAGCAACGGCTGGCACAGGGATACATGGAGGGAAAAGGGTTCTTCCGCACATTGGGGAGCGGAGAAAACTAAGGGCCATCTCAGCAGATTGAGATCAGAAGGAGGGTGGTGGAAGAGGCGAGGGACCAGGCAGAGGTATTTAACGAGTACTTGCCTCTGTGTTCACTAGGAGGGGATGGGATATCTACAAAGCAAGGCACAAAGGGGATAGAAGCAGCAGGGAGTGGGATCAGGGGAGCAACAGAAATGGAGCAAAAGGGAGGGAAAGGTACCCCAGGGGTGTCACATCTGGATAAGGATAAAAAGACCAGTAAGGTGGAGGGGACGGATGATGCCATCCCCACCAAAAGGGTGTGGTTTGCCCTCAAGGCCCTAAAGAAAGACAAATCTCCTGGGCGGATGGCATTCATCCGAGAGTACTATGGATTAGGCGGACATACTGGCTGCACCCTGCGGAGCTTTTCAACAGGTCACTTGAGACAGGGGAGGGTACCTAGGGATTGGCGAGAGGCACATGTGGTACCAATCCATAAAGGGGGGTCAAGGAAGTACCAGGGAAACCATAGACCCATCAGTTTAACCTCGGTGGTGGGAAAATTAATGGAGAGTATACTAAAGGAACGATTGGGGGTTTACTTGGGGAGGTGGGAGGTCTGGATATTCGCAGCATGGGTTTGTGCCAGGTAGATCATGTCAAACCAACCTTGTGGAGTTCTATGAATGGGTAACATCAGAACTGGACAGGGTAAGCCTGTGGATGTATTATTCTTGGACTTCAGCAAGGCGTTTGACTCTGTCCCCACAATGGTCTGGTGGAGAAACTGATGGGGTTAGAGTAGGCCCTTTGATGGTCAGATGGATTGAAAACTGGATAGCTGGGCGCTCAGAGAGTAGTGGTCTGTGGGGGCTCGAACCCTACAGAGGTTGGTAGTGGGGTACCACAGGCTCGGGTCCTGGGTCCAATCCTGTTTAATGCATACATATCGGACATCAGGGAGGGTATAGGGTGTGAAATGAGTCTCTTCAGGATGACTCCAAGATGGGAGCAGCAGTTGAGGGAGAAGAGGGGAGGTTGGCCCTGCAAGGGGACCTGGACACCCTGGAAAGCTGGGCTCACACATGGAAATTAAATTTCAATATCACCAAGTGCAAGGTGTTGCATCTTGGTCGGGGAAACCCTAAACACAGGTACACCCTGGGAGGGGAGGTGCTGGAAGCCTCAACAGGGGAAAAAGACCTAGGGGTCATGGTGGATACATGTATGAATAACTCTGAGCAGTGCAGGAGAGCAGCTAGCAAGGCAAACAGGATGTTGGGATGCATCGCAAGGGGATCACCTCTAGGAGCAAGGAAGTGATTCTGCGCTGTACAATGGACTGGTTAGACCACACCTTGAGTACTGTGTACAGTACTGGAGACCACACTTGAAGAGGGACATACAGCTCCTGGAGAGGGTACAGAGGAGGCAACAAAGATGATATCGAGGGCTAGGATTTGACTTACGAGGACAGACTTGAGGAGCTCTGTCTGTTTCATTGGAGGAGAGGAGACAGGGGGACATGATTGAGGTCTTCAAGTACCTCAAGGGAATAAATAGGGTAAACATGGAGGGATCTTTAGACTAAAGCAGGGAGGCATCACCAGAGGGCATGGTTTGAAGTTGGAAGGTGGAAGGTGAGGGGAAAAGAGGAGGAGGTTTTTCACTGAGAGGTGGTGGACCCTTGGAATGCTCTGCCTGGTGAGCTGGTTCAGAGATCCACAGTGGAGGGCTTTAGAGAGGGTGGGACAGACACAGAAAGTGGATGTATCAGATGATGGCCTGTCCGGGGGTGGGGATGGATGATAGGGTTTCTGGAGCACAAGGGATGGGAGGGTCTCGGCACCCAACTAAGGATCTAGGTTCGAGCAGACTTGATAGACCATAAGGCCTAATCTGCTGGCAAATAGTATGTTAGTATGTTAGTGACTTTAGTGATGCCTGCCAGGATCCAGAGATTGCAGCCTTGTCATTAAAGTTATTTTCATTCATCACGGGGAAACACACTTCCTTAAAGGTCAAGTTATCAATGATGATTCATGGCCTGACTAGAAGTCATGAGATTATAGACATGATGAAGAAATTATCACTCAGAGTTTGAGCTTGAGAAGAATGAGAGCTGTCCTGAAGAGCTTGCCAGCCATTTTCCTGGAACAGCCATTGTAGACAATGACGACTTTCAGGACGACACATTGATTGGAGCAGATACATCTCACCACACAAATGTGATGTTTGTTCAACCAGAGGATGTTGCTGCTAAAGTTTCTACTGAGAATCATCCTAAACTGGCCATTGCAAAGCTTCTTGAGATTAAAAATATCAGTGCAGAACAACACAGAGTTAAGACGTACAAGACGGTCAAACGTGGCCTATCATCAGTTCGGGATGAAGTTGATATCTCACTACAAAGCATGAGTTCAGAAAGCACTTCTTTATAGAGAGAGTGATCAAGCCATGGAATAGGCTGCCAGCAGTGGTGGTGGTGGAGGCTAAAAATGTCACAGCTTTCAAGAAGGAGTGGGATAAATCATACAAACCGAATTGGAGCTTGACCTTGAAATCCCATTGGGGTTACGGGGTAGCTATGAGGCAGACTCGATGGACCCATGGTCTCCTTCTGCCGCCAACTCTTCTATGTTTCTAAAACACTCGGGATCAAAAGATTTGAGAAATGGTCCATTGTTTGGCTCATCTTGATAGCAATGGGAAAGAGGTTCCAGCAGAAAACCAGAAGATTGGAGCATTTGCTGGATTTCAACCCAATATCCAGAAGTTGGCTAACAAAGAGCAAAGCATACTACTACCTCACATTGCCCAAGCCACCCCACAAGTCAGTATTGAATGAGGTGATGTGTCTCATAGTTGCTGTAGCAAAAAAAAAGTGATGCCTTTCATGCAGCTGGTTGAAGACCAGCCAGTCTATGCTCTGTTTAGTTGAAAAATGAGAATCCAACACTATTTGAATTCATCCTTCCATTCCTATGTGCATTCCATGCACAGTGTTCATTCATATCAGCAATCAACAAGCGATTCAAAGGATCTGGTTTATCTGACATTCCTATTGTAGCTAGTATGATTACAGAGGGTTCAGTTGACAAAGCACTGCGTGGAAAACATTATAAGAGAAGCATCAGATGTGTTCAACTGATGTGCGAGGTACTGGTTTGCAGAATAATTAGAAAAGGACTTTGTGATGGACTACTCTTGTCTCCAGAGCTACAGGAAATGCTGGAAAAAACTAAGACACATCTCCACTAACACATGAGAAGAGCTCAGGATGATCTGTGATGAACTAGAGGCTGATCAAGAGTTATCTTCATTTGTTGTGAAAGCATTCAAAACAGTTGAAAATTCCGATAGTTCAATGGCAGAGTATTGGCTCAGTTTCATGTACATGACTGAAATACTGATGATTGAATATCCATGCATTAAGAACCCAGAATTGGGAGGCATTAAAGGCATCACTCAGACTGATGCTGCAGTGGCTGCAAGTATGTGACAATGACAAGTATGGAAGATGGCTTGTTGACTTGTTGAGTTCTAGCTAGAGATTAGCTGGCTGCCTGAGGAGAAAGTCAAGTACTGTACATGCTTGATAGTTTATTTGCACAATCAATAACAGGGAACTCCTACTCTTGCTTGCCACTGGATCTGTGGATAGAAATGACAATGAACAAGGGCTCAAAGATGAAAGCTGGTTGGATGAGAATTTTGAAGAATGAGAAGATGCTAACACACTAGAAAAGCAAACTCTATAACTAGAGTTAGAGTCTCTCTGCATGCCATCGCAAACATACAGACAGCCTCTCAATGGCACAGTGAGAATTCAACCACCTGACTCAAAGCAGATGCACAGGCAGTACAGGATCTCGATAGTTGCATCATAGAACTTGACTGTGATCCTTTTGATCTTACAAAGCCTACTCTGCAGACTTTCCAATCTGGAATGACTGTATCAGAAAAACGTGTCCAGGACTTTGAAACAGTACATGAGGATGGTGAATCATTTGTCAACTAATTCTATCAGGAGCAGATGTTTTGAACTAAGAAATAATTTGATGCAACAGTTCACAGAAACTCAAAGTACAACTTCAGTAGACAACCTATTATCAGAGATGGTCTGGAACAAAAAGCATTGTAATAAGGACTAGTGTAATGGGAAACAGTGCCATGGCAGAAGTAATCTCTCTTGTTCAAAAGTGCAAGGAGAAGTTTGACCTGTCACAGGTAATGGAACATCATTTGACAGAGGAATGTCTCTCAGTATTCAGCCCTAATGGGACTGTGGTGAAAGTGAAAAAATCTAAGTTAGTTGAAAAATTGAACCGTATTCCACTACACCCCGTTGGTAGCTACACTGCACTGGTAGACATTGGATTCATTTGAAGACTTGCCACTCCTTCTGCAGAGGATAGAGAAAAGCATGATGAAACTGATTTTCACATGGATAGATTTTGCTCACAAGGTATTTGAACCTGTCCTGGCTTAACACCTCAAAGCTTCCAAGATTGCCTTTGTGAATGATCCATCTTTCTTGGAGATGAGCATCAAAGACAGTGAGCAAGAATGTAGGACAACATGCACATCATACAAAAGAGGGACGTGAAATATATATATATATATATATATATATATATGTAGTCACAGCCAAAGACATGGTCAGATATTTCCTGAAATTTCTGTGATATTTCTAGAGAAGTCTCCTGCTTTCTGCATTTCCACAGTAGGGGCAGCAGAGAGAAACTCTTTAGAAATGTTGTGAAATATCTGACCATGTCTGTGGCTGCTACTGTATGTATTATAGAGAGAAGATAAGCTGCCTGCTTCAAATGAGTTCCACAACATGTTCAAAAACCCAGGCAACAAAATGCTTATCCAGCAATTCCTGAAGGGTGAATTCAGGGTGTTTGCACATCAACATGCAGCCATCCGATTTTTGTGTTCTTTGAGGAGCAACTGTTGGGATATGTCCTCTGAGATGGACATGTGCAAATTAAAGAGTTTTTGTGTAACCATATGGAAGCAGTCATGATACTTCCATATATATATATATATACTCACAACTGAGGAAGAATGGAGTAAAGAATGTTGTTATACTTGATGCAGAAGTCACTGACGTAGTAGTCCTAGCTGCATATGTATCACACCAGGTTGACGGTGTTCTTGACTTGAAGTGGAAGAAGGACATATATGACTGCAAGGCACTGTGTTCAAAAGAAGTTGCTCAAGTAATTGTACCTCTTCATATACACACGGGAGCAGATGCAGTCTCAAGGTTTCTTGGACATGGAAAGAAGCCAGTATTTCAAAGTGCACTGAAATCTGAAGCAGCACATAGATTGTTGTCAGCTGTTGGAAAGAGTCTCTCAGTGGCACCAAATATTCTGGACAACATGGTGAAGTTCACTATCAGGTTTGTCTATCAAGATAGGATCAACAAGATACTAGCAGAGGCTCTGGCATCGAAGTGGGACAAAATGAAGAGAAAGTCAACACAGAGAATATCTCCTGAATTTGATTCACATGATTTGAAGTTGAAATGAGTTAACTACCAGGTGTATATCCTGCTCAGCTATGGCAAGCCTGATGCTCCACCATCACCACTGGACCACGGCCGGACTTTGTTTGAAGGGAAATGTCAACCTCTCCAATACACAGAGGCACCTCTACCAAAGAGCCTCAGGGATATTATAGCACAAGAGAACGGCTCATCAGCTGGAAAAGATGATGAAGAATATGATTCTGATAATGACTGAGAATAACGTGGAAGAAGAAGAAAATGAACAGCAGATTTTGGGCATGCTCAAATGGGGACAGCACTTCATACATTTATTGGAGAATGTTACGAGAGCAATAAGGCTTCAAACATTATGGATGTTAGATAATTGTACAATCCGACTAATGTTACCAAACTAGAACTTTTCAATTAAAAATTTTACTAACTGTGCAAAACCAGATTTTGTAAAAATCAAAGTTGGCTATTTTTCTGACACTGAAAAATGGCATGCATTATATATGCAAGTAATAATACCCGACAGGGTGGGCAGTATTGGGCAATACTGGACTGCCCAGGGGAGTAATGAGGCCCGATGCCACAGGCGGAGGACCTTATATAGAAACATAGAAGTTGACGGCAGATAAGGACCGCAAGGCCCATCCAGTCTGCCCATTTCTTTTTCTACCTTATAAATGTGCCATCGGCCTTGCTCTGTCAGTGGCCTATCTATTCATAGTCATTTGTATTGCTCCCTTATGCCTATCCCATGCCTGTTTGAAGCCCTGCACTGTATTCATAGCCACCACTTCTTGTGGTAAGCCATTCCATGCATCCACCACCCTTTCTGTGAAAAGAATTTCCTCACATTCCCCTTAATCGGCCTCCCTCTAATCTCATGCTGTGTCCTCTTGTCCTGCTATTTTCTTATATTTAAACATGTTAGACTCTTTCACCTTGTTTATGCCCTTAAGGTGTTTGAATGCCTCGATCATATCACCTCTCTCCTCCTTTGCTCAAGGGTATACATATTGAGTCCGTTAATCTGTCCTCATATGTCTTCTGATGCAGTCCCTGCACCATTTTGCTGCCCTTCTCTGGACTGCCTCAATTTGGTTAATGTCCTTGTGAAGGTGTGGCCTCCAATACTGCACGTAGTACTCCAGATGGGGCCTAACCAGTGTCTTGTACAGAGGGATTATTACCTCCCTCTTACGACTTGTGATACCCCTACTAATACACCCTAACACCCCCCTAGCCTTACCTACTGCTTTAGAGGTCTGCTTGGATGATTTTAGGTCATCAGTGATGATGATGCCCAAGTCCCTTTCTTCCTTTGTGACTGCTAGCAACTCCCCTCCCAGCCTATAGGTGGCTTCCCTATGTGCATGATTTTGCACTTCTTTGCATTAAATCCCAGTTGCCACTCTTCTGACCATTCTGCTAGTTTATCCAGATCTCTTCTCATTCTGCCCACCCCACCTGGATCATCTACTCTGTTGCAGATCTTGGTGTCATCTGCAAACAGACAAGCCTTACCCTCTAGTCCATCTGCAAGGTCACTAATGAAGATGTTGAAGAGGACTGGCCCCAGGACTGATCCCTGAGGTACCCCTCTTGTGACTTGCATCTCTTCTGACTGTATACCATTTACCACCACTCTCTGTTTTCTGCCCACAACCAGTTTGCCACCCAGTTGACCAACTTGACCCACCCCGAGCCTACCTAGCTTATTTATCAATCTTCTATGTGGAACAGTGTCAAAAGCTTTGCTGAAGTCAAGGTAGGCACATCAACTGCCCCCTTGGTCCACCACTCTGGTTACCCAGTCAAAGAAATCTATGAGATTAGTTTGACAGGACCTTCCTTTGTAAACCCATGCTGTCTTGGATCCTGTGCCCTATGGATTCCAGGTGTTGCACTATCCTTTCCTTAAGGAGTGCCTCCATAATCTTGCCCACTACTGAGGTAAGACTGACCGGTCTGTAGTTCCCCGCCTCCTCCCTGCTACCACTCTTGTGGAGCGGGATCACATGAGCCCTTCTCCAGTCTTCTGGGACCTCTCCTGTGCTCAGAGACTCACTAAACAATTCTGCTAATGGCTCTGCTAGTTCCTCCTTTAGCTCCTTAAGTACCCTGGGATGTATGCCATCAGGTCCCATTGCCTTATCCACCCTGAGCTTAGCAAGCTCTTGTAGGACCCTTTCTTTGTGAAGGGAGTAGTGCTCACCTCCCTCCCCCCTGTGTCCATGATGCTGAGCTGTGGGCCCTGCCCTACCTTCTCTTCAGTAAATACTGAGCAAAAGTATCTATTTAGGATAGATGCCTTTACAGGGTCCTCCTCCTCACATGCTCCCTTTTCTCCATTAAGCTTAGCAATACCCCCTCTGGACTTTCTCCTTTCACTAATGTATCTATAGAAAGTCTTGTCACCTTCTAGCCCCTGAAGGTCCGGGATTGCCCATACCACCCACGCTGGAGGGTATTATTATGCTTAGAAAATGGGTTTCCTGTGACAGTTTAATTTGGTATTTAATAAAATTAAAAAAGTATGGTAAAATACAGTAAAAATTAAGTTTGAGTCATTTCATTGTAAAGTAGTCCCTTTGTTTTTATGGTGTTGTATCTACTGTTGTATTGTCCATACTTCCCCATAGAGCCATTCTCTGATTCTTAAAAAAAGTTTCCTGTGTTTTATTTTTTTTTTGTGGGGGGGGGGGGCACTTTAATTTCATGGACATGAAGAAGCTGCTGTTTTAGTTCTGTTTTATTTGAGTGCTGGGCGGCAGAATGGTTTTGCGAGCAGTCTGGCGCGTGACATTTAATGAACCAGGAAGTGAAGATTTCGGTTTGTGAGGAGAGAATGGCGCTTTATATTATAATTTTTTTGCATGTTCTGTAGTGCAGTTCTTCGTTTTTATTTGGGGCTACTTGCCTATGTGAGGAGACATCTCGTTTTGCGGTAGCTGATTTAGTCATTGGCATGTTTGGACAACGGGTGGCACAGAGGAATGTGTGTGAGGCTCAGGAGAGAGAGACCGAGCGGCAAGTAAAAAACGAGAAAAAAAGTGGAGTACAAAAAAAAAGACTTCAGTGGGGCTATAGTTGGGAGGGAGGCTGAGACTGGAAAATGTGATGCAGCATTATATTCGAGGAAGGTTTGCCGATAATGAACTAGCGAGTTGGGAGCCAGTATGTGTCGCCAAGCAAGACAAAAAAGTGGCAGCGATTTTAAATTTATACAGGGTGCTTTTAGCCAATTAGGGAGCAGACTGGGCACTGGGATAAATTTATGGGTGAGGGGGGCACTACAGGCTGGTACTTTTAACTTACAGGGCTCTCACTGGAAGTTAATGTACCCCATGTCAGCCAGTGAGATGCTGTATTTTCTTTACCCCATTTTCTAATTATGTTTAGAAACACAAATTTCAAAATTGGGCATGGTGGAACTTGGAATTAAGCAGCTATTATCGTGGAAATTTGAGAACATGGTGTCTTTGGCCTCAAGAAAGAACATTTTTATTATAAGACATGAATTCCTTGACCCTCAAAATCCCCATTTAGACACCAAATACAGCTTTATACGACAACCATGAGCTGAGATATGCCATTTTAGAGATTTTTGGTGACCATCTTGAATTTGTCCACTTAGTGGCAGTTGCCCAAATTTTTGAGAGGATCCCCCAAGCCCATCTTTTCTAGCACCATTTATTCATATATAAACCTCCTTCAAACCTTTGTCCCTGCAAATTGGTCACAGACTCCTATTATTTTTCCTTTACTAAACATAGGTCCTGGGAGTACTGCGACCATTCCCCTCTATATTATACCGTATGTGGCACGTCCATCTTGCCCCCAAAGCCATAATACTTTGTGATTTCTCTAGACTGGATAATGCTTTTTTCCTTAGGGAACTTTCTTCTACTGATTGGTCTGCCCTCTATACCACTGATAATGTAAATGTTGTTCTTGATTATTTATTACCTAGTTCAGCGCCCTTCAGAATTATCACGCCCCTTCTGTGTCTCGTAGAATTTGGAGTACCCCCTCAAGATGGCTCAACAAAGAGCTACTCACTTTACTTAAATCTTGGGATATATGGTAGTCTAAATTCAGGTCCTCTGGTCTGTTATCTGATCTGCTGGAATACCGATCAAAGAGAAATTTAGGTAAAAAGGCTATATGCCTGGCAAAAGGCACATATTGTAATTGTAAATAGTGTGCTTTGTATGAAAAATATTATCTGTATGACTGTATGATTGTATAGTTTATTGCAATTAAAAAAAATGTCTTGTATTAGATCATTTTGTATGTATTCCTGTTGTTGTTACCCTTTCCCCAGGCATGGCTGAAAATGGGCTTTTGCCCAGTCCACCTTCCTGGTAAATCAAATAAATAAATAAAAATATTGTAAGACCTTACTGTCAAGCACTGCTGATGATTCGAAGAAGTTCTGGTCATATATAAAGAGCTTTAAGGGTATGAGGCATACTCTGTCCTGTAATGATATGGTCCTGGATGGTCAGTATTGTAACAATCCTACCACAATTGCCAATGCGTTTAATCAATATTTCTCTGAATTATCTACATATACTAGCTCCCTCCCTACCCAAAACACATCTACCCCATATCCTGTAAACATCCCTTCTAACTTGCCTCATCGCTTCCGCTTTTGAGTGGTTATAAGTGAAGAAGCCTATAAGCTGCTAAGCACTATCTCTGACAGCTGCAGTGCTGGGGCAGATGGCCTTGAGCCTAGACTCCTTAAGCTAGCTGCTCCCCTACTTGCCCTCCCCTCTGGTCAGGATCTTCAACCTATTGATTCAATATGGAATTGTCCGTTGTATCTGGAAGATTGCCAGAATCATCCCTGTTTTCAAGAAGGGAGACTCCAAATCAGTCACTAACTATTGCCCAATTTCTATGCTCTCCGTTCTAAGCAAGCTGCTTGAGAAAATAGTCTCTGCAAATCATTGCATTCCTACAGGACTGGAAACTCCTCACTGCCTCTCAGCATGGCTTTTGAAAAGGCCACAGCACTACCACTGCTCTCCGGCAATTCATAAACGACACTAAATCAGCTATGGACAACGGCCTTATGACGGGTGCAGTTTTTATCAACTTCTCAAAGGATTTTGACCTTGTTGATCACACGCTATTCAAGGCTAAAATGCTCTCTCTCGGCTTCTCCCTTGAAGTAGTAACCTGGCATGATAGCTACCTCTCTAACAGAAAGCAGTTTGTCAAATTGTGCTCCACTACCTCTGAACTTTCTACAGTTAACATTGAAGTACCTCAAGGCTCTATCCTTGGCTCCCTTCTTTTCTCCATCTTTATTAATGACATATCTCTTATTGCTCCTAGCTTCCTTATTTTATGCTGATGTTCTTGTGCTCTATCATAGTGCTAAGGATATCTCCTGCCTCAATACTACTCTGTCTTCAGATTTCCATGTTATTCTTGACTGGCTTTCCAAGAATAAACTCATACTCTGCTCTAGTAAGACTCATTCAGTGCTGTTTGAATCTGCTCAGGGAAGCTTTCTGACTCCAACCTTGATGGCACCATCCTTACCTGTGTAAACTCCTTCAAATACCTGGGCGTTACCCTAGACCCCACTCTTGACTTTGACCAACACATCACCAATACCTGTAAAGCTGTTAATGCAAAAATTGGTATGGCTTACAGAACTAGTTATGCCCTAACACCCACTGCTAGGGTTGCTATTGCCCAGGGCATACTTCTCCCTGCTCTTACCTATGGCTCAGTCTCTTATGTTGGGTCAACAAAAGCTAGTTTCTAACTTCCTTGTAATTCCTCTACCTTCTCTCTCCATGCTATGCTAATGAGAATAGTTATCAAATTATGTCAGGCAATTTTCACTGGAACGCACTTACTGACATGTGATGTTTTCCTGCTATATTAGGCTGTTTTAGGCTGGTTTGGTATCTTCAAGAGTCTTCAGAATATACTGATACGCTACTGTTAACTGTTTAATTCTTACTGCTGTATGTTTAACTAATTGTTCAATTACTGTGGTACCAGTGACACTATTTGCCTAAATCTCTTTGCCTCCTTATTAATGTATCACTGATTTTGTTCTGTTACTTATCATGTTCTTGTTATTGCTCTCTCTTCTGTACAATGATATTACGTATGATGCCTTGTACTCTCGACATGACTGTAAATTTTATGTCTTGTACTCTCCCAGGTCATGCCTGAAAATAGGCATTTCCAGTGTCTTCTGCACTTATCCGGTTACCAAAAACAAATAAAACTTTAGTGCAACTCAGTGGCACTCTGAATGTGTGTTTGTTTAGTAAACAAAAAAAAACAACAATTTGAATCCAATTAGGAGAACATTATTTTGTATTTTTGACAAGAGACGATTGTTCAAATTCTAAAGGAACTAAAACATTTTTTTTAGTTGGAATTTCACCCGAGTGGCAAGGTGGAAACTTGCTAGTTGGGGGTCAACCATGATGACATGCAACATCGATGGCAATAAAACGTGGGCGTCCCCATTGCTAGTCAGTTCCCTGCTGGAGACAAGCTCAGAGGGTGTCTTACTATGAAGAATCATGAGACCAGGCCAGTACCAGGCACATAACAAGAGGCATGGGACTGAGCATTGACAAACATAAGACTGTTATGGGCACCTCTAGACAAAGCAGTGGTCAAACTGCCAGCAAACGGAGTAGAACCCAGAACAAGACCAGAATCAACCCCGAACAGCAACCCATCATGCCCTCGACCAGGTTCGATCACCAGCACCTCTGTCTTGGCCGGGTTGAGTCTCAGCCAGCTGGAAGCCATCCAGTCATTGATTTTAACCAGACAGATGTTAAGCACATCCACTGCTCCTGATGTTCCAGGAGCAAATGACAAATACTGGAGTACTGCATGCAGTACTGGAGGCCGCTCCTGCACAAGGACATTAACAAATTGGAGGCAGTCCAGAGAAGGGCAGCCAAAATGGTGCAGGGACTGCATCAGAAAACATATGAGGACAGATTAATGGAGCTCCATATGTATACCCTAGAGCAAAGGAGGGAGAGAGGTGATATGATCAAAACATTCAAACATCTTAAGGGCATTGACAAGGTGAAAGGAAAGAGTGTAACAAAAAAATAGAAGGCAAGAGGACACAGCATGAGATTCGAGGGAGGCTGATTAAGGGGTAATGTGAGGAAGTTATTTTTCACAGAAAAGGTGGTGGATGCATGGAACGGCCTACCTCAGGAAGTGGTGGATATGAATACAGTGCAGGGCTTCAGACATGCATGGGAAAGGCATAAGGGAGCAATAAAGATGAGTATGAATAGATAGGCCATTGACAGAGTACAGGCCTATGGCACATTCATAAGGTAGAAAAAAATGGGCAGACTGGATGGGCCTTGTGTTCCTTATCTGTCGTCAACTTCTGCGTTTCTGTGTTTCTATACAGTTGGGCATCATCTGCATAACCATGAAATTCCACACTTATTATTGAATGATCTCACCCAGTGGCAGCATATGTACTGCGAACAACATCAGTTGCAGGGTCGAGCCCTTTGGAACTCCACAAGACAGAGGCATTGGGGGGGAGGAGAAATTACCCATCACCACTCGCTGCACTCTGTCTGAGAGATAGGACTCAAACCACCTGATATGACAGTACCGGCGAGTCCACAAAACTCACAGAGCCGATCAAATAACACAACGTGATCAACAGTGTCAAAGGCTGAAGAGAGATTGAGGAGTACAGGAACTGACCTGTTTCCTCTATCTCTAGCCCTGAGTAGATCATTATGCATTCTCACTAGAGCTGTTTCAGTGCTGCGTCTAGTCCGAAAACCCGACTGAAATGGCTCGTAAATGTCCGAGGACACCAAGTGATCCTCGAGCTGTTGTGCCACTAACTTCTCAACAAACTTGCTCAAAAAAGGTAGGTTGGAGATAGAATGGTAATTTGCCAGGACATCCAGGTCAAGGGAAGATTTCTTAAGGAGGGGTCTCACCAGCGCCTCTTTCAAGGCATCAGGGAGAACTCCCTCCACCATCGAACACCTGACAGTCCTTGTGAATGCTGGGCCAACAGCCTTGACACATCCCATTAAGAACCGTGTCGGGGCTGGGTCCAGTACACAAAATGTGTGCTTCAGCTCTACGATCACCTTAGTCACATTGGACACCTCAACTGGCTTCCCTACCCTCACCCTACCCTTCATGGAGTTTTTTTATCCTCTTGATTCTTCTTTTTCTCTTAGAAAACAGACCCCAGTTCAGACAGTTGGTCCACACAGTTCATATTTTCCAAGCATTTAACTCCAGGGCAGATCCTCACACCGGATGACTCAGGGTCAGGATGGGGTGCAATCTAGTTCCCTTTCAGACCCAGGGATCATGAACCAATCAGGAGTCAGATCTCCACATAAGTGTTCTGGAGATGAGGGCTGTTCTGATGTGCTTAACATCTGTCTGGCTAAAATCAATGACTGGTTGGCTTCCAGCTGGCTAAGACTCAACTCGGCCAAGACAGAGGTACTGGTGATCGAGCCTGGTCGAGGGCATGATGGGTTGCTGTCCAGGGTTGATTCTGGTCTTGTTCTGGGTTCCACTCTGTTGACAGCATCCCCGAGGGTGCAAAATCTGGGTGTGACTCTTGACAGCAGGCTGACCTTTGAAGATCAGGTGTCGTCTATTGTCAGTAGTGGCTTTTACCATCTACGGAACATTGCCTGGATTAAGCCCCTCGTTCCGCCCAAGGACCTGTCAATGCTAGTGCATGCCTTTGTTTCCTCCAGACTCGACTAGTGTAACGCTCTTTACTTTGAGGTCATGGGAGGGACCCTCCGCAGGCTGCAGCAGGTGCAGAATGCTGCAGCTCGGCTGCTGACTGGCCTTTCTAGGTTTAGTCATGTGACCCCTGTTCTGCGTGCTCTGCACTGTCTGTCAGTCAGGTGGAGGGTCCTTTTTAAGGTGGGACTTCTCTCCTATAAGGCCCTACACAGACTGGGCCCTGGCTACCTGTTAGAGCGTCTGACACCGGTGACCTCTGATCGGTCCCTCCATGCCTCTTCGAGGGGCCTCCTGGCTGTTCCCAGGGTATGGCTCAAGACCTCTGGAGATCATGCTTTTAGCATTTCTGGGCCATCCCTGTGGAACGCATTACCATCTGCAGTCCAGGAGGCTCCCTCAGTTGAAGTGTTTAAGCGGAGGTTGAAAGCACACCTTTTCGTCCTGGCTTTTAATGAATTCTGAATTTTAATATATTCTCTGGTCCCTATTTATGATATTTTATTAGTATTTAGTGTTTTATGTTTTAGTTATTTTATGCTGTACTGATTTTTTTTTTTTTTTTATATTTATGATTCTATGTTTATTTTACTCTACTGTGAGGCACCCTGAGCCTCTTGAAATGGGCGCCATACAAAAAAAACTTGCCTTGTCTTCCAGCGACCATAACTCCATTTGGTTTGGGCTCTCCTTCAGGACCAGAATGCCGCTATCAAAAGCTAAAGTCCTAGATGTTCGAAGAGCAGACTTCAACCAGATGAGGAAGCTGGTTTGAGACAAATTGACCAGGATGGACTGCATCGGAGGTGTAGAAGAAAGATGGGGGATAATCAAGGGAACCATTCTTGAGGCAACAAAGCCATGCACAATAATTATTACAAAATGAAACAGATACAAGAGACCAATGTGGTTCTCAGAAAGGGTCAGAGAAGCAGTGAGGGCCAAGAAAAAGGCTTTCACCAGATACGAGGAAAAGCAGGGGGAGGAGGAATGGGGAGGGTGCCAAATAAAAACTAGCGAGGCAGAGAGAATGCTCAGGGAGACAAAGGGAGACACAGAACTGTGTATTGTGAAGGGGGTCAAGGGTGGGGGAAAATAATTGTTCAGACATATTAAGATAAAAAGGAAGAAAAGAGGGTATTGTTAGGCTACAAGCAGGTTGGGGGGTACTAGATGAAGATGAACAAAAAGCAGCTATCTTTAATGATTACTTCTGCTCTGTATTCACAAGGAAAGACAGCAGGTCCCTGCCTGAAAGTGGCATTAAAGCGGCTATCAGGAGCATTCCTGAAATAAGGCAGCCAGTATTCACCAGAGAAAGGGTCCAGAAGGGGCCAGAAGCCTTAAAGATAGATAGATCAAGATTGGGGATTTGATTGGCCAAATCCAGCCTGTAGCAAGGCCCAGCAAACACAGAGTTGGACTAGTGGCAAAAGATCATGGGAAAATGTCTCAAAAATCCTTTGTAAGGGTGACACAACCTCACCAAAAATGCTCATGGCTGATGGACATGAGGTACTTGATCCCACTGAAATTGGCAACAAATTCTTTGTTACATTTACTGACTAGCTCTGTCGTTTCCACTGAACCAACCCTTCCCTCCAGTGGAGGTCCTAGTCCTGTTGACAGACAACCACTGGACCTGGAGCTAGATTATCCTAAATTCTATTTTAAACCTGTTTCAGTAAAAGATACTTCTAATTATATCAGAAAGGTGCTTGGTAAAATCAGAATCAGGGGTGATTCAATTGATATGAGGCTATTTGCCCTGGTAGTTGAGGAAGTCTCTTACCCCATTTCCAAAATTTTTAACGTCTGTCTGTGCTACTCCCATTTCCCTGAAAAATGGAAATCTGTGGTGGTTACATCAGTTTTTATGTTTGCTTGCACGCATGTGCAAGAAACATAGTGCCATCGTCTGAGTTTTCATAGGTGTGGCACCTTGTCCTCCAGTGCAGTCAGTGTGTTTACAGGCGCAGCCACAGTTCACCAATGAATGCTGCAGCAGTTGAAAATGCAGTGCCATACAGTTGAAAGGGAGAGCTCCGCTTCAGTGAGCAGCGAGAAAATACTGCATGCGCATGCGCTCCCCCCCACATGCACACATATTGCATGCTAGTGCACTCCCCTTGCGCACACTGTATGGCCGACGGGTGCCCAATCCCCATCGGCCTGCTGCGCCCAACAGAGCCTTCCAGGTGCCAGCTGGGAGCCCACCCCATGCGTGCAGCAACAGTCCATATGACCGGGGTGCCCAATCCTCGCCTGCTCCACTGCCCCCAAACAGCCTTCCAGCTGCTATGCTGGGAGCTCACCCCAGCGTGGGCACAAGTCCCACGTCGTCCAAAAGAAAAAAACCTGCAAGAAAACCTTCCCTCGCTGACTGTCCTGACACCCTCCTCCCACCTGCGCCACCCTCTGCGCACCCTGCCTCCCACACCCTACCTCACCCCATACTTACCTCCAGAGTCCAGCACGACGATCTTTGGTGGACCAGGAACACATCTGTACTCTTCAAAGCCGACCGTGAACTGAGGAAATGCCGGTAAGCTGTGTAATGGCATAAATAGGGTTTTTTCAACTTTGATGCATATCTCTAGCATTTTTAGAAATTTTTTCACCAAATTTTCAACATGGGGTTTTTGGGACCCCACATCATGAATTCTGTCACTGTCATTGTGTTAATTGGCCCCGAAAGGTGATTTCTTGGAACCACCTTTTGGGACCGATTAACGAAATGACAGTGTCACAGTTCATGAGGTAGGTCCCCAAAACCCTATGTTGAAAATTTGGTGAAAAAAATTCCCAAAAATGACTGTTTTATGAGCATGCATTGCGCTGTTCCTACACACGCTCGTAAGTTCGTGAATTTCCACTATATTCACTCAAGATTTTCAACATTGCCATTTTACCACACCTCCTTATGAGTAGTACAGCTGTCATTTTTCACATCTTGCCCAAAACGTGTTTCCATGCATGTAGCGCACAATGGCGCAGTCGGTGTGCGAAATCAATGTTCGGGACATATTAAGAAAATCACAGTGACACTGTTCATGAGCAGAGGTGTTACAATGGCTATGTGAAAAATTTGGTGAAAAAAGTCCATAAAATGACTGTGTTTCGAGCGACCATTGCGCAGTTTCCACGCATCCTCGTAAGTTCATGGATTTCTTATATTTTCAGTCCAGATTTTCACCACTGTCATTTTTCCACACTTCCTTATGAACAGTACAGCTGTCATTTTTTACACCGTGGCCGAAATGTGTTTTCGCACTTCCAGCGTAGAAATGCATGGTCGCTGTGGGAAATCACTGTTCGGGACAGATTAAGAAAATCACAGTGACACTGTTCATGAGCGGAGGTTCCAAAATACCTGTGTTGACAATCTGCTGTAAAAAATCCCCAAACTAATTGCATTACAGGTGTGCGTTGCGCAGTTTCTATGCATGCTCGTGACTTCACCAGTTTTTTTAATATTTTCACTGCAGATTTTCAACACTGCCATATTTTGCACCTCCCCATGAATAGTACAGCTGTCATTTTTCACATCCTGTTCGAAATGTGTTTTCGCACCTGTGGTGCCAAATGGCATAGTCGCTGTACAAAATCAGCTTTCGGCTAATGAACTGATATTGCTACTGTTCATAAGGTGGGGGTCACAAAAAACCCATGTTGAGAATTTGGAGTGAAAATGCCAACGAATGCCTGAGGCGTTAGGGTTTCCGACCATAATGCCCCACCCTGTAGAGATTGACAGGCATCAGGGGTGTGACTTAGGATTCTCGCCTGTAATGCTCATACCATTCCACACTCTGCAGACAGTGAGAGGCATCGAGGTGTGCCTTGGACTCTTCGGCACCAAAGTTCTTCCTATTCTCCTATACAGCACCCACCTCACCGTATTTCCTGATGGAATGGGGTGAGCATACGAGCCAAAGACCCCAAGGCACACCGTGACACTTGTCGGTGTCTGCAGGGTAGGGTGTGGTGAAATGGCACAGGCGTTATGCCTGACAACCCAAAGGCACACCCCTATGCCTGTCAGCCTCTGCAGGGTGGTAGCGGGGTTGGCTTCAGTTCAATACTTCACTGCCATTCCTATTATGCAGCTCTCTAACTCCTACACTACCAATGCCAATGCCAGCAAACAAACATTCGGCATTGACAAATGCTTGTTAGAAGTGGTGTCCATTCTAACCTTTCCAGTTACAGGCCAGTTTTCATACCCATTCAAAACCCTTGAGAGAATACTGTCCAATCAACTTGTTTCATATCTTGAAATACAGCATGGATTTTGAAAAAAACTTAGCACCAATACAGCACTAACCGAGTAGTCCAGTTTCTTCCTTGAGGCCCTTGACAGTGGAGACAAGGCTGGCACCATCTGTATTGACTTGACAAAAGCCTTTGACTTGGCCAGTCATAAGCTCCTATTCTACAAACACCATGGCCTAGGCCTGTCACAGGACACAGTCGCCTGATTCAAGAGTTATCTCACTGATCACACTCAACATGTTAAGATTGGTGGCTCCTTCCCAGACATTAGGAATTTATCCATTGGTGTTCCCAAGGGCTTCATTCTGGGCCCCCTACTATTTGGCTTATTCATAAAACACCTGCCTGATGCATGTCAGTCTGCAAAAGTACTTCTCTCTGCAGACCATGCTGTTATATATTCCAAGAACCCTAATCTTGGCAGCCTTACCTCAGTCCTCCAGGGTAATTTTGAGGTCCTTGCAAAATGTTTTTCTCAAAACAAACTGGTTCTAAATTACAAAAAAAAAAAAAAAATCAGATAACGCTCTTTACAAGCTCACAAATGAAGAAAAAGGTAGCCCCCCCTTGTCATCTGCAATGACCTGGGACATATACTTGAAACAGGTGGAAACCTTTAAATGCCTCAGGGTGATCCTGGATGATACCTTATCTTTTGCTTCCCACATTGACCACCTTGTGTCCACGATAAACAGAAGATTGTGAGCCTTGTGCTTTAACCGTGTCAACCTCACTGCAGATGCTAGACACCTCATGTTGGCAAGCTCAGTACTGTCACTAGTTGACTATGGCCTCCCTGTCTATGCATCTGCCTGTGACTCAGTTCTCAGCAGAATAAATTTGATCTGTAATAAGGCTTTGTTGCTTTGTGCTTGGGGCTGACAAGTGCACCTATAGTTGCGTCCCTCTACACCCAAACAAACTGGTTACCCCCTACCCAGCAGAACTAAGTTCTAGACATATCTACTAGCCTAGAAGGCACTATTGGGCTTAACCCCTTTGTCCCTAACTCACTGCTTCTGCCTTGTAGCCAGTCTCTACAACACCAAAATTATGGCTCGGAATGCCCTTAAACTGCTTTTCCGCCATACTCAGGCAAGCGATCATTCGCAGTTAGGGCCACTGGCTTGTTAAATGAGCTGCCTGATACCTTACTCAATCTACCCAAGTGTGACCAGCTTAAGAGAGCACTACAGGCAACCCTAACAATTTAATGCAACTGTAACTGCTAATCATCTTAACTAAAGTTCCTCGTGGTATACTCTCTAAACTTTGTCAGACTTTGCCTCTGAGGCCGTGTACCATTACTATGCTTATTCTGCACTGACTCTGTCTACCTGCCTTACTGTAAAATTGTATGCAGTTGATTCCAGCCTTTTTATTTGTACTTATTTGACTATATTTGTACTTGTTTGACTTTAGTAATTATTGTCCAATGATATAAAGGCAGAGAATTCTCTTACTGAATTTCCAGTCTGCTCTGCCAAAAACTCTGGACAAAACTTGTGACTGCAAACGATACTTTTATATTATTATTATGTAAGCAATAATCCCCAACAGGGTGGGTGGTATTGGGCAATACCGGATGGCCTAGGGGCATAATGAGCACTGATGCTGCAGGTGGAGGGCCTTATAGCCCCTGGAAGGTCTGGTATTGTCCAATACCGCCCACTCTGGAGTGCATTATTGCACTTAGAAAATGGGACGTAGGTGATATTTTTAATAAAATATTATGAACAAGGTTTATAAATGCTAAAATTAAAAATACATTGTTCTTGTAAAGTAGTCCCTGCACTGTGCTACTCTTGCCAGTAGAAGACTCCGTTGCTTTGTAGACCATGTCTGAGCAAGTTGCAAGACTGCTCCACAGTTTCATGGGAGTTGTAGTCCGAGGCTGCAGTAGGAAGTTTCAGCTCCATTTTTGTTTTTGTTTTTGTAAAAAAAGCATAAGAGGAACACTTGGGCAGTGGAGGAGTGGATGCAGGTGACAGGATTTATTTGAAATGTAAGCCCCTTTCTTAATAGGGTTGTATAGTGTGTTGGGAGTTTTGGGGCAGGAGCGCGGTCAGGCAAAACAGGAGTGGGACTTGGTTGGAATGAGTGCCAGAGATGGCTAGCAGCAGTTATGAGAGTGGGCGGGTAATTGGAGGTCAGGCGTTGGGGGGAATTGGGTCTGGTTATGTGAAGATTAAAAAAAGGTACTTTATGTTCAAGAGGGGGTGGGACAGGTACAGGGGAAGGGTTCTGGAAGCAAAATCCAATGCAGTGAGAATATCCAGAACTGGGAAGGGAGAAGCCAGAGAAGACGAGGGGGGCAGCAAGGTCAGCTCCCACGGTGGGGGCTGACCAAACGGGCAGATGCGAAAGACCGTTAGGCCTATTCTGCTGGCATTTTAGTATGTTAGTATGTTGTTGTTTTTTTGTTTTTTATTTACTACTATATGTTTTTGAATTACTGTGTGTGGGTACTGGTCTGAGGATGGGGCCGGGGCACTGTCACTCACTGGCACTCTTACCGATCAGGGAAAAAAAATGGCAGGATATGAATTTTAAAATTCTAACTAGCACTAGGATACCAGTTTAAACATTTGGGGCATGTAGCTGGTATTTGTTTTCCAGAGGGCTCTATCAAAAAAAATATGCACACATCTGGAATATTGCCAGCCAATATGCAAAAAAAAAATTTCTATGCCAGTTTCTAAGTATTTTTACTCACCAACTTCTGTTTGTCCTGTGATTTCTGCATTTGTATTTGCATTGTATGAATTGTAGTTCAGTGTTAAGTGTTTATAACTGTACAGGACACTTGTTGAACATAGGGATTGTTCCCTAACAATTTTGTTCCTGTATAAAAATAAAAATTATATCTATCTATCTATCTGTCTATCTATCTTCATTCCACTATAACTCGCTTATTGTATTTGTTATGTTGCTTTGTAATCTCTGTTAATGACGTGGGACCTTTGTAAAAGAACTCTTGTGCTTGAAGATATTCTCCAAAATTTTTAACAAATAAATAAATAAATCCTCAGGACTGGATGGGATACACCCATGAGTGGTGAAGGAGTTGGCTGCAGAACTGGCTTAACCCCTAGAAGTGTAGCTCAGTAGCTCAGTTCAGACAGGGATAGTTCCAAAAGACTGCAGGGTAGCAGAAGTCCCACTGCACAAGGGAGGACAAAGAACATCTTGGGAATTACGGATCTGTTGGTCTTACCTCATCAGTAGATAAACTGATGGAGTCACTGATCAAAGAGGACCTTGAGGACTACCTAGAGAGGAAAGATGTACAGGACAGTAAACAGCATGGGTCTGTGGCTGGGAGATCTTGTCAGACTAACCTGATCATTTTCTTTGACTGGGTGACAAAAGTAGTAGATAAGACCATGCTGTGGATTTGTTGTACTTCCATTTCAGCAAGGCTTTTGACTTGGTACCACACAGAAGATTGCTGAAGAAGCTGGAGGACCTGGATGCGGATTGGGATATAAATTGATAGGAAACTGGTTGAAGGAGAAACAGAGTGTGGTGGTAAATGGGGTACATTCGAAAGAGAGGGATGTCATAAGTGGGGTGCTGCAGAGATCTGTCCTGGATCCTGTCCTCATCAGTATGTTCATCGGTGACATTAGATATGGCATCCGGGGCCAGTTGTGTCTTCTCAGATGACACAAAGCTCTGTGGTAGGTTAGATAGTGGCAAAGGGGTCAGGGAGATGCAGAGGGGTCTGCAAAGGCTAGAGAGGTGGTCTAAGGTTTGGCAGTTGAAATGTAATACCAAAAAAATCAAGGTTGTGCACCTAGGAAAAAAACAAAGAACAGGACAGAGTACTGGATGGGAGGGGTTAAATTGAGCACTATGTCAGAGGAAAGGGACCTGGGAGTTATCCTTGGTGACTCCCTCAAACAATCAAGCCAGTATAACAAGGCCTACGATATGGCTAATTAGATACTGGGGTGTATCAGAAGGGGTACTATTACCTCTATATAGGTCACTGGTGAGGCTGCACTTGGAATACTGTGCTCAGTTCTGGAGTCCTCACCTAAGGAAGGAGAGGGAGAAATTTAAAGATGGTGGAATGCAAGATGACCAAGATGATTCAGAGCTAACAAGGCGGATCTTACGCAGATCGCCTCAAGGCATTGAACAGGTACTTGCTGGAGATTGGGTGAGAGAGGGGGGATATGATAGAGACCTTCAAGTTCCTGAAGAGAATAAATAAGGTGAATTGTAGTAACTATTTAACATGAGTATAGTCAAGAAACTGAGGTCATGAGTGGAAACTGGTGGGGGGGATTTAAGAGGGATGTGAGGAAGTTCTATTTTACAGAAAGGGTGGTGGAGCTGTGGAACAGTTTGCTAGCAGAGGTGGTGGGTGCCAAGACCATAAATGGTTTCAGGCATGGCTGGGACAGAATGCAGGGTTTGGTGGTTGCTCAGGTCAGTAGCAGTAGGGAGGTGAGTAGAGTGGTGGACCAGGAGGGATAAAACACTGCATGGACAGTAGGTCATTGGGCAGATAGGGGACTCTGGGCAGACTAGATGGACTTGGGGTCTTTTTCTGCTGTCATTCTCTTTGTGTCTATTTCTATGATCAGAGTGAACATAATCACTGTCTTCAAATATCTGAATGGGACAGCACCATCAGATCAAGTGCCACTTTTAAGAATGCAAAGGATAAGGGGACATACAATGTTATTGAATGGAGAAAGACTCAAGGCAAATGTCAGGAAGAACTACTTAAATTGTAAATAGCAAAACAAAATTAAACTTCATTTCCCCTACTTGGTTAGCACTGAGGTCCTCCTTCACTTGTTGCCACCTAACCTCCTTCCTGCTGACCTCCCAGTAACTATAGCCTGTGTGCCTGTCTCCCCCCACCTCCAAAGTCTGATAGTAGTGCCTCTACAGCACTCCTTCAGCTCCTCTGGGCTGGAGTGGAAGTCTGACCCACAGTGCAAACTGGGTCTACCAGTGTGTAAGCAGACAATCTAAATCCTGATAGCTTTTTTGACTAATTATACCCAGAACATTTTAGCCAGCTGAAAAGACTTTTGGCAAAACCTGAACAAAAAAAATCATGAAATTTTGATCTCCAGCCTCTGAAACTTCTGTAGCTGTTTGACTTTGAGAACAATGTTATTTGTTGGTAAATACAAAATGCTTTGTGAAATGCAGTCTTTCTAGTGGCAGCTTAGGCACAGACTGTACCTCTTGGCCTGGCTAAATCCAGGGAAATTTAATTGCAAATACTCCTGTGTTTGTTCTTCCTCATAGAAATACCCCCTCCCCAAAAAACTGAAATGCTATTCTGCCTATACAGACAGCAGTGTGTGGTTGCGGTACTGTTACTGTCTGAACAAGACAATGGCAGTGCAGAGCATCCGCGACATGTACTGTCTCAGGGGTGCTGCTAAAAACATATTCTGCCATCAACCATTTTCTGTTTTGTGGCAGTTTACAATTTTGAGGAGTGACCCTCTCACCTGCCATATTGAGAAGCTCATTAATAGTTTCCACTTGAGTACCCGCTCTGATGGCAACCATCTGCAGTATTTCATTTGTTGGCCTAGACATGTGGTGACACTGTCTCGGTGTGGAACGTAAACATGGGCTATGTTTAGCTTAGTTTGTTTACCAGGTAGGCCCACTGGAAACAAGTTCCATTTCCAGGAGTGACCTGAGCAAAAGGTTATGCACATGCACTTTAACAGTAACATCATGAAGATGCGGGTACATCACATTACATACCATAGTACTGGGCAGTTACTTGAGTACTTCAGAGACAAGTGAAATTAGATAAAGGTCATACGTTGAATATGGAATTGAATTTACTAGAATGCAACTATTTAGAAGACATTACATTTTTGGGAATTTTTTCCCACACTTCCTTTTACCTTTACTGTAGTTTACCTAAGTAGGTTGAAATTTAAACACAGTATTAACACAATAACATAATACAAGCTGGCCTGATATTTATTTATTTAAAACATATTTTACTATGTAAACAAGCAGAGCCCAGAAGTCTCCTTTCCAAGTTGTGACTGGGGGTGGCTGGAGGGAATGGACATAGAGGGGAATAAACAGGCAATAAATTAGCGGTGAGCACAATAACAGCAAGCTGCAAAATGCTCAAGTAAACAGCAGGCATACATAGAGATGTAAGTTTGTCATAGATGAGGTTTTAATGACTCATTGTTCATGAAATCATTAGTAAACAGTAGTAAATGTTGTGGCACTGTCATCATTGCTACATTCTGATGACACTAGTGAAAGTCATGGAAGTCCTGAATAAAGATCAAACGTCATGGAATCAATGACGTGTATGACTGGCTGCCATGACAAACATACATCCCTAGGCATACATGTACATAGGCTGGGGAAATGCTTGCCATACAGGTGACCCACGTTCACATTTTGTGTTGTGGGATGACAGGAGGTGAACTTATGGTCCCCAAAAATGTTCTCCTTTGGGAGGGAGGTGGGTGATATGCTATCCCAGTTCTGTACTGTCCTCTGATGTCCCAGGGCATGGTGGCAGCCTTATCATCTCACAAGAGCTGAGAACATTTTGGCTGGGTTGTGTGTCAGCAAGCCTGTGTTTGCACCTGCTTTAGGGCCCATGAGCTCCACATCTCTGCCAATTTATGGGGACATAAAGGTGGAAGATAGGCCAGTTCTTGCATGTGGTGTCTGGTATTCTCAGGCCCTGAGCGATTGCCATGACAGGAGCACTGGATATATGCTCCTGATAGGCCCTGTAGGCCCTACTCTGTCAGGGTAATAGGGAAAAGCAAGAGGGGCAGAAAACCACTGTGGTCCACACAGAAGGTAAGAGAGGTTGTGAGGGAGAAGAAGAAGGCCTTAAGAAAGTACAAAAACTGCCAGGATGAGTGAGATACGGTGGAGTATCTAAGCAAGACGAAGGAGGCCAGCAAGGCTATGAGGAGGGCAGTGTGTTTTGTTCTGTGTGGAATTCTGTTGTCTTTGCTACCTAGCAACAAGTAGTGTTAGGTAGCAAAGACATCAGTATTCCACACAGAATAAAAATCACATTTCAAAGCAGCTTATGGAATGTCTTGTATTGTGCAAAACAGCTGTCAGTTCTAGAGTTCTGTCCATCAGCGAGAACAGGCAGATGCAATGACATCATGATCTGATGATGTAACAACTGGGAAACTTAATATGATTTGCTATATTATTTTATGTGATATTTCAAAATAAAAGGCTTTCTTCCTTAGATTTATTCTCCCACACATGGTGTGGAGACATACATAAACATGTAAAATTCCAACAAGAATACAACCACAGTGGACAGCAACTAATGCTATTGGTAGTCAAACGCAAGAGATTTGGGGGTGATGAACATTTAATTTGTCAGAAATGTATCTTGCAAGTGTTTCTTCAGTATAAATATGTAAACATTGTGAGCTGGCTTTACAATAGTTTTATGTAATAAGTAAAGCAGGTTTAGACTCGCATGTTTGAGACTTGGAAACAAGCTGTAAACTCCGTTTTACATTTTTTGCCTTTTAGCGTACAGACATTGGACTGAAAGGCAAGAAATCAAAGATGATTCCAGGAACTAAAGTTACACAAAGTGACTGCAGCTGGGATCCAAAGATTGTGCCTTTTTCTAAGGTTAACAACTGTAGTTTGTTTACTAATCTTTTTTATTGGCATGTTGCATTAGAAACAAAATTCATAACTCTGCGCTGATTTTAAATTGGTTAACGTGTCCTAAATGCCACCCCCATTGCAGAAGAAACATTCCCTGCCACAGCCCAGACTACAAGGTTCTGTTTATGTGTCTCCTTCTGCCCTACATTCCCCCTTAGATGCACCAACTACAGTTTAACATAGTGATCTTTGACAGACCAAAACAATTCATTTTAAATTCCTGGGACAGGACTCTCAAAACGGCTTTTGGATTTGCCAGGAGAAGGCAAAAGGCTTAAAAAAAAAACAGCTAAATGTAGCTGTCATGTACACATAACTGCTGAGTTTTCATTAAAACCGTACCGAATTACCAAACAATAACAAACGAAAAAAGAGCACACACTTAACAGTTTTAGTTTTGTATGCAGCTGTACAGCTGTATTTTATTTTAAATTTGTTTACCATGTGGGGGCACTATACCCAAGGTCCTTTTTCTGGCTTGACCTGGTCCGAAGTACATAAAAAAGATACAAACTGATAATACTGTACCAAATGCATGAAGTCAGTTTAACATACACATTTGGATTCTTCCAAAATATGTTGCCACAAACAGTTTTTAAAATTTATTTATTTGAAAATTGGTAATGGGGAAAGGCACACTAACCCAAGGCTCTTTTCTAGGTGTGACCTGGGTGAAGGGAATAGGAGAAGACGTAAGTGCAAAACATACGGTAAATCACAGGTGCAAAATTGGTACATCACTGATAACATAAGTAAAGTGCTGTCACAGTACAGAAAGGACATTTTTACAGGTGCAAGTAAATACAGCAACAGTATTCAGCATGATAAAAACAATTACAGGTGTTAATTAATAGCAGCTACAGCTACACTGTAATAATAGCAAAATTACTTGAACTTGACAAGGGACCTGATTAGGGGTGGGCCAACCAACCCTAACGGTGGAAAGATTGCAGCGGCAGGGAGGAAGTGAAGCCAGGGGGCATGGGGGGAGACCCAGATGGAGACCCTGACAGGAGGAAAGTAGAGGCTGCAAGCTGGGAGGGTCAGGAAGAAGGAGATCAAGAACAGGTGGGGGTGGGAGTTTCTACTGGTACCAGAGGGATCCAAAGGAGGGAGAGAGGCAGAGGGAAGAGGGTGGCTGGTCAGTAGAAGAAAGCAGCTTGCCCAGCAGAGGAGTGGGGAGAGGAATTGAGAAAGTGCGATGGCCCCTGGATTGAAGGGAGCATGAGGCAGGCTGGAGAGAGGAGTGAGGAGAGGTAGGAGGGAAGGAAACTAAACCAGTATTTGGAGATGAAGGAGGTACAGTTAAGCCTGGTGACTTAAGGGTAGGAGGGGATGCATGGGGGGGGGGTAAAGGAAACAGTGGCGAGTGCGAGGTGGGGAATGTCAGTGGCAAAGCAGCAAAAAGCATTACAGAGGTATCCAGTCTGGCAAGGGAAGTGGTGGGGAAGGTGCCATAGACCATGTCTGCATAGTCAAAGACAGGGAGCACCATTTTGGTAGCGTGCTTCCTACAGACATGCAGAGATAAGCAGTCTTTGTTGTGGTACAAGGTACCAAGCTTGGGTGGAGAAGTGCAGGCTTGTGCGGAAGAGATGGTCTGCATTAGTCCAGGGGGTGAACCAGGATCCTGGGTGAAAGAGTTGAATGTTTCATTGGCAAGCATTTAAACTAGCCAAGGGGGGGGCAGAAATAAGCAGGGAAAACCAAACTGCCCCCCCCACACAGTCACACACACACACACACACACACACACACACACACACACACACGTACTAAGGTAGACAGTAAAAAGGATCCTAAGGATGAGAATACACAAGGGAATGAAACGAGGTAAAGCCAGGAGGTGCAGAGGGGGAAGTAATAGGACTGGTACTAATATGGGTGAAACCATTAGAACATGGGGGGCCATGTGTACAGATGCCCCTAGCCTGGGTAACAAAATCCCTGACCTAGTGGCCTTGATGGCAGAGGGAGACCTGGATATTGTGGCAGTCAAGGAAACATGGTACACAGGAAGCCATGACTGGGATATTAGCATACCTGAGTACACAGTCTACATGAGGGACAGGAAGGGCAAAAAGGGAGGAGGGGTAGCTATCTACATCAGAGAGGGGATCAAAGCAACTGAGATAATGGGGGAACAGGGAGGAGAGGAGGCATTGTGGGTCACCCTGGAGACAGGAAATGACACCACTATCCATACAGGGGTTATCTATAGACCCCCAGCACAGGGGAAGGAAATTGATAGGGTGATAGTAGAAAACATCCTTAAAATGTCCAAAAAAGGGGAAGTGGTATTGGTAGGGGACTTAAATATGCCTTATGTCAACTGGAACACCCGTGGGGCAGCCACATCCAGGAGCAGGGACATCCTGGAGGCGCTGCATGGGGTGGGCCTCAGCTAGTGGTGGAAACCACCCATGATGGGACAATATTTAACCTGGAGCTCACAAATGGAGACAGAATAACAGATGTATCAGTGGGCAACTATCTAGGGTCTAGCAATCACTATACAGTATGGTTCTAGGTAAAAACAGTAGAAGAGGCAAGGCAC
Organism: Neoceratodus forsteri; assembly: GCA_016271365.2. Taxonomy (NCBI): domain Eukaryota; kingdom Metazoa; phylum Chordata; order Ceratodontiformes; family Ceratodontidae; genus Neoceratodus; species Neoceratodus forsteri. Next base: position 1,556,423,013 of record CM057450.1, read on the forward strand.
ACAAAAGTAAAGGTCCTAGACTTCAAAAGGGCAGACTAAAAAAATGGGAGGATGCCTCAAGAAAGCAGTGGCAAAGGGGGGGGAGTAGAGAAGCAGTGGGAGCAACTCAAGGAGCCATAGCAGAGGCAACAATTCTTTGTGTGAAGCAAGTTACAAGGCAAAAAGAAAGAAAACATGTTTTTTTAAAGAAGTAGCAGGGAAGACTAGAGAGAAAAAACCGGGCATTCAAAAAGTCCCAGGAAACACAGAAGTAGGAAGACAGGGAACTGTATCAGACAAAGCAGAGGGAAGCAAGGAAAGCAGTCGGAAGTGCAAAGGGGCAAACCGAAGAAAAGATAGCCCAGCTAGTAAAGGAAGGGGACAAAATCTTTTACAGGTACATTAGGGAAAGAAAAAAGACCAAGGGAGGGATAGTGAGGCTAAGCAAAGGGGGGACTTAGAAAAAACTGAGACCCTGAACAAATACTTCTGCTCAGTATTTACAAAGGAAGAGAAGGGGAAGAGACCAAAATTAGGCAGTAAAAACACACAGGGCAAGAGGGGTAGACACCAGTCCAGTCACGGAAGAGGGAGTACTAAGAGAACTCTGAAATTGAAGGTGGACAAGGCAATGGGGGCAGATGGGATACATCCCAGAATATTAAAGGAACTCAGAGAGGTGCTGGTGTCACCACTGACTGCCCTATTCAACAAATCTCTGGAGGAGGGAGTGGTGCCAGTGGACTCCTTCTCAAAAGTGGGAGCAAGGTAGAAGCGGGAAACTATAGACTGGTCAGTTTGACCTCAGTGGTAGGAAAGATGATGGAATTGGTGTTGAAGGAAAGGATTGTAGAATATCCAGTGGTTAGCTGGCCCACCAGTGCAGTGGCAAGGCGACTGCTTGCGATGCTGACATCCCAGGTTCGGGAGTGGACCTGGGAGTTGCAGGGCCGGCCGAGCAGAGAAGGATAGAGTGCCCAAGGTGCATCTCTCGTTCTCCAGGGGAGGGAAGAGAGGGTTGAGTGTCCGGCCTGTTGGCAACTTCTGGCGGAGGCCGGGGGCATCGCGGGAAAGGCCGGTGCCTGGTTGCATGGGAGGCGAGACAGACGCTGGTGACATTGCATGCCCTGCCTCCCAGGGATCACAGCTCTTCAAAACTTCCAGTTCCCCAAGTATGACGCCCTACCCCGCTGCTGCTCCCGCTGCCACGAGTGTCCACCGGTTCCGCTCTTGTGGCCCTGCCCTGGGGGAGCCAGGGGCTTGCTACTGGGCTTCTTGGGGAGTGGGCCCAGGGGTAAGCCTGGGCATGGTGGATCGGGGTGCATGGCAGGAACTGAGCTCCATTGGGGGTCCAAAAACAAAACCAAATATTTAAAAAAAGAATATGTAGTGGCCAGTAGGACACAAGACCCAAGGCAACATGGATTCACAGCAGGAAGGTCCCGTCAAACAAATCTGATGGATTTCTTTGACTGGGTGATAAGGGTAGTAGATCAGGGAGGGACAGTGGATGTGGCCTACCTAGACTTTAGTAAGGCATTTGACAAAGTCCTGCACAAGAGGTTAGTAAAAAAGTTGGACAATCTGGGAGTGGGTCCCAAGGTGGTAAACTAGATCAGAAATTGGCTTAGAAATAGGACACAGAGGGTCGTGGTAAATGGAGTTCAGTTGGGGGTTACCAGCGGGTGCCACAGGTGTCAATGCTAGGGCCGGTTCTGTTTAATGTCTTTATAAGTGACATTGTAGAGGGACTGGAAGGAAAGTTATGCCTCTTTGCAGATGACACGAAGGTCTGCAATAGGGTTGACACTCAAGGGGGGTGGAGAAAATGAGAAGAGACTTAGGCAAGTTGGAGGAGTGGCCAAGACTGTGGTAGCTTCACACAGTTCCCTGCCCGTCTCAAGAAAAATAAAACAAGTGCAGACAATCAGAATCGGGAGAATGTGCCTGTGCTACATTTTGAACTTGGCGCCATTTCACAGCCTGATCCTCTGCTGTTTCTGGGGAACTTTTTATACTGCTTCTCCAGTGATTTTCGGCTACGCTGTTCCTGCCGCCACTACATGGCAGCTCCCCACCCTCTCCCCACCTTGCCTACCCTTGGCTGGTGTTTGTTGTATAGCCAGTTTGAGATATGTGCAGTGCATGTGTGTCTGGCTGAAGAGTTAATGTCCCTGCCCACCCTTGGCTGGTGTTTGTTATATAGCCAGTTTGAGGCATGCACAGTGCACGTATGCCTGGCTGAAAAGTTAAATGTCCCCAATTTTCCATCTACAGAATATACTAACCCACCACTAGAGGGTGGTGATCTTATAATCAATCAAAATGGCTAAAAAATAGGTATTTGCCCACAACCTCCTGTGGTACAGTTTTTCAACTTCTCATCAGTAGCATTTCACTGAACTACTTAAATTTTTGCTAGCTGCCTGAATCCGGGTGCACATTAAAATCTGTTTCCCAAACTAGTGTCTGAATGGGCCCCAACCTTTCAGTTTGTCTTAGTTCTCAAATCCTCTTGTATAGTACATTTTTCTTTTCTCTATTGCTCACTTTTTTTTAAGCTATTCATTTTTACCTTCTAGGCCACCTTTCTGCTTCCCATATCCTCACATCTCTTACTGGGGTCCAGCCGCCGTCTGCCTCTACTGGAACTCCACACCGATGCCTTGTTCCCCTGTGGCTTACCCCCCACAGCGGGGTGGCAGGGAGCCCCCAACTTCCCAACGAACTCGGATCTAGTGCAGGCATCGTGGAAGTCCAGCAAACGTACGGACAGCCATCAAGCGGCTTGAAAGGTACCTTATTTCTGTCTTTACGTGTCCCCTGGAGTCTGGGGCGTGCAATGACACTGGCGGAGGGGAGCGTGTGAGCATCCTCACATGCTTCCTCCAGGCGTCAATGTCAGCCCCAAACTCCCCCTCAAGCTACTACTCTGTGCCTAGCCCCTCAGCCTCTGCCAGGGGGTGATCAGGCACCGAGTAGAGAGATCCCCTCTCCCCGGAGCAGGAGAGCAGTCCATCGGACGCTCCATCCTGCTCCGCCCCTGCCAACCCCCGGCGACCCATGCTCGTCCCTGAACACAGGTCGCCGGCAGAGCATGAGGTTAGGTGTCCAGCGCTTCAGCCCTCAGTGCCACTGGGCTGTCCCTCTGTCGCTTACTTTTAATACCTCATACAGTCATGTGGCACACTGGATATCTCCTAGCCCTACTGTACATTATCACTATTACTCTTTCAGACAGACTGGTAGCGCTAGGAATAACCCATACCTCTACTAATTCTGTGTCCCTGCCTCCTTTATTGGTATACCCTAAACCTTTACCTACCCTTCTGTCTATTTCTCTTCTTCTTGTAACTCATGTAAGAGGAAGCTCTGTAGCATTAAACATACATACTACAGATCCTTACAGTCCGAATGTCTCCGTGACCCAAAGGCTTTCTGGAAGCAAGTCAAATCATCAATTAAAGGCAACTCCCCAGTCTCCCCCAGCACCCTACAAGCTAGAGGTTCTATTCTAACTGACCCACAATCTATTGCGGATAGTTTAAACCGCTTCTTTACTGATCTAACCAGCTATACCTCGCACTTTGCCCCCTCTTCAGATTTTGACCCCTCCTTCCTCCCAAACAAATGGCTTCCTTCACGCCCAGAGTTTCACCTCAAACTAGCTACCCGCAAAGAAGTGTCGCAACTATTATTACAGTTAAAAGCAGACAACTCCCCAGGTTTTGACACCTTAGAACCTCATTTTCTAAAACTAGAAGCTTCAGCTCTTGCTGTTCCCATTCGAGACCTGATAAACAAGTCTCTTATTGCTGGGACCATGCCAGCAAAATGGAAAGTTGCTATAGTCGTTCCATTGCACAAGGGCAGCGTATATGCAGTTGAAAATTTCAGACCTATATCTATCCTCTGCTCCTTAGTGAAGCTACAAGAATGACTAATTTTCAACCAGATTCAGTCTTACTTAGAATGTCATCACCTTCAAACAGACTGTCAGCATGGTTTCAGAAAGAATTATAACACCCTCACAGCCCTTACCAGGGTAGCTACAGATATCCTCAACTCACTAAACAACGGGCTTTACATTGGGGCCATATTTGTAGACCTAACTAAGGCCTTCAATCTGGTTAATCATAACCTTCTGTTGCTCAAATGACACTCTCAGGGTATGGACCGACTTTCACTCTCTTGGTTCCAAAATTACCTCTTCAGACGCTCCCAAGGATTAAAATGGTCAGGGGCTCTTTTATCATTTAAAACTATAACTCATGGGGTAACCAAGGGATAGATCCTGAGACCCCTTTTGTTCTCTCTATTTATAAACAAATGTATCTTTGCACTGCGGTGGGTCTGTGGTTCAATTATATACTAATGACACTGTCTTACACCCGGTCTTTTTGTGACATCCCCTTGGCTCAATCACAACTTGGAAGCTGACTTCCATATACTTGAGAATTGGCTCTTAAAGAATCACTTAGTACTGAACACCGGAAAAACAAAGTCAATGTTATTTACAACCCCTCCATGAAAGCGGCTCCCAATGCACGCATTTCGTTTATTCTACTACAGGAGAAACCCTTGAATCAGTTCAGTCTTTCAAATACTTAGGCATCCTGCTTGACCCCCCTCTCTCTTTTGAACAGCATGCAACACAGACTACAAAAAACTGCCTTCTCCCCCTTCTCTCTCACGCCTCCTGTCAAAAGATTGCCACCGCCTTCCTCCTCCCTATACTTTTCTGTGGGGCTTCCCTATTTCTCTCCGCCAAGGCCACCATACTCGCCTCCTTAGAATGCTATACTACAGGGTAGGACAATTCACTCTCGGAGTTGACACTCACGGCCACCACTGCAAGGTTTTAGAATCATTAGGCTGGCCTGACTATGATCAAAGATTGCGGTTCTCCTCCCTCTGCTTTATTCACAAACTTACCTCCCCCCCCCCGTGTGAGCGATTTACTGATACATATACCCTCTCCCCATTTACTTAGGTCCTCCTCTACCCCGTTGCTGATCACTCCATATCCCCGCTTGGCGATTAGCAAACGATCATTTGCCTATTAGGCACCTACCACTTGGAATGCTCTTCCTTTATCTACCGTCTTCCTCTCCTCTTTCATTGTTCAAATGCTCCCTCTCTGTGCCCTTCTTGCAGCCTAAGCCCTGTGCCTGCTTTGCTTAATTAGAGGAAATCTGCTTTACTAGTTTTCCCTTTTGAATCTGTTTTGCTGCATATGTTTTATTTGAGTCAAGTACCATGTACCACCCATGGAAAATTGTTTGGTGTATGTATGATCTCTGATGGTTTTCACCTATTGAACAATCATGCTTATGCTTTGAACCACTCAAATGCACTCTGTACAGTACATTTACTGCACTATTCACTGGTTACGATGCACTAATGCATTTATGTTATGTTTATGTATATATGTTTTTATTTTGCGTTTTTCTTATCTACTTTATACTAATGTGTATATGTGCTGTATATATTTTTATAACATACTTTGTAATTTTTTATTGGATTGTGTTTTAATGCTTTGTACCCCTGATCGGGGACACCCCTGAAAAAGAGACTGTATTGTCCCAGTGGGCCTACCTGGTTACCAAAATTCAAATAAATAAATAAATTCAATGCCAGTAAGTGCAAAATCATGCACTTGGGGAACAGAAACCCAGGGGAGGAATACACAATGGGGGGGGGGGGAGAGGTACTAGCAACAACCAACTAGAAAAGGACCTGGGGGTGGTCATACCAGACGACCTAAAGGTAGCTAAACAATGTGAGAAGGCAGTGAGGAAAGCCAATGGGATGCTGGGGTGCATAGGAAGCGGTATCACCAGTAGAAAACAGGAGAGGGTGATGTCACTGTACAGACAGTTGTTGAGACCTCATCTGGAGTACTGAGTGCAATTCTGTAGACCACATCTTCAGAAGGACATAGACAGCGTAGAGGCAGTCCAGAAGAGGGCAACAAAAATGGTACAGGGACTGTACCAGAAACCATATGAGGAGAGACTGAGGGCTCTCAATAAGTATACACTGGAGGAAAGGAATGGGAGGGGGGATATGATAGAAACTTTCAAGTACCTCAAGGGAATTAACTCAGTTCAGGAGGGCAGCAGCATCTTTGAGAAAAGGAGATGTGCCAGAACAAGGGGTCACAACATGAGGCTAGAGGGAAGGAAACTTAGGGGCAACGTGAGGAAGTATTTTTACACAGAAAGGGTGGTAGATGCATGGAACGCCCTGAGGATGTCATAGGGGCAAAAACAATAGGTAAATTCAGGAATGCTTGGGACAGACGGAAGGCAGCCCAAGTGGTAGGAAGGAGAAGGTAAGCTACAGATCATATAGGATCTGGAGTTTATACAATAGGTAGGGAAATGGGCAGACTAGGTGGGCCGAGTGGTCCTTATCTGCCGTCAGATTCTATGGATGACATCAGTGTGGGCTGAGAAGCCAAGTCTGTTGTCAGTCCACACACTGAGGTACTCTTTTTTCTATATGCATTTTATCCTCTTGTGTCCAGGGGATGGCTGCTGAGCCCAGTCCTCAGTTCCCTGAGCTGGCAACCCTTGGTATTTACGTACCAGCTCTGGGTTTCCCCATGAATTCCCCCTCATGGCAGGACAGAGGGTGAGGGCCATCCTCCTGCTCTGGTCATAAGCCAAGTGGCGATGCGGACTCGGGACAGCTGCTTGGGCTTCCTTAAACCCCCCTATGCTCCATTTTCTGTTTTTTCTCCTCCATATTGTGGAACATCGGATTTGTGCGTGGAGGAGTACCCATCTGACATTCTCCATAGTCCCCTCCATTACATTGCCACCTGCATGCTGCTCTGCCACCAGGCCTCCACTTGGGGGCAGCCTAGGCCGAGCAAACATGCTTCCCCACCACATAAGAGGAGAGCTGACCTTCGGATGCTCGATCCTCAGCTGACCCACGACGACCTGAGCCTGGGCATGGCAGGAGGTAAGGCATAACTGCCTTAACCCTCCCCACAGTCTTTTGGACCTATAGGGCTATAATCAACAAACTTCCACAATACATTTCTGACTGTCTGCCCATCTCTCCCGCTGGCTGCTATGCGCTGAGAAGCCTTTCCCTGATTGTCCCTAAGATCAGGACATGCCTTGGAGCAGCAGCTATAAGCCATGCCTTTCCAGCGTTATGGAACAACATGCAAAAGGTTTTAAAGCTTGCAATACCAGTAAACTGGGCCTTCTTTAAGACTCTGTTCCTTCGTAAGTTCAGTGAATCCTGTGACTTCTTTAATTAGCCGAGCCCTGTATCTTGAACCCTGTATACTACTTGTGCGTTGTCTGCCCCTTGTACATCTTCAACATGTTGCGCCCTGCTAGTCTTCCTTTGTCCACACCGTTGCCAACCCAGTACCCTCCTCTTCTTAAAGACCCTATTGTCTTCCTTTTACTACCTCTCCCTTGACTTCCCCTCATCTCTGACATCTTAGCCCTCACCTTGTCCTACCCTTCATACCCTCCCCTTGACTTCCCTTTACCTGACACCCAGCTCCCCACCCCCCCGTCTATCCCACAAATCTTTTTGCGACTGGGCAGGTAGGTATTGTTTATATTGCCAATACTGATTTGTATTACTTTGTAAATTTTTTTTGTTCTTGCCCTATCAATGTTGTACTTGAGATTTTGAGGTCTACTGTACTGTTAGCCATGTTGTATGCACTGTTATTTATGCCTAGCTCGTATTTGCTCTACACAGACTATTGTCTCATTGTATTATAGCAACATTTAGCTTGTATGTTTTTGTTATGACCTACCCAGGTCCACCTTGCAAATGAGTCTGCCTCAGTGGTCTTTCGCCTGGTAAAATAAAGATGATTGATTGACCACTGACCAGACCAATACACCGAGGTACTTGAAGGTCTGCACTGTTTTAAGGGGAAGCCGTCCATTCTGAAGAAAGCAGAAAGAGTCTGGAGTCTGGCCAGTTTCTGGCTAGTACTAAAGGTCATTACAATAGGACTCAATTTTCTGAAAAAAATAAAAATTAGAATGGTGGTTCTGAAACACTGAAACAAAGACCAAAAAAGCATTTTCACTCATTTTTAATCTACAACCAGCAGGGGACAAGCTGAAATGTTTTGATGAACGAAGGCTGCTGTTTAAGGAATTAATTGACATAAACCCTTCAAGATCCGTAATGTCAGACTTATGAATTACCTTGTGCACTATACACCCCCCAAAATATTGCATTCTACAGTTTGGGAATAACCACTAATTTAGAGTATAATAGAGATGAGTATGAGATGCTACTTGAAGGACAAATCGAGAAGTGTTATTCTATGCAACTGATAATTTGTTTAGGTCCTTACTATCAATATGAAAAAAGAAATGAAAAACATAAAAAGGGGCAAACTGGATCTAGTTGCAATAGCATGTCAGGTTTCAAAAGAAAAATATTGTTTACCTTATGTAAAACACCAGTTCTTTGATTGGTGTTTTTACCTGCTCTATTACTGTGCTGTGAAAAAATCAGGGACAGATCCAGAAGCACCTCCAAATACTTAAAGGAAGAATTTTGTTCCAAACATGAGCCAGATGGATCAAGAATTTGTAGTGGTGGATTTATTTTAATATTGGGATTTTTCCTTCTTGGTTATCGGATTGTGGGAACTGGACTTCTTGCCCTGTGATTTATCTTTTTAGGTCTGGGAGGCAGGAGGGCCAAAAAGCATGTTTCTTTTTTGTTAACATTTAAAACCATATGATTTTGAGTGAACCACTCGGAAATTAAACCAAAATCTAGATTTAGGGACTCAGTAATTTTAGTGACACTGTTTGAACTGTTAATGACAATCACATCTTCTGCATAAAGTAATGTATTACAATTTGAACAGATATTTGGAACCAAATTGATTAAAAAGGGAAAAAAGAAGAGGCCCCAGAATGGTTCCTTGGGGACACCTCTGTCAACCAAAAAAAAATCTGACTTTCCTGCATCAGTCTGTGCAAATTGAGAACTTCCTCCCTGGTAGTTTTTAAAACATGAAATGGAATTACTAGACGGACCAAGGGTACTAAGTGTACAAAAGAAAAAATCATGATCTGTAAAATAGAAAGCCTTGCTCTGTTCCACAAACATGGCACCTGTATGTTGAGGTTAGAGCCTGTCCTGTATCATAGAATGATTTCAGGGCTCATTGCAGTTTAAGGTTGGAAGGGACTCTAGATCCATCAGGTTGGCCCCTGCCTCATAAGCAGGGATCATCAAGTATGCAGTGCAATCAAGCATTAATTTACAGGGATTCCCCACCCATCCTACTAACCATGGTACTCTATGATTTCCTGGGTAAGCATAAATTTGTCCAGGCTTACCTTGAGGCCTGGATTGCCTTCATATCCACTGTCACCACAGGTAGGCTTTTGCATAGGTTTAACATCCTCTGAGAGAATTATTTGTATTTATTTATTTAAAAGTTGATGACTGGGAAGGCATCAATGAACCAAGCTCATTTCCAGATGTGACCCGGGGTACAGAGTCAGACAAAATAACGGTAATTACAAAAATCCGTGATTATACAATCACAGGTGATATATACAAAAGTGAGAGTTCTAAATAAATATAAACTAACATGCAGTAGATCACAGAGAAGACATTCCTCCCAGCGTTAGCTGCAAATTTACCCACGTTTGAGCTTAAGGGCATGTCTGCTTGTCCTTCTGGAGCACACCAGAACAAACATCTCCATCTGTTCGACCTTGTCGATAACCTTGAATGTGGAAGACTGAGATCATGTCACCACGTTGCTTCCTTTTCTCTAGGTTGAACATGTTCATTTTTTCCTCCCATATTTTGTTTGTACTCCCTGGCCAAGGCAGGCTAGGGCTCGCGTCTACCCTACCACACAGACCCCCACCATTCAACACCTTCCCTAGACTTACTTGGTCAGCTGAAACCATCATGGATTGCCCCTCTCCCCTGTGATGGTGTCATGAGAGGGAGGGCAATCCCCCCTGAAGTCCATATCCAGTATCAACCGATAAGGTCACCCTTTTGGTGAGCCCAGTTAGGGTTCAGTGTGCAGCACATCATAGATGTCTGCCTTGCCATATTTTCCACCTGGTTTTCTCCTGAACCTGTTGCTGGGGCATATATGTCAATGTACACATATGACGGCACATGTACATTGTGGAGTCTAGCAGCTCCCACCCTCTATTGCTGCTTGCAGATCTGCACTGCCACCTGACTGCCACCTGGTGGCAGTAATTTAGCAGAAGCAACAAGCCTCCCCCACCCCAGGAGAGGATAGCAGTCCATCAGATGCTTCATCTTCTCCCCCCTAACTGGCCCTCATGAACCTGAGATCACTTCATATCCTGGATCGCCGGCATGGTGGATGGTAGTACTACCATTGCACTGCTGGGCCAGCTCAGGGTGAACATGTTAAGGGCCTCCAGTCTTGCCTCGCAGCTTTAGTCCTCCATATCCCTGATCATTTTGCTGGCCTTGCATTTAACCCTCTTGGCTGCCTTAATGGCAAAGCAGTTCTTCAGATGCTGTAACCAGTGGGCCTGTAGCTTAATGGTTAGAGCGCTGGAACGGCATACCAGAGGTCCGGAGTTCAAATCCCGGTGCACCCACATTTTCCTTTCTCATTTCCATCCTTGGTTTAAAAAACTGTATACCTTGCAGGGGTTAAACTGCACTGTGAGTAGTGATATTTTTAATTGGTAATGCAAGGCAAATTTTATTTTTTCCGGGCGCCCAATCCTGGAGGCTCTGAGCTCCGTACAGATCAGCAATACGTTCCATAAACTAAAACAATAAATTAGATGGACCAATAGAAGTAAATAAATAAGGCCTAAACTGAAAACAGTAGCTAGAAGGGGCCATCCCAAGGATAAGATTAATGTTCTTTTTGTATTGAGTAGCCCAGAACTGCATATAGTACTCGAGGTGGGGCTGGACCAGGCACTTGCAATGGCAGAATTGCTTCCATGGCTCTGCTAGTAACACCTTGCGATGCACCCGTTCTTTCAGCCTTCTTTACAGTGGTTGTGCACTGCATGTTCTACTTTAGTCCTTTGTCTTTTATGACCCCCAGATCCTTCCCCTCCTCCACTGCAGAGAAGAAGCCCTACACAGTGTAACACCTTGCATTTGGTTACATTGACTATAAAATGCTAGGAGCCAGACCAGATGACTAGCTTGTTCAGGTCTTCCTGAAGTTGGCCTCCATCCTCCAGTAAGTCCACCACCCTGGCAGGTGTGTTCAAATCGAAAATATTAATACATGCCCAGGCAGGACTCTAGCTGAATTTACACTTCCCCTCATTCTTTACAGCATAGTCACTTAACTTGTTGTACTTGTTCTTCAAGGAAATTAACTTGTCCCGGACAGGGTGCAGTAGGGTTTGCACACCCCTGCACTCTGGCCAGCTGAGTGCTGTCAATCAACTTTAGCAGCATGCTAAAATCTCCAGTTTGTAAATCATTGATGAAAATGTTGAACAGCGTGTCCCCAGCACCGATCCCAGAGGGACACTTCTGAGTGTCCTTCTCCACTCGTTGTAGTGCTCATCTAACACAATTCTCAGTCTCCTGACTCAGAGTTACTTAAATCCATGTGGTGCATGCCTTGTGTATAACACATTGGTGTATCTCGATCAGAAGCTTATCATGTGCTACAGTGTCAAAGGCCTTTCTGAAGTCTGTTTAAGCTAGCTATATGGCCCTGCCTCTTTTACATTCTTGGTCAACCCCTTGAAGTACGTGATCTGATTGTTTTTTTCATTATTTGTCCCTTATAATGCCATACTGACATGGGGTGAGATCCTAGGCCTCAGTCAAGTAATCCATTATTCAAACCCCAGGAATCTCTCATTATGCTTAACATATGCAGTTAGCCTGATAGGATTAGCTGCCTCAGAGAGAGTGGAATGTATGTAAATGATGGAACTTGAAACTGTTTTCAAACCTTCTCCTTGTGGTGGTGCTGTGTACCGCTGATTAATGTCAGATTTATTTCTCTGCCTGAAAAAGCAAGTTGCCCTGAAGAACTCTCTTAGCTTCTCCTGGTTTCTTCCATATATTTTTATTTCCAGATATTAGTTATAATTTTTTTTTTCTTTTAACCTCCTTAGCAGTTTGTTTAGTGGGATTTGTTTTTTTTTTTTCCCCTTTTCTCCAGTTCCTTTGCGGTCCTGGGACCTGGAGTTAGTGTTGGTGCTTACGGCTTGTTTTTTACACCACCTATTTTCTTTTAACCCCTTGTATTGTCTTGCAGTCTCCTGCGTAATTAATGATTCGGTTTCAAGAATATTTTGTCTGTCTCATACTCTCTCCGAGTAAAAAAAAAAAAATTGTTTTTTGTTAGCGGTCTTCCTTTTTAGTCTGGACTGCCTTTATTGGGGGTTTTCCGGCAGAGATTCATTTTCCAGGGTCTGTCTGAGTATTGGCACGTCAAACAGACCCATCACGAACACAGACGAATGATACATACATAGATACATACACAGTGTCGGCAGATAAGGGCCTATGGCCCACCCAGTCTGCCCATTTGAGCTTGTAAGTTCAGTTTATGTTTTCCTAGAAGTCTGTTGCCCCTTACCCCTGACCTCCAGAATTCTTTTATGTCTATCCCATGCATTCTTAAATCCCATGATTGTTTCAGCTCCCACCACTTCCTCTGGCAGGGTGTTCCACTTGTCCACCACCCGTTCTGTGAAGAAATTCTTCCTCACGTTTCCTCTGAATCATCCTCCCTCCAACTTCATCCCATGCCCTCTAGCCCTTTTTTCTTTAGCAATCCCGTCTTTGACACTGGACCGCAAGCTATGCCTTTCCCTTGGAAAGCTCTACTTTCAAAGGCATGAACTCTGAAAAAAAAAAAATAGAAAGATCTGCAGGCTTAAAACTTGTTTAACTTGCTACAACGTGGCAGGGCTGGCTGCTGTGAGTTGTGCTCCGGGTGACTAGATCCTCAGCACTTGTACTGAATGTAGCAAAATGAGAAAAAAAAAATATATATAATTCAGTCTTTTGGTCATTTTGATAGATAGATATGTATTTTATTTATAAAGTGCCCAATTCCATGGACTCTGGGTGCTGTACAACACAAATCAACAACGGAGTACATATAAGCAGCAGTTCAACACAAATTTCCAAATTCTATCCACCCCATTAAAACCAAAATCGATCATTAAAAGCCTGCTGGAACAGATATGTTTTTAATGCTTTCTTAAAGGCTTCTACAATGGGGGCCTCATTTAGATAACCAGGAAAGGAGTTCCACGGAGTGGGCACTGCCACTGAAAATGCCTTGTCCCCAGAATGCCGCAACCTCACTCTAGGAACTCCAAGGAGGCCTCCCCTGGCAGAACGAGCAAGAAGATTTTGCAGATGGACAGGTCCCCTTTCGTGTAGGGTCTTGTAGGTCAGGAGTCCTACCTTGAAGACAGTCCTCCATCTGACTGGCAGCCAGTGCAGTCCGCAGAGGACCGGGGTGATATGATCACCCCGTCTCACCCCAGTCAGTAATCTTGCCACCACATTCTGCACCAGCTGCAGCCTGCGGAGGTTGCCTCCAGATAACCATAGGTGCAGGGCATTACAATAGTCCAGCCTGGAAGTGACAAATGCATGCACCCGTGTTTTTTTCAGATCCTCCGGTGGGATCAGCGCTCGGATTCGTGCAGTGTTCCTAAGATGATAAAATCCACTCCTGACCATCAAGTGTCAAACCATCATCCAAGATCATGCCCAGATCCTTCACCTGTCTAGATGGAGTAAGGGGAACATCCACCCAACACAAGTCCAGGGGGTAAACCCTCACAACGCCCTCCACCTCAGTGAACTGGATCCACAACAAGTACCTCTGTCTTATCTGGGTTAAACTTAAGTCAGTTTTGAGTCATCCAAGCCTGGATCTCATTGAGACAGCTGTTAAATATAGAGTCCGACACCCGGGTATTGGGCGCACAGGACAAGTACAGCTGGGTATCATCTGTATAGTAGTAAAAACCCAGCTCATACCACCTGATAATGTCCTCCTGTGGCAGCATGTACATCATGAACAACAAGGGCGACAAGACCGAACCTTGTGGTACCCCACAGCACAGAGGCATCAGGTTAGATGAGGCTAACCCCATCGTCACCCTCTGCACTCTGCCTGTCAGGTATGATCTGAACCAGTTGATGACATTACGAGACAAGCCACATCAAAACTGTGGGCGATCGAGTAGCACCTCATGGTCTACGGTGTCCAGACACTGCAGAGAGGTCCAGGAGGACCAAGATGGTCCGGTCTCTCCTGTCCCTTGCCACCAGGAGGTCATTAAGCACCCTCACCAGGGCAGTCTCTGTACTATGCCCTGCATGAAACCCAGACTGGTAAGGCTCATAGGTGGAGGAAGAGGCAAGATGTCTCTTGAGCTGCATGGCCACCACTTTTTCAGCAACCTTCCCTAAAAATGGGAGGTTTGAGACTGGTCTGTAATTGCTGAGGCAGTCCGGGTCCAAAGAGGGTTTTTCCAAAAGGGGTCTAACCAAGACCTCTTTCAAGGCTTTTGGGAAGACCCCACTTCTCAAGGAGCTCCAGACATCCCCAGCAATCACAGGCCCAACCAGGTCCAAACAACCAACAAAAAGTTGAGTTGGACCTGGATCCAGTTCACACTGGGTTGGCCGCAGCTTCAAGATTATTTTTACCACCTCCCTCCACCCCAACCAGCTCAAACTCATCCCAGGCAGGAGTGTTTCGACACTCTCCAGGCTGGACCATGGATCCCCTGCGAAAGGTACTCGAGGAGACCTCATCCCTGATAGAGGACACCTTGTTGGCAAAGAATACAGATAGCTCCTCACACCTAGTGCTCGAACCTGCTCCCTCAACACAGAGACAGGCGGGATGTAATAGTCCATCCACTATGCTGAAAAGCTAAGCCAGTCTGTTCCTTGCTGCAGCAATTTCCCTAGACATATATTTTGCCTTCTTACAGGAGATTGCCCCCTGATAGTTGGTATAATGCAACCTCAGGGCCAACCTGTCCTCCAGCAGGCCAGATCTCCTCCAGCACCTCTCTAAATCTGCCCCTTGATCTTTAAACTTGGGAGATCCTCATCAAACCAAGGAGGTCTCCGCCGAGTGGACAAGGGACAGACACGTATGGGTACGATGGAATCGAAGACCGCAGCAACCGCCCCATTATAGGCTACCACTGCTTCTTCCGCTTCAATCACACAAGCCTCCCCAATACTCAATAGGTCCAGCACTGCTGATAGTCCCATCGAAGAAACTCCTCTTAGTGGGTGGTACTGGACCATCTCTACAGGAGCAGGACCATCTGGGGGGGTGCCACCAAGCATGAACCTCACAGTGCTATGATCTGACCAAAATACAAGATGAACACTGAGGTCCTTAACATCTAAGCCTAACAAAAAAACAAAATCTAATGTGTGGTCACCCAAGTGCGTGGCTGTGTTACTTTTTGCAACAGGCCCAGGGCCCCCATGCTTCCTAGGAGATCATTCCCAAAACCTGAGAGCCTGCCCGTCGAACCAGACATTGAAGTCCCCCAGAATTAACCATCTGGGAGACTCCAGTACCAGACCGGTGATGAGCTCCTTAACCTCAACAGCAAAATCCCCATGAATCCTAGGGGGACAATAAAGCACAAGGACCCTGAAACCTGCCCCTACTCCCCCTCGGGCGACCACACACTCTAACGATCACGTATGACCTACAGGTAGCACCGTGAGGTTCGGGCTGGTTTTAAAACAAATAGCTACCCCCCCCCCACCCTGCGATCTTCCCTTGGGTTGTGTATCAGGGAGTACCTATCCGGAACTGCCGCCTCCAAAATGGGGCCGGCATTTTCATCCATCCAGGTCTCCGTGATGCAAGCCAGGTTAACCGAGGATATCAAGTCTGCCATTATGGCAGTCTTTTTCCTCATCGACCTGGCATTGCATAATACAACCTGAGTAGGATGAGTTGAGGCAGCCGAACCCGTTAACTGCCCACAATCCATCGTGGAACCCTTGGCCTCTGTGTCAACTAAAACATTCAGATGAGGACCCTCCATCTCATACAAATATAACAGAAGGTCCAGAGAAGACACACTAGATCCTGTGGTTCCTGATTTGGGGAACCCAGACTGGGCCAAGCACTAAAGAACATCAGATATGTTCGGTTCCTGTTCAATGCAAAAAAGAAAATAATAAAAATATATAAAATAATAATAAATAAAACAAATAAATGTCACTGCCCCTTCTCCCAAAGAAGGAAAGTGGAGAAAGCAAGAAGATGCCTTTACGGAGGACATGGCTAAATCTCGGCAATTCTTCTAAAGGGGGTCCCTAATGATCCTAATGGACATGCCGGTCCCCCCTACAGTGTCAACCCCTGTGGTTCCTCAGGACCAGGGGGTTTGGCATTAATCCTGACAAATGGGAAGGGGATCCATTTGTAAATATGCATGCCAGTTTCCCTCTACGGTGTCTGTCTCTCCTGGTTCCTCAAGACCAGGGGCTGGTTTTTAATTAGGGTAAACAGGAAGGGGAACCATTTCCTAATTTGCATGATGGTTCTCTCTACAGTGTCTGACTCTCCTGGTTCCTCAGGACCAGAAGGCTGTTTTTAATTATGATAAATAGGAAGGGGAACCATTTGAACTTGGCGGTTCCCATGAACAAGAGTCTGGTTCCCCTCTTCAGGGATCCAGAGGATGTTTTAGTTCCATTGTGCCTTTGTGTGACAGATGGCACCTCATGGAGATCAGGCACTAGATTTTACAGGCATGAATATCTTGGGATGGTGCCAACCTCCAGTCCCGTAAAGTTTTGGATACCACTGATAATACTTCCACAGTCATGGAGAAAGTTACTGTGTCTCAGAACCGCTATCCTGTCCCAGGACAGCCAGACAAAGGCCATGTATTCCCCACTTAAGAACAACTCCTTGTTGGTGACTAGGTGACTGACCATTAAGCTGCCTATAAAAACAACTCTGGAAAGGAAAATGCCCCACCTCCTACAGGCCTCATGGAAGGTGAGGTCCGGATAGGGTTTTTTATCCCCAGATATTTACACCCCACGATTTATTTTCCTATGAGATGTTTCATTAGGGTCAGGGGCAGAGGACTTTCCACACATACTGCTCTGCCCCAGTGCCTAAGGCTCAGCCCAGGCAGAATCCCTGGTGAGCTGTTCAGAACAGCCTCTAGTCATCAGTGGGAGGAAGGCTAGCCCATTCTTGTCCGGGACTAGGAAATCGTTGTCACAATGAAATGGTTCCTGGTAGTAATGTCCCAGGAGCTCACTCTGCAGTTCAGAAGGTGTCCCAAGCTGTAGGTCCACAGAAACTACAGGCCCTTCTCCCACCCCAACAGAAGGAATTTTGCTGGAGTTGGAGGGCAAGGAGTTGCTGCAAGCAGCCACTGCAGAAAAGGTTCCTCTTCCCCATGGGGGGAAAGGGGTTTGCGTAAGTTATTTCTCACTTACAAGGAAAATAGGGAGTGGTGACCCATTTTGGGGCTGCCAGAATATACTAGAGATTAGACTAATAGCTATGAATGAACAGACCTGGGTTTGTTCCTCACATCCTCCATTTGCATACTGTATGACTCTGAGAAACTCATTTGACCTCCTCAGTGCTCCAGGGTTTCCCCTTAAATAAGGCATGCATGCATAGTGGACCTTTCCGGGATAGTAAAGAATATATTAAAAATAAGTAAATAAAATCTTGAACCTTAGGTTCCTGAACCGTACAATCCACAATAACCACCCTATCCATAGCAAAACCATCCCCACAGCAGGGAGACAGGCTGGAGGCTTTGGGTTTGAAAATAGGTATGTTTCCACATCTCATTCAGATCCAGTCATGAGAAATGATTACAGTTCTGTGCACTACTAGCCCACAACTCATCCCTTTAGCTCAAACAGATCCTGAACAGTTGCTGGGGTTCTTAGGGGCACAGTTTCGTGCCCTCTGGGATAGGGTATTCTTACTTCAAGAAAGAATGGGAAGCCCTCTATGTTGGGCAAGTTCCTTCATCCTGGGCACAACCCAGGTCAGCAGGGTGCCTCCTTCAGCTCGTAGGTAATTTGATCTCTACCTTAGCCATGGCACCAATGGTAGATTCCATAGATAGGCGTTCAGTATCACTCAAAGGACCATTTGTCTCCAAAGCGACACCCCCTTGCAAAGCCGTTGCCTGTGATGAAAACCCTCCTACAACCTCTGGAGCAGTGGAAAGAAAAGGACAACCTCAGGGACGGTGTCCTTCCATCAACAGTTTACCACATTCCTCTGGCCAACATCTGCCTTTATTCTAGGCTGGGGAGTCCATGTAGGTGATCAGCCAGTAAAAGGATTGTGGTCACCTCAGGGATCCAGAGAGCATATAGGTCTCCTAAGACTAAGGGCAGTTTCTCTTTCATCCTCCAGCCGTTTGTTTCACAGGTAAAGGATCAGTCACCCCAAATTAGGACAGACAACACCACTACATCATATTACATCAACAAAGAGGGAGGCACAAAATCCTAAAAAGCTGTGCAGTGAAGCTATGAGGATCTGGAATCTACCTTACTTACTGGAAGCATATCAATCAGCAATTCATCTTCCAGATATGGGTAATGTTATGACAGATTTCCTCGGGTGGGATCAGCCACGGACTCCACAAATGGACTGTGATCAACCAGGTGCTGGCCTCAATCCTCAGGAGAGGAGACCCACTGGAAATAGATCTGTTCACCTCCAAAGAAAATTGACTACTCACTTTCTTTTGTTGCAGCCTTCCTGTGATGGTGGACAGAGTCCCCACAGTCACTTTGGTCCTGGACTAGTGAGGTAATTTCCCGTATACCTTCCCTCCATTTTCTCTTCTGTTATGAGTTCTCCTCAGATGAGGAACCAGCCTGCAACTATGATACCAGTGGCCTAGGACTGAGCTAGTCAACTCTGGTACTCCCTGTTCTAGGAACATAGATATAATGTTCTATCCACCCGTCTGGCAGTTGCCTTTCCCCTTTAAATCTTGGCGGAAACGTCTTTAAGCTGGCTTCTCCCACCCACCCGGCTGGTAACTCCCTCAGCTCCGCCCCTGGCACCTGATCTTCCTTTCCGCGGGAAGAAGCAGATTCCCTCCTTACTGCTCCCACATTGAGTAGGCCCTTGAGCTTAAATCTCTGTATTTATTTCCAAATTTATAAAACAAAAAAATGTTTTGTCTTTAGTTTGATCTTTGATCGTGACTGTGATGGACAAGTCTGCAGGTGCCTTTACGGGCAGAAGATATCACCAATCCAACCCGCACTCCATGTGCGTCTACTGCCTAGGACACAAGCACGATCCCCAGTGTTGCGACTTTTGTTGCTCGTTCCACCCAACCATTCTTGAGGACCATCTCACCTGACTTAAGCTGGGCTGCCTGGGCCAACAGAACCCGCTAATCAAATCCAAGGACGTCCGTTGTGTGGTCTCCGTGGCTGCGGGGTCTGCTGAACAGCTTACTGCGTTTGAAGAGGAGGCAGCCCAGGCTGCATCCCTCTCATCTTCGGCTTCTGCCATCATGCTGCTCCAGCAGAGCTTGACTTTTATGGGCTCCTTCAAGGAATTGTGCCAGTCTCTGCCAACCCTCGGCCAGGGACCCTCTGGGCACAAATCAAAATCCCAAAAAGAGTTCAAAAAAGAAAAAAACTTGCTGACATTCATGGTATCAGGAGCGCTCTTGGTCGAGAGCTTCGAATTCATGTGTTTCTCCAGATCCGACTTTGGTTGAATCCTCGGCCCAGGCTGCTGGCTCCACGATAATCTGGTTGGGCCAGTTGGCCGAGACACTGGTTGAAGTCCTGGCTGAGATTTTTCTTGAGCTGACTGACCAGTTGTCGACTGAAGAGACTGACACTTCCTTGTCTAGGACTCCGATCATGACTCAGACCATCGGAGGGACGGATCAGTCCACTGACCCGCCACCTCTGGTCGACGACCAAAACCTGGAGAAGCCTCTGCGTTCACTAACCCCCTCTGAGCATCTCTGCTGGTCCCCTTGGTGGTCGAGGTTGAGGTCTTGGTCCTATTCCCGTGGGTCGAGTGGCTACCGCCGATGTCAGCGCTCCCACTGCTGACACCATGGAAAGCGGTGCTGCCACTACTCTTCATCCTCGTCCTTCTTGGGTGAGGAGAGGCTTCAGCGCAAATTGCATCGATGCTACGAGGACCTCATGTGGCAGCAGCTATTGTTCACCGATATGTAGCTGACCTAGTCTCCTACACCAGCCATCACCTGGCTTTTGTCTGACCTGCTGACGCATTCTCTGCCTAAGGAGCCAACCAAGATGGTCCCAGTTTGGCCTATTCCAGCATCTCCAGTGATCCTGGTGGAGCCGCCACCTAAACAGCCAACCTCTGGAGCTCTGACTAAGGATTCTTGCCGGGTCAGAAGGCTTCCCCATCGGCTGTCAGTCACCGTCACCCCTGACCGTTCTCGGATAGTCATTGGGGACTCCAGTGGTCGACCACTTTTTAATGACTCTTTTGAGTCCACGGATTCCTCCCTGTACTTCTGCC
The DNA here is from genome assembly GCA_016271365.2 of Neoceratodus forsteri. Lineage (NCBI taxonomy): Eukaryota > Metazoa > Chordata > Ceratodontiformes > Ceratodontidae > Neoceratodus > Neoceratodus forsteri. The sequence continues at coordinate 1,556,443,543 of CM057450.1, forward strand.
CGGTTGACAAGGAGATGGTGGGAGATATCTGGGCCGAACAAGGTCCTACTTCCTTTCTGGGCCTTTCTCGACTGATCTCTGAGTCCACAGGGAGGAAAATGGAGCCCATCCAGAAATTGGCCCGTTACTAACTGACTGAGATCCTCGACTGGGGGGATTCTCCAGCGGAGGCCTTCCCAGTGGAGGAGGCCATTCTTGACCCTGCCCTGGAGCTCTGGCAGTGCTCAGCTTCCTGCCCTGAGCCCTCCTCCCTGATGGTCCACAAGTATGTGGTACCCACCAGTTCCCTCTAGGGATTCACTGAATGCCCCTCGGCTGAGGGTCTGGTGGCAGAGTCAGTGTTCAGGCACTCGGGCAATATTGGGGACATCAATATGCTGCCCAGCAAAGAGTTAAAAAAATTGCACCACTTGGCTAAGAAGGTCTATGCTGCCTCCTCGCTTGGTTTTCACCAGGCAAGCTCGGCCCTCCTTATGGCCAACTTCTCCCATGCCCTGCTGGGCACCCTGGATGAGGTGCTTCCTCATCTGCCAGTGGATCTCTAGACCACGGTCAAACAGGTCTGGGACCAGGGCTGGGCTGTAGTAAAACAACAGCTTCAGACAGCCATTGACATTGGGGACTCCTGTGCCCGCTCTGTGGTGGCTGCGGTGGCCATGTGCTGCAGGGCTCGGCTGAGAATCTCGACCTTTACAGACACTTAGCACAAGCTGGTCGATTTTCCTTTCCTGGGCACCGACTTTTTTGGGACCAGGGTCGAGGGCCACCTCACCCTCATCGAGAAGTCCAGTGCCACCTTGGACTCTGAGACATCAGCCCAAAAGGGCCCTAAAGGCTCAAAGCAGCAGCAGAACAGGAAGCCCTTTTGGTCCACCTCTACTCCAGCGGCCAAACCAGCCCAATCCCAGGCAGGTCAGCAGACCCAGGCCTGGCAACCTTGGCCGAAGTCAGTGGCCTTGTTCATCTGTAAGCCTGGGGGGAGAGGTTCCGGTGGCTCATCAGCCGGACCCTTCTCCTCCTCTAAGCCTATCCAGTGATGGGATGATGGGTGCCTCCTTCATGCCCATCACACCTCCCCTGGATCCTCCCGTGGGGGGCCGGCTCTGCAATGTCTTTTCCGCCTGTTCCGGTATCACCATAGACAGGTGGGTCCTCGAGGTGTTGAGTCAGGGTCTGCCTCTGGAATTTGAGCAGTACCCTTGTTGCCGCACCTGCGTCCCATGGGAAGACTTGGCATCCGCAGACATTCTGTCAGCTCTCAGAGACGACATAGCCCAGCTCCTCTGCAAGGAGGTTGTGGTTCCTGTCGTGGATCCTCTGGAACACCCAGGGTTTGTCTCCAGGTACTCCCTGGTGCCAAAACGGATGGAGGGATGGCACCCCATTCTAGATCTGCAGAACTTGAGCAAGTTTCTCAAGTTGCTCACCTTCAGGATGGTAACTCTGTCTCAGACCATACCATCTCTAGAGCAGAACATGTGGTTTTGCTCCCTGGATCTTCAGAACACATCCTTTTATGTCCTGATCTGTCTGTCTGTCACACAGAAGGTTCCTCCGCTTCCAAACTGAGGGAACCCTCTACAAGTTCCAGTCCATGCCATTCAACTTCTCCTCGGCCCCCAGGGTCTTTACCATGTGCATTGCAGTGGTGGCAGCTTACCTGAGGCACTGAGAGGTCTGGGTTTACCCCTACCTGGATGATTGGCTGTTCGCAGGTCCCTCCAGATAGGAGGTGGAGTGGTCCAGGGACCTGGCCCTCCAGACGTGCGTGAACCTTGGCCTCTAAGTCAACAAGGCCAAGTCAGAACTCGTATCTTCGCAGATGATCAACTTCTTCGAGGCTGAGCTCAACTCTTGCAGAGCCAGAGCCCGGCTCCCAGCAGACAGGGCAGAGGTTCTCTCCTCCTTTGCCCAGTCATTTTGGGTTGGGCAAATGTACCCTGCCTGGGACTTCCTTCGCCTGCTGGGTTACATGGTGCCCTGCACCAGCATGGTGCATTGGGCCTACTGGAGAATGTGCTCTCTGCAGTGGGAGCTGGCCAGCCTGTGGTCTCAGCGCAAGGGTTACTTCAGCCAGCTGGTCACTGTGATCCAGTGGATGTGGGACACCCTCTAATGGTGGTTAGTCCCAGAGCATCTGCAGGAACGGATCCCATTTGTCCATCCAGAGCTGGTTGTCATCCTGATGACTGATGACTCTCTCATGGGCTGAGGTGCCCACCTGAGGGAACATAGAGTCCACTTACTCTGGACCCCTGGTAAGTCCTGACGCTGCATCAGCCTGTTGGAGCTCCGAGCAGTTCAGCTTGCACTGACTGCCTTTGCCCCACACATCTAGGGTCAGGTGGTGTAGGTCCAGACGGACAAAACCATGACCATGTACTACCTCAACAAACAGGGCAGGACGCACTTCCTGCCTCTGTGCAAGGAAGCTGTCCATGCATGAACCCTCGTGCGTAGCCTGGAGGCGGATCTCCTTGCCATCCATGTGGCAGAAGCCTCCAACCAGCTGGTGGACACCATCAGCTGTGTGAGCGGGGTGTCTCACGAGTGGTCCCTCCACCCAGAGGTAGTACACAGTGTGTTCTCCCAGTGGGACACTCCTCAGGTGGACCTGTTCGCCTCCAGGGAGAACGCAAAGTTGAAGTTGTTTTGTGCCCACAACTCAGCAGGGAACACTGCAGGGGAATGCCTTCTTGAGGTCCTGGACCCCAGGCATCTTCTATGTCTTCTTTCCACTTCTCTTGATCCACAAGGTGCTTCTCAAGTCCAGGAGGGACAAGGCTTGGGTGATCATGGAGGCTCTGGACTGGCCATGCCAGTTTTGGTACCCTCATCTCCTCAGCCTCAGCAGCAGGTTCTTGAGGTGTCTTCCTCTATGCCCAGACCTCATCTCCATTAACAAGGGGAAGGTTCTCCATCTGGACCTTAAATCCCTGCACCTGACACCATGGTTCCCGAATGGCTAGAGTTCCAGGATTTGGGTCTCTCCGATGATGACCTCACTGTCATGGAGGCATCTCAGAAGGAGTCAGCGAGGAAATGTTATACCTTCAAGTGGAAGAGATTCTCCATTTGGTGTCAGGGCAAGGGGTTGGACCCTTTGTCCTGTCTGATGGCTAGCATCCTTGATTACCTATGGTCCCTCTCTAAGTCAGGCCTTCGGTCGACAATTCTTAAGGTGCACCTGTCAGCCATCTCTGCTTACTGGACACGGGCCGGTCAGCAGTCAGTGGTACAGGAGAACGTGATCTGGTGCTTTTTTAAAGACCTTGACCATATTTCCCCTCTGGTGCATGAACCACCACCACCTTGAGATTTGCTGCTGGTTTTGGCAAAGCTCATGGCCAATCCATTTGAACCTATGCACAGGTATGAAATGGCTCACCTGTCTTGGAAGACTGCCTTCTTGGTGGCTGTCATGTCAGCCAGAAGGATCAGTGAGCTCCAGGTGCTTCCAGTGGCGTCTCCTTACCTGGTCTTCCACAGGAACAAGGTTGTCCTGCGCCCCAGCCTGTAGTTCCTTCCGAAGGCTGTGTTACATTTTCACCTTAGCCAGGTGATTAATATGCCAGTGTATTTTACTAGCCACATCTCTGAGGCTGAGCACAGGCTCCATACTCTGGACCTGAGGCAAGCGCTTGATTATTACAAAGAGCGCATGGCTGGAGTTTGGGAGAGGTTTGCCAGCTGTTTGTCACCTATGCTGAAGCCTCACCTGGCAGACCTACAGCCAAGTGGATGATTGGCAGGTGGATTGTATCCTGCATTGATCTCTGCTCTAGGTTGGTGGGTATGGAGCCTCCTGTAGGGCTAAGGGCTCATTTCTCTACCCTACCGCTACCTCAGTGGCTGCTTCCAGAGATGTCTCTATCCAGGAAATTTGCAGGGCTGCTAGCACACACCTTCATTTCCCATTACCACATTGACCTCGAGTCACGCCAGGATGCTGGTTTTGGGGCCTCAGTTCTCCAATCTCTGTTCTCTAAGTATGGGGTGTGCGCCCTGCCTCCCTGCTCTCAGAGAACTGCTAGGAGTCTGCCAGAATTGTGGCTAGAACGTCATATCCACATCCCTAGAAAAACAGGTTATTCACCTGTAACAGTAGCTCTTCTACGGAATGGTCTCTTGCAGTAGGTCATTACTTCTGGGAGGTTCCAGCAGGTGGCACTATCACACGGCAGCTTCTTCCAGCAGTCTTTTTGGCAGGGACCACCCACACACGACATCACTTCCTGGCTCTGCCTATAAGAGTGGGTGGTCCCTGGTACTCTCCGTTCATTTTCCCACCAGCTTCAGCTCGCTCACCACCTAGCTCAATCTTCTGTGTAAAGCAGTCATCGATGAGAACTGAACCTTTATAGCCTGAGGTGCCTAGGCTTCACACACAGCACCAATTCCTGTGCTCTTTGCCAGAAACAAAACTCTAACCACAAAAGACGGTTACAATAACTTTAGAAAAAAACTTTTTAGGGAAAACAAAAATACTATGTCACAGATTCAGGGGGCTCACACCAAGGCCTCCAGATCCACTGAGCCATTTTCCAAAACATTAAAGAACAAAGAAAAACCTTCCTCTCAAGTTCTGCCTTGCTGCACTTCAATGGCAACCTTAACAAAAACTGTCTCTTTGCCGGCCCAGTGGTGCTGAGGGTTGAGGCGCTGGATGCCACACCTCGCGCCACGCCGGCGACCTGGGTTTGGGAACAGACTCAGGCCACCTCGGTCTGGCAGGGGAGAGGGAGGAGTGAGCGTCTGATGACTGCTCTCCTCTCTGGGGTGGGTAGTGGGGCTTGCATCACCCTGTAGCGGCGACTGGTGGAGGCCAGCCGCACTACAAGTGGCGGGCAGTAGTAAGGGGGAGAGTGCGGCAGGCATCAGCACTACGTGCACGGACGCCATTGCACGTCCAGCTCTCCACTGGGGAGAAAATGTGGAAAATGCGGAGGGCGATCTTCGCTGCTGATGGCGTGCCTTGCACCCCCGGAGGGACCAGAGAGGGGCGCGTACCTGGTGGGTGCGAGAGCGATAATGGCCGGCCCACTGGGAGAGCGGGTTCATGTGGTCCGCACGCACGACCGGATCCGGGGGTGCAGGGCTGGTGGCCAGAGATTGTGTAGGGCTGCTCTGCTGAGGAGAATAAACAATAGTATGATAAAAAAAAACCTGTCTCTTCAAGGAGACGTTCTTCATCGACGATGGATACCCTTCCGTCGATGGCAGGCTCTTCTCTATATTCATCATTGACGGGGCACATGATACCAGCCTCCTCATACATGGGAGTGGTTTCCCTGTCGACGGAGCATCATACCTATACTCAATCTTCATCATCGACGGGGCATAGAAAACCTGCCTCCTCATACATGGAAGTGCTTTCCCCGTCGATGGAGCATCAATTCTATGCTTCCCCGTTGACGAGACACACTCTCCCGTTGACGGAGTCTCTCAGAAAGCATTCTCTGTTGACGAGGCTACCATTCTCGTCGACAGTATGTCATTGTTATGCTTCCCCATCAACGAAGACACCCCTCCCATCGATGACAGCATTGAAACAACATTCCTCGTCGATGGGGCACACTCCTCCGTCTACAGAGGCTCTCGGGAAGCCTTTCCCGTCAATGGGACTGCCTCTCCTATCAACAGAACCCATAGATTTCACTCTCTTGTCGACGGGACTGCCTCCCCCGTCGATGGAACCTGCATTTATAAACCTTCCATCGATGGGAGTACCTTTATCATCGACAGAGCACCTATTTAATGCTTCCTTGTTGACTGGCCATATTCCACCATCGATGAAGCAGATTTTTCATCATGAAATCTTACCTTTAGAGGCTATTTCTCCTTCAACAGAGATTACTATTTCGACATCAGCCCCTCAGGGACCTAATCTTTATGGTAAAGAAGTCTAATTTTCTCCTGCAAATACCCATGGGGACGCCTCACCACACATTGTGGGGTCATACCTCATGAGAAAAAGGGGCAAGCCAACATATTCTACCCTTATGAATGCACCTCACTAAAGGAGTGCAGGCTTATACTACCAGGAGGCACACATTGATCCTCCACAACGCCCACTGTCATCAGGTACAACAATCAGGAGGGGCTCACAACCTAAAACTATTAATCTGCCACCTTCACAGGTACTTAATATTGAGCATATCATTAATAAATTGTTATAATCATTGGGGTTTGATCATACACCTGATCCACCTAACCCCCAGACTATGTCTTCACCTCTTACAAAGAGGGCACATATGGAGCTGGAACTTTCTCCTTCTTTATCACCCCCTACACCTATGGAGGAATACTATTCTGACAACGAGCCACACAGAATGGAGAACCCTTCAGAAGGGATATATTATGAAGGTGCTCCAAACATGGAATTTCAGGAGGCACACTCCCCTTACTCTATAACATCCTCTTGTGATGAGGACATGGCTCAATCTTCCAGGGCTGCTTCATCCCCTGATGACCCCTCATTTAGAGATATGATAATACAAATACAAAAAATAATGGGTTTTTCTACAGCAGAACAAGATAAGCAAACAAAAGACATGTCAGAGTATTTAGAACTCCCAGAAGAGCCAGTCATGGTTATACCACCATTAATTTGTGCATACTAAAATGCCATCACTGAGGCCTAGGTTTACACTGGTTTTTACCTTCTTCAGGTGATTCTGACATTCAGGGTGTTTTTGTGGTTATTCCTTCCTGTTAGAGTTTTTTTGGGGTGTTAAGGTTATTATAATTATTATACAGGTATTTTCCTTGTGGGACCTGTCTTGTCAGGCATCCTTGAAATCTGAGAGGTTAGAATATAGGCAGTTGATAGGGGTAGCATTTGAAAGTGGCACATGCCAATGGTGTTCCATTATTAGTATATTGTTCCATCTCTGGGCAGATGTGACTTAAAGGCATACTGCATAGAGCTATGAATATTGGAGTATCCCCTGGAAGAAACAAGTTTACTGGGGTAAGTAATTTTTTCTTCTTCCCCTTCCCGAATGTCTCCTTCCCTTCTCCTACCTGTCCCCCCCCCCTTCCTCTTCCTGTCTCTTCTCTTGTGGGGTGTGCATACCGGAGGGTGTAGGTCCACCAGTCTACCTCTTTGCGGGGTTTGCATCCCAGAGGAGTGAAGGTCACCTACATAATGGTTGAGATCTCACATATTACCTTACATGCAACTCCTGCAATCACTTTTACTTGTCCTGTTGAGTTTTTGTGTATGTTTTATGGGACTATATATATTTCTGCGCATTTTGTGAGCTGTGTGTGTTCATGCATGTATATCTATATATACTGTGTGTATATATATGTGTGTGTGTGTGTGTGTGTGTTACAGATTATGTACATATGTACTTAATTTTTACCTGGATGTCACTGTACTAAGTGCCTATTCCACGTTATATGTTTTGCTTAGCTTCATTACACTCGGTTGTATGTCAGTATAATTGTTTAATATTTGGAATTTGTAAACATGCCCTTCCATGTCTCATCCTGTACATTGTACGCTTTTGTCTTTCTTGCACCATGTATTTTTTGGTTTTTGGATTTTATCCTCTTATTGAGGTGTCAGCGTGGCTCAGTTGGTAGCACATCCGCCTCTGGACCAGAAGGTCATGGGTTCTCGTCCCACACCGGGATTGGACTTACACCTAAAAATCGCTGGCATCCGAGTGCAGTATTGGGGGGTGCTGTACTGCTGGGGTGTGCCGTCCTTCGGATGAGACGTTAAACCGAGGTCCCTTCTGCCCATCCTGGTGTTGTCCAGGTGGAAGTAAAAGAACCCAGGGCACTCTTCGAAAGAGTAGGGAATATTCCGGTGTCCTGGCCAACATTCCCCTTCCCATAAACCGGTTCATGCAATTATCCAGGCTGTGTGTGGGGGTGATGATGTGCGATATGGCCGCCACCACACATTCAGTCACTTCACTACCAGTCTAGCATTGCTTGTAAAGTGCTTTGGATGTATGAAAAGCGCTATATAAATGCTGATTCTTCTTCTTCTTCTTCTATTGTATCCCCTTCCACTCTCCCCCAGGACGCATCTGTAAATGAGCTATTGGTAGCTCAGTATGTCTTGCCTGGTGAAACTTTTTAAACAAACAAATAAATATATAAATAAATATTGAACACTAGAGAGCAACAAATCTTCATGCACTTGTAAAGCAGTTTCAGATAGGTGCAACCACTGTTGCCCATTTCATTTACCAATATGTTATGAAGGACTGCTGTATGTTTTCAAGGGAACCCCTTTTGCTATTCTGTTATGCCACTCATATGACATTTAAAATCCTACATATGACTGATGCGGTTCCCTCTCTGGCTCTAATGGACTTCAGACCTTATAACTTAAAATGGCCCATATGGTTATGAGGGATATCCGACTGCTTCCCTCCACCCCCCCCCTTTTTTTTTAAGTGGTGCCACGCTATAGAGATTCAAGGCAGCCACTTTATTATTGTCCAGGTGTGATTACCCTGAAACACTGCCTCACCTTGGCGTATCAGTGAGACTTAACTGTTTGGGACTTAAATAGAGAAATATTCACCTCCCAGTTTCCAACAGCGGACAGGGAGGGGCTCCAATAGCACACCAGGAATCAGCCATCCTTTGTATGGGATTTTATTTATTTATTTATTGAAATGTTTCACTAGGAAGGCACACTGAGCAACGAGTTGCTCGTCTTCTGGTGTGACCTGGGGGGTAGGGAACAATGGGATAGAATACAGAGAAATGTTACAATATTGGAATACAATTTGCTTACTTGCATACAATGAGAGCAGGGGGAATTACAGGTGGATAACATTGGCTAACAATGCAGAAGTGAAGTATAGTAGATATGAAGACACATATAGCAATTAGGCAACAGCTGGTGACAGTTGGTAACACTGGAACACATATAATAACTTGGCAACAGTATGTAGCACTATATGGTAAGGTGACCCAATAGTAATTGGTAGCCATTAGTGTAACATAGATATTCAAGATTTACAGTGATTGGAGTAAAGAGAAAAAGAATGGAAGGAGGGAATGAAAAATTGCAGAGGGTAGAATGGAAGAAGGGAAAGGAAATTTACAGAGAGATGCAGACAGAACATGATTTTCGAGGCAAACAGAGACGACGGGTTGGGTTATAAGTGCTTAATCAAGTGTAGGGATAGGCCAGTATTAAGCTCTGTTAACTGGAAGGTGGGTAGGAGGAGAGGAGAGGAGGTGGCAGGGTGATGAGGAGAGAGGCATTGTAGGTGGGGGGATCCAAGGGGGAAGGGGAAGTTGAAATTAAACAATGTCCTGTTATCCCTATCTGGGCAGGGTGGTGGACAGCCCTACTGGTAGGACACTGGTTATGGGCCATGAGAGTTATTTTATATAGTGATGCAGGGGGTGTTGGGGAGGGATGTTGTGGGAGGGGTAGCAGAGGTCAACTATGGGGGGGGGGGGTAGTACCCCAGCAGTGTGTTGGGTGACCCTGCCTGCACAAGGCAGTGATCTAGCAGTGACTGAGGGGATGCAGTAAATGGAGAAATAGGGGAAAGGGGGGAAAGTTGTTGACCACCATACGCTATGGATCCTCCCTGCACAGGGCAGTAATCGAGCTCACAGGAGGGAGATAGATTCAGGGTAGAAAAAGGAGGGGAAGGAACACTTAGGAGGAGGAAGAGTAGGGGACAAGGAGGAGCATAATCAGAGAGAAACAGGAGTGGTGTGGAATAGGCGTATGAGCCTGAGCAGAGGTCAGTTATATTGGAGGAGGGGGTAGTACCCCAGCAATGTGCTGGGTGACCCTGCCTGCACAAGGCAGTGATCTAGCAGTGACTGAGGGGGTGCATTAAAAGGAGAAATAGGGGAAAGGGGGTAAAGTTGTTGCCCACCATGCGCTATGGATCCTCCCTGCACAGAGCAGTAATCGAGCTCACAGGAGGGAGATAGATTCAGGGTAGAAAAAGAAGGGGGAGGAACACTTTAGGAGGAGGGAGAGTAAGGGACAAGGAGGAGCACGATCAGAGGGAAATAGGAGTGGTGGGGAGTTGTCATATGGTAATATGGGCTTTGGGGAGATGGTGGGAGGGGTTAGGGAGGGACATGGCAGGCACAGGAAGGGGCAAGGAAGTTCTTGAGGGCAGAGGTAATGGAGTAGCAGGAGGATGAGTGGCAAATATGAGGGGGAAGTGAATTCCAGATTTTTTGGAGGCGATAAGAATAACCTGATTAGCCAATAAGGGTAGAGCGGGGTGGGACCACCAGGGTTTGTGAGTCGGTAGATCTTAGGGAGTGGGAAGGAGGAGGTGGTTGTAAAAGCAGGGAAGAGATAGGAGTGAAGTTCACCCAGCCAGTGATTGGAGGTGAATTTTGTGCAGTGAGAGAGACGTCGATTTGTCAGGGAGGGGAACGATAGGGCATGGTAGAGATCACAATGATGAGTGCGGAGGGTGGCGTCAAAGGCAAAATGGCAAAAGGAGTTGAAGAGGGTATCTAGTCTGGCCAAGGAGGATTTAGGGGCAGCACTATAGACTACGTCACAGTTTAACAGAATGGTGGATATGTGGGAGCGAACTCTTAATCATCACCAACAAGGATTCTCCTATGCCCTGTGAATTTAAAAACCCCAGGTACTGGGGTGAGGGCCACCATAGGACAGGCCGACCCTTTTACAGGGTATGATGAGAAGCCTGTGGTGTGGACTGAAAATTGCACGTGGCCACAGTCCCTAGTAATAACTTGTACTGTAGGAGTCTGATAATGGGATGTCAATAAGGGGACCCGGGCTGCATTAGCAGTGTATGAGTGAATAATATACCAGTAGTGCTGGGGCCCAAGAGCTGAGTATAAAATAAAAGGCAAGACCGCTCCAGCTGAGACAGAGGGGAAATTTCACCCTCCGACAACTTTTCTAACTCAGTGGGCATTAGCACCTTTATTTTCTATTCACAAGTCTGGTGTCGAGGGGCTGGTTGGATCATGACACATTATTTAAAGCGGGAAGGCTGACCTAGTGGCACTGAAGGTTGAGGTGCTGGACACCACACCTCACACCACGCCGGCGACTCAGGTTCGAGAATGGACTCAGGTCGCTAGGGGGTTTGAAGGGGGATTAAGGATTGAGCATCCGTAGACAGTACTCCTTCCTCCGGGGGGGGGGGCAGTGCAGTGTGCTGTGGACTGACACCCGATGGATGCTGGGTGTCAGAGCAGGTGTGTCGCCCAGACGAGGGGGGACACCCATCCAGGGCATCTGGCTGCTTCTGTGGAGGTATGGGTAGCTGCCTTGCCCATTGCATGGCTTGGGTGCTGGGGAGAAAACAGATGGAGAATGGCCGGGAGTTGTCGGGGGTCCATGATGACCCAATGCGTTTGGGTCAGAGTACGAGTCCCTCCGAGGGAGGCCCAGAGCAATCTGTCAGCTCTGTGGAGGAGCCATAAAGCATAAATAGAAAAAGGAAGGAGAAATTGCAGCCATCTATCAGTTTCCCAGTCCCTGTCTCATCTGGCAAATCGCCTATCTCACATGTGGAGGAGAGACATAAGGCACTGCCAATTATAACTCTTGTATCGTGGTTCTAAAGGCCAAATTTTCGAGGGAAGGGGAGATAGAGAATGGGGTACCAGCTCCTGAAATAGAACAATTAAACACACTGAATAGAACTAGAACTACACTGCCCCAAGCAAACAGTTTAAACATTCCTAACATGTACCATATGGGTACAACTAATTGAGGCAGATCGCCCACCCCCCAAGGATCTCCCCCATCTCACATAAGCAGTGCTCCCTCAGACTATAGAACATATTAGTGTCTTTTTAACATAGAAACATAGAATTTGACGGCAGATAAGGACCGCTTGGCCCACCTAGTCTGCCCATTGCAGTGGGAGCTCTCGCCAGCTTTATATCCTCCGTCTGGGACTGTGGGGGGTTCACTGTCAAAAAGAGAGATGCCCAGGAGTATCCCGAGGAACCCCTGCCACATACCCAAGTCTCTCAGAAAAGAATTGTTCTGCAAGGGGGGGTCACAGGGGAAGATCACTGTCTCTGAGGGCAAACTATGTACAAAAGAGAAAAGAGGTTAACAGCAAGTATGCTGGTTGAGACTTGGAGACACTGCCATTCAGAGAAGCTCTTTGCAAAGATGGTGGTCAGAGACACCTCACAGACCCTCTTCAAGATGTATTGGGTCTGCTGAATGATTGCAGAAGCTACTTCTGCCATGGTGGCAAGGCCCTGTTCATGGCAATCCACTCAGGTTGTTGCTGTAAACCAAATGGATCCACGGAGATCGTTCAGCTCGTAGTGCTCAGGTGGGTGACAGACCTCCATGCCTGTCTCTCTCAATTCATTTGTAGCGTCTTCTGGGATAGAAAATCCTTTTGGCCCTTCTGGGAACATGACCACAAGGCAAGCCGGGTATGGAGTTTGAAACCTGAGCTTTTGGGCACAGAGCACCTTCAAAATAGGTGAGTACTTTCTCCTATTTGCAGTAACAGCCACAGAACAATCATTGTTGAAGTACAGGTGCTGATTTTGGAATGTAACTTGCCGCATTCTCCATGCCCTAAAAAGAAGGTTCTGTTTGGTGGCAAAGCTTAGAAATCTGAGGATAGCTGACCAGAGCCTGTCTGAAGCATGTTGCTGTTTTGGTTCCAAGTCGTGGTGTGCTCTTTCTATGTTGAGGGGGTATTCGGGGTCTAGTTGTTGGAGATCACGCAAAAGCCCCTCATTGTATACCCCCATGTCTGCCCTCGACATCCTCAGGAAGCCCACATATCTGCAGGTTGTTTCGTCGGGACCTGTTTTCAAGGTACCCACACTTTCTGTGAAGGGCATGACACTCTTGTATTGTGTGAATAACCAGTCTCTCCAGCCTGTCTGTTCTCAAGTCAGCTGCTCCTGCTTGAGTTTCCAGTGAGAGGATTTTAGTTTTGATTTTTGCAATGTCCTCTTTGAGCTCTGTTTTGAATGAGTGGACTTCAACTCAGAATTCTTTTAGTTCAGCCCAAATTGCTGCGTTGGAAGGCTGCTGTGTGGCTCCTGGTTGAGAGGCCATGTCTTGGCTTGCTGGCACGGGCGGTTGGCAGGGTGGAAGCGTTTCCTCTGGTTCCTCAGTCTCAGTCACTGCCGCTGTTTTTCTTCTCCTGCCCATTTACTACAGTAAGCTCTGAGGTGAGATTAATTATTGTTTCAGGTGCTGTTTTATTCAAGTTTTGGAGCTTTGGTTGGAGGTTAAGGTAAGAGCTGATTAAAACAAGTTACCTCTCCTCTGCTACCAGAACCGGAAGTCACTGTTTTTATCTTTGCAAAGAAACAGTTCTATTTATTAGTTACATTTGCAAGATGTTTTGACACATTCTATGACCCAAAGGTGTCTATATGTTGATATATATTGGCTACATAGTCTTTTAGTACTACTTTGGATGGTTAATTTCACTGTCTTAAAATTGTATCCTGTTTTCATTGTTTGTGTATATGTCTGATTATTTGCTGTTTCATGTAACTTGATTTTTTGAATAAAGTGGAGTTTAAAAAAAAAAAAGTGATGCACATTGGGGCAAAAAAAAAATCTTACCACTGAATGTAGGATGGAAAGGTAGCAGTGGAAAACACTACACAGGAAAAGGGCTTGGGAGTAATAATAACAGACAGCCTTAAGGCATCACCACAATACAGTAAGCTAGAGGGAAGGGCAGATAAGATGCTGGGGTTCTTAGGGAGAGGGATAGGAAGACGAAGAAGGGAGGGGCTGCTGCCATTTTATGTCACTGGTTCAGCCCCAATGGGAGTACTGTACACAGTTTTGGAGTCTGCATCTGTAGAAGGGCAGGAACAGGGTGGAGGTAGTGCGGGGGTGGGAGGTAACCAAGATAATTTAGGGACATCAGGAAAGGACATACAAGGAGAGGTCAGCAGATCTGAACATTACATGCTTGAGGCGAGATGGAATATGATTGGAACATGCAGACACCACTGTGGGTTAAATAAAGTGGAACGCAAGGAATTGTTCAGTCTGAATGGGAACACAAGCACCAGGGGCGACTCTCTGAAGTTAGCAGAGGGCAAGTTTAGGAGATGATACCTGGAAGTACCTTTTCACAGAGGCGGTGATGAAAAGTTGGAGTAGGCTGCCGGAGGAGGAGGTCTGTGCGAAATCAGTGGTGAGAAAAAAATAATTTGGGGCAGATACAAAAGCTTGGTACCACACCAGGAAGGGAAGTGGCATTTGGGAGTGAGACACTTCAAAGGCTGTCTCATTCAGCACTAATTAGGTAGAAACAGGCAAGCACGATGAGCCAATAGGTCTTTTTCTGCCAGCAGATACTGTTTTGTGTATGTGTGTTTCACATGGCAAAGACTAGGCTTCTCTGACACGACAAGATAGATCCAGACAAACCAACCTGATTTCCTTCTTTGAGGAGTTAACTAGAGATGTGGATAGGGGCCCGGATGGTGGAGGCAGTCTGTCTGGACCTCAGCAGGGCATCTGATAATGTACCACGAGAAAACTGATGGAAAACTAAGCAGACTGTGGTCTACAAATTGTGCACTAGGTGCATAACAAACTAGCTCACAGGTGGGAGGCAGAGAGTAGTGTTGATGCTGATGGTGTCTGTCATGTTCCCCTCTTCCTCCAGTTTTCAGGACTGTACATACTAAGACTCTTCTGCCTCTTTTTGTAAATCTTCCCCTGCTGCCCCCGAATTTTCTTCATGGTCCTCCACATAACAGTCTCCAGAAGGTCCCAGTCCTCCTTCAGGTGCGGGCTCCAGAACGGTGCACAATACTTCAGATGAGGTCTCAACAAGGATCTGTAGGGGGGGGGACAGTATCACTTTCCTTCTCCTGTTAGTAACCCCCCTCTCCCTATACACCACTAACATCCTATTTGCTTTCTCTGCAGCCTTTTGGCATTGGATGTGGAACTTTAGACAGTCATCGATAATGATCCTCTTATCCTTTTCCTCTGATGTCTGCTCCACTCTTAATCCCCCCGATCAGTACTCCAGTTTTGGGTTTTTATTTATTTATTTATTTGCTCTTGTTTACCAGGTGAGCACGCTAGACAACAGGTGCCTATTTTCAGGTGCGACCCGGGAAATTACAAGATACATTACATTCATAAACATCAGACAATCACAAGTAGTGTTACATTTAAGTGCATCAGGCAACGAGGTCAAACAAGAGACAGCAGGTGAGTATAAAGCCGGCAGCCAGTAGCATTATAGTATGGTATTTTCGTTTAGTCTTTGATCAGCACACCGGGCATCAAGGCTATTTAGCTGGAGGGGGAACAGAGGATTGGGGTATAGTAAGCCCAGAGCAAGACAACAGTAAAATAGATCAGAAGCATTGCACAACACTGATTGGACAGTTTTGTGCTAGAAACATAGAATCTGATGGTAGATAAGGACCGCTTGGCCAACCCAGTCTGCCCCTTTTCCCTACATACATATAACTGCAGATTGTACCTGATCGCCAGCTTTCCGCCTCTTCCTTTCCACTATGATTTCCATGTGCCTATCCCATGCATTCTTGAACCCAGCCACTGTTTTAGCCCCCCACTACCTCAGGAGGAAGGCTGTTCTGGAATCCATCACATCTTTCCTGAATCTGCCCCACTCCAGCTTCATAGCATGTCTCCTTGCTCTTGAGCACATTTACTTCTGAAAAATACTTCCCTCCTTTACCTTACCCCCGTGAATTATTTAAATATCTCTGTCATATCCCCCTCTCCCTCCTCTCTTCCAGGGTGTACATATTAAGGTCCTTCAGTCTCTCCTCGTAGGGCTTTTCATGTAGACACTGCACCGTTTTAGTTGCCCTCCACTCTGTTTATGTCCTTCCCGCGATGTCTCCAGAACTGAACACAGTACTCTAGGTGGGGTCTTACCAGTGATCTATACAGAGGCAATACCACCTCCCTCTTTCTGCTGGTGATACCCCTCCCTTTGTATCCCAGCGTCCCACTAGCCCTCCCAACTGCCTTGTCACACTGCCTGGCCACCTTTTGGTCATCTGATATGATTACCCCCAGGTCCCTTTCCTCCTTGGTGGTTGTCAGTATCATTTCACCCATTTTGTACTCCACCCCAGGGTTTTTATGCCCCAAGTGCTTTATTTTTCACTTTTTTCGAATTGGAACCCAACTGCCCTAATGTTGACCACTCTAGTTTTCTTAGGTCTCTGCTCATCCTTTCCACCCCCTGGAGAATCTACCCTATTGTAGATCTTGGTGCCGTCTGCAAAGAGACAGACCTTCCCTTCCAGCTGCTCTGCAATGTCACTTTTAAAGACGACCAGTCCCAGCACTGATCTCTGAGGCACCCCACTGGTCACCCTCCCTTCCTTGGAATGAACTCCATTTACCATCACCCTCTATCGCCTATCCCCTAACCAATTTCTCATCCAGTTTACCACCTTTGGACCCTAGTCCTAGGTACTCAGCTTGCTTACTACCGTAGTCTCCTATATGAAATGGTGTCGAAAGCTTTACTGAAATCTAAATAGGTCACGTCCAACGCTCCACCCTGATCTAAATCCTTTGTCACCCAGCCAAAGAAATCTATCAGATTCATTTGACATGACCTCCCCGCTGTGAAACCATGCAACCTTGGGTCTTGTAACCCACTGGATTCAAGATATTCCACAATCCTTTCCTGCAGCAGAGATTCCATTAACTTTCCCACCACCAGTGTGAGGCTGACTGGCCTATAATTGCCAGCCTCCTCCCTGCTACCACTTTTATGTAGCGGGGCTACATCTGCCCTCCTCTAGTGCTCCGGGACCATTCCTGTTCCTAGGGAGCTGATAAATAAGACTATTGGGGGTACAGCCAATTTTTCCCCTGAGCTCCCTCAATACCCTTGGATGCACCCCATCTGGTCTTGTTGGTTTGTCCATCTTCAGATTCGTGAGTCCCTTAACTCCTTTCTCCTCCAAAAAAGGACTAGTGTCAACCTCCCTCCCTCCTGTTCCTTTTTTTCTGGCCGTTCCTCTTCTCCTTCCTCTGTAAACACTGAACAAAATTATTTGTTCAGGATGTCTGCCTTTTCCTGATCCCCCTCTACACTGTCCCCCCTTTCTCTTTTTAACCTTACAATCCCACCCCTGATCTTCCTCTTTTCACTTCCGTACCTAAAATATGTCTTGTCCCCTTTAGTTACCTCCTGGGCAATTTTCTCTTCAGTTTTTGCCATTGCGCTCCTTACTGCTTTCCCTGCTTCCCTCTGTTTCCCCTGATACACCTCCCTATCATTCTCCCTGTGCATCTCCTTATTCCTTCTGAATGCTACCCTTTTAGTGCTTAATTTTCAGCCACCTCTTTCAAGAACTGTAGCAGCCTTTTTTCCCTTTTGCTTTTGCTCACTTGTTTGATGCAGAGATTCGTTGCCTTTACTATGCTCCCTTTTAGCTTTGCTCACTGTTCCTCCACTCCACTTAGGCCATTCCCCCATGCCAGGTCATTCTTAAGGCATTCATCTCTCTATGAAATCTGCCCTCCTAAAGTTCAGGACCCTTGTCCTTGTGTGGTTCGATTCCGCAGCTGTCCCTATATTGAACCACACCGTACTGTGATCACTGGTCCCCAGGTGGCTTTCTGGCTTGACATCTGCAGTACTGTCCCTGTTAGTGAGTACCTGGTCCAGTATTGCCCTGTCACGAGTGAGTTCACTGACTAGTTGCCTAAAGAAATGCCCTCTGCAAAGAACCCAGGAAGTCTCTGCTTCTAGTTGAAGCTGCTGCTGGGAGGCTTCAGCCTTCATCCGGCAGGTTGAAGTCCCCACCAGCAGAACCTCCCCCTTTTCTGTCATCTTGCCAGTGGCTTCTACCAGTACCTTATCCTGTTCCTCTCCCTGTGGTGGAGGTCTGTAGATCACTCCAGTGCGAATAGTGGCTCCATTCCCCGTCTCCAGGGTGACCCACAGTACCTCTGTGTACCCTTGTATTCCCTGTATCTCTGTCATGTTTATGTTTTCCTTCACATAAAGGACTACACCCCTCCTGTCCTTCCTGAACACACTATGGCCGCATTCCAGTCATGGTTTTCAGTGCACCATGACTCAGTAATGGCCACAATATCCAAGTTGGTCTCTGCCATTATGGCCTCTTGGTCTGGAATCATATTTCGTAGACTTCTAGAATTCACATGCATCGCCTTCCAGATTTTGTTTCCACTCTACTTTTTGCCCCCTTTTTTCCTTTTTGCCCTCCATCCTTCTCCTCTCTCTTTCTAATGCTTCTTTTCCCTTCCCCCTTTATATCTATCAGACTGCTTCCTTTATTGAATTGCACCCTGATGGATTCTTCCCCTCAGGTTCTCCTTACTGTTTACTTCAGCCTGTTGGGGGGGTGGATTTCTGGCTCCCTGATTCTTTCTGCCACTACTCTTGGCTAGTTGAAATGTTCATCAGAGTAACATTTAAACCATCCACTGAAGACTGTAATTCCCTTCCCGAATGGATACAGGCCATCACCCCTGTATAGGCCTTTATCCTCCCAGGTTGGCCACCAATCCTCACTGTAGCCTGAGAGTGCAGAGCAGAGCAGTGGAGGGAAAGGAAGATGGGTAATGCCCAGGGGAGCGAAGGCATCAGGCAGGAGATGGGAGTGGGGAGGGCCACCCAGTACACAGGAGTATCTATTTCTCAGAGGACTAGGGAGCCCCTGGTGGAGGAATGGCAAGTGGTAAGGGTAAGGGGTGGGAATGTGAGGGTAGCATAAGGGGTGGGAACTTCTGAAGGAGTGCCTTTATTGAATAGATGTGCACCACTGTTTGGAAGGAGAGGGGGGGCAGCAGGAGGAGAGATAGGTTGATTTGAGCCAGGGCTGAGAGAAGGGGAACAGGGGAGGGGAGAAGCAAGTAGTTAGGGTAGACAGGGAAGAGGAGGCAGGCAAAATAGAGTGGAGAATTGGGGGGGGAGAGAAAAGGAAAGGAAGAAGGGGGGGAAAGGTGGAAGCAGATACAGATAGAAGCGGAGGGGCAGAGTGGGAGATGGAAAAACAGGGGGATAAATAGTGGATGCAGAGATAAGTTCACCAGGGTGAAGGGGCAGCAGTTAGGCAGGGGAGCAGCTAGTACCGAGGGTAAGAAAGGAAGGATGGGAAGTACGGGTGCAGGGGATGGAAAGGTGGTAAACATAGTGACTACATAATTAGGGGTATTCACTTGGGAAGGAAATGGAGCCATGTACAAGCAGGAGGGTTGTTTGTATGCCAGGGATGACAGTGGAGAAGGAGGGCCCAAGAATAAGGGAGGTTGCAGGAAAACCTAATTTAGTTAAACACATGGGAATCAATGACCTTGTGGAGGAGGAGGTTGAGGTAGTGCAAAGTACGTTCAAGTAGTTAGGGAAGATCTGCAAGGAGAAAGCAAGTTCACTTGCCTTCTCAGAGGTGATACCAGTACCAAGGGCCAGCACAGCCAGGAAAAGAATAGAGGATTTTAATGACTGGCTGAGGGGAAACAGTGCAGGGAGATGTTCATCTGTATTGGGGACTGGGAGGACACCTGGTCAAACAAAGCACTCTTTTCACCAGACAGCTACACCTCAGAAAGGAGGGTTTGAGGGTACTAAGGGACAAAGTGGGGAAATGCATAACAACTACACTTAATTTAAACTGCTGGGGGGGACTCCCAAGAGGAGGAGGTCAATGAACCTCCCCCCACAGTGATGGAAGAGGTCTGGAGAGAGGAGGGGGAAGGGGTGAGAAAACAGCAAAGGGGGAGGAACACATAACAAGGGTAGGTGGTGGAGGGGAGATATGTGAAGAGAAGACTAGAGGGAAGGGAAGGAAGGAAGGTCAGATTCTAAGTGGAGGGTGGTGTCTGCTAATGCGCAAAGTCCTGGAAACAAGATGAACGACCTGCCGGCACTGTTAGCAGACAGGAAGGCGGGTGGACATAGTGGCAGGAACCAAGACTTGGGCAACACCACACCGTGACTGGGACCTTGCAATCCCTTGATATAAACTATACAGGAGGGACAGGATAGTCGGGAAGGGGGAGGGGTTGGCACTTTACATCAGAGAGGGAATAACTTGCATGAAGGAGAAATTGGTGGAAGGGAAGGTGGAGGCATTACGGGTTCCATTATAGTCCAGTAGAGGGAGAGAAGTGAGGTTGGGCGTGGTTTACAGACCACTTCACCAGGATGAGGAGAAGGACAGGGAACTGAGCTTGCAAATATTGGAAGCTGCAGGGAAAGGAGAGGTGGTAATTGTGGGGAACTTCAACCTGCCCAAGATGGACTGGAGCGTACCATCCACAACATGTGCTAGGAGTCAGGTGATCCTAGAAGGACTGCAAAGTGGGTTCCTGACTCAGGGCATCACAGGACCAGCAAGAACAGAGGCAATTCTTGATCTGGTGCTCATAAATGAGGAGCATGTATAGAAAATAATGGCCTTGATCCCCTGGGTGGAAGTGACCATTTCACAGTGTGGTTCCAGTTGGATATGGGCAGGGAAAGCATCCCGACTAAGATCAAAATTTTGGATTTTAGGAGAGTGGACTTCAGGAAGATGGGTGAAGCGCTAAGGAGCCACCTGGTGGGCATCAGGGCAGATATGGGGGTAGACCAAAGGTGTTTCATCATTAGGGAAGAATACTGGTTGCCACAGAGGAATGCATTAGGCTCAGGGGGAAGAACACGAGGGCCAAAGCACCCAGCTCTTTCAGTTCTGGGGTCGCCCAGGCAGTAAGGGAAAAGAGGTTAACCTATAGAAAATTCAGGAAGACCCGGAGAGAGATGGATAGGGAAAATTACCTAAGGTTGGCTAGTGAGGTAAGTAAGGAAGTCCTGCGAGCTAAGGAAAAGAGGGAGCTGCAGATAGCTGAAGGAATTAAGAAGTGGGGAGCAGGCCTTTGTTCGCTATATAAGTGAGAAAAGGGACAAGAAGGACGGGATTGTTAGGATTAAGAAAGGGGAGAAGTGGGTGGAGAGTAATGAGGGGAAAGCAGAGATACTAAATGAGTAATTCTGTTCCGTCTTCACCAGGGTGAAGGACGGACCAGTGCCTTCAGGAGGCAGAAGGGGAGCAGGTGGGGAGGGGAACACAAGTGTAATGACGGAGGATAGAATGAGAAAGGAGCTGCTAGCACTGAAGGTAGACAAATCACCAGGCCTGGACAGAGTACATCCAAGGGTGCTAAGGGAACTGGCTGAGGAGCTGGCAGGGCCACTGGAAGGACTATTTAATAGTTCACTGGAGTCAGGCATGGCACTGCAGGACTGTAGATCAGCATATGTGGTGCCCTTCCACAAAAGCGGTCTCAAGGATGACCCAGGGAATTACAGAGCAGTCAGTCTGACCTCAGTCATGTGCAAGCTCACGGAGACCATACTTAAGGAAATGTTGGTAGAATATCAGGAGGAGCATGATCTCCAGGATGTGAGGCAGCATGGGTTCATATGGGGGAATCGTCAAACGAATCTGGTGACTTCTTTGACTGAGTCACTAAGACAGTAGACAAGGGCCAAGCGATAGACATCCTCTGTCTGGATTTCATCAAGGCCTTTGACTTTGTGCCCCACAAAAGGTTGATCGGGAGTTTGGAAGATCTCGGAGTTGGGGATAAGATAATATGGCATGATGGGTGGAAAACTGGCTGAGGGACAGAACCCAGAGGATGATTATGGGAAGAGAGCTATCTGGCACCAGAGAGGTCACCAGTAGGGTCCTGCAGGGCTTGGTGGTGGGGCCGGTGTTGTTCAGTGGCTTCATCAGTGACATTGGGGATGGTGGTATGGGCAAATGTGCCTATGTGCAGATGACACCAAGCTCTGCGGGAGAGTGGACATAGCTGAAGGGATACAGGACATACAGGATGATCTGGAAAGGCTGGGGAGGTGGTCTGGGATCTGGCAGCTTGGCTTCAATGCCAAGAAATGCAAAGTTATGCACATTGGAGCCAAGAATCCCAGGATGGAGTACTACCTGGGTGGAGTCCAGGTATCTGCATCAGAGGAGGAGAAGGACCTGGGAGTGAGGATTACTAGTGACCTGAAGCGCTCCACGCAGTACAAGAAAGCAACAACAAGGGCAAACAAGATGCTGGTATGCAGAGCTAGCAAATCAAATCAAATCTTTATTTAACCAGGTGAAACACTGTTGAGTGAGATTCATTTACAGAGTGGGCCTGGTCAGTGCCACGATGCTGAAGATATGACAATTAAGATAATATAAGACAAGTTTAAAGGAAATATCAGTAACAACAACAATGCAATGTACAAGCTTTTTACAGTAGTTACAGTATATACATTTCACATTAGTCTTTGACATCAGTACCCTGCAAGTAGTAAAGCAAATAGGTATGGAGGAGGATAACAACACACCAACATATGGTGATAGGGCAGAGGAGAGGGTCTAGCGGGATCAGTAGTAGGAGAGAGGAGGTTATACTGCCCTTATACAGGTCACTGATGAGGCCACATCTAGAGTATGGAGTTCAGTACTGGTGCCCAAACCTCAAAAAGGGCATTAACCTGCTGGAGAAGGTCCAGAGGAGAGCTACAAAGATGATAGCAGGTCAGCAGGGTAAGGCTTATGAGGAGAGGTTATGGGCACTGAACATTTACTCCCTAGAGGACAGGAGGGGGGGGGACATGATTGGGACCTTCATGTATTTGAAAGTGATAAATAAGGTTGATAAGAAGGGCCTTTTTAAGCTGAGTGACAACCATAACACGAGGGGGCACAGTCTTAAGCTGGAGGGGGAGTAGGTTTAGGAGGGAGGTCAGGAAGCACTTCTTCACATAGAGGGTGGTGAACACTTGGAGTGTGCTACCTGAAGAGGTGGTCTCATTGAAAACAGTAGGCAGCTTCAAGAGTGGTTGGGATAGGCATAGGGGGAAGGTAAGGATCATGGATAGGGAGGATGGGAGGTGTGGGGAGGGAGGGCAGGGACAGTAGCTTAAGCTGTGGACCCTGAAATATGACCAGACTAGATGGACCAAGTGGTCTTCTTCTGCTGGCTTCTTTGTATGTTCATATGTTCATAGCTGAACCCCTCCTGTCTGTACCATTTATTCAGCCATGACCTCATGCAAATTCAAAACCCCTGCCTCACTACGGGAATGAAGACTTTACTCATAAAATGTTTGACTTTCTCAAGAGGCCTCATATACAGGCGTATTCGACCCACCCTCTCTCAGTGTTAATTTAATGCTGTTTTGAGAGAGCTCCTGTTGTATGACTTCTGTGTCAAACGTTTTATTAGTGACTGACAGATCTCTTTTCCGATAGCACGTAGTTGCCAACTTGCATCAATTATTGTTGAGATATCAAGAGGCACTGTTTGTTATTCCAACCTGTCTGGCACATGCGTATGCTACTAAACTACACTGCTAATGAGTTTTTCTTTCATGTGCTATCTTTGCAGTTCTAGCCATTAGGCATGCATGTCTTTAATTGTATATGTTAATTAATTAAAACTACAAATGACACTTCTCAGCTTGTGTCTATCTCTTATGAAACATGCACACATAAAGAATGGCCATAATTTTCTTGTGAGTGTCATATGAGCCCTCTTGAAATATATATATAAAACAATTCTTTCAACCAACGCATGCGTGCTGCAAAAAAGGTTAAAGTGATTTTATGAACTTTGGGGTATATAAACAGGATTACAAATGTTCCTGTACTAACAATCAATGATGTGTAGTTTAAAGTGCCTGAAACAGTTTTTAAAATGTTTTTTTTTATGCTTTTATTGCTCCGTGTTGGCCACGCCCCTTAATGTTTTTTCCTGAGTGCAGTCAACATGTGTGACGTCACCAAAGGGAAACAAACATGGTGGACCGCACACCTGATTTGTCTGAGTGCTTTGATAGCCCCATGGAGTTGTCCAGTGAAAATGACTCCTCAGAGGTTGTCCTGGAAGTCAAAGGGGACAATATGGATCCTTATAGGGACGACCCTTATGCCACTGATGCGAGTAGCGGGTCTCATGAAGTGGAGGACAGCAGCGATGAAGACAGTGCCTGGCTGCCTCATTACAGAAGCATGCATCGTCTGGGAAACACAGAATGGTAATGATGTATGCATTTCGTTGCCCCGCTCTTACTTCTGTAGTGAAATTTAGTTTTTTTGCTGATGCATGCTTCTGTACACCTTTAGGTACCTTATCTTTACTTTTTATCAGTGTTTTGAACCGCAGCGGCCGTTATCTTGCAGGGGCCTAAAGTAATTTGGAAGCGGCACCCCCCTCGCAGAAACCAAACAACTCTCCCTACAACAGCTGTTCTCTAGTTCATCTGTCACTACCATTTTTCCATGCTGATCACTGGCTATGGTGGGGAATGCATAAATACATTTAATACTTTCAAAAAACTCTTGAGTCAATTGTTTTACAAGCTGCGTAATGTCGCAGTGCTATAAAACAGCGTAATTTGTTTCCTACTTGCTTTCATTCTGACCTGTATCCTGTGTTGTCCATGCCTGCTGTATCCATTATTCTTGAGGTGTCTCCTGGTCCCTGAATGCAACTGTGGATGTCACAGCACAGTTTACTGCAGTTTCACCGACTGAGGAACTGTGTTCCCGGTGCCTAATCAGTGTCACCCCTTATGTGTTCCCCTGGCAACACTGCTAAATTGATTTTGCCATTACCTTTCCCGTTGCCATTTACTAACCCACACCACCATCCCCCCCATCTGAATTTTTCCTTCATAGTCAGTGTTAGAGTATAGCAGGAGACCTATTTATAGATTGCATTTTTTGATGTGTGACATTGAGTACTCGATGTTATATGTTTCTCGCTTGCTGTGATGGGGGAGGGGGGTGTTACTGTTCTGACTCCATCCATGCAATTTGTTTTTGGAAAACATGTCCTCTATTACAAGCAACACAGTGTTGCTTGCTACGTGTACTACAAATGTCATGCCTGGTGAAGGGTTGAGGTTGAGAAAACCCCAGAGATACGTAATGATCTACCCTGGGAAATTAATACTGCTCTCTGCAGAAAAATATAATTTCACTATTGCGGTAAAATCAATGTCTGTTACCCGACCCTCTGTCTCATCTCCGATCGTCAAAATGAATGCCCGCCAGAAAGTACTGCAGCAGCATGAAGCAAATTTCCCATGCTCACCACTGTGCGCAGTCTGTCACAGGGAAACGTGCTCGCTTTCATTGATGTGCCCGCTAATAGCACTATGCACACGCGAGCAAGCGAGGATGCCCTCCATTGAATGACGACTGAAATGGGGACGTATCCTGCACTCCACTGCAAGAAATTAGAGCAGAAGCCAGAAAAAGACCTGGAAAACACAGCCTGCACTACAAAAACGAACAGCAATACACATTTAATAATTTGTATGTAGGCATCTACTACCTCATTCCCACCAGTTAGTGGCATGTAGAAATGGCTGCAAAAAGATCACAATCACTTTAAACTCATACTTCTTTTGCATTGCTTATATGTCACATAAAGAATCCATATCCTAGCTGCTAAGTATTGTAAGAGTCCCCATATGCTATACATTGCAATAATAATTTTCTGTTAGCGCAAGTCCTATTTTCCAGGTTTTAGGATTCTAGATTTTCTTTCTCATGATTACTATGGGCCCTTGCAGTTGTACTTATTTAATTTCTCAGAGATTTTAGGCCCACCAAGTAGTTATTCCTTTTCTGTGCTTCAGCATTGGGGCACCCTCAGATGTTATCAGTGGTCGCGATATACAGTACACACTGTGTTGTCGCAGGTGCATTATACCAATGTTTAACTGGCTCCAGCCTGATTTGTTTTTAAGTTGTCGGGATTTATGTAGGTTGATGTTTTTACCTGCATCTTATATTTTAGCATCGTGTTACTCTGGCCAGATTTTGTATGGCTCATTTCACCCATATTTTCCAGCATCCAATCTTACTACTTATTTGACACTGGAATTGCTGTATTCTTCCCAATATTATGTGAAAAACCAACAAAACACTAGTCATAAGCACAAAACAGTATACCTCCATTGGCAGTCCTTAATTTGATAAAAAATTAAAAATCAAGGAGTTCCTAAAGGAGAGTAGATCTTTACAGGAAGACAATATTTTACAAATAAGGAGAATCTAGACTGCACACAGGACTCTCACCCCCCCCCCCCCCAGTTAGAAATGAAAGAGAGTCAAACAAAATGTAGTGTGTAATTATTCTCCCAGGAAATTTTGGAAGCCTTGTTCATCATTTAAACCTTTCAGATATAGTGCTTCCAGTTCATTAATCCAAGGAGTATGTAACAGTATTGTAACGTTTTTGAACTGCACTTTCTACTGGTAAATATTTTCATGGAAGTGAAACCATGGTCTGGTAAGATAAATCTAAAATCACGTGACTATTGTGAGAGTTGTAGAACACATATAGACTGTTTACTGAGCAATTGCAAAGTAAAGCTTTTTTTCCCCGATGAGATTAACTAATGTGCAGGAACATAGAGGTCCTGATAAAGAGAGCCAAAGAAAAGAATAATAATTTTTATATAACCTTCTTTTCTTTTGATAGCCTTTTACAACTGATTGAGCCTTCAAACCCCTTGCCTGCCCAACTGCCCATCTATAATCTCCCAGTGACCCCCACAACTGAGCCTCTGATGACGGAAACAATGGGCTTAGGCATGGGGTCCATTTATTTTATTTATCTATTTATTCTCGGATTACAATACCTTTGAGCACATAACAGCTCTTTTACAAAGGTTACATGTCGGTGAGAAGGGTGACAGACATATAATGGATGGCATTACATAAAATTTCGACAAGAAAGTGTTTAAAATGACATTAACATGGCAACTAAAATTAAAACTATGAATCGGTAGAAAATCAAAAATAACCTAATAAAAGGAGGCAGCCCAAGGTGCTTTGTCAAACAGGTATAGGTAGATTTGGGTGAACAAAAGTTCAGGTAAGCGAAGATAAACAATGGAAAGAAGGTGGAGGGTGAGAAGGGTGAGGTGAAAGAAGGATCAGGGAAGGAGGCAGGAAATAGGGCAGATCGGTTAGGGTGAAAGTGGTATAGATTGTATCATACTAATGTTGCTTAGGTAGATTTGGGTGAACAAAAGTTCAGGTAAGTGAAGATAAACGGTGGAAAGAAGGTGGAGGGTGAGAGGTGTGCAGTGAAAGAAGGATCAGGGAAGGAGGCAGGAAATAGGGCAGAGTGGTTAGGGTGAAAGTGGTCATTCGCAGAGAAAGGGGAAGGGGAGAAGTAGGTACACAAGGATATGTCAATACTGCTAAGGTATTAGTTGGTATTAGTTAAGGTGTTAGTTGAAACAGTCACAGGAACTGTTAGCTGTAAGATGCCTACAAAGAGTGCCTTTAAAAGGTCCCAATTTTGGTAAGGAAGAGATATCTCTGGGCAGCGCATTAAACCATAGTGGTGCTCTATATGCAAACGATCGTTGCCCCTGTGTATTCTGGCATCTTGGGACAGAGAAGAGTTGGTTGCCTGAGCTACACGTGTGCTGGGAGCTGCAAGAAGGTGTGTGCTGATGTAATATTGATTAAATATTGTGCTAGTGCATTTCCGAGCTCACAGTGCTAGTACCAGTCTTGCTTCCAGTCCTTGGGGAGCAAGACTGGTGCTGGTGGTGTCAGTGTAGAATCATGCTAATATATCAGATGGCACTCACAGCTCAATCTGTGGTTCGCATATCAGAGGCTCAGCCATGTGGGTTACCAGAAGATATAGTCTGGCAGCATAGCAGGCAGGGGTTCGCAGGATCAGTCAGATACAAAGGCTGTAGTGTAAAAAGAGAAGTTACATAAAACGTGTTTTTCCCTGTAGATTTCTTAAGCAGGACCTCCGTGTCCCTTCATAGTAGTTTAGGGTATGTGAGCACTCCACTTGAATGTGAAATATGTAAATGCTTGATAATAGGACCAAGCAGAAAAATCTTAGTAAAGGAAATGTGATTTCTATAAACATGGTTTAGAACATTTTATTCTAGTAGAAACCGTACATACTCTTTGAACTCCAGCTATCTTTAAATGGTCAAAAAATACTTTACATACCAGCCTCCCCCATATCAAAACAAGCATTTGTCAATGCTGAATGTTTGCTTGCTGGCATTGGCATTGGTAGTACAGGAGTTAGAGAGATGCATAATAGGAATGGCAGTGGAGTATTGAACTGAAGCCAACCCCCACCACCCCCCACCCTGCAGAGACTAACAGGCATTGGGGTGTGCCTTTGGGTAATTAGGCATAATGGCCACGATTTCACCACACCCTACCCAGCAGATACCGACAAGTGTCACGGTGTGCCTTGGGGTCTTTGGGCCTTATGCTCACCCCATTCCATAAGGAAATATGGTGAGATGGGTGCAGTATAGGAGAATGGGGTGAACTTTGGGTCCGAAGAGTCCAAGGCACACCTTGATGCCTGTTAGTCTCTACAGGGTGGGGCGTTATGGCTGGAAACCCTAACACCCCAGGTGTTCATTGGTATTTTCAGTCCAATTTTTCAAAATGGGTTTTTTTGTGACCCCCACCTCATGAACAGTGATAATATCAGTTTGTTAGCGGAAAGCTGATTTTGCACACCGACTATGCCATTAAGCACCACAGATGCGAAAACACATTTCGAACAGGATGTGAAAAATGACAGCTGTACTGTTCATGAGGAGGTGTAAAAATGGCAATGTTGAAAATGTGGAGTGAAAATATAAAGAAATGGTGAAGTCATGGGCGTGCGTAGAAACTGCACAACGCACATCCGTAATGTAATTAGTTTGGGGATTGTTTACAGCAGATTGTCAACACAGGCATTTTCAGACATCCACTCATGAACAGTGTCACTGTGATATTCGTAATCTGTCCTGAACACTGATTTCCCACAGCACCCACGTATTTCTGCGCCGGAAGTGTGAAAACACATTTTGGGCGAGGTATGAAAAATGACAGTCATACTGCTCATAAGGAGGTGTGGTAAAATAGCAAAGTTGAAAATCTGGAGAGAAAATATTAAAAATTCACGAAGTTACGAGCGTGCGTAGGAACTGCGCAACGCACACGTGTACAACAGTCATTTTAGGGAATTTTGTCACAAAATTTTCAACATAGCCATTTTAAGACCTCTGCCCATGAACACTGTCACTGTGATTTTCTTAGTTTGTCCCGAACATTGATTTTGCACACCAACTGCGCCATTGTGCGCCACATACACGAAAACACATTTTGGGCGAGATATGAAAAATGACAGTCATACTGCTCATAAGGAGGTGTGGTAAAATAGCAAAGTTGAAAATCTGGAGAGAAAATATTAAAAATTCACGAAGTTATGAGCGTGTGTAGGAACTGCGCAACGCACACGTGTAAAACAGTCATTTTAGGGAATTTTTTTACCAGATTTTCAACATAGGGTTTTGGGCAGCCTACCTCATGAACTGTGACACTGTCATTTCGTTACTGAGTCCCGAAAGGTGGTTCCGAGCAGTGACCACGAAATCACCTTTTGGGACTGAATAACGCCATGACAGTGACTTCATGAGGAGGGGTACCAATAACCCCATGTTGAAAATTTGGTGCCAGAATTCCCAAAAATGCCCGAGATATGTACCAAAGTTGACAAAACCCTATTTATGCCATTATACAGTTTACTGGCATTTCTTCAGTTCGCAGCCCACTTGAAGAGTGCAGACGTGTTCCTGGTCCACTGAAGATCGTCGATTGGGCTCTGGAGGTGAGTATGGGGTGGGGTGGTGTGGGCAGGTGTGGGGAGGTGGGAGCGGGTTGGTGAAGGGTGGGCAAGACAGTCACCGAGGGACCTTTTTCCCCATGTGTCTTTTTTTTTTTTTAGAAGGCGACCAGGATGTTTGCCTGCCAGCTAGGGTGGGCTCCCAGCATGGCAGCTGAATATTTACTTTTGGGGGTAGTGGAGCAGACAGGGGATTGGGGATCCCCGTCGCCCATAGGGACGTTTTCCACGCTGGGGTGGGCTCCCAGCGTGGCACCTGGAAGTCGAGTTTTTTTGCTGGAGGGGTTCAGTGGAACCGATGGAGGATTGGGCAGCCCTGTCGCCATATGGACTTTTGTCTCGCTGGGGTGGGCTCCCAGCATGGTGCCTGGAAATCTGTTATGGGGGGGCAGCGGAGCTGATGGGGGATTGAGCACCCCTTTGGCCATCTGGAGTGCAGGTGGGGAATGCATGAGCATGCTGG
This sequence comes from Neoceratodus forsteri, assembly GCA_016271365.2. Taxonomy (NCBI): domain Eukaryota; kingdom Metazoa; phylum Chordata; order Ceratodontiformes; family Ceratodontidae; genus Neoceratodus; species Neoceratodus forsteri. The sequence goes on from CM057450.1 coordinate 1,556,473,677, forward strand.
GGTGGCTCCCCAGCGCTAAGTGTAGGTGTTCAGGGCGGGGGGAGAACTGTCTATGACAGTTCAGGTGCAGTGTGACGTAAGTCAATTTGCCTACACGTTACCACCGCTGATTGCAGCGTTTTTTTGCTTTCAACTGTACGCCACTGCATCTGAACTGCTGTCATAGACAGCTCCACATTTATTGGTGTGGTGAGACAGCGCCTGCAAAAGGGAGCAGGGCATTGGAAGCTGAGTGGCACACCTACGAAAATGTGCAAGCAAACATAAAAAGTACTGACCTTGAAGAAAGCAATCGTAGTTCTTTGCTGATAATCACTGCTTCCTATTAGCACCAAGTAGGATATAAAGTTCACTAAATTGTGCACTTGTGTAACCCCTAGATGGCGCTATCCCAGGGGCTACTACCCCTGCCTGATTTGCCACTAACAGGTTGAGGGGCCTGGATCCAATGGCGGGTGCCTCCACCCAGAGGTCAGGGTTTGCAATAGTTAAACTAACTTGGTCACAGCCCTCTGGGACACTGCAACCCCCCTTTCTTCCCACTAGTGGCCCACACAATATATCAGAATTACCTTCACAGTATACACTTACCCCAGGTCTGGTTCCGCACTGGGACCTCCTCAGAAATGAGATACAGTGCAACAATCACAGTACAGTACTTTAACATAGACAAATACCTCAGGCAGTATAACTTTGCTGAAACAAGCAGCTCTGATTTATTTAGGGGATATAACAAGGACAGGAAATCAGGTTAATTAGCTTATCACTCTAATAATCTACCTATGGCTCTGTGCACAGGCCTATCCCTATCAGTTACTGTCCCTGGGTACCCAAGCCCTAGTGGCTAGTCCAAACCGTGGCAGCTGGTAGGGGCCCTTTCACACAGAGAAAAGGAGAATTAAACAGTCAGCAGTACAGTAATTCCATTTGGATTTAATGTGGCAATTCAACAGGGAGCGACCCTGAATTAGTACTCACGACCTCCAAATAAGATAGGGTCCTTCAATGTCAGCAGGGCTCACTTGAGGTACACAAACCTCTTCACACATTTATATAAAAGAAAGCACTATACCAGGCAGGCTGCATCTGTATCCCGATCGCAATTACTGCACAATACCGGAGAACACACAGCAGATTCAGTTCCTGACAGACCGAGTGCAATTTTCAGCAATTCTTCCAGTCTTCTACAGGGTGAGCCTGGTTTCTACTCTTCAGAGATCCTTTGATTCTTTTCACAGGACTGATTCAGTCCTAACAAGCTGCAGACCGGAACTCTGGGCCTTACACACGTTTTTTGACTAAAACTGCACACTGAAAAAGCACAGGGCTCCTTCCTTCTTCACTGCCAAAGCTCAACTCCAACTCCAACCGACAAAACTGGCATTTTGAGTTCCTCCCAGTTCTTGACTGATTGGCTGTCACTCACAATAGACTGCTGCTGTTGGTCCAAAAAGGCACTGAAGTCTAAACTACATCTCCCAGAGTCACTGCCCATACAATCCTCTTGTGGCTGGCTCAGATTATGAGTCCAAGTTCTGATTCGTCCAAGGCACCATTTTAGAGCTAGTTACCCCACACTGATTGGTCCAGTTCAGCAGTTCAAAACTAGAATGGGGAACTAGCAGACACAGTTCTGACTGCAAAGAAAGCAGGTTAGACAAACTGTAATTTCATTATTACTCTAAATAATTTCTGGCAAACAGTTACATCTTTCAGATAGGTTCCTTTGCACTCTAGTGACTGCAAAATGAAGTGAATTGCAGCAGCTCGAGTGGTACTCAGAGAAGCACACAGTCCCCCCATACAAACTAATTATGTCTGCAAGCAGACAGCTCTTAAAGAGACAGTACCAGAGGCTCTAAAAACACTCACTGATAAATGGCTTAAATGCCAAACACCATTCAGGCTTGGAGCATTCAAGCAAGCTCCTGGAAGTCTTTTGGGAACCCCCATTTGCAGGGGGGTTACACTTGTTTTTACGTGTGCCTGTGAATCTGTGTGCATATGTGCACATGCATGCTTTCACATACTGCCTGTGCACTCACATGTGCTATGGACAACTCTTGTTTACGATGTCTCATACTCAGAAAGGTTTATCCCTCTGTATTTTATAATAACCAAACTGCAGCTTCTTATTAAATGTTTTGAAGCTGCCTGTTTGTTGTTGGTTCTTTAGTGCAGAATGTGCTAATCAGCTTTTGTTTTTAATTTGCAGACCCATGTGAATCCTTGTTTCTATCAGCCCTATGGAAAAGAGAAGCTGCTGCCTCTGGAAAAAGACAAATGGTATTGGCTGCACCAAGGAGACTGTTTTTCTTTGTTGCCAGACAAGTATATTTTCAGGGTCAATTCTACTCACTCTGACAGTGATGAAACATTGAGGTAAAGTAACACAAGAAGTTGAAAGAATATTAATAATTTGTAGAGATCTATCAATGTAAACACCTAGCATAGTACGCCTTTGTATGTTTTTAAAAGGCTTGTTGAACATTTTAAAAAGAACAAGTTATGTTTCAAACAACATGAAGTCTTGCTATATTATGACAATTGCAGTTTGCCCACCATTAGAACTGCTCCGGAGGTGAAAGAGTTAACTCCCATTCTAAGAATGGAACTTGGAGCGCTAGCTCAGTTAGAGAAGCTCTGTCTGGGTTATTTCAAACCCAAACTGTCAGATTCTTTACTCCGCCTCACTGAACAGTCGCTCCGGAGATTTCTCCTACTGCTCGGTTCATTTCGGTTTAAATAGTGTTTTCTCGTTCAAATCAACCGAGAATATTATTATTTTAACCGCAAAACCGACCGGTTCAAGCCTGTCTGTATCGTAGTAATTACAGTTTATTTTCTGTGTGGAACTTAGAATGTTATCGGTTCAGTTTTGAACCGATCAGCTTGTTTTAAAACTTGAAATTTAAGGTTTTAGAGTGCGGTTCCCGGTTCTTATCGGTTCTAAAAAAAACGGATTTCATTACGGTTTTTTCCAAGACCCGTGACACGGTTAGGAACCGATAAGGGTGTCTTGCCTGGCACTGCCGTTTAAAAGGGCAAGTTTTTGGTTAGGCTGGCATTATGTCTGAGAAACCCAAAAGAAAAACTGGGCCCACTGGGTTTCAACACTGTGATGTCTGTGGGGAAGTCTTTGCCAAGGCTGACCCACACACCACATGTGTATATTGTCTGGGGTTTGACCGCCTCAATTCAGACTGCCAGATTTGTAAAAATTTCCCTGCAGCCACCCTGGATAAGAGTTGGCAGGCTCAGGCAGAGGCCAAAAGTCCGCTGACCCCGGATGGCCAGCCCGGTTGGGTGAACAGACCGGAGGAGTGCCCTCTGACCAGGGTGAGACTTCCCCGGCAAGCGTAAGCTGGCTCGGAGGGCCAGTTCCAGTAAAGAAAACAAGAAAATCAGCAGGTGGGAGCAAAATCCTTCTCCAACTGCTGCAGAGATAGCAAGAGCTATTCAGATTGTCCAGTCACTTTCTCCTGTTCCGTCCGAACCACCACTGTCTGGTAAAGGTCGGTTCGTCGGTTCCACCGGTTCAGGAATATGATGTTGAAGAGTTTTATGAACCAGAGGAGGGGAGGATGATTATGAACAGTATGAATGTGACTTGGAGGGTCTGTGTGCCCATTGAACCGACATCTCCCCAGACAGACCTTTTGAATCTCCCCTTCGCTTCTGAGTCCCCTCTCACTTTATGTTTTACAAAAAGTTGTTGAAACCTCCAGCTCCCATTGGAGGAAGCTGTGGATGAGCAAGAGGAACCTGATTTTGTAGAAATGATGGATATTCCAGAGTCTCAGGAGATTGTCTATTCCTTGCATAAATCATTTAGGAAACAAACAATAAAAATTTTAAAACTCCTAATTCTGTGCCTCCTGTGGACAAAAGATGGACAGGAGGTACACTCTGTCAGGTCCTGATACAGAATTTCTTTCACAGCAATGCAGTCACGTTGGTGTGGTTCAGGCTGCAGCCTGTGATAAAGCTAATATTCCCTTGGCTTCACATCCTCCTGACAAGGATTCCAGGAAGATTGATGCCATGGCTAAAAACAATACATGGCAGCGTCCTTGGGACTCAGGCAAGCAAATTACATGGCTTATGTAGCAAGGTATCAAAAATCTAGATGGGACACTGTCATGGCTTTGGCCAAACAGGCCTCTGGCCAGCTTGCTAATGAGCTGGAACAGGTGGCTGCTGATGGCATTGAGGCATCTAAGGTGCATTTTCATGCTGCTGTGCATTTTAATGATGTATCCTCTAGAGTCATGGCTACGTCTGTAGCTTTTCGTAGGTTGGCCTGGCTCAGGTGTACTAGCTTGTCACAGGATACCCAGACTAAGGCTATGGATTTTCCTGGGTTGGAAATTCTCTGTTTGGGGAGCAGACAGAGAATTATATGAAGAAATGGATGAATATAGGACTACCTATAAAGTGCTCAGGCTAAGGAGCGGCAAGTCACTCCTCAGAGGCAGGCCCCAGGGGTAGAGGTAGGCCTTTTCACAGGCCTTTTACCAAACCCAGGCCTCCTCTGCTTATGCTCAGAGGGGGCCTTCAGAGGAGAGGCAGACGGGTGTGGCAGGCCTGCTCCCACCCTCAGCCTAAAGCACCTGCCAAACAGACACCCTGATGGGGTGCCCAGGGCCGATTCTCCTTTACCTGTAGGGGGCAGGTTGGCTTACTTCATTCAGAACTGGGTGTCTCTAACTTCAGACATGTGGGTCCTGGAAGTAGTAAGCCAGGGTCTGGTTCTCAGCTTCAAAAAGTTCCCAAAGATGAGAATCAGATCTTTCCCACCTGCAAACTCTTTAGAGACCTTTTCTTTAGAAAGAGAAGTCTCAACCCTCCTGGCTCTCAGAGCTGTAGAAAGGGTTTCTCCCTACACCAGGGCAAGGGTCTGTACTCCAGATATTTCCTTACCCCAAAAAAGACAGGAGAATGGCGGCCCATTTTAGACCTGAGATATCTGAACAAACACCTTTTGAAACCAAAGTTCAGAATGGCAACTCTGGCAATGATTTTACCCTCTCTAAGGCCAGGGGACTGGCTAGCCTCCCTGGACCTCAAGGATGCCTATTTTCACGTCCTAATCAGAAGCTCCCACCGAAAGTACCTCAGATTCGAACTGTCCTCAGGTCACTACCAGTTCAGAGCAATGCCCTTCGGCCTCACCTCTGCCCCAAGGGTATTCACAAAATGTCTGGCAGTAGCAGTTGCTCATTTAAGAAGGCAAAGGATTGCTGTCTTTCCCTATCTGGACGACTGGCTCATTGTAGGCCAGTCCCCAGAACAGGTAAAATCTCACCTGCAAGTTACTCAGCAGCTGCTCACCTCCCTGGGCTTCTTGCTCAATCTTCCAAAGTCAGTTCTGGAACCAGTTCAGGTGCTCGCCTTCATAAGTGCAGAATTGGACACAAAGCAGGCCAGAGCCTTCCCACCCTTAGAGAGGGTAAGGAACTTGGTGGCTCTGGCCTCCTCCTTCACTCTGCAGGTCTCTCACCAGCAAGACACTTTTTGCAGCTCCTGGGCACATGGCTGCGCCCACAGCTGTAGTGCAAGGAGCAAGATTTCAGATGAGGGACATTCAGTTTCACTTGAGAGCCTTTTGTCTCAGAGAAGAGACCCCTTTCCAAGTTGGTCCCAGTGACCCAACCCTGATCCAGGCCCTCCAGTGGTGGCAGGATCAGAGCAATTTAAGACTGGGGTCCCTTCATTCCTCTGTCTCACTCCTTGACCCTCACTACGGATGCTTCCTCCTGGGGTGGGGGAGCCCACGGGCGACTTCTCCACTCAGGATGGTCCCTCAGGAATCTCTGCTCCACATCAATTTGCTGGAACTCAGAGCTGTCTTTTTAGCACTTCAAGTGTTTTCTGCGTCTGTTCAGAACAAAGTGGTACAAGTCAGAACAGACAACACCACAACAATGTGGTACATCAACAAGCAGGGGGGCACTCGGTCTTCGGCCTTGTGCACCGAGGCAATGAAGTTGTGGTCTCTGGCCTATTCCCTGAACACTTCCCTCATAGCAGTTCACCTTCCAGGAAAGGACAATGTCCTAGCAGATGCTCTCAGCAGGATTTCCCAGGCCCATCACGTAATGGTCTCTGGATCCTCAAGTACTGGGATAGTTTTTGCCAGATGGGGCACCCTCAGATAGATCTTTTGCAGCCCCAGACAATCACCAACTTCCACTGTTCTTGTTGCAGGCCCCAGTGTTGGGCTCAGTCCCCTGGATGCCTTTCTCCTAGATTGGAAGGGAAGTTTCTTTATGCCTTTCCCCTTCCTCTCCTATTCAGGTGCTAGTCAAAATCAGATCCCAGCCTTGCAGGGTGATTCTGATTGCCCCAGATTGGGCCAGGCAGCCCTGGTACCCTCCTTCTGTCCCTAGCAGTCCATCTTCCCTGTGTCTCCCCAGGAATCACAACCTGTTAACCTGTGCCCCAGGGAGAGTTTGGTATCCGAACCTCAAATCCTTCAACCTCAAGGCCTGGCTCTTGAGGAGTTAGGAATTGCTGACCTACACCTTTCTCAGGGTGTTCTTGAAATCCTAAAGGCTTCTAGGAAGCCTTCCACTAGGGCTACTTATAATTCAAAGTGGAAAAGGTTTTCCATTTGGTGTTCTGAAACATATTTACCGGAATCTGCTGATTTGCCCATTGTTTTGGACTATATGGTCCATCTTAATTCTTTGGGCCTGAGACCAGCTACCCTGAAAGTACATTTGGCAGCTGTTCTGCTTTTTGTGTCAGCAGGAAAGCCCTCCTCTCTTTCTGCTCACCCTGTATTTTCCAAGTTTTTTAAAGGATTACTTCATACTAATCCACCTTTTAGGGATCCGGCCCCTGCCTGGGACCTTAATGTTTGCATTGCCCAGTTAATGCAACCCCCTTTTGAACCTCTGTCTTCTGCAGAGCTTAAGTACTTAACTTGGAAAACTGTTTTCCTAGTGGCTATCACTTCTGCCAGGCGCATAAGTGAGTTGCAAGCCTTGTCAGTAGAAACTGACTTTATTTCTTTCCACAGGGATAAGGTAGTCCTCAGGACTAACAGGAAGTTTTTGCCTAAGGTGGTTTCAGATTTCCATCTTAATCAATCTATCTCCCTTCCAGTGTTTTTCACTGAACATTCCTCCTCTGGCGAGAGGAGATTGCACAGTTTAGATGTTAAGAGGGCCTTAAGTTACTATATAGAACGTACCAAGGGTCACAGGTTCGAATCCCTCCAACTTTTTCTCACTTATGGTGAGGTCGGAAAAGGGAGACCTGCCACTAAGAGATCAATTGCCAGGTGGATTGTCTCTTGTATCCAATTTTGTTATCAGAAACTGGGGAAAGTTCCCCCCTCTGGCCTGAGGGCTCATTCTACCAGAGGTACAGCCGCGTCTCTAGCTGCTGCCAGAGACATCCCTATCTTAGAGATATGTCAAGCAGCTACCTGGAAAACGGTACACACTTTCACCAAGCATTACTCCCTGGATGTCCAGGCCAGGAGAGATGCTCGGTTTGGCACAGCTGTGCTTCAGAGCCTATTCCCTAAGTAGGTTCTGTCCCTTCTCCATGGAGGTACTGCTGTGTAGTCTGCAATTGTCATAATATAGCAAGACTTCATGTTGTTTGAAGAAAAAATTACTCACCTTAGTAATGTTGTTTCTTCTAATGGAGTCTTGCTATATTATGACCTCCCCCCCAGCCTGCCCCTCTCAGAACTTCTACTTGGGTATGGGGTGGGCGCTAGTTATGCCCATTATATGTTTTCCACCCCTTCTTGGGGTTTTGGGGTGTGGTGTTTTTATTTTATTTTATATTATTGCTTATATTATATTATTACTTCTGATCCCCTGACTTGAGTCTTTGTGTTGGGACCAGGAATATGTGTTAATAGTCAGGTAGCCAGTTGGCTAGTGTAGGTTACAGCTTCCACACAGACCTTAGTGAGTTTTGCTCAAAGATCTGACAGTTTGGGTTTGAAATAACCCAGACAGAGCTTTCAACTGAGCTGCACTCCAAGTTCCATTCTTAGAATGGGAGTTAACTCTTTCACCTCGGAGCAGTTCTAATGGTGGGACAAACTGCAATTGTCATAATATAGCAAGACTCCATTAGAAGAAACAACATTACTAAGGTGAGTAATTTTTCTTATACTAACATACAAAATTTGCCAGCAGATAAAGGCCTAGAGGTCTATCAAGTCTGCTCGAATGTGCAGCTAGCACCCCTTATCTTGCAGCTGCCCTCCCTTCCACCTTCCCCTTCATTAACCTCCCCTTGTCCTGTCCCATCCTCGTTTGAAGCAGTCCACTGTTCTACTGCATACCACTTCAGCAGGTAACACATTCCACCCAGCCACCACCCTCTCTGTAAAAGTGTCTCTCATCTCCTCCTGAACCTTCCTCGCTCCAGTCTCATATCATGGCCCTTGGTGGCCCTCCTTCCTTACTTTGAACTGCCCCTCTGTACCAGTCTTGTTTATTCCTTTCATGTATTTAAAGGTTTCAATCATGTCACCCCTGTCTCACCTCTCCTCCAGTGAGTACATGTTCAACTCCTTCAACCTCCTCTCGTATGATAAGTCCCCCAGCCCCTTGATCATCTTTGTCGCTCTGCGCTGCACCCGCTCCAGTAACTTAATGTCCCTCTTCAGATACGGACGCCAGTACTGCACGCAGTACTCCAGGTGTGGTCTAACTAATGACCTATACAGTGGCAGAATCACCTCCTCCCTGCTCGAGGATATACCCCTTGCAATACAACCCAGCATTTTGTTGGCCTTTGCAGCTGCCTTCCTACATTGTGCCGAGTTGTTCATTGACCCTGTAGTGAGAACACCCAGATCCTTCTCCTCCTCTGTCTGGGCTAGCTGCACTCCCCCTAGCTGGTAACTCCTCCTTGGGTTCTTCATCCCAAAATGCAACACCTTGCACTTTTTGGCATTAAAGCCCAGTTGCCAGGTGTCTGACCAGGTTTCAAGCTTTGCCAGATCATCCTGCAACCCCTGCCATCCCCCTAGGTCATTCACCACCGCGCCTACCTTGGTATCATCAGCAAACAGACTGATCTTGCTCTTGATGTCCCATGATATGTCTGCAATGAATATCCCAAACAACACTGGTCCCAACACTGAGCCCTGTGGAACACCGCTCGTCACTGCCCTTTGGTGTGACAGCTCCCCACACACCACCACCCTCTGTTGCCTTCCCTGCAGCCAGTTTCCTACCCATCTCACTTGCTTTGCACCCGCCCCTGTGCCTACTAACTTCCTTCCCAGCCTTCCATGTGGCACTGAGTCGAATGCCTTACTGAAGTCCAGATACAGGACATCCACTGCATGGCCCCTGTCTGGTTGCCTAGTTACCCAGTCATAGAACTCGACCAGGTTGGTTTGGCAGGATCTGCCATGTATGAAGCCATGCTGTCTGCTGTTCTGTAGTCCTTTGGCCTCTAGGAGGGCCACCAGCCTCTCCTTCAGGATAGTCTCCATTAGCTTACCCACGATGGATGTGAGGCTCACTGGTCTGTAGTTTCCCGGTTCATCCTTGGGGCCCCTCTTGTGGAGGGGCACCACATGAGCCATCCTCCAGTCCTGAGGTACACACCCTAAATGTAGTGAGGCATTAAATAGGTCTGCCAAAGGTCCTGCAAGGACCTCTGCCAGCTCCTTCAGTACCCTGGGGTGGATGCCATCTGTTGTCTTTTTCCTTCCAGTAGCTAGGCTAACTTACTGCTCCTGTTCAACAGCTCTAACAAGCTGGAGTCCTCCTTCAGACACTATGCCTGTGACTTCTTCCTTTAGTGGCCTGGCACTGCCTAAGATCCAACAGGGGAGCAGGAAGCCTCTGGAGTTGTTTTTAGGCTATAGGAGCATGATGGAGGTCAAGCCATCATCCTTCCAGAATTGCCTATTTTGGCCGGCCCATTGGTGCAGCGTTAGCACTACCACTCAAGATGTTGGCGAGGCAGGGTTGGAACTGAGCTCGGGTCATCTGAGGGCTGCTGGGGGATTGAACATACAGAGAACCCTCCTCCTCTGGGGAAGGAGGACAGCTTACATATACTGCCACCTGGGTGACCACAGGTGGCAGCTCAGTCAGGGAGCGTCTCTTAGCGGGAGGGGGTGGAAGACATCAGCTGGTGCTGCATCATGCATGTTAATTTGTGTACACGCTCATGCACCCTTGTTGCTGAAGTCCTCGAGGAGGGATGTAAAGAGTAAAATATCCAGACTGTCAGAATGACGCCAGTCACCCGCAGGCCTCGCACCTGGCTACTCAGGCACCAGCTCCACAAACATTAGATCTGTTCTGCAGTACAGAGTATTTTTTTTGGGGGGGGGGCAAGTTCTGGGGTAATGTTGGAGGTGAAGATAAGACCTAGAGGATGCCAGGGTGATAGGGCCAGGGCAGCCGGGGAAATGGGGGCTGACCCGAGATGCAGGAGGCATAAACAGCAGCAGTCTGTCAAAGGGGTAGGCATTGTAGCATAGGAATTAAAGGTCAGAAGGGACTGTAGGTCAGTCATGTCCGCCCTCACCTCTGCTTCATTAGTAAGAATAAAAAAGTATGCTGTGCAGGCATTTACTAATTTATAGGGATTCCCTACCTACTGTAGTACCTATGGTATCCGGTGAGTCCCTTGGTAAGCCGAAATGTATTTATTTGGAAATTGGTGACTGGGAAAGGCACACTGAACTGAGGCTCATTTACAGGTGTGACACAGGGGAGGGGAACAGGGAGAACAGTATTACAGCAAGTTGACATGAAAGTTCCATTTGCTACTGACAGCCAAATATAATAGCCGAAGCCTGCTACTGACAATTGTAGTAGGGCAACAACTCAAACAGCACAGTAAAATAAGACATAACATGACCCCTCAGAATGGTGGGCAGAAAATTAAAAATGAAATCCAAACAGATGAGTGCAGTAAATAAGGAACATTTGCAAAAAGGCACAGAGCAAGCTAGGGCTGCACTAGAGCGAAAAAAGTGAGGCAAAACTGTAGCAGATGCCCGATGAGTGAGGACAGGAGCAAGCAGAAGAGAAGTAGCCTTCAGCAGAGACTTAAGGGCAAAGTAAAAGGAGGAAAGCCTATGGGAGATGGGGAAAGAGTTCTAAACTGAAGGCAGTCAGACTGAGAAAGTGGACAGACCAGTCGTTATAGCGCAATGGGGACTTTAAAGGAACGAGAGTTAGAAGAGCAGAACAAATAAGAGGAGGGAGAAGATGGGGAAAGGTCAGATAGGTGGGAGAAGGGACACAAACCAATACTTAAAAGAGAGGTGAAGTTGGATAGGTGCTGGGAGGATAGGAAGGGAAGGGTGAGGAGTTGACACAAGGAACAGTGGTGATTAGGAGGGGGAGAGCCCATAGCAAAGCGACAGAAGGAGTGAAAGATAAGGTCCAGTCTGGCTGTGGTAAATTTGGAGGCACCACCATAAACCATATCCATGTAGTCAAACAGTAGGAGAATCATTCTCACACAGAACTGGGAATGGAAGACGGGATTTATTCTTGTAGAGGGCAGTCAGTTTGTGGCATAATCTTTTGATCCTCTCACCCATGCTGTTTGCGGTGTACATGCTGCCCTTGGGGGAAATCATTAGACATTATAGCATGGTGTTTCACTGCTGTGCAGCTGGTACCTAGCTATATTTGCCATTTGCACCCGGGACACAAGTACTGAATTCATGCCTGATGGAGATCCAAGACCAGATGTCCTCTAGCTGGCTGAGGTTTAACCTGGACAAGATGGAGGTTCTGGTGATTGAGCTTGGTCATCAGTGGGGTGTAGACATGACAGGATATGTGACTGGCTTGATGCTTGGTTCCTGTCTTCTTACTTCAATGAAGAATCTGGGGGGGGTCATTCTGGATAATGGGCAGACACTTGAGGCTCAGGTGTCGTCTGTTTTCTGGAGTGGCTTTTACCATCTCGGGAATATTGCCTGGATTACAGCGTTGATCCTGCCTGATGACTTGCCCTCACAAGTGCATTGTTTGTGACTTCCAGACTCAACTACTGTAATGCTTTATACCTCAGGGTTAATGGAGGTGTCCTGCGTTGCCTGCAGCTGTTGCAGATTGCAGCGACCAGGTTGCTGACATGCCTTCTGAGGTCTTGTCATGTGACCCCAGTCCTGCATGACCTACACTAGCTGCTGATGAAGTGGTGAATTACCTTCAGTGTTAGTTTAATGACCTATAAAGCCCCATATGGACAGGACTCTAGCTATCTGAGTAACCTCCAGACTCCTTATCATACCACCACTTTCCACTCCTCCGAGGTGGGCCTCCTAGCAGTTACCAGGGCACGGCTTAAATCATTTGGTGGCAGGGCCTTTGAGGTTGTTGGCTCAGCCCTGTGGAGCTCAATTGCATGATCCTTGAGGGAGGCCCCCTCACTGGAGGCCTTTAAAAGAGGTCTGAAGTCACACTTATTTAGAGAGGCCTTTGGATTACAGGCTAGGCTTCTGATACAATGGCTGTTTTCACAATGAATTTTATCAATATTTATTTGATTATTTAATTAATTTCAAATCTGTGTTTTAGTGCTGGGCTACGTTTATTATGAATTTTTTATTTTATTTTTTGGAATTGTTTGTTTGTCCTGACCTTCATACAGTGGCCTGAGCCCCACAGAATTGGCATTTAATGATTAAAGTTTACTTTACTTACACAACAGTACAGTACAGCAAAAGAAAATGAACTAGAAAAGAGTACAGTGTTTTGAGCTAAAAAGGCAGCTCCTTTTCAGGTATGGTGAAAGGTAGAATGCAGTAGGTTTAAATAAGAAACTTTAAAGAGAGAAGGGAAACGTCAAAGAGAGAGTGAAAGAGAAAACAATCCTTATTTAAAATAGATGTCTTAAAGGTGATTCCCAGAGAAGAAGCTGCCAATTAATGAATGAATGTGAATGAATGAGATCATCCCAGAAAAGATGCTGAACTGTTCAGAAGCAAATTGTGTTTATTTAGTCAAGTCTGTTAATACCAAAAGGCTATGTTTGTACATGGCCAATCCAAATGCCTCTTACTGGAGAAGGTCTTTTTGGTCTTCAGCTTTCAGAATAGCAGTTATGCAGATGTCAACAAGTTGACAGTGACCTAACTGATGGAGGTGCTTAGAGAGGGCAGTGTCTAGTTTTTTTTAGATGGAATATTTGTAGCTGCAAGAGCATTCCCTTTAATGAAATACAAAATCACACCTACCCCCATGATGCCAAGCATCATGGGATAAAAATATGATTTGCATATACATCCCATGATGCTTAGCATTATGTGGGTCTGTGTGATTTTGAATTTCTTTGAAACTTAGCTTTGTTGCCAGCGCCCTTTGTTGGTAGCCCTTGTCTCAGTGGTTTTGTTCTGAGGTTCTTTGTCTTTTTAGCTTGCTTCTTATTTTAGGCCCACTATGATCCAAACCTGCAAGACCACATAAGGGCTGATTCATTTTTCCCCTGAGGTGAGATATGGATGAGGTACAGTGATGAGCCCCGAATAAGGCAAAACGTGTGTCTTCTCTTCTGTCTCAGATTTTGCAGATTGTGTGAGGGGCTCTTTGGCATCGTGTGTTCCTGCTTAAAGCCCAATAAGTCTAAATGTTCATGGTGATTTGTATGTATATCTTATGATGCTTTACATTAGGGGAATATAAATGCAGCCATTGATGCATTTAGATATTACCAGATATTTTACGATATACCTAGCGAGAGTCTCTCTGGTGGCCCACAGTGGTACTGCAAGCAGGCAGTGAATTTCTCTAGCGATACCACAGACATTTCAGGAACTATCTGGCCATATATTTGGCTGCAGCTGTATGTGTGATTTTGTATTTCTTTGAAAACTGGCTTTGTTGCCAGTGCCGTTTTTGAGCAACCCTTGCCTCAGTGCTTTTGTGCTGAGGTCCTTAGTCTTGTTAGCTTACTTTCTTATTTTGGGTCCACCAATGACCCAAACCTATAAGACCACATAAGGGTTGTTTCGTTTTTTCCCTGGGTTGAGATACAGATGAGGCACACTTATGAGTCCTGTGTAGGATGAAACATGTTTCTGTGTCTTATGTTCTCAGCCTTTGCAAATTGTGTGAGAGGCCTTTTGGCCTAACGCATTCCTGTTTAAAGCAGACCCGGTCTAATTTTCATGGTGATTTGCATATAAATCCCATGATGTTTGACATTATATGTGATTTTGTATTTCTTTGAAACCTGGCTTTGCTGAGTACCCTTTTTTGGTAACCCTTGCCTCAGTGTGTTTGTGCTGAGGTTCTTTATCTTTTTAGCTTATTTCCTTAATTAATTCTTTGTTTGGCCTACATGTTGTTTTGCAGTCCGCATCCCTTACAAGTGATAAGGTAAATCACTTGTTTTATCCCACAGTCCATGTTTTCTTTGATCTTGTAGTGAGCCCCTGTGGAGTAGCTCCGGAAACTGTCATTTTCTCTCAGGCACTGACAAGGGGAGCATCTCTTAGATTTACATTTGAAGCAACCAGGAGAATAAGCTGGGAAGTTGAGAGAGGGAAGGATTGCTCAGACCAGTATATTTTTATTATTTTTGCATTTACAGAATGGAAGAAAAGGGACAGAGTCAAAAGCCATTTAAATTTGAGGGCACTATCGCAGTAGGGACTGACGTTTCTTAATCATGCACGGTAGAGGGGGTAATCCAGGATGGCATGCCACTACCAATGGTATTCTGATGGAATTGTTCTGTTTCCTGGGTTTCAGCAAATCCTTTCTTGATGTCAGTTTTGCTCAGTCCATCTGTTGTTGAACCTTCCTTTTTCAGTATCCCCTCTGAACCAGGAAATCACTCAGTTCCTTGCACCTTCTATTAAAAGTGGAGTCTTTAGAACAGAGTCTATGTAGTCTGAGTGCCTGACTGTATGGAATGCTTTTAATGGTATGTTTGGGAGGGCAGCACGTGGGTGAGAGATACATATGTTCATGAGGCAGCTTGTCATCTTGACAGCGCAAGACATATTCGCCACAGTTCTGGTGGTAGTGGAAGCCTATCTTTGCTGACGGGGTTTTCAAATATTCCCCTATCTGGATGATTGGCTAATTCAAGGCCGGTTGCTTCAGAGATTCAGACAGCTCTCCGGGTGAAAGTGAATGGAGACTTTCTCCAATCTGGGGCTCATTTTAAACTTAGAGAAGTCACAGCTGTCCTCGATTCAATGTGTGCAGTTCATTCAGGTCATCTAGACTCCTGAGAGGTTTGAGCTCTGCTACTGCTTCCGCGAGCTGTGGATCTAATTGAGTGTCCCCTCTCCTGATCTCATCAGGACAGACTTTTGGCTAAGGATTTCCTCTGTCATACTGGCTGTTGGTGTTGACAAAGTTTGTAATTCCACCATCTCAAATTCATATGCCTGGTCTCCTGTGGGTACTCAAGGCCCATTTATCTTATAGGTCAGCACTCTTGTTGCAACTGGTTGTAGCCACTTACCCCATGATCAGTGCAATTTTGTGGTGACTGTTTTTGGAGTATTTGTCATACAGCCATACCCAACATTGGTCCTAACCAGATGATGACTCAGCTTGGGGACCACATCTGTAGGACCTGGGGGAATTCAGACTGTTGACCCCATGGGAGCAACGGTTGTATGATTATCCAGTCTGGATCAGCACAGACATGTCTACCATTTTCATTGTGAACAAGCAGGGTGGAAGTCTGTTCTTGAAGACCGTGCAAGGAAGCTCTGGAGACATGGGAGTTGCATCTGAGCATCCGATTTCCGGCCTAAGCACAGAAAGGTAGCAACTCTTTTGAAAATACGATCCACTGTGAATATCATGTGAAAAAAAGAGATAGTATATTGTAATAGTTAGGGATTTGATCCATCTAGGACTTCTAAACGTGTGAGAAGCCCTAGATCTTTGGTGAGTTCATATTTATTATTTTGAAAAAATTAAGTTCCCCTGGAGTAGCCTTTTCTATGAGTTCCTTTTTGTGTCACATTTTAGTATCTCTGAGATAAAGGCAAGTCTTGATAATTTATTTATTTCATTTAATTTATTTGAAAATTGGTGACCAGGAAAGGTGCACTGAGCCGAAGCTCATATCCTGGTGCGACCACTGGGAAAGGGACGGGCTATAAAATACAGAGCTCAAGCACATTTTGCAGTTACAATAGTGCAGTCAGAAAACGTGATGAATACAGGCATAAGTACAAAATGAATAAGCATGGCAAAATCAATGAATAAGCTCCTTAGATAAAGCTACACCAGGACTGGACTGCAATTCCAGGGGAAATATCCTGTGAGTTTTGACCCTGGATTTTCTGACTGGGGTGTACATCTCCCAAGCTGGGGAGAATTGCGAGTGAAGCAGGGAGAGGACAGCATCATGCTCATGAGGGGCAGTAGGGATGGCTGTCTAATCAGTTGTAGAAGGGTCGCTCAGGAGAGCATTGGTGCTGAGTGACCGGAGGGACCTGGTTCAGATGTAGTTTGGGCAGGAAGGTGGACACCGGATTTTCCTGATGCAGAATGTCATGTAGTGGCCACTGAAAGCATCAGGCAAAATGCCTGCTGCAACTATGTGGTGTGGAAAAATATTCAGTCTCTAGCATCTGCCGTTGTCCAGTGGCAAATCTGTTTTATTTTGCCCATGTACCATGCAGGTTAATTATGTTGCTCAGGCCACATGTACATTATTCCTTCTTTATCAGCTTTGTGCACGTGTGTGGGTTGGGGAGTAGATGCATTCACATGTGTTAGTCATATCTGATCTTACTTCCAGGAGAAGCTCTTGCAGCAGGTTTCACATTGAGGACTGGCGCCACCTGTTGGTGGTTCCGGCAACTTCTCCTCTAGTAGTACCAACATGGGAACACCCCCCGCTGACGTCGGCTCCACCCCGATATTGCCCTGTATAAGGGAGGAGTTCCTCATGTGCTCCAGTTCTTTCCCGCCGCACGGTCAGGGTTAGTTCACTCGGCTTTGGCTTAGTTCCGACCGCTCTTTCTCCACCAGATTTTTGTGTTTTTTCAGCACTGTTTGGCATCTGTGTCATCGCATCTTAACAAGTGCGCTTGTGGGCAACAAATTCCTGCTAAGGATGGTCACTTAGCGTGCCTTTATTGTCTGTGGCCTGACCACAACACCAATGCCTGCCCTCACTGCCAGGCCTTTAACTAGTGGACACGAATCAGGCGCCAAAAGTCTCTCACGGCCTTCCTTGCCAAGACAAAGTTAGCCACCATGGAACGGGCCTCCTCCTCAGGAGAATCTGATCCTCCTCCAGCCCACAAGCCTCACAAGCATTGGGAGCAAGACAGGGGAAGGTCTCATTCAAAACATAGGTCTTCGGGATTGAAGTCCGGGTCGTCGGGTTATGATTCCCACCTCACAGCCCTAAAGCCTTCTTCTGCTGTTTCCAGGCCTGCTTCTCTTCAACCGCTAAAAATTTCTCAGCCTACCAAGAAATCAAAGAGTGCAGATAAGGTCTCCTCCTGCTCGGCCTCTTCTTCGAAGGCCAACACCCAGGAGTCAAGCAAGACCTTCGGGTCTTCGAGTGGCAGGGATTCCTCCTTGCCTCCTAAACCATGGGATCTGCCAGCGGGTGCACCTCCACCCACCCTGGTACCGGTTCCAGACCCCACTGAACCAGGGAATTGGGGGGGCGGATGAGGTGCCCTTCTTAAGAAATGCACAAAGAAATCTAGGAGGGATAGGTCCAGTAGCTCCTCCCGGTCTCCCTTTCCTCCTCTGGACAAGAGGCGCAAAAGGAAGAGGCATAGTCCTTCCCCCTCTTCCTCTCTGGACTCCAATGTAGACTCGGATTCTTCTTCTTCCGATGCCTACTCATAGCCAGACCTAGAGGACAAGGAGGGTCTATCTAAATCCCTCCAGATGACCCATGCTTCATGAAGGTGATGAGGCACATCCAGGCCAACATGGGTTTGGACATGGAGGCCCTGGACCCTAAGCGACTGCGGCTGGCTAAATACCTCCGCCGAAAAGACCCAAAGCCAGTGGTCATCCCTTCCATGATCGACACCTTCGAGGATGTCACCTGGGTGACCTGGAAGTGTCCTTATTCCTCCTCTGCCGTGCCCAAGAAGGCTCACCGGCTCTACTGGGTGCCTGTGGACCACCCCTTTCTGGCCAAACCACCTATTGTGGACTCTGTGGTGATTTTGGCGGCTCATGATCGTTCGCAGAGGCCCAAACATCTGTGCACCCAGCCACCTGACAGAGAGAGCAGCTGGATTCCATGGGCCGTAAGGTGTACTCTGCTGTGACCTGCAGCATCAGGAGTCTCAATTTTCTGATGCATATGGTCCAATTCCAGAATGCCCTTTGGGAACAAGGATTGGACATTGTGCAGAGCATGCCCAATTGTCTTCAGCGAACAGAGCTTGCTAAGCTGTTGCAGACTGGCTCAGACTAGGGTACCCAAGTTCTGCGATCGGCCTATGACTCTGCAGACACCTCCTCTAGGGCAGCCGCCACTGGCATGTGCCTCAGACTCCCTTTGGCGAGGACATGGAGTGGACTGCCACCAGGTTGCAGGACTCTGGAAAGGCCATCCGTTCCGTGCAGTCCATGTATCGCCCAAAACAGGGGCAAGCTTGCAAGCCTCGTTTTCATGGCCATGGGGGACATCAGCCACAGCTACCTCGTTTTCAGCAGCATGCACAGCGAGGGGGCTTTGGTCATAGAGGCAGAGCCAGAGGCAATGTGGCTTCTGTCTCTAGAGCATCTAAAGCAGCCACTGCCACCCTCCCTCCCTCACCAAACGCCTGACTATCTAGGCAACCCCTCTCCTCTTGCCTCTCAACCAGAGGAGCCGGTCAGAGTTTGCTTTTCACTCTACGTGGATGCATGGGGTCAGGTGACCTCCGACTAGTGGGTACTGGAGCTCGTGGAGTTTGGGCACTCCATAGAGTTCAAATTCATTCCTCCGGACAGACCACCACCCCCATCCCGATACCCAAAGAAGCACAGAGCTCTGGTCTTGTGGGAGATCTCTTCCTTGCTGGACAAAAGGGCTATCGAGCCAGTTTTACTGGCTGAATCAGGGAAAGGGTTCTTTTCCCACTTCTTCCTAGCTCCAAAGAAGTCCGGGGATCTCAGACCCATTCTGGACCTCAAGCGATCTAAACCTGTGGGTCTCCTGCAAGAGATTCAGGATGGTGTCTCTTCCTACTCTCTCTCATATCTGCAGGAGATTGGCTGGCGTCTCTCGATGTGCAGGACGCTTACCTGCATATTCCATCACCAGAAACCATCGAAGATTCCCAAGGTTCGGGTTCGAAGACAAGGACTATCAGTTCCGAGTCCTCCCCTTCGGTCTTTCCTTGGCTCCCAGGGCCTTCACCAAGTGCCTGGCGGTCGTGGCCGCAGCACTTTGAAGATGGGGCCATTTTGTGTTTCCTTACCTGGACGACTGGCTTCTCCTGGCCCCCTCCAGGTCTCACCTGTCAGAAACTATCTGGGATTCCATCTCACTTTTCCAGAGTCTTGGAATCACCATCAACAGGGACAAGTCTCATCTGTCCCCTACTCAGATTCTCCAGTTCATCGGAGCTCTTCTGGACACCACTCCCGGGAAGGTTTTTCTTTCCTCCGACAGAGCGGATCGCATTCAGATCATCGCATCTCAGATCTCATCAGCCTCAAAGGTGCCAGCTCGGCTCCTCCTCCTCAGGCTGTTGGGCCACATGGCTTCCATAGTCTCAGTCCCTCTGGCACGTCTGCGCATGAGAACCATTCAGTGGTCCCTGAGAGTCCAGTGGGATCAAACTTCAGACAGCCTGGATGCCTTGATCAGGATATCAGAGTCATCCAAAAATCTGCTGGGGGGGCATCCCCTTCCAAGCCGGGGTGCCATCCCAGTCTCTGACCACGGATGCCTCGTTCCAGGGATGGGGCATACACTTGGGGAATCATCGTACCCAGGGTTTCTGGTCTCCCACAGAAGTGAACCTGCACATCAGTGTCCTGGTGATGAGAGCTGTGCTTTACTCACTACAAGCCCTGGCCTCGGTCTTAGCCCCGGGCCATCTCTTAGTGCAGACAGACAACACTTCGGTGATGTACTACATCAACAAACAGGGCGGCACACATTCCTGTCCCCTTTGCAGGGAAGCCATGCAGGTTTGGGATTGGGCCCTAGAGCATCGACTGTTTCTGACAGCGGTGCATGTTCCCGGGCTTCAAAACATGCTAGCAGACATGCTCAGCAGGACAAGATTGCAAGCCCACAAATGGGAATTTCTTCAAGAGGTTACAGATTGCATCATCTGTGTGTGGGGGACACCTGAGGTGGACCTTTTCGCGTCACAATCCAACACAAAACTGCCCAATTTTTGCTTGCTAGGTCCAGAGCCTGGAGCTGTTTGGCAAGACGCGTTGTCCCTCTGTTGGAGTGGGAAGTTCCTGTGTGCTGTCCTTCCCTTTCCACTCCTTCAGAAGGTCCTTCTCAAGGCTCAGTTGAAACCTTCCATCATTATCTTGATTGCTCTGCTATGGCCTCGTCAAATCTGGTTTCCCTTACTACAGCGTCTAGCGGCAGAGTTGCCAATGACTATTCCTCTCTCTTCGCACCTACTGCCGCAGGACAGGGGGTCCCTGTTGCACCTGATCTTACATTCTCTTCACCTGCACACCTGACTCCTCAGGATTTAGCTAAGGTCCGTTTCGGGGTGTCTGATCAGGTCGCTCAGGTGTTGGTTGAGGCACGGAAACCTGCCACCAGGGTCACTTATGCTAAGAAGTGGAAACACTTTTGCATTTGGCCACAGCTGCTTTGTAGTAGATCTGCTGGCTCGTCCAGTTAATACTATCCTAGATTACTTGCTTTCTCTTTACGAGACAGGCGTCAGCTATTCCTCCATCAAGGTATACCTGGCCACCATCTCCGCTTACCATTTATCTGTATCGGGTAAGATGGTGGCTCAGATGGAGGTTTCCAAAGCCTTTTTGTGCAGTACTCTCCACATCAGATCTCCCATCAGGGACC
Source organism: Neoceratodus forsteri (assembly GCA_016271365.2). Taxonomy (NCBI): domain Eukaryota; kingdom Metazoa; phylum Chordata; order Ceratodontiformes; family Ceratodontidae; genus Neoceratodus; species Neoceratodus forsteri. The sequence continues at coordinate 1,556,494,644 of CM057450.1, forward strand.
CTGTTCCTCCTTGGTATCTCCTGTTCATCCTGGAGAAGTTTCCTCTTCCCCCGTTAGAGCCGGCTATGAAGTCGGAGCTCCATTTCCTTTCCTTTCCTGGAAAACTCTACTTTTGGTAGCGATTACTTCGGCGAGGTGCATTTCAGAACGTCAAGCTCTCTTGTGTAAAGAACCCTACCTTGTCTTCCACAAGGACAGGGTTGATCTCCGCACCAATCCGAAGTTCTTACCGAAAGTGGTTTCGGAGCTCACTTAGAATCAGTCGGTTCAGCTCCCGGTCTATTACCTAGAGCACTCTAACAAGGGAGAGGCCCTGCTTCATTCTCTGAATGTACACAGGGCTCTCAGATGTTAGCTAGAACCAAGGTGGACAGGAAGTCTGATCAGCTCTTTGTGTCCTTTGCCCCGCGGTCCGTAGGTCGCCCGGTCACCAAACAGACGCTTTCACGCTGGTTGGTTCACTGCATTTCCTACTGTTATGAGAAGCATAATAGGTTGACATCAGGGATGATTAAAGCTCACTCTACCAGGGCTATTGCTACTTCCTTTGTAGCTCTGAAGAGGGTACCGACAGCTGATATCTGTGCTGCCGCTACCTGGAGTTCTGTCCATACCTTCGTCAGGCACTATAGCCTCGACATCATTTCCAGACGCAGAGCAGGGTTTGGCCTCGCGGTTCTGGAAGACCTGGTTTCCTGAGGGATCTTCCCTTCTCTTGCTGTCCTTTTCCTACTGTTTTCCCCCCTCACAGGGGTTGTTATAAGTTTATACTGCTTGGGACTCAGTCCTCAGTGTGAAACTTGCTGCAAAAGCTTCTCCTCAAAGTAAAATAGTACAGTTACATAAGAACTTACCGTAACAGTAGATCTTCAAGAGAAGCTCTTGCAGCAGGCATAGTTAATGCCCATCTTCTCCCATGGGATCAGGCCCTGTTCAGGCCTGTATTTTTTTGTCTTTGAGGGGTTGTCCGTTGACAGTTTCTGACTTTCCTGTCGTTGTCTTGCCTGACAGGGTGGGGGCATTCAAGAACTGGAGCACGTGGGAAACTCCTCCCTTATATAGGGCAGTATCGGGGGTGGAGCCAACGTCGGCGGGTGACGTTACCACATCGGTACTACTAGAGAAAAAGTTGCCGGAACCGCTGCCAGGTGGCGCCAGTCCTCAATATGAAACCTGCTGCAAGAGCTTCTCTCGAAGATACACTGTTATGGTAAGTTCTTATGTAACTACTTTACACTGTGATGTGTTGTAGTTCCTTGTTCACTGGGTGCTTACCTCTGAATGTGTGTGTGTGTGTGTGTGGGGGGGGGTTCTTTGGTTGAGTGGTTGCCTGTTGGCAATGTTTTCTGCATCGCTTTTTGGCAGGACACAGACAGAGATCATATTTGTGGTGCACAAAGATTTGAGTTATCCTTAACATTTTGTCTTTGAATGAACTATGTTCCTGTCAGTTTTTTGAAATTCACAGAACTGTCCATCATCTCATACTATGTTGTAGCTTAAATGAACAGCACGGACATCAGCTGGGAATGTCTTTGTTCTAGTTTTGCTTTTGAGATGAATGAACTGTCTTGTCCTTTAGCTTTTTTGCACTTACGGGAATATAGAAAACCTGGAAGCTGTTTATAGGCAGGTCGTACTAATTATATATGTTTGGAGTAGGCCGGTAATTAGTAAGACTTAATCATCACACTGCTGCAGTACAGGAAAGATGTAAACTCAATACAATTGTCTTTTATTCTATTAATAGAAACCCACACTACAGGATGTCGTTTACTGAACAGGCTGATTTAAAATTGTTTGAAAAAAAAAAAAAGGATGCTAGCCACAAGCTGTGTGTACTTTGAGAGATCACAAAAGGACAGCTGATTAATAAACAATTATATTGTTTCAAATATATTTTGTTAATGTCAAAGTTCAATGCAGTAGTACATAGTCAATCTTTGATTTCATAAAGAGCTGAGTTTTGTCTTTGGCAGGTTTTTCAGTACCTAAAAACCATTAGCATTATACAGTTGATTTTATATGTAAAGGTTCTGTTTTACATATTTAAAATATAAAGAGAAATTTTTAAAAAAAAAAAAAAAAAAAAGTAAAGATCATGAACAGTGAAGAATGAAAATACAAATTACAGAACAAATACCAACTGTGTCAGACTGATCTTATCTGTGTCGGTCTTCACCATTCATCACTTTTGGGTACTGGCCGGAGGTCATGACCACACAGGAGCTCTTTTTTTTTTCTTTTTTTGGATGGGCGGAGTTGCCGCACCATCGGTGCCGCCCTCGAGGCCGACGCAGTGCGTGGCGCTCGCGGGTTGGCAGTTAGGTAATGTCGACTCCGCCCTCCCGCCAGTTCTTCGTCTCCCACCGTCGAGGTCACCTCATGGGTAGCTCTGCTGTGTGAGAGGTCTGTTGTTGTTTTTGAAGCCTTCGGCTCCATTACGAAGTCCGTCGACTCCATCTTTGAATTCTTCCTGCCAGTTCAGTTTCGCTCCACTTGACTTCGCCTGAGATTACAGAAGGACTGTTTCTTTCTTTATTTTGCGACATCGGGTCTTGTTTGGTGTTTTTTCCGTGAGTCATGACTCTGTCGGGGGCAAGAAAACAATGAAGACGGGGCTGCCCCTATGCCGGTGCTCAGCGATCAAGTATTCTGTCACCGGCCAACATGCCCGTTGCCTTGTGTGTCTTGGCCCGCTACACAACATGGATTTGTGTGACGCCTGCTTCTCCATGGACCACAGTGTCATCAAACAACGTGCGTGGAAAGTTGGATGAGCTCCGCCAATTTTCAGGGGATAGGTGTGCACTTGTCGGGCCAAGCCACGTTCTCTCTGCCTTTCTTCCAGGTCCCCTCCTGGTTCTGTACGGACCGAGGAGGAGGTAGCTTCTGCTTCTTGTAGCCTTGCCATGGCAGAAACCCCTCCGGCGGTGCAGGAGGCCCAGCCTGTTCCCCACAGGGGATGGGTGGGAGGCACCTACTTGACATCGCCCCTTCTGGGGTGAAGACTCCCCGGTGTTGTACCCTTGGCTCAGAAGGCATGGGTCGGCACCATCCTCGATGCCATCTGTTGGTGCTATTTTGGGCCTCCGCGCCATTTACAGCACCGTGGGCCCTGATGGCGCTGCCATCACTGCCAGTCTGTCACTCTGTGCCATTGCTGCCGTTGGCTCCGTTTGCGGCACCGATGGTGCTCACGGCACCGTAGGAGGCTCTATGGTGCTGTCCTTGACTGTCTCTCACGCTTGCGCCGTGGTTGAGCATAGTGCCGTATCCAGCTCTGGAGCTGCTTGTGGCTGCAAGCGAGGACACGGCACCATTGGGGTTTCCGACCTTGGCACCGTTCGCGGCACTGACAGTGTGGTCGGAGCCATCGTCAAAGCTGTCTCTGGCATCGGCGCCACTTGTGGAGTCGTGGGTCAGGGTGGTGCCATGGGGGTTTCTGACCTTGGTGCCAAGAGCGGCGCCGAGTGCATGGTCGGAGCCGTCGTTGGCGTCGTCTCTGGCTGTGGATTGGGATGGTGCTGTGACAAGCTCCAACTCTGACGATGCTGGCGTCGTTGGAGTCATGTCTTCTTCCCACACCATTCGCGGTACTGCTGGGGATGTCGGCACCGACTCTGGTGCAGTTTCTGGGCCTGGTGCCCTTTTCATTTGGGATGGCAGCAGGCGTCCACGCACCATTTGGCACAGAACTTCGATCTCCACCTCTTCGAAGGAGGAATCAGACTCTGAGTCTGATAGGCAGTCTGACTCTTTGGAGTTGGCTGCTCACGTGAACACCTTGGTAGTGTCCTCGACAGGCCAGAACCAGCCCCCCTCTGAGGAGCGGACAGTGGCTCCCGGGACCAGGGTCAGGGGTGCTGACCAGCAGGCAGTGGTGCAGGTCACCATTGCACTGCAGTCTGGACTTGGAGGGTTTTCTGACCCCTCAGTGGTGGTACCCCCCCTCAAGTGGTGTGTCTGGATTGCCCAACTTTTGAGCCGATCGGAGCACCCACATTAGGGGAGGGTGCTGCTCACTGGATAGCCCCTCCAGGGGCTGACCAGGGTTGCCAGCTGCCTAGGCTGGCTCTTTCGAGGAAAAGGGCACTTTCAGATTCTGAGGGGTATGAGTTCCGTGCGGCGACCTTTTTTTGGAGCTCACCCGGGCTCTGGGAGAAGTCGTAGTGCGAACTCTTGTCCTTCCCTTTCGATTTCCTCGAGAGGGCCCTGTTCTTTTGAGGTAGGGGACTGTCCTTCTGGACATTTACGGCCCTGGTCACCTCACAGGGGGGATTCTTTAGGGCGCAGCCTAGGATGTTCCAGTATGGTTGACCAGCAGTCGACTGTGGAGTTTTCCAGAACTACCTCTTCTCTTGTGGCATCAAGTGCGGCAGAGGACAGCTAATTCCTGTTATCGGCTCTGCCCCCTCTCCTCTGCCACATTCTCCTGCTCTCCCAGGTATCCTTTGTCCTAGCGGTCCTCTCTCCTGGTAGCAGTTCAGAGATGTGGCTGCTCAATTTCCCTCTTATGTTAGGGCCATGGACAGACAGGTTTTTCAGCCTCCCCCGAGCAGCCAACCTCAGAGGTACTCTGACTCCTCATCCTCCTCTTCAGGAGGTGAGGAATCATCTGTCCACATCTCCCCAGCTGCTGATCTTACTGAGTATCAGCATTTTCTCATGAGGATGTTGGAGGACCTGCATGTCCCCCCCCCTCCCCCCACTCAGCACAAACCGGAGCATTCAGCCTGCCTTTTTAGGCGATTTCATATGAACACTCTTGTAGTACCCCGGCCTGCTCACTTTAGGGAGGCATCAGTGCGGTTCTGGCAGAGACCCTTTCCAGAGTCCCAGCCCTAGGGATCTCTGCCAGAGGTATTGTGCCCCGGAGTCTCCAGGTAACCTGCCTCATCCTAGCTCAGGATTGACACAATTGGATACTCCCGACAGGCTTAACGCCCTGCGCCATGACCAGCCCCCAGATCAAGATTCCTTGGATTTTGACTTCTGGGGTAGGAGGACCTTTCACTCGGCATGGTTGCTTCTCTCGATATCTGCTCATCAGGCCCACTATGCTACCTATGATAGATTCCTCTGGTCTTGGCTAGGTCAACTCTTAGCCTCGATGCCTGACACGGAGGAAACCAGACAAGCCATTGCACTCTCTGCACGTGGCCTGGAGCTAGCAAGGCACCAAGCAAGGGCATCGTATGACACCAATGAGGCAGATATCAGGTTCGTAGGGACAGTGATCTGCACTAGGTGAACAGCATGGCTGCATCTCTCCCAGTTGTCACCCTTGGCCCAGCATAGGGTGATTAACTCCGCTCACCAGAGAACCTATCTTTTCTCCCGTAGGGTGAGACAACGTCTCTCGGGGCAGTTTCCTACCCACTCCGGTGGGGGGGGGTCTCCATCTTACTCTCCCCACTCTCGGGCCTCTCCAGACCCGTGAAGGTTCTCTCTCTTAGTGTGTCACCCAGTGAGAGCTAAGGGATTCAGTCCCTTAGGGTTAAAGCCCCCTTCGGGGGGGACTCGGCACTCACCCAAAGGTGATGAATGGTGAAGATTCACATAGATAAGATATGAAAATGACATACCTACCGTAATTCTGATCATTCTGTGTATCTTCACCATTCATCGCAATCCCACCCTCCATCCCCCGGGGCCTGAGTCTCTGTGCTCTCTTTTCACCCCCCTCCTTTCTGTTAGTTAGGAGTGGGGTGATCTTGGGCACATAGGGGGATATTTTTCTATAGGGGAGAGTGGTCCAGATAGGGGGCACCTCCTCCTTCAGTGCCTCGCTCCACCCTGTGGGTGGGGTCGGTAGTTCCCCTCTGTTCTCTCTCCTCTTCTCCTGTCACCTTTACTTTGATTTTCCTTATTCTTTGGACACAATCTTAATTCTAGTTTAGAAACTGCTTTTCTTACCATAAAAATTTATTCGGGGGTGGGGGTATTTCCTGTACCCTGTCTTTTCTTCCAGAATAGTCGATTCTGCTTATATTAGAGTTTTTGCTAGTGATTCTGTGCCTTGAATTCTGGCAGTTTAGCCTTCTGGCTACTCCTTCGCAGTCCCTGTACAATCTGGAGACAGGTCAGGGGTCCAGGGTGTGTCCTCCCCCATATCTTTATCCCTAAATTCCTTCACTCTCCCTCCCTCCTCCTTTTCTACGTCCAGAGATTGGGGCCTCTTCTCAATCCCCTTAGTTCTTTCAGCTTATTCTGTCCTCTCAGTCATCTATTTCTCCTTTTATTTATATATATTTTCCTTTCTCTGTCCTTTGGGCTTTCTTGTCCCTCCCTCCCAACCCATCCTTACTCTATGGTGTCTCAGAACTGGTGGGAGGGCAGAGTTGACAACACCTAATGGCCAACCCGCGAGCACCATGCAATGCATCAGCCTTGAGGGCAGCGCCAATTTATTTATTTATTTATCAAGTCTAGGATTACAGATACCTTTGAGCCATGGCTCTTTTACAAAGGTTCCACGTCAGAGAAATACAAATTATGGGGAACATCAAGACAGGCATTACAACAATCTGGACATTGCAAACAGAGTACAGATTAATACAGTTCAAGGGTAGCATTGTAACAAGGCAGCCAGCGGCATTTGTCAGAGAAAATAGACAACAGATAAGATGGTGGTGTCGATTCCGCCCATCCCCCCCCCCAAAAAAAAAGAGTACCCAAAGGTGATGATTGGTGAAGATGCACAGAAAGATCAGAATTACGGTTGGTACATAATTTTCATTTTCAAATAACATGAAGTCTTGCTATATTCTGACATATGCAGTTAGGTCCTGCCTTTCAACTGCCCCGGAGAACAACAAGTTAAACTTTCCATGGCCAGCATGGAATGTTCACCATGAGCTCGGTTGAAGCCCCTGTCTGCTGTTGTTTAAACTGCAACTGTCAGATTCTTTACTCCGCCTCACTGAACAGTCGCTCCAGAGATTTCTCCTGCTGCTCGGTTCAAAAAGTCGGTTGAAGTGTCGGTTTTCAGTCGGTTTCTACCGAATTGCTGTTACCGCTTAGTCGGTTCAAGTCTCTGTCTGTGGTACCGTGAGTACTAGATAGGTTTTTGTTTTGTTTCTGTGTGGAACTTTAGATTGTGGATCGTTCGGCTGAACCGTATCAGTTTGAGGTAAAAAAAAGCTTTTCCGTAATTTAGAGTGTGGTAACCAGTCCGTATCGGTTCTAAAAAAAACTGATTTTATTACATTTTTTCCAAGACCCGTGACACGGTCAGGAACTGATAGGGGAGTCTTGCCTGGTGGAGTGCCGAAAAAAGGGTAAGTTTTGGATAGGATTGGCCATGTCTGAGAAACCCAAGAAAAAAACCAGACCCACTGGGTTTCAACACTGCAGTGTGTGTGGGGAAGTCTTTGCCAAGGATGATCCCAACACTACCTGTGTTTATTGTCTGGGGTTTGACCATCTCGATTCAGACTGCCAAATTTGCAAGAATTTTCCCAAATCTACCCTGGAAAAGAGATTAGGTAGACTGAAGGAAAGGGAGGCCAAGAAGTCTGCTGACCCGGATGGCCAGCCCGGTTCGGTTCCGACCGAACCAGAAGGAGTGCCCTCTGACCAGGGCAGTACTTCTTCGGGCAAAAGGAGAGCTGATTCTGAGGAGTCGGTTCCGGTGAAAAGAAAGAGAAAAGATAAATTGTCCGGTTTGGACCCAGAAATTCATACTCCGACCACTGATGAGATAGCCAAAGCGTAGGGATAAAGTGCAGTTGCTTAGTTCGGTTCAGAACGGCACCATTTGCAGGGGCTCGGTTCGTCAGTTCCCCGTTCGGATTATACTTTGGAAGAATTTTATGAACCGGAGGAGGAGGAGGAGGGAGTATGGAGGATGATTATGGTGATTATGAAAGTCTGGATGTGCCTGTTGACCCAGACATCTCCCCAGACAGACCTTCAGGTGTTTTTCCTCAAGGCTTTCTGAGTCCCCTTCTCACTATATGTTTTACAAAAAAGTGGCTTAAACCCTCCAGCTTCCTGTGGAGGAAGCAGTAGAGGATCAGGAGGAAACTGATTATGTTGAGATGATGGGACATCCCACAGTCCAGGAGACTGTCTATTCCCCTCCACAAATCCTTTGGGAAACAGACACATAAAATTCTTAAGTCTCCTAATTCTATACCTCCTGTGGACAGATGAATGGACAAGAGGTACACTCTCTCAGGCTCAGACACGGAGTTCCTTTTCCAGCAATGCAGTCATGTTGGGGTAGTGCAGGCTGCTGCCTGTGATAAGGCAAATATTCCCTTGGCATCACACCCCAGACAAGGACTCCAGGAAGATTGATGCCATGGCAAAGAAACAATACATGGCAGCATCTTTGGGACTCAGGCAGGCTAACTATATGGCCTATACAGCTAGATACCAGAAGTCCAGGTGGGACACTGTGCTGGCTTGTGCTAAACAGGCCCCTGACCAGCTTGCCAAGGAGCTGGAGCAGGTGACTGCAGATGGGACTGAGGCATTGAAAGTACAGTTTCATGCTGCTGTGGACTCCAGTGATGTTTCATCTAGAGTCATGGCTACATCTGTGGCTCTTTGGAGGGTGGCTTGCCTCAGAGGTACTAGCCTCTCACAGGATACCCAGGCTAAGGCCATGGATTTTCCTGTAATTAGTAGTAATCTGTTTGGGGAGCAGACAGAGAACTACATGAAAAAGATGGATGAGTACAGGACCACTTACAGGAATGCTCAGACCGAAGAAAGGCAAGCAACTCCTGAAAGGCAGCAGTCCAGGGGCAGGGGCAGGCCTTTCCAAAGGCCTTTTTACCAAGCTCAAGCCGCCTCTTCTTTTTCACAGAGGGGGTTCTTTAGAGGGAGAGGCAGACAGGGGATGAGCAGGCCTGCATCCACCCCTCAGCCTAAAGCCCCTGCCAAGCAGACAGCCTGATGGGTCTGCCTGGGCAATTCTCCCATACCAGTAGGGGGCAGGCTGGCTTACTTTGTCCAGGACTGGAAGTCTCTTACATCAGACAAGTGGGTCCTGGAAGTAGTAAGCCAGGGACTGGTTCTCAGCTTCAAAAAATTTCCCAAGATGAGAACCAGATCCTGTCCACCTACAAATCTCTGAGACCCTTGCCCTAGAGGCAGAGGTTTCTTTTCTCCTAGCTCTCAGAGCTATAGAGAGGGTTCCCACCCTACACAAGGGCAAAGGATTGTACTCATGTACTTCCTAACCCCAAAAGACGAGAATGGCTGCCCATCCTGGACCTAAGATATCTGAACAAACACCTTTTAAAGCCAAAGTTCAAATGGTGACTCTGGGAATTATCCTTCCTCTCTAAGGCCAGGGACTGGCTAGCCTCCCTGGACCTCAGAGATGCCTACTTTCACATTCCCATCAGGTGCTCCCACAGAAAGTACCTCAGGTTCAAATTGCCCTCAGGCCACTATCAATTCAGAGCAATGCCCTTTGGCCTAACATCAGCCCCAAGGGTTTCACAAAGTGCCTGGCAGTAGTTGTTGCTTTCCTAAGCAGAAAAAAGATCTCCATCTTCCCATACTTGGACAATTGACTCATAGTAGGTCAGTCTCCAGAACAAGTCAAGTCACATTTGCAAGTGACCCACCAAGTGCTCACTTCCTTAGGATTCCTTCTCAACCTTCCAAAGTCAGTTCTCGAACCCGTACAGCTCCTCGCCTTCATAGGTGCAGAACTGGATACAGTAAAGGCAAGAGCCTTCCTTCCCCTGGAAAGGGCAAGGACCCTTATGGCACTGGCCTCTTCATTCACCCTTCAGTTATCTCGACCAGCAAGGCATTTCCTTCAGCTACTGGGCCACATGGCAGCTTCCACAGCAGTGGTCCAAGGGGCAAGATTCCAGATGAGGGACATTCAGTTCCACTTAAGAGCCTTCTGGTCCCAAAGAAAGGATTCCCTTACCAAACTAGTCCCAGTGACTCATACCCTAATCCAGGCCTTGCAATGGTGGCAGGATCAGGACAATTTGAGACAAGGGGTTCCATTTGTCACTCAGTCTCATTCAGTGATACTCACCACAGATGCTTCCCTGCTGGGCTGGGGAGCCCATTTGGGGGAGCTTACCACCCAGGGACTGTGGTCACTTCAGGAATCTCTGCTTCACATCAATCTCTTGGAACTCAGAGCAGTGTTTCTGGCACTGCAAGCTTTTGTTCAAATCTGTACAGAACAAAGTGGTTCAGGTCAGAATATACACCACCACCACCACCATGTGGTACATCAACAAGCAAGGAGGCACTCGGTCTACAGCCTTGTGCACAGAAGCAATGAAGCTGTGGTCCCTGGCCTATTCCCTGCAAACCTTTCTGATAGCAGTTCACCTCCCAGGGAAGGGCAATGTCCTAGCAGATACACTGAGCAGAATATCCCAGGGCCATCATGAGTGGGCCCTAGATCCTCTAGTTTTGAAAGCAATTTTCTCAAGATGGGGCACACCAGAGATAGATCTTTTTGCAGCCCTAGACAATCACCAACTTCCCCTCTTTTGTTGCAGACCCCCAGTCTTGGGCTCAGTCCCCCTGGATGCTCTGATTCTGAACTGGGAAGGGAAATTTCTGTATGCTTTTCCCCCTTCCCTCTCCTGTTCAAAGTGTTAGTCAAGATAAGGTCTCAACCATGCAAAGTGATTCTGCTTGCTCCAGACTGGGCCAGACAGTCCTGGTACCCCCTGTTGCTGTCCCTAGCAGTCCACCTTCCGCTGTCTCTTCCCAGGAATTACAACCTGTTGACATCCTCTCAGGGGAGGATTTGGTACCTGAATCTTCAGTCTCTCAATCTCAAGGCATGGCTCTTGAAAAGTTAGAGTTTGCAGATCTGCATCTTTCTCAAGGGGTTCTGGATATCCTTAAGGCTTCTCGAAAGCCTTCCACCAGGAAGACTTACAACTCCAAATGGAAAAGATTCAGCATTTGGTGTTCTAAGAAGAATATTTCTCCAGACTCTGCTGAATTGCCTACGGTTCTGAACTATATGGTCCAGCTCAATGGTCTAGGCCTCAGACCAGCTACCCTTAAAGTACACTTGTCAGCTGTTTCTGCTTTCTTGTCAGTAGGCAAGCCTTCGTCTCTATCATCCCATCCTGTATTTTGTAAGTTTTTCAAGGGATTGCTTCACACCAATCCCCCTTTAGGATCCTGCTCTGCTTGGGACCTTAATGTTTGCATTGCTCAGCTTATGCAACCTCCCTTGAGCCTTTGTCCAGCAGAGCTTAAGTACTTGACTTGGAAAACGGTGTTTTGGTAGCTATTACTTCATGTATGTATCAGTGAATTGCAAGCCCTGTCAGTGGAATGTGATTTCATCTCTTTCCATAGAGATAAAGTGGTCCTTAGAACTAACAGAAAGTTGTTACCTTAAGTGGTTTCAGATTTCTACCTCAACTAGTCTATATCTCTCCCCCTGTTTTCTCCACTGACCATTCCTCCTCAGGAGAGAGGAGGCTACACAGCCTGGATGTTAAAAGAGCCCTTAGCTACTACATAGAGCGTACCAAGGGTCACAGGTTTGAATCCCTCCAGTTGTTCCTTACGTATGGAGAAGTTAGTAAGGGCAAGCCTGCCACTAAGCGATCTATTGCCAGGTGGATTGTTTCTTGTATACAATTCTGCTATGAGAAGCTGGGTAGAACTCCACCCTCAGGCCTAAGGGCTTATTCCACTAGAGCTACAGCTGCTTCCCTGGCTGCTGCCAGGGATATTCCTCTCTTAGAAATTTGTCAAGCAGCCACCTGGAAAACAGTCCATACTTTCACCAAGCATTACTCTCTGGATATCTAGGCTAGGAGTGATGCTCGGTTTGGCACAGCAGTACTTCAGAGCCCGTTTCCAAAGTAGGTTCTGTGCCTCCTCCATGGAGGTACTGCTTGGTAGTCTGCATATGTCAGAATACAGTAAGACTTCATGTTGTTTGAAGAAAAAATTACTCATCTTAGTTATGTTGTTTCTTCTAATGGAGTCTTGCTGTATTCTGACCTCCCTCCCGCCTCCCCTCTTAGAACCTAGATTTTGGGATGTGGGTGAGCAGGAGCAGTGCTGGCACCCTAGGGTTGTCCTTTTTTTCACCCTCTTTTGGTTTGGGTGAGGGGTTGTGTTTTGGATGTGTTTTATTTTTGGGTTTCCTGACTTGAGTCTTCCTTTTGAAACCAAAAACCTTTTTTATATAGATATATTTGCCAGTTGGTTAGTAATAGTTTTACAGTTTCCACACAGAACTTCTAGTGAGTATTGCTCGTAAAGATCTGATGGTTGCAGTTTAAACAGCAGCAGACAGGGGCTTCAACCGAGCTCGTGGTGAACATTCCATGCTGGCCATGGAAAGTTCAACTCTTTTTTTCTCTGGGGTAGTTGAAAGGCAGGACCTAACTGTATATGTCAGAATACAGCAAGACTCCATTAGAAGAAACAACATTACTAAGGTGAGAAATTTTTTCTTTTGTCACACTTATTCCAGTCTGATCATTTCATTCGTATTATATCATCAGATTAGACAGAGTTTCAATACATTTTTGCATGTAGATATTCTGGTACACTATGTCTCCAGAGTCCCTGGGTTATCGCTTTAATAGGTTTCAGAGCCCTCCCATAAAACAGCCATATTTGAAACAGCTCACTAATGGTTGACTACAGAACTGATAGCTAGTTTTTATAACTTGCATAGCTAATTGAGTTCATTAGGCCAATACAGTTTTTTTCCTTTTTATGGTAGCTTAATTAGACATCATGAAAAACCTTATATAATGATGTTCCTCTGCAGTCAAATGGAACAAGATTACAAAAAAATGTTTTAATCCTCCATTCTCCCCAAAATAATGAGCATGAAAAGTTTCTGTTGAGGGTTTTCATAATAATCATGTTTACTGTACTATGAGGGGGTGAAATAAGAAATGACTAACTTGATAATAAGCAGTCCAACAGAAAAAAGTTCCTGTTTGATTAAAGACTAACTCAGTAAACAAGGACAACAATATATTTGTACAGTTGAAGAGTCTGGCGCTACTCACTCACTCCATGCTAAAGGAAAATTTAAAAAGTTTGACGTAAATCAAAGTCTTTTATTTCAAACTGGAAAGTTTTTCAGTCACCTCCTTACACTGCTCCAGCGCTTTGGCTGCTGAGCCTTCCTCAGGTGGTGTGGCCTCATTGTACACACATCAGCATTTTAAAGTGTGATCAACCAGTGACATAACAGCATTTGGAATTTTAAAACCAGGGTCATTTATACAGTTTCTTAAAGAGCCACTGCTCAGTTCACTTTTGTTTAGTCCTGGTCTTTATGCCACAGTACTTGTATAAATAAAAGAAAAAAAAACATACTTTACATTAAAATTAAATAAGGCAAAAATGCAGTATTACTGTCTACTCAGTTTATCTTATGTCCTGGTTAACTAGCTGCTTCCAAAAAAGAATTTCAATTTCATAGATTTTTATTTAGCAAGCAATACAGCAGTGTTTACTCAATATTTACACTATATAATGTGATCTCCTGAAATAGATTTTTCCTGGGATCAAACATATATATATATATATATAGCATATTAGTTCTTTATTTTAAGTGCACATTAAAGCAGAGACAGAGACAAAAAGAGGTATTCAGATTGTGCTGAATATTCCTAGTCAGTCCATTGTGGGGGCCATCATTCCGGAATATGAAAAACAAGTTCAAGGCATCCTCTGAAAGATTTATATTCAAGGCATCCTTTTGGAAAGAAAAGAGAAAAAAATATAAGATTAAGTGAAAGTTAGATCAGTTTTTTTTACATTACTTTAACCATTTGAACAATATACAGTATTTATCTTGCAGACCTTTGCTAAATGATCTTACTGAGAAGGCTTGGTAATAAACCACTCCAGGCCACCGTAAAAGGGTGATTGATGAGTTTGGGTGGATGGAATTGGATATTGAATTTTTATTATAAATGTAAATGTTCCTTTTAACTGATCCTACTTCCTGCAGTATGTTTCAGTTAATGGCAGCACCATTGTCAGGAAGTCTAGGTGCTCTCTGTGGCATGAACACTTCATAGTTCCCCTTCCCAGAACTATGGGATAAGACGCTAGTGAGGCACGGGCACCATTAGGTGTCCGATGACTTTCTGAAAATGGTGCTGTTCTACCTGAGTGTGGAGCACTTCTTTACTGAAAAACAATTCTGTTCAGGGCCACAACAACTGTTAATATAGTATTGATATATTAGGCAAGACAGGGGAAAACGTGGTGGAGGCATTGCCATTTATGTTCACCAGAGCTTCTCCTGCACTGTGGCTGTCAGGGAGGCTGTACTCTCCTCCCACAAATTTCTCCTTGTCAGACTTTTATTCCTTTCTTCTGTGCCTATCTTCATTGGGGTTTTCTATGCCTCACTCAAAATCTCCCACGCCTCCCTGGTTGACACTCTTTCCTCTATCACCTCTCAATCCTCCACAGGTGAACTCATCCTTCTTGGGGATTTCAACATAAATTGGCTGTCCCTGACCTCCAAATTGACCATTCTTCGGACTCAGTCCCTTAATCTTTTTCAGATTATTTCTGAACCCACCCAACTCAATCCCTAGTCCCCCAACCACACCCTTTTGGACTGGGTTCTCTCCTCCTACCCCCACTGCATTGTTGCAGCAGGCATATTGCCGGATTCATTCAGCGACCACTGCATCATGTTTTGTGTCAGAAAAATATGTTGTCCCCCCCTTTTCCCAAAATATATTTAGTCCAAGACCCTATGGTCACTAAATGTTAATGCTGTCCTGAGCAACCTGGCTGTAACAGACTGGTCAGCCATCCTTTTTGCCTCTGATACTGATGTGGCCTTCTCCCTATTTCACCCCATCTCTCCTATGTCTGGGACAAGCATACCCCCCCCATAAATTCAGTGTCAAAACTTCCCACCACCCCTGGATTACCTCCAAAATCATCAACCCGTGCAAGTTCCATGATCTTGCCTGGGACCACTATAAATTATCTCAGTCTCTCCCTGACCTCCTGTCTTACAGGGCTCTGAGGAACAATTGTGCAAAGACTGTCCAGGCTGAGAAATCACAGTTTTAGTTCAAACCTGCAGAAAAACTTTAATGCTTCAGTTACTTTCTGATGTAATTCACTCTCTTTTCAACCCCCCTCCCTAGTCCGCTCCCCCAGTCCTCATTGTTAATGGCTCACTGGTTTCTGACCCTCACTCTGTTGCTGCTCACATCGAGTTCTTCACTACCTGTGCCTTCTCTTCTCCCCCCTTCTGGCTCATTTCCTTTTGTGCCTGTACCCCCTTCCTCTCCTCTACACCCATCCCTGGATTTCCATTCCCCCCTGTCTCTATCCAGGAAACCCTGCTTGCCCTGTCCTCCCTCCGCCTGTCTAAATCTACCCCTGACAGGCTGGATCCTAAACTCCTCCACCTTTCAGGTCCTGCCATTGCATCTCACCTACTCATCTGCTCAACCTATCATTTTGCCCCTGCACTATTCCTCAGTCCTGGAAGATTGCCCAAGTTATTCCACTTCACAGTGGGTTGACTGCTCCACCCCCTGACAACTTTCATCCCACCACCCTACTCCCCACTCTTTGAATGGTGTAAGAAAAACTTGTCTATTCTAGGCTTTCTGACTACACCTCATCCTCCAATTTTCTGCATACACAATACCAATACACATGCACTAACACACAGAAACCCCATCTCACACATGCACACCCCTCTTGCACAAATAACCAATGCACACATACAGACAATGATCATTGTATCTTTGTTTTAACTGTCTCTCTATCCATGACTTGCCTGGAATTGTTGAAAGGTTAGATATACAGAAAATTTCCCAAAAGGATCTCCTGTTGCCATTTCCTTTTGTGTGGAAAATTCTGCTGGGAAATTGACAGGGCCTATAGATTGCCAACGGAGAGAGATAGTGAGAGACTACTATTTCCTTTTTCCTGCTCTTTTAGGTATATAACTGTTAAGTTAGGTCAGAGAGAAAAAAAATAGCACGAATAGCGTTGTCACCTTATTTTCATTTTACGTAGCTTTCCCCATGAGACGTGTCAATGTGTAAGCCATTAAGTGAAGTGTGCTGGACCTTATGTGTTAAGATGCATATTATACCTAGTGATCTTCTTTGGGGGTATCTCAGTCATTAGATCACACCGTAGGAACTTCACTGTTGGTGAAGGTGAATCTACACGGAAGATTTTCAGCAGTACAACTGGGTCTGCCCACGCTGTCAACATCCGTTGACATCATCAACCCTGTAAAGGTGTGAGCAGCCTCATTACCTCCTAGTTCTTTCCCGCCATTGACTTGCTCAAAAGGGTCTCCATGGAAGCTAAAAGTGCAAGGTTTAGTGCAGAGACTGCTGAAATGAAAAGCACTCTGGTGGAGACCTGAAGTGCTATGGAGTTGTCTGTTCAGGAATTGAGTAGCATACCAAAGAGAGTACTTTAATTTAGAAATTGTGTGTGTGTGTGCGTATGTGTGTATATATATATATATATATATATATATTTTGACTATGATTTACAATGGCCCCATTATTAAAGAGGAAGCTAAGTTTAATTATACAAAAACTACTGTCACCAGGAGGTCCTAGTCTAAAAACCCACCAGGTTTACAAATTATTTCTTCGGTCCTTTGTTTGAAAAATTTGCTTTGTATCTGGCTGCCCCCGTCTGCCATCATATTGCGCATACAGTATGTCCCAGAACTACCTGAAGCTGATGTAATCATTGGGATCCGCTGCAAAGCACTTCTTGAGAGCTGTCATGTGAGGGTGATACTGTAGAGCACGTTGCTGTTGTCATTGCTGATACCACTTTCCTTCCCCCTGCCATATTTAAAATTAAAAGTTTTACTGTAACCTGTTGTTAAAAGGTGCTTAGGGTATGCAGCAATGCAGAAACTGTATCACTGGACAACCTATTGGAATTACCCTTGGAAAGGTTAAGGATATAGTTGTATGCATATGAAATCATTTCATCAGTGCATATTTTAAAGTAACACTGTTGCTATGTTTCCCAAAAATGTGTCTATTAATGGAAAAGGATATATTACTGTTGCAAAGGGAGAGGGCAATAACCAGCAATGAGGAAGTCACACTCCGGGATGAACATTAGCAGTTTCTTGGATTATAACTGGAATTTCAGAACTTTGTAATAGGTTTTTATATCAAATTTTGAAATCAAATTGCAATAAATGCTTTTGGGGCTCTGGTATTAAATACTGATGTTGCTTTGACATGCAATATATTAGCCCCGATAGGTATGCTGTGATTAAAAATGTTAATCTGTATAGATGGAAATGTCTGATAGTGATTATAGCCTGAAAATACGTATGGTAAACAGATTGGAATTAGCAACAAGGGCCATTTTAGGTAAAACAGTAGCAGTAGTGTGTCCCATCTGTTTAAACAAATGCTCTAATGTTGTTTCCTTCAGGATGAGTGAACGTGTGTCTAGCTACTGTAAGTGACACATGATTACCAGTATTTTCTGAGTTTGCTTTTAATTTGTATCTTTGTAATGCATTAGTTTCTGCAAAAGGCTAATTTAGTTCTTTTCAGAAATAAAGGCTTTGTAAGGATATGAATTTGTAAGGCTCTAGTGTATTATGGTAATTGGGGTTGGTGGTTTCAAGGGTAATAGAGAAATAGATTTTTATTTATAAAGTGCCTTTCACTGAAGCTCAAGGCTTCGTAAAATGAAACTACATATAGCAGTGACTTCAAATAATTCAAAGATTCAGCAAAATAGTGTAAATCAGACATCTGACTACGTCAGTCTGGGAAATCTCAGAAAGAGGACAATGTGATCTTGACCAGTACAGAAACATAGAAAACATGATGGCAGATACAGACTTAGGATCTGTCCAAACTGTCTGAGATCCCTGCCTGCACCATATTGGCCTATGGCCAGATAGAGTAGTTACCCCATGATCTTCATCAGGGTTAACTCAGTCATCAGGTCACACCATAGGATCCACACAGAAGATTTTCAGCAGTACAACTGGTGCCGCCCACGCTGTTGATGTCACCAACCCTATAAAGGCGTGGGTGGTCCCTCTCCCTCCTTGGTTCTTTCACGCCGTCAACTTGCATGGGTCTCTGCGGAAGCTCCAACACAGTATTCATGCCTTTTTTCACCAACAGCATTTTCTCCGTTTTTTTCCAGAATCTCTTTTATTAAGGGGATTCCTCCAATTTGTTTATGTCGAAGGTTAATCCTTCAACTTCTCTTTTCTGTCGCTGCGGAAAGAAGATTCCCTGTACAGAGGGCATTCTCTCTGTGTCTGCTGCCTTGGGCCTGGCCACGATGTTTCTGATTATGAGCTCTACTGGAAGTTTAACCAGACCACCCTGAGGCGATCCAGAAAAGCTCTCAAAAATTTCCTGATGGATCAACATGTAGCCAGTTCCGGGCGGCGGTCCTCTGGGGCCTCGGCCTCTCAGTCGCCAGTGGGATCGATAAGCTCTCAGGCTTCTAAGGCTTGAGACAAATTCTCAGGGAAAAGTCATAAAAAAGACTGAGATCGCGTCGGCAATCTCGTTCCCCGATGACATGGTCTTCTTCGGGGGAATCTTCGTTGGCTGTAGCCACATCACCATGCAAAACTGCTGTCCAGGTCTCTGCGCCCACCAGACCCAGCCCACCAGACCCATACCAACAGCATCTCTACCTGATTCTCAGGGCGGACGGCTGTCAACCTCCGGGTTGTTGCAACCTCCTTCATCGACAACGACTCTTTTTTTTTTTTTTTTTGTACCTCCTCCGCGCCAGGTTTCCGCCCCGGTCACGGATCCCCCCTGCTGCGGCATTCCTCCCCATGAGCCGTGGTTCAGTACCCTTGGCTTGCCCCAAGGCGGGGTTGCACCCTCGCCCCAGGGTGCTATACGGACGTCAGAATAGGCTGGGAGCCGTGTTTTATTTATGGAGGAGCTCATTGCAGCCCCGAGGGACGGGCATCATAGAGGCATCGGAGGTAGGCGGTGTTTTTCCTTTAAGGGGCGGATGGCAATGACGCCAGCGTCTGCCCCGCCCCCATCTGACGTTAGGGTCCCGAGTGCTTGGGATTCTCCCGCCTCCACCAGGAGTCCCCGCACCGGGCGATCACCACACCCTCCCCGGATCAGGAGAGCAGTCGTGAGACGCCGATCCTTCTCCCGCCGCCTTCGCAGCCCGAGACCGCTCTCGAACTCGGGTCGGCCGGCGTAAGCGGGAACTACATCACAGCCAAGCGGCCGGCGGATAATGACTCTTCTGTTAAGACCACTTTCCTCCTCCAGAGCAACAGGCTTTTCAGGTTTCCAGGATTTGGCAGGTGGGTCATCGATACAAGTGCTGTTGGCTGCCCCCCATTGAAGAACACTGTCAACTTGAATGAAATCCTGACAAAATTCATTTCTGTGATTGTACAAGCACTTCGGCCATCCTCGCCATCTGGTATCTTTGTCATCGACCCCTTCTCGTCGGCCGCGGGAAGCTCCCCTTGGGCCGCTGGTGGTGTACCTGATGCCAGACCCGGATTTAGAAGAGGTCGACATTGAGGAAGAGTACCATGCTGACCTCATTCATCCCGATGATGGTGAGGAGAAGGAAGAGGAGGAAGAAATTCTGGTCTCTGACAGATCCACTGCTTCCTCTGTCAGTGAGGATTCAGTAAAGCATACTCCAAGGTTTCCTCCCAAGGACCCCACATTTTTTAATGTAATGATGCAAGTATCCTCAGCCATGGGATTCTACACTGAGGAAGAGGATACCACCAGGAAAGAGCTGGTGGACTTCGTGGAGATCTCAGAGTCTTCCCCCAAAGATCATTCCTCCAGTTTTGCCTGCCTTGAAGAATACGGCCATGGCAGCCTGACACAGACTAGACATGGTGCCAGCTATGCCTTGTAGAGGGGATAAGCTTTATCATGCCCCCCAGGGATTCCCTTGCTATGCTGGCCAGTCTGAGACAGACTCAGTGGTCATTAAGGCAGTCCATGACAGGTCTATGGTGCCTAAGCACCTTAGTTCCCTTCCCCCAGACAGAGTCTCACAGAATCGACCTCTGGGGTAAGAGGGCATGTCCCTCCTCTACATTGGGTTTGAGGATTGTAAACTATCTATCTTACATGGTAAAGTACCGGAATGCCAACTGGAAGAAAGGTAAGGCCGCTGCCCAGGCCCTCCCAGATGGCACACACAAGCAGGAGCTGCTCCGGTGCCTTCAGACGGCTGAAGATGTTAGCAAGCTCCTCCTCAGAGCCCTCTGTGATATGGATGACGCCATTGCCAGGGCGGCTGCCACGGGCATATGCCTACATAGGCACTCCTGGCTGAGAGTGTCGGGTTTTGCTGCTGATGTTCTGCAAAAGGTTCTTAATGCCCCCCTTAATGACACTAAGCTGTTTGGCTCTAATGTCCAGGACATCATCAATAACTTGCAAGCTTCAGGTAGGGCCATCAAGTCTGTCTACCATACCCAACCGAGAGGAAGAGGATGCCCTCCTTTTCGCAGGGTGGTACAGCCTCACTTCCCCAAGGGAAGCGCAAAGCCCCGGTTGCCTTGCCCACCCCCTCTAGTGCTGGATCTGTGACCAAGTGCCCCAGAAATAAGGGTCCAGCCGCTGTGGCTGGATCCGCTTCTGCTTGACTCTTTGCCAGACCCCCCCCACTTCTGTCCCGGACCAGGAGGTGGTGGTCGGAGCTCAGTACTCCCTCCATCTGAATCAGTGGAGAACGGTAATGTCAGATGCATGGATTCTGCAGATCATAGAAAGAGGATACACCCTGGAGCTCATCCACCAGCCTCCAGAAACCCCTCCACCACCTTTCAGTTATCCCCCAGTTCACCTGTCTGTTCTCTGGGAGGAGGTACAGTCCCTTCTGCACAGGGAGGCCATCGAGCCAGTACCCAGGCATCTGAGAAACAAGGGGTTTTACTCCAGGTTTTCTGGTCCCCAGAAAGACCAGTGATCATAGGCCTATCCTAGACCTAAAGGACCTCAGTCTGTACGTCCAGTACAAAAAGTTCTGCATGGTGACTTTGCAAGGCCTGATGCCCCTGCTCAAGACAGAGGATTGGCTCTGCTCACTGGACATGCAGGACGCTTACCTGAAACGTATCGGTCTTTCCTCCTCACAGGAAGTTTCTCTGTTTTGCCTTTCAGGGTGAGCATTATCACTACAAGGTACTGCCCTTTGGCTTGTCCTCTGCGTCGCAAGTCTTTAGCAAGTGCTTAGCAGTGGTAGCAGCAGCAGCTCTCTGAAGTGAGGGTCTGTATTGTTTTTCCTTATCTGGACAATTGGCTCCTAAAGACCCCATCCAGGGAAAAGCTTTTGATGACTGTGGAGCGAACTTTCCAGCTGTTCCACTCCCTGGGCATCACTGTCAGTCTGCCCAAGTCAGTTCTGGTACCGTCCCAAAGGCTGCAGTATATAGGGGCGGTTCTGAACACAGCACAGGGGGAAGGCCTTCCTGCCCAAAACAGGTCAAAGTACCTTATAGCCCAAGCTTAGGAAGTCATTCAAAGTCGCTACTTCTAGGGACATGGATATGTTGTTCATCCACACTTTCTGGCAGGTATCCTTGCCACTTTAAATCTTGCCGGAAGGTCTTCAAGCTGGCTCCTCCCACCCACCCGGGTGATAAAACTCTCGGCTCCGCCCCATGACGCCTGATCTTCCTTACCGCTTGGAAGCTCAGGTTCCTTCCTTAATGCTCTGCGTATAAGACTGGTTCCTAATTCTTCAGTTTACCCGAAATTAAGTTTAAGGTTTTCAAGACTTCGGTCAAATATTTCCCTCGCTGCTGCGATGGACAAATCGACTCCCGGTTTCCGGAAGTGCCCATGCAGGCAGAAGATGTCTTGGATGGATCCGCACTCCACGTGTGTCTACTGCTTAGGCCTTGAGCACGACCCGCAGGCCTGCGACCTGTGCTCTTCCTTCTCGGTCTACGTCCTGGAGGACCGCGCTGCCCGTTTACAACTTGGGCGCCCCTTAGAAACGTTACCCGCCAGTGAAGTCTAAGGAGGCCCATTTGGCGGTGTCCACGGCGGCTGGCTCGGTGGAACAGCTCGAGCAGATGATCGCCCTCGAGGAGGAGGCGGCGCAGGCTGCATCTTCATCTTCCTCGGCCGCGGCCTTTATCCTGCTCTCTTTGGGATCCTCCTATTCAGCTTCTTTTAAGGAGCTCTGTCAGTCCCTTTCCACCAAGGGAGAGGGGCCATCAGGACTTTCCTCTCGGTCCAGAAAGAAGGACTCTAAAGGTAAGTCCCTCCATCGACGCTCTTGGGAGCGGGAGAGATCCCCCTCCCTGGGTAGTCGACCCTCTACTTCGGTCGATCCTCCGGCTCCGGCCACTGTCCTCACGGCGTCCCCGTCAGGTCAGTTGGCCAAGACACCCATCGACGCAGTCGAGATTTTTCTTGACCCGTCGGACGGGTTGTCGACTGGTGAAGTCGACAGCCCTCACTCCCCGGTTCCCCCGGCGGAGATCGAGGTGGCCGAGGACTTGCCTGTGCCCCCGGTTCCGGAGTCCACGGTCAAAACTGCCGAGCCGAGGGGACAGCGGGTCTCCCCGGCCCTGCCCCAGAACCCTCCTCGGAAACACCGAGGTTCTCGGTCTCGGTCTCGGACATCTTCACAGTCCAGCCGATCTCGCCGGCATAGGCGGTCTCGGTCTCGGTACCGTAGTAAGCGGCGTCACCGCTCGTCCTCGTCTTCCTCTTCGGACGAGGAGAGGCTTCAACGCAAGTTGCGTCGGTGCCATGAGGACCTCATGTGGCAACGGTTCCTTCTGTCCGGGAGCAAGCCGACGTCGTCGCCTTCCCCGGCCATCAAGTGGCTGTCACCGGAGCGGCCGAAGCAACCCCTCACCCTAGCCGAGGCGCCTGCCCCCGGGCCTGTTGCTTGACCGAAACCGGCTGCCCCACCGATTTTGGTGGAACCTCCGCCTCCACAGCTGAAATTTGGGGCCCCAACCAAGAATTCTCGGTCAGACCAGGGCCTGCCCCATAGGCTGTCTGTCACCCTCACTCCTGACCGTCCTCGGCAGGTGGAGGGTGGCTCAGGCTCTAAGCAGCTCTTTGCGGACTCATCCGAGTCCGACGACGATTCCTCCCTGTTCTCCAGGCAGGTCAACCTGGAGTCCTCTGGAGGTCAGTCGCTAGATGATAGCCCATCGTCCTTCATGGGTTTGCTTAGGCTCATCTCGGAGTCCACCAGGATGCAGCTCAACCCCGTATCCAAGTGGGCCAAGTATCCCCTAACGGAGATATTGGACCGAGGGGATTCACCCGAGGCCTTTCCGGTGGCT
Organism: Neoceratodus forsteri; assembly: GCA_016271365.2. Lineage (NCBI taxonomy): Eukaryota > Metazoa > Chordata > Ceratodontiformes > Ceratodontidae > Neoceratodus > Neoceratodus forsteri. Next base: position 1,556,517,919 of record CM057450.1, read on the forward strand.
GAGGCCATTGTCAGCCCGGCCTTGGAGCTCTGGCAGCGTCCTGCTTCCTGCCCTGCGCCTTCGGCCCGGATGGCAAGGAAGTACGCGGTCCCTACCGGTTCCCTGTCCGGTTTTTCGGAACACCCCCCAGCTGAGGGGTTGGTTACCGACAGAGTCTTCCAGCGTGCCGGCAGCGCCAGGGACATGGACAAGCCTCCCCACAAGGAGTCCAAGAAATTTAACTATGCCGGGCGCAAAGTCTACACTGCGTCCTCCCTTGGCCTTCATCAGGCCAGCTCGGCCGTGCTGATGGCACACTTCTCTCACACCCTGTTGGGCTCCCTGGATGAGGTAGTCCCTCATCTCCCGGCTGACCTGCAGACCACGGTCAAGCAGGTGCAGGACCAGGGCAGGGCAGTGGCCAAGCAGCAACTTCAGACTGCTCTGGACATCAGCGACTCATGTGCCAGGTCAGTCGTAGCCGCAGTGGCCATGCGCCGTCGGGCATGGCTGAGGATATCCACCTTCACAGCGGATACCCAGCACAAGTTGGTGGATGTCCCCTTCTTGGGGACCGACCTCTTCGGCCCTGGAGTGGAGGGTCAGCTCCAGAGGATCGAAAAGTCCAATGCCACTTTGGACTCGGTCTCCTCTGCCCAGAGGGACAAGGGCCGCAGACTGCAACCCAAGCCCTTTCGTCCGTCTGCGCCCACGGCATGTCCGGCCTAGCAGCATCAGGGCCAGCAGGCTCGCACTTGGCATCCCAAAGCCAAGCCTGCGGCTTCCTCTTCCAGGAAGCAGGGAGGCAAAGGCCCAGGAGGTCCCTCAGCCGGTCCCTCCTCCAAGCCTGCCCAATGATGGGTTGAGGGGTGTCGCCCCCAACCTCGTCACTCCACCCTGGGTTCCCCCCGTGGGGGGCGGCTCGCCACTTCCTTTCCGCCTGGTCTGCTATCACCACAGACCGGTGGGTGCTGGAAGTGGTAGGAAAGGGCCTGCCTCTGGAGTTCGAGCAGGCCCCGCCCTTCCGAGCCATCGCCTCTCGGGGGGCCTCGGGGTCCGCAGCCTCATTGTCGGCTCGCCAAGCCGACATTGCTCTGCTCCTCGAGAAAGAGGTGATCAGAGAGGTGGCGGACCCTCCCTCAGACCCGGGGTTTGTGTCCAGGTACTTCCTGGTCCCAAAACGGACGGGGGGCTGGCGCCCCATTCTCGACCTGCACGACCTGAACAGGTTCCTAAGGTCTCGTACCTTCAGGATGGTCACTCTGGCTCAGATAATACCATCCCTGGAACGAGGCGTGTGGTTCTGTTCTCTGGACCTACAGGACGCATTCTTTCATGTCCCTATCTGTCCATCTCACCAGAGATTCCTTCGCTTTCGAGTGGAGGGATCCCTTTACGAGTTCCGAGCCGTGCCCTTCGGCCTTTCTATTGCTCCCAGGGTCTTCATCAAATGCATGGCAGTGGTGACAGCATTCCTGCGGCGCCGAGGGGTCCTGGATGTACCCTTACCTGGACGATTGGCTGATAGCAGCCCCCTCCAGACCGGAGGTGGAGTGGTCCAGAGATCTGGCCCTCCAGGTTTGCTCTCAGATCGGCCTTCTCATCAACGAGGCCAAGTCGTAACTCGGGCCAAAGCAGGTGATACATTTCATCGGGGCAGAGCTCGACTCTCTTCGAGCCAGAGCATGACTCCCGGCGGACAGGGCCGAGGTTCTTTCCTCCTTTGCCCAATCATTTCTGGTTGGGCAATCGCGCCCTGCCCGGGACTTCCTGTGCCTCCTGGGTCTCATGGCGGCCTGTACCAGCGTGGTCCGTTGGGCCCGCTGGCACATGCATCCCCTTCAGTGGGGATTGGCCAGCCAGTGGTCACAGCGCTGTGATCCATTGGACCAGCTAGTGATGGTGACCCAGGGGATGTGGAACGCTCTCCAGTGGTGGACCGTTCCAGTTCATTTGCAGGAGGGCATCCCGTTTGTCTGCCCCGAGCCGACGGTCTCTCTATCGACCGATGCCTCTCTGATGGGTTGGGGTGCCCATCTGGGGGAGCACAGAGCGCACGGCCTCTGGTCCCCTCGAGAGTCGTGATGCCATATCAACCTGCTGGAGCTTCGGGCGGTTCGTCTAGCCCTCACCGCCTTTGCTCCGTTTCTACGGGGTCAAGTGGTTCAGGTCCAGATGGACAACACCACGACCATGTACTACCTAAATCGCCAGGGCGGGACGCGCTCCATGCCTCTGTGCAAGGAAGCTCTCTCTCTTTTTTTTTTTTTTTCTCCTTTTTTAAGGAAGCTCTCTGCATTTGGTCACTCGTGCGCAGCCTGGAGGTGGATCTCCTAGCCATCCATGTGGCAGGAGCCTCCAACACCCTGGCCGATGCCCTAAGCTGGATAGGGGCTGTGTCCCACGAGTGGTCTCTCTTGCCGGAGGTAGTACAAGATCTGTTTTCCCACTGGGGCACACCTCAGGTGGACCTGTTTGCCTCCAGGGAGAATGCGAAGCTGAGGCTGTTTCATGCCTGCCCCCATCAGCAGGGTTCGCTGCAGGGGGATGCCTTCTCGAGGCCGTGGACCGTGGGCCTCTTCTACGCCTTTCCCCCATTTCCCTTGATCCACACGGTGCTTCTCAAGGTGAGGAGGGACAAGGCGCAGGTGATTCTGGTAGCCCCAGACTGGCCCCGCCAATGCTGGTATCCAGATCTCCTCAGCCTCAGCTCCAGGCTCTCGAGGCAGCTTCCAGCTCGCCTGGACCTGTTATCAGTCAATCAGGGGAAGGTGTTCCATCCGGACCTTCAGTCCCTGCACCTGACGGCCTGGTTCCTGAGCTGCTAGAGTTCCAGGCCTTGGGTCTTTCCGACGAGGTCCTCAATGTAGTTGAGGCGTCCCGTAAGGAGTCGACCAGAAAATGCTATGCCTTCAAATGGAAGAGATTCTCCATTTGGTGTCAGGGCAAGGGCCTGGACCCTTCCTCCTGTTCCTTGGCAAGCATCTTGGACTACCTATGGTCCCTTTCTCAGCAAGGGCTTAGGTCGACGACCCTAAAGGTGCACCTGGCAGCCATCTTTGCTTACCGGGCACGGGCCGGGAAGCAGTCGGTGGCGCAGGAGAAGGTGGTCGGGCACTTTTTCAAAGGCCTGGATCACATATCCCCTCCGGTGCGTGAACCTCCACCTCCGTGGGATCTACTGCTGGTATTGGCAAAGCTCATGGGCAAGCCATTCGAACCAATGCACAGGTGTGACATCTCTCACCTGTCGTGCAAGACCGCCTTCTTGGTGGCTATTACGTCAGCCAGAAGGATGGGAGAGCTCCAGGTGCTTTCCATAGAGTCTCCTTACCTGGTCTGCCACAGGGACAAGGTTGTCCTGCGCCCCACCGAATTCCTTCCGAAGGTGGTGTCGGAGTTTCACCTTAACCAGGTGTTGACTCTGCCGGTGTTCTACCCCAATCACACCTCGGAGGCCGAATATAGGCTCCATACTCTGGACCCTAGAAGGGTGCTCGCTTACTATAAGGAGCGCACGGCTGAAGTTCGGGGAGAGGTTCGCCAGCTATTTGTCATCTATGCTGAAGCCGCACCTGGCAGACCTGCAGCCAAGCGGACGATAAGCAGGTGGGTCACCTCCTGCATAGATCTCTACTATAGGTGGGCGGGCATGGAGCCTCCCAGAGGGATAAGAGCTCATTCTACCTGCCATACCGCTGCATCGGTAGCTGCTTCCAGGGACGTCCCTGTCCAGGATATCTGCAGGGCTGCTACCTGGAAGTCGGCACATACCTTTATATCCCACTACCACATCGACCTTGAGTCACGCCGGGATGCTGGTTTTGGGGCCTCGGTTCTCCAGTCTCTATTTCCCAAGTAGGGGGTGTGCGCCTTGCCTCCCTCCTCCCGGAGAGCTGCTAGGAGTCTGCCAGAAAGTGTGGATGAACAACATATCCATGTCCCTAGAAATACAGGTTACTCACCTGTAGCAGGAGTTCTAGGAATGGTATATGTTGTTCATCCCACGACCCACCCGACCTCCCCGGCTTCGACGCACAACCTGAGCTTCCAGCGGGCCAGATCTGGCGTCATGGGGTGGAGCCGAGAGTTTTATCACCCGGGTGGGTGGGAGGAGCCAGCTTAAAGACCTTCCGGCAAGATTTAAAGCGGCAAGGATACCTGCCAGAAAGTGTGGATGAACAACATATACCATTCCTAGAACTCCTGTTACAGGTGAGTAATCTGTATATTCCTGCCAGGGTGTACCTCAAGATTGCTGGGCCTGGTGGCAGCTGCCATACCCACTGTTCCACTGGCCAGACTTCATATGCGCATTCTCCAGTGGACCCTCTGAGTACAGTGGGACCAACATGGACGAGTTAGATCACCCAGTCCTCAAGGTACTGCAGTGGTGAATGGACCCCTTGAGTCTACTTCAAGGTGTCCCATTCCAGATCTCCTCCCTGCAGCAGATCCTAACCACGGATGCCTTAGGTCTGGGCTGGGATACACACTTGTGTCCCTTCCAGACCCAGGGCTCTTGGTCCCAGTGGGAAACCTCCCTGCATATCAATGTCCTGGAGATGAGGGTGGTGCTTTACGCCATGCAGGCCTTTCAGGAACACCTTGTTCCAGGTCAGCCGTTGGAGCAGACAGACAATCTAGGTGTAGTATACTACACCAACAAGCGGGGAGGGGGACCTCATGCGTACCCCCATGCAGGGAGGCCATGAAAATGTGGTACTGGACACTGGATCATGGTTTGACACTCTCGGCGGTCCCCATGCCAGGCATGTTAAACACTCTGGCAGACAGTCTCAGCCAGACTTAGTCCAGCATGTACGAATGGGAGCTCCTCTCATCCGTCGCAGAAGACGTGTTCGACAGATGGGGTCATCCAGAGTTGGACCTTTTTTGTGTCCCCAGTCAGCGCAAAACTGCACAGTTTCTGCTCACTAGATTGAGGGCCTTTAATTTTCCAGTGAGATGTGTTGTCCCTCTCCTGGAGCGAGAGATTCCTTCCCTCCGTTTCCTCTAAATCTGAGGGTGATAATCAAGCTGCAGATGGAGGGGGCCAGCATGATTCTGGTAGCCCCATTCTGGCCTTGGCAGATATGGTTTCCCCTGCTTCAGCAGTTGGCGGTGGAACCTCCAGTCCCTCTCCCCCTCTGCAGGAACCTGCTGACCCAGGATCAGGGGACCTTGGTCCATCCCAACCTCAGGTCCCTCCATCTGCATGCTTGGCTCCTGGTAACATAGCCATTGCCAGGTTCAGGGTCTTGAACAGAGTAGCGGATGTCCTAGTGGCCACCCGGAGGTCTTCCACTTGAGCCACATATGCCATGAAGTGGAAGCAGTTTGCCATCTTGGCTGCCAAATACAGTTTGGACCCTTTCACCTGCCCGGTGAACCACATTTGGGACTACCTGATCTCTCTGTCTGACTCAGGTCTCCAGTACTTCTCTCAAGGTGCACCTTTCGGTTATTTTTTCTGCCTTTCATGAGTCCATAGGTGACCACACGATTGCTCAGTTGGAGGTCTCCCATACCTTTCTAAGGGGCATCCTGCATCTGAATCCCCCAATCCATTCTCCTATTCTGGCTTGGGATCTGAATTTTACTTTGGAGAAGTTGACCTTGTCTCCTTTTGAGCCAATCGCGACTTGTGAGCTACGCTTTCTTTCTTGGAAAGCATTATTTTTAGTTGCCATTACTTCTGCTTGAAGAATTTTTGTGCTTTAGGCCCTCTGGTGTGAGGAGCCCTATTTGATTTTTCACAAAGACAGGGTGTCTTTGTGCACAAATTCTAAGTTTCTTCCTAAGGTGGTCTCAGAGTTTACACTCAACCAGTCTGTCCACCTTCTTGCTTATTTTCCCCATCATGCCAATCCAGGGGAAGCACTGCTCCATACATTAGATGTTGCAGAACTTTGACGTACTACCTGCTTCAGACCAAGGAATGTAGTAAGTCAAAGCAGTTGTTTCTTTCCTTCGCCCTAGGTAGAGAGGGTGTTTCTGTTTCTAAGTAATGTTTATCCAAATGGTTGGCAAATTACATTGTGTTCTGCTACAATAAATATGGCAAAGAATTGCCTGGTGCTGTCAAAGCTCATTCCATCAGAGGAATGGCTACCTCGGTGGCTTGTTTCCAAGGGTTCTCAGCCGTGGACATCTGTGCGGTTGCCATTTGAGCACTGTCCATACTTTCACCAAGCATTACAGTCTGGACATTGCCTCTAGACACCGTGCAGATTTTGGCAGGGCTGTGCTTCAGGGCCTCCTGTCTTAGATTTATGGTAGGCTTTCCTCTCTGACTGTCTGTTTACACCTGTAACTGCTTGGGACTCATTCCTGTGGTGTGACCTGCTGACTGAAATAACCCCAATGAAGATAGAATAGTTATGTAAGAACTTACCATAACAGTAGATCTTCATGGGGATCTCAATCATCAGGTCTGCTTTCCCTCCCACCGTCCCCCTTTTTGGGGCTTCTGTCTAGGAACTGGCTGTCTGGTGTATCCAGCCCTTCTTTTAGGTCTGGGCCTCTCTCTCTCTCTGTCCTCGGTCCCCCATGGCTAGAGCTTTACTCCCTTTGTCTTCAGGGGAAAGAACTAAGGAGGGAACAGGGCCGCCCACGCCTTTATATGGTTGGTGACATCGATGGCTTGGGCAGCCCCAGTTGTATTGATGAAAATCTTCTGTGTGGATCCTGCTTCACTGACGGTGAAGTTTCTATAGTATAACCTGATGACTGAGCTCCCCTCTAAGATCTACTGTTATGGTAAGTTCTTACGTAACTGTTCTTTCCTTCCACCACCCTCTGCCAATGCTCCACCATTTTCCTTCTTCCTTGCACCCATCTCCTCCCCTGTAGAATACCGGTCCCTAGTATGTGTCTGGATTCCAGCCTTTCTTGAAGCTGACATCAGGCCCCACCACCATCACTTTCCCTGGCAATCCATTCCATTTTTCCACCATCCTCTTGATGAACTACTTCTGATGTCCCTCTTTAATCTTTCCCTTACCAATCTATACCCATGATGACCCCTCATCTCTGTGCTCTCATTCCTGATTAATACTCCTTTACTCCACCCTATGCCCTATCTGACTGACCTCTAGTGATAAAGGGGTGGGGCACATAGCTGTGGGCAGTCCTAGAACCTGCAGTCTACTGTGTTTGCTGCCTCGGTCCTGCTTCTGGAAAATATCAGATTCTGTTACATGATCATGCAGCCCCCCACTCTACCTGCTAGTCCAACTGACTCCTTTCTGTTGAGGCATTGTCCTGGAATACTTCACCCTCTAACTGCTGCTCTTCCAGGCTTTTCTGCAGACATGAAAGACTTTACCATCTCCAATCTGCTACCTCTCTCCAAGCGATTCAATAGTCATATTGAACACTCTTGCCCAAAACTGGTTCTCCGCCTGACTAGATCTTATAGCACATCTAATCGCATCTCCAAAGCTAGGACCATCCTCACTTTTTTGATTGCTGCTACCTGGATTATTGTCCTCTCGTTAACTTTGGTAGGTGCTGTTGAAACTAACCCAGGCCCTGTGGCCACAGGGCTCCCTCACTGTTCAGTTGGTTCTTCCTCTGGACGCCATTCCAGAGGACTAAAGATTGCCTACCTTAATATAAGAAGCTTGGTGGCTAATCATGCAGAACTTGTAGCTTGGACCACCACTCAAAGGCCTGATCTCCTTGCAATTTCTGAATCCTGGCTTAAGCCTTCTCTCCCCGACTCTCTGTGTTACCTCCCCGGATACAACTTGTTCCGGGTTGATCAGCCTGCATCAAAAAGAGGTGGCAGTCTGGCACTATTTTACAAGTCTCATCTAAACCTAACCTTACTACCATGCCCCGAATCTCTTCTGTGACCGTGCTATCAGACTCCATTAATGACCATTCACCTGTCACCTGTGTCTGGGATGCCAGCCCCCCCCCACCCACCTAAAATCCTCTCCATGTCTGACTTCTCTTCCCTTGACACCTCAGCTTTTCAAAGGGATCTTCAGCAAGTCGACTGGTCCCCCATATTTGTGACAAATAACATTGACTTGGCTGTAGAATACTTTACCAACTCTCTGCGCTACTTGCAGTCCAGGCACATTCCTTCCATCAGGCGCAGGGTACGAGGCCTGCCTACCAAATGGTTAACTAGTCCTCTTCTACGTATGCTTAAAGCATGGGACAAACTCTGGACCAAATGGAAAACCTCCTCCATGCTCTCTGACTTCATCTCATATCGCTCCCTTCATAACTCTTGTAAGAAAGCGCTATGGACTGCCAAAAGCAAATACTTTAGAGGCCTTCCTCATGCCACCTCTGGTAACCCAAAAAGGCACTGGATGCAAATAAAACACATAATGGGATGCTCCATGTCCCAAACCCCCCATGACTTTCTAATAAATAACGTCTCCTGTAACAACCCTAATACCGTAGCTAGTGCTTTCAGCTCACTCTTTACTGCCATCCCTAGTTTTGATGCTGACGCCCCCCCACCACACCTCCCCCCTGACCTCCCCCCATCCCATCCTTCCCTGATTCTCCACCCGGTCTCCAAGGAAAATGGGGGTGCTGCATCATACATGGGAGGAGACAGAGATAGTGAGGAGGGGGGGACCCTTACCGATCGGCGGGTCTGGGGAGAGGGGAAGCATCACTGGCAGGAGGGGAGGGCTAGCAGGAGAAGAGGTACCAGAAGTGGAAATCACAGCAGAGAGGAGGGAAGCCCTCAGCCCTTAAGACGGAGAAAGCACCGGGGCTGGATAAATTACATTCCAGAGTGCTGAGGGAACTTGCGGATGTCCTGGCGAAACCCCTGGCGGAGCTTTTCACCATCTCTCTGAGGACAGGGTGGGTGCCACAGGACTGGAAGGTGGCACATATAGTGCCTATCCACAAGGGGGGAATCAAGGGAGGTGGCAGGGAACTACAGGCCTGTCAGCCTGACATCGGTGGTGGGCAAGGACCTGGAAAAGTCAGGGTGCCTGGACGATAGACAGCATGGATTCGTCCCAGGGAAATCGTGTCAGACAAACCTTGTGGAGTTCTATGACTGGGTGACGAGTGCCTTGGACCTGGGTAGACCAGTGGACGTCCTCTTTCTAGACTTCAGCAAGGCATTTGACTCTGTTCCTCACATGGGCCTGTTGGATAAGCTGGGAGAAATGGGGGTGGGGAACCAGATGATCAGATGGATAGGCAATTGGCTCCAGGACCGGACCCAGAGGGTTGTAGTTGGCGGGATAGTCTCATCCCCAAAGAGGGTCATTAGTGGGGTCCCACAGGGATCAGTCCTTGGGCCCCTCCTGTTCAACGCCTACGTCTCTGACATAAGGACAGGAATCAGGAGTGAGATGAGTCTCTTTGCGGATGACTCAAAACTGGGGGCGGTGGTGGATGGGGAGGAGGGGAGGGTGGCCCTACGGGGGGACCTGGAGGCTCTGGAAAGATGGTCTAGAAAGTGGAAGCTGAGGTTCAATGCAGGGAAATGCAAGGTACTCCACCTGGGGGCCAGAAACCCAGGCCAAGTGTACACCCTGGGGGGGGGATGCTACAAGTCTCGATGGCTGAGAGGGACCTGGGGGTGGTGGTGGATGTCAAGATGAACAACTCGGAGACTTGTAGGAGGGCAGCAGCCAAGGCCAACAGGATGCTGGGATGCATCGCTAGGGGGATCACCTCCAGAAGGAGGGAAGTGATACTCCCTCTGTATAACTGCTTGGTGAGGCCACACCTTGAGTACTGCGTGCAGTTTTGGAGGCCACACTTAATGAGGGACATTAAACTCCTGGAGAGGGTCCAGAGGAGGGCAACCAAAATGATTTGGGGCTTGGGGGACAGGACCTATGAGGAGAGGCTCGAAGAGCTAAATATGTACACATGGGAAGAGAGAAGGGACCGGGGGGACATGATAGAGGTCTTAAAGTACATGAAGAGGGTAAATAGGGGAGGAACAGTCAGGGTGCTTCGAAGGAAGGAGGGGGCCACCAGAGGGCATGGGTGGAAGCTGGAGGGGGGAAGATTCAGGGGAGAAAGGAGGAGGTGCTACTTCACTGAGAGGGTGGTGGAGTCATGGAATGCACTGCCTAGGGGGCTGGTGGAGGCAGAGACGGTGGAGGGATTCAAGAGGGGCTGGGACAGGTACAGGGAAAGGGTTCTGGAAGCAGATTCCAATGCAGCAAGAATATCCGGAACTGGGAAGGGAGAAGCCAGAGAAGGCGAGGGGGGTAACAAGGTCAGCACCTAGGGTGGGGGCTGACCAATCGAGCAGACTCGAAAGACCATTAGGCCTATTCTGCTGGCATTTTAGTATGTTAGTATGTCCTAAGAGTTCTTAACACAATGTCTCCCCACGGCAGCGTAGGCCCTGATGGACTGGAACCCAGAATTCTCAAATTAGGGGTGTCTCTTCTTGCCACCCCCATCATGTGATTGTTCAACCTCTCCATTAGCTTGGTACTGTGCCCCTCTCCTGGAAAAATGCCAGGGTTATCCCAGTCTTCAAAAAGGGTGATCCAAAAAACCTAACAAACTACCGTCCTATTGCGCTCCTGCCAACCCTCAGTAAACTCCTGGAGAAGCTTATCCATCGCCAGGTGTCTAACTTCATTGCCAACTTTAACCTGCATTCTCCTGCTCAGCATGGCTTTAGGCCAAACCACAGCACCACAACGGCCCTAGAGCAATTCATCAGTGACTTCAAATCTGCTATGGACCAAGGCCAGCTTACCGGGGCTGTTTTTATTGGCATGTCAAAGGTGTTTGACTTGGTTAACCACAAACTGCTCCTGCATCAACTAGGCTCTATTGGCGCCTCCCAATCCACACTTGCCTGGTTTGCCAGCTATCTGTGGAGCCATTCCCAGTCTGTCTCCTGTCATATAGTTCCCTCTGTCCCTACCCGGCTTCATTCGGGCGTCCCACAAGGTTCCATACTTGGGTACCTGCTCTTTTCTTTGTTCGTCAATAACCTACCTTCAGTGCCCTCCCACAGTCTCTCCTTACTCTATGCTGATGACTTCATCCTCTATGTCTCCTGCAGCTCTGTTCATGAAATTAACTCCCACCTCTCCTCTGATCTTCATCGTACCCAAACTTGGCTTATGTCCCACCGCCTGGTGCTAAATGCTGCCAAGACCCAGGCTATGCTCTTTGGGTCACAAAGGAAATCTGTCGCTTCAACTCCATCTCTCCAGGTTTCTTGTCTTGATAGCTCCCTTGTGGAAGTAACTCAGTCCTTCAAATATCTAGGGGTCACGCGGGATCCATCTTTTAACTTCTCTCTGCATGTCAAAGCTGTCTGCAAATCAGTCAATGCTAAAACTGGACTGGCTTACCGAGTCTGTCAGTTTCTGACCCATGCCGCCAGGATCTCTTTTGCCCAAGGCCTTCTCCTCCCTGGACTCTGCTTCACTCTGCCTGTCTTCGCTATGGCACAGGCAAGCATCTTGCAAATGTGGGATGTTGCCTACAACAATGGCTGTAGATTTGCGCTATCTGCTCCTCGTCTTAAGCACCACTGTACTGTCTACTCTGACCTCCGCTGGTTGTCTCCTTCCTCGTGTCGGGCTTATTCATTAGGTTGTTTGACTGACAACATTATTCGTTCTTCTATCCCCCTCCACACTCGCTGCTATGCTCACCCCCATGGACTGCCCTCGTTCCCTCCATTCGATGTCTTTAGCTCTGTTATCTGTCCCAAAATGCTCTACCAGGATGGGTGAACTTGCCTTCTCCTTCTATGCCCCCAAATTTTGGAACACTCTCCCACTTGATCTTAGGCACTCCAAATCCCACCCCACTTTCAAGAAAGGCCTCTCCAATTACCTCGCCTCCCTTGACATTTGCAAATGTCCCTAGCTTCATGAGTCATACAAATCTACCATTATCCTGCACTTAAATTTCCTTGTGACCTCTTGATTCCTCCCATCCCCACTCTTCCTCAGCTACAGCTACACACTTTGTTCCCTGTCTCTGCTTGGTAATTGTCTCCTTGCTGACTTACCAACATCACTGTCATGTTTTGTACATTATTAACTGTAAATTGTGCCTTTTTGTCTGTTTTGTTCCTATTATACTGTGTGATATGTACCTCCTTTATGTACTATGTAACTTGCACCTCTGTATGACTGTTTGGAATCTCCTATTGTACAACACTGTATATGTATTTGTTTTTACCTGTTCCTTGATTTGTACTCTCCCGGGTCATGCCTGAAAATAGACAGTTCTGGCTAGTGCACTTACCCGGTTACCAAAAGCAAATAAATAAGTAGAACCCTTTTGTCTACCTTTGGAATTTGTATTATCTTCTTAGAATCAATTTTCTCCATAAATCCCCTTTTACAGGTCTGAGCCAGAGGTACAAGGATGCTGCAGGAGCCTGAACTTTTGGAGGCTGGCAGCACTGGTACACCCCTGCATGCACGCCTCCTGAACTTGCCCATTGATATACAGCAGCACACACCCCCATCTGCCTCAGCCCCCCCCCCCCCAACAATTGAAGCACATCATTTCCTCACTCTTCTTCTGGCAATGAGGTTGTTTCTGCCCACCACTACTCTCTGGGAGAATTACTTGCCCTGGGCAATTTCGTGCCTGAGAGGAAGGGCAGTCCTCCTGGAGTCACAAAAAGAAATGGTCTAGGCCATGCTCATGATCAACATGATGTTCCAGGAACCGTTCAACATCTACCTCTTCTCACAGAAAACACTGAGAAAAGAAAAGGCACTGGTCGAGGTAGATCTCATGCCACTCTACACTGAGGCAGTTGATGCCAGTAGGCTCAGAATCTTCCCTGTAGTCCCTGTCGATGTCACTGAATTTTCTGAGGCCAGAGGGCCAGACTTTTCTTTCCCTGAGTCCCTCCCTGTCTGCTGTGGAGCCTTCGGGTGAGCAGTTTAGTTGTTGGGCTGCTCTTATGGAGCAATACATCTGGCACAAGCTAAGCTGTCACTAGTATGGGCCCTTAGGGCTCATTATTTGTGCCTTTGTTTTCAGATATGGATGATGAGCGCAATCCCAAGCTGATCCTGGATGCTGACTCATCTGATAAAGATCCGCTGGAGCCTGGTCCTTCTCTGGTCAGTGCCCCTCGGGAAGATCTCTCATTTCAAACACTGCTCCAAACCCTACAGAGTGTTTTGCAATTTGAGATGGTTGCTATTGATCGGGCTTGACTGCTACAACTTTTTTTTTAATTTTTTTGTTGACCGGGTAAGTGCACTAGACAAATCCTGCCTATTTTCAGGCACAACCCGGGGGAGGGGGATACAGATGAATGCCAGCTGACCTTGAACCAGATTAAGCCGTTGGTGGTATTTTTAGTGAAATGAGGGAAATTTGGCCAGGACACCAGGGAAATTCCCCTACTCTTTTCGATAAGTGCCATAGGATCTTTAACATCCACCTGAACTACAACCAATCCAGGCAGATGGGACCTCGGTTTTAATGTCTCACCCGAAAGACGGCACCTCAGAAGTGTGGCACACCTCTCATGCTGCACTGCAGTGTCAGTACTGGGATATTAACCCAAGTGTCAGATGTGGGAACTGAACCCACAGCCCTCTGATCTCCCGGCTTCAGAGGCGAGTGTGCTACCTACTGAACCACTGACACTGTGACAACTAGAGCATTGGATCTTACTTCGAGAGGGCTTTTGCATTAGGTAATTACATATAGGACTGACGTCGGCGAGGCGGCGGGACCTCACCGGAAAAATTTCTAGCTAGCGGTCCCTGGCGGGGACGCCCCTGCGTCAGGTGACCGGTGTCAGGCGACATCGGTATAAAGGCGGTCCCGACGACCTTCCAGTTCTTTCCCACCGATTAGCTCATGCAGCCTGTAAAGTTCGTAGCTCAGCCCTGTTACCGCTGCTTTTTACCGAAAGTTATCGATATTTTGAGACCTTTTCGTCAGGTGAATGTCGGTTTATGTCTTCCCTTCAAAAATAAGTCGACTTGTGTGGCGCTAACTGCCCCACAAGGACGGTTCACTCCTCTGCCTTTTGCTAGGCCCCACCACGTTGACAAATGCCCGCGCTTCAGTGCCACGCCAGCAGACGACGCCAGCAGTCCTGGAAGCCCATCTCTAAAAAGAAGAAGATGTCTGCAATGGAGAAGGAGTTGAAGAAGCTTAGGCAGGCATTGACCTCCCCTGAAGGACACAAGAAGCGGGGAAAAAGAAAGGCACCGGGAGAAGGCCTCCTCCTCCGCGACTCCGGCGCCCACCGGGAGAAGGCCGCTAAGATGCCTGACCCTTCGGGTCAGCACACGGCAGTGTCCCCCTCGGACTGGGCCGCTTCCCACCCTCGGCCTGCCTCCGACGAGGGACCCCTTAAGTCGGACGCCGGGATTCAGCCCCTAAGTCACACGTTGGCTCCTCCGACGTGCGCCGGGCGTCAGAGCCTATGACAGACCCTCCATCGTCTGTCATCCCAGGTTCCCCACAGCCTTCGCTACCATCTGGAGAGCCCGTGTCGCCCCTGCCTGACTCTGGGGATTTTTCACCACCATCCCTGGACGAGTCACGGGATGCTTTTCCACCGTCAGACCCCCCACGGAACTGGATCTCACGCTGGCCCCTGGACGCCGGCCCCGACATTGGCCCCGCCAACACCGGTTCTGATGCCGGCCCCTCCGATGCCGGCGGGGGATACTCCTCTTCCCTCGGGCCCTCCCCCCCACGGGCCTATCACTATTGATCCGCCCGGGGGACTCCCTACTGGGACGTCTGCTCCGTCAGCCCCTCCGGTGCCCGGGTATCCGCTGTCGTATCCGATGCGGCTTACCGGGTCCATGATATCCCTGCACCGCAGTACCAGCGCCCGTCCCACTGGCACGCCCAGTACCAACGCAGCAATACCCGGCTCGGTATTCCCGCAGCTGGGTTGTGGATACTCGCCTTACAGATATAATCCGTACAACTATCCCCTTCCTCCTCCTCCACCGCCCCCTAGGCGCGGTGGATCTTCAGGAGACTCTGGCCTCCTGGTGGGCTGAGGCCAAGGCTCAGCTCACCAAGGAAGTCAAGAGCTGCCTTACGGCGACGGTGCCACCTCCGGCCCCCGTACGCCCCAGACAGCACACTCCCTCTCCACCTCCGGATTCACGAGCTCTTCCCTGGGGATCCAGAGAGGGGCAGGACATGCGTCCAGGGATTCCCCCTAAGGAACCCGTTCCTCCCCCTAGACGAGTCAGGGAGTCTTACTCTGCTTCCAATTCTTCTTCTCTCTCGGACTCCTCCGATGGATGCTCCGAGAAAGATGACGAGCCTCGCTTTCCATCCAAGCCCCGGCCGAGGACTCCTCCGAAGTCTCCTCCGGAGGATCCTTCCTTCACGGAGTTGCTCAGGAAGATCCAGGAAGTACATCCGTGGTGCTCCTTAGAGCCAGATCCTCAGCGGGTTAAACTCGCCGAACATCTGGGCTTGCCCCTTACGGCTCCTACTCTAGTGCCACCCAGGATCGAGCCTCATGCCCACCTTGTTTCCACCATTTGGAAACAACCGTCGGCTTTAGCCCCACTTCCTTGGAAGTCCAACAGGCTATACCAGGCTCCGGAGGGTGTAGACTTTTTAGATTCTCACCCCCGTGCAGACTGGGTTGTGATTAGCGCCGCTCACGGCCGGTCAGCACACCCTAAACACTTGAGCTCGTCTCCTCTGGATAAGGAGTCTCGCCTTCTGGATCAGTATGGAAGGAAGATCTATGCTTCTTCCACACTGGGAATTAGGGCCCTAAATTTTGTAGCACATATGGGGGATTACCAGAAGGCTGTCCTTACCCAGGCGGAATCTAAGATTGATTCCTTGCCTGACTCCCAAGTCAAGCAGGAGTTAGCTGACCTTGTCTGTTCTGCTCGTTCGGCCAGTCGTCACATTCTGAGGATGACCTACGATGCAGTAGACACTGCAGGGCGGAGCTCTGTGTTCGCCATAAGTCTTCGGCGTCACGCCTGGCTCCGAGTATCAGGTTTGGTCCCGGAGGTGCAGTCAGCGATTCAGGAAGCACCTTTCAGGGTTTCGGTGTTTTTCGGTGGTGATGTCAAGGACATCATCACCGACTTGCAGGAGAAGGGGACGGCCCTGAAATCTGTGGATTCAATGTACCGTCCCCATCCTCCGCAGTGCTGTCCTTTTCGCAGACGCAGCTGGCCTCAAGCGAAACCCCAAGGAAGGCAGGCCAAAAAAGCAGCAGGTGCCCCAGCTGCGGCGCTGCCTCACACCACCTGACTCCTTCCCTCTCCCACCACCTCCGGACCCCCCCGGAGGAACCAGTAGGAGGGAGGTTCTCCCTCTATCTTCCGGGTTGGGAGAGGATAAGATCGGATTCATGGGTGCTTCAGATTATCGCAGAGGGGCATTCCATAGAGTTTCTACAGAAACCTCCACGCCACCCCCCTCTGAAGTCCTCTTACTCAAGGGACCATCTTCCTTTGGTCAGGGAAGAAATATCTGCTCTTCTCGCGAAGCAGGCCATAGAACCCGTCTCTCCTCACCTTCACGGGATGGGCTACTATTCCCATTTCTTCCTCGTACCAAAGAAGACGGGAGATCTCAGACCCATTCTCGATCTCAGCTCCCTGAACTTCTGCGTAGAATACAAGAAGTTCAGGATTCTCTCCCTTCAAACCCTTCTGCCCCTTCTTCGGCCGGGCCAATGGCTTTGTGCACTGGATATGCAGGATGCATACCTGCACATCCCCATTCGTCCCTCGCACCGAAAGTACCTCCGGTTTGCTTTCCAGGGGGACCATTACCAATTCTGGGCACTCCCTTTTGGTCTTTCCTCGGCTCCCCGAGTTTTAACCAAATGCCTGGTGGTGGTAGCGGCCCACCTGCGTACTTTGGGAGTTCAGGTGTTTTCCTACCTGGACGACTGGCTCCTGGCGGCCTCGTCCAGGGAGGAACTCCTGCATTTTCTGTCCCTCACCCAACAGGTTTTCACTTGTCTGGGTATCACCATCAACCGTTCCAAGTCTCATCTGGACCCCTCCCAGAGGCTTCAGTTCATCGGGACAATCCTCGATACGACAGTGTGCAAGGCCTTCCTACCTTCGGACAGGGGGGCCTTCCTCCAGTCACAGATTTCCCTTCTTTCGGAAAGCAGGAAGGTTCCGGCGAGGTTGGTGCTCCCGTCTTTTGGGGCTTATGGCGGCCGCCATCCCAACGGTACCGCGCACGCGACTCCACATGAGGATCTCTCAGTGGACTCTCCACTCTCAGTGCGATCAACTTGTAGACGACCTAGATCATCTAGTGCTGATCTCCTTGCCGATGTCAAGAGACTTGCAATGGTCGATAGTTCGCGAGAACCTGTTTCGGGGGGGGGGTCCCCTTCTTTCATCCTCCCCCCTCCCAGACTCTGACCACAGACGCATCAGGCGAAGGTTGGGGAGCCCATCTGGGTCCTCACCGAACCCAGGGGTTATGGTCCAGATTGGAATTAGCTCTCCACATCAATGTGCTCGAACTAAGAGCAGTTCTGTATGCTCTCCAGGCCCTTCACCAATACATCCTTCCCGGTCACCTTGCTGTCCAAACGGACAACATGTGCGTGGTGTGGTACATCAACAAGCAGGGAGGGACTCGTTCCTACCCGCTATGCAGGGAAGCAATGAGGGTTTGGGAATGGGCAACGCTGCACAACCTTCACCTCACGGCGATCCATGTTCCAGGAGTCGATAATATCCTGGCAGACAAGCTAAGTCGTTCCTCGGCTCTACCACACGAGTGGGAACTGGACCAAAAGGTTCTAGACGTCATTTTCCAGCTTTGGGGGGACTCCACAGGTAGACCTGTTCGCCTCTTCCCAAAACGCAAAACTTCCCACCTTTTGCTCGCTCGCTCCAGAGCAAGGCGCTTTCTGGAGCGACGCTCTGTCTCTAAGCTGGAAGGACAGATTCGTCTATGCTTTTCCCCCAATTCCTCTGATCCCTCGTGTGCTGCAGAAACTTGCATTGGAAGGAGCAAGAATGATTCTGATCGCTCCTTTCTGGCCCAGGCAAATCTGGTTCTCTCTTCTACAACAATACTCAGAGGTTCCTCCTCTTCCTCTTCCTTTATCTCGAGGATTGCTGACCCAGGATCAGGGGACCCTGGTCCATCTGGGACTCAAGTCCCTACAACTTCATGCATGGCTCCTGCAGACCTAGCCCAATCTCGATTTGGCATCTCTCATAAGGTGGCCGAGATTCTGGTGGAGGCTAGAAAACCCTCCACTAGGTCCACCTACGCTATGAAATGGAAGAGATTTTCCATTTGGGCTGCCTCCAGGAACGTGGAGCCTTTCTTCTGTCCTGTGGCCATTCTGCTCGATTATTTGCGTTATCTTTTCGACCTGGGTCTCAGTCACTCCTCTTTGAAGGTTCACATGGCTGCTATTTCAGCCTACCGTGTTCCTTTTGGTGATAAAGCCTTCGCCCAATTAGAGGTATCCAAGACCTTTCTCAGAGGGGTCCTTCACCTCAGGCCCCCTGTTCAGACTCCTGCTCCCCCTTGGGATTTTAACTTTGTTCTCGAGAAACTTACCCTTCCTCCTTTTGAGCCTGCGGCTTCCGCAGACTTGAAGTTTTTATCGTGGAAGATGCTCTTCCTGGTGGCCATCACGTCTGCTCGCAGAATTTCTGAGCTCCAGGCCCTTATGTGTAAAGTCTCCTATCTGATTTTTCACAAAGAACGAGTAGCTCTTCGCACAAACCCTAAGTTTCTTCCGAAAGTGGTAGCGGAGTCTACCTTAAATCAGTCTATTGAGTTACCTGCCTTTTTCATGCAGTACTCCAACCAGGGAGAATACTTGCTCCATACCATGGATGTCCACAGGATTCTGAGATACTACACCGATAGGACGAAGGCTCTCAGAAAGACTGATCAGTTGTTTTTCTCTTTAGCTCACAAAAGGGAAGGCAGTGCTGTCTCCAAGCAATGCCTATGAAAGTGGTTGGCTCATTGCATCACTTTCTGTTATGACAAGTGCAAGAAGACCCTACCGGGTCAAGTCAGAGGTCACTCCACTTGTGGAGTAGCAGCCTTTGCGGCTTGTTTCAAGAATGTGTCTGCGGCAGACATCTGTGCTGCCACCACCTGGACTTCCGTCCATACCTTTACGAAACATTACAGTTTGGACATTGCCTCTCGCCGTAGAGCAGGTTTTGGGTTAGCGGTCTTGCAAGGCCTCCTGTCTTGAGGCCTGCAAGCTTTTTATCTCCTTGGAGTAGTTCCTCCTCCGATGCCTTTCATTTGTTCCAGACTGCTTGGGATTCTGTCCTATATGTATTACCTGCAAGAGCCCTCTCGAGTAAGATGGTACAGTTCAAGAGTTACCGTAACAGTAGATCTTCGAGAGAGGCTCTTACAGTAGGTAATACCTTCCCGCCCTCCATCCCCCTAGGCTTTTTCAGCTCCTTTTCCATTGAAGGAAATATCTGCTTTTCTCTCATCCGGGCCTTCCGGGCCTGTGGCGGGAAAGAACTGGAAGGCGGGCGTCCGGGACCGCCCCTTTATACCGACGTCATCTGACGCCGGTCACCTGACATGGGGGCGGTCCCTCGCCAGGGACTGTTAGCTAGAAATTTTTCCGTGGGGTCCTGCCGCCTGCCGACGTCAGTCCTATATGTAATTACCTACTGCAAGAGCCTCTCTCGAAGATCTACTGTTACGGTAAGTCCTTACGTAACTGTACTTTCTCACACTTTGTGATAGTGAATGTCCCCAAAGCCATGGAAAAGATTTCAAGCCTCCCTCAAATTTGGAAACAATCTTAGGCCTCCCCACAGGAAAAAATATCATACTTTGCACAGTTCCCCAGGAATAAAATGAGACTAATAAAGTTGTCTGAGTATATTCTCTTTTTGTTCAACTTACTGTTCCTACCCCCCAACCCCACACCCTAGGTTATTGTTGTGACTCCACTTTTCTGACTCTTGCGACCCTTGTTACTCTGTTTCTTCCTTTCTATCTGGAACAAACATCCTAGCCACCTTCATCTCTCCCCCCTTACCCTGTTGTTAAGCAACTTCCTGTACCCTTTCCCCAGATCACATCTGAAAACAAGCCTTGGCTCAGTTTGCCTTTCCCAATCACCAATTTACATATAAACACCTACTGTAGAAACAAGCTTTGGCTCAGTTTGCCTTTCCCAGTCACCAATTTACATATAAACACCTACTGTAGAAACAAGCCTTGGCTCAGTGTGCCTCTCCTAGTGACCAATTTATATATAAACACCTACTGGAGAAACAAGCCTTGATACAATGTGCCTTTCCCAGTCACCAATTCACATTAACGGTAGTCCCTCACTATAACAAACAGCTTGGGAGCCATAGCGAATGTCCGTGATAGCAAGTCGTTCGTTAAAGCGAGGGATGCTGTTCTGGCTAACAGTTACACTTTGGTTGGTGAACGGTCATTGCTGCAATAGTGTCATATGCTTATTTTTATGAATGCACTGTGTTAGGTTGTTATCATGTATCATTATGGTAATAGTACAGTAGTGTATTTGTTGTTTGATCGGGTTTTATATGAGCAGGGAGAACAGGAGTTTTTTGCGGTATGGTATTACATTGTTTGTGTTTCTGGTATCACCATGGTTATTGTTTTGGTGCTTCTGCTTGATGGCATTTTTTTATGTCAGTTAAAATCAAAATCTTTATTTATTTCAAACAAAACTCAGTTTGTTTTGTGTTTCAATTAAAAAAATCTGTCATTTTTATTTGCCACTTATCCGCAGCATTCCCTGCAACATCCTTTGCAAATGAAATCAGCTGTCTAAGCTGAATGACCTTAACTGTATCCGCTTCCTGTGTCTGTAGCCAAGCCAGACCCACCTCTACCCCCGTATTGCTTCTCTTGTAGAGGACAGCGGCTCCTCGTCCTCTTCTTCTTCCGAATAGGTGGAATCATTCTCAGCAGTGTCATCGTCACCCCTTTGCATCACCGCCCCAACAATTTCGGCATTGGACATGTACTCGCTGGTTTGTACACAGTCATTGTGGGTCAACTACTCTTCTATGATCTCCTCCACTTTTGTATCCTGAGTGGCTGGAAGTTGTAGCGTGGATGCAAGAGTGACAGTTTCCTGTGTGTCATCCACATCTTGCTCCTCTTGCTCCTCAGGTGTATCCGGCTGTTGTAGGAATGCTGTACCTAGCATAGCTGATCAGTAGCTAGCGATCATATTCACAGAGACAGTGGCCCACACCTCTCCCACTAGGTGAGAAATAGTCTGTCAGACTGACTCTGCTCTCAGCAGCAACCAGGTCACCCAACAGGCATTTTCTATACAGTTTTTTAATGGTGGCGATTATTCCACCATTGAGGGACTGTATAATCTGGATGTGGTTTTCTTGGGAAGGAACAGAACCTGAATTTTACCATCATCGGATATAATCTCACATTCTGGAGGGGTGGACAGGACAGTGATCCATCAGGAGTAGTGCCTTCAGGGGGTAGCTTCAGCAGTGTAGCATTAGCAGTGGGGACAAAAGTTTGGTGGAACCATGTTCTGAAGACTTCACCTGTCATCCATGCATTTTTGACTGCTTCCGTACTCTACAGGAAGGGATCCCAGGTTGCAGTAATGAAAACATTGGGGGTTGCGGAATTTTCCTATCAACAGTGGTTTTACTTTATGTGTTCCAGTTGCATTGCAAGCTAAGAGCAGGGTCACCAGATTGTTGTTGATTTTAAACCCTTTGCTTACATTGACTTCATTTTTGCCAGCCAGCGTGACATCCGGAAGGCACCTCCAGAACAAACCTGTCTCGTTGCAGTTATAGATTTGTTCTGGAAGGTAGCCCCCATCCTGCAGCACTTGCTTCAACTTAGGGATAAATTGAGACGCTTCACTGTCCTTGCAGCTTCCCCGTTCTCCCACTCTGCAAACTCTCCATATGCCATGGCGCTGCTGGAAGCACCATAACCATCCTGTTGATGCCTGAAATTTTGACTCGGCACCATGGATGTTCTTGGTAAACTGCTCAGCCTTTAACAGACTGTGGAACCAAACACTAGTACACCGCTTGCCCTCTGCTGTTCAAACCACAGCTGAGTGGCTTTGTCAATGTCCCCCTCTTCAACCCTGTGCAGCTTTCTCTATTTGAGAGCATCACCCTCAGGGCATTTAAGAATGAAGTCCCATAAAGCACCCTCCTGCTTTTTTTCAGGTGCTAATTGTGCTTTTGGAAAAGCCAGTTTCATGGCATATTTTTGCAAGGCTTTCACCATTTCATCCTGTCCAAGATTGCAAGCTTCTATTCAACAGCATACCCAGACCACTTTATGATTAGTGATTTGGATCAGATGACAGCTGTCATGTAAGGTAGGCTGTGAATTTTATAATGACTGCTGCTAGGTTACACTGTCTGTTTGATTATGAGACACATACGTATTTGGCTAACATGATCATCAGGAGTGACTAAAAAGAATCACATTTTAGTGGGAGCCATGATGACTGTTCGTTATAACCAAATGTTCATTATAACGAGGTTTGTTATAGCGAGGAACCACTGTACAAGAATAAAGGAAGTTGCTACACAGTAAGGAGACAAACATGACCATCAAATACTGCACAGGGTGCCTACATAAATTCCAAGAAGAACCATTCACTGGAGATATTGCATATGTAAAGGTTGCATATAGGATTTTAACTACAGTACAAGCTGCTTTAAAATGTAGCTCCATAAACACAAGCCTTAACTGCGCTCAAGAAGCGGGCCGCCGACCCTCATATAAAGCATAAGTGTTCAGTGGATTTTAACAGACGCCACTCAATCACCTTTAAAGAAGACGACAAGAAACAGTTGCTAGTAATAACTGCTGCATTTATTCAACGTAAAGACAAACTTGAACAGCAGTTTACTTCCTTGTCAAAATATACTGTGGAAATACAGCAGTAGACACTTGCCTCAGCGCTTCGGCCCTTCGTCTTCCTCAGGGGGCCGTGTGCTTTAAAATGTAAACTGTAAAAAAGGGAAAGCCAGGAACTGTCCCATTTGAAATGTAAAAGCAATATGGAATTTGGCAATTACCAGTGCAATACAGTGTATTACAGGTTACAGCAAACTTACAGTACTGTTTTGACTTTTCCCTTGTACAACCCAAAAGGAACACATACTTATTAAAAGTACAAGTCAATCGTATTATAGTAGGTAGCACTGATAGCAGGTTTTTTATAAGGACTATAAGGCGCTGTCTTCACACTGCATAAAATTCACTTGGCTTGTTTCAATTTTAGAAGCACAAACAAAAGTAAGATAAATCTGGCAGCCCTGAGCAGCACAGGTGCTGCAGGGTGGGTGAGAAGATGGTAGCCATTTTGTTACACATAACATCAAGGATAATGCCTGATGTACAGGTGATAACCATCGTATAATCACCTCGAGTGGTTGCTAGGGCATCAGTTAACCTCGAGAGTGCAGCTCGAGAGGTTTACAATTGCCCTAGCAACCACAAGAGATGATTACACCATCTGTATTTTACTTTCCTCCGCTGCCTGATAAGGTGCTCACTCGTTGCAGCTGTTATACGAGCTGCGAAGTCATTTGCCAGGACTATTGTTTTGTTTGAGCTGGACTATCTGATTAAATCGCCCACTCTACTTGTGCTGGACACAGCATGAGAGGCTGTGTAAACTCGCACAAACGAGCTGCCAGCTGGAGCTGGAGCTGTGAGGGGGGGGGCTGCTAGCTGATTGGCTCTGTGAGTGGGGAGGCACTGGTTAAACACGGACGCCGCTCGCAAGCGCGAACGTTGTGAGTGGCGCGAGCGCCACTCAGAGCTGAAATTTGTTTGTTCTGGATGAGGGATGGGTGTGAGGTGGGAATTTTGTTTTAATAGTTCTGTATGTCTACCAGTTTTATTGTAAAGTAGAGTTTTATGTTATTGCCTGCATGATTTGTATGTGCCATTTGGCTTATTTAATTAGATATGTGTAGGGTTTCTGACAGACGGCTCTTGGAGCCCAGAATTGTCTATGGGAATTCACAGTTGCATGCGCTGTGTCCTTTATCCCCTCCTGTATCTGATATTATTATCAGACGTTGTAGGAAGTGGGGATTGGTGGGGATTGCTCTGATGCGCTGTGTGATGACCAGGAGCAGGTTGTTCAAATGATTGAGGTGGTTAAGTCCAGGAGACGCCTGGAATAAATAGAGCACCTAGAAGAAGCCAGACGTGGTTGGTGCCTATTTCAGGGGGCCACCAGGCCAAGTGGCCAGGTGTGACCTTTAGGGGCTGCATCACCCTTAATATCTCTGGCCACGGTGCTATGCACAGCGCCAGGTCGATCAGAAACAAGGCGGCTATTATTGCCGCTCTGGTTTCATCAGTCGACCTGGCGGCATTACAGAGACCTGGGTGGGGGATGATGCTGGCCCTGTTTTTGAGGCGCAGTCCCCAGGTTATACTGTGGTGCACTGCCCAGAGAAACCGTAAGGGAGGCGTGTAGCTATTTGTTTTAAATCAAACCTGGACTTTACTGCGTACCCGTGGGAACCTCAGGTTCATTTGAATGTGGTCGTTCGTGGAGGACTCGGTGTTGGCTGCAGGATCCTCCTCATCTATCGCCCTCCTGGTCCGATGGGGGTTCCTGCAGGAATTGCCGAGTTGTCATGAACATTGAGTTCCCCAAGATGTATTTTCTTGGGACTTCAATGTTTTACACGAGGATAGAGGGTCAAGGTGCGCCGACGAGTTACTGCAGAGTATGTCCCTTTTGGGGCTGGTGCAGTCTGTCGGCGTGCCTACTCACCAGGTTGGCCACACATTGGACCTGGTGTTCTCACTGAGACTTGAGATCGCTAATCTTGATGTTAGTCGAGTGGCTTGGTCTGATCACTGCACGGTGAAGTTCATGTTTAGTGCTCCCGTCGTGAATTCTTCCCCTTCTGAGATATTTCACTGCCGCCCATTAAAAGATCTTACCCCTGAGGGTTATTTGGTGGCAGTTGATCTATCAAGGGTGGGTGATGCATGCGTCAGAGCAGTTGACGAGGGGTAGATGCCTATAATGAGGTGCTATCTGGCGCCATTGACTCCCTCGCACCTGTCTGTGTACGACCCAGAACTTCTTACCTGAGGTCGCCTTGGTATGATAGCGATCTCAGGGAAATGAAGAAGCTGGGTCGGAGATTAGCGCCGCTGGAGGAAATCCCGTCTGGGGGCTGACAAACTGGTCCTGTGTGCGCATTATTGCGCATATCAGGAGGCAATCAACCAAAAGAAGATAATATTTTTGTCTCGGGAGATTGCAGCTGAGAGAAGCCGACCAGCCTCACTCTTCCGGACTGTTGATAGACTTCTCCATCCACTCTGTCTTCAGCCCGGAAGAGTTTCCTCGAATGAGGATTGTGAGGAATTTGCTCGGTTTTTCTTGGATAGGGTGTCTGCGATCCGGCGGGAGGTTTCCTCAGCCAGTAATATCGTTGCTGTCAGTGGTCGCCAGTTGTGTTCTAAGAGCACTCTCTCTAGGTGGGGGGAGTTTAGGCTAGTGGAGGTTCGTGAGGTCATTGAGATAGTGGCCAACTTGAGGTATACCTTTTGTGAACTGGATCCCGTGCCAACGCGCTTCTTGATGAGGTGCATTGACACTGTTGGCCCGGTGTTTGCCCTGATTGTCCGGTGCTCCCTGAGTCAGGGTGTCTTTCCGGATGCCTTGAAGGAGGCTCTGGTGAGACCCCTTTTAAAGAAAGCTTCTCTGGACCCGGAGATTAGGGCAAATTACAGTCCTATCTCCAATCTTCCATTTCTGGGAAAGATTGTTGAGAAGGTGGTATCACTTCAGTTGGGGGAACATCTCATGACCCACGAGTTGTATGATCCCTTCCAGTCAGCTTTTCGGGCCAGACATAGCACTGAAACTGCATTAGTTCGGGTGCAAAATGACCTCCTCAGGGCTAGAGATCAGGGGGACAAGACAATTCTTGTTCTCCTCGATCTCTCTTCAGTATTTGATACTGTGGACCATAGTGTATTGCTTTTCCGCCTGAGGGAGTTATGCGGACTCACCGGTGTTGTCATCAAATGGTTTGAGTCATTTCTTACTAACAGGAGGCAGCGGGTTGTGATGGGTAATTTCTCATCTGCACCCTACCTCCTTTCGTGTGGAGTCCCTCAGGGTTCGTTATTGACCCCTATGTTGTTCGCAGTTTACATGCTGCCCCTGGGGGAGATCATTAGGAGGTATGGTTTGAGTTTTCATTGCTATGCTGATGACACTCAACTATACCTTTCCTTTGCACCAGGAACATCAAATGCAGTGGATGTGATAAATATCTTTCTGGCTGAGATAAATGACTGGATGTCTTCCAGCTGGCTGTGACTGAACCCTAACAAGACTGAGGTACTAGTAGTGGAGTCGAACAGAGTTCGTGATGGGATGGCCTCTGACTCTGTGACTGGCATTGTGCTAGGAGCTGTGTCATTGATGGCCTCCCCATGGGTGCGTAACCTTGGTGTGATCTTTGACAGGAATTTGTCCATGGAGGCTCAAATATCCTCTGTGGTTCATTCCTGTTTTTTTCATCTGAGAAATATCGCCAGGATTAAGCCCCTTGTTCCGGCTCTGGACCGTCCTACTCTGGTACATGCCTTAGTCACTTCTAGGCCTGACTACTGTAATGCCCTCTATCTCGGGGTCTCTGGAACTTCTCTTCGCAGACTGCAGCTAGTGCAAAACGCTGCTGCCCGGTTTTGACTAGACAAAGTAAGTTCTGTCACATTACTCCGGTATTACGCAAATTGCACTGGCTGCCTGTCAGGTGGAGAGTATTGTTCAAGGTGGGTTTTCTCACCTGTAAGACCCTACATGGACAGGGCCCTGGTTACCTTTCTGATCTCCTGGTACCGTCCACCTCTATCCGTGATCTCCGCTCCTCTAATAGTGGCCTCCTCAAAGTCCCGAGAGCGAGATTGAAATCAGCTGGGGATCGATCATTTGGAGTTGCTGCTCCAGCTTTCTGGAACTCGCTGCCGCTGGAAGTGAGAGAGGCCCCTACTATAGAGGCTTTTAAGAACCGTCTGAAGACCTTTTTATTTATGCAGGCTTTTGGAAATTGAATTTATATGTATGTTATTTTAAGGAAATGTATACGGTATGACATACTGTACAGTTTTGTGCGGCGTCCAGAGCCTTTGGGATTGGGCGTCTTTTTAAATAAAATTGACATTGACATCATTTATAGTGTATGGGACTCGACATGAGAAGTTACCCCCAACACAAGTAATTTAGTCTTACCTTATTAATGAATCTGCACTATAGCAACATGATTATGTAGGAAAACATTTAGGATACACGGACTGAATGACAGCGGGCCAAAATAGCACCAGAGTTAAAATATCTATCAGAAATAGAGATTGCTAGACTCAGTAACAGTAAATTGAGACAACTGGAATGTTATTTGAATACTGTGCTGAGGCTAACAATCACATTCTGGGTGTGTAGAATTAAGCAATAAGCCATGAGGGAGTGTGAGTTATCAGGGGATTTACCACGTCTGGAGCGCCTCGTAGGTAAATCCTCGCCAGCCGTGGTAAATCCTCTGATAACCCACATTCTCCAAGTGGCTTATTGTGATTATACCAAGGTTAATTTTTTTTTTTACTATAATAAAATACAAATATTAAAGAGGTTGATATTTTTTTTTTATTTTTATTGTATTTATTCCTATGCTGCAGATGATTAAATGGATAGTCTCATCAACAGCCGTTGATTATCAGAGGATTTACACCGTGGTAAACTGCCAGTCTGATGATTTCATTGGCTGTTCACTTATGTCCATGGTATAATTAAGCAATATACCATGACAGGGAGTGGGTATATTGGTGGATTTACCATGCCTGGTGTGGTTCGGTCACGAGGCTCAGCCGAGTGACTTAACCACACCAGAAGTGGTAAATCCACCCATATACCCACTCCCTGTCATGGTATATTGCTATTATACAATGTTCAACTTGTTTTTTTGTTTTTATAGTGACAGAAAACTTTCACAGTGGGTATATTGGAGGATTTACCACAGTCATGTGATCTGTTTTGACCAATGAGGTTACAGGATTTTCATACCCCATTGTATAATACTGAATAACACTGGCGTTCCGTTTTGTAAACCCGCTACTATGACATAGATGAGATAGGTTTGTATAAGGTTCTGACATCACAGCAGTGGGATTACAAGGTTGTAATCTGTTTGATTTCAGCGGGTAATAAGCACTACCCATACATTATAACAGTATGCTGGTGTGGTGAAGGGAGCATTGTATATTTGTACATTTAGAAAAAAAGATATTAATGTTCATGCATTATTGCAGATGAATTTAACAAGGTTAAAATGAACCACAGCAAGAGGTGTATATAAGTGATAAAAGTATAAGCACAGTACTGGTATGTAAAAAATTTTTTTTTTTTGTACATAACTGATGTCCATTAAGTTAATTCTGTGATACTTAAAAGGAAGTTATCTTAGTTGTATATTTATTCACAGTCCCTCCAGAAGAAGCTTCAGAGGCAAAATGTCGGGGTTGTATAACAAAGCTACAGTACTTAACTTTGTGTGTAGTTTCCTTTTTTTGGCCTTGAGTGCCCACCAACAGATTTAGCAGAAATATAAGCATTCTGAGAAGGCTAGATCCCATATACTGTAGCCTGGCTGTCTTTATTCTAAATGCCCCAAGGAAAACCCATCACTATGCTCTGAGTAAGCTGGGATGGTCCTCTCTAGAGAATAGGCATAAGGCCCACATGACTGATTTATTGTTCAAATGCACCACCACCAAAATTCCAGAGTATAT
The DNA here is from genome assembly GCA_016271365.2 of Neoceratodus forsteri. NCBI lineage: Eukaryota > Metazoa > Chordata > Ceratodontiformes > Ceratodontidae > Neoceratodus > Neoceratodus forsteri. The sequence continues at coordinate 1,556,546,665 of CM057450.1, forward strand.
TTCTGAGCTTCTGCATAACCATACTGTAAGATCAGGCCTTTGTGTGGCCAGCTGCAGTTGAATTTTAGCTCCCCAGCATAAAAAACAGGCAGGGTCAACATGCTTTTTCCTGTGTTGTCCACATATGTGGAACTCCCTACCAGCACAGTGGAGAGCCTGCCTTGGTCATACACCAGTCATAGCTTTTGTGAAAAAATAGTACCTAAGTTTAAGTAGAATATGATTCTTACTTAGGTCACATCACATGACAAATGTCGACATATAACTGCTTAACATGAATGCTGGATACCGTTTACTCCCAGTGTTGTTATGGTGTAATTGAAATTGTATTTTTTTAATATTCTTGTACTATGTTATATATAAAAGGAGAGGGGTAAAAATTATGAGATAAAGATATATTGGCTAATGACATCAGTAACAGCAATGTATCAAAATATGTTTTTCTTGACTTCCGGTGACGTCATGCACCAGTGAACAGCGTGGCCCAACAGCTCCGGGGAAGTCTAATAACAAAACACCTATTAAACCCTTCTTATCCTCATCAAAACAGAACATTAGCTTTGGATAAGGTGCAACAACAAAAATGCGGAGGAACTGCAGAGCATCTTCTCCTGCTGAGTCTCTGGATGGCAGCAGATATGCCCTAAGTGGTTCCGACAGCGAGGGTGCACTGTTACCATGGGCCATGCATTATACCTTCCTAGGCCTGATCCTTGCAACACTAGATGGACATTATGTTATTTGAGATTTGTGTATTTCGGCAAGAAATGAAATCCTCCATTGCCACTCTCTGAATGGATATTAGTAAAATTGAAAGTGGATTATCAATCGTGGATAGGTTCTTCAGCTACATCAGTCTGTCCAGGACCTTCAGGAGCGGGCCGAGGACGCAGATTGTCGAGCAAGACGCAATACCCTGCATCTCTAACAATGTTCCTGAAGGTGCCGAAGGCACACACATGCTGCATTTCATTAATTCAGTTTTCAAAATATCACTGAATTTACCCCAGGAAAACCCATTTGAATTGGCCCTGGGCCCCAGACCAACCATGGGCAGCTGTCCCTGCTCTAGTGTGGTGTGGTTTCTACGATATCAAGATAACGAAACAAAATTGGATAACCAAGCAGATATCAATATATGTTAAAACAAAAATTGCATACAAACTGACACACAAATTCAATATTTAGGTGTAAATTTAGCAGCTAAGGTAGAAAAATTATTTGATGCTAATTATGGTCCAATGTTAGCAGAGATTCAAAATGAATACAGTAGACGGGTGTTACTACCATTGACAGTAACTGGACGTATAAACACTATAAAAATGAAAGTATTACCAAAGCTAATTTTTTTGTTTCAAGTACTACCAAAATAAAAATCTTTTCTTAACAACATAAAAACAGTAGTAACCAAATTCAACCGGAAAAAATAAAAAACCCAGAACAGCTTACACAGCACTAACATTATCAAAAATTAATGGATTAGCAGTACCGGATATGCATAAATATTATATAGTGGCTCAAATAACTAATATATATGTATGGCTAAAAGATAATAACACTTTACCAAAATCCACACTACTGGATCAAGATGTACATTCATATCCAAAATTAAGAAATGTATTATACTCCACATTTTACCCCAAAGCTAGGAACAAAAATGAGTATATTACAACAAAAACCACGATACAGGCTTGGAATAAACACAACAAATGTTAAAAGACCCCGTAGTAATATCAAAATACACACCCATTTGTATGAATGATAACTTCCCACCATCTATATAAGATAAATATTTTAAGATATGGAAAGAATATTGGTTACTAGAGATACAGTTGTGAATCTTAAATAAGATAAAATCATTTGGACAAATTCAATATCCCAAATAACCATTTTTTTCCTACAATACCAGTGGATTAGAAGCTATATAATGAAAGCAGACATATGTATTAAAATGAATAAATGGCTTTAGCAGAATTCTTTAAAAGTAAAAAAAGACAAAACAAAAATGTTATCCAACGTGTATGACCTTTTGAGTAACAATACAAATAACGAGCAAGAAAAATTAAAGAAAAAATGGGCAACAGAACTTGGTATCAATATAACTGACAAAATATGGCAAGAAATAATAGCAACCTTCACTACTAATGTAAAAGCAAGCAAAATACAACACATACAGTTAAATACCACATATAGAACATATTATACTCCATCAAAATTGCATTGATTTAATAAAAGCATTTCAGAGGTATGCCCTAGATGTACCACGACGACAGGTACCTTAATCCACATGTTGTACTCTTGTCCATATTTATCAAAGTTCTGGCCAAAAATAGTGGAAACCATAGAGAAAACTATTAAACAAAAGGCAATAATAACTCCTCAATTAACACTGCTGTCTGTAATAATAATCAGTTAAATATCTATCAGAAGAAATGTATAACAATAGCAACAATAATTGCAAAAAAATGTATCTTAATAAAAATGGAAGGATGCAACACCACCGGTCTTTGAGACATGGGCAAATCTAATGATTGATAGAATGAATTTAGAGAAAATATATTGTATAAAATAAGTACAAAGTGATACCTTTGAAAAAGTATGGATTCCATTCTGGGATTACATACAACAAGATATTTTGTAGCAGCAGATACTAATATTGTAGGTAGGATCCTGGTTCCCACGACAGTGATGTGAAGCAAATATAATTTACTGTAATCTGAAGCCAAACAGATGAAACACTGGTCTTGATAATCAACTGAGCCAAAAAAAAAATAAAAAAATCAAGATAAAGAAACAGTCCTTCATGTAGCCTAGAAACAAAAAAAAATCGTAAAAATACAGGATACTCAAATCTGTTTTGGAAATGATTACTCTCCAGCTGTCACCTCACAGAGAAGAGCATACCTTCCAGACTTGCAGACCCTCAAACAACAGAATGTCCAATTTAGGACCCCATATCAAGCTCAGCTAGTAGTGTACCTTGAGGAGGGTACTAAATAATAATAATATATAGAATAAAGTATGGGTCGGGGTGTGTAACGAGATTTTACATACACCCGAGTTGTGGGATGCTACATAAACCCCGAGGGCGAAGCCCGAGGGGTTTGTGAAAAGCATCCCACAACGAGGGTGTGTGTAAAAATCGAGTTTGACACCCCCGACCCATTTTTTATTTTATATAATTGCCGGGTCTGCCTTTTTTGCCTCAGCAGTTATATAAAATACAGGATGTTCCCCCGGATGTTCTGGTGCTGCCACGCTCTAGTCCGTTTTTTGTCAGTAGCCTGGCAAATTTTTTTTGTTTTCAGCTGTTCTGGTGTCCCTCTATATTTGGAAAAATACCACTTTTAAAAAAAGAACTAACCTACTGCGAAATTCCTATGGCGTGGAGGCTGAGTTTCGCTGAAAATGAAAGTGGCGAGAGGCAAGTGGCGTGAGGGGACAAACTAGCGGGCGCATGTGCAAACCAAGGGAAGCTGTGCGCGTGTTTTCCGTTATAAACGTTCCTTTATAACGGCAAATTACGCCACGGTTTCCCTATGGGAAAAAGGCAGAGCCGCTAATTATAATAATTTTTATTTTTTAGGCACCTTTCAAAAATACCAAGGCGCAGTACATAATAAAATCAACACTTCAAATATATAAACAGTCATTCATAAATAAAATCATACACATATCATAATACAACCAACACACTCAATTAATAAAAGCCTGAAACCACAAATAAGTCTTTAAAGCCTGTTTGAATGACTCCACAGTTTCGCACTCCCGAATCCAACAGGGTAGAGAGTTCCAAAGGGTAGGCACAGCAAACTGAAATGCTCTTGCGCCAGAAGATTTTAAACATACCCATGGAATCTCTAGCAACCCCTCGCCGGATGAGCAGAGTAATCGACTAGGCTTGTAGGGAATCAGGAGCTCTTTCAGATAGTCTGGGCCAAGTCCGCGTAGGGCTTTAAAAGTCAGCAGGACGACTTTATAGGTGATCCTCCACTGAACTGGCAGCCAGTGCAGCTCGCGCAGCACCGGCGAAATATGACAAGATCGTGAAGACCCCATCAAAATCAGGCTGCTGCGTTCTGTACCAGCTGCAGGCGGTGGATTTCTACCCCAGGAAGCCCTAGGTAAAGGGAGTTGCAATAATCTAAATGAGAGGAAACAAAGGCGTGGATCAATGTCGGAAGGTCATCGGACGGAACGAGGTTCCTAATCCTGGTGATATTCCTAAGATGGTAAAAGGAAGTTTTGACGACCACTGACATCTGCGAATGCAAGTTCAGCCCTTCGTCAAAAATTACCCCCAGGTTACGCACCCGTTCAGAGATCGGGAGTGAGGCGCCACCCAGAAAAATTCCCGAAAGCGCACCTTCCCCCCAATCCCCCTATCCAGCGACCTGGATCCACAACCAACACCTCAGTTTTGTCTGGGTTCAACCTTAGCCAGCTGGAATCCATCCAGTCTTGGATTTCTTTCAGACAGTTGTTAAATACCGATGCAGCTCCATTCTGGTCGGGTGCAAAAGATAGGTAGAGCTGGGTATCATCAGCATAGCAGTGAAACCTCAGCTCATACCTTCTTACAAGGTCTCTGAGGGGCAGCATATACACTGTGAACAACATGGGTGAGAAGACCGAACCCTGAGGAACTCCACATGACAGAGAGGTAGGGTCCGAGGAATAAACTCCTGACACCACTCATTGAGATCTACCCATGAGGAAAGATGAAAACCACCTAAGAACTGTTCCAGACAGCCCACAGATGAACCTCAGATGACCCAACAACATGTCATGGTCTACGGTGCCAAAAGCTGAAGAGAGATCAAGAAGGACCAAGATGGAACGGTTCTTCCGATCTCTAGCCATCAGGAGATCACTGAGCACCTGAACCAGCACTGTTTCGGTACTGTGTCTCTTACGAAAACCAGACTGGAGTGGTTCATAGATGTCATGGATGGTGAAATGGTCCTCCAGTTGCGCTGCCACAACTTTCTCAATAACCTTCCCTGTAAAAGGAAGGTTAGAGACAGGTCTGTAGTTGGCATGGCAGTCTGGGTCCAAGGAATCTTTCTTCAAGAGAGGTGTCACCACTGCCTCTTTTTGAGAGCTAGGAAACTCTTCAGACTCCAAGGAGCACCAGACAATCCGTGCTAGGACCGGACTGATAACCTCAGTACCTCCCAAAATTAGGGAAGTAGGTCCAGGATCCAATCTACAGCAAGTGGGGCGCACACTCTGGATAATCCGCATGACATCCATGAACTCCAGATGGCCAAAGGTACTCCAAGTCACTCGAGGTGCAGTAACCTCACACTGATCAATAGCAATGCCCATAGAGTGTGCTGGCTGGAGTCCCGCCCTAATGTCAGCCACCATATTTGCAAAGAATCAAGCAATTTCATCGCACTCTAATTGCGAAAAATCTTACGACTCAGCTGACGTGGCCATCCAGGACTCATCCAAACATGGAATTAAATTGGACTGCATTCCGAAATCTGGTACCCCAAACTCACTGTCTGCTAAACTAGCTCGTAAAGCATGGACAGTACAGGGACCCCCTAAAACCTCTCTTGCACAACTATGACAGCAAGCTGTGGATGCCATCCAAGAGATTGTGCACCACCTCAAGTTGGCTCAAACCACCCCTGCATCAGTACTTGACAACTCGACCTCCCAGACATGCAGTTGCCTGACAGGTATGCCTAGAGCATTATGTGGCTTTCCCCTAGATGCTGGTGGCCTTCTCTTGCTGCCTGAAGCCTAACCAACACCCCCCTGCCAAATTGTTTAATTATTTCACTTTATTTTAGTCCTTTTACATTCTGCTGGTTGGAGCTCCACCTCCCCTCTCTGCGCAGCTAAATTGACTAGTCATGCAGGAAACAATGGTTCCTGACATGTTTCTCCCCCTTTCCCCTGAGCGGCCTGGTCAACCTCCATCCTCTGGACTGGATGTCAGCTCTGGTGCTGCAAGTTGTAACTCCTCTGCAGATGCTTTTCTGAATTTGCCCTTGGGCAGGAGAGTGGGCACTGGGGCACTCCTGAGCTTACTGAATGTTGTAGGGGAAAGTCTTTATGCTGGGAATGCCCCCCTCCAATCTAATAAATGCAAATTTTACCTGCCTGACCACTCTAGAGGATGCTCACACAGCTCCAGAGGGGTTACACCAAACAAAATTTACATAGGTAACCCATCTAAGACAGTTCCTGGAAGACCTAGACACGAAGCATGGTCCGGGGTGGGGGGCAGTGTGGCCATCCTTTCCTCGGGATGGGGGGAGGCGAGAGATGGATGTTGGACACTTGAGGGAACTATTTAACTTACAGGATCAAGCAGATGGAGGGCAACCCTTACTGAATAGCTTCGAGGTGGGGGTGACCCCAGTTACTGAAGGGGAAGGGGGCTTGTCAGCATGTATGGGCACAGGTTCCTACTGCGGGTTACTAAACTGTCTTCCTGTATGTGTTCAGGCAGTATGGCTAACAACCTTGCTCTTCAAAAGACAATATTGCTTGCATCACCTCAGTTCTTTCCAGATGCTGATTGGTACACAGACTATCCAATGCTATCATAATATTTTACTGCCATTCTGTGATGATACACTCTAATCCATCTTGCTGTCATACTTCAAATTCATGCATATATCTTATAAAGTTTCTTATGCCAGCAATGAGACACGACAAGGTGTGGGTTATGGCCTGATAAGAGAACGACCCAGGTGCGTTATGAGCGCCGAGTGCCTTTAGCACCTGGGAAGTGCTCTTATCAGGCCATAACCCACACCTCTGAGTGTCTTATTGCGCTTATAAAATGCCCCCCCAGTAAAAAAGTTAATTTAAAAAATGCACATAGAAACTATATAAAAAGACAAAAAATAAATTATTAGTAGAAAAAAGAGAAGTAGTAGTCCTTCTGAATGGGTTTGAATGGAGCTGTTTTATTAAAAGTTAGTACAGAAGGTTTGTGTTTGTGGGTGTCATTAGTACCAACAAATACAAAGTTACAAACTGTCAAAGATTGTGTTTTTGTCTCTTTTGTAATTTATGTGTTTATTTAACTACCCAGTCTTGGTTAGAGTAAGGAGGGAGGGAGCGTGTCCTCATGCAATTTCATTTACAGCATCAATGGGGGAGCGAAGCGGTGCCATACAGTATTATGTTTCTTCCCCATGTTCTTTTAAAAAACAGTAAATATTTTTGTGTGTACTTTGAGTTTTTTGAAAATTTCTGTTCTTAATGGCTATCTGAACTGAGAGGGAGTGTGTCCCTCAGCGGCAGCCATACTCGTTTGTTTCCTGTTTGCGGTTTTCAAAACGGAACGGTCACGGTCTAAAAATGAAAGATTATTTTCTTTGCGGCTAACAATATCGCGGTTCCGTTTTTATTTTTTAGGTCGGGTAGCACACTTCAGGTAATGGTCAGTAAGGGGGGGGGGGAACAGGAGAGGGATGCCAAGGAGAAATGCAGTACGGATGGAAGACACAAAGAAGGCAGCGGAGAATTGAGGCAAGGGGCTGCAGTGAGAAATCCACAGGCTGTCTGCATTTTGGTCTGAGATTTTGGTGAACAGAAGCTGAAGTAAAGGTGAGACTGGTGAGAGTGTCAGTAGCTTAACTATGTGGAATTTTGCTTGGCTGGCTGTGTTTGGGTTACGTGTCTCCATGACAGGACTTGTGCTCTGTTTCCCACTTGCCTAGAGGAGAAACAGCGGTGTTTGCTGTCGCACTGGACTTGCACGATGTGTGCCCATTTATTTAATACCTTAGGTTGATGATTCTTTTAGGTTTAGTGGTTTATTACCGCTTTTTGGGACATGGGAGCCTGTGTACTGGTCCAAGGGTGGGAACTGTGCACAGTGGTTGCACATCTGGTTAGCATGGCACAGAGCTGCAGGTCGTTTTTTCAGACAAGATGGTGTTGGGGACAGTAATATTTTTGTGTGGTGTGGCTCAGCTTGTCAGAATTAGTGCCGGTTGTCACAATACATGCTGATAAAAACACGGCTAAAACTAGGTTTTAGCCAATCAGCATTCTGGATTTTTTAAGCCCATTTTATAATTAGCATTATAAACCTATGCATATATAGTTATTTTAATAATTAGTGCCTCCTACAGCAGGCACAGCAGTTTATTATGATGATCTTGTACACAAAGTACAACTCCTGTAATGGTTGTTTAGCTGTTTAGATGAGTATACTTATTCTTAAAGTGCCAGCTTAAGTGACTGCTTTGATTATTTGTTCTCCTGGAGAATGAGAATTGAACTGTGCCAGGATGGATGCTCAGAATCTCGTAGATTGAGAACCCACATTTAGAAGGTTAAGCCAGCAATAAGAATTTCGAGGTGGGTTATGGTTCGATAAGACACGCCCCAGGTGCTTAGCACCTGAAGTGTTTTATCAGCCCACAACCCACACCTCGGAGTGTCTTATTTGCTTTATAAAATGGGCCCCACCAAGCTACTATTTAAGAAAAAAAGTAATAAACAAATGCAAACATTTTTTAAAACTTGAGGTTTTAATGCCTGAAGGAGTAAAATAGTCCCTGTATTGAGGTAATTTCTGCAGTGTTTGATGGGCAGTATAGGGCGCATAGGGTGGTGCTCCCCCTCACACACACACACACACACACACACACACACACACACACACACACACATGCAGACTGATGAGGTTGTCTTTCACATCCTCGATTGATTTCCCACTGTCATAATAGGGTGTCTCTGATGTCTAAGAATGTACCCATTTTTTGACTGTCAGTGTTTGATTTTGAAGGCCAGTACAGCCCCCCCCCACACACACACACACACTTACAGAGAGATGCTGCTGAGGTTGTTGTTCCGTTTGGTGGACAAGGGTATTAAATTAGAATTCTTGCAACCACATGCCCATTTCCTGAAGGGTGTTTCGGAGTGGACAGAGAAGCCATTTTGACAACCAGCGGCTGCTCATTGAGAGCGAGCGTGTCCCTTGCCAGCTGCCGTAGATGCTGCTTATAGTCGTTTGTAAAATCAGCTTGCCCGCTTGCTCTGCTCATCTGGTGTAGTAAGGAAAAGTTTGTTCACATGGAAACATAGACTTTGACAGCAGATAAAGACCACTTGGCCCACCTAGTCTACCCATTTCCCTACCTATAGGATAAGCTGCAGACACCAACAACCTATTTCTTCCTACCCCCTACAAGAATTGCCTTATGTCTATCCCATGCATTCTTGAATTCTCCCACGTTTTTAGACCCCACAACCTCCTCTGGAAGGCTGTTCCATGCGTCCACCACCCTCTCTGTGAAAAAATATTTCCTCACCTTGCCCCTGAGCCGTCCCCCCCATCTTCGAATTGTGCCCCCTTGTTCTTGCACATCTCTTTTTCTGAAAGATGCTACGCCTTTGGACTTTGTTGATTCCACTGAGGTACTTAAACATTTCTATCATGTCCCCCTTCCCTCCTTTCCTCAAGCGCATACAGATTAGCCCTTTTAGTCTTTCCTCATATGGCTTCTCTTGCAGACCCTGTACCATTTTAGTTGCCCCTCCTGACTGCCTACATCCTGTCTATGTCCTTGAGAAGATGGGGTCTCCAGAACTGGACGCAGTACTCCAGATGAGGTCTCACCAACTGTCTGTACAGGGGATAACAACTTCCTGTTTTCTGCTGGTGATGCCTCTCCGTATACATCCCAGTATCCCCCAGCCCTCCCTACTGCCTTCTCACATTGCTTACAACCTTAAGGCCATCTGATATGATTACCCCCAGGACTCTTTCCATTTTTGTTGTTACTGCCTCCCCCCCACAATGTGTAATCTTCCCCTGGATTGTTGTTTCCCAGGTGCATTATTTTGCACTTCTTTGCGTTGAATCCAAGCTGCCATACTTCTGACCGTTCCTCCAACTTTGCCAAGTCCCTTCTCATCCTTTTCATGCCTCTGTGTGTATCAACCCTGTTGCAGATCTTTGTGTCATCTGCAAAGAGGCATACTTTTCTTTCCAGTCCCTCTGCAAATGTCACTCATAAAGACATTAAAAAGGACTGGACCCAGTACTGAACCCTGCGGTACCCCACTAGTAACCCCTCTTTCTTCGGAGTGGACTCCAGTTACAATTACCGTCTGTATCCTGTTGTCCAGCCAGTGTTTTTCCCAGGCTACCACCCTGGGACCCACTCCCAGGCTGGTTAATTTGATTATTAATCTTTTGTGTGGGACTGTGTCAAATGCTTTGCTCAAGTCTTGGTAGGCCATGTCCACAGCCCTTCTCTGGTCTACTACTTAGGTCACCCAGTCAGAGAAATTGATTACATTTGTCTGACATGACCTTCCTGCTGTGAACCTATGCTGCCTTGGGTCCTGTGCCCCACTGGCCTCTAGGTACTCAGCAATTCTTTCCTTCAGAAGTGTACCACAGAGGTCAAACTGACAGGTCTGTAGTTTCCTGCCTCTGTCTTGCTCCCACTTTTGTGAAGGGGAATTACATCCGCCTTCCTCCAGTCCTCAGGTACCACACCATCCTCCCATGATTTGTTAAAAAGGGTAGTCAGTGGTGTCACTAGTTCTCCCCTTAATTCTTTTAGAATTCTGGGGTGAATTATGTCAGGCCCCATTGCTTTGTCCACCTTCATTTTTAGGAGTTTTTTCAGAACCCTTTCTTCTGTGAAAGGACTGGGATCGACCCCCTATAACCAGAGTGCTTCTGTTAATTGGATTAGGTACCTCCCCCCTCCTCTTTTGTGAATACTGAGCAGACGTATTCATTCAGTATCCCTGCTTTTTCACTGCCCCTCTCTGCACACCCACCGTCCTTTCTATTCAGCCTCACTATCCCTCCCTTTGTCTTTCTAAGCTCCCTGATGTACCTATAAAAGGTTTTATCCCTCTTCTTAACCGAGTTGGCTATCTTTTCCTCAGTTTGGGCCTTTGCCATTCTGACTTCCCTTCCTGCTTCCTTCTGCCTTAACTGGTACAGTTCTCTGTCCTGCTCCTTCTGTGTTTCCTTATACTTCCTAAATGCTATCTTTTTCTCCCTAACCTTCCCTGAAACCTCTTTTGAGAACCATAGTGGCTTTTTCTTTCATTTTGATTTGTTTATTTGCTTCACACAAAGGCTTGTTGCCTCTGTGATGGCAGTTTTGATGTTTTCCCATTGTTGCTCCACCCCTCCTCCTTGCCTGTTTGCTAGTGCTTTTCTAAGGCACTCTCCCATCTTGCCAAAGTCAGCCCTCCTGAAGTCCAATACCCTCACTTTTGTATGGCTTGACTCTGTAGCTGAGTTTATCATGAACCACACTGTTTGGTGGTCACTTGTTCCCAGATAGCTACCCACTTCTAGATCTGAGATCCTCTCACCATCCCCATTTGAGAGTATGAGGTCTAAGTTTCTCCCTCACGAATGGGTTCCAAAACTAGCTGACTGAGGCATGCCACCTGTAGGGCATCGAGAATGGCCCTGCTCTTGGATGTGGCTGCAGCAAAGGTGCTCCAGTTAACATCTGGCATATTAAGGTCCCCCATCAACAGTATCTCCCCTTTCTCTGCCACCCTAAGGATGCCTTCTATCATATCCTTGTCCATTTCCTCTCCCTGATTTGGGGGTCTGTATTCAACCCCTGTGCGGATTGGGGTGCCATTTCTAGTCTCTAAGGTGACCCACAGTGCATGTTTTTAAATGTCACTAACTGGCAGCTGAAAGAGTCTGTGGAAGAACAAGTCTGTGGATTTAGTTTGAGGATGCATTCGTGCAGCACATGCATTCATTTATTTCACTGTGGTCAGATTAGTAAGCAAAACGTGTTCATTTTTTAGATAAATGTTTTTGTAAACAGTTCATAAGTGGGACATGACAGTATGTGTGGAGGAACAGGTGTATGTTTTTAAGTTTAGGATGTATGTCATTTTGACTTTGTCGCCATGGCTCACATTTGGCGCTCTGCGACTGTGGACTTGCTCAGACGGCTAGGTTGAGGAGATCACCGTTTCTGACACTTGCTGCGCGGAAACACGGATACTACAGATGTGCTGCATCGGCTTGCTTTGATGTAATGCAGATTGCGAGGATATGGCTCTATAAGGATGCAGGTCTGACAGCTGGTTAGCCAATCAGAGAGGTTTAAATTTTTCCTCCATTTTATAACTTTCCTTAAACGCCACTCACCATCTAGGTTCTGATATTAGTGGTTTGAGGTACCATAATGCATTGTTGGTAGAGTGCCCTGGGAAGCGCTGTATGTTGCTCAATCCTCTTGTGCTTTTAAGACTGCCGGTGGGGGCATGTTTAATGTACTCTTGTGGACTCCCATCCTTCAACCTGGGGTGTGCTCCACCTACCCCTGCTCGTCTGTATTATGCTGAAAGGACCAGCTAAAAGGAAAGCATCTCAGAGGAGATGCTAACTGGGGCTCACCTATAACTGTAGTCTACTAGGACAAAACTGCACTAGTGGTCCCTTCCTCCTTTACTACCACCCACCCAGGTAGTACAGTTTTCCATACCCACTTGACACCTTAATAACTTGCTCTCCTGCTAGTTACTGGACCCCCCGGAGCATGTGACATCAACTTTCCTTCTCACACCCTACTGTTAATGTTTTCCTTAGCTACCATGGCTGGAGGTCCCTCCCATTGAGGACTTACCTCCATGCAGATTGTTTCTGCACCAGGGCCCTCATAGGCCCCTACCTTGGAATCTCACTTGGTTCAGGTCCCAGTTGGACCATCAGTTTTGACACATATAAGCAGGTGCTTGTAAGGTCAACTTCTTACCACTTCCGGCTCCATGTTTGGAACCTCGGAGAACCTCAGGGAATGTAAACTATCCTTAGTCTGATAATTTTTGCAGTTTTTAAAGTGATTTATCCTCCTTTTGTCTCCAGGTATATATTAGGTCAGCATGGTATTTGTGCATTTACTAATACACAGCGTGGCTCGTGTTGGGGTGGGTGAGACCCAGATCTTAATGCACTTAATTTTATGTAATATGTCCCCGCAACATACATCTCTGCTTGTGGAACGTGGATGGCCTTACCAGCCCAGTAAATAGGGCAAAAATCTTAAGTCGATTTAAAAAACTAAAGCCATATCTGGTGCATCTCCAGAGGTCACACTTTACACAGGCAGAGCACGCCAAGTTAGTTAAATTAGGCTTTGTGACTAAATACTCGTCCTCCTCCTCCCCATCTGGCTGGAGACGCTGGGTAGTTATTTTTAATACCTCGATACACTAATTCTGAGAAATACCAGGTTTGTTTTGATCCAGATGGCCGCCGGATCTTGGTACACAGTACTATGCACGGGCTTGAAGTCACACCAGTCAGCATCTGTGTCCCTCCAGGTATAAATACCCCAGACCTTAAATCTTTAATGGACATGATTATAACCCACACTAGAGGTATTCTATTACTAGCAGGCGACTTTAGTATGGCTCTCAGCCCTCATATGAACTCTTCCACTGTTGCCCCTCCTGTCAGGCTGCCTCACAAAAATACTTCAAAAATTTAGCTAAGGAGATTGGCCTAGTAGATGTGTTTGGCGTGCCCTAAATCACAGAGCCCACAGGTACTCTCATTATTCTGCAGCTCACTATAGCTATGCTAGGATATATTATTGCTCTACACAAGTTGAATATCTTTCACGGGCTGCCAAAAGCACAATTGGGGACATCTACTCCTCTGACCATTTATCTGTCAGTACCTACTGGAAATTTGGGCTAGAGAAAAAGATCCACAAGATGATGCCTTGACCCATATCTTCTAAAGACCCCAAAATTTCACACTTTTATAAAGGACAAACTGTTGGAGATCCTACAGGATACCTCCCTCCCCGCATGGACAGTTCATCAGCAATACACTGGGATACTGTCAAAACAGCCTTGAGAGGACATCTTGTGCGATGTTCCTCACGTCTCAGGAAACAACGCCAAGTATGCAGGCAGCTGTTGGAAGACACTCTGCACTTCTTGCAACTCGCCCACCAGCAGGGGTACTACTCAGTCGCCATGCAGCTAGCCCAAGTTAAAGCGGAACTAGATAAAATTGCCCTTGAACAAGCAGAAATAGCCCCTACCTTCTTACGTCAATGATTTTGTGAAATTGACACCCAGTCGTCCTGCCTGCTGGCATAACAGCTTCACAAACAGTGTCGCTTAGCAACTATAACAGTGATATCCAACCCATATACGGGTACTAGACTAACACAATATCATGATATAGCCCAGGCCTTCGAGGCCTACCATGAGACACTATATACACCTGAACATACCCTCTTAACAGAAGGAAATAGATGACTTTCTGCTTAAACTGACTCTACCACATTTAACTGAAGACCAAGGACAGCAACTAATGCGGACAATTTCCCTAGCAGAATTGGGCCTAGCGATCAGCCACTACAAAGCTTTGAAGGCCCCTGGCCCAGATGGATATGGTGCCAAATTTTATAAACTTACCAAGGAACACCTACAACCTCTTGTACTAGCGGTATTCAATGAAGTCGCATCAGGTGAACCAACTCCACCCACTTGTGCATATGCCACCATATCTATAATTCCAAAACCTGGAAAAACCCCACTCCATTGTTCCTCATACCGCCCTATCTTAGTATTAAATACCCATTATAAATTATACATGTCCATACTTGCTTATCGGATTGACAGGCGTATGCCTGCCTTGTTCTACCGTGACCAAACTAGCTTCATTCAGACATGCACCACAATGGATAACATCCACCGTACCTTACATATAGTTCATCAGATGCAACAATCTCCCTTTCTTTCTGTGCTACTAAGCCTTGATGCAGAAAACGCTTTTGCTCGGGTGTTTTAGCCCTTTCTTTATGCAGTCCTTGAACAATTCAGGTTCCCGCCCTCCTTCATCACTCTTCTACAGAATATATATCACTCCCTGCAGGTCTTTGTAAAAATCAGTGGCCACCACTCTCCAATTTTTTTCACTACACTGGGGCACCTGGCAAGGTTGCCTTTTGTCCCCCATACTTTTTGTGGCCTATATAGAACCCCATGGCTCAAGCAGTTAGGGAATCAGAGGCCCTTTGTGGGATCACCCTGGGTGGGGAAGAACATCGGATAGCACTATTTGAAGACGATGTGCTACACTGCCTTCAGTATACAAAGGTTTCCCTATTGGGAGTCTTTGATATCATTACTCAGTTCAGTAGAGTAGCAGGGTACCATTTGAATACCGCAAAGACTGAGACTCTGTGTTTCGATTTCTCGCCGAGCCTACCCTTTAGAAATATGTAACTTTTCCACTGGGACATGCAGAAATTACAATATCTAGGGGTCTCTGTAACATCGCTGGCCTTTAAATACAACTACAACCCATTCTTCCAAAACATAACGGACCAAAACGGATTTTAGAAGCTGGGGTACATTACCCCTCTCTCTGTCCAGACAAGTGGAGGTGGTCCGAATGGCCCTATATTTGTTCCAAAACGTACCAACAGAAATTTCCACTCACACCTGGAGGCAGTGGCACAGGGAAATATCTTGCTTCATCTGGGCCGGTCAAAGACCCAAAATTAAGTTACAGGAACTTAGTCCAGCCAGGAGATTAAGTGGCCTAATTCTCCCTTCACTCAGACTATATTACTGGGCTGCACATATTCGCTTCCCTTTATTTAGATACTTTGATAGACATCATGACACTTGGCTAGATATATAGAGAGCTCTTTCCCCTTACAACAGTTTATACAAACAATGCACCATTACACTACATCTCTTGAAACTACACTACCCAGTAACCCCTGGTTGAAATTCCAGGTCAAGGTATGGCACTCTGTGTGGCGGGCACTTCACCTCACCCCATTCCTTCCCCTATTATTTCCTATACCACATTTGGAGCATTTTGCACTATACCTGCATGACAGTAGGTTCATTTTATGGGAGAAACATTCACTGAAGTATATATACCAGTTTTTCAATGGATCAGTAGTGCTCTCTTTTGCTGACTTACAAATGAAATGGCGTTTACATTGCACAGACTTTTTCAGGTACCTCCAAGTTAGGCACTATATTACATCCCTACCCCTAGGAGCCCACAACCCAACTAGCTACCCTCACATTATCTCTTATTGTATCACCTTCTTTCAGACTAGACTATAACCTCACATGATCGCACAGTTATACCAAGTACTACTGACTACTCTCAGAATATCCTCTATGGATGTGGCCCAGAAGTGGGAAACTGAGATGAATTCCCCTATAGATGCAGAGACATTGACCCAAGCTTGTCGGTCTACTTCAGACGTAACAAGTTCACATCAATGGAGGGAGTATGCATGGAAGCAACTCACTAGATTTTTCTGAACCCCAGTTATTACTGAGCACTATCTTTCTACATCTACCTCCTCCTGTTGGAGGAACTGCAGTGAACAATAAGCGACGCACTATCGTGTTATGTGGGACTGCCCAATAATTCAGCCCTATCTCAACACCATCCAAAATGAACTTAAGGAAATATTTGATCCCTCTTTACAACTTACTCTGGAGTTATATAACTTACTCCGCAGTTATATATCCTATTACAGTACCCCAGGAAATGCAGAGACCCTTCCTCTCACTATCTTCAGGTAATTCTTATCACATTTGTCAAAAAAGAAATTACTAAATTGTGGCTGTCGCCCCCCCGATGTGACTACCTGGAGGACATTAGTTAACCAAATATACCAGATGGAGAGACTCACATTCTCCCTCAATGACCGTACTGAGCTATGCTCGAATTGGTGGCAAAGATGGCTAATTTACACCATGAGCAGAGACCCTACTCTAATTCCATGAGAATAGATCTGCAGCTAATGTCCTGGTGGGGAACCCTCAGTGTATTACCTGACATTTCTCACTTTTGGACTTGGGGCCCCTCTTGCCCTGTGGATGCACTCCCCCACTCCTTAGACTTGAGCCATGCCTTGGACTGGGTAACACATTAAGAAATAATGAATAGTAAAAGCTAATTGACAGCTTCAATGAATCTTTGTATTTTCAGTACTCAGGGTATTCTCTCCCCACTCTGTACTAAAGGGAAAGAGACTGATACATAAAAATTCTGTTTAAAATTGGTCTTTGCATATTTTATAACTGGTCCTCTGTGTTAACCCTATATTTTGATGTCACTGAACGTTGAACCATGCTGTACCTGGAAAAGTTTAATAAACATCATATTTACAAACAAAATATGTTTTTGCTACTGTTGTCACAATGGATCATTTTTAAGGTTACTGTCATCATAGTGAAATACTGAACCAATCAGAGAGCAGCTTTCAGAGTGCCAATAACATCATAGTGCCTAGTGCAACACTGAAGAAAGCTGTTAAAATCAATCAAAAACAGCAAAACCTAAGCTGTAACTTTTAAACTGCTGTTGTATATAGGGGATATGCAGTGGTCTGACTCAAAATAGAAAATGTAATTTCCAGTCTGAGGAGGCAGGACCATAACTCATGGGTGGCAGTGCCACGAGTGAGTTATGAAAGTCCCCCCCATTCACGAGTGATAATAAATTGCCTATTTTGAGTTGGACTACTGTATACTAGGCATATACAACAGTATAGTTCAAGATACAGATTTTTTGCTAAGCACAGCTTAGTACAGCACGCTTGGAGGTGGCCAGGCCATGAATACAACTGTGAAGGAATTTTTTTCCAAAGTTCCTTCGGTTCCTGAGATATTGCAACTTTTGCAGCACAAGGGTTACCTGGAATTGCTCTAGGTGTGTGCTGTGTCTCTATACTTATGGGTATATGGCAGGCCCTGTGCTCCCACATTTGGATCCCATTATGCAATAATGGGGGCTCAGGGCCCTACATTATGCAGTAGTGGGAGTGCAGGGCCCAGTGGCCCTGCATTCCCACACAGAAATTTGATATCACTAAACTATCAGTAAACTGCACTCCCACATGAAAATCAGAGACAAATACAAAATGTGTGCATGATGGGCCCTGCCTGCGCTCCCACAACCACATATGAGTAACATTACACTTTCCCAAAAAGAAGGGAAATTCATTGCAAAAAAGTTTGTTAATGCATCAGTTAGGGTTGTCATTATAGGGACAAAAGTTTGGAAATTCAATGTTAGGGTTACCAACCCTACCCCTCCACCCCCATACTCCACACACCAACAGGCATCAGGGTGTGCCTTGGGGTTGTCGGCCTAACTCTCACCCCATTGTCCTATACTGTACCACTCAGCTTCCTTACAAATGGAATGGGGTGAGAGTTAGGGCAGACAACCCCAAGGCACACCCCTGACGCCCGATGATGTGTGGAGAGTGGGGTTGGGGTAGGGTTGTAACCCTAAGATCGAATTTCCAAACTTTTGTCGCTGTAATGACAACCCTAACTGATGTATTAACAAAGTTTTTTGCAATATATATATATATATATATATATATATACACATACTGTATGTAATGTATGTGTAATAGGTACTGACCTTGATCAGTCTTTTATAAGTATTGTGTAACCTTTTGTACCCAAGTTTCTCATGACCGACACCATTAAAATGAGCCTCTGCTCTATAATTTTTAACATCTTTCCTTGAGTTTCCAATAAACGTAATTGATGATGATAACCTTTGTCTTCATTTACAATGCTTTTTCTTGTCCTTTAATTTCCACATACTGTACTGACTAGATGTATGCTAACAGAATGAAGCTGTATAAAAAGTTATAGTTTCTATGTAATCTGGTAGCAGTAGGTTCCACCTTCTACTAATGTTCCTGACACTGCATACAATGAAAGGACAACTGCCCACCTCTGGCAGATGTACAGTAGGTGGGTTTAAGGAAAATGGGAATGGTGCTGTATCCTAACTAATGCTACTGGTTTCAGTAGAGCATGAACAAGATCTACAAAAAGTGCACATAAGGTGAATCTATGATGAAAGCATGCTGTTCATTAACTTGCTGTAATAGTCACTAAAAGGATTTTCCAGAATGTTGTAGTGATTCACACTATAGTACATTCTGCCTAGATTTCAAAAAATTGGAAACATCAAGAGTTTGATGACTATTTTCAGACCATATTAAAGCATGTCCTTTCATTCTGGTAGCCTTAGGTCCCATTTTTTGTATTAAGTAACTAATGGGCTACTGAACTACAGCAAGTTCATCTGCAGTGCTCCTACTTTAATTAAGGCAGCCGATGCTTGTCAAAAGGAATTAAGTTAAAACGCTGGACTAAGCAAAAAACTGCTAGCATCCAACAAGGTAGATTAATTGTTCTTCTTACAGTGCTGAAGACCTCAGTATTTTTTTAAAGTGAAATTTATTGCAATGCCCCACTCCACGTGGATACCTTAAAGGGGAACAGTCACCACCAATGACCCCACACCCACGCGTAGGGCTGGTCACAGTGTGTACGTTGTATGCAAAAACGTTTTGGATTATTTACTACAGTATTTATTGTAGTATAGTAGATTGTATCAGACTTATTTTGCTTAGTTCTAGGTTGGCATCTTCTTTTACTTTAAATCCTAGACTCCCTTGCTGCTGACATCAGAGCAGTAGGCAGCAATGAAGAGATTCAGTAGCCTGCAGTGCATGTTAGAGTTTATATAAGCTATTATCTTTTGTTAACAGAGGACTGCACTTAGCTGCTGGAGGAAAGCAGACCTGGAAAACATCCAATCACAGATTATAAAAGCAGTAATATGCAATGGGGGCTGTTGAATCTCCCACTGCTGCCTAGTGCTGTGATGTGAGCTGCAGTGTATTTTGGAGTTGGACCTCTGCTTCACCCCCAACACAGCATTTGTGGGGGCCACACTAAGGCTCCAACCACCAGGAGGTGGGCGAAGCCAGAACCAACACATCTGCTCCTGGCAGTGGCATGCAGACACATTGTATATAACTGTAGAGCTCACCTGGGGCTCCTGCAGAGCGCTGTTAATAACATAACCTCAAGTATCAAACCTCAACAGTTGAGATTCCAGTATGAAACCAAACTTAACTGGTGAAGGGGCAGTTATTAAGAACGCCAACAGGGTAAAAAAAACAATTTTAGGGACGTGGATATGTTGTTCAATCCACACTTGTTGGCAGGTACCTTGCTGCTTTAAGATGAGCCAGAAAGTCTTCAAACTGGCTCCTCCCACCCACCTGTGTGGTAAAACCCTTGGCTCCGCCCCATGACACCAGATCTTCCTTACCGCTTGGAAGCTCAGGTTCCCTCCTTAGTGCTCTTGCGTCTCTAGGCCTGGATCCTAAACCTTCGGTTTTACCGAAAATCGTGTTGAAGTTTACGCGACTTCAGTCTTCTCCTTCCTTTGTGGCTGCAATGGATTCCAAATCTACTCCTGGCTTCCATTGGTGCCCTTGCGGGCAGAAGATGTCTCGGACCGACCTGCACGCCATGTGCGTCTACTGCCTTGGGCTTGACCACAATCCGCAGGCCTGCGATCTTTGCAAGTCCTTTTCAGCTTCGGTTCTTGAAGACCGCGCTGCCCGACTCCAGCTGGGGTGCCCTGAAAAACGGTTTCCGCCGGTGAAGTTGAAGGAGGCCCATTGGGCAGTGTCCGCGGCAGCGGGCTCTGCGGAGCAGCTGAAGCAGTTAATCGCCCTCGAGGAGGAGGCGGCCCAGGCTGCATCTTCATCTTCCTCGGCGTCTGCATTTATCCCGCTCTCCTTGGGCTCCTTCTACACTGCTTCCTTTCGGGAGCTTTATCAGTCCCTCTCCACCAAGAGAGAGGGGCCTTCAGGCACTCACTTTTCACGGTCAAAGAAGAAGGACCCGAAAGGTAAGTCCCACCATCGACGTTCGTGGGAGTGGGAGAGATCTTGCTCCCCGGACTGTCCTCTATCGACTTTGGTTGAGGTTGCGGCCAAGGCCGCTGGCTTTTCTGTGTCCCCGTCGGGTCAACCTGCTGAGACACCCGTCGATGTTGTCGAGATTTTTCTCAACCCGTTAGATGGGCTGTCGACTGGAGAAGCTGACAGCCCTCTTTCACCGGTTCCTCCGGTGCCTACCGAGGACTTGCCCTGGCCTCCCGAGCTGAAGTCACCGGTCAAGGACCCTGATCTGGAAGATGTGTGGGTTTCCCCTGCCCCTTCTTCGACCCATCGTCGGCGACCCCAATGGTCTCGGTCCTTTCCATGTTGGGTAAGTCCCTCCGACGCCCGCGGTCTCGGTCCCGACCCCGACATCATGGAAAGCGGCGTTGCCGCTCTTCCTCATCATCCTTTTCGGAGGACAGGGTCCAGTGCAAGTTACATCGGTGCTATGAGGATATGATGTGGCAGCAGCTCTTGTTGGCCGGCAACACGCCGACTCCGTCGTCTTCCCCGGCAATTAAGTGGCCGTCACACGAGCGGCGGAAGCAATATCTCGCCCTCTGTTCCATGGTCGAGGAGCCAACTCCGGTGCCGATTGCTCGTCCGAACCGGGTTGTCGCACCCATTGTGGTGTGGAACCATCGCCTCCGCAACCGAAGACTGGGGCCCCCGCCAAGGATTCTCGGTCGGGTCATGACTTGCCCCAGAGGTTGTCAGTCACCCTTGCCTCTGATTGACCTCGGTGAGTGGAGGGTGGCTTAGGTGCTCAGCAGCTTGTCGGGGACTCCTCGGAGTCTGATGAGTCCTCCCTGTATTCCAGGCCCCTCGACCTGGAATCCTCCGGGGGTCTGTCGGTGGATGAGGGCCCATCCTCGTTCCTCGGTATTCTTCGGCTCATCTCAGAGTCTACTGGTATGCAGCTCGAATCCGTGCAGAAATGGGCCAGATATCGCCTCATGGAGATTTTGGACAGAGGGGATTCCCCCATGGAGGCCTTTCCCGTGGCCAAGGCCATTGTTGGTCCAGCATTGGAGTTGTGGCAGCGGCCTGCCTCCTGTCCTGCGCCTTCAGCCAGGATGGCCCACAAGTACGCAGTCCCGACCGGTTCCCTCTCCGTTTTTTCGGAGCACCCCTTGGCTGAGGGGCTGGTGACCGATAGCGTTTTCCGGCACTCCGGAAATGCCAGGGACGTAGAGAAGCCCCCAGGCAAGGAGTCCAAAAAGCTTGACTACTCCGTGCACAAAGTTTATGCTGCCACCTCCCTAGGCCTTCGACAGGCTAGCTCGGCTCTACTGATGGCACACTTTTCACACACCCTTTTGGGCTTCCTGGATGAGGTGCTTCCTCATCTCCCGGCTGACCTTCAAATGACGGTCAAGCAGGTGCAGGATCAGGGAAGGGCGGTGGCCAAGCAACAGCTCCAGACTGCGCTGGACATCGGAGACTCTTGTGCCTGGTCAGTAGCGGCCACAGTAGCCATGCTCCGCAGAGCCTGGCTGCGGATCTCGACCTTTATGGCAGATACCCAGCACAAGCTGGCAGACGTTCCCTTCTTGGGCACCGACTTTTTCGGGCCTGGGGTGGAGGGCCACCTCCAGCTGATCGAGAAGTCCAGTGCCACCTTGGACTCGGTCACGTCTGCTCAGAAGGACAAGGGCTGCCAGCAACAGCCTAAGCCCTTTCGCCCTTCCGCCCCTGCAGCATGACCGGTCCAGCAGCACCAGCAGCAGGGTCAGCAGGCTCACGCTTGGTGCCCCAAGGCCAAGCATGCTGCTTCTTCCAACAGGAAGCCTGGAGGGAAAGGTCCAGGTGGCTCCTCGGCCAGCCCTTCCTCCAAGCCTGCCCAGTGACGGGTTGAGCGGTGCCGCCCCCAACCTCGTCACTCTTCCCCTGGGTCCCCTCGTGGGGGGCCAGCTCAGCCACTTCCTTTCCACCTGGTCCACTATAACCATGGACTGTTGGGTGTTGGAAGTGGTCGGTAGGGGTCTGCCTCTGGAATTCAAGGAGACCCCTCCCTTTCGAGCCATCGCCCCTCGGGGGACTACTGGTTCTGCAGCCTCCCTGTCAGCTCATTGAGCCGACATAGCTCTGCTCCTCCAAAAGGAGGTGATCAGCAAGGTGGCGGATCCTCCTCCAAGCCCAGGGTTCTTGTCCAGGTACTTCCTGGTCCCAAAACGGACGGGGGGCTGGCGCCCCATTCTCAATCTGCATGACCTGAACAAGTTCCTAAGGCCGCACACCTTCAGGATGGTCACTGTGGCTCAGATCATACCATCCTTGGAACTAGGCATGTGGTTTTGTTCTCTGGATCTCCAGGATGCGTTCTTTCACGTCCCAATCTGTCCATCTCATTGGCGATTCCTCCACTTCAGAGTGGAGGGATTGCTTTACGAGTTCCAGGACATGCCCTTCAGCCTTTCTCCAGCTCCCAGGGTCTTCACCAAGTGCATGGCAGTGGTGACAGCATTCCTGTGGTGCCAAGGGGTCCGGGTGTACCCTTACCTGGATGACTGGCTGATAGCAGTCCCCTCCAGGTTGGAAGTGGAGCGATCCAGAGATCTGGCTCTCCAGGTCTGCTCTCAACTTGGCCTTCTGAACAATGAGGCCAAATTGGAACACATGCAGTCGCAGGTGATTCAGTTCATTGGGGCAGAGCTCGACTCTCTTCGAGCCAGAGCCCGACTCCTGGCGGACAGGGCTGAGGTCCTTTCCTCCTTTGCTCAATCATTTCAGGTTGGGCAATTATGCCCTGCCCAGGACTTCCTGCACCTTCTTGGTCTCATGGTGTCTTGCACCAGTGTGGTCCATTGGGCCCGTTGGCATATGCATCCCCTGCAATGGGCACTAGCCCGCCAGTGGTCTCAGTGCTCCGGTCCTCTGGACCAGCCAGTAACCATGACCCAGAAGATGTGGGATGGCCTGCAGTGGTGGTTCTTCCCAGGTCATCTGCAGGAGGGTGTCCCGTTTGTCCTCCCCGAGCCGACAGTCATCCTTATGACCGACACCTCCTTGATGGGTTGGGGTGCCCATCTGGGGGAACTCAGGGCACACGACTTCTGGTCCCCTCAGGAATCCCGATGCCACATCAACCTGCTGGAGCTGTGAGTGGTACGGTTAGCCCTCTCCGCCTTTACTCCATTTGTACGGGGTCAAGTGCTTCAGATCCAGACGGACAATACCACGACCATGTACTACCTCAACCGTCAGGCCGGGATGTGTTCCTTGCCCCTGTGCAAGGAGGCTCTCCGCATTTGGTCTCTTGTGATCAGCCTGGAGGTGGATCTCCTTGCCATCCATGTGGCAGAAGCCTCGAACAGTCTGGCCAATGCCCTCAGCCAGATGGGCGCTGCATCTCACGAGTGGTCTCTCCTGCCAGAGGTAGTTCAAGACCTGTTCTCCCAGTGGGGCACCCCTCAGGTGGACCTGTTCACCTCCAGGGAGAACACAAAGCTGAGACTGTTTCATGCCGGCCCCCCTCATCAGGGCTTGCTGCAAGGAGATGCCTTTTCAAGGCCGTGGACCCCAGACCTCTTCTGCGCCTTTCCTCTATTTCCCTTGATCCACAGGGTGCTTCTCAAGGCGAAGAGGGACAAGGCACAGGTGATTCTGGTAGTCCCAGACTGGCCTCACCAGTTCTGGTATCCAGATCTTCTCAGCCTCAGCTCCAGGCTCCCGAGGCGGCTTCCAGCCCACCTGGACCTGATCTCAGTCAGCAAGGGGAAGATGTTCCATCTGAACCTTCAATCCCTGCACCTGACGGCCTGGTTCCTGAGTGGCTAGAGTTCCAGGCCTTGGGTCTTTCTGACGAGGTCCTCAACATCATTGAGGTGTCCCGTAAGGAATCGACCAGAAAATGCTGTGCCTTTAAATGGAAGAGATTCTCCATTTGGTGTCAGGGCAAAGGGTTGGACCTTCCATCCTGTTCATTGGCTAGCATTTTGGACTACCTGTGGTCCCTTTCTCAGCTAGTGCTTCGGTTGACGACCCTTAAGGTGCACCTGGCAGCCATCTCTGCTTACGGGGTGCTGGCCAGCAAGCAGTCAGTGGTGCAGGAGAAGGTGGTCGGGTGCTTTTTCAAAGGTTTAGATCACATATCCCCTCCAGTGCGAGAACTTCCACCTCCATGGGATCTACTGCTGGCATTGGCTAAGCTCATGGGCAAGCCATTTGAACTGATGCACAGGTGCGATATCTCCCACCTATCATGGAAGACCACTTTCTTGGTGGCTATCATGTCAGCCAGAAGGATGGGAGCACTCCAGGTGCTTTCCATCGAGTCTCCTTATCTGGTCTTCCACAGGGACAAGGTTGTCCTTCGCCCTCACCCGAAATTCCTTCCGAAGGTGGTGTTGGAGTTTCACCTGAATCAGGTGTTGACTCTGCTGGTGTTCTACCCCAATCACACCTCGGAGGCCGAATATAGGCTCCATACTCTGAACCCTAGAAGAGCGCTCGTTTACTATAAGGAGCGGACGGCTGAAGTTCGGGGAGAGGTTCGCCAGCTGTTTGTCATCTACGCTGAAGCTGCAGCTGGCAGACCTGCAGCCAAGTGGATGATAAGCAGGTGGGTCACCTCCTGCATAGATCTCTGCTATAGGTTGGCGGGCATGGAGCCACCCAAAGGGATAAGAGCTCATTCAACCCACCAAGCCGCTGCTTCTGTGGCTGCTTCTAGGGACGTCCCTATCCAGGAAATCTGCAGGGCTGCTACCTGGAAGTCAGCACACACACCTTTATTTCCCATTACCACATTGACCTAGAGTCACGCCGGGATGCTGGTTTTGGGACCTCGATTCTCCAGTCCTTATTCCCCAAGTAAGTATGGGGGGGTGCGCGCCTGCCTTCCTCCTCCCGGAGAACTCCTAGGAGTCTGCCAACAAGTGTGGATTGAACAACATATCCACATCCCTAGAAATACAGATTACTCACCTGTAACAGGAGTTCTAGGAGTGGTATATGTTGTTCATCCACATGACCCACCCGACCTCTCCGGCTTCGACGCGCAACCTGGCTTCCAGCGGGCTAGATCTGGCGTCATGGGTCAGAGCAGAGGGTTTACCACCCAGGTGGGTGGGAGGAGCCAGCTTGAAGACTTTCCAGCTCATCTTAAAGTGGCAAGGTACCTGCCAACAAGTGTGGATGAACAACACATACCACTCCTAGAACTCCTGTTACAGGTGAGTAATCTGTATTTGTGTGATGCACCTAGTGATACGTGAACAATTGATTGGGGTATCATAAATCAAAGGCACCCTGAAAACAGTATTAAACAAAGTGTAGTTGTACTGGGGTGTGACTTCCAAGAGCAGGAGCCAAGAAACTCACTCCTAGCAGAGCTGATGGCAGTGCTTCGCAGGGGGGTCAGTTACTACAAAGGAAGTGGGTTCCCAATACAGGATGGAAACCCTTTAGCGGTATAGTTGAGGAAGTGGGCTGCAGGGCAGGTTGAAAAACCTGATGCCTAAGTGGGAACAATAGTGAGCCTGGCTAGGGGGTAATCCCTGAGGACTCTGCTGATACCAATTAAAAATAACTAGCAGTTATTCCTCAGAGTGTTCCATTCCTACCCCAAAATAGGGGTCTATAACACCAGGTTATAAACAGGGCCAGATATACGGTGTGGGAATAGGGGAAAACACGGTTCATCATGGCAGGCTAAGCGTGCACCTGGTCTCTGAGATAGCTACTCTGGAAATGGTAGTAACAGTTCTATTGGCAGGTGTTGACACAGTGATTTAAATTTTCTTTTGCAAAGGATAGTTTTAATTTTTTTCATCAGTATTAAACAGGATAGTCATGCATACATCTCATATTGTTTTACATAAAATTAGCCGTACAGATTCATCTTTTTGGCAGGTGGCTTCATGTGTGTAATATATACTTGCTTTAGGTAGCTGGAGATCTAGACTAATTTAGCTTTAAACAATAAAATCATCCATGGTCCAAACCAAGATCTCTTTATTATAAATGTTCCACATTTGTTTAAAGTCTTCAAAAAAATGTATAATTATATAGTGTACTCAGAAATATTTGTTTCCATTCCCGTTTTGGAGAAGGCAATGACTTTGTGTCACATTTCCAGTTTTTAAGAATTAATCTTTTAGTTGCCATAATATTGACTTTCATAATTAGTCTGTATTCTGGGCTTATTGTACAATCATTAAACATTTCTAGGATCACAAGTTTGGGGTCTTCCCAATGTGGAAAATTTAGTCCTATTTGTTCCAGTATCTCAAAGGATTGAGACCACCATGAAGCCCTCAATTGGCAGGCCCCAAAAAGATGTGTAATATCTGCCTCTGCCTCCCCCCAATACCAGCAGGGATCTGAAATTCCTGGGTTTATCTTGTGTAGCCTGTATGGTGAATAATACACTCTATTTAAAAATCTTGTATTGTATGGCTTTATTTCTAGTAAGCTTGTATTTTGAAACTGAGTTACAGGCTATCAACCATTGTTGTTCTATAAATGTTCAATTGAAATATTTTTCCCATTTCAAAAATATAGACTTATATAGCTCTTTAAAAGGTTTGTGTAACAATTTTGTTAACCATGCATATAGTTTTTTTGACTTGTTCTCCATAATGGTTAGCAATTCCTTTTTTATTTCTTTATTATTGGGAGGTCTTTCCCAGCGGTTGTAATCTTTAGGGAATGAACTACTAAGTTGATTGAAGTATAGGTATTGGTGATTATGTAATAGGAATGTCTCTTTAAATTGTTCCCATTTTAGTTAAGTGCCTTTGTGGTAAAAATCTTGCCACTTTCTTATTCCTTTACTGTTCCAACTCTTATTCTCCAGCAACTTTCCATCAGTTCTAAAATTAGGATTTTGCCAAATTACATTCAGTGGAGATAAATGTGTTTCCCATTTAGTCTTGTTGGTGACCTGGCAATCATCTCCCCCATGTTCTTAATTATAATGCTCTTAGATTTTATCAACTTCTTTGCAGCGAATAAAATCTGTTTAATAGCAATTGTCTCCTTGTACAGTTCTTTTACCATTAAGTTTGCAGTCTCCCAACCCATACCATCTTCTTTACCCAGTGCCCATTTAATTGCCAGCTTCGCCTTAAAGGCTATATAGCATACCTCAATGTCTGTGCAAGCCAAATCTTCTTGGTCTTTAGTCAGACACAATCTCTGCCAAGAACGTCTGGCTGGTTTATTATTCGAAATAGATTATTAATCTGTTTAAACCATGTTTGTGGTAGTGGAGTTAGAACAGTATGTATCCTGTATGATAGAAAAGGAATTGCCAACATCTTAATGGTCTGGATCTTACCGCATATTGATAAGGGAATTTTACTCCAGCCTAAAAATCTGTCCCGTAAAGAATCGTATAATTCTTTATGAGTCAGTGAATAGAACCTTTCTAACTGAGTATTTATATTGATTCCTAAGTATTTCATTCATTTCTCCTGTACAGCTGCCTTCATAGTTTTTTTGTGTCAGGCCAATGTATTAAACACAATCATTTCTGATTTGTTTTCATTTATTTTATATCCTGCAATGATTGAGAATCTGCTAATTATTATTTTAAGTTCTTGTAAACTTTTTTCCAGATCTTGTAACAAAAGTAAAATGTCATCAGCATATGCATTAAGTTTAGTCTCTTGTATGTCTACCTTGAACCCTTCTATTTGACTGTTTGTCCTTATTTCACTAAGTAATAGTTCCAAACCAGTAATGAACAATGAGGGCGAAAGACGGCATCCTTGCCTTACTCCTCTCTGCAGCGTGTTAGGGTATGAAAGAGGGTTACTTACCTTTATTTGTGCCCGAGGCCTACTGTATATAGTTGTTATGTATTTTATGAATATGTCTGGAAAATTGAAAATTCTTACTGCACCCTAAAGGTAATCCCACTCTAGCATATCGAAAACTTTAGTAGCGTCCAAAGCCAAAACAATTGCTGGTGTTTTGGATCTTGTGAGGTATTCAGTAATGAATTGTATCTTGTGTAGTCCTAACTGTAAAGTTCTCTTTGGTATAAATCCTGTCTGGTTATCATGTATAATTTTATTTAACAGCGGTAATGCCCTATTGTTGAAAATTTTAGTGTCTATTTTGTAATCAACATTTAGAATTGCTACTGGTCTATAATTTTCCACTTTGCTACAATCCTTTCCTTGTTTTGGTATTAGTAAAATATAGGCCCTTGAAAAGGAATCGGGAATTTTGTGCATTTTTTGTATTTGGTTATATAACTTTTCTAACATGGGCACCATAGTGGCTTCAAAGGCCAAATAAAATTCCGAAGTATAGCCATCCAGCCCCAGGCATTTGGCCTTAGCCATATTATGCAATGTTTCACTAATTTCCAAAGTTGTTATTGGCTGGGTCAAGTTTTCTGCCTCATGATCTGATAATCTAATTTGACCATATCTTTCATAATATGCAATTTCTGCATCA
Organism: Neoceratodus forsteri; assembly: GCA_016271365.2. Classification (NCBI taxonomy): domain Eukaryota; kingdom Metazoa; phylum Chordata; order Ceratodontiformes; family Ceratodontidae; genus Neoceratodus; species Neoceratodus forsteri. The sequence goes on from CM057450.1 coordinate 1,556,575,842, forward strand.
GTAGGGTGACATTCAGAAGTACAGTATATAGCACGGAGAACAAAAAAAACAGAACTCTTTTGCAGTCTTATCTCGTTCTGTCGACACTTGTCCTTCTGTATTTTTAATTAATGTTATTTCTGCTTTTTCTTTTTCAACGGCCTGTATTATTTTTGCTAGCATTTTCCCCAGCTACTTCACTGTTTCCAATCCCTGCTATATCTTGCCCAGTTCTATTTAATTTCTAATATTTCTGTATTAGATATTAGTTTTTTGAGCTCATTAAGTTCTTGTTGCTTAGATACTTCTCAATTTTTTACTGCTTTCTCTAGTTCTTTAAGTTTTTCTTCAGCTTTCCTTGATGTCGGTATTCTTTGTTTTATTTTTCCATGATGCCTCTGAAAATATAGAGCCCCTTATTTTTACTTTAAAGGACAAATAAACCACTTTTTTGTTGTACCTTGTGCCGGAAGTTGCTTCTCAATGATCGGTGGCCGTTCCTTTCAATGTGCTGCTAGAGAAGTCTTGAGTAAATTTCTGAATTACTTTTTCAGTAATTTGCTCCATAGTTTTCGAATGTAATGTATGCATAATTGCAGCCACATGTCCCCGGCCACATATCCTTATGTTCCCGATGACGTAAGTGATGACATCAGAGTAGTGAGACAAAGGATTCCTCGGTAAGGTTGCAGCACTGCCTCGAGGCATGGGCTAGCGTGTTTTGCTGCTGCTATTTTTAATTACTGATGGAATTTGCAGCATAAAAGCATGCTTTTGCTGATGTTCAACCACAGTCAATGCAGACTTCAATTCAAGATGTCTTTTTAATTTGTGTTTGTGAAGTGAATTTTCCTGGAAAGACCCCCCTCCTCCCAGCAAGTGCATTAGCGCATGACTGTATATAGACGTTCAGTTCCTTTATTTCTGAAAGCCAATGTCTCTGCTGCTCTGTGTCATTATGAATTGACTACAATAAATGCTTTATGTTATTCTAACAGTGTGCTGTGTTCTTGTGTCTGTCGTAAGGCGTGCTTGCATGTTATAGTGTACTTTCCAAAGGATTTGCATTTAAATGTAGCATGTGTGCTGTCTAGCATACATTTGGAGATATTTTCATTTATCAGAAAAAAAGTATTGGGCATACAGCATGATTTTCCAACTCCTGACCACCTCCCCTCCCACCAGAACACCATTCATTTATCATGCAGCACAGTAACAGTGATTATGTTACTGTTCACATTTGTATTAGCTGCATGGTACATGTATGTTCTAGTGGGAACAAGTGATTGTAGATGGGTCTTAAGCATTATTGAATGCAAGTTCTGAGGTTCTGTACAAGGAGCTGCAAACCGATGTGTGAGGTGTTGCAAGTTGGAAAGTGATGCCACAGTCCAGGTGCCTTCGCTGTGCAAGTTGCCTCCTAGCACTATCAAGGGATTGATTGGGCCACCTGTAGCAGGGGCATCCAGTGAGACAAGCAGCAGGCATCGCTGTAATGGTGAAGGATGCCAGGGATCCCGAGGAGCCTGGAGGGGTGAGCACACAATCTACACAAACATGTGGCTGGTTGCAGGACTCTGGCAAGGCACAAGTGATCCCACTGCTAGCTCCCACCTGAAAACACAGAAGCCAAGCTGCCCTCAGTGCCTGAGGCTGGCGCAAGGTCTAGATCACCTTGCTGTGGTGAGGATGACAGGTAACAGCAAGGTAGCCCTAGCAGTGGCCAGGGTGGATGTTGTGTATGCATGACAGTTCCAGTCCCAGTCCCAACCAGCATCTTCTTGGACACAAAGTGTGCAAAGTTCCGACTTTTACCTGTAGTAGGGGAAGTGTACTTGGAATCCCATGAGGCTAAGGGAACCCTGTGGTGGTTATGGGGCCATTGGGGTAGAGAGACATCCCACGAAGTGGTGCTCCTTGATAGCCTGAGGTGTGCTCCCCCAAAGAAGGTACAGAGAGCATCAAAAAATGGATGACAGCCCCAGGAGCTGTATACGGAGGCCATCTGTGCTCTGAAAGGATAATGGTAACAGCATTGCTAAAGGACATTGGGACAAGGTAGGTGAATGTCCCCAAGAATGTGGGCAGGTAGTTTTCTCAAAAGTGAACTTGATGCTTGTGGTTCCAATGCCAAGCTGGGTGTGGGGGCTACAAGCTGCTGCAGCCAGCTGAACTTGGTCAGATGTGTGCACGGCCAAGTGTGTGTGTGCATTACAGGGCTCCCAAGGGCACGGGGCATGGTGAGGGAGTGCCAGTCTGGTGGGCCTGATGAAGCATTTTTATGTACTCTGAAGTACTTGTTGCTGCAGGGTATGTGTTCTTGTGAACAATTTGACAGTATCAACTGTCTGGTCTAGAAGGTACTGAAGGTGGGAACAGTGATCCCCCAGGCACAGAGCTGAACATTCATCACTGTGACAGTGAAAGCCCAGAAAAAGGTTTCAGTGCACACTGCAAGAAAAGTAGTGGGACAATGTCTGGCACCAGGGAACTGCTAAGGTGTAGATTTCCAGATTACTGTAATGAACTGTAAAAGACCTACATTATTTAGGTCCCTGGACTGTAACTGAATTGTACCATATGAATTATGACCTACTGTTTGCCACAGTAAAGAGGGCAAAGTGTTTTCCAGCAGTGTTACCATGGTCACATCCAGCTTCTCCATGAGAAAAGTACTAAAACCTGAAGTGTTAGGGTCTTGCAGCCAGCATAATATCTATAGCAGTATACACAGGAGTATCCAGGGTCATGCCCTTCCCCATCCAAAGTAGCAGTGCAGGTCAGTGGACATACTGCGGCAGGGAGAGGGTGAATGCAGAGCTGGAAGTGGACACAATTCACTGTGAGAACCCTCCACCTTTCATGTAGGGTGGAACATACCTGGTACTGATCAATAGACACATAGCTCACTCTCTCTCTCTCTCTCTATATATATATATATATATATATATATATATATTTGTTTTTTATTTGTATTTATTTATTTCAGTTTAAGATTAATGCCTTTGAGTCCAGGACTCATTTTCAAAGGTTCCAGGTCATTGTTGAACATAAATTACAAATATAACAGTGTTTACAGAGAACAGAAAACAGTTACACAGACATTCACATACCAAAGAAATCTTATATATCCAACTAAAGGTAGGTTGAAGAGGATAGGGTAAATAGGGTTCAGCCTTGTAGTTCACTATTTAGTTGGTCAGTCTAGCCTAAGGGGGGGGGTCGGGGGTCAGCCAGGGATGGCGTTGTGGTGGTAGAAGTGTTTTTCAGCCAAGTGGGCCTCGTTTGGGGATGGGGGTTGATGAGATAAAATATGTGTTATATATATATATATATATATATATATATATATATATATATATAAATTAGTAAGAAAAATGATCTCTGCTTGTTGGTTGAAACACATCACATGACCGTGCATATATCAAGTGCAACAGCACACCTGCACTTTCACCACCCTCCACAACAATTTTGCCATTTTATAAGATTGATAACTCCTCTAGTGTGTGTGGTTGTGCTCCGATATACACACACCTTTGGTGCATGTGTATATTAGAGGGCGTCCACACACCCTAGAGTGGATTATCTATCTTGTAAAATGGCAAAATTGTTTTGGAGGGGGGTAAAAGTGCAGGTGTGCGGTTGTGTTCTGATATACACACGGTCACATTGATGTGTTTTATACAATCAGAGCACTGTATTTGTATTTGTGCCCATTTTAGAAATATATATATATATATATATATATATATATACTGTATATCATATGTATATAAAACCCATCATAATTAAAAGAGATGAACTTACTCTAAATCTTAATGCCCCCCCCTCAGATTCCAAAAACTTGAATGAATAAGATGGATTTCAGCTGACATTTAAAGATTTCAGTAGACAGTGCCTTCTGGAGATACACTGGCAAAGAATTCCACAAAGCCGGGTTGGCTACCTCAAATGCTCGGTCCCCAGAGCTCTTCATCCTTGCTCTGGGTATCTCCAGGACAGCACCAGTAGCTGATCTGTGGGGCAATCTGGGATGTAGGGGTGCAGGAGATCCTTCAGGTAGCCTGGGCCCAATCTGTGTACGGCCTTGTAGGTCAAAAGACCTACCATGAAGGTGATTCGCCAGCGCACCGTCAGCCAGAACAGCTTGCACAGCACTGGGGTGATATGACTGAATCTGGAATGACCAGTCAACACACGTCGCTGCATCCTGCAGCAGCTGCAGGCACTGCAACACACCACCTATGACCCTGAGGTAGAGGGCATTACAGTAATCGAGCCTTGAGGTCACAAAAGCATGGACCGATATAGCTAGGTAATGGGGTGGGACAAAGGGATTGATCCGGGTGATGTTCTGGAAGTGGTACAATCCAGTCCAGACAACTGCTGACACCTGAACATCAAATTCATTTTGCTGTCAAACACAACACCCAGATTCTTCACCCTTGATGAAACCTCCAGTTCTGTGTGACATATAAAAACTGCATTTTAAACACATTATTTTCTCAGTTGTATACCTTTTGGTATGTACATTTTACACAGTGGTCCTTCCCTTTTTGACTCCTTCAACTAAGCCGAGACCTTTAAATATCTCACGGTGTTGAATAATGTACAGGTGGGAGGTATATTTTAGAGAAAAGGGTGGTCTGGAACAAGGGGTCATGATATGAAGCAGGAGGGTATAGGCTCAGGAGAGATGTGAGGAAGTACTTTGGTTGATTATTCTTACATTTCACACAGATAGTCAAATTGAAACAGTATATCTTGTGAGTAAGATCCTGCTTCCACTCAGTATTACAGCTGTGAAACACATAAGTACGGTACAATGTCAAGTGACTTGCTGATTGTCACACAACATGTATTTTACACTCTGTATTGAATGCTCAAAGACTCCCTAAAATGTGCTGTAAATGTTACCTCAGTCCCATCTTCAATTGCAATTTGCCATGTAAGATATGACCATGCCCTTGACAATTGTAAGTAATACCTATAAAATTCCTATAAAATTATATTACTCTTTATTCAGGGATATTTGGAGGTGGTGGTCCCTTCAGTGGACCATCTGCTGTCAGCTACACTCTGCATGACTGCAGTATGTGTAATGGCATAACATAGTGCACTCCCTATCTGCAGGTAACATCACTGTGCTAACATTGAAGTCTAGCATGCTTGAAGACACTAGGAAATCAGAAGCTGTACAGATGTCAATGATTGGCATCATCAGGATGTCTGCACATGCAGCTACGTGTCTACAATAATGTAGAGACACATACAAACTCAGAAAATAATGGCATATTAGTACCAGTCTGCCTATCCAGTCTGTCCACTTTCCAGGCCTACTGTAAAAGCTGCTGCCTCTAGCTTATCTCTGGCTTTACCTCATTACTTTAGCAAAGGTTCCCATATCCCTGTCCCATGTGTGTGTGACTTCCCCTGGTGTGGTTGCACCCAGAACCTCTGCTGGGAGTCTATTCCATGCATCCAGCACACTTTTCATCAAGTAATATTTCCTCACGTTAACCCTTAGTCTAACCCCATCCCACTTCATGTCATGTACCTTTCTGCCTGCACATCTCATTTCCTTAAAGACAGTAGCCTGTGGGACACTATGTTTGCATTTTAGAAATGTGTAGATATCTATGATATCTCCTCTGTGTCTTCTGTTCTCTAGTGTATGTGTATATATATATATATATATATATATATATATATATATATATATAGAGGTCTCCTCATCTATCCTCATGAGACTTGCAGTGCAGGCACTGTGCCCCATCTTTGTTGCCCTTATCTGAACAGCCTCCACCCTATGTTCATTCTGAGATGCGGCTTCCAGAACTGGACACAGTATTCAAAATTATGCATTGGCAATAATCTGTCCAGTGGCAGCAATACCTCCTTTCTTCTACTTGTGATAACAGTCCCTATGCACCACAGCCATACAGTGTGTCTACACACAGCCCTGCCACAGTGTTTGTCTACCTCTTGGTCATCAGATGTGATCACCCCCAGATCTGTCACACATCCAGTCACAAAATGCATCTTGACACTGTTATGTTGTACATTTTGGACATCTTCCAAGCAGATATGTGGTGCATCTCCAGAGACGTGCACACACAGCTCCAGACATCTGAGGGTTGTGTGTTGCCCTAGTACGCCACACAAAAATAACTGCGCTGCTGCGTGTAAAATTGCATTTCAGGAATTAAAATAAGGGGTACCTCATGCATATTCCCCACCTCTTACTGTTAAAAACTCACAGGCAAACACACGTCTGGATGCACCAGTAAAGAGTGGCATAAAAAGAATGAAACTCCACTTTCCATAGCGTATGGTCCCCACCCCTCCTTGGCCAGAAGAGAGAGTGACATGAAAAGATACAAGATCTCCTTTCCATAGTGTATGGACATACCATCCACACCAAAACACAGACTGATACAAAAGGAAAAAAGATCACCCTATTTCACACTGTGGTACCCACCCCCCTCCATGGTCCTGATCACTAAATCAAATAGAATAAGACACAGACTGCCATTGACATAGTGTGTTGTCTATACACCACACCACACCACATCACGGTATGCAACACCGCCACCTACTGTACCTACAACCCCCACAAACCAACATGTGGTGGCAACTTGACCAGCACTCCTCACCTTGCCACTGCCAGCCACATACTGATCACAGTGGTCAAAATGAAATATTGCAGGCACTAGCCAGCAGGGCTACTGAATGGGAAAATCCACTAGCACCACAGATTTTTCTTTTGTCACAGCTGGTGTACTTACTGAAATTTTACCTTATCCATTACTAGCCCACAGTGCTAGTTAAACAAAAATCTTACTAGCTCGATACAGAATCGACCAGCATTTGACTTGTGGGCCAGTGCCAGTTTCAACCACTATGACCAGTACCGAGCGTGTACAGTAAATAATACGCACCAATTGGTTGGTGTGGAGCAGGTGGTGAGGTTACTGCCTACAGGAGCTGGGAGAGTGGGCACTACACTGTGGGAATGTGACTCAGTGTCTTATTCAATTTCATACAGTGATCAAGCCTGGGAATGTGGGTGCACTACATTATGGGAAAGGGTATGTTCATTTTATTTATGTCACTCTGTGATGTGGCTGGGTATGGAGGCCCTGCACAGCAGAAAAAGTGGATATTAGCTGTACCATCAGTGCAGTGGTTGGATTTCTGATTGCGATGCCGGTGACCCAGGTTGGAAATAAACACGGGGTGCTGCAGGGCTGGTTGGGGGGGGAGGCTTGAGTGCTGGATGGCTGCTCGCCTTCACCTGGGTGGAGCATGGGGGTGTGACCTGGCGCTTGCTGACTCCTGCGAGATGCCTGGGGAACAGCAGTGCATCGGGTCACGCTGACTGGGTGGCGAGGTCGACATCGTCTGAAGCCTTGACGTCACTGGCATGACACGGCTCCAGGGAAAAAAATGGGAAAATTGCTCCCTGGGTGGCGGGATGACGGTCACTGGCCCACGCTGTCACCGAAGCCCTGGGATAACCCAAGACCACCACAGCAGCACATGGGCAAAGACTGAGTACGTGCGGTGGCAGTCCCCCACTGGCACCTTCTCCCTCGGAGGAGGGGGACACATCCGGCAAAGGGTTACACTGGGTTACCCAGGGGTGTTCCGATCTGGGGTCGTGTTGGCTGGTGTCGGGGCATGGCACCAGCAGGGTCCTAGGTGGCACGCAGGAGTGGCTTACTAGGTAGCCTGGAAGAATCACAAAAAAGTGGATGTTATACCTCTTTATGTCATTCTGCAATCGGGGCATGGAGTGTAGATCAGAAAATATAGAACAGGGACTTGGGGATCAATTGCACGGTACATTGATTAGCATCAGGGACAGACAAGCACAATAACAGGGAACAGATTGGTTTACCCTTACTAAAGACATGTATTGCTCCTTGGGAGGGCTGGCAGGGCACGCTGTGCACAACAGAGCCATGCTAATGAGTCCGTAATAGACATGAATTCTCATTTCAGCCTGCGGACTGGTGACTTTTTTGGGAAGTTTTCTCCTAAGCTCTGCAACTGGAGCAAAGCAAGTGAAGAGTCACTGCTTAGGAGGCGGACAAAAGGCGTCAAGTTTAAACTGCACGGAGTAGTTTAAGTTGGCCCTCTTTCTGCCAAAAGCCACAGAACATCAGTGACTCAGGGGAAGGAGGGAGTTGGACTAGGTCCCCATCAGGAGCCTGAGGAGGGGCCTCACCACACCACCTTTTCTAGCACCAGAGGACTGGAACATGATGAACCGTGACACTTTTGATTCAGATTGGGTTCCCAGCTCAGCCTGAGGACTGTTGCCTTTTTTTGGCATTTTCTCCCATCCACCAACCTCCCCTCCGATCACTTAAATGGTTGCTAGCCCTGCCCAGAAAAGCCAGGATTGGTGGCTATAAGGCTGGGAGCAGGCTCTCTAGGGAAACAGGGGGTGTTAGTGGTGGAGCTACAAAGGCATACTGAGCTCACCAGGTCTAATGCAATGCAATGTTAGGTTAAATGTTCTGGGACAGGATGCTCTGATATATGATGATGAACTAGGGATTGACATGTAATAATGTGGTACACTAAGGGGCATGTATCAAAGCACTACTAATGTACAGATCTAGCATACTAGGGGCTGAGCTAGGTAACTAGGGATCAATGGAACTGTAATACAATGACGTACATGTATTAATATGATCTTCTTCGAGGTACAGCTCTTGCAGCAGGTTACACCATTAGGACTGAAGCCCGCAGGCGTCAGGACCCCACGGAAATCTTCTAGCTAGCAGTCTTCAGTGGGGACCGCCTCCGATGTCGGTCCGCCCCGGCGTCAGGCGTAGTACACATAAGGCGGTCCGCCAGAATCCCCAGTTCTTCCCGTCAACTTGCATGTCTCGACCCTTCGGCCAGTATCTAGCGCGCGACGATCCGGAAATCCATTCAAACCGTTTCTTCTTCAAGAATTCCTTTCTCCAGATTTATTCCTCTGTCTGATGTCCTCCCCAACTTCCGTGGAGGGCCATTCGTCCAAGTGTGCCTGTGGGAAACAGATTCCATTCAAAGACCCACACTTGGCCTGCGTCCGGTGCCTGGGCTCAGACCACGACACCTAGGCTTGTTCTTTTTGTCAGGGCTTCAACAGCCGGACCCGGATCCACCAACAGAAGGCTCTCCAGGCTTACCTTTTAGAAGAGAAGCTCAAGGCCACGGAACCTTCCTCCAAGGGGGAATCCTTGGAAAAATCCTGCAGGCACCATGAGAAGCACAGGGAGAAGGTGAGACCTAGATCCCCTTCTAGGGCCTCGGACTCCCGCAGCTCTAGCTCCAGGTCCAACCGCTCTCTGTCTCGGGCCCGCTCTCAGCCTCCCCCGGTCGTGGTCAAGTCTGCCAGCGGTTCTTCTACCCTGCGGCCTGCTAAGACCTCCAGGCCGCCTTCTTCCTCCAAGGCCTCGTCTAGGTCAGGGGAACACCACAAGTTCGCTTCCCGGCACTCAGCCTCCGACGTCCGGTCAGTCTCCCTGCCGCCTCCCCCTCAACGTAAGACTAAGGAGCTGACCTCCCTGAAGCGGACGTCGGACCCGACGTTGGCCAAACCTCATAGACCCCGGGAACCGACGACAGTCCGACACCTGTCGCCAGTCAGGCACTCACCTCCCAGGACGCCGGCCGGGGGACCGACGTCCGACACAGCAGCTAGAAGAACCCTACCGCCGCCTACCGACGTCGGCCAGGAGGTGTTGACGGAGGAGGAATCCACTCAGCCTGAGGACCAGGCGGGCGACCCCGGACCTGTCGAGCTCCCAAGGGAGCCCTCCCCAGAACTGGAGACCCTTGGGGAGCTGACACCGGGACCCGACAACAGGCCACCGACGCCCGGTCTGTCATCGGGCCTTAACCTTTCGGAAGTGAAAGAGCTATTCACTTTCTGGTGGGACACCATCAAAAAGGATGTGGTCACCACACACCCTTCTCCTGCACTTGCGGCACCACTGGCCCCAGTGCCCCCCCCCCTTCACCCAAAGGGGCAGCAGGCCGAGCACCTTCCCCCCATGAGCCAGCCGGACCTCCTAGGGGCAGACCTACAGACAAGAGAAGGCCTCCGTCCAGATCCTCTTCAGGGTCACTTAGCCCCAAGAGACCCAGAAAACGCCGCTACTCACCGTCTACGGAGGACTCCAGATCGGACATCTCGGATGGCTCCAGATCTCCTTCTCCCATCAGCGTCCCTTCTCTGCACCCACGTGAACTTCCTAGGTCTCCTCCGGACGACCCCTCATTCTCTGAGATCATGAGACATATCCAGGAGAACATGGGGTGGGACGCAGAAGAACTCGACCCGGAAAGGCTACGCCTAGCTCGTTATCTTCGGCAGAAAGATCCTAAGCCTGTGGTGGTACCACCCTTGGTGGACACCTTTGTGGATGTCACCAAGGCAGCGTGGAAACATCCACATTCGCTCCCAGCGATGCCGAAGAAGGCTGACTGCCTGTACAAGGACCCAAGGGAGGACCAGTACTTGGCTAATCATCCTCTGGCCGACTCCCTGGTCATCACAGCCTCTCATGACCGGTCCCAGAGACCGCAACATTTGAGCACACAGCCACCGGACCCGGAGTCCAAGCAACTGGACACGCTGGGTAGGCGCACTTACACAGCTGCGACCTGCGCCATCAGGTCCCTGAACTACCTTATCCACATGGTTCAATTTCAGAACGCTCTGTGGGAACAGGGACAGGAACTGGTAGAAAAAATTGCCAGGCGGTGAGCAAGGAGGAACTTCTCCAGCTCCTCCTTGCAGGTTCAGGCAGTAGGGACAGGTGCTCGAGCGTGCGATTCGCGGACTCCTCGGCCAGGCGGCAGCCTCAGGCGTATGTCTCTGGAGACACTCATGGCTCCGTGTCTCCGGATTTACCCCGGACGTCCAGAAGAACATTTTGGACGCCTCCTTTCACGGCGAAGTTTTGTTTGGTGAGGCATCTGAGAAGGTCATCACCAAACTGCAGGAAGCTGGGAAGGCCGTTAGATCTGTCCAGGCCATGTACAGATCTAGACTCAGTTCCTTTCATAGGAACCAGAGTCGTTTTCAGAGCCGGACTCAGAGACAGCAGCCTCGTTCCGGCCTGCAACAGAGGGGCTCCTTCACCCGGAAAGCCCAGGGCAAGTCATCCTCAGGTAGAGGCCAATGTCCTACCAAGTCGGCCCAACCTGCAGGACCTTCTGCTGCCACAGCATGACTCCTTTCCGGCCCCCACCCTCAGGATCAACGGGAAACAAAGGTCGGGGGTCGCATCGCAGACCACCTGCCAGGGTGGCAGTCGATCACCACCGACAGGTGGCTGCTACAGTTGGTCAAAAAAGGCCACTATATAGAATTCTTAGACAAGCCACCCACAAGGCCTCCTCTGCTCTCCCGTTACTCGGGTCATCACACCCTGCTTATCAGGCAAGAAGTGCTCACGCTGCTGCAGAAAAAAGCTTTGGAGCACGTCCCAGAGAACCAGAGAGGAGCAGGATGATATTCTCACTTCTTCCTGGTTCCAAAGAAAACAGGGGACCTCCGTCCAATCTTGGACCTCAGCGACCTCGATATGTTTGTCGCCTACAAATGCTTCCGCATGGTGACCCTCCCTGGCCTAATCCCCATGCTGAGGAAGGATGCATTCTTGGCGTCCCTGGACATGCAGGACGCCTACCTGCACATCTCCATTGCTCAAGCGCACAGGAGGTTCCTGCGCTTCGAGTTTCTCGGCCACCACTACCAGTTCCGAGCGCTCCCTTTCGGGCTGTCATTGGCCCCCAGGGTCTTTAACAAGTGCATGGCAGTTGTGGCAGCGTCTCTGAGGAGACAGGGCCACAATGTGTTCCCATACCTCGACAATTGGCTTCTCATGGCCTCCTCCAAAGAGGCGCTGTTGATAGCTATCCAGCACACTCAGATCCTTTTCCAGTCTCTGGGCATCCTTATCAACTACAAGAAGTCTCTCCTGGTACCGTCCCAGAAACTGCAATTCATAGGGGCAGTTCTGGACACCACCCTAGGGAAAGCTTTTCTTCCTGAAGACAGAGCGGAATGCATCCGGTCCCTCATAAGGGACCTATCAGCGAAGAAGACTGTCCCAGCCAGATTGGTCCTTCGCCTGTTTGGACACATGGCTGCGGCCATTCCAACAGTCCTGATGGCAAGGCTCCACATGCGGGTAACCCAGTGGATGCTCAGAGTGCAATGGGACCAAAGGCAAGACCATCTGCAGCAGCCAGTCAGAATCACGAAGGCCGTGGTTCGGGACTGACAGTGGTGGCTAGATCCAGGAATCCTCTCTGTGGGTGTTCCATTCATAGCGCCGTCCCCAGTGATAACACTCTCCACAGACGCCTCAGGGCTGGGGTGGGGAGCACACTTGAACGGGGTGAGGTCTCAGGGAACATGGACTTCTCAGGAAGCTCATCTCCATATCAACATATTAGAGATGAGGGCAGTCCTTTATGCCCTGCAAGCCTTCCAGTCGGACATTCCACCGAGTACTCTCCTGTTACAAACAGACAATACAGCGGTGATGTATTACTTCAACAACCAAGGAGGCACACACTCCTACCCTCTCTGCAGGGAGGCCATGAGAGTGTGGGAGTGGGTAATATGACACGGCACAAACCTCATTGCAGTTCACGTTCCCGGAGTGGACAATACCGTCGCAGACAGCCTGAGTCATTCCCAGGCCAGAGTCCACGAGTGAAAACTTCTACAGGAGGTGGCAGAGGATCTGTTTCACAGATGGGGCACACCAGAATTGGATTTGTTCGCGTCCCCATCCAACGCAAAATTGCCCAATTTTTGCTCGCTAGATCCAGGGCCTGGTGTTTTCTCGTGAGACGCGTTGTCCCTCTCCTGGGCGGGCAGATTCCTCTATGCCTTTCCTCCCTTCCCGTTGATCCAGAGAGTCCTCAAACTTCGCAGGGAGCATGCAACGCTGATTTTGATAGCGCCATTTTGGCCCAGACAGATTTGGTTCCCGCTTCTGAGTCACTTGTCCCGGGAACCTCCGCTTCCTTTGCCAATCAGCTCCCATCTGCTGTCTCAGGAGGATGGTTCACTAGTCCACCCGGACTTACGTTCACTGAACCTGCATGCTTGGCTCCTAGAGACATAGCCATTTTGCGACACGGGGTCTCGCAAGAGGTGGCGGAAGTACTTTCTGCCGCCAGAAAACCAGCGACACACGCTACATACGCCATGAAATGGCGTAGGGTTTGCCTGTGGTCTCAAGCATGCGGCTTCTTCCCTTTAGACTGTCCAGAGAAATTAGTTCTGGAATACCTGCTCTCCCTTTTTCAATCAGGGTTGGCTTACTGCTCGATCAAAGTGCACATTTGTGCAATCTCAGCCTACCACGCCCCGGTAAGCCAACGCACGGTGGCACAGTTGGATACTTCCCATGCCTTCTTAAGAGGGGTGCTCCACCTTAGGCCACCCATCAGGGATCCTGTCCCTCCTTGGGACCTACCTTTCGTCCTGGAGCAGCTTACGCTGCCACCTTTTGAACCTGCTGCAGATTGCGAGCTGCGTTTTCTGTCATGGAAAACGTTATTTTTGGTTGCTGTTACTTCGGCGAGAAGAATCTCTGAACTACACGCTCTTATTTGTAAGGAGCCTTATTTAATTTTTCACCAGGACAGGGTGTCCCTGAGGACGAATCCCAAGTTCCTGCCTAAGGTGGTCTCAGCCCTCACGCTTAAGCAGGACATTGATTTACCAGTGTACTTCCCCTAAGTACGCTAATCGAGGAGAAGCATTGCTTCACACCCTGGATGTTCACCGGTGTCTTAGATACTACTTGACCAGGACCAAACAGCACTGCAAAACGGAACAGCTGTTCGTCTCTTTCGCTGAGAGGATGTTGGGAGATCCAGTATCGAAACAGACCCTTTCTTGCTGGCTCATCCAGTGCATTTCCCTTTGCTACAACAAGCGACAGAAACCCTTACCAGGTGTAGTTAAGGGCCATTTGACAAGGGGAGTGGCTACCTCTTTTGCAGCACTGAAAAACGTATCCACATCGGCCATATGTGCTGCAGCCACCTGGAGCTCAGTGCACACTTTTAACAGGCATTACAGCCTTGATATTGCCTCACGGCGAAGAGCGGGTTTCGGCCTTGCTGTCCTGCAGGGCCTCCTGTCCTAGGCTCCGGACGTGTTGGTATCTCAGTATCGCCTCATCCCGATGGCTTTTCAAGGCGCCATTGCTTGGGAATCAGTTCTAATGGTGTAACCTGCTGCAAGAGCTGTACCTCGAAGAAGATAGTACAGTTACGTAAGAACTTACCATAACAGTAGATCTTCGAGAACAGTTCTTGCAGCAGGTACCTTCCCGCCCACCATCCCCCCTTGGAGGAGGCAAGTTCCAGCTTATGCTTAGAAAGATCGTTCCTAGTCTTGGCCATCTGATGGCGGGTCCTCAGTCTCCCTTTCTGATGTCATCCAGCGGCCGGGAGTCTCCGGCGGGAAGACTAGGGAGTTCTGGCGGGACGCCTCGCCTGTACTCGCCTGGCGGGGCGGGACCGATGTCGGAGGCGGTCCCGCTGAAGACTGCTAGCTAGAAGATTTCCGTGGGGTCCTGACACCTGCCGGATTCAGTCCTAATGGTGTAACCTGCTGCAAGAGCTGTTCTCGAAGATCTACTGTTACGGTAAGTTCATACGTAACTGTACTTTACTAACGTATGGGCCAGCAAACTGAGGATCAGTGTGCTAAGGAAGGACTTGATAGCAAGCTGTTAGATGCATATCAGTATCCAAATACTAAGGCATGGACTGGGTGACAAGTATTGGGGATACAATTAAGCTAAACAAGAACAACGGAGAATGGGAGATTGGGGCAGCATGGGGGGAACATGCTGGGGGGTGGAGAGGGAAGAACCAGGGTGGGGGAAGACAGCAGATTCGTGGGTGGATGTGGGCATCCTGGAGGTAGGGAAGCAGGCACAGGGAGGATGGTGGGTTGCAGTGGATGTGGGGCAGCTGTTTGGATGAACATATTATGGAACCTTGGAGAATATCCGGTTTGCTGCAGGCTGAGGAGACTGGAGGATGAAACAATGTAGCTATGGGGGAAGCTGATAAGGGTGAGGGGGGGGGGCTGAAACAAGAGGGACCCCAGTAAGGAGTGACTGGGAGAAGCAGAAGGGGAGCAGCAGAGCTAAATCTTGGGAAGATGTAAGTGAGGGGGTGAGCAGAGGAGCAGTAAGGGGAGGGAGGAATCAGGACAGGAGAAAAGAAACATTGCGCACCACTGAGGGTAGAGCAAGTAACAGGCTTGCAGTGTTGGCAGTGGAAGTGGTAGGGGAGGTATTGGATCTCAGGGAGGGGGAGGAGGAGAAGGGTAGGGAAGGCCCAGGAGGCAGGAGTCAGACTGAGAAAAGGAAACGGGGGAGCTTTACTTGACTGTAACAGATGACTGATCACAGTTATCACAATTTACAGTGACTGTGCAGTTAGGCTGCAATATATACAACCAATATTCCATAAATGTCGATGCATCATATGTTTCAACACATACCCTGAGTATAAATCTAAGTATAACAAACATTTTCAATACACGTATCAACATTAGACACATGCACCGGAACTGCATATAAACATCAATAATGATAGTTACACAATTATCAAGTAATAACTTGAAAACAACAGGAACATTTAATTTTAACACAAAAGTACTGCATAATGTGTCGTGCAGTAGAACGCTGTGGAATTAGTTCTCTGTAGGCTGATGAACTTGTTTGAAGCCGGTATATTCCTCCGACGGAAACGCTGCACGAATAGCACACAGCACAGGATGGCAAAACTCTTCTGTTATGTCTTCCAAGACAACGCCAAATCCACCAAACAAATTTTTGATAAGCAACAAATCTAAATGATCTGCAATGGTAAACACAGAACACAATAGTTACACACAAGTCAGCATGGTGATAGTTATGTAACACAGTTCATATGCATTCCAATTGTTATTACGTTGCTGATGAACATACCAGTATGGGAAAAATAGAACTATAATGACAGTATTCAGCAGTGGGTGTACAGTACAACACGTTGTGTTAATCATGATACCAGTGACACACGACAAGGTATCCGCTTATGTGCACACCTTGTGAGCTTTGTGAAGTACAATGTCCTCACAGCGGCACCGGTGTGCATTAAATACCTGCAACGACATAACCTTGAGTGTCTTACTAAACTTATAACATGGGTTGTGCTCCAACAACAGAAGAATAGCGGTAACATTGTTTTCTTCAGGTTTACATTATCATTCTGGTTGGTTATCTAGCCACCTTCAAAAATAGTCAAAATGCAGTACCAGTGTCAGATTACCACTGCCATTCAGTGACCGTCAACAACATTGTCCAATACCCAGTGAAAGCACATAAACAGTCCAGCGCCTGTACTGCTGTATGTCTGTCACCGGCATGGATAGTGCTGTACATACTGATAGGTTGTGGACAGATGTAACAGCTCTTGCTGTCTCTATACTTCCTATACGAGTAGCCTACCCTGCCCCCCAGGAAAGGACAGCAGTCCTCTGGTCATTCAGTCCTTTCCTGCCCCTTCTGACCATCGATGCCCCGGGCTCATTCCCAAGCCCTGGTCACTGGCATTGCACGAAGTGTGGCACCCAGCGCCTAAACCATCAGCACCACCAGGAGGAACTCCAACACTGTATATTGACAGTATATTGGTACATATGCACAAAATTGGCCGTGGCATTCAGTGCTAAAGGCATGAATCAACATACTAATGTACTGTCAGCAGTAGAGGTGGGGTCAGAAAACAGCATAGGTATTAGTTATGTACATGGAGGACACTGTTTGGCATGAAGAGCAGTTGTAACATAATATGTTAAAAATACAGTCAGTGCACTACATGACAGTATGAAAGTGACTCAAGACTTCTAACTGGTATCAGAGAAGGATCAGTGGTTGCAGATACCCAGTCGAATTGTGACCTTTTTTAAAGATATGTGTCAGAGACAGGTCAATGCATGGTATTACTATATACGAACATACCAACATATGAAGAAACCAGCAGAAGAATGCCAATTTGGTCTATCTAGTCTGCTTGTATTGCAGGGTCCGCAGTTTGAGCTACTGTCCCTGCCCTCCCTTACCACTTCTCCCATCCTCCCCACCCATGATCCTTACCTTCCCCCATGCCTATCCCAGTGTCTCTTAAAGCTGCTCACTGTCATCAACGATATCACCTCCTCCGGCAGTACATTCCAAGTGTCCACCACCCTCTCTGTGAAGAAGTGTATCCTGACTTCCATTCTAAACCTCCCACCCTCCAGCTAAAGACTGTGCCCCCTCGTGTTATGGTTGCCAGTCAGCTTAAAGCGACTCTCCTTATCAACTTTATTAATCCCTTTCAGTCCCTTATCAAACCCTTTCTTCTACCATGTAGATGAAAATACTACCAGGTTACAGCAGGTAGCAGTAAATAGTTCATGGTCCAAAAACTTATCTGTACCCCGGTTTATACTCACTCGTTTAGAGGAATAGCATCATCGAGTGGTCCCTCCATGTATTCATACTCATAATATGAAACGAGAATCACATTGCGACTCAGGCAATTTTTCTCGAAAACAGTCAAGCTTGGTGATGCAGGTGACATGTTCCTCTTCACATTTTGCTCTTACAGCTGCCACCTCATGGCAACAAATGCACTCCACATTGGTCTCCATTTCATTGCAATTGCCGCACTCACACCTGCAAAAAATGGCCATAGCATGAGTCCACACAATGATATTGAAGAAGGTGCAGTCATACACTGGCATAAAGCAAACAAGACATTGGTAACCCAAAAAAACAACTGAATTTGACATGCAACAGATGCCCATAAAAGCACCGTATGTGATGTCATAGGATGAGGAAAGTTGTATGATGTGCCTGTTGACTTCATGTGAGCAATGTGTGCAGAGCACACAGTAATTGTTATAGTCCCACAACCGGATTGTGAATTGCAGTATTGCATTTCAGTAAATAGGATGCATACACTGCAATATGGTGGCTGGTTCTTGTGACTGCTATGACTGTGGAGTGCATGAGTATTTCCCAACACATACTGTAATGAAGGCCCTGAGACAGAACAACAGGCAATGTCTCCTGACAGAGAGAGACAGAGAAAAAGCGCGTGTGTGGTAGTGGTACAGAGAAGGTGTTCTGCAGAGCTGTTGCAATGTGTCGTGACACCCACCATTAAAAAGACAGACAGATGGGGGCAAGTCAGTTTGTGCAGAGGGAGAGACGGTACAGATAGAATGTAAAGCAAATGTACTGCCATCTCATCTGTGTGTGTGTGTGTGTGTGTGTGTCTCTTTGTAAACAGTCATCGCAGACAACTTTCCCAGACTTGGGCTCCATTTGTGACACAGCGACACATGACCCACTGTCCCATATCTTGCTGTGTGGAGACAGACATGGGCCATAATTTCTCGCCATCTCTCGCTCTACGAATGTTTGTAAATATATGTGGTTGTCTTATACCACGACTTGAAACTGTGTGATGTAACAGTGAGCCTGTAATGTAATGTATTTGTCCTCAATGTGACGAGGTACCTTTGGGAATGAGCCTCTGGCTCAAAGGTTGTAAACTTATGTTCAAATAAATAAATAAATAAATAATGATGAGCAACAGGCATCACAGTGGCTCATGCTCCCAATTGCTGCATTTCCTACTGCGTGTATGTAAATATTGTGAATAACAGCAACAGCACATGCACTTCAAGGGAAGAGAAGCAGACTGTGGCAGCAATTGACAGTGTCACTTTTTGTTACCAACCCAAGACAGAGAGATACGCACAGAGGGACAGAGTGTGTAAATTTGAAATCTGCACTACTTCTTGTTGGCTGTTTGACAGCTCAGCAGGATACACTAACATCTTCACTATTTGCAAGTGTTTTTAACCCATTCTGTGCATTATCTTTCTTTTATGAAACACCACATTTGATAAGCGCAATAACTCACGACAGAATATGCGGTTATTGGCTAATAATCCACACCCCCTAGTGCTGTGAGGGCACTCAACCTGCTGTCTGATGTCTCACAATGCACTAGGGGTGTGGATTACTACCCAATAACCACACATCCGGTCATGGGTTATTGCTTAGTTAGGAAGGAGGCAGTCAGGCACCCTGGCACCGGGACAAGGTGTTCGCCTCTCACACTGACAACACGGGTTCGCTCCCTAGCATAGGATGACAGGAATGACAGCAGGCAGGTAGTGCTCCACAGTGTCCTTTGGACAATCTCCTCCCAGGGGGGGGGGGGTGCATCGCTGTCTGGCGGATCCTTATGGCCGGTATCTTCCAAGGTGCGCTATGCAGCATTGGTGACCACATGCTGCTTAAGCACCTACACAAGGACACTGCGACATGCACTCTAGTGAGTTTGGGGCAACAGAACAAGGTAAATGGCCAACCAGCAGATCAGATGATGACAGCTCACCTCCCCACTGAAGCAAAGTGGATTAGCCACGATACTGCACCCACCTTCCCGACGAAGATGTAATGATGGTGCCAGTGGGCACCCGAAGAGTCTACATACCTGGCCACCCACATAGGTAACGGGAGGCCCCCCCAGGTGAAGGGATATGCCAGGACAGTTGGAGGAATGATTGTGGTGGATGGCAGCGGGGGTGACAGAGTGGTGGATGGCCTTGGCTGACTGAAGGAGTGACCGGCTGTGCTGGATAGAAGGGGGCATAAACAGAATATCCAAAAACAAAAGAGGCAGTATAGCTCGGTGGTTTTAGGATCTGAAGTGCAAACCTGTAGACCTGTGTTTGAATCCCACAGCCCCAACTTGCATGCTGTGACACCCTCAGTCAGCAAAATTTACTGTGCTTCCATGTTGCACTTGGAAACAAACCTTGTCTTAGTGTGCCTATCCTGGTTAAACAATTTCCACTTTCCTTTTCCCTTAATTATAATTCCGGTGTCAGACTATCAAATTTATGACATACTATGCACAATGTGCTGAAATGCCATTACTAATGAAAAATTATCTGTACCATTGTATTGAAAGGATTGACTATAGTAGTTAAAATGAATATTTGCTTTTGGACACCAACTTCAGTTCTTCTACAGTCACTTGTACTGTTAGAAGAATATCATCATGTCATACCTGAGGTGCAACATTAGGTCACCTTTGCATAGAGAAGGTGCAGCAGGATTTCCAAAACTTGATTTGGTAACCAGAAGAGGCAGCACACTCACTAGGATTATGGGATTTTCTGCAAGTCCACTGGCGTGGTGGTGGTTTTGGAGGCCGTAATTATCAGCATCATAAAAGTTAACAATTGGTTGAGGGACTGGTGCGGTGATAAGGGGTTTGCCTTCATTATGGACTTGGCACACAGCTTGAGAGATGAGTGCCTGTACTCGGGGAGGGTGGCGGGGGGGGCGGCCGTCAACCATCAAGGCAGTGAAAGTACAGCAGATAGTGGAAATGAGCTCATTAAAGAGGAGGTAGGTCAGGCAACTAAAGCCTGCAGCAAGACTCTGAGAAAGAGGGCCATGGCAAAAAGGACAAGCTGATTGAGCAGGGAGTAATGTAAAAGGTAAGAAGGAAAATTGTGGCCTTGAAGAAATGCAAGAAAACAGGAAGGAGATTGGATAGGAGGGGGTAGGATAAGGAATCAAGGGAGGTGACAAGAACAGTAAGAGCAGCAAAAATGGACTAGGAGCTCAGGCTGGTGCATGGCATTAAGAATGGGGAAAAGGCTTCTTCAGGTACATCAGGGAGAGAAGGAGCTCTAAAGATCAGATTGTAAGGATTAGGAGGGATGGGGGTTGGATGGAAAAGGGAGGAGAAAAGTCAGAAGTGGTAAATGACTACTTTTGCTTGGTATTTACCAAAGACAGGAGAGGGGAAGATACCCATGGAGGGTGCTAGGGAAGCAACCAATGAGGATGGGGAGACGGACAGGGTAATCACAGAAAGTAGGGTGCTGCAGGTCTTGATGATGCTGAGGGTGGACAAAGCACCAAGGCCAGATGACATCCACCCCAGGGTGCTGAAGGAGCTGGCAAAGGTTCTGGAAGAGCCCTTGGCAGACTTGTACAGTGTCTCATTGGACTCTGGAGTTGTACCTCAGAATTGGAAGATGGCTCACACAGTACCCCACCATAAAAGTGGTCCCAGCAATGAAACAGGGAACTATAGGCCAGTGAGCCTCATGTCAATTGCAGGCAACATAATGGAGACAATCCTGAAGGAAATGTTGCTGTCTCATCTGTAGGCCAATGGGCTGCAGGACAGTAGACACCATGGTTTTGTTACCAGGGGATCCACTGAGACCATCCAGGTTGAATACTATGATTGGGTAACTAGGCAGTAGGATTTGGGCCATGCGGTAGATGACCTGTATCTGTACTTCAACAAAGCATTCGACTCTGTGCCTCATGGGAGGCTAGGTAGTAAACTGGAAGGTATGGGAATTGGGGCTAAGATGGTGGGTTGGATAGGGAACTGGCTAAGTGGTAGGCAACAAAAGGTGGTGGTAGATGGTGAACTCTCTTGACCAAGGGCTGTGGCAAGCGGAGTTCCGCAGGGATCAGTGTTGGGACTGCTGTTGTTTTGGATATTAATACTGGACATCTCGGTGGATGCCAGGACCAAGACCATGCTGTTTGCAGATAATACCAAGGTGGGGGAGGTTTTAGATGACCTGGGAGGGTGGCAGGGGCTGCAGGAGGATCTGACAAGATGAGTGACATGGGATCTTTAGCATCCACCTGAGCAACCGCCAGAACAGGCAGATGGGACTGCAGTTCAACATCTCATCTGAAAGACGGCACCTCTGGATTGCAGCACCACCCTCATGCTGCACTACAGTGTCAGTATTGGGATTTCAGAAAAGTTCCTGTTGTGGGATAAAACCCAAAGCCTTTTGCCGTACCTGCCTCTGAGGCAAATGAGTTATACATGATATATATGACTTTGAAATCTTTTCATGCAATGGAGAGCAACATGGTGTATATCACCATGCAGTACTATGGTGTCATCTGTGGTGCAGGTGTGCAAGTGGCACTCCAAGCCACAGAAGTCATGTAACAGGCAAAAACACTTGCTAGTAGGACACTGCACAGAGAGGGGAGGTGCTGGGGTACAGCAAACAGTCTCAGGCAATCCAGCATTCATCACCACCATATAAAAGATGCTCACAAGGTGAGACTGTTGGATGTCAATAGCAGCTGTCATCCCATGGGGCAACAACATCAAAAACATCAACAGACTGCGGCAGGATAATACCTCCCTTCAAAGGTATCACACCATGCAGTGCTGTGCCCCTAAGTCCATACCCTTTCAGCTGTGAGCAGAGAATCATGCTTTGGAGTGAGAACTTAGAAGGGATCATATTAGCAGAACAGGGCATATACAGTTGCCAACATAACAGAAAAAATTATTTCAACCACATGCAAATGATGACACAGCATCAACAGGAGTCAGGATACTGGAGAAAGTAAGGAGCATGGCAAGGTACAGTGCTATATATATATATATAATGTGTGTGTATATATATATATATGTATATGTATATAATTCTGTGCAAAAAACTTTGTTACTGCATCAGTTATGGTTCTTCTACAGTGACAAAAGCAGGGAATTTTGCCATTAGGGTTCCCCGTTAGAACCCCACCCCCACCAATAGGCATTGGGGTGTGCGTTGGGGTCATTGACCCTTACTCTCACCCCATCCCATGTGTAAACAAGCTGAGGTGGTGCAGTGTAGAAGAATGGGGGGCCACTAGACTACCAGGAAATTGCAGATCGTTATCTATTTTATTATGATGGGAGGCTAGACTACTAGGGATATGAACAACAATAATAATTTTATACAGATCGGGGGCCACTAGACTACCAGGGATATATAAAAAGCAATATTTATGAAATACACATTGGGGCCACTAGACTACCAGGGAATTAGAGATCGTAATCTTTTTATCATGATGGGGGGGGGGGAGCCGCTAGACTACCAAGGATATTGAAAACATTATTTTTTTATTCAGATGGGGCAGAATGAAGCCCCCTGTGCAAAACATCTTTTGTTCATCTTTCTACGGCACCCCGGGTTGAGAAAATACATTTTTAAATCTGGCCATCTTGTCCCACGCTCGCGATGCACGATCGCGATCAAAGAATCTCGCGCTCAAAGAATTTGCAGGCTCGCGATCAAAGATCATTAGCAAGCTGCGAATTAAGATTTTAAAAGCTCAGAACTCTATTTTTTGACTGATTTGGATCAAACCAAAGGCATGGCTCGATAGATCGGAGTCCCTTTAGTAAAACCCATCCAAGTTTTACTTCAGAGGTGACCCCTGAGCTGAGATATTTGTGTTTTTACGATTGGAAATTTAAAAACAAGATGGCGGACCTTGCAATCAGAGAATTTTCACAATTCTCCGGACAAAGATTCTTGAACTGTGAGGCTGCAAATTCTTTGACTGCCAGGCAGGACGAGATGGCCAGAACCCCATTCTTTGTTCGCAAAACATAAATTTTCCCATCGACTTATAATGAAAACTTAAAAGTCACATAACTTTTGAATGCCTTAATATTTTTTCACCAAATGAAAAGCGACATGTTCCGCCACCAAAGCTCTTTCAAACGAGACATCTCACAGAGTGTCACTCCACACAACGGCCGTGCATGGCCACATCCAAAATCCCAAAAGCTGCCTCCAAAAATTGATAATTTTGCATTTTTCTGCGTTTTTGTACGCAAAGACTGTAAGTCCGACCGAAATGCAATTTGGCAAATCAAGAGATCTACCATGCCCCACTGTACATACCACATTTCAGGCAAATCCGTTGAACAGGTCCAAAGTTATTAACGTGCACAATTTTGAGTTTAACATAGACGTGACCGCTGAACCATAACTATAGTGGCCCAACCGCGCCACTATAATTAATATATATATATATATATATATATATATGGGATATGACATGGCCCTACTGAAGATATCATATTTATCTTCACGAGAGGCCAATGATATCATGATATCTCACGAGTGTCATTGGCTGTTCTTCTGCAGCAGGGTGGCAAAGCATTCCTGTTATTTTGGGCATAGTGTTGCAAAATAGTGTTGCAAATCATGACACTTTTGCAAATGAATTCATGAAAGTATCGTGAGTGTGACACTATTTTTTCCAGAAATTTGAAAAACATATTTCTGGCTAGCATCTTGAGGGTCCGACTAGGTGAACACAAAAACAATTGTGCTCCTAGAGGGTCCCAATTTTAAATGACAAGCATTTTTCTGATCACCAACTGAAAACAAAATGGCGGATTTGCGACACTACTAGGGCCATTTGCGACACTAAAAAGTGCGTTTGTGACATTGTCGAACTTTTTGTTAACTTTTCCCATTGACTTATAATGGGAACTTGTTTTTTGAATAACTTTTGAATCATTTAATATTTTTTCACGAAATCTTCAAAAGGCACATTGGGGACCCTGGCCGCTTGTTCCCTGAAGTTTTTGGACAGTTGCATAAACCATGCGACCCTGTAAGTAGCGAGCAAAGAATTCACAAAAAACCGAGTACACGTTGGCATAAGATCTCACTTATTAACTCAAGAGTCAGATACCCAACTACTACGAAAGTTGGCATATCCCAAGATGTATTGTTCTTGATCGTGCATTCCAAATTTTAGGCAAATCTGTTGAACGGTGGCAAAGTTATTAAGGTGCAAAATTTGACCCTTAACCTTAAAAGGGCTACTCAACCCTAACTATGGTACCATTGTGTGTGTGTGTGTGTGTGTGTGTGTGTGTGTATATATATATATATGTATGTATATGTATATAGTATATATGGCTTCATACAGCAATAATATAAATATATTATGCTGCTACACATCACAGGACTACTATGGGGAAACACGTCTGTACTGCTGAATTCCCAGGCAAGCCACTGACTGACACCAATGTGAAATTCAGATTTCACCCACCACTCGCTGGCTGGCTAAGCAGTCCTTCCACTCTTGTCAGCTTCAGACTACTCCGATTCTTCTTCTGATGAAGTCCCCGCTTGTGCAGCCACATCTACTCCTCGATCATTCCTCAGTGGCTCAAACATGTATAGTTGAGCCACTGACAGGAAGTCGAAATCTTCGCTTAAATTGGGGACATCTGGGAGATCGAACTCCGCCATGCTGCCAATACTACTTGTCTCATTACAATGACGTAATCGGCTTACAATGCACATGCGTGAGACATGCAGCACGCGACCAACGGTAAGCTCATTAGCGAGGACACAGAAAGGGAGACCATAATTAGGTAACATTTAAACCTTTGTAACTATTTATAGCGCCTACATTTCCATTTTTTAAGTCCCACGAGGCAATTATATGGAGAAAGAAGACGAACTGAGCCACTAGGTGAGTTCCACAACCATTTAAAAAAATATGCTATTTATTTGTCTTTTAAAAACATCCCTTAAGTCTATGATGTTATCTTATGTCACCAAATTATCTGTTGCAAAATTATTTATAGCATTATTGATACTTCGTTTGAAATGGAACTCCTTTAATAAATAATTGTTAAACCTCCATGTGTCCTTCTTCTTGGTATTTACCTTCAATATTGTACTGTAACTAACTGGATTATGGTCCTAAATAAGTAAAGCTTCTACATTCACTGTAGTCCCAAAACTGTTAATTAGAAGTTCTCTGGACATGAAGATATAGTCTAGTCCTGAATGCATTTTATGTCTGGCTGAATGATATTTGTATTTAAACATTTGGTGACCGGGAAAGGCACACTTAGCCAAGGCTCATCTCCAGGTCCGACCCAGTAATATTATGTATAATCCCTTTCTTGATCATGTAGTTCTCTCTATAAATCTGTTAAATTGTGGGTGTCTAAAAAGCCTTGCAAAAGTCTTCCTTTATATTGATCCCACTTAGATCCCTTTGAAGTTTTATGTTTAGAACTGTGTAATGTACAGTTAAGGGCCCCCCCCAACATGATGTTGTACATTTCCAGCTGAATAGGAGTTTACTTATTTCAGCCAAAAAGTTCCCATATCTACCAAAGGGGGCATAAATTAATCCAAGAGTAATGTCTGTCCTTTCTATTTCTGCTCTTACCAGCACTGTTGTCCCGGGGAGATAGTGTACTAAAGCGGTGGGGAAGGCCTATGGGATGCTGGCTAGTATTGGCAGGGGAATTACCAGCAGGAGGAGGGAGGTCCTGGTACCCCTGTACCAGGCTATGGTGAGACCGCACCTGGAGTACGGAGTCTAGTTCTGGTGGCTTCACTTGTGTAAGGACTTGGACCAGATTAAACGGGTTCAACGAAGAGCGACCAAGATGGTGCTAGGGATGAAAGGCATGCCATATGAGCAGAGATGCAGCAAGCTGGGGTTATACACCCTAGAGACCAGAAGGGAGAGGGACATGATAGAGACCTTCAAATGTCAAGGGGCTCAACAAAGGGGTCTGGGGGCATATTCAAAATGAAGAGGTCACGCTACTAGAGGACGAGCCTGAGACTGCAAGGGACACTACAGGGGAATGTGAGGGAAATTCTTTATGGAGCGGGTGGTGGATGCCTGGAACAGGCTGCTGGAGGAGGTTGTGGGGGTGGAGACAGTGATGGGATTCAAGAGGGCTTGGGATAGGCATAAAGGGCTATGGGAGGGGTCCCAGGGAGGGAAGAGGTAGGCGGGGGGAAGGGCAGACTGGATGGACCAAGGGGTCTTTTCTGCCGTCAGGTTCTATGAATTTGTCCATTGTAGAATCTACTATCCTCCCTTTGAAATTTTCGTTAAATAATAAGGCCACCTCTGCGCTTTTTTTGTTTGCACTTTGTAAGTGGTACGTTTGTCCAGGCCATCTTTTTTTCAATCTTTTAATCTCCTTGCTGTTTAAAAAGGTCTCTTGGAGTATTACCATATCAAGATTTCGTTCTTTTCACCCTAGATAGAATTCTTTCTCTTTTTATAGGTGAATTTACGCCATTCACATTCCAGGTTGCACCTTTAAAAAGCCCCATCCTCCTGCTTCATTTGGCCACCTGCCATTAATCTTAAAGTAGTTTTTTTTATATCTTACTTTGACTAATCTCCTTCTTTTTCTTTTCTGTATTTGTTTTATTTTCCCTGCCCCTCCTCCCCTTCCCCCCTCCCATATTCTGCCCCTTATGCCAAAGAGCCTGGTCTGGCATACCTTAGTTATTACCCATAGAAACAATTTGGTCAGCCGCTGCTAGCCCCCTTCCCCCATATTATCTGTGTTTCATTTTTTATACTGTTGTTCCATCCAAACTCCTTTCATCCATATCTTCTGGTTTCTTTTTTCTTTCTTCTAATTATTTCTTCTATCGCTGTTCAAAAGTAGAAAAAACGTCTGACAAATGCAACTTTAGGTCTTGTACTGCTTCAGCAACAGTGTTATAAAACATTTTTTGGTTGTTAAACAGTACTTTCAGTCTGGAGAGAAAAACAACATAAGCTTTGACCCCTTCTTTCCACAGCCTTTGTTGTAACATCCCACCCTCAAATTGCTTCCTTTGTTCCCATAATGCTTTTGAGAAATCATGTTTCAGGTAAACTGACTGATCCTTAAATTTGAAATTACGTCTTCTAAAGAGTGCTTTCATTATTCTGTCTTTTCCTTCTGTCAGCATTTTTATAATTGCTGGTCTAGCCCTCCTGCCTCCTTCTTCCCTCTCCAGCTTAAGCCAGTGTACCCTGTTGATCATTGGTATATCCGTCTCTGACCCCAATAATTGAGATATAAGTTCGTTTAACAAATCTTGCGAAGAGGATTCTTTTTCCCATTCAGGTAACGATCCAAAAATGCGAATATTGTTTCTTCTTGAGCGATTTTCCTGATCGTCCACCTTCCATTTGAGAGAATCACATTGCTTCTGCAGACTTTTAACCAACCTTGTTATAGGAACCACTGTGGCCTTTAATTTTGAGTATCTTTGTTCTAGTTCATTTATTCTTTTGGCCCCTTGTTCCCATGTTAAATCCATGCTTGAAATTGTTTCTGAAAGGTTTTTTAGGGACCTCAAACGATGTTGTAATTTGTCTATAGAGGTCTGTAGCATATTAAAGTTCTTTATTAGTTGTTGTGCCCATGCTGGTGGTGGATCTGTGTTGCTTTCTTTCTGGCTAGTTCCTGCGGTTTCTTCCTTTTTTTTTCTAAATCGTCTGCTGTTTGGCATTGGGGTCTACTTCTTCATCCGAGTGTTGGACTAAATGTGGTGAGGCCGGTGGGTTTTCTGCCAGATCCTGGCCTGTCTGTATTGTTTTACTCAGGTTGGTTGCTGTTCTCCCCTTTTTTTTTTCTTTTCTGGCTTAACTTGGGATTTTGGCCCCATTTTACCTGTGGACTGCCCTGTTGTGTTGCAACAGTTTTTAAATTTTAGCTGTGATTTCCTGAGCTTTCTTCTAGTCCAGTCTGGTGTTCCCTTTTTGCTCTGGCCCAGGATATCTTGATTCTTTTTAGTGGGTGATAATTGTTTAACTTCAGAGCTTTGAAATAACTTTGAAAGTCTCTTCTTAATAAGCTCTGTATTTAAGTCTCCTGTCGACATGTACTAAAACTGTTTCTTCTGTTTAGAATTTTACTTTAAATGCTGGTTTCAGTTGCTTAAAACATCCCAACCTGAATGTTTAAATTCAATATATTGCTCCCCTGTTGGCCAGTCTTAAGTTTTCTAAAATGGGTAGGCAAAAAGCAGAGTAGATGAAAAAAGTTTAAATTCTTAGCTCCCATAGGTCTCCCTGTTGCTTCGTCAGCGTGCCTGGTTTGGGAACATTTACTCTGGATCATCATTTCACCATTTCAGCTCTCCTGTTCCTCTGGTCCTTCTTCCAGCATTGCTATTTCTAGTTGTTTTCTTTTTGTGTCACCTTTGCTGTTTGTCCGACCTTCTCATTCAACTGTGCTTGTATCTTTTCTGCACTTACTCTTGAAATTCCTGCTGCCGGGAAGCTTTCTCATCATACTGCCTTTGGTTATTGGCCAGTCTTTCGAGAACAAACGTTACTGTATCAAGAACAGTGGCAACTGTTTCAAACTGCATTCATCTTTTTTTAAATCTTCTACCATCCTTACGAACCAATTCCGGGAACGAATAGCTCCCGGACCGTCACCTCCACTGTTTTCCTCTGTCGTCTTATATCTGTTTTAGCCTAAGCAGCAGAGTCTGGATGCAGGTAATTTCATCGGAGGGATGAATTACCAGGGTCCCAGCAGTTACCTCTTCTATTTCAGCTTGTCAGCAGGGAAATAGATGCCATGTGGTGAGCTTGTAGAGAGGTGTTCAGCTTCCTTGTGCTACCTAACCAGCAGGTGAGTGCATTGTGTCACCACACTTCTCCACTTGACACAGTGACCTAAATAAAAACAGCAGCCCATTTTGAAGCTGGGACTGCAGGTGTACCACGACTGTATCTGATAGGCAGAAAATGGCAGTATGTTCAAAGCATAACTGGCAGCTGGAGAACAAAAAAGTTCATAAAACTATAAAGTCCCTTGATGCAAGCCACAACAGAAACAGAGTCTCTGGGTAGAAACAATCTAATAGTCCCAGAGCAAAAGCAAGTCCATAGTGACCCTGGCTGTGCTTCCCGCCTATTAGACAACCAATATCAATCGGAAGAGTTACAAGGCAATGTAGCAGGCAGTTAGGAAATAATTTAACAGTGTCAGTGGCTCAGCAGGTAGCACGCTCGCCTCTGAGGCCAGGAGATCAGAAGGCTGTGGGGTCTATCCCCACATCAAGCACTGAATCCCAGTACTGACATTGTAGTGTAGCATGGAAGGGGGGGTGCTGCACTCCTGAGGTGCTGTCTTTTGGATGAGACCTTGAACCGAGGTCCCATCTGCCTGTTCTGGTGGTAGTTCAGGTGGATGCTAAAGATCCCATGGCACTTCTTGAAAAGAGTAAGGGTAAATTTTATTCAGTACAAAAATCGTGATTACATATAACATTGCAATATTCCATAAATCTCAATCAGTTCATATGTTAGCTAGAATTCCCAACATTTCCCCTACGTCTTAAAGTTAGTCTACGTTCTTCTCATTCCATACTCTATTTCTTTCCAATTCATATTGTTCTTATGGGTTTACTTCTATAAACTAAGGCATATTTTTCCAGAGTTCTGCCATAATGTTCTGTGGAAGTTGGGTACATTCTATCATATAAATACTATTGAAATATTTTATAATTTTATTGCATACTTCAACATGAGAGGAATCCTTCTGCTGGAGAGTGAATAGACATCTTGCCATTCAGGCATTCCATTTTATCACCGTAAACAAAAGACAGATTGTTCTTAGATTCCATTTGTTCCACCTTGCAGAGACATGTCCATATATAATATTCTCATATGTTATGGATTCCATTAGTGGTTACTTCCACCTGTTTGCTATGTACATACTAACATACTATTTGCCAGCAGATTAGGCCTTATGGTCTATCGAGTCTGCTCGAACCTTAGATCCTTAGTTGGGTGCCGAGGCCCTCCCATCCCTTGTGCTCCAGAAACCCCTATCATCCATCCCCACCCCCCTGGGACAGGCCATCATCTGATACATCCACTTTCTGTGTCTGTCCCACCCTCTCTTGAAGCCCTCCACCGTGGATCTCTGAACCAGCTCACCAGGCAGTGCATTCCAAGGGTCCGCCACCCTCTCAGTGAAAAACCTCCTCCTCTTTCCCCCCTCACCCTTCCACCTTCCAACTTCAAACCATGCCCTCTGGTGATACCTCCCTGCTTTAGTCTAAAGTCCCCTCCATGTTTACCCTATTTATTCCCTTGAGGTACTGAAGAGACCTCAATCATGTCCCCTGTCTCTCCTCTCCTTCAATGAAAACAGGCAGAGCTCCTCAAGTCTGTCCTCATACGTCAAATCCCCTAGCCCTCGTATCATCTTAGTTGCCCTCCTCTGTACCCTCTCCAGGAGCTGTATGTCCCTCTTCAAGTGTGGTCTCCAGTACTGTACACAGTACTCAAGGTGTGGTCTAACCAGTCCATTGTACAGTGGCAGAATCACTTCCTTGCTCCTAGAGGTGATCTCCCTTACGATGCATCCCAACATCCTGTTTGCCTTGCTAGCCACTCTCCTGCACTGCTCAGAGTTATTCAAACATGCATCCACCATGACCCCAGGTCTTTTTCCCCTATTGAGGCCTCCAGTGCCTCCCCTCCCAGGGTGTACCTGTGTTTAGGGTTTCTCCGACCAAGATGCAACACCTTGCACTTAGTGATATTGAAATTTAATTTCCATGTGTGAGCCCAGCTTTCCAGGATGTCCAGGTCCCCTTTCAGGGCCAACCTCCCCTCTTCTCCCTCAACTGCTGCTCCCATCTTGGAGTCCTCCACGAAGAGACTCATTTCCCACCCTATACCCTCCCTGATGTCCGATATATATGCATTAAACAGGATTGGACCCAGGACCGAGCCCTGCGGTAACCCACTACCAACCTCTCTAGGGTTCGAGAGCTCCCCACAGGCCACTACTCTCTGGGTGCATCCAGCTAGCCAGTTTTCAATCCATCTGACCATCAAAGGGCCCACTCCTAACCTCATCATTTTCTCCACCAGACCATTGTGGGGGACAGAGTCAAACGCCTTGCTGAAGTCCAAGAATAATACATCCACAGGCTTTCCCCTGTCCAGTTCTGATGTTACCCATTAGGGAACTCCACAAGATTGGTTTGACATGATCTACCTGGCACAAACCCATGTTGCCGATCTATCCAGACCTCCCACCTCCTCCAAGTACACCCCAATCGCTTCCTTTAGTATACTCTCCATTAATTTTCCCACCACCAAGGTCAAACTGATGGGTCTATAGTTACCTGGTACTTCCTCGACCCCCTTATGGATTGGCACCACATGTGCCTCGCCAATCCCTAGGTACCCTCCCTGTCTCAAGTGACCTGTTGAAGAGCTCCGCCAGGGGTGCAGCCAGTATGTCCGCCAATTCCCATAGTACTCTCGGATGAATGCCATCCGGCCCAGGAGATTTGTCTTTCTTTAGGGCCTTAAGGGCTAACCACACCCTTTTGGCGGAGATAGCATCATCCGTCCCCTCCACCTTACTGGCCTTTTTATCCTTATCCAGATGTGACACCCTTGGGGTACCTCTCCCTCCCTCTTGCTCCATTTCTGTTGCTCCCCTGATCCTGCTTACTGCCGCTTCTATCCTCTTCGTGCCTTGCTTTGTAGATATCCCATCCCCCTCCCTAGTGAACACAGAGGCAAAGTACTCATTAAATACCTCTGCCTGGTCCCTCGCCTTTTCCACCCACCCTCCTTCTGATCTCAATCTGCTGAGATGGCCCTTAGTTTTTCTCCGCTCCCCAATGTACCGGAAGAACCCCTTTTCCCCTCCATGTATCCCCTGTGCCAGCCGCTGCTCTTTACTGGACTTTGCTCCCCTCACCATCCGGTGACTTTTCTAGATGCAAGATGGTACATTTCCTTATCCCTATCCCCTCTTGTTTTATATTTTTTGTAGGCCACCTTCTTTTCTCTAACTGCTACCTGTACCTCACTGGACCAAGCTCCAAACCCTTTAATAAAGGAACACTGGAAATAAGATGCTCTGTTGTTTCGGTTGTATTTATACATTATAGACTACTGCGTATGCGCTCTTGTGCCTGCTTATGTTTTTGATTGTTTTTTATATTTATTTGTTCATGGCAGGATAGCCAGTGGAAATCCCAGATATGTGTTGGAATGCTTGTATTTTTTAAAAGTTCCCCCAATGATTGTTTGTACTGCACCGGACATTTCTCAGATACGATGGGTACTTCACATAGTGTCATTACTAGATCGTTACATAATCCTTTATGAGTGGGTGTTGAAATTATTTGTCTAGGTGATACCTTCCATTGTTTTACCTGCAGGAGAGTTTATTTTACGTACTGAAAGTGATCTGGGCCTTTTTGGACTCGTGGTTTATTTGATTCCCAATCATGAAAGCAGGTCTTACAGTTGTCATATAGCCAATCTCCCCAACTTTTTCCCGTATTGGCTAGTAAGGGTTTTATGTTTGCTACGAGGAAAATACTGTTAAAGAAAAGGATGGGGTTGACCATCCCAAGGCCACCCTCCTTTATAGGTAAATATAATATGTTTCTCTTTATCGGGTTTAACCGGCTGCCCCGGATTGCCTGAAAGAAAATGCTTAGCAATGTAGTTTCTAACTTTTTTGGAGGGGGAAACACATAACTTAGGAAAAGAAATACTGGGACTAAAAGGGTTTTTACTGAGTATATTCTTTTCTTTTTACCCATTTTACTTTTGTTCCATGCCGCCACCTTTTTCTTCCCCACTACTGTTTTTTCCTCCCAGTTTACCAGATCAATGTCTGGGGTCCCAAATTTTACTCCCAGAATTGAAATTGGGCTCTCTGTTTGCTGTAAGGGTCCAGTATTGTCCTTATTCCCCTCTTGGGGTCCCACTTTTTTCCCCACAGCATTTTCCTAGGCTCAATGAAGCGCCAGATACTACACCAAAGGCTTTACATTCTGCTAATCCTGTGAGAAGCGATTCTTTGTCTGCAACCCACAGGCACACATCGTCAGCATAAGCTAACGTTTTAGGAGAGACTTGGCTATTTGGCCCTCTAATGGGCTTAATGGATTGTAAAGTCTTTATTTTTTTTTTTAGCAAAGGATCAATAAAAAAAGCATATGGTGAGGGACTCATGGGGAACCCCGGTCGAACCCCCCACTTGATTGGAACCATCGGGCCCAGATTTCCATTTATTACCGCTACCACTGTAGCAGTTCTATATAATGTTTTTATCCAGCCCATTAAATTTGGTGGGACCCCATAATGGTATAATTGAATTGGCTTATTGAATCGAAAGCCTTTTTTTGGTCCAGGGATACTACATACCCCAAGCATGCCTCAGAAGCTCCATATGCAAAGATCTCTCTTATCCAGATTAAGTGGTCTTGTATCGACCGGTTTGGTATTATACACACCTGCTTTGGTGAAATCACCTTTTCTGCTATCAAGGTTAACCTTTTTGTTAAAAGTTTGCAGTCTGCGTTGAACATGCAGATAGGTCTCCAGTTGTCCAGATTCTCCTTGTCTCCTTTTTTTATATGTATAAATGAATGTTCCTTTATTAAAGCTTAATGGAACCTGCTCAGACTGTAATATCTCCTTATATACACTTGCTAATTCACTTATTTGAGCTCCTATTATTTTGTACAGCTCGTTTGGTAGTCCGTCTGGCCCAGGAGCTATATTGTTCTTTAATTGTTTAATACTTTCTGTTATTTCTTTTGAAGTTAATGGCCGATTGGGCTCCACTGTGACCTGAGGAAGAAGGGGTGGGATATGTGTATTTTGTAGATAGTTCATAATATCTTGCTCATTTGAGTGGATCTTTGAGAAGAGATTTATTGAATATTCAGTGACTATACTGGATATTTTTTCTGCTGAATGTTGTACCTCCCCTGCTTTATTTTTTCGTTTAGACATTGCCTTTTTCTCTGTTTGGTGATTGTTATGGCTAAAGGGGCATATATCCTGGGCTCTTCCTTGGGTTCTAAATCTTTGGTGTTGAAATAGATGGGTTGATTTTTGTTTTAAGAATCCCCTCATTTCTTTTTGGATTAACTGTGTCTGGTTATTCAAATTTTGGCATGTAGTATACATTATGGAGAATAAATTTTGTAGCTGATAGTGTTGATGTAAGTACGTTAAGTATGCCTGGTTACATTTTCTCCAGCTATATTGCTTTAGCAGCAAGGTCAGGTCATGCTTGGTGTCTTCCCACCACCTCACACTGCTTTCATAGCATTCATAAACTGATTTCCTTGCTGCCAATAGTTGGCTTAAGAAGAGCAGCAATTCCTGATCTGATAGTAGGGAGGTATTACATCTCCATACTCCTGGACCCTTCATCTCAGGTCTGTTGTCCCCCACAGAGATAGACACCCTTTTATGGTCGTAAAACTCCAATGGGCTGACTATTGCTTTAGAAATCACAATATTTGATGAGACAAAAACATAGTCAAAACGCGTTGCTAAAGTACCTTTTTGAAAAGTGGGGAAGTGTAATTTTGTTAATTCTAAATAGGCATCTCTTAGATGCGCTGTATCAATAACCTTGCACAGTGATCTGGTGTCACAATAGATATTTTTTGTTGTGGCGTGTGAACTTTTATGCTGTAGACTAAGTCCACAATTAAAATTTCTGCAAATATTACGTGCTTTGAGGTGTACAGGAAGGGTTGGATTTGGTTTAGTGTGTCCATTCTGCTTGCCTTCATCTGAGGGGCATATATATTTATAAGTCTGTATGCTTTATTTTGTATCACTGCATCTAATATTTTAATACCCCGCCAGGTATTAGGTCAGATAGTTTTAATAGTTTAAAATCAATGCTGTGTATTAATATGCCTACCCCTGAGCATGTTTCTTGTCCTATGGACCAGAATGATGGTCCACTTAGCCAATGTCTCTGGGCTTGTTTAAATTCTGAATTTGTGTGAAACCTTATATCTTGCAGAAAGCTGAGGCCTAGATTTAAATCAAAATCAAATCAACTTTATTTTTATAGCACCTTTCCAAGCCAAGGCGCTGTACATAAAATCAAATGCAGCAACTATAAATAGGATTAAAAACAAGAACAGTAAAAACAAATTATCCATATTTAGGGAAGACTAAATTAAATAAATAAGTTTTTAACTCAGTTTTGAACCTATCAACAGTCAGGCATTCTTTTAACTGACAAGATAGAGAATTCCACAGGGTTGGAGCTGAAAAAGAAAAAGCACGAGAACCAGATGTCTTCCATCGTACCTTGGGAATCTCCAGCAATCCCTCGTTGGCAGATCAGAGAGGACGGAGGGGGCAGTAGGGTACCAGGAGGTCTTGCAGGTAGCCAGGTCCCTGATCATGTAGGGCTTTAAAGGTTAGCAAGCCAACCTTAAAGGTGATCCGCCACTGAACAGGCAGCCAGTGCAGCTCATGGAGCACAGTCATAATATGACTGGTTCTAGAGGTCCCAGTCAAAAGCCTGGCCGCCATATTCTGCACCAGCTGCAAGCGGCGGATATCAATCCCTGGTAGCCCTAGGTAGAGGGAATTGCAGTAATCAAGACGGGTAGTGACAAAGGCATGGACCAATGTTGGAAGATCATCTGGAGGAACCAGGTGTTTCACCCGGGCGATATTCCTCAGATGGTAAAAAGAGGATTTGACGACAGCTGACACCTGAGATTTTAGAGTCAGACCCTCGTCAAAAATAACGCCCAGGTTACGCACCCGATCTGAGGTAGTGAGCGGTATACCACTAAGCAACAAGCCTGATGGTTGTCCAGCTCCGAAACCTGCCCCCGGACGACCTTCGTGGATTTAGCATGGAAAGGAAGGTGAATACCAAATTCCTTTTCTCAATCCTTTTAACACTATTTACATTTACAGTGTGACATTCAAAGGTTGGACTAGCCATGTTAGTTTGTCTTCAGGGGGGCAGTGATGCTGGGCTAGGGCCATTCTCTTAATTTTCTGCTACTTGTCCCTACACTCCTTTTTGTTTTTGTCTTTGCTTTTCTTTTTTGGGCCCCTCTGCCTTTTGTGCCATTTTCTGTGCCTGTTGTCCCATTGGGGAGTGAAGAGGGGCTCAAGGATGTTTCTGATTCCTCTCTAGACTCTCCTGAGGAGTCTTGTAGAATTTTATAGGGGTTGGAGGTCAGGATAGGAGAGGTTTTGACTGCTTTTTGGGGGGCAGTCGCTTTCAATTTTGTTATGGTTGACCTTAAGCCTACCCACACTGGCTTTGGCGGAGGGCATTTCTTTTATGAACCTGGGTTGTCACAACAGGGCCTGTTGTCTCATCCTCCTGCACTTAGGGGCCCAGTAGGGTGTTCGTGGGGATCCCTTCCTGACTGCCCAAATTTGAAGGGCCTGCTACATTGGGATTAGGCTGTGGTGGGTGATTATTTCCTCTGATTCTAGCCTTTTGGGTCTGGGTGATGATAAATTATTGGTCTATTCCCCCATCATGATGCTCTTGATTGTGAGCCGCCCATATACAATTTTGAAACATGTGGCCTTGTTCATCACACAAATTACATTTTGTTTCCTTAAGACAGGCTGAACTGATGTGTCCCAACTCCCCACAAAGATTACACTTCATTTTACCACAAACACTGCTCAGGTGTATAGGATCCCCACACCTGTAGCAGGCTTTCGGTTAGCCTGTATAAAACAACCCCCTCATCTCTGCCCAAGAAGAGTGAGTTAGGGAGGTGTAGGAGACCATTTTTATCAGACTTCAATAGTACTTTCATTTTCCAAACTCCTGTCC
Source organism: Neoceratodus forsteri (assembly GCA_016271365.2). Classification (NCBI taxonomy): domain Eukaryota; kingdom Metazoa; phylum Chordata; order Ceratodontiformes; family Ceratodontidae; genus Neoceratodus; species Neoceratodus forsteri. The sequence continues at coordinate 1,556,613,186 of CM057450.1, forward strand.
ACATATTCTTAGTATCCAAAATGGCTTCAGCGTCTCCTATAACTGTGCAGCTCATTTTTACCCAGTATAGAACATCCGCAAGGTCCACACCTTCATTCGTAAAAAGGATTGTGATATTTTTATAGGCTGGTTTAGTTAAGGGTGTGGCCAGAAATGGAGACCACAAGGCCGTGTTCTTTAAGGCATGATATTTTTGTCCAAAAACGTTCTAACCCTCGAATAGTTTTAAAGCTTATATCAAATGTTGATTCTCCAGAAATGTATATTAAGGCATATAGTTCATGCAAGAAGAATTTCATTGAATCTTTCAGGAGATTCCTTGCCACATCCACCCGGTCTGGGGTTTCTGGCAGGCCTCCTATGTATGACAGTCTCATTGTGTTATGCCTTTTCGCTGGCAACACTGGTAAGCAAAACAGAGACGAAAACATTTTTTTTCTGTCTGTCTGGTATCAGGTTTAATGGGCCTCTAACTGGGCATGAGGGATTTCTTTTTCAGTTGTTCCTGTCTCCATCAAGGGAATATTTAATACAGAATTTTGAGTCAGTTCTAAGTCTTTTAACATGTTCAGAGGGTCCATTTCTGGTGTGTCTTTTCTATTATTTGGCACAGGTATCTCAGGGCTTATATTTATGAAATCTTCTGCAGCCAACATTCTTATTGGGGAGGTGCCAGGGTTCCACTGTGTAGCATCGCTGGGTTTTTCCCAGCCTGCGCCCCGCAGGGCCATCTCAACAGACATGGGCTCACTTTCGGGACTGTATTACTTTTTAAAGACTTAGCCTCCATATCCTTCCCATTTACATTTTTAGAAGGATATTTTTACTCACAGTTCCCGTTTTGGGTTTTGCCGAAACACTCACGGGCACTTCATTAGCGGTTGCAGCTGACGGGCCTGTGTGCTTTGGTGTGACATCCAGCTGATCTGGCTTGACAGTGTTTGACAAGCTGTCATTTTGGATCTGTCGAATTTTCTGCATTAGGGCGGCTTTCCTCGCTTGGAACGTCTGCTCTTCCTTTTCTATCTGCCGCTGTAACTCTTGTGTTTCTGCCTGATTCACCTCCCCTTGCACTGCTGTCCCTCACTCTTCAGATGCCGTGGAGCACTCCTCTTCTTCTTCCATTCTTTCACCTTCACCTGAGATCCCCTCCATACCTTCAGTTTGTTCTTTTCTGACCACTTCTGTTTCTGTTTCTTCAGTACAACGTTGAGCATTTTCTACATTTGGTGAGCCATTGGTCTCTAGCACTGCCGAGGTGTGGGAGGAGACCGGCTCCCTCACCTCCACAACATCCATCCTCCTTCCAGGGCTCTCGTCTGCCATCTTGGGTTGGCCAGAGATTTCCCCCTGTGGCGAGTAGGGGAATTTCCCAGGTGCCCTGGCCAGATTTCCCCCTAGTCACTAAAAATATTGCCAACAGCTTAATCTGTTTCAAGGTCAGTTGGCATTCATCTGTATCCCCCTCCCCCGGGTCGTGCCTGAAAATAGGCAGAATTTGTCTAGTGCACTTACCTGGTCAACAGAAATAAATAAAAAATGCATGCTTTCATTTCATTTTCCCATTGTAGTTAACCCCAACCGAAAGAGCCAGCCTGTTTGCACTTTTTGCTTCAGTTGTGGAAAGCAGTGTCCCAGAGGGCCATCAATTTGGAGGGGGGCCTCAGGCTGGTCATGCAGGAGGGGAGGGATGGCTACCAGTGCTGGAGAAACCAGAGTTGACTGCCTAGGGAGAGACAGTCTCAGCCATCAAGTAATACTTAAAAATTGTCCAGCAAGCCTTAATTTCCTTATGGCATCCACAAACTAATGGAGCCCAGTGCTTAAAAGGAACGCTGTGCCTTCAGAGAGCGGTCACTGAGAGGTTGTAATGCTGACCACCCCCTAGTAAGAGGCCCCGGATCATAGCCCACGACACTAACCTGCCTTGTTGCTTGGAAGTGAAGAGCCTGAAAAACCAAGTGGGCTGTTCAGCGCAGGGTCTGATGCACGCGATGAGCCAGGCCGCTCAAAGGAGCTCCTGTCTGGGGCAGCACCCCCAGTTCACAGAATAGCCCGTGTCAGGAGCCAGTTAGAGAATCTTGCATCATTTAGGACAGCTGGAGTGGTAATTAGCCCAGACTGCTAAAAGTGAGCTAGTGAGCCCTCCTCCCCCATCTGAGCAATTCTCAACTCAAGTCCCGGGTCCCCTTCTTTCTTCTAAATAGAATTAGCAGTCATCAGAGAATGAAGCAGTGTGAAAGTAAGTGATGTTAAACAACAGTGGACAGCGCACGGTTGGGACCAGCTGCCTACTGCCACATACTCTCTTATCTGGTAGGTCTTGTGGAGGTGTGAGATATACAGATGGACACTGACACAGAACTTCAGGTGCAACCCACTTTTGGCAGAGCGGGATGTTTATTAAATCGATAAGTTTCTTTGTAGGCAGCAAGGCAGCAAATGATGCAGAAAATAATATACTCAAAATAACAGAAAGCAAAAAAATACAAGCAGTGTAGTACAAGACAGCAGTCCCCTCTCTCTCTCTCTCTCTACATACAGTCAGCATAAACTCACCCTATCTAGCTTGCACATGCTCAGATGGGGCTTCATATCCCTGCCCACCTGAGTCAGGTGATCTGAAATCAGAAAACTTCTGATAACAAATATATTATTGCTTTTCACAATCATATGACAATATAGCAAATTCTTAAACATAACTACTGGTCATTGTGCAGTAAAATAAACTTCCCCTGTAGTTTTTCTACAAACAGAATTCTCCCAGCACGTGATTGACAGGGCTGTCTGTATAAAAGAGGACCACAAGGGGCCACTGATTCCCTATAGTGTTGTTTAATAGATAGTAGCTCTGAGGGACTGCAGGCCTCACACCCAAAGTAAGTAACTTTTAACAATATTTGCACCACTAATTGCATAAACTGCATAATCATTGATGTTTCGTGTTTAAGGACAAACAGGACACACAAGGAACTGCAAAAGGTTAAAAAGAAATGGTAGTTTACTCACCTGGTAAAGGTGATTGCATGAGCATCACCTTACAGCATCCCCACATCCATTACCTCTGGGTTACGTCCACCTCATAGGCTGCAGATGCACATGTGATCAGATTCGAAATCCAACCTGCCTAGATCCCCTTTCTTCCCACAGGTCTCCAGTTCGATGTTTTCCAATGATGTGTTGTGTGCTGTTAAGCTGTGGGAATAAAGGTTATGGTACAACAACTTCTACTGTAATATGTGTGTGAACTTGGGCCCTGCATCTGAGATGAGCCTTGTGCTGTAATAATGGGCTGAGTCGTAGACTGGGTGCTCATAATTTTGGTGTTTATTTCCTATTATTTACATGCTATTGTGTCCAGCCTGGGTATGTTGGAAGTTTGGTCTTCGTAGCTAGTAATCACGTTAGCTGTACTGTCATCTGCTAGCCCAGGTGGGACTGGGGATGCTGTAAGGTGATGCTCATGCGATCACCTTTACCAGGTGAATGAAATACCATTGCGTATTGCATCACCTTACAGCATCCCCCCATCCATTACCTCTGGGTTGTAAGAAGCAGTGTGACAGAATAAGTAATGAGGGAGGGTCAGATGACTGTTCGGCTGAGGCTCAGTGACATTTGCAAGGACTTTGCGTGCAAAATTTGCTCTATCTACGTTTTCTATGTCTAGTCTGTAGTGTCTCGTGAATGTATGGACTGATGGCCAAGTGGTGGCCTTGCAAATGTCCAGTATAGAGGCCTTGTTCCTTTCTGCCAAAGAAGCAGCCACTGCTCTGGTGGAGTGGGCCTTTACCCCCTGAGGTTGAGCGACCCCTTGTGATCAGTGCGGTCGTGAGGGCAAGCTGGTTCGAGCCCTCCCCTGAGCCACCGACAACCCCACGGCAAAGCAGACAAGCAGCCGAAATTGCAGTGCGGTCATGAGGACAAACTGGTTCGAGCCCTACCCTGAGCCACCGACAACCCCCCCGCGGCAAAACGGAGCAAGCAGCCGAGATTGCAGTGCAGTCGTGAGGGCAAGCTGGTTCGAGCCTTCCCCTGAGCCACCGACAACCCCCCCACGGCAAAACGGAGCAAGCAGCCGAAATTGCAGTGTGGTCGTGAGGGCAAGCTGGTTCGAGCCCTCCCCTGAGCCACCAACAACCCCCCGCGGCAAAACGGAGCAAGCAGCCGAAATTGCAGTGCGGTCGTGAGGGCAAGCTGGTTCGAGCCTCCCCTGAGCCACTGGCAACCCCCGCGGCAAACGGAGCAAGCAGACGAAATTGCAGTGCGCGGTCGTGAGGGCAAGCTGTCCAAGCCCTCCCTGAGCCACCGACAACCCCCCTCAAGGCAAAACCGGAGCAAGCAGCCGAATTGCAGTGAGGTCGTGAGGGCAAGCGGGTTCGAGCCCTCCTCTGAGCCACCGACAACCCCCGCGCAAAACGGAGCAAGCAGCCGAAATTGCAGTGCGGTCGTGAGGGCAAGCTGGTTCGAGCCCTCCCCTGAGCCACCGACAACCCCCGCGGCAAAACGGAGCAAGCAGCCGAAATTGCAGTGCGGTCATGAGATCAAGCTGGTTCGAGCCCTCCCCTGAGCCACCGACAACCCCCACGCGGCAAAATGGAGCAAACAGACGAAATTGCATTGTGGTCGTGAGGGCAAGCTGGTTCGAGCCCTCCCCTGAGCCACCGACAACCCCCTGCGGCAAAACGGAGCAAGCAGCTGAAATTGCAGTGCGGTCGTGAGGGCAAGCTGGTTCGAGCCCTCCCCTGAGCCACCGACAACCCCTGCGCGGCAAAACGGAGCAAGCAGCCAAAATTGCAGTGCGGTCGTGAGGGCAAGCTGGTTCGAGCCCTCCCATGAGCCACCGACAACCCCCCCGCGTGGCAAACGGGAGGCAGCCGAATGCAGGTAGCGATCCCGCGCTTGTAGCAGAAACAGAGTGCTGCGCAGAGATTTTGAACTTGGCTCTTTTTCTGGACCCTGACTTTCTGCTGCCTGTCTTGGTTTTCCGTCGGTGGAGCAGTAGAGATGTTTTTTTTATTTCCACACTGCCTCTACCAACTCTGGATTTCCACCTAGGGGAACAGCTTGTATTGTAATTTATTTTAAAGGGGACTTTAAAGATTCATGTATAACAGTAGGGTAAATGGGAGCACAGAGCTTTCTGCTGTGACAAACTCTGCATGCAATCTGAGCCTGAGCCTTACTTACTGCTAATTCTGCCTAGTACATGTTTAGCTGTTTTTGCCACGTACCTGCTGTAGCTCCACCTCCCCACCGACCAATACTTAATGTGCCTCTCTTTTTCTTTCCATCAGTGCGGTCGTGAGGGCAAGCTGGTTCGAGCCCTCCCCTGAGCCACCGACAACCCCCCACGGCAAAACGGAGCAAGCAGCCGAAATTGCAGTGCGGTCGTGAGAGCAAGCTGGTTTGAGCCCTCCCCTGAGCCACCGACAACCTCTCCGCGGCAAAACGGAGCAAGCAGCCGAAATTGCAGTGCGGTCGTGAGGGCAAGCTGGTTCGAGCCTTCCCCTGAGCCACCGACAACCCCCACGGCAAAATGGAGCAAGCAGCCAAATTGCATTGTGGTCGTGAGGGCAAGCTGGTCTCGAGCCTCCCTGAGCCACCGACAACCCCGGCAAAACGGAGCAAGCGCCGAAATTGCAGTGGGTCGTGGAGGGCAAGCTGGTTCGAGCCCTCCCTGAGCCACCGACAACCCCCTGCGGCAAAACAGAGCAAGCAGCCGAAATGCAGTGCGGTCGTGAGGGCAAGCTGGTTCGAGCCTCCCCTGAGCCACCCGACAACCCCCAGCTGGCAAAACGCGGAGCAAGCAGACGAAATTGCAGTGCGCGAGGTCGTAGGGCAAGCTGGTTCGAGCCTCCCTGAGCCACCGACAACCCCCAGCGGCAAAACAGAGCAAGCAGCCGAAATTGCAGTGCGGTCGTGAGGGCAAGCTGGTTCGAGCCCTCCCTGAGCCACCGACAACCGCCACAAGGTAAACGTGATAAAGCAGCCGAAATTGCAGGTAGCAATCCTCGAAGCGCCAGCAGAAACAGAGTGCTGCGCCAGAGATTTTGAACTTGGCGCCTTTTTTCTGGACCCTGACTTTCTGCTGCCTGTCTTGGTTTTCCGTCGGTGGAGCAGTGGAGATGTTTTTATTTCCACACACTGCCTCTACCGACTCTGGATTTCCACCTAGGGGAACAGCTTGTACTGTAATTTATTTTAAAGGGGACTTTAAAGACTCATGTATAACAGTAGGGTAAATGGGAGCACAGAGCTTTCTGCTGTGACAAACTCTGCATGCAATCTGAGCCTGAGCCTTACTTACTGCTAATTCTGCCTAGTACATGTTTAGCTGTTTTTGCCACGTACCTGTTGTAGCTCCACCTCCCCACCGACCAATACTTAATGTGCCTCTCTTTTTCTTTCCATCAGTGCGGTCGTGAGGGCAAGCTGGTTCGAGCCCTCCCCTGAGCCACCGACAACCCCCCGCAGCAAAACAGAGCAAGCAGCCGAAATTGCAGGTAGCGATCCTGCGCTTGTAGCAGAGACAGAGTGCTGCGCCAGAGATTTGAAGGTCTCGCCTGCGCTTGGCGCGCAGGCTCCCACCCCTCTCCACTCACCCTTGGTGAGCTCTCCTTTATAGGGTTGACCTCGTGAGAGCGTGAACCAATCAGCCCACTTTCCCATTAGCTTTTATACTATTCAGTCACTAGTGGCCACCCTTGAGCAGCTCTCAAATCCAATATTAAAATGCAGTATCTCCCTTTGACATTTACTATGCTTTGCCTAACCTTATCTTTCCTTCCACCCTCATCCCACTCAATACTACCTAGCGCCTTGCCACTCTTCCCAGGGATTACAAAGCCACCCCTCCACTCCTCCTCTGCCCTAGTGGACTTTTCTCGGCACCACTGGCATAACTGGTCCCTGGGAGTCACTATCCTCCCTCCCTCTTTCCATGCAGACCTTCCGGCCTTATATATCCCCTTCTACTTAGACCCTAAGCCTAACTCACTAACTCTTAACCGCCCCCCTCCACGCTGGTCTTCCCCAAAGATTATGCGTCTAGCAAGGCACTTCCTGGCTCTCCTTTTCCTTATAGCCGGGGACGTAGAACGTAACCCAGGTCCCCCATCCCCAATGGCTGGGCGATCTCCTGCCCCGGATACCCACCTCCCAAGGGGGTTCAGAATTGTCCACCTAAACATCTGCAGCCTCCTGAACAAAACAGCAGCCCACAAACTACTGTCCTATCCCTTCGCCTGATATTGTAATCATTACTGAGTCTTGGCTGAAGCCCCATAACCTTGATGTGGAATTCTCAATACCCGGGTTCTCTCTAATCCACCAAGACAGACAGGGCAAAAAGAAGAGTGGTGGCACTGCCATGTATATCTCCTCTAAACTCCAGTTCTCCATAATCACCCCCACAGCACCCAAAAATTCAATAGATGCCCTACTAATCAAAATCCCCCCTCCGCACTCTATCCCTGTATATATATCAGGGTCATACTGTCCGCCGGACACACCACTGGGTAGCATCCTGGACCATCTGGGGAACCTGAGGTCCCTGACGGCAGGCGGTGAACTCCACATCCTTGGTGATTTCAACCAGGACTGGCTAGGCAGCGTAGCCACCAAAACATGTTCCCAAATCAAGGCTCTAAACCTGTCCCAGCAAATAGGGGAACCCACTCGCCTAAACCACAAATCCAAAAAGCATGCACTACTGGATTGGGCCCTCACCACCCACCCTCATCGGATAGTTAAAGCTCGCCTACTACCCGACTCCCTTAGTGATCACCATATGATTTATATGGTGCGCAAAATCTTCCAACCCAAGGCCCCTCCCCTGCACACTTTACAACAGAGCTACAACCTCGACTCTAAGCGCTCTCCTAAATGACCTTACCAACATTGACTGGTCAGTCATTGATACGGCCACCTCCATGGACGAGGCTCTAAAATTTTTCTCTATCAACTTCCTAGCCATCAGGGACTTGCACTCTCCGCTCAGAAGATCCAGAGTAAGAGGAGCACACTTGCCCTGGGTAACAGCTAACCTCCTGGAACAACTACGTGCCCGAGACCGAGCCTGGAAATCATTCAAGGCTACAGGTGCTCATACGGCCCTTCAGCACTACCGATTGCTAAGAAATGCTTGCACCAAACTCATACGTCAGGCCAAATCTAACTTCTTTAAGTCTGCTTTCAACAATAACTTCGCTCACCCTACACAATTCTGGAAATCTATAAAATCCCTTCTTACCTGCCCGGCCCAACCCCTGTCTCCCACCCTCAACATAGGTGGAAACATCATCGTGGATCCCAGCGTGGTTGCCACTGAGTTTAATTCGCATTTCTCCACCACAGCATCTTCTCTACTCACCTCCCACCCCCATCCCCCGCCTTTCGTTCCCCCGGCAGTATCCTCTCCGGACTCCTTCTTACTCCGCCCAGTCACACCTGACCAGGTATTAAAAATACTGCAGTCACTCAACCCATCCAAAGGTAAATGCCCATCAGGTCTTGACTTCAAAATGCTTCAGCTCTCCGCACCTGCCATAGCCTACCCTCTAACCTCCCTCTATAACCTGTCTTTTAGACTCGGCTCAGTCCCTACTACTTGGAAACAAGCAACTGTCATTCCCCTAGCCAAAGGCGGTGACCCCTCTTCCCCATCCAACTACCGTCCCATATCACTGCTCCCCATACTAGCCAAAATACAAGAGCGCCTGGTACTATCCCAGCTCCCGCCCTCTATCTTGATGCGTCATCTTTTTCACCCCTTTCCAGGCCGGGTCCAGGAAGAATCACTCCACCACCACCTCGCTCCTTCGCCTCACCAACTCTGTCCTTACAGGTATGTACAAAGGGGAAATAACTGCAGCCATCTTTATCGACCTGGCCAAAGCCTTCGATACTGTCTCGCATCCCCTGTTGTTGGCAAAACTTGCTCATGCTGGACTGTCTGTGTCTGCAACTAACTGGTTCCATTCCTACCTGGCAGGTAGGACGCAATCAGTCCAGATTGGCTCGGCTATTTCCACTTCTCTCCCAGTCACCAGCGGAGTCCCCCAAGGGTCTGTTCTTGGCCCTCTGCTGTTCTCCATCTTCCTCAATGACTTGCCTGCTGCATGCCCACATACCGCCATCCACATGTATGCTGATGACACGGTCTTGTTTGCCTCTGGCTCATCCCCCAATGCAGTGACATCCTGTCTGCAGAAGGACTTCAACTCAGTCCAACGTTGGTTCCTCTCAAATCAATTATTTTTAAACTCAAATAAAACAGTCTCCCTCACCTTCGGCTCTTGGGCCAAATTAACCCGCCTTCCTGCCCCCCCACGTTCTACACTCTGGATAGCTCCCCACTGAAGGCCTGCACTTCCTATAGATATCTCAGTGTCTGGTTAGATCAGTGTCTTGACTTTTCTGCGCACATAGATGCTCTTCACAAAAAACTGCATCCCATGCTGGGTGCCCTCTACCGCAACAAAAATTGCATCCCTCTATCAACACGACTACCAATAGTCCAAAAAATGGTCCTCCCGATTATGGATTACGGTGCTGTAGTCTACTGTGCGGTGCCACAAACCTCCTTATCCAGGCTTGACCCCCTCTTCAACTCCTTCTGCAGGTTCACCTTGGACTGTCCTCCTAACACTCATCACTGTGACCTCTACCAGTCCGTGGATCTCCCTTCTCTCCATAACCGGTGATTACTTCTCTGGGCTAGAACCGCAGCCAAATTCTGGACACAGACTCTCCCCTCCTACCTGGCGTCCTCCCTCTCAGCCTCCCCACCAACTGCGCTCTCCAGGAACATCGACTCTCGGCTCCTGTACATCCCATAGATCCACCGGTCTGGCCAAGCTGCCTTCAGCTTCTGGTTGCCCAAATTATGGAACTCCCTGGCTGCAGACATTAGGCATGCCACCAGCACTCCACACCGGAATGCCCTTCTTAATACTCACTTCTCTGCATCCTGCTCCTGTTTTCCTGCTCCTACCCCTAGTACCCCTCACAACCTAACTTCCAGCATTTAACACCGGTCCGGGTACACCTTGCTAGTACTGGGATTTATTTTTTTTTACAGATCCTATTGTTTGTTGAAATCATACCTGTATATTGTAAGTATGACTGCTCTCACCAACTGTCTTGTACCACAATTATATTTATGTATGTTACTTCTGTACTCCTTACCATTTGTAACCCCCCTCCCCCAGGGTGCATCTGGAATCGAGCGGTACTCTGCTCAGTATGTTTTCCTGGTAAAACTCTTAAATAAATAAATAAATAAATCTGTACACCTCTGTAATGGCTTGTTTTATCCAGTTTGCCAGTGTGGAGGTGGCTGCTGCTTGACCTTTTTTGGGACCCGTATAGATCACGAACAGTCTCTCTGTTTATCTGAAGTTGTTTGTCCTGTCCAAGTAGGTAGAGATCATTCTCTTCATGTCCCAGTGTTTGGTTTCCTCCTGACTTGGCCAGGCTGGCAGTTCTACGGGTTGGCTCATGTGAAAAGGAGAGTGAATTTTTGGTATGAATGCGGTAGTAGTTCTTAGTGTGACTCCGTTGTCGTGTGTTATTACGTAGAGGGGTTTGCAGGAGAGGGCTCACATTTCTCCTACTCTTTTGGCGGAGCATATGGCTAGTAGTAAAATTGTTTTGAGGGATGGCCATTTAAGGTCTGTTGTCACCATAGGCTCAAATGGGGGCGTGGCTAGCGCTTTGAGTACTAGGTTAAGATGCCAGGGTGCGACAGTGGCTCTTGTCCTCAGGTGTATGTTTGATACTGCCTTAAGGAACCTGAGGACATCCGGATGTGACCCGGGGGTGTAGCCCTCTAGGAGTCCTATACCTGCTCCTATGGCTGCTACCTCGACTCTGAGGGAGGAGGTCTGTAGGCCTTTGTCCACTCCTTGCTGTAGAAACAGTAGCACATGCGAGATGTTAATGGCTTGTGTTCTGATGTCTTGTGTATTGCACCATGTTTCAAATATCTTCCAGTGCCTCTTGTAGGAGTTGATGGTTAATGTTCGCCTAGAGTGTAGCATAGTTTCGACTACAGCTTGGTTATAACCTTTACTTAACAGTCTCTGCCTTTCAGTAGCCAGGCCATGAGCTGCAGTGGCTTGAGGGTGCCGGTTGGGCCCCTGTATTAGAAGGTCCGGGCGTGGTGGCAGGGACCATGGAGGTTGGATCGACATGGATACTAGTGGTGTGAACCAGTGTCTTCTTGGCCAGTGGGGGGTAATCATCACTACCATCGCTTCCAATTATTGTATTTTGTTTAGTACCTGTTGTGTGAGTGGTATTGGCGGAAATATGTATGCTCTGTGGAAGGACCAGTTTTGGGTCAGAGCATCTACTCTGATGGCTCCCGAGTCTCTGTATCTGGAGTAGTATCTTGGTAGCTGCTTGTTCTTTGCTATAGTCATGAGATCTATCTCCAGTGGGACCCAGGTTTCACTGATCTGTTGAAAGATGTGTGGATGTAGTGTCCATTCCCCTGGGGCTATTTGTTGGCGGCTCAGTCAGTCCGCCTTGATGTTGAGTTTGCCTGCTAGGTGCATGGCTGAGATAGAAACTAGGCACTTCTGCACTCAGTCCAGTATCCGTTTTGCTTTGTGCAGTAGATGGGGCCTTTTTGTGCCTCCCTGGTTGGAGATGTAAGCTACGGTTGCTCTGTTGTCCGATTTGATGAGGACCCTCTTGTGCTCGACAAGTGTTTTGAAGTGTTGCAGAGCGTGGTAGACCGCTCTCATTTCCAGGATGTTTATTTGCATTCTGGACTCTATTGTGGACCATCTTCCTTGAGTTGGCGTGTGATTTGAGCGTAGCTCCCCAGCCAGAGAGGCTGGCATCTGTTTCGATTACTGCATCATGGCTCTGTAGTTCCGTCCCCTTGTTTAGGTTGTGGCTGTTGATCCACCATTTCATTGACTTTCTCGCATTGTGGTCCAGTCGCATTGTTTATGTGAAGTCATGTTGTAGGCGATGGCCCTCTCGTATGGCCAGATTCTGTAGGGATCGCATGTTCCATAGGGCCCATGGAACTAGGCCGATGCATGATGCCATGGATCACAGTGTTATGCAGTGTGTCCCGAAGGGTTGGTTTGCTGCTGGCTGCCAGTGCCCGCACCTGTGGCAGCACTTTTTGTGTTCTTTTCTGAGATGGCTTTGCCTTTCCCGACGCTGTGTCTATCGTGGCCCCTAGATGTTTTATGGTTTGCCTGGGACTTTGGCTGCTTTTTCCCCAGTTGATGACCCAGCTGTGTGCCTGTAGTGTGGATACTACTGTTTGAGTCTATTCTTGGCAGATGGAGGGGCTCCTGGCTCGGATCAGCCAGTCGTCCAGGTAAGGGATAATGTGTATCCCCTGTTGTCTTAGCTGTGCTGCAAGAGTAACTGAGACCTTGGTGAAGACCCGTGGTACTGACGCCAGTCTGAATGGTAGAGTTTGGTATTAATAGTGGTGGCTGAGTATTTGGAATTGAAGGTACTTGTAGTGTGCTGGACGCATGGGTATGTGGAGAGGTAGACTGTAGTGTTTCCATTTTTAATTTTTTGTATTGTATAAATTGGTTGATGAACTTGAGGTCTAAGACCGGTCTCATGTCTCCCATTTTCTTGGGTACCAGGAAGAATACTGAGTAAATGCCCTGGTCTATTTGGTCCTGCGGTACCTCCATGATGGCCTTGTTGGTTAGCAATGAGTTGAGCATTGATTGTCCTGCCCATATCTTCTGGGGTTGTCGGGAGACTGGGGATATGACCCTTCTGTGTGAGAGGGGTTTTTGAAGGAATTCTATAAAGTATCTCCGTGAGACTACCTCCAGGACCCATTTGTCTGTAGTCGTCTGCTGCCATTTGTGATAGAATTGAAGGAGTCGTGCACCTATGGGCAGGTGATGGATGGGCACTGGTCGTTGAGTAGTGTAGTAGTCAATGTGTACTGTGTTTTTCTCTCTTGAAAGTAGAGTGGTATCTCCCCCTCTGGTATTGTCCTCTTGCTCTGCCTATTGAGGCGTTGTTGAAGTATGAGGGTTTGAAAGAGTAAGTTTTGTTCTGTGAGTATTGGGAGGTTTGCCTTCTACCTTGCCTCACTCAGAATGGTCGAAACTTTCCCTGGAATGTGGGTAGGTAAGTACTAGTGGAGGGCTTGTCCTTATCTAGTGTTTTTCCATCTCCCTTCTGTTTTATGTATTTCTCTAAACCCTCTCCGAATAGCAATGTTCCCTTGTAAGGCAACCTGCTAAGCATTGTCTTTGATTCAGAGTCCGCGTTCCATATTTTGAGCCATATGTGGCGCCTAGTTTTATTGCTTAGTGTGGCCAGTCTGGATGACATTTTTTTTTTTGTAACTTAATTTTTATTAAGTTCCAGGGTTAGAGAGTCACGTCACATAATTTTACAGTATGATGACAGATGCATACAGTAGTATAATTATTCCATTTCATCAGTAAGGTTCAGTGTACATTTGATATGCTATGGTTACTAAATTCCATCAGTAATATAGGGTATAGGATGGTGGGGGTATCTTTTCTAAAGAACTATCCAGTTACACCTATTTTTAGACAGAGATATAGTTGGCCAGGAAACTCAAGTGAAGATTACTTATTTCTATCAGTATTATGGGACTAAATCAGATCTATGTTCCATCACCTGCAGCCACCAAGGTGACCAGCAATTAGTAATTTGTGGGGTACGACCCTGTATTTTAGCAGTCATCTGCTCCATCAGGTATATATATCATATATCGGGTCTTCCCATAGTTTCATAGACGGGGGGATGGGGTTGAGCCAATTTTCTGTGATGCCCTTTCTCGCAGCCACGCATAGTATAGAGATTAGGTATATCTTAGGTTTTTGTTTGAAATTGGGGGGAAAGTGCTGCAGGAGGGTTAGAGCTGGAGTTAGTGGAACAAGCTCCGTGCTTATGTTCTCCAGGATCCGTTCCACTTCTTACCAAAATTGTGTCAGCTTATTACAGCTCCAAAAAATATGAGCATGATTGGCTTCTATACAGCCACATTTCCGCCAACAGGAAGAGTCCTGTCCTGGGAGAAACTTTGCTGTAATTAAAGGGGTGCGGAAGAATCGTGAAACCACCTTTCAGCCAAATTCACGCCGCCTATATGAGTTGGTGGTTCTGTGCTGGCACCTCCATATCCATAGCCAATCTTTTTCTGTTAATTGGACCCCTACTTCTGCCTCCAAGGTCTTCTGAGTTTTTATCAAGTCATGATTATAATTTAGTCTATGGGCCTGATATAGTCTGGAGATCATATATCTGGGGTTCTGTTCTTTAAATATTACCAATATATGGATTAGGAGGGGTGGGACCCTATTCAGATCCACCGTCAGGCCCAAAGTGGACTCATGAAAGTGACGGATTTGAAAATACCTGAACCAGTCCTGGGGGGAGAGAGAACTCCTCCTGCAGCTGTGGGAAGGTCTTGAATTGACCATTTAAATAGAATTGGTATGTATGGCATAGGCCCCTATCCTCCCAATTCCCGAACCCCGCATCCCTCCCTGACGGTCCAAATTCCATACTCTTCCAGGGCATTCCTATCCAGCGAGCACCAAATTAATTCTCGAGAAGTCTCGGGTGGAAAGCCCAATTTTTCAAATAACTCCTAGTGTAGAATGAGATTTCTTCGTCTCTGAGACCAGATGGGGGTGGTTGGTGTATAGAGGTCTTATCCAAAATTCGAGTCACAAGGAGCTGTTCTGTCTGTTTCCATTGTGGACCCAGGTCTCCAGGGTTCAGCCATTCTCTCATATGTGTGAGCTGAGATGCCAGTGCTAAACCAGAGAAGCTGGGAAGGGCCAGACCACCTCGCTCCTTAGGGGCCTGTAACCTGCTTAAAGAAATGCGGGGTCTGCCTCCCTGCCAAATAAAACTTGAGATTAATCTATTCCATCTTCTTTCTTCTATTTTTGTAAATCTGTGGTGTATTGTTTGCATCAAATATAACACCCAGGGCAGGACATTCATTTGAACAGCTTGTATTCTGTTAATTAAAGATAGTGGGAGGTGGGTCCAAGTTTGTATATCTGTTTTAATTTGATTGAAAGAATTATTGTAATTCAGCGGGAAAGTCTGCCTTGGATCTCCTCATATATTAATGCCTAAATATTTTAATGGTTTACTGTTCCAATTAAAGTTAAATTTGGTCTGTAGTGAGGCTGAAATTCTTGTCCCTATGCACAGTGTCTGTTTTTTGGGTATTAAGTTTGTATCCTGTTATCTTTTCTAGCAGAGTTAAGGCTTGTACTATATTCGGGAGGGATATCTCTGGTTCAGTGACATATAATAATAAATCGTCAGCATATAATGCCACTTTATGTTCTATGGGACCAATCTGGTATCCCCTTAATCCCTCCAGTTGTCTAAGGTATTGGGCCAATGGCCCAACATACAAAGCAAATAAGTATGGGGAAAGTGGGCAGGCTTGCCTTGTGCCCCGGGATAAAGAAAATCTCTCAGAACATGAACCATTAACCTTTACTACTGCCTGTGCGTCCTCGTAAATACCCATGATGTTTTATAATAAATGCAGTGGGGAAGCCTGCGTTATGGAGGGCCTTCCCAAGGTAAGTCCACGGAACCCTGTCGAATGCCTTTTGGGCATCAAAACCTAGGATCAGCAAGGGAGTACGGGAATTATAAGCGTGCTCTATTAGGAAAAGAGTTCTTTTGATGTTATCTGCTGTTTGTCGTGTTGGAATAAAACCTGACTGATCCCTGTGGATCAATGATGGCATCACTTTGTTTAACCGATGAGCCAGCAAACTGGCATATATCTTATAATCTTGGTTCAGAACGGAGATTGGTCTGTATGAGTCGCATAAGTGTGTGGGTTTTTGTGGTTTAAGAGTAACCGAGAATGTAGCTTGAGACCAAGAGAGGGGGTATTTTGTCTCGGAGTGACTCTTTTTCATAGCTTCAGTTAATGGTTCCTTTATCCAATCCCATGCCATCTTATAAAATTCCACATCATATCCATCTGGGCCGGGGCTCTTACCATTTTTAAGGGCTGTGATAACTGTTTTTATTTCTGTGGCAGTATTTGGACGGGTCAGGGACAGTTTCTGTGTCTCCTTAAGCTGGGGAAGCTTAAGATCAGTAAAAAAAGCATCCAGTTCTCTTTCGTTTGTCAAGGGGTCTGCTGTATACAATTTAGCATAATATTTTTTAAAAGCGGAAGCTATGGTTGTGGAGGTGTTGCATGATTGTCCTGTAAGGGGATCTCTGATGTTTTTAATTGTGGTTTGCTGGATTTGTTTCCTGACCCTATGGGCTAGGATTTTGCTCGTCTTGGAACCTCCCTCATAATAACGTTGCCAAAGCCATAATAGGGCTTGTTCTGTTTTAATAGTCAGGAGGCGTTGTATTGAGTGTTGGGTAGAAGTAATCTGGTCTAGCAAGGAATCATCTCCCTGCATATGGGTTAATTGTAGGAAACTTAAAGTTTCCTGTTGCTGTTTTAAGTACTTTTCCATTCTACATTTCTTTTGGGTTGCATAGGCGATAATGTGGCCTCATAGAACCATTTTCAATGTATCCCATAGCAATTGGGGCGATATTTGTGGGGAGGAATTATCTGCTATGATCTCCGATATTTTATTCTTTATCAACTCTTTACATTCTGAGTCTTGTAAAAGTGAATTATTAAGTCTCCAGTATGTGTTTTTTCTCTCCACTCGTGTGTATAAGTCCAGAGTGAGCGGGGCATGATCTGATAAATTTATGTTATGAATCTCAGAATTAACTACCTGATCTAAGTGTGTCTTTGATATACAGAAGTAATCTAATCGGGAATAGTGTCTATGGGTGTGTGAATAAAAGCTAAATTGCCTTGTTGTGGGGTGTAAGTGGCGCCAAGAGTCCACTAGGCCCAATTCTCGAATCAGCTTTCTCCAGTGATGTTGGCCAGATGTCTGGGGGGGGGGTCTTGAAGCTGAGTTATCTCGGGATGGATCTAGCAGACAGTTGTAATCTTCTCCAAGGATTAACAACCCCTGCTTGAACTCCAGAATTGTATCCATTAATAACTGGATAGAAGAGGCATCACTCAGTGGGGGTATATAAATATTAGCAATTGTGTACTGTTGTCCTCTAAGGGCTCCCCTCACTAATACCAAACCTACCCTCTGGGTCTGAGTAGTGGTCTTTAATGTCCATTCCAGAATTTCTGGCTATCAGGGTTACCACCCCACTGTGTCTGCCCTTCTGGTAGGCTGACTCAAAAATTTGTTTAAAACCAAACTTAAGTAACTTTTGGTGCTCGCTGGATGTAAGGTGAGTTTCCTGTAATAGTAGAATTTCTGCTTTAAATTGCTTAAGTGCTTTAATAGTTTTATATCTCTTGATTGGCCCTGATAAGCCATTAACACTGAGCGAGAGCACTCTGAATGAGTTACTCATTATAGTAGTGAAAGTTATATGTGAACCCTCGGCTCCCCTTTAAACTCTTTCTGAGGAGTATCTCCTGAACCTCTTGTCTAATGTGATTCTCCCACCCTGGTTTTAACATTTTACTCCCTCCTTTCAGTCCCAACTGGGGAGCTGGTATAGGATGACGTATAACTTCTACCGATCCATAACTATATACAAGTGTGACTTTCAAGTCATAGGTGGCTATCTTGGGCCTACCTATGCTGTGCATCCTATAAGGATGTCGAGGGGACATTGCGGAAGGTATCCGCTTGGGGGTTCCCTCTGGGTAGTATGAACCCAAAATAATAGATATGTAAACTTGGAAAAGGGAATAATAAAGAAAAACATTTGGGGAGGGAATTAGATAGTGTCTAAGATGTGTCACCTCGAGGGTAACAAAGCTCCCATGTGTTCCCTCAGTTTGCAGAATATATGTGGTTTTATCTCCCCATATATCATCTTGCATAATAATTAGTATGCCTCGGACCTATGACTAGAGCCTAGATTTTCCTTTGTAATTTCGTTAGCCCTAAAGTACACATAATTAACATGGGCCTTAATTAGCCTAGCAACTAGTCCCAATAGAGTCTATATAGGCAGTCCTCCAGATATCACCTTCAGAGGTCACTAGAGCTCCAGCATGTATGTAGTCCAGCAGGTTCATGGCCATCCGAATTTAATCACCCTCCCGAAAAGCTGGACCTAAGGTGCAGTCTCGTCTCCAGGGGTCCGTGATTCAGGTGGTTTCCTTGCCAGGGTGGGGTCGCAGACCGTCCGGCGCCCTGCCCCTCCCGAGGCTCCCACAGCAAACCCAGACCTCATTTCAGAACTCCTATACCAGGACAGAGTCCTGCGCAGTTGGGGTCGATCCACTCTTGAGGATCAAATTATTTCTTAGTTTGTTGGCCAGGCCCGGAAGGGACCCCCCAGAGTCAGCCCCCCAGTTAGGGGGGTGATAAGCATGGGTGGAGGACAGCCCCAGCCGAACCCAATCCCCTTCAAGTATATTTCTGAATCTAAGTCATCCAACCTTTAATTTACTTTCTGGCTGCTCCCCAGACCAGGCGCAGACTACAAAGCTGGATCTCATTCACCGAATTTAAATAGGTAGTTGGAGGAGTCCTAAAGCCCAGGGGTCCCGTGGACAGACTCGGGCCTCTACCCGTGTCAGAATCAACTTATCCCCCCTTCTGCTCTGCATCCTCTCTATATTCCGAATCAGGTTATTCTTCCTCAGAGTATATTCTGATACTTCATTAAGATCCATCGCCAGCGTCCAGCATGGGGAACCCACCTAAATTCCGTATTTCAGTCAAGCCCAAATCCTTAGGGGAAAGTTTGACAATGCTTTCTTTCAAATTCTGGAACGGCTGGGGGTAGCCCCCTGCAAACATTCATTGCTACCGAGCTGACACACTGATGGCTGCAGTGGGTCCCCCCCGAGGCCAGGCCCAAAGAAGAAGAGAAACCTCCCATCTGCTGTTCCTTAAAGGAGTATTGGGTCACCAGCAGGGCCCCTAGTGAGGCTGACACCTGATTCGGTCCACCCCCAGTACAGTAAGACTCACCCGATTCAGTCCATCTTCTCCCAACACTTTATCAGCCGGTCTCAGAACCCCTGTGAGCCTAGTGAAGCAACTCTCCCAAGGAGGTCCAGGTTTTGTTGCATCTGATAGCTCTGTATGTCCTGTGTTGTTTGCTGAAGTTTCCGTGGATCACCGCGTGCAATATTGGTCGAGAAGGCTCTTGGTGGTATCATTAGGCCTCATTCTTGCAAGTCAGCCAAGGCCTCTGTAGCTGAGCGGTAAGTGCGCTGTCTTTCTGGAAATTGTACCATTAGCTGAGCTGGATATGGGGTTCTGAATTTTACTTATTCTGCCGAAGAACCTGAAAAAATGGGATGTATTCTCTTCTCTTTCGCATGGTGTATGGGGCATAGTTGTTGTCTAAGAATATTCGCGTAGCTCCAAAAAAGACCTTCCTCTGATCCCAAGCTTTCTTTAGGATATGTTCTTTAGTTGTGTATCTAAGAAAGCGTATGATTATGGAATGGGGTCGAGCTGTGGAAGAAGTGGGTTTGGGCCCCAAGGCTCTGTGGACACGTTCGATCTCCATTACAAAGTCTACGTCTAGGACTAGTGCTGTGCGCAAGAGAGTGTCTATAAATTCCCCTATATTCCTGCCTTCTGCCCCCTCTGGAACTGAATATATTCTAAGTTTGTTCCGTCGCTATCTATTTTCACTATCTTCCTGCTTTCCACGATGTGTCTGCATACTTGGGTTGTCTGCCTTAGTTGGGATTTCAGTTGTGAGATCTGTAATGCAACCGAGGTCTGTTCCTGACCTGTGGTGGTGACCTTCGTTTCCAGGTTGTGAATATCAGACTTAATTTCAGTGATCGTTTCCTTAAATGATCTGACCTCTGTCTTTATATCGGATAATTCTGCGATAATTTTGTCTAACTTGCAGTCCATAGAAAGCGCTGCGATTGTGAAGGTTTGTGAGTTGTTTTGCTTATTACTGCGCTTGGTGCGGTCACCCCATCTGGAGGTGGTAGAAGTGCGTAGGCCATGCTGCGAGGAAACGGAGGTGGCTGAGTCCGAGGCTTCATTTTCGAATTCCGTAGGTTTCTGTGGTAGAATCGCAAATCTGTTCGAGATTTCCATGCTGGGATATCAGTTTGTCTCTCCTGTATCAGGTTGCTGTATTATTTCCAAGAATTGGCAATGATTAGCGGGGAATAATTCCAGAGGGAACACGGAGCTCGAGAGCTAAGCCGCCATCTCAGGAGTGACGTCACCGGAAGTCTGGACAACATTTTTAGTGCATCGATGGATGCATCGACAGTGTATTTGGCTGCCTGGGTGGCATACTCTGCCAGATCTGCTAGCTTTGAGTTAGGCTCTAGGGAGGAGGCTAGCTCCTGTAACCAGGTGACAAGTGCTCTTGAGGTGTATGTTGCAGTGGTGTTGACCCTGCAAGCCATACCTGTCATCTCGTATGATTTCTTTAGGAGTTCCTCCATTTTCTTGTCTATGGAGTCACATAGTGGTGTAGTGGTTTCTGAGGGGAGGACTGTTCTCTTGCATAGTCCTGTAATCTGGTGATCGACTGAGGGTGGAGTGCACCATGACTTGTTCACATCCTCTTGCACTGGATAGAACCTGTCAAAGGTGCGCTTCTCTGAGATTCTGGATGGGTCGGGGGGATTGCCATTCCTTTTCTATGATCTCTGTGAGTGCTTCGCATACTGGGAAGGTCTCATCCTTCTTTTGCTTTGCTCAAATGAGTGGGTTCAGTTTAGATTGTTGCGGGGCCTCTGGCATCTCGAAGCCCATAGTTTCTTTTATTGCTCTCAGTAACTCCGGTAGGGCCTCTGCTGGAGTGAGTTTATTTGTTAGTACTAGGTCTTCCTCTTCTTTCCCCTGGTGTTCCTCGTCTCCGGAATCACTATTATCTGGTATATCGGGCTCTGAGGGTGCCTGTCTGTCATGATCTCCCCTGGTTTTGTCTGTATTATTGTCTTTGTTATTTTTGGATAGCTCTTCCATTCTCTCGAGAATCTTTAGCATTACCGCCTGTTGTGCCCTGAAGAAATCCTCCGCTGTGGAGGGTAACTCCGTGGGGGAGTCCTCATGGGGTTCAGACTCCTGCTCCATATCTGTGTCACTAATGATCCCAGGATCAGATTGTTGAATGGAGCATGTGGGGCACAGTGACCCTGCCTGGCCACCCAGAATGGTGATATGGCAGGTATTGCATTTCTTTGTTTTAGCCATCTCTACTTATATCTGTGTAAACAGGGCAGAAGGGGGGAGGACATAAGGACAGGTGGTTTAGTTAGGGCACTTGAAATAACCTTGGGATGTGCCACTTAATGAGTAATTAATAGTTTGTGACATTGGAGCTTATTTATTTATTTGTACTCAGGGTAGTGTGTTATCCCCCATTACCATTATTTAGCTCCTTAGAAGGCAGAGGCATGTCATTGCTTTGACCCTTAGGTGGCAGTGTCTCTCTATCTGCCTGCCCACATTGTAGTGTGCTATGCCCACAGACAAGGTTGTATCCCCTTAAAAGGAGATCACTTGCTCAGAGAGTAAATGTGTGCACCTTCCGTGCCCTATTAGATTCGCTGGCTCATTTGTAGGCACCCTGTTTGTGATGCTGGGGGCTAGTGCCTATAACTGCACCATGTAGCCCGGGACTGCTGCTCGTGGGCTGCCGCGGTGCCATGCATGGGAGAGTCATTCCCCATGCGATCGCGGCGACGTGGCTGCTGGGTTGCAGTGTATGGATGCCATTGCAAGATGGCAGGGAGTCCGAGAGCTTGGCCGGCCTTGGAGTGCTGGAGGACGGATCTGCAGAGTTCTCAATCGTGCATGGCTGAAGGTTGGGAGTCAGTGTTTAATTTTCGGGCTACGGCATGAGGGAAGTCAGTCTTGCTGCAGAGGACTTGAGGGAGAAGGCGGTGAGTGCGCCCGCAAGTAGGATTGCTCCCAGTGTGGTGAGTGTCTTGTGTGTCTGATGAGGGGTCAATTTTGGTGGAGGGCCCGCTCGGAAGGGGGCTTCTCCGAACAGTTTCAGGCGCAAGAAGGTGAGCCCGCCCGCGGGGGCTTGACCTGCGCATGAACTTGAGCGCTGCAAGAGCTCTCGGGCCTGGGAGGAATCAGTGTGAGTGCTAAACACACCGACAGGGATGCTGTCTAGTCGTCGGTAATTTTGTGTACTCGGTGTACCCACAGTATGCAGATCAAGCTGCTTAGAGAATTGTAATCATTTTCTTATCCACAATGCAAGAGCAAAACGTAACAAGGTTTCATTGATTGTGTACTCGGTGTACCCACAGCATGCAGATTAAGCCACATAGGGGACTGTAAGCATTTTCTTATCCACAATGCATAAGCAGAACATAATAAGGTTTCATTGATACAGTACATCTTGAGTAACCATGCTGCGTCTTTAATTGGCTTGCTAACTTGCAGATAATTAGAGTTTGACTCCTATGTATATCTAGTTTAAGTTATGTTGCTGGTTGTTGCTAAGGTACTGTCTTACTTACTGGGTTCTGAATGCAGCTAGGTTTACTGGTTATCTTTAAAGTTACAATCCATCTGATCTGTTTAATTATCTTGCATCACAGAGTAGTTTAAAGGTGTACCCTGCTAATAGGTATTACAGTAGTATATATATATATATATTGAATCAATTGGAATATCAGTATCTTACCTTAATGGCAATGTCTGGAGCTAGGCAATATGCTTGCAACCTCTGCGATGCGCATGTATGAACTGGAGACCTGTGGGAAGAAAGGGGATCTTGGCAGGTTGGATTTCGAATCTGATCACATGTGCATCTGCAGCCTATGAGGTGGACGTAACCCAGAGGTAATGGATGTGGGGATGCTGTAAGGTGATGCAACATGCAGTGTTTTTTCTTTCCTTTGTGTTTGTTTGTTTGCTGTAGGCCTCACTGGGGAAATAAAATTGAGCTGCATTTCCTGGTAGACAAACTTTTACTAGCATACTAGCTCTGTAAATACTTTTCCTAGGGTCATTCCAATAGCTTTCTAACAAGCAGAGCAATGTTTTATGAAGGGTTTGTAACAGCATTTGGAAAAGTCAGGGAAGTTTGCTGCAGCAGTCAGACAGCACCCCACCTCCCCGCACCCCCTTACCCCATACTTACCTCCTGAGTGTGGCACAACAATCTTCGATGGAGGGGGAGACATCTGAACTCTTCAAAAGCTGACCGCGAACTGAAGAAAATCATGGTAAGCTATATGATGTCATCAATGGGAGGGTTTCAACTTAGTTGGATATCTCATCCATTTTTGTGACTTTTGGCTCCAAATTTTCAACATGGGGTTCTTGGGACCCCACCTCATGATCTCAGTCACTGTCATTTCGTTATTCAGTCCCAAAAGGTGATTTCTTGGTCACTGCTCGGAATCACCTTTCGGGAATTATTAACAAAACAGCAGTGTCACTTTTCATGAGGTGGGCTCCAAAAGTCTATGTTGCAAATTTGGTGAAAAATTCCAAAATGATCAGACATATAAGTATGCTATGCAGTTTCCACTCACCTTAAGTTTGAGAATTTTTAATATTTTCACTCCAGATTTTCAACATTGCCATTTTTTACAGACCTCCTTATGAACAGTACAGCTGTCATTTTTCACATCCTGCTCGAAATGTGATTTCGGACATCTGGCATGGAATGGCGTGGTCGCTGTGGGAAATCAACGTTCGGGACAGATTCACAAAATCACAATGCCACTGTTCATTAGCGGAGGTCCCAAAATGCCTATGTTGAAAATTTGGTGAAAAACATTCCACAAAATGACTGTGTTACGAGCGTGCATTGCGCAGTTTCCACGCACGCTCGTAACGTCGAGAATTTTGAGTATTTTCACTCCAGATTTTCTTCACACCTCCTTATGAATGGTACAGCTGTTATTTTTCACATCCTGCCCGAAATGTGTTCGCACACTGGCACAGAATGGCGCCGGTCCGCTGTGGGGAAATCAACGCTCGGACAGGGATTAACAAAATCACAGTGCCACTGTTCATGAGTGGAGTCCCAAATGCTTTCATGAGGCGGGGTCACAAAAGCACATGTTGAAAATTTGGAGTGCAAATACCAACAAATGCCGGCGTTGGGTTTCTGCGTCATGTCCCACCCTGTAGAGATTGACAGGTGTCAGGGGTGTGACTTTGGATTGTCGGCTATAATGCTCATGCCATCCCGTCCCCACTCCCACCCTGTAGCCAGTGACAGGGATCAAGGTGTGCCTTGGACTCTTCGGCCCCAAAGTTCACCTCATTCTTCTGTAGTGGACCCATCTCAACGTATTTCCTTATGGAATGGGGTGAGCATAAGGCCCGACAACCCCAAGGCACAACGCGACACTTGTTGGAGTCTTCAGGGTAGGGTGAGGTGAAATGGCATGAGCGTTATGGCCGACGACCCAAAGACACACCTCAATGCCTGTCAGTCTCTGCAGGTTGGGGTGGGGTTGGTGTCAGTTGCATACTTCACTGCCATTCCTATTCTACAACTCCACAACTAGTCACAGAACCAACCAGAAGGAACCACAAGAGAGGCAAGAGCTTGCGCATTGACTGGATCCTCACAAACTCCCCATCATGAGTATCTAAGGTCAAGGTGCTACCAGATACACTAAGCAACCACTCCCCTATAACCCTCAGATGGTCAAATAAGTTTAAAAACAGCTCCCCCCCAATTACTATACAGAGCAGGATCCTGAAAAGAGGTCAGTTAGGTTTGCTTAAAAATGCCCTATCCCACCATGACTGGTCACCCATTGACACACTGCCAGACCTGGACCAGGCCCTGAAGTACTTCACAGATGGAGTCAACAATATTTATGACCCATATGCACCGTTAAAAAGGAGTAAAGTGTGGGGGACCACTAATGGTTGGATCACAGGCGAGCTCCTAGCCATGATGAAGGAGAGGGACAACCTCTGGTTAAAAGCCAGGGCCTCGGGTAAAGACCATGACCACCAGCTGTACCGGGCAGCTAGAAACCACTGCACACATGTAATATGGAGGACTAAAGCAGAGCACCACAAGGAACTGCTTGATAAAAGCTGGGGTGACAGCAAAAGGTTCTGGGGAAACATAAAGAATCTCTTGAGGGAAGAAGAAAAGAGAAACCCACAACTGCTCCACATAAACGGCTCTACTACCATGGACTCATGCCTCATTGCAGAGTCATTCAACTCTGCCTTCACAGATCTAAGCACAATACTCCCTCCTGACTACCTACATCCTGCCAAGGTTCCCTCAGATGACAAAGCACCCAGTGCTTCTCACCCTACCTTCTACCTCAAGAGAGTTACTATATAGGAGACAGCATTCTACATAAAAAAAAGTGCTCAGGAAGACCAGAATGGGTAGCAATGGAGTAGACATGAAGCTGGTGTCTCAAACTCTTGACATGCTCATCAAGCCTATTACAAAACTGTTCAATAAATCTCTGACCCTGGCACAATTCCCGGCCTCCTGGTAGCAAGCGCTGGTCACTCCTGTCCACAAAAGCAGGGACAGGACCAATGTGTCCATTACAGGCCAATCTCAATCCTCTCCCCCCTATCCAAGGCCCTTGAGAAGGTTGTGGCGGACCAACTAACAGACTACATCATCAAATACCAGCTGCAATGCCCCAACCAGCATGGGTTCAGGCATGGGCGTAGTACCACGACTGCCCTTGTAGAGTTCACCGACTATGCTCACAAACATATGGATGAAGGCAAACAAGTAGGTGTTCATAGACTTATCAAAATCCTTCAACACCGTCAACCACACCCTCTTACTGGCCCAGCTTCAAAGCCTGGGGGTGGCTGCCAATGCAACACTCTGGTTCCGAGACTACCTGTCCCTCAGGTCACAATAGATAAAAATAGGACAGTGTATGACCCCAGCTGACCCCACACAACCAGCTAGAGAAGACAACGGAGTATAGAAATGTTTACATTTTCTTTATTTTAGCTGACACAGTGTGGTGCAGATGTTTCTGCAAGTTCATATTAAAAAAACAACTTCTGGGGCATGGCTAGCAGCCGAGCTGAGAAGCAGTACTCCCCTTCAGCGCTGCACTAGTTCTGCATCGCTAAAAGTGCTATATTACTGCTCCAAAACACTAGCATTCGTTTGCTGACACTCAGAGGATCGCAGGAATATAAAATTTGACAAGGTTTGAGAATGGGTCATCCTAAAACCACGACAGGAGGTGAGGGGGCCTGACAGAAAGACTCTCGTGCAGGCCCTGAAAAAGAAAAGGAACCTCTCGACAACAACCTAAACCAGCCATCCAGCACTGCATTGCTGAAAGCAATTCAAGCAATTGATAAAAAAATGGCCGAGTTCACGTCTAGGATTCAAGTAGTTGAAACAAAGATTCAATTATTGGAGGACTCTGCTCAAGGAGCCAGCAAAACGGCGGAAAAAGTGCTGTCAGTAACAACTGGCCTGGTAAAAGAGAACACATTACTCAGGAGGTGCAGCTTTCCTTTAAAGAATTTATATAGCTGTAAAAGGCCTTCCTATTTTTCTTGGCATCTAAGGCTAACTTTAATTCAGCATGTTTCTTGGCATTTCTAACCGTAGTCTTGCAATTTTTAAGCAACCGTTTGTATTTCTCCAAATAGTAATGAGTACTAAATGTTTTAAACGAGTGGAAAGCTTTTAGTTTTTTGTTGAGTAATTTGATTATCTACAACAAAATAATGCTTCTGGGTCACAGAGTAAGGGGGCTCTAAACATATATAGATAGTGCACCTACCTCAGACCAAACCAATTCACACTCACTTGAAAAATCAAAAAAAGAGGGCTGTATAGGGGCATCCCATGCATAGAACTTGCCACTTCCTAGAATAGTAGAATGCTATAACTACAGGCTGCAGTTGTATCTCGAAATACAATTCACAAGCAAGCCTATGACAGAGAATCGTTTTCTAAAGCCAAAACTTGAAACGCCAACAGTGTTTTTCCATAAACAGCAAACCAGCAAAAACAACAAACCAGTGGCCCGGGTATCCCCTTCGACATGCAGTCACAGTGGTGGGTGCTTACGTATCGACCCGACTGGTCATCCTCAAAGCGTGCAACATCACCACACAGTGCTCAATAAAAGACATGCTGTTAAAGAGATAGTGTATCTAACCCATAGAAAAAACAACAAACATGAAACAAACACCCAGTGACGAAAAAATATATAGTGAAAGCCAGAACACTGCACATTTGATATTGTTTTAGCAGTACAAAGAAGCAGAGCCAAAAGTCAAGCTTTGGTGGAGTTGAAGTTACTATTCATAATAGGCAGAGCCAAGTCATACCTATAAATAGTCAAATCTCACAAAAAGTGCTCAGAGGCAGAGCTGTAAAGTCATGCCTCCTTTAGACATATACATATTTTCATGGGACAAATAATACATGAAAAGGGCAGAGCCTACAAGTCATGCCAACTCCTACTGTTATTTAAGAATGCAGAATAGTCCTTATTAGCTCATTTACAATTTTCAACAGGGAGCAGAGAAATTTCAGGATTGTGTGTGTGAGGGGGTGTTTATGCGAGGTAGCTATACAACAGAATGTCCTCGTTTAGCCCTTAAGGCACCAACACGTTTAATGTTGACTATTCAGTAAGCCTCTATCTGAAGCAGTTTGGTGCCATAATCTCCCCCTCTTGGGTCAGGCCTTACGTTTTTAATCCCAGTGAACTTTAAGGGTGCTGGCCTCTACATAATGTCTGGCAATTGCATATTCTAAGTTATTGTTGTGAATTGCTCCCTTATGTTTCCCTATTCTCAATTTTAGTGCTGTTTTTGTCCCACATGTGTCACATGCCACAAGGGAAGGGAAGCATATGAATCAATGTCAGTGGCTCAGTAGGTAGCACACTTGCCTCTGAGGCCGGGAGATCAGAGGGCTATGGGTTCAGTTCCCACATCTGGCACTTGGGTTAATATCCCAGTACTGACACTGTAGTGCAGCATAAGGGGGATGCTGCACTTCTGAGGTGCCGTCTTTCGGATGAGACGTTAAACCGAGGTCCCATCTGCCTGGATTGGTCATAGTTCAGGTGGATGCTAAAGATCCCATGGCACTTATCGAAAAATAGTAGGGGAATTTTTATTTAAAATCAAAACAACTTCAACACATAACCAAATATATACAAATCAGTAGTACTCCAAACGTAATCACAACATAAATAAGTATTACTTCATACAGAAACCCCCTGTTTTAGAATTTGTGCGTTTTTTTACTGTATAATACTGTATCCATACATCCCCTTTTTTAAATAATAAAAAGCAAACCAATAATACACCATAATAACTTAAAAAGGAAAAGAAAGAAAAAAAGAATATTTGTCCTACATATATCAAAAACGTACAAGTAAGAAAAAAAATCATCATAAAAATATACACTATAATACACAATTCCTTCTAATATATCTATCTTATTCATACTCTTTCAATACTTGTTTTTGTTTATATTATTCATATAAACTCAAAACCATCCCATAAAGCAGACCAGTAGGATTTACTATATTTGATCCGTCCTATAAGTCGTAAATGACGAATATCTGAAGACAACATACACAATAAATCTTCTGGAGGGATCATTTGCTGTTGTAATAACAGTCTACATCTGCTAATCCATATCCAATATAACAAGTATCCATTAATTATTCTTAAAGTGCTAAATGTATGAACTGATTCCGAATGATCAAAAATGCCATAAAATAATAGTTCCAAAGTAGGAGGAATCGGAACTTTCTGTTTCCAGTGATGTTTTACCAATCGCCAAAATTCAATCGCATATGGACATTGAAAATATAAATGCATCATTGTTTCTAACTTAGTACCGCAACAATCTCTCGGACAGAAACGTTCTTGAAGACTCTTATGCATCTGATTACTTCTTACATTAACTCTATTATGTAATCCCAACCAAATAGTATCCCAAATGTGATGTGGTATACGTTCATCAGAAATATACTCCGAAATATATTGCTGATGGTGCAAAGAAAATCCTGAAAAGGGGGAATCCAAAAAAACATCTTTGTAAAACATCTTTATATAAAGCTTTCCTATCCATTAGGCCAACAGAAACCCATCCAAACTGCCAAACTTTAATCTTGTCAATAACCCCGTCCCACCATGCTTCTAATCTTGGACATCTCTTATTCTTAAAAAAGCCAGACCTCCATTCTTGAAGTACAGCCGATAATTGTCTAAAAACTGAAAAACTCCATTGTAACGAGCAATCATGTAGTAATGGAACTTCTAGGGACATGGATATGTTGTTCATCCACACTGTCTGGCAAGTTCCTTGCCGCTTTAAATCTTGCCAGAAGGTCTTCAAGCTGGCTCCTCCCACCCACCCGGGTGGTAAAACTCTTGGCTCCACCCCATGATGCCAGATCTTCCTTACCACGTGGAAGCTCAGATTCCCTCCTTAACGCTCTGCGTATAGACTGGATCCTAACTCTTTGGTTCACCCGAAAATAATTTTAAAGTTTTCAAGACTTCGGTCAAATTCTTCCTTTGCGGCTGCGATGGACAAATCGACTCCCGGTTTTCGTCGGTGCCTATGCAGGCTGAAGATGTCCAGGACGGATTCGCACTCCACGTGCATCTACTGCCTTGGGCTTGACCCACGACCCACATGGCCTGAAAGCTTGTGCAGGTCTTTTTCGGCCAACGCCCTTGAAGGACCCGCCTGCATGGCTACAACTTAGGCAAACTATCCCACGGTGAAGTCCAAGGAGTCTGGTAGGGCGGTGTCCACGGCGGCTGGCTCGGCTGAGCAACTCGAGCAGATGATCGCCCTCGAGGAGGAGGCGGCCCAGGCTGCATCTTCATCTTCCTTGGTCGCGGCATTTATCCCGCTCTCTTTGGGATCCTCCTACACAGCTTCTTTTAAGGAGCTTTGCCAGTCCCACTCCACGAAGGGTGAGAGGCCATCGGGACACTCTTCTCAGTCAAAAAAGAAGGACTCGAAGGGTAAGACCCAACGTCAACTTTCGTGGGAGCGGGAGAGGTCCCCTTCCCCGGACAGTTGACACTCGACTTTGGTCGAGGTTGCGGCTAAGTCTGCTGGCTTCACGGTGTCCCCGTCAGGTCAGCCAGCCGAGACACCTGTCGACATGGTCGAGATTTTTCTCGACCCGTTGGACGGGCTGTCGACTGGTGAAGCTGACAACCCTTCCTCACCAGTTCCCCTGGTGGAAACCGAGGACTTGCCTGCGCCTCCTGTGCTGGAGTCCCCTGTCAAGGCTCCCAAGCCGAGGGAGGAGTGGGTGTCCCCCGCTCCCTCCCAGACCCACCCTTGGAAACACCGAGGGTCTCGGTCTCGGACCTCGTCGGTCCAGCCGATCCCGCCGACACCCGGCCGGTCTCGGTCTGCACGAGAAGCGGGCGCGCGCTGCGTCCTCGTCTTCTCTCCTTGGAAGAGGAGAGGCTTCGACGCAAATTGCGTCGATGCTATGAGGACTTAATGTGGCAGCAGCCGCTTTTGTCTGGGAACAAGCCGATGCCATCGCCTTCCCCAGCCATTAAGTGGCTGTCACCTGAAAGGCCGAAACAACCACTTGCGGTGGTCGAGGTGCCCAAGCCTGGGCCGGTTGTTTGGCCGAAACCAGCTGCCCCACCGATTGTGGTGGAACCTCTGCCTCCACAACCAAAATCGGGGGCTGTGACCAAGGATTCTCGGTCGGGTCAGGGTCTGCCCCACCGGTTGTCGGTCACCCTCACTCCCGACCGTCCTCAGCAGGTGGAGGGTGGCTCAGGCCCCAGGCAGCTCTTCACAGACTCTTCGGAGTCTGACGACGACTCCTCCCTGTTTTCCAGGCCCCTTGACCTGGAGTCCTCCGGGGGGCAGTCGATGGACGAGAACCCATCATCGTTCATGGGTCTGCTTCTGCTCATCTCGGAGTCCACCGGGATGCAGCTCGAGCCCGTATCCAAGCGGGCCAAGTATCCCCTCATGGAGATACTGGACTGAGGGGATACTCCCACGGAGGCCTTTCCGGTGGCTGAAGCCATTGTTGGCCCAGCCTTGGAGCTTTGGCAGTGGCCGGCTTCCTGTCCTGTGCCTTCGGCGAGGATGGCCAGGAAGTATGCAGTCCCTACCGGCTCGTTGTCCGGTTTTTCGGAACACCCCTCTGTGGAGGGGTTGGTCACCGATAGCATTTTCTGGCGTTGCGGGAACGCTAGGGATGTGGATAAGCCCCCCAACAAGGAGTCCAAAAAACTGGACTATGCCGAGTGCAAGGTGTACGGTGCATCCTCCCTCGGCCTCCGTCAGGCCAGCTTGGCCATACTGATGGCACACTTCTCCCACGCCCTCATGGGCTCCCTGGATGAGGTGATCCCTCATCTCCCGGCCGACCTGCAGACTACGGTCAAGCAGGTGCGGGATCAGGGAAGGGCAGTGGTGAAACAGCAACTCCAAATGGCTCTAGATATTGGAGACTCCTGTGCCCGGTCAGTAGCGGCTGCAGTGGCCATGCGCCGCTGAGCCTGGCTAAGGATATCCACCTTTACAGTGGTTACCCAGCACAAATTGGCAGACGTCCCCTTCCTGGGGACCGAATTGTTCGGCCCTGGAGTGGAAGGCCACCTCCAGAGGATCGAAAAGTCCAACGCCACCTTGGACTCGGTCGCGTCCGCTCAGAAGGACAAGGGCTGTCGTCAGCAACATAAGTCCTTTTGACCTTCTGCCCCTGCGGCACGTCTGGACCAGCAACACCAGCATCAGGGCCAGCAGGCTCGCGATTGGCACCCCAAAGCCAAGTCTGCAGTTTCCTCCAAAAGGAAGCAGGGAGGAAAAGGCCCAGGAGGTCCCTCGGCCGGTCCTTCCTCCAAGTCTGCCCAGTGACGGGTTGAGGGGCGTCACCCCCAGCCTCATCGCTCCCCCCTGGGTTCCCCTCATGGGGGATGGCTCCGCCACTTCCTTTCTGCCTGGTCTGCTATCACCACGGACCACTGGGTGTTGGAGGTGGTAGGGAAAGGTCTACCTTTGGAGTTCGAGCAGGCCCTGCCCTTCCGAGCCGTCGCCCCACAGGGGGCTATGGGGTCCGCAGCCTCTGTGTTGGCTTGTTGAGCCGACATTGCCCTGCTCCTCGACAAGGAGGTGATCAGGAAGGTGGCAGATCCTCCACCAGACCCAGGGTTTGTGTCCAGGTACTTCCTGGTCCTGAAATGGATGGGGGGGCTGGCACCCCATTCTAGACCTGCACGACCTGAACAGGTTCCTAAGGTCTCGAACCTTCAGGATGGTCACTCTGGCTCAGATCATTCCATCCTTGGAACGAGGCATGTGGTTCTGTTCTCTGGATCTCCAGGATGCGTTCTTTCACCTCCCAATCCGTCCGTCCCACCAATGATTCCTTCGTTTCACGGCAGAGGGATCCCTCTACGAGTTCTGGCCCATGCCCTTTGGCCTTTCTGTAGCTCCTAGGGTCTTCACCAAATGCATGGCAGTGGTGACAGCATTTCTGCGGCGCTGAAGGGTCTGGGTGTACCCCTACCTAGACGACTGTCTGATTGCGGCCTCCTCCAGAATAGAGGTGGAGTGGTCCAGGATCTGGCCCTCCAGGTTTGCTCTCAAGTTGGCCTCCTTATCAACGAGGCCAAGTCGGAACTCGTGCCAAAGCAGGTGATCCAGTTCATCGGGGCAGAGCTCGACTCTCTGCTCCTGGCGGACAGGGCCGAGGTTCTTTCCTCCTTTGCCCAATCATTTCAGGTTGGGCAATTGCGCCCTGCCTGGGACTTCCTGCGCCTCCTGGGTCTCATGGCGGCCTGCACCAGCGTGGTCCATTGGGCCCATTGGTACATGCGTCCCCTACAATGGGGACTGGCCAGCCAATGGTCACAGCGCTTTGATCCTTTGGATCAGCCAGTGACAGTGACCCAGGAGATGTGGAACGCTCTCCAGTGGTGGACTGTTCCAGCTCATCTGCAGGAGGGCATCCTGTTTGTCTGCCCGAGCCGATGGTCTCTCCATCGACCGATGCCTCTCTGATTGGTTGGGGTGCCCATCTGGGGGAGCACAGAGTGCATGGCCTCTGGTCCCCTCGGGAGTCCCGATGCCACATCAACCTGCGGAGCTTTGAGCAGTTCATCTAGCCCTCACCGTCTTCGCTCTGTTTGTACGGGGTCAAGTGGTCTAGGTCCAGACGGACAATACCACGACCATCTATTACCTGAACTGCCAGGTCGGGACGCTCTCTGCATTTGGTCCCTTGTGCGCAGCTTGGAGGCGGATCTCCTTGCCATCCATGTGGCAGGAGCCTCCAACATTCTGGCCGATGCCCTAAGCCGGATAGGAGCTGCGTCCCACAAGTGGTCTCTCCTGCCAGAGGTAGTACAATATCTGTTCTCCCACTGGGGCATGCCTCAGGTGGATCTGTTTGCCTCCAGGGAGAATGCGAAGCTGAGGCTGTTTCTTGCCCGCCCCCCTCAGCAGGGCTCACTGCAGGGGATGCCTTCTCGAGGCCGTGGACCCCGGGCCTCTTCTGTGCCTTTCCCCCATTTCCCTTGATCCACAAGATGCTTCTCAAGGCGAGGAGAGACAAGGCGCAGGTGATTCTGTTAGCCCCAGACTGGCCCCGCCAGTTCTGGTATCCAGATCTCCTCAGCCTCAGTTCCAGGCTCCCGAGGCGGCTTCCAGCCCACCCGGACCTGATCTCAGTCAGTCGGGGGAAGGTATTCCTTCCAGACCTTCAATCCATGCACCTGACGGCCTGGTTCCTGAGTGGCTAGAGTTCCAGGCCTTGGGTCTTTCCGACGAGGTCCTCACCGTTGTTGAGGCTTCCCGTAAAGAGTCGACCAGAAAATGCTACGCCTTTAAATGGAAGAGATTCTACATTTGGTGTCAGGGTAAGGGCCTAGACCCTTCCTCCTGCTCCTTGGCAAGCATTCTATTTTTTTTTTTTTTATATATACTTTATTTTTATTAATTTTAAAAAGATTTGACACTTTTATAGTTCACCATATTCAAGACCAATCGATACAGTACAGTAAGGGTATTCCTTCTGGAGGGACTAACCCTCTCCTTAATTTAAGGATATACAAGCATCCTGAATATTTTGATACCTCATTAGGGGGTAGAACAGATTATTACTTCTCAGACATACATTTCACAATATAAGAACTGTGATGTAAGCCCATGAGCAGTGTGATTAATTTCGTATTGCTAAAGTTCTTTAGAATAGTGTCCAACACATAATATTAACTCCACAAAGTGGAGTAAAGGGCATCACACTTAAAATCTAAAGTTAACTGTAAACTTTAATTTTATACCCCAGCAGCAGGGACAAAAAAAAGAAAATAGAGAAGAAGCCCCAATAGCTCTTTATGCATTATTTTCAAACTGTATTTATATTAAATTTAAATTATATTATGCCCCAGGAACTTTATTAAGCCTTGCAAATAGGAAACTTAAATTTTAACCAGTCCAAAGTCCTTCATCATTCTCCGGTACAGATCTAATACATCCAGGGTAACTCTACAGATCCACAATCGGTTCAGCCAGCACTCGTCTCTCCGGCTCCCTCATCTTCGGAATCAGACTCTCTAACACGTCGAGTCACTGCAGAAACAAAACGCATGGCCCATTTCCCAGCCTCGGTGGGATCTGAAAATAACCACACTTTCCCCTGGTGCACAATGCGCAATCTGGCTGGGAAAATTATTGAATGGGGAATGGAGGCTTCTCGGAGCAAACGTCGGGTGCCATCAAACTTCTGGCGGCGCATTCTGGTAGCATAGCTTATATCTGGGAAGAAAAGGACAGTATGCTCGTCTTGCACAATAGGGCTCAACTGCCTGGCCAATCTCAAGATACGGTCTCTCGTCCCCACTCCGTCTGTTACTACCAGCAAAGTGCGAGGCATCTCTGACTCCTCTCTGCGACCCCTGGGAGTTATGCGATAGACTTTCTGGACATTGAAGGAGAAGGGATGATCCTTCAAAGTAAGTTTCTCCTCTAACCACTCCTTCATATTCAGCAGAGGGTGATCCCCCTCCACCCCTTCAGGCAAGCCTAAAATACGCACATTCGAGGAGCGAGTTTGGTTTTCTAAAGTCTCCATACGCGCTGTTTAAGAATTGTGGCTGTTACCGCTGTAGAGGATTCCGCCACTTTTTTTACATCATGAAATTCCGTTTTAAGGCCTTCGACATCTGCTTCCACTGTTGTAATCCTTGTGGCAGAGGTATCCATTTTATTATTTAATTCGGCTATCGAAGTGATGATTCTTTTCAGCTTCAGGCCAATAGAGGCCATCGTTTCCTCCTGCTCTAGATTAGGCTCGGCCTGACATTCACCATGAGACTTAGGTATATTAGAAACTCCAGTCGTTCTCCCTCCTGCTCCCCCCTCTGTCTTTTTTCGGGTTACCCATCCTAGGGTTTGCAAAGCTCCTCTTTCCAGTGGCACTAGTAATTTTCCCCAAGAACAGCTGGAAAATACGATATTTTGATAAAATCTATTGAAATGTTCAGAGCTACATTCTCCTGCTGCTGTTAAGCTCGGGCTCCACAGCGCCCCCCCTGGCAAGCATTCTAGACTACCTGTGGTCCCTTTCTCAGCTTGGGCTTCGGTCGACGACCCTTAAGGTGCACCTGACAGCCATCTCTGCTTACCAGGCATG
This sequence comes from Neoceratodus forsteri, assembly GCA_016271365.2. Taxonomy (NCBI): domain Eukaryota; kingdom Metazoa; phylum Chordata; order Ceratodontiformes; family Ceratodontidae; genus Neoceratodus; species Neoceratodus forsteri. Next base: position 1,556,648,815 of record CM057450.1, read on the forward strand.
GGCCGGGAAGCAGTCGGTGGTGCAGGAGAAGGTGGTCAGGCGCTTTCAAAGGCCTTGATCACATATCCCCTCCGGTGCGAGAACCTCCACCTCCGTGGGATCTACTGCTGGTATTGGCTAAGCTCATGGGCAAGCCATTTGAACCGATGCACAGGTGTGACATCTCTCACCTTCATGGAAGACCGCCTTCTTGGTGGCTATCACATCAGCCAGAAGGATGGGAGAGCTCCATGCACTTTCCATCGAGTCTCCTTATCTGGTCTTCCGCAGGGACAAGGTTGTCCTGCACCCCCACCCGAAATTCCTTCCGAAGGTGGTGTCAGAGTTTCACCTTAACCAGGTGTTGTCTCTGCCGGTGTTCTACCCCAATCACACCTCGGAGGCCGAATATAGGCTCCATACTTTGGACCCTAGAAGAGCGCTCGCTTATTACAAGGAACAGACGGCTGAAGTTCGGGGAGAGGTTCGCCAGCTGTTTGTCACCTACGCTGAAGCCGCACCTGGCAGACCTGCAGCCAAGCGGACGATAGGCAGGTGGGTCACCTCCTGCATAGATCTCTGCTATAGGTTGGCGGGCATGGAGCCTACCAGCGGGATAAGAGCTCATTCTACCCATCATATCGCTGCATCGGTGGCTGCTTCCAGGGACGTCCCTATCCAGGAAATCTGTAGGGCTGCTACCTGGAAGTCAGCTCACACCTTCATTACCCACTACCACATCGACCTTGAGTCACGCCGGGATGCTGGTTTTTGGGTCTCAGTTCTCCAGTCATTATTCCCTAAGTAGGGGGTGTGCGCCTTGCCTCCCTCCTCCCAGAGAACTGCTAGGAGTCTGCCAGACAGTGTGGATGAACAACATATCCATGTCCCTAGAAATACAGGTTACTCACGTGTAACAGAGTTCTAGGAATGGTATATGTTGTTCATCCACACGACCCACCCGGCCTCCCCGGCTTTGACGCACAACCTGGCTTCCTGCGGGCTAGATCTGGCATCATGGTTCAGAGCCGAGAGTTTTACCACCCGGGTGGTTGGGAGGAGCCAGCTTAAAGACCTTCCGGCAAGATTTAAAGCAGCAAGAAACCTGCCAGACAGTGAGGATGAACAACATATACCGTTCCTAGAACTCCTGTTACAGGTGAGTAACCTGTATTATTTTGCTATATAAAAATACTGTAAAAAAAAAATAACATCGGCTGAATCATATTGACACCACCTGCTTTTACTGCTAAATAAAGAATATTTCTCCTAATAGGGTTTAGCCTGCTTCTCCAAAAACATGAAAAAAAAAACAGCTCATTAATTGAGTTTCTAAACACTTAGGAATCATAAAAATATAACTTATAAACAAGAAAACTGGAATCAAAAATGACTTAATCATATAAATCCGTTTTCTTTTTGACATTTTCCATCTATTCCATCTTGTCACCATTTTATCACCTTGGGTCAAGGCCTTCTGCCAATTATATATAGCCATATCCTTTCCCCCCAAAATAAATTCCTAATATTCTACAGGGAATTATGTCCACAGTGATACCTCCCATCTCCATTTCCGTATCCGGAAATCCACCCAATTTTAAACAATGAGTTTTCTTTAAATTTAACCGTGCCCCAGAAATTTCACCTATATTCGAAATAAAATTACAAGCTATCCTTATAGAATTTCCATCTTTTAATATTAAGCAAAGATCATCTGAATAAGCTACTGCTTTTGATCTAGTCCCAAATTCTCCTCCTATTCCCTCAATTCTATGGGATCTAATTAATAACCTCAATAAAGGATCCAGAGCAAACACATATAAAAGGGGGATAAGAGGGCACCCCTGACGAACCCCTTTATAAATCTGATGCCTTCACCCCAACCACCCATTCTCATAAGGTAAGACATTTGCCAAAGCATGACACAATTTTAACCATTGTACAAACGGTGCTGGAATACCATATGCTCCTAAACAATGCCACAAATAAACTTGAGAAACTTTGTTAAAGGCTTTAGCCTGATCTAGACTGACTAAATAACCCAAATTGTTATCTGCCTTTCCTGTCTCACAAAAAGTCTCCGTCACTTCTCTGAGAAGCAATAGCGCATCCGTAATGCATCTACCAGGAACTGAACAATACTGATTTCCACTAATTAAATCTGGCATTACTGTTGCAAGTCTATTTCGCAGTAGTTTCACAAACATCTTAAAGTCTACATTTAATAAATTCAGTGGTCTCCAATTATGTATATTAACCTGATCTCCTGATTTATATAAACTAAATTAATCCTTCATACATTTGAGATAGTAAAATCATTTCATCAAAAAAAAATTATATAATGTCAATAATGTTTTTGGCATTAATTTCCAAAGAACTTTAAATACCTCATTAGGTAAACCATCTGAGCCAGGTGAAACATTCTGTTTTAAAGATAATATAACTTTTTCCTACTAAAGCAAAGAAAATCCTTTAATTAATGTATTCTGCCAACTTAAAGACAACTGAGGGAGGTCAGCTGCCTGCAATATCGGTGGTAAAAAATCAGAATCTACAAGCTGGTCTCCAAATTTTTGTTCTATATGTTCTTCTGTTATCTTCATTATTCCTACATTATCACAAAGTTTTGTTCCTGTTGAAGAAATTAAATTTTCAAACTCCCTATTTTCTTTTCTATTTTTACACGCCAAAAAGGGATTAGCAAAAGCCATTTTTCCTTGTGTACCAAATGTTTGCTCTTTTTGCAAAGACGAAAATCTGTTGTATTGGTACTCAAACATTGTATTTTTTATCTGTGAAATTTCTTTAGTCAAATTCTGTTCTCCTTCCTCCTGTCTAGATATCAGTTCGCTTAATGTCCATCGAAAAGAAATATATTTCTCTCCTTTTGTCCTTGCCCTAGATTTACCCAGGGCCTGAAAAAAGCCTATTAAGCAAGTTTTGAAATCCTCCCACCAGTTGCCTATATTATCATAAAATTCAATCGTAGTTAATTTATCATCAATAATTATTTTTAATTCATCCTCCACAAAAGAAGATATAAGAGAGGTATTAAGTCTCCATATCCCAGGACCTCTTACTCTTCTGGGTGAGTTCTCAATAGTTATTCCAATGAGAAAATGATCAGATGTTTCTACTGGCATATTCATACATTTCAACATTTCCAAATTTTTATGCACAAAAGTAAAATCAGTTTTGGAATTTAAAAGACCCTTAGAAAAGGTAGATTTAGCTTTCAAACCCCCTTTCTGTGTGCACCTACTAGTCCTGCTTGATAAAGTACATTTTTCAGAAATACCTTATCACAATATTGCTTCACACTATAAGTTCTCTGGTGGCAACTGATATTAAAATCACCGCAAAAAAAATGTCTACTTGTGAACAAGTACGGTTGAATTTTTTTTTAACAAGGATATTCTTTGAGCTTTAAGCTGAGAACCATACGTAGAAATTAGTCTACATTGCAGGCCATGTAGAATAACATCCAACAATAAGCTTCTCCCTGGTTCTATATCTACCAATCTTTTAAAATTTGAACATCCTGAGTTTTAAAACAAAACCCGATCCCACAACAAGCATCCTCTTCCACTGACCAATATGTCTGACCCCATGGCCAATCCTTAGTTGCCTACGCCACATCATGTAATGTATGAAGTCTTGCATCCTGAAGTAAAATAACATCATAATTTAACTGAGACAACACCCCATAAGTTGCTAATATTTTAACAGAAGACTTTATGCTCTTAACATTTAAACTAGCAACACTAAGAGAAGAATGCTCAGGGAGGAGGCTTTATAATTTTCCCACTAGATCGGGTAACATGTTTTGTAGAATCCAATACCTTGGCCTTCCGTGGGGGCAATTTTAAACCATCTGAAGTAGCAACCACCATCTCTTGACTAACAACCAAATCTGACACTGGATTGTCCTGTTCCATTAACTCGCCCCAAGAAGATAACAATGTATATCTATTGGATAATGGTAAAGGGGACAAGTTTAAGCACTCATTGCTCAGCCCTTCTCCTTCCTCCATTCCCAATTGTATCTAACTTTCTTCCTGATTGGGTAAACAATCTTGAACCAACAATCCTTCATCTAAGAGTGCTGAAAGGCCTTCAGTTAAACTAGGGCCCGATGAAAAAGATTGTAGTCGGCTTCTAGACTCTTGTTGGGGGGGGTGGGGAACCAAGTGGTGTGACAAAGGGGGTTTCTTTTTCTATTATCTCTTCTCTTACAAAAAGGGGTGAAACTATGTACTGACTCCCTATTTTGGAATTCTTATTTCTTTCTGAAGTACAGGTCATTTGTGGTGGAAAGGAATGCCTGCCCCCCCCCCAAAATCCTCTACCCCTTCGTCCACCTCTCCCTTTATTTTCATTCTCAAATGCAGAAGAAAAGGGTCTCCGTGCTTGGAACAAAAAGTATTCTTGGTCAGAAGATTCGTCTGTATCTCTAGTTGCCCATGGACACTCAGCATATGAATGACCTTCATCACCACATAAATGACAAACTGGAGGGGCAACACAGTGGGCCACTGTATGACCCAACATACCACATTGAAAACATTTAATTTGATCACATGAGATATTTAAATGCTGTAAAAACCACACTTATAACAGCTCTTGGGCTGGCCTGCATAAAAAACGATACCGCTGTCTTTTTCCCCAAAAAAGAGCTAGGCAAATGCTGAATACCCTCTTCTGTATGTGACAACTGTACCCTTAATTTCCAGCCCCCAGTCCAAAATCCATTCTCATCTATAATAGGTTTAGGATTGTCATAAATAGCACATCTTTTTTTCTAACCAGAAGACAATATTTGCAACATTTACACCCTTGTTCCTAAAAAGAATAGTTACTGTTTTAATCGTTGGCTTAGTGATTGGTATAGCCAAAAAGTCTTTCCAAACCTCAGCGTCCTTCACATCATAATATTTCTTCCAAAATTTGTCCAAAGACTTCATAGATACAAAACTAATATCGTATAAATGATCACCAGGTGGATGAATAAAGGTGTAAACCTCCGCTTGTGTAAAACCCATCAAATCCATCAAAAGGTGCTTCCCAACCCAGACTCTATCTGGGACCACAGGGGCTGTGCCTCTGTAACAAAATCTAACCCGGATTCTGCATTTTGCTGCTTCTGCAGGTTTGGGAAAAAGGCCTACATAAGTTGTAGGGCCTGTAGCCTGTTTAGGAGGGGAATCTCCTCCTTCTTTTTGACTTCCTTCCAAACCCTGTTTTTTGTCATTAATCTGAGTAGATTTAATATTTCTAACATCTCTTCCTTCTCGATTTTTATCATTTTCTTCACTCGATGTAACATTAGATGAACTTACTGGCAAACAATCCAGAATAGCAAAGCTGTGTTCCTGCACGCCATCAACAGTATCAGGCGTAGTAAGTTCCTTCCCAGTCTCCTTCTGGGTATGCGTCGACGCATCTGAATCAGGTGGAGACTGATTATCACCATGAGATCTTGCAACAGAAGGAATTGCGGAAAAAAATGTGACTTCTGTCTGGACGTTAGAAACAATACCTGGAATGGGGATCTCAGGATCCGGAATCCAATGGCCATCCTCCCAACGCCAACCTGCTTGCTGTAATGCTGCGCCAGGAGACCAATCCAGTAATGAACATTCGATACTCGAATCTATCTGCATAAAAGAAGTCGATTCTGACAATAAAATCTGATCCCCATCTGAAACACTGGGTGGATCACTCGGAGGAATTTGCTTGCTCCCATCCTGTGTTGGACTCGCCATTGAGCATTTCCGTTTATTCCATTCCGCCTCCAGCTTCTGGCGGCATGTCTGAAAGTCTTGTTCTGCTACAGAAATTAAATCAAGTAAATGAGATTTTTTTTTTCTCCAATTCAGCCTTTAACTGCTGTCGCACTGTAAGGTCAAGTCACTCAAGATTACTAGATCCTTCTATATCCAAAGCTAATACTTGATCATTGCCTAAATCAAGCTGTCTTTCTCCATCAGAAATCAAAGGCTGTATCAAGAGCTCTGGAGATTCAGAGACACAACCATCCTCCTCCTTCAGACTGAGGTCCTCCATCTCTGCAGACAGACCGACAGCAACACCTGCCTACAGAGTAGGGGAACTTCCCCGGTGTCCTGGCCAAATTTCTCCCATTCACTAAAAATACCACCAACAGCTTAATCTGGTTCAATTTTAGTTGCTTACCATCTGTATCCCCCCTCCCCACAGTCGCCCCTGAAAAAGGGACTTTTAGGCCCAGTGGGCTTACCGGGTCAACAAAATTCAATAAATAAATCACTCCAGTAGCACTGCAATTTATACATTGATATCATACTTATTGCCTGAATGTGGGTGATTGAAGGTGTAGGTGTTATAGGTATTCGAGCAATGAACACAATGTCCACAGTGGAAATTTTCGCAAGGTGGTTCAGGCATCCGTGTTCTTCGTGTCTCTTTTAGGGGTGGCAAAGTTGCATGCACCAGTGTATCCTTAAGATTCTGTCGCCGTCTGTAAGTAATTCTAGGTAACTGGCTAGATAAATGATATAGACGGCTATCAGACCGGAGCACCCCCCCAATGTTTATGAATCATTTTGCCTAGTTTTTTGGGCCAGAGGGTTGTACTGTGTAGTAAAGGCCAACTTATCCTCATTTTCTTGGTGGTCCCCTCCTTGTAATAAGTTTTCTCTATTCAAATACTCGGACAACTTGAAAGCCTCTAAAAGTACTGAAGACTTATAGTCTCTTTTCGGAAAACATTCAGTCAAGTCTCAACTAACTAGCCTGAAACTTTCATCAGTTGAGCAAATCTTTTTTGCTCTTGTGTACTGCTCTTTTGGAATGCTTTTTGTAATGGATGGTGGGTGGCAGCTCTCTCCCCGCAACAGGGTATTTCGTGCCAGGGGTTTTCTATATAGTCTAGATTCCAGGCATCTTTCCCCTTTCGCAACCATGATGTCCAAAAATGGAATCTCCTCTCTGCTTGTTTCATAGATGAATTTGAGGTTGCTGTTTGTATTTTTGATGTACTCCGTAAAGTTTGCTAGAACTGTCTCATCACCTGTCCATACCAGGAGACAGTCGTCGATATATCTTTTCCACTGCTTAATATGGTCAAAGAAAGGATTTTGTTCTTGGCTGAAGATATATCGCTCTTCCCATGCAATATGCAATTGCCAGACATTATGTAGAGGCCAGCCACAGGTCACCAGCATCCTTAAAGTTCATTGAGATTGAAAAAGTAAACCCTGACCTAAGAGGGGGTGATTATGGCACCAAACTGGTGCAGAGAGTGACTTACTGGATGTTCACATTAAATATGTTGGTGCCTGAAGGGCTAAGCAAGGACATTCTGTTGTATTGCTACCTTACATAAATAACTTCCCCCATCCTGAAATGTGTCTGCTTCCTATTGAAAATTGTAAATGAGCCAACGAGGACTACTCTGCATTCTTAAATAACAGTGGGAGTTGGTATGACTTGTAGGCTCTGCACTTTTCATGTATTATTTGTTCCACAAAAATATGTATATGTCTAAAGGAGGCATGACTTTACAGCTCTGCCCCTGAGCACTTTTTGTGAGGTTTGGCTATTTATAGATATGACTTGTTGGCTCAGCCTATTTTGAATAGTGAATTCAACTCCACCGAAGCATGACTTTTGGCTCTGCTTCTTTGCACTATTGAAACAATATCAAATGTGCTGTGTTCTGGCTTTCATTATATATTTTTTCATCACTGGGTGTTTGTTTCATGTTTGTTATTTTTTCTATGGGTTCGCAGCTTTACAGCATTGAGGGATTTCAAGTGTTCCAGTGCTTCTTTGGCAATTCTTTGACTTTTCAAATCTGTTTTCAATTTTAAGTATTCTGTTTGTCTTCCAGCTCCACTTCACAGTCGACAATGGAGAGCAAGAAACCCAGGTTTAAGTTCTGCACATGCCTTGGCAAGTAGCATGATATCGTGGAATGCTCCTTGTGTCTGACCATGCTGTCCTTATCCATCAAGGACCAAAAGGCTTGACTGCCTTGTGGTCAACAAAAAGATGCCGGCAGCTATAGAGTTAATTATACAGCTAACAGTCATGGATGAGGACATGGCGGCAGCTACAGTGAGTTACTTGCCAGTATCAACGCTGTTCCTGGCTAGGGCAAGCTTCAGAGAGTCATTCTCTGAGGAATTCAGGGAGATGTGCCTGGCCCTCCAGACCTTTGGGGAGAGCTTCTTTCACCAGAGCAGGAAACACTAGCACTGCCATCTCAGGTCATGGAGCTCCTCTGGCAACAGCAAGCTATTGTTAGTAGGGGTAGCAATTCCCCAGGGTTGCCTTTTCCATGGCTGAGGCCATCTTGGTACTGGCCTAGAAACTTTGGCAATGTCCTGCCCAGCACCATCCAGTCATATGGTCTGCAAGTATGCAGTCCCTACAGACTCCCCTTCGGGGTTCTCTGACCACCCCTAGCTGAGGGTCTGCTTTTGGACTTGGCCTTCTGTAAACTGGGTGTCCAAGGTGACATGTACAAGCCTCTGGACAAGGAATCTAATAACTGACCACACAGCAAAAAAGGTGTTTGCTGCTGTGTCTGTGTGTCTCCATCAGGCCAGCTATGCAGTTATGATGGCTAACTTTGGTCACTTCCTTCAGGGAGTGCTGGATGACCTCCTTCCCCACCTTCCTGCCGACAGGCAGTTGACAATGAAGTTAGTCAGAGACCAGGGTCAGTCTCTGGCTAAACACCAGCTCCAGACAGCTTTGGACATGGGCGACTCCAGCATCCATGCCATGGCAACAGCCATTGCCATGCATCGCAGGGCCTGGCTACAGCTTCCCACCTTTACAGTGGATACACAGCTCAAGATGGCCAGTGTCCCTTCTTGGGCACCAACGTCTTTGTCCCTGGGGTGGAGGGACATTTTATACAGATTGAGAAGTCCAGTGCCACCCTTGATTCTGTGGCTTCATCCCAGAATGTCCAGAAGGCCTAAAAGCCTAAAAAGGTCTTCAGGTATCAGCCCTTTCAGGCACAGCAGCCTCAGCAGCAGCCCCAGCAGAGGCGGTATCAACACTGGCATCCAAAGCCCAGATTTGGCAGCCAGGGGCAAAAAAGGGAGGGGGGTGGTTAAGGTGGTGGTGTTCCAATGGTTCCTGCAGCTGGAGCCCATTCCAAGTCTGCAAAGTGATGGGGCATTATTCCCCCACCTGTCCAGTCCCCATCCGAACTTCAGGTTTGTGGTTGGTTATGCCACTTCTTGCTTCAGTGGTCCACCATTACCTAACACATGTGGGTCCTAGAAGTGGTCGCAGAGGGTTGCCTCTGGATTTCAAGGCTCTCTCGCCATACTGACTCCATGCTTTTCAAGAGTCCAGGGTGTTGCAGGACACATTCTCCACCCTGAGGTCGGACATCACTCAGCTCTTAGAGTGAGGGGTGGGAGCCTGTGTCCCAGATGCCCTCTCGACTTCGAGGCTGTCCCACCTTATTGATCCCACACTCTGAGGGAGTCCTTGGTGTCACAGGACATGCTGTCTGCCCTCAGAAAGGACGTTGCTCAACTTCTTGCAAAGGGAGCCACAGCCATTGTGCCAGATGTCCTGGCAAGTCAGGGGTATGTGTGCTTGGTGCTTCCTTGTCCAGAAACGAACGGTGGGCTGGCACCCCGTAGTGGATCTGCAAAATCTGATCCAGTTTATGAGGAAGCGCAAGTTACGGATGGTCACTCTGAATGAGATCATGCCATCTTTGGAGCAGGGCATGTGGTTCTGCTCCCTGGACTTCCAGAATGCATTCTTTCATGTGTCAGGCCATCCGTCTGTCCCATTGCCATCAGTTCCGTACAGAGGGGATGCTGTACCACTTTCAGGTCATGCCTGTTGGCCTCTTGTACGCTCCCTAGGTCTTTACCAAGTACATGGCGGTGATGGCGGCCTTTTGCAGCACAAGGACATCAGGGTGTATCCCTCTCTGAATGACCAGCTCATAGCTGGGTCATCCGAAGAGGCCGTAGAAAGATCCACAGAAATGGCATTCCTGATCTGCTGGGACCTGGGCCTTCGTAAAGACATACACAGGATGGAAAAGGTGCAGAGGAGGGCAACTAAGATGATGCAGGGATTACTGCATAAGACATACGAGGATAGGTTAAAGGACCTCAATATGTGCACACTAGAACAGAGGAAGGAATGGGGGGACATGATTGAAACATTCAAATACCTCAAGGGCATAATAAGGTGAAAGGGGAAAACATCATCCAGTATAAAAAGAGCACTAGAACAAGGGGTCACAACATGAGATTAGAGGGGGGGGCCACATAAGGGGTAATGGGAGGAAGTTCTTTTTCACTGAAAGGGTGGCAGATGCATAGAATGACCTGCTCCATGGGGTAGTGGGAGCGAGCACTGTGACGGGATTCAAACATGCATGGGTTAGGAATAAGGGGGCCATAGAGATGGGAAGGAATGGCTTAAGCAGGTGACCACCTAGTGGCACTGGCTGTCGGGGCATAACTAGACTCTCTGCAGGCCAAAGTCTCACTCCCTGCGAGTAGGACTGTGGATCTTATCTCCTTGCCTGATCATTTTTGGTTGGCTTTTACGTCCTATCTTGAACTTTCTGCGACTGCTGGAGTATGTGGCATTTTCCACTAGCATGATCCTTTGGACTCACTGGTGGATGTGTACCTGCAGTGGCACCTAGCTCACTTTGACCAGCTAGTTGTAGTGATCCAGCAGATGTTGGATGCCATCCAGTGGTGGCTGAGCATGCAGTCTCTGGAGGAAGGAATTCTGTTTGTCTGCTCAAAACTATCCATCATCCTCATAGCAGATGTGTCTTTGGTGGGGTGTGGAGCACACCTTGGAGATCACAGAGTCCACAGGTTCTGGTCACCCAAGAAGTCCCATCAACACATCATCCTGCTAGAGCTCCATTCAGTGTGTCTAGCTCTGAAGGAATTTGTTCCATTGATTAAGGGTCAGGTTAACCAGGTTCAGATGGATACACAACCATGTTCTACCTTAACAGGCAGGGCAGTACGCACTCCTTTCCCTCGTGTCAGGAGGCTCTCTGCACCTAGACCCTCGTGCGTAGCCTACAGTCAGATCTCCTGGTGATCCATGTCATGGGAGAGAACAGACAGCTGGTAGACACTCTTGACTGATTTAAAGAGATGTCGCATGAGTGGTCCCTGAAGCAGGAGGTGGTAGACCACCTTTTCTCCCAGTGGGTCACCCCTCTGGTGCATCTGTTTGCCTCATGGGAGAACAGAAAACTGAGGCTGTTGTGTGCTTGCCCTCCCTCAGTCTGGAACACTGCAGGGGTTGCCTTCTCTTGGCCCTGGGATGTCTTTATGCCATCCCACCCCTCCCTTTGGTTCACAAGGTAATGGTTAAGGCCTGAGAGGACAAGGGGTGGAAGATTCTGATAGCACCAGACTGGCCCAGGCAGTTCTTTTGTCTGGATCTTCTCAACCTTGACAAAAGGCTGCCATGGCAGTTGCCGCTTCACTCTGACATGCTGGCAGGACAACAAAGGATGGTCCTGCACTTGGACCTTCAGTACCTGCATCTCTTGGCCTCATTCCTGAGCAGCTAGAATTCCAAGCTTTGGGCCTCTTGGAAGACATCCTCCACGTGGTGGAGGTGTCCTGAAACCTATTTGTTTATTGCATCCTCCATATGGTGGAGGATGGTGCTCTGAAACTTATTTGCTTAAGTGGAAGAGATTCTCACTCTGGTGCCAAGAGACAAAGTTTGATCCCCTTTGACCTCTGGGTTACTTACCTGTAATATAGATCTTACTTCGAGGGTATCTCTTGCAGCGGGCCACACCTATGGAACTATAGCCGGCAAGCACTAGGACCACACAGAAACTTTTCTAGCAAGCAGTCTGCCAGGGGGCCGCCCACTCCAACGTCATATGCCAACATCGGCCTATTCTGTAAGAGTGAGCAGCCCCCACACCCTCCTCAGTTCTTTTCCCGCCATCGACCATCACATGTTAGACTTCACGGAGGTCCGCCAGCTTCAGTCGACTGCCATTTCTCTGAAAAATTTTGTCAAACTTTTCTTTATTTTTCTCTCCCTAGTGTGAATCACTTTAGCAACAAATTGATTTTTCCTCTCTGTTTATGCTGAGTTCTGCCTCTGGGAACTTCTTCAGAAAGTGAGTTCTGCCTCTGGGAACCTCTTCAGAAAGTGTGCCTGCGGGCAGAAGATCCCTCAGGATGACAACAGTGAGGCTTGCATCTGCTGCCAGGCCACCAGGAAGCACCGAGTGCAGACCCTCAGAACTTTTCTGCTGAAGCAGAAGGTCACCCAGATGGAGTAGAAGCTTCAGGCCCAAAGTTCCTCTGCTTGCTTGCAACCCTCCAAGGCCTGGGACAAGTCGATGGGGAAGTACAGGCATTGAGACAAGGACTGTCCTAAGGAGAGAACTGTGTCCTCCTCATCTCAATTGTCACCACGCCATTCGATGATGGTGGCAGAGCCGTCCTCATTGTCGGGGGCGGCCCTCTCTGCCTTGCACACACTTTCTCCTGCAGGGCTACTGTTGGCAGCTCCCAAAACCAATCTTTTGGTGGCGGGTGTTGGTTCCCGGTGGTCTGATGCCCCACGACTTCTCAGCCCCTGCTGTTTAGGCCCTTGTTCTCAGTGGGCACTAAGTCAGGTGTCTCTGCTGGCTCATCATCAACAGGCTCAGAATCAGCAGTCATTGGGACATAACCTAACCCCCTGCCACTGACGTCAGATGTTTCTTCAGCCATTGCCTTGGGCCCAGAACCTCTACCTTCTCCTGACTCCCCCCAGCCTGAGTTCCGGTCACTGTTGCCTTCCCCGACCCATGCCAAGGAGTGTCTCCGCAGGTCTCAGCCTGTTTGGTTGCCCTGCCCAGCACCAACCCTGGTGTTCCTTCAGCCAACGCCGATGGCGGTGGACTTTCACTCCATGCTTACTGCCATTGGGACATTATGCAAGCTAAGCTTGCTCCTCCCCAAGGCGCATCACCGCAGTGGCCCCCTGCTCCTCCAGTAGTGCCACGTACCACTCCTCTGGACCCAAGGCACTCACTCACCCCCTCATTACCCAGGAGATGATGACAGTGGTTGCCCGGACCTCATTCCTCTGGATAAAGATGACAGCGGCGACCGATGGAGGAGCCACTCCTTTCAACTCCTCCTCCACGATATTGTCCAACAGCAAGGAGACCCCGAGGTACATTCTGTGGCCCCCCTCCCACCAGATGACCCTTTTTTGTCTTGGTTATGAGACAGCTACAGTCGGCCATGAGCTTTGACACTGATGAACAAGATCCCACTTGGCGTCAACTGGCTACTTACTTGCGATTGCCAGATGCCCCTCCTCTGGTCATCCCTGCCTTGATTGAACTCTTTGAGGATGCCACCATAGCTGCCTGGCACTAGCCAAATTTGATTCCAACTGAGCCAAGGAAGGGGGACAAATTTTACCAGGCTCTAGAAGGGAGGCTTTTTTTCACCAGCCAACCTCAAGCAGTTTTGGTGGTCATCAGTGCCACCTGCAACCACACTAAGAGGCCAAAACATCTCAGTTCCTTGCCCCCAGATAAGGAGTCCCAGAGGCTGGATCACATTGGCAAGAGAACCCTTTCCTGTGCTACACTGACCATAAGGGTCAGGTTGAACTACATTGCCCATATGGTCTAGTATAAAAACCAGCTCTGGGACCAGGTCATTGAAACTACCTGTGCTCTCCCAGAGGACCCTCTAAAACAGCAGATGTTGCATTCACTCAAAGCGGGTTCCGACATCAGCACACACACTTTCTAGGGCTGCCTATGAAGCCATCAGTGCCTCTGCCAGGGCTGCCACATGGGCTTTTGCCTGCAAAGACACTCTTGGCTGAGGGTGTCAGGCTTTGCCCAGGATGTTCAATTGTCCATCCTGAATGCTCTCTTTAGAGGCTTCAGACTGTTAGGGGCAGACATACAGGATATACTGTCACCGCTGCAAGCCTCTGGCCACACCTTGTGGTTGGTCCACTCTATGTACCGTATCAACCAGCCCAAAAGTGGTCAACGAGTTCCATTTCGGTGGTCTACCCATAGACCCAAGCCTTCTAACAGGCTTCAGGGTAAATGTCGGACCGCCCCTGCCTTGCCTGCCCCCTCCTCCCCACCAAAGGAAACCCCACAGAGGAGGTGGTCTGGCCCTGGCTGCCCCTGCTGGTTTTTGCCTGACCCCCCCCAAGGCAGGAAGCGGTTGTAGGGGGTCGTTTCTCCATGCATTTGGACAAGTGGAGGGAAATTACCAGAGAAGCCTGGGTACTGCAGTTAATAGAAAACAGCCACACTCTGGAACTTCTGCCCCCCCCACCCCCTCAGTTTTGTCCTCTTACCCGCATTCTAGTGCTATGGAAGGAAATCCACTCCTCTGCTAAGCTAAAGGGCCATAGAACCTGTCCAGAAACCGAGCAGGACAGAGGGTTCTACTCTTGTTTCTTCCTGGTCCCCAAATGTGAATGGGATCTCAGGTCCATTGTAGACCTCTGGGAGCTAAATCTTTTTGTTCAGTACAAACAATTCTGGGTGGTGACACTTCATGGTCTGCTGCCCCTTCTGCACCAGGGAGACTGGATTTGCTCCCTCAACATGAAGGATGCCTACCTGCATATCCAGGTAAATGCCTCCCTCAGCCAGTACCTAATGTTCCATTTCCAGGGGGCACATTTCCAGTTCCAGGCCTTGCCCTTGAGCTGTCCTCAGCCCCTCGGGTGTTTACCAAATGCTTGGTAGTGGTAGCAGCTACCCTCAAGCGGCAGAGACTCTATGGCTTTCGCTACCTGGATGACTCGCTTCTCAAAGCCCAATCCAGGGAGTGCCTGTTACAGACTTTGGAACGTACCAGCCACCTTTTCCAGGATCTGGGCATTGCAGTCAACTGGCCCAAGTCAGTTCTGGCCCCCTGTCAGCGACTTCAGTACATGGGGTAGTCCTGGATACCTCTCAGATCATGGCCATCCTGCCCCAGGACTGGGCAGATCGCCTTATAGCCCAAGCCTGCCTGCTGTACAACAGCTGTTATATCTCAGCTAGGACTTTCCTCCAGCTCTTGAGCCTGATGTCTGCAGCCAAACTCGCAATGCTTTTAGCCAGATTGCACATGAGGATCCCCCAGTGGACACTGAGGGTCCAGTGGGACCAGTGTACCGATGACCTGGAACAGACGATCCAGATCTCCTCTCCAGTGAAGAGAGTTGTTTTGGTGAATGGAACCCAACAACTTGTTTCAAGGGGTTCCTTTTCTCATTCCTTTTGCTCAGCAGATTCTCACAACAGATGCTTTGGGGTTAGGGTGAGGAGATCATCTAGGGCCTCACTAGACACAAGGGACATGGTCCAAGCTGGAGTCCTCTCTCCACATAAATGTCCTGGAGATGTGGGCTATTCTTTATGCCCTGCAGGCCTTCCAGATGCTGCTATCCCCGGGTCTTCTGCTAGAGCAGATGGACAATATCAGTGTAGTCCACTACGTCAACAAGCTGTGGGACACTCATTCATATACCCTCTGCCGGGAAGCAATGAGAGTCTGATATTGGACTCTGGATCATGGTCTCAAATTGTCAGCCATTCATGTTCCAGGTGTCCAAAACATCCTGGCAGACACCGTAATCCAGTTGCAGTCAAAGGTGCATGAGTGGGAACTGCTGATCTCAGTAGTAGGACCTGTTTGAGAGGTGGGGTCATCCAGAGTTGGACCTTTTTGCACTCCCACTCAATGCAAAACTGCCGCTTTTTTACTCACTCAATCCAGGACCTGGAGTTTTCTGGTGAGACGCAGCATCCCTCACTTGGAAAGTGACGTTTCTGTATGCATTTCCGCCCTTCCTCCTGTTTCAGAGGGTTCTGATCAAGCTTCAGATGGAAGGGGCCACGATGATTCTCATTACCCCCTTCTGGCCTCATCAGATCTGATTCCCTTTACTACAACAGCTGACAGTGGAACCTCCAGTACCCCTTCTTCTGTGCACCGGCTTGCTCTCCTGGAACCGGGGTACCCTGATCCATCTGGACCACAAATCCCTCCATCTTCATACCTGGCTCCTGAGGACATAGCCATGGCTAAGTTCGGGGTGTCAGCTAAGGTGGCCGATATCCTCGTGGTGGCCAGGAAGCCGTCTACTAGAGCCACTCATTCTATGAAGTGGAAATGATTTGCGTGTCAGCTGGACCCTTTCACATGTCCTGTGAATCAGATTCTGGAGTACTTACTGTCTCTTTCAGAGTCTGGCCTGAAGTACTCCTCTCTTAAGGTGCACATGTCTGCCATCTCTGCCTTCCATGTGCCTGTTGATGGCTGTACGATGGCATAACTGGAGGTGTCCTGTACTTTTATGAGAGGCATTCTTCACCTGATGCCTCCCATCTGCAATCCAGTCCCGCCTTGGGACTTGAATTTTATGGTATAAAAACTTACTTTGGCTCCTTTTGAGCCAGCTGTGACATGCGAGCTACACTTTCTGTTGTGGAAAGCATTATTTTTAGTTGCTATTACTTCTGCTCGAAGAATTTCAGAGCTAAAGGCACTCGTGTGTGAGCAGCCTTACGTGGTTTTCCACAAAGAGAGGATGTATTTGTGTACTAACCCTAAGTTTCTTCCTAAGGTGGTGTCTGAGTTTACTTTAAATTAATCCATCCACCTTCCTGTTTATTATCCAGGGCAAGGGAGTGGCCCTTTTTATTGCAGAGAACATGAAACTCGGAGGGAAAAAGCAGCGAAATCAGCATGGTTACTAGTCACGGACAAACAGGGATATGAAACATCTCCAGGGCAGGAGAAGAGGCAGATTATTTGTTGCAGAAAGAAATAAGGAAAGCAGCAAGTAAAGAGAAATGATTGATTGTGCAACATTTTTACTACTTGGACATGGTCTGTTAGAAAAGGCACACAATTGGCGGACTAAGGGCCCTCACATAGATCGCTACCTGAATAGCATGATATGTCAGTGGAGTATAGCTTTGCTACCAATCTTTGCAAAAATAGGAAATCGACTTTTTTATTTGTATTTTGGACTCCAACCTTTTCCCCTGATTTCTTTTAACAGGGAGTGTGGGGATGGAGCCCTCCCCAACTTAAGCAAATAAAAAAAAAAAAGGTAAGCATATTACAAAGTTAAAAAAAATGTTTTTGTGGTATTTGTGAATAGTCTGTTGTTTAGCTGCTGTGGCGCCTCCTCTAGCTCCACACGTGCTATGCTACAGTGCTGTGTTCTACACTAGTCCAAGGCAAGCTGAATCAGAGGGTCCTTAGTTCTCTGCTTATGCTGGGAAAGGTAAGTTAGGTGATAGATTCACAGATGTTTCAGATTATTGTGGTCTAACTCAGTATGTCTTAGTAACTGGACTTTATAAAGGCCCATTATGTCTGTCCCCCGTTCCCCCCCCCCCATAAGCAGGGATGAAATAAGTATACTGTGCAAACATGTACTGTACCAGTTTATAGAGAGTCTCTATACATTTACAGAGGTAACTGGAGGTTACTGATGCAACTAGAAATGTGGATGTCCTGGATAAGGACATTTGCAGTGGTGATGAGTTGGTAATGGAAGTGAAAAAGAGGGAACAGTAAGGAAGAAGTGATTCCCTCACTGTGGAGCACTAGTTGTTCACTTTAGTGACATCATTGGATAGTGGCCTTTATACCTGGTTTGGATATCGTTTTTTTTTTTTATAACTTTGAAGACAATTGTTTTCTTTTAAATATCCCATTCCCATTTGTTTTTTCAGAAACAGCCAGATCTTAGATGAAGAAGTTCTAGACGAACAGCCTGCATCTCCCAACAATGTTCCACAAGCAGTTGCTAAAGCTCCAAGCTCACCGTCAGTCAATGACACATCTATGAAAAATACCTCATTAGACGAAAGAAAAGCGACCCAAGACAAAAGAGTTTTAAACAGCCAGGTGAGAGTGTGAAAATACATTGTACACGTGGATTCTTGTTCCCATTCAGTGGGAGGCACAATCAGTCTATTGCCCAGTAAACTACTGCTCATAAACTGTCACTATTGCAACCCTGTTTGGGCTCACCTGACTCCACTTTTGCACTTGCCCTCAGCCTTGGGACTGCTGAACCAACTGTACAGTTTACAGATTACTCTTTTTTTAGTTCAGACTGTAACCCTGAGCTTATGAAAAGGGCAGGAAGACCCTGTAATTTGATAATAATCCATTTGTGTTTTTACCCATCAGTAAATCCTGCAACAAACCATGGCAAAAGATTCGGTCTGCCTCATAATCCACATCAAAATCCGTGCATGTATGTCTTGGAACTGTAAACATTCAAACTGCAGGCATAACCCCCCCACCACCACCACTTCCCCACACACTAAAAACCGTTATCTAGACTATAAAAAAATAAAACTCCCTTACATTAAAAAATAATAATTAAATGTTGTTTTCCTGTCATCTTCTCATTGCACAAGAGCACTAATTAAAAAAGTAAAGTATTATTCATCATTTTAATTTCTAATGTCCCTTTGTTTACCACAAAAAATTCCCCCTCACATCCTCAGCAACTTTCCAAGGAAATCTCAGCTGCTTACTTTGCCATAAATAAGACTGAGGCCAGTGCTCCATATTAGACCTTCTTTTATAATTTCTTGTATTCCACTGTAAGCATTCCATGTGGGGGGAGGGGAGTGAACATTCTGCCAGCAGAATCATGCAGAATTTTGAATATTTGTATTTTACTGTGAACAGTCATTCAGTCTATTAGGACTGTCATGTTATTATGGTTTTAAGGTATACCACTGTATTGGAAGTCACATTAATGATACTGGGGGGAATTTCTTATACTGCAATAATCATGTTTCATGGTATACCACAGTAGTAAGACCTTTCAGCTAATATTTTTGTATTTCCAGGGACAACGGTCCCTTCCATGCCTACTCTCCGTAATGCAAGAGTTGGAGGAGGCTTCTTTTTTGCCAAAAATTACTTCTTCTGTAATAACACAGTGTAACAGTAGCCACGGTATTACATGTAATGGTTATCATGCCATCAGAATTTCCTATTGTGACAGCCCTACAATCTATAAAATGTGCAGAATGTTATACAGAAAGAAATAGGGTGGGAAAGGGAGGCAAACCCTAAGTGTTAAAAAAAAAAAATTCCTAAAGGTGAGGTTGGGGGTGGTTTACGGACCACTCAACCAGGAAGAGGAAAGGGACAGGGAACTGAGCTCACAAATATTGGAAGCTACAGGGAAAGGAGAGGTGGTAATAGTGAGAGACTTCAAGCTGCCGTGGGTAGACTGGAGCATACCATCCACAACATGTGCCAGGAGTCCAGTGATCCTAGAAGGGTTGCAGAGTGGATTCCTGATCCAGGGTGTCACAGAACCCACCAGGGAGGGGGAATCCTTCATCTGGTGCTCAGGAATGGGTAGTACGTACAAGGCATGATGGTTAAGGGGCCCCTTGGTGGTAGTGACCATCGCATAGTGTGATTCTAATTGGAAATGGGCAGGGAAAACCTACCCACTAAGACCAAAATCCTGGATTTTAGGAGGGCAGACTTCAGGAAGATGTGCCAGTTGCTAAGGAGATACCTAGTGGACATCAGAGCAGTTATGGGGGTGGACCAAAGGCTGTCCGTCATTAAGGAGGGAATAATGGTTGCCACAGAGAAGTGCATTAGGCTCAAGGGAAAGAACTCAAGGGCCAAAGCACCCAGCTTGTTCAGACCTAAGGTCACTCAGGCAGTAAGGACAAGAGGTTAGCCTATAAGAAATTCAGAAAGACCAAGAGAGAGGTGGATAGGGAGAATTACCTAAGGTTAGCTAGTGTGGCAAGTAAAGTAGTCCAGCGGGCTAAGGCCCAGAAGGAACTGCAGATAATGGAGGGACGAAAGAAGGGGAAAAAGGCCTTTTTTCACTATATAAATGAGAAAAGGGGCAAGAAGGATAGAAACATAGAATTTGACGGCAGATAAGGACCGCTTGGCCCACCTAGTCTGCCCATTTTCCTACCTAACAGATAAGCTGCAGATCCTAGTTAACCAACAGCTTACTTCCTCCTGACCCCCACTAGGACTGCCTTATGTCTGTCCCATGCATTCTTGAATTCCCCCACTGTTCTTGACTCCACAACCTCCTCAGGGAAGCTGTTCCATGCATCCACAACCCTCTCTGTGAAAAAATACTTCCTCACATTACCTCTGAGCCGTCCCCCCTCTAACTTCAAATTGTGGCCCCTTGTTCTTGCACATCTCTTTTTCTGAAAGATGCTACCCTCTTGGACTTTGTTGATTCTCTTTAGGTACTTGAAAGTTTCTATCATGTCCTCTCTCTCCCTTCTTTCCTCAAGGGTATACATATTAAGCTCCTTTAGTCTTTCTTCGTATGTCTTCTGGTGCAGACTCTGCACCATTTTGGTTGCCCTCCTCTGGACAGCCTCCACTCTGTCTATGTCTTTGCGGAGATGGGGTCTCCAGAACAGCACACAGTACTCCAGATGGGTTCTCACCAACTGTTTGTACAGCGGGATAACAACTTCCTGTTTTCTACTATTGATGCCTCTTCCTGTGCATCCCAGTATCCCCCCAGCCTTCCTTACTGCCTTCTCACATTGCTTGCCCACATTTAGGTCATCTGATATAATTACCCCCAGGTCCCTTTCCATTTTTACTGTTGTCAGTATCTCACCCCCCATTGTGTACTCTTCCCCTGGGTTTTTGTTTCCCATGTGCATTACCTTGCACTTCTTTGCATTGAATCTGAGCTGCCATACATTTGACCATTCCTCCAACCTTGCCAAGTCCCTTCTCATCCTTTTCTCTCCATCTTGTCTGTCAACCCTGTTGCAGATCTTTGTGTCGTCTGCAAAGAGACATACTTTTCCTTCCAGTTCCTCTGAAATGTCACTTATAAAGACATTAAAAAGGACCGTTCCCAGTACTAAACCCTGCGGTACCCCACTAGTAACCCTCCTTTCTTCACTGTGTACTCCCATTTACTACTACCCTTTGCGTCCTGTTGTCTAGCCAATTTTTTATCCAGGCTACCAACTTGGGACCCACTCCAAGGCTGGCTAACTTGTGTATTAATCTTTAGTGTGGGACTGTATCAAAAGCCTTGCTAAAATCTAAGTAGGCCATGTCCACAGCCTCTCCCTGGTCTACTACTTTGGTCACCCAGTCAAAGAAACCTATTAGATTCGTCTGACACGACCTTCCCATCGTGAATCCATGCTGCCTTGGGTCCTGTGCCCCACTGGCCTCTAGGTACTCAACAGTTCTTTCCTTCAGAAATGATTCCATCATTTTCCCTACCACTGAGGTCAAACTAACTGGTCTGTAGTTTCCTGCCTCTGTCCTGCTCCCACTTTTGTGAAGAGGAATCACATCTGCCCTCCTCCAGTCCTCAGGTACTACCACATCTTCCCATGATTTGTTAAAAGAGAGTAGTCAGCAGTGCCACTAGTTCTACCCTTAGTTCTTTTAGAATTCTTGGGTGGATCCCATCAGGCCCCATTGCTTTGTCCACCTTCAATTTTATTAGATCTTTCAGAACCCTTTCTTCTGTAAATGAACTGGTATTGACCCCAGTCTTCATAGTGTTTCTCTTGTTTGGTTTAGGTACCTCCCCCTCCTCTTCCTTTGTGAATACTGAGCACAAATATTCGTTCAGTATCCCTGCTTTTTCACTGTCGCCCTCTATCCACATTTCCTCCCCTTTATTAACCTTCAGTATCACTCCTTTGGTCTTTCTTCGCTCCCTAATGTACCTATAAAAGGTCTTATCCCCCCTTCTTAACAGAATTGGCTATCCTTTCCTCAGTTTGGGCCTTTGCTATTCTGACTGCCTTCCCAGCTTCTTTCTGCTTTAACTGATAAAGTTATCTGTCCTGCTTCTTCTGTGTTTCCTTATATTTCCTGAATGCTGTCCTTTTCTCCTTAACTTTCCCTGCCACCTCTTTTGAGAACCGTAGTGTTTTTTTCCTTCATTGTGTTTTGTTGATTTGCTTTACACAAAAGCGTGTTGCCTCTGTGATGGCTGTTTTGATTACTCCCCATTGTTCCTCCACCCCTCTTTCTTGCCTGTTTGCTAGTGCTTTTCTGAGGCACTCTCTCATTTTCCCAAAGTCAGCCCTCCTGAAGTCCAATACTCTTGCTTTTGTATGGCTTGATGGTATGGCTGTGTTTATCGTGAACCACACTGTTTGGTGGTCGCTTGTTCCCAGACAGCTACCCACTTCTAAATCTGAGATTCTTTCTCCATCCCCATTTGAGAGTATCAGGTCTAAGATTGCTCCCTCCCGAGTGGGTTCCAATACTAGCTGTCTGAGGCATGCCCCCTGTAGGGCATCAAGAATGACCCTGCTCTTGGATGTGCCTGCAGCAAAGGTGCTCCAGTTAACATCTGGCATATTCAGGTCCCCCATCAACAATATCTCCCCTTTTTCTGCCATTCTAAGGAAGCCTTCTATCATTTCCTTGTCCATTCCCTCCCCCTGAGATGGGGTCTGTATACAACCCCCATGCGGATTGTGGTGCCATTTCCTGTCTCCAGGGTGACCCAGAGTGCCTCATCTGCTCCCTGTTTATTCTTTAGTTCTGTTGCTTTGATCCCTTCCTTTACATAGAGAGCTACTCTTCGTCCTCCTTTTACCCTCCCTGTCCCTCCTGTAGATTGTGTATCCTGGTATGTTGACATCCCAGTCATGGTTCTTTGTGTACCATGTTTCTGTGACTGCCACAATATCCAGGCAACCCTCTTCCATCAAGGCCACTAGTTCAGGGAGCTTGTTACACAGACTACGGGCATTGGTACTCATCATCCTCCACTTTCTGGTAGCCATACCTCTTTTAGCCCCATTCCTGTCCTTACTGCCTTTGCCTTTTTTTACATTTACCTCTGTCCTGCTTCCTAATAACTTCTCTACCTTGGTGTTTACCACACTAATTACCATGTTTTGTGGGGGGAGGCTGGGATTTCCCTGCTCCTTTTCAGTATCTCCCCCCTTAGCTAGTTTAAATGCTTGCCAATGAAGCATTTAAACCTCTCACCTAGGATCCTGGTCCCCCGGACAGATGCAGACCATCGCACCAGTATAGGTCTGCATCCTTCCAGGTGGCTCCCCAGTCCCCATTGAAGCCAAAACCCTGAGCTCCACACCAGTTTTTCAACCACTCATTGAATTCCCTGGTGAGGAGTGCCCTAGCATCACCCTTGCCATAGACAGGATGGGCTTGTTAGGCTTTGGAAAGGGGACGAGTGGGTGAAGAAAAAAGGAAAATCAGATGTACTGAACAAATACTTCTAGGGACATGGATATGTTGTTCATCCACACTGTCTGGCAGGTTCCTTGCCACTTTAAATCTTGCCGGAAGGTCTTCAAGCTGGCTCCTCCCACCCACCCGGGTGGTAAAACTCTCGGCTCCGCCCCATGACGTCAGATCTTCCTTACCGCTTGGAAGCTCAGGTTCCCTCCTTAACGGTCTGCGTGATAGACTGGATCCTAATTCTTCGTTCGCCCGAAACTCATTTTAACATTTTCAAAACTTTGTCATCTTTCTCCCTCGCAGCTGCGATGGACAGATCGACTCCCGGATTTTGGTGGTGCCCTTGTGGGCAGAAGATGTCAGACGGACCCGCACTCCCGTGCGTCTACTGCCTCAGCCTGAAACCACGACCCTGAGCCTGTGAGTCATGCCATTCGTTTCGTAGCGTCTGGAGGGGCGCTGCCCGGTTACAGCTGGTGCCCGAGCGCTACCCACGGTGAAGTCGAAGGAGGCCAGTTGGGCGGTTACCGCGGCAGCTGGCTCGGCTGAGCAACTCGAGCAGATGATCTCCCTCGAGGAGGAGGCGGCCCAGGCCGCATCATCCTCTTCCTCGGTCACGGCATTTATCCCGCTCTCTCTGGGTACCTCGTATTCAGCTTCGTTCAAGGAGCTTTGCCAATCCCTTTCCACGAAGGGAGAGGGGCCATCGGGACATTCCTCTCGGTCCAAAAAGAAGGACTCAAGGGTAAGTCCCATCGTCGGCATTCATGGGAGCGGGAGAGGTCTCCTTCCCCGGACAGCCGACTGTCGACTTTGGTCGAGGTTGCGGCTAAGGCCGCTGGCTTCCTGGCGTCCCGTCAGGCCAGCGGCCGAGACACCCGTCGACCGGTCGAGATTTTTCTCGACCCGTCGGATGGGCTGTTGACTGGTGAGCCGACAACCCTTCTTCACGGTTCCCCGGTGGAGACCAGAGATCTGCCTGTGCCCCGGTGCAGCAGTCCCGGTTAAAACTTCGAGCGAGGAAAGCGGTGTCCCCGCTCCTTCCCAGATCTGTCCTCGGAAACACCGAGGATCTCAGTCTCAGTCTCGGACTTCTTCTCAGTCCAGCCGATCCCGCCGTCATCGGCGGTCTCGGTCTCGGCACCGAGGTAAGCGGCGCCGCCACTCGTCCTCGTCTTCCTCCTCGGAAGAGGAGAGGCTTCGGCGCAAATTGCGTCGACGCTACGAGGACCTGATATGGCAGCAGTTACTTCTGTCCAGGAACAAGTCGATGCTGTCTCCTTCCCCGGCCATCAAGTGGCTGTCACCCGAGCGACTGAAACAACCCCTCGCCGTAGTCGAGGTGCCCAAGCCTGGGCCGGTTGTTCAAACACGCTGCCTCACCGATTGTGGTGGAACCGCTGCCTCCACAACCGAAATCGGGGGCACCGACCAAGGACTCTCGGTTGGGTCAAGGCCTGCCCCACAGGTTGTCGGTCATCCTCACTCCCGACCATCCTCAGCAGGTGGAGGGTGGCTCAGGCCCCAGGCAGCTCTTCGCGGACTCCTCCGAGTCCGACGATGACTCCTCCCTGTTTTCCAGGCCTGTTGACCTGGAGTCCTCTGGGGGCCAGTCGTTGGACGAAAGCCCATTGTCCTTCATGGATTTGCTTCAGCTCATCTCGGAGTCCACCGGGATGCAGCTAGAGTCCATATCCAAATGGCCAAGTATCCCCTGATGGAGATACTGTACTGAGGGGATTCCCCCACAGAGGCCTTTCCGGTGGCTGAAGCCATTGTTGGCCCAGCCTTGGAGCTTTGGCAGCGGCCTGCTTCCTGCCCTGCGCCTTCGGCCAGGATGGCCAGGAAGTATGCGGTCCCTACCGGCTCTTTGCCGGGTTTTCGGAACACCCCTCTGCCGAGGGGTTGGTCACCGACAGCGTTTTCCAGCGTTCCAGGAATGCTAGGGATGTGGACAAGCCCCCCGACAAGGAG
The DNA here is from genome assembly GCA_016271365.2 of Neoceratodus forsteri. Classification (NCBI taxonomy): domain Eukaryota; kingdom Metazoa; phylum Chordata; order Ceratodontiformes; family Ceratodontidae; genus Neoceratodus; species Neoceratodus forsteri. The sequence continues at coordinate 1,556,674,014 of CM057450.1, forward strand.
TCCAAAAAGCTGGACTACGCCGGGCGCAAGGTGTACTCGTCCTCCCTTGGCCTCCGCCAGGTCAGCTCGGCCGTGCTGATGGCACACTTCTCCCATGCCCTCATGGGCTCCCTGGATGAGGTGATCCCTCATCTCCCGGCCGACCTGCAGACCACGGTCTGGCAGGTGCGGGACCAGGGTAGGGCAGTGGCTAAGCAGCAGCTCCAAATGACTCTGGACATAGGAGACTCCTGTGCCAGATCGGTTGCGGCCGCGGTGGCCATGCGCCGCAGAGCATGGCTGAGGATATCCACCTTCACGGCGGATACCCAGCACAAATTGGCGGATGTCCCCTTCCTGGGGACTGACCTCTTCGGCCCTGGAGTGGAAGGTCACCTCCAGCGGATCAAAAATCCAATGCCACTCTGGACTCGGTCACCTCCGCCCAGAAGGACAAAGGCTGCCGACAGCAGCAGCCCAAGTCCTTTCGCCCTTCTGCGCCTGCGGCACATCCGGCCCAACAGCACCAGGGCCAGCAGGCTCGCGCTTGGCATCCCAAACCCAAGGAAGCAGGGAGGTAAAGGCCCAGGATGTCCCTCGGCCGGTCCCTCCTCCAAGCCTGCCCAGTGATGGGTTGAGGGGTGTCGCCCCCAGCCTCGTCCCTCCCCCCTGGGATCCCCCGGCGGGGGGCTGGCTCTGCCACTTCCTTTCCACTTGGGCTGCTATCACCATGGACCGCTGGGTGTTGGAGGTGGTAGGAAAGGGCCTGCCTCTGGAGTTCGAGCAGGCCCCACCCTTCCGAGCCGTCGCCCCTTGGGAGGCCACGGGGTCCGCAGCCTCTCTGTCAGCCCGCCGAGCCGATATTGCCCTGCTCCTCAAAAGAGAGGTGATCAGGAAGGTGGCGGATCCTCCTCCAGACCTGGGGTTTGTGCCCAGGTACTTCCTGGTCCCCAAACGGACAAGGGGCTGGTGCCCCATTCTTGACCTGCATGACCTGAGCAGGTTCCTAAGGTCTTGGACCTTCAGGATGGTCACTGTGGCTCAGATAATCCCATCCTTGGAACGAGGCGTGTGGTTCTGTTCCCTGGACCTTCAGGATGCATTCCTTCACGTCCCAATCCGTCCGTCCCACCAGAGATTCCTCCGCTTCAGAGCGGAGGGATCCCTTTACGAGTTCCGGGCCATGCCCTTCGGCCTTTCCCTAGCTCCCAGGGTCTTCACCAAATGCATGGCAGCGGTGACAGCATTCCTGCGGCGCCGAAGGGTCTGGGTGTACCCCTACCTGGACGACTGGCTGATTGCAGCCCCCTCCAGAGCAGAGGTGGAGCGGTCCAGAGATCTGGCCCTTCAGGTCTGCTCTCAGGTTGACCTCCTCATCAACGAGGCCAAGTCGGAACTCGTGCCAAAGCAGATGATACAATTCATCAGGGCAGAGCTCGACTCTCTACGAGCCAGAGCATGGCTCCCAGCGGACAGGGCCGAGGTTCTTTCTTCCTTTGCCCAGTCATTTCAGGTTGGGCAATCGTGCCCTGCCCAGGACTTCCTATGCCTCCTGGGCCTCATGGCGGCCTGCACCAGCGTGGTCCATTGGGCCTGCTAGTACATGCGTCCCCTTCAATGGGACTGGCCAGCCAATGGTCACAGCACTTCGATCCACTGGATCAGCTAGTGACAGTGACCCAGGGGATGTGGAACACTCTCCAGTGGTGGACCGTTCCAGCACATCTGCAGGAGGGCATCCCGTTTGTGCGCCCCGAGCCGATGGTCTCTCTATCGACCGATGCCTCTCTGATGGGTTGGGGTGCCCATCTGGGGAGCACAGAGCGCACGGCCTCTGGTCCCCTCGGGAGTCCCGATGCCATATCAACCTGCTGGAGCTTCAAGCGGTTCGTCTAGCCCTCACCGCCTTCGCTCTGTTTCTACGGGGTCAAGTGGTTCAGGTCCAGATGGACAATACCACGACCATGTACTACCTAAACCACCAGGGCGGGATGCGGTCCATGCTTCTGTGCAGGGAAGCTCTCCGCATTTGGTCACTCGTGCGCAGCCTGGAGGCGGATCTCCTCGCCGTTCATGTGGCAGGAGCCTCCAACACCCTTGCTGATGCCCTAAGCCGGATAGGGGCTGCGTCTCACGAGTGGTCTCTCCTGCCGGAGGTAGTACAAGATCTCTTCTCCCAGTGGGGCACGCCTCAGGCGGACTTGTTGGCCTCCTGGGAGAATGCGAAGCTGAGACTGTTTCATGCCTGCCCCCCTCAGCAGGGCTCGCTGCAGGTGGATGCCTTCTCAAGGCCATGGACCCCGGGCCTGTTCTTCGCCTTTCCCCCATTTCCCTTGATCCACAAGGTGCTTCTCAAGGTGAGGAGGGACAAGGCGCAGGTGATTCTGGTAGCCCCAGACTGGCCCCGCCAGTTCTGGTATCCAGATCTCCTCAGTCTCAGCTCCAGGCTCCCGAGGCGGCTTCTAGTCTGCCCGCACCTGATCTTAGTCAATCAGGGGAAGGTATTCCATCCGGACCTTCAATCCCTGCACCTGACGGCCTGATTCCTGAGCGGCTAGAGTTCCAGGCCTTGGGTCTTTCCGACGAGGTCCTCAATGTCGTTGAGTTGTCCCATAAGGAGTCGACCAGAAAATGCTACGCCTTCAAATGGAAGAGATTCTCCATTTGGTGTCAGGGCAAGGGCCTGGACCCTTCCTCATATTCCTTGGCAAGCATTCTGGACTACCTGTGGTCCCTTTCTCAGCAAGGGCTTGATCGGCGACCCTTAAGGTGCACCTGGCAGCCGTCTCTGCTTACCGGGCGCTGGCTGGGAAGCAGTCGGTGGCGCAGGAGAAGGTGGTGGGGAACTTTTTAAAGGCCTTGATCACATATCCCTCGGTACAGAACCTCCACCTCCGTGGGATCTACTGCTGGTATTGGCTAGGCCCATGGGCAGGCCATTCGAACCGATGCACAGGTGTGACATCTCTTACCTGTCGTGGAAGACCGCCTGCTTGGTGGCTATCACATCAGCCAGAAGGATGGGAGAGCTCCAGGCGCTTTCCGTCGAGTCTCCTTATCTGGTCTTCCACTGGGACAAGGTTGTCCTGCGCCTCCACCCGAAATTCCTTCCGAGAGGTTCGCCAGCTATTTGTCACCTACGTTGAAGCCACACCTGGCAGACCTGCAGCCAAGCGGACGATAGGCAGGTGGATCACCTCCTGCATAGATTTCTGCTATAGGTTGGCGGGCATGGAGCCTCCCAGCGGAATAAGAGCTCATTCTACCTGCCATACCGCTGCGTCGGTGGCTGCTTCCAGGGATGTCCCTATCCAGGAAATCTGCAGGGCTGCTACCTGGAAGTCAGCACACACCTTCATCACCCACTACCACATCGACCTTGAGTCATGCCGGGATGCTGGTTTTGGGGCCTCGGTTCTCCAGTCTTTATTCCCTAAGTATGGGGTGTGCGCCTTGCCTCCCTCCTCCCGGAGAACTGCTAGGAGTCTGCCAGACAGTGTGGATGAACAACATATCCATGTCCCTAGAAATACAGGTTACTCACCTGTAACAGGAGTTCTAGGAATGGTATATGTTGTTCATCCACACGACCCACCCGACCTCCCCGGCTTCGACGCACAACCTGGCTTCCAGCGGGCTAGATCTGGCATCATGGGGCGGAGCTGAGAGTTTTACCACCCGGGTGGGTGGGAGGAGCCAGCTTGAGGACCTTCCGGCAAGATTTAAAGCGGCAAGGAACCTGCCAGACAGTGTGGATGAACAACATATACCATTCCTAGAACTCCTGTTACAGGTGAGTTACCTGTATTTCTCTCTTCTCCAGGGAGAAAGACAGACTGGTGCCTACGGGGGTGGGGAACATGGATGTGGTGGTAGAGGAGGATGGAATGAGAGAAGGGCTGCTAGCATTGAAGGTGGGCAGATCACAAGGCCTGGATGGCATACATCCAAGTGTACTAAGGAAACTGGCAGAGGAGCTTGCGAGGCCACTGGCAGGCCTGTTTAATAGTTTGCTGAAGTTGGGAGTGGTACCACAGGATTGGAAAGTGGCAGATGAGGTGCCCCTCCATAAGCCCGGTCCCAAGGATGACCTAGGGAATTACAGACTGGTCAGTCTGACCTCAGTTGTGTCCAAGCTCATGAATACCATACTTAAGGAAAGGTTGGTGGAGTATTTAGAGGAGTTTGGTCTCCAGGATGCGAGGCAGCATGGGTTTATGGGAGGGACATAGTGTCTAACAAATCTGATTGACTTCTTTGATTGGGTCACTAAGACAGAAGACAGGGGCCAAGCGGTGGACATCCTTTAATCTGGACTTAAGCAAGGCCTTTGACTCTGTACTTCTCAAGGGGTTGATCAGGAAGTTGGCAGATCTTGGGGTTAAAAGATGACCAGGTAGGTAGAAAACTGGCTAAGGAACAGAATCTAGAGGGAGGTGGTGGGGGGAGAGCTATCTAGCACCAGGAAGGTCACCAACAGGGTCCCACAGGGCTCGGGGCTGGTGCCGGTGTTGTTCAGTGTCTTACATCAGTTATAGTGGGTGGCGTTAAGGGCTAAATCTGCCTATTCACGAGTGACACCAAGCTCTGTGGGAGGGTTGACACAGCCAAAGGGATACAGGACGATCTGACAAAAGCTTGAGAGGTGGTCCTGGATTTGGCAGCTTGGCTTCAGTGCTAAGAAATGCAGAGTTATGTGCATTTTTGAGACAGGAATCCCAGGACGGAGTACTACCTGGGAAGGGTCCAGGTATCTGCAACAGAGGAAGAGAAGGAACCAGAAGTGATGATCGCTAGCGACCTGAAGCACTCCATGCAGTACATGAAAGCAGCAGCAAAGGCAAACAAGATGTTAGGATGCATAGCCAGGTGGATCAGCAGTAGGCAACATGACGTTATACTGCCCTTGTGCAGGTCACTGGTGAGGCCACATCTAGAGTGTGGAGTGCAGTGCTGGTGCCCACACCTTAAAAATGACATTATCCAGCTGGAAATGGTCCAGAGGAGGGGAGTGAAGATGATTGCGGGTCAGCAGGGTAAAGCATACGAGGAGAGGTTGGGGGCCCTGAACATATACTCCCTAGAGGAGAGGAGGGAAAGAGGGGACATGACTATGACCTTTAATTACATGAAAGGGATACAATAGGGTGGCTAAGGAGGGTCTCTTTAAGCTAAGTGGCAGCTGAAACAAAAGAGGGCACAGTCTTAAGCTGGGGGGGTTATTTATTTATGTATTTAAACTTTGGTAACCGGGAAAGGGACGCTGAGCCAAGGCTCATTTCCAGGTGCAACCTGGGGACAAGGGAAAAGGTACAAAGTACAAATACAAGAAACAATTGATCTTACTTTGAGAGGAAGCTCTTGCAGCAGGTAACAAAAGTAGGACTGACGCCACCTGGCTGCGGGTTCTCGGCAAATTCTTCTTCTAGCAGTACTGACGTGGGAACGCCCCTGCCGATGTCGGCTCCACCCCCGACGTCACCCTAAATAAAGGAGGAGATTCCCACATGTGCCGTTTCTTTCCTGCTGCACGGTCTGGGTTAGTTCGCCTTCGGTTACCACTTGTCAGTACCGATCACTCTCCTCCTATTCTCAAACTGCTTTCTACAAATTTTTTTGCCTATGTCCTCATCCTCTAAGGGGCACATTAGTAAGCGCTCCTGCGGGCGGCAGATCCCCTCAAAAGATGGCCATTCCGTGTCTGTTTTCTGCCTGGGACCCGACCACAACACCAGCACCTGTTCCCACTGTCAGGCCTTCAACTCTTGGATGCGCATCTGACGACAGAAATCCCTTTCCACCTTTCTAGCGGAGTCTAAATTGGCCCGCCATGGAATGTGGTTCATCCTCGAGGGAATTGGAGCATTCGCCCGCCCATAAGAAACATTGCAAGCACCAGGAGCAGGAGAGGTCTTGATCTAGGCCCAGGTCCTCGGGCTAGAAGTCTGGGTCTTCTGGGCATGATTCCCGCCTCACGGCCCTTAAGCCATCTTCCGCCGAGTCTGCGGTGACTAAGTCCTCCAGGACCACTCTCCAGCCACTTAAGGTGTGCCCACCTGCCGAGAAGGCTTCCTCAGTGGGCACAGGTAAGTCCTCCTCCTGCTCGCCTCTGTCTCCGCAGCCGACCTCCAGGAGTTAAGCAAGGCCTCTGGGTCTTCTGGCGGCAGGGTGTCGTCTGTGCCACACAAGTCAAAGGACTCCGACCGTCGTCAGACCCCGGCAGCAGAATGACGGCTCGGTCGAAAATCTTCCAAACACCACAAACATTCTGACCGTCCCAAGGCTCACACAGAGGGACACCCCAGTTTCAGGAGACAAGCGGATGCCAGACCGACGCCCTGTCGTCTCTCCTCCAGCTTCCATCCCTCCTCCTATGGTGAAGGTTGTACCGCCACCGGTGAAAGTGGTCCCGACGCCGGCTATGCCGGCTGCACTCGACGTCGGTTCTGGGACCCCCTCTCCACAGCAGATGTCAGTCCACCTGACATCGGAGCCAAATGAGGGGGCAACTGACACACCTCTGTCGTCGCCTCAGAAACCGGCGCCGGTGACCCCGGACACTGGTGCCGGTGGTTCAAACCAGGTGCCGGCACCCCCTGAGGATGGGTCCGGCTCCGGCTGTGTTGCACCTCCTCCTCCTGTGACTGGGTCCCCAAAATTGAACCTTTCGTAGATTAAGGAGCTTTTTTCCCCACTGGTGGGACACCGTGAAATGTGATCTCCCAGGGGGTGTACCTCCTCCCACGCCTCAGCCCTCCCCGGTTCCAGATACTCCAGCACCCGTACCGGACTCGGCCCCGGTCTCTGAGTCTTCAGACCATGAGGCAGAGAAGGAATCTTCAACACCTAGGTAGCACAAAGATAAGAGATACAGGAGGACCAGGTCCAGGAGTTCCTCCTGCTCTCCCTTTCCAGACAAGAGGCGCAAGAGGAGATGGCACCACTCCCCATCCTCTTCCTCCTCTGATTCATATGTTGATTCCGACATTTCTCTGCCCATTTAGGATGTTGCACCTGACCTCGGGGACCGAGAGGGGCATCCCAACTCCCCTCCGGACGACCCCAGCTTTATGGAGGTGATGAGGTACATCCAGGCAAACATGGGTTGGGACACTGAGGCCCTGGACCTCGAGCAGTTGTGGTTGGCTAAGTACCTCTGCCAGAAAGACCTCTAAGCCGGTGGTCATCCCTCCCATGATTGACACCTTTGAGGACGTCACCTACGCTACCTGGAAGCGTCTTCACTCCTCCTCTGCCATGGCCAAGAAGGCTCACCGGCTTTCCCAGGCCCCTAAGGACCACCTCTTCTTGGCTGAACCACCAGCAGCTGACTCAGTGGTGATTTTGGCAGCTCATGACCATTCACAGAGGCCCAAGCACTTAAGCACCCAGCCGCCTGACAGGTAGTCTAAGCAGCTGGATTCCATGGAACACAAGTTGTACTCTGTTGCCACTTGCAGAATCAGGAGTCTCAACTTCCTGACACATATGGTCCAATTCAGGGAATGAACACTGTGCAAAGCATGTCCAGTTGCCCTCAACAGACTGAGCTTGCCAGACTGCTTCAGACCGGCTCGGATGTGGGGACCCACATTCTGAGGTTGGCCTACGACTCTGCGGACACCTCTTGAAGGGCGTTCGCTACTGGCATTTGCCTCCGTCACCATGCTTGGCTTCGGGTTTCTGGGTTCGATCCAGATGTACAAGCGAACATTCTGGATGCTCCCTTTAATGGCTCTGTGCTCTTCGGGGAAGACACGGAGAGGATTATTACCAAACTGCAGGACTCCGGTAAGACCATAGGAACTGTGTAGTCCATGCACCACCTGAAATGGGCAACCTCGGAAGCTCCATTTTCATGGCTGTGGGGCACATCAGCCTCAGCAGCCTCACTACCAGCCACATACACAGCGAGGCGGCTTTGGTCGCAGAGGCGGGGCCAGGGGTGCCTCGGCTGCCACCTCCCGACAGGCTAAAATAGCATTTGCTACCCTCCCTCCCCTTCCCACAGCCTGACTACTCAGGCGACCCACGTCCCATGGACGACTCATCAGGGGAGCCGGTTGGAGGTCACTTTTCTCTTTATGCAGAAGCCTGGAGTCAAGTGACTTCCGACCAGTGAGTCCTTGAGCTCGTGGGGTTCGGGCATTCCATAGAGTTCGAAGTCATTCCTCTGGACAGATCACCATCCCCTTCCCGTTATCCGAGGGAACACTGAGTTCTAATCCAGAGGGAAATCCTTTCCCTGCTGGACAAGAATGCCATCGAGCCGGTACCCCCGGCAGAAAGAGAGACAGGTTATTTCTCCCACTTCTTCCTGGTCTCAAAGAAGTCAGGAGATCTCAGACCCGTTCTGGACCTCAGCAAACTAAACCATTGGGTCTTGTGTCGAAGATTCTGTATGGTCTTCCTCCTCACTCTCCTGCCTCTAATTTTGGCAGGACGCTGGCTGGCATCTCTAAATATGCAGGATGCTTATCTGCATATTTCCATTGCCTGGGGTCATCGACGGTTCCTGAATTTCAGATTTGAAGGCAAGAGCTACCAATTTAGAGTCCTCCCCTTCGGTCTCTCTTCAGCCCCCAGGGTGGTCACTGCGGCGCTTCGGAGAATGGGCCACTTCGTGTTCCCTTATCTGGATGACTGGCTCCTCCTGGCTCCCTCCAGGTCCCACCTGTTGGAAACCATCAGGGACTCCCTCTCGCTGTTTCAGCGCCTGGGAATCACGGTCAACAGGGACAAGTCTCAGCTTCTCCCATCCCAGAGGCTTTAGTTCATAGGAGCTCTTCTGGATACCACTCTCGGGGAAGGTGTTTCTTCCCTCTGACAGAGCGGGTTGCATCTAAGCCTTGGCGTATCAAGTCTCTACAGCCTCAAGGGTCCCCACAAGACTCCTTCTCAGGCTGCTGGGGCACATGGCAGCTGCCATCATTTCAGTTCCCCTAGCACGGCTGTGCATGCGGAACATCCAGTGGTCCCTAAGAGTCCAGTGGGATCAGACACAGGACAAATTGGACACCTCGATACGTATCACAGAGCCAGTCCACCGCTGGTGGATGTCATCACAAAACTTGCTGGCAGGTCTCCCTTTTCAAATCGGAGCCCGGACCCAGATTCTGACCACGGACGCTTTGTCCTCGGGATGGAGTGCCCATTTGGAGACACATCATACTCAAGGGGCTTGGTCCCCAATAGAGGAGGATCTGCATATCAATGTTCTGGAACTGAGGGCAGTCCTGTATGCTCTTCAGGCCCTAGCCTCGGTCCTAGTGCCGGGTCACCTGTTGATTCAGACAGAAAACACTTTGGTGATGTTTTACATCAACAAACAAGTTGGCACACACTCGTATCCCCTCTGCCAGGGAGCAGTGAGGGTGTGAGACTGGGCTCTGGAGCATCAGCTCTTCTTGACGGCTGTTCACGTTCCGGGAGAACAGAATGTGTTAGCCGACGTGCTCAGCAGAACCAGATCGCAGGCTCACGAATGGGAGCTGCATCAGGAGGTTGCAGATCAAATCTTCTGCCGATGAGGGACACCAGCGCTAGATGTCTTCATGTCACAATTCAATGCAAAACTGCCCAGTTTCTGCTCGCTAGGTCCAGAGCCTGGAGCTTTTTGGCAAGATGCATCGTACCTGTCCTGGAAGAGGAGATTCCTCTATGCGTTCCCTCCCTTCCTGCTCCTGCAGAAGGTAATCCTCAAGGCGCAGTCAGAACGGTCCACCCTCATACTGATAGCCCCGCTGTGGCCCCGTCAGATTTGGTTTCCATTGTTTCAGCGCTTAGTGGCAGAGCCTCCGTTGCCTCTTCCAACTTCGCCTTGACTTCTATCTCAGGAGAATGGGTCCCTGGTCCATCCAAATCTGCGCTCCCTTCACCTGCATGCCTGGCTCCTCAAGACCTAGTTAAAACCAGGTTCTGAGTGTCCGATAAGGTAGCGCAAGTTTTGTTTGAGGCGTGTAAGCCTGCCACCAGGACCACTTATGCTATGAAGTGGAAACGTTTCTGTATCTGGGCCGCAGCCAAGAAGGTGGATCCTTTGGTCTGACCGGTCAGTTCCGTTTTAGAATACTTGCTTTCCCTTTCGAAGTCAAGTCTCAGTTATTCCTCCATTAAGGTACACCTGGCTGCCGTCTCTGCTTATCTCATGCTGGTCCAGGGTATGATGGTGGCTCAGATGGAGGTATCTAAGGCTTTTCTTTGCAGTATTCTTCATATCAGACCTCTGCTCCGGGATCCTGTCTCTCCTTGGGATCTGCTCTTTGTGCTGGAGAAACTAACGCTTCCCCCCTTTGAACCAGCCATGGAGGCTGAGCTTCGTTCCCTGTCCTGGAAAACTCTGCTTTTGGTAGCCGTCACTTTGGTGAGGCGCATTTCAGAGCTTCAAGCTCTCATGTGTAAAGAACTCTATCTTATTTTCCATAAGGATAGGGTTGACCTTCGCACTAACCCGAAGTTTCTACCAAAAGTAGTTTCGGAGCTCACTCTCAATCAGTCCGTTCAGCTGCCGGTGTATTACCCGGAGTATCCTAACAAAGGGGAAGCTCAGCTTCATTCTTTGGATGTACACAGGGCACTTTGCTGTTATCTGGCCAGAACCAATGGGAACAGGAAATCCGATCAGCTTTTCATTTCTTTTGTGCAAAGGTCCTTAGGTTGCCCGGTTACCAAACAGACGCTCTCGCGCTGGCTGGTCAGCTGCATCACCTTTTGTTACCAGAACCACAATAGGTCTGCTCCTGGGCCGATCAAGGCTCATTCTGCCAGGGCAGTCGCTACATCCTTTGCAGCTTTAAAAAGGATCTCAGTGGCCGACATTTGTGCTGCCACCACATGGCACTCTGTTCACACTTTCGTCAGGCATTATAGCCTGGACATAATTTCCAGATGCAGAGCAGGGTTTGGCCTGCAGTTCTGCAGGGCTTGGTCTCTTGACAGATCCTTCCTGCTCCTGTTTTCTCCTGACTTCCTTCTCCCCCTCCCAAGGGTTGTCTTGAGTTTATACTGCCTGGGAATCAGTCCTACTTGTGTTACCTGCTGCAAGAGCTTCCTCTTGAAGTAAGATAGTACAGTTACGTAAGATCTTACCATAACAGTAGATCTTCGAGAGAAGATCTTACTTCGAGAGGGCTCTTGCAGTAGGTAATTACATATAGGACCTGTTACTTCGTCGTTTTTTTCCGAATAGTTTCAGAATTTTATTCCTCTTTCGTCAGGTGAACATCAGTATATGTCGTCCCCTTCAAAGAATAAGTGCGACTCGTGCAGCGCCCAACTGCCTCACAAAGATGGTCACTCCCTCTGCCTCTTCTGCCTAGGCCCCGACCACGCGGTCGACAAGTGTCCGCACTGCCTCCGGTTCAACGCGGCCACCCGCAGACGACGCCAGCAGTCCTTGAAGCCCATCTCCTCAAAAAGATGTCTGCGATGGAGAAAGAGCTGAGAAAACTTCGGCAGGCGTCGACCTCCCCTGAAGGGCACAAGAAGCGGGACAAGGAAAGGCACCGGGAGAAGGCCTCCTCTTCTGTGACTCTGGCGGATTGCGGGCAAGGTAACATCCTCTCCAGGGGATTGCCCAACGGCAGCCTCCAAGGCTTTGGAGGAGGTGTTGGTCCACCCGACGGGTTCGATTTCAGGCCCTACGGGCGTCTCCGGGCAAAAGGAGACTCCAGCCCCCAGTACTGCCGCAGGCCTGCGGCCTACTGGTGCGGGCACCTCCCTTAAGCTGGATGTGGCTCTCCGGCGTCGCCCGGGAGAAGGTCTCTTAAGACGCTCGACCCTTCGGGGCGGGTCTCGGCAGTGTCCCCCTCGGACTGAGCCTCCTCTCTTTCTCGGCCCGTCTCCGACGAGAGACCCTCGAAGCCGGACGCCGGCTCCTCTGGCATCCGCCGGGACTCGGCCCATAAGCCACACGTCGGCTCCTCCGGCGTCGCCAGGCTCCGAGCCTACGGCGGAGCCTGCTTTCTGTTGTTCCAGGCTCCCGCAGCCTTCGCTGCCATCAGGGCCCCAGTCCCCTGCCTGACCCGAGGTTTTTCTCCTCCGTCCCGGACGGAGTCTCGGGACCCTGGGCTGCTGTCTGATCCTCTTCCTGAAGAACCCGGATCTGATGCCGGCTCAACGCCCGGCCCGGCTCCTCAGCCAGCCCGCCCGGCGCGGTTCTGACACTGGCCCTCCGACGCCGGCGGGGGATGTTCCTCCTCCTTCGGGCCCTCCACCCCACGGGCCTATCCCGACTGATCCGCCCGTGGAGTACCTGGCTGGGCCGTCTGCTCCGGCAGCTCCTCCAGTGCCTGGGTATCCGCTGTCGTATCCGACGCCGGTTTTCCCAGGTCCGCAGTATCCTGCGCCGCCGTACCCAGTGTCGACACCGCAGTACCTGACTCCGGGATACCCGCAGCCGGGTTACGGATACTCCCTACGGTTCCTCTGTACAACTATCCCCCTCCTCCTCCTCCACCGCCCCCTAGGCCGCCGGTGGATCTCCAGGAGACTCTTGCCTCTTGGTGGGCTGAGGCCAAGGCTCAGCTCACCAAGGAAGTCGAGAGCTGTCTTACGGCGACGGTGCCACCCCCGGCTCCCGTACACCCCAGACAGCACTCTCCCTCTCCTCCTCCAGATTCCCGGGTTTTGCCCTCGGGATCCAGAGAGGGGCAGGACATGCGTTCTGGGATCCTTCCCAAGGAACCCGTTCCTCCCCCTAGATGGGTTAGGGAGTCTTACTCTGCTTCAGATTCTTCCTCTCCTTCTCTCTTGGACTCCTCGGACGCTTCCGATGGATGTTCCGAGAAAGACAATGAGCCACGCTCTCCGTCCAAGCCCCGGCCGAGGACTCCTCCGAAGTCTCCTCTGGAGGATCCTTCCTTCACGGAGTTGCTCAGGAAGATCCAGGAAGTCCATCAGTGGCATTCCTTAGAACCAGATCCTCAGCGGGTAAAACTGGCCGAACATCTGGACTTGCCCCTTACGGCTCCTACCTTAGTGCCACCCTGGATTGAGCCTCACGCCCACCTCGTTTCCACTATTTGGAAACAACCGTCGGCTTTAGCCCCACTTCTCAGGAAGTCCAACAGGCTATACCAGGCTCTGGAGGGTGTAGACTTTTTAGACTGTCACCCCCGTGCAGACTCGGTTGTGATTAGCGCCGCTCACGGCCGGTCAGCACATCCGAAACACTTGAGCTCGCCTTCTGGATCAGTATGGAAGGAAGATCTATGCTTCTTCCACTCTGGGGATTAGGGCCCTGAACTATGTAGCACATATGGGGGATTACCAGAAGGTCGTCCTTACCCAGGCGGAATCCAAGATCGACTCTTTGCCTGACTCTCAAGTCGAGCAGGAGTTGGCCGACCTGGTCCGTTCTGCTCATTCGGCCAGTCATCACATTCTGAGGACGACCTACGACGCAGTGGACACTGCAGGACGGAGCTCTGTGTTCGCCGTAAGTCTTCAGTGTCACGCATGGCTCCGTGTGTCAGGTCTGGTCCCGGAGGTGCAGTCAGCCATCCAAGAAGCACCTTTCAGGGGTTCTGTGCTTTTCGGTGGTGATGTCAAGGACATCATCACTGATCTGCAGGAGAAGGGGACGGCCCTTAAATCCGTTGATTCAATGTACCATCCCCATCCCCCACAGCGCCGTCCCTTTCGCAGACACAGCCGCCCTCAAGCGAAACCTTTGGGAAGGCAGGCCACTAAACGTCGGGCCCCCACAGCTGCCAGGCCCCCGCCGCCCAAAAAAGCAATGGGTGCCCCAGCTGCGGCGCTGCCTCACACCACCTGATTCCTTTCCTCTCCCACCACCTCCAGACGTCCCGGAGGAACCGGTAGGAGGGAGGTTCTCCCTCCACCTTCCGGGTTGGGAGAGGATAACTTTGGATTCATGGGTGCTTCAGATCATAGCAGAGGGGCACTCCATAGAGTTTCTACAGAAACCTCCACATCACCCCCCTCTACACTCCGCTTACTCAGGGACCGTCTTCCTTTGGTCAGGGAAGAAATCTCTGCGCTCCTTGCGAAACAGGCTATAGAGCCCATCCTCCTCACCTCCACGGGACGGGTTACTATTCCCATTTTTTCCTTGTACCAAAGAAGACGGGAGATCTCAGACCCATTCTCGATCTCAGCTCCCTGAACCTATATGTGGAATACAAGAGGTTCAGGATGCTTTCCCTTCAATCCCTTTTGCCCCTGCTTGGCCCAATGGCTGTGCACTAGATATGCAGGATGCGTACCTACATCCCCATTATATCGCTGAAAAGTACCTCAGGTTTATGTTCAAGGGGGTCCACTACCAATTCCGGTGCTCCCATTTGGTCTTTCCTCGGCTCCTCGAGTCTTTACCAAATGCCTGGCGGTGGTAGCGGCCCACCTGCATTCTTTGGGAGCTCAGGTTTTTCCCTACCTGGACGACTGGCTCCTGGCAGCCCCGTCCAGGGAGGAACTCCTGCATTTTCTCTCCCTCACCCAGCAGGTCTTCACGGGCCTGGGTATTACCATCAACCATTCCAAGTCTCACCTGGATCCTTCACAGAGGCTCCAGTTCATCGGGGCAATTCTCGACACAACTTTGTGCAAGGCCTTTCTGCCTCCGGACAGGGGGGCCTCCCTCCAGTCACAGATCTCCCTCCTATCGGATCACAGGAGCGTCCCGGCGAGGTCAGTGCTCCGTCTACTGGGGCTTATGGCGGTGGCCATCCCGACGGTTCTGCGCGCACGCCTCCACATGAGAATCTCTCAGTGGACTGTTCGATCTCAGTGGGAACAACGAGTAGACGACCTAGATCATCTGGTTCTGATCTCCTCGCCGATGGTAAGAGACTTGCAATGGTGGATGGTTCGAGAGAACCTCTTCCGCCGGGGGTCCCCTTTTTTCTTCCTCCCCCCGATCAGACTGTGACCACGGATGCTTCAGGCGAAGGTTGGGGAGCCCATCTGGGTCCTCACTGAACCCCGGGCCTTTGGTCAAAATTGGAGATAGTTCTCCACATCAATGTGCTCGAGGGACTGCTGGCGGCGTCTGCGGGTGGCCGCGTTGAACCGGAGGCAGTGCGGACACTTGTCGACCGCGTGGTCGGGGCCTAGGCAGAAGAGGCAGAGGGAGGACCGCCTTTTTGTGAGGCAGTTGGGCCAAGACGAGTCGCACTTATTCTTTGAAGGGGACGACATATACTGACGTTCACCTGATGAAAGAGGAATACAATTCTGAAACTATTCGGAAAAAACCGACGAAGTAACAGGTCCTGTATGTAATTACCTACTGCAAGAGCCTCTCTCGAAGATCTGCTGTTACAGTAAGTTCTTATGTAACTGTACTTTCTTGCAGCAGGTATGTTTTCCCGCCCCCCTTCCCCCAGGGACCAGGCCTTTTCCAGGTCGGCCATTTCCTCTTTTGTGAGGCAAGATTATGCCAGATTCCTCAGTTTGTCGCCTCTTGCGATCCATTGGCCTCTTGGGGTGTGTGCTAGAACTGGAGCACGTGGGGAACTCCCCCTTTATATAGGGTGTCGGGGTGGAGCTGACGTCGGCGGGGGTGCTCCCACATCGGTACTGCTAGAAGAAGAATTTGCCGAAAACCTCCGCCAGGTGGCATCAGTCCTACTTGTGTTACCTGCTGCAAGAGCTTCTCTCGAAGATCTACTATTACAGTAAGATGTCACGTAACTGTACTATACAACAAGACATGGTATAGCAACATTGATGAACACCAGTGTAAAAAAATATGCAGTATTTACAAGCAGGGTGTGAAATTCCTGTACCTTAGGTGCCCCAGGGCAGGTACTTTTGTCTCAGGACACCTAGTGCTGGTTAGTGCCTGCCCTGTGGGGCACCTAAGGTAACTGTGCAGTGAGTCAGTTTTCCCTGTGTCTGTGTTTTAACTCATGTCTTTTTTTTAGCCACATCTTTTTTTGCTCTAACATCATTGACTGGGGGGACGACAGGGAAGCCGTCGGAGGAGTGTTGCCAGCCGCGATCATAGTGTGATCAGCTGATAGGGGAGTTAGAGCTAGGAAAGGCAGATCATGACTAGCTGGCTGACAGTCCCCTTCATTGATGGAAAGAATGATCGGCAAATGAAGCTGCGAGGTATCAGGTCGTCAGGGGAAGAGGTGGGTTGCAGCCGTCAGACACCAATCCAAAGTGTCTTTAATTAGTTGCCCGCCCCTTTCACACAGTGCGATCATGTGTGCTGTGTCTGTAAAGTGTGCCACTTCAGCCTGTTCAGGTGGTGAGTCAGGTCATGTTGCTAGTGGCGCACTTTCAGAGGGGGAGAGCAGACATTAACTTGCTGCACACACTGCAGTCGGTGATCGCTATTGAACGAGTAAGTCCTGTCCTTACTACAATTACTGCTGTGCTATAACAAAAAACAAATACTGAAGCTCTTTTAGGAGCTCTTCTTTAATTCTTCCCAGGCTCAACCCTACGTCCCTACCACTTGCAGCATGGTGGGAGACGGTCTCTCACTCAAGGAAGAAAAAGGAAAAAACATAGGCTCCCACTTTAGAAACATAGAAAAAGCACTGTCTGCCTTTGGAAAAATATCAAGTTAGGTTGGAGGAGGGTGGTGTTTTTATGCTGATTGTGTACATGAGTGGGACTTGAGGGCACATCAAAGACAGACAGTTATTAAAAAAAAAATATTAACAGCTAAGTTTATATTAGAAATTGCTGCTGTCTCACTGTATTCTAATAAGTAAAGATTAAAGGACAGTGTAAGTAAGTAAAGTTTATTTAAAAAAACGCTTTTCCAATGATTAAAGTGCTTTACAAACAATAAGCAACAATACAATATTAATAATATAAAATCATAAGCCATAAGCTTTAGAAAATAAAAAAAATTTTCAACTCTACTTTAAAACTCTCGACGGTCAGGCAGCTTCGTATCCGACGAGGTAGAGAATTTGACAGGGCCGGAGCTGCATATGAAAATGCACGAGCTCCTGATGTTTTCAAACAAACCCTGGGAATCTCTAGCAATCCCTCGTCAGCAGATCAGAGTGAGCAAGAGGGGCAGTAGGGAGTAAGGAGATCTTTCAGATACTGCGGTCCCTGTTCGTGTAAGGCTTTATAGGTCAGTAACCCGACCTTGAAGGTGATTCGCCATTGTACCGGCAGCCAGTGCAGCTCGCGCAAAACAGGCGTAATATGACTATACATAGAAACATAGAATTTGACGGCAGATAAGGACCGCTTGGCCCACCCAGTCTGCCTATTTCCCTACCTAATGGATAAGCTGCAGATCCTAGTTAACCAGCTGCCTACTTCTTTCTACTCCCACCCCCTAGAATTGCCTTATGACTGTCCCATGCATGCTTGAATTCAACCAGTTTTGGACTCCACAACCTCCTCCGGAAGGCCGTTCCATGCATCCACAACCCTCTCTGTGAAAAAATACTTCCTTACATTACCTCTGAGCCGCCTCTATCTTCAAATTGTGCCCCCTTGTTCTTGCACACCTCTTTTTTTGAAAGATTCTACCCTCTTGGACTTTGTTGATTCCCTTGAGGTACTTGAAAGTTTCTATCATGTCCCCACTCTCCCTCCGTTCCTTGAGGCTATACATATTATGCACCTTTAGTCTCTCTCCATATGTCTTCTGGTGCAGACCCTGCACCATTTTAGTTGCCCTCCTCTGGACAGCTTCCATATTGTCTATATCCTTGCGGAGATTGGGTCTCCAGAACTGCACACAGTACTCCAGATGGGGTCTCACCAGCTGTCTGTACAGAGAGATACCTAGATGTTCCAGTCAGAAGCCTGGCTGCTGCGTTCTGCACTAGCTGCAGGCAATGAATTTCAACCCCTGGTAGCCCCAGGTAAAGGGAATTGCAGTAATCAAGGCGAGTGGTCACAAAGGCGTGGACCAGAGTAGGAAGGTCAGCTGGAGGAACCAGGTATTTTACCCAGGCGATATTCCTCAGATGGAAAAAAAGAGGACTTGACAACGGCTGACACCTGTGATTTCAGGGTCAAACCACTGTCAAAAATAATGCCCAGGTTCCGCACCTGGCCTGAGATCAAGAGCTGGGCACCACCAAGCCAAAGGCCTGATGGTACTTCAGCCCTATGACCCGCCTCAAGGCGACCTGGGTTCACAGCCAACACCGCGGTCTTATCCGGGTTTAACCTCAGCCAGCTGGCGCTCATCCAGTCATTGATTTCGGCTAGACAGCTGTTTAGCAGAGAGACTGCATCATCCTGACCGGGAATAAAGGACAGATACCGCTGGGTATCATCTGCATAGCAGTGAAAACCCAGACTATAGCGCCTAATAATGTCTCCTAATGGTAGCATATAAAAATGCGAATAACATGGGTGCCAAAATGGAGCCCTGCAGTACCCCACAGGACAGAGAGATGGTATCAGAGGAATAAATCCTCATTGTAATCCTCTGAGTCTGCCCCGTGAGGAAAGATTGAAACCAATGTAAGACTGTACCAGACAGTCCACAAAGAAGTTGCAGGCGCTCCAGCAGCACTCCATGATCCACAGTATCAAAAGCTGCAGAGATCAAGAAGGACTAGAATAGTACATGCCTTTTGATCTCTCGCAATTAGGAGATCATTTAAAACCCAGACAAGGGCAGTCTCAGTTCTATGTCTTTTCCTGAACCCCGACTGGAGAGCTTCGTAGATGTTGTGATTCATAAGATGGTCATCCAGCTGTATCGCAACCACCTTTTCAATAACCTTACCCACAAAGGGCAGGTTAGAGATAGGTCTGTAGTTAGCTGGGACGCCTGGATTCAGTGAAGGTTTTTTTAAGGAGTGGTTGAACGACTGCCTCCTTTAAGGGGGCAGGGAAAACCCCTTTCTCCAAAGATTTCCAGACAATTTCAGCAAGGATCAGGCAGATAATATCTACACAACTTAATAACAGTGGTGTTGTGCCCGGATCCAAACTACAGTACAACTGGTTGGTCGAACAGTCTGGATAATCCTCACAACATCCGTGAATGCCGGCCTACTAAAGTCAGACCAGGAGACACAAGGGATTGCTTCCTCTCGCCAACCATCACAACTTCCTATAGAGAGAGCAAGACGGATGCCCGATCTGATGCTGGCAATCTTATCTGCGAAGAACTGAGCAAGCTCATCACACTTCATCTGTGAAAAATCTCTTCCAGACTGCAGATACAGTGGATTGCACAATCTGTCGACAGTCTGAAAGAGTTTGGCTCGTCGATTCTGCGGAGCAGCAATCTCCCTGGACAGGAATTCTGCCTTCTTACGCGTGATTGCTGATTGATAGACCTTAAAATGGTCCATCAGTCTAAGTCTGTCAGCATCTAGGCCGGACTTTCGCCAAGCTCTCTCTCTAACCTTCGTCCTACTCTCCTCAGCTCCTTTAATGAATCATCAAACCATGACGATATTGAATGCTGTGTGAGTGGACGAATGCGAACAGGTGCAATTTGATCCAGGGCATCACCCACAGCCTTACTGTAGACAAGTATGAGATCCCCTGGATCCATGCAATCACTCGAAATACCTGATAGGTCTAACACCGTTGAAAGGCCTTCTGGGGTAACTCCCCTTAAAGGGCGGTATTGTACCATCTCCGTAGGAGCAGGCCTCTTTAGGGGTGCCCCAAAGCTAAATCTTATGGTGTGATGGTCTATCCACACATTTGGTTCCACCCCCAAATGCGTGACCTCCAACTCCAGTAGGAACACTAGGTCCAATGAGTGACCCCCTACATGGGTAGCGGAGGTAACCACCTGTGTAAGGCCCAACATTGTCATCAGTTGGAGGAGATTTCTCCCAAAATGCGAGAGTTCATCGTCGACCCAAGCGTTGAAGTCACCCAGTATTAGCTATCTGGGTGACTCCAGCACTACGTCGACAATGAAGTCCGCAAACTCCTTCAGGAATTCTCCACCATCACCGGGTGGTCGGTAGATGAGAAGAACCCTGAACCCTGCACCTGCTCCCAGGATATACTCAAAGGATCTAGTGACACCCACTGGCACATCCACAAGACCCCGCTCCATTCTAAAAAAGATGGCTACACCCCCGCCCCTATGATCCAACCTCGGCCGGTGTATCGCCAAGAACCCGGATGGAGCAGCAGAGGCCAATATAGGGCCTGCATTCTCATCCAACCAGGTCTCGGTGATGCATGCCAGATCAGATGTTACAACAAGATCCGCTATAATAGCAGTCTTGTTTTTAATTGACCTGGCATTACATAACACCGCCCGGGTTGGATGGGTTTTCGAGGAGGAGCACAGTACTGGTCCACAATTTGTGGAACCCTTGGGTATGGGAGTCAGACAGGGAAAAACCCTCTCCTGAACCCATTTCACCCCAGGACATCTCCTAGTCCCCACTACCTCAATCGATCGGCCCCTTTCCATTCTCCCACTTTGCCCAGACCATATACCCCTCGAACGCCTTCTCACTATCCCCAATGAATGACATCTGTCGTAAACTTCAGGTGCCAAAGGGGAACAGTGAAAAGGACGAAGGTCACGGAGCAAAGTGGGAGAATAGCTCCTGACCGTCTTAATGCCTTCCCAGCACATTTCAATAAACAATAATTTATCTAAATCCAAATAAACAATTCAATAATCACAATAAACAATTTAACTCAATAAATTATTACAAAACAGAAATCGCATCCAAAAAATCCTGAAGTAGCTATAACACTCAGATTTCGATATTAAAGTCTTGAAAAGGATTAAGGCCTCTCACTTCCCCAATCCAACAATTACATTCAGATTTTACTCTCACTAAGACCTAAAGAATCTAATAAGCAAGACAGTTTAAGAGTTTACAACTCTTCAGGCATTAATAAAGGTTCAAAGGGAAAAATAGCTGCCAAACTAATGGGGAAAACTTTTACCCCCACTGAGAACAGGACTACAGATCCCAGAAAGGACCACTCACCAGTGGACTCCCCTAGCAATCCTAGGGGCACTGCTTCTACATGCCTGCCCTCCGGTAGACCGGAATCAATACCACCCTTCCCAATCCCAGCAAGGAAGAACAAACAAACTTAATCCCCACTGAGAGCAGGACTACGGATCCCAGAGAGGACCACTCACCAGTGGACCCCACTAGCAATCCTGGGAGGCACCACTTCTCTGTGTTCACCCTCCGGTAGACCGGAATCAATACCACCCTTCCCAATCCCAGCAAGGAAAAAACAAATAAACTTATTCCCCACTGAGAACAGGACTACGGCCCCCTGAAGGGGACCACTCACCAGTGAGCCCCAGTAGCAGGCCTGGGAGGCACCACTCCCCAGCACACCCTACGATAGGCCAGGACCAGTACCACCCGTCCTAAACCCAGCAGGATAGCAAACAAACAACAACACCCCAGCAGCTTACCCTATAATAAACCCCATAATTTTATTAAAATTGTATCAATTAGACAATTCAGTTCAACAAGTTAACAGGCTAAACACAAGTTCCATTCAAATCTTCACTCCAATATGAATCCAGCTGGAAATTCATATTTATTTATTGGAGATTCGGAAGTACTTTTGAGTCAAAGACTCCTTTGCAAAGGTTCCACGTCACAAACATTACATACGAGAAGAGAGGTTACATAGCAGTACAGCAGTACATAGTCAGGTAGTTACATTAACAGTTGTTACAGAGGCATTTATGGGCCTCGCAGAGGAGACCTAGGTCAAGATACAGCAAACAAGCAAAACAAATGGCATATCAGTGCAGAGCTAAACAAGAGGGATGCTGTTAGTGGCAGGGTTAGGAGGAGGGGGTACCGGCCACAGCCTAGGCCGGTTGTTTGATGAAGGATTGGTCAAAGGCAATCACAATGGTTCGAGGCCTGTAAGTGGGCTTTAAGGGTGGTTTTGTATGATCCTAATCTGTTCTCATATGTTACTCACAGACCAAAACACCTTCTCAAGTCCAGTTTTTTAAGATCAGCAGCTCCAAAAATAAAGTCAGAAGTAATCCAACCCCACTCAATCCAGATCTTCAGGGCCTGGTCAGGAAACAAATCACCACAACAGTTCAGCAGTTTTAAAAAATGCAGCCAAATTTTGATGCTACTGAACTGTGAACCAGTGAAGAGGACATTTAAAATTATGTAAACTAAGGAGCGGCATGTAAATAGTTTCTTGGGCGTGTACCATTGCTTATTACATGCCCTAGTGGGCATGTACTTTTTTTCATGAATTTCATACCCTCTTTACAAGGCAAATACTGTGACCAGGGTTAAGAAAATGGGACATAGGTAGCAGAGTGGTGGCTCATCTCTAGGGTTAGGGTGTAGCAAGGAGAAGGGGGGAGTTAGGGTAGCAGGAGCACAAGGGGAGAGGAAGGAGACGTGAGTGTTGTTTGACTGAAAAGAGAGCGGGAGGGGTGAGAGATGATTCCATAGTGATGGGAGTTTATACGAGAAAGCGGTCTGTCCTGCTGACGTGGGGATAAGGGAATGAAAAAGAGCGAGAGGGAGGTTAGGAAGCACTTCTTCATGCAGAGTGTGGTGGCCAGTTGGAATGCGCTGCCGGAAGAGGTGGTCCAATTGAAGATGACAGGCAGCTTCAAGAAAGGCTGGGATAGACATGAGGGGAAAATAAGGATCATGTGAGAGGCAAATGGAAAGGATAGGAGGATTGGGGGGCAGGGTAGTAACTTAAACTACGGACTATGTAATTTGAGCAGACTAGATAGACTAAATGCCCTTATTCTGCTGGCTTCTGCCTATGTTTGTATGTTCATATCAAAAGCACATGTTGTAGAACCAAGGGCGGGTGGTGAGAGACAGGAGAGAACGTACTATCTTGATCCTCTTGGATCTCTTGGCGGCATTTGAAACCCAGGACCACAAGGTGCTGCTAGACCGCCTGCAGTACTGGTGTGGCCTAATCAGTAGTGTCATCAACTGGTTTAGGTCCTGCCTCACGGCCAGAGTGCAGAGGGTGATGATGGAGTTAGCCTCTTCTAACCCGATGCCTCTGCGCTGTGGAGTGCCGTAGGGTCGGTCCTATCACCCTTGTTGGTCACGGTGTACATGCTGCCACTGGGAGACGTTATCAGGTGGTATGGGCTGGGTTTTTATTGCTGTGCTGATGATACCCAGATATACCTGTCCTGTGCACCTGGTAACCAGATGGCGGCCTCTGTGTTTAACACCTGCCTGGAGGAAATCCAGAACTAGATGACTCGCAACTGGTTACGACTCAACCCAGACAAGATGGAGGTACTGGTGGTGGATCCGGGTCATCGCAGCGACTTGGGGAAGGGGGGGGGACTCAGAGATCCCCCTGGACTGGTATTGGGGGTATTCCCTTGATCACCTCCATTCCGGTTAAGGATTTGGGTGTGATCCTCGTCAATGGCTTGCCACTTGATGCACAGGTGTTGGCTGTCATCAAAAGTGGCTTTTACCATCTGAGGAACATTGCTAGGATCAGGAACCTAATGCTTGCAGAGAACCTGACCATCCTGGTACATGCGTTTGTCACATCTAGACTGGATTACTGCAATGCCCTGTACCTGGGGCTATCTAGAGGCAACCTCCGCCGACTGCAGCTAGTGCAGAATGCGGTGGCTAGATTGTTGATGGGTGTTTTGAGGTCAGAACATATTATGCCTGTCCTCCACGGACTGCACTGGCTACCAGTGAGGTGGAGGTTTACCTTCAAGATCAGATTACTGACCTATAAAGCTTTGCATGAAGGGGGACCAGATTACCTGCAAGATCTTCTTGTTCTTCACTGCCCACCCGAGGCTCTCCATTCTGCCGAGGGTTGCCTCCTTGTGGTTCCGTGGTCTAGGTTGCAGGATTCCAGAGACCATGCGTTTTTGGTGGCCGCACCAGCCCTGCGGAACTTCTCTGCCTAGACATCTACAGGAGGCACCCTTGGTGGAAACCTTTAAAAAAGGTTTAAAAACATTTCTATTTAACCAGGCTTGTAATATATAAAGTGAACTGACTATTATTTTATTGCATTATTTTAAGGAATGATAGTCAGAAGTGTATATTGTTCTCTGCTGCATATTTGCTTGTTGTGCTGTTTAGAATTCGTTTGATGTGATATTGGTTTTTATATTTTTGTGAAGTGCTCTGAGCCCCAGGGAAGGGGCACTGTATAAATAAAGTTTCTATCTATCTATCTGTCTTGTTTAGGAGAAATCATCTTTCGTGACATTCTACTGCCAGTTGCACATAGCTGTTGAATGTGGGACTATTTGATCGATTCACGGATACATCGCATCACGATTTATTGCATTTTTTAATAAAAAAATATTTATTTTGAATGTATTTAATGTTTTAGTAATTCTTTGTTTACTCATGGGTCCATTTTGTAATCATAGTAAGGTACTCGAGGGCATGAATTATCGTGAGGTTCACCTACATCTTGTGTAGTTTAATGCACTTGGCTGTGTCTCATACCATATCACACAAGGCATGGGTAAATCCCACAGTGACCTATGACCTTTAATGCTTAAACTACTTGTTTTAAACACTCTGACCCTTTTCACTATTGTAATGATACTTGATACTGAGCCTTCTGGAGATGGATACGGATTGTCTGTAAATTGTTACTTGTACCATTAAGCAGAAGTGAGTCAATCTAATTAAAATAATTAAAATGTATCAATATTACAATCGGTGGTAGCTTTATCAACAAGTTTATCAAAGGACTGAATCTTTGTATCAACTAGCTCTGTACCGTAATAACGTGAAAACCATGTATTACGGTCCAGAACTCTGTAATAACCAGTTTGCAGGTTATTATGAAACAGACTTATTTTGCAGAGTACCGATCTGTTTAGGAATTTTTTCAGCTTTGTGCATTTCCTTTGTACCAAGTTTAATTTACTGAGACAGAATGAAGTACTTCTTAGGAAGTTGAGCTAGTAGGTATGTAAAGAATCTCGGTTATTGCTTCCCCTACGAGACAGCTGTCATCTCAGGCGTGTAAGTCACTGTGTCTTGAAGCTCATTTCAAAACGTCTTTTTTGTCAAGTCAAAGAGCCTTGAACCAATCGTTTGTTTACTGTTAAATAGTTACATTTTATGCTGTTTGTGTAATAGTGATCCAGAGAAAAACAGCTCAGTTCTGCATGTTCTCTGACGTGATTTGTGCTTGTTATGAAATGACCAAAAATAAATGATAGCACTTGTCATACAGAACATTGGAGCATCTTCCTTTGGATTTACACAGTGATATGAGTTATAGTGATACTGTGTAAGACTGATAGCTACCTCTTGAATGCTTTGTGTGGGCATTGTGATAGCAATCAGTAGTTATAACTACCGATAACGACAGCGACCTTTTGATTGTTTGAATAGGAGCTTCTGCTGCTCTGTTTGTTCTGCAGGCGGTTACTTGTTTCAGCCCCCCCAGACCTTTACCGGGATCTGCAGGATCTGTTCTCCCTTAAGAAATGGGGAGGGAGGTGGGTCTGTTACGTTCAAGTTTTGTTGGATCAGTCTGTGCATGAGG
Organism: Neoceratodus forsteri; assembly: GCA_016271365.2. NCBI lineage: Eukaryota > Metazoa > Chordata > Ceratodontiformes > Ceratodontidae > Neoceratodus > Neoceratodus forsteri. The sequence goes on from CM057450.1 coordinate 1,556,699,424, forward strand.
GTCCTCCTCTGGCCCTGCAAGCATCCTGCCACAAGCTGGGGGAGCCATCCTTCTGGGTTGTCCAGTCCCAATGTCCTCTTCCTCAGAGTCCTCACTACTGTCCAGTAAAGGGGCAGACTACCACTCCTGAGCTGGTTTGTCTCTCTGCTGGCAGCACTGTTGTGGCCTCCAGGTTTTTGTTGACTGCCCGAGCACTTGGCGGTGCCAGTTTAATTGGGTCTAAGGACTGTCATCTTAGAGGACTTGGCCCCATGATAAGGTTTCAGATAGCAATAATGCATGATTACAGTCTGTCTGATACTTATAGATAGCACTTTATACAAAGCATTAGACACCCTCTTAGTCACTTGATACGGGCCCTTGAACTGTGGCTGCAGCTGGAGACAGTCGCCTTTTTTACAGCTCTGGTTCATAACGCAGTCACCCTCTTAATAAACCTGACCAGTTCCTTTAAGATCATACTGCGCTTTTTGCTTGCCCATGGCCTTTTGCTGCCTTTTTACTGGTGCAGCAGCCATACTGAGATACCCTACCACTTCAGTCACATAATCGGTGGGGTCATGATACATCTTCCAGACATCTGCCCCAATCGGCAGCTTTATAGGAAAAGTGGTTTTGTTGCCAAACATCAGCATAAACCGTGTGTACCCCATCGAGGACTGTACACTACTCCTGTAAGCCAGTATAAAACACAGCAACAGACTATCACACTCAGTCTGGTTATCTCGTACAGAAGAAGACAGCGTGGGTAGGATTGTGTGGTTCAACCACTCGACCAGTTCTTCTGACTGTGGGCAGTATGGAGTAGTCCTGGTTTTTGTGCACCTCTAGGAGCTTGCGCACTTCTCAGAACAACCTGGACTCAAAGTTCTGTTCCTGATCCACATGGATGGTGCAGACATGCTATACTTGCAAAGAAACTGCTCCACAAAAACTTTGTCAAGTTTGTACCTCTTGGTCAGGCAGTAGGTAGGCTTCTGTCCACTTCATGAAATAATCTGTGACCATCAAGATATACCTGTTTTCCTTAGAGGCCAGTGATAGGGGGCCCAGAATGCCCATTGCTACACTCTCTAAAGGCTGACTGGTTTTGAATGAGACAATGGGGCCCTGGGGCGGCACCCACTGCTTTTGCAACCCACATGTCATGCAGCCTTGTCCCTTTTGCATGTGCTTTTGTACCCCTAAATGCCCCCCCCCGGTGGCTGTGTCTTGTAACTCTTTTAGGACCTCCAGGATGACCCCCGTGGGACCGGTAGATCCACTCCTTCTCCAGTTATGTAATTGTAATCAGGCCTGTCCTCCCTATCTTTGTCTGTCCACAACAAAAGTCCTTGCTGTACTTGAAGGTTCGGCCACACCGTTTGGTACTTGTAGAGTTCAGGGTTGTTTTGTGCCTCTTTGGAAAATGCAGGGAGTCCTTTCTGCAGTCAGAACATTAATCTGGTAATCTCTTGATCTTCCTGCATGTGGTCCAACAAACTTGGTCACTCTTCATTCTTTGCAGTTTGGGTAGGAGTTGGGGGTTCAACACACCCAAGGGCCAGGGCCTCTTCTGGTGTTGTAGTACTTGTCTGTTTTATTACCTTTCCTGGTCAGCTGCATTGTTGTGCTGTTTTCCTGGGCAGTGCATGATTTGATATTCAAACTATTCCAATTGCCCCAGCCCTAAGCAAGCTGTCCCTCAGACTCATGGAAATTATGCAGCCAGTGGAACAAGCCATGGTCCCTGTGGCAGGAAACAGAACCAGGAAGGGAGACAGAAATGCAGCTGTCAGGCTATGGGAGAGTAGAACAACCCAATACATTTTTGTTTTGGGAATAATTAGTCTTATCTGAGTACTGGGTTTGAATTTCAGATGATCTCCAGGAATTGTTTGTAGATCTGGATACCTTGCCGCCTTCGCTTTCATTATTGATTTTCCAAGTGTAATGAAGGATAAACACCATAAATTCTCCAAAAACCATATAAACACTACAAACAGGTATCTGCCTCTATCTCTGAAATCAAATAAAGAGGCAGAAGACACTGCAGAGCAGGACACTGCGGCACAGGAGCTAGCACAACAATACTCACCCAAATCAGGAACCAAAACTAAACAAGCAGAAAGGAAATCCAAAAAACTTCTGATCATAGGAGACTCCATGATTCGGGGAGTTGATACCCATCTCCAGCCAGGGGTGATGGTCAGATGTCTCCCAGGTACATCAGCATGGAGAGACACTGACCGCATTGCTAAAATTGTTCACAAAGCAGGAGAAAACATTGATGTCCTAGTACACATAGGGACTAATGATCTGCCAGCCGGTCAGTTGTGGAGACCAAGAAACACCTGACTAGGCTGGGTGACAAACTATCATCTATTTCGTGCGCATCTCCTTCTGAGATCCTGCCAGTCTGGAGAAGGGAGCAGATGACGGAAGGTCAGAGAAGGGAGATGGGGAGCCAAACACGTGGCTCAAGGACTGGTGCCAGGAAAAGGACACAGATTTGTAGGAACTGGCAACAGTTCTGGGAGCGAAAGTTCTTTAAATTTGATGGACTGCATCTGACTAAAGAGGAGTCAGTGCATTGGGGCAAGTTTGATGTCTTTGCAGAATATTTAAACTAGCAAATGGGGAGAGGGTGCAGCACCCCATCGTCGAATGGGAGAACACCCTCCCTCAGCTAGTGGTCAAACAGGAATTCAGCGTGTTTGCCATTCATTTGCATCACCAGGTAAGAAAAAGGTTTGTCTCCCACACATGCACAGGCAATGCCAAACTTCACCCAACAACTAACATACACCAAATCTGGCCAATGAAAATCATGTACACAAATGCTCACAGCCTGGGAAATAAGATCCCAGACCTGCAGGCAATAATGTCAGAGGCTAAACTGGACATAGTAGCAATTAGTGAGGCGTGGTTTACCAGTAACCACCGCAGGAGACTTCAGTACCTGGATATGTATTGTTCAGAAGAGACCGAGGGTGCAAAAAGGGGGAGGGTGGCCCTGTATGTTAATGAAAATATCAAAGCTACAGAAATTCAGAATACACATAAGGAGCCAGAAGAACTGTGGGTCACCCTGGAAACAGGTAATGGGACACCATAAGAACTGGGGTTGTCTACAGGCCCCAGACCAGAGGAGGACATAGACACATTACTGTTAGAAGATATACAAAACATGACAGCTAAAGGGAGGTTCTGATAATGGGAGACTTCAACATGCCAGATACAGATTGGTCAATACCAGCAGAACATCTGCCAGAACTAGACTCATGTGGATTCCCTGCAGGGAGGGCCTCAAACAACTGGTACAGCAACCCACAAGAGACAGGGCTATCCTAGATCTAGTACTGACTAACAAGAAGGATCACAGATCTCCAGGTAGAAGGTCACCTGGGGCCAGTGACCATCACATGGTATGGTTCAATTTGGCTACTACATCTAAATCATCCCATTCCAAGGCAAAAATATGGGACTTCAGAGGAGCTGACTTTGATAAGATGGCCAACAGAGTTAAGCTAGCCTGGCAAAAAGAAACACAGGTGAGGAGGTACAGGCAAAGTGGGCAAGCATTAAGGATACAATACTTGAAGCAACATCCCATTGTGTTAGACAGAAAGGAAGTGCAAAGAAGAAACCACTTTGGTTCTCAAATATAGTAGCAGAAAGGTCAGAGCCAAAGGCTGGCCTTCAGAAAATATAAGGAACACAGCGGGATGAAGATAGGAGGCATACCAAACTGCCTTAAGGGAAGCAGGTAAGGCAGTAAGGCAGGCAAAGTCCCAAACTGAGGAAACACTAGCACGTAACAGTAAAGAAGGTGACAAGACTTTCTATAGATACATTAGTGAAAGGAGAAAGTCCAGAGGGGTATTACAACTAATGGAGAAAAGGAGCATGTGAGGAGGAGGACCCTGTAAAGGCATCTATCCTAAATAGATACTTTTGCTCAGTATTTACTGAAGAGAAGGTAGGGCAGGGCCCACAGCTCAGCATCATGGACACAGGGGAGGGAGGTGAGCACTACTCCCTTCACAAAGAAGGGTCCTACAAGAGCTTGCTAAGCTCCCAGGTGGATAAGGCAATGGGACCTGATGGCATACATCCCAGGGTACTTAAGGAGCTAAAGGAGGAACTAGCAGGCCATTAGCAGAATTGTTTAGTGAGTCTCTGAGCACAGGAGAGGTCCCAGAAGACTGGAGAAGGCTCATGATCCCTCCAAAGAGTGGTAGCAGGAGGAGCGGGAACTACAAGACGGTCAGTCTTACCTCAGTAGTGGGCAAGATTATGGAGGCACTCCTTAAGGAAAGGATAGTGCAACACCTGGAATCCATAGGGCACAGGATCCAAGACAGCATGGGTTTACAAAGGAAGGTCCTGTCAAACTAATCTCATAGATTTCTTTGACTGGGTAACCAGAGTGGTGGACCAAGGGGAGCAGTTGATGTCGCCTACCTTGACTTCAGCAAAGCTTTTGACACTGTTCCACATAGAAGATTGATAAATAAGCTAGGTGAGCTGGGGTGAGTCAGAAGTTGGTCAACTGGGTGGCAAACTGGTTGACTGGCAGAAAACAGAGTGGTGGTAAATGGTATACAGTCAGAAGAGATGCAAGTCACAAGTGGGTACCTCAGGGATCAGTCCTGGGGCCAGTCCTATTCAACATCTTCATTAGTGACCTCGCAGATGGACTAGAGGGTAAGGCTTGTCTGTTTGCAGATGACACCAAGATCTGCAACAGAGTAGATGATCCAGATGGGGTGGGCAGAATGAGAAGAGATCTGGATAAACTAGCAGAATGGTCAGAAGAGTGGCAACTGGGATTTAATGCAAGAAGTGCAAAATCATGCACATAGGAAGAAACCCTGAAGCCACTTATAGGCTGGGAGGGGTTGCTAGCAGTCACAAAGGAAGAAAGAGACTTGGGCATCATCTCACTGATGACCTAAAATCATCCAAGCAGACCTCTAAAGCAGTAGGTAAGGCTAGGGGGTGTTAGGTGTATTAGTAGGGGTATCAAAGTCGTGAGAGGAGGTAATAATCCCTCTGTACAAGACATTAGTTAGGCCCCATCTGGAGTACTGCATGCAGTATTGGAGGCCACACCTTCACAAGGACATTAACCAAATTGAGGCAGTCCAGAGAAGGGCAACTAAAATGGTGCAGGGACTGCATCAGAAGACATATAAGGACAGATTAACGGGCTCAATATGTATACCCTTGAGCAAAGGAGGAGAGGGTGATATGATCGAGACATTTAAACACCTTAAGGGCATAAACAAGGTGAAAGAGTCTAACATGTTTAAATATAAGAAAAATAGCAGGACAAAGGGACACAGCATGAGATTAGAGGGAGGCGATTAAGAGATGTGAGAAATTCTTTTCACAGAAGGTGGTAGATGCATGGAATGGCTTACCACAAGAAGTGGTGGCTATGAATACAGTGCAGGGCTTCAAACAGGCATGGATAGGCATAAGGAGCAATATAAAATGACTATGAATAGATAGGTCACTGACAGAGCAAAGGCCGATGGCACATTTATAAGGTAGAAAAAGAAATGGGCAGACTGGATGGGCCTTGCGGTCCTTATCTGCCGTCAACTTCTATGTTTCTATGTTTCTATATGTTTCTTATTAGCAGTACTATGAACAGAAGTAAAGAAAGCTGTAAGAAGGCTATGACTGCAGGCTGGCAGTCCAAATGTAACTTCGGTCTTCATAACAAAATAGCTTTATTTGGAGATATACTGTGTCATGCATAGGTGACTTTTATAATGGCTCAGTGCCCTGACTTTGTTCCTTGAAGATCTGGTGATGGTCAGGATGAGTTCCCCTCTGATGAGTCCACTCCTTCTCCTGTAAATTGTTCACCTTGGCAAGATTATTGATAGATATAGTGATAGGATATGCTTTTTGATAACTATTGCAGTTCTTGAAATTATATAGTACATTTGTTCTTTGTGCACAACAAAAAACGTAATAAAAATAAAGTTAAAAAAAGAAACCGTCAGGCTAGTTTGTGGGGAGTAACTGGCCTGTGATGAGTGATACCAACCTTTGAGTTTTTTTCACTCTGGCCTGTGTATTGGATGTACTTTGCCTTTGTTACAATAACACTGTTTTTCAATTAATTTGAACTCTGCTGTCTGTGAGAAATATTTTCTTGACTAACCATCTTACTGGTGTACAGTATCTCTCTTGTTTTTTTTTTGTGTGTATTTGGGGCCAGCTCCTCCACCCCCACCCCCAGCACCTTCACCCAGCACCGCTCAGCATAAACTAATTTTTCTGCATATAGAGGGATGGCTCAAGCCCACAACCAAAAAACAGGTGCAAGCATTTTTGGGGACAGAGGGGCACTGAAAAGGTGCACTGGACAGAATGCTGTGAGAAGGCCTTCTGTCACCTGAAGCAGACCCTATAATAGGCTCCAATACTAGCCAGCCCTAACTGTGATCTAAAATTAATAGTGCACATCGATGAGTCAGATTTTGGTGTGGGGATAGTACTGAGCCAGGTTAATTCCAAGTGAAGAACACTCGATAGTCTGCTTAAGCTGTAGAGTTGTGCCAATGGAAGTGGCATATTCCTGTATTGAAAAGGAATGCTTTAGTGTTGTTTGAGCTTTGCAGAAATGGCAGCCGTACTTGTATGGCAAAAAGTTTACTGTTGTTACAGACCATGTAACCCACTGACATGGCTACAGTGTATGAGTGGTAAGAATGCCAAGTTTTTGTGCTGGAGTCTAGCACTATAGGTCGGAGCACCACATGAGCATCCAGCATCAGAAGGGTGCACAGAATGCAAATGCTGATAGGCTGTCTCAGCAGAGGACATATCATGGCCTATGTATTTGCACTACGGAACTGCCACAAAGTGATAACGTCAGGCTTGGGAAGGGAGGTGTAGCATACATACGTATAATTTTTACTCCACGAGTAAGTTCCAATCAAGTACTGGCAACACAGCAAAACTTAAGTGTAAATCTTATTAAAGACTAAATACAGTGTAGTTGGCATATCTTTAAGGTGTCACATTTCACAAGTTGAATTAAATTGTCATTTGCCGGGCGGTTAAGCGGGAGAGGGAAGCTTAATGGCATCTGCAGCTGCTCCAAAGGCAGTTATATCTCTAATTGTTTATCCTTTTGATATTTACAAATAAAATTAACTCATTCTGATGGGTCTGGGGGCTGTTGGGGAAACAGAAAAAGGAAGGTGATAGCACTCAAGCTGTCAGGCTATCTTGTTAGGGGTGGACATTGTGGCCATAATGGAAACATGGGCTTCGGAAAGTAATCACTAGGTAACTGACCATCTCATGGTACTTGATGTTCAGGAGGGATAGGGGAATTGGTAAAGGGGGAGGAAAAGCCTTTTAGTCAATGAGGGCATTGAAGTGGCGGAAGATGGGTGCATCGGGGTTTGAATGGGGCAACTGGATTGCTGTGAGTACAACTCACGGCAGCCTTCTGCAAGACACATTGTGACTGGCAGTAATCGATATACCACTGGAGCAAGAGGAAGAGGAGAGGGACAGAAAGATCAGGGAAGACCTGGAAACAGGGGTAGCTAAGGGGGAAGTAGTGGTTGTGGGATATCTGAACCTGCTGGACATCAGTTGAGATGTTCCAGTGGCCAAGAGCAGCAGAAGTCTGACTTTGCAGGACATGTTCCAGGACTGTCTGCTGGTACAACTAGTTAAAGGAAATTCCCGATATAAGGTATTGGGCTTCATAGCCCAATACCTTATATCATCCTGAGCTGACAAGCAAACATTTTAGTTTAAAACTGCTTTCTTTTTGTTGTGGAAGGGATCGTAACTGGTGCTGAAGCCTCGGCCAGCCAATCCCTTCAGCTTCCTGTTGCCCCTGCTCTGCCCAGCGACTCCTACAAAATTGTGTGATGTGGCCAGGAAGCAGTTAGACCCATACAAATTTATGGGGCTATTTTAAAGCCTTTTTTGCCATTTTAAACAGTCTTAGGGGAAAATTAAAGCAGTCGCTTAACTAGTAGGGTCCCAAAGTTACCAAGGCTGTGCCATAGTGAAGCAGTAGCTTCAAACAGCCCTGGACACTGGCGATTCATGCACCAGGTCCATGGCCACAGCGGTAGCTATGCGCTGCGGGCTTGGCTGCATATCTCCCACCTCCCTGCTGATACGCAGCACAAATTAGAGGACTTGGATTTCTCAGGGACCAACCTGTTTAGCCCCGTAGTGGAGGCGCATCTTACCAGAGTGGAGAGGTCGAATTCCACCCTAAACTCGGTGACGTCTGCTCAGTCGAGCTCTGGGGGCTCCAAGTCTTCCAGATTCAGGCTCTTATGGACCACTTTGGCTCAAGTGGCAGGCTTTGCCCAGCCACAGGTCAGACTGCACCAGGCATTGTGCCCTAGGCCCACTTTTTTGCTCTCTGCTGCCCAGATGCCAAGGTGTCAGGGTTCCGGTGGTTCCTTGTCCAGACTCTCCCCTGCCTCTAAGACTGTCCAGCGATGGGAAAAGAGGGGTGTCCACCCTTCCCATCCTGAACCCCTGTGTCCTCCCTTCCCATGGGGAGAACTGCTACCTTTTGGTGCTCAGTTGACACTTTGGGATCTTGTTGTCCAGCTCCTGCTCCAGGGTGCGATGGCTCTGGTCCCAGTACCCTCGCAACTTCCAGGGCTTGGGTCCAGATGCTTCTTGTTCCTAATCGGATTGGGGGGCCACTGCCCGGTTGTAGGGGGACCACTCTGTTCCAAATGGTCCAGCTCCCTGGATTTCAGGACCCATGTTTGTGTCTCCCTGTCTGTCCTTCTGACAACCCTTCACCTTCAGGCATGGCCATTCGGTTCATCCCCAATACCCTGAGTCTTCCTCAGGTTCTCAGTGGGGCTTCCCCACTGAGGGCACTGGGGCATCCAGATATATATCTCACCGGGACACCTAGCTCTTCATGGGTCCCCCCAAGACAAGGGGGTGGAGCAGTCTGGAGTGCTGGCCCTCCGGTCTCACATCCTACTGGGCCTTGTGTGGGCATAGGCGTACTTGGAACTGGTATTCTTGCGTAAGCTCACAGCAGCCTGGCCTCTTGGGGGCTCACTGCCCCTCGTACCTTGGCTGTAGGGGCTGGCCGGCCAGTAGTTCCAAGGCCAGGTTCACCCTGACCTGGTGAACTCGGTGGCCCAGTGGAGTCAGGATTCACCCCTTGGGGCTTCTCCTGCACAATCTGCAGGAGTGCCTTCTGATTGACCTGCAGAGGCCATTGGCTATCCTGCCATCAGGCACCTCTCCTGTGAGAACATGTAGCCCTTGGGCTCCCAGTTCCCCGCGGGGCCCCAATGTTTCTTCACCAGATGGAGCATTTTGCGGCTCAGCTAATGTCTGCCTTGCTCCGTTTCTCAGGGGTCAAATGGCGCGGCCCAGTTTGAGCCACACCACACCTCTGTGCTACGGTCTGGCGGCAGGCTCTTGGGCTATTCCTGAGGTTGGTACCTCTAGCCAGCCCGCAGATGCCTTCAGCCGGGTGGCCATTGCATCACAGGGGGTGCTGTTTTATACTGAGGTAGTGCAGATCCCATCCTTCCTCAGGGCAAGTCTTAGGTGTTCCTGTCCACCCCTAGGAGGACATCCAGCTGAGGCTGTGCTTTGCCTGCCCCTCCTCCCCCCCAAGCAGGGAAGCTGAAGAGGGGGAAGCCTTGTTGGGTCTTACCGGGACATGGGTCATGTCAGACCAACCTCGTTGAATTTTTTGTTTGGGTGACTAGGGAGGTGGATCGGGGAGAGCAGTGGACATGGCCTATCTGGACTTCAGCAAGGCCTTTGACACTGTGCCACATAGAAGACTATTACACAAACTGGGGAATATGGGTGTGGGCAGGATAGTAGTGCAGTGGGTAGGTAACTGGCTGGGCGGCAGGACACAGAGGGTGGTGGTAAATGGCTGTCACTCCACAGAGGAAGAGTGACCAGTGGGGTACCACAGGGATCAGTTCTGGGACGGTCCTATTCAACATCTTCATCAGTGACATTGCGCAGGACCTAGAGGCAGAATTTCCTGTTTGCTGATGACACAAAGCTCTGTAACAGAGTAGACACACCAGAGGTGTAGACAGAATGAGAAGGACCTGCAGAAACTTGAAGAATGGTCAGGGGTTTGGCAAGTTGAAATTCAATGCAAAGAAGTGCAAGATAATGCATATGGGGCACAAAACCCTGGCACAATATATCAGTTGGGGGTGAGGATATAGCATGCACCAAGCAGGAAAGGGATCTTGGGGTTATCATCTCTGATGACCTCAAGGTAGGGAAACAATGGACAGGGCAGGTAAAACAAATGGATGGTGGGATGCATAGGCAGGGCATCACCAGCAGGAAAGGGAGGTCATAATTGCGCTATACAAAGGCGCTAGTGAGGCCCACCTGGAGTACAGTATACAGGTCTGGAGACCTTACCTACGTAAGGACATAAACAGGGTAGAGAAGGTTCAGAGGAGGGCAACAAAGATGGTACATGGATTGCATCACAAGTCCTATGAGGACAGGTTGAAGGAATTAAATATGTACTCCCTGGAGGAGAGGAGGGAGAGAGTGGATATGACAGAGACATACAAGTATCTTACAGGGAGGAACAGGGTGCAGGAATACACTATTTTTAAGCGAAAAAGATCTTCCAGGACTAGAGGGCATGGGATGAAGTTGGAGGGAGGACAATTCATGGGAAACATGAGGAAGAATTTCTTCACAGAACGGGTGGTGGACAAGTGGAACACCCTGCCAGAGGAAGTGGTGGGGGCTGAAACAATCACGGGGATTTAAGAATGCATAGGATAGACATAAAGGAATTCTGGAGGTCAGGGTCAAGGGGCAACAGACTTCTAGGAAAACATAAAGTAAACTTACAAGCTCAAATGGGCAGACTGAGTGGGCCGTAGGCCCTTATCTGCCGACACTGTCTATGTATCTATGTTGAGACTTCAGACACCAGGCCTCCTTGATGTCTCTTTTCCTTCGACCCAGTGTTACTCGAGGTCTAGAGGGATTAGACACTGGTGATCTTGTGGTCCCGCTCCGGCCAAGATGGTTTTGGTGCCCTGATCTCCTCAGCCTCAGTGACAGGCTACTGTGGTGTATCCCTCTACTACGTCCAGTCCTGCTCTCCTTATCAAAGGAGGGTTCTTTGGTACCCTCGATCCCTACACCTAATGGCCTGGTTCCGATGTGGCTAGGGCCCAGGCTTTGAACCTCTTAGAAGATGGGCTCATCCTTGTTGACTCATCTCGGCAGGCGTTGACCCGATAATGTTATGCCTTCAAATGGAAGAGTTCTCCATTTGGTTTCTCGGCCAAGGGGCTGCACACTTGGTTTGTCAGCAGCCAACATTATCACTTCCTTGGGCCCTCTCATTGAGGAACCCTTGGTCGATGACTCTTTGGGTGTCCCTGTGACCAACCCTGTTTTCTGGACGCGGGTGGGTTGACAGCTGGTGGGGCAGGTTTAGGTGGGCGGGCGCCTGGTAAGGCCTTGATCATTTCTCCCCTTTGTTGAGTGTCTTCCTCCTTTTGGGGCCCTACTGCTGATTGGCACATCTTTCTGTTACGCCATTCAAACCACTTCACAGGTGTGAGATGTCACATCAGTTGTGGATTACCACCTTCTAGGTGGCTGTTGTGCCAACCAGAAGGACTAGTGAGCTCCAGGCATTCCCTGAGGAGTCTCCTTCTCTGGTCTTCCATGAGGACTTGGTTGTCCTGTGCCCGAAGTCCCTTCCAGAGGTTGTGTCGAATCTCCACCTGTTCCAGGTGGATAATTCCCCGATGGTCTGCACCCATCACACCTTTAGCGGCCGAGCACAGGCTTCCCTTGGACCTGTGGCAAGCGCGCGTTGCTTTATGTGCATAAGGCCAGAGTTTGGGGAAAAGGTTCGCCAGCTGGTTTTTATCTACGCTGAAGCTGCACCTGGAAGACATGCAGCCTGGTGGTGATTGTCAGAGGATTCCGATCCTGCACTGATCTCTGTCTTTAGATGGTGAGTAGGGAACCTCCTGGAGGGCTAAGAGCTCATCCACCCGTCGTACCGCTGCCTTGGTGGCTGCTTCAAGGGACATCCCTACCCAGGTTGTCTGCAGGGATGCTCCTCGGAGGTCAGCAAACACCTCCACGCCCATTACCTCATCAGTGCCGGGATGTTGGTTTTGGGGCCTCAGTTCTCCATTTGCTGTTCCCTAGTTGGGGGTATGCGCCTTGCCTCCCTCCTCCCGGTGAACTGCTAGGAGTCTGCCAGAACATGTCGATAGGACAACATATCCACGTCCCTAGAAAAACAGGTTACTCACCTGTAACAGTAGTTGTAAGAGTGGTATATGTTGTTCATCCACACGGACCCACCCATTCTCCCCTGGCAGTGGCACACAGGTATGCTTCCAGCTGGCACGAACTGGCACCATGGGGTGGTGCTATAGGAGATACCACTCGGGTGGGTGGGAGGAGCTAGCTTGAAGACCTTACGGCTCATCTTAAAGGGAATGGACATTGCCAGAATGTGTGGACGAACAACATATACCACTCCTAGAACTACTGTTACAGGCGAGTAACCTGTTTTTCAGGTATATTAGTGAAAATAAGGAAGAAAGGAGGGGAAATAGCAAGGCTAACCAAGGAGGGATAGGGTGAATTAGATGGATGAGCAAAAGGCCACTGTCCTTAATGGTTACTTTTGGTCAGTTTTTAGTAAGGAGGATGGTGGGTCCCTGCCAGAGAGTGGTATTAAAGCAGCCAGCAAGAGGGTCTCGGAGATGAGGCAGCCAACATTCACTAGTGAAATGGTCCTGAAAGGGCTGGCAGCCCTAAAGATTGATAAGGCCCCCGGTCCAGATGAGTTGCATCTGATGATACTCAGAGAATTGGCAGCAGAACTGGCTGACTTCCTGGTAGGTAGGTTCAACAGATCTCTAAGAACAGGGGTGATTCCAAGGTACTGGAAAGAGGCAGACGTAGTTCCATTCCCGGGGGGGGAGGGGGGAGACAAGGCACAAACAGGGAGTTACAGAACTGCCATTCTCTTCTCTGTTGTATGTAAACTGATGGAATCACCAGTCAAAGAGGACCTTGTGGACTACTTGGAGAGCAGTGGGGTCCAGGATAGTAAACAGCATGGATTTGTGGCAGAGAGGTCTTGTCAGACTAATCTGATAGTGTTCTTTCATTGGGTGATGAGGAAATTGAATATAGGCCATGCTGTGGATCTGCTGCACTTTGACTTCAGCATGGTTTTTGACTCAGTGCCACACAGATGCTTGCTGAAGAGGATGAAGGGTTAGGGTGTGGCTAAGGTCATAGTAAACTTGGTAGGAAACTGGTTAAAGGGGAGGCAACAGAGGGTAGTGGTCAGTAGGGTTAACTCAGAGTAGAGGGAAGTCATGAGCAGGGTTCCATAGGGATCTGTCATGGACCCAGTCCTCTTTAACATGTTCATCACAGACACTGGTAACAGAATCTGAGGCAGGTTGTGTCTCTTCGCAGATGATACCAAGCTCTGTGGGAGGGTGGATAGCGACAAGGGAATAAAGGAAATGCAGAGAGAGACTTGCAAAAGCTAGAGGGGTGGTCAAGGCTTTTGCAGTCAAAATTCAACGTCAGAAAGTGTAAGGTTATGCGCCTAGGGAACAGGAAACCCAGGACAGAGTAGTGGATGGGAGGTGGAGACTCAGTACCATGGCTGAGGAATAAGACCTTGTGAGTTATCATCAGTGATTCCCGAAAGGAGTTGCATCAGTGCAATAAAACTTATAGCAAGACAAATAGGATGCTTGGATGTATCAGGAGGGGTGTTGGTAGCAGAAAAGGGGAGGTAATACTTCCCCTATATAGATCCTTGGCGAGGCCACACTTGGAGTACTGCACCCAGTTCTGGAGTCTTCACCTCAGGAAGGTTAGGGATAGGCTGGAGACAGTGCAGCACAGGGTAACAAAAATGATTCAGGGTCAGCAGGGCAGGTCCTATGAGTAGCAACTTAAGGCACTGAAAATGTGCTTGCTGGAGACCAGAAGGAAGTGGAGATATGACAGAGATCTTCAGTTTCCTAAAGGAATTAACAGGGTGAACTGCAGTGACCTATTTAACTTGAATACTAGCTCATAATCACATGGTCAGAAGTGGACACGAACAGGAGGGAGGTTCAGACAAACATATGAAAAAATTGCCAGCAGATACAGGCCATATGGTCTGTTGAGTCTGCTCGAGCCTGCAGCTACAGCCTGGTTACTCTGCTGCTGCCCCCCCCACCTGTGTAGTAGTGAATAGAATGAATGAATACGTTTTTTTATTTGATCGGTCGTAGACCATTACAATAAAATAATAACAGACAATAACCATAACAATATATAATACAATAATTAGTTATAAAAATACATTAACATAAGGACATCTTAATACAGATGCATCTAAACAAACATAGTTTTTTAAAATCTGTGCAAACAGTGCAATACTATGTTAGAATTAGCAAAATCAATGATGATAATTAAACTTTGCAAGTGGATTAATCTATGCATGCAGATCCGGGCTCTTAACTTTATAAGAAAACTAGAAAAGTTGATTACACATATTTCATTCTAATTCTTACTACAGCCTCAAGATACCCTGCCAGTTTCTGAATAATATGTTCATCAATTGAAGTAAAAAGAATATTCAATAACAAAATCTGGTCTGTTGTTGCAATTTCTGTCCATAATGGTTTTAACCATGCCTCTCTGGATTTGTTATACCAGGGACACGATATAATAACATGAAATAAATCTTCAATACTCTCGCTTGTACAAGAGCTGTAATTAGAGCTAAGTTCCATTTCCTTACTATACCTAGCTGACAGCACTTTACTGGGTAACATTTCCAGTCTAAACTTCATGAAAAGCTATCTTTGTTTTACATTAGTTAAAACATCTAGATATTTTCTAAACTGAAATATAATGTCATTTTGACAAATCCATGGGGCTATTTTCTGGTTTGAAATGGTAACCAAATCCAGTGTTATGAAGTAGTAATCTTATTTGTAATATATGGTTTATATTTAGGACTAATTAAGATCTGTTTATCAAAATACTTTTTTAAAAAGGTCAACTCTACTGTTTCCAAAATTGCAAATAGCTCAACCAACCAATTTGACTTTTTACAGTCAATTTCTTCCCAGGTGCACTTTTCCTTTAATGTAAGCGCTTGCAATCAGTTGTGATCTAGTGTTAACAGCTTCACCCAGTAATTCACTGTCCTAGATTGGGCATATGATAATCGACTGACTAAGTTTACTTCAGCCCTTACTAGGGCAGTAGGACTAGAGTTGTTTAGACCAAGAGACAATCTCAGTAATTTGTTAAGTGGAACTTCCAGTGCGTGATGATTTACAAATCCCCAGATTTCAGAATGAAATAAAGCTTGTGTATAGTACTTTGACTTAATTGCTGTAATTAATGGTTTAACAGAGCTTCCCCCTTACTTATAATTAAAAGAGTTAAGGGAATTGGCAGTTTGTTTTAACTTAGGAAGAAGTGAATTAATGTGCTTAACTCACTTCCCATAGTTTTAAAAATGAAGACCTAGGTAAACATACGATTTTACTGTGCTAAGTCTTTTTCCACCTAGCCTCCAGGATTTGGTTATTTTATTCGAGCCCATTATCATAATCTGGCTTTTATTTTCATCAATAGTCAGATTATGTCTGATAGCATAATCGTCTAAAAGATCAAGTTTCCCTTGTATTCCCCTTTGTGATAGTGAAAGTAAAACAAGATCATCAGCGTATGCAAGCACTGGGTATGATTTCCCTATGATTCTAGGTGAATCAGTTAGGGAATTATCCAGGGAGATTAGCAAATTATTTATATAAATACAAAACAAGGTGGGGACCAAAACACAACCCTGCCTAACCCCACAGTTTGTCAAAAAAGTAGTAGAAAATTGTCCAGATGTCCCTAATTTAACCTGCACCCAAGTGTTATGATACAACTCTCTTATTATAACAACAGTTTCCACAACAATACCCCAGTTCTTCAATATTGTCCACAGAGTACAACATGAAACAGAGTCGAAAGCAGAACTGAAATCTATAAATGCCAGATACACTTTCTGTTTGCGTAGTTTAACATATTTGTCATAGAGATGCAACAGAATAAAGCAGTTATCCACAGTGTCATGTCCGGCTTGGAAGCCTGCTTGAAACTCCAACAAATCTCCCAGGGATTTTATTTCTTCTTGTAGCTTAACTAGTGTTATTTTGGAAAAGATTTTACAACAGTTATCTAATGAAGAGATAGGGAGATACATTCTTAGGGTTAGATCTGCCCCCTTTTTTGTGAATGAAATTATAATGGCACCTTTCCATGAATTAGGAAAGTTTAATTGAGTAACACAGTGATTAAAAAGTAGCATCAAAATGAAGGCCCAGCATGTAGGAAAGTCCAGGAAAACCTCTGCAGAAATTTGATCTGGGCCGGGAGCTTTATGTTTTCTTATAGATGTGATAGCAGAATACACATCAGGTTGCCTGCAGAATACATAAGACAAATCAGTTCTTAATTCAAACAGGTCATCATCCTGTCTTGAGTCATAGAAAATTTCAGAGTAATACTTTTGCCAAGTGTCCAAAGAATTGTACAAATCTATTCCAGATTTTAAATTATTTGTTCCATGAGCGACCATCTGCCAGTAGGCACAGTGGTCATTACAGTTGATTGCCCTCAGCACCTTGTCCCACTGTGTATGCTGAAACTCAAGCTGTTTTTCTTTAATTAGATTTTTAGATATAGCTCTGGCTTGATTTAATAATTTGAATTGCCCTGTTTGCTAGCACTAACTTTCCTGATTAGCTGATTTAGTTGTTTCTTAGCAAGGCAGCACTCCTTGTCAAACGAGTTATGCCCCCGGTCCCCACGACTATTTGTAGTTACAAGAAACAATTCCCTTAATGCTTCAATACACAGCTCCAGCTGGTTAACCCATCTGGAGGCATACCACGAAGCATAATTCCACTTCAGGGAAAAACCTACACAAGAGAGGGCCAATCTCATGGCTGTGAAAGTAATTACACTTGACTCTCACATTGTTTCTTATTTCCAGATTGTTATAGCATACAGCATGAGATTCATTAACTGGAAATTTAAATTGCAACATCAGAGGGAAATGGTCACTGTCTGTCCTAGGGGAAATCACACAAGTATCCCAAAAATGCATACTATTGTTCCAATAACTGGGGGCCCAAGTTTGTTGTAATATGTAAAATTACCTACAGCATCTCTTAAGTCTTCCATTAAGTGGTACTAAGTCATAAGGTATTATAATTTCTAAGAGCTTATGCCCTCTATCATTGACTCTTAAGTCCAGTGAAGACCTAGGAAATTTGAAGGCATTTTTAAAATGCCAGTTTTATATTTCGTTATCAGCAAATCTGTCATAATCACTTAGTCTAGCGTTGAAATCACCACACAAGATCTTCTCACGTGCTGTAGTTGCCCATGTCCTATGTATAATAGGCTTGTCACGCTATGAAATTCTGACGGTATGATAACCGTCACATGTAAGACCTCGGTTATCGTCATACTGTGGTATTACAGGAGACAGTACTTTTGCACAAAAAACCTCCTCGAATTGAGTTATCCCTGAAAATGCAAAAAACTAGCTGAAAGGTCCCAATACCGCGGTATACTGTGGTATACCGCAGTATACCATGAATCACGGTTATTGTGGTATAAGAAATTGCCCACAGTATCACTACCGTGACTTCTGATACCATGGTATACTGTGAAACCGGTATACCATGACAACCCTAATGAATAAGGTTGTCTAGATCCCCCCCAAATACTATTATTGAAAAAGTTTGAGTTACAGAGAGGTACATAAATGTTAACTAAACAGAATACCAGTGAACCCACTTTAACAAGAAAAGACTGTGAGAAGGAGTTGGAAAATATTATATCGGCTGATAGAGCTTCCGTAACTTTGAACCACATAACTAAACCACCCGAGGGTCTACTAAGTCTATCCTGCTTAACGCACGGAATTTGATAAGTCGAATAACCATTTAGTACAACATCATTGGTTGCCTGGTGCCACGTTTCCTGTAGGCATAAAATCTGAGCTTGATTCATGAAATTTGTACACTCACAGTCTGCAAATTTAGTTAACAAGACAGCTATATTCCAAGAAATAAGTGTTAAGTTCTTTTCTGACTCTAAATCGTCAGTCTCAATTTTAAGAGAAGGAGCCTGTAGTCAGTCTCTTTGCTCCTCAAACAAATGAAACCGATTTAGTAATTGAAATGTTATAAACAGTTTCTGCTACCACTTGCTCTTGAAAAAAATGGTTCTGCTTGTTAGTTGCAGTGTGTTCAAAATTCTGGTTTGTTACAGGGGAAATAGGCACATTGCTGTCTGCAGCATAATCAGTATCAGTAGTAATAATGTGCAATCCCATAGCATCAAGTATGAAAAGATTTTGCAGAATTTTTATCATACAGGCTAGTATATTTCACCAGTATTAAAATTTGATTAGTTTCTGGGTCATTACCTAATCTCTAGACTATTAAGGCATCACACTCAGTAATGGCAATATTAAATAGTTGTTCAAGTATATCAGTTACAATCAGTTTAAGTTTCCTGTCAGTCTCACTTTTCATTTGACACAGGCCATAGAGGAAAAGCTTCCTGGGCAGGAAAGGCTCACTGTGTTCTGCTGTTTCAACTGGCTTTCCTGACACACTGGGCCTAAAACTTTACTGTCAACAATATGTAGCCCAGCTGGATCCAACAATGGAACCCTGTGCATAATCATGTACAGAGCCCCCTTATCTGATACTACAACATAAACCTGCCCTGAACCAGTCTGTCTTGTGCTTACATAGTTTAGATATTTTAATATATCAGATGCTAAGATTTTCAGAGCATGTATAAACAAATTATAAATAGCATTTTTCAGCCTGCCTAAATTTTTATTTAGAATAGGCTTTAAACCAAAAATGTTAACGTTGCCTGTAACAATCCCAGTTTGAGATTGGTTCAGCAGATTCCTATTAATGAAGTCCACTGAAAAACCCTGAGACTGCAAGCTCCTATTGTTAAGCCATATGTGGTTAGTAACCCTAGCACTGGAGCAAAACAGAAACACACACCTAGGGCCATCATAATCTGTCATCCCACGCTTGAACTATGTCATTATCAACAATATCTGCACTGATGACTGCCCTTAATAGGTGCACAATCTGTTTTTTGTTTTGTTCGGATGAAATCAAGTTATTCCAGTGATAGCCATACAGACTTAATAGTGCGCAGTCTGATAGGTCGACTAGCTCTTTCTCAGCTGTTGGATATGTACCATGAGAATCTGTTCTACACCCTTCTTTTTTATCTAAACTCGCTGTGGTATGATGTTCTTCGGGGTGTCCAGTATACCTCTCCTTTCTAAAATTTTCTAAATCTTCCCTAAAGAGATTAATTTGCTGACTAAGTGCCTGAATAGTACACAGTAGCTATTTACTGGGTACTGTATCAACCTGGAAGGCATCCTTCTTGTCAGGTACTATGCAATTTGCAGACTGTTGAATTCCATATAGTTCTGTAAGGCAAATACTGTTGCCATCTGCACTAGCACAGGGCAGCGGAACATCCTTAGCAGTTTCAATCAACAGGCTGTTATCTTTATGTAAAACCCTGTTTACGCTAGTGTCCATGGCACCGGTTTGTTTTTTAGTAACATTCCTAGCCCGTATTTTGCTTTTCCTTGTTGACTTGGCAGGGGAATCAGGAATACAAATTGTAGAAAAATCCAGTCTTACTTGAATATTATCAGAAAGCAGGGTAGCTTGTGCAGTATCAGATAGCAGGGTAGAAGGTGACCCGACTATGGGAACTAATTTATCCAACTTGCTAAGTACATCATCTAATCTGGAACCATTTATAGCAATATTACATTTGAGGGTTTCTAGTTCATTACAAACTCCCACTAGCTGGTCCAAAATCATAAGGTGGTCTGCATATGGATCTTTCATAAATTGTTTGAGGTCATCATCTAGTCCAAAAGGGTACGAGGCAATACGTTCCCCAGCCCCAGAATTCCAGAGTCTGCAGCAACAATGCGGTCCATGAGGTGTTTGATTATTTATTTTAGTATCAATCTTTTTTAGCCCGACAATGACCTCCTGCATGCCTTTAGTGATGCCCTGCAGATCAGTGGACCAATTAGAGCAAATCCTCATTAAAGTGGATTCAGGTTCAGGTGACAATTCATAGAATTTGATAGATCTGTTAAAGAATCATAATATAAATCAATAGAAACCTCCCTAGTTGCTTTTGTGATCTGAGAGCTCTCTTCCACATTTTATTTAACTGTTAAAACTGATGAGCTGGTCAAATTACTGTACTCACTACTATGCACTTTACTATAGTTACTGAGGTGGCAACCGGGGAGATAGAAGCCTGGAAGTATCCTGTCTAATGTCAGGGTCTCCAGCTTGAACAATATTACATTCAATTAGGGACACATCCGAGATGCAATTTATTTCAGTTAACTCACCCTGGACACCACACCCTTCACTCGTTTCCTTAGCTAGAGTAGATTTTAACAAAAATGAATTAATTTTTGTTTGTTTAGGTTTTGATGTAGGTGCTTTGCTTTTATTAACACTAGATTTTATGTTTTGGTGTCTTTTAGGTTTTACTAATTTATTGCCTTTTTTAGGTTTATTTATAACAAGTTTAATTCCAATTTTACCCTTCGTTGGGGGTATTTTAAGCTGAGTATCAGTGCCTTTCCCGCTGACAGTCTCCTGACTGATGATGACAATTGGGGAATCCAGACTTATCCCTCTGTTCCTTACAGTTATCAACATTATTGTTACCCTTAACAGAGCAGCTCTTCTGATTCCCCAGAGGAGATTTCAGCAGTTCTAAATTTGCCTCCATGGGGGCTTGTTTCCTAGTATACACCATAAGACAATGAATTACAAAGTGACTAGTGCAAAAGCTAAAAGGAAAACTATATTGCACAGTCCCAAGCAATAGTCTGTGGTTTCCTTAAGTTTCTCCTCTGCAGAGCTAAAGATGTAATATTCTGCCAATATCCTCCTCACCAGTATCCTATGTCCAGTACCAGTTTCTGGATTAAAACAAGTCCAATCTCATTAGTTATTTAATAAAATGAAAGATATCCAGAAATGAGCAGGTAGGTCCTTGTGAAGCAGGAAGTAGCACTGTAAAGTGCTTCAGTTTCAGATTTGCGTAGGATCAGCTTTTCCCAAAATAATAAAAGAATCCCAAACAGTCCATATATGCAATCAGCAAATAAGTCCCTGAATTTTCTGCTGCTGTTACGGGGAGCTGAGTAAGTTGCAGTTCAGAGGAAGTTGCCTTAATGATTTCCAGTGCCAAATGCACTAGGAAAAAAACTCTCCAAAAACAGAAAAATAAAATAATACATAAATTCCTGCAATCAATAGTTGTATAGTTTAAAACACAGCTCAAACTGCACAATTTCTAATATCTAGATGTGTCTTAAAAACTTTATATGCAGAGATGGTATATTAAAACATTAACCAGATTTGTACAGCGTTGTAAGTAGTGGAAAACTAGCTTACTCCTTGATCTTGGAGGGGTTTAGCATTTAGCTTGCAAATCCAAAAGGCAAATATCAGCCGCTGCTACTGAGCTTTCGCTTCTACTCAGCCAAGATGGTAACAAGTTTAGCCGGAAAATGCGACCAGCAGCATTAATAAAAAAACTTTGGTTTCAGATGGAGCAAAACCACACCAGCTCCTTCAGTGCTAGCCGGTCAGGATCGTGCAAGATGGTGCAAATGGCGAATGCTCAATTCAGAACGCCAAGCACTGTCATGTGCATTAAATCCAAAAACACAATCACATGTCCAGCAGCATTAAACAGCAGGAAAACCAAACCAGTAAAACTTAAAAAAAAAAATAAGACAAAATAAAATAAAATACAATACAGTACAGTACAGACACTGCAAACACTGTTGAACTAATTAACATTCGTTTGAATGCCCCAGGTTGATAAAACTCCCGAACTCTCTCTAAAGTTTCTAAAATAATAACAAGCAAATTCTCCTCGTGTGGTGTCCTATTTAAAATGCATAAAAATACTGCAAATAGAGGTGTACAGTCAGTAAAAGCAGGCTATATGAGTTCATACAAAACCATATGGGGGAAAAATTAAATGAGTGGTTAGTTGAAATACTGTATGCTCCTTTTTCCAGCTGTACTTTCTGGGCAGCCTAGTGACCGTGTTCGTTCTCACATCGTCCGAAAGCATCCTTGAGTGAATTGCTCACTGTAACTCACAGTCCGTAGCATTTTCTGTGTCCATCTTCCCTACGAGAAACAAGGAACAGAGGAGAACGACAGAAACCAGCAGGCAGAGGACACAAAAAGATGGACTGGTAAGATCACACTCTAGTTAGGCAACGCAACCATACCTGCCATAAAATAAAATGGACGGTGTGACCCCGCTTCCCAATACTATTCCAAAGTACTTGGGAGCGCATAGTGCCGAAAGCCTTCCACAATGACCGACCCCTCCCGGGATCACTTTTCAATGGCAACAGACCAAAACTCACCTGCTACCGGAAAACCATGCTGATCTGCAGTGCTGAATACTTAGAGTCCTGGGTTGTCCATCATCTTCCATCGTATAGTAGTGACCCTCCCCCTTACCCTGTCCCATCCCCTCTTGAAGCCGTCCACTGACTTCAAGGACACTACCTCCTCTGGTAGTGTGTTTCACCTAGCCACCACCCTTTCCGTGAAGTAATGCCTTCTCTTTTCCCTCCTGAACTATCCCCCCTCTAATTTCAGACTGTGCCCCCTAGTGTCCCTCATTCCCTTTAATCTAAAAATCCCCCTTTGTACTAGCCTTATTTATGCCCTTCATATATTTGAATGTCTCGATCATATCCCCTTTATCTCTCCTCTCCTCCAGGGAGTATATGTTGAGCTCCCTCAGTCTTTCCTGGTGGGGCTTGCCCTCCATTCCGGTGATCATCCTGGTTGCTCTTCACTGGACCCCTCCAGTAGATTTATATCCTTTTTTAGGTAGGGATGCCAGAACTATACACAGTACTCCAGGTTTACTCTCACTAGTGACCTGTACAGTGGCAGGATGACCTCCCCCCTCCTCGAGGTGATTCCTCTGGCAATATACCCCAACATCTTATTTGCATTAGCTGCTGCCCTTCTGCACTGTGCTGAGTGGTTAATTTACCCTGTGATTAGTACCCCATGATCCTTTTCTTCCTCTGTAATAGATAATTGTACCACCCAGCCTGTAGCAATAACTTTGGTTCCTGGCTTCCAAGTGCATGACTTTGCAATTTTTATGCGTTGAATCCAAGCTGCCATGTGTCTGACCAGTGCTCAAGTCTATCCAGATCAGGGGATGAAAAATCCCCAAGTCCGAGGTCCAGGACGCATTACAACCGCCAGACGGACTTGAACTGCACAGCCCTATTAAGTCCGAGGGACTTGGCTGTGCAGTTCACTGTTGCGCACATGCGCAGTGTCTCCCGTGCTGTCTGGCAGTCTTGGAGGGTGCAGTTCACTCCCTCCACCTCAGGGGCTGACACTGAATCACACTGGTGTAAGTGAAGAAACAAGCAGGATTTACCTGAATGCCAGCAGTCCAGTAATAACCCTTGCTCCTAAAAACCCTCAAAACAAATCAATAACCACCTTTTCCCACTTCCAGAAGGTATGTTTAGCCTATTTTACTCATTTTTGTAAAAAGACGTTTGGATTTGAAGCCAAAATAAGGCTAAATGCCTTCTCGACCGTGCGCACATTCGCGCAGTAATTTTACCTGCGATTTGCACTTGAAAGCTCCGTTTTAAGTAGGGAGAAAATTATTTTATTTTTTTATTAGTATTATAGGTGTGACAATGGTTCTGGTATGTACTGAGAAAAAGATACAGGGATACGAAAACAAACAGGACAAAAATACAACATACAGAACAAAGTGGGTGGCCAGCCCAACAAACAAACATATAACAACCAAGACAAGGACAAAACGAAAGTACATTCAAAATCCATTATCTCCTTATAATACAATAAATTCTCACTTTCACATTCCTCCCCACCCAAAACCAAACTTACAGGTTTGGCTCTAAGAAAAAAATTAGTGTATTCATCATCAGATCTCTCGGCAGGAGAGATGGAGCCATAGCCCACCCTCACCTAAGGCTCCACCTCGGGGTCCCTCATTTCTAAAACTTCAGAAAGAAACTTCATAATGATACTTCAACTTCACCCCGACGTCTGATGAAAAATACTTTTATTCTCCATTCCATACCTCGACATAAAATCAGCATTACCATGTGCTGTTCCCTTTCTATGTTTGATGGTAAATCTATAGGGCTGTAAAGCGAGATACCATCGCATTATGCGGGTATTTTTATCCTTCATTACTAGCAACCAACATAAGGATTATGGTCAGTCCATAGTTCAAATTCTACACCCCATAGATAAAAACGAAGGGCCTCTATGGCCCATTTGATGGCTAGACATTCCTTTTCAATTACAGAATAGTGAGTTTCTCTTTCATGGAGCTTCCTACTAATATAAATTATAGGGTGCTCCTCCTCATTGACAATCTGTGTTAATACAGCCCAATTTCATACTGTGATGCATCAGTCTGCAAAATAAATGTTTGTGAAAAATCAGGAGTACGTAATACAGGGGAGGAACATAAGTTAGCTTTAATGGACTGAAATGCCTCTTTGCATTCTTCAGTCCATCTGACCTTTCAAGGTTCCTTTTCTTTGTTAGCTCTGTCAGGGGCCTGCTAGTGTTGAAATTGGGGATAAATCTGAATAGTAGCTAGCTAGTCCCAAAAAGATCTTACATCTTTCTTTGTGATGGGAGTGGGACTATGTGCTACTGCTGCAACCTTATTTATCTCCAGTTTTATACAACTTTACTCAATATGGAAACCCAAATATTTGGTTTCCTGTATTATTGTACACTTTGTGGGTTTATAGTAAGGCCAGCCTCGGAGATTGAAGTTAGTACTGCTGATAGATGTTTTAAATGTTCCTCCCAAGAGGGACTAAAATAGTAACATCATCCAGGTAGGCCACTATAATTGGAATGAGGGGTCAACAGGGTGTCCATCATTCTTTGAAAGGTGGCAGGGGCACCATGTAGCCCAAAAGGCATGACTGTAAAATGAAATAAACCAATAGGCGTGCTGAATGCAGTCTTGTCCTTATCAGCAGTATCTAATGGAATTTGCCAATACCCTTTGGTCAAATCCAGGGTGCTAAAATACATGGCACTACCCAGATGATCCAGGATGTCATCTATTCGGGGCATTGGATAGCTATCAAACTGGGACACAGCGTTTAATTTCCTGAAATCCAAACAGATGCATATGCCCCCTTCCTTCTTACTCACTACCACCATCGGAAAACACCACTCACTATGAGAAGGTTCAATGATTCCCATTTTATGCATCCTTCTCACTTCCTGAATCACATCTTGTCTTATCCTTTCGGGTAATCTATACGGCTTTTGTCTAAGTGGTTGGTTGTTAGTAACCTTTATATGATGACTAACATTTCTGATTCTCCCAGGAATACTTGTGAATGTGTTTTTGAATTTACCTAATTCTTTTCCTATATCAGCCTTTTGGATTTCCGTCAACTCAGGGTTGATTAGTATATCTGACATTGTCCCTGTACCCTCTAAACATTGATATGCTATATCCAATTCATTTTTGGACTCAGGGAGTACATAACTGGTTAGGGAATTTGGCCGTGCTACCCAGTTTTTCAATAGGCTAGCATGATATATACGTTTCTTACCCTTACTGCCGGGTATCTCTATTTCATAGGTCACGGGACCAGTTCTCTGAGTAACAACATAAGGGCCTTGCCATTTCATCAATAGCTTATGTTCGGAAGATGGTAACAGAAGTTTAACTTCATCTCCCACACTGAATTCTTTCTGTTTTGTGCCTTTATCATAATATATTTTTTGTTTTATTTGTTGTTGTAAGCTACTGTCATGTGCCTTTTGAACATAGGAGATTAGGCGTTCCCTTCCCGTAACTTTTGCCAGAACTCTAGGGAAAATGTTCCTTTTGAATCTTCCCATTCTTCTTTAACTATGTCTAAAGGTCCCCTTGGATTACGTCCAAATAATAACTCAAAAGGGGAAAATCCTGTAGATGCTTGGGAACCTCCTGTCGCTAACATAAGATAAGGAAGATAAGTGTCCCATTTCTTGCCCTCATCTGTTACGAATTTTTTTAGCATCTGTTTTAAGGTCTGGTTAAATCGCTCTACCAGCCCATCAGTTTGTGGATGGTAAGGCGTTGTAAACAGTGCTTCTATTCCTAAAGCCTGGTACAGCCGTTTGAGTAGTACAGATCGAAAATTGGTACCTCGATCTGTTAAAATCTCTTTGGGTATACCTACCCGGCTAAAGATTTTTGCTAATTCATCGGCTATCTTTTGGGCTGTTATAGTTCTTAAAGGGATAGCCTCAGGATATTTTGTAGTGTAGTCTACAACTACTAATATGAACCTATTACCTTTCGAACTTTTTGGTAATGGACCTAGTATGTCCATGGCTACTCTTTCGAAGGGGGTAGACACTAGTGGCATGGGTAGTAAGGGTACCTTATCTTGTCGCCCAATTTTGGATACTTTCTGACAAGCCTCACAACTTCTACAATACTCAGTGACTTGCTCATGTATACCTGGCCAATAAAATCTGTATAAGAGGCGACTTAATGTCCGGTCTCTTCCTAGATGTCCGGCCATAGGTATATCATGAGCTAGTCCTAGTAGCTGGGCTCTAAATGGTTCCGGTATGATTAATTGCTCGACCACCTTCCCAGTTTGAGTATTCTTACAGACTCGATGTAATAATCCATTTATGATTCTAAAAACAGGACCCTAAGACTTATCCTCCTGTCCCACCTGTAAAAAAAAAAAATGGAGTTAGTGACACATCACTCTTTTGTGCTTCTTTAAATGTCGACCCATATTTCCCAACAATTATGTCCAAGTTGTTTTTAGAGTCTGAATTTAACTTATTTTTAGTCCACAGTTGTTTTTCTCTTCTTTTTGGGTTTTTTGACTTCCTGTCTTTACCAGGCACTTCAAAAAGATTTTCTTCAAATGAAAATGTGTGTCCCAATATTTCTTCATTCCTAGACTGTGCTCTAGTTGTTATAGCAGTAAAATTGGTGGCTAATAAAGCTTCAAAGTCTTCGAAATCATGTCCAATAATAACTGGAACAGGGAGCTGAGGAACCACCCCCACTTTCATTCTCTGGCTGTGACCATCCACTTGTACAACTGTCTCTTTTAATGGGTAATGATATATGTCCCCATGTATGCATATGACACCAGTTGTAGATCCTTCTGATTTTACACTGGTATCCAGGACTGAAGCATGAACTAAAGTTTGTTTACTGCCAGAGTCTATAAGTCCTGTTACCACTTTTTTTCCAATCTTTACTGGTCTTACATTACGCCCCAATTAGCTAGAGCCAAATGCACATCTTCTAATGTCTTTTTAGGGCAGAATCTTGCTATGTGCCTTTTGTGTTACATTTATAGCACACAATATCTGTCTTGTATATTTTACAGGTTTCTGACTTAGTTTAGTCCCTAGGGTATTACTGTCTGTAGTATGAGGTATAGAAGTATGAGAAGGTGGTCTTACCATGGGTGGAGGTATCCAAGAACTTCTAATAGGACGAATTCTGTGAGGTCTTGCAGTTATATAATCCTCCGCCAGTTTTATAGCTACTTCTGCTGTCTCTGAGCAGTGTTCTTTCACCCATAACTGTACCTCTTGTGGAAGTATATTTATAAATTGTTCCAAAACGATAACTTCCAAAATCTGTGCTATTGTTCATGTATCTGGTTGTAACCATTTTATACTTAAGTCTTTTAATTGTATATATATGTCTTGGGGGTTGTCAGTAGCATGGAACTTAAAGGTTCTGAATCGCTGTCTATATGTTTCAGTACTAATGTCATACCTCTTTAAGATGGCCTGTTTTACATGTCCATAATCATTAATATAGGCAGTTTCAACATGGCTATACGCCAACTGGGCTTTTCCCGTTAAATAGGGAGCCAAGCGGATGACCCATTGATCTCTGGGCCACGTACAAGCAGTTGCTACCCTCTCGAATGTCATTAGAAATGCTTCAATATCGTCAGAACTAGAAAGTTTGACTAATGTAATGTCCTTCAGTATGATCCCTGGGGTAGCAGGGGCTCTGGCCGTACCCATAGATTGAATCACCCTCAGTGTGTCTTCCCATCTGGCTTGATTCTCCCTCTCCATATCCTTCTGACGAGTACAAAGCCAGCGTATTAACTCTTTCAAGTCTTGAGGGCCTTCTTCCATCTCAGGGCTGGCTGCTTGGGCTCCTTCCACAGGTTCCTTCTTGTCTTCCATCTCCACTCCTCTTCTACTGGTCTTTCTTCGTACTACAGTCTCCAGACTGGCCAATAAGGGTAGTTTCAGTTGTTGAACTCGGGACCGGGTAGTCACTCCACTCCAGGATGCCTCGCCTTCTTGGATTCAGGTCCACCGGGTTTTGTGCTCAAAACCTCCACCAGTAAATCCCACTTTTGACACCAACTGTCACAGACCATGGGAAAATGATGGACCATGAGGCAGCTTGCAGGAGTAAATTCAAACGTAGATTATTTATTTAAACAACGAGCGAACTGAACATGGAAACAAAAATAAATATAAACTGTCCATTATCAATAACAAGATATGTACTAGTAAGCCCTAGTACTTCAGAAGACTTGTGACAGCACTTCCAGGTCCGACTCATTTGAGTCAACTAACTCCTTTACACTGACTCTTAGCATTTTTATACTATTCGGACATCATGTGACTAATTAGCCCCTCCCTAAAACACTTCTGAAACATAAATTCTTTAATTATAAAGTAAAATAATCAACTTTCACATTCCAGTGCTTTTATTTTAACAAGAAAATGCATTTTCAGGATAACAGTCGATGTAAAATTTTGTTTAAAAATAAACAAACCAAAATTAACTGGAACAGGAACCGCCCCCCTTAAGTTAGTGTATAAAATCAGCTGCTCAAGGGCCGGCCAGCTCCTAAAGAACATACTGGTGTAAGTGAAGAAAAAAGCAGGATTTACCTGAATGCCGGCAGTCCAGTAATAACCCTCGCTCCTAAAAACCCTCAAAACAAATCAATAACCACCTTTTCCACTTCCAGAAGGTATGTTTAGCCTATTTTACTCGTTTTGTAAAAAAGGCGTTTGGATTGACCCAAAATAAGGCTAAATGCCTTGGCGACCGTCAACACATTAGCATGATAATTTACCGGCGATTTGCACTGTCCTGAATTAACTCCACGGCGTATTAGCTCAGAACAGCCGCATTTTCAGAGCGCTTGTAAAGGGAAGCCTAGGGGATTATGCTACCTAACAACCAAGCAGCTCTGTCTTTGGATTTTAAGCCAAATTGTAACAGCGTTTGGGCAATTTAAAATGCATTCAAAACATTCAAAGCCTCATTTAAAGAGGCAGAGCCATATTACAAGTTAATCGGAGATTCTTTTCCTTGATATAACTATCACACAATACACAGGTAGTTTATTATTCTTTTACTAGGGCATGCCTGAAAACAAAAAGGAGGGTTTGTTGTTTTGAAAACTCCATTTTAAGTAGGGAGAACATTTTTTTATTTTTTTATTAGTATTATAGGTGTGACAATGGTTCTGGTATGTACTGGGAAAAGATACAGGGATACGAAAACAAACAGGACAAAAATACAACATACAGAACAAAGTGGGTGGCCAGCCCAACAAACAAACATATAACAACCAAGACAAGGACAAAACAAAAGTACATTCAAGATCCATTATCTCCTTATAATACAATAAATTCTCACTTTCACACACTCCATCCCCCCCGATTGCCCTTACCTCCATGCTGCAGAGTCTTCAGGAGCACTCTGGGGGAGGGAGAACATTTTACTGCATCGCAGAGAGCTGGGAGGCACTTCGGGAGAGTCCGACTGAGTTCGGCTCGGTTTTCGGCAGCTTGCAGGAAGTCTCGCGGGAGAATGCACATTGCGAGAACAGCCACCAGGGACATCACATGAGCTTCAAACGGTGATCATGTGGTGGCTGTTCTGTAAGAAATTCGTTAGTGCGCCATCACTTCAGCACTGACTGCCACGGGATACAGACGTGCTCTGTATCAGCACCTGACCTGCCAAATTTGTGCTGAACTTTAAGCCTGAATTCATTTAAGCTCCTTGACTGTGGGCTAAATTGTTAACCATCTTTAGGGTTTTTTTTTTTATGTGGGGAAATATTTGTCTGGGAAAATGGGAAGAGAGTGATTAAGAGCCTAAACTCAAGCTGCAGCTCATCGTGTGGGCTTATTAAAGTCCGAGTTAGTCTGTAGCACATCTGAGCTACCTGAGCAGGGGGGTAAACAACTAACTTGCTCTTTGAGACCCTCAGAAGTATAGTTTTGTTCTGTGTGATGCAGAAGGGGGATACTTTTTGAGTAGTAGGCAACAAAGAGTCTAGAGGAGTTATCAAATATTTTGGTGACTTGACTCACAGCCTAACTTTAATACAGTAGCTGCATTAAGAGGAGATTTATGGACTTGACTGAAGACTAAATTATTAACTGAGGTCCCAGAGCAGGGACCGTCATTAATTTAATCTCACTAATTTTTCTGCCTGCCTTTTAGCAGCAGAGCTAACTGAAGGGGGCATTTATTTTCTCAGACTGGCAGTGTATATTTGACATACCCACCCAGAAGGGTTCTTTCATTTTGATTTTACTTCAAGTCCCCAAAGCCAAGTGTCCTAATTGTCTGGGCTTGAAGCAGCTAAGTCTGTGTAAGTGTGTAATTAAATCAGTGTGAGAGTGTCCTTTTGAATTAAGTCAGTGAGCAAGGGAAGAAGTCTTACCATTCTTAAGAAAGTCAGAACTAATATTTTTCTGGGCTGAAGCAAAACCTGTGTCTATATTACTAGAGAAGTCACTACAGTCACTAAATATTTTTCTGGGCTGAAGCAAAGCCTGCTTGCGTTTATTAGTTGAGTCAGTGAAGTCACTACAGTCACTAAGTATTTTTCTGGGCTGAAGCAAAGCATGGTTGCGTTTATTAGTTTGAGTCAGAAGTCACTACAGTCACTAAATATTTTTCTGGGCTGAAGCAAAGCCTACGTCTATTAGTTTGAGTCAGTGAAGTCACTAAATATTTTTCTGGGCTGAAGCAAAGCCTGCGTCTATTAGTTTGAGTCAGTGAAGTTGCTAAATATTTTTCTGGGCTGAAGCAAAACCTGTCTCGGTCTATAATTAGTTTGAGAGAGAAGTCACTACAGTCACTAAATATTTTTCTGGTGAAGCAAAACCTGTCTATAATTAGTTTGAGTCAATGAAGTCACTAGAGTCACTAAATATTTTTCTGGTCTGAAGCAAAGCCTGCTTGCGTTTATTAGTTTGAGTCAGTGAAATCACTACAGTCACTAAATATTTTTCTGGGCTGAAGCAAAACCTGTCTCGGTCTGTATTAGTTTGAGAGAGAAGTCACTACAGTCACTAAATATTTTTCTAGGCTGAAGCAAAACCTGTCTATAATTAGTTTGAGACTAGAGAGAGGTCACTAGAGTCACTAAATATTTTTCTGGGCTGAAGCAAAGCCTACGTCTTTGAGTCAGTGAAATCTCTACAGTCACCAAATATTTTTCTGGGCTGAAGCAAAACCTGTCGTCTATATTAGTTTGAGAGAGAAGTCACTAAATATTTTTCTGGGCTGAAGCAAAACCTGTCTCAGTCTGTATTAGTTTGAGAGAGAAGTCACTACAGTCACTAAATATTTTTCTGAAGTTATCAGTGTGTCACTGAAAAAGTTTGCAGAAGTACACCTCTTTTCCCTTGTGACTGATAAAACATTTCATAGTGTCACCCCTTAGCATCATCTCATTGTCAGTCATTTAGTCATTTGTGTTCTGTCTGTCTGCCCTTACTTGCTAACCTAAGCCAATACTTCTGGGCCATAATAGTGCCTGACGTGTATTTCCATCCTTGCTCATTACAGTAAACATTTCTAAATTACAAAAACTAGTCTTCCAATCTTACCCAGAGCAGTTTCTCACAGCAAAATTAGCTTATTAAAATTTGGTTTCTCAAAATCTGGTGGAGCAAGTACTAGTAGTGCTACAACATCCAGTTCTGCTAAACGTAAAAGTACTGACGATGGCCTTACCAAGGATCAAAGATATGACAGAGAAAAAACGGTCAGGAATTTCCGTCCTGAATGGAAAAAAGAATTTCCATGGCTGGATTACAGTGAAGAAAAATCTGTAATGTACTGCATATATTGTAAAGCCTACCCCCAAATCTGTGATCCTAACTCAGCTATGGTAAAAGGTTCAGGAGATCTTAAGTTAGACCCCATAAAGAGGCATGATTTGACGAAGGAACACATCACTTGCACAAAACATTACTTAAAGGATACTGCTAAAGTACCACCCATTCGTCTCTCAGAAACTGCTCTGGGTCAGTCATTTCAAAAAAGACACATAACAACAAAAGAAGTTGAGAAATACAAAATTTTATTTAACACTGTGTAACCCCCCTGCAAATGGGGGTTCCCAAAAGACTTCCAGGAGCTTGCTTGAATGCTCCAAGCCTGAATGGTGTTTGGCATTTAAGCCATTTATCAGTTAGTGTTTTTAGAGCCTCTGGTACTGTCTCTTTAAGAGCTGTCTGCTTGCAGACATAATTAGTTTGTATGGGGGGACTGTGTGCTTCTCTGAGTACCACTTGAGCTGCTGCCAATTCACTTCATTTTGCAGTCACTAGAGTGCAAAGGAACCTATCTGAAAGATGTAACTGTTTGCCAGAAATTATTTAGAGTAATAATGAAATTACAGTTTGTCTAACCTGCTTTCTTTGCAGTCAGAACTGTGTCTGCTAGTTCCCCATTCTAGTTTTGAACTGCTGAACTGGACCAATCAGTGTGGGGTAAGCTAGCTCTAAAATGGTGCCTGGGACGAATCAGAACTTGGACTCATAATCTGAGCCAGCCACAAGAGGATTGTATGAGCAGTGACTCTGGGAGATGTAGTTTAGACTTCAGTGCCTTTTGGACCAACAGCAGCAGTCTATTGTGAGTGACAGCCAATCCAGTCAAGAACTGGGAGGAACTCAAGGAAGTGCCAGTTTTGTCGGTTGGAGCTTCAGTTGAGCTTTGGCAGTGAAGAAGGAAGGAGCCCTGTGCTTTTCAGTGTGCAGTTTAGTCAAAAAGCGTGTGAGCCCAGAGTTCGGTCTGCAGCTTGTGTAACAGCTTGTTAGGACTGAATCCATCCTGTGAAAAGAATCAAGGATCTCTGAAGGTAGAAACCAGGCTCACCCTGTAGAAGACTGGAAGAATTGCTGAAAATTGCACTCGGTCTGTCAGGAACTGAATCTGCTGTGTGTTCTCCCGGTATGTGCAGTAATTGCGATCGGGATACAGATGCAGCCTGCCTGGTATAGTACTTTCTTTTATATGGATGTGTGAAGAGGTTTGTGTACCTCAAGTGAGCCCTGCTGACATTGAAGGACCCTATCTTATTTGGAGGTCGAGTACTAATTCAGGGTTGCTCCCTGTTGAATTGCCACATTAAATCCAAATGGAATTACTGTACTGCTGACTGTTTAATTCTCCTTTTCTCTGTGTGAAGGGCCCTACCAGCTGCCACGGTTTGGACTAGCCACTAGGGCTTGGGTACCCAGGGACAGTAACTGATAGGGATAGGCCTGTGCACAGAGCCATAGTAGATTATTAGAGTGATAAGCTAATTAACCTGATTTCCCCTGTCCTTGTTATATCCCCTAAATAAATCAGAGCTGCTTGTTTCAGCAAAGTTATACTGCCTGAGGTATTTGTCTATGTTAAAGTACTGTACTGTGATTGTTGCACTGTATCTCATTTCACAGGAGGTCCCAGTGCGGAACCAGACCTGGGGTAAGTGTATACTGTGAAGGTAATTCTGATATATTGTGTGGGCCACTAGTGGGAAGAAAGGGGGTTGCAGTGTCCCAGAGGGCTGTGACCAAGTTAGTTTAACTATTGCAAACCCTGACCTCTGGGTGGAGGCACCGCCATTGGATCCAGGCCCCTCAACCTGTTAGTGGCAAATCAGGCAGGGGTAGTAGCCCTGGGATAGCCATCTAGGGTTACATCTTGGGCTCACCGCTGGGATTGTGTGTCCTCTAGTGGCCATATTCTAGAACCACTGTTAAGAAAAAATGGGTACCCGACAGAGTGCTGTGCACGGCTGGTGGGTGGTGTACTGGGGAGGAGATCGACCCCAAAATGCTATGCTTATCCTGGACATCCCCCTGGGTATCAATACGGACACTGTGCAGGGAGTACTTTCCAAGGTGGAAGGTTTACAAAACCCTGTGGTGGTGGGTCGGCATGCTAATCTGCTCACCCACACTTTCCTGGCCCTAGTAGAGTTTAAGGATCCCATAGATAGCTCCAAAGTGCCACAGACCATTACCCCAGAGGGAGCCCTCACTGCTTGGAGAGTGATAACTAAGGACAGTAAAGACCCGGGGGGGAATCAGCCCCCACCACTATCTGAAACTTTTGAGGAGAAATTTGCTGAATGGTTGCTGGGAGAGGAAAACTGTGGAGGACTTGAAGAAACTATTCTTGCCACCTGGGGTGTTCCTCCCCAACACCCTCTCCTGCTCCAGTGCCCGTAATGGTGGCTGAACCAATGCAGACTCCTATTTCTGCACCTGCCATTAGTCACGACTCTTACGAAGGTTGAGGATCTTCTCTGGCACCCTCCCACCCCCAAGGGAGGATGACTGGGAGACCTGGATGAACTATGTTGCCCCCAAGTGCTAGAATGGCAATGCTCGGAAGGTGAAAGCGAAAGAGGGTTAGTGAGACCTCGAGGTCCTGCCCTGGCTACCATCCGTGCTAAAGCGGCCAGTAACCTGGAAGCGACTGCACAGGCCTATCTTGAGGCCTTGGAGAATGTGTATGGGAGCCCAGATTCTGATGAGGACCTATGGTGGAGAGTAAGAGATGACAACAGTACAAGGGAGTTGTTGTCTGTGTATGTATCTCGGCTGGAAAAATTGTTGCAAGAATGCCTCAGAAAGGTAGTTTGCCAGCGATTGAACTGGACCGAACCAGGCTGGACAGGATCTTAAGTCTGCCCCTTCTCAGAACTGCTGTTGCTTCAGTTACACCTGGCAGATCGACTGGAATCCCCACCCTCCTATGATGAGTTAATGAGAGAAATTCGAGGAGTTGAGAAAGACGACCTCGGGAGGGACCTGCACCAATAGCTGCGGCTTACGACCAGTGACTGAGGTGACCCATCAAGTGAAGTTCAGGGCAGAGGTTGGCAGTCAATGGCGCTCTGACAAGGAAAAGATATGTCACAATGGGGCGTAACTGTTGGAGAGATCCGGAATTCAAAACAGTCCTTTATGAAGGCCACGCCTGCAAGTCTGGGCCCTGACCTATATCCGACTGCATCTGCTATGGGGTGGGGTACCCACCCATGTATCTCCTGCTGATAACAGCTCCGAACTCGATTCCTTGACCATGGAAGTGGAGAAACTGGCAGATGTCTCCAAATGCTTATCACGCCAGACAGAGATGGCACCAAGGTTTCCAGTTAGTATACCCCGCCCTGGCTCCCAGTGTGGCGCCTCGGCCAGCTCAAACTCCAGAAAGTATGTTTTGCTATAATTGTGGGAAAGATGGGCACATGAAAGGGAATGCCAGTCCCAAAAGACACTGACAAAGTTGCATATAGGCTACAAGGAGGCTTGGAGAAGAAATCAGTGGTTAAGAGGTGCGACATGATCCCAGTGAGGGCATCAAAATGCTAATTCACGTCCTTTTGTGGCAAGGTCAGTTGCCCAGGCCCCACTACCGCCTCTCCAGACTGGTCCAGAATAGTGGGTCCCTCCATGGAGACCACTGTAAAGGTGAATGGAGTGTCTACAAGAGCTATATTAGACAGTGGCTCCCAAGTGACAATTATGTTCCAAGATTGGTATCAGAAGCATTTGTCAGGCGTACCCTTACAACCATTAGAAGGACTGCATGTATGGGGGTTAAGTGAGAAGGCCTACCCTATTCCGGTATATCCGAATTTGGCTGTCTTTCCCCACCTCCGTGGCTGGAGTGGCGAACAAGTAGAGACCCTAGCCTTAGTGTGTCCCCCCACTGGACTGTATGATGGTGTCCCTTTGTTGATTGGAACAAATGCTCATATGTTCGAAAGGCTGGCACAGTTGTGTTATGAAAAACAGGGGTCAAAGACTAGTAGAGCTTTAAGAGTTCCGGCTTTAATTAAGAAGGCCTATGAGGCACAGAGAGATGCTGAAAAAATAGAACCAGAGGAACCGGTCGGAATTGTATGGAAGAAGGATCCTGAGTCTCTGATCCTGGCGAAATGCCCAGTGTACCTTACAGGGAGAGGTCCGTATCAGAAAGGATGTTAAGAATAAAATATTAATGTTGGATGCACCAGGCGATGGAAAATTGCCAGAGGGACTGCTGGTCAAGCCTAGTATTTTGCCGCTAGAGCCCATGCTTATGCCAGAAGGGTAATGGTCCAAGTTCATAATGTGTCTGAAAGAGACATTCGAGTAAACAGAGGTTGCATCCTGGCTAATGTGCATTGTGCAGACACTGCAGTGCTACCCAGCAGCAAGAGTTCAAGGAAGAATGACAGAGTAACGCCTGACTTGTTTGATTTCACGACTCCCGCTGCCAGCTGAATGGAAAGTGAAGATCAGTGAGAAGCTTGCCCAGAGAGACCAGGTGTTTCTTTAAGGAATGGGATGTGGGATGCGTGCAAGGAGCTGAGCACAATATCCGGCTGCATGACGAAGAACCATTTCGTGAGAGGTCTCGACGCCTGGCACCTGCTGACATAGATGATGTGAGACGGCATCTGCAAGAGATGTTAGCTGCTGGTGTAATACAAGAATCCAGAAGCCCTTATGCTTCCCCATTGTGGTAGTGAGGAAAAAGAATGGAACAGTAAGGATGTGTGTGGATTATCGCACCTTAAACGGCGGACTATCCTGATCAGTACACAATGCCCGCATTCAGGATGCTTTGGACTGCCTAAGCAGGAGCAAGTGGTTCTCTGTGCTGGATCTCCAGATGGGTACTATCAGATCCCGATGGCCCCAGAGGACCTGAAAAGACAGCCTTTATCTGTCCGCTTTTCTATGAATTCATGAGGATGCCTCAAGGGATTTCAGGTGCCCCAGCCACTTTTCAACGATTGATGGAGCGTGCAGTGGGGACATGAACTTACTAGAGTGCCTGGTATACCTAGATGATGTTATTGTGTTTGGCAGCTCACTGGAGGAACATGAGAGCAGATTATTTAAGGTATTGGACCGACTGGAGGACTTTGGCCTTAAACTGTCCATTGATAAGTGTCAATTTTTTCAAACATCAGTAAAGTATGTGGGACACATAGTATCCACCGAGGAATGAGACAGACCCAAGTAAAGTTGAGGCCTTGACCACCTGGCCACAGCCAAAATCTAAAGAACTGCAAAGATTCCTGGGATTCTGTGGTTATTATCAGCGCTTCATCAGGACTATTCAAGAGTGATCCGCCCTTACTTAACCTTACTCAAGGGTATCCCCAACCCACAAAAAATACCAAAGTCAGCATCCTCAAGACTGAAAGAGTGTATTTTCATCCGGTGAAGTATTTGGGGCCCGCTGGACTCCTGATTGTGAGACTGCTTTTCATGAGATCATATATCAACTTACCCATGCTCCAGTGCTGGCCTATGCCGATCCAAGAAAACCTACGTCCTGCACCTGATGCTAGCTTGCAAGGGTTGGGGCTGTGTTGTACCAAGAGCACGAGAATGGCCTGAGACCAGTGGCCTTTGCCAGTAGAAGCCTGACCCCATCCGAAAGAACTATCCTGTACATAAGTTAGAGTTCCTAGCTTTGAAGTGGGCTATTGTGACCAATTCCATGAGTACTTATACGGGCTAAAATACTAGTAAAACTGACAATAATCCTTTGACCTATGTGCAGACCTCAGCTAAGTTGGATGCCACTGGCCATAGGTGGCTTTCTGCATTATCTACATATGACTATGCTCTCGAATACCGAGCAGGTCTGAACCACATAGATGCTGATGCTCTCTCCCGAGGCCTGTTCCCCAGAATGATTGGGTCCGATTGGCAGAACCTGACATTCGGCACTCTGCCGGAAGTTTGACAGGGAGGAACAAATGTCCACGGACGCAGATGGACTGCATGGTGGATTGCTTGGGAGCCTCTGAGAATTGCATACCTGCTGCTTGTGCCACTTTTCTGCAATAGACATTGGTGCACTGCCTCAGCTGGACAATGACAGTATGACGGGCTCAATCCACGATCCCATGATCAAAGCAGCTTTAGAAGCCCTCTATGCAGGAAAAGATGTGTCCAAATTACGCTCCACTGATTTGAGAACTGCACTGTTATACAAAGAAGTTCCTAAGTTGAAACTGATCAATAAACTTTATACAGAGAAACAGTAGACAGAGGGGACAAGTAGACAAACAACAACTAGTGCTGCCCACTGCCTTTCGAGACTCAGTACTGAGGTCCTTGCACAACCACATGGGGCACCTTGGTATAGACAGAACACTTGACTTGGTGAGATCCAGATTCTATTGGCCTAAGATGGGGGCTGATGTGGAGCAACACATTCGAACTTTGGTAGCTGCTTACAGAGAAGCTTTGCCCCAGAGGCTGCCCTCCTTGTTAACATCACCACCAGTGCACCCATGGAGCTGGTCTGTATTGATTTTCTAAGTTTGGAGTCAGATCAAAGAAATATCAGTAATGTGCTGGTGGTCACTGACCATTTCACGAGATATGCCCAAGCTTTCCCCACCAAAGACCAGAAAGCATCCACTGTGGCCAAAGTACTTGTAGAAAACTTTTTTGTTCACTATGGGGCTCCACAAAGAATCCATTCTGATCAAGGGAGAGACTTTGAGAGTCGTCTGATCAAAGAGATGCTTTCTCTGTGGGAGTCGAAGTCCAGAACCACTCCTTACCACCCCAGGGGACCCACAGCCTGAACGTTTCAACAGCACTTTGCTAGTATGCTAGGCACCCTGCACCCAAAGGACAAGCCTAGATGGAGCCAACAAATTAGCACCCTGGTACATGCTTATAACTGCACCAAAAGTGATGCCACTGGTTCTCCCCACCGCCTGATGTTTGGAAGAAGCTCGACTACCAGTAGATGTGTGTTTTGGGGTCTCTCCTGATGGGGTTCAGGCTGACAACTATTTACAGTATGTGCAAAAGTTAAAGGCCCAGCTAACTCATGCGTACCAACTGGCTCAAACCATGGCTGCCAAAGAAATCTGGCCAACAAAGAAAGGTATGATAAAAGGTGAAAGCACAGGAACTCCAGGAGGAGATCGGGTATTGCTAAGAAATCTGGGATTGCATGGCAAGCACAAGATTGCTGACAGATGGCACCATCTCCCTCACATTGTAGTGGGCAAACTAGATGATCTGCCAGTGTACAAAGTAAGGCCTGAGAATAATTCAAAGATGTAAAAACAATGCATAGAAATCATTTACTGCCATTGGACAAATCTTAATTGAGTCTGAGCCCCTAGAAGATGCCCCTCTGGACCAGTGACTAGAGCTGCTGCTAGAAAAGATCAAGAAAGTCTGCACCTACAGAAGCAAAGTTAAAGTGTTCCCTCCACAAGTCCCAGTTGAGCATGACTGTCAGTCCATATCGGAAGAAAGTGAGAGTGACTTTGAATACTATCCTTCTTACGAACTGAGTCAATTGTTTGGGCAATCCCTAGTCAATACTGGAGACAAAGCTGGGCCTTCTGGACTGTTTAAGCCCCAGCTTCATCCCTGGAGCCAATGCTCCCAGAAAGTGAAGTGCAAGCATCAGATCAGATGAAATGGAATCATTGTGCATGGTTGAACTGTTTGAGCTTTCAGGGAGGAAAATGATAGATTGGGGCAGACTGGTGATACACCCGAACAAGAAGAGTATTTTGAGTGCCCTGACAGTCCACTGCCAGTGTCCGAAAGCTCTCCATCTGAGCCAAATGTTGTGGACTCAGAAACTGTAACTCCTGGAGCTGAAAGTGCCCCAAGTTCTAGCCTCTCTACCCCATGGAACTCCCCTGACAAGTGTGGACAATGCTGAAAATGAGGCTCAGAGTGCAGAGACTGTAACAGTTCCCCTAGAAAGACTGGTCGAGCTGTAAAGCCTGTGGTGCACCTCAGTTATGATTCCCTTGGGAGGCCTGTGGATTTGCCTCTCAATGTTGTCCATAAAGGAGTGTATGTGTCCCCGAGCTCATTGCCCAAACTGGCGTCAGTGCTAACTCCAAGTTACTTGTGTTGCCCTCTAAGTATGGTGCCCTTGCCCGTCCAGCCCCAAGGTAACTGATAGGAAGGGCCCCTCTCTTCAGGTTTCATGTACAAGAGGTAATAACTTGAGTTATGGTACAATGTGTATGTAATACTGTGTAAAAGTGACGTACTGCAATGTTTCAGAAATGTGTTCTTGGTAAAATGATATATTGACTGATGATTACATGATGCGAGCCTAATGCAAATGTATATGGTTGCAGTTGAAACTTATGGGTACTTGCTTGACGCGACGCTGCTTTCCCAGGCCAGGAAGGGTGTAACCCCCTGCAAATGGGGGTTCCCAAAAGACTTCCAGGAGCTTGCTTGAATGCTCCAAGCCTGAATGGTGTTTGGCATTTAAGCCATTTATCAGTTAGTGTTTTAGAGCCTCTGGTACTGTCTCTTTAAGAGCTGTCTGCTTGCAGACATAATTAGTTGTATGGGGGACTGTGTGCTTCTCTGAGTACCACTTGAGCTGCTGCCAATTCACTTCATTTTGCAGTCACTAGGAGTGCAAAGGGAACCTATCTGAAAGATGTAACTGTTTGCCAGAAATTATTTAGAGTAATAATGAAATTACAGTTTGTCTAACCTGCTTTCTTTGCAGTCAGAACTGTGTCTGCTAGTTCCCATTCTAGTTTTGAACTGCTGAACTGGACCAATCAGTGTGGGGTAGCTAGCTCTAAAATGGTGCCTTAGACAGAATCAGAACTTGGACTCATAATCTGAGCCAGCCACAAGAGGATTGTATGGGCAGTGACTCTGGGAGATGTAGTTTAGACTTCAGTGCCTTTTGGACCAACAGCAGCAGTCTATTGTGAGTGACAGCCAATCCAGTCAAGAACTGGGAGGAACTCAAAGGAAGTGCCCAGTTTTGTCGGTTGGAGCTTCAGTTGAGCTTTGGCAGTGAAGGAAGGAGCCCTGTGCTTTTCAGTGTGCAGTTTTAGTCAAAAACGTGTGTAAGGCCCAGAGTTCCGGTCTGCAGCTTGTGTAACAGCTTGTTAGGACTGAATCCGTCCTGTGAAAAGAATCAAAGGATCTCTGAAGAGTAGAAACCAGGCTCACCCTGTAGAAGACTGGAAGAATTGCTGAAAATTGCACTCGGTCTGTCAGGAACTGAATCTGCTGTGTGTTCTCCCGGGTATTGTGCAGTAATTGCGATCGGGATACAGATGCAGCCTGCCTGGTATAGTACTTTCTTTTATATGGATGTGTGAAGAGTTTGTGTACCTCAAGTGAGCCCTGCTGACATTGAAGGACCCTATCTTATTTGGAGGTCGTGAGTACTAATTCAAGGTTGCTCCTGTTGAATGCCACATTAAATCCAAATGGAATTACTGTACTGCTGACTGTTTAATTCTCCTTTTCTCTGTGTGAAGGGCCCCTACCAGCTGCCACGGTTTGGACTAGCCACTAGGGCTTGGGTCCCAGGACAGTAACTGATAGGGATAGGCCTGTGCACAGAGCCATAGGTAGATTATTAGAGTGATAAGCTAATTAACCTGATTTCCCCTGTCCTTGTTATATCCCCTAAATAAATCAGAGCTGCTTGTTTCAGCAAAGTTATACTGCCTGAGGTATTTGTCTATGTTAAAGTACTGTACTGTGATTGTTGCACTGTATCTCATTTCACAGGAGGTCCCAGTGCGGAACCAGACCTGGGGTAAGTGTATACTGTGAAGGTAATTCTGATATATTGTGTGGGCCACTAGTGGGAAGAAAGGGGGGTTGCAGTGTCCCAGAGGGCTGTGACCAAGTTAGTTTAACTATTGCAAACCCTGACCTCTGGGTGGAGGCACCCGCCATTGGATCCAGGCCCCTCAACCTGTTAGTGGCAAATCAGGCAGGGGTAGTAGCCCCTGGGATAGCGCCATCTAGGGGTTACAACTGCATACACCGTGGCAAAGAATGGGAAACCTTTTTCTGATTTTGAAATCATTTGTGAGATACAGCGTAAAAATGGTTTAAATGTTGGCAACAACTACATGAATATAGCAGGTTGCCGCTTGTTTGTGGACAACATAGCTAAAACAATACGTTCAGCAATAATTGAAGAGGTAAAAAATGCCTCCTTTGTGAGTATTCTTGCAGATGGAAGTACAGACCACTCTATCATTGAACAAGAAATTGTCTACCTGAGATATGTAAGTGCTGTTTGCCAGTCACACATCTAATATCTATGTTACCACTTGAAACTGCAAGTGCTGAGGGTGTATTTAATGCTATTGAGAAAGCCTTACAATCAGTGGGTTTGCCATTACCAGAACTGACAGGCAGTGCACATCCAGCACTTGTATGCTAATTTTGATGGTGCATCAGTTAATCTTGGTGAGCGGACAGGAGTCATTACTAGACTCAAATCACTTTTGCCAGACATTATTGGCATTCACTGTGTTGCCCAGAATTTTGAGCTTGCCATTTTGGATGCAAATAAACATTTCAAATACATGGCCAAATTTGAAGAGTGTTTAAAGGCTTTTCAGTTTTTATTTTGGTCTCCAAAAGGGCGAGAACTTAAAGAAATCGCTGAAGTTCTCGATGAGCATCTTGCACATTCACGACTGTAAAGCAAGTCAGGTGGCTAGCAAGCAAAGAGAGAGCAGTTGTGGCATTAGAAAAAAACCTGGACATTGTGACAATGCATCTGGAGCACAGACTTGTGGATGGCAACAGGGCAGAGGATGCTAACAGAGCTAAGGGGTACCTCAAGGAACTGACCTCTATGCATTTCATTAAAGTTCTTTATTTCTTATTAGATTTTTTGCCGATTGTTGCTAGATTATCAAAAACTTTCCAGTTGGCAGACTACTTAATTGTTGAGATACCAGAACATATAGAGAAAGCCATTCTGCAGCTAGAAGCACTTAAAAGTACTCCTGGAAAATATCTTACAAAATTCCAGGAACAGTATAACGCAGAAGAGCGCATGTTTGGCAAAACAAAAGTTCACTGAACACCTGGAAGGGAAGCTGAACTTCACACATTTGTTAACGATACTGTCACGTATATCCAGAACAGGTTTGGTGTTCTCTCAGAGAAACCTTTGTCTTTACTTCAGATTTTGAATTGTCACAACTGGCCACTGGAAAAGGAAGATCTAGCAACATTTGGCAATGCTGAACTAATTGAACTCATCACAGATAGCCTTTCTCTTCTCACTTCTCAGAACTTGATAAAGATTCTGCTATAGATGAGTGGGTGCAGCTGAAGTTATACCTTTCTCGATTCCGAACCAAACCTCTCATAACTATGTACCAGTTGGTGTTACAAATGAAAATTGGTGAACGTGGCCCAGACTCCACGAAGGGCCCTATGCAAAAGCTTATTGAGATTCTGCTCACGATTTCCCCTTCCACAAGTGAATGTGGAAGAGGATTTTCATAAGCTAATTTCATTAAAAACAAATTACGAACAACCCTAACACAACAGTCTTTCGAGAACCAGCTGCTTATCATGACTAGAGGACCATCCGTCTCTGAATTTGATCCACTGCCATCAATAAAGTACTGGCTTGACAGTAGTCTGGGTACTATCCATTCCTCTGGTCACAAATGTCCATCAAAAGAAACAGAAGAAAATCAGCCTGAAGCAAGCTGCAGTACTATTGCTGTCTCATATTACTCTCTCTGCCTCTCTG
Organism: Neoceratodus forsteri; assembly: GCA_016271365.2. Lineage (NCBI taxonomy): Eukaryota > Metazoa > Chordata > Ceratodontiformes > Ceratodontidae > Neoceratodus > Neoceratodus forsteri. Next base: position 1,556,743,506 of record CM057450.1, read on the forward strand.
TAACCTTTCTCTGACTGTCACTGGAGCATCCTAAAAGGGGGAAAAAATAAATAATTATTTTTTCTTGTAATAATATGAAAAATGTGACTTACTAGATCCTGATATGAACTTACCCAAAAAATGTACCATAAGTCCTGGACTTATGCATCCCCCCAACATTTTTCAACCCCTGCAGATCATCCTGCAGTCCTCAGTGGTCCTCTGCTCTGTCCACCACTGCACCGATATTTGTATCATCAGCAAAAGGGCTGATCTTATTCCTAATCTCATCTGAGATGTCCACAATAAAGATGCCAAGCAACACAGGACCCAGCACTGAGCCCTTAGAGTTCCCCCCTGACAACCACCCTCTGCTGCCTATCCTACAGCCAATGCTTGACTCACTTCACCAGCTTCTCCTCCACCCCCAGATATCCCAGTTTGCTAACAGGCCTACAATGTGGCACTGAATCAAAGGCCTTACTGAAATCCAGATACAGGATATGCACTGCCTGGCTCTTGTCGAGTGCCCTAGTCGCCCAGTCATAAAAGTCTACCAGGTTGGTCTGGCAGGATTTACCTGAGACAGCTGTTCTGGAGACCATTCTCTGCCAAGAAGGCTACCAGCCTCTCCTTGAGTATGGTCTTCATTAGCTCCGCCGCAATAGAGGTGAGGCTGACTAGTCAGTAGTTCCCTAGTTCATCCCTAGGACCACTTTTGTGTTCGGGAGGAACATGAGGAAGTACTATTTTACAGAAGGGGTGGTGGAGCCATAGAACAGGCTGTCAGCTGAGGTGGTGGGTACAAAAACTGTTAGGGGTTTTATTTATTTATTTATTTGAAGTTCAGGTATGGCTTGGAAGTTTTAAATATGGCTTGGACAGAATGAAGGTGTAGTGGTTGCTTGGGGCATCAGCATCGGGGGTGGAGGAGGGCTAAGACCCTGGGGGAACAGTAGATATTCTTCAAGGATATCTCTTCCCTTAGGCCACATTGTTGGAACTATACCCACATCAACACTAGGACCACACAGAAACTTTTGCTGTCGGGGGCTGCCCATGATGATGTTGCACGTCAGCATCTATATAAATGTGGGCAGTCCCATCTCTGCTCAGTTCTTTTCCTGCCATCAACCGTACTTGGGCCTGTTGTGGAAACAAATATGCCTGGCCATTGTTGTTTATTACTTTATATAAGGTAATCACTAATATTTTAATGATACTGTCATCTACTGTATGCCGCCAAAAGCATCAACATTGTTCCAATACTGCAACTCTCATGGAAAAATTATACAAGGAAGACATCCACAATGTGTGTGTCTGCTGTTCAGGCCTCTCTCACAAAGTCAGATCTTGTCAGTTTGCCAGGCTTCAATCAAGCAACAAGATGATGCAGAAAAAAGGTGCTCAAGAAGTTTTCATTAGAAAAAACTCTAGCAGGCATGCAAAAAGCCCAGGGTCAGAAGAAAGCGTTGCCAGCCCCATCGACCGAGCTGTGGTCATTGAAGTCCAAAGGCCACAAAAAAGAATGGCCATTGTTGAACATAAGCATAAAGATAAGGATAGATCAACATCTCCAGCAAGGTCCTGGTTGTCGCTGCTGCCTGTACCCACTCTACCTGTGTTGTCATTGACCACCCTGGCAGCGGTGATGACTGCCTCCCCAACTGTTGACCAGACACCAAGGTTGGGGCTTGGCTTAGGCAGTATAATACCTACTACAGACAGTACAGCACTCGTCGATAGGAGCAGTCCTTTTGTCTGTATCAGTGGTCATGACCCCTGGCCAGGGCATCGTGGATGCACAGGCAGTGCTGGCATAGTTTTCAGATATGATATGGTAATATTGCCAGGCTTACCTTTGCAACCTACACTGCCATCATTGGGAGTTGCTATGTTGCAGGCCCCGTCGACTCCCTCTACTAGTATTTAGCAAGTGCCTGCTGAACAAAGGCCTGTGGTGTCTCCAGTGAGGTCCTCCATTCCCATCACCAGTCAGGATATCGACGAGGAGGAGGACTATAATCCTGACATCATAATGGAGGAGAATTATGAGGAGGAGGAAGAATATGAAGAGGAGCATTATGCTGTATGTTCCATCTGCAGCGTATCTTCTTGCAGTGAGGATTCTGCATTGTACACACCCAGATCTCCTCCTGAAGACCCCACTTTGTAGTGATGTAGGAGATGCAGACTGCTATGGGGTTTGCAGTAGAAGTGGATTCTTCTAAAAATAATTTGATGGAGTTTCTAGAGGTGCCCTGCACTCCTTCCATCATTGTCCCTTCAATTTATCCTACCTTAGAGGATACCACTTTTGCTGCCTAATATAAGCCAAATACCATACCAGCAGTTCTTAGAAAGGCTGACAAGCAGTACCTTGTCCCTGCTGCCAAACCTTAGTATGCCAACCAGCCAGAAACAGATTATGTGTTCATCATGGCTGCCAGTGATAGAGCAGGGCACCAAGGCATATGAGTACTATGCCACCTGATAAGGAATCCAGGAGTCTGGATGTGATGGGCAAGTGAACATACGCCTCTGCCTCACTAGGCCTGCATATTGCCAACTATCAATCTCACATGATCAACTATCAAAACATCTTATGGAAGGCTGCCAAAGCTGCAGCTCAGGCCCTTCCAGATGGTACAGCCAAGACCGAATTACTGAAAAATGTAAATGCAGGGGCTGTAGTAGGAAAGCACCTTTCACACTCAGCCAGTGATGTTTTAGATGCCTCTGCCAGGGCAGCTGCCACTGGTATTTGTATGAGAAGGTATTCCTGGCTCTTAGTGGTTGGGTTTGCAACTGATGTACAACAGTGTTGAATGCTCCATTTAGAGGCACCAGACAGTTTAGCTATTACATAGAAGAGGCTTTGAGAGGCCTACAAACCTCAAGATTGATTCTGAGGTCAGTTAAGTCTCTTTACTCCACACCTGGTGGAGGCAGAGGATCCTTTAACCAGCCTGCTGCCAAAGGTGGTTGTCAAGCCTACCATCAGCAGGGCTGAGGAAAGGGTGGTGCAGCCTTGCCGCATTCCACTACCCCGGATCCCATTCCAGTGCCTTCAGGGATGGTGGTGCCAGGTCCTCTGGCTCAGCGTAGCTCATGCAGAACTCCCCCAACACATGTAGGAGGTGGTCATAGCGGGGTCAATTCTCCCTTCATCTGTCACAGTGGAGGGAGATTACTACAGATGATTGTGTCCTGGAGATAATTTGCAAAGGGACATGTGCTGGAATTGCTAGACACCCCTCCGGTGCATCCTCTATCTCTTTGAACTTATCACCAGGACATCTGTCCCTGTTGAAAGAAGAAGTACAAGCTTTACTGATCAAATGTGCCATAGAACCTATGCCTTTACACCGGAAAGGCAAAGGGTTTTAGTCCGGACACTTCCTGGTCCCCAGATGGACAGGAGATCTCAGGCCTGTGCTAGACCTGCGAGACCTAAACTTCTGCATAGAATACAAGAAGCTTTGTATAATATCCCTGCAGAATCTGATTCTTTTGTTAATAACAGGTGACTGGATTTGCTCCCTGGACATGATGGATGCATACTTTCTTATTAGAATCAGACAGCATCACAGAAAGTACTTGAGATTTGTCTTGGAAGGAGCACTTTCAGTTCAGAGTACTGCCCTTTGTCTTGTCCTGTGCTTCTCAGGTCTTTACCAAATGCTTAACTGTGTTGGCAGCGGCCCTTCGGAGGGAAGGTCTCTATGTCCTTCCATACCTGTATGATTGGGTATTGAAATCTGATCCAGGAGCCAACTTGGACACACCCTGTCCCCCACAAGGCAGTTGTTCGAAGACCTGGAAGTGACAGTGAATAGAAACAGAAACAGGTGACAGATAAGGGCCACCAAGCCCACCAAGTGTTCCCATTTTTCCCTACCTATTTTTAATATCACAGATCTCATTTGGTCCACAGTTCCTCCTCTCTCTTTGTTGATAATGTCCCTTTCTGCTTATCCCATGCTCTTCTGAATCCCACTAATGTCTTACTTCCACTACCCTTGCAGGGAGTCTGCTCCACTATTCCACTACCCTTTCCGTGAAGAAGTACTTCCTCAGGTTACTCCTGAGCCTGCACCCTTCCAGCTTCATATCATGACCTCTAGTTCTGATACTCTGTTTCTTCTGGAAAAGGCTACAACCCTGCACCTTGTTAATGCCTTTGAGATATTTGAAAGTTTCTGTCATGTCTCCCCTTTCTCTTCTTTCCTCCAGCACATACATCCTGAGGTCCCTCAGCCTCTACTTATATGCCATCTGATGCAGCCCTTGTACCATCTTTGTAGCTGTCCTCTGAACTGCCTCCATTCTGTCTCTGACCTTCTTAAGATATGGCCTCAAAATTGTACACAGTATTCCAGATGTGGCCTCACCAATTGCCAAAAAAGTGGCATCACCACTTCTCTCTTTCTACTAGTGATACCCCTCCCTCTCTATGCAACCAAGTATCCTGTTGGCTTTCCCTACTGCCATCTCACACTGCGTGGACTGCTAGGAATTATACTAAGAAGTGTTAGATGTACAGTAGGCTGAGGCCCGTATAAGTACATCTTCAGCAAGCTGGAGTCAGATTACCCACTGTTCAATAAATGTTTATCAAGATTAGTTTTGAAACTATAAAAATTGTTGGCATCGACTATGTATTTCGGGAGTGAATTCCATATGGGTATTATTTGTTGTGTATAATAAAAGTGTGTGCTGTTTCTTTTTGGATAAGTTAAAGCAAGTTGGTAGGTGTGGCTTCTTAGGTTGCAGTCCCTTCTGTTGTACATCATGCCTAGACTATCCATTAGTTCTGGGTCTCTAGATATCCTAAACATTTGGAGTAGATCACCCCTAGTTCTACAGAGTTCCAAGGGATACAGATTTAGTTCTGTCAGCCTCTCATCATAACTTCTTGTCTGCATGTTGTCTATCAATTTAGTTACCCATCTCTGGACCCCCTCTAGCCTCATCATCAGTTATGATCACCCCAAGTCCCTTTCCTGATTCGTGGTTCCCAGGACCTTGTGTTAAAATCAGTATGACCCCTTGCCAGAGGCTGCAGTGTATAGGTGCAGTTCTGGACACAGAACTGGTCAGAGCGTCTCATGGTTCAAGTGCAGCTGGTGTACAGCAGTCAGTATGTATGCCAGAACATTTCTTTGCTTGCTGGGACTCCAGTGGCCATTGTGACAGTGCCACTGGCTTGCTTGCATATGTTTATACTGCAGTGGACACTGAGTGTAGTAGGACCAACTGACAGATGACATGGACCAACAGGTGCTCTTCACCTCTCATTTATGCAAAACACTGACATGGTGGATAGACCACAACAGCCTCTTGAGGGGCATGCCATTCTTACTCCCAACTCCTCAGATTCTTACCTCAGATGCCTTAGGATCCAGGTGGGGAGCACACCTGGGCCCTTATCAGGCCCAAGATTATTGGACCCAGGTGGAACCTAAACTGCACATAAATGTCCTGTAGATGAGAGCTGTCTTGTACAGTATGTAGGCTTTCCAGGAGCATCTGACTCTGGGTCATCTGTTTGTACTGTCGTTGAGGAGAAGGTCAGGAAGCATAGGAAAACCAGGAGCAGTTATAAAATTCACAAGCAGTGTTTTTTTTTTATTATTATCAATAACTGTAACAGTAAAATAAAAAAAAAAGTTCTACAGTATTTTTTTGACATAGTTCAGATAAAACAAAGTCCTTCATCTGAGGGTCTCTAATTTTAAATTTCAGTCTCTCTACCTCTAACAAAAAAATTGCTTTTTTTATAAGAAGTCTTTGCCTGGCAATTATTTTCTGCATCCTGAGCTCATTAACAGACTGTTTCTCATAAAATGTATCAGAACTTTGTCAATTTCTTTCCTTGCAGGTGCAACAAAATAGAACATTGTGTCCCAGAACTAATCTCCTGTTGATAAGTCTGCAAACGAGTTTGTGGAGGTCAAACTGCATCTCAAAGTTAACCCCCTGAGTTCCAATTAGCTTTTTGCAATCATGTCAACAGTGTAACTATACACATTTTCAAACTAAAAGATCCTAATTTCACACAAAGATTCACATATATTTTTATAACCACAGATAAGCAAGGGGAAGGAAAAGATAGAAACAGCAAGAAATAGCAAGTGCAGGTAGGGAGATGGGGGGAATTGCGTGACTGTCAGAGTGATCAGTTCCTAGGTCTCACAAGAAAATTTGGTTGTGCAATCAGAAAGATGAGACAGAAAAGGAGAGGATAGAACAGATCCTGTGTCTGCATAACAAATGGGACAGGGTTTTATTCAACAGTGTCACAAGTACAGACAGAGAACATCAGTGTTATGCAAGGGGGACTCATTCCTATCCCCTGTGTTGGGAGGCAATGAGAGTGTGGTACTGGGTGCTAGAACATGGCCTGTAGTTGTCAGCCGTGTATCTCCCAGGTGTTCAAAACATCTTAGCAAATCGGCTAAGCAGGTCACAGTCTAAGAAACTCAAATGGGAACTACTGACCTCCATGTTGGATGACCTCTTCGCAGAGTGGGGTCATCCAGAGTTTGACCTTTTTTTGAATGTGCACAATGCGAAACTGCCACATTTCAGCTCACTTGCTTGATCCAGGACCTGGAGTTCTTGGAAGGGGAGGTTTCTGTATGTATTCCCTACCATTCTCTTGATACGTAGAGTGTTAATGAAACTGCAGGTGGAGTTTGCGATCCTTACCCTCATTGCACCGTTGTGGCCTTGACAAATACTGTATCCACTGCTGCAACAACTAGCAGTGGAGCCTTCAGTACCCTTGCCCCTGTTCAGAGGCCTGTTGTCACAGGATAAGGGGGCTTTGGTCCATCTGGACCTTGAGTCCCTGCACATGCATGCATGGCTCTTGAAGACATAGCCATAGCACAATTTGAGGTGTCGCCAGAAGTTACTGATGTGTTGGTTGTGGCCAGAAAGCCTTCCACCAGGCATACCTACTCCTTGAAGTGGAAGCATTTTACTTTGTGGGCCACCTCCATGAATATGGACCCATTTACATGTCTAGGCAATTCAGTGTTAAAATACTTGCTGTCAGTCTGCAGTCTGCATTATTTCTCACTGAAAGCACTTCTGGCAGCTACTGTATATCAGCTTTTCTTGCCCCTATTGTTGGGCATACGGTAGCCCAATTGGAGGTCTCCCATACATTTTTGAGAGGTAGTCTGCATATGAAGCCTCTCATTCGCAATCTGGTTCCCCACGTGGGACCTCATTTATGTGCTTGAGAAACTTAAATTGCTTTTGAGTCAACTGCGAGTTGTGGCCTATGCTTTCTTTCATGGAGAACGTTATTTTTAGTTGCAGTCACTTCAACATGAAGGAATTCAGAGCTACAGGCTGTAATGTGTGAGTCACTTGATTTGATTTGTCATAAAAACAGGGTGTCTTTACGTACTAATCCTAAGTTTCTGCTGAAGGTAGTGTCTGAGTTCACATTAGACCAAACCATTCACCTTCTAGTTTATTATCCGGAACATGCCAATCAAAGTGTGAGCATTTCTCTATACTTTGTATTTACACAGACTCCTGAGATACTGTTCAGCACGCACCAAGGAGTGCAGAAAGTCCTCTCAGCTTTTTGTTTCATTCGTCCTTGGGAAAGAGGGTGTCCTTGTTTTGAAACAGTGCTTGTCCAAATGTCAAAACAAGATTGAACTCCACCTGAGGTATGGACACACAGCCATGGCCAGATCCAAGGGGACAGTCAACTTGGACCACAGATGCAGGTGTTTGGGGCGTGCTAGCTATGCAATGGGGTGAGGGTGGGCATAGGACAACTAGAATGGAGGTCAGTAACAATCTGGTGTGACAGGGGTGTTGACATTGTTGCAGACACCCAGACTGTAACGCTAAATGTTGAGCAACAGTGCTTTTTTATGACTCTTGCCATTTTTCCTTGTCAAGCACTCTCAGAATTAATGGAATTTTGGTCCTTACTGCTAGATACAATAGGTGCTTGATTTTTGATACTCTTGATTATGTCCTGGTCACTCAAAACTACTGTAGGTCCGTTATTGCCTCTCTCGAAGTTGGATTGGGTACTCATTGTGTGAGGAAACTATCCTTTACTGTTTCAGTGCATCTCTGGCTTTGTAGGTGGCTTTCTGCCTTCTTTTGCCAGTTTGTCTGGGAGAATGAAGTCTTCCACGATCAAGCTTCTGGTGTTGCTTGCTGCCTTAGGAATCTCCTGGCCCATTGCTTTGTCCTAACTTCTTTTTGGTTGGGTGGTTTGTAGACTACTCCGAATTTGTACTTTCTTCCCCCTCCATCTATTACAGTTGTAACCACTGTGATTTCTCTTCCTTCTCCTTCTCCTCCGGGACTGATCTTCAGTATCTTCCATTACTTGTCTACCCTCTTTAACATATGTTGCCTCCCCAACCTCCTTGGTGGACTCTCTGTCTCTTCTGAATAATGTGTAGCCTGGGATATTTTGGTTCTGTATATTTACTCCTCTTAATGAGTCTCCTCTTGTGTGGGATCTAAACCTAGTCCTCGCTAAGCTCATGGAGAAGCCCTTCATACCTATGGCGACTGGCAACACGTGACTTTTTTTGCTGGAAAATTACTTTCCTATTGGCAGTAAACTCTTGTCCAGTGGTTCTGTGAGCTGCAAGACCTCACCTACTTGATTTTTCACAAAAGGTTGTGCATTGTATGATAAAGAAAGTTTTGCACATGGCTGTTTCTGAGTTACATTTAAACCAGACATTGGAGCTGATGGTGTTTCTTTCCTCCAAGTCTCCTGCTAGCTCTGCTAAGGAGAAGCTGCAAAGGCTGGATGTCAAGTACGGTCTCCTGTTCTACTGTTGGAGTACAAAGCAGTACAGATTGTGTACTATGCAGTTGTTTGTAACCCATGCTATGATCTCTCGATAGATACTGCAAGATCTTACTTTGAGAAGGCTCTTGCACTAGATATTCACGTATAGGACTAAGCCACCAGGCGTCAGGACCCCACAGGAAAAATCTCTAGCTAGCCGTCTCTGGTGGGGACTGCCCCCATGTCAGGTAACTGGCATCGTCCAATGTCAGTATAAAGGGGCAGTCCCCATGCCCGCCTTCCAGTTCTTTCCTGTTGTTGGCTTGCAAAAGTACTTAGTGGAAGAACAGCGATCTTTCGTCGTGCCATTTTGGATGAGTACCACTCTTTTCGGCTTTAACTTTTCAATTTTCTTCTCAAATACAGTTTTTGAATATCTTGCTGTGTACGACATCCCTGATGCCCTCTGAATTGCATAAGAATAAGTGTGACTCGTGCGGTTCCCAGCTCCCTCACAAGGACGGCCACTCTCTGTGCCTTTTCTGCTTAGGTCCGGACCACCGCATGGAGGAGTGCCAGCACTGCTGAAAATTAAATTCTGCTACTCACAAACGGTGGAGAAGCTCACTTGCTGAAAAAGAAAATGGCATCCATGGAAAAGGAATTGAAGAAATTGAGGCAGGCGTCCATTTCCCTTGAAAGCCACAAGAAAAAAAGGGACAAGGAAAATCACCGGGACCGGGACTTGTTGTCCACAGCTGCTGCGACTTTGGCTGGAGTTGTGGTCCTTAACGTATCTTCCCCTCCAGGGTACTGATCCTCGACGGCCGCCTTGTTGGTTACCAAGCCGGCATTGCCCCCCCACTCTCGGCCTACTGGCAAGAGTGGATCTGGTAAGTCAGGCACTGGCTCTGCCGACGTCCGCCCAAACAAAGCTTATATGCCGGTTGTCGGCCCCTCTGATGATAGCCCAGCCTGCGACCCCACATTAGGCTCTGAAACAACATCTGATGTCCGGGAGTCGCTGCAACATACTCCTGCTGTGTTGCCCTCTGAGGCCCCTCCATCTCCTCAGACTCCCCCCAAGGATTCTGCTCCCTCTTCCCTGGTTGGAGTCAAGGACACAGGGACGCTGCCATCAGGGGTGCACCCCCGATGCTGGATCCTCAGCCGCTGGACCCGACGTCACCCTCCAGTATGCCGTTACCTGATGACAGACCCGTTCTGCCATCAGGACTGGCAGGGCTCCCAGAGCCTCCTGTGGGTCCACCTACTCCGAGCTGACACCTGAACTGTCCGGTCCGCCTGCTGGGCTGATGCCAGGACCTTCTGCTCCGTCAGAGCCCCTGACGCCTGGATACCCATCACCACAATACCCGATGCCGCAGTATCCATCTCCTCAGTACCCGATGCCACAGTACCCAATGCTGCAGTATCCGACGCCGCAGTACCCGGCACCTCAATACCGGACGCTGGGCCTCCTGCCATCTGGTTATGGGTACCCTTTCTATGGGTTTTCCAGTTAACCATATCCAAGTCCTCCTCCACCACCCTCGCAGCCTCAGGTAGACTTGAAGGAGGTTTTGGCCTCCTGATGGACTGAGGCTAAGACCCAACTCACCAGGGAGGTCAGGAGCCATTTACTGATGCCGGTCCCTATGCTGGATCCCTTTTGTCGGTGACAGGAGACTCCTCTCCCCTTGCCCGATGCCAGAGCTGAACTGTTTGGATCCCGGATCAGGGAGGACATGCACCCCTGGGGGTACCCCCAGAGGGGTCGATCCACCCAACAGGGAGGACTCTTCCTCTTCATCATTGGAGCCATCAGATTCAGACACTGATTTTGATCACTCTGCCTCTGGGGACGAGCCACACATTCCAGAAAACCCCAGGCCTAAGGACTCTCTGAAGTCTTCTCCAGAGGATCCTTCTTTTCTGAAGCTGCTAAGGAAAATCCAGGCAGCTTGTGAGTGGCAATCAGTGGAGCCAGATCCACAACACAGAAAAATTGCTGCCCACCTGGATCTCCTGGAAACTGCTCCCACACTGATTCCACCCTGGATCGAGCCTCACGCAGATCTCATATCCACTATTTGGAAACAACCATCCTCACTAGCCCCTCTTTCTAGAAAGGCAGATAGGCTCTATCAGGCTCCGGAGGGTAAGGATTTTCTCAGTCTTCATCCCAAAGTGGATTCGGTGGTGTTAGCACCGCTCACGACCAATCCTCCAACCCAAAGCATCTCAGCTCGTCCCATCCTGACAAGGAATCTCGATTTCTGGACCAGTACAGGAAGAAGTTCTGCACATCTTCTACCCTGGGTATGAGGGCCGTAAACTATGTTGGACACATGGGGGACTACCAGAAGTCCATTCTTACTCAGGTTGAAGCCCAACTGAACTCTCTCCCTGATTCCCGGACCAAGTAGGAACTGGGAGACCTGGTCCGTTCCGTGCATTCGGCCTGTAGGCTCATGTTACTTGCCACATACGACATGGTGGACACTACAGATAGGAGCTCAGCTTTCGCCGTAGGCTTGCGTCATCTCGCCTGGCTCCGTGTGTCAGGTTTGGTCCCTGAAGTGCAGACTGCTGTCCGGGATGCTTCCTTCAGGGGCTCTGTACTCTTTGGAGGTGATGTCAAGGACATCCTAACCGAATTGCAGGAGAAGGGTTTGGCACTTAAGTCTGTTCAGACTATGTACAAATCCTCTCAGGGGCAGAAATGTCCCTTTTGGCAACCAAATCACCAAAACCAAAAACAGATGCAGGCCCGACATCCAAATAAACATAGAGCCACATCAACAGCCAAAGCTCCCTCCAGCAAGAAAGCCTCCAGAGCTCCGGCCGCTGCTCTGCCCTCTGCCGCCTGACTCCTTGCCTCTCTCTCTCTCTCTCTTCCTCTGGCTGTTACAGAAGAACTGGTAGGGGGGGAGATTCTCCTTCCATCTGCTTGGCTGGTGGAGGATAATGACAGATGCTTGGGTTCTTCAGCTGGTCTCAGCAGGGCACTCAATAGAGTTCACCGAAAGGCCCCCTCGCAGACCTCCCCTCCTTCCTCGTACTCCCCTGTTCATCTTCCCTTGGTACTAGAGGAGATTCGCTCTCTTCTTCAGAAGGCAGCAATAGAACCCGTCCCTTCCCTCTTCCGGGGGATGGATTACTATTCTCACTTCTTCCTAGTACCAAAGAAGATCGTAGACCTGGGTCCCATCTTAGATCTCAGCTGTCTGAATCTGTACGTGGAGTACAAGCAATTCAGAATACTCTCCCTACAGTGCCTTCTTCCCATGCTTCGGCCGGGACAGTGGCTGTGCGCTTTGAATATGCAGGATGCAAACCTCTGTATCTTAATTCCCTTCACCTTTATGCGTGGCTCCTACAGACATAGCCAAGGCACACTTCGGTGTATCACCTTTAGTAACAGAAATTCTGGTGAAGGCCAGAAAGTCTTCTGCCAGGTCCATATACATTATAAAGGGGAAGCGATTAACCATTTGGGCTGGTTCTAAGGAGTTAGAATCTTTCTCCTGCCTGGCTAATACAGTTCTGGACTGCCTGAGGTATCTCTATAATCTGGGCCTTAGCTACTCCTCTTTGAAGATACATATGGCACCCATTTTGGCCTACCACATTCCCTTTGGAGACTGGACTTTCACTCAACTGTAAGTCTCCAAGACCTTCCTAAAAGGGGGTTCTCCACCTGAGACTCTCTGTCCGCATTCCTGCTCCTCCTCCTTGGGGACTTGAACTTTATTTAAAAAAGCTCATGCTGCCTCCTTTTGACCCGGCAGCGGATGCGGAATTGAAGATCTTACTTCGAGATGGCTCTTGCAGTATGTAATTACATGTAGGACTGACGCCAGCCGGCGGCAGGACCCCACGGAAAAATTTCTAGCTAGCAGTCCCTGGCAGGGACCGCCCCCACATCAGGTTACCGGCGTCATGCGATGTCAGTATAAAGGGGCGGTCCCGGACACCCGCCTTCCAGTTCTTTCCCGCGAGTCAGTTTGCAGCGCCTCGCGGTTAAGTTCCTATCGCTCAGTCCTGTTACTTCGTCGGTTTTTCCGAAAAGTTTTCAGTATTGTATTTTATATTTCTATCATCAGGTGAACGTCGGTATATGTCGTCCCCTTCAAAAAATAAGTGCGACTCGTGCGGCGCCCAACTGCCTCACAAAGACGGTCACTCTCTCTGCCTTTTCTGCTTAGGCCCTGACCACGTGGTCGACAAGTGTCCGCACTGCCTACGTTTCAACGCTGCCAGCTGCAGACGATGCCAGCAGTCTCTCGAAGCCCATCTCCTCAAAAAGAAGATGTCCGTGATGGAGAAGGAGTTGAAGAAACTTCGGCAGGTGTCAACCTCCCCTGAAGGGCACAAGAAGTGGGACAAGGAAAGGCACTGGGAGAAAGCCTCTCCTCCGCGACTCCGCCGGAGTCGGGTCATGGTAATATCCTCCGGGATCGCCTGACGGCAGCCTCAAGGCTTTTGAGGAGCGGGCCCGCCCATCGGGTTCGCTGCCTCAGCCCGCTGGGTGCCTCCGGGCAAAGGAGGCCCAGCCCCAGTACCGCCTGCAGGCTTTGCGCCTACTGGAGCGGCACCTCCCTAAGTTGGACGTCGTCTCCTCCGCCATCCGCCGGAGAAGGCCGCTAAGGCGCTCGACCCTTGGTGGCGCACGGCAATCCCCCTCGACTGGGCCTCCTCCCATCCTCGGCCCGTCTCCGATGGGGACCCCGGTCGGACGCCGGCTCCTCTGGCGCTCCGCCGATTCGCCCCTAAGCCACACGTCAGCTTCTCCAACGTGCATCGGGCCTCGGAGCCTATGGCAGACCCTGCTTCGTCTGTCGTACCAGGCTCCCCACAGCCTTCGCTGCCATCAGGGGAGCCCAAGTCCCCCCTGCCCGACCCCAGGGATTTTTCCCCTCCGTCCCCGGACGAGGCTCGGGATCCTGGGCTACCGTCCGATCCTCTTCCTACACAGCCGGATCTGATGTTGGCTTCCCTGACGCCGGCTCTGGCGCCGGCTCCTCCGACGCCGGCCCCGACACCGGCCCCACCGACGCTGGTCCCGACACCGGCCCCTCCGACGCCGGCGGGGGATATTCCTCTTCCATCGGGCCCTCCACCCCACAGGCCTATCCCGGCTGATCCGCCCGTGGAGTACCCGGCTGGGCCGTCTGCTCCGGCAGCTCCTCCAGTGCCTGGGTATCCGCCATCCTATCCGACGGCGGTTTTCCCAGGTCCGCAGTATCCTGCGCCGCAGTACCCAGTGCCGACTCCTCTGATGCCACAGTACCCGGCTCCGGTATACCCGCAGCCGGGTTATGGATACTCTCCCTACAGATTTCATCTGTACAACTATCCCCCTCCTCCTCCTCCACCGCCCCCTAGGCCGCCGGAGGATCTCCAGGAGACTCTGGCCTCCTGGTGGGCTGAGGCCAAGGCTCAGCTCACCAAGGAAGTCGAGAGTCGTCTTACGGCGACGGTGCCACTCCTGGCTCCCTTACGCCCCAGATGGCACACTCCCTCTCCACCTCCGGATTCCCGGGCTCTGCCGTCGGGATCCAGAGAGGGGCAGTACACGCATTCTGGGATCCCCTCTAAGGAACCCGTTCCTCCCCCTAGATGAGCTAGGGAGTCTTACTCTGCTTCAGATTCTTCTTCTTCTTCTCTCTCGGACTCCTCAGAGGCCTCCGATGGGGGTTCCGAGAAAGACGATGAGCCGCGCTCTCCATCCAAGCCCCGGCCGAGGACTCCTCTGAAGTCTCCTCCGGAGGATCCTTCCTTCACGGAGTTGCTCAGGAAGATCCAGGAAGTCCATCAGTGGCATTCCTTAGAGCCAGATCCTCAACGGGTTAAACTTGCCGAACATCTGGACTTGCCCCTTACGGCTCCTACCCTAGTACCACCCTGGATTGAGCCTCACACCCACCTTGTTTCCACTATTTGGAAGCAACCGTCGGCTTTAGCCCCACTTCCTAGGAAGTCGAACAGGCTATACCAGGCTCCGGAGGGTGTAGACTTCTTAGACTCTCACCCCTGTGCAGACTCGGTTGTGATTAGCGCTGCTCACGGCTGGTCAGCACACCCGAAACACTTGAGCTTGTCTCCCCCGGATAAGGAATCCCGCCTTCTGGATCAGTATGGAAGGAAGATCTATGCTTCTTCCACACTGGGGATTAGGGCCTCCTTCCAGTCACAGATCTCCCTCCTATCGGATCACAGGAGGGTCCTGGCGAGGTCGGTGCTCCGTCTACTGGGGCTTATGGCGGCGGCCATCCCGACGGTTCCGCGCGCATGCCTCCACATGAGAATCTCTCAGTGGACTGTCCGATCTCAATGGGATCAATGGGTAGATGACCTAGACCATCTGGTTCTGATCTCCTCGCCGATGGTAAGAGACTTGCAATGGTGGATGGTTCGAGAGAACCTATTCCGGGGGGGTCCCCTTTTTTCATCCTCCCCTGATCAGACTCTGACCACGGACGCTTCAGGCGAAGGTTGGGGAGCCCATCTGGGTCCTTACCGAACCCAGGGCCTATGGTCAAACTTGGAGATAGTTCTCCACATCAACGTGCTCGAGCTTCGAGCAGTGCTGTATGCCCTCCAGGCCCTTCACCAGTACATCCTTCCCGGTCACCTAGCTGTCCAAACGGACAATATGTGCGTGGTGTGGTACATCAACAAGCAGGGAAGGACTCGGTCCTACCCGCTGTTCAGGGAAGCGATGAGGGTTTGGGAATGGGCAACGCTTCACAACCTTCACCTCATGGCGATCCACGTTCCGGGAGTCGACAATGTCCTGGCAGACAGACTAAGCCGCTCGTCGGCTCTACCACACGAGTGGGAATTGGATGAAAAAGTTCTGAAAAGCATCTTCCAGATTTGGGGGACTCCTCAGATAGACCTGTTCGCCTCCTCCCAAAACGCAAAGCTTCCAATCTTTTGCTCGCTCGCTCCAGAGCGAGGCACTTTCTGGAGCGACACTTTATCTCTAACCTGGAAGGTCAGATTCATCTACGCTTTTCCCCCAATTCCTCTAGTCCCTCGTGTGCTGCAGAAGCTCGCTTTGGAAGGAGCGAGAATGATTCTGATCACTCCTTTCTGGCCCAGGCAAATCTGGTTCTCTCTTCTACAGCAATACTGAGAGGTTCCTCCTCTTCCTCTTCCTTTATCTCCAGGATTGCTGACCCAGGATCAGGGGACCCTGGTCCATCCGGGACTCAAGTCCCTTCAACTTCATGCATGGCTCTTGCAGACCTAGCTCAAGCTCGTTTAGGCGTTTCTCCCAAGGTGGCCGAGATTCTAGTGGAGGCCAGAAAACCCTCCACTAGGTCCACCTACGCCATGAAGTGGAAAAGATTTTCCATCTGGGCTGCGTCCAGGAATGTGGAGCCCTTTTCCTGTCCTGTGACCATTCTTCTTGAGTACATGCGTCATCTTTTCGACCTTGGTCTCAGTCACTCCTCTTTGAAAGTCCATATGGTGGCTATTTCAGCCTACCATGTCCCTTTCACTGATAAGGCATTTGCCCAGCTGGAGGTATCCAAAACTTTCCTTAGAGGGGTCCTTCATCTCAGGCCCCCTGTCCGGACTACAGCTCCCCCTTGGGACTTAAACTTTGTCCTCGAGAAACTTACCCTTCCTCCCTTTAAACCTGCGACTTCCGCAGACTTGAAGTTTTTATTGTGGAAGACGCTCTTCTTGGTGGCCATTACTTCTGCTCGCACAATTTCCGAGCGCCAGGCCCTGATGTGAAAGATCCCTTATCTGATTTTTCACAAAGAACGAGTAGCTCTTCGCACGAATCCTAAGTTTCTCCCGAAGGTGGTAGCGGAATCTACCTTAAATCAGTCTATTGAAATACCTGCTTTTTTCACGCAGTGCTCCAATCAAGGAGAATACCTGCTCCATACCATGGATGTTCACAGGATTCTGAGATACTACACCGACAGGACGAAGGATCTCAGAAAGACTGATCAGTTGTTTGTCTCTTTCGCTCACAAAAGAGAAGGCAATGCTGTCTCTAAGCAATGCCTATCAAAATGGTTGGCCCATTGCATCACTTTCTGTTATGACAAGTACAACAAGACCCTCCCGGGTCAAGTCAGGGGTCACTCCACTCATGGAGTTGCATTCTCTGCGGCTTGTTTCAAGAACGTGTCTGCGGCAGACATCTGCGCTACCGCCACTTGGACTTCCGTCCATACCTTTACTAAACATTACAGTTTGGACATTGCCTCTCGCCGTAGAGCAGGCTTCAGGTTAGTTGTCTTGCAAGGCCTCCTTTCTTGAGACCTGCTAGATTATTTGCTACTTTTTGAGTAGTTCCTCCTCCCGTGCCTTTCATTTGTTCCAGACTGCTTGGGATTCTGTCCTATATGTATCATTTCATTACAAGAGCCCTCTCGGTAAGATAGTACAGTTACATAAGAACTTACCGTAACAGTAGATCTTCGAGAGAGGCTCTTGCAGTAGGTACTACGTTCCCACCCTCCATCCCCTAGGCTTTTTCAGCTCCTTTTCCATTGAGGGAAATATCTGCTTCTCTCTCATCCGGGCCTTCCTGGCCTGTGTCGGGAAAGAACTGGAAGGCGGGTGTCCAGGACCGCCCCTTTATACCGACGTCGCATGACGCTGGTTACCTGACGTGGGGGCGGTCCCTGCCAGGGACTGCTAGCTAGAAATTTTTCCATGGGGTCCTGCCGCCGGCCGACGTCAGTCCTATATGTAATTACCTACTGCAAGAGCCTCTCTCGAAGATCTACTGTTACGGTAAGTTCTTATGTAACTGTACTTTCTTTCTTGGAAGACACTCTTTCTTGTGGCCATCACCTCTGCTCGGAGGATTTCTGAGCTTAAAGCCCTGATGTGTAAGATCCCATACTTGATTTTCCGCAAGGATCAGGTGGCCGTGCACACTAACCCTAAGTTTCTTTCAAAGGTGGTGACTGAATTCATGCAGAATCAGTCCATTGAGCTCCCGGCCTTTTTCAGGGAGCACTCCAATCATGGAGAGTACCTTCTGTATACACTGAGATACTACACTAACAGGACTAAGGATCTCAGAAGTACGGATCAGCTCTTTGTTTCTTTTGCTCATGAAAGAGAAAGAAATGCTGTTTCCAAACAATGCCTCTCTAAGTGGTTAGCGAATTGTATCACCTTCTGTTATGACAAGTATCACAAAACCCTGCCGGGTCAGGTCAGAGGTCACTCCACTAGAGGGGTAGCTGCATCTGCTGCATGTTTCAGGAATGTGTCAGTGGCAGAAATCTGTGCAGCCGCAACTTGGACTTCCATCCATACCTTTGCAAAACATTACAGTTTGGACATGCCTCTCGCCGCAGAGCAGGCTTCGGGTTGGCTGTTCTGCAGGGACTTCTTTTTTGAACTTTGCTCAGCCTTTTTTCAGTCATTTGTGGATGGCGACTCCTCCCGCTTTTTTGTTTCTTCCAGACTGCTTGGGACTCAGTCCTATATGTGAATATCTACTGCAAGAGCCCTCCCGAAGTAAGCTAGTGCAGTTATGTAAGAACTTACCGTAACAGTACATCTTCAAGAGAGGCTCTTGCAGTAGGTATTACCTTCCCTCCCTCCATCTCCTGAGTTTCTTCTTTTCCTTCTATGGGGGCATATCCTCTTCTCTCTTGTCATTCCTCCTTTGGCCTCTGATGGGAAAGAACTGGAAGGCAGGCATGGGGGACCACCCCTTTATACTGACGTTGGATGATGCCAGTCACTGCATGTGGGGATGGTCCACGCCAGAGATTGTTAGCTAGAGATTGTTCTATGGGGTCCTGATGCCTGGTAGCTTAGTCCTGTATGTGAATACCTACTGCAAGAGCCTCTCTCAAAAATCTACTGTTATGGTAAATTCTTTCGTACTGTAACTGTACTTTTCTTGTATTGACCATTGTTACATTTTGGCCTCTCATATGTTGCTAGTAGGTATTAGAACCAACTCAACCTGGTACTTTGTCAATTCCCCTGCTGCTGGCAGGGACATCTCTATCATGGTTGCCACCTGGGCATCTGCAGACACTTTCATGACCCATTATAGTCTGGTCCTACAGGCTCAGAGGGATGCTGCTTTTGAATGCTGTGTCCTGAAGTCTTTCTTCAGTGGAGCTAAGGAATTTATTTATGTATTTATTTTATTTCATTTTTGTTGACCTGGAAAGGAGGTCTAGGCAATTCTGCATGTTTTCAACCTCATCCAGGAGGTGGGAGATACAGATGGAGGCCAACTGGCATTGAACCAGATTAAGCTGTCAGTGGTATTTTTAGTGAGTGGAGGAAATTTGGCCAGGACATGGGAGACATTCCCCTACTGTTTTTGAGAAGTGCCATGGGATCTTTAGTGTCCACCTGAATAACCACCCGAACAGGCAGACGGGAACTTGGTTTAATGTCTCCTCTGAAAGAAGGCACATCAGGAGTGCAGCACCCCCTTCATGGTGCACCACAGTGTCAGTATTTGGATTTAACCCAAGTTCTTGTTGTGGGAATGGAACCCACAGCCTTCTGATCTTCCAGCCTCAGAGGCAAGTGTACAACCTTCTGAGCCACTGATACTTTACCCCCTTTCCAGTATGGGTACTGCTAGGAGTTTAGATATATATGACTTAGTAGAAGGTATCCAGGTAGTTGTAAGACCCATCTATTTAAAGTTAGCTGTTGTTTGAATACTGGTATTCCTTCTGCAATCAACAAAGCCCACCCGCCTGCCTTGGCTACTTGCCCTCAATTGGTACTTTTGGGCAGTTCCTCGCTTTTTCTCTGGTTCAACACTAATGATCTGGAACATGAAGTGGTGAGGTAGTGAGACAGAGACGAGCTGCAGCTCTAGCCAGTATACCTTTCAAGGACTTTGTGCATGTGCAGAAGACTGTATATGTGAGTGACTATAGAAAGAATCAATCAATAAAATGGTATTCATGTTAACAAGATGTTAGGAGGCATGAACATGGTAATAAAAAAACAACTGAGCAGTAAGGCTTATTTACAGTGGGTACTGTCACTAACCCACTCAGCAGGTCAGCCCTATACTCTCTCAAAGTGCCAGCCTCCGAGCGCAGTCTCGTGAACAGTGTAACAGAACAAGGTAACCCTCTTGTCTGATTTTGTGGGTTTGAATCAACCTTTGGTCTTAAGTTTTGGAGGGATTCAAACTGTGAACCTCTTGCTAGTGTACACAATGCACAGGCTCAGATACATCTGTCTTCGGGGGGTCAGATATCTTTGCCTACGGTCACCTAACCAGGTGTACAAAAAGTAACCCTTAAACTTTAGTAAAGACCTCAGATTATTCTTACCTTTTTCCAGTTTGGTATCACCATTCAAACTTATGCCCAGTGTCTGCTGTAACCATATATACTGTGCTTGACAGACCAAGTAAGCTCTAAAAAGAGTTTTACTAAAATAGATAATAATATGTAAAACATACAATACAGAACTATTATATCACAAGACATACAAATCTTTTAAAAGAACAAGGTTTTAAACAGTGCAGTTCCTACTACAGTAATTAGATATGTCTCTCTTTCTAAATACCTGCTTAAAGTGCTCACAGATTTTTTTTTGTCAGAGTCTAGATAAAAATGTCTCGGGGGGGGGGTGAGCGAGGTCAATCCAAGAGCACCAGATTTCTCAGCATCTCTCATGACAGACAGTCCATAACCCATTTTTATATCACAAAAAAATGATACAGTGATCAGAACCAGCTGTCCAAGCATCACATTCCTCCCCACCTAGACTGAATTTGTGGGCTCTATCCCCTGCATGGGATGAGCTTCCCAAATCAGTTCACTCCTCATAGACCCTAGGCAGACCATCTGAGTTCTGATTTTGTTTTCCAGCCCTATGTACGATTGTCAGATCATACCCTTGCAAAGTAAGACTCCATCTTAGCAATCTACCATTGTTTTTCCCCATCTGCGTCAGCCAAATCGGGGGGTTGTGGTCAGTCTGCACCACAAAATTGTGCCCATATAAGTATGGCTCTAATTTCTTTAGGGCCCACACTGTGGCAAGACACTCCTTTTCCACCGTGGAGTATGCCTGCTCCCTGGGAAGTAACTTCCTACTCAGGTACACTACGGAGTGATCTGTCCCTTGGCTGGATGTCTGACTCAGTACTGCCCCAAAGCCCACGTCTGAGGCATCAGTTTGAACTATAAATGTATTGCTATAGTCAGGACTTGTCAAAACAGGAGCACTGCACAGTGCCTCCTTTAGTTTGGTAAAGGCTTCCTCACAGGCTGGGCCCTAGATAATTTTCTTTGGTATCTTTTTCTTTGTCAGGTCAGATAAGGGAGCAGCCAGGGCACTATAATTTGGTACGCATTTCCTGTACTACCCTGTTGTCCCTAGAAAACTCCTGACCTGCTTCTGAGTTTCTGGTCTGGGCCACACCTGGATCACCTCTATCTTTATTTGGTTAGGACGGAGCTGTCCCCAGCCTTCCACATGCCCGAGGTATGCCACTTCTCCAATGGCCACCTGGCACTTCTCGGCTTTGACAGTGAGCCAGGCCCTCTGTATCCTGTCCAGCACTTCTCTAAGGTGGGATAGGTGTTCCTCCTAGCTGGTACTAAAGATGGCAGTGTCATCCAGGTATGCCATGGCGTACTCCTCAGCACCATTTAACACCTGATTCACCAACCTTTGGAAAGCGGCTGGGGCATTCTTCTTTCTGAAAGGCATTACTTTAAAGTCAAATAAGCCTATCAGAGTGATGAAGGCTGACCTGTCCCTAGCTCTGTCTGTCAGCTGTACCTGCCAGTACCCCTTTGTCAGGTCAGTGGTTGTTAGGTAGTCTTGCGAACAGTTTAACAGAGCAAAGTAACCCCCTTGTCTGTTTTTGTGGGTTAGAATCAACCTTTGGTCTCAAGTTTTGGAGGGTTTCAAACTGTGAACCTCTTGCTAGCGTACCCAATGCACAGGCTCAGATGTATCTGTCTTCAGGGGCCAGATATCTTTGCCTATGGGCACCTAACCAGGTGTACAAAAATGAACCCTTAAACTTTAATAAAGACATCAGATTATTCTTACTTTTTTCCAGTTTGGTATCACCATTCAAGCTTATGCCCAGTGTCTGCTGTAACCATATATACTGTACTTGCAAAGAAATCAAAGACAGACCAAGTAAGCTCTAAAAAGAGTTTTACTAAAATAGGTAATAATATGTAAAACATACAATACAGAACTATTATATCACAAGGCATACAAATCTTTTAAAAGAACAAGGTTTTAAACAGTGCAATTCCTACTACAGTAATTAGATTTGTCTCTTTCTAAATACCTGCTTAAAGTGCTCACAGATGTTTCTTTGTCAGAGTCTAGATAAAAATGTCTCTGAAGGAAAACAGGATAATCTTTAAAAGCTGGTTTTCCCACCTATTTTTCATGAGGTCACCTAGCTCCTCCCTGTCAGAATATATATAAAAAATATATCTATATAAAAACAGGATGCCTTTTCCAAGTATTACATTTTGCAACCTCAACATAACTCATGTTCTTTCTCAAATGACATTTCTTTGATCTTATTGATCAAGCTTCCCTTTCTCACAGACACCAAAGCATTTATAATTTCGCACCAGTGTACAAAACCTGGTTTCCTCCTCTTGAAACATCATAAAATGGATATGCTCAACTCAAGCCTCTGCCAGCCTGTAATTAATTTAGATAAAACAGGAGATCCTTGATCAAGGCCTGTTCTACTCTGTAATTAGCGTCTGGCCTTCCATGTAACACCTGGTATCTAAAACCTGTGTGTGTGAGTGATCTCACATGCTGTTTCAGCATTTTCTCATGACTTTCATTTTTCAGCTGAAACCTGGTTGGGGGAAGGTCACTCCAGTAGCACCACATTTCTCAGCGTCTCTCATGACAGACAGTCTGTAACCCATTTTTATTTCACAAAAAATGATACAGTGATCAAACCCAGCTGTCCAAGTGTTACAGGTACCATGTGCAATAAAAGTTACTTAAGTTGCAGTTATACGCTTACAGTAAATTACAACTCTAGCAGTAGTGAAACAACAAGAATAACAGTAGTGAAACAACAGTTACAGAGTGAGTAACTTTGTGTTTGCTACAGTTTGTTAGTCGTGTTGTCAATGGGTGGACTGGCTCAGATGGTGTTCTTTTTAGGGCTGCAGTGGGCGGAGCCCTGCAGACATCTTGCGATCAAAGAAGGACTCACCAGTTTCAACTGAAGAACAGTTAGGAGTTCTGTCAGAGTCTCATCCACGAGCTGTGAAGCACTCTACTCTCTCCATGAGCAGTCACACAACGCTATTTTTCTTCGCTTAGTTAAAGCAGCCATAGTGTGCCCCCTGCCCCCCATCACATCATCTGTACACTTTCTGTTTTCCCTGTGGATGCACGTTCCTGAGATCATTGAATGTTGCAGCTGAACTGAGTTTAAATCATGTGGTTTGGTGGCCAGCTGAGCACTTTCTGTTATTAACTGTGTTGTCGTCCCCCCCCCCCAAACAACCTGACAGTGGATCTAGCCATGGCTGTTGGTGCCTTCACATTCCCCTATTCAAAATGCTGAAGCTCCTTAGAATTACTTTGAAGCCCCATAGAGCCATTCATTTTATGCATTTCACACAGTGTATTTAAATGTAATTAGAATTTTCACAGCTCTGATGAAAATGGACCCCACCTCCCTGGTCCCAGCACAGAGCAGCGTGCAATAACAAGAGATACAATTCACAAGGTCCAGTTTTCCATAATGTTGAAAATCTATTGCTGCATACCTTTGAAGTCCAGAGGTTCTTTGTCCCATCTTACAGCAATAAAGCACATCTGTGATTTTATTTGTATTACTCAGACACACCAAGAGGATACTCGATATAAATTATTTTGTAGCATGCTTAATCCCCAGTGGTTCTTCTTACTATCCCAGAGTCAGACTTAGGCTGCTAATACATAGTTAATAACTACCTGCCTAGAGTAGTGTGCCGGCAACAGTGGGATGGAGGGAATCGGACCACCGGAGATTACTAAGTAACACAGGCACAGTTTAGAGTCTGGACTGCTTTTGTTGCCTCTGCCATCCTCCAGCTGCTCCATTTCACCACCCAGGCTGACCATCACTGCCGTCCATGCAGTCCCTAGCACCTGACTCAGCTGCACTTTCCAGACAGTATAAATCCATTCCTAGCTTGCTTGTAAAATCGTGTCTTTATCCTCTCCCTAAACTCCATGTCTCCACTGTTTTTGTGTAGCATGTGTAAAGTAATGTGTAGTAGTCACTCTCTGTAATGAAGAGACTGTGAACCATAACTCATTTTGGGCGTAGCACCTCATTCATTACATCAAGGGTTGCTAGAAAAAAAAAAAAAAAGAAATTATATGTGTGTAACGTGTTGTAAATATCCCTTGTAACTGATCTTCTTGACACCCCCACCCCATTCCTGTCCTGCTGTAATGGAGCATCCAACCCCCTATACAATTGTATTAACTCCTTATCCATTTGCTACTTGCTGCAGATATAGGTTCATAGGTAATTTTCAAACTAATTAGACTTGCGTCCATAATGTTTGCCGATAAAGTTGTATATTTATCCCTGTTATCTTTTATTTACCCAGAAGAAACCTGTCTAGTCTATGTTTGAAGGAGTCTGTGTTTGTACTGGTTACCACTTCTGCTGGCAGTAAGTTCCAGTCAGATACCACTCTCTGGCTAAACCATTGCTTTCGTGGAAGAGTTTGCCATTTTTGAAGTGCTAAATGAAAAGGATGTCCCCCAGGTTCATATTTTGATTTTCTCAAAATTAACCCTAGATCTGCTATTAGTGCATTATCATGTATACATTTAAATAACATACAGTAGTCCCCCCCCACCCCAGTTCTTCTGTACTGCAGGGTATACGAATTTAACTCCTGCAACCTTTCAGGATAGGGCATATCTCCAAGCCCTTTAACAGACCTAGTTGCTCTTTCCTGGATATGCTCTAAGCTGTGGACGTCTCCTTTTTTAAATGGGGCCCACGCCTGAGCACAGTACTCCAGGTTTGGGCTCACCAGGGTATTATAGAGCGACATAACCATTTTCCTATCCCTACTTGTTATATGTTTCAGTATACAATTTAATATCTGACTATTTTTCTTTACTAATTATTGCAATGAGAGCTGAATTTTAAATCTACACTAATTATAACCCCTAGATCACTTTCCTCAGTAGTTTTTCTGAGTTCAGTGGTATCTATTGTATAAGAAGTTATTTTTTTTTTTTGCCCAAGTGCATAACAGTGCATTTATTCCTATTCAAGTCTAGCTTGCTTTTTTTGTCAATTTTTGTATACTAAGTACATCTTACAAATCATTAGTGTTCTTTTGAGTATTTGTTATAGTTCCAGTTCTGCAGTCATCTGCAAATTTCATCACCCAAATATCATTGTTTGGTATATTTAAAGATGTTGTATAAATATTAAAAAGACTAGGGCCCAAAACAGAGCCCTGAGGAACCCCACTAGTCACTGCCGCCCAGTTGGACTTATCCCTCTGAATCACCACTCTCTGCCTTCTCTCTTTCTACCATGCATCTATCCAGTTTATTATATTAATATCAAGTCTGTATTCTGTAAGAGTATTTATTAATTCCTGATGTGGAAGTTTATCAAAAGCTTTTGAAAAGTCTAGAAAGACAACATCCACACTATTGCCTTCGTCTAGTGCCGTTCCCACGTTCTCATAGAATATGAACAGGTTTGTCAGACAAGATCTATTTTTTTGAAAACCGTGCTGTACTGGGTCCTGCAGATTACTTGTCTCCAGATATTCCATTATATGATCTTTTAATATTGACTCCATGATCTTTCCCATAACAGATGTCATGCTCACTGGTCTATAATTTTGTAAATCGGTTCTTGATCCTTTTTTGAAGATGGATATTACTAATTCCTCCCTCCAGCCCTGTGGGACTTGTCCCATATCTAGAGAGGTTTGAAAAATATGAGTCAATGGAGCAGATATTTGTTCTGCCAATTCATACAATACACTTGGATGGATTTCATCATGGCCTTGTAATTTGTTTATGTGTATTGTTTTTAATTAATCAAGTACATTTTGTGTTTTTATCTGTATGGGCCCAGGTATAGAGCTAAATTTGTCTCCTGCCTTGAATGAGGTAACTGGATTAAAAACTGAACAAAAATATTTGTTTTGAATTTCTGCAGTTTCTTTGTTATTTAGTATATCCCCTTGTTCATTTTTAAAAGGTCCAATATTGTTACTGCTGTTTTGTTTATTTATGTAAGAATAAAATGTCTTATAGTTATCTTTAACTTGTGTTGCAAGTTTAAATTCACATTCCTTCTTAGCTCTTTTGATCTCCCATTTGACTTTCTTGACTAGATTTCTATATTTTATTACGGCTTGTATATTATTGTGATTTTTTTTTTATGCCATCTGTTTTGTTTTTTGTTTGTTTGTTAATTTATTTTAGATGATAACCATTTAGGAGTACCTTTTTATATGCATACTTCTCATACTTGGGTATGCCTGTTTCTATTATTGTTTTTAACTTTTCATCCAAGGACTCCCACATTTTATTTACAGTATATTTTTCAAATTCCTTTTTCCAGTTCCATGTAGCCATAACTTTATTCATAGTGGGAAAATCAGCCTTAGTAAAGTTTAGGACTGTAGTCTTACCTGCATTTATAACGTTTCCCCCTTCTTTAATTTGAAAAAAGATTGTCTGGTGATCGCTATTGCCTAATGGATTACTAATTTGTACATTCTTTACTGTTGATCCCAAATTTGTTAAAATCAAATCCAGGGTATTGTGTGCCCTGGTTTTTCCTATTGCTGATTGCTTGAGTTCTATCTGATTTACTACATCTAAAAACTGTATATTTGTTTTGGTTTTACTTTCTTGTTTTAACCAGTCAATATCTAGTAAATTAAAATCCCCGGTTAATATAATTCTTTTTTTTTAATTTAATAAGCTTTATTTATTTTAAATGTTTAACAACAACCAAATACAGACAACATGACGATGCTATGAAAGGAACCATCCAGAATAAAAACAATTACATTATAATTGCATTCAATAAAAAATGATTGCATCACAAATCTCTATTATGATGCATTTAGTTGTCTGTAACCCCTATAATCCTCATCCTTCCCATCCCCAGTCTGCCACCTGGTATTATAATAAAAACAAAAAGAGAAAGGAAAATTGAGAATATGAGTCAAAGGTGCTGGCTATTGGGATATACCTAATAGATATAACCCTATTTTATAACAACTGTAAAAGTAACTTCAGATTTATTTATTTTATTTATTTATTTAGTTAAACATCAGTTTAGAAACCTTTGAGCCAGAGGCTCATTTACAAAGGTACCTCGTCACAAAGAGGACATCAGAACAGTAGTACAAGGGACACAGTACTTACAAACAAAAAAGTTAGTTCAATTACAATTATGTTACAATAAGTACAATCTCCAACGCAAAGATAACAAAAGGTGCAAAACTTATGGTCGGGGAGAGCTGGTGGGGGTAGGAGGAGGAGATAGGGAGGAGGAATAAGTAGGGAAAGGAAGGGGGAGCCGCCAGTGAGCATTGTCAAACAGATATATATATATATATATATATTTTTTTTTTTTACACTAGGCTAGCGGCAGTTGCATTTGCGAGAGCTAAGCAGGAAGTTTCTGAGCCTGGGCTTAAAGCAAGCTATAGAGAGTTTGAGACACTGGCAGGGAGGAGTTATACCAGTGGGGCGCACGGTAGAATGCCCTCTGACCTTGTGGGGTCCTGGCTCTGAATAACTAGGGTAGTCTTGAGCGAAAGCTGCGATGATCAGGCCGGTGCAGTACGGCGAATGGAGTTGGATAGGCCATGCAGGGCTTTAAAGGTGAGCTGGCATGTCTGATACATGAGTCGCTCTTCCAGGTTGAGTAGGGTAGCCAGGGTGTACAGCTCACATGTGTGAGTGAGTCTGGGAGCACCAGTGATAAGTCTGCAGGCCTTATTTACTGTGAGACGAACCTTGTTGAGGGCAGTCTAATCTGCTGAGCCATAGACCGGAAGGCCATAGTCAATGAGAGACATGACAGAGGAGGTGACAGCCAGCAGGAGGGCATCAGGAGGGAGGCATTTCTTGTGCCGGTAAGAATGCCTAGCCGTGAGTTGGCGACAGAATTTAGGGCAGATATATGTCCATGGAATGAAAGTGCAGGGTCAAAGGTTATACCAAGATATTTATAGGATTGCACCTGGTCAATGACGAGATTGGGTGTGGAGTGGACAGCTAAGGGAAACTTGCTGTACTTATTTTGGGGGTGGGAGAAGAGCATCGTTTTTGTTTTCTTAAGGTTGATAACAAGTCGGTGCTCAGTGAACCAGGTAGCTGCAGAGTCAAAGACTAGTTGGAGGGAGTTCTGTAGCAGCATGGGGTCATTGTGGGAGGCAACGAACAGCATCATCAGCATAGAGAAGCATCTTACCCTACAACTGCTGGGTAGGGAGTTAAGAAAGAGTGAGAATAGTAGGGTCCAAGAATTGAGTTCTGCACCCCAGAGCGAATGGGGCATGTTTCAGAGAGAGTACCGCTGACTTTCACATTATTGGGAGCGTGGTGGAGGATAGCTGGTGCACCAGGAACAGGTCCTGAGGCAAAGCCTATTAGGTCGAGGGTGGAGAGCAAAGAGGATGCTAAACAGTATCGGATGCTTTAGACAGGTCAATGAATATAGCACCAGCTAGGCACCAGAGTCCAAGGAGGCATGGAGGAAGTTGGAAAATTCCAGGAGTGCTGTATTGGTACTAATGACCTGCTCTGAACCCGTGTTGTTCAGGGCAGAGAACATTGTACTTACAGAGGTAGTCAGAGACTTGGGACGCCACAATTTTCTCTAACGCCTTAGAGAGGGGGGAGAGGATTGAGATGGGTCGGTAGTTACCCGGAAGAGTCCTGTCACCACCTTTATGGACAGGGGTAACTGTGGCAATCTTCCAGGCAGAGGGGAATTTTCCGAGACAGAGTGATTTGTTGAAAATGCATGTAATAGGTGAGAGGACCTGATCCAAGACCTGATGTAAAGGCAGGATCAGTGAGTCATTACCGATGGTGTTACCTTTAGGGCTTTTAGCAAGTAAGGCTAGCTTCTTGCATGGTGACACGATGCAGGTGGAAAGAGGGGCGGGCAATGGGTGGTGGTACAAATGGAGGAGGTGGACTGAAAAAGTTACCAGGAAGTACTGAGCTAAGGTCGGTAAAGGAGTTATTGAGGTGGGAGGCAATGAGGGCAGGGTCAGAGGAGATGGTACCATTGATGTTGAGAAGAGAAGGAGAGGGGGACTGGGAGTGACCATTCAGTTGCTTGATGTTGTCCCAGAAGCACCTGGGGTTCCCCCAGGAGGAGGTAAGAGAGGCTTGGTAGTATTCCGCCTTTGCTTTGCGGATGGCCCAGGTGCACTGGTTACGGGCAGCAGCATAGGACTGCCTGTCAGCTGAACGGCCAGTAGCAACAGCAAGGTGCCAAAGATTGTCACGCTGTTGCTGCCACAGAAGGGCAGGGTGATCCAAGGCATGTTTCACTTTGGACCTCCTAGCAGTTATGGGAGCAAAGATATCACAGGCAAAGTTGAAAGTGCTTACAAAGAAGCCCAGGGCCAAGTCAATTTTGGTTGCCCTCGCTAGAGGGGACCAATCAGTGTGGGCAAGGAAGGCGCATACCCTATGAGTCCCCAGGCCTAAGCCGCCAGAGGTGGTTTTGACCGGGATGAGAGCCGAGGGTTTCCAGTTGAAAAGCACAGGGAGTGGTCACTGAGGCAGTCAGGGAGGATTTGGATGTTGTGGATGTGGATTGGCCTGTTGGTGAGGACCACATCCAGGAGGGTGCTTGTCCCCCCAGGGTTTTTCTAGTAGGCTGTGAGACCAGTTGAGTTAGGTCAATTGAATCGAAGCCTCACGGTGGGAGGAAGATGAGGGCAGAGCCAGTTTATATTCAAGTCAGCCCACCAAGATTTGGTCCGACGAGTTGGGTAGGGAGGTGAGGTAGTCAATTAGTGGGCCCAGGGCCTGGGATTGGTTCTTGGGGGTAGTGAGGCTACGGTTAGGAATAATGGGCCTCTAGCTGGGTCCGGGGACAGCTTTAGAGTAAGTGCCTGGGCCTTATGGTCGAGGTCAGGCGGGAGATGTGGCCCACAAGAGAATCCTTCAAATAGATGACAAGCCCCCACCTCTCCTGCCGACATGGTCCAACTGGTGGAGAGTGTAGCCGGGGAGAGAGACATGAGAGTTAGGAGTGGAGGGAGACAGCCAGGTTTCAACAAAGGCAACAACATCAGGTTTATGAAGAGTCACCCAGCAGTGCAGAGAGTCCAGTTTTTTCAGGAGGCTACAGATGTTCATAGAAGCAATGCGCAGCCCAGGAGATTTCAGGGGGAGGACCAGTGCTGCCTGGCCCGGGATTGGGGTGGACATTGCCTGACAGGAGCAGGAGGAGGAGGGCTGATCTGGGGAGTGCACAATGGCGGGATAGCTTTCGACGATTGGAGAGGAGGTGATGAGGGAGTGATGAGGGGGTGATGACCAAGTGAAAACAGCTACTAGAGATCAGTAAAATGTGACAAGTGAGGTACTGGGAGCAAATTGTTCAAACTTAATTAGGCTCCCTCTAGTGGCAAAACAATATAAGGAGCTAATGGAGAAGTTGGGTGTTAAAAAAAAAAAAAAAAAATGGAAATAGTTTCAAAATCAGGCACAAAAGTAACAGTTCAGCTCCGTTTGAGCCTGGGCAGCAACTCGAGGTGCTACTCTGGCCGGGATTCATGCGCTGAGCAGGGGAGCTTGTGGCCGTTTCAGAAAAGACACCAGATGGCCAACGATGGTGGCAGCAGCCTGGATCAAGGTAGAAATTACCTGGTGTGTCTCGGGTTCGAGGCTTCTTTGGGCAGGGAGGGCTTCAGAGCAGGCCCTCGCGACCTCCGGTCTCCTCAGGGGAGGGGTGGTCTCTGCGGGAGAATGAAGAGAGAGGGGGGATTAAATAGGCAGCCCAGGCAAAAGATTAACCTGCTGGGGGCGGGCTGGTAGTGGGTGTGGGGAGAAGAGCAAATGGGCTGTTGGCTATCAGGTACTATTGTGATTCAAAAAACGAAGGCAATTACTAGCAGGACAAAACTCAAATTCTAAACACTGGAATAGCACTTAGAAGTTAAACAGTCCCCAAATGAGTTTCTCACAGGGGGGTAATTCAGTTACAGCTGGAAATGCACTTTACAAATTAACAAACAGTCCCCAGTCCGATTTGCACAGGGGGGATTTCAGACAGAACACAGGTCCTGGGCTTGCAGTGACTCTAAGCTTTTAAATACAGTTATAGGCAAATGTAAATAGTTTCAAAATCAGGCACAAAAGTAACAGTTCAGCTCCGTTTGAGCCTGGGCAGCAACTCGAGGTGCTACTCTGGCCGGGATTCATGCGCTGAGCAGGGGAGCTTGTGGCCGTTTCAGAAAAGACACCAGATGGCCAACGATGGTGGCAGCAGCCTGGATCAAGGTAGAAATTACCTGGTGTGTCTCGGGTTCGAGGCTTCTTTGGGCAGGGAGGGGCTTCTGAGCAGGCCTCGCCACCCTCCGGTCTCCTCAGGGAAGGGGGGTGGTCTCTTCGGGAGAATGAAGAGAGAGGGGGGATTAAATAGGCAGCCCAGGCAAAAGATTAACCTGCTGGGGGCATTGAACATTGGGCTGGATTAGAACTATTGTACTGAAATAAGAGTTTGGAATGTTTCCCACCTTTGCTTGTATGCCAGTAGTCTATTCTTGAGTCCAGCCAGTATAAGTTCTGCCTGTAAGACGAACATAATTTCTTTGAACAACTCTAAATAAAGGGGAGTAGATGAGTCAAGCCAATGTCTTAGTATTATTTTCTTGGTACAAGCAGTAATCAAGGCCATATGGGCTTTTTGCTGTGACCCTTGAATCTGCATATAATCCCCCAGAATACAAATTTCAGGAGTAGATTTTTCAGTAACCATAAGCATTGGGTTAAGACGACTTTGGATCTCCTTCCAAAAGGAATTAATAGTATCACAGGCACAAAGCATATGAAATAAATCGGCTGGTTCATGTTGACATTTTGGACATTGGCTGAAGGATGAAGCCCCCATTCGGCGAAGCTGAACTGGTATGTAATATAAATTATGGTTGATATAATATTGCATTATTCGATACCTATCCCATTTGATATATTTATATAGGTTTTTCCAGATGTTGGGCCAATTCCTAGAGGGGGAATGCGGTGGTAAAATATTGTCCCTCCAGTAAGATCTTTGACCTTCTATGTTAGCTATTTATTTTAGTAGACATTTATATGAATAGGATATAATGTGTGATGTAGGGATGGATTCTACATATGGGAGAACCACTGACATAAGTGGACTTGTCCACATATCCAGCCCAAAGTGTTTTACCAATAAATGGGTTATTTGAAAAAATTTAAACACATGGTTATCAGGCCATTTAAAAATGGATTTGGCTTCTTTAAAGGAAATCAATTTTTGGTCTTTAACCAGCTGATCTACAGTATTTACTCCCATTTATAGCCAAAAGTGTTGACGCTTAATAATCTTACCTGAGATTAGAAAATTAGGATTAGAAAACAAAGGTTGAGTTATATCTCTGGTTGCATCTACTTTTAGGAACTTATTTAACTGATGTTGAGTTTGAAG
This sequence comes from Neoceratodus forsteri, assembly GCA_016271365.2. Lineage (NCBI taxonomy): Eukaryota > Metazoa > Chordata > Ceratodontiformes > Ceratodontidae > Neoceratodus > Neoceratodus forsteri. Next base: position 1,556,775,977 of record CM057450.1, read on the forward strand.
TAAGGCACATAACAGTGTTTCCTTTAGGGCCTTAGGGAGATTCTTCTTGGAAATGAGAGGGAGAATCTTAGGATCCATGCCATTCACTAAACTTAAAGCCTGTTCAATTCTGACTCAGGAAGCACAATAGGTGGATTCCAGGAGAGCTTCTGGGGAATGTAACCAGAATCTAATTCTTGCCAAGTGTATGGCTAAATAATAAATATAGAAATTAGGGGCTTGAAGGCCACCATCAATTTTCTGCCGTGTAAGTTTGAGATAACTTTGCTTGACTTTCTTTCCTTGCCATATAAAGGAACTGATAAGTCTGTGTGTCTGTGTAAACCATGAGAGCAGAAGGGTCCCATTGAACATTTGTAGGGGGTATAAAATCTGAGGTAGCACATTCATTTGTATTATATTCATATGACCCCATAGAGAAATAGGCAGTTTCGACCATCACTTAAAATTTTCAGACAGGGTCTTGTTAAGAATGTCTAAGTTAATTTTTTTTACAACTTGGGGAAGAGGATGTATAAATATTCCTAAATATTTATATTTTTCAGTATTCCAGTGAACACCCAATTGTTCAGTATCACTCTTCAAAGTGAATTTGTTAAGTGGATGTACCTCAGTTTTACCCATGTTCAGTTTATAATTCGAAAATGTTTCAAACTGAGAAATAATTTGAAAGATTGCCGGGAGAGATTGAGAAAGATTAGTAATATGCAAGAGTAAATCGTCAGCATAGGCTGATATCTTGTATTCAGTGTGCCCAATTCGTATCCCTGAAATGAAATCAGAATTTTTGATTTTCCTAATAAGTGGTTCTCAGTACAAGTTGAAAAGAAAAGGGGAGAGGGGACAACCTTGTCTGGTACCCTGGGATAAAGTAAAAGAAGTGGAGAGAACGCTATTGCAATAAATCGGTTAATATAATTCTATCTCCTGGATCTAAATTCCTAATACTATTTAGTAGTTCCAAATCATTCTCAGGAATAATTGTAGGTGGTCTGTACAATAGTCCCAGTTTAAATTTTGGTGCTCCTTTTGGTACGAGTTTTAGCCATAACATCTCCAGATCGTCCTTTTCCCTTTTTATTTCTTCACATTGCATTGTCTCATCGATATAAATCACAATACCCCCACCTCTTCTTGTTTCTCTTGATAGATAAAATAAGTTATAGCCATCAATGTTTTTATCCCATTTGTCCTCATTTGACCACCAGGTCTCAGTAATGAGTGCAATTTGTATATTTTTATTACATAGTAAATACTGTAGTTCTTCACACTTATTTACCAAGCTTCATGCATTAATTAATCTGCCTCTCCAACCTTCCTGTATACTTTCAGTTTTAGGTGCTAGGTTATGAGTTTTCCTCTTCCCTTTATCCAGTTTAAATGGAAGGATATGATGTCATTCATTTTCCTGCTCAATATACGAGTACCAGCTTTGTTTAAGTGTAATCTGTCACTTTTGAGCAGTTTGTTTTTCCTATAGGTCACTGAATTGTCCATAAATCCAATATTATTGTGTTTACAAAAAGCACGCAACTGTATATTGATCTTCTCTGTTGCTGAATTTTTGAACTCATATATCCCATGAATTGGGAACAAGCCTGATATAATTATGTCTCCTTCCTTTTCTTTAATTTTATTTACTATATGTTGGTAATCTTGTATGTTCAAACACCATGAAGTCTTGCTATATTATAACATTAGCAGTCAGCCACTGCAGCTGAACTGCCCCGGAGAGGAAGGAGTTAACTCCAGAGGATCTGGAGTTCTACAGCGCGAGGGCGCTGTGCCCAAAGCTCTATCTGGCAGTTTCAAATGAAACTGTCAGATTCTTTACTCCGCTTCACTGAACAGTCGCTCCGGAGATCAGCTCCTTCAGCTCGGTTCATTCTCGGTTCAAGCGAGTATTTTTCGGTTCATTGAACCGCAAAAGTCATTATTTACCGCATTTCGGGTTTTAAAGCTCTATCTGGTAACCGTAAGTACTAAATTTTAAGTCTGTGTGGAACATTAATTATCGGTTCGGTTTTGAACCGATCGCGTTGTTATTTCTACATTTTAAAAGTGTACAGTGGGTTTTAGACTGCGGTTCCCGGTTCTTATCGGTTCTAAAAAAAACAGAATTTTAACGTTTTTTTCAAATACCCGTGACACGGTTAGGAACTGATAAGGGTGTCTTGCCTGGCACTGCCATCAAAAGGGCAAGTTTTGGTTAGGCTGGCATTATGTCTGAGAAACCCAAAAGAAAAACCGGGCCCACTGGGTTTCAACACTGTGATGTCTGTGGGGAGGCCTTTGCCAAGGCTGACCCACACACCACTTGTGTTTATTGTCTGGGGGCTGACCACCTCCCGTCAGACTGCCAGGTGTGTAAAAATTTCCCTGCAGCCACCCTGGAAAAGAGATTGGGCCGGCTCAGGGAACGAGAGGCCAAAAAGTCCGCTGACCCGGATGGCCAGCCCGGTCCAGTACCCACTGGACCAGAGGGAGTGCCCTCTGACCAGGGCGAGACTTCCTCGGCCAAAAGGAAGGCTGGTTCAGAGGAACCAGTCCAGAGTAAAAAGACCATTCAGATTGTCCAGTCACTGTCTCAGGGATCTGTAGAACCACCAACAGTTGGTAAAAGGTTGGTTCGTTCAGTCCCAGTGGTTCAGGATTTTGAAGTTGAGGATTTTTATGAACCACAGGAGGGGGAGGAGGAATTTGATCAATATATGTGTGGCTGGGGGGGTCTGGACGTGCCCATTGAACCAGACATTTCTCCAGACAGACCTTTAGAATCTCCTCCTATTCTGTCTGAGTCCCTTCTTTCTTTATTTTTACAAAAGGTTGCAGAAACCCTCCAGCTTCCTTTAGAGGAGGCTGTGGATGAGCAAGAGGAGCCTGATTATGTGGAAATGATGGATATTCCAGAGTCTAGGAGGTTGTCTATTCCTTTGCATAAGTCATTTAGGAAGCAAACAACAAAGATTTTAAAAATCCTCATTCTGTCCCTCCTGTAGATAAAAAATGGACAGAAGGTATACTTTGTCAGGCTCGGATACAGACTTCCTTACTGAACAGTGTAGTCATGTAGGTGTGGTACAAGCTGCAGCCTGTGACAAGGCTAATATTCCTCTGGCCTCACATCCTCCTGATAAGGATTCCAGGAAGATTGATGCCATGGCGAAGAAACAGTATATGGCAGCTTCTTTGGGACTCAGGCAGGCAAATTATATGGCTTATGGCTAGATATCAGAAATCTAGGTGGGACACAGTATTGCAGTATAAGCAGGCCCATGGCCAGCTGGCTAGTGAGTTGGAACAGGTGGCTGCTGATGGCATTGAAGCCTCTAAAGTTCAATTTCATACTGCTGTTGATGTTAATGATGTTTCCTCTAGGGTCATGGCCACTTCTGTAGCTTTCCTGAGGTTGGCATGGCTCAGATGCACTAATCTGTCCCAAGATACCCAGTCAAAGGCTATGGATTTTCCTGTAGTGGGAAATTCTCTGTTTGGGGAGCAAACAGAAAACTATATGAAAAAGATGGATGAATACAGAACTACCTACAAAAGTGCCCAGGCTAAGAGAGCATGCCATGCCACAAGGTATGCTCCCAGAGGTAGGGGCAGGCCTTTTCCAGGCCTTTTTACCAATTTCAAGCCTCCTCTGCTGTCTGAGAAGGTTTCTTCAGAGGCAGGGGTAGGCGAGGCTGACAGACCGTTGCCTCCCTCAGCCTAAGGCTGTTGCTAAGCAGGCACCCTGATGGGGTGCCCAGGGCCGATTCTCCTGTACCAGTGGGGCAGGTTGGCCTATTTCAGTCGAACTGGCTGTCCCTAACTACGGACAGATGGGTTCTGGAGGTAATAGGCCAGGTCTGGTTCTCAGCTTCAAACACTTTCCAAAGATGAGAGTCAGACATTTTCCACCTGCAAATCCTTCAGAAGCCCTTGCTTTGGAAGCAGAGGTTTCTTCTCTTCTGGACTGCAAAGCAGTGGAAAGGGTTCTCCTGCCATCAGGGCAAGGGCTTTATTCAAGATACTTTCTTACCCAAAAGACAGGAGAATGGAGGCCCATTCTAGATTTAAGGTACCTGAACAAGCATCTTTGAAACCAAAGTTCAAAATGTTGACTCTGGCAATGATATTGCCTTCCCTAAGGCCAGGGACTGGCTAGCTTCCCTGGACCTCAAGGATGCCTATTTCATGTTCTGATCAGGCCTTCTCACGAAGAGTACCTCAGGTTCGAACTGCCCTCAGGCCACTACCAGTTCAGGGCAATGCCCTTGCCTGACCTCTGCGCCAAGGGTATTCACAAAATGTCTCACTGTAGTAGTGGCTCACTTAAGAAGGCAAGGGTTGCTGTGTTTCACCTGGACCGACTGGCTCATTGTGGGTCAGTCTCCAGGTCAGGTGAAAACCCATTTGCAAGTCACCCAGCAGCTTCTCACTTCCCTGGGATTCCTGCTAAACTTACCAAAGTCAGTTCTGGAACCGGTTCAGGTCCTAACTTTCATAGGCGCAGAATTGAACACAAGGTTAGCTAGGGCTTTTCTTCCCTCGGAAAGGGTGGACAGACTCATCGCCCTGGCATCCTCCTTTACCCCTGCGGTCTCCGACCAGCAAGGCATTTTCTGCAACTCCTTGGGCACATGGCTGCTTCCACAGCTGTCGCAGCAGGGAGCAAGATTCCAGATGAGGGACATTCAGTTCCATTTGAGGGCCTATTGGTCTCAAAGGAAGGACCCCTTACCAAGTTGGTTCCAGTTACTCAAACTCTGATCCTAGCCCTCCACTGGTGGCAGGTCCAGAGCAATTTAAGACAGGGGTTCCTTCATTCCATTTCTCACTCCTCCACCTCACCACGGATGCCTCCCTGTTAGGGTGGGGGCACCTGGCTGATCTTGCCACCCAGGGGTGTGGTCTCCTCAGGAATCTCTGCTCCACATCAATCTGTTGGAACTCAGAGCTGTCTTTTAGCTCTTCGGTGTTTTCAGATTCTGTCCAGAACAAAGTGGTTCAAGTCAGGACAGACAATACCACCACAATGTGGTACATCAACAAGCAAGGGGGCACTCGGTCTTCAGCCTTGTGCACGAGCAATGAAGTTGTGGTCTCTGGCCTACTCCCTGAACACCTCCCTGATAGCGGTTCACCTCCCAGGGAAGGACAATGTCCTGGCGGACGCCCTCAGCAGAATTTCTCAGGGCCATCACGGATGGGCTCTGAATCCACAAGTGCTGGGGTCCGTCTTGGCCAGATGGGGCACTCTCAGATAGATCTTTTCGCAGCCCCAGACAACCATCAACTTCCTCTTTTCTGTTGCAGGCCTCCAGTACTGGGCTCAGTCCCTCTGGACGCCTTTCTGTTGGACTGGAAAGGGAAGTCCCTGTATGCCTTTCCTCCCTTTCCTCTTCTTTTCAGGGTACTAGTAAAAATCAGATCTCAACCTTGCAGAGTGCTTCTGATTGCCCCAGATTGGGCCAGACAGCCCTGGTACCCTCTGCTCCTGTCCTTGGTAGTCCACCCTGCCCTGAGCCTACCCAGAGTCCACGACTTACTGGCCTGTGCACAGGGAGAGTGTGGTATCCGGACCTCAAATCCTCCACCTCAAGGCTTGGCTCTTGAGGAGCTAGAATTTGTTGACTTACACCTTCTCAAGGTGTCATGGATATTTTAAAGGCTTCTAGGAAGCCTTCCACTAGGGCCACTTATAATTCTAAGTGGAAGAGGTTTTCCATCTGGTGCTCTGAGAGGCAGATTATCCCAGAATCTGCTGATCTTCCCATTCTTCTGGAATATTTGGTCTATCTGAATTCCCTAGGCCTTAGACCAGCTACCCTGAAGGTTCATCTGGCAGCTGTCTCTGCTTTTGTGTCAGCAGGGAAGCGTGCCTCACTTTCTTCTCACCCTGTGTTCTCCAAGTTTTTTAAAGGGTTACTTCATACTAACCCTCCTTTTCGGGAACCAGCTCCCGCCTGGGACCTGAATATTTGCATTGCTCAGTTAATGCAACCCCCCTTTGAGCCTCTGTCTTCAGCAGAGCTCAAGTATTAACTTGAAAACCGTTTTCCTAGTAGCTATCACCTCTGCCAGACGATAAGTGAGTTACAGGCCCTGTCAGTGGAAGAAGATTTTATCTCTTTCCACAGAGATAAGGTAGTCCTTAGGACTAATAGAAAGTTTTGCCTAAGGTGGTTTCTATTTCCACCTGAATCAATCTATCTCTCTCCCAGTATTTTTCACTGAGCATTCTTCCTCAGGTGAGAGGAGACTGCACAGCTTGGATGTCAAAAGAGCCTTAAGCTACTATTTAGAGCGCACCAGAGGTCATAGGTTCAATCCTCCAACTGTTTCTTACCTATGGCGAGGTTGGCAAAGAAAACCTGCCACTAAGAGAACAATTGCAAGGTGGATTGTTTCTTGTATCCAATTCTGTTATCAGAAACTAGGTAGAGTACCCCCTCAGGATTGAGGCCCACTCCACCAGGGTACAGCTGCCTCTAGCGGCTGCTAGGGACATTCCCATTCTGGAGATTTGTCAAGCTGCTACCTGGAAGACAGTTCACACCTTTACCAAGCATTATTCCTGGATGTCCAGTCCAGGAGAGATGCTCGGTTTGGCACAGCTGTGCTTCAGAGCCTATTTCCTAAGTAGGTTCTGACCCTCCTCCATGGAGGTACTGCTGTGTAATCTGCTAATGTTATAATATAGCAAGACTTTCATGGTGTTTGAAGAAAAAATTACTCACCTTAGTAATTGCTTTTCTTCTCATGGAGTCTTGCTATTATAACCACCTCCCTCCTGCCCCTCTCAGAACCTCTACTTGGGGTAGGGGTGGCGAATAGTGCAAGCACTGTGTCATGCCATTGTAGTTATCCCTTTACCCTCTTTCCTTTGGGTTAGGGATCTGGTTGCTTTCATTTAGGTTATTTATATTGCCCCCTTCCTGGACTTGAGTCTTGGGGGGAAGGGGGGGTTCATAATGTGCTTGTCAAGGGTGGTAAAACGAACCATAATACCATCAATTGTTGTTATTATGGTTCTGGGTGTTTCTTTGTTGTTTATATTGTTGTTACTACTACTAGTACGTAGCCATGGGCTAGTGTAGTTTTTTTTCCACACAGACTTTCTGTTCTTTGATGTTAGCTTCGTAAAAGATCTGACAGTTTCATTTGAAACTGCCAGATAGAGCTTTGGGCACAGCGCCCTCGCGCTGTAGAACTCCAGATCCTCTGGAGTTAACTCCTTCCTCTCCGGGGCAGTTCAGCTGCAGTGGCTGACTGCTAATGTTATAATATAGCAAGACTCCATGAGAAAAAAAGCAATTACTAAGGTGAGTAATTTTTTCATGGCTTCTATACTATGATATCCCACATCGTTTGTACCTACATGATGTATCACTAATGGTGTCTCTAGTCCATCCCTCCATTAATCCATTTAGTAAATGGCTTATGTGTGTTATTTGTACCCCTGGTAATAAGCTCACAGTTGTGCGAATTTTTCTACCTTGGCACACCAATGAATCAATGCCTCTAGTAATGGAATCACCTATAATCAAGATGTCTTTATTTTTTTCTATTTTTAAGGCACTGTTATCTACTGTGGGTTCTAGGTTCAGAGGTTCAGTTTCTTTCCTGCTTCTAAAACCACTTCCGTGTTTGTTCATTGTGTCTTTTTCTAATGTCTCTTTGTTTAGCACTGATTTCCTATTGCTGTCATATATGTTTGTATCCTGTTTTGTATCAGCCTGACTCTCATCACCATCTTTAACATTGTTTAAGTGCCCTTGGGAAGCCGCAGTATCCGGATCTAGTAAGGTATATCTATTTTCTAACTAGGGAATAAAAGGTCACAGTACCAGGCTTAGTGACAGGATAAGACGAGATTCAGAAATCCGCTTTGTTCCCTAATACATACTTTACGTCCTGGTAAGGAGAGTTGCCTGTGAGCAAAGTGTAACAATTACCAAGTTATTTTCAAACCTGATCATCACAACTTGCCTTTTGTGACTGGAGTTCCACCAGAGTCCCCAAACATTGTGAAGGACCACTCGCAGAGTCTCTGGAATGTGCAAAATAAGTGTTGCCATGAGTTCCACAAATATCTAATTCATAGCCATAACATGCGAATGTGCCAGCAGAAACAGACCACCCAGTCTATCTTAGTCTACTCGAGTGTGTCACAAGCACCCCTGGTTTGCAGCTGCCCCACCCCTTCCCCTTTGTCTTCCCACTGCTGCCCCCGCCTCTCCCACCCTCACTCTCCCCTGTTCCTTGTCCCGTGCCCTTTTAAACCTGTTCACAGATTTACATGATACCACCCATTCTGGTAGTGCATTCCATTTTACTACCACCCTCTCCGTGAAATAGAATATCCTAATTTCCCTCCTAAATCTCCCCCCCCCCATTCTTAGCCCATGCCCTGGTGTCCCTCCCCCTCCTTAGCTTAAAGACCCTGTCTGCCCCATCCTTATTGATTCCCCTCAGATACTTGAATGTCTCTATCATGTCCCCCCATCCCTTCTATCCTCCAGTGTGTACATATCCAGGTCTCCCAGCCTGCTCTCACAGTCTCCCCTCCGTTCCACATATCATCTTCATTGCCTTCCTCTGCACACTCTCCAGTAGCCTGACATCACGTTTCAGGTATGGCCTCCAAAACTACATACAATACTCCAAGTGCAGCCTTACCAGTGACCTGTAGAGGAGCAAGATCACCTCTCTTCACCTGGATAAAAAAAGTTCTCGCTCTGTACCCCAGCATTTTGTTCGCTTTTGCAGCCACTCCCCTGCATTGGGCAGTATTGTTCACGGTCCCTGTTACCATTACCCCTAGGTCCTTCTCCTCCTCAGTGATCCCCAGCTTAACCCCCCCCAGCCAGTATTCTCTCATTGGGTTCTTTGCCTTGACGTGCATAACCTTACAGTTCTTTGCATTGAACCCCAGCTGCCACCTCTCTGACTACTCCTCTAGCTTGCTTAGGTCCCCCTGCAGCTGCTTCCTTCCTTCCCCTCCATCCACCAGTGCTTCCATTTTGGTGGCGTCTGTGAACAGACTTACCTTGCTCACCATCCCATGTGCAATGTCTGATATGAAGAAACCAAATAATACTGGTCCCAGCACAGTACAGTTTATTAGTTGGACAGTTATCGAGGGAGATTGAGGGAGATTTTCACCAGAGGAGTGGGTCACATAAATGTGTATTGCACACCCGAATATAGTCTTTCATTTAAGTTCTCAACAGTACTGACATATTTTATGTGTTTCTTCTTCCACTCCTTTCTTCGTTTCATCATACTTCTAACCTAGTGTAATAGATAAATGTATGACTTCAGTGTTATTTTGTTCTCTGAACCTAACTTCACTCTGCACCCTGACCGTTGTAGTAATGCGTATTTTCTGAGGTACCCTCAGTTCTTCTGGCTGCTCGTTAATAATCACAATCAACAAATACTGTACATGTATTACACTTACATATGCTTCGCTCAAGTTGACAACCGTCCAAAAGAAGACAGTGACTTACTCGTATTATATTGATAGTACAGTACTTCATGGAAAAGGGGAGGGGGTAACCAGGGGCACCAGCGAGGTTAACTGAGTAGCTCAAGATCACACTGTATGCAGTTGGGGGTTGTGTGAATCAAAGACAGCTCTGCAGGGTGAACCAAGCTGATTCACAGCTCATTACTCATACTGACTTATGATTACAACAATGCAACACTGGTCACTACTCAATACTGTGACAAACCCGTGATGGTGTGCTACATGCAAAATAAGCAAGCAGCAAGGAACGCTGGCAGTTGTGTGCTGCATCGCACTACAGAATTCATCCACCAAGGAAATGCCACAGAATGTGGTATGTTACACAATCAGCAAAACCAGTGACAGAAATGGAGCCCATGACCCGCAGTTTAGAGCTGATGTATTTTTAATGTGAGCATCACGAAGTGCTGATCCAGTATGAACACATTGCCACTTGAAAAGGTATTTTTGTTTTGCATAAGAACCAGGTTTTTTTTTTTTCCAGCTGTTTAAAATATTGTTCCCCTAGGCTCATTTGAAGGGTTTGAAATACAAACAATAACTTGGACAACATGTTTACCTAAATAACATTACCTCTTCCTACTTGTGTAAGAGATACTCTTATCCACCTGCCAAAATCAAAAATATGTTTATAGTGTATGGTGGAACGCTATTGAGCATGGAAATCCATGCTCCCAACAGCATTGTTGTGCTTGCCTCAGTGCGTCACTATCTTGTTGTTCTGCACCGAGTATGTCACTGGTGCAACAAAACAAGATTGAACGCATTCACACATGCACAATTGAGCGGCCCACAGCGATGTGGAAGGCGGCGCGCTGCTACACATCCTGAAGTAAGCCTTATTTTAAGAGGTAGACTTGTTTGGGGATCACGGAGCACTGATTATGCTTGCCCATACACTATAAAATATTGTGTATGAGTAAGCATACACAAAAAAGGCAGTTGTAAGATCTCAAGGTTTCCGTGATAACGGACCTCCTGAGCTACACTCTTGAGGTCTCTGGTTACCACGGAAACCTCTCGATCACAGCTGCCTTGTTGTGTATGCCTGCTCATACACAAGCCTCTATATTCATTAATGGAGTACAGTTATTACCCAGCAGAGATACATTCTGTTACTTTAATCCCCTCAGAGGTAAGTTGGACTGAAGTTCTGTTTCTAAACTGGTCCAGCAGTATGGTATCTGAGTCTTTAGATATCAAACTTGCCAGAGTTTTCTTCTGGTTCACCTTATAACCAGATACCTTAACATATTGTTTATTAATCTTCAAAAATGGTAGAATCAAAATCATAGGAACAGAAAGAAATATACCGGTGTCATTTCCATAAAGAGTAATTCTTTGGCATTTATTGAATAACAAAGCATCCTAAGGCATATGACAGAAAAGTGACATTGGTGATGATCAGATGAAAAATGGCCTCTTGAACAACAAAGAGTTACCAGAGAAGAAGACAAGAATTGAACACTAAGCAAGACAGCTCCACCTCAGAGCTAGAAGAGTCTGCCTTGCTGTTGGACTGTAAAAATTGGGCAAGTGCTATCAGTGAGAGCACACCTGACACTCAGGAAGTGGAATGGGAGGAAAATGAAACTGAGTGTTATACACATACAGGTCAGGTTGTCAACAGTCCGAATACAACATGCAGGAGAAGTGTAAACATAAACAAATATGAACAGAGCATTTTTCAGGAGATGGAATTAGCAACTAAAAGAATGATTACCAAGTAAGTGCACAACAGAGCACAGGCAATAACATCCTGTAAGGGTTGCAATTTTTAACTAGTACTGCTGCTTTAACTTGTGGTCGCAAGAGGTCACGGCGAATATTGAAGAAAACCGGCCGTGCCTAAGATGGTTGCCAACTGTATTGCACATGCATGACTACATGCACATGTGCAATAGAGTTTAGCTTCTTATCTTGGACACGGCAGACTGCTGTGCTGGGCCCTCCGCGATCAAGACTGCGGATGAGACTGTGCTCAAGGGATCAAAGGTTTGTTTCCTGTTATTCAGTAAAGTACTGTTAAGACTCCAGGTCCCAGGGGATGGAGGAGCAGAGACTTGCAGCTGCAGAGACTTGCAGCTGCACTGAGAATGTGTGAGCTGGCAGTATGCACATGCGAAGTAACATGCAGATGGAGCTCCCCGGTGATTCCGGACCCTGAGATCAGTTAGTTTCCATCCAGAGACATGAGGGCTACAGTGGAGATGCCACAAAAATATGTATTTAAAGAGCGCCAATGAGTGGTATAAAACTGAATTTATACATAATAATGGACCATTCGTGAATATTAATGAACCCTATCTGCCTTCTGCTTGTTGGCAGAGTTCATTAATATTCATGAGCGGGTCATAATTACGTATAAATGCAGTTTCATACCGCTCATTGGTGCTCTGTAAATATAAATTTTCAAAGCTCCTCCATTGCCCGCACCCCCTTGTCTCTGGACCCCACAAAAGACCCTCCTCTCAGGCCCCCTTCACACAAACATAACACTGACACTGGGGGTGCTCAGTCCCTAGTGTCACTGTCCCTCTCAGTTGTTGCCCTCAAACTGTTCCTACCCACCCAGCCCTCCCTCTCAGCACCCCTCGACAAACATAGCACTGACATGGAGGGTGCCCAATCCCCCAATGTCACGACCTGAAATAAAGAAAACCTTCCCTCATAGTTTTTATGTTTGCTTGCACGCATGTGCAAGAAACATAGTGCCATCATCTGAGTTTTCGGAGGTGTGGCACCCTGTCTTCCAATGCAGTCAGTGTGTTTGCTGGTGCGGCCACAGTTTGCCAATGAATGCTGCAGCTGTCTATGACAGCAGTTGAAAATGCAGTGCCATACAGTTGAAAGGGAGAGCTACGCTTCAGTGAGCAGCGATAAAATGTGTGCTCATGCTCTCGTCTCACACACACACACACACACACACACACACGCATATTGCATGCTAATGCATCCCCCCACCACACACACACACACTAGTAAACTGTTAATGAATTATCAGCCCATTTTACCCAATAATGTCTGTCCCACAGGATTTCCAAATTGTGCAGCACACGCACTGCGTTATGAACTCAGGGTTTAAAAGAAAAAAAAAAAACACCCCATACTCACTAGCTTGTATCTACACATACACACACACACTCTCTGAGAGGTTTGTGTCTGACATATCCCCACGTACTGAATATCAGTACAGCACAGTTCAGTAACGATAGGTTGCAGTATGAAAAATCAGAGAAAACTGAACAAGGTAAATGTGAGCAGTAGCCAGACCGTATTTGGAGAGCCCAACAGTTGCTGGCTTCCCGTCACGGTGAAATGCAACAAGTAATTAATATGGCTATTTAGATCCTGGTCAGTTTCATCGAGACAAGATACCAGTAAGCTACATTTTTAAAAGGTACCCCATAGTTTGTCAGTCTGTTAGTCACTCTCTTACAAAGTCACCTGGACCTCCTAAACTTTACCCCTAAGCTGGAGTAAGTTAGGTTTACAAACTAACCACCGTACACTGAAAACCAACACATTAACCAGGCGCCCACCGTGTATAGCAGGTTAAACTAAAATTAACCGTCAGGGAATGCTTATATTGTTTTAAATGGATAAGTGATATAAATAATCAAACCGTATCTCTTGCTCACCTTATACACTTTGTCTTCAGCAAAACCATTTTCCTTCGGCTGGTGACAAATATTGTAGCAAACCATAGAAGTACGTCATGGCTAATGGGGGTGCCCAATCCCCGGTCGGTTCCACTGCCCCCCAAACAGCCTTCCAGCTGCCACGCTGGGAGCCCACCCCAGTGTGGCACAAGTCCTGCGTTGTCCTCCTAAAAAGAAAAGCACCTGAAAAGAAAAAACCTTCCCTCGCTGACTGTCCTGACCCCATCCCTCCAGCCGCGCCCACCCTCTGCACACTCAGCCTACCCACACCCCCCCACCTCACCCCATATATACCTCCGGAGTCTGGCGCAACGATCTTCGCTGGACCGGGAACACATTTGCACTCTTCAAGGCCGACCGCAAACTGAGGAAATGTCGGTAAGCTGTATAATGGAATAAATAGGGTTTTTCAACTTTTATGCATATCTCAGGCATTTTGGGGAATTTTTTCACCAAATTTTCAACACTGGGTTTTTGGGACCCCTCCTCATGAATTCTGTCACTGTCATTTTGTTAATTGGGTCCAAAAGGTGATTTTGCGGTCACTCGCGCGAACCACCTTTCGGGACTGAGTTACTAAATGACAGTGTCACAGTTCATGAGGTAGGCACTCAAAACCCTATGTTGATAATTTGGTGAAAAATGTCCAAAATGACTGTTTAAGCAGTTGCGCAGTTGTTCCTACGCACGTCAGAATTCACATGACCATTATTTTCACTCCAGATTTTCAACATTGTCATGTTACCACACCTCCTTATGAGCGGTACACCTGTCATTTTTCACGTCTCACCCAAAATGTGTTTCCATGCATGTAGCGCACAATGGCACACTCGGTGTGCGAAATCAATGTTCGGCACAGATCAAGAAAATCACAGTGATACTGTTCATGGGCAGAGGTGTTAAAATGGCTATGTTAACAATTTGGTGAAAAAAGTCCATAAAATGACTGTGTTACGAATGACCATTGCACAGTTTCCACACACCCTCGTAAGTTCATGGATTTCTAATATTTTCAGTCCAGATTTTCACCCTGGCATTTTTCCACACTTCCTTATGAACAGTACAGCTGTCATTTTTCACACCATGGCCAAATGTGTTTTTGCACTTCCAGCGCAGAAATGCGTGGTCGCTGTGGGAAATCACTGTTCGGGACAGATTAAGAAAATCACAGTGACACTGTTCATGAGCGAGGTTCCAAAATCCCTGTGTTGACAATCTGCTGTAAAAAATCCCCAAACTAATTGCATTTTGGGTGTGCATTGCACATTTTCTACGCACACTCGTGACTTCACCAGTTTTTTAATATTTTCACTGCAGATTTTCAACATTGCCATTTTTCACCTCCCCATGAACAGTTCAGCTGTCATTTTTCACATCCTGTTTGAAATGTGTTTTTGCACGTGTGGTGCCAAATGGCATAGTCACTGTGCAAAATCAGCTTTTGGCTAATGAACTGATATTGCCACTTTTCATAAGGTGGGGGTCACAAAGAACCCATGTTGAAAATTTGGAGTGAAAATGCCAACAAACGCCTAAGGCGTAAGGGTTTCTGACCATAATGCCCCACCCTGTACAGATTGACAGGCATCAGAGGTGTGACTTGGGATTCTCGACTGCAGTGCTCATACCATTCCACACGCTGCTGCCAGTGACAGGCATCAGGGTGTGCCTTGGACTCTTCAGCCCCAAAGTTCACCCCATTCTCCTATACAGCACCCATCTCACCTTATTTCATGATGGAGTGGGGTGAGCATAAGGGCCAAAGATCCCAAGGCACACCGTGACACTTTTCGGTGTCTGCAGGTTAGGGTGTGGTGAAATGCCGTGGCCATTATGCCTGACGACCCAAAGGCACACCCCACTGCCTGTCAGTCTCTGCAGGGTGCTGGTGGGGTTGGCTTCAGTCCAGTACTTCACTGCCATTCCTATTATGCAGCTCTCTAACTCTTACACTACTAATGCCAGTGCCAGCAAGCAAACATTTGGCATTGGCAAATGCTTGTTTTTTTTCCTTTAATAAACCCTGTAAAAAGAAAAATGTCCATCGATGTCTGTTGCAGTCATTTCTGTCTCCCCACCCAACCCTCCCACTCAGCATCCATCACCTCTCCCCCAAGCCCTTACTCACCCACCGGGATCCTGCACCGTACTTTCTTCTGTGGACCCACAGACACGTCTTCACTCTTCAAAGCTGAACCACAAACTGAGGAAACAGGTGTGCAGTTCAATGTATTTCAGTGGGGTTTTGAACTTACTGGCATAACTTGGCCAGTTTTGATTATTTTTGCACCAGATTTGCAACATGGCGTTCTTTGGGACCTCACCTCATGAATAATTACAATGACATTAGGCAAATCTGTCCCAAAAGGTGATTTTTGAGGACCTTATGCAAATTATGTTTCGAGCAGGATTTGAACATTTTCTCTGCACTTGTTCATGAGGCGGGGTCATAAGAAGGCTATGTTGAACATTTGGTGTAAAAATATTAAAAAAACACCAAAGTTATGAGCCTATGTTGAATTTTGCTAACCCAGGCTCGTACCTTTGGTAATCCACAATATTTTCCCCAAAATTTATAGCATAGCCATTTCCTTACAGCACCTCATTAATGTGAGAACTGTCATTTTTCAGATCCTGGCCAAAATATGTTTTCACATCTCAAAAGGTGATTTCACGGTCACTGTGCAAAATCAACTTTTGGGCAGGAGTTCAACATTTTCTGTGCCCTTGTTTATGAGGTGGGATCATAAGAATGTTATGTTGAAAATTTGGCATACAAATATTACAGAACAACAAAGTAATGTGCCTATGTTGAATTTTGTGAATGCAGGCTTGTAACTTTGGTAGTTTTCAATTTTTTTTACCCCAAATTTTCAACATAGCCGTTTCTTTACAGCATCTCATGAATGTGACAGCTGTCATTTATCACACTCAACTGAAGCCCTTGTGGTTTCTGTCAGATTTTGTTTTTTTTAGTGCTCACTTTAAACCTTTCATTTTTTGTCTGACAATATTAAATCAAGTGTATAGCTGAAATATGTTGCCAGATCAACAGGGAATGTGAAAACACTGTACAAATCTTTATAAATGCAGTGATGTACACTAGTCCACGGATCTCCAAAAAAAATTACTGGACCTGCTGCATTTTTTTATTTATGCAACTCATTATTCTTACTAGTGTTTGAAATCTATAGCCTGCTTAGTGCACTGTTTTCCAGTCTTTCAGCTTGGAATTTGACAACAACATTACAGTTTCAAATGTTGACAATACTTTGTACATTGTTCTGGCCTGCGAAACTAATAGCTGTAAAACCAGCTGTTGCATCGCCAAAGTAGGCTTTGGTATGAGAAGAGAAATGGTTCAGGGTCAACAAAACAGTACAGAGCCTTACTGGTATCATAGTTCCTAATGCCCTGTAGCCATTGTGTTATTACAAAAATTTGGATTATAAGCAGTGTATACTAGAAAATATTTTGTGGGCCTGGACCCAGATAGATATTCAAAGGGGTTGTGCATGGCGCAACAGGGTTGCACCATGTTTAACCCCCCCAATGCGCCCCAGCACGATATTCAAAGGGGCAGGATTCGCCGTACCAACTCGATCGCCAGTGCAATGGTAATGTATCGCGGGCGCAGATGCAGGGGTGTGCCCATGCATATGTGGCACATCCTGATATTCAGCCCGGGATGTAAGGCGCATATGCTGGTGCAACCCCTACATGCGCCACACACTGGTGCTCAAAGTTGAGCTGAAATTAAAAGGCTCAAATGCTGGCCATCCAAGGGCGGGCGGCTGTATTGCAAGGTGCAACACAGCAGTCCCCAGCCGTGAGTGGCCACCCGCCCAGCAGGAACACCATCCACAAGCACCCGAACCCTCCCTGGTAGTCCCGTGGACCCCCCTCCCTCCCCGTATGCCCAATCATGGGCTGTTGTAATAATAAATTCTGAAATATTAAGGTTTAACCTGGTGATCTAATGGTTCCCTCCCCATATGCCCGATCGCAGGCTTCTGAAATATTATAGTTGAACCTGGTGGTCTAGTGGTTCCTCTCCGTATTCCCGATCGCTGGCTGTTGTAATGTTAACATAGCCTGGTGGTCCAGTATCTCTTCCCACCCATCCACAGAGAGCCCCGCCACCCAGCACGCCTCGCAGATATCGCCTGGCCGCCCGCACGACAACAGCGCATGTATAATCTGTATAATTGTCAGTTCATCAATGGGATCAAATGGGCCTGCAGACCCTATTGGAGTTGCACAGGACCAGATATACATGAATGCGCTCATTCACATAGCTGGTCCTGTGTAGTATAGTATGGTCTGCATTTCCATTGGTCCACATTGTGGACCAGTAGCTGTACAGATCATATCTGTATGCTGTCATTCGGCAGGCGGCCGGGCGGTATGCGGTCAGGGTGCTGCCGCCTGCCAATGACGGAGGGGGGGTTCTGGGTGGTCGGGGGTCCTCTTTGGGTGGGTGGGTACCACTGGACCACCAGGCTAATATGTAACAGTACAACAGCCTGTGATCGGGCATATGGGGAGAGAACCATTAGACCACAAGGTTACTATCTAATATTTCAGAAGCACGCGATCGGGCATACGGGGAGGGAACCACTAGACCATCAGGTTACAATACAATATTACAGAACCCTGCGATTGGGCATACGGGGAGGGAACCACTAGACCACCAGGTTACAATATAATATTACAGAACCCTGCGATCGGGCATACAGGGAGGGAACCACTAGACCACCAGGTTACAGTTTAACATTACAGAAGCCCACGATCGGGCATATGGGAGGGGAGAGGGTTACAGTAGTCCAGCGGGAACCCAACCCCCAATGACAGCAGCTAGACAGGTCACCAGGTGCATTTCACTGGGACGCCCTACGCAACGCATGCAAATGGGGCCATAATGACATGCAAATGGTCCCTTTTGTGTCTTGCATATGTTATGGCCTCATTTGCATGCCCACGGCTGAATATCATGAGTGATGCATCTAGCGCAACTACACTTGTCGCTGGTGCATCCCCATGCTCCCTGTCTGTGGCTTGCACTGGCGCAGTGCATGCGCCAACCTTGCCATATTCAACGGTGCTATGCCGTGGTGCATCACCACTGAATATCCTCTGGTCCTGGCTCTGGCACAGCCCAGTTGCTCTGTGCCCAGACTTGCGCCACTGCTCGGTGCAGTCTGAATATCTGGGCCCTGGTGTTCTTCCAAATGTCTTTATAGAGTAAATAATTATTTGCCCCAGTCATTAGGTTGCCACTTTCAAACATTTAGTGCCTTATTCACAAAAGATTTTTGCCACAGGCATAAAATGAGACACCCATTTGTGCATAGGGTATTTAAAGTGAACCTGCATTTTTTTGTAACCCTGTGTTTTGTAGAAGATGGCTTTTAAATATTGGTATCCATTCTGGTATTGTTCAAAAATTACTAACATTTTGGCAAATGGGAAAAAGGGGGTTAATAATATTAGGATCTGCAGTTGTTAAGCAGTTAATGGTACTATGTTGATAATTATGTAGTGTCCTTCCTGTCTTCCCAGCCTTTGATGACAGGAGCTAATGATGAGGAAGAACAGCTGAAGCTTCCTCAGAGGAAACGAGTGCTCCCAGCATGGATGCTACAGGGAGGTCAAGAAGTTCCAAGCTCTTCGAAATCAAGCAACCAAGCAGGTAGGTGAACACACTGGGTTACAGCACTGCTGTGCTCAGTGACGAGTCTTTCTTTTAAAGGGTTGTCGTGCTTGTCTGGTTTCCACTGCTTGTGAAACCTGTGTGTGAATGTACCATAAAGTTCATATGTTTTTCATTAATGCAAGAAATTGTTAATACTGCAAATTGTTGTTTTTTATGTCGGTATCTTATTGGTTCTATTGAATGGCTACACATATTTTGATACAGAATCATTTATAAACAGGGTTTAAGTTGGAAGTTCAAAACCCCATAGTATTTTGGTTAAACATCACCTGAACTTTCTAGCCCAATGACAAAACTGTTTGCCAAAAATATAGAATCACTGAAGTAGGATCTGCATTACCAAGATTTGTAGTTTCATTTTGAACAGTACTGGTTGTAGCTAAATACAGAAATGGTGAGCTAAATGCTGTTTGGCTAGTGGCAACCTAAACACTGCATAAGGTTTGGTTTGCATTTTAGCTTGGTAATCGGTTAAATACAACAAAACCCAATACATTTTATCACTAAACATTTGCTCCTTTCATTGCAGTGAGTGCATTTTGTTTGTATTTTATTGACATTTTCATCTTGAATAACAGAAATTCACAAAGTGTGCATCCACCAGTTAAAAGTAATCAAAAAGGATACACTTGCTGGTATTAAGTACCTATAAAAATGGATGTGGGACCTTCAGCTCGCCATCTGTTTGCAGTCTTGTCAGTTTTCTCATAAAACATCTCAGGTGCTTATAGGATCATATAAAATTCTGAAATAGTAAGTTCTTGTAGTTGTTTGATGCTGGCTTGAGTGTTTGGTGTCTACTCCATAGATAGCATCAGTAGAACCCTGTAAAGGATGCCCATATTTACAAAGGCAATTCTTTGACCGATAGCACTGCCTGTCTAAATCATGTTGTATGTCTTGAATGATTTGTTTTCAGTTTTTATCGGTTGTTTCCTTCGGCGAAGCATGGAGTCAAATTCCTATGTATTAGATCTTTGTTGGACCCAGACCATACTTGTGTTTCTGATCATATTGCTGTGGCATTTAGAGTTGGCAGGCATAATTTCAATTTTTCTCTGTTCAGTCTGTGCCTTGAAAGTGTGGAAAATGTGTCTGTCAGGCTGGTATTGACTTGTGTGGACGTGTTGGAGTCAATAGCACATCAGCTACATAGATGGTGGCTTTACTAGTGATTATGTATGTGTCTACCCCTTGGATGTTTAGGTCCTGAGCTACTTTTTGTAGGAAGGGTTCGAAAGGCAAGTTAAATAGTGCTGGGGATAGGGGCAGCCCTGTCTTGTCCCCCTGGCTAGGGTGAAATCTGAGATTAGTCTGTTTGTGAATACTGCTGCTGTGGGTCCAGTATATAGAAGTTGTATCAATTACACTAAGGCCAGTGGAAAGCCATGCAATTCCAGAATATGGAGCAAATATGGCCATTTCACCGGTCAAAGGCTTTTTCTTTGTCCTAATCAATGAAGACAATGGGATTTGTCTTAGTTTTGGGTGGTAAGCATCACATAGGAGACTTTGCTAAGATTATGTGAGATGTGCTTATGTTGCATAAAGCCCATTTTATGGACACTTTTTAATCAAGGGAGAATCATTTTGCTTCTGGTTACCAATATCTTAGCATATGCTTTGCATCACTGTTGAGGAGAGTGATGGGTTTATAGCTAGGGCAGAATGTGTAAGCTTTGCCTGGTTTTAGTATGAGCATGGTCAGGCCTGATAACATGGTGTTAAGCAGGGAGCCCTTCTCCATGACCTTGTTGCATACCTTTAGCATCAGGACTGGACTAAGTCATCTTGTTTTATTTTAATGGTAAACTTTTATTGAAAATGTTCTAACACATAACATCACACATACACTAATCATCATGCAGTCTACTCACTACACAAAAGGACAGTACATTAGGAGCAGATAAGTAACAATTAAGGACAAGAACCAACATATAACATGTCAAGCAACACTAAATACCTGCACTGAGTTAATCTTCAAATAGTTGACAGCTAGTATCATCAGTGCCCTCCACTGGAGCGGGAAACTTAGTGAGGTTTTAGATGGCATATGAGCTCAATCCACCCTTCTTGAGTTTCCTTATGGTCAGGAGGAAACTCTATAAGTGAAACTAGAGCTATCGTGATGCCTAAGGGGATGGAAGGTGAAGCAAAGACCCCTCTTCGGGACATTATTATTTGCGCTGGGCCTGAGCACCATCTTTTCCATTCTTGGGTGATCGGGGTACCTGAAGGGCAAGGAAGGAGACCATACTGCTTTGTAGTTCTCCAGTTTGCCCATTGCCATATGTGAGAAGCATTCTGATGTCCAGTAGCTACAAGCCACTCGTTGAAGGAAGGGGTGGCTGTCACTCTCCACCTTCTGAGGAGGCGTTTAGCTGTTGTGGTAGTTGCAATAGCCTACTTCAGGAGGAGGTGGTTTTTAGCAGTCTGGTATTGACTAATACTTAGGAGAATCAAGGCAGGGTCAAACACAAATTCAGGAGGGCAGATGTCCTTACAGAAATGGATCATAGCCTCCTAGAATTGAGCTATGGCTTGGCAGTGTCATACAGTATGGGATAGTGTACCAGGCTGAGAGCTGCATCGCCAGCATAGCTCAGAGGTAAGGAGATCAACTGCTTTATGGACATGAGGCATTCCATACCACCATTGCAACATTTTGAGTTGTATGAGCTGAGCACTGGTGATGCTACAGCATGCATGTGCTTGGTACCAAGCAAAATGCCACAGGTATTTGGAAATTGCAATCCCTATCTCCTCTTGCCATTTCACCCTTAGTTCCTCAGTCGGGGATTGTAGACTACAGTATCCCTAAGAGGCTTGTAGAAGGCTCTTGCCACTCCTTTGGGCATTAATAACCACTTGCTAAGGGAGTGTGTTCTCTCCTCCTTAGTATATGCCCAGTGGCTAAGGGAAACAGGGACCTAAGTTAGAGGTAAAACCAGAAGTTGCTTTTGAGGATAGGGGTGTACGGACCACAGGTCCTCAAATGAATGCATCTAGGACTGGTTTTGAGGGCAACGATCCTGCACATGTTGAATACCTACCAACTGTCTCCCCTCCCTTAGGAATGGGGGAGCCCCCAATCTTGAGAAAAATATCCCAACAGGAGGCATAGTGGACAGGGAGCTCAGGAGTCTTTAGGGTGGATGCCATTCAAGCTCACTATCTGCAGGAAATTTGGATGGTGGGTGGTACTTATTGCTCTTAGCTCTGTCATAATGGGTCTCTGTAGGGGGTAGGAGCCCCACAGACGTGCTTCTTCATAGCCACCCATAATGGGAGAGAGGGGGAGGATGGAAAGAACCATTTGAGCCAGGATGAAGGCCATAGAATACTGGGCAAAATTAGGGAGACCCTAGCCACTCCAGACCAGTGCTGTCTGAGTTTAGCCCAGCTAAATCTAGGCCAGTGGCCCTCCCATTGGAAGGAGCCCAAGAGATTGTCCTGTGTGGAGAAATAAATATTGGATTCCTACAGGAAGGTGAGAAAGGATGTGGAGGACCCCTGGGGTCATTACTGTCTTTTTTTTTTTTATATCCCTTCTACAGCCTGACCTGCGATCAACCAGCCACCGCTTCTCTTCCCAGAGCGGCCCATAGGCTGGCCCACACACTGGCTGGCATATGCTGCTGTACCCTTGAAGGGGACCCCCAATACCCCCGAAAAGCCGGGAACCAATACCTTAGTGCGACCTTTCACAACAGGCTCCCACCAGGCGAGGAAGTTGTGGCCATCAAGCTGCCTGGTCAATTGCTGCCATTTTTCTTCTCCTGAATTGTGCCCCTCAAAGCACGTACGTGCAATGACGTTTAAAGCGCAACATGCTGACGTCTGCCGTGCTTCATCCCCCATATGCCCTCCTCCTTTGCAATGCCCCCAGTCTCCATCGGGGGCTGCTGCTGCAGAGCGATGGAAGCCTGCATCCCACCCCATGGAAAGGAGAGGAGTCCTCCGGATGCTCAATCCTTCCCCATCCCTGCTGGCCCGGGCGCATTCCCGAACCCGGGGCACCAGTGTAGCACGAGGTGTGGTGTCCATCGCCTCAAACCTCAGCACCACTGGGCCAGTGGGGCCATTAGTATCTTGACTGCAGCAGTCTTCCCCACCAAGAACATATTGAGGAGGGAAAATTTTGAAATCTAGAAACCTGGTTCCCCGAGTTTCACTATCTCGACTCCAGCAGCCCAGCACACGATTGCCCGACATGCAAAGTTTGCCCACAGTGGAGTTTATTCTAAAAAGTAAGGGGGTGAAGCCCCCCAAAAGACAGAAAAAAGGAAAACTGCGTGTCGGGCAACCATGTTTCTGGCTGCTGGGTTCAGGTTAATGAAACTCTGGGAACCGAGTTTCTAGATTTTGTAATATATTCTTTGAGGAGCCTCTGTCTTTGCAAG
The DNA here is from genome assembly GCA_016271365.2 of Neoceratodus forsteri. NCBI lineage: Eukaryota > Metazoa > Chordata > Ceratodontiformes > Ceratodontidae > Neoceratodus > Neoceratodus forsteri. Next base: position 1,556,799,281 of record CM057450.1, read on the forward strand.
TCACATTGGAGCAACTCCTGAAGGGGGGTAAAGTTCACCTTACACATGTCTGTCAATTTGGTTGTAGGTTTGATCTCCAGATATGTAATGCCTGAAGCACTCCAGGCCCAGTGGGCCCCACTAAGGATTGCTGAGTACAAAACTGAGTTCAGGAGAAACAACTCTGACATTGAGTGGTTGATGCGGAGTCCAGAAACTCCCGAAAAGGCCACAAGAAGGTCTTGCAGTGGGGAAATGGCCCAGGAGACATATGCCAGGAGAATCATGATAACATCCACATACATTAGGACTATATGCTCCTTTGTCTCCCCCCCCCCACCCTGATCCCAGACAGTTGGGGGTGTACCCATAAGGCTATTGCTAGAGGCATGAAGGCTAGAAGAAAAAGAGGTGAGAGGGGGAAGCCCTGGCATATACCTTGTTGGAAGTGAAAAGAGTCAGGGCTCTGTTCATCAGAACTGTGGCCCACTGCCTTTAGGAAGAATGGTCTGAACCACGTACATTGCATGACATTAAAAAAGGTACTCCCACTCAGCTGAGTTGAATGCCTTCTCAAAGTCAATTGTGAGGGCAGTGTCTTGGGTGTGTAGGGAGCTAGTCAGGTATTGAAGGTTAAGAATAGTCATGAGGTGGTCCGAACCTGTTCTACCCTTCACGAAACCCACCTGGGAAGGGTGGATTAAGTGGGTAAGGATGGTTTAGAATCTTCCAGCCAACACTTTAGCCAGGATTTTAGTGTTGGCACTGAGGAGAGATATGGGGCAGTAGCTCTCAGGTAGAGCTGGATCCTTACTTTTTGGGGGGGAGTACATTAATCACATAGAAACATTGGGATTGTCAGCAGATAAGGACCGCAAGGCCAATCAAGTCTGTCCGTAAACCCTACTCTTGTTTGCGGCCTTTGACCCTGCCTGGTCAATGGCTTTTTGCCACTCCTTCCCACCTTTAAGGTTCCCTTATACCTGTCCCAAGCATGTTTAAATCCCTCCACTGTGCTCTCTCCCACCACATCCTGTGGCAGACTATTCCATGCATCCACCACCCTCTCTGTGAAGAAAAACTTCCTCACATTTCCCCTCAGCCTGTCACCTTTCAATTTCATATCATGCCCCCTCATTCTTGTACTGCTCCTGTATTAGAAGATGTCTCCCCCCGACTCCGTACCTTGTTTATGCCCTTAAGGTACTTGAATGTTTCAACCGTGTGTCCACCAATCCCTCCTGTCCTCCAGCGAGTACATATTGATGTCAATTCAGTTCAATTAATTTTTATTTTTATGGCGCCTTTCAGATACCAAGGTGCTTTACATAAAATTGAACAGCTTGAACATAAAATGACATATATGATAAATAAAATAAAAATTTATAGCAGTCAGAATTATAAAACTAGTCCCCAAAAGCACGACTCCATGAAATAGTTTTGAGCACCTGTTTGAATCCCTCCACGTCGGGCACTTATATACCTGATGGGGTAGAAAATTCCAAAGAGTAGGGGCCGCATGCATGAAAGCATGGGACCCAGAAGATTTTAAGCAAACCTTTGGGATCTCTAGCAACCCCTCGTCAGTTGAGCGGAGAGATCACCCAGGGCAGTAAGGGACCATGAGCTCTTTCAGGTAGTCCAGGCCAAGTCCCTTAATCTCTCCTCATATGTTTTCTGTTGCAAGCCTTGTACTATCTTTGTCGCCCTTCTCTAGACCACCTCCATCCAGTCAATGTCCTTACGAAGGTGCAGCCTCCAGAACTGCACACAGTATTCCAGGTGCGGCCTCACCAGTGTTTTTTACAATAGCATCACTACCTCCTGCCTTCTGCTAGTTATACCTCTGCATCCCAGCATGCCACTGGCCCCACCTGCAGCCTTTGTACTCTGGTTAGACACCTTTAGGTCATACAAAAGATAACCCCAGTTCCTTTTTTCCTTTGTGATTGTCAGCAGCTCCCCCGCCCTGTAACTCACCCCAGGGTTCCTTGTCCCAGGTGCATTATCGCACTTCTTTGAATTGAACCTCATTTGACACACTTCAGACCATTTTTCAAGCTTCCCCAGGTCCCTCCTTATTTTCTCCACCCTGTCTGGAGTATCACCCCGTTGCAGATCTTGGTGTCATCTGCAAACAGGTAGACCTTTCCCTCCAGCCCTTTCACAATGTCACTAATGAAGACATTAAACAAGACTGGCCCAAGGACCGATCCCTGAGGTAGCCTGCTGGTTAACCCCCTCTCCCCAGATTGGATCTTGACACAACCTTCCTGCTGTGAATCCATGTTGACTCAGATCCTGGGTGCCATTCGCTTCCAAGTGTGCCACTATTCTTTCTTTAAGAAGTGTCTCCATGATCTTACCCACTACTGAGGTGAGGCTGACTGGCCTATAGTTCCCTGCCTCTTCGCTACTACCACTTTTGTGAAGAGGGACTACATGTGCCCTCTTCCAGTCCTCTGGAACTACTTCTGTGCTGAGTGTCTCTGTGAACATGGCTGACAGAGGTGCTGCTAGCTCCCCTCGCAGCTCCCTAAATATTCTCGGGTGTATGCCATCTGGGCCAATTGCCTTGTCCGCCTTCAGTTTTGTGAGTTCCTCCTGGACTCTCTACACTGTGAATGGACTTGTATCTACCTCTCCTCCTCTCTTTCATGTCTATTACTCAGCTGTGGTCCCCGACCCTCCCCCTCTTCAGTGAATATTGAACAGAAGTATTTTTTCAGTATTTCTGCCTTTTCCAGATCTCCCTCCTTACACTTCCCTGTGTCTCCTCTGAGCCTTACAATCCCTCCCCTGTTTTTCCTTCTTTTGCTGATGTACCTATAGAATGTCTTGTCCCCTCTCTTCACCGTCTGTGATAGTCTTTCATCAGTCTGTGCCTTTGCACTCCTTACAGCCTTCCCTGCGTCTCTTCTGTTAGATTCTTTAGGTACACTTCTCTGTCTTCCTCCCTTTGAGTCTCATTGTATTTCCTGAATCCTGCCATTTTGGCCCTTACCTTGTCTGCCACCTTTCTTTTGAACCATAGTAGTTTCCTCAGCCTTTCGCCTTTGTTTACCATCTTGATGCATTGGTTCATCACCTGTTCTTTGGCTCCCTTCAGGTTTTCCCACTGTTCCTCAACTGCCCCTTCTATCTCCCCACCTGGGCCTCTTTGATGCATCTCCCCATTTTAGCAAAATTTGTTCTTCTAAAATCTAAGACCTTTGCCTTTGTGTGATTAGTCTGTGTCTCTGTCCCTATGCTAAATCACATTATGTGGTGGTCGCTGGATCCCAGTTGACCTTCCACCTGGATGTCTGTGATTTTGTCCCCTTTGGTTAGTATTAGGTCCAGAATAGCCCTGTCGCTGGTGGGATCAGTCACCGCCTCATATAGGAAAGGTGGTGCATATCCCTGAGATAGTGTCCTGGAAAGTTCGCATGAGTAGTGGAGTGAAATCCTCTATCAACTGATGGTACAGGTCGATGGGTAATACAGGACCCCCTGGTAATTTATTTTTGTTCATAGCTAAAATGGCAGCCCTGACCTCTCCCTCAGAGATGGTGCATTCTGGTGCCTCCTACTGTGCTGGTGTTACCATAGGCAGCTGCATTGCCCTCTGGAACTCTTGAATCTGATCCTTGAAGGGAGGGGCAGGGGAGGAGTATATATTAGTGTAGAATTAGTGCACCTTCACAGGGACATAGACAGGATGGGGGTGGTCCAGAGAAGGGCAACTAAGATGGTGAGGGACTTGCACCAGAAGACATATGAAGAGAAAATAAAAGACTTCAATATGTATACAGTGAAGGTGAGGCGGGAATGGAGAGATGTGATTGAAACCTTCAAGTATCTCAAGGGCTTGACAAGGTGCAGGTGGGTGACATCTTTCATTATAGAAGCTGTACAAGAATGAGGGGGCACGATATGAGATTGGAAAGGGCAGGATAAAGGGGAATGTGAGGAAGTTTTTCTTCAAGGAGAGGGTAGTGGATGCATGGAGTGACCTACCCCAGGAAGTAGTAGGAGCCAGCGGGTGGAGTCAAACATGCATGGGACAGGCATAAGGAGCAATGTAGGTTAAAATGAGAGGCAAAAGCAGTGGGCCTAGTGGTCCTTATCTGCTGTCAATTACTATGTAACTAGAAGACTCTGTTCACCTTATTCAGACTGGGCCCTTGTATGCAATGTGCCTGCTAGGTCCCTAAGCCCTGGAATGTGCCTTTCGGCCTGCATCTTGCATAGTCTATTCATGAGGACTTTACTAGATCTCTCCCCACCCTTCCCAAAACCTATGGTAGTAGTAAAGTTTATTGTTCGGCTCAAAAGCCATTACAATATCTGACATAAACAAACATTTCATACAAGGCACAATCTGTAAAATCAGTTTCATCTAGACATACTGTATGTTTCAAATTACATTAAATTGTATTATTCGAAATATATATAAACAACAATAGCTAAAAGTCAAATAAAAGGTTCACTGTATAACCAGATCAATAGTAGGCCCATTTTAGTATTCTTATAAACCCTTCATAAATCCAGATAACTCAAAAGGAGCACAATATAAAAATTCATCACACTATGTGTTTCATATTTTGACATAATATCTGAAAATAAAATTATGAAAATTTTAATTTATATACCAGAATAACTGCAAAGGAGCAGAATAAATAAACTTCTCTATATTCAGGCTAATAATAAGCCCAAACAGATATTCCTGTGAACCGAGGAACAGCCAGTTTGGGCCACATATCACCATATCAGTCCTATCTATCCCAGCAGAGTTTTACCCCCTACACTCACATCCTGTCCCAATATTACCAACTTGGTAACCAAATTGGAGTTCTGCCTTTACAGGGCAACCATAGAGGTACCACGCAGCGCATGCTGCTCCATACCCTTTGGACTGCTTCCTATCCAGCCACTCCCACTGGGCATACTTAGGGCACTTAGTAAAACTGTGTCTCAAAGGGGTCTCACTGATCACATCTTGTTCACACTGATCCTTCCTAGAAGCCAGTGGGGCCTGCTGGCATTTAGAGGCACATCTAATTGGGCACCATGCAGTACATACTGCTCCGTGCACATGGATCATCTCTTTTCCAGCTACTCCTGTCAGCCACTGTCGAGCATACAGCAGAACTCTGTATCACAGTCCAGTCCCCTTTATCTACTCCAATTATAACCATGTCTCCCTGATGTCCAGCTAGACACGCCAGCCCTGGAACATGTCCACAGTGGCACCATGCGACGTATGCTGCTCCGTGCCCCATGATTACACCTATTCCAGCTACTCCATTGATTACTCTTGTGGCATGTACTAGGGCTCCATGTCACTAAGGGGGACCATCCTCACTGGGGTATCATCTCCTGACTGGTATCAAATGGCCACAGATCAATCCTAGGGCTTTCATCAGAAAATATTAAATATCTTGTATTAAAAAATTAACAGGAACTCTGTTTTACAGACCCAGCAGTGGTTGTAACAAAATACACCAAGCTCACTACTATCAAACTTGCCAGAAGTTTCTATCAACTTAAATTAGATTAGTTTTAATTTTCCAATAGCTATAAACTATGGTCACCTTAGTTCAAACTTCAAGAACAACAAACAGTTAACCTTCAAATAATTGAATACTTTCCTAACTCAAGCATTAAATGCAATAAGTACATAAAATAATTACTGTGTAACTCTTATTAGAAACATGTGGTCCCATTGCATAAAATAAAATTGCACCATGTTCCCTTTTGATAAAATTTTCAATAAATTCATTGCAACAAGCCATGGCACTTTTAGAATAAATAATCCCCAAGGTCTCGGATACACTTGAGTCACTTGAAGGAGGTTTTTTAAGTTCAGAGTATTGTAAGAGCAGCTGAAGCAAAAGACTACCACAGCCGACACCATCAACTGGCGTCTTTCATTCAAAACAACTCATTGTAATCTACACAATGTCTGTTGTGGGTACAGACTCAAAGGAAAACAGTAATTCACCCCATGTATGACAGTATGTGGCAGTAGCCTCCAAAAAATAAGAGGCAGAACTGGTCCTGGAGGAAAGACTGCGCCGATTCAATTCTCTGGTAGTCACAAAACAGGGTGTCTCTTACCAGGAAAACCAAAAAGCACACGAGTCTCACACGCGTTCTGCTTTCTTGCTCTCTTTTTTTATATGCCCAAATCTTAATTTTCGTTCTGTTTCTAAAGTGTTCAGCTTCAGTCCTGCTGCATTTCCTCCTCTGTTCCAAACCTGCTTCCGAGGTATATCAGCCACTGTAAAAATACAAATAGAAATAGCGCTACCCTAAGCGCAGTAAACATAGACTTTGCAGGGAAAACGTTTAAGTATTCGAACCCCTAGGCAACCATATCATACCTGTTAGAGGCTTGGAAAAAGCCTAAAAAACAATGTGCAGCTATCGTTTCACTTCCTCTCCTCCTTGGAAAACTCTGAGACATCTTTTTTGTTAGGTGCTTCAGTGCTAATACCGCACTTCTTGACTGCACTTCCAAATGCTCTCCTCCACATAGGTATGCCGCAATCTTCTTTTCACCCCTTGGCAGAGTACGTAGTGAGAAGCCCATCAGTGTGGACTAAACAACATACAAACTGCCACAAACATGTTGGAAAGAGAACCATACTAACAAACACCAAGCGCTGAGCACCATAAGAACGCCAGGCAATGGGTGAGCACTAAATCATCACAGGGGAAAACACCAATCCTATGGTGTGAGCAGAGTAATGCCAGCTCAGTCTTACGGGGGTATAGCTGGTTAAGGTGGTCCCATAATTGAATTACCTTTTGGGGGTTAGAGGTGGGTCTGCCTCTAGTGCTGCTTCAGAGTCCTGGAGTTGTCCTTGTAGGGCATTAGTTTCTACCTCGTGGCTCTTCCTTCTATAAGCCACATGGCCTATAACCCAGCATTGCAGAAAGATTTTCCATGTCTCCCAGAAGGTGTAATGTGACACTGCCCCATTATCATTATGAGACAGAAAATCCCGATGTTAGCTTTGTCCCAGGGTATGAATTTGGGGTCTTTCGAGATTAAGGGATCAAGCTGCTATTAGGTCGCTTTTTTGGGGGGGGGGGGTCCTCAGATAATATTAAGTGAATGGAGTGCATGGTCAGAGACCACTATGGGGTGGATAGTAGTGTCCACTACCATCTCTGTGATCTGTGGGGAGGAGAGCCAGAGGTCTAGTCTGCTGAAGAATTGATGCACCTAGGAAAAGAAAGTATAATTCCGAGCTCTTGGGTTGACAAACCTCTAAATGTCTGTGAAGGTAAACTCCTGCATACACTGCTGGAGGGCAGCCAGAGAGCACTGGTGTGGCTCCCACTGAGTTTCAGCTCTGTTTGGTGCAGGATCCAGTATAAGAGTAACCCCCCCCCACACACACACACAGGACTGGAGTTGTAGATCCTCCCCAGTTGGCCAGGATCTGATGGGTTTGCAGAAAGAAGGAAGGAGAGTCTTCATTGGGGCACAGGAGTTAATTAGGATGAGAGGGCCATATGGGGTGGAGAATTTACCCAGCACCCAGCGCCTCTTGCCATTTGTTTGGGTATCAGTCACCTGCCAATGTAGTGCTTTGTGCCACAGGATGGAAGCACCCCCTTTAGTAGTCATTGCTGCACTATGTAATTCTGCCCCACCCACTCCCTCTTCAGTTTCACCGCTTCTGTGGTTTAACAAGTTTGCCTTCTGTAGGAATGCCACTTTGGCCCCCAGTTTTTTTAAGTTGTGCAAAGACGTTCTTATTCTTGATGGGGAAATTGAGACCCCTGACATTCCATGATATAAATGTGGTATCAGCCATTTAGACTAACAGAGTCATGAGTGAATACCATATTACCAGGGTGTTCTTGTCTCCTCCCCCTGATATGTGGTGGACTGCTGGCTCCTTTGTGGTATGAATCAGCCAGCCGGGAGACAAAGTTGCAAAGTCCCTAAGATGGTTTATAAAGCGGAGGCTGGTTTTGGAGGACCAATTTAAAGTGCATAAAACACTCAAATCTAAGCAACTGACTATAAACCTGTAGCACCCAGCGGGGTCGAACAGTAAGAGTAACAGTACAGGTGAAAACATGAACCAGCAATCAGTTCCAATATCCATCCTATCCTAAGCCGTGGGAACCAGCACCCAGACATCCACAGGCAGTCATTGATAGCAGCTGCCCAAGTTGTGGAAGCATGTCCGGAGAATGACTTGTCTCCCCTCCCCAAACCAGTTACTCAGATAAATTTTAAATGCTTATTGTTTAATCAAAAGATGTATATCCTAACTTGGAAGCCCATGTCAGAACTAAGTCCCGCTGCCAGGTCCATTGGAGAATTGGGTAGCCACCCAGGTGAGAAGGCATCCCTCTGAGGAGGAGAGAGGTCCATGTCAAGCAAGAAAACCACACAAACTCATGGACCACAGCCGCCATAGACATGCGTACTTCCCTGCGAGGAAGAGGTCTGAAAAGCACCCCCACTCCATGGAACCATGCCTTCATGAATGTGAAGTCACAACTCTCCCTCTGAGATGTTGGTCTCTCCCCAAAGAACACTGCAACTATATTAATAAAACTTAAATGGATTAGTAAATTTTTATCCATGCACAGTTCAGATTTCACAGTCCAGTAAAATTAAAATGGGCACCACAGAACCTGTAAAAGAAAAGAAAGACTAGGCATAGTTATAAAGGTAATGTGCCAGATAACTGTTTGAAGGATTTAGAGTCGGTGTCTGTGTCAACGTGCTCCTTTTAAGGCCAAATAGACCGTTGGTGCAGAGCAAATGGTGTTTAGGGAGGGGTGAACAGGGGAGGACCAGACTTAAGTACCTATTTTCTGACAAAGTTCGGAGGCCTTAATCAGCCCATTTCATGGAGTCCTGGTGTGGCAGGTAGTCTGGCTAAGGATTTCGAGAGAGAAGCAGCAGTTGCTGCATGGGTCTTGTGGGTGGCTGTCTCCTCTTTTGTTGAGTGCTTGTTGGTAGAGTAGCATTCTCTGGAAGGATCGCTGCTGGCCCTGTATCTGGCAAGTACTGTTATGGAGGCGTGGGTGGTAGTTTCTTCTTTCTGGAGGGATAATGAGGAAGCAGTTGCTGTTCCCCAGCTTGGGCCTTATCACTAGTATGCGCCAAAGGCGCAGATCTGTTCCCCCAGGCCTGGTCCGTTGACCTGTTGGAGAGCTCCTCTCTCTCTCTCTCTCTCTCTTTCCTGATTTCTGCTTCTGCTGCACTGATGATGAACTTGAGGGAAGTCAAGATGTGCTGCCTTTGCTTTTTTTTTCTTCTAAACCTCAGCCCTGTCCCTTCAACTCGGGTTGCCAGTCCTCCTCTTGTTTCTGTGATGTGTATGAGGGTCCAGCCTGTGGGAGCACTGAAGCGAGAGGGTTCTGGGCTGCGGTAGTGTCCATAAAGGAGGGCTAAGTCAGTGGGGCATGTCAGAGATTACGCATCGCCGCACAGTTTCAGCAAATGGAGCGCCCACTGCATGCTCCATACTTCTGGATTTCGTACTTTTTAAAATTAAAATACAGAAAGTTGTGGCGCTAGAAAATGCCGCTCTTGCTGTTAAAAGCTAAACCAGAGGGTTGGTTTTTCGGGTGCGGGGAGCCCAGGACGTCTGGAGTTTTCCTTTAAGGTTACCCTTCTTGGACAAAAAGCTACAATTAGTCTCCATAATGGATGCTGTGGCTGTGGATCTAATGTCGGATATAAAGACACTTTAGCATGATCTGATAAAGTGATGAGATGTATCTTATGCCTTAGCAATGTAGAAAAGGACCTTTTTTTTTTTTTGGCGGGGGGTTGAAAAATCATAATCCTTTTCATCGGGATGATAAAAACACCATATGTCTTGATAGCCTGTCTACTTATTTAATTGATGTAGGATTTTTACCGTGTAGTACCTCCTCTCTGACTTATCTCCACATTGAATTCCCCTTCTACCACACACAGATCATACGCTGAAGATAAGACTGAGTTGTATACACTTGTTATAAATGCTGGGGTGTGTATTTATTTGTGTTAAATTACTCCAACTAGGATAACCCCATGAGATACAGCATCTCATTTTCATGGGGGTCCTAGGAAGGACAGTCAGCAAGTTAATATAATACAAGAGGCAGTATAGCGCAGTGGTCTAAGGCTCTGAGCTGCAAATCTGGTGACATTCCAGCAGACCAGACCTGGGTTTGAATCCCACAGCTTCCATTTGCATACTGTGTGACCCTGAGCAAGTCACTTAACCTCCTTGTGCTCCCACGTCGCTCCTGTAAAAAAGCTATCAGCTTAGTGTGCTATACCTGGTTAATCAACTAAATGAAAAAAAAAAAAATAATAATATAGTTAAGTGAGAATTGCATACAGGCAGAAATATACAAGGCCAAAAACAAACTGTAAAGGTAAGCACATCCAAACAGTAAGTAAAGCAAGCTAACAATGTGGAGTCAAAGCCAGTAAGGAAACATGAGCATTGTTCTGCAACATGATGATGGTTTGGTAGAGGGGTATACCAGACCAAAACAAATACAAGGATATAAGGTGGGTGAAAGACTGAACTTGAACACTTACAAGCTAGGAACATTCTGCAGCTGAAGAGGGAGTTTGTTCTAGGTATCAGGTGCTGCCTATGCAAAGGCATTTCTACTAAATTCCTGCTTCATCCTGGGCACTGAGACGATTAGTGCTGCTGTTGAATGGAGTTAGTAGGTACTGCTTGAATGTGTGAGGTCTAGGAAATAATCATGCTTTTTCTTGAGCACAGTTGTACAACAGAGAGCAAGTGACAGTCATGCCTGCTTCAGAGACTTGGCCAGTTAAGCTGGTCATACAGCAGACAATGATGACTAGACCATTCACAGGAGCGTATGAACCTGCACAACTAGTACACATGATGCAAGGGCAGCAGAGTGGTTTTGAGGGGGGTTATCTCTATTAGGAGTGTAAACATTAAGAAGTTAAATGTGCATGACTTTAACCAGAATGTTATCTCCCTTCTGTATCACTATGATGGAAGGTAACTTGAATAGGTGCTTGCTTACTGATCAGTAGTAATACACCACCCCCACCCAAGGATGAGATGCTGCAAAAACTTGGCCCATCCACATAGTCTCAACTTTAAGTGCTCCGCCTGCGAGAAGTGGGTTTCCTGAAGCATGGCAACTGAATACTTCAGTCTTTTCAGCTGTGAGAGAAATTGGTTCCACTTTTTTTTTTTTAATTATTCTTTATGTAAGTAATAAGACACGGCTGGGTGTGTGTTGAACAGATTATACCGCATGCCCAGGGGCGTAGTAAGGCACAAGGCCACCAGCAGAGTGTCTTCAGCCCTTGGAAGTGCGGTAATATCTGTTCAACACACACCCTGGAGTGTTTTATTGTGCTTATAAAAATTTTTTTTTATATATATATTTTTGTTACCTTAAAAAATATTACTAAACTAAAAAAACTGAAATCATTGTGTTAATTTGAGATAAAATAGCCCTTCTGCCTAGTAGGTGATTACATCATTGTCTTCTGACACATTAACATTTGTACTGTTGTGGCGCCCCCTTCCCCGATCGAGGGAAAAAGTGTGGTTAGGAGAGGAAGTAACAGGTTCTCCCCGATAGGTTGCAAAACTGTACCTTCATAATAATTGCCTAGCATGCTATTTAACTTGTAATTACCTCTCATCCTGAATACCTGTTGGGTATTCTGGGTGCTGTAGTTCGTTCGGTAGTGAGTTTCCCGTCATCACTTGCCAGCGGCCCGGCCAGATGAAAACTACAAACCCCATCCAGGTGTGGCAGCAATATTATGGCTCCTTTCAGGCAGTGGCACTGGAACGAGAGGTGGATGGTGAAAATGCTGCTGTTCACAGTGCTGGTGAGTAGCCAACGCTGTTGGCAGAGAAAGAAGCTCGTTGGGAAGGGGGAGTTGCTGCAGTGTGTCACTTTTAATGGGGCTGATTAATTCATCTCTGACCTTTCAGTCAGTAAACAAATTATAAAATGGGCATGAAAAAAAAAAGCTCAGTGATTGGCAGAGTAGCCGAGTCATTGGCATCAGTCGCTCAAACTCCCTCGCTTACCAAGACTAAAAACAATGGCGGCTTTTGAAAAGCAAATGTTCCATGCCTAGCTATGAACATTCCATTTAGTGGCATTGATATCTTTGCCTGTACTTTTTTTATTCTATGTGTAATATAGATATTACACTGGTTTTCTAGCCAATCACTGAGCTTATTTTTTCATGCCCATTTTATAAGCTGTCTTTCTCACTGGCATGCCCTCTTTCTCTGGCATCTCTAGCCCTATCAACTGCCTTCTCCTGTTATTGTATACATTTCAAACATTTTAAGGAATGTCACATATGGGATTCAGCATCTCCTGCTGTCGCACCCACGTGTGACACCCTTGTGCTCTGGCCTGTGCGCAGTGATCTACTGCATGATGGGCTACTGTAGGATATGCTGTTTTGAAGTGGAAGTGGCCATACCAACTCACTTACTCCTGCCTCATAACTGGCTGGATCAAAATCATATATTTTCTGTCTGATTGCTGTGGGGTCTTTGGAAGGTTTCTGTGATACAAATAAAACATCCAAAATGATACTGACATATTTTGGCATCATGTAGTAAGATCCAAAATTGACAAGTGAAATGTTATCACTATACCTCCCTCACATTAAAAGTAATGCAACTATTTTGGTTAACATTTTAATATGTTTTTTATTTAAGCTGGAGTTAAACTTTGGATAGGCCATATAAATACTGTGAAAATGCAGCTCTAATCAGAGAACTCCTTGCAGAGCGAAAATAATTCCTGTGTTCCTAAAGATTTTTGAAAGTAGGCAAAACATAATTTGATTGATTTGTGAAGCTTGAATTAGCCATGGAGGGCTGAAATGCTGCCAAAAAAAACTGCTTAGCCACAGGAAGCAGTAGTTGAAGAAGTCAGAGCATCATATTAAATCAGTCATACATCTGAGGAAATTTATATAACTATTCCATTTATTCACAACTGATAAACATCTTAAGCAAGCCTCAGCATATTTATTCACCACTGTGATTTACTGTGTGTGTGTGTGTGTGTGTGTGTGTGTGTGTGTGTGTGTATTCTTTGCAAAAAACTGCGTTAATGCACCAGTTAGGGTAACTGAATGCTACAAAGGTGGGGAAATGTGGTGTTACGGTTTCCAACCCTAACTCCCCACCCTCACCTCCCATGCAGCAAAAGGAAAAAACATTAGGATTTTGGGTATCCAGGGTCTTGGCAAATCAGTGGTGGGGTCTTCCTTGGGGTTGTCAGCTTTAATGCTCACTCCTCCCCCCCAGCCCATAGCCTCCTGTACAGAGCACAAGGTACAGCTGCAGGGCAGTGCCTCATAGTGATAAAGTCTTCAAAGGTAGAGAAGCATGTCTCACCACATGTTGCCAACAGAATCTGTTGTAGCTTTCTTCACGCAGGTCCCCGTGGCCCTTATTTGAAGAAAGGGGATCTTGTCTGAAGTAGTTTGTTCAGGGAGCAGGGTGGGCATTATGGTTGACAACCCCATGGAAAACCCCACTACTGATTTGTTAAGACTACAGAGACCCAAAATCCTAATATTTTTTTCCCTTTGCTGCTTGGGAGGTGGGGGTGGGGAGTTGGGGCTGACACCACATTTCCATACTTTAATGTCATTAAATTAATCTAACTGGTCCATTAACACAGTTTTTTCAAAGAATTTCCTTTGTTTTTGAGATAGTGTAATCGTATCCTTTGTGCAAACAGATGTGGACATGCAGGGCCAAAGAGAAAAAAAGGGAAGACTCCATCCGCCTGTGGAAGCGCAGGGCCCTTGCAAGCCCTGCAGTTCCTTGCAGTGATGGGTACGAGCAAATGATGGGCTGTTTAGTGGGCTACAAAGGACCCTCTGGTTTCTGCGCTTCCATGTGGTCCAGATAGAGATGTACAGGGCAAAGAGTCCATTTGTCAGCCAATGCACAGGGCACTGTGCCACCAACAGGTGCACACGATCCTATACCAAGAGAGGAGTTGTCTTCAGTATATGGTACCTGGGCAACCCTGCATCTTTCATTCCCTTGCTGTGGGGGGGGGTGCATAACAGCGCCATCCCCCACCCTCACTCCAACTAGCTTGGTCACTGAATTTGCCTCCGAACTCAGTTCACTGTAATAGGACACCAAAGCATTCCTGCTGGGGTCAAGAATGGCACTACACATAAAGTTTCTTAATAATTGCATAGTGTTTTGTTTTAATTTTGATCCCAAATTTTCAAGATAGTTGTTTTATGACTCCCCTTGTAAACATCACTTGTGGCATTTATAGTATATTGGCTAAAACATCGTTTCACACCAGAATTGTGAAAACACGTCTCGTTTATGAAATGGTGTGTGAAAAAAATAGCTGTATGGAAAGTTTGAGGTCAAAATATTGAAAATTAGCGAAGCCGTGAGTGAACGTTGAAAAATTGGCATCATAAATTGGTAATTTTACCTTATTTGTACACCAAAATGTTCAGCATAGCTTTCTTACTACCCCACCTCATGAACTCGGTAGGTGAAAATTTTCAAATCTCCACTGAAATGTCATTCCTTGCCACAGGTACAAAAACACATTTTGGCCATGATTTGAAAAATGACAGCTGTCGCATTCATGAGGTGGTGTGAAAAAATGGCTATGCTTAACATTTAGGGTAAAATTACCATGTAAGCAAGTGTAGAAAAATTTCAGTCTATGCTCATAACTTTGCCATTTTTACATATTTTGACCCCAGATTTTCAATATAGCCTTCCTATAACCCCAGCTCATAAACAAGCATGATGGAAATGTTCAAATACTGCTCGAAAGGTGATTTCACAAAGCAACCATGAAATCTCTTTTCAGGCAGCCTTGCATAATTCCACTGCCATTGGTCATAGGGTGTGGTTCCAAAAAGACCATATTGAAAATCTGGGGTCAAAATACGTAACAATGGCAAAATTCTGAATCTAAGTTCAAACCCCATTGGAATACATTAAACCGGGCCATTAACAGTGGGAAGGGCACAAAGAAGGCAGAGTGGCTGGTTGCTGTAAAGCTGAAACAGCATTTAAAAAACTGACACTTTAAATCCAAGAGACACCAAGTCCCAGCTGAGGTGGTGGTTTACGTTGACATGATGGCGGTCAGGGTTTAGCTCAGCTGTCTGGGCATCATTTTTAAAAGTGTGTAATACTGCAGGGCCAGCCCGGTGCCTCTGAGGGCTGAGGCGCTTATCGCCGTGCCTCATGCCACACCAGCGACCCGGGTTCGGGAGCGAGCTCGGGTTGCTGGGGGTTGGCAGGGGAGGGAGAGGATGGAGCATCCGACAGACAGCTCTCCTCTCTCGTGGGTTGGGGCACAGAGTCTAGCGTAGTCTGACGCCTAGCGGAGGCTGGGTGTAGACACGTCCGGCCTGATAGAAAGGGGTGGTAGGTGGGGCGGCCGGTGGGCGTGCTGCAGGTGGACCTGTGCACAGTACGTCCCCTGCCAGCATTCCACGCCCTGCCTCCGAGGCAAAAAACCAGGGGGAAAACATGGCACCTTTGCATATCTTGATGGCAGTCCATGAGTGTTCGCCAGGCTACATGGGCACCCGAAACTGGATCCTTGAAGTGTTGGGAGTTGGGGGCTCCCTGCCGCCCCACTGTGGGGGGGGGGTAAGCCACAGGGATTAGAGGGTGCCAGCACGAGGCTGTGGTAGAGATGGATGGCGGCCGGATCCCCAGTAGGATGCAATGGACAGGGGGAACAGAAGGTGGCCAAGCAGGCAAAAAGTGAGTGTAAAAAAAAAAATGTGTATGCTACTGCAGACTGAGCACCGGAAGATCTGTTAAAAATCTACCGACTGGGAACCTATACCGATGACAACTGTAAAACACCAAAATCGACAACTTAAATTGCCTTCCGAAGTCGTAGATGGCCAAAATGAGCAACAGGTGTGACTGATGCCTTGTACATGCCAAATGGCCCTTGTGGCAGTGGAGGAAGAAAGCAGCATGGCCGTACTAGAGCGATCTCTGGCTGGAGTCCCGGGCACGCTAGCCACCATGCAAACTGAGATGCGGGCCGGCTTCATGAACATCACGGCCTGGATGGTTCAATTCCAGTTGGTATAAACCGGCCTAATGGAGACCATGGTATCCCACGAAGCTAGCATTACAGAATTACAGTGATGGGTGAGCGACCTGGAGGACACTGTATGCACAATCTCGAGAGAGCACAACCAATTTAGAGAAACTGTCTCCAAACTGCAAGAGAGGGTAGATGAACAGGAAAATCGTTCCAGGAGATTGAACTTGCAAATGGCAGGATCTGCTTGAAGGGATAGAAGGGAAGAGACCTGTTGCAGGACTGCATGCATGGCTGGTAAAGCACCTTGGCCTGCCACCTGAGGCAGAAAAGTTTGAGATCGAGAGGGCGACAGAGTTGCCCCCGCTGAAATCAGGAGACCATCCAAGACACTGTCTAATAAAATATCTCTGATTCAATGACAAAGAGACTATCCTGGCTGCAGCAAAGAAAGAAGGGGCTATCCAGCTAGATAAAGGGGGAGAGTCTCAATATATCAGGACTATAGACGTGATTTACAGCAATGCAGGCAAAAAATCAATGCCATCAAGTAAAAATTGCATAATATGGGATGGTCCTTCTTGTTCTTCTACTCAGCGAAACTTCGAATAGATCACCTGGAAATCCACCAAAATTCTTCCTCAACTGTCTAGAGGCGGAGGAAGGGTAGCCGATGAAGTGAAACGATCGGAAGGAAAGTCTCCCTCCAGAGCCAGCCCAACTGCTGCCAGATAAGTACTAATTTGAGCAGTACTTGTTCAGTTTTAACAGATTTAGTTTTAAGGAAACCCCCTGTTGCCTGAGGAAAGAAGCGTAAAGTTATCTGCCTTTGCAAAGTTAATATTCTCACTGTGCTGAGAATCTGTGATCTCTTCTTGAGCACAGCATCTCCTTGCATTCTGTGTGCCAGAGAGCCGCTGCGTTACACCTCGTGGTGAGAGCGGCCTTGCACTGGACTGCAGGGGGAGCCGGGGGGCTCAATTGTTGAGTTTCTGTTGACACTTTTGGAATCCCTGTTGTGCCTTAGGATGGGTGAGTTAGACCTGAGACTTTAATTGGCGTCTACCAATGTGTCTGGCTTGAACGCAAGCTGGCAACTCATCAGAAACCCGGGTAGCTCTTGCATTATTTCAGTCTTGAACTTGATGGATCCCCACACTTTGGGTGAACTTTTCTGTCGGCTGTGATGCCTCCTCTTTATCTTGACCATGCCTAGGGGCATAGGTATCAGAGGGCAGAAAGACCCATTGGGGGGCCACCCTGTAGATGGCAGATGGAGGAACCAGACAGGCACAGACATTTATTAGATGTATGGGATCATACTATTTGAGGAAAGAGAGTGACAATGTTCTAGGAGAAAGTTTTAAATATCTGTTTATGTGTGGGTTTGCCTAATGAAAGGCTTCATTGGGAAAACAGTTAAGTTCTGTATGCAAGCAGTCTGAATTACATAACCGGAAGGGGGGACTGGAGGGAAATATTGCTGAATGTTGTAGACATGAGACTGCACATGCAGGGTCCCAGGGAAGAAATATTTGGTTGATACTCCCAACCACCATAAGGGTTGTTAACAGATGGGGAAGCCTGTTTGGGGGGGGGATGTTAAAATGTTGGGGTGTTAGGAACGAAGGGAGGGGGAAAAGATGTTTGGTTCTATGTTTGGGAAAAAAGTTAATGCTTTACTAAAGTTGGGAACGGTATCATTAGCTTTGTGTAACAGTGTACTACTGCAGAGGTTCAGGTTATGTGGAATACTACATGTCTTTGGAATACCTTATTAAAACAGCAATAATGGACAGCCCAATCAGTGTTGCCACTTGGAATGTAAATGAGCTAAAAACTGTGGTTAAGAGGAAAAAAGTGCTTTCGGAGGTTGAAAGGGCTAAGTTACAGCTGGTGCCATTACAGGAAACACATGGACTGGCCTAAGGACCCCGTTTCCCCCAATGGTGATCCCGGTCCTTATTGGATTCTTCCTCCTGTTCTCCTGGCGTCGTTCCGTTGACTGCTTCGGCACTGGTGCCTCGCTCTGTGTAGGCCTCTGCTCCTATCAAGCACCTATGGAGGAGACTTCTCCCAGCCTTCACAGCATATCTTCAGAGCCACTTATGATATTGCTGGTACCACAGCCAGGGTGGCTACTTCCAGCATTTGCCTTAGAAGGCACTCCTGGCTTAGAGTCTCTGGCTTTGCAGCTGAGGCTCAGCAAAAGGTGTTGCATGCCCCTTTTGTGGGTCATAGACTCGTTGGTCCTGATGTGCAGGATATTATCAATGACCTGCAGGCCTCCGGCAGGGCTATTCAGTCTGTCCACTCCCTTTATCATACCCAGCCTGGGAGTAGACTGAGGCCTTCCTTTTGTAAGGTCTCTCACAAGTCTGGTTCCAGAACCAAGCTCCAGTCTAAGTGCAGGGCTAGCTCTGCCTTGCCTGCCCCTCCTCCACCTCTGGCTCTTTTGCTAAGCATTCCAGAGTAGGAGATGTGGCCCTGGCCACTGGTTCATCTTCAGTCTGACTCCTTGCCAGACCTCCCTCCTCTTGTTCCAAGCAAGGAGGTGGTGGTCGGAAGCTGATTCTCCCTCCATCTGTCTCAGGGAAGAACCATTATTACAGATGCTTGGATCCTGCAAATAATCGAAAAAGGCCATGCTCTATTACTTCTAGCACAACATCCAGCTGTTCCCCCATTTCACACCTCTTGCCACGCAGACCACACAGAGGGTGCTCAGGAGGGAGGTACTCACTTTGCTGCATAAAAGGACCATAGAACCAGTGCACCAGTGTCAAAGGAACAAGGGGTTCTACTCCAGGTTCTTCTTGGTTCCCAAAAGAACAGGGGACTTGAGGCCCATGCTAGGCCTCAAGGAGCTGAACCTTTTTATCCAGTACAAAAAGTTCCAGATTGTCGCTTTGCACAGCATTCTCCCTGTGCTCAAGCAGGGTGACTGGCTATGCTCCCTTGATATGCAGAATGCCTGTCTGCATATCATGCTCCCCACAGGCGATATCTATGGTACCTATTCCAGGGACAGCATCGCCAGTTCTGGGTATTGCCCTTTGGCTTATCCTCTGCACTGTGGGTCTTTACCAAATGTTTAGCGGTTATAGCAGCATCTTTCTGGCACAAAGGCCTCTATGTGTTCCCATCCTTTGTCGACTGGTTACTGAAAGCCCAGTCCAGGGAGCTCCTGTTAATGCAAGAGCACACCCTGCAGTTGTTCAAGTCCTTGGGCATCACTGTCAATCGGCCCAAGTTCATGCTCCCAGCAGTTAGAGTACATAGGAGCGGTTCTGTATTCTACTCAGGGCAAGGCCTTCCTCCCCCAAGACAGGATGGGCAACCTCATTGCCCAGGCCCAGGAGATGGCTCAGAACTGGTATGTCCCACCTAGGACTTTTTTGAGGCTACTCGGTCTAATGTCCGCAGCCATCGTTTTGGTCCCTTTGGCCAAGCTGCACATGAGGATCCTGCGGTGGACCCTCAGGAACCAGTGGGATCATCGTTAAGATGATCTAGATCAGGTAGTCCTTGTCTCCTCCCCAGTCCATAGAATTCTCCATGGGTAGATGGACACAGCCAATCTCTTAAAAGGGGCCCCCTTCCTTATCCCTGCTCCTCAGCAAATCCTCACCATGGATGCTTCGGGTCTATGTTGGGAAGCCCACCTTGGCCCTTTATCAGACCCAGGGCCTCTGGTCCCAATGGAAGACTCACCTCCACATAAACGTTACAGAGATGAGGGCATTTCTGTATGCCTTCCAGAACCATCTCTCCTGGGGCCCTTTGCTGGTGCGGTTGGACAATCTCAGTGTGGTCTATTACATCAGCAAGCGAGGTGGGGACTCATTCCTACCCTCTTTACCAAGAGGCAATGAGGGACTGGTACTGGGCTCTAGATTGCAATCTGGAACTGTCAGCTGTCCATATGCCCAAAATGGCTTGACGGACAACCTCAGCAGGTCACAGTCCTGAATGCATGAGTGGGAACTGTTGACCTCAGTCGCAGAAGACTTGTTCCGACAGGTGGAGTCTTCCAGAGTTGGACTTTTTTGCATCCGTACTCAACGCAAAACTGCTGCATTTCTGCTCGCTAGATCCAGGGCCTGGAATTTTTTGGCGAGATGTGTTGTCGTTCTTCTGGAAAGGGAGGCTTATTTGCACCTTCCCTCCCTTTCCTCTGATTCAGGGGGTGCTCATCAAACTACAGATGGAGGGTGCCACCCTAATTCTGGTGGCCCCCTTCTGGCCTCCTCAGATGTGGTTTCCATTATGCAACAATAGGCTGTGGAACCCCCAGTTCCTCTGCCTTTTGCCAGAACCTGTTGACACAGGCTCAGGGGACCCTGGTCTATCTAAACCCATAGTCCCTCCACCTGCATGTACGGTTCCTGAGGACATAGCCATTGCTCGGTTTGGGGTGTCTGAGAAGGTGGCTGATGTGCTGGTGGCTGCAAGGAAATCTTCCACCAGAGCCACTTAACTCGATGAAAGACAGTGGAATGGGGGTGGAAAGAATGAGAAGGGACCTGGGCAAGCTGGAGGATTGGTCAAATGCATGGCAGTTGAGATTCAACACAAGGAAGTGCAAAATTATGCACTTAGTCACAGGAACCGAAGAGAGGAGTGCTCAATGGAGGTGGGGGGAGGTACTGTGTGCCACCAAACAGAAGATAGGGATCTAGGAATAATTATATCTGAGGACCTAAATGTGGCTGGACAGTGTGAGAAGGTGGTTAGGAGGGCCAGCAGTATGTTGGCAGTGCATAGAAGGTAGAAAGGCACTGTACAGATCATCGGTGAGACCTCATCTGCAGTACAATGTCCAGTTTTGGAGGCCACATCTCAGGAAGGACATCGACAGAGTGGAGGCAGTCCAAATAAGGACTACAAAGATGGTACAGGGGCTGCACTAGAAGTCATATGAAGTGAGGCTGAAAGACCTCAATATGTGTTCTCTAGAGATGCGAAGAGAGAAGTTGGGGGGGGGGCATGATAGACACGTATAAATACCTTAAAGGGATCAATAAGGTTCAGCAGAGTAGCATCTTTCAGAAAAGAAGATGGACAAGAGCTAGGGGATATGAAATGAAGGTGGAGGGAGGAAGAATCAGGGGTAATGTGAGGAAGTATTTTTTCACAGAGAGGGTGGTGGATTCCTGGAACAGCCTCCTCGCAGGGGTGGTAGGGGCAAAAACAGTGGAGGAATTCAGAAATGCATGGTACACACACAAGGGAACCCTAAAACGGTGGAGGAATTCAAAAATGCATAGGACACACACAAGGGAACCCTAGAAAAAGGGAAGAGTAGGAAAGCCGCAGATCAACTACAGTCTGCAGCATAAGTTAGAGGTAGGAAAAATGGGCAGACTAGATGGGCCAGATGGTCCTTATCTGTTGAAAATTCTATATATGTATCTATGTATGAAAGGGAAGTGCTTTGCTATATGGGCCACTTCCCATCACCTGGATGCTTTTACTTGTCCAGTCAACCAAGTTCTAGAGTACCTCCTATCCTTAGTGGATGCAGGACTCAAATATTCCACCATCAAGGTGCACCTCTTGGCTATTTCAGTCTTTCAGGTGCCTATTGATGGCTGTATGATGGCTCAGTTGGATGTTGGGTACTCCATGTAGGCCTGGTATGTTTTTTGCTCGAGTTGCTTGACCATCACAAAAACTTGTTTACAACGTTTTACAGTCTACGAGATATAATCATATTCAGAGTACAACTGGGTATCACTGAACAAGATTGGCTTTTTGGCCCACATGGCATTGAGCACTTCCTCCTTAATATGAAAGTCTAGGAATGCTAGGATTATTGACCTTGAACGTGCTTTGGGATCCATGGGACGAGGAATTAAGGATTGGTGAGTTCTGATAATATAACTCTTTTCCCTTAGGTAAGCCCAATATTTATTTCGGAAAGCTGTCAATGAAAGGCAGCATGCTACCTTGCTCCGTGCCTTCTGGAACTCCTTGAATCCATATGTTGTTAACAGTGATTCCGATTTTCAAGTTCATCTAGCCATTGTGAAAGAAGTTGTTCCCTGCAGTGTAAGTCAAGCAGGGCCGTGTTGTGAATATCAGTTGTAGCAGTATATTTGGTGAGACATTATTCCACTTCCCTGGGTCTTTTTTCTAAAATGTTTGTCTCTTCGGGTCTCCAAAACCTTAGCTTTTAGTCTCTGTAGTGTAGTATTGATTTGCTGTAGAGCCACACATAGTTTTTTAGATGCAATAGCGCAGTCTGGCTCGTCGATGTCACTGGCTTGAGGGGAAATAGCTGGAGTGGAGCTCTAGGCGTGTGCTGCTGCCTTTTGAGGTCCATCTATCTTGTGTTTTGAGGGTTTTGCCACTGATCCTGGCAGGTTATCTTTGTTTCGCTGCCTCGTTGACATAATATAGTCCGTGATCTTGCGTTTGGGCAGCAGGATGGCCAAGATTGTACCTGGATCTCCGTGGATATATATTTTGCTGAGAAGGAGCTCCTCTCTCAGACTGCCATTAGGTTGGTAACATCACTGGAATAAGCCCCTGCTCCTTCTTGCTCCGGCCCCTCCTGCCATTCATAGTCTCACACACACACACACACACACACACACACACACACACCCTCTATTGTAGTGCTGGGTGGGAGGGGCTGGATACCGGCAGTAGTTCCCATAGATGTGCAAGTGTTTGGCACTAGCCTGCAGCTGCAGTGACTCCTGGGTTTTTGGTACAAGGACCCCCCTCCCCTTTATAAAATTAGGCACAGGGTCCCTGATGCACCTGGAGTTCACCGCAGCCCTAGACCTCTAAGGGCTCTTTGAAAATCGAGACCCTAGAATTCAAATAATCCTTTAACTGGTCAAAAGCTACCCTTTCAAGGACCTTGGACAGAGGGGCAATAAGGGAGATGGGATGACAGTTCTTAATTAAGATAGAATCATCAGATTTATAAATTGGTGTAACAGTCGCCTGCTTCTAGGACTATGGAACCTAAGAACATTTCAAAAGATTGATTAAACAAAAAATTCAAAAGATAAATCATTAAATCCATTACAAGTGCAAAGTGGTGTAAATTAATTGATTTGTGCCCATGGGAGATCTAAAATTCATCCCTTGAAGATACTGTATGCGAAAGTTTGATCCATTGTTAACATTTTAAATTCAAATTTCAGGTAGGTCAAGTTTCCATCACAGGTTGTAGAATCAGGAGCTAGAAAGTCAATGGGGAGCTAGTTTGGCAACATCTGAAAAACTTTTATTAAATTGAGATACAATAGCCAATTGATCTATTAAATCCCCCTCAGTTGTAGCCAACATAGGTACGTGGGTGGTGCTGGATTTACCAGGGAGTTTGTTGACATTCCCCTCAGCCTTTTATTCTGTTTGTCTGTGTAGTTTACAGGCATGACAGTGATTTCCTCTATTGTACCCTCCTAATTTCATCAGGATTTAAATGTAAATGAAGTCCTTAAAGTTAAGTTCCAACATATTGCCATAAGATATTGGGCTTCATAGCCCAATACCTTATGGCAGCGTGAGCTGATGAATGATAAAAGTTTAATTTATAAGTGTCTTGGATTAGTAGGGGAAGGGATTGTAACTGGTGCCAAACCCGCTCCCAGCCGATCCCTTCCTGATGCCCTCGCTCTGTGCCTGCACTTTGGTGGCGAGCCCCATATAAGTCAATGTGGACTTTTTTAAATGCCTTTTTTTTGTAATTTTAAGCATTCTTAGAGGAAACTTAAGCCACTGCTCAATTAATAGGGGCCCTATTAGTTGAGCAGTTTCCTCTAAGAATGCTTAAAATTACAAAAAATGGCATTTAAAAAAGTCCCCATTGACTTGTATGGGACTTGCCCCCGTGTTCTCCCTGCTTACAGTTCACAAAATCTCAGAGCACGGGGGTGGAATGGGATCACCAGTAAGCTGGAAGGGATCATCTGGCCTCAGGTTCGGCACTAGTTATGATCCCTTCCGCTACTAAACTGAGGCACTTATAAATTAAATTTTTGTCATCTATCAGCTCACACTGCCATAATATGAAGCCCAATACTTTATATCGGACATTCCCTTAAAGTCTGGTATGAAAACCTGCTTGACTCCATTGCAAAGGCCATAACCCAACTCATGAAAGGCATCCTGAAATTTTAGTATATTTTATTGCTAAAGCCTGCAGTAGTTATACGTATGAGTCAGTGCTACTGTCCTTTACAGTCCCTATGTTCTTGTCTCATGGTGGCCATGAAACTTTTCGAGGTATAGTAAGTGCCCCTCTGTTTTCTGTAGTTTAAAGTGTATCTGAGTTAAAAAAAAAAAAAAGCTTTTAGAGAATACAGGGACTTCATAAGACATGTAACAGAAATGACTGAGATAATAACTTCTGCTGGCTTTTGCAGGTATGCTTCAACTCCCATGATGCTTTGCATGAGTGGTGGCATGATCTTTGCAGTAGAGTCGAACAGGTTTTCACACCAGGGCAGAACAGAGCGGCAACCTCATTTTTGTTTAAGTAAGGATGAAATTAGGGGGATGCAAGTGAGGGAATCATTATTCATGCCTACGAACTACACAGGTATACAGAAAATAGTTTGAGGGAACTTTCTCTTTAAGCATAAACAAGTTATCCTGTTGTTTATTAGAGGAAGAGAACTGGCGCTGCATAAAGTATTCAGATTTTATCCATCTCACTAGTTGTTTGTAAATGTTCCTAAGTTGTTTAAATTTCAAACTGTTAGCTGAAGTTTATTGTTTAATATAAGAGCACCAGGCTCATTCTGTTTCCTGCATTTTAGCTATTAACTCTGGGGTAATCCATTCTTGGCAATGATTTTTCAGTCAAAGTTTACATAAAGGGGCAATTAAATTGCAGCTCTTGTTAAATTGAGTAACTATCAAATCAAGTGTTAAATCCACACTGGAAATGGAATGTAAATAGGACTGATCTAAAGAGGCAACAGCCTCACAAAATTCTTCTACATGTAGGGACCGCAAAGTAATTTAAATAGGTGGCACTTTAGGTTTGCTTGGACTCCATGCACAGGAAACCGGACAGTGATCATTCAGGCTATCAGCAAGAGGACATGCGTGAAAATCCTGTCAGGCCTGGTGGTCAAATTCCATTCAGTCTGGCACTCTGAGCCTGTCTCATAGTTGTATCTTATAGAGAAAGTTATTACCTGATGCAAATTCAAACTAGTTAAATGGTCCCAGATTTCAAAGTTGGATTTCGCAGATCAGCTTAGATTTGCAACATTAAACAAAATGATATCCTTTGATGTAGATATGAATGCTTTGTAATATGAAATTAAAGAAGGACCTTCTGTTGAACAACCAGGAGGGAAATGAAAATTGGCCAGAACAACTTGTTTAACCCCTCCTGTGTAAACAGTCAGAAGCAGAAAATCAAGAGTAGAAAATTTGTGTTTGAATTTGTCAATGGCAACTGAAAGATTAGTTTTGGTATAAACCAGTATCTTCACCCTCAGCGTTTAGTTGATCTGTCACAGTGAAACAGATGAAATCCCTCAAGGGTAATGGTCCTGTCTGGTATTTTACATGATAACCAAGTTTCTGACACTGTTATAATATCATATTGATAGTGTGACACTTGGCCAGCTGGTTATGATTATTGTATGATATTTGTAAAATAAAAATATAGTATGTGATTGTCTCACATAAGACAGCCTGTGCTTCCATGGGTGCCCCTCCCCCAGGTTTCAGTGAAGCTACAGGATATGTAAACTGTCCAGGAACCATTTAATTAACTGACTTCCTTCGGAATGGCATTTTCAAACAACATGAAGTCTTGCTGTATTCTGACAATAGCAGTGAGTCCCAACCTTTGAACTGCCCCGGAGATGAAAGAGTTAACTTTCCATGCCAGGCATGGAACGCTGAGCTCGAGCTCGGTTGAGACTCTGTCTGTTGCTGTTTGAACTCAAACCGTCAGATTCTTTACTCCGCCTCACTGAACAGTCGCTCCGGAGATTTCTCCTTTGCTCGGTTCATTTTGTTGGTTAAAGTACTGCTTTTCTCGGTTTTCAACCGAATTTAAACCGGAACCTGTCGGTTCAGTCTCTGTCTGTGGTATTCGTGAGTACTAGATAGGTTTATATTGTTTTCTATTCTGTGTGGAACTTGTAAACGGTTCATCAGTTCGGTTTGAACCGATCAAGTTGTTGTAAAATCTTTATTTCTACTTTTAGAGTTTGGTTACCGGTTCTTATCGGTTCTAAAAAAAACGGATTTTATTAAGTTTTTTTCCACGACCCGTAACACGGTCAGGAACCGATAAGAGTGTCTTGCCTGGCGGATTGCCCTTAAAAGGGTAAGTTTGGATAGAACTGGCACTATGTCTGAGAAACCCAAAAGATAAAACCGGGCCCACTGGGTTTCAACACTGTAGTGTGTGTGGGGAAGTCTTTGCTAAGGCTGACCCCCACACCACCTGTGTTTATTGTGTGGGGTTTGACCACCTCAATGCAGACTGCCAGATTTGTAAAAATTTTCCTGCAGCTACCCTAGAGAAGAGAGTTGGTAGGCTCAGGGCAAGGGAGGCCAAAAAGTCAGTGACCCGGATGGCCAACCCAGTTCGGTTCAAACAGAACCAGAAGGAGTGCCCTCTGACCAGGGTGAAACTTCTTCGGGCAAAAGGAGAACCGATTCCGAGGAGTCAGTTCCAGCTAAGAGAACAAGAAAGGAAAAATCAGCTGGTGTGGATCCAAAAGTTTCTTCTCCAACTGCTGATGAAATAGCCAAAGCGATAAAAATTGTGCAGTCGCTTTCCCCGGTTCCGACCGAACCGGCACCATCAGGAAGGCACTCGGTTCGGCTGGTTCCACCGTTCAAGATTATGATTTAGAGGAGTATTATGAACCGGAGGAGGAGGAAGAGGAGTATGAGGAAAGTGAATGTGGTCTTGAAAGTCTGGATGTGCCTATTGACCCGGACATCTCCCCAGACAGACCTTCAGGAATGTCTCCTCCTAGGCTTTCTGAGTCCCCCCTCCCATTTCATGTTTTATAAGAAAGTGGCCGAAACCCTTCAGCTTCCTATGGAAGAAGCTGTGGATGACCAGGAAGAGCCTGACTATGTGGAAATGATGGATATCCTAGAGTCTAGGAGGCTGTCTATTCCCTTACACAAATCTTTTGGGAAACAGACATTTAAGATTTTAAAGACTCCTAATACTATACCACCTGTGGATAAAAGAATGGACAAGAGGTATACTCTGTCAGGCTCAGATACGGAGTTCCTTACACAACAATGCAGCCATGTTGGGGTAGTGCAGGCTGCAGCCTGTGATAAGGCTAATATTCCCTTGGCTTCACACCCCCCAGACAAGGACTCCAGGAGGATTGATGCCATGGCAAAGAAACAGTACATGGCAGCATCCTTGGGACTCAGGCAGGCCAATTATATGGCCTATACAGCTAGGTATCAGAAATCCAGATGGGACACTGTCATGGCTTTAGCAAAACAGGTCCCTGGCCAGCTTGCCAAGGAGCTAGAGCAGGTGGCTGCTGATGGTATTGAGGCATCCAAGGTGCAATTCCATGCTGCAGTGGACTCCAATGATGTTTCATCTAGAGTCGTGGCTACATCTGTGGCACTTCGTAGAATGGCTTGGCTCAGGTGTACTAGCCTGTCACAGGATACCCAGACTAAGGCCATGGATTTTCCTGTTGTGGGTAATTCTCTGTTTGGGGAGCAAACAGAGAATTACATGAAGAAAATGGATGAATACAGGACCACCTATAGGAGTGCCCAGGCCAAGGAAAGGCAAGCCACTCCTCAGAGGCAGCATCCCAGGGACAGGGGCAGGCCTTTCCATAGGCCTTTCTACCAAGCCCAGGCCTCCTCTTCTGCCTATGCTCAGAGGGGGTTCTTTAGAGGGAGAGACAGAAAGGGTACAAGCAGACCTGCTTCCACCCCTCAGCCTAAACCCCCTGCCAAACAGGCACCCTGATGGGTTTGCCAGGGCCGATTCTCCACCACCTGTAGGGGGCAGGCTGGCTTACTTTGTCCAGGACTGGAAGTCTCTAACATCAGACAAATGGGTCCTGGAAGTAGTAAGCCAGGGACTGGTTCTCAGCTTCAGAAAATTTCCAAAGCTGAAAACCAGATCTTTTCCACCTGCAAATATCTCAGAGGCACTTGCCCTAGAGGCAGAGGTCTCTTCCATCCTGGCTCTCAGAGCTGTGGAAAGGGTTCCACCCCTACACCAAGGCAAAGGATTGTACTCCAGGTACTTCCTTACCTCAAAAAAGACAGGAGAATGGCGGCCCATCCTGGATCTCAGATACTTAAACAAGCACCTTTTAAAGCCAAAATTCAAAATAGTGACTCTGGGAATAATTCTACCCTCTCTAAGGCCAGGGGACTGGCTAGTCTCCTTGGACCTCAAGGATGCCTATTTTCATATTCTCATCAGAAGCTCCCATCGAAAGTACCTCAGGTTCGAGCTGCCCTCAGGCCATTACCAATTCAGAGCAATGCTCTTTGGCCTAACCTCTGCTTCAAGGGTGTTCACAAAATGCCTGGCAGTAGTAGTTGCTTCTCTAAGAAGGCAAAGGATTGCCATCTTTCCATACCTAGACGACTGGCTCATAGTAGGCCAGTCCCCAGACCAAGTCAAGTTACACCTACAGATAACTCAGCAGTTGCTCACCTCTCTAGGTTTCCTTCTGAATCTTTCAAAGTCAGTTCTAGAGCCTGTTCAGCTCCTCACCTTCATAGGCGCAGAGCTGGATACAGAAAACGCCAGAGCCTTCCTTCCCCTGGACAGGGCAAGGACCCTTATCACACTGGCCTCTTCTTTCACCCTTCAGGTGTCTCGACCAGCAAGGCATTTTCTGCAGCTCCTGGGGCACAGGCTGCTTCTACAGCAGTGGTGCAGGGAGCAAGATTTCAGATGAGGGACATTCAGTTCCATCTGAGAGCCTTTTTGGTCTCAGAAAAAGGACCCTCTGACCAAACTGATACCAGTAACTCGAACCCTGATCCAGGCCTTGCAGTGGTGGCAGGATCAGAACAATCTAAGACAGGGAGTTCCATTTGTCACTCAGTCTCATTCTTTAATCCTTACTACAGATGCCTCCCTCTTGGGGTGGGGGCCCACTTGGGCGACCTGACCACCCAAGGATTGTGGTCCCCTCAAGAATCTCTGCTTCACATCAGTCTGTTGGAACTCAGAGCAGTGTTTCTAGCACTTCAAGCTTTTTCCAAGTCTGTCCAGAATAAAGTAATTCAGATCAGGACAGACAATACCACCACAATGTGGTATATCAACAAGCAAGGGGGCGCTCGGTCTACGGCCTTGTGCACAGAAGCAATGAAGTTGTGGTCTCTGGCCTATTCCCTGAACACCTCCCTCACAGCAGTACACCTCCCAGGCAAGGACAATGTCCTGGCAGATGCTCTCAGCAGGATATCTCAGGGCCATCACGAATGGTCTCTGGATCCCCTGGTTTTGGAGGTGATCTTCTCCAGATGGGGCACCCCACAGATTGATCTTTTTGCAGCCCCAGACAATCGCCAACTTCCCTTGTTTTGCTGCAGGCCCCCAGTGTTGGGCTCAGTCCCCCTGGGTGCCTTGGTTCTCAGTTGGGAAGGGAAGTTCCTGTATGCTTCTCCACCCTTCCCTCTCTTGTTCTAAGTGCTAGTCAAAATCAGGTCTTAACCCTGCAAAGTGATTCTGGTTGCTCCAGATTGGGCCAGACAGCCCTGGTACCCTCTCCTGTTGTCCTTAGCAGTCCACCTTCCCCGTCTCTTCCCAGGAATTACAACCTCTTAACCTGTGCTCAGGGGAGGGTTTGGTACCCGAATCTCAAATCTCTCAACCTCAAGGCCTGGCTCTTGAAGAGTTAGAGTTTGCTGATTTACACCTTTCTCAAGGTGTTATGGATATTCTAAAGGCTTCTAGGAAGCCTTCCACCAGAACTACTTATAATTCCAAATGGAAAAGATTCTCCATATGGTGCTCTGGGAAGCATATTTCCCCAGAGTCTGCTGACCTGCCCACAGTCCTTGACTATGTGGTCCATCTGAATAGCTTGGGACTCAGACCAGCCACACTAAGGGTGCATCTGGCAGCTGTCTCTGCTTTTATTTCAGCAGGTAAGCCCTCTTCTCTTTCAGCTCATCCTGTATTCTCCAAGTTTTTCAAGGGATTGCTTCATACCAATCCGCCATTCAGGGACCCTGCCCTGCTTGGGACCTTAACGTTTGCATTGCTCAGCTTATGCAACCCCCTTTTGAGCCCTTGTCCTCAGCAGAGCTTAAGTACTTGACTTGGAAAACTGTGTTCCTGGTGGCCATCACTTCTGCCAGGCGCATAAGTGAGTTACAAACCCTGTCAGTGGAGCCTGATTTTATCTCTTTCCATAGAGATAAGGGGGTCCTCAGGACTAACAGGAAGTTTTTACCTAAGGTGGTTTCAGACTTCCACCTTAACCAATCTATGTCTCTTCCTGTCTACTTCATTGACCATTCCTCCTCTGGTGAGAGGAGGTTACACAGTTTGGATGTGAAAAGAGCCCTTAGCTACTACATAGAACGTACCAAGGGTCACAGGTTTGACTCCCTCCAACTGTTCCTCACTTATGGTGAGGTTGGTAAGGGAAAACCTGCTACTAAAAGATCCATTGTCAGGTGGATTGTCTCTTGCATTCAATTTTGCTATGAAAAACTAGGTAAGATTCCACCGTCAGGCCTGAGGGCTTACTCTGCCAGAGGTACAGCTGCTTCCCTGGCTGCTGCCAGGGATATTCCTATCTTAGAGATGTGTCAAGCAGCTACCTGGAAAACAGTTCACACTTTTACCAAGCATTACTCTCTGGATATCCAGGCTAGGAGTGATGCTCGGTTTGGCACAGCTGTGCTTCAGAGCCTATTTCCTAAGTAGGTTCTGTCCCTCCTCCATGGAGGTACTGCTTGGTAGTCTGCTATTGTCATAATAAAGCAAGACTTCATGTTGTTTGAAGAAAAAATTACTCACCTTAGTAATGTTGTTTCTTCTAATGGAGTCTTGCTGTATTCTGACCTCCCCCCATGCCTTCCCCTCTCAGAACCTTTGTTTTTGGGATATGGGTGGGCAGTAGCAGTGTTGGCACTTAGGAGGTGCCCCACCCTTTTATTATCACCCTCTTTTCTTTGGGTGAGTGGGTGTTGTGTTTATTTCATTTTTTGGGTTTCCTGACTTGAGTCTTTGTTTTGGGACCAAAAATGTGTTATTATATTTAGTAGCCAGTTGGCTAGTGTAGGTTTACAGCTTCCACACAAGACCTCAGTGAGTTTAGCTCGTAAAGATCTGACGGTTCGAGTTCAAACAGCAACAGACAGAGTCTCAGTCGAGCTCAGCGTTCCATGCCTGGCATGGAAAGTTAACTCTTTCGTCTCCGGGGCAGTTGGAAGGTTGGGACTCACTGCTATTGTCAGAATACAGCACATTTTTTCTTATGGCCTTTTTATGACCTCATGATTTTGAAGTTGGAAACTACATATATATTTTATTACAGGACAGGATGTCATTTAGCTGATTCCTGTTGCCTATGTCACACCTAGGTGACGGACTGCAGGGTTGTAAACCTCAAAGGAACTGGTTGATCAAAGATTCATAATTTGGGAAATGGGTTTTTGCTGATATTCACATTATTTAAAATACCTCCTGGTAGGAAAATCATGTTTGTAATTTTATATTCTAAAACGAGGAGCTAGATGACTCAGAGAAGGGGTGTGGAGACACAGAGTTTAAACTGATACTTGTGTCTGAAATGTATGACATATTACTTTGGGACTCCAAGAGAAGAACAGTTCTCTGATCTAACTAAAAGCACTTCCAGAGGTAATACCTTAGATA
The DNA here is from genome assembly GCA_016271365.2 of Neoceratodus forsteri. Lineage (NCBI taxonomy): Eukaryota > Metazoa > Chordata > Ceratodontiformes > Ceratodontidae > Neoceratodus > Neoceratodus forsteri. The sequence continues at coordinate 1,556,831,178 of CM057450.1, forward strand.
GCAAAAATCTAACTGTATTCTGGTAGGAGTTTTGTTTCGTAATCTTTCCTTGTTCTTTTATGTGATTGTGAGCTCTTTAATTTATTGTTCTGTGTTTACATTTTTTATATTTTTATCATCTTTTAGTAAAGTACCTTTCCTTTGAAAGACTGCCTGGGTGTATGCCAGTTCATTTTGTATGTGATGTATAGGGGGTTAAATCTGATAAAACTGTTCAACAGCTTGATGGTGTTACTAAGCTTGGAAAAAGGTAAGAATATACCTAAGGTATCTTATAGAGTTAAAAGGGTTCCATTTGGAAGCCTGGCTGAGTGCCCTGGCGAAAGATTGTACCGCAGTCCCCAAAGAAGGTACGTATCTGAGCTTGTTCATTGGGTATGCTAGCATAAGGTTCACAGTTTGAATCCCCCAGAACTTGAAACTAAAGGTGATTCGGACCCAAAAGCAGACAGGAGGGTTACCCTGTCTGTTACCTGTTCACGCTGTTGTGCTCTGAGGTTGGCACTGTGGCTGCAGAGCGCTTGACCTGCTGAGTGCGTTTGTGACAGATTTGGTTGGCAGTGGTGCGATAAATTTGGTAACACAAGCTTTAACTGTTCAGTGTGTCAGCTTAATACTGTACAGCTCACTTGCAAAATAAGGCAGTGATTTATTTTTAAAAGAGAAAACAGAACTATATCACTTTGCTTACAGTAAAAGTTCCTACATGTTTTCTTTTTTCAAAGTGCAAGTTAGAGTAGCCATAGTTAGAGAAGAAGATGGCTTCCAACTACAGTGAGCACACTGCAGACTATCTGAAGCAGTTGTACAAGGAGAGAAGAGTCCTGCATGAGGGGAGAGCCACCAAGCAGAACATTGTGGATGCTATGATGGCCACTGATGCCCAGAGTGTTGAGTCACAGACTGTGACTGTAAAGGACCGAGCCTTGGACGTGGAGGGGCCAGTGGTCAGTGCACTGTCCAGATCCAGTGAGGAGGACAGCAGGGCCGGTGCAAGCCCAGGGCCACAGCAGCAGGGGAAGGTCACCAGCATTCTGGAACCAGAAGCAATCAGGCTGCAGATTGAGTTGTGCAGAATGGAGCTGGCGTTTCAGAGAGAGGCTGAGCGGGAATGGCGAGAAGCAGAGCGAGAGAAACAACAGCTTACATCCTTCAAGGAGGAGGCAGCTCTGGCCACCACCCAGTCCTCCTCAGCTTTTGCCTTTGTCCCCCTCCAATTGGGCTCCACCTTTTCAGGCTCCTTCAAGGAGCTGTGCCAGTCCCTCCTGACTAAGGCCCTGTACACACTTAAAATGATTTAAATGCCTTAAAATGTTTTAAATCCCCCGGACACTGTTTGCATCCAGACTACAAGCCCCTTAAAACGTTTAAATAAAAAAGTTTTTAAACCCTGCTAGATAATAGGCTGCGTTCACACTACAGCACGGTAATTAAAATTTGTTTTAATACAGATTAATTACTGTGCTGTAGCATCCATGTTCTGTTCACACTGTCAATAGCATGTTGTAAACCGTTATGAAAAACAATTTACAGCATCCGCACTACTGCCTTGGGGCCGGATTAATCAACAGCCAGTTCCCAGTCGGGGACATCCAGCTTCATGAAGGGGAACCATGCTGGACTGTCTACACTGCAGGTTAGTCCGATTTAACTCTCAAAATGTTTTTAAAACCGTGTTTAAGCCTAGGTCTTATCAGGGTTTTAACACGGTTTTAAAAAATGGACTAGCAAGCATGTGTAGTGCGAACACGAACTGTGCTAGGGCACTTTAAAATGGTATAAACTCATTAAACCATTTTAAATATCCTAGTGCGAACCAGGCCTTAGTCTTAAAACCATTTTTAAAAATGTTTTAGAGCTAGCATGGTTTTACTCACAGGTCTGGACAGGAGTAAAAATGTTTTAAGCTGTAATAGTGTAATTAAAACAGTTCTGGCTGCAGTGTGTACTGGCAAGCACAGTTCTGTGTGTTGGACTTATCACAAAATAGTTACAAGGAGAACAGGTTTAACACTAGCAGTGTGGACACACTAAACCATTATCAAAAATGGTTACTGAGTAGTGTGGATGCACTGAAATGGTTTCGCTAAACTGGTTTTAAAAGCGGTTTTCAAAAACAGTTCTGTAGTGTGTACAGGGCCTAAGGGGCAGAACTGTTCTGTACTGCACAGCTCCCACTCTAGCAAGGAGGAGTCACAGAAAGAATAAAAGAAGACTCACCTTTGATGTTCCTGGGACCGGGAATGTTCTCGGTCTCAGGACTCCCAGGTTTTGACCATGGTCGAAACTGCGGCCTTGGCCACTGGCTTCATGGAGACCCTGTCAGGCCTGTTGTTCAAGGCGCCAGGATGACGTGGCCAAGATTTTTCTTGAGTCTATTGACTGGTTGTCATCCAAAGAGGCCAACAGTTCTCTTTTCAGGACTCCGGTCCTGCTGGTGACCTCAGAAGGGGATGCTTTGTCCACCGAGCTGATTCCTCTGGTCACTAACCCAGACCAGGAGGAGCCACAGCACTCTACGGCTCCCTCCGAGATCCCCGGCGGCATCCTCGGTGGCCAAGGTCGAGATCTCAGTCATCTTCCTTCAGTGGGTCGAGCAGCTTCCACCGTCATTGGTACTTCCATTCTCGACACCACGGGAAGCCGCACCACCACTATTCTTCGTCGTCATCCTCCTCTGGTGAGAAGAGGCTTCAGCGCAAGCTGCGTCGATGCTGCAAAGACCTCATGTGGCAACAGTTGGTGTTTGCTGGTATGAAGCCAACCTCGTCTCCCATACCAGCTATCACTTGGCTGTTGCCCAACAGGCTGACACAGACTCCCCAGTCGGAGCCAGTCAAGACCGTCCCGGTTTGGCCTCTTCAGCAGTCATGGTGGAACCACTGCCCAGGTAGCCACCGACTGGTGCTCTGACTAAGGAGTCTCGGCCCGTCAAGGGGCTTCCCCATCGGCTGTCGGTCACTCTTACACCTGACCGTCTGCAGTGGTTTGGGGGTGACTCAGGCAGTCGGTCGATTTATGCGGACTCCTCTGAGTCTGAGGATTCCTCACTGCATTCCCATCCAGTTGATGTGGAATCTGTGGGGGATCTCTCGACAGAGGAAAGGCCCACCTCCTTTATGGGCATTCTCTGCTTCATCTCCGAGTCCATGGGGATGAAACTAGAGCCCATCCAGAAGTGGGCTGGCTATCCCCGCACAGAGACACTGGACAAAGGGGATTCTCTGACAAAGGCTTTCCCAGGGGCTGAGGCCATCATCGGCCCTGCCCAAGAGCTTTTGCAGTATCCTGCATCCTGCCCTGCGCCCTCGGCCTGGATGGCCCGCAAGTATGTGGTGCCCACCGGTACCTTCTCGGGTTTCACGGAGCACCCCTCGGCCAAGGAGTTGGTGGCCAACTCTGTGTTTTGGCACTCAGGCAATACCGGGGATGTTGACAAGCCACCAGACAAGGAGTCCAAGAAATTGAACTACATGGCTAAAAAAGTCTGTGCTGCCTCCTCGTTGGCCTCTGCCAGAAAGCTTGGCCATCATGATGGCACACTTCTCCCACGCCCTTTTGGGCTCCTTGGATGAGGTGATTCCTCACCTGCCTGCAGACCTCCAGATCATGGTCAAGCATGTCCAAGATCAGGGCCAGGCTGTGGCCAAGCAGCAACTTCAGACGGCTCTGGATCGTGTGGATTCCTGTGCCCGCTTGATGGCAGACACAGTTGCCATGCACCGTAGGGCTTGGCTGCAGATCTTGACCTTTATGGTAGGCACTCAGCACAAGCTGGTGGATGTACCATTCCTGGGCACTGACCTGTTTGGGCCTGGTGTGGAGGGTCACCTGCAACGTATCGAGAAATCCAGTGCCACCTTGGACTCTGAGACATCTGTGCAGAAGGATCCCATGGGCACCAGGCAGCAGAAGCGAAAGCCCTTTTGGTCTTCCACTCCTGTGGCAAAACCTGCCCAGCATCAGCTGGGCCAGCAGGCTCAGTCCTGGCAACCCAGACCCAAGTCAGTGGCCTCAGTGGTCCGTAAGCCCAGAGGGAAGGGACCCAGTGGCTCCTCAGCTGGATCCTTCTCTGCCAAGCCTGCTCAGTGACAGGATTGGGGGTGCCACACTCATGCCATCACGTCTCCCCTGGGTCCTCCTGTGGGGGTCTGGCTCCGCCACTCCCTTTCCACCTGGTCTGCTATCACCACAGACAGGTGGGTCCTGGAAGTGGTTGGAAGGGTCTGCCTGTGGAATTCAAGCAGTACCCTTCAAGCTGAGCCTGCACCCCATGGGAGGACTTGGTATCCGCACACACTCAGTCGGCTCTTTGAGAGGACATAGGCCAGCTCCTCTGTAAGGAGGCCATGGTCAGAATAGTGGATCCTCCGAAACACCCAGGGTTGCTCTCCAGGTACTTCCTGGTGCCAAAGCGGATGGGGGGTCTGGCACCCCATTCTAGATCTGCACGACCTGAACAAGTTTCTCAGGTCGCGCACCTTCAGGATGGTAACTCTGTCGCAGATCATACCATCTCTAGGGCAAGACATGTGTTTTTGCTCCCTGGATGTTCAGGATACATTCTTTCACGTCCCGATCCATCCGTTCCACTGATGTTTCTTCCACTTTTGAGCTGAGGGAACCCTCTACGAGTTCTGGGCCATGCCTTTCGGCCTCTCTTCAGCTCCCAGGGTCCTCATCAAATGCATTGCAGTAGTGGTAGCTTACTTGAGATGCTGAGGGATCCGGGTGTACCCTTACCTGGATGACTGGCTGATAGCAGGTCCCTCCAGGCAGGAGGTGGAGCAGTTCAGAGACCTGGCCCACCAGACCTGCATCAAACTTGGCCTTCTGGTCAATGAGGCCAAGTTGGAAGTTGTGCTCTCATAGGTGATCGGCTTTATTGGGGCAGAGCTTGACTCTTGCTGAGCCAGAGTCTGGCTCCCAGTGGACAGAGTAGAGGCTCTTGTCTCTTTTCCCTGATCATTTTGGGTTGGGCAATTGTGCCCTGCCTGGGTCTTACTGTGCCTTCTAGGTTACATGATGGCGTACACCAGCGTGGTCCGATGGGATCACTGGCATATGCGCTTTCTGCAATTGGAGCTGGCCAGCCAGTGTGGTCTCACCTCAAAAGTCACTTTGACCAGCTGGTCACTGTGACACAGAAGACATGGGATGCCCTCCAGTAGTGGCAAGTCCCAGAACATCTGCAGGAAGGGATTCTGTTTGTTCGCCTCGAGCCGATGGTCATCCTGATGACCGAAGCCTCTCTCACGGGCTGGGGTGCCCATCTGGGGGAACTCAGAGTCCATGGGCTCTGGACCCCCGAGGAATCCCAATGGCACATCAACCTGTTGAAGCACTGGGAAGTTTGGCTGGTGATGACTGCATTTGCTCTGTATGTTTGGGGTCAAGTGGTCCAAGTCCAGATGGACAACACCACGACTACGTACTACCTCAACAAGCAGGGCAGAACATGCCCCCTGCCTTTGTGCAAGAAAGCTCTCTGTGTATGGACTCCCATGCACAGCCTGGAGGCTGATCTTCTAGCCATCCATGTGGCAGGAGCCTCCAGGCAGCTGGCTGATGCCCTCAGCCGGGTAAGTGAGGCATCTCACAAGTGGTCTGTCCATCCGGAGGTAGTTCACAGTCTGTTATCCCAGTGGGGCACCCCTCAGGTGGACCTGTTCACCTCAAGGGAGAACGTAAAACTAAGGCTGTTCTGTGCCCACCCCCCCCCAAGCAGGGCTCACTGAAGGGGGATGCCTTCTCAAGGCCTTGGACTCCAGGCCTCTTCTATGCCTTCCCTCCACTTCCCTTGATCCACAAGGTGCTGCTCAAGGTCAGGAGGGACAAGGTGCAGGTGGTCCTGTTGGCTCCGGTTTTGGTTACCCCACTCTCCTCAGCCTCAGCAACAGGCTCCCAAGCCGTCTTCCCATGTGCCCGTACCTGCTCACCATCAATCAGGGGAAGGTACTCCACCCGAACCTTCAATCCCTGCACCTGACAGTCTGGTTCCTGAGCGTCTAGAGTTCCAGGCTTTGGGTCTCTCTGAAGATGTCCTAACCATGGTGGAAGCATCTAGAAAGGAATCGACCAGAAAATGCTTTGCCTTCAAATGGAAGAGATTTTCCATTTGATGTTAGGACTAGGGGCTGGATCCTTTGTCCTGTCTGGTAGCCAGCATTTGGACTACCTGTGGTCCCTGTTCCAAGGGGACCTTTGGTCGATAACCCTTAAGGTGCACCTGGCAGCCATCTCTGCTTACCTGGCACAGGCTGGTCAGCAGTCGGTAGCGCAGAAGAAGGTGGTCCGGCGCTTTATCAAAGGCTTAAATCACATTTGCCTTCTAGTGTGTGAACCACCACCACTGTGGGACTTGTTGCAGGTTTTGGCAAAGCTCATGGGCAAGCCATTCGAACCGATGCACAGGTGTGACGTCTCACCTGTCGTGGAAGACTACTTTCTTGGTGGCTATCATGTCAACCAGAAGGATGAAGTGAGCTTCAGGCACTCTCGGTAGTCTTCTTATCTGGACTTCCACATGGACAAGATTGTCCTGCACCCCAACCCAAACTTCCTTCTGGAGGTTGTGTTGGAGTTTCACCAGAATCAGGTGATGACTCTTCCGGGGGTTCTTCCCGAATCACACCTCAGAGGCTGAACACAGGCTCCATACTCTGGACCTGAGGCGAGCGCTCGCTTATTACAAAGAGTGCATTGCTGGAGTTCAGAGAGATCGCCAGCTGTTTGTCACCTACGCTGAAGCCGCACCTGGCAGACCTGCAGCCAAGCGGACGATTGGCAGGTGGATCGCATCCTGCATTGAACTCTGCTATAGGATGGCAGGTAGGGAGCCTGTCTGAGAGCTAAGGGCTCATTCCACCCACCATATTGCTGCGTCAGTGGCTGCTTCTTGAGACGTCCCTATCCAGGAAATCTGCAGGGCTCCTACCTGGAAGTCAGAACACACCTTCATTTCCCATTACCACATTGTCCTTGAGTCATGCCAGGATGCTGGTTTTGGGGCCTCAGTTCTCCAATCTCTGTTTCCTATGTAGGGGTGTGTGCATTGCTTCCCTCCTCCCAGAGAACTGCTAGGAGTCTGCCAATAAGTGTGGATAGAACAACATAGCCACATCCCTAGAAACACAGGTTACTCACCTGTAACAGTAGTTATAGGAGTGGTATATTTTGTTCATCCACTTGGACCCACCCGACCTCCCCAGGCTCAGGCGCTCACACTCTGCATCCAGCAGGCAACATCTGGTGTCATGGGGCAGAGCCTAGTGACATACCACCTGGGTGGGTGGGAGGAGCCAGCTTGAAGACTTCTGGCACATCTTAATGGGAAGGGACGCTGCCAGTTAGTTTGGATGAACAAATTATACCACTCCTAGAACTACTGTTGCAGGTGAGTAACCTGTGTTTATTTGGCATTTTGTAGTCACCAGTGCAAAATTCATACCCTGTTTGTAATCTTTTTAAAGAATTAAAGGATCCATGTACCAGCTAACAAGTATTGTTGGTATCAGAAGACCCCAATTATATAGTATTTATTTATTTTTTTTACTTTAAATCATTATATAAGGACATTTGCATGAAAATAGGATATGTGTTCTGGTGTTTTTTTTTTAAACTCTATTCAAAAACTTCATAAGCAGGGATCAAGTCAGTATCTCAGTTCTAAGGCTGGATATTGAAAATAAACATATCAAAAAAATTGCAACCAGAATATCCACAATAAGAAACTAATTAAATACCATACAATGGAATTAAAAGCATGACTTTACCAGAATAGATGTCAGTCCATCCCAATTAGTGATGCTTATTTCTAAGCTTGAGCCCTATTCTCAGTTACACTGGGTGTGGCTAACTGGCAACCGCAACCACTTAGCAACTTTGCTTCACCATCATGTTATGTTCAGTAGGAGTTCCATGCCACACAACTTCCTTCACATCGCAAATTGTAGTAGTGGTAGTTAAAGTATTATTCATGCAAGAATACGAACGGGGTGAAGCTCATTTCCAGTGAGGTCCCGTTGTTTGCAGTTGTGCAGGATTGGGGGCAAACAAGCACTTAATGTCCCTGTCAGTGCCAGTTACAGCCTCCTGTAACTTCAGTTTCTTTAGAACGTCTACAAGCAGGTGGTGGGGGGGTAGCAGGTCTGTGACTAGAAGAGGACAGTAAGACTTGAGAGCTCTGCTTTTTGAACTGTGGGGGAATGACTGGACATCAGAGAACCACTCAGTGAACTGGGAAGTTGGGGAAGAAGTCCACTGCACTTCAAGGAAGAAAATCATCAGACTTCACAGGAGAAACCACTGATCTGCCCAAGAGCTCACAAGGTAATGGGTTTGCGGGGGCATCTCGGGCAGAATGTCTGCTCACTATCCTGCCTAGATTCCATGTTGCATCCAGGTTGCTGTTGCTAACCAGCATGTTAGTATCCATAAACCCCATTTGCGTCTGGCAACATATGAACAGCTGATTTGCACTGGGACACTGTCTCAGGGTGGTTGCTGTTAGATTTGTGTATAGTGCAGACTGATGGTGTGCAGGGGAGCACCAGAAACCCCCTGTTGTGTGTTGCCACATGCTGCACAAGTGAATGAGGCTTTTGAGATAATTTCCATTGTGGTACTGCAATAATTTCCACAGCGGGGGATTGCAATGTCACAAAATAAGGACTATGGCCTTAAGTGAAGAAAAATGCAGCAGGGGCAGAGGAACCTAGAGATGGGTGAATTTTTTCTTCCGCCAGTGAAATTCTGGCGAAGTGCTGATTTCATGCCCATGAAATTTTTACGGAATTTCCACAAATATTTCATGAAATGCTGCCAGAATTGTGATTTTGGTTATTTCCATCTAATTTAATCAGTATTTGTTCAAATTGCACCACATTTGTAACATCGTCTGTCCCAGTACCCATGTGGAGGCGTACCAAGTTTCAGATCTCTGTCTTTAAAAATGACCGAGTCATAAGCCTCAAAACTTCCAGGAATGTTAAAATTACAGTTAGCTATGTAAACTAAAAGCATTTGTGTAAATTGCACCAAACTGGTATGGTGACATTACCCATACCCAAACATATATGTGCCAAGTTTCAGATCTCTAGTTTTAAAGGTGACTGAGGTATAAGCCTCTGAACTTTAAGAAATTTTGAATTTGCATTTCGCAATTACATAAACTACTGAATTTTAAGCCCCTATAAATTAAATCTAGGGAACAGAATACCACCGATGTTGTTAGGTTCATTGACCCTAAATATTAGGCTTAAGGTAACTACCATGGTAAAGCATCAGAATGTCATGCTACCATGCTGACGACCAGGGTTTGGAAGCTAGCCCCTGGAAGTCATGTCGGGAGGCAGGTCATAGCTAAACCATACAATCTCTGTTTTGCAGTTTCTATGAATCTTCCAAGAAAGAATGCATCTAAGTTTTCAATTATCTAGCTCCAAAGGTGGCTTAGTTCTAAGCATAGAAATATTTTCAGAAATGTTCACATGAATATTAGATTTCTAGACTTTGAGCCTCAATAACTTCCCTACCCTTCATCCAAATGTCATGACTCTGCACTCTTTTATGGCCTCTCCCAGACAATATGCATGCCAGATTTCAGATGCCTAGCTTTAACATGGACTGAGTAATGGCCAATTAAAGAATTTTGAAAAATTTCATGAACATTCCTCGAATTCGGAATTTGCTAATTTCGCCCACTTCTAAAGGAGCCCCACTGGGACAAAAGTCTAGTTTTCTTTTCGCTTCATTTTTATTGGTCTTAGCATGTCTTAAAGAAATAACTTATGTAAGCAACAAAGAACCCAGGCAAGTAACACAGTAGTAGTAGTAGTTCGATTCTAAGATCCCCAACCAATTGACCCTGAGAGAAGCCAGTGTAAGAGTCTTTCTGACACTGAGAAGAAAAAGAACTGTTTGAGTCCTATTTTCTACTGGAAAAAGCTGTAGAAATGAGTGCTCACAACACAGGACATTTTTGTGGTATCAGGTCCATTTCCCAACACCTTTTACTGTCTTGTTTGTATTTTATAGCTGAAGTTTTCTGATTTAATGCAAATGCCTGTATTGTGTTCCTCATAAGACCAGTAGCGATCTCAGCTCAGGCATTTGAAACCCCACCTTCACCTTTTTACGCTAGTAGGTTGTTTTAAATAGCACTGTTATTGCCCACTCAGACTTGGAGGCACCTTGCCTAACATTTTGGTCTGAAAAAAAACCCTGTTTAAGCCATTCTGCATTTCTTTTTAGCTCCATGAGCAGCCCCACCCCCTCTGACTTTCTTATTTAATTCTCCTCTGCCTTCTCCTTCCAGGTAGTGTTGAGAGCCACAGCCGTGGTTCTCTGATGAACCCGACCTGCCAGACTGCCACCCGCAGTCCAGGTCTGAAGCCACCAGCCCCTCACAGAAACGCAGGTACGGACTTGCCCTCAGGGACTGATTACCTCCAGGAAGAGAGCCCTAGCTGCCAATTTTTTTGCCCAGCCACCCACCCCTCCCCCGGTCCTGATAAAATACACATAAACCCCACCCCGGCCTTCTAGCTCACTCCTACTGGCTATTGCCAGCCACGCCTTATTAGTTATCTAGGCCTTAATTTTTCATTGGTACCCCATCCTCCCACAAGATCCACTCATTTTCTTGGCCCTGTCAAGGAACTGTTGCAAATCCTGTGGTTTTACTGGTAAAAGGAAATATCTCCACGTTAAGAATACCATCTGCGTCTATCCTTCTCTATAGTTGCCTTATATTACTTTATTATACTCTACCCAAAATTTCGGTTTGCAACTCGGACAAAGGCCAGTTTCCCTCTTCTATCATCTACCAAGATATAGCCTCCCACATTAGACCATGGCATTCTACATCAGGGACGTCTCCTCTATGGTCATGCTCCTCCTCCCACCAGGCCATAACTATAGAACACGTGCAATTCCCAAGGATGGTGTTGGCTCTATCAGTTCTCTATGTTTTATCCCTAGCAAATAGCAATCCTGCCCTTAACACGGCCACCGCTAAACCAATGTACGCTAGAAGGAGTAACAAAAGAATGTTTAGCAGGCTAAGACACCACCTTAAAAAACTACTACTGCTTCTCCTACTCTGTTAGGGAAATGTTGAATTAAACCCAGGTCCGCCTATTTCTCTGACGCCTCATGGACCTCCGACAATATAAAGGGATTAGCTTCTCCATATCAATGTCTGTAGTTTGCTAAAGAAGATTGACTCTATACAGACCTGGGCTCTACATGCATCTCTTGATTTCTTCATGATAACTGAATCCTGGCTCACACCCTCGACCCTGGACAAATCCATCAACGTACCTGGATATATCATCTACCGCTGTGATAGACCTACTAGAGGGGGAGGGGTTGCAATATATGTCAAAAGCAAATTCACAGTCACAGTCTTTGACTGTACCTCAAAGGCTAAGGAATTTGAATGCCTTGCTCTAAAATTATCACTTTCAGCGAGAAACTCCCCTTATGGCAGCATGCTACCGACCACCGCCTGGTGGCTGAGCACTCTGCCACACCTTCAAAACATTCTTGACTCTGCTGATACTGGAGTGTATTCTAATAGGGGATTTCAATCTAAATTGGAATGATGACAGCTCTAAGAAATTGAAGGATCTATGCGATGTTAATGGTCTGTTACAAATGGTGACTGCTATAACCAGACGTAACAGAAAAAACCCTGAGCGCAGCACCCTCCTGGACCTTATCCTAGGAAACAAACCTCACACTATCTTGCATACTGGAGTATTCTTCAGTGATATAAGCGACCATTGTGCTACTGCCTGCATCAGACATCCTTCCCAATTAAAAACGGCCTCCAAATTCAAACTGAAAAGATGCCTGAAAAAGTTCTGCCAGTACACTTTCCTGAAAGATCTAAGCAACATTCGTTGGCAGGATTTCTATATAGCCACCACCTTTAACGAGGCATTTAACATCTCTCACAGCCTCTTACTGGAGCTAATAGACAAACACGCCCCACTAAGACCGATCAAATCAAAAAATAAAACTCCTGGCTGGTTCTCTCCCATCCTGAAGAAAGCACTTAAGGATAGGGACTACTGGTGGAAAAAAGCTAGGAAATCCCACCTGGAGGCTGATTGGTTAGCATTCCGTACCACTAGGAATGCTTGTACCAAGCTAATTAGGTCAGAAAAAGCTAGGTACTTCCAAAAAGAACTAGAAGACAATAAAAACAATTCTGCCAAATTTTGGAACATCCTCAAAGTAGTCGAAGGTCAGTCCACTGTGAAACCCCTTCCAAACAAAATTGTGTCTGATGGTACCACCTATACGGACAAAGCTGATATACTAGAAAAGCTTAATGATCACTTTGCCACTGCAGGGCTTGCCTTTGACACCTCACCTATCAGCAAACTTAGCCCAGCAAGAGACTACACTGTTGGCTTCACTGGTAATCACAACCATAACCAACCGCATCCCACCCCCTTCAGCTTCCTCACAATTACGTTCAAGTAAGTGGAGGACCTCCTCCTTTCTCTGGATACAAAAAAGAGTGTGGATGCAGATAATATTAAACCTTACTTCCTAAAACTTGGCCATACCTATCTGACACCATTACTATCTGACATCATACCATTACACACTTATTCAACACCTCTCTGATTCAAGGTGAGCTACCTGTCTTGTGGAAAACAGCTTACATCCTATCATTATTCAAGACTGGGGATCCGAGTGATCTGATCAATTTCCGGCCTATTTCTATACTATCTGTCCTCTCTAAATTACTTGAAAAAATTGTCAACATCCAACTTAGAGAACATTTGTATTCACAAAAGTTGTTAAACCCGGCTCAGTCCGGCTTCAAAGCCAAACACTGTACAATGTCGGCTCTTGCCAAAGTAACTACAGACTGGCAAATGGCCTTGGACTCTAAGAAGCATGTATTTGCCCTCTTCCTTGATCTGAGTAAGGCCTTAGATACTGTGGATCATACCATCATGCTTACTGCACTGAGTAACATCGGACTTGATATTTCTGCCATTAAATGGTTCACCAGCTACCTTACCAATAGGTTACAACAAGTCAAAGCCATAGGAGATCTGTCCCCACAAAAATCCTTGTTACGAGGAGTCCCACAAGGCTCCATCCTAGGCCCTGTCCTCTTTGCAGTATACATCAATAATCTGGACTCGCAGCTGGGCACAGCAAATGTGCACTTATTCGCAGATGATACTGTACTCTATACCACAAATTCATCCTTGGATCTGGCCCATGAGTACTTACAGAAAGACTTTGTCACCTTCCAATATAACCTTCTCACTCATAAGCTCCTCCTCAACGCCAAAAAGACTAAAGCAATGATTCTGTCACCAGTGTCTACTTCCGGATGTCCACATATCACACATATCCGAACATTCTTAGATGAACCCCTTGAAGTAGTTGATGCCTTTAAATACCTAGGGTTCTGGCTGGATAACAAGCTCAACTTTCTGTGCCATTTAAGTGAAACCTTGAAGAAACTAAGACAGCGATTAGGTTTATTCTATCACATCAAACACCTACTCACGTTAGAAGCCAGAAGGAGACTAGTACAAACCACATTCCTACCTATACTGGACTACGCTGACTTCCTTTACAGTCATTGCCCATCAACGATGCTAAGCAAACTGGACACCCTTTACCACCAGGCTTTAAGATTTATCTTAAATCTACCCCGTAGTACACATCACTGTCGTCTATACCAGGTTTCGGGATGGACCTCACTCTCAACTAGAAGAAAAAGGAATGCTTTCCTCTGGTTTTTTAGAGCATTATCCGATAACCTCCCTGCATACATCTCGAACATCTTCAAATGGGCTGAAGGTTCCTATGGCCTGAGACGCTTCTCCTTAATCTGCTTCCAGATTCCTAGAGTGAAAACTACCCTTGGCTCAGCAGCAATCAACTTCTCACTTCCATCACTTCGGAACACTATGCAAGACTCATTAAAATTATCCTCACTTCCAAGCATTTTCACATTCAAAGCTCTATTAACGGATTATCTGAAGGAATCATGCAACTGTTTCAGATGCCGATGACCCCTAAGCCTCAGGTGCCACTCTCAAATCCTACACCTAAGTATCTCATCCACCCCACATTCCTAACAACAAAAACCTAGGACCTACAAGCCTAGTTCCCTTAATCCAAGATGACCCTGCCTATTATCTACCTTTTACCTATTCTGGCCTCCCTTTTGGCTGCCTACTCTTTCACCCCAGTTTCTACCCTATTCCTTAATACCTCCTGATTTTTATCATTTAGGTATGAGCTCTTACTCAGCGGAGACTATATGGGATTGTTGTCTCTTCTCATTTCAGTAAAGCTTATCATTATGTACCTTTGCATGTTAATTATGTTGACCGGTATGTATAGGCCCATATTGACCGGCACCTTCACAATTTTTTTTTACACCGTTGCCCACCACAATTGTAATCTTATGAAGTGTACTGTATTGTATTTATGCCCAGGACCACCTTGAAAATGAGCTTGCTCATTGGTGTTTATGCCTGGTTAAATAAAGTGATTGATTGATTGATATAGGAAATATTGTACAAAGGTCTTGTTTCATGCAAATATCCACTGCCCCTCATTACAAGAAACAGTCCTCATTTTCCTCCTCAAAATTGCTTTGTCCCACATTCATCCCACGTGGGAAGGGGTGCTACTCTCACAGAGTAGGTGCTGTTATCTCAGACTTTTAAAGTAGAAAGTCATAATATTCTGATGTTCGAAATCATTGTTAAAGATCAATGGTAACCATTTTATACATTGTTAAAAAAAAGCCTGAATTCAAGTGTTATGAGTAGTGTTTCCTGAAAATGTCATGTTATTAGGTTTTGTGGTTTTCTTTAAATCAGCATTTGTTAACTTGTTCTGCACTAACTGGAAACTGGCTGTTTCTGTCCCTCTGACTTGGCCTTGGAGAGTGATGACATATTCGAGAAAGCTGCTGCTTCAGCAGTGCAAGTCCCTGCTTGACTGAAGAGCTGTAAACTTCCTAATTAGAGCAGTCTGTCCAGGGTTTTTACTAACTCAGCCTCTGGTATGTGTTCAGATGAATTAGCTGAAAATCTATCATTTTGTTCTCCTAAAAAAGCTGATCATTTGCGTTTCAATGCTGAATTGAAGTAGTGTGTTTTTGAGAAATCAGCTTGTCTGTATCATAGCTATGAGTTCTGTCCCATCAAATTTGTGTTTTTTCCCCTAGCTGTATAACCTTGGGTTGTTTATTTAGCGGATATAAAATAAATCTAAAGTTTGTTAATTCATACAAGTAGTTTGTCGTTGATGTAGCCTCAATAGATAGGGCCATGTAAGAACAATTATTTTCCTCTCAGATTGACAAACAGGTGTCTGCCACGCTCTTCTGTTTCAGGTACATCTACTATATGAACTCACTAATTTTAGTTCTTTGAAGGTTTCTGTGTGAAAATACATAATGTATAACTAGAAACAATATGGAGCATATTGATGCCTACTGTCTCCTGCACCATAGTTTTGGCAGCTGCACTCTGCTGCCCCATCACCTGCCCCACAAGCCCCTTGTCTCTTGCCCTACATTCGAGGCTGCTGCACTCTGCTCCCCACTGTCTTCTGCCACACAGTTGGGGTTGCAGCACCCTGTTGCCCCCATCATCTGCCTGAACAGTCAGGGCTGCTGCACCATGCACACCCCATCCCACAGTCAATGATGCTGCACCCTGATGACCCTCTGTGTCCTGCCCCACATTCAAGGCTTCTGCACCATCCTGTCCATAGCCCCTTGCCACCACAGCCAGGGCTGCTGCACCCTGCTCCTGCCTACTCAGGCAGAGCTGCTGTGGCCTGCTGTGCCCTAAGGTCGCTTGCCTCCACAGTTAGGGCTGCTGCACCATGCTGCCACTTGCCACAAAAGTTCTGGTATTTGCTGCACCCTGTCCTCTGACCCCAAAGTCGTGTCAGTTCCACCCAGGTGTGGCTGCTGCACCCTGTCCCACAGTTTGGGCTGCTGTACCTTAAAGCCTCCCTTGTCTACTGGCCAAACAGTCAGGACTTTGGCACCTTACTGCTTGCTGTCCTTCACCATCATAAGACAAGATGAAATAATTTTTTTGTTTTTTCCTTTGGGCAGTGCAGCAGAAAATCTGACTTTGGTGGCAGGGTGCAGCAATGCTAACTGTGGAGTCATGGGGCAATGGAGGCATGGGGCTGTAGGGTGCATCATGGCACAGCAGCCCTGACTGTGTAGACAGCACTGTCTATGGTGGCAGGAGACAGACTACAGCATGGTGCAAAAGCCTTGATTGTGGGGCAGGACATGGGGGGGCATCAGGGTGCAGCAGCCCTGACTGTGGGACAGGATGCACACGGTGCAGCAGCCCTGCCCATTTGGGAAAATGGAAGTAGGTAGCAGGGTGCAATAAAAGCCCCACCTCTGGTGGCATGGGCAGCAACCCTAAATGTGGAGGCAAGGGACATGGGACTCTAGGGCATAGCAGAGCACAGCAGCCCCAATTGTGGTGACAGAAACAGGGGGCAGCATGGTGCAGCAGCTCTGACTTGGGGGGGCATAGTGCAGCAGCCACAACTGTTCAGGCAGGGGCAGCAGGGTGCAGTGGCCCTGATTGTTCAGGCAGGAGATGGGGCAACAGGGTACAGCAGCCGCAACTCTATATGAGAAGAGACTGGGCAGCAGGGTGCAGCAGCCTTGAATGTGGGGCAGGAGACAGGGGGCAGCAGAGTACAGCTGCCTCAACTGTAGGCAGGAGATGAGGGCATCAGGATGCCATATAGTGTTTCTAGTTATAGATACCTAGATGTTGTCGACAGATAAGGGCCGTGTGGCCCATCCAGTCTGCTCTATCCCTCTTTCTAATGATTAAGGTATCCAAGATGCTACAGTTCCTATGTATGTACATATACATGATGTATTTTCACACAGAAACCATCAAAGAACTGAAATTTGTGAGTTCCTATAGTACATGTGCCTGATACAGCAGAATGTGGCAGGCACCTGTTTTTCAATCTGAAAGGAAAACAGTTGTTCTTACATGGACCAATGTATTGAGGCTACATCAAAGACAAACTACTTGTATGAATTAACACACATTAGATTTATTTTATATCTATTAAATAAACCCAGTGTTATACTGTATAGCTAGGAAAAAAAACAGAGGTTTGATGGGACAGAACTCATAGCTGTGATACAGTCAAGCTGATTCCTCAAATGCATATCACTTCAATTCAGCACTGAAGCTCAAATAATTAGCTTTTTATGACAACAGAATGATAGATTTTAGCTAGTTCATCAAACACAAAGCAGAGACTGAGTTAGTAAAAACCCTGGACAGCAAACAATTAAATCTACAGACTGCTCTAATTAGGAAGTTTAAAGCATTTTTAGTCAAGCAGGAACTTGCACTGCTGAAGCAGTAGCTTACTCCAGTATGATGTCATCACTCTCCAAAGCTCAGTCAGAGGGACAGAAACAGCCTGACTGTTTCCAGTTAGTACAAAACAAGTTAACAACTGCGATTTTAAGAAAACCACAAAACCAAATAACATGACATTTTCAGGAAACACTACTCATGACACAGGGACTTGAATTCAGACGTTTTTAACAATGTGTAAAATGGCTGCCATTGATCTTGCTTTGCACAAATGAAGGTAGCGATTTCCTTAGTGTTCTGGTTTGTATTCCCATGTTTGGTGATGTATCCCATATTGCCCCACATTTCAAGTGTCAATGTCCCACATTTTACTTACAAAAGGTTGGGAGGGCTGCAGTATTTGTAGTAATAAAGAAAGGAGTGACTTGAAATTGTTACTGTTTTTGTAAACTTGGGCTCTGATTATCCCAACAGTGATTTTTTGGGGTCTCTCGACTTAATCCCCTCTTTAAATAAACTGGTATCAGTAGCTGAGCTGCAGTCACCATGTTGTTGCAGCCCACCACTGGCCAAGCGTAGCTTGCAGCCGTGTTGTTTATAGCCCATGAAAGATTTCTGGTGGTAGTAGCCAGGAGATTCCTTGTTAGTAAGTGGAAATGGCAGCCAAGCGCTCACACACACAGTCTTAAGCTATGTAACAAAATACTTGTTCATTAGCACACTGTATTCTGGGTGAGCAATAATACTTGACAGGGCATGCGTCGAGCTCAATCGATACCCTCCCCGAGTGTCTTCAGCCACTTAGAAAGTGCATCGACTAAGCTTGATGCACACCCTGGAGTGTGTTTTGCACTTATAAAATGGTACTTTACCATACTTTTCTTGTATTTCAGACTTTTACCAAACCTTTGCCAAAATAACAAATATGAGATGCAGTTGTGATCGTGCTGAACACCATGTTATCTCTCCTGCTGCTCTTCCCAGAGTTTTAATACCCGGGGTATTATTAAATGACTTATTTGTTTCTGGCTTTCTGTAATAAGAAAAAGAACATCACCTATGCTTCCCCCCAGTGCTGTCTGCTGAACACCATTCTCTCTCTCTCTTCTTCCCAGCATTTCCATACCTGGAGCAATGGTAAATGAGTTTTATTATTGGCATTTTATAGTAAGGGAAAGAACATCAACCATGTTCCCAGCAGTTCCTCCAGCTCTGCCCGCTGAACACCATTCCCTCTCTCTCTGTCTCTCTCCCCTTTTGTTTCCCGGGGGGGGGGGGGAAGGATTTTACATGTCTCTCGTGGCTTTACTGTTTCTAGTGTTTCTGTACACTACCAGCCAGCATTTCCACGCCTTGGGTAACAGTAAGGGTTTGTGAAGATTAATTTCTGTTTTTTTCCCTGATGGGAAGAAAGCTGTACATCTCATTTCTGAGAGGAGGATTTAAAAAATAACTACAGTACAGCTGGCTGGCATATGTATTATGAGATCCCACCAATGGAGCCGCCTCCTACATTACTAAAATACACACTTCTGATAATAGGGATGATTGCTTAATCAGGACGGACGCCCTGCCACAGGGCTGTGTTGATTAAGCAACCACCCCTGTTATCAGAAGTGCTTATTTTAGTAATGTAAAATGATGCTCTTTGTGTGGGGTTGCAAAATACATGTGCCAGCCAGATGTACTGTAGTTATTTTATAAACCCTTGTGTCATAAATGAGATGTACAGCTTTGTTCCCATCTGGCAGAAAGCCAGAAATAAATGTCCACAAACCCTTACCATTACCCCAGGTATGAAAATGATGGGAAGAGTCCCGAGAGAGAGAGAGAGAGAGAGAGAGAATGATGTGTAGCAGGCAGCACTGGAGAGCAGCATGGTTGATGTTTCGTACTGGATAATAGGAAAGTCAAGAAGGCATAGCCCATAAAAGCTTTCCCCACAATTCAGTGGCGGCAACCGAGGTTACCAACTTCCTTTATGTATTTATCTAGTCTGATTCTTTAAAACCTCCACATTCTCTGCATCTACTATTTCCTGTGGTAATCTATTCCACATTCTAATCGCTCTATTTTTAAACCAATTTTTTTCATATATTTGTCCTATACACTTTTTCCTTCAGCTGTATATTATGTCCTCTCAGCTGATATTTTGGATTTTTAGGTTCAGTTTTCATTTCCATCCTCATATTTTGTTCCCTTAAGATTTTAAATAGGAACAACATGTCCCCCCTTTTTCTCCTCACCTCCAATGACCACAATCCGAGCGTTTCCAATCTCCCTTTATAATCCTGACTCTCACACCCCGACATCACATTTGTACAAGTCTTCTGAGGCCTTTCCACCATTTTGACATCCCTCACCAAATATGGACTCCATACCGTTGTACAGTAGTCTAATACAGGTCTCACTAAGGTCTTATACAAAGGCAGCAGAACATCCTTACCCCTGGAGTGAAAACCTCGCCTGATACTGTTTACTAAAAATATTGTCTTATTTGATATATCCCTACATTGTATATTAGTCTTTAAATCACTTTGGATATAGATTCATAGGTCTCGCTCACACTCTGATTCCTTTAGTTCCATACCCTTCATAAAATATTTTTCGCGAATATTTTTCCTTCCCATGTGAATTATAATACATTTGTCTTTGTTAAAATTCATATGATTTTCCTCCGCCCATTTCAAGATCAGTAATAGATCTTTTCCAAAACTTAACCTTTCATCAAATGTGTCCACTACCCCTCCTATTTTCACATCATCGGCAAACTTCACCAACCTATTTTCACTACCTATATCCAAGTCACTTATAAATAAGACAAACAGTAATGGTCCCAGCACCGACCCCTGGGGAACACCACTCCCCACCCTCTGTGGTTCTGACAACACTACCCTAATCCTCACCTGTTGCTTTCTATCAGCCAACCATTGCTTAACCCATTTTACCACTGTTGAATCTGTATCAAATGTAATCATTTTCTCTTTTATCTTATTATGTGGCACAGTATCAAAGGCTCGACTGAAATCCAATAACACCACATCCACACTCCTTTCCTCATCCACCCAATTGTGTATATGTTCATAGAAAGCGGTAAGGTTTGTCTCACATGATCTACCTGTCACAGAACAGTGCTGAAGCTGATCTATCTTTCCCTTTTTAACCAAAATGTTCTTTATTTCATCACTAATGATGCCTTCAATTATATTTCCCACCACCGACGTCAGGCTCACTGGTCTATAATTTGTCGCCTGATCCCTCTTACCCTTCTTGTAAATCAGCACCATGTATGCCCTTCTCCACCCATCTGGCACCACACCCTCATCAAGTGATCTCTGGCCCATTCTGGTTATAACAATCACCAATTCATTTCTCAGATTCCTTCGACATAAACGGGTGAATATCGTCTGGTCCTGCCACTTTATCCCCTTTTAACCCCGTAATCCTTTTCATCACCTTCTCTTCTGTCATTATTTCCTTTAGATCAAGATTTTCACTAACTTATACACTTATTTCCAACCTATTTTTATGCTCTTTATATACAGAACTGAAACATTTGGCAAATTAATTTGCCATATCCAGCAGGTCTGACATTATTTCCCCTTTAACTTAATGGACCCACCATATTACTTTCTCCCCTCTGCCTGTTCACATTAGCATAAAAGCTCTTGTTATTCTTGTTCATTGCCAGTCTAATTTCAAGCTGCTTTTTTATTTCCTATTTAAGTTTCTTCAAAATTCTTTTATACCTGGCCTTATTTTCAGCTGTCCCTGCCTTTTTCATCTTCTGGAAACACCCCTTCTTTTTTTTACATAGCCTAGCAATTCCTTTTGTTAGCCATGGAGGCTTCTTCCCATTATTATTATAAACTCTCTTTTGTGGAATATAAATTTCCTTGATCTCATTTAATTTTTTTTAAGAATAATTCCTATTATTTCTCAAGATCATGATCTCTCAGTGTCTGTTCCCAATCAACTTTCCTTAATTCTTCCCTCATTTGTCTATGGTCCTCCTTCTTATATAGGTATTGAATCATATTACCTCTTACCAATTTCTTCTTCCAATCTAATTCAAATAATACTGAATAATGATCAATCATCCCTACTTATGCCTGAGTATTTACTTGTTTCACAATATCACTTATATATGTAATAATGACATCCAATATATTCTCACCCCTTGTTCCTTCATAAACACATTGCTGTATTCCTGCTGCCACCAATCCTTCAGAGAACCTACTTGATATATTGTTTCCTCTCTGGTTTTCACCCCATCTGATTTCTGGCATATTTAAATCTCCCATCATAACAACATCAGTATCCTCTGCTGACCTACTCATATGTTCCAGGAAAGCTTCTGTCTCCAATACATCTGTATCTGGCGCTCTATAAAAAAACTGATACCCTACATTTTTTCCACTATTCCCAACAGTTCAATTGTTATAATTTCTACTTTTTCTAGCTCTACTGTCTCCTATATTCTCCTAATCTCTAACTCTTCCCTAACATAAAGAGCAACTCCTCCTCCCCCTCTTTCCTCTCTGTTTCTATTTATCAATTTATAACCGGGTACATTCTGAGACCATCTATTCTCATTCTTCCACCAAGTCTCAACCACCCCCACCATATCCAACTTACCCTCTTTCATTAGAATTTCCAATTCCGATCTACATACTTCATTTAAGCTCCTAGCGTTAAAAAACATGACCTTTAAGGTCTTAACCCTTTTAACTTCTGTTTATCACATTGTACCTGCTATTTTCTTTGTTCGTCCCGCTTCCATTTAGTTTAAACTAATTTGTATCTCGTTTTTCAGCCTCATCCCCAATATTCTACTTCCCCTATAATTTAGGTGGAGTCCATCCTTGCGAAACTGTTCATTCTTATTATTAAACGTTCCCGAATGCCTTATAAATCTGAATCCACTTGAATTTCCTTATTACAGAAAGTCAGAAGTAAATCAGTCATTTTATAATATTCGAGGTATGGAAATGTTGGGAAGAGCAACAGAGAGAGAGGGAGAGAGAGAGAATGAATGGTGTTCAGCACGATGCTATTCATAGAGCATTTCACACATACTCAGTGGCCCATTATCTGTACTAGTAGGCAGTGCGATTGTGATGTCACCCGGCACACTGTAACCTTAAAGAAATTACGAGCACCCTCTCCTTGCAACTAAAAGCCCTCAGCCATTTCTCGTTAGTTTGCTTTGTTTATTTATAAATAAATTGTCAACTGCTTTGTTTGCTGTCCTGGCTGAGAGACCCTGCTGCATTTTCTCTCTCCCTTACTCACTGCAGCTACTGTTGTCGCTTCCTTCTCATTTACTAGGTTTACAGGAGATGGATCACTGATGCTATGCTCGGTAAACAATTGCATTCCATCCCAGCCCTGATGGTTACAAAGTACAAAGTTAGCCCTTTTCTGTAAATGATTTTAGAAAAGTCTAAACATTGCTGATAAACCAAGTAAACAGAGCATTCACCTGTGTATGGGAAGGCGGCGACCAGCAGCAGCAGTAGTAATGTGAAGCTGGGAATGGAGCTCAGCATTGCTGCCAACGCACACACTTTGTTCCCAGACAGCTTCACCCAAGGCAGGCACTGAGGTTGGGAGCAAGAAAATGGTGGCGAGGGAGGGGAGAAGAAGGAAGCGCATTGTACCGAATGAAGAGAGTGGAGTGTCTGTTCTTCATCTGCACTGCACAGAGCAATCATTACTGCAGTTATGTGCTTTGTCCGCAATCCAGTCATGTGCTTCCAGAGCCCCTTCTCTCTGTAATAGCAGTATATCGGCATAGCTCTCACTATGTAGCTGTAAAACTTGCCACTGACTCTTTACTGTTTAGAATGGCATGTGTGTAGTAATATATGATGAGGTTCAGAACCAGGATGGCCACACATTAGGGTATTTTAATGCACTTTATGTGGCTTGTTTTGGCTAATCATACCTCTCCATTATCCCTACCCATTTTATAAATGCTATGAAGTCAGAATCCACAGACAAACAAGACAGAACAGCTTGTCTAGTTACACTTTAGACACAAACACCAACTTCGAGCTGGTTACTCAGCAGGCATTTCTCAAGGTATTTAGGGCCACCTGAGACAGTCACCAGGTATTTCTTACAGGCATTGCCCCAAGCACAGTCCTCAGTTAGCTGTTCTGGAGAGTAAATAATCTCTTCTATATCCACCTCCACCCACAGGGTATGTGATACTTCTGGTATAGACAGTCCTGGGTCTTTAGGCCTTCATATAATTTGTGGCTAGGTTTGGATTGTGAGTTTTAAAGTTTGGCAGTGGTGCAGTGCCCCACCTATAGGGATTCTTCTAACACTAGGCTTCCAGAGTGTTTCCCCACAGAAAAGTAGATAACTCTTAGCCACAGTGACAGGGACCCAATAATAAATAACTTTAGATACTAACACAGATAAATAACAACAATCTACACAATGATATCCAAGGAGGAGTCAGTACATACAGTACAAACATGATGGGTTTTATTTGGGGGGCAGGAACCCAGGAGTAAGGTTCTAGAACAAAGCGTAAGGTGCTGAAAATAAAAAGGGTAGCCTTTAAGAGATAGTAAGAAACGCAGATGGAGAAAGACAGGGAGGCGTACGTAGAAAAGCAGAAGGAAGCGAGGAAGGCGGTTAGGGGAGAAAAGGTGTAGACAGAAGAAAAGATTGCTAGAGGGGTGGCTAAAAAGGATAAAACTTCTTTCAGGTCTATAAGGGAGAAGAAAAAAGCAAGATGAAGAATAGTGAGGATTAGAAGGGCGGTAGGGAGAAGACTGTGCAGAAGGGGACCAGACATTTTAAACAAATACTTTTGCTCAGTTGTTTCAGCAGAGGGAGGAGCAGACAGACCACCAGGGAGGAGCAAGGTTAGGGAAAAATGGGAAGTGGACAGAAGTCCATTTTCAGTAAAAAGAGTCCTGAAAGGACTCGCAGCCCTGAGGGTTGATGAGGCTAAAAGGACTCAGGAAAGTGCTAGCCTTGTTCAGCAGCTCACTGGAAACAGATGTGGTTCTGGAGGACTGGAGAAGGGCTCTTGTGGTCCTTTTACATAAAAGTGACCGCAGAGGCTGGCCTGCCAGCGCAGCGATAAGGTGTCCACTTGTGATGCCGACATCCCAGTTCAGGGTCGGACTGGAGAGTTAGAGGAGCTGGGGAGAAGGAGGAGCATCCAGGGGACAGCCCTCTTCTCTGGGGAAGGAGGCAAAGTGTCCGGCATGCTACTGATCCCGGCGGAGGCTGGGGGTTCTGCGGTGACCGGCACTATCAGTCATGGGGGTAGGACAGATGTACATCATTGCACGTTCTGCTCCTCGGGATCAGTATTGAAAAAATGGATGGACATCCCACCTTGATGCCCGCCCCCGATTCCACTATCCCCGCTGTGTCTCCCAGTCCTGGCCAAGACAGTGTTCCACTGGTTGGCTCACCCCTGCATCCCCACCTGGGGGGGGGGGCAAGCCTAGGAAGCCCTGATGAGTTTCTGTGAGTGAGGGTCACCTTGGCTGCCCCGCCTTGTGGGGTCAAGCCAGGGTGGTCAGCGGCCATGGAGGTCATGAGGGGGATGTGCAGGGGTGTGCCAGCCACAAAAAAAAAGTGACTGCAGAGAGAAGGCTAGCAGTTATAGGCCAGTCATCTTAACTTCAGTGGGAGGGGGGAAGTTGATTGAAACCCTAATGAAAGAAAGTCCGGCTGAGCATCTTGAATCCAGTGAACTGCAGAACCACAGGCAGCACGAACTCATGGGGGGCATGCCAACAAGTCTGATAGATTTGTTTGACTGGGTGACCAGGGAAGTAGTTGTGAAAAATGTTGGTACAGGATGCCCATTATATAAGTTAAGTAGGTCTGGACCGTCTTACTTGGGTTATATAAACAGTAAAATATATCTAAATAGCAAGATTGAGTCCAAAAAGTCCATGAAAAGTTTGTATTTTTATTTTATCTTCACTTCACGCCATGGCCCGAATATTCAAACTGCGTCAGGCTGTGGCACAACCTGGGCACAGCTCAGCTTTGTTGCACAGGGGTGTGGCCTGGGCGATATTCAACGGAGCTGCGCTATGGCGCAGCAGCTTTGAATATCACACCCTGGCCACCCCCACTGTGCATGGCGCAGTGGCACTGCACTAGCGCAAGTGGCCAGAGTGGAGCATGGAGATGCACTAGCGCAAGTACCATTGCGCCATGCACAGCACCTGCGATATTCAAAAGGGGACATGCAGATGGGGCCATAATTTATGCAAGGCGCACAAGGGGCCATTTGCATCTCATTACGGCCCCATTTGCATGCCATTAGCATGCAGATGCACTGATCCCCGAGGACTTGCGTCTGGCACGCTGCCAGACAGCAGCCGTCGGGGACAGACGCCCCCTGCGGCCCGATTGCGGGCATTCGTGTAAAATAAAAAAAAACTCGTCCAATATCCCTGGTGGTCCAGTGGACCTCTATGTGCCCGATCGCGGGCATCGGTATAGTCCCCCCCCCCACGTCCAGTATCCCTGGTGATCCAGTGGACCGATCACCGCAATCGCTGAGCATCTGTAACACATAACAGACCCCTACTACCCTGGTCTAAGTACCCCCTCCCACCGCCCACTGGGTCCACCGCACTGCTCAGCCAATGCTGTACTACTCAGTCCAGATATGTGAATGATTCATTCACATATCTGGACTGAAATATCTGTGTAGAGCTGCATGACCACTGGCTCACTGTGAACCAATGGGCGTGCAGCCCTACCGAGCTGTCGGGCGGTGGGGCGGCAGGCGGTGGGGCTGCTGCCCGCCAGCTGACTGGGTGGGAGCGGGCGCGGGGCTCAGTGGGCAGGTGGGGAGGGGGGTACACTAGACCACCAGGGTAGTAGGGGTCTGTTATGTGTTACAGATGCCGCGATCGGTCCACTGGACCACCAAGGATATTGGACGTGGGGGAGACTATGCGATGCCGCAATCGAGCACATAGAGGTCCACTGGACCACCAGGGATATTGGACGTGGGGGACTATACTGATGCCCATGATCGGGCACATGAGAGTCCACTGGATCACCAGGGATATTGGAGAAGTTTGGCTCAGGGATGCCCGTGATGGGATATTTGGGGCCCGCCAGGTGCGTCAGGAACTCGGGTGGCCGCCCACAGGTGGCAGCTGCCGTGTTGCGCCCTGCAATGCGGCAGCTCACCTGTGGGTGGCCATCACTTGTTCTTTTTTTGGCTTAACTTTGTGCAGGCGCAGGTAGGAGTTGCGCATGCATGACTCTACACATCCGGGCTGAATATCGGGCTGTGCAGGTTATGGCACACCCTCCCACCTGTGCTCATGACATATTACTGATGTGCCCAGCGATCGGGATTTTTGCGGCGCACTTCCCTTTGAATATCACGCTAAGATTGATCAGTGGGTTGTGCATGGCACAACCCTTTTGAATATCTGGGCCCATATGTACAGTTGGCAACAGTTTCGTAACTTGATGCGCCACTTCCTCAGGCCACTTGTATTTGACAGTGTTGATACTAAATACAAAAAAATATATATATTCATCAGGTTTATGATATTTAAAATTAATTTTTCTTTTAAGATAATGTACAGTTATTTATGACCAATGCTCTGTATAATATGGTACTGTAACTATCAACATTTTTAACAATTTATATAAGAATTCACTCAATACATTTAATACTCACTATATTATTGTTATTCCATACAAACTTTTCATGGACTTTTGGGGCTCAATCTTACTATTTAGATATATTTTACTGACCAGGGAAGTAGATCGAGGAGGGCAGTGGACATAGCCTATCTGGACTTCAGCAAGGCCTTTCACACTGTGCCACACAGGAGGCTGATTAGGTAGTTGACCAGCTGAGGAGGGGGTCCAAATTGGTACATTGGGTTTGCAACTGGTAAACAGATAGGAGACAGGGTGGTGATTACCGCACTCACTCAAAGGACAGAAGCATGACCAGTAGTTGTGACTGGGTTGAATAAGACCTTGTTCCATTTGTTATGCAGAAAGAGATAAAAGCAAGGATCTGTTCTATCTTCTCCTTTTTCTGTCTCTTGTCTATCTGATTGCACAATCAAATTTTCTTGTGAGAATTAGGAACTGATCACTTTGACAGTCTCGCGATCCCCCCCACCCCCGCTATCTCCCTTCCTTCACTTGCTATTTCTATCTTTTCTCCTCCTTGCTTACTTGTGGTTATAAAAATACATGTGAATCTTTGTGTGAAACTGGGATCCCCTGGTTTGATAATGTATATAGTTGTATTGTTGAAATGATTGCAAAAACTTATTTGGAACTCGGGGTTAACATTGAGATTCAGTTTGACCCCCATGAACTTTTGCAGAGTTGTCAACAGGAGATCAGTTCTGGGACACCATGTTCACTTCTATTTTTGTTGCACCTGCAAGGAAATAAATTAACAAAGTTCTGATAACAATTTGTAAGAAACAACAGGTATCTTAATGAGATCTGGATGCAGAAATGAATTGCTAGGCAAAGATTTCTTATAAAAAGAGCAACAATGTTTGTTAGAGAGAGAGAAAGAGACTTGAAACCAAAAAGAAACCCTCAGATGAAGGACTTTGTTTAAACTGCCTTTGTAAATAGCTATCCTGAACAATTTTTTTTATGTTACTGTTATTGAAAATAATAAAACCATGAAGGGTATGTGGATGTAGAGTAGGTAGGGAGCACTTGGGCTGACTGGATGAGCCAACTGGTCCCTTTCTGCTGACAAATACTATGTTTCTATGTTTAAGATTCAGCTCCTTATTGGCTCATTATTCTTGTGGCTGGTGGTCTCTGACCCTTTTCCGCAACTCTATGGGGCCAAAGAACAAGAAAAATTGGCAGCCTCCATGTTCCGAAGTTCCACATAACATCTGTACATCATAGTGGCTCCAGATTATATTGCTGTACCTATGAGGCACCAAAGAACAACTGGTCAGCAGTCCTTCTCACTTCTTAACCCCTCTGTCTGTTTGTGAGGGTCAGGGGAGTGCCCCTGAGCATCTCTGTGTACTCCACTCTCATGCTTCAGTTCAACATACTGCTCAGTGCTGCGCTACCCAGTCCTCTTTTCCATGGTCCAACAGGTCATAAGAGTAGAAGACCAGGGCAGCTGGTAAGGGTAACACTTCTGCTGGTTATCCATCCTCTTCACAACAGCCTGAAGAGAGACAGGTAAGCAATACATAAGGCAGATTTACCTCTGCATCCTCAGTGGCTGACTCCCCCCCTGACAGAACAAACATTCTCTCTCTTCTGAAATGAATCCCATTGGCTAATAGTAATATCAGCCAGCGTACCCAGATCCACAATTAGGCCTCAGAACTTGCACCCAGATTGTTAGCCTAAGCAAGCATGGAGTTTATTCCAAAGCACAATCCTGCACTCTACGATGTTATTCCTTGTGCTTGCATTCATCCAACTGTAAAGAGTCATTAACCCCCCCCTCCTAAGCATCAGAAAGATTCCCTTATTTCCCAGTAACCTAGAAGTGGCATCCTTAGAGATTGTTCAGTTGACCAATCACCAAGTGAGAGATTCTTCCTGTACCCACCTCTCTTGGCTACCAGAACACTCTGCCAGGCACTTATCAGTGAAATCAGCCACACCCAATATCCCAGCAGAACATGCTTTTAGGTCTTACTTGAAAACTTAAGATTAAGAAGCATGTTTTGAGGCTGGTCCAATAGCACTGTGGTGGTGCTACCACTCTTTATGCCAGTAACCTGGGTTCTGGAATGAACTTGGGTCACTCACGGGGATTGAGTGTCCTGTAGATGACGCTCCTCTTTTGGGGAGAGAGGACTCAGGATCCTGTTCAGTGACTGCCACCTGGTAGAAGCGGAGTGATGGCATAGCTGACACTTGATGCAGGAGGAGGGGTAGTCGACATGCCAGCACACACACATGCCTCCGCATGCGTGCGTGTCTCAGTGCACATTGTCATCCTTTGTGGGAGAAAAAGCAAGGAAGATAAAAACAATCCCTGAGTCTGCAGGAGCTGTGTCAGCAGCCCCCATGGCACCATGCATGACCAGCGGGGGCAGGCCACCAATCATGCTGTGGTCCTGGGTAAGTGGTGGATAACTGTTTTTTACCTGAGAAGTTGCTCTTGGAAAAAACAGATAATTGTTTTTTCCTGGGAAGGTCTGTGATGAGGCTGAGAGGGTGGTGCTTTCCAGTAGAGTGGCAGATGAGGGGGCCAGAGGGAAAAAAAAAAAAAACAAGACTTAAAAAAGGCATGCTCTGCTGATTAATTTGATATCAGACATACTAAGTAAATTCGTGCCTTAGCAATCAACCATGAAATACCATTTCTAACTACCTAGATTCAGTTCACGCTTAGCTGTTAGGCATTCTGCTGCTAAGCATGCTCAGTCACTGGAACGATCTTTAAGCTTGTTTTTTCCAATTACTCTCCCATGTGTTTCTCCCGCCTCTTGTTCCATCCCCAGTCACTGAGATCTTTACTTTTGCTGGAAGGAGCAGCTCCTTGCCTTCACAGCTCCTGCTAGTGCATTAGGATTGTGCTAGTTTTCAGTCTATTTAGCTAATTTTCACGAAGGTTTAGTTCAGCTTTTGACTCCTTTCTTTATCATCTTTGTTATCATTCTGTTCCAACATCAATCTGTGTCATGGAACAGAGAGGGAAGTCACAGTTCAAACGGTGCATGATGTGCAGTTACCCAGTGTCTCTGGCCAATGGACATGATGCCTGTGTGTACTGCTTGGGCATTACTCACAATGTGGAGCATTGTGCCTGGCGCCAGTCGGTGCAACTGTAGGCACTAGATAAGTGATGGCTTTAGGCACTCAATGGCAAGACTATTGAAATGCGTGCTTTCCGTGGCTGCGGGGTTGATGATGCAGTTGCAGGCTAGTGAGGCAGAGTGGCCCAGCTAGGATGTTAGATCCTAGACCTTCTGTCGGTGGAGGAGGAGTACTTGCGTCTCTTGACTCCTTATGAAGATGAAAGTTTTAAGAGTTTTCTTTTGTCTCTCCAGTCCCTAGAAGGTGAGTCTCCATCTCGGTGCTGAAAGCCCAAGAAGAAGAAGACCCTACTCCAGGATTATGATCACTGTCAGTTGAGGGACTGCTGACATGCTTCCCTGCTGGAGGGTCTACTTATGGAGCTGGGGCATAATTTTGCTCCCTGGACCTCCAGAATGAGTACTTCCACATCCCTCTCCATCCATTGGACAGACATTTCTTCTGGATTCTGGAAGACAGAGTCATGTAACAGTTTAGAGCCATGTCATTTGGCATGTCATTGGCACCCAAGGTGTTCAACAAATGCATGTTGGTTGTAGCGACCTTTCTCCGGTACAGGGGCATCAAGATCTTTCTGTACCTTGTTGACTAGCTCATCATGGGGAGCTTATTGCAGGATGTGGAGCTTCAAGGGATCTGGCCATCCAGATGTTCCAGGACTGTGGCCTTACTGTTGGTCACTAACCTGTAATGTCCCCTATTTCCCTTCCCTTGGATGTATCTGGAAATGAACCGTTACCAGGTCAATATGCCGTATGTGGTAAAACTTTTAAATAAGCAGTCCAAACTCTCACCAAAGCTGTTCATTTGACCAGAGCTGGTCTTCCTCCATTTCAGAGCTCATCTGCCCCTGGGCAGGGTAAAGGACCTGCCTCATTTGCTTGATTGTTTTGTGTTGGGAAATCACAACAGGCTCCAGATTTCTTCTGGCTTCTTGGCTTGTACCATGACTGTGATACTTTGGGCCTGCTGGGGCATGTGGCCCATTCATGTGGGAACTGGGGTGCCAGTGGTGCCTGTTGTACTCGGCCCTGAACCACTTGGTTTGGGTGACCCAGCTGATGCTGGATGCCATCTGTTGGTGTCTGCCTCCATGAACCTGTTGGATAACATCTTATTTGTCTCTACAGTGCCCTCTGTCACTCTAATGACAGATGCATCTCTGGTGGGCTGGGACGCACGTCTGTTTGACTACAGAATGCATAGGTTGGCTTCACAACTGCTTGCTGGAATTCACTGCTGTTCACCTAGCGATAGTGGAGTTCCTATCACTTGTCCAGGGTCAAGTGGTCCAGGGCAACATGGACAATATGACCACCATGTTTTACGTGAACAAATAGGGCATCATGCTCTCCTTCCCTCTGTGTCAGGTGCTGTGGACATGGTGACTGCATGTGGACCTGGTGGTGGTCGTGTCATGGGATCAAACAACCAGCTGGCAGGTGCGCTCAGTTGTGTGGGAGAAGTGATCCACAAGTGGTCACTACACCAGTTGGTTGTTTCTCAGATGTTCTTGGAATGGATAATACCATAAGTGAACCTGTTTGCGTCCTGGGAAGACAGGAGTCTGAGTCTGTTTTTTTTCCCACCCCCCCTCAGAAGGGCAGTCTGTAGGTGATGCAGTCTCTCAGTCCTGGGCTCTGGGCCTATATATCTTCCTTCCATTTCTTCTGGTCCACCAGCTAGTCTAAAATGGGCAGAGGGAAAGAATGTCCCTGATTTTGATTGCATCAGACTGGCCATGCCAGTTCTGGTATCACAGTCACCTCAATCTTAGAAGCATACCACCCTAGCTGCCTCCACTCCAGCTGGACATGCTGATAAGTTCCGTGGGGATTATCAGGCTACCAGACCTGTAGTCCCAGCAGCTAACTTGCTGTTTTTTGTGGGGGTAGAGTTGTTTAGAGTTGTTTGCACTTGGGCTTTCCGAAGCCTCCGCTCCCTGGGTGCTGGAGACGTCTTGAAAGGAGTTGACTCAAAAGACATTCACTTGCAGGAGGGCCAGGTTCTTGTGTTGGTGTGAGGTGCAAGGATTACTGCCCCTCTTCTGCTCAGTGTCACGCATGCTTGACCATCTCTTGATTCTGGCTTACATAAGGTTGTGAGACACGTCCCTTCAGATACACATGGTCACCATTTCAGCATACCATGCCAAGTGTAGTATGTTTACAGTGGCACAGGATAAAATGGTTGGCTGATTCTTTAAAGGGCTGAACCACCAGTTTCCTCTGGTACAGAAACCTCCTCCACTGCGGGACTTACCACTGGCGCTGTCATGGCTAATGGATAAACCATTTGAGCATGTGGACAAGTGTGATCTCTCTTTTGTCTTGGAAAGTTCTGTTTTTGGTCATCATCACTTCCATCAGATGGATGAGTGAGCTCCAGGTGCTGTTTGTGAAGTCACCATACATGGTTTAGCACAAGCACTCCTCTGTTTTCTTCATCGTGTCTGTAGTCTTTCTAAGATATGGCACCATATGGCAGCTGCACACTGTCCTTGAGGTGGGACCTTACCAAGAATTTGTGTAAGGATATTGTAATGTCTCTTGACTTATTCATGAAGTTCATCTTAATGCCTACTATTATGTTATTCCCTTGCTAGCTGCTACCTCACACTGCTGCTCCCATTTAAAGTTGCTGATAATCACGTCTCCTGTTTTTTCCTGTCTGCCTTAAGTAATCGTTGTGCCATTTAGGTAGTATTTTGCACCACTGTTCTTTTTTTCAAGGTGCATAAATGCATTACTTTAGGGAGATTGGCCCTTCCCCCATTTTGGGGGAATTCAGTAGTCTCTCCAATTTGGTTTGCGGTCTGGGCCCTTTAGAAAGTGCAACATTTTTTATCCAGTGCCCTAAATGTAGCAGATGGTATGCGCCAGGATATCATGGTGATGAGTTATAGGACTTGGTGGAGAATCATTTTAATGTTGATATTTTCCCTCCAAACAACAACTTAAGTGTGTCTGTCCTCTCAGTGTAACTAGTAAAGGGTTAAAATGATCAGATATAATTTTGTGGAGGTTCCTGCATGTCCACAGCCCTAAATATGTAATACTCCTTATCGGAGCTTGCAGGGGCAGTGAGGAGAAGCCTTTGATTGGACAGGTCAGTAAAAGGGAGCAGCTGTGTTTTCTCTGAGTTCACCGTATACCTTGAGATACCTGAAAAAATCAAAATACAAGCAGCTACCTAGGAGGCAGTGACATCAGGATGGCTAACCAGGCAGAGCATATCATCAGCATATAGCAGTACTTAAAGCTGCTTTCTCATTCACCGTTACACCATGTATTTCAGTGTCACCCTTTATCACCATGGCCAGAGGCTCTAAAGCCAGCCCAAGTAACAAGGAAGATGGGGAAATCCTGCCAGGTTCCTCTCTTTAAAGTGAAAATGTTAGAGGAGCGCCTGTTTACGACACCAAAGCGCTTGCCCCACCATGGACTGTTTGAACCCACCCAACAGAATATTCACAAGGCCAGATTGCCTCAGTGCATGGATCAGGTACCCCCATTCCTTCCACTCAAAAGCCTTTAGGGCATCTAAGGAAATTGCTGGAGTTGGGTGGGCAGTAGAACCTGAGCCATGCATAAGGTTCAGACTCCACTAGCCTCTGGATATTATCTGATGCCATTTACCCCTGAATAAAACCCACCTTGACCTTATCTAACAATTGTACGAGACCCCCCAGGCGATTGGCCAAGATCTTAACAAGAATTTTATACTAAGATAAGTTCTGGAAGATTGTACCATAGCTGTCAGGGCCTAAGGCCTTATCTTTCTTTAAAAAAAAAAAACACTGCAATTGCTGCTTCCCTGTGGAGATCAGCACAGGCATGCTACCTCTGGCCTCAGTGTAAACCCTCCCAGGTCCAGGGCTACGCTAGTTCAACACAGTATAAATATTTTTTTAACCTCAGGAACTTTCTGGGTGCTAAATGTCATATTGCTTTTATAACTTTTACCTGTATGTCCCTGCCCAAGGCCTTCATGACCACTGGGGATTTTTTAAACATTGATTAGTTTTTTATGAAATGATGAAGCTCAGCAGTGATCCACAATTTAAGATGCACCTTATTTTTGTATGTATCGTGTCAAGAATAGTTTAAGTTAAAAGACAGACCTGAAAGGTAATTATTATTTATATTACATTTATAAAAGAGCACTAATAGCAACATGTCTCATTCCACTGAGTTCCCATTGCTCTGGGATTTGAGTCTGTAAATAATGCGCCTGGTATCCTGAAGGAGATGTTTGTCAGTGACCCCATTCTGATAGCTTGTAGTGACAGACTTAAGACTTTCTTATCATCTACCAACTGCTTATGTTGGAAGGTTTACAAAATGTACTGAAAAGCAGAAAAGCTTTACCGCCACTTCTGAGAGATGTTATAGTATCAAGAGTCAGTCAAAAGGATAATAAGCAAAGCAGCCTTAAAGAACTGGCCATCAACATTTTGACAGCTGAAACTAGTAATGTAGACTGGTTGAATGCTTTGTTCTGAGAACAAACCAAAAGCTGAAATATATGTAGGCACTAAGTTGAGGAAGCGTGAATATTATAAATTAGGACAATTGTACTGTTTATTAATCCCTGCTTCTGAAGTGTGTGTGTGTGTGTGTGTGTGTGTGTGTATATATAAGAGGGCTTCTTGGGGCACCACTTACATTCATTCAGTCAGTCATTCATTCATTAAGTGTGCTGGGCAAAGGCTGTTTTTTCAGGCCCATCCTAAGCCATAGTGCATACAGTAGCAACAGAATGACAAATGATGAAATACAGTATAAGGTACTAGCTGCGGAATTCATAAATGCAAATTGAGCAGTCTGAGTATTTATGAGTCAAAACTTTAAACTAATGATGCAACAAAGCAGAATGTGAAAAAAAGTGGCGAGACAATTCCACATCTAACCCCCCAACAAATGGGGGGTTCCCAAAAAGTCTTCCTTGAGCTTGCTTAAATGCTCACTGCCAGGCTGGTGTCCAGTGTTTTAGCAGTTTAAAGGTATTGCCAGAGAGTGCCTGTATAGCCTCTGTGTACTGTCTCTTTAAGAGCTGCCTGGATTGCAGTCATAATTAATCGAGGAGGGGGCTAAGTGTTTCTATGCTCAAGTCCCGCCCAGGCTGTCAGATAATTGCTTTGTTCTGCCACCGCTACTTGTGCAGAGGGAGCTCTGTTAGAAGATGTACTTGTTTGCTGATCATTTATTAGAATAGTAATAATATTGCAGTTTGTCTAACCTGCCTTCATTGCAGCATGGACATTTCTGTTTATCTCCACTGTCTTAGTCCTGGACTGCTGAAATGGGCCAGTCAGTACCTTTGGGGACTCTAAAATGGAACCTGTCCCCAGGGGCTTTGTGGGAGCAAAATTTTGTAGGAATTGTAGTTTTGTGCTTTTGGCCAATGAACCTAAATGAACCTGGAGGGGGAGCCCTTGTTGTGACTGACAGAGGAATCAGCCAACCAAACCTTTTGGATCCTGGGGAAAATCCCAGACTGCTTGCAGTTTCAGGTCAGTCTGAATTGGGAAGTGAAAGTGGTAACAGCTTGAATGATTCAAGCAGTAGCCCGTGTATAATTTGCGCAGAAGAACTGTGAACGGCCTGAGTTTTGCCCTGCCTGTCTACCTGCTGTCCCTGAGAGGGAAAATAGAGCTTATTTGGACGAATCCGAGTTGTGAGAATGATTTAAGCCACTGAACTGTGACCAGGCTTTAACCTGAAGAAGACCGAAGATTTGCTGAATGCGATCGGCCTGTCAAGATTTTCAGCCACCTTTGAATTCCTGGTTTGCACAGAGACTCTGTAATTGCAACTGGATAGCAGTCTGCCTGGTACAGTAGAATTTCTTACGTGTAAATGTGCTGTGTGCTTCTAGTGGGTCGTGATTTGGTTCTCCACTGTGTGCTGAACTGTGTTCTGCTCGTTGGAGGCTGCATCCAGCTCCCACGGACTGAATCCATATTCATCTCCATTGGACCTGGGCTTTGCCACACTGGCCCAGCTAGACTACCTGCTGCACAGAGAAAGCCATCGACAAGAGACCTGCCTGGGGATCAACCCCCTGCTCATGCTTTGAACAGGAATGGCGCCTCGGTAATCCATGTGGGCCCTGTTTCTCCTGGCACTCCAGTTCAACAACCTGCTGTCTTGATTTCGTCCTGCCTGTGTCCTGTATTGGGTATCGTGAGTAAACATCAGGGTAGCTCCCTGCAACAACTGCTAAATCTAAAGTGTTGTCATCTGATTGCTTTGTTGTCTTTTCTGTCATGAACTGAGCCCTCCGGTTCTGGATTACAAACAGTGCATGTTGCTTTCTTCCATCACAGGGCCCTAACCAGCTGCGAGCCGGCCTACCCCGGGCAACATTCCTGGCTAGCCCACCATCTTCCTACCTGGGTACCCAGAGTGTGTGACTGTGTAGGGACTCTGAAGTGCATGCATAACTGTCTGATTGTTATAGCCTTTAAGCAAATCAACCTGATTACGCCCCTCCCTTGTTTAAGCCCCCTGAATAAATCAGATTTAACTCTGTTTGCATTTAACCTGACTGTGGTTCCAGTTTGTGCCAAGAGTACTGTACTGTTGCTATTTGCTGTGCATAACCTTGATTTATGGGGGGGGGGGGTCCCAGGGTCGAGCTAGAGGAACCAGCCCTTATGGTAAGTGCAAACAGTGTGGGTAATTGCATGGTGAACAAGGGTCATCGTGAAAGTGATTATTGTATATTGTTCAGGCCACTAGAAGGGAAAGGTTTTTTTTTTACAGTGTCCCAGAGGGCTGTGCCCAGGTTAGCCTGACCACTAACAACCCTGAAGTACCCAGGCCCCTTAATCTGCTGCTAGTCAAGCAGGCAGGGTACACAGTAGCCCTTGCGATAGCGCCACCTAGGAGTTACATCTTGGAGGCTCACCGCTGGGATTTTGTGTCTTCTAGTGGCCAAAATTATGAGTTATTATCAAACATAAATGGCTACCCCAACAGAAGTGGCTGTGCACCAGTTGGTGGGGTGGTGTACGGGGCAAGAGGTTGATCCCCATAATGCTTTGCTAATACTGGATATACCAATGGGCATTAATAAGGACACTGTTGAAAGGGCACTTTCTAAAGATAAATGTTTGAAAAAAGCTGTAGTGGTGGGTCGACAGGTTGATTTAACTGCCCAAACTCTCATGGCCTTGGCGGAGTGTAGCGACCCCCTGGACAGTTCAAAGGTGCCCCAGACGGGTTCCCAGCCGCCTGGAGGGTGATAACCAGAGATAGCAAGGATCCCTTAGAGGATGAGCCCCCAGCGTTATCTGAGTCTTTTAAGGAGATGTTTGCCAAGTTGTTACTGGAGGAAGGCAAAAATGTAGAGGAGTTAAAAAAATTATTCCTGCCACCTGGGAGTGTCTCCTCCGCACTGTCCACACCCGCCCCAGCACCTGTTCTTTTACCAACTTCTGTACCTGCCTCTGAGCCAGCAAGTAGTCATGGTCCTTACTGCAAGCTTAAGGTATTCTCTGGCATCTGCCCTACTCCTAATGGTGAAGGCGACCTTGAGACCTGGATAGACTCTGCTACTCTTGCGGTACAAGACTAGCAGTGCTCAGAGCCTCCAGGGAACCGCCCTACGTACTTTTCTGTCCCTGAGGTCTTCGGACCCTGATGCCAAAGCCCAAGAGTACATAGTCACCCTTGAAAATGTGTTTGGGGGCACCACTAGTGTTGGGGCCTTGAAATAGAAACTTAAAGATGTTAGACAACAGCCAGGGGAATTGTTATCTGCCTACATGGATCGATTAGAGGGAATCCTACAAACCATTTTTCAGAAAGGAGGCTGGGCCTCTAGTGAAGTGGACCGGGTAAGACTGGATCATATACTCGCTTCTGCTCTGCCCGACACGCCAGCTGGGTGTTGCTCAAATTGCAATTGCATCAAAGGAAATCTGGTCCCTTGCCCTTCCATGTGTTGATGAAGGAGGTACGGGAAGTTGAGGAGGAGGAAGGTTTTTCGGAGCCCTGCACAGTTGTAGTTGCTGCAACCCCTGCTTCAGGCGCGGGGTCGGTCACTGATGGTCTGGTATCACCGCAGTCACATGATGGAATCCGAGAACTAAATGTCAGCCCTGGGGAGCCCAGCCAGAGATGGACTGCTATGGATGCTCCGCCATTGGATGAACTGCTGAGGGAGTTCAGAGAAACAAAAAACAGTCTCTTTATGAAGGCCACTCCTGCGAGTACAGGCCCTGATCCTTATCTGACTGCATTTGCTATGGAGGTCTGGGTGCACACCCAGGTATCTCCTGCTGGCAGCAGCTCAAAAATTGTTGTCTTGACTATGGAAGTGAGAGAATTCACGAGATGTCTCCAAATGCTCGCCACACCGCAGACAGAGGTGGAACCAAGGTTTTCTGTTGGTAGTACCCCTGCCTTAGCTCCCAATGTGATGTCTCAGCCACACCAGACCCCAGAAAGCATATTTTGCCATAATTGTGGGAAGGATGGGCACATGAAGAGAAAATGCCGGTCCCCAAAAGACGTAGATAAAGTTGTATACAGACTTCAAGGGGCACTTCTGAAAACGAGACCATGGCCGAGGAGCACCAGAAATTACCGCAGTGCAGGATTAAGGAATCCTAACTAAAATTTCTTTGTGGCTAAATCATCTGTCCAGGCTTCTGCTACTGCCTCTCCAGACTGGTCCAGGATAGTGGGCCCTTCGATGGAGACTTCTGTGCCTGTCAATGTTATCCATGCTCGGGCTGTGCTCGATAGCGGGTCGCAAGTGACCATTGTATTCCAGGACTGGTATGACAAACACTTATCTGATGTGCCACTACATTTTCTGGAAGGTTTGCTTGTGTGGGGCCTGAACAACAAGTCTTATCCCTACCTAGGATATGTCCGGCTCTGGTTGTCTTTCCCTGTGACTGTAATTGGTGTAGATGAACAAGTTGGGACACTAGCCCTGGTGTACCTTCCTACAGGATTGTATGATGGGATTCCCTTGCTCACTGGAACCAGCACCCATGTGTTTGGAAGAGTAGCGCAGTTATGTCACGAAAAACAAGGGAAACGGACTGGGTGGACACTGAGAATCCCAGCCCTGGTAAAGAGAGCCTATGATCTGCAAAAACAGACTACCAAAGCCGATGGAGATGAGCCGGTGGGAATAGTGCGGAAGAAAGGTCCTGATTCTCTGATACTCCCTCCCAATGCTTAGTACACCATTCAGGGAGAGATTCACATTAGAAAGGAAGTGAAGGCCCGGCCCAGTGGCGCTGAGGGTTGAGGCGCTGGACGCCATACCTTGTGCCACACCGGCGACTCAGGTTCTGGAACGAGCCCGGGACGTTGGGAGTCAGCAGGGGAGGGAGAGGGTTGAGCGTCTGAGGACAGCTCTCCTTTCCTGGGAGGAAGGGGGGAACACGCTCTGTGTCTGACTAACCTCTAACAGAAGCCAGAGGCATAGCAGACATAAGCGCACAAGGGGGTTGGGAAGTGGTGAACATTGGTGGATACACCGTGACATCAGGGCGGGGGCCACTCCTGTGGAACACACCAGAAAAATACCCTACAGCACTCCTTGTGTAGACGGAGCGCCAGGCTCCAATCCCCAATACCCCTACCTGCCCCGGTGACCGGCATCCTGACGAGACAAGGAATTCAGGGTGCTTGCCTCCCCCCACCTCGTCCCTGCCTGGGGTTAAGCTAAGGCTACATGGAGGACGGACTGCCACGGGATCCAGGTAGGAGGTGGGGACTAGAATGGCCATAGGCGACTCACGAAAAGAAGGGGAGTGCTGTGGGAGGAAGGAGCATAAATAGAAAGTAAAAAAAAAAAAAAAGGAAGGGAGTGAAAAATAAAATATTAATGTTGTATGCACTGGGTGATGGAAAGAAGCCAGAGGGATTATTGGTTAAACCCAGCATTTTGCCTGCCCGTGCCCACACCTAAGCACGACGAGTGATGGTCCAGATTCGGAATGTGTCAGATTGGGAGGTCCGGTTGAACAGAGTGTGCATCCCATTCCTAGCTACAGTAGACTGCACAGGCACTGCTGTATTACCCAGCAACAACTACTCTGGTGAAAAAGAAAGAGTGACCCCGGACTTATTCGACTTTGGTGATTCCGCATTGCAAGCTGAATGGAAGGCTAGAATTAGCAAGAAACTTGCCCGGAGAGACCAAGTATTTTCGTTAAAAGAATGGGACGTGGGGTGTGTCCAGGGTGCAGAGCATGACATACGCCTGCATGATGACTGGCCATTTCGAGAGAGAGATCCCGACATCTCACCCCAGTAGACATAGATGATGTTAGGAGATACCTGAAGAAAATGCTCACGGCTGGTGTTATACAAGAATCAAGGAGCCCATATGCCTATCCCATTGTGGCTGTGCATAAGAAGAATGGGTCTGTGAGGATGTGTGTTGATTATCGAACCCAGAACCGGTGGACCATCCCAGATCAGTACACCATGCCCCGTATACAAGATGCCCTGGATTGCTTGAATGGGAGCAAATGGTTCTCGGTATTGGATCTTCGGAGCGGATATTACCAGATTCTGATGGCCCTGGAGGACCATGAGAAAACAATCTTCATCTGTTCCTTTGGGGTTCTACGAATTCCTGAGAATGCCACAGGGGATTTCAGGCACCCTGGCCACCTTTGACTGATGGAATGTGTGTTGGGAGATATGAACTTGCTGGAATGTCTAGTGTAGCTAGATGATGTCATTGTGTTCGGACGCACATTAGAGGAGCAGGAGACCAGACTGCTTAAAGTTCTGGACCGTTTGGAAGACTTCGGCCTCAAGCTGTCCATCGACAAGTGCCAGTTTTTTCAAACTTCTGTGAAGTATGTGGGGCACATAGTATCTGCAGAAGGAATAGAGACCGATTCCAGTAAGGTTGAGTCACTGACTACTTGGCCCCAGCCCCATAACTTGAAAGAACTACAATGTTTTCTGGGGTTCTGTGGCTACTACCGAAGGTTCATAAAAGACTATTCAAAGGTGATTCGCCTGCTCCTGAATCTTACCCAGGGTTACCCCCTACCAACCATAAATACAAGAAAAGGGCTGTCAAAGAAAGTGTACTTCCACACAGGTGAACCTTTTGGGCCCCGCTGGACACCCAAATATGAAGCAGCCTTCCACGAAGTCATATACTGGCTCACCCACGCTCCCATCCTCACCTATGCTGACCCTGCCAAGCTCTATGTGCTGCATATGGATGCTAGTCTGCAGGGCCAGGAGCTGTGCTGTATCAAGACCATGAGGATGGTTTGAGACTGGTAGCTTTCCCCAGCAGGAGTTCGACCCCGTCGGAGAGAAACTATCCTGTGCACAAGCTGGAGTTCCTTGCCCTAAAATGGGCCATCGTTGATCAGTTTCATGAGTACCTCTATGGGGCAAAGATATTGGTGAAGACCAACAATAACCCATTGACCTATCTACAGACTTCAGCTAAGTTAGATTCCACTGGGCACTGGTGGCTCTCTGCCTTATCAACCTATGATTGTGCTGTTGAATACAGACGGGGACTGAACCATATTAATGCTGACATCCTGTCATGTTGGCCCGCTTCCAAGAGTGATTGGTTCAGGCTGTCTGAACCTGACATCCGAGCATTGTGCCAGAAGTTTGACAGATATTAATAGATGTCTGTGGACTGTCTAGTAGATTGCTTGGGCCCTCCGGATACCTGTATACTGGCTGCCTATTGCCATTTCTCTGCTCTAGATATTAGTACACTACCTCAGCTTGACAATGACAGTATTCAGTGGGCTCAGTCCCAAGATCCTATGATTCAACCCGCACTTGATGCCCTGCGTGCAGGGAAAGATGTGTCTAAGTTGCGTTCCCCTGACTTGCGAACTGCCTTATTGTTTAAAGAAGATCCAGGTTGAAGTTACTCAATCAGTTGTTATACAGAGAGAGAGAGACAGTGGATTGTAGTGATCAAGTAGACAAGCAACAATTGGTTCTGCTCACAGCCTTTAAACACTTGGTACTGAGGTCCCTCCACAATCACATGGGGTACCTCGGTATTGACAGGACTCTCGACCTGGTACAATCTCGATTCTACTGGCCCAAGATGGGGGCCGATGTTAAGCACCATGTAAAGACCCGTAGTCGTTGCCTCCAAAGAAAAGCCCTGCCTCAGAGGGCTGCCCCCCTTGTCAATATCACTACCAGCACCCCCATGGAACTGGTCTGCATAGATTTTTTGTGTTTAGAACCTGATCAATGGAATATTGGCAATGTGTTAGTGGTTACGGATCATTTCACATGGTATGCACAAGCTTTTCCAACTAAAGATCAAAAAGCCTTTACCGTGGCCAAGGTGCTAGTGGAAAAATTCTTTGTCCACTGTGGTGCCCCCCAGAGGATCCACTCTGACCAAGGCAGAGACTTTGAAAGTAGGGTAATCAAAGAAATGCTCTCTCTGTGGGGGTTGCAGAAGTCAAGAACCACCACTTATCACCCGCAGGGGGACCCTCAACCAGAACCTTTTAACTGCACCCTTCTAGACATGCTGGGCACCCTCCATCCAAAAGACAAGCATAAATGAAGCCAGCAGATTAGCACCTTGGTACACACATACAGCTGCACCAAAAAAGATGCTACTGGGTTCTCCCTCTACCACCTCATGTTCAGGAGGGAGGCCTGACTGCCAGTTGATGTCTGCTTTGGGGTCTCTCCAGATGGGATCCGAGCCGAAAACTACCTGCAGGATGTACAGAAACTGAAAGCTCAATTGAACCATGCATATCAACTGGCCCAGACAATGGCTGCCAAGAGAAATCTCGCCAACAAAGTGAGACACGATAAGAAAGTAAAGGCTCAAGAGCTACGGCGTGGAGACTGTGTGTTATGCAATTTGGGACTACATGGCAAGCACAAAATTGCTGATAGGCGGCACCATCTTCCTCATGTAGTAGTTGGAAAGTTGGATGATCTACCAGTGTACAAGGTACGCCCAGAGAATAACTCCAAAGCTGTCAAGACCATGCACCGTAACCACTTGCTGCCTATCAGCCAAGTTATCATTGAAGCTAAGCCAGCAGACATTGCCTCCCCTGGGCAGGTGACTCGCGCTGCTGCTGCAAAAAAGAGACAGAGTCAACCTACTCCAGTAGTTACAGATTGAAGGTTTCCCCCACAGCAGGCCCAGAATGATAGTGACTGCCAGTCCACCTCTGATGAAAGTGACTATGGTAATGCCCATTATCCCTCCTATAAACTGAGTCAGTTGTTTCATGGAAATCCTATGCAGAATCGTGGGGATGAAGCTGGGCCTTCTGGACTACCTAACCCCCCCAGCTTCATCCTGGAGCCAATGCTCCCTGGAAGTGAAGTGCAAAGTGTCACATCTGAGGTTGCACACACTGTGTTTTGTGGAACTGTGTGACTTGCCCAAAGAAGGGGCTGATAGTCTGAGTCTCCCTGGTGACACACCAGAACCTGAAGAACAATGTGAGAGTGTTGACAGCCCCCCTTCACTGCCGCAAAGCCTAATTGTGCCAGAGCCTCCTCAAAATGAGCAACCTGGGCCTTCATCAGAAGATAATAATGAGCAAAGTGTTATGGGAACAGAGCATACAGAGCAAGGAGCTGACAGTGCTCCCAGTTTGGATATTCCCATCCGTGCAGAGGCACCCCTCGCGAGTGACGAAAACTCAAAAGCTAGTGCTGCAAGTACACAGACTGTGGCTGCTCCCCCAAGAAAGGCTGGCTGAACTGTCAAGCCCGTATTGTGCCTCAGTTATGATTCCTCTGGGAGGT
Organism: Neoceratodus forsteri; assembly: GCA_016271365.2. Taxonomy (NCBI): domain Eukaryota; kingdom Metazoa; phylum Chordata; order Ceratodontiformes; family Ceratodontidae; genus Neoceratodus; species Neoceratodus forsteri. The sequence continues at coordinate 1,556,875,144 of CM057450.1, forward strand.
CTGTGGACTTGCCTCTCAATGTGGTCCATAAAGGTGCTTATGTTTCCAAGAGCTCACTGCCCAAACTGAGCTTGACGGCCAGCTCCAGGTTACTTGTTCTTCACTCTCACCATGATGTCCCTGTCCCATCCAGACCCAAGTTAGCTGATAGGGAAGGGCCCTGTCTTACACTGTTTAATGTACAAGAAGTTATTACCTGAATTAATATAGTGATGTTCAAAGTATGTTAATCATAGTGAAATCAGTATTACCTGTTTGAAACATGCATAAGTATTGTCCGTACGGATATAGTATTGTGAAGTATGTTGAAATGTATAGTGATGTGACAGGTTTGTGTTAACTGGTGTATCAGATAGTATTTGCATAGCATGCTAATGTCATATATGACGCCATGTTTTCTCCAGGCAGGGAAGGGTGTAACCCCCCCACAAATGGGGGTTCCCGAAAAGTCTTCCTTGAGCTTGCCTAAATGCTCATTGCCAGGCTGGTGTCCTGCGTTTTAGCAGTTTAAATGTATTGCCAGAGTGTGCCTGTATAGCCTCTGTGTATTGTCTTTTTAAGAACTGCCTGGACTGCAGTTATTTTTAATCTGGGAAGGGGCTGAATGTTTCTATGCTCATGTCCTGCCCGGGTTGTCAGATAATTGCTCCGTTCTGCCATCACTACTTGTGCAGAGGGAGCTCTGTTAGAAGATGTACTTGTTTGATGATCATTTATTAGAATAGTAATAATATTGCAGTTTGTCTAACCTGCCTTCTTTGCAGCATGGACATTTCTGTTTATCTCCACCATCTTGGTCCTGGACTGTTGAAATGGGCCAATCAGTACCTTTGGGGACTCTAAAATGGAGCTTGTCCCCAGGGGCTTTGTGGGAGCAAACTTCTGTAGGAATTGTAGTTTTGGACTTTTGGCACCTACATGATACTGGAGGAAAGAGCCCTTGTTGTGACTGACAGAGGAATCAGCCAACCGAACCTTTTGGATCCTGGGGAAGGTCCCAGACTGCTTGCAGTTTCAGGTCAGTCTGGATTGGGAAATGAAAGGGGTAACAGCTTGAGTGATTCAAGAAGCAGCCCCTGTGTAATTTGCGCATGAGAACTGTGAAAGGGCTGAGTTTTGGCCTGCCTGTCTGCCTGCTGTCCCTGAAAGGGAAAATAGAGCTTATTCGGACTGAATCTGAGTTGTGAGAATGATTTAAGCCACTGAACTGTGACCAGACTTTAATCTGAAGAAGACCGAAGATTTGCTGAATCGCGAATGGCCTGTCAAGATTACTGGCACCTTTGAACTCGGTTTTGTGCAGAGACTCTGTAATAGCAACAGATAGCAATTTGCCTGGGTACGGTAATTTCTTGCGTAAATGTGTGTGTACTGTTAGTGGGTCATGATTTGGTTCCCCACTGTGTGCTGAACTGTGTTCTGCTTGCTGGAGGCTGCATCCAGCTCCCATGGACTGAATTCGTATTCATCTCCATTGGGCCTGGGCTTTGCCACACTGGCCCAGCCAGACTACCTGCTGCACAGAAAAAGCCATCAACGAGAGACCTGCCTGGGGATCAGCGCCCTGCTCACGCTTTGAACAGGACCGATGCATGAGTGGTTTGTGTGGGCCCTGCTTCTCCTGGCACTCCAGTTCAACAAACTGCTGTCTCGATTCCGTCCTGCCTGTGTCCTATATTGGGTATCATGAGTAAACATCAGGGTAGCTCCCTGCAACAACAGCTAAATCTAAAGTGCTGTCATCTGTTTGCTTTGTTGTCTTTTCTGTCACAAACTGAGCCCTCCAGCTTCGGATTACAAATAGTGTGCGTTGTGCATATAGCTTTCTTCCATCACAGGGCCCCAACCAGCTACGAGCCGGCCTACCCCGGGCAACATTCCTGGCTAGCCCACCGTCTTCCTACCTGGGTACCCAGAGTGTATGACTGTGTAGGGACTCTGAAGTGCATGCATAACTGTCTGATTGATATTGCATTTAAGCAAATCAACCTGATTACACCCCTCCCTTGTTCAAGTCCCCTGAATAAATCAGATCTAAATCTTTCTGCATTTAACCTGACTGTGGTTCCAGTTTGTGCCAAGAGTACTGTACTGTTGCTATTTGCTGTGCATGACCTTGTTTTACAGGGGGTCCCCAGGGCTGAGCTAGAGGAACCAGCCCTGATGGTAAGTGCAAACAGTGTGGATAATCGCATGGTGAATAAGGGTCATTGTGAAATTGATTATTTTATATTGTTCAGGCCACTAGAAGGGAAAGAGGTGGGTTACAGTGTCCCAGAGGGCTGTGCCCAGGTTAGCTTGACCACTAACAACCCTGACCTCCAGGCGAAGGCACCTGTATCAGTACCCAGGCCCCTTAACTTGCTGGTAGCCAAGCAGGCAGGGGTAGTAGCCCTTGGGATAGCGCCACCTACGGGTTACACACATAATAGGAACAGGAGTTGAAAAGGCCCTTTGACCCATATTGTATCATACATGTCTGTTCCTCTTTTTACTGAAATGTATACATATGAACTCATAATGTCACCAGAGCACTGAGGGAATATTTTAAAAAAAATGACTTGTTCCACAATGAGGATTCATCTAAATCGCCCTATTATTGCAAAATCCAATACCAAATGTCTAAAAACAACCAAAGTTTGAATGAATTTAGTAATGCCGGCCGCACATGTGCAGTAGTGATTGTCAGTGATTTGCAATACAGAGTTCAGATGGTGGCTTGCCGAGAAAGTAAGAGGATGAGTTTAAGCCATTTGCCATCTGAGACGGGGTTGCCACTGGATGCCAGGAATATCTTGGAAGTGCCGGGTGAGGAGGAGGATTCCACTAGACAACAGGAGTAGCTTGTAAGTTGGGCAGGATAAGGGAGTGGGTAACTGGACTGAGGAAGGGGGATTGCCAGTAGATGCCAGGAATTGCTTGGAACTGGGGTAGGGTGAAGCAGGGGCTGCTATTGGATGTCAGGTATTCCTTGGATGTGGGGCAGTGCAAGAGTTGGGTTGTCACTAAATGCCAAAAATTGCTTGGAAATGGGTAGGGGGTGCCACTGGATGCTTAGGATTGCTCAGAACTGGGGCTAGGTGAGATTGCGGTTGCCACTGGTTACAAGACACAACTTGAACTAGGCCAGGATGGGGGATGGTGGGTGCCACTGAACACAACAGATTGCTTGGATCTATGTCCGATAATGCCCACCCTGTTGGATATTATTGCACTTAGAAAATGGTTTATAGGTGACTTTTAAAAAAAATATACAAGAATAAAAACATACATCTAAAAAATAAATAAACTAATAAAAGTAACTGTTGTAGTAAAGTAGTCCCTGTATTGGTAGAATCACCACTGGAGGGTGCTGCTGTTTTTTTTCTTTCTTTTTTAAAGTTTCTTCACATGAGCATCCTCTCCAGGTTTAGCTTGCTAGCTACTTTGTCTCCTCACGCCCCCCCCCCCAGCACACACACACACAGCAGAGGAGAGCGTTTATTTTAATTCCTGTGATCAGCGCCAGTGAGAACGGAAAATGTAGCTTGCTGATCTGAAGACTGGATGTGAAAAGAGGTACCTGTTTGTTTCCTGGGAAACAGTGTAACTGAATGGGGGACAGCGCTAGCCTACTGCTGAGAGGAACCGCCAGTTGTGTTTTATTTGTTTATGGTGTGAGAAGGACCATGCTGGATTTTGATACAGGCTTGCATTTTTTTTTTTCAGCCGAAAAATGTCTGGTTGATCTTTCTCTTTAGTAGGGCAGGTTGGCTGCTGTTATACAGTCTACCAAGGTTAATCTCTCTATTAAGCCGGGGAAAACAGCGACGGGCGAGTTTTGCAGTTCGTGTGTCCCCAGGATCCCCTAAGTAATGGGGCACACCAAAGTGGCACTCGTTATTTAGGTGGCATTGTTGAAAAATATATGCATGGCTCAGTAGGCTTTTAGCCAATCAACATGCTTTATTTTTCAAGCACATTTTCTAAATGACCCTAACTTTGGCACACTCCCTCAAAGCATTGATGTGTGGGTATATTTATGTGCCATAAGAGTGAATGCCAAATTTAAGGTAATAACCAACATTATTCCATTGTGGAGTCATTCAAGCACCTGAATAGCACTGCACCACACATTCACCAACCGTCAGGGGACTTTCTTGTCCATAATTTGGCATTTCCCTAATTTTCCAGCTTTGTGCTTTAACCCTACCAGATATTAGAATTTAAATATTTTATGGGGCGGGGTGGAGGGGATGGACCTTTGGGTTGAGCGGAGAAAGATTACTCCTAGCCCCTCTCACCTGGGCCTCCCATTTTAACCCCGGGTAGTTTCCCCAACTATCCTGTGATTTGAGATATTACATTTATAGACCTGAAATAACCTCTTGCCTCTACTCTGGGTGTAGTTAAAATTTTAAATATATATATATTTTTTTAGTTGTTTTCTTTTCATTGGGTGTTTATTGTTCTTGTCTTTTTAATATTGTATAAATTAAAATCTGATCCTCATGATTATTTAACAGGGGTAATAGAGAAGAGATGGCCTGGTTGCTAACACCTCTTCTGGAGGGGTGGCCCTGTTTAAATCCTATTGTTATCGATCACAATCAACTACCACCTTTTGCACTTAATGGAATACTTTACCTGTATACTTAGTTCATGTGAGGCAAGCTTGGATTATGTATGTGGATGTATGTTATATGGGTGTTTAACAAAAATGTTAAAAATTATTTCAAAAAAGAATTTACATTTATGAATATTTTTATTGTAGATTTAGCCACTGGGTTCTAGCTACAGAAAAATTAGTAATTCTCACCCCAGGAGTCCTTTAGCATCAGTAACTGTAGCAGTGAACTGACCAGGTAGTCCTGCCCTGGAGGTGGAGATTAAGGTAATGAGTTTATGAATTAGTCAGTCAGAGAGAAGCTTGTGGTTGTGTTGAGTAGGGACTGTGAGGAAGGCACCAGAATGTTTTCTCCACCTGACTGAGCAACATTGCCTCTGGGGTGCTCTCTCTCTTGGCCAAGGAAAAATTATTTTACTTCTTGGTAGCTATGAAACTTACTTTATTTACTTTTTATAGTGTGCTGAGTAGACTTTTTTTGTTTTTTAGTGGTTCCCAGGAACTGCGATTTCGACCGGGTCCGTGGTTCCCCCGTGGTTTATTTATTTCCTACTTAAAACAGTAACCGCATTTATTGTATTTGAAGGTTCCTTTTCTTATTTTTATCACAGTTCCTTTTTAAGGGGGGAACCTGCGTTTTTCTTTTTATTTACTTAGTTTTAACCTCAGAAAGTTGTGGTTCTTTACCGTGAGGGAACTGACTGTTTTTATAAATAGAACCCTAATGGGGTTTGAATTTTCTGAGGTTTTTTGACGTTTTGGCATGTCAGAAATCCCTAAAAAGAGTACTGGGCCCACAGGTTTAAACATTTTTTTTAAAGTGCCACAAAAAGAGTGGCTAAAGCTGATACCCACGACCTGTGTTTAAAATGTTTAGGTCCAGACCACTATTGTTCTCTTTGCCCTAAGTTTTGTTCAAAGACCTTAAGGAATAGAGCAAAAAGGCTTGGAATGATGGCTGAAGAAGGGTCTTCCTCTACAAACAAATACCCAAAGGCTATCGATGAGGGGCCTTCAAAGAATAAAAATTCTAATCAAGGTGCTGATAAAGCATTTTTTAAGTTTAAGCCAGCCAACTGTGCTGATGAAGTGCCAGCAACATGGAAACATATAAATTCAGGTGCTGATGAAGTGCCTGCTAAAACTAAGGCTCCAAAAGGGTCTGATGAAGCTCCTTCTAAACCAAAAAATTCTAAAGGTGCTGATGAGGTGTCTGATTCAAAAAGAAAGCCTGACCAAGTCCCTGATGAGGTGACTGCAAAGAAGCCTTGTAAAGAAAAGCACACCACTGCCCCTCCCAGCTCTGCTAAAGGTGAGACAGCAGTAGGTAAAAAACATAAAGATAAATCTAAACACACAGAATCCCAGGGTGGTAATCTCCCAGACACACGTAAGTAGTTACCATCCATGGAGGACATGGCTAAAGCCTGGCATGTTTTTCAGACCCTACAGGGCATGGGGTCCTTTTTTACTACCCCTGCCTTTCTTAGGCAAACCCCATCTACAGCTCCTTCAGAAGCAGGAGCTTATGAAGGGAATGACGATGAAGATTGTTATGATGCCCCAGATGATATATCAGAGAGCAACATCCCAAAGTCCGACGTGTCTCCTGATCCCAATTTTGGTGCATCCCCTACAGATCAGGAGGATACCGCCTCCATGCTGACTTCCCTGCAGCACATGGTGGACACCCTTGACCTTCCTTCTTAGAAGTCCACTCAGGAAGAAGAGGAAGACCAGGATTATAGAGAAATGAAGGGTCTCCTGCCTCCTAAAAAATGATACTTCCTATTTATAAAGCATTTAGGAACAATACCATGAAGCTTCTCCATATCTCTACATCTTTGTCGGGAGTGGACAAGAGGATAGACAAGAAGTATCAGTTATCCGAAACAAATCCCAGCCATGAAGGAGTGGTACAGCAGGCTATATGTGACAAAGCAAGAGTCCCTCTCTCTTCTCAGCCCCATGAGAAAGATTCCAGAAGGTTGGATTTTATGGCTAAGAAAACCTATACCTCAGCTTCTCTTCTCCTCCACCTATGTTCTTACATGGCTTACACGGCCAAGTACCAGAAGGCCCTCTGGGACTCTTTCCTTGCTCATAGCTCAGCAGGGGTCTGACTCTATGATACTGTACTTGGTGGAGATATCTAAAACTGCCCTGGAAGCCACTTAGTACCATTTCCACATGGCAGATGACAACAGTGATGAGGCCTCCAGGGTGATGGCCCAGGCTATCTCACTGAGGCAGTTTGCATGGCTGAGGACAACTAATCTGATGCAGAACACTCAGTCCAGGGCCATAGATTTTTCTTGTGACCAGAATGCTCTGTTTGCCTCTAGAACAGAGGACTACATGAAGAAGGTTGATGAATATAAAACAATCTATCAAAGCAACACAAAAGTGAAGTCTTCTGCTGCTCACAAACCCCACCCTAAGGGAAACAGGGGCAGGGGATACTTCCCTATGCCCTATTTCTCCCTTCCTCCTCAGTTTGACTGTTCTGAAATGAGAGGTTACTACAGAGAAAGAGGCAGGAGAGGTCAGAGGAGACCTGCCTCTACCCCTGCTCCTGCAACTCAGCATAAGCCCTGAATTATCTGTCCAGGTCACCTCCCCTCTGTCCGTAGGGGGCAGGCTGTCCCACTACCTCCAGCCCTGGACCTTTATCACATCAGACAAGTGGGTCCTGGAGGTAGTGGAAAAGGGCCTGCCACTTCAGTTCAAAAAAATGCCAGCCCCCAGGTGCACCCAGCTGTTCAAATCACTATTCTCAACAGAAAGGCTTCTGTTGGAGCTAGAAGTTAAACATTTTCTGGCAGTAAGGGTGGTAGAGAAAGTACCTGTCCATCAATGGGGCAAAGGTTTCTACTCCAGATACTTCCCGACACAAAAGAAAAATGGGGAATGGTGACCTATCTTAGACCTCAGATACTTAAACAAGCATCTTCTGAAACCCAAATTCAAAATGGTCACCCTGAAAATGGTAATACAGTCTCTTCAGCAGAGAGACAGGCTAGCCTCCCTATACCTCAAGGACACCTTCTTTCACATTCCAGTAAGGCAGTCCCACAGAAAATTTCTGAGGTTCAAACTTCTGTTAGGGCACTACCGGTTTGCAGCCATGCCCTTTGGCCTGACATCTCCACCAAGGGTATTCACCAAGTGTCTAGCTGTAGTGGCAGCACATCTAAGAAAACAGGGAATCTCAGTCTATCCTTACCTGGACAACTGGCTTATAGTGGAAAAAACCCTCTACAAGTAGAAGAGGCTCTCTCCTTAACAAAGAACACTCTGCACTCCATGGGGTTTCTATTAAACCAGAAGAAATCCCACTTGGAAGCAGCCCAACTCCTTACTTTCATGGGAGCACAGTTGAACACATAGCAGAGCAGGGTTTTTTTTTCCCCTCTGGAAAGAATCCAGAACTTCGTGTTAGTGGCAAATTCTTTCGTCCTGGGCCAGCCCACACCAGGCAGACACTTTTTAAGGCTCCTGGGACACATGGCATCCATAACAGCTGTGGTCCCAGGAGTCAGATTCAGAATGAGGGGCATACAGTGTCACCTACAGTCTCACTGGTCCCAAAGGAGCAATTCATTATCCAGACTGGTTCTAGTCACAAAGGCATTTCTTCAGGTCCTGCACTGGTGAAAGGAAACAACCAACCTTTCAGTGGGAATTTCCTTCCAAGTACCTCCCACAAGAATCATCACTACAGATGCTTCTCTGCTGGGATCGGGAGCTCAAATGGACAGTACTTCTGTCAGTGGCACCTAGATTCCAAGGGAGTCACAAGCTCACATCAGTCTGCTGGAACTCAGAGCCATCTATTTGGCACTGAAGGCCTTTGCTTCACAAATAAAGGGTCACACGGTGCAGATGAGGACAGACAACACCACTGCAATGTTTTACATAAACAAGCAGGGTGGCACAAGGTCCAACGTCCTATGTTTGGAAGCTATGAGGATCTGGGGTTTAGCCTACTCCTTGGATGTCAACCTTTCAGCCGTACACCTTCTGGGCAAGGACAACACCTTGGCAGATGCCCTCAGTCACATCAACCAAGGACACAGTGAATGGTGTCTGAACAAGCAAGTGCTGGCCACAGTGTTCAGAAGGTGGGGTACACCAGAAATAGATCTTTTCGCCCTTAACCTCAACCATCAACTTTCTTTGTATTGCTGCAGGCCTCCAGTGCTGGGAACTCTCCCAATGGATGCCCTTGCCTTGGACTGGTCATTGAAGTTCCTTTATGTCTTCCCTTCCTCCCTAAGTTCCTTCTAATTTTCTGAGTGTTACTGAAACTCAGAGCTCAGCCAGCAGCAATGATTCTGGTGACACCAGACTGGCCAAGGCAAGCCTGGTATCCTCTCCTGCTAACCCTATCTTGCAGCAAACCCATTCGCCTTCCACTTAGTCACTCCCTCCTGACTCCTCCCTTACGTAAGAGTCACTTATCCAGACCTGAAGTCTCTTCACCTCAAAGCCTGGCTCTTGAGGAGTTAGAGTTCCCTGCCACTCTGTACTCTGAACAAGTCCTGAAGATCCTGAGGATGGCCAAAAAGCCTAGTAAAAAAAGACCTATGCAGCCAAATGGAAGAGGTTTTCACTCTGATGCAAGAAGAAACAGATTAATCCTTTTAGGGCTTCAGTTTCTAATCTTTTGGATTAATTGGTACACCTCCAGGCCTCAGGCCTGAGGCCTTCCTCCCTGAAGCTTCATCTGGCTGCAATCTCAGCCTATCTGTCCATTGGAAAGAATAAATCTGTTTTTTCCCAACTGGTGTTTAAACACTTTTTTAGAGGTTTCCTCCATATCCAGCACCTAGTCAGGGAACCTGTCCCTCCTTGGAGTCTGAACCTCTGTATTGCCAAGCTCATGGAGCCACCCTTTGAACCCATGGCTATGGTCCATCTCAGATATGTCACTTGGAAAACTGTATTCCTAGTAGCTATTACCTCTGCAAGGAGGATTTCAGAACTACCGGCAGTTTGTACTGAGCCCAACTACATAATCCTGCATAGGGATAAAATTGAGATCAGGACGAACAGAAAATTCCTGCCTAAAGTGGTCTCAGAGTTCCACCTCAATCAGTCCGTCACCTTACCAGTGTTTGGTTTTTTTACTGAAAAATCCACTCCAGGGGAGCAGAAGTTCCACAATCTGGATGTCAAGAGGGCCCTGCTTTATTACTTGGAACACACCAAGCAGTTCAGGGCTCATCCATATAGCTGTTCCTCACCTATAAGGAGGAAGGTAGAGGAAAACCAGCCACTAAGAGAACCATCTCTTGCCGGATAGTCTCATGCATTCGGTTCTGCTATGACCAGGCTGGTAAACAGCCCCCCGAGGGCCTCAGGGCCCACACTACTAGGGGCAATGTAACCTCTGTGGCAGCTGCAAGGGACATTCCCTTACTGGGCATTTGTAAAGCAGCTACTTGGAAGATTGTACGCACATTCACAAAGCACTACTGCCTGTATGTACAGTCTAGATCTGATGCCAGATTTGGCAAGGCGGCTCTGCAGAGCCCTTTCCTAAGTAGGTTTTCTACCCGCCTCCCAACTGCACTGCTTTATGGTTTGCTAAAGTTACAGATGCTAAAGGACTCCTGTGGTGAGAAGAAAAAATTACTCACCGTAGTAATCTTCTTCCTGTCAAGGGGTCCTTTAACATCAGAAATCTCCCACCCTTCCTCCCCTGATAATCTTCCAGAAGAAGGCTCTGCTTTTTGCCTTCTACCAATTTGATAAAACTTTGAATTACATTTAGAGCAAAGTTTTCACGTTTTATTGTTCTGGTTCATGTGTTGTATAGATACATAGACACTGTCTGCAGATAAGGGCCTATGGCCCACCCAGTCTTGCACATTTGAGCTTGTAAGTTCCCTTTATGTTTTTGTAGAAGTCTGTTGCCCCATATCCCTGACATCCAGAATTCCTTTATGTCTATACCACGCATTCTTAAATCCTGTGATTGTTTCAGCCCCCACAATTTCCTCTGGCAGGGTGTTCCACTTGTCCAACACCCTTTCTGTGAAGAAATTCTTCCTCATGTTGTCTCTGAATCGCCCTTCCTCCAACTTCATCCTATGCCCGCCAGTCCTGGAACATTTTTTTTTGCTGGCAAATACAGTAGTGTACTCTTGCACTCTGTTCCTCCCTGTAAGGTACTTGTATGTCTCTAGCATATCCTGTCTTTCCCTCCTCTCCTCCAGGGAGTACATATTCAAGTCCTTCAGCCTGTCGTCATAGAACTAGTGATGAAATCCCTGTACCATCTTTGTTGCCCTCCTCTGAACCTTCTCTACCCTGTCTATGTCCTTACATAGGTAAGGTCTCCAGAACTGTACACTGTACTCCAGGTGGGGCCTAACTAGTGTCTTGTATAGTGGAATTATGACTTCCCTTTTCCTGCTGGTGATGCCCCTGCCTATGCATCCCAGCATCCTATTTGCTTTACCTGCTGCTTTGTCGCACTGTTTCCCTACCTTGAGGTCATCAGAGATAATAACTCCAAGGTCCCTTTCCTGCTTGGTGCATGCTATATCCTCACCCCCCAGTTGATATATTGTTCCAAGGTTTTTGTGCCCCATACATATTATCTTGCACTTCTTTGCATTGAATTCCAGCTGCCAAACCCTTGACCATTCTTAAAACTTCTGTAGGTCCCTCCTCATTCTGTCTACACCCCCTGGTGCGTCCACTCTGTTACAGAGCTTCGTGTCGTCAGTGAACAGGGAAATTCTGCCTTCTAGGTCCTGTGCAATGTCGCTAATGAAGATGTTGAATAGGACCGGTCCCAGCACTGATCCCTATGGTACCCCACTGGTCACTGTTCCCTCTATGGAGTGACAGCCATTTACCAGCACCCTCTGTGTCCTGCCACCTAGTCAGTTACCCATCCACCACACTACTGTCCTGCCCACTCCCATATCCCCCAGTTTGGTGTCAAAAGCCTTGCGGAAGTCCAGATAGGCCACACCCACTGCCCTCCCCGATCCGCCTCCCTTGTCACCCAGTCAAAAAATTCAATGAGGTTGATCTGGCATGACCTCCCCCCAGTGAAACCATGCGGCCTTGGGTCCTGTAGTCCTTTGGCAACCAGATGTTCCACCAATTTCTCCTTCAGTAGTGCTTCCATGATCTTCCCCATTACTGAGGTCAGGCTGACTGGTCTGTAGTTCCCCGCTTCCTCTTTGTTCCCACTTTTGTATATGAGAACCACATCTGCTATCCTCCAATCTTTGGGTACCTCCCCTGTTTTCAGTGATTGGCTGAATAGGATTGCCAGAGGTTCAGCCACCATCTCTCTTAGTTCCTTTAGGACCCTGGGGTGCACCCAATCTAACCCTATTGCTTCATTGACTCCTATTCCTTCCAGTTACTTAGGACCCTTTCCTGTATAAAAGGACGTGTGTCCATTTCTGCGCTGTTCCCACCCCTTGTACTCCCTTCAGGCCCACTACCCTCCCCTTCCTCAGTAAAGACTGAGCAGAAATATCTGTTCAGTATGTCAGCTTTACTGTTGTCATCCTCCACGCGGCCCCCGTCCTCCCCCTTCAGCCTCACTATCCCTCCCTTTGCCCTTCTTTTTTCACTTATGTGGCTATAATCGTTAGCTCCCACTTTCTTAACCTTTGGTGTGACCTATATTATACTGTTTAACCTGCTTATTGCTGCTACTACCTCTCCCTCTAAGCATCTTTATGTTAAGTTGTGTTAAGGGCACAGTACTACTACTGCCTTACTGGCGTTTACTGCCCATGTCCACTCCACGTTGGACAGAGGTCATATCACTGGTGCCGTCTTCATAGACCTCACTAAGGTGTTTGACACTGTCAACCACTCTTTCTTGCTTACCTCACTCTCCAACTTTGGTTTCTCTCAGGACGCCCTTGGCTGGTTCTCCAATTACCTCTCGAACCGTTTCCAGCAGGTCAAAATCAGTAACGCCCTCTCCAGTAGAATGCCCGTCCTCTCTGGTATGCCACAGGGGTCCATCCTAGGTCCTGTACTTTTCAGCCTCTTCCTTAACTCCCTCCCCAAGTCCTGCCCTGGCAACCTAATACTATATGCAGATGACGCTGTCCTATATTCCACCAACGCAGATCCCTTTGAACTTCACCTTTCCCTGCAATCCTCTTTTAGTGTTGCTGAAAATTGGTTCTCCACTCAACGCTTTATTCTCAACTATCAGAAGACCAAAATCATGCTATTTTCCCACCCCATGAGCTCCCAGAAAGAGCAGTGCCCTCCTGTACTAACTGCCAATCTGACCCCGTTAGAGCAAGTGGACTCCTTTAAGTACCTAGGCATTACTCTAGACCCAGCCCTTAATTTCCACCAACATATTCATCTCCTGTCCACCACCCTCAACATTAGGCTCGGATTATTGTATTGTTTCAAGCACTACCTCACCCCGGATGCCCTTAGGCTCTCTGTCTCTTCCTCAGTCCTCTCACTACTTGACTATGGCCTACTCATCTATAGTGCTGCAAACATCTCTGCCCTTTATAGACTCCATGTCTCCCTAAATAAAGCTTGCTGCCTCATACTGGGATGTGACTGTCTCACCCATACAGTACATGCTCTCTCTATAATGCTACCAACTGGCAGAATCTCGACAACATAATCCGGTTCCATACTTCCCTCATGGCCAAAAAGATTGCCCTCAGCCTCACCCCAGGGCTCTCCTATTTAGTCTACCTGGCTCCGATGATTAAGCATACATGTAGCTCTGGCACGCCACTCCTGATGGTTCCCCTCTGCCAAACCTCCCAGTTCCAAAGGTCCTTCAGCTACAGGGCCCCTTTTTGGATGAACTGCCTACCCTCTTCTCTAGTGAACGAAAATAGAATTGGCCCCTTCAAAACATTCCTCAGGACCCACCTGAGGTCCTCAAATACCTGCGACTGCCAGTGATTCCTTGCCTGTAATCCCCCACATCTCCACCCAATTTCTTGCCCTGTCCCCCCCCCAATCCTTTCTCCCCTGACCATGGCCTCCAGCCTGTTTGCCCTTTGACCCTGCTTGAGCTTATGACTCTGCTATTTGTCTAACTATAAATGCGTTACTTTTGACTTGTATAATTTACTATTAGAAACCATCTGTTAGCCTTCACTGTTTTGTAAATATGATGGACTATGAACCTTGTTGAGTTACTAATGTACGTTATGCTTTCTACGACGTGGAACCTTTGTAAAGGAGTCTTTGACTCAAAGGTATATCCGAATACTCAATAAATAAATAAGTTGTCACATGTATGATGTAACGCTACTGTAAATTTGTGTATGTAACTAATGCACTCCACAGAGTACTCTATTGCCTTATCCAATGAATGTTTAACCTACTGTATACTCCATTCAATGTATGTAATTTATGTTGTAACTAATCCAGGTCGCTCCTGAAAAAGGGACCTTCGGTCTCAGTGAGCTTATCTGGTTATCAAAATCTAAATAAATAAATAAAATGTTTTATCACGTCTGCCCACTGATTTTGCGATGTGCTTTTCTGTCTGAGCTTTGGCTTCCCTTACTGACCTCCCTTTGCTTCTCCTGGTACTTCTCCCTATCCCTTTCTGTCTGCGCCTTTTTGTATTGCCTGAATGCGATCATTTTGGCTTTTTCTCTTTCTCTGCTGCCTCTTTGGAAAACCATAATGGCCTCCTCTTCCTTTCCCCCTTGCTAACCTGCTTAATGCATAATTCTGTTGCTCTTGTAATCCCTGTTCTAAATATTGCCCACTGTTCCTTCAGCCCTGATTCCCTCCCCATTCCCATTAGTGCCTCATTCAAGCATCTCCCCATTTCCCAAAGTCTGCCCTCCTAAAATCCAGGATACATGTTTTTGTGCGGTTTGGTTCTGCTCTTTCTGTGATTTCAAACCACAGTGACCGGTGGCCACTGTTTCTCAGGTGCTCCCCCACTGTTACACCTATCACACTGTCCCTGTTTTTGAGCACAAGGTCTAGTATTGCCTTCTGCCGAGTTGGTTCCATGACCAGTTGCTTAAAGAAGGCACCCTGAAGGGAGTCCAGGATAAATCTGCTCCTGGTTGATGCTGTTGCTGGGAGGCTCCAGTCCACGTCTGGAATATTGAAGTCCCCAACCAGCACCACCTCTCCATTGTCTGCCATCCTTTGGATGGCTAGCATTAACTTCATATCTTTTTCTTCCTCTTGGGCTGGTGGTCTGTAGACCACCCCTGTGCAGATGGCTGACCCCATTTTCCTTTCCAGTTTAACCCACAGTATCTCTCCTCCATTTTGTTCCTCCTAGAGCTTCTGTGGCCTTTAAGCCATCTTTCACATAAATTGCCACTCCTCCTCCCTGCCTGCTCTGTCTCTTTGGAATATGTTGTAGCCAGGTAAAGCCATCTCCCAGTCATGGTTATCATTATGCCAGGTCTCTGTGATGGCCACAGTTTTCAGGTCCGATTGCACCATGGCAGCCTCCAGATCCTCCATCTTGTGCTAAGGCTCCTGGCATTGGCACACATGGCTTTCCATGATGTGAGCTCCCTGGACTATTTAGCTGTTCTACTCTAGCCCACTCCCTGGTTGTCCTTTATCCCTGGTTCTCCCTGCTGTCTGACCTTCTGTTGAATTTTGCCCCCTTTCTGCCTACCCACCCCTTGGATGCTTATCTCCATCTTTTGTACACTGCTTTTGTAGAGATATCACCTCTTCCTGTTCACTGGTTCCACTGCTAGCTGTGGGCGGTGAGCAATTAGGTGCCCTCCTTGTTGGCCTGCCACCCCCCTTGGCTAGTTCAAGTGCTTGTCCATGCAGCATTTAAACTTATCATTGAGTGCTTGGATTCCCCTCCAGGACGAATGCAGGCCATCAGGCTTGAACAAGCCCTCATCCCTCCAGGTGGGTCCCCAGTCACCAATGAATCCAAACCCTTCCTCATAACATCAGTTCTTCAACCATGAGTTAAAGTTCCTGGTGAGTATGACCTTACACTCTCCCATGCTTCTTACAGGTAGTACTTCCGAGAAGGTGACAGAAGTAGCTACTTGCTTGAGACCCTTCCCCAGTTTCCTAAACTCTTCCTGAACTGCCTTAGGCTCCCCGTTTGCCAGGTCATTAATACCTAGGTGGATAATGACATCCAGTTCACTCTCCCGTCTTACCTTCCCAGCGATCCCCAGGATCTTCCTCCCATCCCTCCATACCATGGCACCTGGTAAGCACCTCACCTCCTTGTCCTCCCCCTCCTGTGTTCCTAGCTAGATACCTCTTATGATAGAGTCCTCCACCAGGATTCACTTTCTCCTCCTCTGGGGTCCATTGATCTACCCACTGAG
This sequence comes from Neoceratodus forsteri, assembly GCA_016271365.2. Lineage (NCBI taxonomy): Eukaryota > Metazoa > Chordata > Ceratodontiformes > Ceratodontidae > Neoceratodus > Neoceratodus forsteri. The sequence continues at coordinate 1,556,891,068 of CM057450.1, forward strand.
GTCACCACCTCGATTGACCTCCACATCCTTCCCTTCCACTTCTCAGGGTACCTCTGTTTGGTAGTCCCCGTTTGCCAGTGCAGCATATGAGTTCTGCAGTGGAATAGGATTTGGGATGTGCCTCTGCCTGACTGTCGTAACCCTTCTCGAGACCACCGTCATCCAAGTGCTCCCCGTTCTTGACATCCTTTGAGGCAGTGGCGTTGGACTGGGTGGTCTCTGGATAGGGCCAAAGACACTCCTGACCCAGTTGACTTCCACTTTGTCTGGCTACCTTGTCCCACAGTTCAGAGAGATGCCTGCAAATAGGGCAGCACCTCAGCATCCAGAAGGTCTACCTGAATATGACTGCCCCACATCCACTGCATTCTACCACTCCCCACATTATACTGCATTTATAATGCTTTTCCAGTAGTTGTCTGTTACTGAAGCTTTTCTTGTAGTTTGCTCTTTATTAATTTACTGTCCTGAAAATCCTGCCACCGATCCTTAGATACTTTTTTTTAAAGAAGGAAAACAACAACAACAAAAAAGAGTCAAAACACTTGTTGTGCCGAGGGTGGGCTTCCTCCCTCTTATGCCCCTCCTACTCCACAACCCCTGCTATTCCCTGTGCTTGGCTCCTGTCAATCAGATTTAACAGGACATATAATTAAGAGTGGGAGAAGGGTGAAAATGTGCAGCAAGTAAAGCCAGCAAAGGGAAACAGCACCACTAAAAGCACACCAAACTAAGTTTCAAATTTTCAATATCCCCCAAACAATTCTAAGTAAAGACAGCGAAGAAATAAAAATACTGCTAAAAGACCACAAATCTAGGTTTAAACAAAAACAGCAAGTAAAAGCAGCAAAGGAAAACAGCACCACTAAAAGCACATAAAACTAGGTTTCAAATCTTCAACAGTCCCAAAACAATTCTAAGTAAAGACAGCAAAGAAATAACAGTACCATTGAAAGCCCACAACTCCAGGTTTAAAACAAAAACAGCAAGTAAGACAGCAAAGGAAAATAGCATCACCAAGAGCACACCAAACTAGGTTTAAAACAAAAATAGCGATGAGCAGTTACTGCACTGAAATTAATCTGGATCCTTCCCCTTCTAGCCTCTTCTGAGCAATATATGTATATTTTGTAAATCCTGTTAGTTCATACCTATGTGGGCATGTGCCCATTCTAGCTTCAAAAAAATTCTGGTGCCTTCTTCACAGCCTCTGCTCAACATACCCACAAGCTTGTTTCTGATTGGCTAATTCATAAACTCATTACCATAATCTCCACCTCTGGGGCAGTACTACCTGGTCAACTCACTGCTAAAGTTACTGATGCTAAAGGACCCCTTAAAAGAAAGATCACTACGGTGAGTAATTTTTTCTTTCGAGTCGTTTCTTTTTTTTTGTCGAGAAGTTCTATATCTAGAGGGAAAATCAGACTATAAGTAGCTCATTTCATAGAAACATAGAATTTGATGACAGATAAGGACTTTGTGGCCCACCCAGTCTTCCCATTTTTTCCCTGCCTATAGTGTCTCGACAGACCAACCCTACTTGATCTTCAGCTCCTCACCTTGCTTTCCGTTAAGATTCCCTTATGCCTGTCCCATGCATTCCTGAATCCTACCACTGTTTTCGCCCCCATCACCTTTGCTGGAAGACTGTTCCAGGCATCTACCACTCTTTCTGTGAAGAAGTACTTCCTCACATCTCTCCTGAATTGTCTCCCGCTCCAGCTTCATTACATGTTCTCTTTTATGCTTGTTTGTGAAAAATACTCCCCTCCTATACTTTATTTACCTTCCTGTGGTATTTGTAGGTCTTTGTTGTACCCCCCCTTCCAGGGTGTACATATTGAGGTCCTTTAATCTCTCATCATAGGGCTTCTAATACAGACCTTGCACCATTTTAGTTACCGTCTTCTGGACAGTCTCTACTCTGTGTCCTTCCAGAGATGTGGTCTACAGAAGTGGACACTGTACTCCAGGTGGGGTTTCACCAGCAATCTTCTACCGGGGCAACACCACCTACATCCTTCTGTTGGTGGTACCTGTCCCTATGCACCCCAACAATCCACAGGCTTTCATCCCTTGTCACTTTGCCTGACCACTGTTAGGTCATCAGATACGAGTACCCCAGGTCCCTTTCCTGTTTGGTGAAAGTCAGAACCTGCTTTCCCATTTTGTACTCTGCCTCTCCGTTTCAGTACCACAAGTGCATGATTTTGCACTTTATTGCGTTGAAGCCCAGTTGCCATATGCTTGACCACACTTTTTGTTTTCTCATGTCTCTGCACATTCTTTCTACCACCCCCCCCCCCCCGGAATGTCTACCCTATTGAAGACTTTGGTGTCATCCACAAAGAGGCAAGCCTTCCTTTCAGCTTATCTGCAATGTCATTTATAAAGACATTATAGAGGACTGGTCCCAGTACAGAGCCCTGAGGCACCATGCTGGTCACCCTCCCATCTCTGGAGTGGCCATCATTTATTACTGCCCTCTGTCACCTATCCCTTAAGTAATTTTTTTTACCCAGTTTACCACCTTAAGACCCATCTCTGTGTTACCCAGTTACCATATGAGTCTCCTATTTAGAATGGTGTTGAAAGCCTTATTGAAAGCTAGGTAGGCCACGGGATGTCCATTGCCCTACCCTGATCTATTTCTTTGGTCACACAGTCAGAGAAATCTATCAGACTTGTTTGAGAGGACCAGATGACCCCCACCCCGTGAATCCATGCTGCCTCTGACCTTGTAGTCTGCTGGGTTCAAGATACTCCACAATCCTTTTCTTTAGCAGTGTCTCCATTAACTTCCCCACCCCTATTTCAGGCTGACTGGCTTATAGTTACCAGCCCCCTGTACCACTTTTGTGAAGTGGGACTACATCTGCCCTCCTCCAGTCCTCCAGAACTACTCCTGTTACCAGTGAGCTTAACGAGGCTCAATATCTACATCTTTTTAGCTCTACAGAAAGAGATAAGTAGCTGAATTCTTAGTTTCTGTGGCAAAACAGTACTGCACATTACCTTGTGTCATAAATATAATTCCCCAACTTAGTGTTATATGCAAACCTGTTTGTTGATCTAAGGATCATATTGTGCCACTGTGGTACCATATTAAGTTGACAGTTATAGCACTATGTGGTTATGGTGACCACTTAACAACAGAGACCAAACTGTGGCTCCATCAAACTGGATTTTATAAACTGTGGGGAAAGGGGCAGGGGTCACCATGCTATTGATCTTAGGGGCTGTGCACAGATGGCAGCCCTTGCAATGTTGGTTACAGTCTGCTGCACCCCTCTCCACCTGTAGAGCTATTGCAGGCAGCAGCTGGAACCGAATAGGAGGGAGCTATGGGAGAGGGGGTAATTGCAGAACAGCAGCTCTTGATGTGACCTGGGTTAGGGAGAATGGTGCCACCTGATTACCAGGGAGAATAAGACATGGGGGAGCAGAAGGGGTGCCGCTGGACCACCAGGACTTCTTGCCACTGGGCTAACAACAGGGCTTGTTGACCCTCTGCTTGAAATGTTGGGGCTCAGACCAAAAAACCTTGGGGTAAGAAATTTCTGGACAAGCTTTGTACAACATTATTCAATACTTTTTCTGCCAAGGATATCTGTGAAAACCTTCAGTGTACAGGGTCAGTGCTGAAGCACTGCTTTTATTTTTGTGCTTCAAAATCCTCACAAATCCCATTTGGGGACTTCAGTAGGGGTTAACTCAAGCCATGTTAACAGGCAGTGGAGTGACAGGCTCATTGTGGCCAAAGAGATATTGGTGAACTAAGGAGGGAGTGATGCCATGCTTGGTTGCTGACCGGTGAACTATACATCATATTAATGAGTGCAAACCTAGTTTGTGTACAGTAGCATCTAGATCATTGATTTGGATAGTGACAACATTGCAGTGTGGAATCCCCACCATGTGAGTTGCAAACTCTTGGGCAGCCAACAGGGACGCAGTAATTCCCCCCTCCAATTAGCTCAGACACTTGTTGGGACTAAGAATAGTGCCCTATAATCCTTGGATACAGTTTAGGTGATTGGACAAACCTTGATTTTCATCTCATATACCTTAGCATCTTTGTTTCTGCCACCAGTTCCACTTTTGACATGAAGAACACTGCTTCATAATTGTTTCTTTGGTTTGTGTATATTGACTTGTTTTTTGGTGCCAAATCTGGACATTTAACATTTATCAACCTATTTTGTACGTGGTTATGCAAGGTGCACTCCTTTTGCTTTTTCACCTCTCTGGCATGTGACGCTTGGCCAGCTGGTTATGATTGTTGTATGATATTCGTAATATAAACAAATACTAGGTGATTGTCTTGCATAAGACAGCCTGTGCTCATGGGTGACCCCCCCACCCCCAGGTGTCAGTGAAGCAGGAACCATTTAATTAGCTGACTTAGTTTAGAATGGCGTTTTATTACCTTTTCATGATATGCCTAGGCTCTTTGAAGTGGAAACGAAATGTGATTTTATGAGTCTGCCAGGGGATGAGTCTAATAAACTTTTATGACATCTTAAGAGAAAGAACATTTTATACCAATCTGGTGTTAAAAAGTTGTAAAACCCTTTGAATCTGCTTTGGGAACAGGAAACCACACACGACGAAAAAGAAAATATTTAATTAAGGAGTCATATTTAGGAAGTGAAGGTTTTGCTGATGTCACATTATTTAATATATCTCCTGACAGGAAATCATTGTTTTTTTTTTTATTCTAAAAAGGAGGAGCTAGATGACTCACCAAGGGGTGGGGAGATGGAGTTGAAATGTATCCTTGTAACTGGGGAATATGACATATCATTTTGGGACTCAAGAAAGACAGGTCTCTAATCTAACTATAAGCACTACAGAGGTAATACATTAGATATAAAAAGTCTAATTGTATTGTGGTAGGAGTTTTTGTTTTGTAATCTTCCCTTGTTCTTTTACAGTATGTGATTGTATGATCTTTGATATATTGTTCTGTGTTTACATTTTTCATATTTTTATCATCTTTTACTAAAATCTTTATTTGAAAGAGACTGCCTGTGGTGTCTGCCTGTTCTTTTTGCATGTGGGTTAAGATTGACAAAAACTGTTCAAAAACTTGATGGTGTTACTAAACTGGGAAAAAGGTAAGAATATATCTAAGGTCTTTTTTAAAGTTTTAAGGGTTCATTTTGGAAGCCTGGCTTGGTATCCCTGGCAAAAGATTGTACCGCAATGCCCCGAAGAGGGTACGTATCTGAGCCTGTACATTGGGTACGCTAGCATAAGGTTCACAGTTTGAATCCCCCCAGAACTTGAGACTAAAGGTGATTCTGACCTAAAAGCAGACAGGAGGGTTACCCTGTCTCTTACCTGTTCACAGTACTGAGCTTGGAGGTTGGCACTGTGGGAGCAGAGGGCCTGTCCTGCTGAGTGTTTGTGACATGGCTTATTGCTGTGTAGTAGGACAAGGTTCAAAAAGGGTATGCTTTGCATATGTGAAATATTTTCCTTGGACATCTATGAGTCATGTTATGGACTCATGCTACTGCTGCCAGATAATGCAGTCTAAATCAGTGGAAAGCTTATGCTCCAAGCTCATGGCAGTGCTCAAGGCGGACAGTTTTTGTTTGTTTAAGATCTATATATTCAACCATGTCCCAGGGAAAGAGGCTACAGGTGGCAAACAGTACAAGACAGTTACAGTGTGACACTTGCTAATTGAAACAAGTGCAAGAGGCGTCAGTAAAATGAAACCCCTTAATTTGTTTTTAAAAGTCCTGAAGTTTCTAGCAAGCCTGTCATCGCAGTTGTAGGACTATCGCTCACGACACCAGTGACCCAGGTCCAGAAATCGGCACAGATCATTGGGGCCAGCTGGGGTTGGGGGTGGCCTAGCATCTTGCTGTGAGACTGCCACCAGGTAAAGACCAGGCAGTAGCACATGTGAACGCACCAGAAGGAGACAGGCTGTCAACAGATGCCAGCGTGCATGCGCACCATCACAGGCGTCTGTGTGCACATCACTGCACGCCGATGCCCTGGAGGGAAAACACGGAATCAGATTTTCCTGGCCCTGTTTGGCAATCCTCGCAGTCACTGCATGACCAGCATGTCAGGCCACCCACTACCATGTACAGGCCTGGGCAGTGGTGGATAACTGATAAGTCCGTGAGAAGGTCGGTGACAAGTTGGGGGGGGAGGGTTGCTGCAGGGACTGAGAGATGGTGGAGCGGAAATAGATAGTGGAGAAAAGAATTCCTGAAGTTTGTCAAATTTCTTAGAGATGTAAAGAGCCTTTAGACCTGTCCCTTTTGCAGGACTTGTCAGGCCTTGCCCAGGCCTGGTCATCACAATTGGGCCGTGGTCCCATCTTCTTTGGGATGGCCATGCCAGGTTTTTCTGTCTGTGTGCCTGGTCAGTTCCTCGAAGAAGGTGATTGGTTTGATTTTGCACAATTTTCTTCTCATAAAACTATGTTGGAAAAATGCAAGAACTTTGGCCTCAACACAGTGCGTCAGTATTCTGTTCTTGATAATGGTCAGCAGTTGTTTTGTCATTAGCTATGGACACCGGGTGACTAACAAGAACCTTGTTAGTCACCCGGTGCCCATGGTTAATGACAAAACAACCGTTAAGATACCGTAAAATGTTTTAAAACTTAGCCTCCATAGGGTATAATGGAGCACGCCCTTACGCTCTCCCTGAGCACACGTCATTACGTGCCTGAGTGCGGGGGCAGGCCTGTAGTCAGCTCCCAGCACCGGGAAGTGGAAGGGATCGGATATTTACAAATTTACGATCCCTTCCACTCTTTACTGTTGATTATTTTTTGGGAAAAAGTTATGCAGACGGGTGCCACTCAGGTAAGGCACCACACCATGTGGTGCATATGTTTTTTTATTAAACTTGGTGTCTCTCTTTAAAGTAGCAATGATTGTAATAGGAAAAGAGATATTGCCCCTTGAGGGAGGTCCAGAACTCAATAAAAACACATGCAGATGTGAAGGCAGAAAAGCCAGATGAACAGATGCAAACTCATGGTGAATGCCCGTGTGTCTGATCATTCATTAAAGCTGCTGAAGTGTATCAGCTTATGAAAAGGCAATTTATTGAAAGTAGTTGTAGTGCAAAAGACCCTACTGTACAGGCACATTGTCACACATTTATCAACCTTTCTTTCAAAGCCTACCTGGCATTAACAGAAATATATCTGTAAGGCATCCACACCCAAACATTTTAGTTCATTAAAATAGAGAAAACACAACTGAAAATGTCTATTTTGGCCTCTTTTTCTTTGACACAACCTCTGTGGTGTTTCATCTGTACTCAATCCTCTGAATAGGAGTTTAGTTAAGTATTGCCGCAGTGTCAGTGGCTCACTAGGTCTCATAATGGCCACTGGGACCTGATGATGGTAAGATCAGAAGGTCTAGTGTGACATCAGGAACTTGAAATAATACTCCAGGCTGATACAATGGTGTAGCTCTAGGAGTGAGCATTACTTTTGAGGTGCCATTCTTTAGACAGGATATTAAACCAGTGTCCATTCTGCACAGCTTTGGTGGCTGTCCAGATAAAAGTTAAAGATCCTTTGGCACGTATCGTAAGAGTAGGGGTTTTGTTGAAATAATAACTATACAAAAAATAATATCAAGTTATTCCCTGTTCATACATTTTAGTATGCAAAGAAAATTTGAATTCTGGTAATAAAAAGAAAATGGGAAAAGGAGAGAAAACCCTTTTGCCAACCACACCCTAGAAAGACTGCATACCTATTTACCTTTTAACTTATTGGCTTATGTCACAGGCTTGTCTGTATCTGTAATCCATGGCATATATTTCCATTGTTCATGCAAAATAGACATAGATACCTGACTAAATTCAAATTTATACACCATAAGAAGGTCATAAGTTATTTTTGTGTGAAATTCATGTAAAGAAACCCATTTCTGTTGCAAATAAAACAAACATCTATTTTAAAAACCTTTATAGGATAAAACCTTTGTAGGTATATCAGGGAGCAAAGGGAAGACCAAGGGAGGGATAGTGAGGCTTAATAAAGGGGAGGGAGGGTGGGCAGAGGGTGACTGTGAAAAGGCAGAGATACTAAACAAATATTTTTGCTCAGTATTTACAAAGGAAGAGGGGGAGGTACCTAAAACAAACAGTAGAAACACTCTGCATACAGAAGTTGATACCAGCCCATTTACAGAAGAAAGGGTTCTGAAAGAACTCTTAAAACTGAAGGTGGACAAAGCAATGGGGCCTGATGGGATTCATCCCAGAATTCTAAAAGAACTAAGGGTAGAACTAGTGACACCACTGATTACCCTTTTTAACAAATCATGGGAGGATGGGGTGGTACCTGAGGACTGGAGGAGGGCAGATGTGATTCCCCTTCACAAAAGTGGGAGCAAGGCAGAAGCAGGAAACTACAGACCTGTTAGTTTAACCTCAGTGGTAGGGAAAATGATGGAATCACTTCTGAAGGAAAGAATTGTCGATTATCTAGAGGCCAGAGGGGCACAGGACCCAAGGCAGCATGGATTCACATCGGGAAGGTCATGCCAGACGAATCTGATAGACTTCTTTGACTGGGTGACCAAAGTAGTAGATCAGGGAGGGGCTGTGGACATGGCCTACCTAGACTTTAGCAAGGCATTTGACACAGTCCCACACAAAAGATTAATATACAAGTTAGCCAGCCTGGGAGTGGGTCCCAAGAACGACAGCCTGGGTAAAAATTAGCTGGAGAATAGGACACAGAGGTAATAGTAAATGATCCTCTGAAGAAAGGGGTTACTGGTGGGGTACACTTGGGGGTTCAGTAATAGGACCAGTCCTCTTCAATGTCTTTATAAGCGACATTGCAGAGGGACTGGAAGGAAAAGTATGTCTCTTTGCAGATGACACAAAGATCTGCAACAGAGTTGATGCACGAGGTGGGGTGGAAAGGATGAGAAGGGACTTGGCAAGGTTAGAGGAATGGTCAAATGTATGGCAGCTTAGATTCAATGCTAAGAAGTGCTAGGTAATGCACCTGGGAAACAAAAACACAGGGGAAGAGTACACAATGGGGGGTGAGATACTAACAACAGCAAAAATGGAAAGGGACCTGGGGGTAGTCATATCAGATGACCCAAAGGTGGCAAGCAATGAGAGGGCAGCAAGGAGGGTTGGGGGATACTGTGATGCATATGGAGAGGCATCACCAGTAGAAACAAGGAAGTTATTATCCCTCTGTACAGACAGCTGGTCAGACCCCATCTGGAGTGTTGCGGTAGTTCTGGAGACCCAGTCTCCCAAAAGACATAGACAGATGGAAGCTGTCCAGAGGAGGGTAACTAAAATGGTGCAGGTTCTGCACTGGAAGACATATGAAGAGAGACTAAAGGAGCTTAATATGTATAGCCTCGAGGAAAGGAGGGAGAGGGGGGACATGATAGAAACTTTCAAGTACCTCAAGGGAATCAACAAAGTCCAAGAGGGTAGCATCTTTCAAAAAAAGAGGTGTGCAAGAACAAGGGGGCACAATTTGAAGATAGGGGTGCGGCTCAGAGGTAATTTAAGGAAGTATTTTTTCACAGAGAGGGTTGTGGATGCATGGAACGGCCTTCCAGAGGAGGTTGTGGAGTAAAAAACAGTGGTGGAATTCAAGCATGCATGGGACAGTCATAAGGCAATTCTAGGGGTTGGGGGCAGAAAGAAGTAGGCTGCCGGTTAACTAGGATCTGCAGCTTATCCATTAGGTAGGGAAATGGGCAGACTGGGTGCGTCAAGCGGTCCTTATCTGCCGTCAAATTCTATGTTTCTATATGTGCCATTTAAAACAGGCAAATAATATCCTCAGCATGCCCTTATTCCATGTATTCTGTATGCCTGTATAATTTCCATACACCAGAACCTCATAAGTCCTGTTTTGAAATGCCATTCTGCCAAACTTGAGCCAGCAAATGCCAAATACTTGAAATATAGGAGCACATTAAAAATAAATGCTCCATAGTTTCTAACTGATTCTGACCGTTCTCTTGTGTGCGAACTCTTTCTACAAGCCACTTATGTTTTTTGATTGGCTTTTACATTTAATTTGACTTGACAGCTAAGCCACTGTATGTCCCATGTTTTAGGTGGTCTTCTGGGGTCATTTACTGTATTTGATCTAGCATATTTAAAGTGAGATGTGGCAGCCACTTATCAAATACAATATCAACTTGGAATTGAGTTCCCAGAACCCAGGAATATATGTTTCCTAAAAACAATCAACAGTTGAGTGCTAGTTCTGTTCCGTTGTTAATTTTAAAAAAAGATTCTGTTACATAGGTAGCCACCAAAACAGAGACTTTAACCACCCTGATAGACCCCTTTTCCCACATCTACAACCAAGTTTTAAAATTTCATAAGAGCCAGGGTTCCCAACGTTTCCCTCCATTAGTCAATAAAGGTTTAAAGTTCCCTTGAAAAAAATGTCATAGTAAAAACACTATGGGGTATACCATATTTAACCCACCCCTTTTCACCAGAAGATATGTAGTATTTCTCTTCAGATGATTCAACCTGCTCTCCCATAAAGCTTGCAAGAAAACACTAAGAAGAGAGGCTTCTAAGGCCTTTGTGGGATAAATATATAACTAATATAAACAAACCGGGGGATTAAAAAGTTATAATCGTATATATTCTGCTCTTCCACATTTGTCATCTATTCTACCGGGCCACCTTTTAATTTCCTAATTCAGTTTTAGGTTCCCAGGTTAGCATATCCAAATCACCATCACCAAATTTAATTCCAAATATAGTAATGTATTCCTTTTGTAGTGCAATCCCTGCTATATTAGTTGATACACCAACATTTTTACACATTTCCACAGCACATTGAACTGAGGCTTAATTTTGTACTTATAAACACTTATTATCTGCATAAGCAATAGCCCCATAAGGTATAGTCTCCTCCTCATTACTTAGGGTGGTAGGGGAAGTTCCCTGGGGTCCTGGCTGATATTCCCCCGTCAATAAAACAGGTCCATGTAAACTTCTCCCTCCCTACAAGATGCACCTGGAAATTAGTGGTCATAGCTCAGTGTGATTTTCCTGGTCAGAATTACAAATAAAGGAGTCACCAGTAAATACTGCACAACAACAGCAACAGATGGGGGTGAGTGCAGAATGGTACTACTGGAAGTTCAAGATAAATGGTTACCACAGAAATCCTCAAGCAGAGCTCAAGAGGATTATCTTGGCAACCATTTTACGAGAGTCTTTAGCCAGCACCACTCTATACTCCCTACCATCTGTTATTATGTGTATTGTATGGAAGAGCATACTATAGTCACAGAATCATAGAATCGTGCCAGCAGAAAAGGACCTTACGGCCCATCGAGTCTACCCGATAGCCCCCTTCCCCCAGTGTATGGTGGAATGTTGTTGTAATGCGATTTCCATCTCTTCTGAAATGCTGTTGTACCACAGTGCAAAGGTCATGGAATGCTGTTCAGCCCTTCTGTGATAGAACAGCGTTCCAGTAGATTTGGAAATCACATGGGCCACACACATTAAAAAAACTGCTGTGGCAACAGAAACTACAGGATCAGCCAGATAACAAGAGGCAGCAACGGCATGATTAGACACTCACATATGCAGGATCAACCAGATATGTTCTCTTATATTGAAAAGTAAATGCAGGATCAACCAGATATTTAAAATAACTTATGAAATAAAAGTCAGGTCCTATGGCTAAGCAAGAAATGTGGCCGCCATGTTTTTTTTCTTGGAAATCCTGCCCACTCACACTCAACAACCAATAGAAGTCTGCGCTACTAACCTAGGGACATCTGTTCCCTAGCAACCACAAAACTCAGCCAGGCAACCATCCCTAACTCCAGGAATAAGACAGGACAGGGAACAATTTCTTTTAGTATGTAAAAAACAAAAAAGTGCTTCAAACTGTTTTTAATGATTTAGGGAGGCACCACACAGCATAAAAAAAATACAAAATGGGCAACTCTATGCCCAACCAGTGTGATCTGCCACATCGGGGTTCTGATTCCACAGACATCCAAGTCATTTGAGGTCACAGGAATCGAACCTCTGTGGTAGAACACACTGGTTGCATAGCTTCCTCAACCTGCATTCTCTGTATTTCAAACGGGTCAGTTCTAGGATCATGGATATATTGTTCATCCACACTTATTGGCATGTCCTTTTCCCCTTTAAGGATAGTCAGGAGGTCTTCATGCTGGCTTCTCCCACCCTTCCGGATGGTATAGTCCTCGGCTCCGCCCCATGATGCCAGATCTTCCTTTCCGCTGGAAGATTCAGGTTGCCTCCTCTTTGCCCTCACTTTTTGTAGGCCCTGGCTTCAAAACATTCTGTTATTCTGAAACTTTGACTCGTTCAAGTTAGCGATGGTCATTCTCATCATTCCATCATATAAGATAAATCTTCCCCCAGATTTCGCCGGTGCCCATGCGGCCAAAAAAATGTCATGCACTGATCCACATAACGTGTGCGTTTACTGTCTGAGTGTCGGCCATGACACTAAGACTTTCGAGATGTGTCTCTCGTTTCACCCAAACGTCCTCAACGATTGTCTCGCATGCCTCAAATTGGGCAGGCCTGAAAAACGGAATCCTCAGGTGAAATCTAAAGAGGCCTGGTGGGTGGTCTCCATGGCTGCGGGATCCGACGAACAGCTGAAGCGAATGCAGGCCTTCGAAGAAGAAGCAGCGCAGGCGGCACAGTCTTCCTCTGGGTCGTTTTTTGTTACTCTCAACTTGGACTCCATCTTTTCAGGTTCCTTCCGAGAGTTGTGCCAATCTCTCTCCACTAAGGGTGAGGGACCTGCAGGCTCTCACTCCTCTCGGTCCCATAAGAGGGATAAGGATCCGAATCAGTCTTTGTCTCAATGAAGGCGCTCTTGGGATCATGAGCAATCTCAGTCCCAGAAGCAGGCAGTATCAATTTCGGTCGAAATTGCCTGCTCAGCCACTGGCTTCTCTGCCTTGCCGTCTGGCCAGTTGACCAAGGTCTTGATCGACGAGGTTGAGATTGTTCTCAATCCCATCAATCCGTTGTTGCCCATTCCGGTCGACTACTCTCTCAGTAGGACCCCGGTCCTGTCTTTTCTTGACGAGGAGACCCAGCCAGCTGGAGATCCCATCGAGGAACCAGTCCCTGATCCCAGGAAGTCACCGGTTCCACTAGTGTCTCCTGAGCAACTGACTTGGCCAGTCCAATCCAGGTCGAGATCTCAGACCCCCTCGACCGACAGGCCTAGGAAGGCGCACAAGTGCTCCAAAAAGCGGCAACTCCATTGGTCATCCTCATCCTCCTTGGAAGAGGAGAGGCTTCATTGGAAGCTCCGCCAATGCTATGATGATCTGATGTGGCAGCAGCTGATCCTGTCCAGGCAGAAGCCGACCACGGTCTCTACTCTGGCCATTACTTGGCTTTCGCCTCCTAGGCCGAAGTCGACTCCTTTGGAACCAGTGAAATCGGTTCCCCCAACCGCGGAGCCAGCTAAACCCGATCTGGTTTGGCCGATATTGGTCTCTCCACCAACCTTTGGGAGGGGCTCTAACGAAGAAAACTCAGTCAATCCTGGGTCTTCATCACAGGATCTCGGTCACCCTCACGCCTGATCACCCCAGGCACATTGAGGGTGAACTTAGCGGCCGACCATTACATCCGGATACCTCTGATTCAGACTACACTGACCCTTCACTCTCACCCGCAGGACGACAAGTCGGCCGATGATCTGTCGATGAAGGAAGGCCTTTCATCCTTTCCAGGGATTCTCCACCTTATCTCTGAATCCACGGGGTTTCCCCTGAAACCAGACCAGAAATGGGCGGAGTACCCTCTTACTTACATTCTCAGGAGAGGGGATACCCCGACGGAAGCCTTTCCTGTGGCTGAAGCCATTGTTGGCCCAGCCTTGGAGCTTTGGCAGCATCCTGCCTCCTGCCTCCTGCCCAGCGCCATCTGTCCAGATAGCCCACAAGTATGCGGTGCCTATGTGGTCACTCTCGGGGTTCACAGAACATCCCTCTGCCGAGAGCCTTGTGACCGCCTCTGTGTTCAGATGTACAGGCAGTTCTGCCAACACTGATAGACCCCCGGACAAGGAGTCCAAGAAACTGGACCACTCTGCCAGGAAGGTCTATGTGGCCTCCTCTTTAGGCCTCCATCAGGCAAGCACGGCCGTCATCATAGTGCACTGCTCCCATGCCCTTCTAGGGTCCTTGGGTGAAGTTCTCCCACATCTCCCCATGGACCTTCAGACCAAGATCGTGCCGTTGCAAAGCAGCAGCTTCAGATGGCTCTGGACATTGGGGACTTGCACGCCCATTCGGTGGCAGCCACAGTTGCCTCACACTGCAGGGCTTGGCTGAGGCTTTCTACCTTCACGGCGGAGACCCAGCACAAACTTGCTGATGTTCCTTTCCTGGGCATCGATCTCTTCGGTCCAGGTGTGGATGGTCACCTTCAGCAAATCTAACAGTCCAATGCCACTGTGGACTGCTACTTCTGCTCAAAGTGCTTCTGGCCCTAAGAAGCAGCAGCAGAAGAAGAGGAAGCTTTTTTGGCAGTCTGCTCCTGTGGCCCAGCAGTCCTCCTTTCAGGGAGCACAGCATCAGCAGGCGCAGGCACAGGCTTGGCACCCCAAACCAATCCCAGACCTCCCCAGGCCCGCAGAGGAGGTCGGGATTCAGGCCCTGGACCCTGTTTCTTCAAGCCTATCCAGTGACGGGATAGTAATGGCCACCCCTATTCCCATCACACCAGCTCTGGGTCCTCCTGTAGGGGGTTGGCTCCACCATTTGTTTCTGCCTGGTCCGCTGTTACTACAGACAGGTGGGTCTTTGAAGTTGGTCAGCCAGGATCTGCCTCTAGAATTCGAGCAGTACCCACCCAACTGAGCCCATGCCCCACAGGAGAAGAGAGTATCAGCCAACACTCAGTCAGCTGTGAGAGACGGCATCCAGTAGCCCAGCTTCTCCTCAAAGAGGCAGTGGTCCGAGTGGCAGATCCTCCAGTCAACTCGGGGTTCATTTCTAAGTACTTCTTGATCCCGAAGCGGATGGGGGGCTGGCACCCCATTCTAGATCTGCATGACCTGAATCAGTATGTCAGGCCGCACACCTTTCGGATGATAATTCTGTCCCAGATCATACCATCCCTGGAGCAAAACATGTGGTTCTGCTCACTGGATCTTCAGAACACATTCTTTCATGTCCCAATCCCGCCATCTCACCAGTGGTTCCTCTGCTTTAGAGCAGAGGGAACCCTTTATGAGTTCTGAGCCATGCCATTTGACCTGTCATCGGCCCCATGGGTCTTCACCAGATGCATTGCAGTGGTGACAGCCCACCTCAGGCGTGGAGGGGTCAGGGTATACCCTTACCTCGATGATTGGCTCTTAGCAGGTTCCACCCAGCAAGAGGTGGAGAGATCCAGGGACCTGACCCTCCAGACCTCCTCTCAACTTGGCCTCCTGGTCAACGAGACCAAATCGGAGCTCGTGCCTTCTCAGGTGATATGCTTCATTGGGGCAGAGCTCGACTCTCAGTGAGCAAGAGATCGGCTCCTGACGGACAGGGTGGAGGTTCTCTCCTCCTTTGCCCAATCATTTCTGGTTGAGCAATTGTGCCCTGCTCAGGACTTTCTGCACCTTCTGGGTTACATGGCAGCCTGCACCACTGAGGTCCATTGCACCTGGTGATGTATGCCCCACCTTCAATGAGAGCTGGCTGCCCAGTGGACTCAGCGCCTTGGTCAATACGACCAGCTGATCGCTGTGACCTACAAGATGTGGGATGCTCTCAAGTGGAGGACCATCCTAGACCGGTTGCAGGAAGGAATCCCATTTGTCCACCCCGAGTTGACTGTCATCCTCATGACTGATGCCTCTCTCATGGGCTGGGGAGCCCACATGGGGGACAACAGGGCCCATGGGTTCTGGAACCCCAAGGAGTCATGTTACCACATGAACCTGTTGGAGCTCAGAGCGGTCAGACTGGCACTGACTGAATTCGCTCAGCAGCTTCGGGGTCAAGTGGTTCAAGTCCAGACGGACAATACCACAACCATGTACTACCTCAACAAGCAGGGCAGCACGTACTCCCGCTGCTGTGCAGGGAAGCGCTCGACATCTGGACACTCATGAGCCAACTGGAGGCAGATCTTCTAGGCATCCATGTGGTAGAAGCCTCAAATAACTGGTGGATGCCTTCAGCCGCATAGGAGAGACATTCCACAAGTGGTCTCTCCATCCAGAGGTAGCTTACATCCTGTTCTCCCACTGGGGCAAACCAATGGTGGACCTGTTTGCCTCAAGGGAAAACACCAAGCTGAGGCTGTTTCATGCTCGCCCCCCCTCAGAAGGGATTGCTGCAGGAGATGCCTTCTCGAGGCTGTGGACCCCAGGCCTCTTCTACGCCATCCCTCCTTTTCTCTAGACTCACAGGGTGCTACTCAAGGTGAGGAGGGACAAGGCACAGGTGATCCTGGTAGCCCCAGACTGGCCCCACCAGTTCTGGTATCCAGATCTCCTCAGCCTCAGCAACAGGCTCCCAAGATGTCTTCCAGCATGCCCGGACCTGATCTCTGTCAGTCAGGAGAAGGTCCTCCATCCCGACCTTCAGTCCCTGCACCTGACAGCCTGGTACCTGAACGGCTAGAGTTCCAGGCTTTGATCTCTCTGAGGATATATTCACAGTAGTGGAAGCATCCAGAAGGGAGTCCTACCAGAAAGTGCTATGCCTTCAAATGGAAAAGATTTTCCATTTGGTGTCAGTGCAAGGGCCTGGACCTTCTGTCCTGTACTGTGGCTAGCATTTTAGACTACCTTTGGTCCCTGTCCAAAGGAGGTCTTCGATCTTCGGCCCTTAAGGTGCACCTGGCAACTATCTCTGCTTACCGGGCGCAGGCCAGTCGGCAGACGGTGGCACAGAAGAAGGTGGTCTGGCGCTTTTTCAAAGGTGTTGACCACATATCCCCTCCGGTGTGTGAACCTCCACCTCCGTAGGATTTAGTGCTGGTCTTGCAAAGCTAATGGGAAAGCCATTCAAACTGATGCACAAGTGTGAGATGTCACACTTGTCATGCAAGACTGCCTTCCTGGTGGCTATCATGTCTGCCAGAATGATAAGGGAGCTCCAGGCACTCTCGGCGGACTCTCCTTATCTGGTCTTCCACAGGGACAAGGTTGTCCACTGCCCCCACCCGAAATTTCTCCTGAAGATGGTATCAGAGTTTCACCTTAACCAGGTGTTGACTCTGTCCATGTTCTACCTGAACTACACCTCGGATGCCGAGTACAGGCTCCATACTCTGGACTTGAAATGAGCTCTCTCTCCTATTATAAGGAGAGGATGGCAGAAATTTGGAGCCAGGTTCACCAGCTGTTTATCACCTACGCTGAAGCTGCCTCTGGTAGACCTGCAGCATGATTGCAAGATGGATTACATCTTGCATTGATCTCTGTCATAGGTTGGTGGACAAGGAGCCTCCCAGAGGGATAAGAGCTCATTCAACCCGCCATACTGCTGCATCAGTGGCTGCTTTCTGGGACATCCCTATCCTGGAAATCTGTTGGGCTGCCACCTGGAAGACAGCAAACACCTTCATCACCCATTATCACATCGACCTTGAGTCATGCCCAGATGCTGGTTTTGGGGTCTCAGTTCTCCGGTCTCTGTTCCCAAAGTAGGGGGTGTGTGCCTTGCCTCCCTCCTCCCAGAGAACTGCTAGGAGTCTGCCAATAAGTGTGGATGAACAACATATTCACGATCCTAGAAAAACAGGTTACTCACCTGTATCATTAGTTCTAGGAGTGGTATATGTTGTTCATCCACACGGACCCACCTGACCTCCCCGGCTGCAGCGCACAAACCTGGCTACCAGTGGGCTAAGATCTGGTGTCATGGGGTGAAGCCAAGGGCTATACTACCCGGGTGTGTGGGAGGAACCAGCTTGAAGACCTTCTGACGATCCTTAATGGGGAAAGGGACATGCCAATAAGTGTGGATGAACAACACATACCACTCCTAGAACTACTGTTATAGGTGAGTAACCTGTTTTTTTTTTCTCTCATACAGATAAGGAGTTCTAAATTGGAGTACTATGACACTGGTGGTAGCCTGTCAAAAGAATGTGAAATGGGCAAAACAGTGCAATAGCGTGATAACACTAGCAGGAGAGGTGCAGCTACTGTAAGTTATATGAGAACCTTTGTAGCTACAGTATTCTAATTTTCCATACATTATAGAATCTTATGCACCCTCCCTGCAAGAGACAGCACAGTTGACTTCCACAACACACTCACTTCAATCAGATTGTTCCCATAACTACCACTCCAGGATCAGTAATAGTAGTAGAGTTCTTTTCTTTTTAGACAGTAATGGTTGGTAATAGACCATTAAGGTAGCAGTTGCTCTGTTTACAAGGTGGTCTTATATGCATAGAATAGAGCAACATAAAATTGTACATGCTAAGCAAATACATAACACATAATACATAAGAGGACAGTTTAGATGGACACCAGTCCTTAACTGTCTCATCTTTTCCTAGTACTGCTCACAGTATAACAAACCTATAATAGTATACCAGGCAGGGAATTCTGGAATTAACCAACAGTGACAATACGTTTCTTCCAAAACCGATTTTTCTTGACCATAACTCTCTCTAGTGTAGATTTGCTGTTCTTTTTGGTTTTTTATCATCCCATTTTTTTCCTCTCTCTGGCTGGTTTCCTTCCACTTGAACCCCCCAGCACTGTCACCCAGCAGCTAGGGTTACCACCTGTCCTGATTTTCGCAGGACAGTCCTGATTTGGACAGCTGTGTCCTGCAAAAAAAAACATGAAAAATGCTAAATGTCCTGACTTTATAGTAGAAAAATATTTTCTAACTTTCCACTAAATGTTGCAGAAAACTATAATACCCTAAGTAAAATACCTTAAAAATGATACAAAACAATAGAATCAACTAAGAAACTGCAATACTTAGCCTTAATTCTGATTATATAGAGAAAACAAGTCTGTTGCATTGGTTGAGGTTACATACTGTCCTGCGAAAAATCATGTTTCAGTAAGAAATGTCCCACTTTGGGCTTCTTAAAAGGTGGTAACCCTACAGGCAGCTCCAGGACTTACTGGCTCTGATGTCCCCCATGGCTTCAATCAATCACAATTTTATTTGTTCATCCAATACAATACAGTTTGGATATTACAAAGACAGATAAGTTACAATGATTAAAAACCACAAGTAAATAAGTTTAAAAAAAAAGAAGTAAAATAAATCAATCTTTCATCAGTATAATTTAAATGTGTAATAAGGTGCACTGCTGTAATTTAATAGTTTCCCTATGATACTTTTTTTTTTAATCTGGATAACAGAGACAAAAAAATTTAGCAATCATTCTAGCATCTTCTAGGGTCATAGGGTGCATCAAGATGAATACCGGATCATATGATAAATTCATGTATTTTATCAAAAACTGTTTGAGATGGAAGTATCTGAACTGATTATACAAAGGGCATTGTATTATTACGTGTTATAATGTTTCTTGAAAGCCCCTATTGCATCTGCAAAATTGTTCAGTTTATATTTCATTGTTTTTACCTTGATTGAAAAAAGTATATTTCGAAGTCAGAATACCGAACCTAGCCCAAGTAATAACTTTACGAGCACTTGGGGATAAGGGTAACAGCAGGTAGTTTTCAATCCCCGAGTCGATCTTATTTTTGCTAAACCAAATTGCCTGTCTTTGACTCTTAACTAACTCCATCTGTTCTTTTTGAGCTAACCTAAAAATATATTTTTTAGCTTTGTTTTTATATTGGATAGATATCAAAATACCCTTATTAAAAATTTCCCATAGATGATAGCTATTAATACTTTTAAGTATAGTGATCAACCTACTTAACCATGGAGATAGAAAACTCTCAGTGTACCACTGAATTTTTTTCTAATAGACAATGGTAAGTGATATCACCTTTACAGTTGTTTTTATTTATTTTTTTTATTTATTAGTCTCAACCAATATGAAACTTTTCTTAAATTTATTAATGCCTTTACTGGAATCCTGCCTAAATCAGAATGTACTACTGAGTTAGAGGTAGAAAGGGGAACCTGTGGAATAGCCTTATAATAGTATGATAAGGGAAGTTCCAAATTGAATTGCTCTTTGGTGCCCCAAATCTCTGCACCATTTAAAAATAATGAGGTAATTTTTGCTGCACCTGCTTTGATAGCAGGTACTGCAGAAAATCCTCCAAACTTGGAGTTAAAACGAAACAAACACTTCACAATAAGTTTTGCCCTGTCTGCTTGTTTTTTAATATGTGCATTCCACAGACCATTTGAGGTAAGTGTAACTCCTAGATAAACATATGTCTGCACCACTTCTATCTTTTGTTTCTCAATATAAATTCTAGGTACCACTGATTGTTTACCAAAACCATTACTTTGGTTTTATTTAAATTGATTCCCATGTACATATGGTCACATTTTACTTTAAGTTGGTCCATTTTCCTTAGAAGTCCAATATTTGAAAGGGAAAATAGCACCAAATCATCCACATAGGCCAATATGGGGATAGGAACCTTGTTAACTTTCTGCGAATCTAAATGTAATGATTCATCAAAACAGAGCAGCGAATCTATATATGTATTAAATAAGAGTGGTGCTAGTAAGCACCCCCTGTTTAACATCTTTATTAGTCTTAAAATAGTCTGTAATATTACCACTATTGTCAAATTTCACTACGGTACATGTATTAGAGTATAATAAAATAATTGGATTTAATAATTCTAAAGGTAATCCTTTTTTATGAAGTACTTCCCATAAATTTTTTTCTTATGACAAAATTAAATGCCACAGTGAAATCAACAAACAATACATAAAGCTTAATTTTCCTACATGTCATATATTTCTCAATTAAATGTGTTAATATGTATATATTATCCAAGTTGAACATCCCTGCCTGAACCCTGATTGAAAAGTGGAAAGTGGGCTATAATTTTCAACCCAGATCTGTAGTTTATCTAGAAGTATTCTAGAGAATAATTTACCTCTAATGTCTAAGAGACTTATAGGATGGTAGTTTGAAGGGGACTGATGTGGTCCTTTTTTATGTATAGGAACAATAATGTTTTTATTCCATGATGGCAGAATATACCTTTCTCGAAAACATAGATTAAAAAAAAATTGTGAGAAAAGGTACCCAATAGTACTTATAGTTTTTGTATATCTCTCCGGGAATAAGATCTGGACCTGGGGCTTTATTACTGGCTAATTTAGATATGGCATTCTCAGCTTCCTTGAAAGTCAATATTAATGGTTGGTAGTCAACCAGTAAAAATCTTAATGAGTTTTGGTGTAGGCTAAGTACCTGGGGATCTATAGTGAATAATTTTGTTAAAATACGTAATCCATGTATCTTGTGGCATATGTATTGATAAGGAGCAATGATCCTTTCTTTCACCTTTGGAAACCGTTAACCAAAATGCCTTTGTATTGTTGGATCTTATAATGTCATGCATTCTTGCCCATTGATATTGCTTAAATTCTGACTTTTTATTTTCTAAAAACGTGGTAAAATTTCCTAACTCATTTTAGGTAAACAAAATTCTCTCTGAAGGGATTTTTCTTAGTAAATCTAATAGTTTTCATTAATTTCTGTTTTTCTTTTTTACAATGATTATCAAACCAAGTGTTTGAATTGGTGAAATTCGTAGTGAAATTATATGTGAGATCTAATTGTTTGATAGACAGGCTCCAACTGTTCATTTAAATTTTAGGGATGGCAAGAGTTGTGAACCAAAAAAAAATAACTTTGACAACTGATGAGTAAACATCAAATCTGACACCCTTGTTGTATTAATTACACTTAATGAAAATTTTAAACGACTTCTTAATTCTAACTGTATCTGATTATTTTTTATCCTATTTATATTTTTGATTTCTTCTCCAGACTGTCCCTCAAAACCAAGTGTGTTAATATCAGCTATCAAGGCTGCATGATCACTTTCAGGTCTCATTGAAACTACAAGGGAGCGAAAGTGTTCCTATTTGTCAGGAGAGATAAGCAGATAGTCGATAACCCTCTTGCCTAATGATGAGAAATATGTGGAGTTACCAGTCAAGTCTCCACTTATCCTACCGTTAAGAATTAGGAAGTGGTTACTATTAATAAATTCAACCAATTTCCTCCCTGCAGGGTTAAGAACTGTACCAGTAGAGTTTCTAGTCCCTATGTCACCCATATAAATTGTAGATTGGAGTAAAACTAAATTGTCAGCATTAGCGATTCGAGCATTAAAGACTCCACCCAATAAGATTATATCAGTCAGATGTTTTAGCATTAATCGATCTAGTTCAGTATCCAATTTAGACCAAATATCATTGTAGGTTGTGGAATGATAATTAGGGGGAATATAAATATTTGCTATGAGAAATACATAGTTACCCCATTTGACAACATTTAACAACATTTCATCATTTAGAACAGTATAGTCCAGAACCAAAAGACCCTTCCATATATTTATATGTGTGGACAGTCCCCCTCTAGGTCTGCCGTTATACTTTATTCTTTTTGCAGGGACAGAATAGGAATCATACCCATTTAACAGTCTTAATTCCACAGCCCAGGTTTCTTGAAAGAGTAGTATTTCACATGTTTGACAAAACTTCCACCATTCTGGATCTTTAAGTTTTGCAGGAAGACCTGCTATATTCCAAGATAAAAATTTCTAATTTTCATTTAATAAATCAGTAGTAAATGAATCATCTAAAATCGTGTCCAACTGTCTGTGGCCTAGGTTAGCTAGTCAAAGGCTAGATTCTAGTAATCTAGCTGAAAAATCAACTACACACAATTGAGCACTGTCGAGTTTGGTGATGTTTTGCACTATTATATGATAAAGATCCAAATGTATTACTATATCAATTTGTGTCTCATTAGCTTGTGGAAAAAACTCTTGATGCTGACTTAAGATCTAGAGGGGAGACAACAATATTTAAACAAAAACTCAATAATTTATTAATATACGAGTGTAACATCTTGGCATTTTCACCCTGTATGTGTTCTATTCCAAATATAGAAAGAGTTTTCAGAGCTATGTTATCATAATGATCACAATTCCAGTTCAAAATGAAATAGTTTAACTTCTCCATGAACATGTTTCCAGATTGTGGTCCAATTTACTGGTGATGATATTGAAATTCTCAATCTATCTAGGTCTCTTTGTTTTGCCCAAATATTTTTTGCAGTAATCATATCTGATAATAGGACATAAACAGGGTTTGATTCCACCGATCTGTCTAAGTTCAGTAAGTGTTTCAGAAGATTCATTGGGCTTCAAATAAATATTTTCAAATTTGAAAACCACCTCACCTCCATTAATATCTAAGGAACAATGTTGATTTTTAAGGCAGTTATTGTCTCTGACCAAACAAGGGAAGGGATGATTAACCAGAGAATAAGAAAGTTCCACAGGTTTACTTGTATTGTGCTGCCTAGCCTTTACAGAAGTAGTCTCTTCAGATGGATCTAGGTTATGAGAGTCAACCTTCAGTATTAGAGCCTCTTCCAAAACTAAATTATTTGGAACAGGCTCTATTAGAGGGCTCTTCACTAAGTCATAATGTGATTTAAGAATATCAAGATCAGTGGATTCAATAGGTTCAGTAATTATCTCAGCCATTTCCTTACTTTCCTTAGCTGATTTTCCATTTTTCTTTTTTTGATTTTTATCATTTTCAGAGTTTGTTCTTTTCAAATTAGTCCTTAAAATCTTACCCATTGTTTCCCCTTTTTTCCCTTCTTTTTTTTTTGGGTGGTACTGGGAAAATTAATAGATGAAAATGACAGGTGATGGTTTTCATTCCCCTCCAAGATTACTTTCTCCAGATCATCTATTCTTTGTGAGCGTTTAGACTGGGTTTCGACACGTAAGTTAGTAAGATCTCTCATATGGTGTTTTAATTCATTGAAGGTTTCAAGCAACACTATGTTAGCCATGATTGGGTGGGCTAGAGCTTTAATTGAGTAGTTGGAAATAGTGTTCGGGCATTGTGCTAAAATTTCTGGAGGAATGTTTATTTCCTCAACCTCTTGATCTGATCTTTCAAATACTTTATCAGGAGATCCTACTAAAATAGATTGATTTCCTCGGGGGGGGGTAGAGTGTGGGAGAATGGAAGTATCATCACTTATTGTTAAACAGTAGAATTAAGTGGGCTAAAAAGATTTAGCCTTGTGGGTTGCAATGAAATAAGATCCCCCTCTAGTGACAGTGTCTTATCCGTGACTTGATCTTTCTCTGTCTCTTGCTTAGTTATACAGCACTCCCCATTTTGATTTGGACTGTAATTAGAACTTACTTTTGAAAAATTAATCAGTAATTTTCCTTTGCTTATGAATGTTAGAGTGTCCTAAATGTTGGGGATCGTTAGGAGGTGAAAAAAATGGATGAAAATGAGTCAGTTTTTCTTATTTTACAATTGTCCTCTGACAGTTCATGGGATTTGTGATTAATTACCCCTGATTTCCACGTGTGCTGAAAAGTCAGCTTCAAAAGCTGAAATACAGTGATTAGAGACTATAAGATTGGTCCCTTTTTGACTCCTGAGCATTCTGAGGGGATAAAGTATGAGACAAACACTGAGAATGCTTCAGCGAGATCTCATCATAAGGCATAGCTTTTGTCAAACATTAGACACAGTATAACAATTAGAGGAGTCAGTATTGGATTGTCTATAATCATATTTAACTTTTTCTCTTATTAATGATGTAGTGGTTTGCATCTCTTCTTTGGGTGTAGAGAAAGAGGGGAAAACTGAGAGTGACAAATCTTGTGTATACACACAACCATTTTTAGAGCTCATTTTGTGTGCTTTCGGGGAAAAATATCTATTTTCCTTATTTAGTGCTCTACCACTCCTCATGTACATATTTATACTTGCACACTCTAATGCTTCAACACTCTAGCTCTGTTGATAAAAATGTGATATAACAGTATAGCAATTACCCCCCGCACAATGAGTCAAACACAGTAGGGAAGAGATTCTTGTCCATGCCCACACCCAGCAGAAAGGTCCAAAATCGGATGTATCTGAGTGATAGAAATCTAGGGCATGAGAAGACCGAGTTTTTGGTTTTCAGGTCTTTAGTTTGTCAAATCTCCAAATGTTCAATATCGGAAAAAATTATAAAAATCAAGTTCCACATATACTATAGCCTAGGTTGAGATAAATGGCAAAAGGTCCCACAGTACTTAGTATCAGAAGATAAAAAAAGACTGTTCAGTTTTAGGAGATTGATGCTCCGAGTAGATTTTACGTGAGGAAGAAAATGTTGTAGGCAAAAAAAAACAGTGTCAGCAGCCAGAAGTCTGACAGTACTCCAACAGTACTTTGCAACACTGTGTACTAAGTAGCAGAAGGTATGTATGGGGTTCTATCAGAGTAATCACAAGTAGTCACAAATTGGTTTTGTGTAGCTAAGAACGCACAAACACTGAAAGAAAAGAAGGAAAGAGAATTACTAGAGACTACAAAACTACAGAGCAGTAATTTGTTAGCTTGGTATAAAAATTCATTATAGGAATCATAGGAAAGAATACAAGCAGTTATGGACTACACATCCTATTAGCTTGCCCAGTCCCATATTTGTTATTTAAAATTCATAAACCCTGTCTCTAAACTCAACATCTAATCTAGCTTTGAAAGTATTCATATTAGGACTCGCCACTATTAATACAGGTAAATTATTTCAACATGACACAACCCTTTGGCTGAACCAATGTTTTCTTAAATTCAGATTCCATCTTGACTGAAAAAGTTATTTGTGATGCTTTCTAGAGCTGACACGATCCACATTAAATTTAATTCCTCCCACAATAAGGGATCATCCAGGGCTTTAAAAAGCATACATATATGACCTCTAAATTTACGATAAAACAATGAATATGTGCCCAATGTTTCCATCCTTTTCCTGTAAGATCTATTAACCAAACCTTTTATAGCTTTAGTCATTCTTCTCTGGACACCCTCCAGCCTAACAGTGTCTTCTCGCTTATATGAAGAACACACCCGAGCACCATACCTCTCAACTGTACCGGATTCGGCGTGGCGTCCCGGATTCAGACCCTTGTAGTCCAATTGTACCGCCGCCCCGCATTCGCCTTTTTTTTTCCGCAGATGCCAAACCACGGGTGCACCACACAAGCAGTGATTCCTTTGTCCCTTAGGGCTTTTGTGTCCAATAACTTCCTGTGTCTTGAAGTTCCTGCACGCTAATGATGACATCGGGGAGGGCTCGGGAGGTGCCTAAAGGCTAATGGAGCTTATTTGGAAGCAAAGTTGAGAAAGATCAGTTTTCCACACCCTACCTGCCCTAACCGATTTAGTTCCCCATGACATCAGTGTTCCCCAATCCTCACTCAGGTCCGCTGCCCGGCTATAAGACACTATGCCTGGAGGGGGAACCATGGCCTCAGGAGCATTTTGCTGAGGACCGCTGCCAGGAAGGACCTGCCCCGCCCGGACAGAGAGAATTCATCAATTGCCGTCGCCCGCCGCACTCAGCTGCCAGGAAGCCGGAACAACCATCCAGAGTCAAACTGCAGGGAAGTACTCTCTGCCAACCAGCCAAGGACCGCCAGAGCCAGACCAACTGGAAGGGTTATATCTGTGGGACTGACCGACTGGGAAGAAAGTTCAGCAGCGGTGATAGGGGTCACCAGTCACCTCTGAAACTGTTAACTCCAAAGGAACCGTTGGGGTTTCAGTCGGGATTCGGGACAGACCTCTGTGGAAGCTGGAGTGTGGAGGGACTACGATTCTTGTCGGACTGCTTTGAGGGTTCCATGCCAGGGGAAAAAAAAATCAAATGCCACTGCTGGACATCACAAAACGACGGTCAACACTTGGATCTCCGCAATAAAAAATTAAAAAAGTTTCTGAAGAGGTTAACTTGGAAACACCCGATGGTTCTCGAACTCTGGGACTGACTACTGCAAAGAGGTAAAGTATTTTTTTAAGTCATTTCATATTTACCTCCCACATTCAATATTATTTTATTACAGCTCTTTATTGAACGGAACTTTTGTCGCATTGCACGGGCATCTCAGGATCCCAAGCCAGAGTTAGTGGGGTTGGAGGGACTGGATGGGTTTAACTGAAACAAAACACACTTCCTTGTTAGTCGTGTAATTTGTAGATGCATTAGTGGTAAGGTGTGTGTGTGTGTGTTGCTTAATTTTGATTCATCATTGCAGACATACCTCTCAACTGTCTTGGTATGTTTGTATGTAACTGTCCCATGCCACAGCCCCCCCCCAAAATTGTTCTGTTCCACATGGGAAAGGTGCAGGCAGAGATGGTGGTGTAGATTCGTCATGTTCTAATATGGGGTATCAAAATTACACTTGGCACAGACAAGACACGCTTTCCCACAGTGCTTGGAGCTCCTATCTACATGTTTGATGATGATGTGTACAACGTTATGATGGCTAGTGTCCCACATTTCAGTCACAAAAGGTTGAGAGCGTATCCTCCGTCCTATGTTTAAATACTTTTTTGTGCCTTTTTGGGTTGATTGGGAGGTGGCCGGGTGGGGAAGAGATGTGGAGAAATGAGAATCATCACTCAGAGTCAGCACACCAGCCTTAGCAGCCAGCAACCAGAGAAAGAGGACTCAGAGCGGAGGTCAGGTCCATGTCTGACTTGGTGGCAACCATAGTTCCTTCCGACCTGAGCTGGCTGACAGTGAAAGAGGGCTGATGCCGAGTGATGAGTAGCATTAAAATAAAGTACGGACAACACATTGGTACAGTAAGTTTTTATTACAAAAATACACAACACCACACATGGTTAAAATAACTTTATTGGTGCACCATCAGATGGCCGCGCTACAAAAAATAGGGTGTTCCACATTTGGGTCATTTGTCACACATTGCCATGGTCTCTGTTCCACATTGGCAGGTTTACAGGTTGAGAGGTATGCCGAGCACAATACTCCAGATGGGGTCTAACCAGGGAACTGTACAGTAGGATCAAGACTTTGGCGTCCCTACTAGATATATGCCTAAGTATGCTGTTTAAATTCTGATTTGTCTTCCGCATCTGTAATGAACAGTGGTGACTAAATTTAAAAGCAGAGGTAATCGTTATACCCAAATCCCTTTCTTGTATAGTTTCTTTTAGTATATCCTGACCAATTTTGTAAATCGTTTGCCATTGTTTTTCCCGAAATGCATAATCTTACACTTAGCAGAGTTTAATTCTAATTTGTTTAACTCAGTCCATGATGCTATAATACTAATAGCTGTTTGCAAGGCTAATACATCCGTTAAATTATTTACAATAGCTCCTAGTCTGCAATCATCAGCAAATTTAGACAGCCAAACATTGGGAATATGTATTTTCAGAGTAGAGATGTATACATTAAACAAACAGGGCCCCAGCACCGACCCCTGGGAAACACCACTAGTCACCGGGGCCCAATCAGAATAAGTTCCCTTGACCACCACTCTCTGTCGCCCATCACTCAACCAATCAGTAATCCAGTTTATTACATTGGTCTCAAGTTTAAATTTCTTTAGAACAGCTATCAGTTCCCTATGTGGTAATTTATCAAAAGCTTTTGCGAAGTCCATAAAGACAACATCGACTGAGTTACCCAAGTACAATTTGCGATTAACATTCTCGTAAAAGGTCAGTAGATTGGTCTGACAAGATCTGGACCTGGTAAACTCATGCTGAGAACAATCTATCAGTCCATTATCTTCCAAAGAAACAAATATTATGTCCTTTAATATACTCTTTACACTTTGCCCATTAATGAAGTCAAACTGACTGGCCTGAAGTTACAAGGTACTATTTTGGATTCTTTCTTAAAAATAGGTATAACTGTTGCTTCTTTCCAATCACTAGGGACTATACCCTTGTCCAAAGATGTCTGAAAGATAAAAGTAAGGGGAGATGTCAAAAAATCTGCTAATCAGGGCCAGGAGATTTATTGATGTCCAATTTCTTGAATTTGTCAGCTACCTCCCCAGGATCACTTACTATAACCCCAGGTGTAGATAGATCTTTACCAACGACATCTGATGGGTGAAAAAAGTAACAGGGAATAACATCTAGAGAATTATCAAATTATCAATCAGCAAATAGGTTATTGGACAGAACAGAATACAAAAACAATACAAAATAATACATAATTAATGTTTGTTTTTTAAGCTTAACTAGAGCGTGCTTACTTATGATAGAGGATTGAAACAAAATAAATTGCTGCGATAGATAAGATAAAATAAATAGGCACCCAATAACTGACCTCTTTTGAATACATATATCCTCGATAATATGTAGCAGCTGAACTACAAGGGCCAGAGACAATTAACCCATCTGTAATGGTCGCTGCTATCTCTTTACAAGTCGAATACACAGTTTGCTGTATATTGCAAGCAGCATGGGAGGGACTTGCGTACAGGCTGATTTTGTAGCTGTTAGAACAAAATTAAGCCACCTTAGCTTACTTCCCAGTAAAGGTGGTAAACTTCTGTGGTTAAACACGCACTTCCCCGAGTCCTAAAGGAGAACGCCACACATGCGCATTTAGTGGCCAGGGGGATGCGAGAGAAAAAAATCCTATTGGCTAAAGAAAGTCACGTTGAATAAAACCCCTGCGAATTTTAAAAAATTCACAAAGAATTAATATATATATATATATAAAGGTTAAAAAATAGTAATTAAGTAATTAGGACAAAAAGAAACAGTGAAACTGTTAAAACTGTAAAAACGACATAAAAGACACAAAAATCATCAATCAAGTACAGGACAACAGACCAGAACAAAGTGAAAAAAACAACAACTTTAAACAAATACATCCCTTGAATACCAAGCAAACAGGTATTTGTTCTTCTTTTCTTTTCAGGCAGGTGGAAATTCAGCAAAGCACCATAGTAGCATAGGATAGTAGGATAGTAGCATAGGATCAGAGGAGTCAGTTTTCCGTCTCCACATTACTGGTCCGAATGGCGTCTCCCGCAGTCCTTACTCTCGCTCGTATGCCATCACTAGAGCAGACAATTAGGAGCCATAAACTGGAGGCTGGAGGAACAGAGGAGAAAGCAGAGAAGAAATAAGCCCAGCCGGGATCCACAATAAGATGGTCTGGTGAGGCCGCAGAACACTAGCATGACATGAATGGCATACGCTTTCAAGAAATAAAACAAGCATAGCGGTCTTGCTATCAGTGATTAATCCACAAAACACTGACGCGCGTAGTTTCACCTAGCCTCTCTGTCGCCACCTGTTGATCAGTGCCCTGAGTGGCTTATCCTTGAGAACCTATGCCCTATATACATGATTTTACACTTGTTGGCACTGAACCCCAACTAAGTAAGAAAAAAAAATCCCCTATGGCTTACTCCTCATGGTTGGGTGGCAGAGAGCCGTGCTTATCCCACTTGACAGGATCCGGAGAAGCTTCACCAAGGTGGCCAGTGCTGGGTTTATGAGGGGTCTGGGAGTAATTCTGCCAGCCAGGGGGATTTTCTACCTGCTTGCTGCTCCCAAAGTGGTGTGCAATGCCATCAGTGATGTCACTGTGCATGCTTCCATAAAGTGTGCCGATAGCTGCCACCTTCCACACTTCCTGAGTTGTGATCATAGGGATGTGCCCCCCAGACACTGGTAGGAGCCAGTCTAATGCCAGGTGCTGCACCACCTCCCTCCCTGGAGGAGAGCAGTCCCTCATACAATCTATCCTCCTTCCTCCAGCCGACCCTTCAACATCCCAGGCTTGCTACCAAACTTTTGTTGTTCGTGCCTCAAGTGGTAACCCTGATGCTGCGTGGCAGGCTGGCTAAATTTACTTTTCTGAGACCATGTTGTTGTGGGTCACCACTCTGGTAAAATTTGAGAGAAAAGCACACAGTCGTTTTCATGACATTGTGATTCAAACATTGATCTGCTGACTCACAGTCATGAGCTCTAACCACTGTGCTATTCTGGCTACTGTTTTGCAAGCTTATGCGCTTACACACACTTCTGACACAAATTGGTCCCTGATAAGTTTGACTAGTAAACTGATCCTTGAGTAGTGCATTATGGGTACAGTCTACTTGCATCCAGTGAATTTAGTTTCCAGTAGCCTGGTGTATTTAGGCTAAGTGAACTAAGTCCATGTTTTACAGATTGCAGCAAAAAAACACATTCATTTGAAAAATGCCACCCTTTCAATATTGGTCAAATTATTTTCAATCAAAATTTTACTGGAATGAATGGATTGAAGCAAACTATTAATCAATTTAGTTACATACATGAAGAGTATGAAATATCGTAGGGAGCAACAAAAAATGCAGAACGGAGATGGTGATGGCAAAAAGGGTTTAGTAATTAAAGCAAAGTCATGCACAGTTCACAAGAACTACGTACATATTTGATGTGGCCTAATACAGGGAAGCAGCAAAGCATTAGGGTCGGAAAAAAAACATTTATCATTAGTCCACATTTCTGCTGTTCTAGCAATAATATTGAAAAATGTATTTTCCTTCATAGTACTTGTAACATTTTACCTTAACGAGATCTAAGCTACGTTTCTGCTATGTCAAGTCTCTGGCTGGTCCACCCCATGGGTCAGTCCCCTGTCCACAGTGCCGCCAGCCCATGTGGAGTGGTGATGCCATCCAGGTGATGGTGAGGTTTTTCTTCCATGAACCCCCCACACACACACACACACACACACACACACACACACACACACACACACACACACACACACCACTGCTTCCTCATCCACAGGAGCCTACAGCACCTTCTGGTCTTACAGATATGGCAAGTATGGTAGGTCTAGGGCCAATCTCAGTACCTCACTTTTTGCAGGATCAAGGAGCCAGTAGTTGATATTGTGAAGTCCCCATTTGTTTCTCGCTTCCACCCTGTCCAAAATGTCACGTTTCAGTTCAAACCTTGGAAAACCTGAAGTTGGTCTATCACTTCATTATTTACCAAGGCTAAGTTCTGATAGGTGCTTTTAAGAACCCCATCAGCTTTTTGATCAGTTATGATGTTGACCAGGTTTTAAAACACTTCTGAACTAACCAATAGAAGGGATATGTGACCTCCTGTAGAGGTGAATGCCACCTCCACATCTGAGATACCCCGGACCTTGTTTGAACCCAGGTCCTTGTGGTGCCCTACCACTACAGTTCCAGCCAGAGGGTTTTCTTGTTCCCAGACTGTTTCTGCCCTCTAAACATTTTGGGCTTCCCTTTTGGGCCATATACTTCAGACTCGATGAAGCAAAATACAGTATGTATTCTAATCCTCCAGGAGTACTGCCCTTCCAGTATTGCTTTCCTGGAAGGTTTGAAAGGTCTTGGCCCAGTACTTCTGAGACAATATTTTTAAAATTCCCACCTTTACTGTTCCCATCAATTGCCCACTTGAAACACATTCAGTCTGTGGGGTAACAAACAGTACAGGATAGGTTCTCTTCTTTTTGGGTAAAGATATGTATACATTCATGGCTGGTAATTTCAGAGACCAGAAAGTACTGAAACCAGCCACTCGGTCCACCAGATTCTTCATGTGTAGTTTATTTTCATGCATCAAGTAGAGATCCTCCAATATACCGATGTTTCACCCATCCATGGGCTTCATCAGGGTAGAGGATCTGCATTAAGACAGTATAAACATTAAATCGATACATATCCGTAAGTGTTATAGTCCTATATTAATACTCTTTAATTGATTCTCATGATTCTAATATTCCCCACGTCATCCAGTTCACAACATAAACACTAACTGAAATAATCATACATAAAACTCAGTGTCTGTTTATGTACTATTCTCCACACACAGCAGTGTCAGTAGGACCTAATATACATCTTAACAATTACGATTTTAGCACAGTCCTGTATACCACAGGGCTCTAATACATGTGTGGTAAATGTCAAAAAACCTGATTGCTGTGAATTTTTAGACTTGTATGCAACCACTGTATTAGCTCATAACATTATTTTAAACCCATGTTGTTTTGCTGAGAGACAGGTATAACGCTAAGGTTTTTATATAGTTCTGTACAACAGTTATATAATTCCTTATAGTAGCTCTTTTTTTGTTTAAAATGAGCAGATGATATGAATTAGTTGTCACACATTTTTTTACTCTAATTAGATGTCATAAAAATTAAGAAGTTCAGAATATCTTAAATAATGCTCTGTTACAGTTCATGTGCTTTTATCAAGTTAGAGTGTTAACATGTACCTGTAAAAGGAGTTTTAAATCAGACATTTACTTCATTTGTTGATTCAAATTAGAACGGGGGTTTAAGAACTTTTTATGCACTCTTGAAGAAAGCTACACTTCCATTTATACAATGTACCTTGTTTTTGTTCATCTGTCAGCGTTTCTGCTGTAGTTGGTATTCACTCCTGGTTCTTACTCCGTATAGTGTTTACTAAAATATACTAAGAGTGAACTCTTTATAAAACAAATATTTTACTTGAATATTATCTGCTGCAAAAAGGTCCATGAAGCTCTTACAATGCATTCATAAATCAGCCTGTCTCCCTGGCAGCATTTAGTGCAATCTGCATTGATCGCTGTCAGATGTGCTGCTTGTATAGTGCTGGGCTTGAGGCAGGAAAGCCATCCTCCAATGAACACCCAAGGATGTCCAATGTCATAATGACATCACTACATCCTGGTGTTTGACCCCTTTGGAGTAGCTTGTCATTGCTAGGCAACGGCATGGTGCATTCCAGCAGAGAGTGCTGTCAGGGTCAAGATCAAGCCCCTCTGTACTGGAGCGTGCTTTCTGCCCCCAAACCCAGCAGTTTTACACAAATTACAGGAGTGAGCACTGTAAGGAGGCATATGTGTGTGCCTCACCAAGTGACGAAACATTGTAGTTTCCTAATGTCTAAATGATAGGCAACTCAATTTACCAGGATTCCTATGTCTTTTACTAGTGAGTGAAGCACCCACAGCATCACAGATGTCTCTCTGCTGGTTTATTAAACCTGTGTATTCATTAAAATAGGAGCTTCAGTGTCAACACTGTTAAAGTATCAAAAACCTAACTGTAAAGGTGTCCTGTTTAAACTATTGGTATGAACAATGGTTGGAGCGGAGCGGGAAGGGAGGAGGAAGAAGAATGAAACAAGGAATGGAAATCGGAAGTTCTCTGCACAATTGTAGCAATGTATTCATTCAGGGGCATAATAATGCATAAGTTCAGAGAAGGTATTGCAAGTCTAAATATTGATAATGTAGACAAAGTTGGGGGTGGAGTAGGGAAGGCAAAACTTGTATATATTAATTTTATAGCATGACCTTGGGAGAACGAATTGTCATGTTAATATATACAATTTATACTGGTAAAATGAGGACCAGGAAATGAGCCTTAACTTACCTGGTTACCAAATGTTAACTAAAATAAATACATTTTACCACAGAAAAAGCACTCAACATCAGTATCTGCGAGGCGGCCCATTGGCGCTGAAGGTTGAGGTGCTGAATGCCACACCTCACGCCACGCCGGCAACCCAGATTCGGGAGCAGATTCAGGTTGCTGGTGGTAGGCAGGGGCTGGGGAGGATTAAGCGTCTGCAGACTGCTTTCCTCTCCTGGGAGGGGGGGAAGGTAATGTTGACCACTGTAGGAGTGACCCTTAGCAGTGGCTGGAGGTCCAAGGCAGCAGAGATGCATAAGGAGTATGGGAGATGCGGCGAACGTCCAGTGGGCAGGTGCGGGAGTGTGCCATCTCGCGCTCTACGTCATTGCACGTCCGATCTCCTGCGCTGTACGTCATTGCACGTCTGATCTCCTGGGGCAACCAAGAAAAAGGAAAAGAGCTGGCACCCAGGTAGGCGAAGGCCTGCTCTCTGCTTCCAGCCACGTTCAATGACAGACTCGCCTGGGCACACCTCCTACCTTACGACCTCCGAACTGTGGCTTGGGCCCTATAGATAGAGTGCTGGTGGAGTTGGTGGCCCTTACCCGGGGGGCTGAGATCCAGGGAGGCATGTAACCTGGAGGAGACTGAGGAGGATTTGGAGATAGTGCACTGGAGGGCCTCAGGCAGAGTGGGATACTGGGGTGAATGAGCAGAGTTGGAGAGAAGATCTAAGGGTCCAGTGTGGGAGATAAATAAATAATACAAAAAAACAATAAAAAAAACCCAAAACATCAGTATCTGTTTTGAAACCTGCACCTCCCCTCCCCAGTGTGGGTAATTGGAGAGTGGGGTCTTGGAATTGGATTTACACTAGGCTCTTGGTTTAGTGCTGTCAGGCATGGAAAGAGTAATGACTGTTTCACTACTTGACCACTTACTCATACAAGTACACTTCGTCCCATACTCCCAGTGTCCGTTCTACCCTCTTGTGCATAGTTTTTTTCCTAGGTTCACCACCCGAGGCTCATCATGGTTACTGCTATTTGTCCTGGTTTGTAGTCATTCGGACTCCAAATAGTTCTCCATGAATTTGACTGCAGTGTGCCAAAGAGGTCATATTGACTTACCCAGTCATGTATTCAATCTGGAAAAATGTTCCAGTATTGCTCCAGCACAATTAAGTTCATTTGGTTCTCTTTGGAATATGCCTCTGGCTTTACCCACTGGGTAGCCAAGACTTTTAGTTTTTGTGGCACCACTCTAGGTGGGATTCCTAAAGTGAAACCCATGGTACGAAATTTCCACTGGTAACTCTCTTTTGATCACTGCAACCCGTTCAAACATAGCCATCTTTACCTTGCAGTAGTCCCTTGCACAGTTGTCATCAAGGATTCTGTCAATAGCCTAGGCTTCTCTGGTAAGGTATGGTGCAATGCAGGTGGCTCAACTTTCTCATGGTCAGGCAGCTGCACTTGTGAATTACTCTAAATTGGTAAGATAATCCTCTCAGTCATCCTCAGGCCCCATTTTTGTTAACATAGGCTGGGGTCCTCCATGGATAGGTTCCCAAGGACCTGCAGCTGGGAACTAATCTCTTGTTCTTTCTGCTCTTGAGGCATCTGTGTGATTAACTTGTGCTGTTGTTGTTGCTGCACCTTCCGGTCTCTCTGGACTTGAGCTTGTTGTTGGTCTTTCTGAACCTGCAGTTGCCCCTTCTCAGAATCACACCCTTCTTGAGTTGGGCTTATTGTGCCTGCATCTAGGTCTGGTGAGTTTCCTGTTTAGCCTGCCACTTCAGGAATGCATCTGTTTCTATCCTACCCCTGTGTGGACAAGGGGAGTGCTGTCTCACTGCTAAAGTCAACCACATGTGCCAGCAGTGGGCAGGGTGGCTTCTTGGGGACCACTAAGTATAGAAATTTATGCACACAAGTTTAAATGAAACAAACTAAGACGAAGAAAAAAGATCTTCAAGGATATCTCCTCTATCAGGCCACATCTTTGGAATTGTAAGCCATCAGCATCAAGACCACTCGGAACCTTGTTGCTAGACAGGGGCTACCCACAGTGACATGTAGCGCCGTCATGTATACAACATGGGTGGCACTAACACTCCTCAGTTTTCTCCCACCGTAGAATATCCTCATCTGATGTGCTGAGAAACAACATTGAAATGGCTATTGCTGTTTGTTGTTTTCAATTCTTTAAGTATTTTTTCATCATCGTCTCTGTATGCTGCCGAGGGACAAAGAGCCTTTGTTCTGATATTCTTCCTTTGGCTACAAAATCTATGTTGTTTGGGTCAGTCTCACAATGTGAGGGCCTATGAGATATGTCAGTGTTTCAACGAGACTACAAGGCGAGCCGATGAAAGACATTAAAGATCTTCCGCGCCCAAATCCATGAAAAAAGCTGCAGGTTCTGCTCCTACTTTTCCCTTTCATTGTCCGAGAAGCGGTCATTGAAGTCAAAAGAAAAAGAAGGGTTGTTATCAAGGGTCTCCTCTTCTTCCAGCCATAAGCATAAGCACAAAGATAATGCTGCTTCACCAACGAGGTCCAGATCGCTGTTGAAATCGGGTGTGTCCACATCAGCACACATGCCAGCAGCATTGCCTACAGTCCCTCCAGACCATCACCGAGACACCAGAGTCAGAGATTAGCTCAGGCACCACCATACCTTCTGTGGGCAGTATGTTGCCATCGTCATTAGGTTGTGGCCTTTCAATGCAAGTGGTCTCAGACCCTTTTCAGGGTGCCGTCAACTCCCAGGCTGTGCTGTTACTGTTTCCAAAAATGATAACATTGCCTTCTACTATCGATACCAGCAGCATTAGTTTTGCCATCGACAAGGCAGCCTACACCGGGGCCTTCGTCAACAGATTCTAGAAGCACACCAACAATTCCTTCTTCTCTGCCACTGCCAGCATCACCAGCTCCTTTTTTAGCTCCCATATTATTGTGCGTGATGACATGACAAGGTAAAATATAATCCTTACCTCATGGAAATTGAGGGGATTTCGAGGAGGATATGAGGATGGGGGCAGTTTGAAGAAGAGAACCTGCCTTCCAGCTCCACCCTTTCATCCTGCAGTGAGGACTCTGTGGTTTACACACCCAGGTCTCTCCTTGAGTATCTCACTTTTCAGGCTGTGCTTCAGCAACAGCATTCTACCATGGGCTTTGCTGTGGAGGTGGAAGATTCCATTATTGTTTGGAGGTCCCTTGCTCACCTTCTGTTACAATTCCTCCTGTATATCCTGTATTAAATGATGCTACTTTTGCTACTTCACATAGGCCCAGCACTCTGCCTGCATTTCCAAGGAAGGTTAATAAGCAGTACCCTCCACTGTCTGCTAAGCCTTACTATGCTGCACAGCCTCAGACTGATTCTGTAGTCATCAAGTCTGCTTATGATCACTCTAAAACACCTAGGCACATTAGTACTTTACCTTCCGGTGAAGAATCTAGGAAGCTGGATGTAATGGGCAAGCACATATATGCCTTAGCACCCTTAGGTCTGAGGATTGCTAATTACCAGACCCATGTGATAAAATATTAAAATAGCCTCTGGAAAGCTGCATGTACTGCAGCTTAGGCTTTACCTGATGGTCCTTCCAAGAGACTTGCTTAAAACCACATCAGCTGGTTCTGAAACTGGCTGACATGGTTACATTCAGCATATGATGTGTCAGATACCTCTTCCAGGGCTGCACCCTCAGGTATTTGCATTAGACATTATGCCTGACTCAAAGTAGCTGATTTTGCTACAAGTGTACAGCAGACTGTTTTGAATGCTCCTGTTAGGGGCTCCATGCTGTTTGGAAGTGATGCGGAAGATGTACTTTGTGACCTTGAGTCCTCTAAAATTACTTTAAGAACTGTGAAATCCCGTTACCCTACACCAACCAGAGAGTGTGGTAGGGGATGGTTTCATGGACCTGCTGCCATTGGTTACCATATATACCATCAGCAGGGCCGTGGCAGAGGTCTTGGTACCCTGCTGGGTCTCCTCCCCCTTGGTGCCCATGCAGAAACATCCAAAAGAATAGACTCCCAATGGCCTTGCTACCCCCAGTTCTGCCTGACACTGTTTCATCTCTTCCCCCCTCAGCTATTGCCTCCAGAGTTGAAACTGGGGGTTGGGGGATCTCCCTGGATTTACAATAATAGAGAGAGAGCACAACAGATGAATGAGTCCTGGAAATAATAGAAAAGGAAGAGGCTCTGGAAATGATAGAAACCCCTCCAGATCAACGTCCATCCCATTCCTCTTACCCTCTGGGCCACTTATCCCTTCTGAAAGAGGTAATTCAGACCCTGTTTCGAAAACATGCTGTGACAACCCACCTCTTCCTCAGGGCTGAAACAGCTTTTAGAGAGGTGTCTGTCCTCAGGTATTCACTGCCACCAGCTGGATTTGTCCAGCACCAACCTTCAAGTTCACAAACTTGAATAATCAAACGTGCAGTTGGACAAGTTAAAGTCTGGTAGTGTGTCTCTCTCAGGTGGCGGATGCTACACAGAGTTTACCTCAGCCAGTGGAAACCAAATATTACCTTAGAAAAATGACATCACAGTCACAACGGTTGAGCAAATAAATAGCTTTTTACTTAACAGAAAGTGCATTGAGCATGTACAGGATGTATATTTACAACACGAGAGAATAACACTCATACAGGAAAAGTAAACAAATGTTTTTAAATATGTTACTGAAATATGCTATCACTAAACTTACCCTTCCCTGTCCTTACAAGGGACACTGGACCCTGTTCTAACTGCCAGCTCCCACTGACATAGCTACAAGGTAGGCTCCAAACCTATGTTTCCCCTTCCAGCTTCCCCAAAGCAAGAGAGAGCCTTCTCTGTTTTTCAGAAGGGTATATATTCTCTGGAGAATAGGTCATTCCTATTCCCCCTTTGAATGCACCAACCAACTAACATGTATGTATTTAATTGTCCCAATCAGAGTGAACACCTATCAGTGACCAATTATATTCCCTTTTCACCTTAAGTTTATATTTGAATGATCCAATCCATTCAAACTGCCCTGTGTACGTGTCTGCAGGTCTGTGTGTGTATGGAGATGTCCACTCGAGATTTATGACCCAGCTCTTATCTAGCAGCTAGGAATTCCACAAGCTGGATGCAGCTGGCCAGAGGATTTTAGCCTGAGTGTATTTTTTTTCCAAACTGCTAAAAAAAAATATGGCACCTACAGAATACAAACCATTAACTCTTTCCTTCCCATTTCTGTCACACATGCTATATAGAACCAGTTCTCCCACAATGCAGGAACAGAGGGTTCTATTCCAGATACTTCCTAGTTCCAAAATGGACAGAAGATCTGTGTCCTGTACTATCCCTTAGAGACCTGAATCTGTACACTAAACAGAAAAGGTTTCAGATGGTGTCTGCAAGCCCTGATTCTCCTCTTGCAAACAGGGGACTGTCATTATTCATTAGACATGAAGGATGCATACCTTCACGTTAAGATCAGAAAGTGCCACTGACAATTCCTGTGCTTCATGCTGGAGGGCAGGTGCTGTCAGTTCAGAGTGTTGCCCTTTGGCTTATTCTCGGCATTGCAGATCTTTACCAAATGCTTAGCAGTGGTTGTGGCAGCTGTTCACAAAGAATGACTTTATATCTTCCCTTACCTGGATGATTGGTCCCTGAAGGCCAGTGCCAGGAAATCTGTTCTTCACCTGCATTCCTAAATGAAACAGTTGTTTAAGGCCTTAGGGATAACCGTGAATGTGCCAAAGTTAGTGCTAACACCATGCCAACACCTGCAATACATTGGGACCATGCTGGACATGGAAAAGGGATGTGCTTCCCTGAGACAGGACAGGGCAGACACCCTTATTGCTCAGGCACACTTAGTTCACAGGAGCCACTACGACTCCACCAGGACAATGTTATGGCTCCT
Organism: Neoceratodus forsteri; assembly: GCA_016271365.2. Classification (NCBI taxonomy): domain Eukaryota; kingdom Metazoa; phylum Chordata; order Ceratodontiformes; family Ceratodontidae; genus Neoceratodus; species Neoceratodus forsteri. Next base: position 1,556,931,388 of record CM057450.1, read on the forward strand.
AGGCCTAATGGCTGCTGCCATAGGAACAGTACCATTTGCTGGGTCTCATTTATATCTCACCATGGACACTCAGAGTATAGTGGGATCAGCTGGTGGACGAGTTGGAACAAATGACTCTGATGATGTCCCCTTTTCATGGAGCACTACTATGTTGGTGGATAGACTGCAGCAACTTACTCAAGGGCGTTCCATTCCTTGTACCAGCTCCTGTACAGATCCTCACTACGGATGTCTCGGGTTACGGTTGGGGGCACTCATCTTGGCTTCATCCAGAGACAAGGGTCCTAGAACAGGGTGGAGGCCGAACTACACATAAATGTCTTGGAAATGAAAGCTGTCAGAGCTGTCATACAGCCTCCAGGCATTTCAAAAATCATCTCTGCCCCACTCCTCTGTTAATCCAGAGGTACAGTGTCAGTGTCATGCACTACGTAAACAAACAAGGGGCTCTCACTCAAATCCCCTGTGCTGGGAAGCAATGAAAATATGGTACTGGGTGGTTTCTCATGGCCTTGAGTTGTTGGTCATGTTTCTCCCAGGTTTCCAAAACATCTTGGCAGACAGGCTAAGCAGGTCTCAGTCCCTGGTTCACAAATGGGAACTGCTGACCTACATGGTACATGACCTCTTCTCAAGACAGGGTCCTCCAGAGTTGGACCTTTTTACGTCCCCACACAGAGCAAAACTGCTGCATGTTTGCTTGCTCTCTCCAGGACCTGGAGTTTTTTGGTGAGGTGTGTTGTCCCTCTTTTGGAAAGGGATATTTCTTTATGCATTTCCCCCATTTCTTGCATACAGAGCATCCTGCTCAAGCTAAGAGTGAAGAGTGCCACTGTCATCCTCATTGCTGCTCTATGGCCTCTCCAGATATGGTTTCCACTCTTACAACATCTGGCAGTGAAGCATTCTGCTTCTCTGCCTCTGGGTCAGGATCGGTTGTCACAGGACAGGGTGTGTCTGGTCCATCAGGACCTGAAGTCCCAACACCTGCATGCATGTCTCCTGAAAACACAGCCATCGCATGCTTTGCAGTGTGACCTAAGGTTGCTGTTGTCCTGCTTGCAGCTAGGAAGTCTTCTACCAGCCATACTTATTCCTTGAAATGGAAGTGTGTCACTTTGTGGTCTTCTCTCAGAAAAGGGACCCTTTTATATGTCCTCTGAATTCTGTTCTGGAATATTTACTTTCCTTGTCTGATATAGGCTTCCAGTATTCTTCTGTTAAGGTGCATTTTGCTGCCATATAATTATTCCATGCCCCTATCCATGGCTGTATGGTTGCACAACTAGAAGTGTCCCGTACTTTTCTGAGAGGTATTCTTCATATGAAAGCTCCTATCTGTAATCCAGTCTCCTCTTTGAACTTGAATTTCATACTTGAAAAATTGACTCTGGCTCCTTTTGAGTCAGCTGTGACTTGTGACCTACATTTCCTTTCATAAAGAATATTATTATTTACCATGACTTATGCTAGAAGAATTTCCGAGCTTCAGGAATTAATAAATGAGCCTCCTTATTTGATTTTTCACAAAGACAGAGTCTCTTTGTGTACCAATCCTAAGTTTCTACTGAAGATGGTATCTGAATTTACATTGAACCAAATGATCCATCTTCCTGTTCATTACCCTGAGCATTCCAATAAGGGTGAGGCATTGGTCCATACTCTTGATATACACAGAACCTTAAAATACTATGTTACTCACACTAAGAGCTGCAGAACGACCTCCCAGCTTTTTGTTTCATTTGACCTTGGGGAAAGATGGTGCACATGTTGCCAAACAGTGCCTATCCAAATAGCTGGCTGACTGTATACTTTTGTGTTATAGGAAGTACGGTACGGAACTTCCTGGTGCTGTTCATAGTCACTCCACAAGGGGTATGGCCACTTCTGCTGCTTTCTTCCAGAATGTCCCTGCTGCTGATGTATGTGCTGCAGCCACATGGAGCACAGTCCACACTTTAACAAAGCACTACAGTCTGAACACTGTCTCTTGTGGATGGGCTGGTTTTGAGATTGCTGTACTGCAAGGCCCTCTGTCCTGATCACATATCATACTGGGCCATCATCCTGGGCTGCTTTGTGCTGCTTGGGAATCACTCCAAAGGTGTGGCCTAGTGGAGGAGATATCCATGATGAAGATAGAATGGTTACATAAGAACTTACTGTAACAGCAGATCTTCAAGAGAATCTCCTCCATTAGGCTATAGTGTACTTTCCCTCCATCCCCCTTTTCTTCTGAAGGATAAGTGAGATTCTGTGCCTAATCTCTTTTTCCTGTATCCTATTTCCAGTCCCATGCCTCACCTTGTTTGCCTGGGACTAGTTTGGCCTCCTGGTTCTTCATAGTAAGAGGCCCTCTGAGGCTTCTCTCCGGTGGTGAGCAGAAGAATGTTGGAACCACCATGTTATATATGCAACAATGTGTCATGTCATTGTGGGTGGTTCACAGCTAGCAAAACGTTTCTGAGTGGTCCTGACACTGGCGGCTTACAGTTCGAAAGGTGTGGCCTAATGGAGGAGATTCTCGAAGATCTGCTGTTGCGGTCAGTTCTTACTGAACAAACCCCAAATTGGGTGAAGGCATTTTTAACAGGTAATTCTCTTTCTTCAGCAGCCAGTGATCAGCATTCAACCTTCTCTCTCTGTTCTCTCTACATTGAGTCTGTGAGTTGGGAAGGGGGTAGAGAGAGGTAGGGACGAGGGGAGTACTGGCAGCACTACAAGTGCCAGTGGCTCAAAAGAACACTCACATGGTTGCAACCAGTGAACCATGAGGCTGCAGCCACCATAATTATTAGGGCCTGTATTTGTCCACTGGGTCTCGTTTTTTCACAGGTTAGCTTGGTAATGGCAACTGCTGAGCTGTGTAGTAACCTGGGAGAGACCAGCACAAGGGGGAAGTGTGAGCATTTTTGTTTTCTTTATTCATTGTTTTGCTTAGTACTGGATTAAATGTAAAAAAAAAAACAAAAAAAAAACAGGATTTGCTTCACTGTGTTGTGTCTGTGAGCTCAGGAGGGGAAAAGAGGGAGGTAGGGACTTGCCTTTTGCCCAGAAGATCACCATCATTTTATTTATTTATTTATTTTTTCATTTTATTGAAATCTAGGATTACAAATACCTTTGAGCAGGAACTGCTCATTTACAAAGGTTCCACGTTAAGGAAATGGAAGATAAACATATATACAAAGGTTGACGGGATTATAAAAAAGTTACATAGTACAAAGAAGCATGAGGCTGAGGTATAGTTAATTACAGTACCTCAAAAATGCGCCGAATGTTAGGTAGAGAGACACAACATCCAAGGGCAAATTTAGAAATAAACTTACAAATCAGCGCTGCTGGCAAGAGGATAGGGATGGTGGGGGTATGCAGGCCATTGTCAAAGGGTAAGGGGTGATGGTAAGAGCACACGAGGGAGGAAGGAGGAGAGTTGTTGTAAGTGCCAGGAAGGGGGTGCAGGGGAGGCAGGAGAGGAAGGGCATGGCAAGGCGGGTAGCTGACCTGTCCCTGATCTTGGCTCCATCCAGTGAACTGTGTGGCTGCAGCTACCATAATTATAAGCAGGGCCACTGGAAAATTGCGCCTGCAATTTTCACCATTCTCCGCAAAAACGGACATGTTCCGCAATTTTTGAGGTTTTATATTGAGCTGTGTAAAAAGTATTAACATTTTTGATAAAATACTCTCAAATATATTGACAATTTTGCATGAAAACTTGGGTTTGGCCAAAACAATGCAGTGCAAAGTAGGGCAAGGGTTTTATGTGAAACTGATTTCTTTTGAATCCTTGTTTTATTTGGTTTCAAAATCCACTCTCCAAGCACAAGTACACTTAAACACTTAACATTTGTTCTGTGTTGAAGCAGTCTGTCAGAAAACTTTTTGTTGCCATACAGACTGAGACAAAAGATGGGAGAAAATGTGCAAATTATCCCATTCATTTAAATAGGGTGCTAACCTTGGAGCCTTTTGTAAGTGGCAGGGCAAGTTTTTCCTTGTGAGCATACTTTCATTCAGACTAGTTTCGATTCAAACAGCTGAGGATTTTTGGATGGACCTGCCAATTTTAAACTTGAATAAGCTAGTTGCTAACAGTGATCTCACTCTTAGCAACTACTCCCTAGATGCTCACTTGCAAAGACTACAATAAAAACCTGACTGAAGTCTAAAAACAAGCTTATAAAACACAAACTGTATCTGAACATTTATCTTTAACTAAACAAAATCATTGCAGCTAGAGTAAAACAAAGGTAAATTACAGGGTACCCTGGCTACTGTATGATGCAGTAAAAACGCATTGATATTTTTTTACATTTTTTGGTAACTGCATAAGGCCAACTAGGCACACGTGCCTGTTTTGTCAGATACAACCCAGGAGCACTGAGGAGGTTAAGTGACTTGCTCAGAATCGCACAGTATGCAAGTGGAGGTTGTGGGAATCAAACCCAGCTCTGCTAGATGTCGTTAGCTCATTCACAGTTTGTTACTCTAACGTCTAGATTATACTGCCAGCCCCAATAACCCCCAGATTTAATGTTTAAATATGTGATTTCAAAAATAGTGTACAGTACCTACAGTACAAATTATGACCTTTAAACACTTTAACAACATTTTACTTAAACTCAGTTACTCACCACTCTGCTTATTTTTTCTTGTACCAAAATGGGTGAATAGCTGGCAGAGCACTGCAAACAGCTGTTGACTAGGCTTCGTTATTCTACAGCCAGAAACAAAAAAAATATTTATTCTCGATTTATTTAATATTGATTTGCTGTGGCTCACTTTTTAGAGTCTATTTAGCACTGTATGAGGCAGATGCTTTAAAATTTTAGAAGCTAGGCAGTGCTTACAATAGTTTATCAGTTTAGTATTCTTTTTAGGAACATAAACTTTTCTTTGTGTTTTAAACATATTCAGGTATCAGTGTATTCATTTAGCAGTTTATACTGACTAATATATGCTGCAGGAAACATTAAAAGATTTATTGTGAAGCACTCAGGGTCTATAGTAGAACCCCCTGCAGTTTCCCACAATATTTGCAAAACCCTCTGCAATTTTGGGTAACCTTTTCCACAATTTTCCAGTGACCCTGATTATAAGGGCTTGTATCTGCCTGCCAGCCAATTTTTTTAGTAGTTTAGCTTTATAAGGACAGCACCTGATATTGCGTAGTTGCCTGGGAGAGACCAGTGCAAGGGGGAAGTGTAAGCAGTTTCGTGTTCTTTATTCATTTTTCTACTAAGTACGGGATTAAATGTAAAAACAGGGACTGCTTCTCTATGGGTCTGTGAGTTGTGGAGGGGGAAGAGGAAGGCAGGGACTTGTGGGGGGAGAGGGTAGGAGTACTGGCAGTACTGTGCAGTGCTGTTGGCCCAGAAGAATACCCATGTAGCTGAAGCTGGTAAACTGCATGGCTGCAGCTAGCATAACTGTAAGGGCTGTATTTGTGTGCTGGGTCACTTTTTTTTTTTTCCAGAGGTTCACTCGGTAAGGACAGCTGCTGACTGAGCTATATAGTACCTGAAATGAACCTGCACAAGGGGAAAATATGAGCATTTTTTCTTTCATTTCATTTATCTGTTTTACCAGGAAAAGCTCCACTGAGCAAAACCCATTTGCAAGGAGGTACCTGGTTAGGACAGTGTACGGTAAGTACAGTACAGTAGAATTCAACAGTGGGGTCAAGAATACAGATTGTAGAAGTGGTATAAATTACAATAGTATATATTCAGCTAGGTTGTAATAAGGATGTGTTTACAGAAGATAACAAATAAAAAATTAAAAAAAAAATGCACAGCAAGCATTAGAAGTGGAGAGTACCAGCAAATATGAGGAGCAAGTACAGTTTTATTCATTGTTCTGTCTGTGAGTTGGGGAGGAGGAAGAGGGAGGCAGGGACTTACAGGGAAAGAGAGCAAGAGTACTGGCAGCACTGTGCAGTGCCACTGACTCAGAAAAACACCTGTGTGGCTGCAGTCTGTGAACCACATGGCTGCAACGATCTATTGTTTCCTAGAGGGCCAAGCGACCTCTCACATGAGCGACCCTGAAGTGTGAGTGCCTCGAAACAGATGTATGGCGTCTGTTAAGGGGCATGAGTTACAGAGCTTAACCCAAAGACACCAAAGCAGGGGAAAGCATGCAGGGATCAAGCCTAGGTAAGGGGGTACCGCGAAAGGTTACAACACCCTGAACTGGGATGCCCATGTGCAGAGATAGTGGTAGTGGTAGAGGTAAAACAGGGTAAGGGATTGTAGAAAAACCAGATTGATACAGCTTCCTATCTAGGGTAGACCCCTGAGCAAAGTTGGGGGGGGGAGAGAAAATTGCCGTAACATCCTCTCTGGGGTAGGCCTATGCGCAAAGTTAGAGGGATAGCCCAAAAGAACCTTGGGAAACTATACAGGCTGTGGGGAGGATGGGTAACTCACAGCCTGCAGGGGTGTGTGGCACAGCAGTCTTCCAGTGTGTGCAGCTTTGGTAGAAAGTGGTGCTTTGTTTTTAAAAGACTAGGACTCTGTACTGCAGTGGTGAGCTGACTCAGAACTGTGATAAACAGCCTGAGAGGAGCCAGTGCTCTTAGAAACCAGGTGACCTGTGCACCACTTCCCCAAAGACCACAACATGCCTCAAGGGCAAGCTGGTGCACAGTGATGGGAAGGGTGGGTTTGGAGAGAATCAGTGTACATTAAACCCCAGAAGGTGGAGATGAGGGACAGATACCAGGTACTAGGATCCCCAGAGAGGGCCAATGCCCAGGGATCCTGGGATGCTGGTGCAGGGAAGGAGCAGCTACAGGCCAAGGGGAGAGGGTATTTCTGTTCAACAGATTCACATAGAGGGCAGGTTAGGGAAGCAGAGAGTAAGTCTTGGGGTGAGGGGAAGGGTAATCGCATCAGATGAAAGGGGCCGGGAAGGACAAAGGGGAAGGGGGAGGATATCCAGGAGAGTCAGAAGGAGGGAGTAAAAAACAGGATAGCAATAAGGAACAGAGAGAGCAAGAGGTAAACCGGTAAGAACTGGAGGGATGGGAAATCTCTTAGACCAGGGAGTAGACAAGGGTTGGGGGTGGCAGGGAACATGACATGGGGATAGAACAATTACGGCAGAGTGGGAAAAAAGTGCAGTCAGGAACAGCCAGAATGGACCAATATGGGTATGGGATAGGGAAAAACACCTGAGCACCTGGGAGGAATGGTATTGGCAAGAAGAGAGGTTACAGAGCACACTGTAAAAAGGTCAGTATGATATCAATAAGCTGGGAAGTCAACAGGAGGCAATGAGGTAGGCAGAGCAGGGGATATAAAAGAAAGCATAAGGGATGGCTGGGAGGCAAAGGGGGGGAGTAGGATAGTCCTGGTAATTGGAGGATACCATTTTCCGGGGATCAGGAAGGCTGGTAAAGAGAAGGGAACCACACTGAAGGAGCGTGATTTGTCTCCTGGATATGAAGGTGAAGAAAATGACAAGGCTGCAATCCTGATAATGGTGGGGGATAAGTCACATGTCCTGATACATTTGGGTACAAATTACCTGGTAGGTCATGACGGAGGTGGTACAGGGAAAAATCAGGCTGCTGCAGGATAAAATCAGGGAGTGGTTGGATGCTATAGCCTTCCCAAAAGCCAATCAGGCAAAGAAGGTCAAGATCAGCGACTGCAACAAATGGCTGAAGAAGTAGTGCAAGGAGCAAGGATATGGCTACATTGGGGACTGGAATCAGTATGGGTGGACAAGGCCCTGCAATCAGTCAATTGCCTGCACCTCAGTGGTGCAGGAACAAGGACCATGGGATGAGTTTAGCTGAGTAGGTTGACCAAAATTTAAACTAGAAGGGAAGACTTCAAAAGGGCATCAACCCAGAGCCTTCTGAAACAAGGGGGCCAGGAAGAAGGATTAAGGGTAGGTGGGTATCACAGGAGGGAAGAGCAGGATGTGGTGCAGGAGTGAAACAAAATGGACAGGAGTAGATCAGGAAGGGGGTAGGATCTCCTGAGGGGGAGACTGGAAGGGCAAACAGGTAGACATGGCAAGAGGTACCAGAAACAGAACACAACTATGCAGCAACCAGTAGCCCAGAGGGTCAACAGGGTGTGGGGAGTCAGCAGGCATCCTGTAAAGTTGTATACATCAATACCAGGAGCCTCAGAAACCTTATGGCAAAGAGCCAGTTGGGCATGGTGTCAGTTACAGAGATCTGGGAATCCCTAAACCATGAATGGGACCTGAACATTCTGGGATACTCCCATCTACAGAGTAGGAGATGGGGTGGGGGGTTTGTCCTGTGCATTAGTGAGGGCATTAAAGTGATAAAGGAGTAGGTTGGGGCATCAGAACCGAGACAGTAAAGCTTCACTAACGCTTATTCTGTGCTTTCACCTTAACCCATTACTCTGTAGTGTAGCAATGTGAAGCTTCACTAAACCTTTACTTCAGTGCAAACTGCAAAAGGAACGGACTGGCAGGAAATTGGTTTTGCAGTTATTCCCCCCCCCCCGTGCCTGTTTACCCATGCCACGGGAGCATTCCACCACCAAAAAGTGACAGTTCCCTGATCTCTCCATTTGAACAGCTCTCTGGTTCCCCTGTTTTTGCAATTATTTCCCCACCTCCACCATGCCTGTTTACCCATACTATGGGAGCGTTCCACCACCCAGAAGTGTCAGTTACCTGATCTCTCCAGTCAAACAGCATTCCCATTCCCTGCACTTATACAGCCCATCCACTCTCTCCCCACCTGAACAGCTCACACCTCTGCTTCCCCCACCTGAACAGCTCACACATAACCACGAGGACTACATAAAAGACAGTGCTACAGTGTCCAGTGGTGGAAATGGCCAGAGTGATTCAGAGAGTGACGGCTTGCTGGAGTGATTCAGGAAACTCCTCTGAATCCCCATGTTTGAGCCCAGGATTGGGAATTCTGCGTAAAGCTGCTGCCTCTGAACACACCGGAAACATTTATGGTCTGCTGTTTTAATGTGATATTTTTTTTCTTGCTGGTGGTGACGACATTAAAGGGATAAGTGCTTTTTATGCCTCTGAGCAGTAGTCATAAGCGCTGCATTTAACACGCGCTGACTTGGCGCTATAATTAACCGTGCTATTATGGTTGCAAGGTATTGACAGTAAACCGCTATTGATCTAGCGTTACCAAAACCATTGCCCATACTGTTTTCTATAATTGCTGGGTAGTGTTTTTAAGGTGAAACAACAATATTCAGCAATTATATAAAACAAAACAAGGGGAGATGTGCAAAACTTAAATTTTACATATACCTCATGAGCTTTGCACTTAGCGTTTATGTGACATCTCACCCCTCGGGTGTGTGTAAACTTCTCATTATACACATCTCCCCATGTATTCTTCTGTATTTTAGTATAATGCCTTAGTGATAAGGATTATGTAAAGAATTTATTATAATGGATCTAATTTATTATTTCAGTCATGTGCAAGACGAGGTCCAGACACATTAATAAAGTATTACTGGAAAGTTACTATTTGCAGTGATTATATCTTTTCTAGGAACTTATTGAGTTGTCTCTAATGCAGGATCTCATCTTGATAGTTTTAGATTTTCTCATGGCATCTTTTTTGTGCACTTTAAAAAAGTAAGTGTGTTATGAGCACTTTGAATTAATCAAGTTTTGAATAATGCCCCTCCGTCTCTTTAAAACATATACCTATTAAATTGGGCATTTTGAAAAATGGTAGTTATTGTGGTGTGATGATTTTTTTCATGCACCCTTACTGGTCTCTTTGTTACTTGGCAACTAATGAAAATAATTATATACAATCGAGTAATTCATATACTTGCCAGGCATTTGAAATAAGCTACTACATCTGAAACTTCATCCCCTGAGGAAGACTGTGTGTTTCGGCTGAAGCACTGGAGACTGTGTAGTCCATGTGTGTGTTTTTTGGCATGAGTGCTTGTCTTTAACATCAAATAAAGCTTTTTGCTTGCATATAAATTTGTAGTGCAAGTGTTTTCAGGTGCAGCCTAACATGTACTTCTTCTTGGCTTCTTGGTGCAGGACGTCGGAGAACCAACTAGACAGGGAGCCTTCCTGGACTTGCTGCTGTCAAAGTGCCATAACATCAGGGATAGCGACTCACCCGGTTTCTTTTTTTCTCTGCCTTTCCCCGTATTCAGCAGATTAAATGTTTGCCATGGAATACAGGGATTCATAATTCTGCAAATGGAAGTATATTCCCTTCCTAACATACTTGTGTACACACACACACACACACACACACACAAAACAAAGGCCTCATGTGGAGCCAGAGCTTCAGTATTGTCTCTGGCAGCAGATATTTCCTTGATCAGCAGGTAAAGCTAGGAGGAGGATTTTTCATTTTCAGTAATGAATTCTGCTAAGGAAAATTATGGTGAGTACTTCATTTTCCTAGATTATTTATGTGTGTAAGGAGAGATTGATGATCAGGGAAACATTATTTGTTTAAATTTAAGGTACAGCAGCACCAGCCAGAATACAACACAGTACCTTGCAGTATTACTGCAAAATGTTGCAGTTTGCTGCAGGGAACCGTGTAATTCAATGGCAATTAAACCGTTTTGTCGTGCAGTATTTTGTGATATGTCATTTACTACAATGTACTGAGTTACATCCTGGCTGGCACCCCTGTAGTTTTATTTTAGGGCCTAGTTGTGGTGTTACAGCTCCTCCCTGAGCGTAATGTGCAGGTTCAAACCCATGCCTCATAGGCATATATAGTGTTTGGAGGGAGTGAAGTATGGATCACCATATGTAGCCAAATAAATCATTGCAAATTTCTTTAGGCCCTGAACAAAAAGCAAGATATCATGTAAAAATTTGTTTGCTTAGGGAAGGGGGAGAGCATTATGGTTCATAACCCCAAGGAACACTAAACCACTGATTTGCCAAGGCTCCTGAGACATCAAACTCCACTGTACTTAATTTCCTTAATTTGTCCACTTTGCATTGTCCTAATGTCTGCATTAACATACAGTACTTTTTTTTTCAGTGAATTTCCTTTCTTTTTGCGATAGTGGAATCATATCCTCATTTATCCAGATACCTTTGGGACCTGGGTGAATAAATGCAGATGCACAGGGCCCTCTGGGCTGTGTACCAAGAGAAGTGTCCATGTGTCACTGTGCATATAGGGACATGCACCAAGAAAATAGCAATAAATAAAACGGCTGCAGAGGCAGATACACAGGGCCTGCTGGGTCCTGTGCCAGGGGAAGAGTCCCATCTATCCACATGTAGCTGCTGATACTGACATGCAGAGCCCCACGACAAGAATCCACGGGCTGTCCGTGGGCCTCACGCTTCCATGCCACTACCAGTACAGACAAGCCGGGCCCTCAGGGCCCTGTGCCAAAGAAAGAGTCTGTCTGTGGAAGCTTTCTATGCAGCTACGGATGCAGATGAACAGGGCCACAAGACAGGAATCTGGGAGCTGTTCATGGGACTGTGGAAGCAGACGGCCCTCTGGGACCTGCCCTTCCATGTGACTGCAGAAGCAGAAAAACAGAGTCATCTGGGCCCTACGCCAAGGGAAGAATCCCTCTGGTTGTGAAAGTGTTAGGGCCCTTCAGTCTCTTGTCTTTGTGATCTGGTAATCTGGCTAGCCCCCCTTGATGTGTTTATTTCCTTGTATGTCACATGTACTGATCACTTATTTTCAGTGTTGGGTAAGTTACTTTTTCTATTACATTTGGAAACTTGTTCCAGGAAGCTCCGTGCAGTCACTAGCAAGGATGGAGAAGTACTAGAAAAAGTAATACACCTTACAATTATAGTTACTATTTCTTTTAATACAAAAACAATACAAAAATAATAAACAACTATAACAGATTACATTTTTTGAAAGTAATAGGTTAGTTACTAGTTACTTTCAAATAATTGTAATCAGTTACAGTTACGTATTACTTTTGTATAAAAAGACATAAGTAAATGTAACTGTAAGGTGTTTTACATCTTCCAGTGCTTCTCCATCCTTGCTAGTGAATGCACAGAGCTTTCTGGAACAAGTTTCCAAAAGTAATAGAAAAAGTAATTTATCCAACACTGCTTATTTTATATATGTTATTTATGCAATATATGTGGACGTAAATGGAGAGTGATAAATCCGTTTATCTGTGTGTATATAGTACATGTAGAATCTTACATTTATGTACACAGTTACTATGTCACCATCCTTTTACGTATATAGTTTGTATGTCATGAGCCGAGGCCCCCTCCTTGCCCGCTGGCACTTCTTCCAGCTCCAGCAATCACTTTCAGTTTTCCACACTGCCAGTTTGAAAGCACAATGCTGGCTGCATTTTTTTCTCCTTCCCCCACCATAATCAGTACAGAAACCCTGCTTTGCCTCCCTGTACTTGCACACATATTTCATTATTTCTAGCAGGACCATTCAAGAAAAAAAAAAAAAAAACATAATCCCTGCACCTCCAAACCAGCCACCACTTGTCTCTCCTACCAGCCCACAGTACACTATCCTTCTCCTGGTTGCTTCCTCTGACTGGTTCCATCTTCTGCTTTGCTCGGTCTCCAGATGCCTATTTCCATGTAATTACATATTTGCCTACAAACTACTGCACATGCTTAAAAAAAATCACACTGCAGGACTTGTTCTGCTCATTCTGTCTCCGGCCGACACGCCACCTGCAACTTCTGGTACTGCTCGCTCGCTCACTTGTGTCAGCTATTCCCATCCATTGCCTCATTCTCTGACCCAGGAAACACCAGTGGTGCCAGATAACATGAATTTAAATACATTTGTTTAAACAAAAAACAAACAAAAAAATTTTTTAGCTCTCAGCCAATAGCTGCTGTCGGTCCTCGGTCCCCGCTTGCTAAACTCATCAGCCATATTGGCCAGTCATTTTTTTGCTCAGCCACCAATGAACAGAGACTTTGCAGCTTCAGCACGTCATGAGGCCGCCTCCATGGCAACGGCCATGACAATGGCACTCACAAAAAGTGGAGCATTGCCTTTTCACAAAATAAACTCCTAAACGGTACAACAATTAAAAAAAAAAAATGGCATACTATAAAAATAAAACCATCACAAAAGGTCTTTTCATATTGCTGTGTCAATATGTTGGGGGATCTTGTGTGATACATGACTTATGTACACTTGTGCTGTTTGCCCTTGGACATCTCACGCATGGCTTACTCCAAGAGACATGTTCGTGCAAGTGCCAAATTACATGAATGTAGATGTAGTATAGTGATCTGTAAACTGTGTTTACCGTCCTTTTTTTTCGATATGGTTTATATACTATTGTTATCTTGAAATATAATTACAGTACTTTCAGACATCCCATTGGGTGCAACTGCTTGTGATTGCTGCATTATAATTCTAAGTATTCTCTTTTAACTTGTTAGACTTTGCTATGTACTTCACACCTATTATTTTTCTATTTCTATTGTGCTATACATTGTTTATATTGGTTGTACTGCAACGTCTTACCTTTGTCCATCACTGTATCTACATTTATTGTATGCTGTCCTACCCAGGACCACCTTGTGAATGAGCTTGCTCAACGGATTCTCTTCCTGGTAAAATAAACTAAACTCATGAAGTTCCGCCAAGGTCAAAAAGCACGAGAGTACATAAATCGTGTATTGCACAGGCGCCATATATACTGTATAATTTGTATGTACTTTAATGCAGTTCCTGTGAACATAATCTGCACTTAATAACCATGATATTTTTTCTAGTCTTGAACCTAGAGTGAGAATATCATGATATTTTCACACTAGATGAATTACAGAGCAAATATTCTCACTGTAGGTTGTTCAGAATAAATGCCCAACATCATTTGATTCTCTGACTTGATTGCACTTAGAAGATTCTGCTTACAGAACTTTAATTGTAACTCACATGAGACAACAGCAACTCCATCAGTTTTGCCATACTATAAATCAGGTATGGCATGGGCCTAATAAAAATATGTCTGATATTTTACCCGTGAACTGTGACCTCTGTAACATCACCTGTGGCTTCACCACTTGTGGTGGGATTGGGTCACAGACCACTTGTAAAATACCAATCATATTTTTATTAGCCCCTATGTATATTTAGGGTTATAGGGGCACTTCAGTGTTAAATTCCCAAATACATATATATGTATGTCTCCTGAAGACCATTGTACCCATCACCAGCTTACAAAAATACCTCTCCCATCAACCTGACAACACGAAAGCCCAGTTTATGCACCCGAAATGGCTTCCACAGCACTAGTCAGACAATGTACAAACCTGGTACGCACATGAAGCCATGGGTGTAAATTTCTTGTCCTCGATGATGCCTAGATTGAGTAAAGAAGCCAGATGTAGTTGGTGTTGCATAAACCAGTGTCCACTCAACAGCCACGTAGCTGGTCTCCAACACAGGTCTTCAGTCAAGAAAACATCATGTCAGTTACAGGACATGGATCAGAAACAAGCCTCCACAGCTACTGATCTGCATCATCTGATGACAAAAAAAAAGAAAATGGAGTGACATTGTCAGAGGACTTTTCGAAAAAGTAAACACCCAGCCTACTGTATCTCCAAATACCTCATTGAAAATAAACACAGGCACCAAAACCATCGACCAACCTAACCGTCCTCTGATCCTCCTTAACACAGGACCTTGATTCACTGCCATCCGCCTTGGCGCTGCTACCTCAGGAACCGACTCTCCAGCATCCAGTGAAATTTCACACTGGTAGTATCATGCTGAACAATTGCAACTTCAACCCACAAGTGCATTTCCAAAACACTGGCAAGTGAGTTTTATGTTTTATGGTCACCTCATAAAAGTGAAGTTTTCAGTTTTCAGCTTTTTGTTACTTCCCTCCTCTCAAGTTCTGTGACTGTTTTTCCCACAAGTGTTACAGCACTAAGACTGAAGCAAAAACTGTTTTTCTTTATCAGTTTTAATGATGTTATCAAGCTTTGATTTAACATATAATTAACACTAAATGTTTTGTTATTTGGCATCACTTGTATATGTAACAGCTTAGCTGCACAACTGGCAACCCCCTTCTGTCTGGACTACCGACTTGTCTCCTGCAGTCTAGCTTGACTGGCAACAAGACTCTGCTCCTGCTCCAACTTACTCTCAGAGCGCTGACCTGTCTCCTCCCATCCCAGCTTCCCTGACTAGCAAACCAAACTGCTCCCTCTTTCTGTCTCTGGACCACAGTTTTATCTCCTCCCAACCTGTACAGTAGGCAGCCCAACTCATCTGATCTCTAGCTTTTGTTCCAAATGACTGTCATGTCTCCTTCCAACCTGCCCGACTGGCATCGCAGACTTCACCTGTCCAACTGGCATTGCAGACTTGATCCTGTTCTCTCTCTCTCTCTCTCTCTCTCTCTCCCTCTCTCTCTCTCTCTCTCTCTCTCTCTCACGACCACCAGTAAATTTGCTTAGATTTGTAAACACCAATCCAGGCTATGGGACTTCATTGTCTGTCTGTCTGTTTAGGATAGTGGGTTAGCTGCGTATTTGAAACCTGCCTCCCTATACTGCATCCCGAACTTTCAGTTTAAAGACAACAAATAATTGTTGACATTTTTAATGCTGGGGTTGGGTAGGGTGTGGGGGACTAAACACCACCCCTGGATAGGTGGGTGGATATTATATATGTAATAATACTAGAACCCCCTGGTGGGGTGAGGATAAAATCTGTCTAATGGTACTGGCATTCACCATGGCACCCATAGGCAGAGGGACTATTATATGATCATTTGTAAAAGAGCTTGTTTATTGTTTTGTGTTTTTTCAAAATAAAAAAAAAAAAAACATGTCTCGTAAATTTACTTAGCTGTATGTTATACAAATGCAATATGACATTTTCAGGGCATTGGTTGTAGTGATTTTGCTCCACTTCTAGGGACTGAACATCAGCCTGCTGCTCCATGCCTTACAGCGCCCATCTGTTAATGGTACTGTTTAAAATAATGATTAAAATAAATATCAAATATTTAAATATCGTTTGATAATAATCTCTTACTCAACAATGAAAGTGTTTTACTTGGTTATTTTTACTTTGTGGACATTAAAAATATAACTTTTTAGTACAGTACTTCATTAAACTTTCTTATTGTTAATATGCTGTGTAACAATGCAGCCAGTTGTCCTTACAAATATGTGGAATTTCCCTGTAAAAGTCATGAGATTTTCTTTCCTGATTCTTCTTGAAGAAGAGGGTTGCTTTAAAAATGATTACTGGAGACCCACATGAGAAATGCAGAGAAATTGGAAAGCAATATCTGATCAGCACTAGCTATGTTTTCTGCTGCATCCCAGAATTACCCCGCTACTTCATTTTAAATGAAAAACCTAGAACATTATTTTGTGTAATTGCAATTTGTTGCTCATTGTAGTGGCCCTGGGTATATGATTCTAATGGAATGTATACAAAAAAGAAATATTAAATGATGATAGAATTCCAATTAATTTGGTAGCAAGGGGTTCAGAAGAAAGACGTGCTGTTGCTTTTCTAAATCTAATTTAGGCTTAGCATGAAAAGCTATGTGGAAAACGATGTAACTCATTCAGCAAAAAGTCAGGATTAACTTACTGTCAGTGTCTGAATTTTATATTTTAAAAGTAGAAAAAATGCAACAAAAAGTATATTGCTTTGGAAATTAATCTACTCTGAATCTGTGCAGTTATGAAGATCATTTAGCTCCGTCATACACGTGTCTTTAAAACACTCCTTACTGATAAATATGAAAATACATATGAGTATTATAAGGGTTAAAAGGAATAAATGAGTTTACAGTTTAACCTTTGTAATCTTGTTTTGTTAAGATAGTTCCATTAAATATACCAATTCTGTTAGTTGTTCTACTGTGTCTGCGTCTGTGTCCATGTGATGAAATTGTATACTGTCAAATTATTGTGTAGCTCTTTTTAATGCATGTTTGTGTAACTTGTTGCGCAACTTCGAACCTGGATGTTAAAAGGGCCACACTGACAAAAAGACTTCTCTTGAAAAATTGTGAATCCCTGTATAAATAGAGTTTTAATTAGGGTCCAATAGGTAAGCTACATTACATTAGAGAATTAGTGGCAGTCAAAAAGCTAATTAGGAAGACAAAGGCAAAAACTGAATTCAGAATAGAAGAGGACATGAATGACAATAAAAAATGTTTCAGCTATAAAAGAAAAAAAGAAAAAGAAAGACTAGAGAGAATGATATGGATGGGGAAAGTGTGGATGATGTCCTGGGGAAAGCAGATATTCTAAATTAGTACTGTATTTCAGCTTAGTGTTTACAGTTGAGGGCGACAAGCCCTAGCCCTGACAGCAGGGTTAAATTTTAGGTTCTGGGGGAAAAGGCTGAAAATAGATGCAATATTCTAAGGAAAAGATAATACTCTTTGAGGATATCTCTTTCATCAGGCCACACCTATGGGACATAAGCGATCACGCACTAGGACCACATGGACATTTTTTCTCTAACAGTCTACAAGGGATTGTCTACAATGACTTCAGACGTCAGCGTCCCTGTGTAAGCATGGGCGGCCCCATTCCGATTCAGTTCTTTTCCCACCATCAATCAAGTTTTGTTGGACCCTGCTGGAAACACCACAATCTCTAGCTATGTTTTTTTTTCTTCTAGTACCTGAAAATTCATCTACAGTACAGAATCTGCATATCTTCCCCTGCTACCACCACTCTGCTCCTTTGTACGCTGTACTGGAGCTCTGAAGTGGTATGGGACAAGGCTGTATCATCTCCCGCTGGTTTGGCCTAGAGGAGCCTTTCCTAGTGGATCCAATTACCTCTGCAATGCATGGGAACCACAACCTACAGTGCTTTGCCAGGATCTCTACCTCTGGGAGACCACCCTTTCTCTCCCCCAGGGCCATCTCCTTGGAAGACACTCTCCTTGAGCACCCCACCACCCACACCACCATCAGGACATCCAGGCAAGAGGCCTCGGGGTGGGTTCTCTCTGTTCCAGCTGTGGCTGGTGGTCCCTCAGTGATGACGCCAATGCCTCTCCCATCAGCATTGCCCTCTGTCACCTAGTGCACGGGGTTTGGCCTGGACTTAGCTGCCCTAGCACCGGTTATGGTTGGCTGCTGCCTGTTGACAGTGGTGCCTCAGCCTCCCCCATCTACGTTGGTCTCAAATGGTCTTTTCTGGCTCCTGTCCATTAACGGTGGTGCCCTTTACCTCCCCCTTCGACGCTGGCTGTGGCTGGCTGCCGATATGGCTGGCCCTTGCTTGTCAAAGACGGTGCCTCAGTCCCTCCCTCCCACATTGCTGCCAGCCCCAAATTGCCTTTTCTGACCTCTGCCTGTCTGACGGTGGTGTCTCCTGCCTCCCCTGTCAACACTGGCTCTAACTGACTTCTGCTTGTTGACGCTGGTTTCCCTGTCAACATCCACCCTCCTCTCCCAATCCTCTGTGGGGATTGGGACACTCATGCTGCCTGTGGTGCCACTGCCTCCACTGCCAGCTCCTTTTCCTCATCCATTGACATGGTATGGGCTGATGTTGGGCAGCTTCCTTCTTTCGAGTAGTCCCACCCGGGTGAGCCATAGTCCTTGCTGGGATCCGCCAATGGGCCGTCTTACACCCCTGATGGTGCCATATTGTGCAGCCCCATGCACTTAGTCTTTAGTCCCAGCGGAGAACGTCGCCACTCATTCCCACCAGCCAAAGGCCTTGACAGTGACTGCTTTTAATGTCCAGGACTACCAACGAAGGGTGTAGGGCAAAGTGGTGGTGCTGATCTCTGTTGCCAGGTTTCCGCTCCCATGCAGCTTGCTGTTATCTCAGGTCCATAAGAGGGCTCTATTTTTCCCCACCAGGAGGCTTCCATTATAGCTTGCCATGATAGCATTGAGGAATACCAGCCTAGATCTATTTGGACGTCTCCTTAACTGGCTCCTTCCCTGGGTATACATTGGGTTCAGTCCCATGCCCACCGTGACATGCCAACTACAGGCAATCCATGGGCTCACAAGTCCAGGACAATAGTACCATGGTTCCCACCTCCTTTAGCTATGAGGCTCATCGCATGTCATGCCCACCCACTTAATTTCCATACACCCCTGGGTGGCGGCCACTTGGGACTATCTCGCACATTTTGGTCCAGTCCATGGTATCGGTGGCATGACTTGGGACCATTTTCCAATATAAGGGGTTGCCAACATATCTTCTCTAGCCTAAGGGGCCTATGGTAGACCCTGCAGGTGGCCAATTATTCTGGCTACTCCCAGCCAAGGGGCAGCTGCGGGGGTGTCCTTCCTGCCTGCGCAAGAGTCCTCACTGCTCTTTGTGCGACTCCAGAATACAGATACGGTGACAGCAGCCTTGTCCACTTCCCCAAGGTCCTTCTGTTGCCCTCCAGACCAACACCTGGTGTTTCTGAGAGAGCTTCACTCCTCCCTGCAGCAGCGTGTAACAGACCATCCCAACTGAGATCTCCTGGCAGGTCTTCTTTTAGATCGAGATCCTAGTGATTGGTGCCTGGGCATCATGTGCCATTTGCCCAGCCAGGCCATGTTGTCCACCCACACCCCTCCCCTGCTGCGGTGGGGGCCTGGAGTTCTCCATGGGTGAGGCAGCATATCCACGTTCTTTTGACACCATCTAGCTCGTACTTCCAAATCGGAAGGTTTCGGTGTCCAGAGCTACATTTGTGACCCAGGAGAATCTGCTTTGGTCTGTTATCCATGCCACTTACAGGATCTACCAAAAGTTCCTGTGTCAAGGGATCTAATATTGGTCTCGAGTATTGCCCTCTGGGTTATCGTCTGGGCTGCGGGTACTTGCCATTATCCCTTCCAGCTGTGCCAGCTCCCCTTCATAGAGACAGTCTGTCTGCCCCTCCTTACCTAGTCAATAGCCTTCTTAAAACTCACCTCACGGAGTGCCTTTGTCTTATCCTGGAAGGCACTAGATACCTGCTAAAGGCTATGGGGGTCCCGCCTGCCGTGGCAAGATCTCTATTGACCTCTTGCTGGAGTTTGCAACATATAGGTGTAACCTTAGACACCTCTCAAGTCTTTGTCTACCTGCCAGAGGATGAGGTGGCATGTAAGTGGGTGCAGGCCGAGGTTGGCAGTTGTGGCAGCAGCTCTCAGGAAAGAGAGACTGTACCTCTTCCCTTATCTGGGCAACTGGTTGTTCAAAGCTCAGTCCAGGGAGCAACTGTCCCATACCCTGGCATGCGCCAGACAGCTGTTTTGCGCCTCGCGCTCCCAGTCCATCTGCCTAAGTCAGTCTTGATCACTTGCCCTCCACAGTACATAGGGGCAGTACTGGACCAGCTCAGGGCTTTGCATTCCTGACCCACGACAGGGCAGACCGCCTGATTCAGGCTCAGCTGCTTTACAAAAGCAGCTCTGTCACAGCCAGAACGTTCCTACAGCTGTTGTGTCTAATGGTTGCAGCCACCGTCACAGTACCCCTAGCCAGGCTGCTGATGTGGATCCCTTAGTGGACATTAAGAGTGCAGTAGCATCAGCCCACCAGTGATCTAGAACAGCAGGTTCTAGTCCCATCCCCTGTCAAGAAGGCTCCTATAGTGGATGGGACCTATCAACCTGTTGAAAGGGGTTCCCTTCCTCCTTCCCTCACCTCAGCTGATTCTCATCACAGATGCTTCAAGGGTGGGATGAAGGGGGCTTCATCGGCAGCCTCATCAGACTCGAGGAATGTGGACCAGAGTGGAGGTTCCCCTCCACACGGACATCCTAGATCTAAGGGCCATTCTGTGTGCTCTGCATGCCTTCCAGAATTATCTATCCTTGGGTCATTGTCTGGTACAGACGGACTACCTTAGTGTGGTACCCTACATAACCAAGCAATGGGGGGAGCCACTCTTACCCTCTGTACTGAGAAGCAATGAGGGGCTGGTACTGGGCTCTAGAACATGGTCTAGAACTATCGACCATCCACATACTGAGCATTCAACACGTCCTGACAGACAGGCTATGCTGGTTGCAGTCCTGGATGCATGAGTGGGAGATTCTGCCCTTGGTAGTAAAAGGCCTATAGACAGATGAGGTCATCCAGAGTTGGACTTTTTTGATTTCCTGCTCAACGCAAACTACCACTTTTCTGCTCGCTCGCTTCAAGAACTGGAGTTTTCTGGTGAGACACGTTTTGCCTCTCCTGGGAAGGGACATTCCTTTATACATGCCTTCCCTTTCCTGCACTTCAGAGGGTGCTAATCAAGCTCCTAATGGAGGGTGCCCTCTAATTCTAGTGCCCCCTTTCTGGCCTCATCAGATAAGGTTTTCCCTACTGCAGTAGCTGGCACTGGAACCTCCAGTACCCCTGCCACTGTGCTAAGGCTTACTGTCACAGTAACAGGGACCTCTAGTCACTCTACCTCCATGCCTGGCTTCTACAGACATAGCCACTGTGGGATTTGGAGTGTCCCCGAATGTGACTGATGTCATGGTGGCTCATAGAAAAGCTTCTGCCAGGGCAACTACCTCTATGAAGTGGCAGCAGTTTGCTTTGTGGGCCTCTTCCCGTCAGTTGGATCCCTTCACTTGTCCAGTGAACCAGGTCCGAGAGTATTTCTTGTCCTTGTCAGATGCAGAACTCCAATATTCTTCCACCAACGAGCACTTGGCTGCTATTTTATCTTTCCAGGTGCCTACTGCTGGCCATACAGTGGCATGGCTAAAGATAGCCCGTACATTCTTGAGAGGCATCCTTCATTTGAAGCCTCTCATTTGTGCTCCAGTCCCAGTCTGGGGGCCTGAATTTTGTGTTGGTGTAGCTCACTTCAGCTCCTTTAGAGCTAGCCACACCTTGCGAGCTACACTTCCTTTCTTGGAAAACGTTCTCTTTCGTTGTTGTTACTTCTTCTCAAAGGATTTCCAAGCTGCAGGCTTTTATGTATGAGCTTCCTTATTTGATTTTCCACAATGACAGAATGTCTTAGCATACAAACCCTAAGTTTCTTCCAAAGGTGGTGTCTGAGTTTACTTTAAATCACACCGTCCACCTGCCATTGGCCTTGACAGAACCATCTGGGCCTGTCATAGGTGGGGATGGGGCCACCCTGTGGGACCTCTGTGGCTCCAGTCTCCTTGCTTGGGGGTCCCCTCCCAAGGGCACCACTTAGACTGCCCTACCATGGTTGGGAGCTCTCAGGTGGACAAGTTGATCAGGCCCTCCCCTCAGGCAAGTCCCCCTGTTTGATCTCATAGCTTGGCAGAGGATCTGGCCTAGCCCATCACGACTCTTCTCTTCCTCTGCCTTTCTCTCCTGCCCTCCCAGGCATTTTAGATCCTACAGGGCACTTGACCCAGGAACAGTACAGGGCATCAGCGAATGCCTTCGCACTTACCTTTTGTTACTAAATCAGGCTGTCTTCCAGCCTGAGACCCTGGCACTGGCACCGCCACCTCCTGAGTCCAGTTCCTCATCATCCTTGTCTTCCTCCTCTGTGGAAGGGGACTGTTCTCTTCGTCTCTTCTCAGATGCTAAGTACCCTTGTTACAAGCAGTTCCTTGCAGAGATGGTGAGGTAGCTGTGACTACACCAGCAGTCCTGCTCGTCTGATGCTGTGCTTCCCGTTCAGTCATACCTCCATGGCCTAGGCCATTTGTAGAGGTGTCTACAGATGTCTAGCTCCATCCCTCCACCCCCTCTCCAGCACCAAGGGACACCCAGTGCAGGTACTGTGCCCCCCTGGGGTCTCCAGGAGCCATGCCACACCCCCACTTCTGGGGATCAGCTTCTGGACACCCACACTAGGCATAGGCACCAAGTGCATGACCATACCCCAGAGTCAGACTCTGTTGAGTTTGGTGCCTGCGGTCGAAGAGTTTTCTCGGCAGCACACACGATGTTGTGCATCTCAGCACACCAAGTGCACCAGACATCCTATGGCAAGCACCTGTAGGCAATGCTGGGACAGCTTCTGGCATCCATTCCAGACTGTGAGCAAACCAGACAAGCCATATGCCTTTCTGCACATGGCCTGGAGCTGTTGAGACACCAGACAGGGGTATCCTATGATGCCAGTGAGGTAGCCTTCAGGTTGGGAGGAACTTTAGTCTGTATTAGGCAGAAGGTGTGGCTTTGTCTCTCCAGGTTGTCACCCTTGGCCCGGTGTAGACTGATTGTCTCATTGTTTCCTGGCACCCAATTCTTCTCCCGCAGGGCCATTCACGAGCTTGCAGGGTGCCTTCCTGCTCCCAGGACATGAGAGCCTCTGCCTGTCCCTGACCAGCCTTGGGCCTTACTAGGCCCTTAAAGGGTCTCCACTTCTTTTGTTTTTCTCCCCATAGGAGGCCGAGGGAATAACCATTTTCCTCAGGGTGAGCCAACACCACCCTTGGTGATAAGCTTGGCACTCTGACCTATCAGTAATGAATGGCAAAGATTGATTCTTGCAAGATACTAAAATGATGTATTCGCTGTAATTCTTGATCTTCCAGAATATCTTCACCATTCTTTTCTGCAAAATGCCCACCTTCCTCTTCAGTTGTCAGGCATCTGGACAGCTTTTCTATCTTTCCTTCTGTCTCTCTGTCACTGTCTGTCTCCCCTTGCTAGGTGCACCAGTTTAAAAAAAAAAAAAAAAGAGGGAGGCACGGGGGTGGGGAGAGACACGATGGAGGAAACTTGACTCTTCCTTGGACTCTCACACTAGGTGTCACACCTCTTTATCACCTTCGCTACATATAAACACTGTCCTTTACCCTAGCTGAATGCTCTTGACGCTGTACTATCACCATTGGTACTATGAATGACATTGTAACCTTATTGTATACTAGCTATCTACCATTCGAGTATTGTATATAAACTGTTTGTTATTGTTGTCATTGTCATTGTTTGACGTGGAACCTTTGTAAAAGAGCTCTGAGCTCAAAGGTATGATCCGAATCCCTAAATAAAGTAAATAAAAACATAAAATATTTTACCTCCTTTGTGGTCCCTTTTGTGGCCTTCACAAAAAAAAATAATTATAATGAATTAAAAAACTGTTTTTTTCATACTCCCCTATTTGTTCCAGTCCCTATCACTTCATTGTATTAAAAAAAAAGTTTTTGACCCCCCCCCCAAAAAAATAGGGGAATAGTGGAGTTTGTAGCTTGTTTGTTTTCAGAGAAGCTCTTTTTTCCCTTTCTGTTTCAAAGGAGAAAATACATTCAGGAGAGCAGGCATAGGAGAAGACCAAGAGAAATATACAGGAGTTCCTGCCCAGACCCCTTCACTTGGTGCAGCTCCCCTTTTCCCCTTGCAGTACGCCTCCTGCGCTTCCTTTCCAGCCAGCCTTACATTTTTTCTTACTCTTACTTTCCTCTCTGTGAGGAATCTTTTAATAAGAAAGGGGAAGATGTGGTGAGAGAATCCTAGGATATCTTCGATTCTCTCAGTTGGTCTCTGTCCTTCTAGCGGGGATCCCCTTCTCCCGATTTGTTTTTCCCTTCTTGGGATTGCTCCGTTTGGTTTTCAAACTCCTAGGTGTCTTTCCTCTGTTTGAGAGCCTTGATTAGTACTACATTTCATGGGTCCTGGCTCTTCTGATTACTGTACTTTAAGAACACTGGACTCCTTCAGTAAATTACATCCCATACTTTTGCACTGGTTATATGGGATCTCTGAGTCTCTGACCCCTCTGCAGTTCATGTAATCTGCAGGTGGAGTATATTGCTGGTACACAGTTTCAGGGCTCATACCTCTACTAGCATTCCAGTGACTTTCAGGGAAGTGGAACCTTCCACAAGGAATTCATCCCATACTTTTGCTATGGTTGTATGAAATTTCTGAGACCTTTGACTTCTCTTGGAAGATATATAATCTGCAGGGGAAGTTGAGGACATAGGTAAATTCCTTTGCAGTTTCAAGCAAGCCAACTCTTCTGAAAGCACTCTGAAAGCACTGCACTTCTACTGATAGCTCGGGATCCCTGCTACACTCATTCCCCTTCCCACTTTTTCTCCTGCCCAGTTGTCCTGGTTATCTTTCAACCACTACCTAGCCCCCACCCTTCCCACCTCTTCTTTCTCTTCTCTGGTAGTCGGGTTTTATTGCTTTGTTCTTTTTATACCTTATATCCATTTTCTAGCCCTTGGGCAACCTTTCCCCATCCTTTCTTTTTTCTTATCCTTCATTTCCTCTTCTGGTGAACAGAACTGAGGAGAGAAGGGGGCCAGCCCACAAGTGCCACATCATGAGTCCCTGACATCAGTCACCTAGCTCAAGAATTTTAAAGTGATATGCTTCTGTGCAGTGTTGGGTAAGTTACTTTCTATTTCTTTTAGAAACTTGATCCAGGAAGCTCTGTGCAGTCAATAGCAAGGATGGAGAAGTTCTAGAATAAATAATTCACCTGACAGTTACAGTTACCTATTTCTTTTTATACAAAAACAATAAAAACAAATAAAAACTATAACAGATGACATTTATTTGAAAGTAGTTGATTAGTTACTAGTTACTTTCAAATAAATGTAATCAGTTACAGTTAAGTAGTACTTTTGTATAAACAGACATAAGTAATTGTAACTGTACGGTGTATTACTTTTTCCAGTACTTCTCCATCCTTGCTAGTGACTGCACAGAGCTTTCTGGAACAAGTTTCTAAAAGTAATAAAAAGTAATAGAAAAAGTAACTTACCCAACACTGCTTCTGCGGGGTCCTATCATCTCCAGTACAGCCCTGTGAGTAATGAATGGGAAAGAGATTCTGGAAGATCAAGAATTACGGTGAGTAAGTAATTATCATTTCTCTCCACATTTACAAAAATGATCCCCTTTGGGGGTGCTCGTTAGAGTTTAGTACTTAACCCTTTACTTTTTCTCCCTACCGTCTATTTTGGCATCGGCCTCCCCTTCTCTCCCCCCCAAGGGACTGTTATAGGGCTCTTATGTTTTTAATTTGATAGTAGGTGCCGTGAGTGCTTAACACTGGTGAGGAATTTGTTTAGTCTTGCCTTGGGAACAGTATTTATTTGTATTGGCTGTGAGCAGATGTGTGTGTGTGTCTGTATATATATATATATATATATAGAAGAGAATTGAGAACATCCTTTTAGTCTTTTATCAGGCTTTTTACTGGGGGGCAGACCTCAGAGCATTATTGTTGTTGTTTAACTGCTCTCCTGAGCCGCGCGGATTCCCGCCATGTCACAGAGCCCTTTTAGTTGGGCTCATGCTCTATTTCTCTGCCTAGCTGCAGCACTTCTGTTTCATACCTCTGGGCTTGGGTGTGCACCTTCTGACATGTTGACATCATGCACAGTGTCGTGAC
Organism: Neoceratodus forsteri; assembly: GCA_016271365.2. Taxonomy (NCBI): domain Eukaryota; kingdom Metazoa; phylum Chordata; order Ceratodontiformes; family Ceratodontidae; genus Neoceratodus; species Neoceratodus forsteri. Next base: position 1,556,957,633 of record CM057450.1, read on the forward strand.
ATCACATACCCGTGCATTGAAGCGAGCACACACGTCCATACTTTTCCAAGTACTAGACATGCCAGATGTGTTTTTCAGCTTGGATCTTGCTTTTTTGGTCACAAACATTCCTACTACAGCCTGTTGGTTCTGTGGGCTGGTAGGAATGCTTCTGTTTGTCAGATCCATCTATTCTTCTTCTGTTTTTACCCCTGGTGGGGGGGGAGGATCAGAGCAGTGCTCCTTTAATACATAATTAACAACAGCAAAAAAAGAAGTTTTCTTCACTGTTTCAGGGCTATAACCCATTTTGGTCTAGTGACATTGGCACCATGGCTTATTGGAGACCTCTAGTTCTTAAATGATGTAAGACCTGTAGAAGGGTAATATGGCCTCCACTGGGTTCCTATTGCCCCAATTTTCATAAGATTTTTTTCAGGTGAAATTAGCATTAACCTTTATAGACCTGCACCTTTTATGATTCTAGTGTGTAACATCTTTCTGCATAGTAACAGACCATTGCTAGTTTGAATTGCTTGGTAGTTTTGCTTGAAACTACAGACTTGCAGTGGGTTCCAGCGAGCAACAACTCTTTGAGAGAACCCATTTCTTCTGCAGTTCTTCCTAACGAGGCTTGCAGTTCAGTCCCAGACATTCTCTGATATCATCATTATTTAGTGCAGTATGAACCATGCACATCTCCCCTCTAGTTTTTATATTGTAATGAGAATAAACCCAGTCCCTTAGTCTATCTTCATGGCTTTTATCACTCATTCCTGCTATCCATCTTGTTGCTCCTCTCTGAACCCCCTCCAGTTTACTCACATCCTTTTTATGATGTGGTGCCCAAAAAGGTCCACAGTACTTGAGATGTGGCCGCACCAATGAAAGATACAACGGCATGACACCCTCCCTCGTCCGGCTTTTGATATTCCTTCTGATTGCTGCCAGGACACTGTAACTCTTTTTAGCTACTGTAGTACAGTGATTAGAGAAGCTGAGAGTGTCAGTAATAACAACACCCAAATCCCTTTCCAGCTCACTAGTTTTTAATACTTTTCTGTCTATAAAGTATTGATTATTGTGGTTTTTACTCCCAAGATGCATTATTTTACACTTCTCCAGGTTAAATCTTAATTTTTTATTGATAGCGTTTTCGAATAAGGCATTAATGTTTGTTTGAAAAGGGTTTGCGTCTGTTGTTTTGCTAACTAGGGCCCCTATTTTAATATCATTGGCAAATTTGGTTAACCAAACATTTTTATCTGTACTCAGTGATGCTACTAATATGTTGAACAGTGGTGGGCTCATTACTGAACCCTGCACTATGCTGTTCCGCCTCCTTCACCCTGTCACCCACTGCCCACACCGCCATGCCTGCCCTGCCTGCCCATCCCCACCACCATGGCGGTACCACACATGCCCCCTGTCCCATGCCCTGCTCACCCACAAGGTGTCCCGTGGGGATGTCTCCATGTTCAAACCTCTGGCACAGGGCGGAGCTGTGCCAGATGAATGTGTCATGTGCACTCCAGGGGTGTGTGGCACAGACATTGATGATGCGCCCCGTGGCATCGCACACAACCTGGCAGTCGATGGTTGGGTTTCCCCTTCCTATTAATATACCCAGGGCCCTCAGGGCCAGGTGGCATGCAGATATCCACGTGGGTGCAGTCAATAACCTTGATCACGCCAGGCATGTCTGCCACCCTGTGGAAGTCCTGCATATTTGCTGTACGCTCTGCCTGTGTGCTGGGGAACCATATGAACTCTGAAGCACGTGGCAGCAGAGTGTTAAGGAACCATGTGAGGAGGCAGGACATGGCCGACTGGGTGGTACCCGTGGTGTCCCCTTTTGGCCTTTGGAAGGTACCTGTGGTGAGCAAGCACATCATGGTGGTCACCTTAGTCTCCATAAACATGGCATGACTACGTCTGGTGGGTGCCTGTATTTTGTCATGGCACAGCTCACAGAGCTGCTTCAGAATGGCCCTGTTCAGGTGGCACCAGCCCACTATCTCAGTATCACTGTAGTTCTTGAATGTGCTATGGGCACGGTACCACCTGTGTCGGGCATACCACCACCAGGCCCTTCATTGGCCTCGCTGGTATTCCTCCTGCCTCCTCACACCCCTCATTACTGCCTCCATTAGAAATGGGGCACTCTCCATCCCTCCATCACTGTGGGTGTCTCCCTGCATGTTTGTGTCATTCTGTCTGTCCTTCCGTCTGTCCGTCTCTCTCTCTTTGTCTCTCAGTGTCTCTCTCTCTCTCTCTCTCTCTCACTCTGTCCCTCCTGGCACAATGTTGCGTATCTGCTGTCTGTGTGTTTGAGCCAGGTTTTTATAGGAACAAGTCCAGCCGTGGCATCTTGGGTTTGCTCCAGACTTGCGCCATGGGTTCCTGGTTGAATATCCCATTGCACTGAATATTCATGGATACACCCCCTGCACTTGCACTGCATACATTATAGTTGTGCCATGGCGCAATGAGAGTTGCGCTGATCAGTCGCGGTCTTTAAATATCGCTCGGCGGTGCATTTCTGTAGTTGCTCCAGTGCAACTGCTCTGAATATCTGGGCCCCAGTGTATAGATTTAATTTGATAATTCATTAAAGCAGTATAAAAAAAGAGGAGCAGGGACAATAGGCATCCCTGCCATATCCTTCTATAAAGATGAAAGGAGGAAGAGATCTGGCCGTTAACTTTTACATATATGTCTGAGGGGAGTTTTAGATATTTTGTAGAATGGAGATAAAATCAAGGGGAAACTGCATATGTTGTAAGACCTGAGGCAAGAAAGGCCACGCCACCTGGTCAAAAGCCTTCTCTGTGTCTAGGCTGAGCAATAGGAATGGAATTTTGGTCTGGGTGATGTGTTGAAGGACATGAAAGGTACTTTTAATATTATCCTGTGTTTGTCGGGCTATAACAAATCCTGTTGATTATGGTTGGATTATGGTTGGTAGAATAGTATCCTGTCTTCTGACTAACAGTGAAGTGAAAAGGTGTCATTCGAAATACAAATAAATAAAAAATAAATAAAAAATGTTTATAGTCAATATTTAAGACTGAAATTGGTCTGTAGGAGTAGCATAGGGTTTCGTCTTTATTTGGCTTTAAGATCGCTGATATGGTAGCTACATTCCAGGAATGGGGGGAAGGTTACCAGTAGCTACAGAGGAGCGAGCCTCAGCCAAGTAGGGTAATAACTGCTCGTGAAATTGTTTATAAAATTTGGGTGTGTATCCCTCTGGGCTGGGCATTTAGAGTTATGTAAATTTTTGATGATGGTATTTATTTCAGCCAGAGAGATGAGGCATTTAAGAGATCAGTCTGTGCCTGTGTTCTTGTGGAAAGATTTAGGAAAGACAAAAAATTGTTGATCTGGATAGAATCTGAGGGTTGCTCGGGAGTATGTAAGTGTTCATAGTATTGACAGTAGGTCTCTAAGATATGATCTTGGGCTTCATACAAGGTCTGTGATTTAAAGTCCCAAATTTGTATGACTGCTGCAGTGGCTGTTTGGCAGCGAAGATGAAAAGCCAGCAGTTTAGTGGCCCTTGGTCCACCTTCATAGTACTGCAGACGGAGTTACCGTAGGGTGGCTTCCGTCCTGATATTTAAAAGGTCCTGAATCCCCTGTTGGGTAGAAGACAAAAAGGAGGCCACAGACTCATCTGCCTTCATATGTTTAGCTTGCAATTCCTTAAGGAAGGCTTGTAACTTATTCAGTCTTTCTGAGCGTTGTTTTTAAGTCTTGAGGCATATTTAATTAGTTCACCGTGGAGAACTGCTTTGAGAGTGTTCCATAATATAGCAGGTGAAATTTCAGGTGACTGGTTCTTCACTATTATGTGTTCAGTTTGATCTTGTATCAAGGTACGACACACCTTCAAGGTAAGTAATGAATTATTAAACCACCAAAGATTTTGAGTTCGTGACCTAACCCATGTCAAAGTCAAAATTAGTGGAGCATGATCTTTAGAGGATAATAGATAAAACCTCACAGTTAGTTACCATATGCTGATGGTTCTTTAGAAATATGGAATAAATATATTCCAGCCAATATATAATAGCCAATGTGGGGCAGAGTAATAGGTATCGAAACGGGAATGGGGGTTTAGAAAATGCCAGGTATCAGTCCAAGAATAGGTATTTAATAAAAGTTTACTACGTTTAGCAGGGGCAGATAATTTTTTTTGGAGGGGTGAGGACTAGAAGTATCTAAGGGGTCATACACCAGATTGTGGTTCCCCCCATAATGAGAACCCCCCGTTCCAGGGCCAGGTTTTGCCCCAGTAATGCGTTCACAGTTACTGAATCTGTGCCCGGAGGTAGATACAAACTGACTAATGTAACTGGTTGGGTTAAATAAGTACCCATAACTACTGCCATTCTACCATGAGGGTCTCTGTAGGAGCCCGTAAGGTGAAATGGCGTAGATTTGGGAATCAGGATGACAGTACCCCTCCTCTTGCCCCTTTTAATGATGATACAACCACCAAACTATGACCAGACTTCTGTAATTTGGCATGTTCAACAGAAGATAAACAGGTTTCCTGGAACAAAACAAAGGTCGGATGTGCTTTTTTGATATCTGTTAGCACCTTTTTCCTTTTATTTGGGTTATTCAGATCATTAACATTTTAAAAATATATTTTTGTAGGTTGAATGTCACCCATGATGGATTGCAAGTGTCAGATAATATGATATAACTGAGTTAAAGGAGATTTCACAGTATGACATCCAGCAAGGACTAAAAAAAAAGGCCAGCATGTGGTCCACAGGTGCTGGTTTGTCCTGCCTAGGTCTCTGTAATATTGTAAATAGAAACATATGAAATGTATAGTAGCCCATCCTCTAGTCATAGTGTATACTTTTGTGCAGCTAAAGCATACATTACATATAAAAAACAAACAAGAAACATTAACAAGTATGAAGTAATCGGAACATGTCTGCATGCAACAGGCAAAGCAGAAATGGTATGAACTAGGTACAAAAAATGGCTCCCAAGGTAGAGGAGCCTTTGTCTTGGCTCCTTAGTAATGCATGACCCAATCAAGCTGGGGAGTCGAGTACAGAGAAGTAGGAGATAGGGTGGGTCCCCAGTGGGAATCAGGTCTCCTGTAGGTGAGAAACACCCACCTGAATTAGGGAGGGAAGTGACTCAAGATCTAGTATGGGGTAAGATGTCACCTAACAGGCACCCTACACTTAGTCCCTTTAAAAGTAGCCTTTGTCAGCACCTGAATTTTCTCAATAGTTGCGACTGTTCCCTTTAACAAATCAACCCCTCTGTGCCCTCTTGTAACCCCCAAACATGGCTCCTATTGTCCTAGACCCGAGCCTCTGTCCTGAGCACTCTCCCCTTCTTTCTCCCTGACCTTAGCACGAACCCCCCTCAACCTCTACTCTATATTTGACCGCGTCACCTTAGACTGCATCAATCCTCCTCTCACTCTTCTTCCCCATCTTTCCCTCCACTACAGCCCTTTCCTTTTCCTACACTCCTCCCTCTCCTTTCCAACCAATCCTACTCCCTCTTTTCCTATGTCCCCTTCATCCCTGCCTTACTCCTGAGCCCTACTGCCCACCCCACCCTTCTACTTCTTGCTGTACCTCCCACATATCCTTGACTTCTGCCTTTCTTTTCTCTCACTCTCCTTTTCCCTCTTCTACTTATACCGCATTATGTATACACTTATGTATTTGTACCTTTTATCCATTTGTATATACCCTGAACATTTGTATTCCTAATTATGAACTGTAAATACCCTATAGTTGCTATAATTGTATTTTTAATGTATTGTTTAACTCATGTTATCTTCTGTATTCATCTGTGTTACCTGTTTAAGTATTGTATTTTTTTTTTTTTACTTCCTATTTATACTCCTCTGCCCCCTAGATTCCGCCACCTCAGGAGTCACTAATTGCATCTGCCCCACCTCACCTTACCTGAACCCGCGGTAGTCCCTCCATGTAGCCTCAGATTGCCCCCCTGGGTGGGGACAGAGATGGGGACTTACACTCCCAAACCATGTCCATTCGTCAGGGCACCAGACTGGAGCAGGCAGGTGGACTTGTGGGGTCTGCGATAGAGTGCCCCATCTTCCAGGAGCCTTGGGGGCATTTTTTCTGGTGTTTCATGCCTGGCATGCATCCCCGATGTCAAGGCGTATCCACCGACATCCGCCATGCCTCCTTCCCCTCCGATGTAGGGCAGGGAATGTGCTGCACCTCAGGCCTCCACCAGAGGGTAATCGGGCTCCAAACCAAGGACCCCTCTCCCTCCTATGAGAGAAGAGCTGTACTCCGGACACTTAATCCTCTCCCTACCTGCTGATCCCCAGCTGCCCCGGGCTGGTTCCCGAACCCGGATCGCCAGCATGGCGTGAGGTGTGGCATCCAGCACGTCAACCCTCAGCGCCACCGGGCTGGACCTCTGTTTCTGTATTTTACCCCCAATCTCTGTTTGTACTTGACGTGGAACCTTTGTAAGAGAACATCTGGTTCAAAGGTATTGTAATCCTATTAATAAATAAAAAAACAAACTATACTCCACAGGATGGCAAATAGACAAATAAGCCTAATCAGAAATATCATGGTAAGTGCATTTATACGACCTCTATAGTTTTAATAAAAATATAATTCTATGAGGAGACAAGATGAGAATAAACCTAACAAAAACTATGGCCTTGTTACTATAGTGTAAAACAAGCAATATGAGCCTGGTATAGTTGAAATGTAAAGAGGGGGACTTCACTGTCTTCCTTCCAATACCCCAAATATCCCAACGAGTAGGTTAAACTGTGAAAGAAAACAGGAAAAAAAAATAATAAAAAATAAAATAGGAAAGGAATTACCTCTGTTCTTCAGAGACTGGGAGTGCTTGTCTGAAAATGCTACCAAACTCTTTAACGTGCAAGATACCTGTAGAAGTTTAGCAACACAGTAATAAGATTTTACACATCATTTGCAAATACAGAAGGCATCACTAGAAGTAAAGGAATGAACAGTATAGCTATGGTAACATAGTCAAATGCAATAGATAAAGACTTGCTATGGTTCGGGTGTACTGTATGCAAGTCCTTCATTGTCCTGCTCACAGGAGACAGTTCATTGCAACTAGTAGATTTTGCTTCGAGGGTGCTCTTGCAGCAGGCAACACCGGTAGAATTAAGCCGTCAGGTGCTAGGACCACACGGAAGACTTCTAGCTAGCAGTCTACAGTGGGGAACCGCCTCCGACATCGGCACACCAACGTCTGTCTGTGGTATAAAAGGTGCAGTCCCCCAGCCCAACCTCAGTTCTTTACCCGCAGTCGACTCATGCATGTCGGACCTTCATGGTTCCCTGCTTCAGTCGACCGCCATTTTGCTTGCACTTTACCCATGATTTTCTTTATCTTCATCAAAGAATACATAATTTTTTCAGTGTTTATTTACTTTTGTGCATGTCTTCTTCTTCAGCTTCACCTTCTGACCAGCGTACAAAGTGTGCTTGCGGTAAGAAGCTTCCCTCCAAGGACTTCAACCAGGCCATGCAGAGGCACTGTTTGAAGACCCTCCAGAGCTTCTTACTAGTGCAGAAGTTAGCCTCGATGGAGAAGAGCTTTAGGGCAAAAATTCCTCCTCTTCCCTGGCCTCCAGGGCGTCGACTTCTTCCCCTGCCCAGAAGGAGAAGTTGTCCAGTGGGTAGCACAAGCCCTGGACAAACATAGGGACTGGTCCCGGTCAACTTCCTGCGTCTTGGTCACCACATAGGTCCGTGACCACCTCTGGGTCTTCCTCCCATGGGAGGTTGGCCTCTCCTCCTTCAGCAGCCCTTACCCCTTCGGGGCTGCCAGTTTCTCAGCCCCCCCCCCTTATTGCAGTCTCTGGCGGTGGCTCCTTGGGGCATCAGGCTTCATCCCTGCTTCCCAGTCCCCGATGCTTTGGCCATTACTTCCAGCTGGTCCTCAGCCAGATGGCTCAACTGAGGTTTCTTCTCTGGGTGGTGGGTCCTTGCCCATCACTCCCCTGGTCCTAGCGTTGCCCACTTCGGCCCCTGACTCTGGGACTGGCGCCTCTAAGCAATGCTCAGAGCAAGGGCTTGCCTCCTTCATACAGGTGTCACCTCTGCCTCTGTCGGTAGCTAGCTCCCCTGTACGGATGCCCACTTCCCCTTCGGGGCCAGTGGCACCTGTCTCATCGGGCCAGCGTGAGCCTTCACCCGTCCGTCTGATGCCTGCCCTACTGGCGTCAACCCCGATGATGCCACAGTCAGCACAGACTGGCCCTTCAGGCAATCCCCAGCCAACGCCTGAGGGACCAGTGCCCGGATTCTCGACATCTCAGGGACCGATGCCAGGGAACCTGACTCCTCAGGAACTGATGCCTGGATACCCGGCACCAGGGTACCTGATGCCCCAGGGACTGGTGCCAGCTTATCTGATGCCTGGGTACCTGGCGTCGCCTCCCCAGTACCCTTACCCACTTTATACTCCACCTCCTGCAGTGGACTATAATGCACTTTTCTGAGCCTGGTGGGCCTTTATGAAAGACAAAGATACCCCGAGGAGGGCCCAACTCCACCTTCTCAGGATCCTTCCTCCTCGAGACTCTGGACCGTAGCCACTCCCCATCTCCAGGACCCTCTCCCAGTCGTACAGACTGATGCAAGAAGGAACGTCCCCCTCCCCTCGAAGCCAGTCTCAGAAAGTGACCCCTCTGGAAGGGATTCCTCCTCTTCCTCCTTGGAGGACTCTGAGAATTCTAGAGGGCCCTCTGACAAGCCTGAAACCCCAAAGGAAACATCTAGGTCCCCCACCTGACTAGCCTACCTTTATGGATGTCATGAGGCATATACAGTCCCTGATGGGGGGTGGGAGATGGAAGAACTAGATCCCGAACGTCACCATCTGGTGGTTTGTCTTCACAGAAAAGAGACCCCTCCTGTTAGTAATGCCACCCCTCAAAGAGTCATACGAGGATGTCACCAAGGTCATCTGGACCCATCCCTCCTCCACTCCGGCCTTGGCTAAGAAGGCTGACCGCCTTTATTATGCTTCCATCAGCAAGTCATACTTGGGAGACCAATCAGAGGTGGATTTGGTGGTCATGAATGCGGCTTACGGCCACACAAAGAAACCTAGGCATCTCGGCACTCACCCTCTTGATAAGGAGTCTCTCCAGGTTGACCAATTTGGCAAGCAGGTTTACGCTTCAGCCACTCTTGTCATTCGGACTCAGAATTACCTGGCCCATATGGTACAGTATTAAAATGCCTTATGGGACAAGGCCTTAGACATAGTGCAGGCCCTCTTCATGGACCCTACGAAGACCCAGCTGGTCCAGCTCCTAAAGTCGGGGCTAGGACATGGGCAACCATGTTCTCAGGGCTGCTTATGATATGGTGAATGTAGCTGGGTGAGCAGCTGCAACTGGAGTTTGCAACTGCCATCACTCCTGGCTCAGGGTATCAGGTTTCGCACTGGATGTGCAGGCGAAAATCCTGGATGCCCCCTTACGGGGGCTCTGTCCTTTTCGATGGGGGATGCCCAGGACATTATTTCATGCCTCCAAGAGTCAGGCAAAGCCTTGAGATCGGTACAGTCCATGTGCCATTATCATCCCAGGTCCAACCAATGCCACTCCTTTCACAGGAACCCTTAAGCAGCAGTCCAAGGGCCAGCAGCTCAGAGGTGCCTTCAAGCGCAAAGCGTCTACCCAACTGGCTGGAGCTTCTGCCCCAGAGCCCCTAAAGCATCCCCAGCTGCTCTGCCTACCCCTGGTACCACTGTCTGACTCCTCACCCAACCCCCCTCCTCTGCCAGAGGCCTTGGGGGAGGTGGTAGGGGGTCACTTTTTCCTATACCAGGATGGGTGGCGCACTGTAACTTCAGACCAATGGGTACTTCAGATTGTGGAAAGGGGGCACACACTGGAATTCCTAGAGGTCCCCCCAGACAGCCTTCCCTTGCACTCCCATTACCCTCAGGACCATGTCGCCCTCATCCAGGAGGAGATTCATGCGCTACTGCACAAAAAGGCCATAGAGCCCATCCCCCTGGCACTAAGGTAGCATAACTTTCCAGTACCATGTGGCCAGAATCTGAAATTGACTATTACCACAATCAGGAATTTGACAAAAGTATCTGCTTTTAAATCCCAACTAAACATTAGCATAACTCAAGAATGCAACTGTCATTAAAAATGCTGCTTTATTTTGGAGTTCATTGTCTGTATTTGATTATTACCGTAAGTGTTAAATATCTCTGCAAGATATGTATACTCTATGTTCTTACATGAATTTATTGTTTATTGGTTTCTAGTGTGCTTTATATGTACACAGGACAACTTTGTAAATAGGACCATTGGTCCTAAAGTTCTACCCTGTATAAAAATAACATTTTAACTAACTAACTATAGAGGGAAGGGGTTCTACTCCCACTTCTTTCTGGTGCCCAAGAAGACAGGGGACCTGAGATCGATTCTGGATCTCAGCTGCCTGAACCTTTACATAGAATATAAGCATTTCAGGATGGTCACCCTCCAAGGGTTGCTGACCCTTCTTCACCAGGGGAACTGGCTCTGTTCGCTGGACATGCAGGATGCCTATCTCCAACTAACCAGCCACACCGTCAGTTCCTCTGTTTTTATTTTCAGTGGGACCATTTCCAGTTTCAGGCCCTCCCTTTTGGCCTTTCCTCGACTCCCTGAATTTTTATGAAGTGCCTGGCAGTGGTGGCTGCAACCCTGTGGAGACAGGAGCATTATGTCTTCCCTTACTTGGACGACAGGCTGCTGACAGCCCCCTCCAGGGCTCAATTGATTTGGACCCAGTAGGCCACCTTTCAGTTGTCCCAGACTCTGGGGGTTACTCTAAACCTACCCAAGTCTTGTCTCCAACTGAGACAGCACCTCCAGTACATAGGAGCGGTCCTAGAATCATCACAGGGCAAAGCCTTCCTGCCTCAAGACAGAGCAGAACACTTGATAGCGCAGGCCCATCTGGTTTCCTCCTCCCGTCAAGTTCCAGCCAGGTCTTTCCTGTGGCTCCTAGGGCACATGGTGGTGGCTATATACACAGTTCCTCTGGCCTGCCTGCACATGAGAGTGCCTCAATGGACTCTTCAAGTCCAATAGGACCAGCATACCGACGACCTGGATCACCTGGTTTTGGTCTCCAGTCCGGTGAGGCAGACCCCGGAATGGTGGCAGAACCCCTCCAATCTATTTCAGGGCAGAATCTTCACAACAGATTTTTATGATGGATGCTTCAGACCTGGGCTGATGTGCCCATTTGGCCATTCATCAGACTTGGGGTATTAGGTCGGAGTGCAAACAACATCTCCACATCAGTGTTTGGGAGATGTGGGCAGTCTTTTACACTATGCAGGCCTTCCAGACTCACCTTCTTCCAGGCCCGCTCCTGGTACAGACATACAAAATGTCTAAGGTCTGCTATCTCAGCAAGCAGGGTAGGCTCACTTATACCCCCTTTGCAGAGAGGTCATGAGAGTCTGGTACTGGGTCATAGGGCACAACCTGGAACTAGCTGCCGTACATGTACCAGGATCCATAACATCCTGACTGACAGCTTAAGCAGGTCCAGATGGAAGGCTCAGGGGTGGAAGCTCTTGTCCTCCATGGTCAAAGACCTCTTCAGCAGGTGGGGTCATCCAGAGCTGTACCTTTTTGCATCCCCCACTCAATGCAGAACTTCCCAGTTTGTGCTCACTCGATCCAGGGCCTTATGTTTTCTGGCGCAAGGCATTGTCCCTCTCTTGGACAGGAGGTTCCTGTACACCTTCCCTTCCTTCCCACTCCTGCAGAGGGTTCCCCTCAAGCTACAGTCAGAGGGAGCAGAGATGATCCTCATAGTTCCCTACTGGCCACATCAGTTGTGGTTTCCACTACTGCTGCAACTGGCAGTGGAACCTCCACTCACCTTGCCCCTGTGCTCCGACTGACTCTCCCAGGAGCAGGGCACTCTGGTCCATGTGGACCTCAAGTCTCTGCATCTCCATGCTTGGCTCATGCAGACTTAGCTATAGCCCACTTTGGAGTTTCCTCTCAGGTGGCAGATGTCTTAGTGGCTGCCAAGAAGCCTTCCACCAGAGCCACTTATGCCATGAAGTGGAAGCTCTTCTCCATTTGGGCCACCGCTCGACACTTGGATCCTCTCACCTGTCTGAGGAATCTCATCCTGGAGTACTCCTATCCCTCTTGGACTCAGGTCTGGTTTACTCCTCACTTAAGGTGCACCGTTCCGCTGTGTCTGCCTACCATGCACCTGTTGAGGGCAAAGCTGTTGCCGAACTGGATCTTTCCTGCACTTTTTTGCTGGGTATGCTACATTTGAAACTTCCCATTAGAGACCCTGTTCCACGATGGGACCATTTATTTCTTTTGGAAAAGCTTACTTTACCTTTCTTTGAGCCAGCAACAAGCTGTGACCTACGCTTCCTTTTATGGAAAGCATTATTTTTACTTGCTATTACTTCTGTTCAGAGGATTTTCGAGCTGCAGTCTCTGATGTATAAAGAGGCTTATTGGTTTTTTTCACAAAGACAGGGTGTCTTTGTGGAGTAATCTTAAGTTTCTTCCTAAGGTGGTGTCTGAATTTACATTAAATCAATCCATCTACCTGCCTGTTTATTTTCTTGAGTATTCTAATCAGGGGGAGGCCTTGCTTCATACTTTGGATGTCCACCGGGTGCTCAGGTGCTATCTGGACCGCATCTGTTCTATCAGAAAGACTAATCAGTGGTTTGTTTCGTTTGCCACCAGAACAGAAGGGGCTCCTGTTTCAGAACAGTGTTGTCTAAGTGGTTAGCAAACTGTATTGTTCCTTGCTATCACAAGTACGACAAACCTTTACCGGGACCGGGTAAAGGCCATTCTACATGAGGCATGACTACCTCTGTTGACTCTTTGAGGAATGTGTCCCCTGCAGACATTTGCACAGCCACCACTTGGAGTTCTGTCCATACCTTTATCAGGCATTACAGTTTGGACAATGCCTCTAGGCGCAGGGCTGCCTTTGGACTTGCAGTCCTTCAGGGCCTTTTTTCCTAAGTACCCGATAACTGTTTCTTCCTCCTTCCTGCTGACCGGATTAGTTCCAATACTGCTGTAGTAGGGTGTGGGTGAAGGATGATACACGACAACAGAACTATGGTGCAACACACCTCAGTGTGACTTTATTTTTATATAAAAGTTTATATACTGATAGATCTGGTCACCTGATCTGCCCCCATTCTAATACAAACATATTCCTCCTCTAATACAGACATTCTAGCCTGTTTGCGATGATACAAAGCTATGTAACAGGGTAGATATGCAGGAAGGTATAGAAAAAATGAGGAGGGATCTGAAGGGGCTAGAAAACTGGTCCAAGGAATGGCAGTTGGGTTTCAGTGCAAAAAAAGTGCAAGATTATGTACCTAGGGAGAGGGAATCCTAGGGCTAAGTATAAACTAGATGGAGTAACACTGGAGGCCACCACAAAGGAAAGGGATCTAGGGATAGTCATAGAAGACAACCTCAAAGTGGCTAAACAGTGTGACAAAGCAATTGGAAAGGCTAACAGAATGTTAGGGTGCATAGGGAGGGGTATAACAAGTAGAAGGAGGGAAGAGATGGTACCGTTGTACAGCTCCCTGGTAAGGCCTGATCTGGAGTACTGTGTTCAATTCTGGAGGCCCCATCTCCAAAAAGACTTAGACAGGATGGAGACGGTACAGAGGAGGGCGACAAAAATGTTGCACCATAAGTCATATGAGGAGACACTCAGAGCTCTAAATATGTACTCCCTGGAGGAAAGGGGGAGGGGGACATGATGGAGACCTTTAAATATCTAAAGGGGATCAACAGGGTACCAGAGGGGAGCATCTTTCACATGAAGGGAAATAGCAGAACAAGGGGGCACAGCATGAGACTAAAAGGTGGAAAATTTAGAGGGGAACTTGAGGAAATTCTGCTTCACTGAAAGGGTGGTGGGGAGATGGAACAGTCTCCCCCAGGAAGTGGTGGGGGTGGCCATGGTTCAGGGATTCAAGAATGTGTGGGATAGGCACATGGGAATTATCAAGCTGGGGGGGTGGGGGGCTTTGTAGCATCTAGGGTCCCTTATTATTTATTTAGTTTTTGTTGACCGGGTAAGTGCACTAGACAAATCCTGCCTATTTTGACAAATCCTGCCTATTTTCAGGCACGACCCAGGGAAGGGGGAAACAGATGAATGCCAACTGACCCTGAGCCAGATTAAGCTGTTGGTGGTATTTTTAGTGAATGAGGGAAATTTGGCCAGGACACCGGGGAAATTCCCCTACTCTTTTTTCGATAGGTGCCATGGGATCTTTAACATCCACTTGAACTACCACCAATCCAGGCAGATGGGACCTCGTTTTAACGTCTCATCTGTAAGACGGCACCTCAGAAGTGCAGCACCCCTCTCATGCTGCACTACAGTGTCAGTACTAGGATATTAACCCACGTGCCAGATGTGGGAACTGAACCCACAGCCCTCTGATCTCCTGGCCTCAGAGGCGAGTGTGCTACCTACTGAGCCACTGACACTGACTTAAGAGTAAGAAAGAGGGAAAGGGCAGACAGGATGGACCACACGGCCCTTATCTGCCGACAACATCTATGTATCTATGTAAAAAAATAATAAGCTAAAATTAAAAAAAAAACTATTCTTCAAGAATTCAGCACTACAACTTGTAGTACTTTCCACAGAGTGGATCTATACCCAGTCTTAGATCCTCCTACGTCTGTGCTCTTGCTGGACCATATACAACTCTGTATGTCCTTTTGGTTCCTTTCTCGAAGCTGATCTGAGGACCTTGTTTTAAAAGGAGGTGTTTATATACTGATCACCTGATCCACCCCCATTCTAATAGAAACATATTCCTCCTCTAACACAGACATTCTAGACCAGTGTGACCCATTATGTAGTTCCGCTAGACCTCATGAGTATACTATCAACATCTCGCCCTATTATATAACTTCTACAAACATACCTTGAATACACAAGTGATGTATAATGAGCCATGGCTCCTCCCCTGAACAGCATGAATTGCATTTATATAATTATAAAAAAGGCCCCTAGAGGCTGCTGTCACTCTAAAGGGAACAGTCTGAAATAATACTCTGCAGGTAAGCTTTATATTTCTTTAGCTTGCCTGTTACGGTAGCAATACACAATGTCACAGTTTTTCATTTTATTTAATACATACTTTCGTACAGACCTCTAAAACACTTGTCAGGGCTCAGTACTAAGAGAGGGGGCACCTTAGACATATTCAGCGTCTCTACATTTCATGTTTTTACACATTCTTTATTTTCTTTTATGCTTCTGCTATGCCACTTTGTTTTATTTATCCTCTGAGGGACACTAGGAGTACAGTCATTCATACAGGGGGCATTTCTGTCCTGTTTCCATAGCTGTTTTCACTGTTGGGTTTGTAGCTGCGTCAAAGAACGCTAGCCTTATATAGCGTAAGAGAGAGAGAGAGAGTGTGAGGAGTGAGCGTGCTCCCGCTTGCTGATCAAAACAAACTCTCTTTCAAAATGGACATACCGCTATTTATTTTCTTATTTGTAACATTGGCTGCCTAGCTAGAGAAGGGAAAAATAATCTTATACCTGGCAGTACTCATTGTTTAAACCTCCAGCCAATTTCGGCAAAACTTTCAAATCGGTGCCGAAACAACAGAGCCGCTGACACATATTTTAAATAAACAAACAGCTGTGTGCTAAACATTTGGGACTCAGTCCTACCTGTGTTGCCTGCTGCAAGACCCCCCTCGAAGCAAGATAGTACAGTTACGTAAGAACTTACCATAACAGTAGATCTTCGAGAGGAGCTGTTGCAGCAGGCCCTGCTTTCCCTCCCTCCTGCCCTGATTGCTGTTTCTCTTTCTTGGCTACTCTGCTTTCCTTGGTTCTGATGAACCACCTCGGTTCTCCTTTCTTTGGGTATGCCGGGTCTCTGGCGGGAGAACTGAGGTTGGGCTGGGGGGACCTCCCTTTTCATACCATAGGCGGACATTGGCGTGCCGACACCAGGGAGTTCAGTAGTGATTCTTTTTCCAGGTCCCCTTCCACACACTCCCCTCTTCCCCTTTAAACCTTGCAGTCCCACACGTTTTTTTCTCTTCTCACTAATGTACCTATAAAAAGTTTTGTCCCCTTTTTTTTTAACCTCCGGTGCTATTTTTCCCTCTATTTATGCCTTTGTGCTCCTGACTGCTTTCCTTGCCTTCTTCTATTTATTCAGGTACACTACCCTGTCATCCTCCTTCTGTGTTTCCTTGTACTTCCTGAAAGCCATCTTTTTAACCCTTAACTTCCCGGCCACTTTCTTTGAGAACCATAGTGGTTTTCTCTTTCTCTCTTTTTTTTTTTTGCTACGCCTTTTTGTCCTGCCAGCTCACGTCTGGAGGGCGCCCCCAGCCCCATCCTCTGACATCCACTGTCTGGCACTGACCCAGCCCCAGGGCTTACCCCGCCCCCGGCAGGGTTGGCGGGTTTCCCAACCTTCACCGGGAACTGGATTCAAGGTACCAGTGCCGTGGCTGGAAGAGAGCGGAGCCTGCGAGGTGCCCTCCACCATTCTGCTGCAGTAGGGATTTTTCACTTTACTCCCTAGAGTTGAGGCGGCAGTGACGCCTGCGGAGTGGAGCACACACACGCCTCCTCCAATCATGTGCCCCGACTCCTCCCCTTGTCTTCAGTGTGGCAGCCGTGTCCCCCAGCCTCCACTAGGGAGTAGACAGGCGCTGATAACCGGAACCCCCAACCCGGAAAAAAGGAGAGCAGTCCATTGGACGCTTAATCCTTCTCCGTCCCTGCCGACCCCCGGCGGCCCGTGCTCGTTCATGAACATGGGTCGCTGGTGTTGCGCAAGGTAAGGCGACCAGCGCCTCAGCCCTCAGCACCACCGGGCCGGCTTTCTATTTCTCTTGCTCTTGTTTGCTTGCCTAATGCAAAGATTTGTCTCCTCCACTATGGCTCCATTCAGGTGGGCTCACTGCTCCTCAACTACCCAATATTCATCCCTTCCTGCCAGGGCATTCCTGAGACATATCCTCATCTTAATAAAGTCCGCCCTTCTGAAATCCAGGACCCCTTGCCTTTGTGTGGTTTGACTCTGCCACTGTAGTCTTGCTGAACCACACCGTATGATGGTCACTGGATCCCAGCTGTCCACCTGCCCTGACGTCAGCAATTCTGCCCCATTGGTAAGTACCAGATCCGAAATTGCACCCTCCTAAATGGACTCTAGCACTAGATGACTGAGGCCTGCCCCTTGCACGGTGTACAGGATTTCTGTGCTCCTGGATGAGGCAGCCACTGGGATGCTCCACTCCACATGTCGAAAGTTTTAAGACTACCTTAAAGACTTATTTATTTTATTTAGCATATCCTTAGCTTAGTTACTGTTAATGTTGATTTTGATCTTCTGCTGTCTTTAGTGAACTTGTTTATGCTATATTCTGTTTATTTATTTACTGTATCTGTAAAGCGCTGTGGTCTTTTTGGAACAGTGTTTTTTAAATAAAGTTAACTTGACTTGACCTCTGGCAGATTGAAATCACCTACAAGCAGCTCCTCCCCTTTAGCTGCCATTGTGTGGATGGATTCTACTAGACCTCTGTCCACCTCATCCCCCTGTGCTGGAGGTCTTTATATCACGCCCGTGCGAAAAACTTTCCCATTGCCTGTCTCAAGGGTGACCCACAGTACCTCCCACATTCCCTATATCTCAGTCACTCTAATACCCTTCCTGATGTAAAGAGCTATCCTCCCTCCCTTTTTACCCTCCCTGTCTCTCCTAAACAGTATATAACCTAGTATTACTGCATCCCAATCATGGTTTCCAGCATACCATGTCTCGGTAATAGCTACAATGTCCAGGTCAGCCTCCATCATCAAGGCCTCCAGGTCTGGGATTTTATTTACTAGGTTGCAGGCATTTGTGTGCATGGCATTCCATGTTTTGCCATTTCTCCTTTTATCATCCCCCCTTTTTCTTATTTGCCTCCTCTGTCTTTCCTGTTTTTAACCACGTCCTCCTGTCCTCTGCTGTTTCCCCCCTTTATGAGTTCAGTTACCTCTGGCGATATCATAACTTTATGGTCCTCTATGTTGATTGCACTGTCCTGTGGGGGTGGGCAGTTTGAGTCTCCCTACTTCCTACCCCTCCTCCAGCTAGTTTAAATGCTTGCCAATGAAGCATTTAAACCATTCACTGAGGACAACGGTCCCCTCCCTGGACGGATGTAGGCTGTCACCCTTGTAGAGGTCCACATTCCTCCAGGTGGGGCCCCAGTCCCCAATGAAGCCAAAACCCTTCTCTCTGTACCAGTTCTCCAGCCAAGTATTGAAGTCCTGGTGCAGAGGTTCCTAGCCTTCCCCTTGCCGTGGATGGGCAGCACCTCTGAGAAGATCACAGGGCTTGCTACCTGCCCAAGTCCCCTCCCCAACTCCCTGAATTCCTTCTACGCCCTTTCTATCCCTGCCGCATCCCTTGCCAGGTCATTTGTCCCCAGATGGACAATGACATCAAGCTGCCCCCTCCTCGCTACTGCTGTAGTGATTCTCTGGATCCTGTCCCCATCCCTCTGAGCTGTGTTTCCCGGTAGCCTCTTTACCTCCTTTTCCTCAACTGTACCTGTCCCCGTAGAAGTCCTCAAATTTTTTTTTTTTTTTTTTTTTTAATTAAGGTTAGGTAGATTATCTCTTCTCTCCTCTAGAGAGGAAGAGCTGTTCATGTTAAACAGGAGATCTTGTAATTCATCTGGGGGGTCGGCATTGCCTGACTTCAGATATTTTATTCTTGCTGCTCATCCGGCACAGGCGTACTCCCTCAATGAGATCAGCCACAGCAGACATGGAGGACAGTGAGGGAGGAGACACGGCACAACTCTTACGGAAGGCTTTTTTAGCCTTATGCTGAATTCCTTGCAGTCTCAGAAATGTTAGTTCCTGGCAGTGCTGCACACAAAGAGCACTAGCTGAAAACTGAATAAGCCCTTTCCTTCCCACTGTTGCACAATGGGCAGCAAACCTCAACATTTATATGGCTTTAGAAAAATTTCTGTGGCAAATGGGGAGCCTCAGAAGCTTTAAAAGATGTGTACCCCACTGAAGAGAGCTGAAGAGAGTGGTCAGTGTTCTGTAGCAATGTGTTACAGTAATCTAATTATATTATGTAACATGCAGTAGTTACTGATTACTTATAAGAAAATGTCATCTTGAGAAGTTACTGTTTACATTTTCTTATAAATATCACATAGTACTGTAACATGATTTCTCATATTACTTTAAAATGTGGCTACCGGTTGTGGTGCGTGCAGGGAACCATTAAATGCTGCACAACGGACATCATTTCCTTTGATGAGTCTCCAGCTTGACACACATCACTAAATGGTAAATGCAGCTGCTGTATGCTGCCCGTTCATCCCCAGCACCATTTTACTGCTGTGCATGTTAGATGTTTTAAGGGTTCCCATCTGGTTACCGCTTGCTGTGGATGTTGTCGTGTGCATTGTGCCTGTTTGTCAGGAACTGGTTGCCTGATTGAATTGCTGTTCCTGGTTTGCTCAAACAACTGTCACTCTGTCTCCGGCAGTGCCTTTCTTACAGGAGAAAGAGTAGAGTGACATGAGCCCTCAGTTGGTGCCAGTCGCCATATTAGTCAAGTGTAAACAGTAGAGTTTACAATCAGTGCCACGAAGCCCACAGCACAGACAACCCGCCACCCCATGCTGCCAGTCAGATTTGTGATCAGGTTCAGGGGTAGCAGCCAGAGTGATCAGTATGACTTTCAGATTTGTTCATATAAGAGCCAGCCTAGCCAGTGTCTGTGTGTAAAAAATGGGTAGACAGTAGTTGAGTAGTCTGACAGTCACTGTAAGCAGGGCCTATTTCCCGGACCAGGGTGGGGATCACTGGATAGGAGCCTGGATGATGCGAGGGTCATAGGGAATCCTGCACAGTGCATGGTGGCTAAGACAGCAGGAGGGTCAGGAGGTAGCAGTGATAGGGATGTATTGCACCATTCTTCCAATGGCTAATTTAGTTGCTTGAAGTGCATCTTTGGAGAGAATGGAACCGGATATGAGAAGTTAACTGACTGAGGCAGGCCAAGGTACAGAAGAAAAGCTGTGTTGTGTGTGGTGCTTAGATACATCAGAGAAGTGGGATCAGCATAGGTACATGGTGGAAGATGACATGATCTTTGACTGCATTTATATTAAATTATATTTGTTCATAGTATGTGCAGTTGGTGAAAGGAGCAAGACAACAATGGTACTGGCAGCCAATCAGTCCCTCACTCCTCTTAAGTTTCGTGCATTTAATTTTATTAGTAGTAAGTTTTCCCTTTGCCCTGCCTTTGAATTTTACTTTTTGTTGTTACCAGTATGGAAGCCTTTTGTCAGACTCTGAACATGTTAAAACAGAGGCAGGCAAGCAGCAATCCATGCAAGGAGCTGAGGCATTTAGCAGAGTCAGTGTCTCAACTAGGGCAGGTCTATGGGCCAGCTCAGGGCTGGGAATAATAGAAAAAAATGTCTGGGCTGCCAGTGTCAGCAATTTAAAATGTGCTTGTAAATGTAACTAACAAGTAGACATTAGGAAGCCCAAAAACGGGCCCCAAGGCAGGAACCAGGAAAGTGGATAAAAAGGGGTCGTGGGGGGTGGTGGTGGTACTGAGTGCAGGACTGTAGTGTGTGAGAGAACAACAAAATGTATCCACCCTGGCTGTCTGTTGTTTTTGTATGGGGGGATGGGAAGATGGACAGAAGACAGACTAAATTCACACTGATCGATCATTGTTTAGTTTGATGCTTGAACAAGTGGTAGACCTTAGGTTTGATATGGCACATGGAATATTAATCAGTAGGGGGTGATCGTGGCTTTCTGATTCAAAATGTGAAAAACTAAACTGTGACACTGGGCCCAAAAAAGCAAAACTAGTGTTGAACTAAAGACAACAGTGTCCTTTTAGTTCTGTTTGTTTTGCCAAGTTTGTTAAAAGTCTGCAGTATTTCCTCCATGTGTTCATCGCTGTCTGTAACACCTGTATTATGTGTGATGACAGTGGAATCAGATGTTGAGTCCGGATTGAGTCGATTCTGTGGGGTCATAAAAAATTACGGAAAGAGTGTGTGGCAGTTGCTTGATTCATTTTTTGATTTCCTGTACAGTCCTCCCCAGTCTGTGACCACATTATTGGTATTATTTAAATGAAAGAGAAAAAACAAAATAAGCAGGCCTCAGACATGAGCCCTTTGCCGGGGGGGGGGGTTACTCACTGATAGAAGTGAGTCCCCTCAGTGTTGTCCGTATTGACTGTCTAGTTAGTCTGTTGCCCATAGTCAGCTGTTTATAAATGCAGGCTAAGAATGTGGCAGCCATAAAGATTTGTATTTTCAGTTGGTGAGATGGGGTCGGCGATGGCATGGGGGTTGGAAAGCAAATGGCATGATGGAGTTAAAAAAAAATCATGATGCCAGTCAAATCAGGCATCCAGCAACAGATGGCAGAACAATTAACCTGTGGAAGGAGCTGGCTGTGATTTAGTAGGTCACCAGGAAATGTTCTTTTTTTAATCTATGAGAAAAGTAACTGCAGTTAAATGCATTTAATTAACACCCTTGCTTAGTTCACATCATACTTAGGTTGCATACGTTGGTATGTCGTATGGTATACTTGGCAGTATGCACTCCTTTTTATAACTGTACTTGTAACCTGTAAAACTTTCAATACAAATATATTAAAAAAAAAAAACCAAAAAAACAATGGGACCTTGGCCACTTAAACAATGTGGGGCATTTCCTCTGCTTTTATTGCACAGGGCTCCCAACTTTTTAATCTGGGCCTGGTAACTAGTTATCTATTACTGTAACAGCTCTAGTAAGAAACACAGGCAAAGATAGAAAAATATGAAGCAGGGTTGTGATTTAGCAGTGAATATAAAACTGGTTTTGAGTTACAGAAGTGCAACAGTTCCTGCTAACTTCATATACAGTACAGTAGCCAACAATGACCTTGATAAAGAATGTGTCACAAGAAAACATTATTAAAGTCCAAACAAGCACCAAATGATAAATACCTGTTTTGAACCTTTCATATTATCCCACAAAAAAGGATACTTCAATTATATGTCATGAATCCATTAACCTGAAATGGTGGTTAGACTCCTATATAAAAATGAGTGCATTATTATAAAAGATAATGGCCTGCATTTATAAGCACTGCCTCCAGCATTAACACCACTTTACTTTGCCCTTGGTAACCCAATTCAGCAATGTGCCATTGATTGACATGGGAAGTTGCTGAATTGGGTTAGTAAGGGCAAAGTAAAGTGGTGTTCATTCTGGAGGTAATGTTCACGAATACATGCCCATATCCTGAAAATGGTGAGACTATTTAGAAGATACCAGGTAAATAAAACCCCATGGATTCTGTTTTGAATGTTTTGTATCAAATCGCTTTCTATAGCAGTATGTTTTAAACCAGATTTTGTGACCTTCCTATTCCTTTTTTTCATATCTGTGAAACCCATGATTTGTTTTTAAATGTAGACAAAGTCCAATACAGATTACTAGATAATGAAAAAAGTAGATACAGTACTTTCGCGGTTGGAAAGAAGCCTATCATCCAGAACCTAAGACATTGGGATGTCACGTTATCCAGTATGTGATTTGAACTGTCTGCATCATAGCCATCGGAGTGGGAAAGGCATGATATGTCATATTAGGGCAGCCTGCTACACTTGCCGTGTGTAGTCAAACAGTCATCATACAAGTGGCCAAAAAAAAAAAAAAAAGGGAGAAAAGTTGGACCGACTAGGGGTGTTGCATTTTGTAAGTTTTTTTATTTTTCAAAACAGATCAATCCAGCATTTAAAAGCTAGGGTCACAGAAGTATATAAAGCAAGATTCCTGTTTCTTTTCTTTTTTAATTTCTGTTCCCTCCTCCCCCACCTTACTGAGTGGTTCAGCCTCTCCTCAAGGCCATGCACAAGCTCAGGATCCCACACCTACTGACTCAGTCACCAATGGCCTCCCAGTTGGGAATTGTCTGTCCCCACATAGTGCTGTCCTGAATACACTTTCCAAAGTGGAGCTGCATAAGAGTAGAGCCAGAGGGAACTTTACTAATTTTTTGGGTGGGGGGATGGGGGCAAGCCCAAGATAAGGAAGTTTTTTTTTTTGGCCGGCAGCAGACTGGGACTAGGCTTACCACCTCACTCTTACTGATAAAGGTACAGGAAAAGATTTACAATGCTGCTACATTCTGTGTTAGTATCCTTTGTAATAGTACCTGTGGCAGGAGTTCATACTCCTGTTTGGGTCTATGTAATCAAGCCCACTTGTAACATGGCAATACTCAGACAGGTGTAATGGGGACCCACGATTGGTCAAATGGCATCACGAGTGCCAAATCGGACCGGATATTAATCCACGATAGATGCCGTGCCCGCAGTGGTAGTACCACAGCGAGCCAGGCCCCAAGCTTAGCAGCACTGGGCACAGGTGGGGAGCGAGTGTAAGAGCCACAAGACTGGCACAGTGAGAGGGAGAGCAGCTGTGCGCGGATGGAAACACGAAGGGGGGACCAGAATCAGCGGCACACAGAACTCACGGGTAGGAGCGCCCGAGGTAGATAGAGGATGCAGGGAAGTGGCGTCTGGTTCTCGATAACAGGAGGCATAGCGATGGAGGAGTGGGTTGATGATCAGTTTCTAGGTGCAGCAGCAGCAGGCAGCGACGGTGAAGGACTAGCGAGCGGACCAGTCACAGAGGCAAGACACAGCAGCAGCAGCCAGGGCAGCACCAGCACACGCAGCAGAGGATGCAGACCGTGGCGTCTGACCAGTCAGCGGGAGGCAGGAGGAAGTGACCGGCGCCTGTATGCAAATTTTGAGCTGAGCGCGACTGAGCACTCCACCAGAGACCTCCAGCGGCGGGTATGAAGTTAATACCCACACAGAACAGCAGAATTTTGGGACAGTGATGTCAGCTGCACTCTATTGTTTAAACAGAGCTAGTCATAATATTGACCGCATCAGTATGTAAATGTTGTTGTCTGCGATGATTTGGAAGTGCAGTAAAACTCTTTTGTCACAGCACCGACTCCCTGTCTTATGTTCTGGAATGCACAGTAGCCACCCTCCTGGCAACGCCACTGTCGCGCCGCCCATCTTACAAGCACATTAAGCCACTCTGGCTGTGGCATCTAATGCAATTGATGCATGGTTGGGCGGTTGTTCGCCCTCAGCCTCTGGCCTCGGACCACAATCCCCCGCAGCCATGCATCAATCCAGCATTAGATGCCACCTTCGTTGTGGCTTAATGCTTACATGGCTCCCTCAGTCATGTAACCAGGAGGGCAAGATACAAGAGCTTTTTGGTTGGTCAGAAGCAGACTTGGACCAGGTTCCCCTATTGTACCTTACTTCACCATTGTACTCCAGAGCCACCTCCCTGCAACATTCTAAAGTACTGTACAGTATCATGCATCTGAACATTCTGGAAGTGCATGTACTGCACCCAACTCAGTGTAGGTTTTTTTTTCCACAAATGATTACCTGCAGTGCAGTTTTAATTAACTTGGGCAAAATAAGTCCTCTACAATAAGGTCGCTGGCACTGAGGACCAGGCTGTGAGTTTTGGAGCTAACATCATCAGTAGATCTTCACTGAAACTGTTTTTTTGAACAAGCTACATCAGGGTTACAAAAGGGTGTAACATTTTAACAAAGTCACTTAGAGAACTAATTTTTTGTATAAAGCTTGTTGGTGATATGTTGATTCCAATTCTACAATGTAGTACTTTTGGCTGGACCTCATTTATATAATGATATAGGGCTTGATTCATGAACATGTTTGAATACCGCAAACCCTGGGTGCATCGAGCACACAGCACATGGAGCTTGCAGCATTCCCTGGCTGGCAATCGAGATTCTTGATCCTGTGCGCCACATGCCCCACGTTACATCAGCTTTTGCTGATCTAACTTTGGGGACCTTTTTACAAGGTTTGCACCAAGTGAAAAGGGTAAAATGTCACAAATACATGCGACCTTTGAGAATCGGATCCACAGTGTGGCACTGTGTTCAGGGCAGTGTTGGATTTGACGCAGGACTTGTGAAAGCCTTGCATCAACCTTTGAGAATTGAGCCCCTAGTATATATTTTAAATATTTCTATGTAAATAAATATTTTATATAGCTAGACAGGCAGCTTTTTCCAAGAGGAAGGACTTAATGGGCAAGTATCTGGAGCAGCTGCATGAGTCTGGTAATGCAGCACACATGTGATGCGTTTTGAATACAGTGTTCAAAGTAGCTGCAGGGGTCTGCATCCCTGTAGGCATTTAGGGAAAAGCACCAAGACGTGGCTCCCTGGCTCAACAGGGACCTAGGACAATTGATCCTGAACAAAAAGAGGGTCTATAACTGCTGGAAAGAGGTTGTCTCTAGGCAAGAGAGGAATAAAAATCAGGCCTAAAGGACTGCAAAACTAGAAGTAAGGAAGCCAAGGAGGATCTAGAAGCCAGGGAGCTGTGGACAAGACCAAAGCCTTCTTCCAGAACATAAAGAGGAATATGAAGGAGGGGATTGGGCCCTTAAAAAAGGTGAGTGGGCAGTGGCTTAGATGTGTCAAATAACTACTTCGTGTTGGTGTTCACTAAGGGTCCTCCGTGTGGGAGGAGCTCAATGGATAGGCCCATGGCATCAGTGGTAGCCATGGTGCAGCCTACAGATGTCAGGTCCTCCCTGCCAGCTGATATTAAGGGGTAGATGGAATATTCCCCATAATCATAGTGGAGCAAAAGAGACAGTTGACAGGCCTTCTTGCAGTCATCTTTCTTGAGTCTGTCTGTACAGGTGTGGAGCTGGAAGATTGAAAAATGACCAATGTGGTCCCCATCTTTAAGAGTGGGGTATGGTCAGACCCAGGCAACTGCATACTACATGCCAGTCAGCCTGACATCAGTGCTGGATAAGGTCCTGGAATCCATGTTTTTTTTTATTTTTGGGTGGGGGGGTTGCCATAAAGGTTTTTATCTTCCAAGACAGAACGGGCAACTCTTCAGCCCTGTCCCCATGGTCTGTGACCATCACTCATCCACTCTGGTTGGAAGT
Source organism: Neoceratodus forsteri (assembly GCA_016271365.2). NCBI lineage: Eukaryota > Metazoa > Chordata > Ceratodontiformes > Ceratodontidae > Neoceratodus > Neoceratodus forsteri. Next base: position 1,556,983,766 of record CM057450.1, read on the forward strand.
CCTATATCCCCCATGGATTACCCACCTCAGTGAGCAGGGAGGGGGGCCCCCCCCCCCCGAATTTATCCAGAATGCCCGCAGACCAGAGCGGGGAGGGGTCATGAAATGATGGGCATTGTGTCCCTTAGCCCATCCTTTATGTTTTTCCCTGTTTGCTGGTCCCTTTTTTCCCATAGCTGGGGTGCACATGTCGGCACATACATGTGGAGGCATGCAGGCTTTAAAGAAGTCTCGCAGCTCCTACCCTTTGTTTGTCACTCCCAGATCCATACTACCACCAAACCTCCACATAGTGGTAGTCACGCAGTGAAGTTGGCAATCCTCCTCCGTGGGAGAGGAGAGCAGTCCTATGGACACTCTATCCTCTGTCTCTTGGCTAGCCCACAGCAACCCAAGATCACTCCTGATCCTGAGCTGCCAGTGTGGCGGGCAGTAGCGCTATCACTGCGCTACTGGACCAGCCCTCTGGAATCTGTTGTAACATAGAAACATGGAAGTTGTCAGCAGATAAGAACCTCTTGGCCCACCTAGTCTGCCCTATTTTCCTTACCACCTACAGTGCCACCACAGACCCTACTCGATCTCTGGTTTTTCTCCCCTACTTGCCTTATTTCTAAGGTTCCCTTGTGTCTATCCTATACATGTTTGAATCCTGTTACTGTACCATTTTAGCACCCACCACCTCTACTAGGAGGCTGTTCTAGGCGTCCACCACCCTTTCTGTGAAGAAGTATTTCCTCTCCTCTGCTCTGAGCCTCCCCCCCTCAAGCTTTATAGTGTGACCCCTTCTCCTCAAGCATCTTTTTTCTATGTAAAATTCTACCCTCATGTACCTCATTAATACCTGTGAGGTATTTAACATTTCAATCATGTCTCTCACTTCTTTCCTTTAGAGAGTACATACTTAATTCCTTGAGTCTTTCCTCATAGGGCTTTAGATGCAGGCCCTGCATCACTTTGGTTGCCCTCTTCTGTACTGCCTCCACCTTATCTACATCCTTCCGGAGATGGAGCCTCCAGAACTGGACACAGTACTCAAGGTGAGGCCTCACCATTGAGCTATACAGGGGTGACACTACCTCCCTCTTTCTGCTGGTAATACTCCAGCCTAGGCACACGAGCATCCTGCTAGCTTTCCACACTGCCTTATCACATTACTTTGCTGCCTTCAGGTCATCAGACATGATTACCCCCAGGTCCCTTTCCTGTTTTGTGGTTGCCAATACCTCCCCACACAATTGTTACCTTGCCTCTGGGTTTGTGTGCCCCATGTGCACGATTTTGTACTCTTTTTGCATTGAAACCCAGTTACCAAACCCTTGACCAGTCTTCCAGCTTTTTCAGATCATCCCTCATTTTTTCCACCCCCTGGTGTGTCCACTCTGTTGCAGATTTTTGTGTCATCCATGAACAGGCATACTTTCCCATCTAGCCCTCCTTCAATGTCACTAATAAAGGCATTGAAGAGGACCAGGCCTAGTACTGACCCATGTGGCACCCCACTGGTCACCTTGCCTTCTTCAGAGTGAGCACCATTTACCACTACCCTCTGAGTTCTGTTGCTTAGCCAACTTCTTTCCCATTTTACTACTTTTGGACCCACTCCTAGGCTGCCCAGCTTGCTCACAAGTCTTCTGTGTGGAACAGTGTTGAAGACCTTACTGAAATCCAGGTAGTCCAGATCCACCGCTCTGCCCTGATCCACTTCCCTGGTCACCCAGTCAAAGTACCCAATCAGGTTTGTCTGGCAAGATCTCCCTACTGTGAAGCCATGCTGCATTTGGATCCTGTAATCCACAAGGTATTCTCCAATCCTTTCCTTCAGTAGTAATTCTGTTACTTTATCCACCTCTGAAGTCAGGCTGACAGGTCTGTAATTTTCTGCCTCCTCCCTCTTAACACTTTTGTGAAGTGGGACCACATCTGCCCTCCTCCAATCCCCTGGAACTTCCCCCATATCTAGTGATGGGTTGAATAGGGCTGTCAGAGGTGCAGCCAGCACCTCCATGAGCTCCCTCAATATCCTAGGGTGCAGCTTGTTAGGCCCCATTGCCTTATCTACTTTTAATTGTGCTAGCTCCTTGAAGATTCTATCCTCTGTAAATGACTAGTTTCCATCTCCCTTCCTTTAATGCCCTTGTCCCTTATCTATGGCTTATCACCTATCCCTGCCTCCGTAAATACTGAACTAAAGAATGTTTTATACCCCTTGTTTGCTGACTTGGCAATATTCTCCTCTGTTTGCACCTTTGCTCTCCTAACTGCTTTCCCTGCCTCCCTTTCTTTCTCCTGATATCTCTCCCTATCCTCCTCTTCCTTCTGTGTTGTCTTGTACCTTCTAAATACTAGCTTATTTTCCCTTAATTTCTCTGCTGCTTCTTTAGAGAACCATGGTGGTCTCTTTTTTCCCTTGCCCTTGGTAATCTGCCTGACACAGATGTTGGTTGCCTTCTCCATGCCCTTCTTTATTTTTGTGCACTGATCCTTCGCTCCACCCAGTTTCCCTATCTCTTCTGCTAGGGTGACCCTGAGGCATTCTTAAAATTGACCCTCCTAAAGTCCAGGACCCTCGTTTTAGTATGGTTTCTTTCTAACCCACTATTTATATTTAACCACATCGTCCAATAATCACTGGTCCCCAGGTGTCTACCCACCATGACGTCAGCAGCACTGTCCCCATTTGTCAGTACCGGGTCCAGTATTGCCCTTCCCCCTTGAATGGGTTCCTTGACTAGTTGCCTGAGGAATGCCCCCTGCAGGGAGTCCAGGATGTCCCTATTTCTATTTGTTGCTGCAGCTGGGAGCTTCCAATCCATGTCCAGTGTTAAGGACAGAATAATGGATTACTTGATTGAGGCAAAGGTTTTCACCCCCTCAGCATGGATTTATAAAGTGTTAATGCAGCGAAACCAACGTGATCACCTTCTTTAATGGTGCGACCTTGGACGTGGACAGGGCTATAGACTAGATAGTCGGACTTCATCAAGGCCTTTGATGCTGTGGCAGATGATAAGCTTCTGGTCGAAGTACACTATTGTGGTATATACAACACATATACAAGGAGTATTGCTAACTGGCTTGGGTCATGAAGTCGAGGGTTGTGGTGGATGGGCACTAGTCCAAGTAAAGAGATGTACTCAGCGGCATCCCTCAGATCAGTACTGAGGGCACTGCTATTCAACATTTTCATCAACGATCTGGAAACTGGAGTCTCCAGCAGGCTGCTTAAGTTCACCGATGGTACTAAACTGGTCAGGGTGGTGAACTCCCTTGGGGACGGGGAAGAACTTAAGGAGGACCTGACCAAGCTGCACATCTGGTGTGACTCCTGCCTTCTTCGATTCCATGTAGCCAAATGTAAAGTGTATGTCTTGGGGGCGAAAAACTGAGTTAGAGCCTATACACTGCATAGGGCTGTTCTTTCTGCAGTAGAGGAAGAACAGACCTGGGGATTGTAATAGACAAGGGGCTAAGGCATGCCAAGCAGTATGTGACTGCTGTCAAAAAAGCTGGAAGAATGCTGGTCTGCATGAAAACAGGGGTGACCAGCAGAGCTGGGGAAGTAACCTTTCCCCTGTTCAAGGCCCTGGTTTGTCCCCACGTGGAATACTGTGTGCAGTTCTGGGCTTCCGTATACAAAATGGCCATTGAGGCAATTGGGAGGGTACAACAGAGGACCACAAATTGATCCTGGGTGTGAAATTACGAGGAGAGACTAGGAGGCCCTTAACATGTTCACTCATGAGCTGGACCCCAAGTGCACCAGTAGTGCTACTACTTGCAACACCAACAACCCAGGTTTGGAAGCAGGCCTGAATTGTCAGGGTACCAGCCATGGGAAGAGGACTGATCACTCTTCTTCTCTGGGGGAAGGGGGTCCAAGTTTTAGAGTTTGCTTACTAGCTAGTGGAGACTGGACGGTAGCACACCTTGGCTGCTTAGAGAGACAGAGCAGTGTTGCTAGGCATGCAGGAGTGCTCACAAACATGCTTGGGACGCAGCTGCACAAGCAGTATTGGGAAACACGAAAATGCTGCCAGCCTTAAAGATGATGGCTCAGCTGCGTCCTATGTCTAATATTGGGCCTCTGGGCCTGGAGATGGCACCAGGGCTTATCCAGTAGAATAGCCTGCTAGCAGAGACAGTGGAGATAAAGATAGTACAGGCCGTCAAGGTAAGCCTATATTAAGTTCTGCTTACAAAGTGATTCACAGGAGAATCCCCATAAAGTAGTACAGTCAGCACCCAGATATCTGTTGCCTTCCATTTCCAAGTGAGGTGACGGATATATCGACCTCTATAATCAATTACGGTAAGAGCCAAGGTCAAGCTGAGCCAGTCATAGTCAAAGTAAGCATTTTTGTCATCCTGAGCAGTTAGTGTAGTGTCTAAAACTTTCAACTCCTATACAGAAATCAGCCTGCAGTAGCCAGGGCTTGCCTCATGTTTTGGCTCGTAGAGTCAAGCCAGACCCCTGGCTTGACTCTAGGTGAAAAAATCCTGGCTTGACCACCTCTAATCATTTTATGTCTGATGGTCAGAAATCATCCCATTTAGTAATGCAGATAAATACTTTCTGGTGATACTGAAATGCTTTAATGACTCTAGATACTAAACACTAATAAAATATAAATTGGACAATGGTCTTTGTAATTTTTTTAGCACTGATTATAGTACCGTATTTTTACATGTTCCACCTTTTAGTCAAAAACATGTTTTTAATCAAAACAGCCACAGAACAAGAACACAGAGCAATACACAAAATATGTAATTAACAGGCAGTACTGTACTACATGTTTTCAGCCTCAAAGTCGTTTTCACAATGACATGTTTTTTTAAAAACAAAACCAACAAACCAAGCACTTTATTTATAGTGGCGACGCTACACAGGGGCATACCAGGGCACGTGCCCTGGTGAAAAAATGCTGTGCCCCAGCTAGTCTCAGTTGCCATCCTAGTCCGCATCCAGTGTGCGCGAGCTCTAAAACTTTTTTATTGCGTCTGCCACCTGGATTCCTCTTCCCTCAACCAAGCACAGAATATCAGCTGCCATCCAACCCTGTGTCCAGGAAAATGAACCTTTGCCATGTAGTGATCCCCCGCCATGCAGTGCTGTAGACGTGGCGCCAACTTCATCCTCCACCCAAGTGAGCAGTCTGGCCACAATACACAATCCTGCTGACATACTCCTACCAAGCCCTGATTCCCCCGAGCATAATTTGAAACCCACGCCTGTGGGTGGGTGGAGTGGGGGGGGCACACATCATCACGGAGCTAAGCCATGCTTGTAGACTCAGGAAGCAGCCAATGGGGGAACTGAAAAAGAAGTAAAGGGGACCAATCTAGAAACAGTTAATCTGAAGAGAGATAACGTGAGCCAATGAAAGCTCTGATTCAACAGCCAATCTGCTTGCTCACTGAGTATTTGTTCCGGCAATAAAGAAGCATGGACACAGGAACAGTTTCTCTTTATTTGCCAAGAAGACGACTAGCATTGTAATTCGGAATCCTTGTTTCTTGCTTCATTTGTTGACTATGTGCCGCCTGCCTGATCTGGAGTTGACCCGACAATTTTTTTTTTTAATCTTGGGACAATCAACCCTCCACTGCCATCCACTGAGTTGCTGACCCAGAGTCCTGCTGTCCTGGACCAGATCTGAATGGAGGAGCCGCAGACAAGACTTGGAGTCACCAGAACCAACCCCAACCATCTCCTTCCTGGCTCTATGCAAATTGCATTTGCAACCCAAACCTCAACAATGGCGGCCCCGACAGTCAGACCAAGACATTTCCTGCACCAGCTGCATCATGTACTGTACTGGTAAGGAGAAAGGGTGCATTTTTTTTACAGTTGTTGTTTGGTTTGAGAGAAGCCGGGGCTGACGCTTGATTGAAAGGGGGTGGGAGAGACTCGATCTTAACGTACAATAAAGTGTACTGAGATGTTTGGACGGCTGACTTGGGGAAGGAAGGGGGGGGGCAATGGGCGCTGTGCTGTGCTGTTGTGTTGTATTTTGTGTTGGGCACTTTTTATTTACAGTTGTTTGGGGAAGCCAGGGGTTTGTATTGGGAGAGAGTTTAACAGTACAACTAAAGAAGTGTCCCGAGATGTTTGGATGTCTGACTTGGGAAAGGGAGGACTGTGCTGTGTTGTTGTATTTTGTGTATTGGCTGCTGAGTGGGGTTAGGTTGGGGGGCTGGGGTGTTGCTTTTGCCTGATGTAATGGGGCAGTTGGTGTTGCACGGGGGGAGACTTGGAGCCCTCGGATGTGGTTTTGTGCTTTGGCCTGCAATTTTAAAAATGAAACTCCGGTGTTCTGTTTCTGGTGTGAGAGGAGGGTTGAGATGGCCTGATGAGAGGTTGGCTGCTGGGAGAGCTTCATTTTTTGGGGTACAGGAATATACATGCATGATTTAAATTCTGGTTTCTATAGGTTCCCTGGCTGCCAACTGTGGTGCCAACCCAGTGCCCTGGCAACCAGCAGAAGCTGGAGCTACCACTGTTTATTTAAACCCCCGTTTCTCAATAGCACTTCAGTTACACCTGCCCCTTCCCCAATGTTCAACACTCCCACCTCTCCACAAAAGGCACAACAAATGGAAGCATTGCATTCTCAATAAGTACTTCAGTTACATCCCCCTTCCGATGCTGAGGCTTTGTCATGGAATCCATACTTACAATACAGCACTGTACAGTACACGTACAGTACCGGTGCAGTACCTGTACTGTCAGACAGCCAACAAAAGATAATAGAGCAAGCCACAATTTGCATTTTAATGAATAATCCCCCACACAAGAGGGGATGGTATTTTTTTAGTTTCAGGAAAAACATTCTACCACACCACCACAAAATACTGTAGCATGGCATAGTTTCAAGAAAAACATTCCCCCTAATCCCCCCCCACCACCACCACACACACACACACACAAAGAGCATGGTGTTTATTCAGTTTCGGGAAATACATTCTACCACACCACCACAAAACACTGTAGCATGGCATAGTTTCAAGAAAAACATTCCCCCTAATCCTCCCACACACACACACACACACAAGAGACCATGGTGTTTATTCAGTTTCAGAAAAAAACATTCTACCACATCACCACAAAAAAACTGTAGCATAGCATAGTTTCAAAGCAGGGCTAGAAATTGTTTTTTTTAGATGCCTGTCCATGGGACAGGTGGGATGCAAATTGTGCCTGTCCTACAATACTTATACCTGTCCATGCCATTTTAACATGAATTATGAAGTAATTTACAGCCGGTATCTTGGAGGCAAGTAGAAGGGTACAATAGGGTGGTGGGCCAGATTATAGTTCTTTCTTAGCCCCTCCACAAGTCAGAAATATTTCTAGATTCCCCTTTTATTTCACTAAAAATAGCACCAACAGCTTAATCTGGTTCAATGTCAGCTGGCATCCATCTGTATCCCTCTCCCCCCGGAACGAGGCTGAAAAGATGCAGAATTGTCTAGTCCTCCATTCCCAGTCAACAAAAACTAAATAAAAAAATTTTCAAAGAAGCCTTGCCTTTGCTGCTTTAGATGGAAATTGGCACACCAGAGCCCTGAAAGGGCTGTTGATTAAGTTTCTGTTTAACTTTCACAGCCACCGATGCTTGCTACATGCTGCTACTCCTCAGACTGCTCAAGACCCAGTGAGGAACGCGTCAGAGTGGGCGAGCAATAACCATCAACTGCACATGCAGCAATGCTTTAAGCATCCTCAGTTATTACTGCCAGCCCCCTCTGTTTGAATTTTGCCTACCTTGGCAGCAGGGAAGACTGCTTAGCTCACCAACTAGCATACCATGGGATCGGGCAAGAGACAGACTTCACCGACCACGTGATGTTATCATGCACATGATGTCTGCTTCTACCTGACCTGACTGCCTGCCTCTTGGGTCCTAGTGCCCAACAAAGTTTGTATACTGGCTCACAATATCTGCCTGTCCCATGGACAGGTACAAAAACAGAAACACAGTCCCATTTAAAAGCGGCTGTCCGGGATGGGTGGACAGCCAGTTATTGAGTCCTGTTTCAAAAACATTCCCCCTACCCCCCCAACACACACACAAGAAAGTATGGGATTTTTTCAGTTTCAGAGAAAACATTCCCCAACACCACCACAAAAGCATGGCATTTTTTTACACACACACCCTTCTTCCAGGAAAGCTGGCATTTTTTTCAGTTTAAAGGAAAACAGTTTCCCACATACCCTCAAGAAACCATGGTGTATTTTCCAGTTTCAGGAAAAACATTCCCCCACACCACCACAAAAGCATGGCATTTTTTTACCCCCACCCCCAGGAAAGCATGGCATTTGTTTCAGTTTAAAGGAAAACGTTCCCCCACATCCCTATAAGAAACCATGGTATATTTTCCAGTTTCAGAAAAAAACATTCCCCCATACCACCAGAAAAGCATGGCATTTCTTTAAGTGTAAGGAAAACATTACCTCACATGAAAGCATGGCAAGCACTGTCTATGAAATCCAGTCCTTGGACTTACCCAGCTGTACCATAACATCACAGTGAAAAATGAAATGCACTGACTCATGGTTTGAAGCATCTCTCACAATTCACTGCCTTCATGATCTTTTTTAAAGAAATGCTTGATCACAGTCTGAGGTGACTTTTTCTGAACCACCACAGAAGTCTTTGCAATCAGGGCACATATGCAATCAGTGTCCTTTCTATTGAAGAAATCCATATTTTGTTCTGCATATCCCAAGGCAACTTTCAGTCCACAACGGGCTTCTAGTGCTGGCCACAAGATAGGTGGTTCTAGGATCGTGGAGATGTTGTTCTATCCACACTTGTTGGCATGTCCTTTCCCTTTAAGATTCTTGCCGGAAAGTCTAAAAGCTGGCTCCTCCCACCCATCAAGGTGGTATATGCTTCGGCTCCACCCCTTGACGCCAGGTCTTCCTTTCCACTGGAAGATTCAGATTCCCTCCTTATCGCTCACACGTTGCTGTAGGCCCTGGCACTTAAATCTACAGATTTACCCAAACACCGACTCATTAGTGTTTCTCCCAATCGCTGTGCGATCTTGACCATGATGGAGCACAAGTCCTCACCCAGTTTCCACCACTGCCCTTGTGGGCAAAAGGTGTCTCGCACCATCCCGCATGCCTCGTGCATTTATTGACTGGGTATCAGTCATGACACACAGGCATGCGAAATGTGTTGCGCTTTTCATCCAAACGTCTTGGACAATCATCTCGCATGACTGCAACTGGGCAGACCGGAAAAACGGAATCCGCCGGTCAAATCCAAGGAAGCCTGTTGGGTGGTCTCCACAGCTGCAGGGTCTGCGGAGCAGCCCGAACAGAAGAAGACCTTGGAACAGGAGGCGGCTCGGGCTGCACATTGGTCCTCTTCCATGTTCATCTTCATCCCACTCAATCTGGGCTCCACCTTCTCAGGCTCCTTTCTGGAGTTGTGCCAGTCCCTCCCTACCAAGGGAGAGGGACCTTCTGGCACACGTGTCTCTTGGTCCCATAAGAAGGACAAGGAGCCCAAGGAATCCTCATCTTGCCAACGACACTTCTGGAACCGTGAGTGATCTCAGTCCCAGGAATATGCTGCCTCGACACGGTACCCCAGTCAGGCCAGCCAGCTAAGACGCAGGATGACGATCCGGTTGAGATTATCCTCGACCCCGTTGACCCATCGTTGTTCGATGAGGCCGACAACTCCTTATTCAGGACCCTGGTCTTGCTGACCACCAAGGAGGAGGCCCAGCCCCCTGGGAATCCCCCCGTGGCCCAGATCCCTGACCAGGAAGAGCCGTGGTTCTCCCCGGCGCCTTCTGAGTGACCCCTGTTGGTCCCCCTGACAGTCCAAGTTGAGGTCTCTGACACTTTCGACTGACAGGCCGAAGAAGACGCATAAGCATTCTTAAGAAACAGCGCTGCCCCCACTCTTCTCCTTCGTCCTCCTCGGATGAGGAGAGGCTTTGATGGAAACTCCGTCGACGCTATGAGGATTTAATGTGGCAACAGCTCATTTTGTCCAGCCAGAAGTTGGCTCCGGCTTCTACCCTGGCCATTACTTGGCTGTTGCCCTCGAGGCTGATGCCTACTCTTCAGGAGCTGGTCCGCACCATTTCTCCACCCGTGGAATCGGTCAAGACCATTCTGGCTCGGCCAAAACTGGTCTCCACTGACTGTGGTGGAGCCACCACTGAAGCAGCCTCCTTTGGGGGCTCCTTCTAAGGTGCCTCAGCCCATTCTGGGCCTACCACATAGACCGCCCATCACCCTCATGCCTGACAGTCCCAGGTGGGTACAGGGCGACTCTGGTGGTCGGCCAATTTATTCAGACTCTTCGGAGTCTGAGAACTCTGACCGACATTCTCACCCGTTGGACGAGAAATCCGTCAGTAGTCTTTCTACAGAGGAAGGCCCTTCTTCCTTCATGGGCATCCTCCGCCTCATCTCCGAATCCACGGGGATGTCCTTAGAACCCATTCAGAAATGGGCTGAATACCCCCTCACTGATATCCTCAAATGAGGGGATTCACCGACTGAGGACTTCACAGTGGCCGAGGCCATTGTTGACCCTGTTTTGGGGCTGTGGCAGCACTCTACCTCCTGTCCCGTGCCTTCAGCCCGCATGGCCCACAAGTATGAAGTACCCATTGGGTCCCTTTCGGGATTCACAGAACATCTCTCGGCCGAGGGACTGGTGACTGGGTCTGTGGTCACGTGTTTGGGTAATACGGGAGCCACCAATAGATCTCTGGACAAAGAGTCAAATAATTGGACCATTCGGCCCGGAAAGTCTATGCCGCCTCTTTGCTGGGCCTCTGTCAGGCAAGCTCAGCTGCCATCATGGGTTGGCGCACGTTTCTCATGCCCTGCTGGGATCTCTTGATGAGGTCTATCTCACCTCCCCGCAGATCTCCAGAACATAGTCAAGCAGGTCCACGACCAGGGTCGGGCGGTTGTGAAACAGCAGCTCAAGATGTCCTTGGACCTCGGAGATTCCTGCGCCGGTTCAGTGGTGGCCACAGTTGTCATATGCCACAGGTCTTGGTTGCGGGTCTCCACCTTCACCGCAGACACCCAAAACAAGCTGACGGACGTCCCTTTCTGGTACCGTGGAATCTTTTCGCCCAGGTGTGGACAGTCACCTCCACATCAAAAGTCCAGTGCCACCTTGGACTCTGTGACTTCTGCTCAGAAGGAATCCCAGGGTTCCAAAAAGCAGAAGAAGCCTTTTCAGCATTCTGCCCCTGCGGCGAAGCGGCCCCATTTCCAATCGGGGTAGCATCAGCAGCAGGCTCAACCTTAGCACCCTTGGCCCAAGTTTGGGCCCCCAGCAACCCATAACGAGCCTGCCCAGTGATGGGGTATGGGTGACCACCCCCCATACCCATCACACCAGCTCTGGGTTCTCCTGTGGGGGGCCGGTTCCACCACTTCCTTTATGCCTGGTCTGCTGTTAAAATGGACAGGTGGATTTTAGAAGTGGTAGTCCAGGGACTGCCTCTGGAATTTGAGCAGTACCCACCAAGCCGAGCCTGCGCCCCACGGGAGGAAATGGTGTCCACACACACTCAGTCGGCTCTCTGAGACGACATCGCCCAACTCCTCTGCAAAGAGGTGGTGGCCAGAGTCGCGCCCCCCGCAACCCAGGGCTTGTTTCCAGGTACTTTCCAGTCCCGAAATGGATTGGGGGCTGGCGCCCCATTCTAGATCTGCACGACCTGAACCAATTTCTCAGGTCTCGCACAGTCAGGATGGTAACTGTGTCACAGATCATACCATCTCTCAAGCAAAACATGTGGTTTTACCCTCTGGATCTCCAGGATGCATTCTTTCACGTCCTGATCTGTCCATCTCACCAGAGGTTTCTTCGCTTTCGGGCAGAGGGAGCCCACTTCCAGTTCTGAGCCATGCTGTTTGGCCTGTCATTAGCCCCAGGGTCTTCACCAAATGCATTGCAGTGACGGCAGCCCATCTTCAGCGTCGAGGGGTCAGGGTGTACCCCAATCTCGATAACTGGGTCATAGCAGGTTCCTCCAGACAGGAGGTGGAGAGGTCCAGGGACCTGGCCCTCCAGACCTGCATTGATCTTGGTCTCCTTGTCAATGAGACCAAGTCAGAACTCATACCTTCACAGGTGATCTGCTTCATCAGGGCAGAGCTCGACTCTTGCAGAGCCAGAGCCAGGCTCCCGATGGACAGGGCAGAGGTTCTCTCCTCTTTTGTCCAATTATTTCTGGTTGGGCACTTGCACCCTGCCTGGGACATTCTATGACTTCTGGGGTACATGGCGGCCTGCACCGCCATGGTCCAATGGGCCCGGTGGCATATGCGGCCCCTTCAGTGGGAGCTGGCCAACCAGTGGACTCAGCGCCATGGTCATTTCGATCAGCAGGTCACTGTGACCTAGAAGATGTGGGATACTCCCCAATGATGGATCATCCTACCACATTTACAGGAAGTGATCCCGTTTGTCCATTCTGAACCGATGGTCATCCTCACAACCGATGCCTCTCTCACGGGCTGGGGTGACCATACGGGGAATCACAGAGCCCACGTGCTCTGGACCCCCGAGGAATCCCAATGTTCTATCAACCTGTGGAGCTCAAGAGGAGTTAGACTGGCACTATCAGCATTCTCTCCACTCCTTCAGGGTTAGTGATGCAAGTCCAGACGAACAAAATCACGACCATGTCCTGTCTCAACAAGCAGGGTGGCACACACTCCCAGCCTTTGTGCAGGGAAGTGCTCCGCATCTGGACCCTTGTGTGCCAACTAGAGGCAGATCTCCTAGCCATCCATGTGACAGGAGCCTCAAACCAACTGGTGGACGCTGTCAGCCCTGTGGGCGAGACGTCCCACGAGTGGCCGCTCCATCCAGAGGTAGTACACAACCTGTTCTCCCACTGGGGCAAACCTCAGGTGAATCTGTTTGCCTCCAGGGAGAAAGCGAAGCTGAGGCTGTTTTATGCCCGCCCCCTCAGCAGGGCTTGCTGCAGGGGGATGCCTTCTCGAGGCTGTGGACCCCAGGCCTCTTCTGTGCCTTCCCTCCTCTTCCCTTGCTTCACAAGGTGATCCTCAAGGTCAGGAGGGACAAGGCGCAGGTGATCCTGGTAGCCCCAGACTGGCCTCGCCAGTTCTGGTATCCAGAGCTTCTCAGCCTCATCTCCAGGCCCCCGAGGTACCTTTCAGTACACCTGGACCTGATATCAGTCAATCAGAGGAAGGTATTCCATCTGGACCTTCAGTCCCTGCACCTGATAGCCTGGTTCCTGAGCAGCTAAAGTTCCAGGCTTTGGGTCTCTCTGAGGATGTATTCACAGTTGTGGAAGCATCCAGAAAGGAGCCGACCAGGAGGTGCTATGTCTTCAAGTAGAAAAGGTTTTACATTTGGTGTCAGGGCAAAGGTTTTGACCCTTTGTTCTGTCCAGTGGCTAGTATCCTTGACTACCTTTGTTCTCTGTCCAAAGGGGGTCTTTGGTCTATGACCCTTAAGGTGCACCTGGCAGCCATCTCAGCTTACCAGGCGTGGGCCGGTTAGCTGACGGTGGCACAGGAGAAGGTGGTTTGGTGCTTCTTTAAAGGCCTCGGCCATATTTCCCCTCCGGTGCGTGAACCACCACCACCATGGGATCTACTGCTGGTACTGGCAAAGCTCATGGGCAAGCAATTCGAACCGATGCATAGATGTGAGATGTCATATCTGTCATGAAAGACTGCCTTCTTGGTGGCTATCATGTCAGCCAGAAGGATTGGGGAGCTACAGGTGCTCTCTGTTGAGTCTCCTTACCTGGTCTTCTACAGGGACAAGGTTGTCCTGCATCCCCACCCGAAATACCTTCCGAAGGTGATGTTGGAGTTTCACCTTAACCAGGTGTTGACTCTGCCAGTGTACTACCCCAATTACACCTCGTAGGCTGAGTACAGGCTTCATACTTTGGACCTGAGATGAGCGCTCTCTTGTTATAAGGAGTGAACAGCTGAAGTTCGGGGAGATGTTTGCCAGCCGTTTGTCACCTACGCTGAAGCCGCACCTGGCAGACCTGCAGGCAATCAGACAATTGGCAGATGGATTACATCATGCATTGATCTCTGCTATAGGTTGGGGGGCAAGGAACCTTCCGTAAGGATAAGAGCTCACTCTACCCACCATACTTCTGCGTCGGTGGCTGCTTCCAGGGACATCCCTATCCAGGAAATCTGCAGGGCTGCTACCTGGAAGTCAGCAAACACCTTCATCACCCATTACCACATCGACCTAGAGTCATGCCGGGATGCTGGTTTTGGGGCCTTAGTTCTCCAATCTCTGTTCCCCAAGTAAGTATTGAGGGAGTGTGCGACTTGCCTCCCTCCTCCCAGAGAACTGCTAGGAGTCTACCAACAAGTGTGGATAGAACAACATATTCACGATCCTAGAAAAACAGGTTACTCACCTGTAACAGTAGTTCTAGGAGTGGTATATATTGTTCATCCACACGGACCCCCCAGACCTCCCTGGCTTTGACGCATAATCTGAGCTTCCAGCGGGCAAGATCTGGCATCAAGGGGTGGAGCTGAGGTATATACCACCTGGGTGGGTGGGAAGAGCCAGCTTTTAGACCTTCCAGCAAGAATCTTAAAGGGAAAGGACATGCCAACAAGTGTGGATGAACAATATATACCACTCCTAGAACTACTGTTACAGTTGAGTAACCTGTTTTTCTGTGTCTTTGATGTTTTTGGTGTCTTTCTCTGAATTTTCCGCTGCATTGGATGGTTGTACCATCTGAATAATTTCCTCATCATCTAGTGCCGCACTGGTTTCAGTGTTCTCATCAGCCTGCAGTATGTCTATTGAATTTACATTTGTGGCATCAGGCAGTTGGTCAAGAATGGAGGCGACAGATTGCACCACAGATTCAGTGGAGTTGCTAGGTTGTTTTGATTGGCACTGTTAGCAGAAGGCGGAGCAGCAGGGTTCAGAATTTCAGTATGTTGCCAGCAATTGACAATGGCTGTTGTGCTCAAATCACGCCAGCTGTCCCGTATGAAATACAGAGCCTCCTTGATGTTAACATCTGGTGGTTTGCCATCATCCAGGAAGTTGGCATAGTGCTGCAGTTGCTGTCGTCAGTACAGAGCATTAAAGTTCTGGATTATGCCAGCATTCAAGGGATGGATTTTAGAGGTAGTATTTGGAAATGAAGGGTGACATTTCGCAGGCAGTACACTTTGTTGGAATGTGAGGAAGCACTGTCAAGCAGCAAAATCAAATGACTTCTCTGTAGACACATAGATCGGTCAAACTCCTTTAGCCAGTCTTTGAAAATCACAGCTATCATCCAGGCCTTTCTGTTAGTGTACTAGTAGCATGAACCATTGAGGTCAAAGACCTTTCAAAAGCACCAAGGGCAGTTCAATTTCCAGATGACCACTGGCTTACATTTGTCTGTGCCATTTGCATTGACACATAGTGCCACATTTTTGGTCTATCTTTATTTTCCCTTTTTCTAGACACCGGGCCTGTTACAAGTGTAGCACTGGATTCTGTCCAAAAGAACATATCAGATTCATCTATGTTGTAAATGTCATTAAGGTCATAATTTTTTAAAACTTGTTGCAACTGCAGACACCCATCGGACACAACTCCTGCATCATCACACTTACAGCCTCACCATGCAATTTGTAGTGCCTAATGTGATACTGTTTAAATCTCTGCAGCCTCCCTACTGAATAGGCAAAGGAATCTGGCACACCCAGACGTTGTCCAAGTGATTTTGCTGTGGTTCACAGGATGTCATCACTTACAGTCAATTTTTGTATCCTTGAATCTGTGAACCATAAAAATTGGGCATCCTCGAGTTGCTTATGCTTAGGTGTTCTTTCTTTAGTGGAGGAATCACAGGAAGAAAAGGTTAACCGCTTGTCCTTTTGTGTTAAAATGTCTGAAATTGTTGATCTTTCAAGAGACAGTTTATGCTCCTTAAAAACAGAAACAACTATGTCAACCCCAGATTTTGGGCATGGAATAAACAAATTCTGCATTTCTTATTTGCAGCAATGACTGTCCTGGCCCTTTTGTTTGCATGCTCCATTGTACAGTAACCACTTTAACCGAACTGTTTAAAAAAAAAAAAAAAAAGTTACTGTTCTTCACTGCACTTCTTTACTGTACTGTTGACCACCCCCTCCACTCCTCTTGGTTTTCTGCCCCCACATTAAACAAAAAATGGTGCTCAACACTTGTTGAAACTGGATGCTTCGGTCTGCAGTTTGTTCTGTGGCTGCTTCGGTTTGTGGCTGCATTGCGTGCTTCGATCTATGGCTTTCTCTGTAGTACAAACAGAGGTACTGTACCCTAAATTACTGTACAGTACAGTTCCTTTTTTATTGTTTTACGCCATTTTTACTCTGTTTCTCCATTCCTCAGGATGGCATTTGTGACTGTGCACTTAGAATGCTCTCCTGACCTGGCTGGTTGACCTTGATGTGCTGCTTCCTCTGATTGGTCTGCTGGGAGTGCCAAGAAGACGCGCAGAAAAACCGCGATGGTACCGCAGCAAAGTCTCGACTGGGTATGTAAAAGGTTGGTTGTCTGAGAGTGCACACTGAGAGCTGCATAGGAGACAACAGGTAGGATGGGCGACGGAAACGGATAACACGAGGGACGGATAAGCGGGTGTTAACACAATGGGAAATAAAAAAATCATGCAGTCAAAGACGGATACATGCGAGAAACGGATAAACAAGTGCTGACTGTAGTTCATCTTTGCACAGAATAATTGCTGGCCTGATGAACCTACCTTCTGACCTTAAATCATTATGCTGCTAATATGTTTCAGCCAAAATGACTGTGATCTCAGACAGAGGATTACAAGTACTGGTGGGGGAAAATGCAGTGACAGATTAGCTTTAGGTGATACCCGTTCTGTTTTTGTGCAGATTGCATTAGTAATCATGAATAAAGGGAATATAAATACAGAAAATATGTGTGTGATAAATCTTTTAGTTGTATTGAAATAGTTTTTCTTTTCATCTAGTAAAAGCATACTTAATTGTGGGAATGGAAAAAGGCAGTTTTCTTTAAGATCTACC
The DNA here is from genome assembly GCA_016271365.2 of Neoceratodus forsteri. Lineage (NCBI taxonomy): Eukaryota > Metazoa > Chordata > Ceratodontiformes > Ceratodontidae > Neoceratodus > Neoceratodus forsteri. Next base: position 1,557,000,837 of record CM057450.1, read on the forward strand.
TTTACTTTTACTTTCCAGGAACTAGTAGATCTTATCAAGGTCAGAAGTGACTATTATAATAAGAGTAAGGCATCTCGACTTTCCTATATTACCATACGAGAAAGATTATTGTTATGCCTTTTATATCAAAACAATGTGAATATACTGATGATGTCATAGAGTTCTATTATGAGCCTAATTCTCTTTTTCATATGTTTCCATGGTACAGTTTAGTACCTTTGTGAGACTGCATTCTATTAAAATAATTACAGACTAACTATAGGTAACTAAAAGGTTTTTCATTTAAAATAGATAATTTAATACTAAGTGGCTTAATTAGTTGCTGAAGGAGTTCTAGTTCATCAGAGCTGCTAACTGCATGTCTGATTGTTTTCATTATTTCCATTTGTAAAAACGCACAGTCATTAGCCCACTACCAGAGTCATTTTAATTACTTTTTATGAATAAAGATGCTTTACTCCTGCTAAGGGTGTGTGTGTGTGTGTGTGTATATATATATATATATAATCTGTATAGATATATATATATATTTTTTAAAACTTTACCAGTATGTGTAACAACAGTCTGCCACCTAACATTAACTGTGTATTTGGTGGGTTGCAGGCCTGTTAAGTTCCCATCTGTACGTAGTTGCCCATTTCTGCCAGAGGAACTGGAACTGGCAAAAGTTAGAAAGTTGGGAGTTCATTTACAAATACAGAGCAGAACAGTGCAGGTGAGGGGTGTTAAATTGACTATTAAGTGAATTCAGTTTGATTTTATTTGTTTTTGCCATTACAAATTAACGCCATATACACATTATTTCTTAAACCAATATATTAAAATAATACATATAAAAACACACGTCAGGTTCTCATTTCACTTTACTGTATATCATGGGCTAACAGGAACAATGACTGGGACCTGGAAGTAATGGAGCATGCCATGTATAGGAGGGATATGGGTACGGGGAATGGGGGATAGCCCTCTGTACCAAGGAAGGCATAGAGGCTGTATAGGATGGCACTATCAGGAGAGTGGATGGGGAGACAGAATTACTGTAAATACAGCTCTCAACAACATCAGAAAGGAAACTGTGCATGGGGTGGCCTGTAGACTGCCAGGACAGGGGGCCGAGAAGGATGTGAACTAGGCGCAGACATTGAGAAGGGGCTGCAAAGTGGGAGGCAGTACTGGTGGGGGATCTCAGTCTACCTGACATACTTTGGGACATTTTAAGAGCTAAGAACACTAGAAGTCAAGCAGTGTGTGCTAGATACAACACAGGGCTGCCTGCTGGTGCAGCTGATCAGGGAACACACAACACAGGCTGTCATTCTTGACATGGTGCTCACCAGTTCGGAAATTATAGGTGGAGTGCAGGGTTGGGGAACCACTGTGGTACAGTGAGCATAGTGCCATATGGGAACTGACCCTGGGTAACCATATAAACTCATTGAAGGCTGAGGTTCTGGATTTCAAAGGACCAGACTTTGAAAGATGAGGGGAATTAGTCACGGTTGAGTTGGTTGGAGTAAACAAAATCACGGGTGTGGACCAGAAGTGGGGAGAAATTAAAGGGTCCATTCTCAAAGCAACTAAATCATGTATTTATTTATTTCATCTCAGATTACAAGTACCTTTGAGCTAAACATAGCTCATTTACAAAGGTTCCACATTAGAGGAAGGGGGGAACAAACAGACAGAAGGGGCTAGCTAAGTAATAAACAGGCAGATAATTGACAATACATCATAAATGATAATAAACAGCGGTAAGTAGACAGTAGCAACTAAACAGTATCCAAATAAACATTGAAATACAGTACACATCATGGAAAAAAGTGATTTGGTGGGGAGGCTTCCAATTGACAATTAGGCAAACACAGGAATACTTTAAGTATCAGGATCAGCAAAGTAGTTACAGGCGAGAGAGGAGGGAGGAGAGAAGGAAGGGAGGAAGGGAGGGGGGGGAGAGAGACAGAACGTTATGTTAGTGTCCTAGGGGACTGAGTGTAGAAGTACAGTATAAAGCTCCAGGGCAGAGAGGTAGCAGCCAAGGCTATGTCAGTGCAGGGCGTGGGACAGATTGTTTATGTTGGGATAGGGGGAGACTGTGAGGAAAGGTCGGCGGGGAGTGCAATCAGGTACACTCATGATTAGGGGTACAGTCACAGTGGCCTTCAGTTGTAAGCTGCTGTCGAAGCATCTGCTTGTAGGGCTCCAGTTTCAGAAGGTTAGTTAATTCATGGTGCAGTCCATTGAAACAGCGTGGAGCCCAGTACAGAAAGGTCTGTTGACACTGGATAGTCCGACACTTGGGAACTAGGAGGTGTTCAGCTGTGGACACCTATGATATGTATGATAACATGTGAGAACAGTTACCTAGGGTAACAGGCACAAGAGGCCAATCTAGTTCTCTAAGTTGGTCAGAGAGGAATTGAGTGCCAAAAAAGGGCCTTCATTAGCTAGATGGAGAAGTGGGAAATGAGGAATGGAACAAACACCAGATGAAGATAAAGGAGGTGAAGAAGGTAGTGTGAAACACAAAAACAGACACAGAGCGGCATATTGCAGAGTAGGTCAAGAGAGTGGAAAAATAGTTCTTCAACTGCAAACAAAGACAACCATAGTCACCAGTAGTTTGATTAAGGAAGGCAGAATATATAGGGTGCTCAGTTCTAAAGGGAAAAATACTGTAGTACAAGTCGAGTGGTGTTCGAACAACATGAAATCTTGCTGTATTCTGACATAATGCAGTTAGCCCCAGCACTTGAACTGCCCCGGAGAGGAAAAAGTTAACTCTGTGCAGAAGCACAGAACGTTGAGCTCGAGCTCAGTTTTCAAACCTCTATCTGTGGTACTTCCAAGTGTAACTGTCAGATTCTTTACTCTGCCTAACAGTGAAGTCGCTCTGGAGAGTCCTCTGCTCAGTTCAGTAAAGTTTAAAAAAGCGTTCGGTTTAAACCATTCTATTTGTTATTTTTTCGGATTTGAATCCTCTGTCTACGGTACAGGTAGTGTAGTAGATAGGTAGTGACTGTGTTTTGTTGTGGTAAAAGTGTGGAAATTGTTCTTTTCTTTGGTTTCTTATCGGTCGGTCCGGTTAGGAACCGACCTTATTTCAACTTTGTTTGATTTTTTGGGGGTTAGAGTGGTGTTCCGGTACTGATCGGTTTCAAAAGAACCGGGCCTTTTTCTGGTTCTTTTTCAAAACCCGTGACACAGTTTGTAACCGATCGGTTGTTTATTACCTGGCTTGAAAGATGCTATTGTGTAATTTAGTAGGTTGGCCATGTCTGAGAAACCCAAGAAGAAAACTGGTCCCACTGGGTTTCAACACTGAACTGAGTGTGGAGAGGCCTTTGCCAAGGCCGACCCCCACCTCATCTGTGTTTATTGTCTGGGGTTTGACCACCTCAAGTCAGACTGCCAAATTTGCAAAACTTTCCCAAAGCCACTTCAGAAAAAAGATTGAGTAGGCTGAAGGAAAGGGAGGCCGAGAAGTCAGTAGATCTGGATGGCCAGCCTGGTTTTGTTGTTGCCGAACCTGAGGAGGTGCCTACTGACCTAGGTGATACCTCCTCAGGCAAAAGGAGAGCTGACTCTGAGGGGCCGGTTCAGTCAAAAAAGAAATTAAAGTCTGCTGGTTCTGATCCAGTACTGCATACTCCGGCTGCGAATGAGATAGCCGAAGCGATTAGCATTGTTCAGTCGCTTGGCCCAGTTCCATCCAAACTGGTACCACTGGTTAGGTTAGCTCCGTCTCCTTCAGATTATGATCCAGATGCTTTTTATGAGGAGTGTGAGGGAGACGAAGACTGTTCTGATGATGAAGATGATGACCTGGGGGTCTGGATGTGCCTATTGAAACGGACATCTCCCCAGACAGGCCCACTAATGTCTTCCCTCCCAGGCTTTTTGAGTCCCCTTCACACTTCTTGTTCTACAGGAAGGTGGCCGAAACCCACCCGCTCCCTATGGTTGAAGCTGCTGAAGAAGAGGAAAAGCCTGATTTTGTGGAAATGATGGATATCCCAGAGTTCAAAAGATTGTCTATCCCTCTTCATAAGTCCTTGGGGAAACAGACACAGAGGATTTTACAAACTCCTAACTCATTACCTCCTGTGGATAAAAGAATGGACAGGAGGTATATGCTATCAGGTTCAGGTATGGAGTTCCTTTATTCTCATAGCAGCCATGTTGGGGTAGTGCAGGCTGCAGCCTGCCACAGGACTAACATTCCTTTGGCTTCACACCCCCTGGACAAGGACTCCAGGAAAGTTGATGCCATGGCCAAAAAACAATATTTGGCATCCTCTTTGTGACTCAGGCAGGCAAACTATATGGCCTTCACAGCCAGGTACCAGAAGTCCAGGTGGGATACTGTTCTGGAACTGGCTAAACAAGCCTCCTCCCAGCTAGCCAAGGAGCTGGAAGAGGTGGCTGCAGATGGAATTGAGGCATCTAAGGTACAATTGCACGCTGCTGTGGACTCCAGTGATGTGGCATCAAGAGTCATGGCTACATCTGTGTCTTTCAGAAGACATGCTTGACTCAGATGTACTAGCCTATCACAGGATACTCAGACTAAGGCTATGGATTTCCCTGTGGTTGGTAACTCTCTGTTTGGGGAACACACAGAGGCTTACATGAAGAAAATGGATGAATACAGGACCACTTACAGGAATGCACAGGCCAAGGAAAGCCAAGCCACTCCACAAAGGCAGCAGTCCAGGGGCAGGGGCAGGCCCTTTCACAGGCCTTTTTACCAAGTCCAGGCCTCCTCTTCTTTCCCACAGAGGTTTTTTTTCCGAGGGAGGGGCAGGAGGGGGATGAGCAGGGCTGCTTCCTCCTCTCAGTCTAAGGCTCCTGCCAAGCAGACACCCTGAGGTGTCAGCCCAGGTCAGCTCCCCAATTCAAGTAGGAGGCAGGCTGGCTTACTACTTTCAGGCCTGGAAGTCTGTGACCTCAGACAAGTGGGTCCTGGAAGTAGTAAGCCAGGGACTGGCCCTCAGCTTCAAAAGGTTTCCAAAAAGGAGGGCCAGGTCTTTTCCACCTGCATCAGTCTCAGAAACCCTTGCCCTAGAGGCAGAAGTTTCCTCTCTCCTGGCTCTCAGAGCTGTTGAGAAGGTTCCTACTCAACACAGGGGAAAAGGCCTGTACTCCAGGTACATCCTTACCCCAAAGAAAACAGGGGAGTGGTGACCCATCCTGGACCTAAGGTATTTGAACAAACACATTTCAAAACCCAAATTCAAAATGGTAACTCTGGGAATAATCCTTCCCTCTTTAAGGCCAGGGGATTGGCTAGCATCCCTGGACCTCAAAGATTCCTACTTTCATATCCCTATCAGGTGCTCCCACAGAAAATACCTTAGGTTCGAGTTGCCTTCAGGCCATTATCAGTTCAGGGCCATGCCATTTGGCCTAACATCAGCTCCAAGGGTGTTCACAAAGTGCCTTGCAGTAGTGGTGGCTTACATCAGAAGACAGGGTATCACTATTTTTCCATATCTGGATGACTGGCTAATCACAGGCCAGTCATCAGACCAGGTCAGGTCAGCTCTGCAAACCACCAAGATCTTGCTCAGTTCTCTGGGGTTTCTTCTCAGTCTTCCAAAATCTGTCCTCGAACCAGTACAACTTCTCACCTTCATAGAGACAGAACTGGATACTATCCAAGCAAAAGCTTTCCTTCCTCTGGCAAGGGTGAAGGCACTAGTAGATCTTGCTTCCTCTTTTCGACCTCAGGTTTCTCATCCAGCGAGACAGTTTCTTCAACTTCTGGGCCACATGGCAACCTCTACTGCAGTGGTACAGGGAGCCAGATTTCAGATGTGGGACATTCAGTTCCACCTAAGATCCTTTTGGTCACAGAGAAAGGACTCTCTCACCAAACTGATTCCAGTGACTCAGACTCTGGTCCAAGCTCTCCAATGGTGGCTGGACCAGGACAACCTCAGACGAGGAGTCCCATTTCTCCCTCAAGTCCCATTAGTAGTTCTAACTATGGATGCTTCTCTCCTAGGTTGGGGAGCCCACCTGGTAGCCCTGACAGCTCAAGGGATCTGGTCTCCACAGAAGTCTCTCCTTCATATCAATCTCCTGGAACTCAGGGCAGTTTTCCTAGCCCTTCAGAATGTCTCAGATTCAGTCATGGGCAAGGTGGTCCAAGTCAGAACAGACAACACCACTACAGTGTTGTACATCAGCAAGCAGGGAGGCACTCGGTCCACAGCCTTGTGCACAGAAGCCATGAAGCTGTGGTCTCTGGCCTATTCTCTTCAGACTTCCCTGGTAGCAGTTCGCCATCCAGGAAAGGACAATGTACTAGCAGATGCCCTGAGCAGAATTTCACAGGGACATCACAAATTGTCCCTGGATCCTCACATCCTGAAGGTCATCTTCTCCAGGTGGGGCACTCCAGAGTTAGATCTCTTTGCAGCACCGGACAATCATCAACTTCCTCTGTTTTGTTGCAGACCTCCAGTCCTGGGGACGGTACCCCTGGATGCTCTCATTTTGGACTGGAGGGGCAGGTTTCTCTATGCCTTCCCCCCCTTCCCTCTGCTGTTCAGAGTTCTGATCAAGATCAGAACTCAACCCTGCACAGTGATACTAGTGGCTCCAGACTGGGCCAGACAGCCTTGGTATCCTCTACTGCTGTCCTTGACAGTGTCACGTCCCCTGTTTCTTCCCAAGAAGTACAATCTCCTGTCCTCCTCCCAGGGCAGATCTGGTACCCCAATCTCCAGTCTCTCAACCTCAAGGCCTGGCTCTTGAAGAGTTAGAATATGCAGCACTACATCTCTCTCAGGGAGTTCTGGATACTCTGAAGGTCTCCAGGAAACCTTCCACTAGAAAAACTTACAATTCCAAATGGAAGATGTTCAGTATTTGGTGTTCTCAGAAGGGCACTGTGCCTGATTCTGCAGACATTTCCACAGCCTTAGATTATCTAGTTCATCTGAATAGTCTAGGCCTTAGGCCTACCACTCTGAAGGTTCATCTATCAGCTGTCTCTGCATTCCTTTCAGCAGGAAAGGGCTGTTGTTCCCTGGCATCTCATCCTGTCTTCAGAACGTTTTTCAAAGGTCTGGTTCACATTAACCCTGCCTTTAGAGAGCCTACTCCGCCTTGGGATCTTAATGTTTGCATTGCTCAGCTTATGCAGCCACCCTTTGAACCTCTGGCTTCGGCCGAGTTGAAGTACTTGACCTAGAAAACTGTGTTCCTGGTAGTTATTACTTCTGCCAGGTGGATTAGTGAATTACAGGCCCTGTCATTTGAACCTGACTTCATATCCTTCCACAATGATAAAGTGGTCCTAAGAACCAATAGGAGGTTCTTGCCTAAAGTGGTATCGGATTTTCATCTGAACCAGTCTATATCTCTCCCTCTGTTTTTCACTGACCATTCTTCTTCAGGAGAAAGATTATACAGTTTGGATGTTAAAAGGGCTCTTAGCTGCTACATAGAGCATAATAAGGCACACAGAAATGACTGTCTTCAATTGTTTTTCACTTATGGTGAAGTGGGGAAAGGTAAGCCTGCCACTAAAAGAACTATTGTCAGGTGGATTGTTTCTTGTATACAGTTCTGCTATGACAAATTGGATAGAACGCCCCCTTCAGGCCTGAGGGCTCACTTGACTAGGGGTACAGCTGCTACTCTAGCTGCGACGAGATATATACCCTTGTTAGAGATCTGTAAAGCAGCCACCTGGAAAACAGTACATACATTCACCAAGCATTACTCCCTGGACATTCAGGCTAGGAGTGATGATAGGTTTGGCACAGCAATACCGTAGAGCTTGTTCCCAAAGTAGGTTCTACATTTCCTCCTCCATAGAGAACTGCTTGGTAGTCTGCATTATGTCAGAATACAGCAAGAGTTCATGTTGTTTGAAGAAAAAATTACTCACCATAGTAATGTTGTTTCTTCTAATTGAGTCTTGCTGTATTCTGACCCCCCCTCCCCTCTCAGATCCTAGTTTTTGAGAAGTGGGCTGGCAGGTACAGTGTTGCAACTCAGGGGTGTACCTTGTACCCTCCCTCTAGGGTGGGGTAGCTGTTATTGTTACTTTTCTTGTGTTTTTATAGTTAAAATATTGTCACTACATTTCCATCTTGGGTTCTCGACTTGAGTCTTTTTGGACCCCAAAATCTTTTGCCCTTTGGTATATGTTTTGAACAGTTTCCATACTATAGTACTTAGTCAGTTTGCTCATAAGAATCTGACGGTTACACTGGGAAGTACCACAGACAGAGGTTTGAAAACTGAGCTCGAGCTCAACATTCTATGCTTCTGCATAGAGTTAACTCTTTCCTCTCTGGGGCAGTTCAAGTGCTGGGGCTAACTGCATTATGTCAGAATACAGCAAGACTCCGTTAGAAGAAACAACATTACTATGGTGAGTAATTTTTTCTTACCTCCCATAGTGAATGGCACTCTTAACCGTGTGGTTAGATCAGGCTTTTTGTTACAAAAAACCTTCAGTGCTGCTTGGACAGGTATTATACTTTATAATATGAAGTCAGGCATTAGTTAATATGCATTTGTAAAGCTTACCTTAACCTTCCAGTTTCTGCTTGCATCTCTAACTCGCACCGTCACAGATAAAAGAACAGATCCCAGATTTCGAGTGGTGATAGGCGAGTTTAATTTAATTTCCAATCCCACAAACAGGCAAATCCAAGTTCAAGCACAACCATTTATAAAACTAAATGTTTTCCTCCCATTTCAGCTTCTTTATGGAGAAAAATTACTTGGATTTAGGGCTGGAGAAAACCCTGTGTACCCCAAGGTGATGCGTGTCTGCCATGTGCATGCACTGACATTTCAGTGACTGTTACCCCGCCATGATCAGAATAAAAGCATGTGTTCATAGACCTCAGCAACTAATGACAGTGTAAGATGTCACTATAGGAAAAATTAAAATCAACGATAGCAACATGTATTGAAAATATATCAAAATAAATAGTGCACTTAGTGAAATTGTAGTGAGTTAAAAACATCTGGATTCAAATGGACTGTGCGTATACCTTAAGAGCAGTTTAGTGGCTTAATTTCATGGTAGTTTCTGTTTGCCTTCCCAAAAGCCGTTCACTGCCTGAATTAGTGGTTACCTAATAATATGCTTAAATTCAGTAGGCGTGCTACAGTATGTATCTGCTGTGCAGATATCTAAATGTCCGACCACAGACCATTTGAAAGGACAAACAAACTGAGCACTTGAAAAAGATTATTATTAAGTACATAGCGTCTGTGGTCACATTTTGTCAATGTTGTCTTGCAACCAATAAAGGTAATGTGGTTAAATCCAGCCTTTTTAAGTACAGTGTAGTTTATCTCACTCACAGACAGCAAGGGTAAATTAATACCAATCTGCTTTCAGCACAACCGGATGCTGCTGGGTGCTTAGAGTGTGATATACAAACTAAAAGGGATAAGTCAATGTACTGCTCTAGCTATAGCGAGATTAAGGCAGTAGTTATGATCTTTCAAATTGGTATGACATACTGGGCAGTAATTTAGTATAAATTTAGTATAAGAAAGCCTAAATATGCTCAGTGTCTGAAATATAGGCATCTTTATAGTTATTGCAGTGAACAATTAGGTTGGACATACTGGGAGACCACTGTGTAAGAAAACTCTGACATGGAATTAGGCATATTTTTTTCTATTTTTAAACCTATTTCACTAACAAGGCTGCATTTAACTACATTACCAATATAATGTATGTTGAGAGACAGAGTCTCTGTGCCTTTTACTTTGGTTGATAAAATGCATCTGGCAGACGTTAAGCACTTAATGATAATAGGCATTTACAGTATTTGTCTGGTGCACTTACCTGGTCAACAATAACTAAATAAATAAGTATATTTTTTCAAGAACATAAGTGCCAGCAGAAGGGGACCTTCAAACAGCATGAAGTCTTGCTATATTATGACATATGCAGTGAGTCCCAACCTTCGAACTGCTCCGGAGGTGAAAGAGTTAACTTTCCATGCCAGGCATGGAACCTTGAGCGCGAGCTCGGTTGAAAACTCTGTCTGTTGTTCTTCAAACTCAAACTGTCAGATTCTTTACTCCGCCTCACTGAACAGTCGCTCCGGAGATTTCTTCTTCTGCTCGGTTCGTTTGTCAGTTAAAAAGTATTATTTTTCGGTTTCTTGACCGAAATTAAACCGCAACCAGTCAGTTCAAGCTCTGTCTGTGGTATTGTAAGTAATAGATAGGATTACATTCATTTTTTCTGTATGGAACTTGTAAACGTGTTTTTCGGTTCAGTTTGAACCGATCAGGTTGTTTTTAAAAACTTTCTAGTCCTTATTTAGAGTGTGGTTCCCGGTTCTTATCGGTTCTAAAAAAAACGGATTTCATTACGGTTTTTTCCACGACCCGTGACACGATTGGGAACCGATAAGGGAGTCTTGCTTGGCGGATTGCCATTAACGGGCAAGTTTGGTTAGGCTGGCACTATGTCTGAGAAACCAAAAAAAAATGGGCCCACTGTGTTTCAGCACTGTGGTGTTTGTGGGGAAGCCTTTGCTAAGGCTGACCCACACACCACCTGTGTATATTGTCTGGGGTTTGACCACCTCAGTGCAAACTGCCAGATTTGTAAGAATTTTCCTGCTGCCACTGTGGAAAAGAGAGTTGGTAGGCTCAGGGAAAGGGAGGCCAAAAAGTCCGCTGACCCGGATGGCCAGCCCGGTTCGGTTCCAGCCGAACCGGAGGGAGTGCCCTCTGACCAGGGCGATACTTCCTCGGGCAAACAAAGAGCCAGCTCTGAGGAGCTGGTTCCAACTAAAAGGACTAGAAAGTCAGCTAGTGTGGAGCCAAAAGTTCTTTCTCCAACCGCTGAGGAAATAGCTAAAGTAATTCAAATTGTCCAGTCACTTTCCCCGGTTCCGTCTGAACCGACACCATCAGGGAAGCGCTCGGTTCGGCCGGTTCCACCGGTTCAAGATTATGATTTTGAGGATTTTGAGGAAGGGGAGGAGGAGTATGAGGAGAGTGAATGTGATTTTGAAGGTCTGGATGTGCGCATTGAACCGGACATCTCTCCAGACAGACCGTTAGGGGTTTCTCCCCCCAGGCTATCTGAGTCCCCTTCTCATTTTATGTTTTATAAGAAAGCTGCTGAAACTCTCCAACTCCCTGTTGAGGAAGCTGTTGATGACCAAGAGGAGCCTGATTATGTAGAAATGATGGATATTCCAGAGTCTAGGAGTCTGTCTATTCCCTTGCATAAATCTTTTAGGAAACAGACAGTAAAAATTCTAAAAACTCCTCACTCTATACTTCCTGTTGATAAAAGGATGGACAAGAGGTATACATTATCAGGCACTGATACGGAGTTCCTCACTCAGCAATGCAGCCATGTGGGGGTGGTGCAGGCTGCAGCCTATGACAAGGCAAATATTGCTCTAGCCTTGCACCCTCCTGAAAAGGGCTCCAGGAGGATGGATGCCATGGCAAAGAAACAGTACATGGCAGCATCTTTAGGACTCAGACAGGCAAATTATGTGGCTTATGCTGCTAGGTACCAGAAATCCAGATGGGATACTGTGCTGGCCCTAGCAAAACAGGTCCCTGACCAGCTTGCCAGGGAGCTGGAACAGGTGGCTGCGGATGGTATTGAGGCATCCAAGGTGCAATTTCATATTGCAGTAGACTCTAATGATGTGTCATCAAGGGTCATGGCTACATCTGTGGCACTTCGCAGAATGACTTGGCTCAGATGTACTACCCTGTCTCAGGATACCCAGTCTAAAGCCATGGATTTTCCTGTTGTGGGCAATTCTCTGTTTGGGGAGCAGACAGAGAATTATATGAAGAAAATGGATGAATACAGGACCACCTATAGGAGTGCACAGGCCAAAGAAAGGCAAGCCACTCCTCAAAGGCAGCATCTCCGGGGCAGGGGCAGGCCTTTTCATAGGCCTTTTTACCAAGCCCAGGCCTCCTCTTCTGCTTATGCCCAGAGAGGGTTCTTTAGAGGGAGAGGCAGACGGGGTACAAGTAAGCCTGCTTCTACCCCTCAGCCCAAAGCCCCTGCCAAGCAGGCTCCCTGATGGGCTGGCCAGGGCCGATTCTCCACTACCGGTAGGGGGCAGGCTGGCTTACTTTGTCCAGGACTGGAAGTCTTTAACATCAGACAAGTGGATCCTGGAAGTAGTAAGCCAGGGACTGGTTCTCAGCTGCAAAAATTTCCAAAGATGAGCCAAGTCTTTCCACCTGCAAATCCATCAGAGCACTTGCCCTGGAAACAGAAGTTTCTACCCTCCTGGCTCTCAGAGCTGTGGAAAGGTTCCACCCTACACCAGGGCAAAGGGTTGTACTCCAGGTACTTCCTTACCCCAAAAAAGACAGGAGAATGGCGGCCCATCCTGGATCTCAGATACCTAAACAAGCACCTTTTAAAACCAAAATTCAAAATGGTGACTCTGGGAATTATTTTACCCTCTCTAAGGCCAGGGGACTGGCTAGCCTCCCTGGACCTCAAGGATGCCTACTTCCATGTTTTTATCAGAAGCTCCCATCGAAAGTACCTCAGATTCAAACTGCCCTCAGGCCATAACCAGTTCAGAGCCATGCCCTTCGGTCTCACCTCGGCCCCGAGGGTATTCACAAAATGCCTGGCAGTAGCAGTTACCCACTTAAGAAGGCAAAAGATTGCCATCTTTCCTTATCTGGATGACTGGCTCTTAGTAGGCCAGTCTCCAGACCAGGTCAAACTACACCTTCAGGTAACTCAGCAACTGCTCACATCTCTAGGTTTCCTTCTCAATCTTCCAAAGTCAGTTCTAGAGCCTGTCCAGCTTCTCACCTTCATAGGCGCAGAACTGAACACAGAAGAGGCCAGAGCCTTCCTTCCTCTGGAAAGAGCAAGGACCCTGGTCTCTCTGGCCTCCTCTTTCACCCTGCAGGTCTCTCGACCAGCAAGGCATTTTCTACAGCTCCTGGGACACATGGCTGCTTCTATAGCAGTAGTGCAGGGCGCAAGATTTCAGATGAGGGACGTCCAGTTCCATTTGAGAGCCTTTTGGTCTCAAAGGAGAGACCCTCTAACCAAATTGATCCCAGTGACTCGAACCTTGATCCAGGCCCTTCAGTGATGGCAGGATCAGAGCAATCTGAGACAGGGGTTCCCCTTCACCCCCCCCCAGTCTCACTCCTTAATCCTTACTACAGATGCATCCCTCTTGGGGTGGGGAGCCCACATGGGCGACCTCACTACCCTGGGATTGTGGTCCCCTCAGGAATCTCTGCTCCACATCAATCTGTTGGAACTCAGAGCAGTTTTTCTAGCACTTGAAGTTTTCTCCACATCTGTTCAGAACAAAGTTGTTCAGGTCAGAACAGACAACACCACTACAATGTGGTACATCAACAAGCAAGGAGGCACTCTGTCTACGGCTTTGTGCACCAAAGCAATGAAGTTGTGGTCTCTGGCTTATTCCCTGAATGCCTCCCTTACGGCAGTTCACCTCCCAGGCAAGGACAATGTCCTGGCAGATGCTCTCAGCAAGATTTCCCAGGGCCATCACAAATGGTCACTGGATCCCCTAGTACTGGAGGTAGTATTTGCCAGATGGGGCACCCCGCAGATAGATCCTTTTGCAGCCCCAGACAATCACCAACTTCCCCTTTTCTGCTGCAGGCCCCCAGTGTTGGGCTCAGTCCCTCTGGATGCCTTCCTTCTCAGTTGGGAAGGGAAGTTTCTCTATGCTTTTCCCCCCCCTTCGCTCTTCTGTTCAGGGTGCTAGTCAAAATCAGATCTCAAGCTTGCAAGATGATCCTGATTGCTCCAGACTGGGCCAGACAGCCCTGGTACCCACTCCTTATGTCCTTAGCAGTCCACCTTCCCCTGTGTCTTCCCAGGAATCACAACCTGTTAACCTGTGCCCAGGGGAGAGTTTGGTATCTGAACCTCAAATCTCTCAATCTCAAGGCCTGGCTCTTGAAGAGTTAGAGTTTGCTGACCTACACCTCTCCCAAGGTGTACTGGATATCTTGAAGGCTTCTAGGAAGCCTTCCACCAGGGCTACTTATAATTCCAAATGGAAGAGATTTTCCATGTGGTGCTCTGGCAAGCATATTCCCCCAGAATCTTCTGATTTGCCCACAATCCTGGATTATATGGTGCATTTGAATTCTTTGGGGCTGAGACCAGCTACCCTAAAAGTGCACCTGGCAGCCGTGTCTGCTTTCTTATCAGCAGGTAAACCCTCTTCTTTTTCAGCTCATCCTGTATTCTCCAAGTTTTTCAAGGGGTTGCTTCACACCAACCCTCCATTCAGGGCCCCTGCCCCTGCTTGGGATCTTATTATTTGCATTGCCCAGCTTATGCAACCCCCTTTTGAGCCATTGTCTTCAGCAGAGCTTAAGTACTTGACTTGGAAAACTGTGTTCTTGGTAGCCATCACTTCTGCCAGGTGCATAAGTGAATTGCAAGCATTGTCAGTGGAGCCTGATTTTATCTCCTTTCATAGAGATAAGGTGGTCCTCAGTACTAACAGAAAGTTTTTGCCTAAGGTGGTTTCAGACTTCCACCTTAATCTCTTCCTGTGTACTTCACTGACCATTCCTCCTCTGGCGAGAGGAGACTGCACAGTTTAGATGTCAAAAGAGCCCTTAGTTACTACATAGAACGTACCAAGGGTCACAGGTTTGACTCCCTCCAATAGTTCCTCACTTATAGTGAGGTTGATAAAGGAAAATCTGCCACTAAAAGATCCATTGCCAGGTGGATTGTCTCTTGTATCCAATTTTGCTATGAAAAACGGGGTAAGGTTCCTCCCTCAGGCCTGAGGGCTCACTCTACCAGAGGTACATCTGCATCTCTGGCTGCTGCCAGGGACATCCCTATCCTAGAGATATGTCAAGCAGCTACCTGGAAAACAGTTCACACTTTTACCAAGCATTACTCCCTGGACATCCAGGCTAGGAGTGATGCTCGGTTTCAACACAGCTATTGCTCAGAGCCTATTTCCTAAGTAGGTTCTGTCCCTCCTCCATGGAGGTACTGCTGTGTGGTTGCATATGTCATAATATAGCAAGACTTCATGTTGTTTGAAGAAAAAATTACTCACCTTAGTAATGTTGTTTCTTCTAATGGAGTCTTGCTATATTATGACCTCCCCCCCCGCCTGCCCCTCTCAGAACTTCTACTTTTGGGATGTGGGTGGGCAGTGCAATGTTGGCACTTAGTAGATGCCCACGTTATTTTTTAACCCCTCCTTTTTGGGGTGTTTGGGTGTTATGTTTTTAAATTTTCTTTCTTGGATCCCCTGACTTGAGTCTTTGTTTTGGGACCAAGAAAAATGTATTCTTGTATTTAGTAGCCAGTGGGCTAGTGTAGGTTTTCGGCTTCCACACAGAACCTTAGTGAGTTTTGCTCGTAAAGATCTGACAGTTTGAGGTTGAAGAACAACAAACAGAGTTTTCAACCGAGCTCGCGCTCAAGGTTCCATGCCTGGCATGGAAAGTTAACTCTTTCACCTCCGGAGCAGTTCGAAGGTTGGGACTCACTGCATATGTCATAATATAGCAAGACTCCATTAGAAGAAACAACATTACTAAGGTGAGTAATTTTTTCATATGATCCATCTAGTCTGCCTGTGTGGGCTACCCCCCCTACTTTTTTCCTTCCTAAATTTTCCGTAGTTTTTACTTTCAAGTGCTCAGTTTGTCTGTTCTTTCAAACAGCCCCCTTCCCCATCTCTCCTCTGCTCTCCTCAAAGTTTGAAAACTTTCTGTTTTTTACACTAGAGTGTTCCTCATAAGCCCTACATTATATACTTTACCAAAAGTCTACAAATCTGTGAGGTGCCCACTGGGCAACCAGTGGTCTCTGGATGGGGTCGCTTAGTGAGGGTCCCTCCAGATTTGCAAGTCATATCCTAAAGCAGTTTGTGGTAAAATAAATCACAGTCACGATATTCTTTCTCCTCGTCTGTGAAGCGGGCATGCAGGTCGTCCAGCCTCCGGCACCCGCACCCCCGGACTCCGGTCTGGTCTGCAGTACACTGTCCTCCACACAGGCTGACCAGTGCCTTTGGGGGGGTGAACATATCTAGGTCCGGGGGGATGCCAGCGCACGGCCATCCGCTGTCACGACCACCCTGCCATTTTCTGCCCAATTTTTGTCCATCAGTGCACTATGTGCAGACATCTACTGACCTCCAGCGCTCTGCTACACACTGCTGCTGTAGTGCCCCTGACTTCCAACAGTTGTTGCTACAGAGTGACTCGAACCCCCTGCACCCACCCCAGAGAGAGGAGAGCAGTCATGGGATGCTCCATCCTGCTCCTCCCCTGCCGACCCCCGGCAGCCTGAGTCCATTCCTAAACCCGGGTTGCCAGTGTAGTGCAAGGTATGGCGTCCAGCGCCTCAACCCTCAGCGCCACTGGGCTGGTACAGTCATATCACTGATTCAATTGATATCTTGTCAAAACTGGATGGAATGAACAACACTGTTGGTTAGTTATAGACATATCCTCATTGTACACCTGTATCAGGCACACTTAGGGAGTTGGTGCAGTCAGTGAGTTTCTGGATTCTGATATTGACATGCGTAATGCACCAACATAATTCATTATGGGTTTATTACAATTTGTATTAATCCATAATTACTCCTGTTCAGAGATAGATAGATACTACTTGCAGTTACAGGGTATTGTGATGGGGGTTGCGTTTGCTCTCTCCTACGCAGATCTTTTTATAGCAGGATGGGGAAAAATGTGTGATAATTTCTCACTCAACACCCCCCATCCCCCCCAATCAGAAACATAATTTTGTGGTATCATTATCAATATAATTTGTCTCTGGGTTGGGAGTTCAGAGTCGGTCTCTACATTTATGGAGTGGATCAGTAAGAATAAGTTGAAATTGGCATGTACATACAGAATGGACCCAGAAAGTGTTGAGTTTGTGGTGGCAATGGTGGGATAAACTGGGATGTCTGGACTGGGCAGGGGGATGTCTTCAGTGGTTGCCAGCCCTTGGTGGCCAGGTAGGCTCATGCAACAACCAAAGGATTTGCCAGAGTCCAAGCACCAGGGGCTGCTGATGAGAACCATGAGAGAGAAGTATGGTGAGCAACTCAATCCAGGCTTGGGTCCTGGAGCCAGGCCCAAGACCAATGTTTTGGAAGCCAGCATGCATGAGACTGGAGAAGAGACAGCTGATGAACCTCCAGAGGACATTTTATGAACTGCTGAGATGGTTATGTGTCAAACAGGTGGAGATCAACAGGCAGCGGGAGCTGGACAGGCAGTGCCAAGATTAACGATAGGCAGATACAGTGTGGGCCCTACAACTCTTGGGGCCAATCAGCCACCCAGGGGACAGCAAGAACCACCTGAAGACTTGCAACTCACTAAAATGTCTAAAACGGATGATGTGGAGGTGTTCTTAACAACCTTTGAGTAAATTGCCAGGGCTTGTTCATGGCCAAAAGCACCGTGGGTTATAAGATTGGCTCCCTACCTAAGTGGTCGTGCACTCCTCACCTACAGCCACGTGGACACCAGGAACACAGAGAATTAAGACTTGGTGAAACAAGAAGTACTACGAAAGTATGACATCAATATTGAAACATACCAGCAGAGGTTTCGCTCCCTGAGGATGCAGCCTTCCAATACCCCCAGAGAGACTTATGTACGCTTATGGGAATTGTGCAACAAATGGTTACAACCAGAACACAAGACTGTGAAACAACTGATAGAAATGATTGTGACTGAGCAATTCACCCAAATTCTGCACCAGGATGTCCAGATTTGGGTCCGCGAACGCCAGCCGGAGACAGTTGAGAAGACCTTCACTCTAGTTGAGGATTACCTGGTGGCACATCAGACTTGGAACAGAAATTTCAAAAGTACTCAGCCTAACTCCCAATCCAGTATAACCTGGAACCTTTTTTCCTTCATCACACAAGCAGGAAGGAAAACCAGGCAAGTTTACTAAAGTATATACTACAGATAAAGGCAAAGTAGCCCATGTGAACTGCCCCCCACACTATATCAGTGATAGTATTTAACGCTTGATTTTGTTCTCCCCCCCAAGTTTGCTGTGAATGACTGTTGTGAAGTGGAGTGCGCCCCCACCCACTATATCAGTGATGGTATTTATCGCTGATTTTGTCCCCCCTCCAAGTTTGCTGTGAATGACTGTGGTGAAGTGGAGAGTGCCCCCTACAGGAAACTGGTGGCAGGGAATTACCTATTAGAAGATGATGGCTGCCATCCTTGGTGGCAGCATACTGTATAGCCAGTTTCTCAGACTTGAGAGAAATTGCAGTTCTGAGCAAACATTTCAGGAACAGGCTGGAATGCTGCTGACTAGGTTCCAAGAAAAGGGGTACTCTTCTACTGTTGTAGGGAACTTGTTCAAACAGGCCTGTGAGGTGGACAGACAAACTTTATTGAAACCAGAGGATAAAAGAACAAGCATGGATCAGAAAGTCACCTTTATAATGGAGTACAACTCCAGGGCAATGGGGATCAGACGTATCATAAAAAACAGATGGTCAGTATTGGGAATGGATGAGGTACTTAAGTCACTGATAGGGCACTAGTCCTCGCATATCCATCAAAAGGTGTAGGACAGTAGCAAACTGTCTTACTCCTAGCAACTTTATAGAAAAGAAAGGAAATACCAAAAGTAAGAAAAAAGTATTTTTTTTTCAGTTGCAGAAAGTGCAACACTTGTAGATTTGTATCAGTGGCTAACAAATTTACACAACCAGTAAAATGTAGGGAGTATTGACTAATGGATTATCTAGACTGTCAGACAGAATTTGCCATCTATGTTGGAGGGTGTGACTGTGGACTCATCTACGTGGGTTTAACCATATGCCCCTTGAGCTGTTGTATCCAGGAGCACAATAGAGACACTGTAAATTAAAACATTAGCAGTGCCCTGGGTGCAGACTTTAAGGGGGCTCATAATTCCCAACTTGGAGGTTTCAAGTTCCGTGCTTTGGAACAGGTACGTTGTCTGGGTAGAGGGGGTGACTGATTGAAGATTTTGCTCCAAAAAGAATCCAGATGGATTTTGGTGCTTAATGCACTACTACCACATGGTCTAAATGATCAGTTAGATCTTAAGCCCCTTTTTTTGAAAATTACTGATAACCGGCCCATTGTTGCTGAGGGTTGAGGCGCTGGATGCCACAGCTAGCGCTGCTCCGGTGACCTGGGTTCGGGAACGAGCCTGGTTTAGTGGGGAGGGTGAAGGATCGAGTGTCCGCCGGACTGCTGTTCTTCCCCGGGGAGGGGGGAGTTTGCTGCCACCGGTACACTGGTGCCCTCTAGCGATGGCAGGAGGTGATGCAGTAGCACAGGCAGTCTGGGGGGGGGGTGCTGGGGCCGACGTCAGGAAGGTGTGCATGCGGTAGCGTGCGTGCACCTGTCCCTTCATGTCATTGCATGCCTTACACACCATGGGGAAACAGAAAATGGGAAAAAGTGGCACTGGTCATGGCGGCAAGATGGCCGTCTCCAAGGGGAACATACGGCTTCGAGGGTACGTAGCAAAACACTGGATCCGGTCTTGGCAGGAGGGCGTGGGTGGGCTTGCCGCCACCCCACTGAGGGGGGTAAGCTGCAGGGGTACTAGCTGTGGGACCCAAACTGGAGCTGGGGTCCCTGGAGATGGCGGCCAGAAGACCTGAGGGGATGCCAGGACATGACATAGATACATAGACAGTGTCGGCAGATAAAGGCCTATGGCCCACCCAGTCTTCCCATTTGAGCTTGGAAGTTCAGTTTATGTTTTCCTAGAAGTCTGTTGCCCCTTACCCCTGACCTCCAGAATTCCTTTTTGTCTGTCCCATGCATTCTTAAATCCCGTGATTGTTTCAGCCCACACCACTTCCTCTGGCAGGGTGTTCCACTTGTCCACCACCCGTTCTGTGAAGAAATTCTTCATCATGTTTCCTCTGAATCGTCCCTCCTCCAACTTCATCCCATGCCCTCTAGTCCTGGAACATCTTTTTCGCTTAAAATAGTGTATTCCTGCACCCTGTTCCTCCCTGTGAGATACTTGTATGTCTCTATCATATCCCTCTCTCCCTCCTCTCCTCCAAGGAGTACATGTTCACTCCTTCAACCAGTCTTCATAGGACTTGTGATGCAATCCATGCACCATCTTTGTTGCCCTCCTCTGAACTTCTCTCTACCTGTCTATGTCCTTATCGTAGGTATGGTCTCCAGAACTGTACACTGTACTCCAGGTGGGGCCTCACTAGTGTCTTGTATAGCGGAATTATGACCTCCCTTTTCCTGCTGGTGATGCCCTGCCTATACATCCCAGCATCCTATTTGCTTTACCTGCTGCCTTGTCACACTGTTTCCCTACCTTAAGGTCAGCAGAGATGATAACCCCAAGATCCCTTTCCTGCTTGGTGCATGCTATATCCTCACCCCAACTGATATATTGTGCCAGGGTTTTTGTGCCCATATGCATTATCTTGCACTTCTTTGCATTGAATTTCAACTGCCAAACCCTGACCATTCTTCAAGTTTCTGCAGGTCCTCTCATTCTGTCTACACCCTCTGGTGTGTCTACTCTGTTACAGAGCTTTGTGTCATCAGCGAACAGTGAAATTCTGCCTTCTAGGTCTCTTTAATGTCACTGATGAAGATGTTGAATAGGACCGGTCCCAGCACTGATCCCTGTGGTACCCACTGGTCACTGTTCCTCTGTGGAGTGACAGCCATTTACCACCACCCTCTGTGTCCTGCCACCCAGCCAGTTACCTACCCACCACACTACTGTCCTGCCCACACCCATATTCCCCAGTTTGTATAATAGTCTTCTATGTGGCACAGTGTCAAAGGCCTTGCTGAAGTCCAGATAGGCCATGTCCACTGCCCTCCCCTGATCCACCTCTCTAGTCACCCAGTCAAAAAATTCAACGAGGTTGGTCTGACATGACCTCCCCCTGGTGAAACCATGCTGCCTTGGGTCCTGTAGTCCATTGACAACCAGATGTTCTCCTTCAGTAGTGCTTCCATAATCTTCCCCACTACCGAGGTGAGGCTGACTGGTCTGTAGTTCCCTGCTTCCTCTTTGTTCCTGCTTTTGTATAAGGGGACTACATCTGCTGTCCTCCAGTCTTTGGGTACCTCCCCTGTTTCCAGTGATCGGCTAAACAGGATAGCCAGAGGTTCAGCCACCACCTCTCTTAGTTCTTTAAGGACCCTGGGGTGCACCCCATCTGGCCCCATTGCTTTATCAACTCTTATTACTTCCAGTTCCTTCAGGACAGAGGTAGGCAGACCGGGATGCCGAGAGGAGAAAAATCAGTCAAAATCTTTATTTAACCAGGCAGGCACCATTGAGCAAGGCTCATTTGCAAGGTGGACCTGGTCATGAATACTTCAAAGTACAGTACAGAAACAGGTATACAAAAAGCAATAATATACAAGGAAGAAAAGTATATACAGTGTATACAGTACAGTACAAGGTTGAAATAAATAAATAAAAAAAAACAGCATTATTTTACAGTTGAAGAAGTCAGCAGATGTACAATCAACCATAGACATACAGGGGTTATAAGCAGAGATCTTTTGAGTGAGGCAGCTGGCAACTACACATATAGGGGAAAGAGGCCATGTATGGGGTGGCAGGTTAGAGAAGTAACAAAGAGGAGGGATATATTACCGACGACCGGGGGAAAAATTGGGCTAAAACCACAGAAAGTGACGATGGCTGTCATGTACTTGTTTATTATGATAATGACGGAGGAGGGGTAGATAATTGGGACACTGCTATGGATGGGGTGGGACTTTAGCCAGGCTGGAGTGGACAGGGAAGGTGTGGGTGCAGCAGGAAGAGTTAATAGGGAAAGAATGAGAGCCAGGGGTAGAAACATGGTGAGCGTCAGGATGGAAAGGGGGAGTTGCGGAATTAGTGGGTTAGCGGTGAGGAAAACATTTGCAAGGTGCTTTTTTAATGTAGCGATCGTAGAGCGCCTGGAAGATATTCAGGCTAACAGGGCAGCTCAGCTTCAAATTCCTTTGTAAACCCTTCCACAATGTGGGTAAAGTGAAGCTTAGAGCAGCTTTGCCGAAACGAGTGTTGACCCTCGGAACTTGGAGGGCAATTAGGGAATAGCTCCTTAGAGCGTAGGTGCCTAACACACTCTGGGGAATACAATCGGAGACATATGAGGGGAGCTTGTTGGTCACTGCTCTGAAGGCCCATAGGGTGGTGTTTCTATTCCTCTTATAGTGAAGGGAAGTCCAGCCTAATGATGAGTACAGGGAGCAGTGGTGTGTGGAAAGTAGAAGGCCAGTAATGAACCTGATAGCTCTGTGGTAGAGGGTGTCCAACTTAGCTAGTGCAGAGTCAGTGCAGTGGCTGTAGAGCAGGTCTGCGTAATCTATTAAAGATAGGAAGGTAGCTTGAACCAGTTGAATCTTGGCCTCCTTTGTGAGCAGGTGGTTAATTCTGTAGAATAATCCTAATCTTCGCCTTAGTTTCTTCTGTAGTTTTTCGAGATGGTCGTCGAAGGAAAGTTTATGATCGAGCCAAACTCCTAGATATTTGAATTTAGCTACATACTCTAGTGTTTCTCCAAGAACAGTGGTAATTTGTGGGGTAGCTCCCCTCCAGCAGGAATTGCTGCATGCAAGGAGGGGGAGAAGAGCATGGCTTTTGTCTTTTTGCACTGAGCAAAAGCTTTTTGTTTATGAGCTGGTATTGTAGAAGGTTAAATTCAGCTGGAGGTCTTCACAGGCTGCTTCCAGCATGGGACGACTCAAGTACAGTACAGTGTCATCCATGAATAAGTGGATGTTGGCTTTTGATGGGGTCATTGATGTTGTTAATGTAGACTGCAAGAGGAGGGACCAAGGATAGAGCCTGGGCACGCCCCTCAGCATTGGTTTAGTGGAGAAAGATCACCTTCAGCTTTAACCTGCTGTTTCTGTTCTCCGAGGTAGTCTGCAAACCAGCACATAGATTTATGGTCCAGGCCTAAGGTGCTTAGGGAGGAAAGAAGCAGGCTGTGATCGACTGTTTCGAATGCCTTACTAAGATCCAAGAAAACGGCACAGACATGCTTCTTGTTGTCAAGGTCTAGGAGCCAATCATTGGTCACCTCAGCTAGGGCTGTTATGGTGCTTTGCTTTGCTCTGAGTCCAGACTGAACCGGGTTTAATAGGCTTCTGGATTCTAAGTATACCTCTAGCTGGCCACACACTATTTGTTCTAGTAATTTAGACAGGATGGGGAGGAGGGAGATTGGTCTGTAATTATTTAGATCGCAGGGGTCATCTGCTTTTAATAGAGGGATGACATGGGCTATTTTCCATTGAGGGGGAGGCTACCCTGGGAGAGTGACATGTTGAATAGGTGGGTGATTGGCACTGCAAGCACATGGTAGGCACATTTCAGATAGTATGGTTCTATGAAGTCGGAGCCTGCTCCCTTCCTGGTGTCCAGTTGCAGCAGTAGGTCTTCCACCTCTTTTAGAGGAAAAAAAAAAGAGAAGGAAAATTACTGATTATAAGTCTCTGTAATGGTGCAGGTTAGTGGTGCTGTGTTAGTCTCAGGAAAATTTAGAACACTTTTTTATGGTAATACCTTTTATTTGACTAGCTGAAAAATGTAAGAATTTTTACACAAGCTTTCAAGACGTTTCAGGTCCCTTCATGGGATGAAGGAAGGGACGTTGAAGACGTATAAAAATATTCCATTAGTCTAATTAAAAGGTATTTCCTCAAACATGTGAACTAGATTTCTCTATAATAGGACTTGTGACTCTTTTGGCTTTTAGGATTGTGTGTAGGTGTCAGCATGGCTCAGTTGATAGCATATCTGCCTCTGGACCAGACGGACATGGGTTCTCGTCCCACACCGGGACTGGACTCATACAAAAAATGCTGGCACCCAAGTGCAGTATTGGGGGGTGCTGTACTGTTGGGATGTGCCATCCTTTGGATGAGACGTTAAACCAAGGTCCCTTCTACCCATCCTGGTGCTGTCCTGGTGGGTGTCCAGGTGGAAGTAAAAGAACCGAAGGCATGCTTCACAAAGTAGGGGACATTCCCGGTATCTTGGCCAATATTCCCCTTCCCATAAAACCAGTTCATGCAATTGTCTAGGCTGTGTGTGGGTACTGATGTGCGATATGACCGCCAGTGCACATTGTCACTTCATTACCAGTCTACCATTGCCTGTAAAGCGCTTTGGGATGCATCGTGTATGAAGAGCACTATATACATACTGATTCTTCTTTTTCTTCTTCTATGGTATCAGTTCGGTCTCTGTATTACCTTTTATTTTATCCAGTCTAATTTTAAAATCTGTCTCCACCATCCCCTTTCGCCCCAACCCCCTTCTCTTCTGTCTTCTTTTTTCCATCCATATCCACCACCCCCAACCTTGTAGTCTACCACTCTGCTGCTATTACTAGTTTCTTTTCCCTTTATTTTACTGTATCATCACATCTATACCTGTTAATTATTCTACTGCAACATTTTTTCCTGTATAATGTGGTTTCCCTTCTAGACATCAGCCCCCCCCCTTCTGCTCACACTATGCTTTTTATGTTCATCATGTGCTTGTGCATGCAGTGAACATTTTGTTATGAGAGTTGGGTTTTGAGAGATGTCACACTGTCCGTCCAATGCAGAGCAGTCTTCAAGAGGCATATTAGTGCCACACCAATCATCAGCCAGGCTGATCATGACACAGTTTTGACTTGCTGGGCAGAGATGTACTGTACTTGAAAAGGAAAGGCTGACCCAATCATGGGTTGGCTCTTTCCTTTGATCTGCACTGCCCAGCAAGCAGAGTTGTTCTGTCATGATTAGCCTGCTGAGGAATTTGAAACATCCCATACTGTTTTCCATTTCAGTGTTAGACTGCTGCCATGCTGGCATTGCCATGGAACTCAAGTTCAGAGTTGAATTACACAGACGCCAAGTTGGCATGTTTTCTTCCTTTTCCAGTGAGACAGTACTTGCCACATTTGCAGTAAGTTCAGTTTTATGTCCGTTTATTGCAAGGGACATTGAAGGGGTTGTATGCATTGATGTTTCTGATGCCCCTGTAACTGTCCCGCCCACCTACCCTCCCTTTCAGCACCCATCACCCCACACCCTCCACAAACATAACACTGATGTTGGGGTGCCCAGTCCTCTCAGTGTTGCTGTCGTCATCTGAAAAATTAAAGAAAAGCGTCCCTTGTCATTTCTTTTTTTTTAACCCTGTAAAACCTAACGTCTGCTGCTGCCGCCCCTGTAACTGTCCCACCCATTTTATGCATCGTTGTTTCTGCTGCCCCTGTAACTTTCCTGTCCACCCAACCCTCCCTCTCAGCACCCACCACCCCACACCCCTTCCCCCCACAAACATAGCATGGACACTGGGGGTGCCCAGTCCCATAGTGTCGTTGTCACCATCTGAAACAAATAAGAAAAAGGGTTCCTCATTTCTTTTTTTAACCCTTTAAAACCTAATGTCTGTTGCTGCCAACCCTGTAACTGTCCACCCCACCTAACCCCCTCTCAGCACCCACCACCCAACACCCCCCCCCCACAAACATAGCACTGACACTGTGGGTGTCCAGTCCCCCAGTGTCACTTTTGTCATCTGAAAAAATAAAGAACAGCACCCCTCATCATTTGTTGTTTTTTAACCCTGTAAAAAAAAAAAAAAAAAGAAAACCATCTATCAATGTCTGTTCTGCCATTAGTCTCCCCATACGATTCTTCCATTCAGCACCCACCACCCCCCAAGCACTTCCTTACCCACCAGGGATCCAGCGTCGTAATCGTCAGTGGACCGCAGACATGTCTTCACTCTTCAAAGCTGGACCATGAACTGAGGAAATCAGGTAATCATGTTTTGGGAATGCCCCCTAGTTCAAACTTTTTGGGTCGAAGTTAAAGCTATGTTCATAAATTACCCTTCGAAATACAACCATATATCTCTAAGCACGTGTACTGTGGGACATTTTGAATCCACTGACTCCTGGTCTTCTGAACAAAAAAAATCCTCATGCTGATAGTGGCAACTAGGCAGATTATACTAAAATACTGGTTGAAGGATAGACACCCACAATACAGGAATAGAGAATCACTGTTATTGAAATGCTCAAAACAGAACACCTAGCATTAAAAATAAATGAGTCGTCTAAAAACATTTGACAAGAAATGGTCCACTGTACAACAGGCCTTGACTAATCCCCAACAACTTACTGTATATAATTTAGGAAGCTTTGAGATAGCTTTTGATTCAACTTCTGAGACCTCAGGCACTCTAGTTCTCCATATTAATACTTCTAAATGCTTGAGTTTTAATAGATTATATGTTAACATATGATGGGACCTACTCTCCCTACTTCCCTTCCCCACCTTTATATTTATGTACAATTCTAATGTGAATTTATTCAGTAATCTAAAGAATCAAAGAATACAATATTCATTAATCAATACTAAGGTATAAGCTTTACAAAGAACACTTTCATGGTCATTCTGAGAAATCTGATGAAATTAATCTAAGGGTTCAAAGTATTTTGCTGGTTGAATCCTATTTACCAGCTAATCTTTAGGATTTTTTATTTTCTTAAAGCATGAATACTACAATACATGTCTATATGCCTTTGTATGAATACCAATATATACAGAATAAGAATATAATAGATTTGGGAGGTTATTTTTAGCTGTTAAATCTACTGTTAGTTTAACTGATTCTTTGAATTTTCCACCAAAAATGTGATATTGTGATGAATGATATGCTATTACATTTTATTACAAACCCACCGACTCTCACAGTTTCCTCCTTCACGGATCCTTCCATTCTAAACATGTCAAGAATGGCCTGCCTTATTCACAGTTTCTTAGACTTCGCAGGTTATGCAATGAAGAGGATGATTTTGCTGAGCAGACCCAAATAATGCATAGTTTTTTTATCAACAGGGGAAACCCTAAAAGCACAGTGGACAGAGCACTCTCCCGGGTCAGTAACATGCCCCATAACCTTGACCCCCGCAGGAAGGAAACTGTCACACAGGAAAAACGGTGAATTCCACTAGTGCTTCCTTTCAATCAGAGCACACCTTCTCTTCACAGGATCATCACCAGTAACTTTCCCATTTTGCAGACTGACCCTAACATTGGTGCTTCCTTTACAGAACCACCTATTGCCTCCTACCGTCGACCACCTAACCTGCGGAATCTCCTGGTAAAAAGCAGCCTACCTACTCCTATCAGTTCCTCCCTCCCAGGTACCAAACCTTGCAACAGGACTTGCTGCTACACCTGCAAATTTATTTCCAGTGTGACTGAAATTCAGGGGCCTACAGGTGTTTTTCACATCACCAAGGAGTTCTTATGCACCTCCACTAACGTGGTGTATTGTATTCTTTGCAGGAAGTGTGCAGCTATTTACATCGGAGAAACTGGTAGGCATCTTGCTGACCATTTCAGGGAACATTACAGAGCAGTCAATAATGGTGACACTGCTAAACCCATTTTATCCCACTTTATCTCCAGGGACCACAATATCAATGACCTTTCTGTTTGTGTCCTTCAGCAGGGCTTCTGGGACCCTGACCATAGAAAAAACATGGAAGCCAAGCTGATCATCCGCCTTGGCTCCCAGCAGCCCTCTGGTTTAAATGATAGACTTATTTTCCACTAACATCTTTCAGTCATCCTCCTTTTTTTCCCTAAAGTCTATTTGTTTTTGTACTCATTTAATTTCTTTTTCATTTTCACCATAAGTCTTCATCTCTGTCTCCTTCCCACACATTTATCACCTTTCAGCCTTCTTACTAGGCCCGGTTAATTAGTCCCCACCTGGGAACTTCCCTAGCACTTTCACTCCTATTATGCTTTATCTTTTCCATCATCACCTTTTTGTTTCACAGATTCTCTCTTAATCTTACCATTTATCACGTCTTCTCCCCGAACCTCCCCTTTCTTCTTTCCCCACACACACACATATATATATATATATATATCACTCATTATATATATATATATATATATATATCACTCATTTTACCTCCCCTCTACACTGTTTTTTTTTTTCTCTTTTAGATATTTCCTGAAGACGACCTAAGGTCAAAACATAGATTTTTAACTCTATTTTCAGCGTGCATTCAATATAACCATTTTGTTTTGCATATACAGTACATATATATTTTTTCATGGCACAAAACTCAGTTTAATGCATCAGTTAGGGTTGTTCCACAGTGACAAAAGTGAGGAAATTCGATGTTAGGGTTGCCACCCCCACCAACAGGCATCGGAGTGTGCGTTGGTGTTGTCGGTCCTAACTCTCACCCCATTTCATGTGTAAACAGGCTGAGGTGGGGCAGTGTAAGAGAATGGGGTGAGAGTTAGGACCGATGACCCCAACGCACACCCTGATGCCTGTTGTTGGGGGTGGGATGCAAGGGGGGGTGGCAACCCTAACATTGAATTTCCTTGCTTTTGTTGGTGCGGAACAACATTAATTGATGCATTAAACTGAGTTTTTTGCCATGAATTTCCCTTCTTTTTGAGAATGAGGGCTATAAATAGTGAATGGAATGTGGTGGTTGGAGCATGGCCCTTCGGGCCCCACGCTTCCACCATGTGATTTTTTTGTCACATAGTAATGGTAACTGTAATGCAAACACAAGTGCAAATGAACGCCCATGGTTACACAAACGTAAATGGTAACGCAAACGGTAAGAGAAACACAAGCGCAAACATTAATGGGTTAATTTAGAGACCGGCAATGGCACCACAATCTGCACAGGGGTTGTATACAGACCCCCTTCTCATGGGGAGGAAATGGACAAGGAAATGATAGAAAGTATACTTAGAATGGCAAAAAAAAGGGGAGATATTGCTGATGGGTGATCTGAATATGCCACATGTTAACTGGAGTGCAGTTGCAGCAGCCACTTTGAAGAGTGAGGTTATTCTAGATGCCCTACAGGGGGCATGCCTTAGACAACTAGTATTGGAGTCCACTCGAGAGGAGCAATCTTAGACCTGGTTCTCTCAAATGGAGATGAAGAGGATCACAGATGTAGAAGTGGGTAGCCATCTGGGAACTAGCGACCATCGAACAGTATGGTTCACACAAACACAGTAATAGAGTCAAGCTATACAAAGGGCAAAAGTACTGGACTTTGGAGGCTGACTTTATAAATGGGTGAGTGCCTAAGGAATGCACTAGCAAATGGGCAGGAAGGAGGGGTGGAAGAACAATGGGAAATAAAAACTGCCATCACAGAGGTAACAAGCCTTTGTGTGAAGCGAATAAACAAAACAAAACAATGTAAGAAACCACTATGGTTCTCAAAGGAAGTGGCAGTGAAGGTTCAAGAGAAAAAGAAAGCATTCAGGAAGTACAAGGAATCACAGAAGGAGCAGGACAGAGAACTGTATCAGGTAAAGCAAAAGGAAGCTGGGACGGCAGTCAGAACAGCAAAGGCCCAAACCGAGGAAAAGATAGCCAACTCAGTTAAGAAGAGGGATAAAACCTTTTATAGGTACATCAGGGAGTGAAGGAAGACCAAGGGAGGGATAGTGAGGCTTAATAAAGGGGAGGAGGGTGGGCAGAGGGCGACTGTGAACGGCAGAGATACTAAACAAATATTTTTGCTCAGTATTTACAAAGGAAGAGGGGGAGGTACCTAAAACAAACAGTAGAAACACTCTGGATACAGAAGTTGATACCAGCCCATTTACAGAAGAAAGGGTTCTGAAAGAACTCTTAAAACTGAAGGTGGACAAAGCAATGGGGCCTGATGGGATTCATCCCAGAATTCTAAAAGAACTAAGGGTAGAACTAGTGACACCACTGACTACCCTCTTTAACAAATCATGGGAGGATGGGGTGGTACCCGAGGACTGGAGGAGGGCAGATGTGATAACCCTTCACAAAAGTGGGAGCAAGGCAGAAGCAGGAAACTACAGACCTGTTAGTTTAACCTCAGTGGTAGGGAAAATGATGGAATCACTTCTGAAGGAAAGAATTGTCGAGTATCTAGAGGCCAGAGGGGCACAGGACCCAAGGCAGCATGGATTCACAGCGGAAGGTCATGCCAGACAAATCTGATAGATTTCTTTGACTGGGTGACCAAAGTAGTAGATCAGGGAGGGGCTGTGGACATGGCCTACCTAGACTTTAGCAAGGCATTTGACACAGTCCCACACAAAGATTAATATACAAGTTAACCAGCCTGGGAGTGGGTCCCAAGATGAAAGCCTGGTAAAGAATTGGCTGGAGAATAGGACACAGAGAATAATAGTAAATGGAGTCCACTCTGAAGAAAGGGGGTTACTAGTGGGGTACCGCAGGGGTTCAGTATAGGACCAGTCCTCTTCAATGTCTTTATAAGCGACATTGCAGAGGGACTGGAAGAAAAATATGTCTCTTTGCAGATGACACAAAGATCTGCAACAGAGTTGATACACAAGGTGGGGTGGAAAGGATGAGAAAGGACCTGGCAAGGTTAGAGGAATGGTCAAATGTATGGCAGCTTAGATACAATGCTAGAAGTGCAAGGTAATGCACCTGGGAAACAAAACTAAGGGAAGAGTACACAATGGGGGGTGAGATACTAACAACAACAAAAATGGAAAGGGACCTGGGGGTAGTCATATCAGATGACCTAAAGGTGGGCAAGCAATGAGAGAGGGCAGCAAGGAGGGCTGGGGGATACTGGGATGCATAGGGAGAGGCATCACCAGTAGAAAACAGGAAGTTATTATCCCTCTGTACAGACAGCTGGTGAGACCCCATCTGGAGTACTGCGTGCAGTTCTGGAGACCCAGTCTCCGCAAAGACATAGACAGGATGGAAGCTGTCCAGAGGAGGGCAACTAAAATGGTGCAGGGTCTGCACCGGAAGACATATGAAGAGAGACTTAAGGAGCTTAATATGTATAGCCTCGAGGAAAGGAGGGAGGGGGGACATGATAGAAACTTTCAAGTACCTCAAGGGAATCAACAAAGTCCAAGAGGGTAGCATCTTTCAAAAAAAGAGGTGTGCAAGAACAAGGGGGCACAATTTGAAGATGGAGGGGCAGCTCAGAGGTAATTTAAGGAAGTATTTTTTCACAGAGAGGGTTGTGGATGCATGGAACGGCCTTCTGGATGAGGTCGTGGAGTCAAAAACAGTGGTGGAATTCAAGCATGCATGGGACAGTCATAAGGCAATTCTAGGGGGTGGGGTAGGAAGAAGTAGGCTGCTGGTTAACTAGGATCTGCAGCTTATCCATTAGGTAGGGAAATGGGCAGACTGGGTGGGCCAAGCGGTCCTTATCTGCCGTCAAATTTTATGTTTCTATGTTTCTAAAACAGAAATGGTAACGGCGACAGAAACGCAAACGTTAATGAAAACAGTAATGTAAATGGCAACGCCAACGGAAACGCAAATTGTAAAAGAAATGCAAACGGTAACAGAAAGGCAAACAGAAATGCAAATGGTTAAGGCTACAGCACCGGAGAAGGAAACAGTAATGCAACTGACAACAGAAACGCAACTGAAAACGCAAATGCTAAGGGCAACAGAAACGCAAACAGTGACGAAGACGCAAACAGTAATGGTAATGCAATTGGAAATGCAAACAGTACAGTAACAGCAACGATGACGGCAAAGCAAACAGTAACGCAAACGGAAATGGAAACGAAAATGGTAATGCACACGGTCACGGTACCGCAATTGGAAACGCAAATGCTAACAGTAACAGTAACACTAACGGAAACAGAAATGCAAGCGCATACGGAAACGCAAACTGTAACGCGCACTGTGACGGTAACGCAATTGGAAACGCAAATGGTAACGGTAACAGCAACGATGATGCCAAACGAAAGAGAAACGCAAACGGAAGGGCGGCTGCAAATGCAAATGGAAATGCACACGCTGACGCAAATCGAAACACAAACAGAAACAGTACTGGAAACGCAAATGGTAACAGTAACGCAAGCGAAAAAGAAAACGCAAAGGGTAATGCACACAGTGGTGTACAGGGGAACGCTAATGCAAACGGGTATGGAAATGCAAGTGGAAACGCTAACTGCAACAGTAACAGAAGCACACACCCCGGTTTTCCCCAACAGCTCCATAGAGAAACATAGTGAGTACAAAGAATGTATGCATAATAATGGGCCTCGGAGCAAGAAATGAGCACTTGGAATACTAAATTGCTTTTATTTTAGGAACCATACGACGTAGAAAAAAAATTAAAATTTCATATTATTTATTACTTTCCTGGCTAGTTTTCCAGGAGGCTAAGCAATATTCTGACGAAAAGTCCATATCTCGAACCGTTTCTGAGATACGGGCACCGAAAGGCACGGCAGATGCCATAATGTTAGTCTGTGGAAAAAAGCATCAACTTCGGAGTACCATAACTTTGCATCCGTGCAATATTTTGTCACCAAACCACCACAAGGCACATCTGTGGGATGGTGGCTGTCTTCCTTCCAAATTTCAGCCCAATAGAGCAAACCAGTGTTTTGCAGCAGGGTGGCAAAGAATTCCTGTTATTTTGGCCATAGTGTCGCAAAACCTGACACTTTCACAAAAAAAATCACAAAAGTATTGCAGGTGCGACACTTTTTTGCGACACTACTTTTCCCCAAAATTTCGAAAACATATTTCTGGGGTGTTTAACCCATCAAAAAAGACATGGCTAGCACCCTCAGGGCTCGACAAAGTAAA
Source organism: Neoceratodus forsteri (assembly GCA_016271365.2). NCBI lineage: Eukaryota > Metazoa > Chordata > Ceratodontiformes > Ceratodontidae > Neoceratodus > Neoceratodus forsteri. Next base: position 1,557,033,517 of record CM057450.1, read on the forward strand.
CACAAAAATAATTATGTTCCTAGAGGGTCCCAATTTTAAATCCCAAGCATTTCTGTGATCAGTAACTGAAAAAAAAAGGGCTGACTCACGACACTACAGGGGTCATTTGCAACACTAAAAACTGCATTTACGACACTGTTGAACTTTTGTTAACTTTTCCCTTTGACTGTAATGGGAAACTTGTTTTTCAATAACTTTTGAACCATTTAATATTTTTTCACCAAATCTTCAAAAGGCACATCGGGGACCCCAGCCGCATGTTCCCTGAAGTTTTCGGACCGGTCGTGCAAACCGTGCGACCTGTAGGCACGAGCAAAGAATGCACAAAAAAGTGTAAATGCGCTACGGAATGTCACTTTATAACTCCGCAACTATATATCCGACTGGTACGAAACTTGGTAGATCCCAAGATATGTGCTACCGCTCCATGCTTGCCAAAGTTCAAGCATATCCGTTGTACAGTGGCAGAGTTATTAAGGTGCAAAATTTCACACTTTAACCTTAAATGGGTACTCAACCCTAACTATAGTGGCACTACTGTGCCACTATAATATATATATATATATATATATAAAATGAGTAGGAAAAAAAGAATCAGTATCATCAATAGCATTGGACAACACCATCAGGTGACCGTGCGTATATCAGAGCGCGACCGCACACCTGCACTTTTACCTCCCTCCAAAACAATTTTGCCATTTTATAAGATAGATAACCCACTCTAGGGTGTGCGGTTGCACTCTGATATACGCACGCCTTGGGTGGTTGACGCACTCGGCCTAAGGCCTCGTGCGTAACAATGCACACCAAGGCATGCATATATCAGAGCGTGGCTGCACACCCTAGAATGGGTTATCTGTTATGTATATGTATGTATTTATTGTTTATTTTTTTAAAACTAATAAAAAACATATTGACCAAAAAAGGCATGCGGTTCAATGTATTTCAATGGGGTTTTGAACTTAGTGGCATAGTGTGGCCATTTTTGCCCCACAGTTTCAACATGCCGTTTTGGGAACCCCACCTCATGAACAATTACAGTGAAATTAGGCAAATTTGTACTGAAAGGTGATTTCACAGTCGCTGCATAAAATCACCTTTTGGGCAGGAGTTGAACATATTCTCTGCCCTTGTTCGTGAGGTGGGGTCATAAGAAGGCTATGCTGAAAATCTGAATTAAAAATACTAAAAATCAACAAAGTTATGAGCCTACGTTGAATTTTGCAAATGCAGGCTCATAACTTTGGTAATTTTCAATATTTTTATCCCAAATTTTCAACATAGCCATTTCTTTACAGCACATCATGAATATGACAGCTGTCATTTTTCAAATCCTGGCAAAAATGTGTTTTTTGCATCCAGAAAGGTGATTTTGCAGTCACTGCACGAAATCTCCTTTCAGGCAGGAGTTGAACATTTTCTCTGCACTTGTTCATGAGGTGGGGTCATAAGAGGGCCATGTTGACAGTTTGGGGCAAAAATATTAAAAAAAAAACTGCAAAGTTATGAGCCTGCATTGAAATTTACAAATGCAGGCTCCTAACTTTGGTAATACGTAAACCACAAAGTGCACCTCAATGCATCTAGTACCTCAGGGCGTCTATACCAGTGACGAACATCCAACACTGACAAATGCTTGTTTCTTTGCTGTGATTATAAGTCTTATTACCAGCTTGCATCTATACTCAGTAACACTTACCCTGCAAGATTAGAACCCCAGACATGAAATGAATATAATTTATCAAAGAATTTTAAATTAAGGATGTTCATTCATTGAGACTTAGTGTGCTTTCAAGTGTAAATTTGGAAAATGAAACTAGGGATTATAAACAATTTTCCACACAGTGTCTTGTCTGTTATATGACAGCAATGCTTGTAAATATGTATTTTTGACACACACTTTGATAGCTGTGTGTAACTATTTTGTATACCATGGGCCATTATCTGGACCATCCCCCCCCACCCGATTCTTTGCCCCCTTCCTTCCTGACCCCACATTCTGGCAGTGGCCCATCCTTTTCCTTTGTAAATACCTTACAAAATAATTGTTCAATATCTCTGCCTTTCCATTGCCCTCTTCTTGCCACCTCTCATTGTTTTTAAGTCTCAGTATACCCCCCTTTGACCTTGTGTTTCTCTCGCATGTACTAGAAGACTGCCTTTGCCACTTTTTTCACACCTGTTGCCAAGCAGAACTCTGTCTCCACTCTGGCCTCCCTCACTGATACTTATTTCTGTATTCTTTTATGCATTGTGCCTGTGTTGATCCTGTAAATGTGATCTGGTCACCGTGAGCCTTCCTGGTTATCAAAATAAATAAATACTGATTCCTAAAAAATCTTTTCTGGTGCACTGTCTACAGATATAGGGCAAAGAGCTTTTTCCTCTTCTGCACTCAGATAATGGAATAATTTGTTCAGTAATTTGAGAGATGTGCCTAATCATGTTTTGTTCTGTTGGCATTTTAAAAAGTTTCTTATTAATAAAATTGGACATTTTTTTAGCATCAACATGATGTGTATCTTATTATTTTTACATTATGGTACAGTACCTGCATATTTCATGTTGCTTTTCTTCTTGCCTGTGGCACTGGATTATACCTAAGACTGGCCTTTTGCTTAGCATGTCTTACCCAGTAATCCAGTGATAGATAAATAGATCGACAGACAGACAGACAGACAGATAGATATCCAGCCAGCCTGCCAGAGGAACCTTCCACCATTCTAAGCTGGATGTGCTCTAGTACAGGGCCCTCCATTTCATAATTGGCCTGCGTGTCAGAACGCATCATTGTTCTATATACTGTTCCCTGAACTGGCATTCCCTTAGTACCAGGAAGCTAAACGTGTTTTCACCATTGTTGCTATAAAGTTACTCTGATGGACATGACCTTATACTTAACAGAAGGAGTTAGTTGTTCATGCGGTTTAAGGGACAGTTTCTTAGGTGTAGCACGTCTTATAGAAAATGAAGCATTCACCTGTCACCCCAACTCTTTGGAATAAATAGTGAGGCACATTATGATTGGGAAGTATCACAACCTACAGTTTCTTTACAACTATGATTGATAAGTGGTGCACAGACAAATGTAACTGTCATTAGTATATATTTTCTTACCCACTGAGCTGGTATTTCTCTCTGCGGTCTGTCTCAAAAGCCTTTATTGGTTCTATGATTTCTGATTTTACTTGCACCACCCCATGCCCCTGCACCTTAAGGATACTTCTTTTCTTCTTGCATAGTTTATATATATATATTTTACATGTATTTAAACTGTGGTACACAGTTTGCACTGTAGTGTCATTCCTGTTTTTAACTATGCCATAAGGCAAGACCAGGTTAATTGTCTATTAATCACCCTCTTGGGGAGTAATGTGGCATGTGGCACTGCTGTGTCCTGCTTTCCCCTAGAGCAGTGATACTCACTCCAACTTGGTTTAGGAGTCACATATGCTGCTTAACTTGGCTTAGGAGCCACAACCCACATACACAGCATTCCCACATCTGAAATAAAGCATGCACACAAAACATAGTCATTTACAGTCAATTTAGTGCAATTAAATAAACATACATTAATAAACAACAGCATAATAAAATCAGAAATAGAGCTGATTTACATATTTAATATGACTGAATAGCAGTCAGTTAGAGATATGCCACTCCTTCTTTGGTGCTCTTTTGAAACTGTGAAGAGGACCAGCAAGAATAATATAAAGATCAAAAATGCACAAGCACCTTCACAAAAAAAAAAAAAATGTTCAGGTAGCTCTAGTGCTATATTTATTGAGTCGCAAACAATCATTCATCACATTTTCACTCCTGGATGCAGGCTTTGAATAGCTTTTCATTCATTTAATTCTTGCCCATTCAAATAAAGCACATTTCACTTGTGGTTGATAAGACCCTTAATGAACTAAAATTAACAGATAATGAAATTAAATTAACAGCTCTGATTCAGCCGTAAACTGTTAATTTCAGTCAGTTGCATTCAGAATAAGCACACAGGTGCCGGTCACCGTACCATGCTCCCCCACAGTAGATTTTTAAATAGAGAAGTAACTGATGTTGCTGTGGTGTGGTCACAACATAAATTTTCTACCCAAATTCTGCCCACTTCACTTGCTTCTCTAAAGCAAAAAAAACTTTCAAAACCACCATTTAAATCCCCGAATGCCTGATTCAGACTGGTGCGGGAGCGGGGGACAAATAGAGAGTAGATGTTGCTGCAGTGTGGTCAAAAACATAAATTTTTCTGTCCACTTCACTGGGTTCTCTAAAAAAACAACTTCAAAACTGTTTAAGTCTCCGAATGCCCGATTCAGACTGGCGCGGGGTTGGGGGGCAAATAGAGAGCTCGCTCAGTAGGGTTATAGGGATGTCATTGTGAAAGAGTAGATGTTGCTGTGGTGTGGTCACAACATTCATTTTCTGCCCAAATTCGCCCCAAATTCTGCCCACTTCACTTTTCCCAATGGCCCCGCAATGGGTCATGTATTTGGTGATAACCTGCTGCGGGTGAGTTTTCCTCCAATGGGACTTCCCGCATGTAAGGGGGAATATTCTGTCAGCAGAAATGGGTTGGACCTATAATCACAAAGAAGGGAGTGATTTGGGTGGCTTCGACATCAAGAGGGGAGCACATTTAGGTTTTCAGCCTAATGGCTGTCTCCATGCCTGTGGAGTCCCAATTCAGACTGGTGTGGAAGGCAAATAAAGAGTGCACTCGCTCAGTACATCGCAGTTATTTCATTTTAAGATGCCCGACTCAGATGGGGATGGGGACCAAATAAAGAGTCGCATTGTAGTGATATGGGGCTGTCATTGTGGGAGCCGCAAGAGTAGTGTTAAAGAGCAGCATGTGGCTTGCGAGCCACGGTGTGAGTACCGCTGCCCTAGAGGGTGATTAACTGAGTATTAGCATAACCCTTGGAGTGCCTTATTGCTGTTATAAAAATGTTTTTTTTTTAAACTAGTGGTGTACCAGTTTAGAATTCGCTTAGACTCTACATATATGTTTACCTAATATTAACGTAGACACAATTATAGAATGTTTACAAACAGTCAGGAAGCTCTAGTTTACCAACACTTTTTACAGTTTTGATTGTCATGTCAATTACCTCCTTGAAAATGAGAATTGCTCAATGGAGTTTTGATCCTGATAAAACAAATAAACACATGTACTCCTATCATGTCTTATGATTTACATATGATTAGGTGTCCTAACTTTCTCACCTCCATTGATCTGGCAGTGTGCCCCTCTTTAGGGGCAACCAAGATTCCTGCTCCACCTGCCCACGGTCAGATGTTCATTTTTCCACAAAAATAAGAAGTGCTGTACAAATTATTGTGATAATTTACATTGATTAAAATTTACACAACTGTAATGAAACTTAGAACCTGATATATATTCCTATAATTTTAACATTTCATTAAGGTCCAAGAGTACAGTGTTTAATAAAAAGGTAATCAATTATTGGCAGTATGTTAAAGTCTTGTGACTTGCTGCAGCAATATAATTTTATATGTACCTTATGAAACACCCAAGACTATGTTTTTGCTGAAGAAGCTCAGGTCCTTCAAAACAAACTTTGCTCCATCTCCATTGTGCTGGCATCCAAATTATTCTATACACAAATCTTGTTACTGTCCATTACTGGGAGGAAGCAGCAGGTTGCTGTAGGTAACATCATCTCTGGAGTGTTGAGCTCACCTGTGGAGTTCCTCAAGGCTCAGTCCTAGCACCGGTATTGTTTGGTGTGTATGTGTTGTCCCTGGGTGAGATCATTAGATGGCAAGGGGTTGAGTTTCACTGTTATGCAGATGATACTTTGCTCTATCTGTCTTACGCACACACACACAAACACACACACACACACACAGTTACCTGTGGGTCTGGTTACCTGCAAGACCTCTTACAGCCCTACCACCAATCTCGTCTGCTCCAGTCATTCAATGAGAGCCTCCTGGTGATTCCCAGGGTCCCTTTAAAGTCATTGGGTGCCCGGGCTTTTTCTTTTGTGGCGCCGTCCCTGTGGAGTTTGCCTCATTTGCTCAGAGAGGCCCTATCAGTCAATGCCTTCAAAAGGGATCTAAAGATGTTTCTGTTTAATAAAGCCTTTCCCTCCATTTAATGTTTATTTTATATTGTAGTTTGTATGTTTAAAAAAAAAATTATATAGAACTTGGCCATCTGTACAGCACCTAGAATTGCAATGAAATAGAGTGCTCTATTAAATGAATAAACTAAACTAAACCATTGATGGGAAGGATGCCGCTTCAGTGTTAGGGCAGTGCCTCAGCGAGATCAATGATTAGATCGCCTTCAACTGGTTGTGTCTCTTCCAGGTAAGACAGAGGTATTGATTGTTGAACCAAATCGGCATGCGTCAGCGATGACAAGTGTTCATTCTGTTTTACTGTCTTTAAATGGTCATTTACTTTGAGCTGTTGATGTGGTAAAGGATATCACATCTTTTTTGTACTGCAAGCTGACATTAGAACAGCAAGTGTCAGTGGTAGTCCGAAATGGCTTTTATCATCTTTGTAGCATTTTCCTGATCAAGCCACATCTAGCGACTGCTGACTTGGTGATGATAGTCCATATCATTGTCACCTCCAGCCTGGAGTATTGTAACGCTTTATACTTAGGATTATCTGGAAGTTTGATACATCACCTGCAGTTGGTCCAGAACACTGCAGCCCAGCTGGTGGTGGGAACTTCTCAGTCACCCCATCACACTGGTCGTACGTGCTCTGCACTAGCTGCTAGTTCGATGGCATATCATCTTCAAGATCTGCTTGTTAACATTCGAGGTCCTACATGGGTTGGGCCCTGATCCCTGAAAGGTCTCCTAGTGCTGTACACCCCCACCCATCCTCTCTATTCTATGGCTGTGGACCAGCTCCTGGTTCCTTGCTTTTACCTTAAGCAGTAAGGAAACAGGGCTTTTGGGATTGCAGTCCCAGTGTTATGGAGTACACTTCCTGTTAGCATTTGTTCTGCCCTTAAAGGCCTTTTTAAAAACATTTTTATTTAGCCAGATCTAGTCAGGCTAAAATATTATTTATTGTGTATTAATGTTCTGAGATTGTTTTATTATTTATGTGTTTTTACTAATGTAAGGTGTTCTAAGCCTCTGGATAGGGCGCCAAACAAATAAACTTGCCATGCCCACCACATAGGGAGAAGTCCCCTGCAGTTGTGCCACAGGGCACATTGCAGATCTGATGTTAGCATGTGCTGTCAGGGACAGAGCCTTCTAACATAATGGCCACTTCTTGCAGATGCAACACAGTGTAATGCTACAGTGTTGTGCCTCATCTGTGTCCCTAGCACTCCCAGTCATTTGCAAGCACTCCCTGATGTACATTGGCAATCCCTTTTACCAGTGTCCTTTTTGAGGCATTCCCTTGTGTCCAGTGGCGTGCCTACAGTCACACTAACATTTCCCAGTCTCTGGTTGTAAACCCCAAATATCCAAACCAATGCAATACAGAGGTCTCAAAAGTAAGGAATTATCCCTGTAAAGCAAATATTTCATGTGACAGCAGACCTTCTTCAGTTTTATATGCAACTCATCCAGCTCTGTTTTAGCCCTGACTTGTTTGCAGTAGCTGCTTCAGAGAATTTAGAACAGACTGAAGTACTAAACCCTCCAAGGCTGTTATGAGAAAATTTAGTGAATTTGGCAAGCTGTGATGTTTAATCAAAAAAGTTTCAGCAGGAAGAAATGAGGATGTCGTTTAAGATGAACACAGCAGTGACGACCACAAGAAGATGATGAAATATGGATCAACCAAGCGTAATCTGTACAAAACATAAAGATCATGCACCATGAAATTAGAACTATACAAGCAAGAGATAGTACCTAGAAAAAACATGAATAAAAATGACGTTACATGCAAGTGTCACACTGATAAAAAGCATTCTGTTGAAAAGATAGTTACAGAAAAAAGAAACAAACAGATGAAGAGATACACAGTACAAGTCAATTTTCTTCTAAACACATTGCCCAGAACTGTGGCCTTTTATTTATTGATTTATTTACCCAAGATAGACCAGCTGAGATGCAGTATATCATTTCTTTTGGGGCCCTGCTTCTACCCATTTTCCCAGCTGGGTGGACAGGAGCACTGAGAGGTTAAGTAATTTGCCCAAGGTCACATACTGAGTATTTGGTGGGGTTTGACCCTACAGTTGCTGTTTTCCCAAGCCACTAGACCACACTGCCTCTTATAATTGTGTACAGAAAATGGCAAGCGTGTTATCTATATGTAGGTGTATATTTTTTCTACCCAAATCTTTCTTTTAGTTCAGATGCATATATTTGCTGGGAATATGGTCGGCTAGGATGAGTTTTCTTGTTTGCTACAGAAGTGTTAATACAACCATATGATGTGCACGATACAACGGCTAATGATAGAGCTGCAGCTATGTGAACCTTTTACAGTGTGTCTCACACAAATATTGCTATGGACTCTAAAGTATACCATCTATTTACCGATACTATGCTATGCATTATTAAAAGGGATTCTCCTGTTCTACATAGATTTCTTGGAGCCAAATCTAAGGAAAGTGTACACTGTAGCACTATTCATATGGATGGTCATTTTATCCCACAGAAAAACGGTGACCATTAAAAAGCTGGTGACACATTCAGGTGAACTTTAACAAAAAATAATATTTAGACACAGTCCACCTTGTATTTCCCATTAGTTCTGTATTTCTCCTCCCCATTATTTATTACTAAAGTCATTTGTATGAAAACAGAATTTCTGCTCCTGAAGTGTTCATCTAGTCTTGCTGCTTTCTCCCTGCCTGAAGTCACAGAGCATTGCTTGAGACCTTACAGTTACTCCCATGGCAACAGACTGCAATGTCACAACAGAGGATTATTTATGACTTGGAGTAGGGAGTAAGCTATAGAGGCAGATGAACTCAAAATAAACTTTAAGGGACAACAGTCATATATTCATACACATTTCCTTAGTAATAAATAATGGGAAGGACAAATATGTAAAACATAAATGGAATGCAAGCAGAATTGTACCTAATTATTATGTTTTTTAAAGTTCTCATTCAAGCGTCAATGGCTCTTTAAATGTTGTTGTTATACCATTGCTGTGGATGTTATTTTACCAATGTTCTATTACCAGATCAGTAGTGCAACAGAATCCTGATGCCAGTTGTGGTCACAAGGCCATTGTCATATGAAATCCTTGCAATCTGAACAACCTGTGTCACTTAAATGCAAAATCCTACCTCGCGTCCAGATGCCTGTTACCCAACCACAGTGGCTAATAACCTGCATGCCCAGGAATTTTATTCTTTACTGTAAAATTACTGTATGTTCCAGTGCACCATGGCAACTTTGATCTGCCTCACTGTTCATGTCTGAGTGAGCATTGCCAGCACGTCTCTTCCTTAAACTGCTTTGCAGCATTCTTATTTTTAAAAAGATGCGCTGGCAGTGCATATTTGGGCTGGAGCAGAGAGGAGGATCCGAGTCTTTGTGCTGTGTTAGGAGCATAAATATACAGTTAAATAAATCTATATAGCATCCCTATAGTCAGGGTTGAGTAGCATGTTTAATGTTAAACTTCAGATTTTGCACTTTAATAACTTTGCAACCAATCAAAGGATTTGCTCAAAATTTGGCATGCGCTGTCCCGTGGGGGTACAGCTCTTGAGGTGGTAAGTTTTGTTCTGGTTGAATGTGCGGATTCTGAGATCCAGACAGTGCAAAAAGTCAAAAAGTCGCCACTTTTTGCAGTTTTTTCCTCATTGCCCTGCGTCCAGATGGTTCACTCAGCGTGGAAGGAGCAGGGAGCACTCCTACTTGAGTGACTCACCCAGAAATGGTCTTTAATTTCAGAGCAGCAACCAAACCGTCACTGGCTTCAATTCAAGCCCTATTATTGGAGTTCCATGCTGAAGTCAGACAATCCAATTCCCGTATTGAAAATAGCCTAGCAGAAATCTCATCTCGATGCTCGATTATCGAAAAAAGGCTAGATGACACTGAAAAAAACATTCAAGTTAATGAAAAGGAGTTAACAGCCATAGTAGCCACAAGAATTTTAACCTTGGGAGGAGTGGTTAATGCCACACTGCGCGAACAACTGGCCCAGGCTGCAAAAAATGGACCGCTTAGAGAATTACATCTTGAGATGCAACCTGAGGCTTATTGGTTTCCCTTTTTTTTTTTTTTCCCCCGTTATGGCTCAGCATAGGTTGTTTCAGCTATATCCTTCTATGATTTTTCAGTCAGTAAAGACTGTGCTGAATTCCTATCATCATCTGACATACTGCCCTACCTACCAAAGGGTCCAAAAGTTACGGTCTGAGTTATGGTCTAACTAATATTACAGTTCCTTAATATTTCCTGGAATGGGGTTCATATCAAGTTATATAAATTTATTTGCTCACTTCTCATATAATGTATGCGTTCTAGTATCATCATATCCTTCATGTAGTTAACCCACATCTGACACGTTGGGGGTTCGGGGTCCTTCCATCTTAATAGGATGCATTTTCATGCAGTAATCATTGCTAATATGTACTGTGTATTATTCTTACAGAATTTTCCAATTGTCAAAAAAATTAAATGCTGATAGTAAAGTTGCCTGAGGAGTGATTTGCACATTCTGGCCCAGATATTCAAAAGGGTTGCGCATGGCGCAACAGTGTTACGCCATGCGCAACCCACTCAGTGCCCTGGCACGATATTCAAAAGGGAAAAGTGCGCGGCACAAATCCCGATGCGCCGGAGCGCATCAGTAATGTATGCAGGCGCAGGTGGAGGGGGGCATGTGCCCATGCATACTCTCCACAGCCCGATATTCAGCTCGGGATGTGCGGAGCCATGCATGCGCAACCCCTACCTGCGCCAGCACAAAGTTGATCCCAAAAAAAAAAAGGAACAACAGATGGCCACTCTCAGGTGAGCTGCCGCATTGCAGGGCGCAACACGGCAGCTGCCACCTGTGGGTGGCCACCAGAGCTCCGACTGCACCTGGCGGCATCCCCCCATGCCCAATTGCGGGCGTTTGTAAAATAAAAGACCCTATATCCTGGTGGTCCAGTGGACGCTGTCAGCCGATTGACGAGGCTTAAGTATAAATAAAGGATTCCAATATCCTGGTGGTCAGTGGACCGCTGTCTGCCTTGCGGGCATTTGTAATAGAAAAGAGACTTCGTCCAATATCCCTGGTGGTCTAGTGGTACACCACCCACTGAGCCCACCGCCCGCTCCCCCGTCAGCCGACGGGCGGCAGCACCTTACCCGCCCGCCGCCGATGATTACCGTAGGCTGTATCCCATTGGTCATAGTGAGCCAATGCGGCATGTAGCTCATAGTCAGATTCACATTCCAGATGTGTGAATCATATCTGGAATGTGTAGCATGGCACGGGCTGCACACCCATTGGCTCATGCTGTGGACCAGTGGGCGACAGCCCTACCACGGTGGCGGAGCGCGCGGGCGCGGGAGCGTGTGGACCCAGTGGGCGGTGGGAGGTACCAATAGACCACCAGGGATACTGGACGTAAGTCTCTTTTTCTATTACAGATGCCTACGATCGGGCAGACAGCAGTCCACTGGACCACCAGGGATATTGGACGTAATTCTTAATTATTATTACAAATGCCCGCGATCGGGCAGACAGCGATCCACTGGAACACCAGGGATATTGGATGTAATTCTTTATTATTATTACAAATGCCCGCGATCGGGCAGACAGCAGTCCACTGGACCACCAGGGATATTGGATTTTTTTTATTTATACTGAAGCCCTCAATCGAGCTGTGGGGCACATTGCCGCACTGTGCAGGGGGATCGGCGCACCTGCGTGCAAATGGGACCATAATGACATGCAAATGGCCCCATTTGCGCCTTGCATACATTATGGCCCCATTTGCATGTGCACTTTTGAATATCGTGGTTGCTGCACATAATGCAATGGAACTTGTGCTAGCGCATCCCCTGCTCCACTCTGGCCACTTGCACTGGCGCAGTGCCACTGCGCCATGCACACTGCAGGTGGCCAGGGTGCGATATTCAATGCTGCTGAGCCATGGCGCAGCTCCGTTGAATATCGCCCAGTCAACGCCCCTGCGTAGCCAAGTTACACTGCACCCAGGCTTGCGCCACAACCTGGCGCAGTTTGAATATCTGGGCCTCTGTTTATAGGTGCGATTCAAACATTGAAAAATTATCGGCCAAAAATTTGACTACCTTGGACAAGAACGCAACAGATGTATTAAAGTATCAGAAGTACACCCACACTGGGGACAGTTGGAGCTAATAGTGATATTAATAGTATGCAGTTTTGCTGGGGTGTAGTAAACTCTGTGTGTAGTGTTGTATTGTATTTGCTGCAATTTAGATATCTTTATATTGACAAACGGGGCTTTCAGAATTTCCAATCATAAGGCATCACTAATAATAGTTCAAAGTTTTTGTTGTCATTTAGCCTTTAATTTAGCTAAATCATCATCTGCCCCATCTTTTAATATCTTGTAAATTGCAGTAATTAATTTATTATTGCTAATTTTAATTGACAAAGCCTCAAATAAAGGTGAAGTATTCCGCAAAATTAGTTTGCCATTAGTTTCTTTAATATAACTCTTAAGCTGATAATATTGAAATATATTACCCTTACTTAAATGATTTTCCTCACTTAGTTGAACAAAGCTTATTGCTTTTCCTGCTACTGTACCAAATTCAGAATTGAAAGAAGCAGTGGAAATGGCACTAATAGCAATTTTTTCTTTGGAAGCATCCTTCTCATTGGAGTCACTATTTCATCCCTCTTGTAATTTGAAGGAATCTGAACTGCAAGAAACAGGTGCAAGGTACATAATATTAATATTTCTAACTCTTTCTGAAAGAAACAAAATACTTCAGATGGCTAGACAGAAGAAGCATATTCTTTATGAGGGCAGCAGAATTCATTTGTACCCTAACTTCTGTCTGCAAACACAGTGCAGACGGAAAAGATTCCTACCTATCCTGTCAGAATTCAAAGAAGCTGGGATGCTGGCCGCTTTAGTAGTGCCAGCTCGACTGAGAATTAAATTCAAGGGAAAAGTTCCTTTTTTTAAAGATCAGGATGCTGCACGATAGTTTTTTTGAGAATAATTTCAAGCTACCAGAAGATCTCGGATCAGATTTTGAATAAGAGGAGATAGATATCACAGAATGCCATCCCGTAATAGTGACTTGAAGGAACCCTCTATACTGCAGAAGAAAATATTCTGTAATGGACTGACTGCCTGATTTGGCTGAGGAGAAACATAGACTTTGACGGCAGATAAGGACTGCTTGGCCCACCTAGTCTGCCCATTTCCCTACCTATTGGATAAGCTGCAGATCCTAGTTAATCAACAGCCTACTTCTTTCTATGCCCCACCAGAATTGCCTTATGTCTGTCCCATGCATTCTTGAATTCCCCCACTGTTTTTGACCCCACAACCTCCTCAGGAAGGCCATTCCATACATCCACCACCCTCTCTGTAAAAAAATACTTCCTCACATTGCCCCTGAGCCATCCCCCCTCTATCTTCAGATTGTGGCCCCTTGTTCTTGCACATCTCTTTTTCTGAATGATGCTACCCTCTTGGACCTTGTTGATTCCCAAGAGGTACTTGAAGGTTTGTTTCACGTCTCCCCTCTCCCTCCTTTCCTCGAGGGTACACATATTAAGCCCCTTTAGTCTCTCCATATGGCTTCTGTTGCAGACCCTGCACCATTTTAGTTGCCCTCCTCTGGACTGCCTCCATCCTGTCTGTGTCCTTGCAGAGATGGGGTCTCCAGAACTGCACGCAGTACTCCAGGTGGGGTATCACTGACTGTCTGTACAGAAGGATAACAACTTCCTGTTTTCTACTGATGATGCACTTTCCTATGCATTCCAGTATCCCCAGCCATCCTTACTGCCTTCTCACATTGCTTGCTTACTTTTAGGTCATCTGATATGACTACCCCCAGGTCCCTTTCCATTTTTGTTGTTGTCAGTACACCCCCCACTGAGTAGTCTTCCCCTGGGTTTTTGTTTCCCAGGTGCATACTTTGCACTTCTTTGCATTGAATCTAAGCTGCCATACTTTTGACCATTCTGCCAACCTTACCAAGTCCCTTCTCATCTTTCCACCCCCCCCCCTTGTGTATCAGCCCTGTTGCAGGTCATTGTGTTGTCTGCAAAGAGGCATATTTTTCCTTACAGTCCCTCTGTAGTGTCACTTATAAAGACATTAAAAAGGACTGGACCCAGTACTGAACCCTGCGGTACCCCGCTAGTAACCCCCCTTTCTTCAGAGTGAATTCCCTTTACTATTACCCTCTGTGTCCTCTTGTCCTGCCAATTTTTTACCCAGGCTACCACCCTGGGACACACTCCTAGGCTGGCTAATTTGTTTATTGATCTTTTGTTTGGGACTGTGTCAAGTGCCTTGCTAAAGTCTTGGTAGGCCATGTCCACAGCCCCTCCCTGGTCTACTACTTTGGTCACCCAGTCAAAGAAATCTATTGGCTTAATCTGACATGACCTTCCCGCTGTGAATCCATGCTGCCTTGGGTCATGTGCCCTACTGGCCTCTAGGTACTCAACAATTCTTTCTTTCAGAAGTGATTCCATCATTTTCTCTACCACGGAGATCAAGCTAATGCATATGTACTTAGCTGTGGAAGCACAGGGCACTCTGGGAGCAAAGTGATGGGGCTTGAGAAGAACTTTTATGCTTTTGATTTACTTTCTCTCTTTAAAAATATCGCTGGGAAGTAGAAGCTCGGAGCACACATGCACTTTTTTTCTTTAATATACTGAAATGCTCTAGATAAACTTTATAATATTGAATTCTTACTTCCCCCCTAAAATGCTTGCTTTAGTTACGTTAAAATCCTAATGATTATCCTATTTCTAAATGTTTTCCTTCTTCTATTTGAGATGATATAAAATTAATTTGTCTTTAAGAATAAAAAAATAAAGGAAAAAAAAACAACTTTGTTAATGCTCCAGTTAGGGTCAAAGCGGCAAAGGTTGGGAAATGAGGTGCTAGGGTTTCCCTAACATCCCACTCTCCTAAACCAGGGAGAAGAGCAGGTGTGGGGTGTGCCTTGGGCTTCTCAAGCTTAATGCTCACCGCATTCTTGCCCAAGGCACACCCCACACCTGCTGTCCTGCCTGGCTTGGGAGGGTGGAATGTTAGGGTTCCCTAACGCCTCATTTCCCAACTTTTGTCACTTTGACCCTAACTGGAGCATCATCGAAGTTTTTTGCAACATATACATATTTTGCAAAAAACTTAGTTAATGCATCAGTTAAACGGCCTGGTGGCACTGAGGGTTGAGGCGCTAGATGACGCACCTCGCACCACGACGGTGACTCGGGTTCGGGGACGGGCTCTGGTGGCTGTGGGTCAGCAGGGGAGGGAGAGGATGGACCATCCAAAGAACTGCTCTTCTCTCCTTGGGGAGGGATCTGGATCTGCTCTGTGTCCTGGTGACCCCCGATGGAGATCGGGGGTAACAGATGCACACCAGCCTACGTGAGGGGAGGAGAGTGGCAGATGCCAGCAGGGAAGCTGTGCGTGGGCATCATTGCACGCTGCTCTCCTGGGGGCAACCAGCAAGCTAAAAAGAAAAAACCCTGCCTGCCGGGTGAGGCGACTTCGACCTCCAGGGGCTGCAGTTCCACACACCCAGCACTGGTCATGAACCCGACTCTACCCCTGGGGATCCCTGGCCTTCTCTGAGGGCTGAGAGGAGGTGGGGATCCTGATCCCGAGCGTCTGTCAGGGGAGTGGTTCAGGTGGGTGGTTAGGGACTCAGACAAGCGAGCAAGCCCAAGAGATGCCCCGGACAGGTAAGGCAAGAAATAAAGTAAAAAAAAAAAAAAAAAACGCATCAGGGTTGCCGCAACAAAAGTAGGAAAATATGGCATTAGAGTTTCACCCTAACACTCTACTCCTACCCTGTGCAGATCAAGAGGTGTCGGGGGGTGGCATTGGGGTTGTCAGCCCTAACGCTCACCCCATTCCATTATAAAATAAGCTGGGTGGGTACAATATAGGAGAACGGGGTGAGTGTTAGGGTTGACAAACCCATTGCCACCCCCCGACGCCTCTTGATCTGTGCAGGGTAGGGGTGGGGTGTTAGGGTGAAACCTTAACACTACATTTCCCTACTTTTGTTGTGGCAACCCTAACTCTGATGCATTAACACATTTTTTGGCAATTTATTTCCTTACTTTTTAAGATAGTATAATCATATCGTAATTTGTTTGTGGGAGCGCAGGGCCCAGAGGGCCCTGCTCTCTCATTCCTCAATAAATACGTATATGTACTTAGCTGTGGAAGTGTAGGGCCCTCTGGGCCCTGCTCTTCCATGTGTAACCCAAGAGTAATTAAATTGTCAGCATTATCTGAGTTTCTTCAAGGGATAAAGTGACCAGGAAAGGTTCCCTGGTTTGATAGAACTGGTCCACCCTACCCTTAACTGTAAGTGTGAGCTTTTCTAGCACTAAGGTCTGAATCTCAGATAATGTGCCAGGGCCTTGGAGGTTAGGTAACAACCTGACTTTGGCGGTCCCATGCCTTGGGGGCTTGAATGGAACCAGGAGCCTACAAGGGTTGTCTCCGGGAGTATTCCTCGAGATGTCATGACACATACAGGTATTGCCTATTGTACACCTGGAATAATCTCAGTGGATGAGACATTTATACAGAATTCAGACTTGACTGTTTTAAGAATTAATTAATGTATATGCACTGACAGACGAAATGCTGGGAGCAAGTTGATTAGTTATGGTTGATTTTGTGTTGATTGATTTGTATGTGTATGCTTTTGAAAATTTAAATAAAAATGAATATACAAAAAAAAAGTCAGCATAGCCAAGTTATGACCCCACCTGGTGAACCCAGTTCAGAAAATATTCAAATCCCCACCGAAAAATAATCCTACACAACTGCAATACCATTTCCACACCACAGGGGTGAAAATAAATTTCATCCAGGATTTGAAAAATGACAGTTGTGACATACATTTGGTGGTGTAATAACAAGTCTTTGTTTCAAATTTGGGATCAAACTATTTTAAATTTACAAATTTACACACGTGTGTAGTGAAATTGCAATAAATGGTTATAATTCAGCCATTTTTTGACATTTGACCCCAAATGTTCAACATGGCCTTTTGGGGACCCCACCTCATGAACAATATGACTATCATTATGCAAATCCTGCCCGAAAGGTGAAATTGCCAAGCGACTGCGAAATCACCATTCTGGCAGAATTTAGCAAACGACAGTCATATTGTTCTTGAGGTAGGGTCCCCAAAAGGCCATGATGAAAGTTATGGGTCAAAATCTCAATGAACAGTTGAGTTATGCATCAAAGTAGTCTGTAAAATCCTGTTTGGTGAGCTCTCGAAAAAAGAATTGGCTCGCAAAAAAGGAATTGGCTCACGAAAAAGGACCTAAGTGAGTCACGATAAAAGAATTAAAGTGTTAAAAAAAAGGCATTGCAAGGTTGTTCTTCCACCAAATAACTTCACAGTCCACCTAATGGAGTCCCAATGAACAAGATACATGTGTTGGTGTCTCTAGATACCTTCATTTTGGATGCTTTTCAATTTTTTTTTTAAACAGAAAACAAGATGGCAGCTCGCAAAAAAGGAATTGTTTCTCACGTAAAAGGATTTGTTCTCATGAAAAAGAAAATGCTGTCACAAGACTAAATCCTTTTTCATAAGATCAAATCCCTTGTTGAAGAAGAGACATCTATCCTGAAAAATGAACTTCCCATAGGATATAATGGGAACTTAAAAACTTAACTTTGCAACAGTTTAATATTTTTGTGCCAAACTAACAGTGTCAGTTCTGCTGCCCAAGTTCTTTATACCATAAAAAATCACAACAAAATTCCACACCATCTGGGTGCAAGGCGAG
Source organism: Neoceratodus forsteri (assembly GCA_016271365.2). Taxonomy (NCBI): domain Eukaryota; kingdom Metazoa; phylum Chordata; order Ceratodontiformes; family Ceratodontidae; genus Neoceratodus; species Neoceratodus forsteri. Next base: position 1,557,051,463 of record CM057450.1, read on the forward strand.
GAGGAAAAAACTGCAAAAAATTGTGACGTTTTACTATTTTTTCACCATCCGGATCTCCGAATCCACACATCTGACCGGAATGAAACTTGCCACATCAAGAGATCTAACCCACAGGATAGCACATACCAAGTGCTGTGAAAATCCATTGATCGGTTGCAAAGTTATTAAAGTGCAAAATTTGAGGTTTAACATTAAACAGGCTACTCGACTCTAACTATAGGGGCACAACCATGCCCCTGTGATATATAGATATATATGAAAACTTTCTGACCCTGGTGTTTTTTGTGACCATATGTGGGGTTGGTACTGTACAGCTATGCATGGGGCATTTTCTTTAATGATGCCTCAAGCTATTTTCATTGGATGGGAGGTTATAATAGCTTAGATTAATATTTCCGTAAGTACAAAAAATCACAAATGAGTGACCAAGCACAACAAGGCTGTGTTACCATCTTGGTGTTATATTGACAGTATAAACCATGACAATGAAGTGGCCTCTGCAAGCAAATGCAACCACGAGTGGTAATCCACTGAAGTTAGCTCTGGCAAAGTTCAGGAGGGGTGTCCAAAAGTAGTTTTTCATGGAAAGAGTGCTGAACAGATGGAACTAGGGATGTCACTAAGACATATGATAGTATATCATGATCATTGCCATTGACAATTTATCACTGAAAAAAACTTACACTATTGCGATTATTGTGAGGCACAATATGCCATCATAAAGTGTTTTTTTTCTTGCTGCTTCTGCAGCTTGTCCGTCTACAGATGTAGCCACGATTCCAGATTCTCCACCTTCCTCCAGTCAGATTGTGTACTGTTTTTCCTCAAATTAGAAATGCTGCAGATTATTGTGATAATCAATATATCATGATATTTTTACACAAATATTGTGTTACAAAAAAATTAGATATCGTTACATCACAGGATGGAATGGACTGCCAGGTGAGGTAGGATATTCTAAAACAGTAGGGATATTCAAACAAGGGTGAGAAAAGCACAGGAACTTGATATGAACAAGGTATGGTAGAGAGGGGGTGGATGGTCAGTAGGACCATCACACTTGTATTAGATTGGCTGGGCAGACTGGTTGAGGTGTTGGGCACGTTTCTGCCATCATAGTCTGTGTATGTTTCTTCGTATGTTTTTGTAAATAACTAACCCCTTATTATCTTCCAATGCTTTCACGGGCAAAACCAAGGACGAGTAGGAGTTACCAGAGGGAGAGTAAAATGTGTGAAAATTAAGTTGCGAACTAAACAGTTTCTAAGTAAATCATGTAAAATAGAAACATAAATCATGATGGCAGAAAAAGACCAGACGTCCATCCAGTCTGCCCATATTCCCTATAATCCCTGGAACCTATTGTTCCTCCAGGGTACTAACCCTCCTCATCCTATCTCCATTCGTCTCCCTGGTCATTGTTACCCTGGGTGACCACTATTCCCTTCATTCCATCCCACACCTGCATGAATCCCCTGACTATGTTTACACCCACCACAACAGCCAACAAACTGTTCCAGGGTTCCATCACCCTTTCCGTAAAGAAGTACTTCCTCACGTCCCTCCTGAACCTCCCTCCTGTTAATTTCTACTCGTGACCTCAAGTTGGTATTCAAAGTAAATAATTTTCCACAGTTTACCTTGTTACAGTAATTTCTTTAAGGAACTTGAAGGTTTCTATCATATGTCCCCTCTCCCTTCTAGTCTCCAGTGAGTAAATATTTAGTGTCTTGAGGCGCTCCTCATAGGATCTGCCCTGCTGCCCCTGAATTATTTTTGTTATTCTGCACTACACTGTTTCCAGCTTATCCCTGTCCTTTCTGAGGTGAGGACTCCAGAACTGGACGCACTACTCTAGGTGAGGCTTCACCAGGGATCTGTATACAGAAGTATTACCTTATTTCTTCTGCTATCAGTACCCCTCACGATACATCCCAGCATCCTGTTAGCCTTGCTATAGGCCTTGTTGCACTGGCTCATTTGTTTAAAGGGGACAGGAAATCTGTGCTAATTGGCAGCTGTTTATAAACTTGTTAGTCTCAGAAACTATATGCATTCTCCTAAAGTATCCATATTTAACTGTAAATACTGTGATAGGTAAAACTGTAGTTTGCATTGTTGTGTTTTTATAGGCAGCATTCTGTTACAGTTCACTGCATGGAATCACTTATGTGGAGTTTTTACTATGTCACGATTTGTGTACAGAATACTAATTAGGAGCTGCTGATGTATCAGAACCCCATTTATAGTTCTGTGTACAAACCATGACATAGTTAAAACTCCAAATTATTGGTTCCATGAAGAGAACTGTAACACAATGCTGCCCATCAAAACAAGACAATGCAAAATACAGCTTTTTATATCACTTTATTTAATTACAGCTAAATATGGATAATTTAGGTGAATGCATATTATTTCTGAGAACAAGAACTTTATGTAGTTTCCATACCCAAGGGCACCAACAGTACTGGTGGGCAGGTAGCCCAAGCAGCTCCAGAAGTCTGTCCTACCCAAGCGGTGTTGTGTAATGCCAGATCCATTAAAAATAAGACTGCAGTTATTGCAGATCTTGTTGGATTTGTGGATCTGGCATGCATTACCGAGACCTGGCTGGATGAGAATGCAGGCCCCATATTAGAGGCCGCTATTCTGGCTGGGTACTCATGTTGCACTGCACGAGGTTGGATCGTGGGGTGGGGGGTTGCGGTCTGTTTCAAGACCAAGCTGGGCCTCACGAGTGTACCAGTTGGAGAGGCTGAGTCATTCGAGTGTACCGTAGTGGCAGGTATGGGTTGTAGGATCACCCTTATTTACCATCCACCAGGTGATGAGAAGTGTTTCCTGCAGGAAGTTGCAGATTTCGTGCTTGACATGGCATTCGAGTTGCCCAGGCTGATGGTCCTGGGTGACTTCAACACCTGGGTCGATGACAAACTCTCACAATTTGGACAACACTTCCCCCAACCGATGACATCATTGGGCCTCACACAAGTTGTTACCTCTGCCACTCATAAAGACGGTTACTCCCTTGACTTAGTCTTTCTCGATGCTTTCGATTTGGGGTGGAACCAGTTGGATGGTCCAATCACCACACCATGAGGTTCAGTTTTTGCGCCCCCCCTTCGTAGGCCTACCCCTGTGGAGATGGTCAGGTACCGCCCTTTGCGAGATGTAAGCTCTGAAAGCCTGACGGCAGTGCTTGACCTATCAGAGTTTTCTGGCATGAGCAATGACCCAGATGCCTTGGTACTGGCTTATAAGAAGGCCATTTCCTCAGCTCTGGATATCATTGCTCCTGTCTGTGTTCGTCCTCTCCCCCTTCCCGCTCGGTCCCCATGGTTTGATGGGACCTTGAGGGAGGTGCTACGACAAGGATAAAGATTAGAACATTGTTGGCGGGGATCCGCCCTTGATTCCGACTATCATAGATTGATGGAACACTACCAAGTCTATCATTCCACAGTCTCACGTAAGAAGGCAAAGTTCCTGTCTGGGGAGATTGCGGCTGCTCAGAACCAATTAGCTAAGCTCTTTCGTACTGTAGACAGACTGTGCAACCCAGCCTGCCTGCAGGTTCGAAGAGCTTTTTCACAAGTAGAGTGTGAAGAGCTTGCTCGTTTCTTTGTGGCTAAGGTGGCCAACATCAGGGCGGCGCTCTGACCTGCACCTTCTGTGGGAGAAGCTATGGATCAGCACTTGATCACTAACCCCGAGTTCTCCTGGAGTTCCTTTGCCTGACCGGAGCTCTCATTGATGTCATGCGGATTGTCCAGGGTATGCACTCTACATGCTGTAGTTTGGATCCGGGTCCTACTTCCCTGATTAAGGGTTGCTGGGATACCATTGGCCCGGTCCTAGCATGGAGAGTCTGGTGCTCCTTGGAGACGAGTGAGTTTCCTTGCTCCCTGAAAGAGGCGGTGGTGACACCCCTCTTGAAGAAAGCTTCTTTGGACCCAAACTGCCATGCGAACTACAGACCAATCTCTAACCTTCTTTTTGTGAGGAAGGTGATTGAGAAAGTAGTGGCAATACAGATGGAGAACCATTTGATCATCCATGACATCTATGAACCATTCCAGTCTGGTTTTCGAAAGAGGCATAGTACAGATACTGCGCTGGTTCGGGTGCTCAATGATCTCCTGATGGCGAGAGATCAGAAGAGCTGTTCCATCTTGGTTCTTCTTTATCTCTCTTCAGCATTTGACACTGTGGACCACGGGGTTCTTCTCGAATGCCTGAGGTTCATCTGTGGCCTGTCTAGTACAGTCCGTGGGTGGTTTATATCTTTCCTCACTGGCAGAACTCAGAGGGTGGTGTCGGGGATTAATTCCTCTGGCCCAGTCTCTCTGTCATGTGTGGTACCTCAGGGTTCAGTGTTGTCCCTCATGTTGTTGCAGTGTATATGCTGCCCCTCAGAGACATTGGTAGAAGGTATGGGCTGAGGTTTCACTGCTATGCTGATGATACCCAGCTCTACCTGTTTTTTGCACCTGACCAGGATAGAGCTCTCTCAACATTTAACAACTGGCTCACTGAAATCTAGAATTGGATGGATTCGAGTTGGCTGAGGTTGAACTCGGAGAAGACGGAGGTGTTGGTTGTGGACCTGGGTCGCCGGATGGGTTGGGGGGAGCTGGTTTGCTTTCAGGACTTTTTCTTGGTGGCTCCCAGCTCTCCACTTCTGAACAGGTGCGAAATCTGGGGGTGATTTTCGACGACAGGCTGACACTGGGATCGCTGGTGTCGTCGGTCATCAAACCTTCCTTTTACCATCTGAGGAACATCTCCAGGATTAAGCACCTTGTTCCGTCCGGTGATCTGCCTACTTTGGTACACGCCTTTGTGACCTCACACCTTGATTATTGCATCTCCCTTTATCTAGGGCTACCAGGGGTTGATATCCACCGCTTGCAGCTAGTGCAGAATGCTGTAGCCCGATTATTGACGGGTACTCCCCGTACCTGTCATATTTCTCCTATGCTGCACTGGCTGCCAGTACAGTGGTGGATCACCTTTAAAGTCAGACTTCTAACATATAAAGCCCTACATGGACTTGACCCGGACTACCTGAAAGAGCTTCTGGTACCATACTGCCCTATGCGATCGCTCCGCTTGGTGGATGAGGGGTTGCTAGAGATTCCAAAGGTTTCTTTAAAATCTTCGGGGACACGTGCTTTTATGTATGTGGGCCCAGCCCTTTGGGATTCTCTACCCCATCTGCTTCAGGAGTGCACGTCCATGGAGAAATTTAAACAGGCCCTGAAGATCCATCTGTGGTATCAAGTGAATATGACTTGATGTTATTTTTTTGTTTTTATGAATTAGTATTTATTGTATATGTGTTTTATTATATTGTTTTACTCAAATCTTTTGTTAAAGCACCTTGATTTTTAGAAAGGCGCGGTATAAATACGTATTTATTATTATTATTATTATAAACAGCTGCCAGTTAGAAATAATTTCCTGTCCTGTTTAAGGGAGTTAGTTATAACTCCTAGATCCTCTTCCTCTTCTGTAGTGCTCCGTCTCACCCACCCATCCAGGAATGCATTTTGGGGTTCCGTTTCCCTAGGTGCACTACTTTGTACTTTTTGGCGTTAAATTTTAACTGCTAGAACTTTGATCACCCCTCTAGTTTTTGAGGTCCCTTTGCCATATCCTCTATTCACTCATCACTATTCACCCTCCCGCATAGTTTTGTGTCATCTGCAAAGAGACAGTCTGCCCTGGATTCCCTCACTAATGTACATGAAAAAAATTTAAACATTCTAACTTTAATTGTCATTACTTTCATTTATCAGTATAAAAAACAGTATCACTGAAGTCTGTCAATATAAAAAAGTATCGATGCTGAGTGTTAGCTTTTTTAAACTGTGTTTCAGTAATATACTCAAAGTGTGGATGGCACTTGTTTTATGTGATTCTCTTCAGTAAATGTTTAGTAAATACAGTATTTTTAAAGTGGGATTTTATGTCCCACCTTCCAGTTCCAAATATTCAGCTCTGTCAGGATTTCCTAAGGTACCTCGGACCCCTGCACCTACCTCCCTGTCATTGTCAGCCCTCCACAGAATCATGATTTATCCCAAGGTGGGCTTGCAGTTGGGGGATGTACCTCCAAAGTGGTTCATCTTCAGGAGGTGGTGCAGCTGTGGGAGCAGATATACCTGAGGTCCGTGGTGTTGCAGTGTCAGGGCTATTTTCCTTCTTTTGTACCTCTCTCTTGAGATGCTGGTAATGTTGACACACAAGCGCAAGAGAAGTGTCTCCCCTCCCCTGAGGCATACCAACCGAGCTCTACCCATGGTTAGTTAGGTGGTGCTGCTGGGGTGGCGTCACATTCTTTTCCTCCCTGGAGAAGGAATATATCCCTTGGGATGCTCAATTCCCCAACCCCCACCCCACTTGCCCCTAACTATTCATTTATGAACTTGGGTTGCTATTGTCTCAAACAATAGCCCTACTGCTGCATTGATGAGGTGCCTCTGTATAGTTTTGATAAGTCAGACCACCGTTTCTTTTATTTTATTTTTGGTGGGACTCTGATTGTGCTCAGTTTTTAGTGGGGACTGTGATTTCCCTCTTTGACTCACCTAATTCTTTCAGCACACGTTAATCCCATATTGTGCTTACAAGAGAATGAAATCTTGCAACATAATTGCTGTCCTACATGCTAAAGATGACAGTACACCAGTCAAAATATGTTTATTGCATGAGTTCTGAAATAAGAAAACAAGGACTTACTACCTCTCTTCAGGCTTATCATGACAAGGTTAGTGTGAAGGCCTCGAGGGGAGCGAATGCTCAGAAGTATTTCTATCAAATTATTAGCATCACCAGCCTTGGATGCAGCCTGTTCCTTACCAAGATATTTTAAAAATCCTAGACAGAATAACCTTCATTAGGAAACAGATGTTCCCAAATAATCCCTTAATCACACATTGAGCGTTTTCCTTTCAGAAGAGTAAAAGACTTGCACATTTGTAAAGTTTACTTTTTACACATGCTGAATGCCACCATCCACAAGGAAGCTCATAAAAACAAGATGTATCTTTTGACATTAACCTGGAAAGCAACATTTCTAATAAATAATGACATTTCTAATAATATAAGAACAGCCAGCACGCCAGAGTGTCTGTTATCAAAGATTGCAGTTGTATGATGGATAGAGAAAATCATGAATCTTGATTGGCTGCAAGTCCTAAGTAGTGATAAAATGCAGGACAGAGTTGCATCACTATTCTGAATGATGTACCTGACCTGTTCTTGTCACCCTGAAAAAATGAGAACACAGTTCAAGCTTTTCCTCCCCAAGACTTCTGTACAAACACACAAAAAAAGAATGCACAGGATCAATGCACTCTGATGAGATTAGCTCAGAAATCATTGTAGTTACTTAAGTTTAGTTTGTGTTGACTGGGAAGAATGGTTTGGCAATTCTGCTTATTTTCATACTCGTCCCTGGGGAGGGGTGGGGGACAGACAGCTGCAGACTGACTTATTGAAGCATGTTAAGTTGTTAATATCTGGGAAATTCCCCTACTCTTTTTCTAGAAGTACCATGGGATCTTTTACATCCACCTGAACAACTGCCAGAACAGGCAGACAGGATGTCAGTTTTGGCATCTCGCTAGAAAGATGGCACCTCAGGAGTGCAGTGCCCCCCCTCTATGCTACACTACAGTGTCAGTATTGGGATTTTGGGGCTAGAACCCACAACCTCCCTATCTTCCTGTCCCAGAGGCGAGTGCACAATATGTTAACCAACTGACACTTACAGAAGCGTTTACTGCAGATAAGCACCTGAAATGCCCGCGTAGCAGACTTCCCAACTGTGACAAAAATCCCCTTTACCGGGGACTTCCAGTTCACTGCCACCAACAGGTTTTTACCAACAGAAACCAGTAAACCTACTTCTTACCTTCTCCTTTGCACAAGGTCAGGAAGGTCAACAAAGTAACTGTGGGAAGAATGCTCTTTAGGAACAGATTGCACAGAGTCCAGCAGAAATAACTAAATTACCTTAGTAAATAAACAGGTAGTCACTTATTCTATCAAAAATAGATTCTTTACTAGAGGACTACAAGTATTTACAACAGGATATATATATATATATGCATACATTTTCCTGCAGTTGAGTTGGCTAATTCTAGGGGACATGGATATGTTGTTCAATCCTCACTTATTGGCAGGTTTCTTGCCTCTTTAAATCTTGCTGGAAGGTCTTCAAGCTGGCTCCTCCCACCCACCCAGGTGATAAAACTCTCGGCTCCGCCCCATGATGCCAGATCTTCCTTACCGCTTGGAAGCTCAGGTTCCCTCCTTAGCGCTCTGCGTTTTAGGCCTGGATCCTGACTCTTCGGTTAATCTGAAACTTATTCTCAAATTTAGAAGACTTCGGTCTTCCTTTTCCCTCACGGCTTCGATGGACAAATCGACTCCCGGATTTTGTCGGTGCCCCTGTGGGCAGAAGATGTCCCGGACCAGCCTGTACTCCATGTGCATTTACTGCCTAGGACTCGGCCACGATTCGCAGGCTTGCAATTTGTGCAAATCTTTTTCGGCTTCGGTCTTGGAGGACTGCGCTGCTCGACTTCTTTTGGGGCGCCTGAAAACGATATCCACCGTCAAGTCAAGGAGGCCCATTGGGCGTGTCTGCGGGCAAGGGCTCGCTGGATCAGTTGGAGCAGATGACTCTCAGCTAGGCGTGCCCAGGCTGCATCATCTTCTTCGTCGGTCACGGCATTTATGCCGCTCTTCTTGGGCTCTTCATATACAGATTCTTTTAAGGAGCTTTGCCAGTCCCTCTCCACCAAGGGAGAAGGACCATTGGGACATTCCAGTCGGTCCAAAAAGAAGGACTCCAAAGGTAAGTCCCACCGTCGACATTCGTGGGAGCGGGAGGGATCCCCTTTACCAGATGGTCGACTTTTGACTTTGGTCGAGGTTGCGGCTAAGGCCGCTGGCTTCACGGTGTCCCCGTCAGGTCAGCCGGCTGAGACACCCGTCGACGCAGTCGAGATTTTTCTCGACCCGTCGGATGGTTTGTCGACTGGTAATGCCAACAACCCTACTTCACCGGTTTCCCCGGTGGAAACCGAGGACTTGCCTGTGCTGGAGTCCCCGGTTAAGGTCCCTGAACCGAAGGAGGAGCGGGTTTCCCACGTCCCCTCTCTAACCCACCCTCAGAATCTCCGAAAGTCTCAGTCTCGGACCTCTTCCAGGTCCAGCCAGTCTCGCCGACATCCGCGGTCTCGGTCTCGGCACCGTGAAAAGCGGCAGCACCACTCATCCTCATCGTCCTCTTCGGAGGATAGGGTCCGGCGCAAGTTGCATCGGCGCTACGAGGATTTAGTGTGGCAGCAGCTTTTATTGTCTGGGAATAAGCCGACTCCGTCGCCTTCTCCGGCCATTAAGTGGCTGTCACCTGAGCGGCCGAAACAACCCCTCATAGTTGAGGAGCCGAAACTGGCACCGGTTGTTCGGCCGAAACCGGCTGCTCCACCCATTGTGGTGGCACCTCCGCCTCCACAACCGAAGACTGGGGCTCCGACCAAGGATTCTCGGTCAGGTCAGGGTTTGCCCCATAGGTTGTCAGTCACCCTCACTCCTGATCAACCTCGGCACGTGGAGGGTGGCTCAGGTGCTCGGCAGCTGTTCGCAGACTCCTCAGAGTCTGATAATGATGACACCTTGTTCTCCAGGCCGCTTGACCTGGAGTCTACAGGGGGGTCAGTTGGTGGACGAGAGCCCATCCTCATTTTTAGGAATACTTCAACTTATCTCAGAGTCCACTGGGCTGAAGCTCGAACCCGTTTCAAAACGGGCCAGGTATCCCCTCACGGAGATACCGGACTGAGGGGATTCCCTTACGGAGGTCTTTCCAGTGGCCGAAGCCATTGTTGGCCCGGCCCTGGAGCTGTGGCAGCAGCCAGCGTCTTGTCCCGCAACTTTGGCCAGGATGGCTCGAAAGTATGCGGTCCCTACAGGTTCACTCTCCGGTTTCTCTGAGCACCCCTCCACGGAGGGGTTAGTGACCAACAGCATTTTCCGGCATTCCGGGAATGCTTGGGATGTGGACAAACCACCCGATAAGGAGTCCAAGAAATTGGACTATTCAGGGCGGAAGGTATATGCTGCTTCCTTTCTAGGCCTTCATCAGGCTAGCTCGGCCATTCTGATGGCACACTTTTCACACGTCCTTTTGGGCTCCCTGGATGAGGTGATTCCTCATCTCCTGGCTGACCTTCAAACGGCGGTCAAGCAGGTGCGGGATCAGGGAAGGGTGGTAGCTAAACAGCAGCTCCAAACTTCGTTGGACATCGCTGATTCATGTGCCCGGTCAGTAGCGGCTGCAGAAGCCATGCACCGCAGGGCTTGGCTGCGGATCTCCACCTTTACGGCTGATACCCAGCACAAGCTGGCAGACGTCCCCTTCCTGGGTACCGACTTGTTCGGACCCGGGGTGGAGGGTCATCTCCAATGGATCGAGAAGTCCAACGCCACCTTGGACTCAGTCACGTCTGCCCAGAAGGACAAAGGCTCCAGCAGCAGCGTAAGCCCTTTCGTCCTTCAGCCCCTGCAGCACGTCCAACCCAGCAACACCAGCATGAGGGCTAGCAGGCTCGGACTTGGCACCCCAAAGCCAAGCCTGCTGCTTCCTCCAGCAGGAAGCCGGGAGGAAAAGGCCCAGGCGGCTCCTCAGCTGGCCCTTCCTCCAAGCCTGCCCAGTGACGGGGTGAGGGGTGTCGCCCCCAACCTCGTCACTCCTCCCCGGTTCCCTCCATGGAGGGATGGCTCTGCCACTTCCTTTCCACCTGGTCCGATATCACCACGGACCGCTGGCTGTTGGAAGTGGTAGGCAGGGGTCTGCCTCTGGAATTTGAGCAGTCCCCCTCCTATCAAGCCGTCGCCCCATGAGGGGGGCTGCGGGGTTCCATAACCCTCTGTCAGCTCGTCGAGCCGACATTGCCTTGCTCCTCCAGAAGGAGGTGATCAGGGAGGTGGCGGACCCCCCTCCAGACCCAGGATTTGTGTCCAGGTACTTCCTGGTCCCAAAACGGACGGGGGGCTGTCGGCCCATTCTCAACCTACACAACCTGAAGAATTTCCTAAGGTCTCGCACCTTCAGGATGGTCACTCTGTCTCAGATCATTCCATCCTTGGAACAAGGTGGGTGGTTCTGTTCTCTTGACCTTCAGGACGCGTTCTTTCATGTCCCAATCTGTCCATCTCACCAGCGATTCCTCTGCTTCAGGGCAGAGGGATCCCTTTACGAGTTCTGGGCCATGCCCTTCAGCCTCTCTCCAGCTCCCAGCTTCTTCACCAAATAAATGGCAGTGGTGACAGCATTCCTGCGGCGCCGAGGGGTCCGGGTGTACCCTTACCTGGACGACTGGCTGATTGCAGCCCCTTCCAGGTTGGAGGTGGAGTGGTCCAGGGATCTGGCCCTCCAGGTCTGCTCTCAGGTTGGCCTCCTCATCAACGAGGCCAAGTCAGAACTCGTGCCATCGCAGGTGATTAAATTCATCGGAGCAGAGCCAGACTCTCTTAGAGCCAGAGCACGGCTCCCGGCGGACAGGGCCGAGGTCCTTTCCTCCTTTGCCTTATCATTTCTGGTTGGGCAGTTGCGCCCTGCCCGGGACTTCCTGCGCCTTTTGGGCCTCATGGCAGCCTGCACCAGCGTGGTCCATTGGGACCGCTGGCATATGTGTCCCCTACAATGGGGGCTGGCCCGCCAATGGTCACAGCGCTCTGGTCCTCTGGACCAGCCAGTGACCATGACCCAGGAGATGTGGAACGGCCTCCAGTGGTGGCTCGTTACAGCTCATTTGCAGGAGGGTATCCTGTTTGTCTGCCCAGAGCCGACGGTCACTTTTACGACCGACGCCTCTCTGATGGGTTGGGGTGCCCATCTGGGGGAGCTCAGGGCCCACAGCTTCTGGTCCCCTCAGGAGTCTCGATGCCACATCAACCTGCTGGAGCTTCGAGTGGTCCAACTAACCCTCACTGCCTTTGCTCCATTTGTACGGGGTCAAGTGGTCTAGGTTGTAAAAGGCTAGGGATACAGACGGACTCAAACACAGATGATTTTCTCTGGAAGTCTCTTCCAACAGCTTCTTTATTGGGAAATTCCAATGTAAAGTAAGAAAATCAAAATTAAAAAAGGCGGACTGAATTCATCAAAATAATAAAAATAAACATTCAAGGAGCATAACACAAACAGCAGCGATGCAGCATCAAAACAAAAATATCCCAGTCTTGTGCAGTAATAATCCACAGTCACTAGAGCACTAGCTAGGGTATATATACTTCAGCACCCTGGCACACATCTGACTTCTCTCTGAAGAGAGCAGCTATATATACAATGAGACGACTACTGATTGGCTAGAGTTCCTGTCACTCAGCCTACCTGAAACAATTTTTACATAAAAGTAAATATTTTTATCTCAAAAGGCTTATGTAATGTTTTACAAACATATTTCTTTTATCTGCATGCATCACAATCATTTACTTCAATTCTGGGTCTAAAACTTCAGATTTCAAGGGGTAACCCCCACCTCTTGTTTTCATTCTCTATATAATGACTAACAACATGGCCGGCCGGCCCTTAAAGAGAGACCCTAACACACAGAGAGCCCATCCATAATTAGCTCAGGTAAAACCATTTTCCTCTGTTCTTTTCATGTTATAATAATATATGTTCTGTTCTCTTTTGATGGGCTCTTAATGTGGTGGTAATATTTACAAGCTCACAGCAACTCGTTTAGTACGCTGCCTGCTGAGCTCTGGATCTTGAAACACAGCTCAGTCAGAAGCAACTGACACAATGCACAAGCCGTTTTAAGTTTGCTCTGAAGGCAGGCTGAAAAGCGCTTTAGCGCAAAGAAAAGGTAGTTCTTAAAACAACCCCACAAGTATTTGGGCATAAGAAGAGCTGTGCTATGTGATTTCTAGGCGTTCTGACTGTGCATAGCACGCATATTTGTGCAGCTCGAAAAAAAACGCCGAGACGGAGCGTCTCGCAATTATGCTCGTCTCTTGACTAAATTTAGACCAACTAATACTCTACTAGAAAAGGGGGGCATTCTCTTGGCATTTTAGCCACAGAGGGGACAATTTTAAGTCTGTTCATTTTACAAACAATTTAATGTGTTTCCCTTTTGATTTAAAGGGGCATTACAACTTCAAATGAGGACTGAATATAACTGAAGGCAGCGTTTATTCTCTATCAGGGCTACTTTAGCAGGGGATACTTGCTGGAAATCTGATTAATGACTAGCTGGGTGGGGTTTGCAACAACATAAAGACAGACAGAAAATAAATAAAAAATGCATAGGTGGCCAGTCTATGCACAAAAAAGACAACACATGAACAATACACCTTTAGGACAGATACATAAGGAGGGGGACTAGTCACAACATACCAATAGTACCTCTTTAATCTTTCAGACCCTTTGACACAGGTCCAGACGGACAACACCACAACCATGTACTACCTCAACCGGCAGGCCGGGATGCAGTTCTTTCCCCTGTGCAAGGAGGCTCTCTGCACTTGGTCTCTCGTGATCAGCCTGGAGGCGGATCTCCTAGCCATCCATGTGGCAGGAGCCTCCAACAGTCTGGCCGATGCCCTAAGCCGGGTAGGCGCTGCATCTCACGAGTGGTCTCTCCTGCCGGAGATAGTACAAGATCTGTTCTTCCACTGGGGCACCCCTCAGGTGGACCTGTTTGCCTCCAGGAAGAATGTGAAGCTGAGGCTATTTCATGCCCGCCCCACTCAGCAAGGCTCGCTGCAGGGGGATGCCTTCTCAAGGCCCTGGACCCTGGGCCTCTTCTACACCTTCCCTCCATTCCCCTTGATCCACAAGGTGCTTCTCAAGGTGAAGAGAGACCAGGCGCAGGTGATTCTGGTAGCCCCAGACTGGCCCTGCCAGTTCTGGTATCCAGATCTCCTCCGCCTCAGCTCCAGGCTCCCGAGGCGGCTTCCAGCCCGCCCGGACCTGATCTCAGTCAACAAGGGGAAGGTACTCCATCCGGACCTTCAATCCCTGCACTTGATGGCCTGGTTCCTGAGCGGCTAGAGTTCCAGGCCTTGGGTCTTTCTGACGAGATCCTTAATGTTGTTGAGGCATCCCATAAGGAGTCGACCAGAAAATGCTATGCCTTCAAATGGAAGAGATTGACCCTTCCTCCTGTTCGTTGGCTAGCATTCTGGACTACCTGTGGTCCCTTTCTCAGCTAGGGCTTCGGTTGATGACCCTTAAGGTCTACCTGGCAGCCATCTCTGCTTACTGGCACACAGTAGAAGGTGGTCGGGTGCTTTTTTCAAAAGCCTTGATCACATATCCCCTCCGGTGCGAGAACCTCCACCTCCGTAAGATCTACTGCTGGTATTGGCTAAGCTCATGGGCAAGCCATTCGAACCGATGCACTGGTGCGATATCTCCCACCTGTCGTGGAAGACTGCCTTCTTGGTGGCTATCACGTCAGCCAGAAGGATGGGAGAGCTCCAGGCGCTTTCTATCGAGTCTCCTTATCTGGTCTTCCACAGGGACAGGGTTGTCCTGCGCCCCCACCTGAAATTCCTTCTGAAGGTGGTGTCAGAGTTTCACCTTAACCAGGTGTTGACTCTGCCAGTGTTCTACCCCAATCACACCTCGGAGGCCGCATATAGGCTCCATACTCTGGACCCTAGAAGAGCGCTCTCTTATTATAAGGAGCAGACGGCTGAAGTTCGGAGAGCGGTTCACCTGCTGTTTGTCACCTGTGCTGAAGCTGCACCTGGCAGACCTGCAGCCAAGCGGATGATAGGCAGGTGGGTCACCTCCTGCATAGATCTCTGCTATAGGTTGGCAGGCGTGGAACCTCCCAAAGGGATAAGAGCTCATTCTACCCGCCATTCCGCTGCTTCGTGGCTGCTTCCAGGGACGTCCCTATCCAGGAAATCTGCAGGGCTGCTACCTGGAAGTCAGCACACACCTTCATTACCCACTACCACATCAACCTTGAATCACGCCGGGATGCTGGTTTTGGGACCTCAGTTCTCCAGTCCTTATTTCTTAAGTAGGGGGTGTGCGCCTTGCCTCCCTCCTCCCGGAGAACTGCTAGGAGTCTACCTATAAGTGTGGATTGAACAACATATCCAACTCCCTAGAACTACAGGTTACTCACCTGTAACAGGAGTTCTAGGAGTGGTATATGTTGTTCATCCACACAACCCACCCGACCTCCCCGGCTTCGACATGCAACCTGGCTTCCAGCGGGCTAGATCTGGTGTCATGGTGCGGAGTCGAGAGTTTTACCACCCAGGTGGATGGGAGGAGCCAGCTTGAATACCTTCCGGCAAGATTTAAAGCGGCAAGGAACCTGCCAATAAGTGTGGATGAACAACATATACCACTCCTAGAACTCCTGTTACAGGTGAGTAGCCCATATGTATTTCCCATGAGGCCTGCTTGGACACATGACCTTGGAAGCCATGTTTTGTGTCCATTTTGCAAATAGCAGAACATACAACAGAAGCATGACTACATTTAGAAAGGATCACTCTGATCACATGTCCATCACATCTCCCTTCCCCCTGGGAAATGAAGGCATGTCTCTTTTGGGCAACCCCCAAGAGACACTCCCATTCATGTAGGGCCTGGGGGGTGCCAAAAGGAACATGTCATGCACTCAGCCCTGCCTCGACAGTTCATCTACATTGACATTCTGTGCCCCACTTCAGTGCTGAATGATCATATTATGTGACTGCAGTACCAAAGTCCAGTGCAATAATTTTGTGTTTTTTCCACTAGTTCTATGGAATCAAGCCAGAGGGTTATGATCTGTGACCACAGTGAACTCCCTCCCATACAGATATAGCTGCAGCTTCTGAAGGGCTCACACTGTCTCCAGACATTCTCTTTCAACTGTGGCATATGCCTTTTCCCTGGGCAGAAACTTCCAGCTGATGTACTATGGGGTGCTCCTCCCCCTGTGGTATAACCTCGCTCAGGACAGCACCCGGGCCCATGGCCTGAGGCATCTGCATGTACTATGAACTTTAGGTCATAGTTGGGGCTAGCAAGCACGGGTGACCGACATAATGTCTCCTTCAACCGTCGGAAGGCAGACTCACTACAGACTGCTCTACATATTATAGCAGGTTAAACACCTTTTCAAAAAAAAGGCTTTCAGAGAATCTCCTTCATTGAGGTACAGCTCTCCTTCCCCCCTCACTTGTAGGAGGATGGGTGACAATACTGCCTGCCCTTGTGAGCTGCTTCTCCTCTGATGCCTCATACATCATCTATGCTCAGCTTTACTTATCCTGTCCTGTGTGGCTTTTTCGGTCTTGGTCGCTTTGGTCCCTGCTGGTCCAGTGATCCTCCAAGCTTGACTGTGCTGGGGAACTGAGGCATGCTGGGATGCCAGTCTTATATAGGTGTTAAAGAAACGTGCTGACATGGGTGGCCCCAGCCAGCAAAACTTTCCAGCTGGTTCTGATGCCAGTGGTTTACATTTAGAAGGTGAGGCTCAGCGGAGAAGATTCTCCAGAAGATCAGCTGTTACACTAGGTAGGCTACATGGCGTCACCCCCTTGGGAAGGGGGATGCCTGTGGCTGGTTTCCAAGTGTCAGGGATGGAGGCTAAGTAGAGAGAGAGGCTGAGAGGGGAGGTAATAGATAGGGCAGTGGTAGTGGCAGAGAGATAGAGAATTTTGGGGTTAAGACCACTCACACCCTTGTGGGAATGAAAGGCTAAGAGGGCCTTAGGGGAAGAAACTAGAGTGGCAGGAGAGCAGGAGAAGGAGTGATGAGGGGTGGAAGGAGGGTAAGGAGAGGAGGGGGCAGGCTTAGGTGGTGAAGAATTAATTGAAAGCTGAGGCTACAAAATAAGGGTCAGAAATAGGAGTGTCACCCACTTTGGGGACTGGTGTGGGGGTGGGAGGGGGAAGAGGTTGTGGAAATGAAATGAGCATGGGTGCAAAGTAGTCGAACTTGGCAAGTCTGTTAGCTCTGGTACAGGCATTTTGAAGGGTCCAGTACTTGGTTTGTTCAGCAGGGGAGCTGGAGGGTTTATGGGTCTGCCAGGCAAGGTCGTGCACACGGAAGCAAGCCAGCAGCTCAGCTGAGATCAATGGGAGGTAGTAACCACAGACCTTTTTTTTTTTTTTCAAGGGGGCATTGTCTCTGAAGTTTACAAAGCCAGCTTAAACATCTGGATACCAAGCCTCAAAAACATATTCAGTAAATCCTAGATCTTGGAAAAACAATGTAACATTCCAGTTCGGAAAGAAAGTGATGTTAGTGGCTTCAAAAATGTCAGACCTCTAAGTTTGCTATACACCATGTCCCAAATATTCCCTAAAATCATTTTGTCAAAGATACTGGAAAGGTTAACTAGTAATGAAACTTCATCTACACTTCAAGCCAGATTGTGGAGTGGATTCTCAACTGCTGAACACATATTTGTTTTGTCATTTTTGATAGAAAATATGTTATTTGCAAAAAAAAAATAAAATAAAGCATTAGGCTGTCTTTGTAGATTTTTCATCAGCCTTTTTCACCCTTAGTAGGGATATACCGTGGAAAAAATGTATTTCCCCAGATAGTGTATATCTGTAACAGCAGAAGGCAGCGCTCACAGTAAGCCTGGGCACATGGCAAATGGACTAACAGTATGCAGAAAAAAGTCAGCACTCCACATATCAGTTACTAGATGATTTTTACTTCAAAGTAATGTGAAATACAAACACCCCCTAATGAAGAGGTATTGCACCTCGAAGCGCTGGGGCTGGTCTGCCAGGTTAGGTTGCTTATTACCCGGTTAATAAAAACTAAATAAATAAATTAATTAAATGCTGTAAGTTTGTATTTCATGTTACTTTGAAGTAAACATCATCTACTAACTGATATATGGAGTGCTGGCTTTTTTCTGCACACTATATAGATCTGGGCCTACTCATTCCAGTCATTCAGCTATACGTTGACAGTATAACATCTATCAGATCTTCAGTGGGGATGTCTCTTTCATCAGGCCACACCTTTGAAACTAATACCTCATTAGCGCTAGGACCCCATGGAAACTTTTGCAAGCAGTAGCCAGGGGCTACCCATGATGAGGTAAGATAAGGTAAAAATTTATTTAAAGATGCCCATTCCCAGAGGCTCTGGGCGCCGTACAAATAAATAAACACATATTCATAGTAGATCAATAAAACATAAGAAAAATGTTATAAACATACATATATTTATAAAAACAAAACATCGACCATACTACTCAAATCAAAAATCATAGGTCAATAACTTAATCTAAAAATGCCTGTGTGAATAGGAGTGCTTTAAGGCAGGCCTTGAAAACCTCCAAAGTGGGGGCCTCCTTAACCCCAGAGGGAAGCAAGTTCCATAGAATGGGAGCAGCGATACTGAATGCCCTATCGCCAGCCGATCTCAACCTCGACCTAGGAACTGCTAGGAGGCCTCCACAAGAGGAACGGAGGGAGCTAGCTGAGACGGCAGGAACCAGGAGGTCTGACAGGATGTCTCACATCGGTGTCTACATAAACATGGGCGGCCTCTCCTCTTTTCAGTTCTTTTCCTGCCATCGACCATGTTCATTGGACTCACTCTTGGAATTGTCACTTCTAGCAGCTATATTTTTATTTTCTTATTTATCCTTAAGTATCCGTTTTAGTATGCGTTTCTGGCAACAGTACATGTTGCCAGCAGTCCATTTGTTCTTTTTTCCGGCAGCTCAGAGTGCTGCTTCTAACAGCACACTACTCTTCTGTCTAGGCTTCTCACACCAGGATCACCTATGAGGGTTGTTGCCGCCTTCTCTTCTCGCTATATGACAACCGTGTACTCTGTTCCCGCTAAGTGCATTGAGATTGTTGTCAGCGTAAGAAGAAGCTATGCTTTTCTTCATCTAACCATCCACTTTGGTAGCAGTGAACACCGCCATCCCGACTGTCTTCTAGACACCAAGGTTGGAGCTTGGTTTAGGCTCTACTGGGCCCATAGGGATAGTATGCTGCTGTCGCCGTTGACTTTCATCACCCCCCCCCCCCAGCCATCAGCAAGACATCAATATAGGGCCTTGGCTTCTGAGACACCATGCCTATATGGCTGATCTGTGACAGTCATTGCCGGATCCCCATCAACCTGGAGCCTTCCCAGTTGTTGCTTTGACACCCTGTTCAAGGCTTGGCTTCTATTCTACTGTGCCTATGTAGACACTAGATTGTTTGTTGTAGTTGGGTCTTCCTGCCGTCAACTGTCAATTCTCTGATCATTGACAGACTACATGGTCAAGGCTTGACTTCAGGCACTACTGGACCTATTATGGACGGTATGTTGCTGACGTTGTTGGGCCTTTTATCCCTGACTTCAACTAACACAATCACAACCACTTCATCACTCCGGCAGGACTCCATTTAGACTCCATTTAGTCAAACAACGTGAAGTCTTGCTATATTATGACATACGCAGTGAGTCCCAACCTTCGAACTGCTCCGGAGGTGAAAGAGTTAACTTTCCATGCCAGGCATGGAACGCTGAGCTCGAACTCGGTTTAAACTCTGTCTGTTGTTCTTCAAACTCAAACCGTCAGATTCTTTACTCTGCCTCACTGAACAGTCGCTCCGGAGATTTCTCCTTCTGCTCGGTTCATTTTGTCGGTTAAAGTATTGTTTTTCTTGGTTTTCAACTGCATTTAAACCGCAACCGGACGGTTCAGACTCTGTCTGTGGTATTGTGAGTACTAGATAGGTTTTACATTTATTTCTATTCTGTGTGGAACTTGTAAATGGTTTATCGGTTCAGTTTGAACCGATCAAGTTGCTTAAAATATCTTAATCTATCTTTTAGTGTGTGATTACCAGTTCTTATCGGTTCTAAAAAAAACGGATTTTATTATGTTTTTTTCCACGACCCGTGACACGGTTGGGAACCGATAAGAGGGTCTTACCTGGCAGATTGCCATAAACGGGTAAGTTTGGTTAGGACTGGCACTATGTCAGAAACCCAAAAGAAAAACCAGGCCCACTGGGTTTCAACACTGCAGTGTGTGTGGGGAAGTCTTTGCCAAGGCTGATCCCCACACCACCTGTGTTTATTGTCTGGGGTTTGACCACCTCAATGCAGACTGCCAGATTTGTAAAAGTTTTCCTGCAGCTACCCTGGAAAAGAGGGTTGGTAGGCTCAGGGAAAGGGAGGCCAAAAAGTCCGCTGAACCGGTTAGCCAGCCCGGTTCGGTTCCAACCGAACCGGAGGGAGTGCCCTCTGACCAGGGCGAGACTTCCACGGGCAAAAGGAGATCCGACTCTGAGGAGCCGGGTCCAGCAAAAAGGACTAGAAAATCAGCTGGTGTGGAGCCAAAACTTTCCTCTCCAACTGCTGAAGATATAGCCAAAGCGATAAAAATTGTCCAGTCGCTTTCCCAGTTCCGACCGAACCGGCACCATCGAGTAAGCACCTGGTTTGGCCGGTTCCACCGGTTCAAGAGTATGAGTTAGAGGAGTATTATGAACCGGAGGAGGGGGAAGAGGAGTATGAGGAGAGTGAATGTGGATTTGAAAGTCTGGATGTGCCCATTGACCCGGACATCTCCCCAGACAGACCTTCAGGAGTGTCTCCTCCTAGGCTTTCTGAGTCCCCTTCTCATTTTATGTTTTATAAAAAAGTGGCTTAAACCCTCCAGCTCCCTATGGAGGAAGCTGTGGATGATCAAGAGGAGCCTGACTATGTGGAAATGATGGATATCCCAGAGTCTAGGAGACTGTCTATTCCCTTGCATAAATCTTTTGGGAAACAGACTTTTAAAATTTTAAAAGCTCCTCACACTATACCTCCTGTGGATAAGAGAATGAACTAGAGGTACACATTGTCAGGCTCTGATACGGAGTTCCTCACACAACAATGCAGCCATGTTGGGGTAGTGCAGGCTGCAGCCTGTGATAAGGCTAATATTCCCTTGGCTTCACACCCCCCAGATAAGTTCTCCAGGAGGATTGATGCCATGGCAAAGAAACAGTACATGGCAGCATCCTTGGGACTCAGACAGGCAAATTATATGGCTTATGTTGCCAGATACCAGAAATCCAGATGGGATACTGTTATGGCTCTAGCAAAGCAGGTCCCTGGCCAGCTTGCCAAGGAGCTGGAGCAGGTGGCTGCTGATGGTATTGAGGCATCCAAGGTGCAATTCCATGCTGCAGTGGACTCTAATGATGTGTCATCAAGAGTCATGGCTACATCTGTGGCACTTCGCAGAATGGCTTGGCTCAGATGTACTAGCCTGTCACAGGATACCCAGACTAAGGCCATGGAATTTCCTGTTGTGGGTAATTCTCTGTTTGGGGAGCAGACAGAGAATTACATGAAGAAAATGGATGAGTATAGGACCACCTATAGGAGTGCACAGGCCAAAGAAAGGCAATCCACTCCTCAAAGGCAGCTTCCCAGGGGCAGGGGCAGGCCTTTTCACAGGCCTTTTTACCAAGCCCAGGCCTCCTCTTCTGCCTATGCCCAGAGGGGGTTCTTTAGAGGGACAGACAGATGGGGTACAAGCAGGCCTGCTTCCACCCCTCAGCCCAAAGCCCCTGCCAAACAGGCACCCTGATGGGGTTGCCAGGGCCGATTCTCAGCTACCTGTAGGGGGCAGGCTGGCTTACTTTGTCCAGGACTGGAAGTCTCTGACATCAGACAAGTGGGTCCTGGAAGTAGTGAGCCAGGAACTGGTTCTCAGCTTCAAAAAATTTCCAAAGATGAGAACCAGATCCTTTCCACCTGCAAATCCTCCAGAGGCTCTTGCTTTAGAGGCAGAGGTCTCTTCCCTCCTAGCTCTCAGAGCTGTGGAAAGGGTTCCACCCCTACACCAGGGCAAAGGCTTGTACTCCAGGTACTTCCTTACCCCAAAAAAGACAGGAGAATGGCGGCCCATCCTGGACCTCAGATACTTAAACAAGCACCTTTTAAAACCAAAATTCAAAATGGTGACTCGGGGAATTATTCTACCCTCTCTAAGGCCAGGGGACTGGCTAGCGTCCCTGGACCTCAAGGATGCCTATTTCCATATTCTGATCAGAAGCTCCCATCGAAAGTACCTCGGGTTCGAGCTGCCCTCAGGCCATTACCAATTCAGAGCAATGCCCTTTGGCCTCCCCTCTGCTCCAAGGGTATTCACAAAATGCCTGGCAGTAGCATATGCCCACCTAAGAAGGCAAAAACTTGCCATCTTCCCTTACCTGGACGACTGGCTCGTAGTAGGCCAGTCTCCAGACCAAGTCAAGTTACATCTACAGATAACTCAGCAACTGCTCACTTCTCTAGGTTTCCTTCTGAATCTTCCAAAGTCAGTTCTAGAGCCTGTCCAGCTCCTCACCTTCATAGGCGCGGAGCTGAACACAGAGAAAGCCAGAGCCTTCCTTCCTCTGGACAGGGCAAGGACCCTGGTCTCTCTGGCCTCCTCATTCACCCTGCAGGTCTCGACCAGCAAGGCACTTTCTGCAGCTCCTGGGGCACATGGCTGCTTCTACAGCAGTAGTGCAGGGAGCAAGATTTCAGATGAGGGACATCCAGTTCCATTTGAGAGCCTTTGGTCTCAAAGGAAAACCCTCTAACCAAATTGATCCCAGTGACTCGAACCCTGATCTAGGCCCTACAGTGGTGGCAGGACCAGAGCAATCTGAGACAGGGGTTCCTTTTGCCCTCAGTCTCAGTCCTAATCCTTACTACAGATGCATCCTCTTGGGGTGGGGAGCTCACATGGGCGACCTCACTACCCAGGGATTGTGGTCCCTCAGGAATCTCTGCTCCACATCAATCTGTTGGAACTCAGAGCAGTTTTTCTAGCACTTCAAGCTTTTTCCAAATCTGTTCAGAACAAAGTTATTCAGGTCAGAACAGACAACACCACCACAACGTGGTACATCAACAAGCAAGGGGGCACCCGGTCTACGGCCTTGTGCACCGAAGCAATGAAGTTGTGGTCTCTGGCTTACTCACTGAACACCTCCATTATGGCAGTTCACCTCCCAGGCAAGGACAATGTCCTGGCAGATGCTCTCAGCAGGATTTCCCAGGGCCATCACGAATGGTCACTGGACCCCCTGGTCTTGGAGGTGGTATTTGCCAGATGGGGCACCCCGCAGATAGATCTTTTTGGAGCCCCAGACAGTCACCAGCTTCCCCTTTTTCGCTGCAGGCCCCCCAGTGTTGGGCTCAGTCCCTCTGGATGCCTTCCTTCTCAGTTGGGAAGGGAAGTTTCTCTATGCTTTCCCCCTTCCCTCTCCTGTTCAAAGTGCTAGTCAAAATCAGATCTCAACCCTGCAAGATGATCCTGATTGCTCCAGACTGGGCCAGACAGCCTTGGTACCCACTCCTACTGTCCTTAGCAGTCCACCTTCCCCTGTGTCTTCCCAGGAATCACAACCTGTTAACCTGTGCTCAGGGGAGAGTTTGGTACCCGAACCTCAAATCTCTCAATCTCAAGGCCTGGCTCTTGAAGAGTTAGAGTTTGCTGACCTACACCTCTCCCAAGGTGTAATGGATATCCTGAAGGCTTCTAGAAAGCCTTCCACCAGGGCTACTTATAATTCCAAATGGAAGAGGTTTTCCATATGGTGCTCTGGAAAGCATATTTCCCCAGAATCTGCTGACTTACCCACAGTCCTGGATTATATGGTCCACTTAAATACCTTGGGGCTGAGACCAGCTACCCTAAAAGTGCATCTGGCAGCTGTGTCTGCTTTCTTATCAGCAGGTAAGCCCTCTTCTCTTTCAGCTCATCCTGTATTCTCCAAGTTTTTCAAGGGGTTGCTTCACACCAACCCTCCATTCAGGGACCCCGCCCCTGCCTGGGATCTTAATGTTTGCATTGCTCAGCTTATGCAACCCCACTTTGAGCATTTGTCTTCAGCAGAGCTTAAGTACTTGACTTGGAAAACTGTGTTTTTGGTAGCCATCACTTCTGCCAGACACATAAGTGAATTACAAGCCTTGTCAGTGGAGCCTGATTTTATCTCCTTTCATAGAGATAAGGTGGTCCTCAGGACTAACAGGAAGTTCTTGCCTAAGGTGGTTTCAGATTTCCATCTTAATCAATCTATGTCTCTCCATGTGTACTTCACTGACCAGTCCTCCTCTGGCGAGAGGAGATTGCACAGTTTAGATGTCAAAAGAGCCCTTAGTTACTACATAGAACGTACCAAGGGTCACAGGTTTGACTCCGTCCAACTGTTCCTCACTTATGGTGAGGTTAGTAAAGGGAAACCTGCCACTAAAAGATCCATTGCCAGGTGGATTGTCTCTTGTATCCAATTTTGCTATGAAAAACTGGGTAAGGTTCCTCCCTCAGGCCTGAGGGCTCACGCTACCAGAGGTACAGCTGCTTCTCTGGCTGCTGCCAGGGACATCCCTATCCTAGAGATATGTCAAGCAGCTACCTGGAAAACAGTTAACACTTTTACCAAGCATTACTCCCTGGACATCCAGGCTAGGAGTGATGCTCGGTTTGGCACAGTTGTGCTTCAGAGCCTATTTCCTAAGTAGGTTCTGTCCCTCCTCCATGGAGGTACTGCTGTGTAGTCTGCATATTTCATAATATAGCAAGACTTCATGTTGTTTGAAGAAAAAATTACTCACCTTAGTAATGTTGTTTCTTCTAATGGGGCTTGCTATATTATGACCTCCCCCCCTGCCTGCCCTTCTCAGAACCTTTGTTTTTGGGATATGGGTGGGCAGTGCAGTGTTGGCACTTAGTAGATTCCCACCTTGTTGTTTCACCCCTCCTTTTTTGGGGTGATTTGGTGTTGTGCTTTTCATTTTTTGGGTCTCCTGACTTGAGTCTTTGTTTTGGGGACCAAAAAATGTGTTCTTACGTTTAGTTGCCAATTGGCTAGTGTAGGTTTACAGCTTCCACACAGGACCTCAGTGAGTTTAGCTCGTAAAGATCTGACGGTTTGAGTTTGAAGAACAACAGACAGAGTTTCAACCGAGCTCGAGCTCAGCGTTCCATGCCTGGCACGGAAAGTTAACTCTTTCACCTCCGGAGCAGTTCGAAGGTTGGGACTCACTGCATATGTCATAATATAGCAAGACTCCATTAGAAGAAACAACATTACTAAGATGAGTAATTTTTTCTTCTGTCACCATCTATTTCTAGCCCTCTGACCATCATCGGACACACATGCTCAAGGCTTGATTTCAGCACTACAGGTCCTCTCATGGGTGGTATGTCACCGACATCATTGGGATATCTTACCCTGATGTCGACTGAAGCGCTTACAACCATTCTCTCACAAGTGGCATCGACACTCAGGCAGTGCTGCTCTCATTCTTGCAGAAGCTAGGGTCACACCTGCCTCCACCCTTCTTGTTGATAGGACTTCACTTCATTTACGACCTGTCAATACCGCTCTTAGTCATATTGCGGCATAGACCTCTGCTGCTACCGACAGCCAGGTCTGTCATCTCTGTCACAGCACCAACAGCAGGTGGCAATAGAAACAAAGAATTTGACAGCAGATAAGGACTGCTTGGCTCACCAAGTCTGCTCTTTTTCCACTACCTACATTGTTACCACAGACTAACTTGATCTGCCACTCTTTCTCCCTCTCCCACTTCCTTTCCACTATGATTCCCTTGTGCCTATCCCATGCATTCTTGAACTCCGCTGCTGTGTTCACCCCCACCACCTCCACTGGAAGATTGTTCCAGGAATCCACCACTCTTTCTGTGAAGAAGTACTTTCTAACATCTCTCCTAAATCTATCCGCCTCCAGCTTCATAGCATGTCCCCTTGTTCTTGAGCACCTTTTCTTCTGAAAAATACATCCCTCCTGTACCTTATTTACCCATGTGAGGTATTTAAAGGTCACTATCATATCTCACCTCTCCCTCCTGTCTTCCGCGGTGTACATATTGAGGTAATTTAGTCTTTCCTCATAGGGCTTTTCTTTTGGAGTCCCAACCCCCCATGTTCCATCCCCAGAACATGGAGGTGTGGTGTGCAATGACACCAGTGGCGGTGCTGCACACACTTCTGTGCATAGCATGCCGGGTATCTTCTATGATCCTCCCTCACCCTCTGTGTATGGTCCGGTGCAGACCCCAGCCTTTGCTAAGGGTCAGTCATGCACCAGACGCCACAGTCCCCCCCCGCCCGGAGGAGGAGAGTGAACCGTGGGTCACACAGTCTGCCCTCCAGCGACCCCCGCTCGTTCCTGAACCCAGGTCACCGGCATTGTGAGTGGTTATGCTACCACTGCACTGGCAGGATGGCTACGTCATAGGGCTTTTGAATGCAGAGCATGCACAATTTTAGTTGCCCTCCTCTGGACAGCCTCCACTCTGTGTCCTTCCAGAGGTGTGTGTCCTTCCAGAGGTGTAGTCTCCAGAACTGCACACAGTACTCTAGGTGAGATTTTACCAGAGATCTATACAGAGGTAACACCACCTCCCACTTTCTGCTGGTGATACCCCTCCCTATGCACCCCAGCATCCCACTGGCTCTCCCAACTGCCTTGTTGCACTGCCTGACCACCTTTAGGTCATCTGATATGATTACCCCTAGGTCTCTTTCCTGTTTGGTGGTTGTCAATAGCACTGCACCCATTTTGTACTCTGCCCCTGGATTTCTGTGCCCTAAGTGCATTATTTTGCACTTTTACGCATTGAAAGCCAGGTGCCATACCCTTGACCACTTCTCTAGTTTTCTCAGGTCTCTGCTCATCCTTTCCACTCCCCTTGGAATGTCTACCCTATTGCAGATTTTAGTATCATCTGCTAAGAGGCAGATCTTCCCTTCCAGCTCCTCTGCAGTGTCACTTATAAAGACATTAAAGAGAACTGGTCCCAGCACTGGTCCCTGATGAACCCTGTTGGTCACTTTCCCTTCCTTGGAGTAAACTCCATTTACCACCACCCTATGTCGTCTATCCCCTAACCAAATTCTTACCCAGTTTACCACCTTTACAACCACTCCTAAGCTACCCAGCTTGCTTACTAGTCTCCTATGTGGAATGTTGTCGAAAGTTTGCTGAAGTCTAAGTAGGCCATGTCCACTGGTCTACCCTGATCTAACTCCTTTGTCACCCAGTCAAAGAAATCTATGAGATTCTTATGACATGACCTCCCCCTGTGAAACCGTGCTGCCTCGGGTCTTGTAACCCTCTGGATTCAAGATATTCCACAATCCTTTCCTTCAGCAGTGATTCCATTAATTTTCACACCACTGATGTCAGACTGACTGGCCTGTAATTGCCAGCCTCCTCTCTGCTATCAGTTTTGTGTTGTGGGATTACATTTGTCCTCTGGAACCACTCCTGTTTCCAGTGAGCTATTAAACAAGACTGTCAGAGGTGCAGCTAGTATTTCCCTGAGCTCCTTTAATACCCTTTGATGTACCCCATCAGGTCCCATTGCTGTGTAATGCAATACCATCCTGCCTTCATAGTGGCAGAGGTTGCTACCTTGCAAGGGCCATAGGTTAAAGGTGGCCCATCTGTGTATGCCACCAGCTCCACCTACAGCAGCGGATACTTCCTGTCTGCCATGATGCAACTGATGCGAGCTGCCATGGGCTTTGTTTGGGAGCCACTGGATTCCACAAAAAGGAACCTGTTACGGTTTCTGGAACTCCCAGAATTTCTCTCCAGTCCTTCCACCTGAATAATAACAGCACTGGAAACTGTTCTGTATGCAGACTGCTATGGAGTTAAGCAATATACTACAACAGAGTGTGGGTTATGCTAGGATTTACCATGCCTGGTGTGTTGTTTGGTCACGAAGCCAGAGGCCGAGTGAGCAAAACACACCAGGCGTGGTAAATCCTAGCATTACCCACACCCTTGGAGTGGTATATTGCGATTATACAATGGCCCCCTTTCTTTGGTGAGAAAAAAATTTAAGAAATAGTTTTTTCCCCTTTTAAAATATTCTTTATTGATTTTACTGCTCCGCCACTAAAAAAAAAGTTTCTTGTTGCTAGGGAGAGTTTCCCTAAATTCATGATTTATATGGCCCTGCAAGTGTAATGTCCATCCTACTCCCCTCCATGCCCTAGCCATGTGCTCTGCCGCACACACAGAGGAGGACATTTTTGTTGCAAAGTGTGGTTTGCTGTTCTTGGTGTTAACACTGCTGCTGCTAGAGGTTGGTTGTGGTGCTGAAGCAGCAGGAGGCATGTGCAGGGCATGACTCCCTCCATCCCTATCTGTTGAAGATATTTTGTAAGTGTTTGACAAATATTTAAGTTGGAAAAGTGCTTGTTTAGGAAAAACGAGGGCTAAAACTTACAGAAATCACGGCCAAAGATCAGAGTCATGATAGAGGGTATGTGTCTATGCATATGTGTATTCATAGACTTATATTCAGTATCACGGCTCTCAGTCTCACAGTCTACAACTACTATCTGTCTCCTTCCCTTACTCACGGGGTAGGGGTCATATAAAAACAGTGCTTACCCCTGATGCCAGGGGGCATGTGTCCTTGCTGCAAGACATTATACAGTATGGGTCTACTCCACTGACGTGCCTTAGACCCTGTCCCTCCCAGATAGGGGACCACAGGGTTTTATTCTAGATGCTTCCTAGTCCCCACATGACAGCAGATTGGAGGTCTATTCTAGACCCGAGCATGAGAGGGCTACACTTGCTTCATAGAATACTAGTACGAGCTCCTTATCTGTTGCAATACAGGGGAATGGATATACTCCTGGCATATAACAGATGTGTACCTGCCTATCAAAATCAGATACAAAAGCTCAGGTTTGTGCTTGAGGAAGAGCTTTACCAGTTCAGAAAGGTATTGCCCCATGGCGTGTCTTGGCACCTGGGGGGGGGGGTCCCAGTGCTTGCCAGTAGTAACAGCAGCTCTTCGCATGGAAGGCCGGTATGTCATTTCACACCTGGATAAAGAGTTCTTAAACAGCCTTCTCCAAGGAATACCTACTAGCTAAGAGGTCCACTGCCCTTGAGGGACAGTCCATCTAGCACAGTCTTTTTTTCTGCCACCTGGCCACAGGCTGTGATACAGAGTGGTAGTCTTGATCATCTGGGTATCTGCATGCCATTCTGCCCCAGCTTAGACCATTCTAAACACTTTAGAGTGGAAGGTCCCAGTAATGTCTCCATCATGTCACTACAATGGGGATGGAACTTCACAACAGATACCTCAGGATCTGAATGGGGAACCCTCTTGGCCTGGACATGAAAATAGTCCTGTACGAGCTTCAGGTTTTCAGAGCCGTTGTCCCCAGGTCCTCTGTTCACTCAGCAGGATGCCGGTGCTGTACACTGACAATCAGTGGAGATTGCGAAGGCTGTAGGACTGATAACTCGGACACCAGAATCAAGATGAAAACAAAATGGACTTATTCGTCCAACATTTATTAAATAAAATATTAAAGGAAATGAACTGAATGAACTGTTAGTGACAAAATAAACATCCAAAGGCATAAGCACAGAATAAAAATCCAGAAATCATCTCTAGTAAGGCTAGAGAGTTGTTGATCCTAAGGCAGACCAACACACACTGTCCTTTCTACTAGCTGCAGTCCTTTTTATCCACAAACTAAATCAGGTAATCTGCTAGCTCCTCCCACATTCTCTATACATCTTTTATTTCTTTCCAAAAACAATATAATAAATAATTATAAACTCTATTCACATTTTTTGAAACATAACTCTGCTTTTATATAACCCAGAAATTCATTTGAAATCGTTTAAAGCATAATTCGACTACTTTTGTTTATCAGGACTCCTCCCACATTGTGTTTTACCATAAAAGATAGGAAAAAGGGGCCGGCCGGCTCTTAGAAAGGCAGAACAACAATGCGAGAGGCAGCTCCCAGCTAAATGCGACAGGGAAAAAGTAAAACTAAAAGGGGATTCATTGCTGAAATTCGGCAAGTACTCTTACAATTTGGAATTCTATTTTACATTCCTAGTTTATCTAACAACAGTGTTTTTATAATTTAAGATACTTTCTCTCATGCTGCTCACACTTGCTGCTTTTTCTAGTGCTATTCTAGAAATAGAGAAAATACTAGAATTGCCTAACTAAACGCTGTCAGCTTCCTTAATATAGGCTGAGTTGGGCTTTTTGCAACAAGCCGAAGTGGCGGGATTTCGCTTTCAAACGGAAAACAAAACAGGAACCGCAGGCTTAATTTAAACCCTGCATCTGAGTATGCCTGGTTTTAACAACAGAAACAGCCTTCCTTTCATACTCAGACGCTACGGTTTTCTAATGTGATTTCACTCGCTCCAGCTCCTGTCAGACAATGCTTAAAGGTGCTGGAGAAACCACTCGCTTCAGTTTAAATTAGCCTCCGTAGAACGTAAAGGAAACACTCGATCCTACTTACCCAGAGCTTGACAAATCCTACGAATTAAAATGGAAGGAAGGAAGAAAACTGTAGATTTAGTTGGCAGGTGACGAGCCTACCAAGAATAAACAAGTGAGAGAGAGTAAAGTAAGATAGAGATTTTTATTTTTAAAGAAGACTCGAAGCTGTTGCGCAACAGAAATAGACAGAAAGTCACAGATGAAAACATAAAAGAAGATAGGATTCTCTAGCTCTGGGAAGAGGCATAGATCTCCCTCTGACAGAGACTTATACCTCCCAGCTGTGCAGTGACATCATGAGCCTTGAGTTTTGGCTCAGGATCACAGTCTAGACTCCTCAGCACTACCTGTTCCAGACTGCCAACTCACTTGGCTGACCAGCTAAGCAGGTCACAGTCCAAGGTACACAAGTGCTAACTGTTGACCTCAGTGGTAGGCATCCTTTTCATAAGATGAGGTCACCAAGGCACGCTCCAGTGACTGGAAGTTTTTTAATTTATTTTTAATTTTTTTTTTTTTACAAGGAAGCTGTCTCTATCAGCCTTCTGTTTCCCTTTACTATTGCAGAGAATCCTTCTTTAACTGCAGATGGTGCGGGGGTGGTGGCAACTTTTAATACTCATTGCTTCTCTGTGGTCTTGGCAGCCATGGCATATCCACAGCTATAATGTGTGGCATAGGACTTCCCAGTACTTTCATCTTAGTGCTAAGGTCTGTTGTCACTGCAGCCTGGCTCTTGGGCCCAGTTGAGCCAGAACTTCCTACCTCTGCATGGCTCTTGACAACATAGCCTTTTCATGCGGTGGAGATTCACTGAGGGTGGCCTATTCTAATGGTTCCAAAGAAAGCCTTTAACCAGCCACATTTCTTCTCTGACCTGCAACGGTTAGTCTGGTGTTGGCATACTTACTGTCCTTATCAGATGCTACCCTACAGTATTTCTTACTCATAGTGCACTTAGTGACTATATCAACCATTCTGTGCTCTTGTGCAGTCATACAGTTGTTCCATTAAGAGTAGCTAGTCAGTTTTCAAGGTCTTGAACATGTCTAGCCTCCCATTCATAATACGCTGCCAGCTGGGACTATGCGTTGTACTGGGATGAATAGCGGTGGCTCTCTTTAGTGCAAGCCACATGTTGTGATTTCTCTTTTGGAAAGCATTATTTTTACCATACCATCACTTCTGCACAAAGGATTTCAGAACTTCAGGTCCTATGTTGTCAGCCTCCTTCTTTTTCTTTCCACAAAGCAAGGGGTCTTTTTTTACTGTGCTAATCATCAAGTGTTTTTCCTAAAGGGGGTGTCTGAGTTCACTTTAAATCACACCCTCTACCTTCTGGTATCTTCTACAGAGCATGCCAATCTAGGGAAAGCATTGCACCATACGTTGCATGTGCATACTTTTTCTCTGATACTCTACACACCATACCTACCATGAACTATCAAGGGTCCTTTCAATTATTTGTTTTGTTCACTCTTGAGAATGAGAGCACTCCAGTTTTCTACCTGTGCTTGTCCGAATGGTTAGCACTTGGTTTTATCTTCTCTTATAGAAAACAGTAAGGATCTTCCTGGTGTGGTTAGTGACTGTGTCTATCGCAGAGATTTCTGCATTTGCCACAGGGTGTCCTGTCCACACCCTCACCAAGCATTACAGTCTGGGCATGGTCTCTCATAGATGAGTGGTGTTTGGCCTCATGAGCTTCCAAGGCCTTTTATTCCTGGCCTACTTCTATACTCCATCCACCCAGACTGTTAGTTTTGGCACTGCTTGGGACTTGCTCCAAAGGTGTAGCCTGATGAAAGAGAGATCCCCGATGAAGATAGCACAGTTGCGTACTTACCATAACAGTAGATGTTTGAGGGAGTCTCTATCATCAGGCCATGCCGTCCCACCCTCCTTCCTCCTTAGGGGTCATGGCACTACATTTCTTGCTGCAATGCAACTTTTGTCGTTTTCCCAGTTCTCCACCTGTCTGGTATGTGGAGTACTGGTTTCTCTCCCGGTTCCCTACAGGGAGGTCTGGCAAACATAATCTGTCAGGGAACTGTGTGGAGGAGGGGCCGCCCGCGTTTATGTAGACGTCGATACATAACATTGTTATGGGTAGCCCCTGGATGACTGCTTGCAAAAGTTCCCATAGGGTCCAAGCACTGATGTGATATTAGTTCCAGAGGTGTCGCCTGGTGAAAGAGATTCCCTCAAAGATCTACTGTTGAGATAAGTACGTAACTATTCTATATGATTCATACAGTAATCTCTAAATAATTCCCTTCTACCAAAGGGCTAAGCAGGGATGTCTGTTAGCTCTGTTACTGTTTAACTAATACATCAATGACATTTTAAAGTTCTTGCTAATCCAATGTTTCTGTCACCAAGCGTTACAAATCTAGAATGTCTAATCCTGGCTGATATGGATGAAGGGATTCCTCTTTCTCTCAGACAGGTTTACAGATAAAGCTAAATACTTTTTAATTATACTGTAGTACTCTTCATCTGAATGTAAATTTGTTATAAGCCCAAAGTAAGGGTCTTTGGAGCAAACAGATCTTCTTTATGATTTATAAATAAAGAAAAACTTGAAATAGTAAAAAACAAATCTATGTGGGGTCACTTTTTTGAATAATTATACATGGTCAAAACATATTGTGAATCAGATGAGGAAACTTAATCAAAACTCAGTCAAAACTCATTGGCTTTATTATGTTTTAATGCAAAATATGGAGGATTGACCCTAATGCCAGTGCGGGAGATGAAACTTAACCTGATTGCACTCATGGGAACTGAAGTATGGGGTTACATTCAACCTAAGGAGCTTGAAAAAATATTTTCATTCTTCTTTTGCTCACTGTTAATATTTCCTTGCTCTGCCCGAGGTCACGTACTGAGAGTGGAACTTGGTAGAGTGACTATGGAAACCTTAGCCAAGCTAAGAATAATTACATATAGACTAATGGCTGGGTAAGTGGTTATAACAAGAATTTTACACACACCCGAGGTGTGGGATGCCACTTTATAAAGGCATCCCACACTGAGGGTGTGTGTAAAATTTGAGTTTTACACACCTACCCAGCCATTATTTTATATAATTGCTGCAAACATTTTTTTGCCACATCAATTATATAAAATAAAAACACATTCCTGTTCAGCCATGGCCCGGTCTAGTTTAAGTGTGGTCCACAACTGCTGAAACTTTTTTTTTGTTTGCTTAAGTTAAACAAAAGGTTTAAATAGTAGACAGGGGTCAAAAAGTTTAAATATAACAGTGCTGTTTTTTTTTTTTTTTTTTTAAAGATTTACTAACAGCCGAGAGCGAGTGTCTGTGCATTGTTCAGTGCAACAACAGGAAGATGGCTGGCTGGCGCATGCGCAGAGCGAGGGAAACCCAGCACGTGTTTATCGTTATAACTAGCTGGTTATAATGGCAAATTATAACCAGGTTTCCCTATGGGAAAAACACTCCCCAGTAATTACATACTGGTTAAAGATTATAAATTCTTGGGGCAATTTAAGTTTTGCACTGTTTTAAAGAAAAAATAGACTCGTGAAG
Source organism: Neoceratodus forsteri (assembly GCA_016271365.2). Taxonomy (NCBI): domain Eukaryota; kingdom Metazoa; phylum Chordata; order Ceratodontiformes; family Ceratodontidae; genus Neoceratodus; species Neoceratodus forsteri. Next base: position 1,557,085,353 of record CM057450.1, read on the forward strand.
GACTGAATAAGTACTGTACCAATAAAAGTTGTAAAATCTTTATTTTTAGACAGGTTAAAATACTTAGGTCTGGTAGGAGCTATTTACATGGTTGTCCTGTTAGTGGAACAGCATCAAGTTTCATACCAAATATATATACAGTACATAACAAGTAATAAATCAGTTAATTTGCTGGTAATTTGTACAGACAGATAGCAATGGACATACTTCTGTATATATTTTTTTTCAACTTTCTTTATGCTCCTTGGAGCAGTGGGAGAACGCTGGCCCCTCAGGCTCCCCTTGACCTTGCGTCTGCCACGACAATGGGACAGGGAGGACCATGACTTACCCCTCACAGAGTGCCCCCCCCCAGGAGAGGACGGGGAGGAAGAGATCACATCACCCTTGAGCCCCTGCCCGCCACCAGGCTTTGCACCAGGAGAGATCGTGGGCCAATCGGGGCTTCATGCTACATGCTCTGGGGGATTTTCTCTGTGTGGTACCCCAGGAGGAGGACGTGCAATGATGCCAGCATGTCAAGTCACATGCTTCCGCGTGACCTTCGTAAGCATCCACCTCCTCCATGCCCATCCGAAGTGGACCCGGCTGCAGAGGCACTCTGTCGCCACTGGGTGCCGCTACAGCGCTGGGAACCACAGAATCCCTCCCCGGGAGAGGAGAGCTTGCCTAGCAGTTGCTCAGTCCTGCTCCCTCCATCCCCCCGACCCCCGACGACCCGAACTTGCTCCCGAACCCGATTTGCTGACATGGTGTGGTGCCCGGTGCCTCAACCCTCAGCACCAGCGGGCCAGCTTTCATACTACTACTGTATATTAAATGAAACTCTTTTGTATGTTTATCATCACTATGAACATCTTTTGGTGCTCTCAATTTGACACATCTCTGGGCAGATTTTCCAAAGGGGATAGTGATTTCTTTTCTTTATAAGAAATCCATAAGGGTAAAACTATTTATTTGGTGTCCCTGCTATATTTTGGAGAGTTTATCAAAATGTATTTTTTAGTTTTTCTGAATTTTGATAAACTGAGCATTTTGCAGCTTAATTCATCTTATGCCCTTAATCACATTAAAACATTTCACTTTGCCCTCTAACAACCCCCGACTTACACATTGTAATATTTTAATGACCGTTTCAGATCAAAGGTACTGCTTATCAAGAACATTTTGTATGTCACGGGTATGTTTCTTCTTGGTTCTATTGATGTCTGCCGTTTGTTTAGGTGGAAGAACTGGAAGAGGAAGAGGAAAAGGAAAAGAGAGCATAGAGGCACCAAAACTAGGAGGAAAGCAGCAAAGGAGAAAACGACTGTCCTCCTCGGACAGCAATGAAGATCATGAAGAAACAGAGCAAAAAAAGAAGAAAAGTAGAAAAAATATGGAAGGAGAAAGCAGTCACTCTGAAAAATTGGTAAGATTTCCAGTCTTGTTTAAAATTGTCATTATGAATGAGCAGTATAGACAATCTTTGCATATTACCCACTTATATAGTCAGTACACAATTTGTAAAAGAATAATTATGGCTGGTCCAGTGGCTCAGAATTGTACTCAGGTTTTCTACTCATGCCTTCCTGTGGGGATGTTCACATTATAAGGCTGAAGTGCTTGACTCCCTTGCTGTCTGACCACAGAGCAGCATTGTTGTCCACTGGTTTGGTGGCAACGGTGTTGGGAAACAGGTGGACAGTGTGGAGAAATTATATTTTGGTCCAAAAATAAAGAACATTGTAAAATTGGTCTAAAAATTAAATTTAATTGGATAAAACCAGTCAGGTGACTGTGCATTATTTAAGCAGTCAGACATGATGGGGCCTGGGTTCTGCTTAGGTTTGCTGTATGCCTAGTGGCATTGTGAGGCTCATTGCCGCAAGTGGAGTGCCTTCAACCCCTGGGCATGCGGTAAACCCAGCACAACCCACACCCTGGAGTGCCATATTTAAGCAGTAATGCACAACAGGGTGTGTGTCAAGCTGGAATAATCTTATGCCTCCGATGGTTGGACACAGGGCTGCAGGCCAAGTCCAACCAGCACTGAGAAGTCACATTATCCCAGCACGATACTCACTCCTGGAGTGCATTATTGCAATTATACAGTAGCTTGAATACAAAAAAAAGATTAAAAAGTATATTTAAACTAGAACTTTATTGACACTGTGATATAAAAATTACAGACATTTATACCATACGTCAAACGTGTGATATTATATTAAACTACATCATTAATATTATTCACTAACAAGTGTCACTTATTAACTGGGAAGAATTAATAACCAAGGTTTTAACCATCTAATAAAACAAAACAGTAACCAGAAGCATCACCATTAAAAATGGCTAGAGCACTGGAACAGTATTACCAGCAGTCTGGGTTCAGTTCCTATTGGGTCACATTTTTCCTGTCTCATTTCTATCCATCATTAAAAAAACCTGTTGCTGATAAGACTATCAATAGGGTGCATAACATCAGAAAATGGCATGGGGGTACAGAACTTAAATGCTTTACCCTACCTTTATTCACCTGTGCAACTTATTTCGGCACCAAGTAGGATAATATTATGTAAAATTGTCCCCTAAGGGTACCATACCTCTCAACTGCTATGAATTTCACATAGCGCTATGATTTTCGCACACAAATTTACCCTTGTTCCACATAGGTTTACTGATGTTCTTAATAATGTTAGAGCTATTTCTGGACACACAAACTATTAAATCATTCAACTAAGTTGATAGAAACATTCTTTATCAGTAACTATGTGTAGCCCACTATCTGTAGGCATAGTATTGTTTAAAACAAGGAAGTGCTACACATTCTGGCCCTTTGCTATGATTTTTGAAGGTCAGTGCCATGATTTTTAATGCTGAGAGGTTGAGAGATATGGAGGGTACTCACAGTCCATCTCATCTATAACAACAAGAAAGTGGGGATACAGTCTGTGGCTAAACAAGAGAGAAGCAGCTAGAGCAGCTGCTCAAGGGTAGGAGTTCCCTCCATTTCCTTTTTGTAATCAAAGTATGGAAGCCATCTGGTATTGTATTTGTACTTAAACAGTCTGAAGAGAGCTGAGATGGCCTCTATTCTATGTATGGACTGCATGTTCTGGTGCCATTGGGCAATAGAGGGGGTTGTGGGCTTCATCCAGCATTGTGTAATTGCCTCAATCACTGCTGCGATTAAGATCAAAAATATTTTTTATTTGCTGTGTGTGCCCCTTGAGGGGGGAAACTCAGAACCAGGTGGGCCATAGGCAAGCATGAAGTTAGCTCTGGGATGGTGGATATGTGTTGAGAGTCAGTAGTCCAGAACAGACTTAGTATGGGGCACCCTTGAAAAATATGAATGTGAGTGTCCTTCTTTCCACATTGCCTCCAGCAAAAATTGGAAGAAGTAGCACCAAAGTGGTAGGATAGCTCCGGGGTGATAAAAAAGCGGAAGGTTACCTTCTATCTGAATTCTCTCCAAGTACCAGGAAAAAACCCATTTAAAATGAGATTTTTTGTATTTTTTTCAGGGGGTACAGAAAATGTAGTACTGAGTTACTTTGTACAGTAGGTATGGTGTTAGTGTGCCCCCACCCCGATTCTCTGTCTTTCTAAATTACATTCAGTCAGGCTCTTTGCACTGTCCTCTCCCTGTTTCACTAATTTTGGTCCTCTTCTCCCCACTTTGCAGCTTTCTATTTTTGTTTCTCACTATCTTTCTCTGTATGTCGCTTGGAGTGACAGATGCACCTGACCCCCCTCTAGATACCGGTTCGAGCAGTGATGGCTAGGAGTGTAGTTTTCATTAGGTTATCTAGGTAGCATGTCTGTGCCATCAAGGCAGTGATTGGTAGGTAGAGTGAGTGTAGCGGCTTGAATATGTGCGTGCGTTTCTGTTGAAACTGGACCAAGAGCTAGTCTCCAATATGGCAGTTTAGGTGATTATTATTATTTTTTTTTTAATCTTGGCATATCACAGCTGCGTCTGAGAGCCTGAACTGGCTGACATGGTGCTGTGATTTAGTTAGTTGGGGAAGAGACTCCTCGGGTGAGGAGTGAATTCCAACCATGCTGCTGAGCAGAGGTGGTACTGAGCAGTCGATTGTGCTGACGACTTCACTTTCATTTTTTTACTTGTAGCTAAATCTGGAGATGTATGCCAGGACTGAGTGAAATTCTTTTTTGTAGGTAATTCGCACTCCCACGCTGCTCTCATGACAGTGATTTGACTCATTCTCCTGGTACAGTTGTCCTGTTCTTGTACTGGGAGAAAACATAGAAAGAAAACAAAATGTGAATCAGCTGACCAGTTAGATTCTAGGATTTATTCTTGCCGTTGTATAATGCTTATATAAAATGGGCATTTTCTAAAATAAAAAAAAAAATAGTAAAAGAAAAACATAAATATATGGAAACATGAATTTAATGCTGTAAAATAAGGTTAAGTAGTTCTTCTGCCTATTTTCTGTCACCAGCATTCGCTACACTTTCTGCTGTCCGTTTGAGGATTAGGAGTTTATACCCAGCATACCTTACTTATTTTCTTAAAACAAATACAGTGCTTGTTTTTTTTTGTTTGTTTCTATTGTTTTTGAGAGTAAGTAGTAGTTTTGAATGTGAAATCCACCAACTGGCCACTTGCTAGTTAGAGCTGTTACAGGCTTTTGTGAGGAGAGCGTCGTCTATATGACAATGCCAGTACTTTCTTTTTTTTTATTCTTCTATTTATGCCTCCTTCGCCCCCTCGGCTCTGGTCTTCCTCGGGAGCACATGGAGTCATCCCCTTACGGCTCACCCTACCCGGCCATCCTCCGTTGTCGATGTAGCCTCGGTTATACCCCCCCGGGCAGGGACGGGGCGGGCCCCAACACCCCGACAAAGCAGTAACGTCAGTCGGGAGGATGCCAGGTGAGTGGCTGTAAATCAGGGGCAAGCTCCTGGTGCTCCATCTCCGCCGGAGCCGAGAGGCATTTTCCCTGTTTTTCTCTGGGGAGTGGCTGGTGCCTTGACGTCAAGGCGTATCTGATGTCTGCCACTCCCCTACTCTTCGCTCTCCTCTGCAGTGCCTGCTGTATCTCCAGCCTCCGCCAGAGATCAGCAGAGCACCAATCTGGGACCCCTGTCCCTCCCCGGGAGAGGAGAGCTGTCCTATGGACACTCTGTCCTCTCCCTCCCCCTGCCGACCCCCAGCAATCAGGGCTGGCTTCCGAACCCAGGTCGCCGGCGTGGCGCGAGGTGTGGTGTCCAGCACCTCAACCCTCAGCGCCACCGGGCCGGCCGCCAGTACTTTCTTGAACGTGGCTCCCACAAATGGAAGTGTGCTGCTGGCAGAAGTCTGCTACTACATAACGCTGTTGTTGGAATAGTGCGAGTGCAGAGGTGGTAGCAGGTGCAGCTAACCTCTCCTGAAAAAGTGCTCACTCTTAGCACAGAGTTAAACACTTTGGGCCCAATATTCAGAAATGTGCCTGGCATCCCGACACTCTGATTGCCGGGTATCAAATTGTTTCTGTTCCCTGGTAGTCCAGTGGTACCCCCCTTCCCATCCCGACATGCCGATCGCTGTCAGATTAAAACAGTACATGACCCTGGTGGTCCAGTGGTTCCCCCCCTCCACTCAGGAGTCCCAGTCCACCCAGCTTCCCCCCCCCCCGGTCATCAGTGGGCAGCATACCTGCCCGCATACCACCACGGCTGCCTGCTGAATGACAGCTTATAGTAGTTGCTGCAAGCTCATTGGTCCACACTGTGGACCAGTATGCTTGCAGTGCATACTGTAATAATCTTCAACCATGCGAATGAACTTCATTATTCACACAGCTGTGAATTATTAAATTATGCACTGTAAACACATTGGTCCACAGCAGCAACTGCTGTAAGCTGTCATTCGATGGGCAGCCGCAGTGGTATGCGGGCGGGTAAGCTGCCTGCCGATGACTGGAGGTAGAGGGCTGGGGTTCCTGAGTAGGTGGGGGGAACCACTGGACCACCAGGGTGATGTACTGTTTTATTTTGATGGTGATCAGAGTGTTGGAGTGTGGAGGGGTGCACCACTGGACTACCAGGGAATAGAAACAATTTGATACTTGGTGATCAGAGCGTTGGGATGGGGTGAGGGGTACCACTGGACTGTCAGGGAATAGTGACAATTTGATACTCGGCAATCAGAGCATCGGAATGGGGAGGGATACCACTGGACCACCAGGGACATGTCTATGACTATTTTGCCAGCGATCAGTGATTCAGGTGGGGAGCCACTAGACTGCCAGGTATTCATATGTATTTGCGGTGATTGGTGCTACTGGAGGGGGGAACCACTAGACTACCTTTGTGTGTGCTTGTGCACGGTGTTGGGGGGGTTTGGCACCCATGGCTGGTGGCTGCTGGCTGCTGTGTTGCACATTGCAATACAGCGGGCCGCTGGTGGGTGGACTGCATGAGCCTTCTTTTACGGGCTCAATTTTGAGCCCAGGTATGCGGCGCATCTAAGGATTGTGCCCACATATGCGCTGCAATTCCCGGGCTGAATATCAGGATGTGCTGCATATGCATGGGCACACCCCCTTGTGATATGCCGTATACATTAGCTTTGCGCCCTGGCGCATTGGGAATTATGCTGTGCAGTTTCCACTTTTGAATATTGCACCGGAGTGCAGTTCAGGGGTTGTGTGGTGCACCTCAGGTGCACCAGTTGCAACCCCTTTGAATATCTAGCCCTTTATGTCCCCTTTTCGCAGTCTTTTTAAAAAATACCTAATTAATGCTACTAGTGGGAGAGAGAGCGTTATAGGGGCTGTGAGTGATCCTCCCAGCGAGAGTGGGTGGGCAGAGCTAGCTGGCAGGAGAGTGAGTAAGTCAGACATAACAAAAAAAGGTATTGTGATGGAGACGATCGGAGAAGAGAGTACATTTAATAAGGAAGAGCTGTGGAGAGCATGGGAGAAACATATACAGTAACAGAGGTATGGGTTGTACTGTATTAAACTGTCTAGGGTTACTGTGTGGGAATATAACGATGGATGACATTTCAAAAATTACGATTCCATGCTGGCACATTGATATTTAATGTGCTTTGCCCAAGTTGGCTGGGACTTGTTTTTAGCCATGGATTGTGAATTCACAAGCCCATGGCTAGAACCAAGTCTCAGCCAGTCCGGATGCAGGGATTTTCTTGCCCATTTTATATTACAGCATAATTCATGGTCATCCTGGTTATAAGTTAAAACAAGAGACCCAGTGCACACCCTCCTCACCACCAAATATTGGCAAATCATTAAATTATTACAGTGTGCCTTCTGCCTCAAATGGCTACTCACTTATTACATTCCAAAGGAGAGTGGGAGTCTCACAGTGTTCAAATCAGAGCTCTGATGTGAATGTCAGCTCAGTCATCAGTCGTCAAGGTGACTCTCCCATTGACTGAGGCCCTTTTCTAAAATGCAGCTACCAGAGCTGGCTCCCTTTACGTATGGTGCACTGCCTGACTAACTCAATTTAAATAAGGTGCAGTCCCTAGCCAAACTTTAAATTGCTTTTCTCATTGCGGTGCAACCGGTTATGGCATATATAAGTTAACACCTGGTCCTAAACCTGACTGGATTTGTTAGCCACATCACACTAAGAACAAATCAGTGCTCCTACAACCAGAACTGACCTTCCATCAAAAACATAGCTGCTACCTTTACTTACTAAAAACCTTCAACTAGGCCCTAAAAATAAAACTACCTTAAATTAAAAACAAAAATTAAATCTTGTTTCACTGATCATCATGCTGTCCTTACACACATACACATACACACAAATTAGAAACATTGGGCAGGATTCTCATAAGGGATGCGCCCTTCAAGGACCCGTGGGACAGATTTGTCTTAGTCAAAGGCACTCTTAGGTCAGTGCCACTTTTACTTGGTAGTATATATGGACCCAACATTGATGACCCAGGGTTTTTTATGAGGCCGATAACTATTATGCTTCCAATGCTTCCCATCAGGATCATTATGGGGGGTGACTTCAGTCTGGTCATAGACTCTAATCTGGATAGGTCAGGTAGTGGGCTGAGGGGGATGTCCCCAGGGCAGAGGGCATTTAAGGATTTGGTAGATCAGTGCGGGCTCTGTGATGTCTGGCACGTGTTGCATCCTGATTCCAAGGAATTCACTTTCAATTCAATGGTGCACGGCTCGCAGTCTCGCATTGACTACATACTTATCTCTCAGGGTCTCTTGCCCGGGGTCAAGTCTGCCTTGATCCAACCTGGTCCTATTTCCGACCACTCCCTTGTGGTATTTAACTTGACATTCCTTAATTCATCTAAAAGGGAGACCAGATGGAAGCTCAATGAGCAGCTCCTTAAGGATGCCAAGTATTGTAAGCTTATAAGAGAGCAAATTGAGTTCTTTTTCCTCATCTAACCCATTAGACAGTGCAAAGACGGACATTCTGTGGGGGGCCTTTAAAACATACATGAGGGGAGTTCTTATCAGTATAGCGGCCAAAAGGAAAAGGGTACAGGAGGAAGAGCTGCTATCATTATTATCCCAAATTCGGTCCCTTGAAGCAAATCTCTCTGTCAGTTCCTCTAATGAGGACAAGAAGAGATTCCTGGCAGTCAAAGATAGATATCTAGCGCTGTTAAGGGAAAAGGCAGAACTAACTATAATCCGAACCAGAGCCAGTTATAGGGATCAGGGAGAGAAAGCAGGGCACCTGCTTGCATTGCGCTTAAAACAACAGGAATCTACAAGATTTATCCCACCAGTTCGGGCAATGGCAGATGGGTCTCCGAGAGTATCCCCTACTGAGATAGTGCAGGAGTTCACTTTATATTATGAAAAATTGTACAGGGATATGGAGAATCCTCTTTGTCCTGGGATTCTTGAGGAGTACTTAAGAGACTCTCTCCTGCCCTTCCTATCGGAGCAACATAAGGGTTTTCTGGCTTCTCCCATATCTCAGGAGGAAACCTCCGAGTTTATTAGAGGGCTACCCTCAGACAAGGTCCCAGGACCGGATGGGTTCTCCTCTTTATTTTACAACGTTTTTCTTGACCTCTTATTGCCAGTACTCTATCGCCTATTTCAGTACATTTTATCTGGGGTAGAAGCGGACCCTTACCTGTTTGAAGCCCTGATTGTTCTTCTCCCAAAACCAGATAAGGATCGCGAGTTAGTTCAACGCTACAGGCCCATATCTCTTTTAAATTAAGATATTAAAATCCTTTTGAAGATATTGGCCGACAGGTTAACTGTAGTCTTCCCTGATTTAATAGGTATGGCACAGGTTGGATTCATGAAGGGACGTTCGTCATCAGACCATTTGCGTACCCTTTCTCATGTCTTCTCGGTCTCCAGGGATGCTGCATTTCCCACTGGACTAGTCTCCCTGGATGCCGAGAAAGCATTTGATCGTGTGAACTGGAAATTTCTGTTCCAAGTTCTTGAGGCCTTCCAGTTTCCTGCTGTCTTTATATCCTATATCGTTGCATTATACAAAACTCCTACAGCAAAGATTTCGGGAAATGGTGTGTTTTCCAAGTCCTTTTCATTACATTCAGGTACCAGACAGGGTTGTCCCCTTTCTCCCCTTTTATTTAACCTGTATCTCGAACCTCTCATTCAAAATATTCTCAATAATGCAAAAATACAAGGCGTCTGTGTGGGGCGTCATGAGGTCAAGATCACTGCATATGCGGACGATCTCCTTGTGTACTTATCCCACCTGGTATCTTCCATCCCAGTTTTGCTGGGTGAAATTGCTAAATTTAGTGCCTTATCCAACTATAAACTAAATGCTAACAAATTTTCCTTTTTCCCTTTAAACCACAAGACATTCAAGACTGATATTACCCCCTTAGGTTTATGTTGGTCCCCCAGGTCATTAAAATACCTGGGCATTAAACTGACTCATAACTCCTTGGTATGGTTTAGGGAAAATCTGGAGCCCCTTTCCCAGCTTATAACTCAGGATCTTGACAGATGGTCTAAGCTCCCTATCTCGCTTTGGGGCCGGATTAACATAATCAAGATGAACATCTTACCAAGAATTTTCTACCCTTTATCTCTCCTCAATACTTTTATCCCATTATCCTGGTTTAAGAAATTGCATGGCATTTTTACCAAGTTTATCTGGTCAGACAAATACCCCGGACTGGCTTACTATAAGCTGGCTGCTCCAGAATCTGAGGGGGTCTGCGGATTCCCCATTTGGCTATATATTATTGGGCTAGCCATCTGGCAAAATGTCTGAAATGGGTAAGTCCAGGTCCTGAAAAGGTGCAGCCGACATGGCTTAGAATAGAGTTGGACTTAATTCGGTCCATGAATCTGGATCCCCTAACTCTGTTCTATGTAAAAATGTCTCAGGTGCATGTTGCCGAGGAGTGTCCCACAGTTGCCACTTCTTTAAAGGTATATGCTCAACTTTGCTGTTTCTTGCGATATACCCCTTAGTTAGATCTGGCCCAATCCATCTGGAACTCCTCATCTTTCACTATGAACAAGCAGCAGATTCCCCGCACTTGGTTGCCCCAATTGGGCGATGGGATAGTATTTTCTTTTGTGGATGAGGAGAGATAATGGCTGTCTGTAGGTGCCCTTATTCGGAAATTTAGTATCCCGGCATTCTCACATTTTAAAGCAGTACAGATAAGACACCTACTCACAATAGTGATCAGTAATACCCCTCCCAATCAGACGGTTGGGGCCCTGATCCCAGAAATTTCTTCTCTACTTGGGTCTTCGGGTATTGTATCCAAATTATATCAGGTTTTGTTTCACAAAAGATATGGGGACTCATTTGGACCGATGAGGTTCTGGAGCTCCTTATTTCCTCAATATTCATCTAATTGGCAGGCTTTGTGGAGGTCCTGCCATAAATTTGTCTCCCAAGATAGATTGCGTCTTATGCAATATCATATTTTGCATAATATGTATTATACCCCGGTTAAGTTAAAGAAGTGGGGTCTGTTGGACTCAAACATATGTGTTAGATGTTCTCAGGGGGAGGGAACACTCCTTCACATATTTTGGTCCTGTCCCAGAATCTCCCTTTTGTGGGACTCTATCAAAGCTTCCCTAGATCCTATACTGGGTTTGCAGGTGCACTTCACGCCTGACGTCTGTCTCCTTGGGGACATGTTCTCTATTAGAGTCAAAGCAAGAAGGTTTCATATTTCTATGATAGCTCTATCTGTCAAGAAGCTTATTTTACATCATTGGAAAGACAAGTCTACTCCAACATTACAGGAATGGGTGAATGAAATCCTTGCTAACCTGCGTACGGAAAAGGCGATCGCCAGCCTTCACAACAGATTATCTGTTTATGCTCAAATATGGGATGCCCTTCACTCTCTAATTCTAGCTGCTCAGACTTAGTAGTGTTCCAGAGCAAATAGCCCTGTATACTCCTGTATGATGGCTTTGAACTTATGTGACACACTGATATGTTACTGCTGTATGGGGGGAAGGAGGGCAGTTTTAACATATTAAGTTGCTGTATCCTTGTCTTATTTTTCATGTTAACTGCCTCTTAATGTGGAAAATTTGTTAATAAAATTTGAATTAGAAAAAAAAAAGGGATGCGCTGACGCATCCCCAACTTGCGCACTGGCATGATTCTGGAAGGGGTCCGATGAGTTGACACATCCCCGATGCGCCAATGCATCGCAGATATACTGCACACCACACACAATGATATGTGGCACATCTGGAGGGGTTGTGGAGGGGGGGCATGCCCATGCATATGATGCGCAGCCCCATTCACAACCCAACTAGGAGGCGCATCCCTGGAGCAAGTTCGGAGATGTGCCTCCAAGAGATAAGTCTACTTCAAGTAGACTTAAGTGGGTGGCCACCCACAGGCAGGCTGCCATACTGCACACAGCAGCACGGCAGCCCACCTACCCTGGCAGTCCATTGTTCCCCCCTCAGTGCCTGAATCCCCGAGTGTATGCAGCACACTGCGGTGTTACAGTAATAAGAGCTGAACTCCCCTCCTTGCCCGACACCTCAATAGCATTCCACACACTGCGATTGTTATGTTAACAATGTGTGCACCCCTTCCCCAACACCCCGATAGCATGCTGTACACTATGACAGTATTGCATTAAGAGCTGAACCCTCTTACTGACCTGATCGCAAGGTCTCCGTAATCCCAAAGCACCCTGGTGGTCCAGTGAACCCCCCACCCACACAGGCACCCCTGTCTCCCCCCGTCCTGGCATGGTCCTGGCGCGGCCGGGCAACTCAAACCCACCCACATACCTCTCGGCTGCCCACCAACAGAGCTGTCTGTGAATGACAGCTACTTTACATCTGGAAGCCTGGTCAGTAGGGCACAGTACACACTGCAAGCCATTGGTGGGCAGGGTCCACAAGTGGGCTTCCAGATGTACAGTAGCTGTCATTCAGCAGACAGCTCTGTCAGTGGACAGCTGTGGCGGCATCTGGGTGGGTTTGAGCTGCCTGCTGTCATTAGAAACATGCCTGGACAGGGGGAGCGGGGTGGGATAGGGTTGCCTGTGTAGGTGGGGGGTCCACTGGACCACCAGGGTGCTTTGGGGATTACGGCGACCTTGCGATTGGGTCGGTAGGGGCTTCTGCTCTTAATGCAGTACTGCTGCAGTGTGTGCCATGCTATCGGGGTGTCAGGCAGGAGAGGGGTGCACATATGTTAACACAACCACTGCGGTGTGCGCCATGCTATCTGGGTGTTGGGCAGGAAGGGGGAACCACTGGACCACCAGGGCTCCTTTATGGGTGTTCACATGACCAGCATTTGGGCCGGGGATGGGTGGGGTTGCAACTTGCCTCCCTGGGGCTATGTGTGTGGCCCATAGAAATTGCAGGGCACCCGGTGTATACTGCTGAGCACATCCCTGCAATACGCATGCATGCCATAATGACATGCAAATGTCCCCATTACGCCTTGCATGCCTAATAGCCCAATTTGCATGTTACTGGCTCTGAATGGCTACCGCTGCCCCACTGGAATCCCAGCCTGATCAGGGGGTTGTGCCGGTGCATCCCGGGCTGGGCAAAAATATGGTATTCACAGAGGGTATGCGCTGGGGGCATCCCCCAGTGCATCTTCTGTGAATACCACAGATGGTGCGCGGCACATCTCATTTACACTGGGGCATCCGAGATGCACCGAGAGCAAGTCCTTTGAGAATCCTGCCCATTAAGTACTGGTCTTGGTTTTCATTACTAGTGTTTCTTTGCTGACTATGAAAAATCCTCCTCCTGTCTTTACCTGCTTATCAGGGAAATCTCTTTTGCTTTACCTTGACAGAGATCAAATTGAGGCTGTGGCTCCATGGCCTTTGTTGTGTGTGCGTGTGTGCGTGCATGCAGTATGTTGGGAGAGAAACATTTTGCCAGTGGAATTGAGCAGTCTCTTGAATTTATGTATTCCATGCTAAATATGCCATGATAAACATTCCATATGTTGAATGTGGGGAAAGACCGAGAAAAGAGAACTAGGATAAAGGAGACAATAATACTACTAATAAAATGGGAAGGGAAAATCCTGATTGTCATTAGCTGTGCATTAGAAGTGTCTAACGCATGGCTAAAAGCAAGTGCTGCCAACCTGGATGCAGTAAATCAAAGGAATCCTTGAGCCAATAATTTTAAAAGAAGTAACCGATGCCATTTTTTTCCTCTTACCAAATTTCACACAACCATCTTCCCTAATGTACAGTGCTGCTTGCCTGTTTCCTTCCCAGTTTACTGAAACACCATACACAAAACAGTCAGCTGATGGATGACCTGTAATAATACAGCCCTAAAATGTAATTTTTTTTTTTTATTCTGCCATTCTGTCTGCTACCGTCTGGCCCACTCCTGCCCATAGTATCTGTCCCACTCTGGGCCACTGCTTGCTGGTTCCCTTGTTTAGCCGCTCACTTCACTGGCGTTACATAAAATTACAGACCTTTCTTTTTTTATTTATAATCTTTGTTTTCAATCACAATTGCTAGATCTTTGCAGCCTCTTCCCTAATTGCCATTCAGATGCCAACATTTTCATTCTGATACAGCGGTTGCTATAGCTGCACACCCGTTTCCCCGTCTGCTGCAGACCTCAGTGACTTCTCTTCTCACACTCTGCCCACTAATACAGATAACTTCTCCATCATAGCATTAATATGTTTGCCATTAATTAGAGCGCACATGGCAGTAGTTATGGCAATACCTCTGCACCAGAAGTTTGGGTGGGTTCACCAAGAGACTGAAGTTGAACAGTAATGATCTCGCTGACGCTAGCACTGTCATTTTTTCCAAACAGCCCAGCAGTCATAACTTCTCCCAGTCATGAATTCTCTTTTTAAGTCATGTACTTGCTCGCTCACTCAGTATTGCTAAAAAGGTGTGTGTGTTTGTGTGTGTGTGTGTGTGTGTGTGTGTGTGTTATACACAAACAGACCTACAAAATGGACACACTAAAACTACAACTACAGAAGCCATAGTAGGACGAATGTTCTAAATAAAAAAAATGCACCCAGCTCATGTAGGCAGAGGAACTATTTTATCTCAAATTTAGACAAAGAATGTACTTTTTTATTGTTTAAATATATAAAGTTTAATTTTAGCATACATATTGATTACAGAGTCCCATTTTATAAGACACTCCGGGGTGTGTGCATTAGACAGTTCTAATGCATGGCCAGTGGCTGAAGGCACTCTACCTGCGGACTGGAGCTTTACTGCATTCCTGGTCATGTGTTTGAGCTGCCTAATGCACCCCCTCATGTCTTATTGCCTACATAAATGAAGAGAGAAAAGATGGGGAAAACAGTTACTTAGACATAGGCAGATCCAAACTGCTCAACCACATTTCTGAAGTTCATAAAAGCATACACATTTGAATCATATATGGGTGTTTTCAGGATAAATCTACCCCATCTACAAAACAAAAAAACAATCTGGCAGGTTTTTAAGTTTTGAACAGTTTTCATTAAAATCCTGTACCTCTATTGATTTCAAACGAAAATAAGGTTAACAGGTATTTTTTTCCTTATAAAAATGTGTGCCACACATGGTTTTCTTTGTCTTTAATTGTTTTTAGCTAACCCCCAAATTACCAGAGTATGGACTATTTTTTGTCTGCAAAGTTAAAATGGAAACATATTTCACTGAAAGGTCCTATTTTTATCTTTTTAAAAGAATTTCTTAATTTTAAATCAGATATTTAAATGTCATTTTATAAGTGCATTAAGACACTCCTGAATGTGCTATTATGATGATATAATCACACTTTTTATGTGTATTTAACAATGCACCTTGTACCTAACAACGCACCTGAGGCATGCGATTATATCACCATAATGCACCCCCTGGCATGTCTTATTACTTACATAATTGATTGTTAACTGCATTAAAGGCAGCAGTTGGAGATGCAGCATGAAGCCACAAAAGAAAGAAAATGCAAAGTTGGGGTACACAGAAAGAAACAGATTTTGATGGCAGATAAGGACCACTTGGCCCACCTAATCTGCTCATTTTCCCTACCTGTTTCATATACTGCAGGTCCTAAATGATCTGCAGCTTACCCTCTCTTTCCTATCGCTAACGCTCCTTTATGTCTGTCCCATGCGTTTTTGAATTGCCCTACCATTTTTCCCCTACAACCTCTGCTGAGAGGTTGTTCCATGGATCCACTACCCTTTTCATGAAAAAATACGTTTTCACGTTACCCCAAGTCTATCCCCCTCTGTTTTCTTATCTGTCCCCTTGTTCTTGAGCATCTTTTTTTTTTTCTGAAAGATGCTAGCCTCTTGTACGTTATTTATACCCTTGAGGTATTTAAAAGTCTCTATCCTATCCCCGGGAATACATATTGCAATCCTCCAGTCTCCTCTCATAGAACTTTTGGTGCAGCCCTGCACCTTTTTGTCACCTTTCTGTGAACCGCTCCTACTCTGTGTGTGTCCTTACGGAGATGTGGCCTGCAGAACTGGACACAGTACTCTAGATGACTTCTCACCAATGTTCTGTACAGTGGTATCATCACCTCCTTCATTTTGCTGGAGATACCGCTCCCTACAGTATGCACCCCAGCATTCCACTGGCTCTTCTCACAGCCTTCTCACATTGTTTGGTAACCTTTAGATCATCAGATATGATTACTCACAGGTCCCTTTCCTGTTTGGTGGCCGTCAGTACCCCCCCAATCATGCACTTCTCCCCCGCATTTCGGTGCCCCAAGTGCATGATCTTGCACTTCTTTGCATTGAATCTCAGCTGCCAAACCATCGACCACTCCTCAGGCGTGCTTAGGTCCCTTCTCATTTTCTCTACCCCTCCTGGAACGTCGACTCTGTTGCAGTTCTTCGTGTTGTCTGCAAAGAGATACACCTTCCCTTCCAGCCCCTCTGCAGTGTCGCTTATGAAGACATTTAAGAGGACTGATCCAAGCACTGATCACTGCAGGACCCACTGGTCACCCTCTTCTCTTTGGATTGAACTCCGTTCACCACCACCCTCTGTGCCCTATTGTGCAGACAATTTTTGACCGATTTACCACCCTGGAACCTACTCCCAGACTGCTCAGCTTGTTTATTAGCCCCCTATGTGGCATGGTGTCGAAGGCCTTGCTGAAATACAGGTAGATCACATCCACTGCCCCTTCCTAGTCACCCAGTCAAAGAAATCTATCAGATTTGTTTAACAAAATCTTCACACTGTGAATCCATGCTGCCTTGGATCCAGTGATCCACTGGATTTGAGATATATCACAAACCTTTCTTTTAGTAGTGATTCCTTTAGTTTTCCCAGCACCGAGGTTAGGTTGACTGGCCTGTAATTACCAGCCTCCTCCCTGCTCCCACTTTTGTGGAGAGGGACTACATTTGCCCTTCTGTAGTCCTTTGGTACCACACCTGTTTCCAGAAAACTGTTGAACAGGGCTATCAGTGGTGCTGCCAGCACTTCCCTGAGTTCTCTTAACACTCTGGGATGTATCCCGTCTGGTCTCATTGCCTTGTCCACTTTCAGATTAGCGAGTTCCTTTAAGACTTTCTCCTCCTTAAAGGGACTGGTGTCCACCTCTCTCCCAGTGGTGCTTCCATCACCTAACTTTGGTCCCTTCCCTTCCCCTTCTTCTGTGAATACTGAACAAAAATACTTGTTCAGGATTTCTGCCTTTTCTTGGTCCACCCTGCACACTTCTGTCCTTTCCTTTTTAGTCTCACAGTCCCACACTTAGTCTTTTTTTTCCCACTAATGTTCTTGTCCCCTTTTGTTATTGCCTGGGCTGTTTTTACTTTTGTTTGCACCTTTGTGCTCCTGACTGCTTTCCCCGCTTCTCTCTGCTTTTCCAGGTACAGTTCCCTGTCTTCTATCCTCTGTGTTTCCTTGTACCTCCTGAATGCCACCCTTTTTGCCCTTATCTTCTATGCCACTTCCTCTGAGAACCATAGTGTTTTTTTGTTTCTCTTTATTTTCCTTACTTGCCTAATGCAATGGCATGTTGCCTCCGCTATGGCTCCTGAATCTTGGCGATTGTGTGGTATGGTGTTGGAACGATTCCTCAAAGAATTGCTGGGGTTTCCCAAGCTTCAGCACAATCTTTTACTGCAAGGAAATTTACTCCCACCCCAACAGATCCTTTGGTCATGCTTTGTGAGAGGGTGCTGAAGTTTATTTATTTGGTTTTGTTAACCAGTAAGCACACTAGGTAATTGAATACCCATGTTTAGGTAAGACCCAGGAGAGTACAGTAGTGTAAGCACAATGTGAAGGCAAAATCACACCAAGAACAACCACCACCATTAAAGCAGGAAGCAGTAGGGTAACATCAACACTGTTTCAAGCAGTAGTTCAACTGCAGAATGGGGTGGATTGGAGATGCAGTAGAATGGGAGTTATCTTTGTTGTGTTGAGGGAAGCTGGAACCAGGTGAGAGGGAATGACGATGCAACAGGATGAGGGTTTTTTTCCCCAATATTGAAGGATCCGTGACCAGGCGGCGGATGTGTGGTGGGAGCAAGGAATCAGCGGGAGGAAAGGGAGTTTTTTTCATTAATTTTGTCTTGTACTAGGTAGACAGAGCAGTTGTTAGCCCCATAATCACATGCAATAAGAGTATGGGTATTTCTTGTGGTTACAGGATGAAATTCTGTTGCACATTCTGGTGGTCTTGTGCAGTGCCGTTATGGCCTCCTGAAAACATCTTATGAAAAGTTCAGTGAACGTGCTAACACACGTGCATTAGTAGCCAATCGCATCATTAGCCATATCAGGCCATGTCACATGCTGATATCGCTTTCTATGCATTGGGTTACATAGAGCTAACAAGAACAATATTGCCATATGGCACGCCATAACTTGTGATATCATCAGTGAGGCTACTTGCTACCACTGTAACACCAGCTATTTTTAACACAATTTTTTTGCTTTACAAAAACTATAAAAGTACCACTGTCATGTAAGAATCTGATGAACCTGAAAATGTCATGTTTCAAATCCAGTTATCCCTTCCCACAAAACTGTCTTAGAAATGTATAAATCTTCAAAGATATCTCCCTCCATAGAACCACACACAAAAACTGTAAGTCATTGCCACTTGGAAAATGTTTACATAGCTCATGGCGCCCATGTTGATGTGCCTTTGTGTACGTCAGCAGTACCTGTATAACGTGGGAGGCCCCATAGCATCTCAGCTTATTTTCTTCTGTCATTGACTACACATGTCGGACCAAAGAAGCACCTTCTTCAGTCACTGTCACTGTAGTTTTCTCATTTTGCCACTATTTCCTGAATTTATTTTTGCTGACACCAGAGTAGATGAAGAAGCTGATGCTTTTTCTTCTCTGCCGGTGCAGTGTAATGCATATTTGTGAAGATGTTTGCATTCATTGTGGCATATCCAGTGCCCGACAACATGATGAAATACTGTCAGAAGTCATTACAGGCCTTCCTCCTGCAACATTGAACCCACTAAGGTACCAGAGTCCCCAACTTGCTCTTCAGATCTAGCTCAACCATGTTGTTCGTCTCATCATTCTGCTACCACAGGACCGGCTATGTAGCCTTCCACAGAGAATTCCCATTCTCTTCTGGATGGGAGTCCTCCTCGACAGACCACTGTTATTCTTTTTTCCTGCAGGTCCTTGTTGCATTGGATACTTGTGAGAGTAGGTCCAGTTATCATCATGCTCCGACTGTCACTATGACACCAAGATTGGTTGCAGCAACTAGCTTAGATCCTACTATAGCCCGCAGCTTTTTGTTAGCACATTGCCATTGAATATTACCTCATCTACACATCTGTTATCCTTTTGGTAATGTCCGCTGCGCTAATCCAGAGACAACTTCCATTCTTTTTGTTGACAATCTCATCAGCAGCTTGACCCCTGTTGTCGCAGCCAGAGGCTTGTGGACTACAGCCTGCTTTGTTGGCCACTATGCCAGCACCGACCATTGTTGAGATATCTCAGCAATATCTGTGCATTTAGCTTACAGAGACACAACAAATAAATGAAAGAAAGTTAGCCTTGTAGGCTCCTCATGGCTAAATTGAGGCACAATAATCCAAGTAAGTGAGAAATATCACAGCTTTAAGGGATAGTGAAGTGAAATGCACTAGATTAAGATAGAAATATGGGGATACTTAATAGATATTTTTGCATTTATTTTTTAAATTGACAGGTCGAGGTCTTTGTAGAGAGTGCACTAACAGAAAAAACTTTTATGTGGTTAATCATTTATTAGATTTGTGCACCGTGAATATGAAATATTTAAATAGTGATTTGTTTATTCATGTCTCAGTACACTGGCAATGTACAGTATATAGGTATATACTTTTAATTTGTAGCAACCTGAAATCATAAAAAGCGGGAATGAATTGAGAAAATATTGCTGTGAAAAAATTATGCTGAAATAAACAGAAGAGAATGTCAGGTGATTCACGTATTTTGAGGTTTCATAAATATAATCATAATTGTATATATCGGAGTGTGGTGTGCATATTTATGGAACACACACAAACAGAGGTGAGAAAGAAGTAAGTGCCTCAGATGGGACTTGATGCCGGGCTGCCCAGAATACTATTCTGATTGCGCTAACCAGCTGCGCCATTGAGACAACTGGAACCTGGTCTGTCCCCGCGCACATTAATCTTTCTCAAATGTGCAACACAAATATTTACTTGTAACAGTCACACATGAGTGCAGTGTGCATAGTTATGGAACACACACAAACAGATATGAGAAAGAAGTAAGTGCCTCAGCTGGGACTTGAACCCAGGCCACCCAAAATACCGTTCTGATTGCACTAACCAGCTGCACCACTGAGACAACTAGAGCCTGGGCTGTCCCCGAGCACATTACTCTTTCTCAAATGCAAAACCCAATGGCAACACAAATATTTACTTGTAACAGTCACACGGGAGTGCAGTGTGCATATTTGTGGAACACATACAAACAGAGGTGAGAAAGAAGTAAGTGCCTCAGCTGGGACTTGAACCCAGTCCACCCAGAATACCGTTCCGATTGCGTTAACCAGCTGCGCCACTGAGACAACTGGAACCTGGGCTGTCCCAAGCACGTTACTCTTTATCAAATGCACAACCCAATGGTAAAACAAATATTTACTTGTAACAATCACACATGAGTGCAGTTGGAATGGTACAATGGCACAGGAGCTCAGGAGGTGGACTTCTTTGTCTCTTTTTTCCCTTTCAAATAGGCTATAATTTACCCTCTGAGGACTACTTTGATAGTGTCCCAGAGAATAGTTGGGGTGGTCTCCTGAGTGTTGTTCTCATGTTAAATTTGTGGGATTCTGTCTACCACCAAGTGTTTAAATTCAGGGTCCTGAAGTGACATTAAATTTAACCTCCATTGTGTGGTTGGCTGGGTTTTCCTAGATTGAATGTAGATTGAATGTGGCATGTACTAGGGGGTGATCAGATAGAAGGGTTGGACCACAGGTAACATCGCGAGCGGAATCAAGGTGTTCTGCCATGTTAAATATATAGTCTAGGTGAGAGGAGGCTCCTATTCGTAGGGTATAGTGCGTAAATTCCCATCCCTTTGGGAAGAAGTTTTGCCAGATGTCTGCTATCCCCAGAAGGGCTAGCATATGTTGGAGGTATTTCTGAAGGGGAGATGTTCGGTGAGCTACTGGACCGGAAGTGTCTAATGTTGGGAGAGGGTAACGTATACTCTCCTCCCATGATGAGCTGCTCTTGCAGGGCTGGCAACAATTTGTTGAAGAAGGCTTGAGCTTTAGCTTTGGTAGACCCTGGTGGCAGGTATAGACTGGCTGAAGTTATAGGGAAGTTGTATATTTGGCTTGTTGCTATTGCAAAACAGCCCTCTGGGTCCACTATCTGGTCCTGTAGAAGGAATGGTACTCCTCTCTGTATTAATATCACCACTCTTGTCCTCCGACCTGAGTTGTGTGAGGAGACTATAACAGTATGAAATCCCAGTGAGGTGGAATGTGTGTCTCCTGTAGGAATACTATGTGTGGCCTGTCTCTCTTAAGTTGTTGTAGTAAGCGATACCTCTTGTTGGGACCGTGTATCCCATTTGTGTTAAAAGAGATGACCTTAGAGGTATTAGCCATGATGTTTGGTATTGCACCTGTCGTGGGTTTGTATGGGTCGTATCCCCTCCAAGAGCAGGAAGTTGAAGGAAGAAAGGTGTAGAGAAAAAAAGGTAGTATAGCATGTTGAGAAGCAGGGAATACGTGAGGTACTAGGCAAAGAGAATATGCTAAAAGGCAAACATAACTGAACAGTTGACACTGTGCACAACAGATATATGCCAACAGGGCATTCAACACGTTTGTAAAAAAAAAAAACAGGCATTACTCGGGGCATGAATGCTGCTAGGGCCCTCAGTCTCCAGAACATACACCAGAGATTCAGACTACTGGAGGAGCTTCCTAGGTAGGGAGTATATATTTTCCTTGCGGGACTTGGTCTGCGCTCCATATGGGGAAGAACACAGTGAGCTGTGGGCCCCCACAATAATCAAGTTGCTACTAATGAAGTTCAGGGGGAAGGGTAGCACATACTTTCCTGCCTGCCTCAAGAAAGATGTCAGGTGTTTGAGATGAGTAGATGTAGAAAACCGCCTTCCCATCTGGTCCCCTCCACGCTGACATGCTAAGTGCAAATCCAGGGGGTGATTCATGACATTTTGGTATCTGGAACTAGCCATAAATAGCAGAGGTGGGAATGGATTCCACAGCCTGGAGAGGCTTCATGGTAGATGTTGGCTATTGGGGCCAAAAGAATAATTGATGTAACTACCAGGATCCTATGTAGCCTCAAACTGGTGACAGAATAGATAGCTAGACATATATTGCTGGTGGATTATTATAACTGTAGAAGGGGTTAGCTTTACCATGGCCTTAGTGGCACCAGTATTTCGGCAGTCGGAATCTCAGCACTGTCTATGAGCTCCCCTACCCTGGTAGCAGCTGGCATTATGTAATAGTCCTTACTTGAACTTTTTAACATTGCTAGAATTCCACCTTCTCAGTAGACAGAGCACCTAGAGGGCTCCTTCAGGTATGGATTGGTTGCTGTAACAGACATGCTGAAGCGCTGAGGTGCACTTAGTGGTATTACTCCGGGGTGGGGTACAGGTGTCCAGTGACATGACCCCCCAGTGAGGGTGCCATCTGGGGGCTCCCACCCCCTTACTTTAGGCAGATGCCAAGGCCAACCCTCAGGGTTTTGAGACAGTAAGGAGCTGATTGAGTGGGTGGCTGCCACGCATCATCCATTACAGGTGGCAAGTGAAGTGTTATTACATACATGGGCCGCTGGGGAATCCAAGTTGGTTTTACATGGCTTGGGCTGTATCCAGAGCCCTGTCCAGTGGGGAGCAAAGGTGAGGTTCATTAGGACACACAGGCTGTCCTGAGCTAATTGGTATGCTGCCACCGGAGGAACCCACCATGGCCCAGAGGCAGGTCGTGGGCGCTGGGCTCAAAGCCCAGTATTTTTCCCGCCTCCTCCCCCCCCCGCCCCAAACCCAGCCACTGAGATTATAACCCAGGGTGCAGCCTGCAAACGTTGCATCTTCGGTGCAGGCCAACCACCGAGGTTGAATTTGGAAGGGAGAACCTAGAAGCAGGAGGTAGATGCATTAAGAGTGCATGGGTAGTCCCATGAAAGGTGGACTGGATGGCTGGGGAGCAACAACCGGTTGTGCCTTCCCACTGTTGTGGGGTGGTAGTGAACTAAACAGCCATTCCCTTAGGATGTTACCATTGTCAAGAGAGGCCACCTAGAGACTCAGGGCAATACAGACTCTGCATGAGCAACAATAAGATAAAATAAGCAACAAAAAAACTGTAGTGCTAGTAAGTATGCATCAATTAGGCCTCTGATTAAGGGAGT
The DNA here is from genome assembly GCA_016271365.2 of Neoceratodus forsteri. Classification (NCBI taxonomy): domain Eukaryota; kingdom Metazoa; phylum Chordata; order Ceratodontiformes; family Ceratodontidae; genus Neoceratodus; species Neoceratodus forsteri. The sequence continues at coordinate 1,557,108,692 of CM057450.1, forward strand.
GGGACAATTTGAAGTGGGCCTAGGTGAGATCACGGTACTTGCACTGGTCTCTGATTTTGGAGTAATCCAGGGGTGGTGGGAAGTTTTGACCCTGAATTTTATGAGGGGTGGGGTACTTGTCCCAAACTGAAGAGAATTTGGAATGAAACAGGGAGAGGGCCAGATCAACATCAGGGTCTGAGATGATGGCTGACCAATCTGCTGCAGCAAGGTCACCCAGGAGAGCATTTATATTAAGCTACTGGAGGGATATGGACCAGATGTATTGTGGTGAGGAAGAAGGATGCTGGATTTTCCTGATGTAGAACATCATGCAGTGGTTGCTTAAAGCATCCAGCAGCAACAGTGCAGTGATGGTGGAAGGAGAAAACCCAGTCCAGAAAGTTACAGGAGTGGGGACTGAGCCAGGTGGGTTTGTTAATAATGTAGGAGGGATTAAGGGACTAAGTCATGTGGTTGATTGGCCTGGAGGTTGGGGAGAGCCAATTGATATCACCAAGGAGGATGAGTTCCCATGCGGAAGAATGGGGATAATGGTAGATGGGGTCAACCAGGGAGGAGGAGGAGATTTTGTGTAAGACATAGAAAACCCCAATGAAGATGGGTATAGTGGAGGGGAATGAAAGCCTGAAAAGAAGATTTTCATGGCAGGAGGGTACAGCCTCCCTGATAGCCATAATACAGGAGAGGCTCTGGTGGGCTTAGGTGGCAACACCACCACCGCGTTTTCCCCCTGTCCTGCCAGAAGAGATTGAAGTCAGGAAGGGTCAGGCTAGAGTCGGAAGTCCTTGAGGATAGCCAAGATTTGGAAATACAGAAGATGTCCAGAGAGTGTTGTGAACCCCAGGCAGAAAGGAGGTTGAGGTTTGGGAGGAGGGTCCTAGCATTGAGAAGAAAGATGCTTAGGCCTTTGGCAGTGGGGGAGGGGAAGGGGGAGGGATGAGAGGGGCTGGGGTTGGTCTCCATGTCGCCATACAGGAGGAGGAGCAGAAAAAGGACAGAAGGGTGTAATGGGACTTACATCCCTTGGAGTATGAAGGACAGTGGGGGTAAGGAGAGGAGAGGAAGGCACGGTGGAGAAACGCCAGGTTAAGGAAAGGTAGGGGAGGAGCCCAGGGTGGATAAGAAGGGAGGAGGGGAGTAGTGGGTAACAGATGGGTGGAGGGAGGGTAGGTAGCTGAAGCGCGGGGAGGGAGAGGGGAAGGAGTGGGATAGGGAAAGGGATAAGACAGACAAGGGCAAGGTACAGTACATGGTAGTCAGGAGGTGAAATGTAGTAACCATCATCAATGCAGTACAGCAGCAGTGTGCGTGAAAAAACTAAAAAGTAAGTTTGTGTGGCTAAAAAAAGCAACAGTAGCATGCCTAGGCATTTTTCTAAAGTCTAAGATTGTTCAGTGAGGCAGGTAGAGCTGAAGCAGATAAAACCTAAAGGCTACCTGGACAAGTTAGGTAAGACTAGCTGATGATGGCCTAGCATTAATAAAACTAGATGAAAAAGCCGATAAACCACAATTTAAATAAAACAGGAGAAAAATGCAAATAATAGGTATACGTAGACCAGGTGTTTCTGGGATACAGGCAAATAAGGGGCTACATATACAACCTGAGTGCTTCCTAAATTAGGATGCGTACACTACTGTAACAAACATTGCTGTACCAACTGAATATGCAGAAATCTACCACGGTTGAATAGAAAAGTTTAAAAAAGGCAATTATATGATTACCTTGATAGGGTGTTGCTAGGATTCAGCAATGTTGTCATACTTAGTATCACAAGTAGCCTGTGGCAGTCTGTGTATATTATTGTGGATGCCCCCCCCCCCACTGTTTCCCAGAAATACTGTAAGTTATCCATGGCTTAGGCACAGGAACTCATTCACAGTTTTTTTAATTTTTTTTCGATTTTATTTCTTAAGTTTCACCAGGAAAGCACACTGAACAACAAGTTGCTCCTCTCCCGGTGTGACCTGGGGGAAGGGGGTCAAATGAGGATGGAAAAACAGAGATTCATACAGTTTAACAGAAAACAGAAAACAACAGTTACATTTGGAATTCAAATAGTAAGCAGTGGTAAACTGAGAATACATACAGTCATACAGGAATCTACGATTTGTATTTAAAAACAGATAGCAGGTAGACAACATAATTATGCAGTTGAAAATTGTGGGGGGAGGCAAAGGGGACAGGAAATCTAGCTGGTGAAATAGGAAATAGTACATCAGCTAGGAGTAACCAGGCTACAAATTCGTGATACATACATGTCAGTGAACATAATACAACAGAGTGCAATAAATTAAAGTGAAGTGGCAAGTGCTGAAGGTCAGAGATTAATAATTTAAGTGCGGGGGAGGAGGGAAGGTGGACAAGTGCTGTATTTTGATGTAATTTACTCAGTGGAGGGGGAGAGAAGAGGGTAGGATTAGGAAGCAGCACCCTATACATAGAAACATAGAATTTGGCGGCAGGTAAGGACCGCTTGGCCCACCCAGTCTGCCCATTTCCCTACCTGATGGATAAGCTGCAGATCCTAGTTAACCAGCAGCCTACTTCTTCCTACCCCCACCCCCTAGAATTGCCTTATGACTGTCCCATGCATGCTTGAATTCCACCACTGTTTTTGACTCCACAACCTCTTCTGGAAGGCTGTTCCATACATCCAGAACCCTCTCTGTGAAAAAATACTTCCTTAAATTACCTCTGAGCCGCCCCTTCTGTCTTCAAATTGTGCCCCTTGTTCTTGCACACTCTTTTTTGAAAGATGCTACCCTCTTGGACTTTGTTGATTCCCTTGAGGTACTTGAAAGTTTATCATGTTCCCTCTCCTCCTTTTCCCGAGGCTACATATTAAGCCTCCTCAAGTCTCTCTCATATGTCTTCTGGTGCAGACCCTGCACCATTTTAGGTGCCCTCCTCTGGACAGCTTCCATCCTGTCTATGTCTTTGTGGAGATTGGGTCTCCAGAACTGCACGCAGTAATTCGGATGTGGTCTCACCAGCTGTCTGTACAGAGGATAATAACTTCTTGTTTTCTGCTGGTGATGCCTCTCCTATGCATCCCAGTAACCCCCAGCCCTCCTTGCTGCCCTCTCACATTGCTTGCCCACCTTTAGGTCATCTGATATGACTACCCCCAGGTCCCTTTCCATTTTTGTTGTTGTTAGTATCTCACCCCCCATTGTGTACTCTTCCCCTGGGTTTTTGTTTCCCAGGTGCATTACCTTGCACCTCTTAGCATTGAATCTAAGCTGCCATACATTTGACCATTCCTCTAACTTTGCCATGTCCCTTCTCATCCTTTCCACCCCGTCTTGTGCATCAACTCTGTTGCAGATCTTTGTGTCATCTGCAAAGAGACATACTTTTCCTTCAGTCCCTCTGCAATGTGCTATAAAGACATTGAAGAGGACGAGTCTAATACTGAACCCTGCGGTACCCACTAGTAACCCCCTTTTTCAGAGTGGACTCCATTTACTAACCTCTGTGTCCTATTCTCTAGCCAATTCTTTACCCAGGCTGTCATCTTGGGACCCACTCCCAGGCTGGCTAACTTGTATATTAATCTTTTGTGTGGGACTGTGTCAAATGCCTTGCTAAAGTCTAGGTAGGCCATGTCACAGCCCCCCCTGATCTACTACTTTGGTCACCCAGTCAAAGAAATCTATCAGATTTGTCTGGCATGACCTTCCCGCTGTGAATCCATGCTGCCTTGGGTCCTGTGCCCTCTGGCCTCTAGGTACCGACAGTTCTTTCCTTCAGAAGTGATTCCATCATTTTCCCTACCACTGAGGTTAAACTAACAGGTCTGTAGTTTCCTGCTTCTGCCTTGCTCCCACTTTTGTGAAGGGAATCACATCTGCCCTCCTCCAGTCCTCAGGTACCACCCCATCCTCCCATGATTTGTTAAAGAGGGTAGTCAGTGGTGTCACTAGTTCTATCCTTAGTTCTTTTAGAATTCTGGGATGAATCCCATCAGGCCCCATTGCTTTGTCCACCTTCAGTTTTAAGAGCTCTTTCAGAACTCTTTCTTCTGTAAATGGGCTGGTATCAACTTCTGTATCCAGAGTGTTTCTACTGTTTGTTTTAGGTACCTCCCCCTCTTCCTTTGTAAATATTGAGCAAAAATATTTGTTTAGTATCTCTGCCTTTTCACAGTCACCCTCTGCCCACCCTCCCTCCCCTTTATTAAGCCTCACTATCCCTCCCTTGGTCTTCCTTTGCTCCCTGATGTACCTATAAAAGGTTTTATCCCCCTTCTTAACTGAGTTGGCTATCTTTTCCTCGGTTTGGGCCTTAGCTGTTCTGACTGCCTTTCCAGCTTCCTTTTGTTTTAACTGATACAGTTCTCTGTCCTGTTCCTTCTGTGATTCCTTGTACTTCCTGAATGCTTTCTTTTTCTCTTGAACCTTCACTGCCACTTCCTTTGAGAACCATAGTGGTTTCTTACCTCGTTCGTTTTATTTGCTTTACACAAAGGCTTGTTACCTCTGTGATGGCAGTTGTTATTATTCCCATTGTTCTTCACCCCTCCTTCCTGCCCATTTGCTAGTGCATTCCTTAGGCACTCACCCATTTTGGCAAAGTCAGCCTCTAAAATCCAGTACCTTTGTCTTTGTATGGCTTGACTCTATTGCTGTGTTTATTGTGAACCATACTGTTCGATGGTCGCTAGTTCCCAGATGGCTACCCACTTCTACATCTGTGATCCTCTCTTCATCTCCGCTTGAGAGAACCAGGTCTAAGATTGCTCCCTCTCGAGTGGGCTCCAATACTAGTTGTCTAAGGCATGCCCCCTGTAGGGCATCTAGAATAACCCCACTCTTAGAAGTGGCTGCTGCAACTGCACTCCAGTTAACATCTGGCATATTCAGATCACCCATCAGCAATATCTCCCCTTTATCTGCCATTCTAAGTATACTTTCTATCATTTCCTTGTCCATTTCCTCCCCCTGAGAGGGGGGTCTGTATACAACCCCTGTGCGGATTGTGGTGCCATTGCCTGCCTCCAAATTGACCCACAGTGCTTCTTCTCCTCCCTGTTTACCCTTTTGTTCTGTTGCTTTGATTTCTTCTCTTATGTAGAGAGCTACTCCTCCTCCTCTTTTACCCTCCCTGTCCCTCCTGTAGATAGTGTATCCTTGTATGTTTCGTCCAGTCATGGTTCTGTGTGTACCATGTTTCTGTGACTGCCACAATATCCAGATCTTCCTCCTCCATCAAGGCCACTAATTCAGGAAGCTTGTTACCCAGACTACGGGCATTGGTACTCATTGCTTTCCATTTTTTGGATGGCTTTACCTTCTGTAGCGGCAACCCCCACTGACCTTTCTACTTTGGTATTTTTCTCATTTAGTACCCTGTTTTCTAGGGGGAGGCTGGGATTTTCCTTCTGCTTATCAGTGCCTCCCCCCTTGACTAGTTTAAAGGCTTGCCAATGAAGCATTTAAACCGATTGCCCAAAAGACTTGTTCCTTCCTGGACAGATGCAGACCATCCTGCCAGTATAGGCTGGTGTCCCTCCAGGTGGAACCCCAGTCCCCAATGAAGCCAAATCCCTGTGCTCCACACCATTTTTTCAACCATTTGTTAAACTGCATGGTGCATAGTACCCTCGCCTCACTCATGCCACTGACAGGCAGCACCTCTGAGAAGGATACTGTGTGTGCTACTTGTCTTAAGCCCCTCCCCAACTCTACAAAGTCCTTTTGCACTGCTCTAATCTCATGATGAACCAAGTCATTTGTCCCTAGGTGGACAATGATGTCCAGCTCAGACTCCCGTGCAACTCTTCTCGTGATCCTAAGGATGCGGTTCCTGTCCCTCCAAGCCATGGCACCAGGCAGGCACCTTCCTTCATACCCCTTCAGGATGCTGAGAACCCTGCAAGGGGGACTGGGAGCAGGCAACGGTGGAGGAGGCAGAGAGTAGAGGGGGAGAAGGATGCCATGCATATGACGCCTCTGGTGCTTCTGCTCATGATGCCATTTTTGCAGCTGCTACTAGCTGCACATCACTAGCTTTGCACCAGTGCTTAGCAGTTGGTGCTGGCTTTACCATTTCCTGGCCTCCTAAAATTTGACCAGAGAACTGGATTTTCTCAGGGTTGTTGCAGTGATACAAACTTAACTGTACACTCCCCTTGATCCCTAGGGCCTCCCCCTCCTTGCAGTTGGGGGTTGTGGATCCTTTTAAGTGGGTTCCCACTCTTCCTGCTTCAGGGGTCTGGGTGGTATGCAGCTGTTATGGCCTTCCAGACACTGCCGTCTCTGGGTACCCTCTTTATATGGTTTCCACGGGCAAGGGGCTTGATGGCGCTTCTGCCTCGTCTTCTGAATATTACTCAAGGAAGCCTCCTGTGAATCTTCCCAGAACGTGCTCTTCTCCTCTTGCACATCAGTTGGCTTTAAATATAGAAGAGGCCAATCTCACTGGTCCCTTACTCAGAATGGACTTGGAGGGTTTACTCCAGGTCATTACTTTCTAGTCCCACAATGGACAGGTGGTCTGCATGCTTTCTTGAGCCTTGGCTGGGAATGAAAACACTGCATACCAGACAGTTTTGCATGGTATTTCTCCAGTCACTCCTTCCCCTGTTGTCACAGGGGATTGCCTTTGCATCCTGGACATGCAGGGTACTTAACTTTATAGCAAGATACAGAGCTGCCGGTGCCTCCTATTTTGCCTGTCTTGCCCTTTGCTTTTCCATGTATTTCCTGTGGCAGCTGCAGAGTATGCCATGGAGGACCCTGTCCTGTCCTATTCTATTCCAATTCCTGGATAATTGCCTTATCCAGGCCTCCTCCAAGGAGCTGGCATTCTACACATTTCTCTGGTCTCACTGAATGTTCATCCTGCTGGGCATTCTAATTCCCGTACCACTGGGACTGCTTCTTTGAGCTGCCTAGATATTCGGCTTCCTTAAGTGGTCTTCCATGCCCAGTGGACTAAGTTCTTCTCTGCTCATTCCAGGGCCTGTCATTTTTTGACACTGATGCATTGTCTGTCACCTGGAAAGGGTACTTCCTCTTCATGTTCATACCCATTCCTCTACTTCAGAGGAGGGTGGTGCCACCACTAAGGCACATTATTGTTGGACCTCCTTTTCCCCTTCCTTATGGGCAGGGCTCCTCTCCAAGGACCAGAGCCCTCTGCTTCCGAACTTGTGGTCTTTGCACCTTCACACTTAGCACCTGCTGATGTAGAACTGCTCTGTTTTGGGGTCTTTACTGTTTTGGACCTTTTTAGCATATATACTACTGTGTGCTAGGCACATTTATTCCCTGCAGTGGGCACTTTTCGGTATCTGGTATGTTTCTTACTCCCTGGGCCTCTTCTTCTGTCCAGTGTAATATATTTTAGACTACTTTCTTTCCCTGTCTATGTCTGGTCTTCACTACCCTTCAATGAAGGTATATCCTGGCCATTTCTGCTTTTAATATCCTGTTTACAGGAATGCCTGTGGCACAGTTGGAGATGTCCTGCTGATTCCTTAAGGGTCTCCTGTAACTCTGTCCTCTGATGCATTACCCAGTTTCAGCGTGGGACTTCACCCTGGTTCTAGGCTCCCGCTACCTGTATCATTCATTTTATCTCTTGAGGCACTCTGTTCTTGGTAGCAATGACCTCTGCTGACAGGGTATTCAAGTTGCAGGCTTTATTTATATGCCCCCTACCTTGTTTTCACTAGGATAGGAACTCATTTCATACCCTTTTTGCATTTCAGCCTATGATGAGTCCTGCTGTCACCGTGCATCATACTATCTCCATGACATTTTTTTTGTCCTTCACTCCAGTGTGCTAAAAATATACTCCTGAATTCCTTGGCTGTCTGTGGTGCATTACGCTTCCAGTATGTATTGCACCAAGGATTATAGGTAGCTGTCTCAGTTGATCTTCCAAGAATCAATCTTCTTCATAGATTCCCACTAATGGGTCTGTGCCGGAGGCATTAGAACCCCACAGGAGTCGAAACACTTCTGGAAGGCTGGTAACGCAAGTAGGCCTCATGTATGTCACCACGTGTACCCGCTGGTATACAGCAGCACCAGTCCCCAGCTGCCTGAGTTCCTTTTTTCCCTGCTGTTGAATGTGCAGCAGCTGTGTAGCTGATCCCCGTGTCAGAGCGAGAGCTTCACAGTCTATACGATGACAGCATTCTGTTCTTCGGTTTTAGCTTAAAAGACACTAGAGTTTGTTATTTTTGCATTATTTTAGTTAAATATACAAAAAGCTACAGTTTCACTCAGCCTACCTCATGATAACAGTCTATGACCATGGAAGAAGGTAGAGCGCCTGAAAAAGCAAGTTGCTGTGGCAACGGGACTGTGGCTGGCCACCACCTCTTTCTGGTGGGTGCTCTGGCAGCAGGCAGCCTGGTGCCTGCAAGGATGGACATTCCTCATGGAGTTGCAGGAGGAAATGATTCAGATCCTGCACATAGCCTGTGTTGGGATCTTTGCACCACTTGGCCTCGACTTCTTCCTTCAAGCATCAGGGGATGAGACTCTTGACTTCTACGGGTCCAGGTTTCCCACTGTCATTACCAACAACACCAGGGACACCTGGCCCTGTGAGGTTAAGGAAAAAAAGAGCACGTGATTGGATAAATTAGGTCACTCACCAATTTTAAATCAGATTCTTTTATTCTTTAAAGTCAAGTAAGAATATTGCTGTGCATCAATTCCTACATTTCGGAGAAAACCTCCTTCTTCAGGGAATGCACACTTTAATTACTTGACTGCTATTGGTTGTACCAAAGAGAAGCAGACTGAGATGGGGCTCCTTGATGCAGAAAAGGTCCAAAATAAACAGATGAAAAGTGAAACGCAGGAGTGAGCACTTAGGAAAGTGTTATATATTTTAGACATTTTCCAAGGCATGGTCTGAATTGACATGTACACTTTAAAATTTAAAGAAATCGTGCCAGCCCTAGTGATTACCATTTGGTACAGCCAATAGCAGTTAAGTAATTAAAGTGTGTATTCCCTGAAGAAGAAGGTTTTCTCCGAAACGTAGGCATTGATGCAACAGCAATATTCTTACTTGACTTTAAAAAATAAAAGAATCTGATTTAAAATTGGTGAGTGGCCTAGTTTATCCAATCAGATGCTTTTGTGTTTGTTATGCCTAGATTGGATTGTGGCTACTCCCTAAAGTCTGTTATTTATATGTTTATCTGAGGTTGGCTGAGCCGGATAACTCGTTCCTGTGAGGTTAAGGTCTGCATCCTGGAACCCCTCTCTGTTTTTATTTATTTATTTCAGAATTCGAAACAACCTTTGAGTACAAGACTCTTTTACAAAGGTTCCACATCATGGATACAGTGAAGACAGTACAGACAAGCAATTATTACAGTACTTATGGAATCAAACAGGACATTTATACATGGCTATGCATAACTACAAAATAATAGTAACACTTGTAGCAAATTAGACTACTATCCAGTTCTGCTGTAGAGCAGCACTGGAGCCTTGTCAAAACTGTGTCAAAGGAAAGCAGCCCTTTGGCCTTGTCAGAGTAGTGAGGATAGAAGAGGTGTATACAAAGCAAGTGTAGCGGGGTCAGGGTAGCATAAGAGGAGTGATAATAGGAGAGGGTGTAGAGGGTAGGAGAGGGGATTAGTTAAGGGGAGGGTGACAGCGAGGCATTGTTGAGATAGTGGTGAAAGTGGAAGTGACCATACTTAGGGGTTTATGGGGAAAAGGGATGGATAGAAATTGTGAAAGGTGTATGGTAGGTAGGCTCAGATATACCCAGCCCAGGTGGAATTAACGGGAGATATAGCAGTTCAGAATGACCTCGAACTGGAGGAGCGAACAGGAGATAATTAGTAGTGCGAGGGGAAGGGAAATAATAAGCAGAGAGAGGGTTGCAGTTGTAGCTCTCTGTCCAAAAGAGGGGACTCCATTTGGCCGACTGGCCATTGGGCAGCTCTTATGGAATAGTAGGTGCAGTGTATAAGTCCGGTGACTTCATTTTTTGCTGCTGGCTCCTGAGCCATCAGAGTCAGTTGAGCTATCTTTGGAGCCGCTTGACTTAGGTGCTCGGCTGACTCTAACTTCAACTTCCTAGGTGGGGGACCACTGTTGGTGCTGCCAGTGCTAGCCCCATTTGTGGTGTTGCCTGTATCCTCTCCAGGGACGAATACAGCCATAGTGGCACTACCATTCCTTTTGAGATGGGCCTGCAGTGTCAGGGTCATTCCCTACTGGGTCAGTTCCAGGGCCATCTTTGATATCACTTCTATTCCTGAGATCCCATCCATCCCATATGAAGGAGAGCAACCAAAATAGTGAGGGATGTGCATGAAAAGTCATACAAGGAAAGGCTACAGAAACTCATCATCTGCTCCCTGGACAAGAGGAGAGCAAGAGGGAACACGATTGAAACCTTCAGGTACATCACAGGAGTGATCAGGGTGCAAGTGGAGGGTCTATTTGAGAGAAAGAAAGGCACTAGAACAAGGAGGTATGCAATGAAGCTAAGTGAGGAAAAGTTTAGGAGAGATGTGCAGAAATACTTTTTCACAGAAATTGGTGGTGGATAGCTGGAGCAGTCTTCCAGAGGAGGTAGTGGGTCAAAGACTGTGGGGAGCTTCAAGAATGTGTGCGATAGGCATAGAGGCATATTAGGTAGAGGGATGGGGGTAGGGAGTGACACGTATGACCAACTAGGGTCAGTGCTGACGGAATAGGTAGGGACAAGGGGCAAACTTGATGGACCTAAAGGTCCTTTTCTACTGACAAAATCTGTGTTTCATCTGGGGCCCGTTTGGTGTTATCGATGTTGCCAAGTCCACAACCTGCACTGTCAGCCTTTTCACTCCCTCCTCGTTACTACTTTCCAAGTGAGGAGGAGTAGAGGGAGTTGAATCAGATCCTGACCTTATCTTTGATGATGAGGACGATGACTCATACTACAGTGCAGAGGACCCAGAACCAGTTCCTGTCAGCGTACCTCAGGAGGATCTCTCCTTCCAGGCTCAGCTCAGAAATATGTATTCAGCACTGAGTTTCAAGCCAGCAACAATAGATCAGGCCTAGCTCCTCCAAATGGAGTTCCTAAATGTGCCTAATATCTTGGTCTTTCTAGTTCCTCCCATTGAGCCAACCCCTGGAGATGCTTTCTGAGGCAACTTGGAGGAGGTCTGCTACTACAGCAGCTGTCCCCAAACAGGTGAACAAGAAATGTACGGTGCCTAAATCTTAGCCCATGTTTTGCACTCAGCCAATAACAGATACCATTGTTGTTCTGGCTGAGAATGACAAAGCCTTAATGCCCAAGAAGGTCACCATGCACCCCACTAACAAGGAGTTGGGCAAGTTAGATACCGTTAGAAAGCAGATTTATGCCTCGACTGCCCTTGTTGTGAGGATAGCTAGCTACTGGGGCCACTTCTCTAGGTACAAATACGCATCATGGTGTAAGCTTAAGTCTCTGACAGAGGCTCTGCCAGACACAGAAGCAAAACAACAAATGTTGCTAACTGTTAAACAATGTATAGAATCTAACAAGCACCAGCTGAAAACCTCTGTGGATGCCACTGATGCAGCAGCTTGCTCTGTAGCTGCAGGGATTTGCACCAGGCGGCAGTCCTTGGCTGTGGACTGCGGGCTTCACCCAGATGTCCAGCAACAGAAAATGAATGTGCCCTTTGATGGCACTTATCTGTGTGGACAGCAAGAGCAGTCTCTTAAAGAGTCTAACAAAATGAGATTCCAGCTAGCCTTGGCTCAAATCCCGGCTGAGGCAGTTATGTCTTTTTCTCTTCTGTTTGTTCAGGTTCCATATATGTACACACTGATCCTTTGTGTATGAAAATGTAATGATCTGTGCAGCACCAGGTTGTGAATCAGAGAAAGAGTAAGGTGTTTCCGGGAGTCCCGGCTTTCCAGTTGCCTTGGTGGTGCAGCTGGTAGAGCAACCGGAACGAAATTCCGGATGGTCTGGGTTCAAATCCCAGCTACGGTGCTTATTTCTTTCTCTTCTCTGTTTGTGTGGGTTCTATATATGTGCACACTACACCCCTGTGTATGAAATGGCATTGACTCTTAACAGCCACCAGATCAAAGCCTCTATGGATGCCTTTGATGTAGCAGCTTACTTCTCAGTTGCAGGGACTTGCATCAGGCAGCACTCCTGGCTGTGGACTGCGGGCTTCACACCAGACATCCAGCAATCGAAAATGAGTGTGCCCTTTGATAACACTTATCTGTTTGGACAACAGCTGAAACGGTGTCTTAAAAGAGTCTAACAAAACAAGAACTACTCTTAAGATGTCCGGGATGGCTCCCAATAATCCAGAAAGGAGCAGAGTACACGGCTTTTTTCACAGCAAACAGTCCTTGCATGGTAGGGGCAGTGGAGCCAAAAACAATAAATCCTTGCCTTTCTAGGCCCAGAAGAAAGTCCAGTCGAAGGCACTGGGGGCAAAAGCACTCAGTGCCACCATCTTAAGGTCTGGCCTAAAATCTGCTTTAGTTGCTTGAGGCAGATCACTCCTTCCCAGCAGGGGAACACCTAACCCAGTTCTACCATCAGAAAGAATCCATCTCGATGGACAGTTGGGTTCTAAGGATCATAGGTATTCCTTAGAATTGTTGGAACCCCCTCCCCAGATAATCCTCCCAGAAGGTAGCTCTCCTTGTTAGCTCACATGTCAGAATGTCAGAGGTTCTGGTGCAGAAGATTGCAGGCCTTCTGAGAAAAAGGGCAGTGGAAATAGAGCCAGAGTCAGAATGAAACACAGTGTTCTACAGTACTGCCACTACTTCCTGGTACCAAAGAAATAGGGTGTATCCCTCTGTACAGACAGCTGGTGAGACCCCATCTGGAGTACTGCATGCAGTTCTGGAAACCCAATCTCCGCAAAGACATAGACAGGATGGAGGCGGTCCAGCGGAGGGCAACTAAATAGGTGCGGGGTCTGCACCAGATGACATATGAAGATAGGCTTAAGGAGCTTAATATGTATAGCCTCAAAGGAAAGGAGGGAAAGGGGGGACATGACAGAAACTTTCAAGTACCTCAAGGGAATCAACAGAGTCCAAGAGGGTAGCATCTTTCAGAAGAAGAGGTGTGCAAGTACAAGGGGGCACAATTTGAAGATAGAGGGGGGACGGCTCAGAGGTAATGTGAGGAAGTATTTTTTCACGGAGAGGGTTGTGGATGCATAGAACAGCCTTCCTGAGGAGGTTGTGGAGTCAAAAACAGTGGTGGAATTCAAGAATGCATGGGACAGTCATAAGGCAATTCTGGGGTTGGGGGTAGGAAGAAGTAGGCTGTTGGTTAACTAGGATCTGCAGCTTATCCATTAGGTAGGGAAATGGGCAGACTTAGTGGGCCAAGCGGTCCTTATCTGCTATCAATTTCTATGTTTCAATGTGACATGCACCCCATTCTCACCTCAAAAATCTGAACAAATACATGGATTGAGAAAAATTCAGAATGATTTCTGTGGGATTCTTGCTACCTTACATGAAACATCAGGATTGGTTAGTATCGCTGGATATGCAGGAGGCATACCACTGTGTACTGAAGCACCCCAACCACCACGAGTCCCTGTGGTTCTGTGTAGGAGGCAACACTACCAGTGCAGAGTCCTACCCTTTGGGCTTTCCTTAATGCTATGAGTCTTTACAAAATGCTCTGCAGTGTTTGCAGTGCACCTTGGAGAGCTGAGACTCTAGATTTTCCTGTGTCTGGATAAGTGACCCATTCAGAGAAGAGACAGAGCAGGCGGTGACTACTGCTACTCAGTTCTTAGTGTCCATGGGAGTCCTGCTGAACCCCTCAAAGTCTCAGAAGGATCCCTCCCAGGAACTGCTGTTCACAGGAGATATTCTAGACATGACCTGGGCTCATCAGGCTTTTCTCCCAGACAGCATACTATGGACAGTCTTGCAGATGGAAAGCTACATCATGGAATGCAGGACTGTGCCAGCCCACTCTATGCAGTGCAATGCACGGTGGGCTTAATAACCTCCTCAGTGTTCATAGTGCCTCTGGCAAGGCTGCATATCAGGACAACTCAGCAGATGCTCAGTACCGAGTGGTCACTGCCTCTGCATCCTCAAAACTATCCCATTCAGGTGACCAAACCCCAGGTGAGGTCCCTGATGTGGTTGTCAGTGAAAGGCCACCTCCTCCATGGCTTCCCTTTCTACCCTCCAGAGCCAGAGGGGACTCTCACCACGGATGCCTTCCTACTGGGTTGGAGAGCCCACTGCCAGGGTCTCCAGACAAAAGGTGTCTGGAACCCATCAGAAATGTATCTCCACATCAGTGTGCTGGAGATGCATGCAGTTCTATAGGGTATGAAAGCTCTAGTGGATTTAGTCAACCAAAAGACAGTTTTCTTCCAGACAGACAAGTATTTCATGTACTATATCAACAAGCATGGAGGAGCACATTGCTTGCCCTTTCTGCAGGGAGGAGATGGGAGTGTGGGACTGATGCCTGGAGCCAGGTGATCTTGTTCCAAGCAATCTATCTGCTAGGGGTCCAGAACACTCTGACAGTTGCACAGAGACAGATCCTCATGAGTGGTCACTAGCACCAGACATTGTGAGATTGTTATAGGAGTGTGGCACTTCAGATGTGGACCTTTTTATACCCCTCTCAATGCCAAACTGCCTTGACTTTGCTCCAGAAATCCAAGACATGGTGTTCTGTGTCGGAATGCATTCAGATTGCCATGTTAGAATCTGTTTCTATATGCATACCCTCCAGTCCCTCTTGTTCAGAGAGCGTTGTCCGAATTGAAGGCGCACGAGGCAAGATGATCCTAGTTGCTCCCTGCTGGCCGCTGCAGATATGGTTTCCTCTGTTGAATCGACTGTCAGCGAACTGAGGATTCTGCCACTATGGATGTACTTATTGACCTAGTGTCAGTTTATTTATTTATTTTTTATTTATTTAAAAGTTTGGTAACCAGGAAAGGCGCACTGAGCCGAGGCTTGTTTCCAGGTGCCCGGGGGAAAGGGAACAAGATAAGCAGCAAAACTCAATCAAACAGAAGTGCAAAAGATAGCAATAAAATAAGATGCAAATACAGTGGCAGTGAGAAAGTGGTAGGAGTACATTGAGGTAGAAAAGGCAGCTATTCTGAGCGTTAGAGTCAGCTGAGGATTATCAGGGAGCTGGGGGTAGGAGCAGACAGATAGAAATTCAGTGAGGTAAAACCCTAATGGGGAAATGGAGGGCAAGGGGAGTGTGAGGGCAGAAAGGATGTAGGGTAGGGTGATGGGGGGAAGAGGAGGGGGGAAAGGGGGAGGGTTGGTGGAACAGGAACAAGTGGGAGGGTTGGCTTTAGCAGCTGCTTTAGGGATAGTAGAGAAGGGGCAAAGCAAATAGGAGGGAGCAGGTTCCAAAGGGAGGGGAGTCAGTAAAGAGAAGGCAGTCTGGCCAGTGCTAGAGCGAGGGTGAGGGATCAAGAAGGAGTGGGTGTCTCTGGAATGAAGGGGATAGGAGGAGGGGGCTGAGGGAGAGAGTAGAGAGGATAGATCAGAGGGGGAGTGAGGCAGAACAGTATTTGCCAATAAAGAAACCGGAAAGGTGGTGAGAGGGTGAGGCGATAGAAAGAGTGGACTAGAGGGAGCAGTGATGTGTACGAGGGGAGTTATGCATGTTTACAGAAGACATATAGAGGGTGAACAACCTGACGAGGGTAGAGTGAGGAGAGATGAAATGTAGACTATGTCTGCGTAGTCAGGAAATGGGGAGGATCACTTTGACAAGCCGATCCCTGCGGACTTCAGGGAAGAGATAGTCCTTATTTTGGTAAAGGGTGCCTTGTTTGGGTCAGAGTTTTGAGTGTATGGCATCTATGTGTGCTGAGAAATCTAGGTTCTAGGGACGTGGATATGTTGTTCAATCCACACTTACTGGCAGAGTCCTTGCTGCTTTAAATCTTGCCCGGAAGTCTTCAGGCTGGCTCCTCCCACCCACCCGGGTGGTTAAACTCTCGACTCCACCCCATCCTGCCAGATCTTCCTTACCGCTTGGAAGCTCAGGTTCCCTCCTTAGCGCTCTGCGTTTTAGGCCTGGATCCACACTCTTCGGTTAAACCGAAACTCATTCTAAAGTTTAAAAGACTTCGGTCTTCCTTTTCTTTCGCGACTGCGATGGACAGATCGACTCCTGGATTTCGTCGGTGCCCCTGTGAGCATAAGATGTCCTGGACCGCTCCTCACTCCACGTGCCTTTATTGCCTTGGACTCGGCCATGACTCACAGGCCTGTGAGTTGTGCAAATCCTTTTCGGCTTTGGTCTTGGAGGACCGTGCTGCCCGATTGCTGTTGGGGTGACCTGAGAAATGTTATCCTCCGGTCAAGTCAAAGGAGGCCCATTGGGCGGTGTCCACGGTTGTGGGCTCAGCAGAACAGCTGGAGCAGATGATTGCCCTCGAGGAGGAGGCGGGCCTAGGCTGCATCATCTTCATCCTCGGTCGCGGCATTTATTCCGCTGTCCTTGGGCTCCTCCTATACAGCTTCTTTTAAGGAGCTTTGCCAATCCCTCTCCACCAAGGGAGAAGGGCCATCGTGACATTCCTTTCGGTCCAAAAAAGAAGGACTCCAAAGGTAAGTCCCACCGTTGACGTTCATGGGAGCGGGAGAGGTCCCCTTCCCCGGATAGTCGACCCTTGACTTCAGTCCAGGTTGAGGCTAAGGCCACTGGCTTCATGGTGTCCCCGTCAGGTCAGCCGGCCAAGACAACCGTCGACGCGGTCGAGATTTCGAGTGGAGAAGCCGACAGCCCTTCTTCACCGGTTCCCCCGGTGGAAACCGAGGACTTGCCTGTGCCGGAGTCCCCGCTTAAGGTCCCTGAGCCGAGGGAGGAGCGGGTTTCCCCCACCCCCTCTCTGACCCACCCTCGAACTCTCGGTCTCGGTCTCGGACCTCTTCCAGGTCCAGCCGTCCACGGTCGGTGGTCTCGGTCTCGCACCATTGAAAGCAGTGGCGCCGCTCATCCTCATCATCCTCTTCGGAGGATAGGCTCTGGCACAAGTTGCGCCGGTGCTATGAGGATTTAATGTGGCAGCAGCTCTTATTGTCCAGGAACAAGCCGAGTCCATCACCTTCTCCGGCCATTAAGTGGCTGTCACCGGAGGCGCCGAAGCTGGCACCGGTTGTTTGGCCGAAACCGGCTGCGCCACCCATTGTGGTGGAACCTCCGACTCCACAACTGAAGACTGGGGCTCCAACCAAGGATTCTCGGTCGGGTCAGGGTTTGCCCCATAGGTTGTCGGTCACCCTCACTCCCGATCGACCTCGGCAGGTGGAGGGTGGCTCAGGTGCTCGGCAGCTGTTTGCAGACTCCTCGGAGTCTGACAATGACTCCTTGTTCTCCAGGCGGCCTGACCTGGAGTCCACTGGGGGTCAGTCGGTGGACGAGAGCCCATCCTCGTTTCTTGGAATGCTTCGACTCATCTCAGAGTCCACTGGGATGAAGCTCGAACCTGTTTCAAAATGGGCCAAGTATCCCCTCATGGAGATACTGGACTGTGGGGATTCTACTATGGAGGCCTTCCCGGTGGCCGAAGCCATTGTTGGCCTGGCCCTGGAGCTGTGGCAGCGGCCAGCTTCTTGTCCAGCACCTTCGGCCAGGATGGCTCGAAAGTATGCTGTTTCTACCGGTTCACTCTCCAGTTTCTCAGAGCACCCCTCTGTGGAGGGTTTAGTGACCGATAGCGTTTTCCGGCATTCCTGGAATGCTCGGGATGTGGACAAGCCACCCGATAAGGAGTCCAAGAAATTGGACTACTCTAGGTGGAAAGTCTGTGCTGCTTCCTCCCTAGGCCTTCATCAGGCTAGCTCGGGCATCCTGATGGCACACTTTTCACACGCCCTTTTGGGCTCCCTGGATGAGGCGATTACTCATATCCCGGCTGACCTTCAAATGATGGTCAAGCAGGTGCGGGATCAGGGAAAGGCGGTGGCCAAACAGCAGCTCCAAACTTCCTTGGACATCGCTGACTCATGTGCCCGGTCAGTAGCAGACGCAGTGGCCATGCGCCGCAGAGCTTGGCTGCGGATCTCCAACTTTACGGCGGATACCCAGCACAAGCTGGCAGACGTTCCCTTCCTGGGTACCGACTTGTTTGGTCCCAGGGTGGAGGTCATCTTCAACGGATCGAGAAGTCCAACGTCATCTTGGACTCGGTCACGTCTGCCCAGAAGGACAAAGGCCGCCAGCAGCAGCATAAGCCCTTTCGTCCTTCAGCCCCTGCGGCACATCCGGCCCAGCAACACCAGCATCAGGGCCAGCAGGCTCGCACTTGGCATCCCAAAGTCAAGGCTACTGCTTCCTCCAGCAGGAAGCCAGGAGGGAAAGGTCCAGACGGCTCCTCGGCCGGCCCTTCCTCCAAGCCTGCCCAGTGATGGGTTGAGGGGTGTCGCCCCCAACCTCTTCACTCCTCCCGTGGGGGGACGGCTCCGCCATTTCCTTTCCACCTGGTCCGATATCACCACGGGACGCTGGGTGTTGGAAGTGGTAGGCAGGGGTCTGCCTCTAGAATTCGAGCAGTCCCCACCCTATCGAGCCGTCGCCCCACGGGTTTACGGGTTCCGCAGCCTCTCTGTCGGCTCGTCGAGCCGACATTACCCTGCTCCTCCAGAAGGAGGTGATCAGGGAGGTGGCAGAGCCTCCTACAGACCCAGGGTTTGTGTCCAGGTACTTCCTGGTCCCTAAAACGGACGGGGGGCTGGCGCCCCATTCTCGACCTACACAACCTGAACAAGTTCCTAAGGTCTCGTATCTTCAGGATGGTCACTCTGGCTCAGATCATTCCATCCTTGGAACGAGGCGTGTGGTTCTGTTATCTGGACCTCCAGGATGCATTCTTTCACATCCCAATCTGTCCGTCTCACCAGCAATTTCTCCGCTTCAGGGCAGAGGGATCCCTTTATGAGTTCCGGGCCATGCCCTTCGGCCTCTCTCCAGCACCCAGGGTCTTCAACAAATGCATGGCAGTGGTGACAGCATTCCTGTGGCACCGAAGGGTCCGGGTGTACCCTTACCTGGACAACTGGCTGATTGCAGCCCCCTCCAAGTTGGAGGTGGAGCAGTCCAGGGACCTGGCCCTCCAGGTCTGCTCTCAGATTGGCCTCCTCATCAACGAGGCCAAATCGGAACTCGTGCCATCGCAGGTGATTCAATTCATCGGGGCAGAGCTTGACTGTCTTCGAGCCAGAGCACGGCTCCCGGCGGACAGGGCCAAGGTCCTTTCGTCCTTCGCCCAATCATTTCTGGTTGGGCAATTGCGCCCTGCCCGGGACTTTCTGCGCCTTCTGGGCCTTATGGCGGCCTGCACCAGCATGGTCTGTTGGGCCTGCTGGCACATGCATCCCCTGCAATGAGGGCTGGCCCACCAGTGGTCAGAGCGCTCCGGTCCTCTGGACCAGCCAGTGACAGTGACCCAGGAGATGTGGAACAGCCTCCAGTGGTGGCTCGTTCCAGCTCATCTGCAGGAGGGTATCCCATTTGTCCGCCCAGAGCCGATGGTCACTCTGATGACTGACACCTCTCTGATGGGTTGGGATGCCCATCTGGGGGAGCTCAGAGCCGACGGCCTCTGGTCCCCTCAGGAGTCTCAATGCCACATCAAGCTGCTGGAGCTTCGAGCGGTCCGACTAGCCCTCACCGCCTTCGCTCCATTTGTATGGGGTCAAGTGGTCCAGGTCCAGATGGACAATACCACGACCATGTACTACCTAAACTGTCAGAGCGGGACGCACTCCTTGCTTCTGTGCAAGGAGGCTCTCCCCATTTGGTCTCTGGTGAGCAGACTGGAGGTGGATCTCCTAGCCATCCATGTGGCAGGAGCCTCCAATACTGGCCGATGCCCTCAGCCAGATAGGTGCTGCATCTCACGAGTGGTCCTCCTGCCGGAGGTAGTACAAGATCTGTTTTCCCACTGGGGCACTCCTCAGGTGGACCTGTTTGCCTCCAGGGAGAATGCGGAGCTGAGGCTGTTTCATGCCTGCCCCCCTCAGCAGGGCTTGCTGCAGGGGGATGCCTTCTCAAGGCCGTGGACCCCGGGCCTCTTCTACGCCTTCCCTCCATTTCCCTTGATCCACAAGGTGCTTCTCAAGGTGAAGAGGGACAAGGCGCAGGTGATTCTGGTAGCCCCAGACTGGTCCTGCCAGTTCTGGTATCCAGATCTCCTCCGCCTCAGCTCCAGGCTCCTGAGGTAGCTTCCAGTCTGCCCGGACCTGATCTCAGTCAACAAGGGGAAGGTACTCCACCCGGACCTTTAATCCCTGCACCTGACGGCCTGGTTCCTGAGCGGCTAGAGTTCCAGGCCTCTGGTCTTTCCGACGAGGTCCTCAACGTTGTTGAGGCATCCTGTAAGGAGTCGACCAGAAAATGCTATGCCTTCAGATTGAAGAGATTCTCAGTCTGGTGTCAGGATAAGCAGTTGGACCCTTCCTCCTGTTCTTTGGCTAGCATTCTGGACTACCTGTGGTCCCTTTCTCAGCTAGGGCTTCGGTTGACAACCCTTAAGGTGCACCTGGCAGCCATCTCTGCTTACCGGGCGCGGGTCGGGAAGCAGTCGGTGGCGCAGGAGGAGGTGGTCAGCGTTTTTTCAAAGGCCTTGATCACATATCCCCTTCGGTGCGAGAACCTCCATCTCCATGGGATCTACTGCTGGTATTGGCTAAGCTCATAGGCAAGCCATTCGAACCAATGCACAGGTGTGACATCTCTCACCTGTCGTGCAAGACTGCCTTCTTGGTGGCTATCACGTCAACCAGAAGGATGAGAGAGCTCCAGGCGCTTTCCATCGAGTCTCCTTATCTGGTCTTCCACAGGGACGAGGTTGTCCTGCGCCCCCACCCGAAATTCCTTCCAAAGGTGGTGTCAGAGTTTCACCTTAACCAGGTGTTGACTCTGCCGGTGTTCTACCCTGATCACACCACGGAGGCTCCATACTTTGGACCCTAGAAGAGCGCTCTCTTATTATAAGGAGCAGACGGCTGAAGTTCGGGGAGAGGTTCGCCAGCTGTTTGTCACCTACGCTGAAGCCGCACCTGGCAGACCTGCAGCCAAGCGGACGATAGGCAGGTGGGTCACCTCCTGCATAGATCTCTGCTATAGGTTGGCGGGCATGGAGCCTCCCAAAGGGATAAGAGCTCGATCTACCCACCATACCGCTGCTTCCAGGGATGTCCCTATCCAGGAAATCTGCAGGGCTGCTACCTGGAAGTCAGCACACACACCTTCATTACCCACTACCACATCAACCTTGAGTCACGCCGGGATGCTGGTTTTGGGACCTAGGTTCTCCAGTCCTTATTTTCCAAGTAGCGGATGTGCGCCTTGCCTTCCTCCTCCTGGAGAACTACTAGGAGTCTGCCAGTAAGTGTGGATTGAACAACATATCCACGTCCCTAGAAATACAAGTTACTCACCTGTAACAGGAGTTCTAGGAGCGGTATATGTTGTTCATCCACACAATCCACCCGACCTCCCTGGCTTCGACGCACAACCTGGCTTCCAGCGGGCTGGATCTGGCGTCATGGGGCGGAGCCAAGAGTTCTGCCACCCAGGTGGGTGGGAGGAGCCAGCTTGAAGACCTTCCAGCAACATTTAAAGCAGCAAGGAATCTGCCAGTAAGTGTGGATGAACAACATATACCACTCCTAGAACTCCAGTTACAGGTGAGTAACCTGTATTTACTGATGAGCTGCACACTGAGGTGTAAGTGTGGACTACCTCCAATTGGGTATCATCAAGGGTGGAGACAATGGGTAGAGGGATAACCTTGCTAGCTTTTGACTGGTGCCAAAGGTCATAGATACCACCGTCTTAGTATTCACTTTGAGTTGGTTGGCCTGGAACCAGCGTTGTACATTATGGAAATCGAGTTGGAGGGAGGAAGCTACTGCGGACGTGGTAGGGCCAGATGCATAGAGAACAGTGTCGTCGGCATACGTATGAATACGGGATGAGACACAGATGGAAAAAAGGTCATTTAGAAAAATGGAGAATTGTATGGGGCCCAGGATAGAGCGTTGGGGGACTCCAGCAAGGATGGGGAGGTGGGGGAATGAGGCACCACCCACCTGCTCAGATTGCTGGTGGATGTTCAGGTAGGAGTGGAACCACTGCACTGTGGAAGGGGGAAGGCCAGCTGAGGCCAGCTTGTTTAAAAGGAGAGGGTGGGATACCGAGTTGAATGCCTTGGCTAGGTCGATAAAGATGGCAGCAATGATGAGACCCCGGTCCATCCCTGTGAGGATAGAGTCAGTGGGGTTGGAGAAGGGAGGTGCTAGTGGAGTGTTTTTTTTTCAGAATCCAGACTGGAAAAAGGATAAGAAGGAAGAGGAGTCAAGGAAATCGACCAGTCTGGAATGGACTAGCAACTCCTGCAGTTTGGCAAGGGAAGGAAGGCCAGAGATGGGTCTGTAGTTACTGGGGGATGTTGGATCACTCGCTTTGTGTTGGGGGGAGTACCTTAGTAGTTTTCCAGGCATGGGGGACAGCACATAGAGAGAAGAAGAGGTTCAGGAGATGGGTGAGTGGGATGAGAACAGTTGGGGCAGATATGGGGAGGAGTTTGCAGTCTAGGCCATCAGGGCTGTATTTTGAGGGGTTGAGAGCAAGGAAAACTTCCTGGGGGGAGTGAAAACCAGCAGATGAGGAGGGTTGTGGTGGGGGAGGAGGGTTGTGATTGAGGGATGAAGGTATCCTGTCAAAACTGTGACTGCACATACACACTATCCAAAATCACACAGGCATAAATGCGTGCATGGTTTTGGAGTTTGTTTATATAGTCTAGCGCTGTTTTGGACCATGCTAGATCACACAGGACCGCACAATGCATTTTTTGCCTGTGCCATTTTTTGTCACGGTTTATACAAAGTGCCAGGGCTGAGAGGGGGCAGCACATGTGGTGAAGAAATTGTTGAATTGGGAGGCAACAGCAAGATGGTCGGAGACCAGTGAGCCATCTTCTTGGAGAGAAGGGGGGGGGTGCAGGCTGGGGTGGTGGGTCGAAGAGGGAGTGGATAACTTTCCAAAAGTTGGAAGGGAAGTTTAGGTTGGATTACAGGTTTGAGTTGAAGTGGCCTTGGCAGCTCTGATAGCCTTGGTGCAGGAGTTTCTAAGGGACTTGTAATGCTGGTGGTCAGAGCCAGAGTGGGAAACCTTAGAAGCCTCAGTTAGTCCACCCTAGCCTGTGCACCCTTCACCGTCAGGCCTGGCTCCTAAAAATATAGACATGAACAGGTTTAAAGGGTATCAGAGTGTCTCTGAAATACTGTTGGTTTTACATATGCCTTCCACTGGGAAGTCATACATGACCAAGTGAAAAAGATGTTCCTTCTGGTCTTCCAAACCCCCCATGGACCTTTTCAACTGTCTGCCTGGGAATGTTTTGGAGTACTGCTTGGACCTTTCTGGTCTCTTGCTTTTTCGGCCCTAATCAAAAAGTACAGTCTGTCACAACCAAGTGCATTTCATCCTGGATTATAAACTGCCTTTTCCACTGCTATGTTACGACTTGGGTTAAACTGGAGGGCAGGGTACATTTCCACTCCACCAGAGTGGTTGCTGCTTCCTTGGCAAAGATGCGCTGTGAGCTTGTTGGGAAAAATTTGCAGAGCTACAGCTTGGAGTGCAGTGTATACCTTTATCATGCTCTACACCCTGGATGTCTGTGCTAGGCATCATGCCACCTTTGGCAGGACAATTCTGAGTGGATTACTGTTCTGAGTGAGTGCTCAGATCCAGCCTCCTGTCTTTGGCCATTGCACTTGTGGCATGACCCCCCTCTGTGGCCTGTTTCAGTCTGTGTTGGCTGCTGATGTATGCCTTGTTGCTACTTGGACTCAAATCCACGCATTCACTACATATTACTGTTTGAATCTGGTTTCCCATAGAGATGTTTTCTGGTCTTCCCATTCTACAGAGCCTGCTATCTTAGAGAGTGTTTACCCTCCCTGGCCTGGTCTTCCTCCCACGTGCAGTCTTGCACTGCTTGGAAATCAGTCAGTGTGAGTGGCTCTGTGGAGACAGATATCCTCGAAGTTTACTTACTTACCAATTGTGACGGATAGCATCTGCTTGTTATTATATTTCTGATACAAATTTATGTTTATTTGAATGTCTGCTTAGGGAAATGGCAGCCAGCAGCTTTTAAAGGGGCCTGACCTTTTGACTCCAAAGGTCCTGGCTTGCTAAAAACAATTGACTATAGGAACACTGACCCATTGAATGAATTAAGAGGCTTCCTGTTGACATCTCCTGTCATGCCTGTGTTAGCTGTTACATAACACATTGTAAACTATCCCTTTACTTTGAAGTCCAGGAACCAGGATACATTTAATGACCTCTGAGGAAAGGGCCAGTTTTAGCTGATTTCTGTTGGCTATCATACCTAGGTGAACCAAGTTCCTCAGGAGGCTTCTGAAGAGATCGAGGGATAATTCTGTCTGTCATAAAGCCTCACTAATTAAGAAGAAGATATATTTTTTTATTGGAATGTTTGAGCAGTGGACTGAGACATGTGACTGATAAATTAATTCAGGTTCTCAGGTTTGAGTGACCTCACAGCCACCACCTGTGAGCTGTGTCATCAGGGAGGAGGAGGAGTTTTGAGAGAAACATATCACTAGCAGCTGGGAGAAAAACAGTGTATTTGAGTTTTGGTTTTTGGGCATTTGACAGATTTGTCCGGGGACTCCTGACAAACTCTCACAGCACTTTGGGTAAATTCAACCACCTATTTATGTACTTGAAACCTAGGGTTGTAGAAATTCAGTAATAAGGCTTTGTTTTGTGTAATCATCCATTTACTTTAAAAGACTGTAAAACCAATTTTGTATGTTCTGCGTTTTGCATTTTATCTATTTTTAATTTTTAGTAAACCTTATTTTTCTTGAAATTCTGCTGGTACCTTGACTCATTTTCTTTTGCATGTGAATGCTGGGACAGTGTTGATTTTACTGACAAAACCGTTAAGGGCTTAAAAGTGTGTTACTGTCTTGCTAAGTTAAGAAATTACCTAGATCTCAAATTGAGTCAAAAGGGTTGAATTGTGAACCATGCTGGGTGCCCACTGGGTGAAGTATTACACTGCATTTCCCTGAAGAGAGTGCGATATCTGATCCTGTTAACTGGGTGTGCTAGCGAAAAGGGTTCATATTTTACCTCAGGACTCGAGACTGGTAGGTGTTTCGGACCCAAAACAGGCAGGAGGGTTACCCTGTTTGTCTCCTGTTCACATATTGCACTTCGAGGTTTGGCACTGTGGGGGCAGAGGACCTGACCTGCGGAGTGCATTTGTGACAGATCTGGTTGGCAGCAGTGCGATTTAAAAGTATTTGGTAACACAAGCATTAACAGTCCAGTGTGTCAGATTAATAACTGTAACAGCTCACACGCAAAATAAGGCAGTAATTTAAAAAATAACGAACTCTATCATTGTGCTTATAGTCTAAGTACCCTACCTGTTTTATTTTTTTTGGGTGTAAGCTAGTGTAGCCATAGCTTAGGAAAGAAGATGGCTTCCAATTACAGCTAGTACACTGCAGACTACCAGAGGCAGCTGTGCCAAGAGAGAGGAGTCCAGCACGAGGGGCAAGTCAAAAAGCAGACCCTCATGGAGGCTGTTGTGGCAGCTGATTCCCAAGACCTCGAGTCACAGTCGCTGACTGGAAAGGACCAAACCTTTGGCATTGGAAGGGCCAGAGTCCAACACAGTGTCCAGATCCAGGGAAGAGGACAGCAGGACCAGTGCAAGCCAAGAGCCACAGCAGCAGGGGAAGGTTACCAACATTCTGGAGGCTGAAGGGATCTGGCTGCAGATAGAGTTGTGGAGGATGGAGCTGAAGTTTGAACAGAAAATGTTCGAAGCCCAGCAGCGAAGGGAGCTTGAACAGAGGAAGCTGGAGATGGAAAGAGAGATAGCGAGAGAGAGAGCGGAGAAGCGAGAGCAGCGAGAGGCCAAATGAGAGGAGAGAGAACGCCAGAGAAAATCTGAACTGGAGAAGTTACAACTCCCAAGACCAGCACCTGAGCAGGTAAGTGGCATGGGACCTGTGACTCCAGGACTGGGTTACAAATTAAATTCTAAATTGATAGCTGAATTTAAAGAGGGGGAAGATATGGATGCATTTTTAAATTCCTTTGAAAAAGTATGTATTCAGGCAAAAATTCCCAGAGTCCTGGAGTTTCCAGCTATCCCCGCTGCTTACTGGGAAAGTTCGTGATGCATTGGATCAAATGGACAATCAGGACAGTAATGAGTATGGCAAAGTAAAAGCTGCCTTGTTAAAAAATATGGTTTAACAGCAGAGGCATACAAAGTTAAATTCCGTAAGCTCAGGAGAAGCCCTGACATGAGCTATGAGGAACTAGCCACTAAACAACGTCAGTTTTTAAAATGCTGGTGGGAAGAGATTGAAGCAGACTTTGCAGAGAAAATTGAAAATGTTGTACTGTTAGAGCAGGTTTTGTGGGTGTGCCCAGCAGAGCTGAAAACCTGGCTAAAGGACCGAGATGCAAAAACAGTGCAGGAGGCTGCCGAACTCTCGGACCACTATGCCAGGAGCAGACCTGCTCTGAGAGGGAATGGGGTGGGCATGGCAGCGCAGAAGGGGAAACGCGTGCCTTCAGGGCAACTAAAACCCTCCCTGCCTCCACCGAAATCAGGCAGCTGCAGGTTACAAATAAAAGATTTGCCTCATAAAAGAAATGAATGTTGGATTTGCAGACAACCTGGGCATCTTGCCAGGCAGTGTCCAAAAAGGGTAGAGTGCGCACAGAGTGGTGCTAGGAAAGAAGTGGGTTGTTTGTGTATCCCTGAAAGCATGCCAGTAAACATGAGGGAACACATACATACAGTTACGGTGAATGGGGTACAGATCCATAGATTAAGAGACACAAGGGCGTCCCTGACTTTGGTAAAAGGGGATTTGGTTGATCCAGAACAGCTTATACCCAATCAATTTGTGACTGTACAGGGATTTATTGGGGAGGAGAAAACGCTGCCACTTGGTAGTGTTCTCCTGGATTGGGGTTAGACAGAGGAGACAGTGCAATAAGTTACAGTAACGGAGAATCTTGCTCTCAATGTAATTATTGGGAACAATCTCCAAAAGGGAATGGTGTGCGCAGTTACCCACAGTCAAGCAGCAAAGGTAAATTGTAGTTCCCTGGGCCCCACAGAAGTCCCTGTGGAAAACACTGGGAGGCTGGTTCCCCAGCCTGTCTCCTGATATGGAGCATAATGAAAGGGGGTTAGAAAGTCCCCAGGTAGCAGTTAACAGAACCGCTACAGAAGGTTACCCTGAGGAAGGATGTGTGGCCAGTAGTCAGAGGGTTAGGGATGGCAGTGACACTGAATGCCCTGACACTAGAGCTAGGGACCCTAGTTTAGAAACTGGAGGGAACCTGTCCCATGCCTTGGGAATGTATAAGGATTTTGCAGCTGCTTAGAAAAGTGACCGTAGTTTAGGGAAGCTGAGGGCTTGGGCAGACTCTGACGGAGCACTGGAAGGTGACAGGAAACACAGACTTTATTGGGACAATAGACTGCTGTATACGCAGGACATAAGGACAGAGGGAGGGGTGATGGGCAGACAGCTTGTTGTTCCCCAGGAATACCATGAGTGGTTGCTCAAGATTGCTCACAATATGCCCATGTCTGGACATCTGGGAATCACGCACACTATGCAGCGACTGGCCCAGAATTTCCATTGGCCCAACTTCACCCAGTAGGGGAAGGAGTATTGCAGGTCTTATCACCAATGCCAAGAAATAGGGAAGGCAGGTAAGAAAACCCAAGCCGCCCTAATTCCTTAACCCATAGTGGAGAAGCCATTCCAGAGGGTAGGAATGGATATTGTGGGGCCTTTGAATACCCCCAGCTCCTCCGGGAAGAGGTTTATCGTAACCGTGGTGGATTATGCCACCCGGTACCTAGAGGCAGTCACCCTATCCGCACTGAGGGCAGACAAAGTGGCAGATGCCTTGCTAGGGATTTTCTCCTGTGTTGGGTTTCCGGAGGAGGTTATCACCGATTGAGGGGGTTCCTTCATGTCGGACCTGATGAAACGTTTGTTGGAGAAGCGTGGGGTGGTGCAGAGTTGCATGGCACCTTATCACCCACAAGCCAATGGGCTTGTGGAAAGATTCAGTGGTACCCTTGAATTGATGCTCCAAACATTTCTTGAACAGCATGGGAGGGTCTGGGAGAAATACCTTCTCCACCTGTTGTTCGCATACAGGGAGGTGCCCCAAGAGTCGACAGGGTTTTCCCCCCTTCGAGCTCTTATATGGAGGTAGGGTACATGGGCCCCTAGACTTGATCTGGGAGGACTGGGAAGGCAAGCATGCCACCCAGGTAACTCCCATAGTGGATTATGTTCTTAAGTTTAGGGAAAAGCTGAAGGAGCTTATGGGAACAGCCCAGAGCAACCTGGCAGCTGCCCAACAAAAACAAAAGGTGTGGTACGACCACAGAGCCAGAGCTGACTCGTACACTGTGGGTCAGGAGGTCATGGTCCTAATCCTGGTCCGGAAAGATAAGCTACAGTCCAAGTGGGCAGGACCGTACAACGTAGTCAGACAGTCGAATGACGTAAACTACATTATAGAACTACCTGACAGGAAACATACCCAAGGAATGTACCACATCAGCATGATGAAGCCATATGCAAATAGGGCTGACATGGTCTTTGCAGTGTGTAGTCCTGGGGGAGGGGACGGGCAAAGGAGACCCCCTTCTGGATTTGCTGGAAGAAAGCAAGTGGAAGTCCTCTGTGGAGGCAATTAAAATGTTGCCCCAGTTGACCCCAGACCAGATCCAGAAAGTAAAGGAGGTTTTAGCAGACTTTGCCCCATTGTTTAGCACCAAGCCTGGACTAACCTCCTTAGCGACACATGATGTGGAGATGGGGACGCAAGCCCCCACACGGCGAACAGCCTATCAGGGGTCCGAGGCCATCCAAAAGAACATTAGGATGGAGGTGGAGGAAATGCTGGATTTAGGGGTAATCCAGAAATCCCACAGCCCCTGGGCCTCACCCGTAGTCCTTGTTCCCAAGCCAGATGGCTCTACCTGTTTTTGTGTGGACTATCGTGGACTCAACAGTCACAAAGTCAGACGCCCACCCAATGCCATGGACAGATGAACTCCTGGACAAGTTAGGAGGGGCGACATACCTTACCACTAGTGACCTGACAAAAGGTTATTGGCAGGTAGAGTTAACTGCCAGAGCTAGGGAGAGGTTGGCCTTCATCACTCCGATAGGGTTGAGTTTAAGGTAATGCCTTTCGGAATGAAGAACACCCGTGCCACCTTCCAAAGGTTGGTGAACCAGGTGTTAAATGGTGCTAAGGAGTACACCGTGGCATACCTGGATGACACTGCCATCTTCAGTACCAGTTGGGAGGAACACCTGGCCCACCTTAGGGAAGTGCGTGGCAGGATCCAGAGGGCTGGGCTCACTGTAAAAGCTGAAAAGTTCCAGGTGGCTATGGCTGAGGTGGCATACCTTGGGCATGTAGTAGGCCGGGGACAGCTCTGTCATAACCAAGCAGAAACTGAGGCAATCAAGGCATGGCCCAGACCTGAAACACAGAAGCAGGTTCAGAGTTTTCTAGGGACCGCAGGGTACTATAAGAAATTTGTACCAAACTACAGTGCCCTGGCTGCTCCCCTATCTGTCCTGTTAAAGAAAAGGATGCCAAAAACGATTAACTGGGAATGAGCCTGTGAGCAAGCCTTTACACGGCTAAAGGAGGCACTGTGCAGTGCTCCTGTATTAGCCAGTCCAGACTATAGTAAACCCTTTGTAGTCCAGACTGATGCCTCAGATGTGAGTATTGGGCAGTGCTTAGTCAAACGTCTTAACCAAGGGAAAGATCACCCAATAGCGTACCTCAGTAAGAAATTACTTCCCAGGGAGCAGGCTTACTCTACAGTGAAAAAAGAATGTCTTGCCATGGTGTGGGCACTAAAGAAGTTAGAGCCATACCTATATGGGCAGCATTTTGAGGTACAAGCAGATCACAACCCCCTGGTTTGGCTGGCACAAATGGGTAAAACAAATGGTAGGCTGTTAAGATGGAGCCTTGCCTTGCAGGGTTATAACATGGCTGTCTCACACAGGGCAGGGGCAGCAAACAAAAATGCTAATGGGCTATCACATCAGTTGAGCAGTGAAATGAATTTGGGGAACACATGCCATGCCTAGAAATAGATCCCCCCCCCCCAGATTCAGTCTAGGAGGAAGGGGTATGATGGATAGCATCTGCTTGTTATCGTATTTGTGATATAAATATATGTTTATTTGAATGTCTGCTTAGGGAAGTGGCAGCCAACAGCTTTTAAAGGGGCCTGACCTTTTGACTCCAAAGGTCCTGGCTTGCTAAAAACAATTGACTATAGGAACACTGACCCAGTGAATGAATTAATTAGGAGGCTTCCTGTTGACATCTGATATCATGCCTGTGTTAGCTGTTATATAACACATTGTAAACTATCCCTTTACTTTGAAGTCCAGGAACCAGGATGCATTTTATGACCTCTGAGGAAAGGGCCAGTTTTAGCTGATTTCTGTTGGCTTTCACACCTAGGTGAACCCAGTTCCTCAGGAGGCTTCTGAAGAGACCAAAGGGATAATTCTGTCTGTCATAAAGCCTCACTAATTAAGAAGAAGATAAATATATATTTTTTATTGGAATGTTTGAGCAGTGGGCTGAGACATGTGACTGATTAATTCAAGTTCTCAGGTTTGAGTGACCTCATAGCCAGCATCTGTGAGCTATGTCATCAGGGAGGAGGAGTTCTGAAAGAAAATTATCACCAGCAGCTGGGAGAAAAACTGCATTTGGTTTTTGGTTTTTGGGCATTTGACAGATTTGTCCTGGGACTCCTGACAAACTCTCACAGCACTTTAGGTAAATTCAGCCACCTATTTATGTACTTGAAACCTAGGGTAGTAGAAATTCTGTAATAAGGCTTTGTTTTGTATAATTATCCATTTACTTTAAAAGACTGTAAAGCCAATTTTGTATGTTCTGCGTTTTGTATTTTATCTGTTTTTAATTTTTAGTAAACGTTATTTTTCTTGAAATTCCACCAGTGCCTTGACTCATTTTCTTTTGCATGTGAATGCTGAAACAGTGTTGATTTTACTGACAAAACCGTTAAGGCTTAAAAGTGTGTTACTGTCTTGCTAAGTTAAGAAATTACCTAGATCTCAAATTGAGTCAAAAGGGTAGAATTGTGAGCCAAGCTGGGTGCCCACTGGATGAAGTATTACACTGCATTCCCCGAAGAGGGTGTGAGACCTGATCCTGTTAACTGGGTGTGCTAGTGAGAAGGGTTCATATTTTACCTCAGGACTCGTGACTGGTAGGTGTTTCAGACCTAAAACAGACAGGAGGGCCACCGTTTATCTACTGTTCACATATTGCACTTCGAGGTTCGGCACTGTGGAAGCAGAGGGCCTGACCTGCGGAGTGCATTTGTGACACCGGGAACTGTAGATCTTCAAGAGAATCTCCTCCTTAGAGCCACTGTTTCTCATCCCACCTGCTGTACTTCCTTGTGTTTTTTCTGATGATCTACTATTGGGATCCTTCCAGTTGCTGCCCAGTCATTCTTATCTGTGTCCTCAGTGGGGTCTTTCATCAGTGCTTCTCCTGTCAGCCTAGTCAGAGTTTTGGTCTTCCCATTCCTGTGTCAGATTTGAATGGTCTGGAGACCTGGGTTTGAATCCCACAGCCCCCACTTGCATGCATACTGTGTGACCCTGAGCAAGTCACTTAACTTCCCTGTGCTCCCAGGTTGTACCTGTAAACAAGCTTTCAGCTTAGTGTGTCTCACCTGGTTAAACGGCTGTGGGGGGGGGATTGGCAGTTCTACATTTGACTTCAGCAGGAAATAGAAGTGGTATGGAGCCACCCGAGTTATACGGTCACCACCGATGTGCATGCAGGCATGTCAGCTTGGTGACCCAGCTAGTGGTCCTGATGCCAATAGTTTACAGTTCGGGAAGTATGTCTCTATGAAGGCGATTTTCTCTATGATCTACTGTTACTGGTAATTAGCTAAACTTTCTGCTGTTTTGACCCTTCCCCAGCTTTAAATAATTTTATCAAATGTTAATAAATGTTCAGGGTTTTGAGATCCTACAATGAAGTGTGTACTTGCCAGTGTTCAGGTTTCTAGTTCAGAAGATGGCTCGATTATAAGCAGATGAAAACTGTGCTTTAAGATTAAAGTGCCTGAAGCCTAGCTATACTATATGTATATTATTTACTATATGCAGCACAAGCAACATCGCTACTACTGTACGGTTTTCAGAAACTCACAAACCATCCTGCTACATGAAAAAGTCATGCAACCAGAAATCATAAAATTTACTTTTCATTCAAGTATGGCCTTATATTTAGAAACTGTCTTCACAAAATCAAATCTCATTTAATTACAAACCAACATTTTTTCAAATTGTAGGTAATCCTCCTGCCAGCAGAAAAAAATCACTGAAAATGAGAATATAGCACATATCTCTCAAAGGCAGAACAGTCATGACATATTCAACTAAGACTTATAGACTTGAAACTTTCTCTAGTTTATTCGAATAAAAAAAAACTCATTAAAACAACTGCAGTGCATTAGCATGGTGATTACAGTATGTCAGCTTTTAGTGTACTAGGATGGTAATTACTATACCATATTACATTCCATTAATCATAGTATCACTGTATTATGGTACAATAGTTCTTTCAATTAAAGGTGACCTTCACCTTAGTAAGTGAAAATATTGTACTAATTGTAGATGTTACCATTCCAAATCATTCATGTTATAGGAAGGCATTTTATACATCAGCAATTGGCCTGTGGAACAAAAACAAAATTTAATTGCAGATATACAGAGGCAAATTACTGCTCAGGTCAACCATCAATCATGACAGCGAGTTGTTGAATTGCACCATGTTCTTTATACAGAAGTCACTTCTGGTCTTTTTTTATCTTTATGACTTGGCTTAGTGCTTGTTGATTCAAGCAATACCTATACTACAGAACAAAAGACCTAGCTCTAAACTTATATAGTGTGTTGTGCAGTACAGTGGCGGTAGCTTGGTTGTTGCAGAAAACATATAAGGAAGTTGTTTTTTAGCATAATAACATAAGACTGCCAGCAAAAGAAGGCCTTGTGGTCTATCAAATCTGTCCGATAGATAACCCATGTATCTTAGGTTACATGGTGTTCCAAACCCTCTTCCCAGACACAGTAACCCTCTCCTTAATGTTATCCTATACCCTCTAGAAGTCATCCCAGGATTTCAAGTGTACCATCTCTTCTGGTAGCCTGCTCCACCACTCTCACTGTAAAGAAGTGTCTCCTGGCCTTCTAACACTTGCCCCCAGTCAGTTTGCATCTGTATCCCCTTGTGTTTTTGTTGTTTCTGGTCCTGAAAGTTCACAGGGGTCTACCTTATTGATACCCTTTAGGTACTTAAAGGTTTCTATGATGTACCCCCGGTTCCTACCATCCTCTACAGAGTACATATTCAGCTTCTCCAGCTTCTGTTCATATGTGTGCCCATGCTGCCTCTGAATCATTTTTGTGGCTCTTCTTTGCACTGCCTTCAGTTGTTTTAAGTCCTTTTGTAATAGGGATTCCAGAACTGGACACAGTACTCCTAGTGTCGTCGCACCATGAAACTGTACAGAGGCAATATGACCTTCTTTTGGGGGCATGGCTATGGTGCACTATCCACACTTAGGTAGTCTTCCTGTCCCTTTAAGTCTTGCTGGAACGTGTTCAAGCTAAGCTCCTCCCACCCACCCAGGTGATGTCCTTCTCAGCTCTGTCCTGTGACTTCAGATCTTCCTTTCCGCTGGAAGCATCAGGTCTCCTGGTTTTCAGCTCCTGCATGTGGTGTAGGCCCATATTTGGTTGTTTTCAGGCAACTTTATCTCCTTTGTTTTTCCATATCAGTTGGTTACAGTGGAGCGCAGTGACCAGAAGTCTGGTCCTGGGTTCAAGCAGTGTGCCGCTTATAACCAGAAAATGTTGTATACCAACCCTCACACCTTATGCATGTATTGCCTTGGGGCTCAGCACGATCTGCAGCCTTGTGGCCTGTGCCAGTCCCTGCAGCAGTTCACATTAGAGGACCATTACACCCGCCTCCTCTTAGGCCGCCTGGATGAATGGGACTCACTAGTTCAATCTTAGCATGCCCGCAGGGCTGGTTCAGTGGTAGCATGTTCAGCAGCGCAGCTTGCTGTGCTTGAAGAGGCAGCAACCCAGGTTGCAACGGCACCACTTCGGTCTCATCACTGCTCATGCTGGGCTTGTGCGTCTTATTCACTGGAACATTTCATGACTTGTACCAGTCCCTTCCGACCCTTGGGAAGGGCTCTTCCTGAGGATTCAAATCGTCCAGTTCCTTGAAGTCCAAGAGGACCTGTCGTAGATCATGGGACTGGGAGTGGGCTCGTTCCTCCAACCCCACAATTCTACATCTGGTTCAATGGCTGTTGAGCCATCTGCATTGGCCGACTCTTCTGAAGCTCCAGTCAAGGCCCCTGGCCCCTTGGTCTCCCCGTCAGGCTTGCTGGCCGAGATGCAGGCTGATCAACCAGTCAAGATATTTCTTAATCTGGTCGACCCATTGTCAGAGGACAGCGAGGATGACTTGCTTTCGAGGACCACAGTTATCTCGGCCCTCTCTCAGGTGGGGCCGGACAAGCCAGCCAATCCGGCTTTCTCCCCTTGTGAGATTAACTCCTCAGGGATTCTGCACACCCTGGTCCATGCAGAGCAGACAGTCCCTTCCCCCATGGCTCCTCCCTTACAGCCTGGTTATTGTCTGTCGAGGTATCAGTCAACATTTTGGTCCCCTTCCAGGTTAAGAACATGGGAATCTCAGCTTTCCCACTCTCTGTCGTTGGCACGCGTCATCATCCTCATCTTCGGATGAGGACAGGCTCTGATGCAAATTGTGGCATTGTTACGAAGAGTTGATGTGGCAGTAGTGGATCTTCGGCCATGGTTGTGCCATGCTGCAGCCTCCAGTACTCCCCTGGTCATCCTCGCCGCGGCCAGTTTTGGTTCCCCAGGTCGAACCGACATTGGTTTCTCCTCGCATTCCGGTGGAGTCCTCGCATCCACAGCCCTTGCATCGGGCCCTGTCCAAGGCCGCTTGACCTGCTTCCAGCCTCCCTGGCTGGCTGTCCATCAAAATTATGCATTCAGATAGGCCCCGTGGGGTCCACGGGGAGCCTGGGTCGAGGACGGTGTTTGAATAGTCCTTGGATTCGAAGGACTCCTCTGTGGATTCTGTTTAGACCCCAGCCTTTGACCAAGAGTCCACCGAGGAGCTCCTCAAGAGCACGGGCCAGTCTCCTTTGGAGCCTTGCTCTGCCTTATCTCTGATCCATGAGGAATTCATTGGAGCCAGTCCAAAAGTGGGCCAAATACTCCCTGACAGAAATCCTTGGCAGGGATAACTCCCCGGGGCTGTGGGTGGTTGCCTTCCTGGTGGCGAAAGCCATTCTTGATCCCACTTTAAAGGTTTGACAACGTCTAGCCTCTTGCCTGGTACCTTTAGCCCATATGATCCTCAAGGATGCGGTGCCCACTGGGGTCTTCTCGTCTTCACCAACCATCTTTCAGCCGAAGGCTTGGTGACAGACTCAGTTTTCTGGTGGGTGGGTAATGTCGTGGATGTCGATAAACCTCCTAGCAAGGAGTCTAAGAAGCTGGATTATGTAGTGAAGGTCTGTTCTGCCTCCTCCCCGGCCTTTGGCAGGTGAGTACATGATGGCCAACTTCAGCCATGCCCTGATGGGTGTCCTGGGACAGGTTCTTCCCCACCTCCCTTTGGATCTTCAGTTGGTGGTGAAGATGGTCCAGGATGAGGGATGTTTGGTTGCCAAACAGTTACAGACAGCCTTGGACATTGGCAATTCCTGCACCCAGTCTGTGGCTGCAGTGGAAGCCACGAAGCGTCGATCTTAGTTACGAGTCTCCACCTTTATGGCAGATACCCAACATAAGCTGCCTGATGTCCCCTTCTTGAGCACCGATCTGTTTGGTCCAAGAGTGGAAAGTCACCACACTCAGATTGAGAAATCCAGTGCAATCTTGGATTCTGTTACATCCTCTCAGAAGGATCTTAAGGACCAGAAACAGAAAAATAAGCCGTTTCAGTTTTGGCCCCACCCGGTGCCATAGGCCAAGCTGCTGCAGCTCCAATCAGGGCAGTCCCAGGTCAGATGGCCTAAGCCTTAGCCCACCATATCCAGCTCTAAGAAGTTTGGAGGCTGGGGAGGTCCCCCTTCTCTGGTGGCTGGTGCCAGAGCCGCCACCAGGCCTGCCCAGTGATGGGTTGGGGGTGTCACTCTCATGCCCATCCTGTATCAGCCTTGGGTTCCCATGAGGGGTCTGCTTTGTCATTTCTGGCATGCCTGGTTCATCATCACATTGGACAAATGGGTGCTCAATGTGGTGGATTACAGCCTGCCTCTAGATTTTGAGGCTCTGCCGCCCTACTGAGCCCATGCCTCACAGGAGGCCTTGGTGTCCTCAGACATGCTGTCCGCCCTTCAGGAGGACTTCACTCAGCTCCTTCAGAAAGGCACTGTAGCCTGTGTCCCGGACTCCAAGGTCGGTCAGGGCTTTGTATCCAGATACTTTGGTTCCCAAACAGAAGGGAAGGGGGGGTCGTGCCCCATCCTGGATCTTCAGAATCTCAGTCAGTTCCTGAAGAAGCACAAATTCTGTATGGTCACTCTGAACCAAATCATTCAATTCCTGGAGCAGGGCATGTGGTTCTGCTGTTTAGACCTCCAGGATGTCTTCTTCCACATCCCAGTCCATCTCACTGGTGATTCCTTTGATTCCACGCAGATGGGGTGCCAAACGAATTCAGAGTGATGCCATTCAGCCTCTCCTCAGCCCTCAGGGTCTGCACCAAGTGCATTGCAGTGGTGGAAGCATTCCTGAGGCACCGAGGAGTCCAGGTGTACCCCTACCTGGATGACTGGTTGATTGGGGGGTCCTCTCAGGAGAAAGTGAGAGGTCCTGTGATCTGACCTTCCATACTTGTTTGGCCTTGGGCCTTCTAGTCAACCCTGCCAAGTCGGGACTCCACCTCTCGCAGGTTATCCACTTCATCGGGGTAGAGCTCGATTCCCTGCAGGCCAAGAGCCTACTCCCAGCGGACCGGGTGGTGGATCTTACCTGCTTTGCCTGATCATTTCAGTTTGGGCACTTGTGCCCTACTCAGGACTTCCTGTGGCTGCTGGGGTACATGGCATCCTGCACCAGCGTGGTCTGGTTGGCCCGCTGGTGGATGCACCCCCTGCAATGGGAGCTGGCCTGCCAGTGGTCTTAGTGCCTCGGTTGCCTGGACCAGCTGGTCATAGTGACACAGCCAATGTGGGATGCAATCCAGTGGTGGCCCATCCCGGAACACCTGCAGGAAGGAGACCAGCTGTCACTCTGACTACCAGTGCATCTCTGGTGAGATTGGGAGAACCCCTGGGGGACCACAGGGCCCATGAGCTCTGGACCCCAAGGGAGTCCCAATACCACATCAACCTGCTGGAGCTCCATACAGTGTGTCTTGCTCTGACAGCCTTCACTCCATCTGTTCGGGGTCAGATCATGCAGGTCCGGACAGACAACACCATGACCATGTCCTGCCTCAACAGGCATGGTGGAATGCATTCCCTCCAGTTGTGTCGGGAAGCCCTCCACACCTGGACCCTCGTGCACAGTCTGGACGCCGATCTCCTGGTGATCCACGTGGCCAATGCCTCCAGCCAGTTAGAGGATGCCCTCACCTGTTCTTCCAGTGGGGCACTCCCATGGTCAGCCTGTTCGCCTCCTGGGAGAACATAAAGCTGAGGTTGTTTTGTGCCTACCTCCCACAGTGCGGGACATTAATGATAGATGTCTTCGCGAGGTCTTGAACCCGAGGCCTCCTGTATGCCTTCCCTCCCTTTCCCGTGGTCCACAGGGTAGTGGTCAAGGTGCGGAGAGACAAGGCACAGATGAGCCTGGTGGCCTTGGACTGGCCGTGCCAGTTCTGGTATCTGTTGCGCCTGAGTTGTGCCCCCTATCATCCCACATACACCTTACACTGTATTCCTGGTCTATTATACTGTGATACTACTATTTTGCACTAACACGTAGATTTTAGGCACCCATCATATAAGCATGAGTGCCAGGAATGTGCTTTGCTGCTAATGTTTGCATCCTTCATAGGATTAGATCATGCATGACCATTATACCTCACTATAATGCATTATGTTTGTTTTTTACATATAGTCCATATATAATCTACCTAATCACTGATAAGATGACTCTGAGGGATCATCAGTGATTGCTTTATACACTATAATCATATGTAGTAGTGGCCAGTCAGCACTTCTCTTTGTCTAAGCAAGCTAACTGACAGAAAGAGAAAACCTTTGTTATGTCTTATATTGTACATAGGCAAGAAATGCCACGTGTAATAGAGCCCTGTCAGCATTTCTTTTGTTGTCTAAGCTATAATGTTAACTGAAGCATATTCTGTGTCTCATATGATACTCATTAGTAATTATGTCTCCTAAGTCATCATCCAATGGAGAAGACTTAAGACCAATACGTATTGTTTCTCATATCTGTAACTATGATGTAATCTCTGTTGCTATGCTGTTATATGTAGTACATAGCCTTCTGTATCATAACACGGGGGGAGAGAAAGAACGAGATGTTGGAGAACCTGAGATCCTACAATTCTGGAGATTATGTACATTCTTCAGGAGAGTGGTGAGAAACCCATCTCCCTTGTGATTTTCTTTGTCACATGCTTGGCGTAAGTAGTATAATAAACATTTATTAGTACTCTTGCTTGTTTACAAATGTTTCTTGGCAGACTCCAAAGACATAGGAGTCTGTATTATTAGTATTATTATTATTTGCTCTACACACTAAGAGTGTTTAGGCAACATACCCAGATATCTTCAGCCTCAGCAGCAGGCCTCTGTGGCACTTGCCTCTATGCCTGGACCTGCTCTCTTGCCACCCAGGGAAGATCTTCCACCCGGACCTTCATTCCCTGCACCCAACAGCCTGGTTCCTGATTGGCTAGAGTTCCAGGCTTTGGGTTTCTCTGATGAGGTGTTCCATGTTGTAGAAGCCTCTCAGAAGGAGTCGACTCACTAGTGCTATGCATTCAGTCTGGAAGTGCTTTTCCGTTTGGTGCCAGGGCAGGGAGCTAGACCCCCTGTCCTGCCCCGTGGCTAGCATCCTGGATGATTTGTGGTCCCACTCTAAGTTGAGCCTGAGGTCGACAACCCTCAAGGTGCACCTGGCAGCCATCTCTGCATACCGAGCATGTGCTGGTATGCCAGCAGTGGCGCAGGAGAAGGTGGCTGGGTGCTTCTTTAAGGGCCTTGACCATCTGTTCTTGCTGGTGCGTGAACCACCACCACCACCACCTTGGGACTTGTTGCTGGTACTGGTAGTGCTGATGGGCAAGCCATTTGAACTCATGCACAGATGTGACATCTCTCCTGTCCTGGAAGAGCACCTTCTTGGTGACTGTCACCTTCCGCTAGAAGGATCAGTGAGCTCCTGGCACTCTTGGTAGAGTCTTCATACTTGGTTTTCCAGTGGGACAAGGTTGTCCTCCCCCCAACCTGAAGTTCCTCCTGAAGGTTGTTTCAGAGCTTCACCGTAACCAGGTAGTTAACCTCCCGGTGTGCTTCACCAGTCCAACCTTGGAGGCCGAGCACAGACTCCAAATGTTGGACCTGAGGTGAGCGCTCAATTATTACACTGTGTGCACGGCTGGAGTTCAGGGAGAGCTCTTTCCCACCTATGCTGTAGCTATACCTGGCAGACCAGCAGCAAAATAGATTGGCAGGTGGGTAGTCTCCTGCATCAACCTCTGCTATAGGTTGGCTGGTAGGGAGCCTCCCATAGGGCTTTGGGCTCATTCCACCAGACATACTGCTGCGTGGTTGGCTGCTTCCAGGGACATCCCTATCCAGGAGATCTGCAGGGCTGTTACTGGGAAGTCAGCACACACCTTCATTTCCCAGTACCACATCAACCTTGAGTCACACTGGGATGCTGGTTTTGGGTCCTCAGTTCTCCAATTTCTGTTCCTTAAATAGAGGTTCTGCACCTTGCCCCCTCCTCCAGGAGAACTGCTAGGAGTGTGCCAGAAGTATGGATAGTGCACCATATCCATGCCCCTAGAAATGAGGGTTACTTACCTTAACCATAGTTCTAGGAGTAGTATATGGTGCACATCCACACAACTCACACAACCTCCCCTGGTAAGTGGCACACAGATCCCTGCTTCCAGCGTGCAAGATCTGATGTCATGAGGCAGAGCCATGGAGGATACCACCTGGGTGGGTGAGATGAACTTAGCTTGAAGATGTCTGGCAAGTTTTAAAGTGAAAGGAAGACTGGCTAAGTGATCATGTGCACCATATGCCACTCCTAGAACTATGGTTACAGGTGAGTAACCCTCATTTTCTTCTGCTTCTGAACCCTCTACTTAAGCAACAGCTTAATCTGGTTCAAGGTCACTTGGCATTCATCAGTATCCCTCTCCCCCTGGTCGTGCCTGAAAATAGGCAGGATATGTGTAGTGCACTTACCCGGTCAACAAAAATGAAATAAATAAATAAATAAAGCAGTCCAACATCCTGTTAGCCTTCAGTGCTGCTTTACCGCATTATGTAGTGGGCTTTAGGGTGCTAATAATTGCAATACCAGGTTTTTCTCCTCTTTGGACACTGTGATTGTTTCCCCCCCCCCCCCAAGCTTGTACTTCACCCTTTTCTTGTACCACATGCACAACTTTGCGCTTTGTGGCATTGAATCCCAATTACTACATTCTGGACCATTTTTCTAGCCTTTCTAGGTCTTCTCAAATGTCATTGACCACTTCTTTTTTGTCCATCCTCCCACAAAGCTTGGTGTTGTCCCTGAAAAGGCCAATTCTGACCTTAATTCCATCCCTGATGTAATTGATAAACATGTTAAATAGCACCAGCCAAGCTCCAAACCCTGTGATACCCCACTGGTAACTTCCCTCATCTCTGAGTGTTCCCCCAGTCACTACTCTCTGTGTTGTCCCTCCCAGTCAATTTGCTACCCACCTAGACATTTTGCCCCCCACCTCTAGGTCATCCAACTTATTTATCAATCTTATTGTGGGACTGAGTCAAAGGACTTGCTGAAATCCAGTTACAGTACGTGTACAGGACATGTATACTGCCTGGCCCTTATCTACCACCTTCGTGACCCAGTCAAAAAAAAAATTTCAGGTTCGTTTAACATGACCGCTCCACCAGGGGCCAGTGCTGACTGTTTGTCTTCTTGGAGCCTGTTTGCCTCAAGGAACTCCACCAACCTGTCCTTAAGGATGGTTTATATCAGCTTGCCAATAACAGAGGTCAAGCTGACTGGTCAGTAGTTCCCCAACTCATACCTAGCCTCACTCTTGTGCAAGGGTAGAACATCTGACGTTCTTCCCTCTCATGGTTCTTCACTCTTTTAGCATCCCACCTGAGTTTAAGGAGCTACTGATCATCCAGTGGGGCTGCCAGCACTGTTTCCAGCTTCTTTAGTACCCTTGGGTGCATACAGTACTATCTGGCTTAGGGGATTTATCCACCTCAAGGGCCATTAGTCCCTTATAGACCCAGTCAGCCATGATTGGCTCCTCACACATCTTAACCCCCTCCTCCCCATCACTCCCTTTGTATATTTTATCCTGTGGTATCGGTGAATACTGAGCAGAAATGTTCATTCATTACTACATCTACTGTTCTCCACCCACTCTGTTCTTGTCTCAGTTTGGTAACACCGTCTTTTGTCCTTTTTATTTTCCTGAATATACCAAAAAAGGTCTGGATCCTTCCTTGAGCCTCTCCACAGTTCTCAATTCTGCCCCAGCTTTAGCCATTCTTACTTTCCTCCTACCTGATTTAAGTTGTCCAGGTTGTCCACTCTGTCTTTCTCTTGCTGAATCTTCCTGTATCTTTTGAGGAAGCCATTTCCTCCCTTACTGTATTCACTGCCTCCCCTATGTACCTGAGGAGTTTCTTGTTTGTTCTTCTTTCCCTTCTGTTTCAGACAGGTCTTAGTGACTTCCTGGATATCTTTCCTAATAATGGACCATTTTTCTTACACCCCCTTGCATTCTGAGCTTGACCAGGTATTCCCCCAGTTGCAGTCCCATTTCGGTGAAGTCTGCCTTTTTGAATTATAGAACACATTTTAGTGTTCAGGATTTCTTTCCCCTTACTGAGCTGAAACCACACTAACTAGTGATTGTTGCTTTCTAGGGTCTCAGCTATGATGATGTTCCTGACATACAGTAGTCACAGTTTATCACTACTAGATCCAACATTGCCTCATCCCTAATTGTCTCACTCATCCCATGGGTTAAGAAGCCATCCAGGAGAGACTGGCTTCTGCTGATACTTGCTTTAGGAATGATCCAGTCTGCATCTGGTAGATCCTTGTTTGTATAGAAATGTACTCGCTCCCGGGCGGCGATTTGTTGATGCACCGTTCTTCTCCTTATATGATCCAATGTATGCTCTTTCCTACTCAACTGTGTTATATTCTTTACTGATTATGAAATGAGTTGCCACCTGGTTCTACCTGGTGTTGTGCTATGTTCTACTGTATCTTATTGTTTTTGTGCTCTCCTGGGTCGTACCTGAAAATAGGCAATTGTCTTGTCTAGTGTGCTTACCTGGTCAACAAAATCTAATGAAAAATAAAGTCACTCACTACAGTACTTGCCACAAACAAGTGACCCTTAAAAAAGATTCATCTAGTGTTATCCTTGTTCTTCCTGCTTGTCACACGTATGGCACTATTAGATTGCATCCATCAAGGACACACAAAGGGTAAAGCACAATAGGAACTAAAGCATCTCTAGTTCTGGCAGATAGTCTGTGACTTGCTGTTTGTTCTTTCAGTACTGGATTGAAGTATTTTAGTAAGGCACTTGAGTAGCTTTTTGCTTGAGAGGAGTTCATAGAGTCTAAGTATAGCAAAGCTTTGTTCTCTTTTTTTATGCACATCCTGCCCAGTGTAATGTTAATCAAGCATTCAGATATTCATTGCAGTCACATTTTAAATTTTAATAAACTTCCTCTGAAGCAGAGTAAAAGATAGTGGTGCCATGTTTCCTAGCATATATTACATGTAATAGTAACCTGTAAAATGTTGAAACTCTTCTATTCTAAGTCAGTACATACTCTCGGTGTAATTTTTGGAATATCATTAAAATTATCAGTTTTAATGTGTTGCCCCTGTTTTGTAGATCTTGTAATTACTCAGGAGTGAAGGGTTTAGCTTATCTGGGCATCGTGAATGGTAGACACTGTATAGTAAAATACTGGATAGATCAGTAACTTCTGAATGGAAAAAAAAATGTGGATTTATATGTTCTTAGACTGTGTGAGGTTAGTCCTCACAGACCCTGAAACCTGCTTCCTATCACTTATTCAGATTGCTCAAGAATTTTCCTCAGATTGTGGTTGCAAAGTTAACTTGCTTAAGATGGAAATGATCCCTGTTTCCCAGGACTTTAATGCTACTTGTCTTTCCAAGTGGGATATCTAAGTTCAGCCCATAGGTACTACACATCTAAAGCCATGTTTACGCACCTGCAACGCTCTTACATTTGCACTGTTCCACTCCTGCTCCAATCTCATCAGTGGGGTCAATTGATTCTTTATACAGCCCTCCCTCGTGCTGATGTAGGTTGCATTCAAGAGGGACTAGGGGACCAGGTTGGGAGCAGTGGAGGAGTGTGAGAGTGGCTGCTTTTCATCTGAGCAAGCATTGCAATGCATTTACACCACCACATAATATGCTTGCTCCCATAAATGTACCCACTCCTGCGCGGGAGCGGAAAAGGGATCTGACACACACCTAGCAGTCAAGTAAGTGTTCACACTGCTGACTTTGCAACACATCAACCTATGCACACTGTGATGTGCTGGAAAGGTGACAGTGTAAACATGCCTTAAGAATACGTCTGTGTCTGCCTGTGTAGCTCATCTGGCTAAAATTAATCTTAAAGGGACACTGTCAACCTGTTTTACGTAATATTACTTCTAGTTAAAACCCCACATTTTATTTTTGCTTACCTTCTCCAACATTCATTGATGTTGCTGTTTGTTTTGTCTGCCTGCTTATTTAGTAGAACTGAAATGCATACAAATGTGTTTATAAACAACTTTGTTTTGTTTCAAATCATGTAACTATTCTTATTGAATACTTCCTGAACCTCAGAAACACACCTAAACATTGTAGTCACTCATGGTGCAATAACCTCCTAAACTCCCAC
This sequence comes from Neoceratodus forsteri, assembly GCA_016271365.2. NCBI lineage: Eukaryota > Metazoa > Chordata > Ceratodontiformes > Ceratodontidae > Neoceratodus > Neoceratodus forsteri. The sequence continues at coordinate 1,557,153,053 of CM057450.1, forward strand.
TGCATCTTGAGTGGCTAGACTATGTTGCAGATGTTCCCAAGGCCAGGAAAAACGCAGTGGGAGTTGATTAGGGAATGTAAACAAACCTGTTTTGGTGTGGTAACACAAGTATGGTGGTGGGCAGTCTGTCTTTCACTTTTTAAAAGGAAAAGAGAATCAGAATCAAACTACCAGCTACAGCAGCAATCTTTACAGAGTGTTGGCAATCATAAAATGTGTGTATTAAACTAGGGACACTATGAGGACCAAGGGGGGTTGACAGTGTCCCTTTAACCCCATTGTAGAGCAAATGAATTTAGATTTGATATGATGGCTTAGTCTTTTACTCTCCTTTTTGGACACAGCTGGAGCATTTATTTAAGGATTGCATCCATATTTAAATATGTTTTGCAACACTTCCAAGCGGCAATACTTCCAAAGTCTTTCAACGTAATATACAGATATTTAAGATCTGTTTCTGGGGTGACAAAAGACTTAGATTGGGTATTAAGAAATTACAACAAACCCAAACTGGGAGAGGCCTTTTTATACCAAAATGTTCATTAAGGTATCATATCTTCTTGGTGAACCAACCTGTTAGAGACTTGTGCCATGCATCCTCTACACTGAAGCCAGAATGGCTGAACTTTGAAGTCCCTTCCTTTCATGGGTTAACCTCTTCAGGAGCCTTGTACTTGGGTCTCCCCAGATGTACTTATGGTCATCCAGGTGTGAATCCCAAAGCCATCACTCTCATACTACGTGACTCTGAGCAAGTCGCCCAACCTTCTTGTGCTCCCGGGGGAAAATTGGAAACAAACTTCAGCTCAGTGTGCTTTTCTTGGTCAAAAAAATAAGAAAAACTAAATGTTAATGCATACATACATCAGAGAGGGTATAAGGCGTGAAATGAGTCTCTTCACTGATGACTCCAAGATGGGAGCAGTAGTTGAGGGGGAAGAGGGGAGGTTGGCCCTGCAAGGAGACCCGGACACCCTGGAAAGGTGGGCTGAAACATGGAAATTAAATTTTAATATCACCAAGTGCAAGGTGTTACATCTTGGGAGGGGGAAACCCTAAACACAGGTACACCCTGGGAGGGGAAGCGCTGGAGGCCTCAACAGGGGAAAAAGACCTAGGGATCATGGTGGATGCATGTATGAATAACTCTGAGCAGTGCAGGAGAGCGGCTAGCAAAGCAAACAGGATGTTGGGATACATTGTAAGGGGGATCACCTCTAGGAGCAGGGAAGTGATTCTGCCACTGTACAATGGACTGGTTAGACCACACCTTAAGTACTGTGTACAGTACTGGAGACCACACTTGAAGCGGGGACATATAGCTCCTGGAGAGGGTACAGAGGAGGGCAACTAAAATGATAAGAGGACTAGGGGATTTGATGTATGAGGACAGACTTGAGGAGCTCTGCCTGTTTTCATTGGAGGAGAGGAGAGACGGGGGGACATGATTGAGGTCTTCAAGTACCTCAAGGGAATAAATAGGAGTAAACAGGAGGCGGATCTTTAGACTAAAGCAGGGAGGTATCACCAGAGGGCATGGTTTGAAGTTGGAAGGTGGAAGGGTGAGGGGGAAAGAGGAGGTTTTCATTGAGAGGGTGGTGGATCCTTGAACACGCTGCCTGGCAAGCTGGTTCAGAGATCCACAGTGGAGGGTTCAAGAGAGGTGGGACAGACACAGAAAGCGGACGTATCAGATGATGGTCTGGCCCAGGGGGGTGGGGATGGATGATAGGGGTTTCTGGAACACAAGGGGGGGGAGGGCCTCAGTACCCAACTAGGGATCTGAGGTTCGAGCAGACTCAATAGACCGTAAGGCCTAATCTGCTGGCAATTAGTATGTTAAAACAAAAGTAATTAGCAGTATTTTATGGAGTTGTCCACATTTTTGTGGATTCTTGTGTGATGTCCTTTTATCCTGTCAAAACTAGTCACTGGTCCCGTACCTAGGGACCTTGAGCTTATTCCTCTTGGCCTTTTTCCTGAAAATTCAAACTAGTAGACATCAAAGATTCATGCTTAATGCTGCTCTAATCACAGCTCAAAATGTTCTACGGGAACACTGAAGGGATGTTTCCCTTCCCAGTATTGCGGAATGGACTGGGGATGTGACCCTTTAAGCGAGCTACAAAAGGATGCTTCTTCTTAATTTATGTAAATTGGAGTTTACAATGATAATTGGCCCTCATACTTGAAGTTTACTTTCTGCTGGCAACCAAAAGTACATGGAAATCCCATGAATCCTACTGGTTCCAATGTTTAAAGCTTAGATTGTGTGGTACCCTCCTTGCCGGCTTCTGCTGGCACATACAGTAACTTGGATGGTGGACCTCACTTTAACGTGTTTTAATTTAATTTGTGCAAAGTTATGTTATTTTTGTTGATGCATTTACTACACAAACTAGGTCATCTGTACTATTGTTGGTAAACCGATGTATTATAAATTAATGACCTTGAACAGATTTTGTATGTTGCAACTTGCTGCATACAACACCATGCCTGTCTTCTGCACTTGTATTTTTATAATGTTTTACAAAAAGTTAATTATAAAAAAATGTGTGAAGTTAGAACATGCATTGTAATCAGTGGATAAATAGGGATATCTCACTAGAACTGGCAGCCATCGCAGAGTGCTGTTGTAACAGAAATTCTTGGATGCTAACAATAAGTAATGCTTTATGGAACATTGAAAAAAGTGGAAGTGTTTGTACAAATCTTAATAATAAAATATATTCATATATGAGTAACTCAAAAAAAACTGTTATTTAACTTATTCATTAAAAATTACAAGGCAGTCACAGTATAATTTGAGTGAGGTAGGATAGATCAGAGTTAGACTTAAATTGCAAAACTCACTGGCCAGATATTCAAAGCTTTGCTCCTGGGATAAGGTAACACTGCCTGGAGGGCAAATTTAGCCTGGAGCACAAAGCAGCTATATTCAAAAGGAATAGCCCAGGGCAAACAGCTTCTGAATAAAGCATGGGAATGAGGCCATGCAAACTGGGCTGGGAGTGCACAGCAAACGTAGCTCTGGAATAAGACAGCACTGAATATAGTAACCAGGAAGTGCAAACCACAACATCAACACAGTGCATAGCGACGTGAGGGAAGGTAGAGATGGACTATGCGGCCAATGTGCATGTCAGCAGATGCATGGACTCAGTACAGCAGCAGGCAGCAGCAGATGTGAAAGAACAGTGATCAAAACTGTATAAATATCCCCGAACCATTAGCGCGGCTTTAGCGCTGAGCTAAACTGTTAGCCTGGTGCTAACATGTTTGCCCGGTGCTAAGATTTGCCGTATTCAAAAGTGACATGCAAATGAGCCTACTTAGGTAGTCTCTGGGCAAACAGCCAGATTAGCATCTCATCATTCCCTGATTTGCATGCAGTTTGCCCAGCGTTACTGCGGGGTCCCACAGCTCCACCTGTAGGTCAGTCTGGAAGTACAGGGGCTGGCCAGGTCTGGTCGCAGCTCCATCTGTAGGTCAGTCTGACAGTGCATGATGGTTGCTGCAGGCTACATGTATGCAGTACAGCATAGCACTGTGTGCCCCAGGGGAGAACACAGCATAGGTACAGGCGATGGTGGTACTGTATGCAACCGTCACACTGTAGGCCATGCTACAGTGCATAGCAGAAGCTACAGTAGCAAGGGGGCTGGTAGTGTGAGGGACACAGCAATGCCTATGGTATGTAGGGTGGTGATGACCACTGCACTGTACAGAGTGACAGGCCCAGCATGTAGGTGATTACTGACAGTGGACAGTACTGTTTCGCCGTTGTGTGCTCCGCAGATGCTGCACCTGTGGCATGGGATGCTCACAGTGACATTTGCATGACCGCCTGTGTGTGCTGTGGCTTCTGTACAGTTGTGCGGTATGTGTCTGGGAGGCATGTATGCTCCGACAGGCACTCAGGTGGTGGGGTATTCCCACTACTGGCCCATGTGCACTGCATGATGTGTCCCAGCCATGTGGCCACACCTGGGCTGTGGTGAGGTCTGGCCAGCCATACACCCTCCCCTCAATGGCCGCCATGCCCACAGTGCTGCATGTGTGTGCTGGCATCTGTTGGTCACCACAGACGTATGGTCTGCAGGTGTGTGCTGTATAGCCACACTACCTAGTTGTTCCCTGTGGGTCGGATCCCCCCCCTTACTGTCTGTGCTTGGCTGAGACTTGTGGCAGCTGTTGGCATCATGGTGGTGCCAGCAGTGAGCAGCATGTGTCCTCCATGTCAGGCATTTTCTAAGTGTTATGCTTTTCATGTTAGGGTCGCACATGCCGCGCTAATCCCAGCGCAAACACCACACTATGCACCAAATGGTGCTGCACAGCTGTTCTGCCCAGGGTTAGGCACCATCTTTCCAAGTGTAATTTGTTACGCATCAAGGTCGTGACCATGTCACGCTAAACACCTTAGCATGGCGCTAGTCGCTAAATATCTCTTGGTGCCTGTATTCATGTTCACTTTGCCCCTTGCATATAATTATGGTTTGCTCAGCGCTAATGCATTTTGCCCATGCTATGTGTCCTTTTGAATATAGCAGTCCTGCGCTAAACCCGAGCAAACTGTTTGCGGACCGCGCAAAGCTTTGAATATCTGGCCCACTGTGTCCAAAAAGGAATCTCTTCTGCAACTTCAACTTCATGGAATAAGTGGACACCTGCATGTAGGACTGTAATTCAGTGTAAGACAGTCCTAGATATAGTATTATTCCATAAATGCCCCAGCTGTGGTTTTTTAATATTAGTTCTGAGTTAATACTGCCATAGCCTATATTACTATGATAGCTGTATGATTTAGTATTTGTTGTAATATGCTGCATGTTTGATTTGCTCCTGTGGTCGTTTAATGTTTTTAAAACATAAAATTTATGATATGATCAACAAGACAATCTCGCAAATGGTAATAACACACTGAATTGATTTTTTTATTACTTGTTCATATTTGATTGCATAGTAAAATTTTCCTTTTGTGAAATTTATGAAGCATTATATGAGACCCATATGAAACATTTAAAATTGTATTGGAATATGACTAGCACACTATTGTTTTAGCTATTTTTGTACTGTCTCAGTTGTACTTCTGATAAATACTGCTTCACTGTAATATTAATTAATCGTGGTGATGGTCGCAGGGCTGTGGTACCACTGGGATATTTTCTGTTAGGTATCCATAGAGGCAGGAAGTAGACTTCTGACACAGGCCACAGGCTCAGCTCCCTGTGGGCTGTGCCAGCCTTCTTCCTGCCTCCACAGAGACAGGCAGCACTAGACACAGGCTGTCACTTTGTGAGAGGGGCACAGTCTTAGGATTGTAATTTTGTCCCCTTTTTATGTTTGCTTGCATGCATGTGCAAGAAACATAGTGCCACCATATAAATTTTTGTAGGTGTGCCACTCAGCTTCCAATGCTCTGCTCCCTTTTGCAGGCGCTGTCTCACCACACCAATACATGTCAGAGCTGTCTATTCAGATGCAGTGGCATACAGTTGAAAGTGAAAAACCGCTGCAATCGGCAGTATGCAAATTGCCTGCACATCACACTGCATCTGAACTGTCACAGATTGTTTCTCCCCCCCACACACCCCGAACACCTACGTAGCATGCTGGGAGCCCACCCCAGTGTGCTCATGTACTCCCCCCACCCAAACACCATATGGCAGATGGGGGTGCTCAGTCCCCCGTCAGCTCTGCTCCCCCCCAAAACAGATTTCCAGGTGCCACGCTGGGAGCCCACCCCAGCGTGGCAGTCATCCATATGGCGACGGGGGTGCCCAATCCCCCATCGGCTCCACTACCCCTCCAAAAAAATAAACTTCCAGCTGCCACGCTGGGAGCCACCCCAGCATGGCAGAAGTCCTGCATTATCTTCTATTTAAAAAAAAGGCACCTGTAAAAAAAGAAAAAAGGTCCCTCGATGACTGTCTTGCCCCTCCCCCAGCCTGCGCCCACCCTCTGCGCACTCACCTCCCCACACACACACCCACCCCATACTCGCCTCCGGAGCCCAGTGCAATGATCTTCAGTGGACTGGGAACATGTCTGCACTCTTCAAAGCCGACCACAAACTGAAGAAATGCTGGCAAGCTGTATAATGGCATAAATGGTTTTTTTTCAACTTTGGTGCATATCTCAGCCGTTTTGGGGAATTTTTTCACCAAACTTTCAACATGGGATTTTTGGGGCTCCACCTCATGAATTCAGTCACTGTCATTTTGTTATTTGGTCCCAAAAGGTGATTTTGCGGTCACTGCGCAGAACCACCTTTCGGGACTGAGTAATGAAACGACAATGTCACAGTTCATGAGGTAGGCCCCTCAAAACCTATGTTGAAAATTTAGTGAAAAAATTCCCAAAACTTACTGTTTTATGAGCTGCATTTAGTTCCTACGCACTGTGAACTTTGCAGATTTTTACGACACTCCATTATTTTCAACATTGCCATTTTACCACACTTCCTTATGAGTAGTACACCTGTAATTTTTCACATCTCACCTAAATGTGTTTTCACATGTGGGAAGCTATTAGCCAATGAGTACCGGTGCAAAATCAATGTTTGTTATAGATTAAGAAAATCTGAGTGACACTGTTCATGAGCAGAGATCTTAAAATGGCTGTGCTGAATATTTGGTGATAAAGTCAATAAAATGACTGTGTTACCAGCATGCATTGCGCAGTTTCCACGCACCCTACATAAGTTCACGAATTTGTAATATTTTCAGTCCAGATTTTCTACAGTGGCATTTTTGCACACCTCCTTATGAACAGTGTAGCTGTTATTTTTCACACCCTGGCCGAAATGTGTTTTCGCACTTTGGCACAGTAATGCGTGGTCGCTGTGGGAAATCAGTGTTCGGGACAGATTACGAAAATCACAGTGACACTGTTCATGAGCGGAGGTCCCAAAATGCCCGTGTTGACAATCTGCAGTAAACAATCCCCAAACTAATTACAGTTTCTTTGCACACTCGTGACTTCACCAGTTTTTTATATTTTCACTCCAGATTTTCAACACTGCCATTTTTACACCTCCTCATGAGCAGTACAGCTGTCATTTTTCACATCCTGTTCGAAATGTGTTTTTGCACCTGTGGAGCCAAATGGCGTAGTCGCTGTGCAAAATCATCTTTCGTCTAACAAACTGATATTGCCACTGTTCATGAGGTGGGGTTCACAAAAAACCCCTGTTGAAAAACTGGAGTGAAAATACCAGTGAACGCCTGGGGCATTAGGGTTTCTGGCCATAACACCCCACCCTGTAGAGACTGACAGGCATCAGGGGTGTGACTTGGGATTGTCGCCTGTAATGATCATACCATTCCACCCACACCCACACCCTGCAGCTAGTGACAGGCATCGAGGTGTGCCTTGGAATCTTCGGCCCCAAAGTTCACCCCATTCTCCTATACTGCACCCATCTCACCGTATTTCCTTATGGAATAGGATGAGCATAAGGCCCAAAGACCCCAAAGCACACGGTAACACTTGTTGGTGTCTGCAGGGTAGGGTGTGGTGAAATGATGTGGCCGGTATGCCTGACACCCCAAAGGTACACCCCAATGCCTGTCAGTCTCTACAGGGTGGTGGTGGGGTTGGCTTCAGTTCAATACTTCACTACCATTCCTATTATGCAGCTCTCTAACTCCTACACTACCACTACCAATGCCAATGCCAGCAAGCAAACATTCGGCATTGACAAATGCTTGTTTAGTGATTGAGCTCTAGCCTTTCCCCTTCTAAGCTTGCCCTTGGGGAAGGTTGTTTTTCACTTATGCAGGGCTAGACTCTGTGCCTGGGAGCTTTTCCCTATGGACCTACCCTGCACGGTCTGCCTGCAGCCATCACATCTGTGTGGCCTGGATCCAGACATAACACATTGCCAAATCTGGTACCTCACCTCCCTCCCAGGACCGGGTTTCCTAGATGAGCAAAGGCAGATGGAGAAAAGCAGATTAACAGCTGATGGCAGGTACATTACAAAAAAAGGCTGCACACACTAGGGCCTAGTGTTCATATTGGTGAACACATAAAAAAGTACAAATATGCATATTTCACACAAAGACTGTGTAACTGGACATAGTGACTACAAACCTCCTGCGTATCGAGTCACGCTCAGGGAGTGTTTAATAGTTTTGGCAGAGCTTCCTTTATAACCCCCTGCTAACGTTTGCAAAATTCAAAAACAATAATTGGATTATAGAGCCAATTCTGAGGTGATAGGGTGTTGCCAATAAAAAGCAACTGCCCAGTTTAATTAAGCTTTATAAAGCCATGCATGGTATCAAAGGGGCAGTGGCACAAGCACGATCATTAACTGGAGGCAACATTTTACAGCTGATAACATTGCTAATTTTAACAGTACATATACTTATATGGCTGGCAGTATAGCCTAGAGATTAGAGGAATGAGGTGTGAATGAGCTTGATACTGTACATCCAGCAGACCAGACCTGACTTTGATTCTCACAACCTCCACTTGCATACTGTGTGACTCTGAGCAAGTCACTTAACCGCCCAGTGCTCCCAGGTCGCCCCTGAAAACAGGCACTTGTGCCTAGTGGGCCTTACCAGGTTACCAAAGACTAAAAAAAATTAAATTTAACTTTATTCAATTAAAAGCACTTATGTGAGTAATTAAAATCCAAGTGGACCATGAGAAAAGTGCAAACAGACCAGTGTATCTTGAAATAAATTGCATTGCTTTGTTAATTGTTTCATTTCATATTGCACATCTACAACTCACAGCCAGTATATTTAAGTATTAATTTCTGTGTACTAAGAAGCAGTAAAGATAGAATTACAAAATAGTGGAGAACTTAAAGGACAGAAAAATGCTGAGGTTGTGGGGGAGAGGGTCAGAAAGATAGGTGAGTGTTGTAGAATAATGAACCAATATGCATGGATAGGGAGCGGTATTAATAGTACAAGGAGAAAGAGGCATCTGATGCACAGAAGAGATCAAATGAATGGCAGAAGGATGAAGAGTATCATAGAGGACAGATGAAAGTATTCAAAATGGAAGGCTAATGTAGACAGCAAACACTACATTGTTTGAACTGTAATAAGTCTAAAACAGGGGTTCTCGAATGGTGAGGCCAGCCTCCTTGGGGAGGCCCCAACCTGTTCTAGGGGAGGCTCAAGCAAGTCTGAAAAAGTACTGTATTTAAATTTTGGGTTTTATATGTTTTGTGTGAAGAGATGAAGCAAACTGAAAGAGGATAATAACAGTATTTCAATTTTATGCATTTATTTACTAATAGGTGACAAGGGAAGGTGAATGAGCCATGGCTCATTTCAGGTGTACCCAGGAAAGGGCAGGGAGTGAATACATTTCAAAAGGTAACTGAAAAACAATCAAGAAATATACAATAAGCAATACTGCAAATAAATATGAACAATAAATTAATAACGAGTGGTGATAATTGATCAATTTGTGAACTGATGGCAGAACAGCCCAAATACAAGGGTTGGGCATAGAAGTGCTAAGAGCAATAGCAGGAAGGAGCAGAGTAATCCCTGAGAAGTTGCTTAGGAGCAGGGAAGGAGGGGGAGAGGCAAAGTATGTAGGAAGGTTATTTCATATAGAGAGGGAACAGAGAAAGTAGTCTGACCCATGAAGGTACTGCAACAAGGGATAACAATGATTCAAGAATGAAAATAGCAGCGCAAGTAGGTTGGCCTGTGTGTGTGTGTGTGTGTGGGGGGGGGTGTTACAATAAGCTGAATAATAATATTTGTTTATTTAATTTATTTGTTATTCAGATAACACCTTTGAGCACAGGAGCTCTTTTTCAAAAGTTCCAAGTCAGTATAAGACCGAATGTGAGCCAAGTACTCAAAGGGGTTTCAGTTTATCATGGTGTACTGCACAAAGTGCAGTACGTTATTTTTCTTTGGGGAGGCCCAAGATTATTTCAGTTTTTGGGGGAGGCTCGACATCTTTTCCATGGATTTGGGGAGGCTCACTGTGACAAAGTCTGAGAACCATTGGTCTAAAACATCATGTAGTCCTGTCGGCTCCAAAGTGTTTTAGTGGTAAATCCGCCAAGCCTCCTACTATAAAAGCCTTGGAAGTTGGTTACCACTTCTTTTTAGCCGGAGAATTCTTTCCAAGCCCACACATTTAAAGGAGCTGGGGTCACATCCAAGAACCTTTTTGAAATGGGCTCATAGTGCATTCTGTTTGGTACCATTCTTTATGGCTCTCAGATGCTCTTGCAACCTTATTATGAAGTACCTGGTGATCCTGCCCTCTACATTCTGCAGACCAGCATATAACATCATCACCAAACAACTGATATACTGGCCTATTTCAACTTTTTTACTGGTATTTGGTACTGTAATGGTCTTGCCATTTTGCATATGCACATACTAACATACTAAAATGCCAGCAGAATAGGCCTAACGGTCTTTCGTGTCTGCTCGTTTGGTCAGCCCCCACCCTGGGAGTTGACCTTGCTGCCCCCCTCGCCTTCTCTGGCTTCTCCCTTCCCAGTTCCAGATATTCTCGCTGCATTGGACTTTGCTTCCAGAACCCTTCCCCTGTACCTGTCCCACCCCCTCTTGAACCCCTCCACTGTCTCTGCCTCCACCAGCCCCCTAGGCAGCGCATTCCATGGCTCCACCACCCTCTCAGTGAAGTAGCACCTCCTCCTTTCTCCCCTGAATCTTCCCCCCTCCAGCTTCCACCCATGCCCTCTAGTGGCTCCCTCCTCCTTCCTTCGAAGCACCCTGACTGTTCCTCCCCTATTTACCCCCTTCATGTACCTGAAGACCTCTATCATGTCCCCCCGGTCCCTTCTCTCTTCCCATGTGTACATATTTAGCTCTTTGAGCCTCTCCTCCCATAGGTTCTGTCCCCAAGCCCCAAATCATTTGGTGCCCTCCTCTGGACCCTCTCCAGGAGTTTAATGCCCCTCTTTAAGTGTGGCCTCCAAAACTGCAGCAGTACTCAAAGTGCGGCCTCACCAAGCAGTTATACAGAGGGAGTATCACTTCCCTCCATTTGGAGGTGATCCCCCTAGCGATGCATCCCAGCATACTGTTGGCCTTGGCTGCTGCCCTCCTACAAGTCTCCGAGTTGTTCATCTTGACATCCACCACCACCCCACCCCCAGGTCCCTCTCAGCCATCGAGACTTATAGCATCCCCAGGGTGTACACTTGGCCCAGGTTTCTGGCCCCCAGGTGCAGTACCTTGCATTTCCCTGCTTTGAACCTCAGCTTCCACTTTCTAGACCATCTTTCCAGAGCCTCCAGGTCCCCCTGTAGGGCCACCCTCCCCTCCTCCCCATCCACCACCGCCCCCAGTTTTGAGTTATCCACAAAGAGACTCATCTCACTCCTGATACCTGTCCTTATGTCAGAGATGTAGGCATTGAACAGGAGGGGCCCAAGGACTGATCTACAATTTTGGCATTTATGGCATCCAGTTTTTACGACTGTGGGCGGAGCCTACAGGAGTATTGCATGTACGAAAGGAGTGATGTCATATTTTCTGTCCGTGGAACTGACTGAAGGTGTAAATAGTCTCCTCCAAGCAATGTTTTCTTCCCTCAAATAAATATGCTTTCATGTTAGTCAGTGGTTGCAGGGTACTATTTTCTTTTTTAAATGGGTGGTACAAGAACTGGAACCTGAGTAATGGGAGGCAGTATTAGTTTTTTTTTTTGAGTAAGATCCACCTCCACCCCAAACTTTTTTTCTGATTCATGTGGGAGGGACATGAGATAGCTCTAGCATGCTGTAACAAGATACAGATATACTAGTCATGTGATGCGGAGCACGGGGTAGCAGCATTCCCGGTTAGCTCCGTTTGCCTTCCGTCATTATTGCAGCCCCGTGTTGGTTTCGGACGGTTTCTAAAACTTTGCCGACATTTACCAACCTCAGGACCTTCCGAGGCCGTTTAGACCACATGGAGGAAGAAATGCCGAAAAAATCCCTGAGGCATACCTCTGGTTTCCCCTGAAAAGGCCCGAAAAAGCAAGGGCCTCGGTTGAGCAACAACCGCGGGCAACGGTGGGAGGAGTCGGACTATGAGATCCTAACTCTTCAAGATTTCGAGGAGTTCAGACCATTTAAATTGGAGATTAAGGAACTGGCCACAGATATTAAGCATTTGTCCAGCACGATGGAGGACATCGCTAAGAGAGTAACTGACAGTGAAACTAGAATTAAATCCATGGAAGGGCACATGGATAGGATGGATGAAGAGACAGTTATTTTGAGACAAAGGATTGCCAAGCTGGAGACCAAAGTTGAGGACCTTGAAGGGAGGTCCCGCCGTAACAATGCTATCATTTTGGGGCTACCTGAAAAAGAAGGCCCAGACCCAATTAAATTTGTACAGAAGTTTGTGGAAGATAGTGGGCCCTTCTCCTACGGGCCGACCTATATAATCGAGAGGGCTCATCGGGCTTTAAGGCCAATGCCCGCCCTAACTTCGCCACCTCGCCCCTTGATTTTTGTTTCCTCAATTATTTGGAGCGACAACTTTTTGGCCAAAGCAAGGGAGAACAAAGATCTTTACTGGAAGGTGCCAAGATCAGGGTTGCGCGGGGCGTTCCGTGACGGTCAGACAGAGGAGAGCAACCTTCAATCCCTGATTAATAAACTGATTGCGGCGGTGTGCGTTTTAAAATGGGCTACCCAGCCAAATTTCAAGTTATGAGTAAAGGAGTGGATGCAGTATGATGCTGGCGGAGGCCGCTCGGTTGGCATTAAGCGCAGCCCTGCCTAACCTATTTAAGGATCCCTGAAGTGGGACGGAATGATTCAGGCATGTAATAATTTTGCGATGGATCTCTATTGGCAGAGGGACGCTATGCAGTTGGATCAGGTCATGCTTTCCGTTTTTGGACTATTATAAACTGAGAACATTAAAGGGGACTGTTTTTCTGCGCGGACTTGGTTTTTGTTTGACCCCATGGATTATCTTTGGGCCTTCTCAGTTTTGTTTCGGAGGGGACTATATTGTGGCCTGTGCTTCATGGCTCATGGACAGAGCGGCAGTCCTTAACTGAAGGGAACAGAAGGGGGTTGGTTTTTTTTTTTTTTTTTTAGCAGCACCCTAGAGTGATTGATTTTCTGTGCATTATGTAGAATTCTCTTCTAGGAGTTGCATTCTGCCATTTGGGGCCAAGGACTCATGGTTGTTTTTGTGGGGGTTGGGGGTTTATGTTATGTGGCCATTTGTATTCCTTCTTTTCTTTCTTTGTTATTATGGTCTTTTGAATTGTTGGGCTTAAGGCTCTATTTTGATATTAATTCTTGGCTACCATATCTGTTGGGTATGGGACGGTTTGATGGTTTTGGCTTTCGAGGTTTCTTGAATACGGTTTCTATTGTTTAGTGCAACTGTGAATCTGTTTGATGGGATAGCAGCTGGAAATGGGGATTTAGGTAAGAGGGGAGGCAGGAGGCGAGGGTGAGCAAAGCTATGGTGTGCTGATGTCACGGACCAATGGAGTGTGGAAAGGGGGTGGTGCGGGGAGATCTGTGGTAGGTAGCTGTTTTTTTTGGCAGGGGGTAGGGTTGGTGGTGGTTGGGTCTTGTAGTGGGGGGTGGGTTAGTCTAGGAATTACTTATAAGACTCAAGTTTTGGCAAAAGGGCAGGGGAGGGGGAGGTTGGTACAAGGGTTTTGGTTGGGTAGACACTGTACGGCTTATTGGCTTTATTCGAATGGGAGGGGGTGCAAGTCTGTATTTTAGGAGACAGGGTGTATGACATGGCTGTGCATAAGCTAACACTTTCAATAGAGGTGTATGGCATTGTCGGGGGCCTTTAAGGTCACTTCGTGGAATGTAAAAGGTGTACGCCAGAAACTTAAGCAGTGTTGTCTTTTGAAACACCTGGAGGTTCTAAGGACAAATATTATGCTTACAGGAGACGATCTACTCCAATCGGAGTCAATACTATGAGACGAGACAGATTGATCAGTTTTGCCTCACAAGGCAATACACAGAGTAAGGTGTTATGATTTTGGTGGGCAGATCCGTGCCTTTTGTCCCACTACAGGTTGTCCAGGATGAGGACGGGAGAATTGTGTTGGTAAGGGGCATGCTCCAGAATGTGGAGGTGGTACTTGGGGCGATTTATGGCCCCAATGTAGATTCTCAGGAATTTTTCGTTAAGCTTTCAGGAATGTTAGCCCCCTTTGTGCAGATATCCATGATCTTAGGTGGAGACTTAAATTTGGCCTTAGACCCTCTTATGGACAAATCTGGGGGTAGGATGTTGAGATTATCGCCTGCTAGGTGGGCCTTTTTGAGGTGCTGGATCAATATGGCCTGGTAGATGTGTGGAGAGTGCTCCATCCCAAAGATAGACAGTATACGTTCACCTCTGCAGTGCATGGATCCGAATCCCGTATAGACTATATTTTTGTTTCTAATGATCTCCTTGCTGGGATAGTGGAGGCAGAAATTATGCCGGGACCACCTTCCGATCATGCAGTGGTGGTTGTCTCCATCCTTCTATCAACTTTACCTAAAAGAGGTAATAGATGGAGAATTAACAACCAGTTGCTACGTAACCCTCAGGTCACCAAGTTTGTTTCAGAACAGATGGCCGAATTTATAGACAATAATGTTGGGGTTGATGTTAGACCGGATATGGTCTGGGGAGCATTTAAAGCTTTTATTAGGGGGACTTTGATTGCCCAGGCTTCTATAGGAAAAGGAGCGAGTTCGGTACTCACTGAGCTTTTGCGGATTAGACTTAAAGAAGGTAGGGTAGAGGGGCAGCTGGATGAGGAGGATAAGATTGAGTTGGTGAGGTTGAAGGATCTATACTTGAAACTGTTAGGGCAAGCGGAGTTGTCTCTAATTAAAACTAAGGCAAAATATCAGGATCAAGGGGAGAAAGCTGGGTCACTTCTAGCTAGGAGGTTAAGCAAATGGAGTCATCACGTCTAATCCTAGGGATTCGATCGAGGTGGATGGAATGATTAAGACTACCCCAGGGAGATAGTATTTGAGTTTAGGAATTACTTTAAGTCTCTCTACGATAAAATGGGTCTCTCAGAACAGGAGATTCTCTCCTTTTGAAGGGCTGGACATCCTCGGTTATCTGAGTCTCAACAAGAGCAATTAATGGTGGATATTACTCAAAATGAAATTGAAAGGGTGATAGAAAGTCTTCCTCTGGATAAAATGCCAGGTCCGGACGGTCTGTCGGCAAATTTCTATAAAAATTTGCTAAGCTTCTATCCCCTTGCTCCTGAATTTATTTCAGTGTATCCTGTCTCAGCAGGTACAAGATCAGTCCTTATTTGAGGCACTAATTGTATTGATCCCTAAACAGGGTAAGCCTTTAGAGCAGCCTAGTTATAGACCCATATCATTGCTTAATTATGATATTAAAATCTTAGCCAAATTATTGGCTGAGAGGATCAGTCTGGTCCTTCCTGATCTCATTGGTCCAGAACAGGTTGGTTTCATGAGGGGTAGATCTTCTGCAGACCATGTTCGACCTTGGCCCATGCTTTGGAATCTCCGAGGACAGCAGGGCACCTATGGCCCTGCTGTCCCTGGATGCTGAGAAAGCCTTTGATAGGGTACACTGGGGTTTTACTAACGGCGATGGAAAGTTTGGGTTTCGGATCCTTTAGGGCGTGATTGGCTCCTTTACTCCTGCCCACTGCAAGGGTTGGTTGTAATGGAGTAGTCTCCCACCCTTTGTTTATACCGGGCACCAGGCAAGGATGCCTTTATCCCTCTCCTCTTTAACTTATATTTGGAACCCTTTATAAGAGCAGTGGTTGTTAATCAAGCAATTGAAGGTATTAGTATTAAAGGTCATACTATCAAGGTTACAGCATATGCGGATGACCTGTTGGTCTATCTATCCAACCCGGGTGCTTCTATACGAGCACTGTTGAAGGTTATCAAGCAGTTTGGGAATTTGGCCAATTATAGATTAAATTTGGACAAGTCGGTGGTATTTCCCCTTAATAGCTCAGTTTTTAGGCAAGAGGTGGCGGAGCTAGGATTGTCCTGGAAATCGAATTTCATCAGGTATCTGGGCCTCAACATGTCCAGGGGAGATTCTAAGACTTTTCAGCTGAATTTCGACCTGTTATTAAGGATCATTGCGTTAGATTTGGAGAGATGGGTGAAACTCCCAATCTCCTTATGGGGGAGAGTGAATCTTGTTAAAATGAACATATTTCCCAGATTGTTTTATCCCCTGAACATGTTGAATATCTGGATACCATTTGAGTGGTTTAAGAAAGTGCACAATATGATTGCTAATTTTGTATGGGGTCAGAAGAAATCACGTATGGCCTACTCAAAATTGGTGCTGCCTAAGGAATTGGGAGGGCTTAGACTTCCACATTTTGCCTTATATTACTGGTCGGCCCATGCCACTAAATACATGAGATGGACAAAGGGTTGTGATGACCTTAATCACCACTCCTACATTCCACTTTGGCTGCGGATAGAATTGACTTTGATTAAGGATGCCGGTCTTAGGCCGAATGCCCTACTTTATCTCAAACCAAAATGGTTGCCCTGTTGGTTGCTCAATTCCCCAATTGGGACAGCAGTGAGAGCTCATACCCAACTCTCGGGCTTCTTGCGGTATGACCACTTTAGAGATTGGGCACAGCCCATATGGGGGAATCCTCATTTTGTCCTGGATGGTAGGATGTTGGACCATGTATGGTTGCCCTTACCCGAGGGGTATGGTGAGGGACATTCTTTCGACAGAGGGTATGGTTCTACCCTCGGATGTCATTCTGGGTAAATTTGGGCTACCCAGTAAGGCTATTTTAGGACGTACCAGTTTAGACATCTTTATGGTCGCATAATTGGGTAAGGGAGCTGTGCAGAAAACCGAGAGGAATTCTATGATGGTTTATACCTCTTGTAGGGTCGAGGCACTCGATTTCCAAAATTTATCAGGTACTACTTGGGTGGGCCTATCCCTCTGACCCCATCCAAGGATCGTATTGGAATTCAGCTTTTCCGAATTTGGCACTTAATTGGAAGAATTTATGGGTGAATTGTCATAAATTTTTGTTACAGGACAGATTGAGGCTCATGCAGTTTAAATTCCTTCATAATATCTTTTATTCTCCACAGAAATTGGAGAAGTTCAGGTTGACAAAAGATTCGAGGTGTTTTAGATGTCAGGGGGAGGATGGTGACTTGATGCATATCTTTTGGCAATGTCCGAAAGTAGCCTGGTTGTGGGAGGATATTAAGAGGAAGGTTAATCCTCTTCTGGGTCTTGAAGATCTGTTTACGCCAGAGATATGCCTTTTGGGGGATGTCTCGGGCATTCCGGTTAGGAATAGGAGGTTTTATATGGTCCTGATTGCGGCTACACTTAAGAGGGTGGTACTTAGACATTGGAAGGACTTGGTGGTATTAGGATATAAGGAATGGCTGGAGGAGCTGCTAGCTTGTTTGAGGATTGAGAGGATGTCGGCTATCCGTCAAAATAAGCTCTCCAGGTTCGATAAAATCTGGGGTCCCTTTTATACATGTTACTCTATTTGAAACATATGATGCTGTTTGGGTTGATTTCACCCTATCTCCTCAGACTTGTGCCGAGAGGGTGGGGGAGGTTGGGGATGGGAGGGAGGGGTGGGTTTGTTACGGGTCATTTGTTGTAGATTGTTTCTCCACTGGTACTAACAATGACTGACTGGTTGTATGTACCCTGTAACCTAAACTGAATAAAGTGTTAATGGAAAAAAAAAAAGATACAGATATACTTTGGGACACAGACATGCCTGTGCAGTGGAGTACAGAACAGAAAATATTTAATGCCTTCAAATTGACTTAAAAATCCTTTGGAACAAATGATTCTCAGAGCCACCTGGGGCCTCAGAAGGAGACCTAGACACACATTCTAATTTACAGTAAGAGCCACATGTTTTTCTTAAACATTATATATATGTATAGTTTATATATAATTTGTCTTTAGCAGTTTCAGAACTTTGAAAGCATTGGCACACACACACACACACCAAGCAGAACACAGCTGGATAAGGTACCAGTATTTAGGAAACTTGTCATACTTACCCAGAGTCTAGCAATGTGAATCCTGGCTGTGACTATAGGTGTTTACAACTGAATGATAATAACCACATTTGTTTCACTTGCAAATAGGAAGGCATTTGTGTCTAATTTCTGTTTGACTTAATGTAGGTTATACCTAGAATCTTTGATTTCAAGTATTTGCTAAATTGTAAATGTAGGTATCAGGATTCTGTTAGTAATTAGTGCTGATTGTGGTCTGTGACAAGATTTTTTTTTTTTTTTAGAAATGAAGTGCATGGTAGGAAGCTGAAAACAGACTTTGATGATAAAATGTGTTTTTTCTTTTAAGTTTGAGATGTATTAGAAAACATTGGACAAGAAAATAATTGGTGATTCTGATCAGAGCTGACAACAAAAATCTTAACTATTTTTTCTTTTCTCATGGACAGTAGAAATAGGATGTCAGCATTCACTCCATTAAACCTGTTTTTCAGGTTTTTTATAGCATCTTGAAAAAGGCAATCTTCCCAGAAAGCAATCTGTCACGAGGGGTGGGGGTGGGGTTGAAATTGTTTTAATCATGAAGCATTGGTGTTACTAATGCATTTAGAAGTACAATTTTCAATTGTCTTTACAGTTAAACATGCAGTTTCATGTCAGGGCACATTTTGTTGGGGGGTTCAAATTATTTTTAAACATCGGCACAGTACTTGGTAAATACAGCCTTTGATGATAAAGTGTATATTTTCTTTCAAGTTTGAGAAGTATGTATTATATATAAGGTGATACTGAAGGATTAAGGCCAGATGTGCATGAAAACCAGAACAGATTACGTTAGGAGGCTGGCGTCTAAAGCGACGCCACTCAGTAGCAGCAATGGTAAATTGTAGAATAAATAAATAATTCAGTTTCTGCAATTGGAACATTTTGTCAAAGTTTCTGAAAGGACCCGGGGTGTGGGGAACGGAGCGCACCCACAGAAGAAATAAACAGTTCAGTACAGTAATAAGTGAGTAAATAAACAGTGATAACATTTTGTGAAAGTTTCTGAAAGGACCTGGGGGTGGGGAGGAGCGCTCCTACCAGAACAAATAAACAAATATTGTTCTTAAGCAATGGCTCAGATGTCCCAGATTTATGATTTATGCCGCTTCTTCTGTGGGGCACTCGCCCCCCACACCCCGGTCCTCAGTGGTTATTCTGCGTTGTGTAATATTTTCAGTGGAATAATTCTGGGAGCTGCATAAATCATAAATCAGCATAAAAAAAGAGGCATGACATAAAGAGTAGTAATTATTGCTGAAAATATTATGGAGCGCAGAATAACCACTGAGGACCCGGGGGTGTGGGGGCAGAGCTCCCCCCACAGAAGGAGCAACATAAATCATAAATCTGGGACATCTGAGACTTATGTCATGCCTGTTTTTTATGCTGATTTATGATTTATGCAGCTCCCAGATTTATGCTTTATGCTGCTTTCTTCTGTGGGGGCGCCCCCCCCCCCACACCCCACGGGTCCTCAGTGGTTATTCTGCGCTCCATAATAATTTCAGCTATAACTATTGCACTACTCTTTGTGATTTGTGTTGATTTATGTCGCCCAGAGACACTTTACCGAGTTGCTCCGCTATTCTGATTTATGCAGTTTCACTCTCTCACCAGCTGGTATCACTCGCTTGCGCAGCTTCAAGAGACACATTACTGAGTAGTCTCTGAAAGCTGTGCAGCGACGCGACCTGGCCTTAATCCTTCAGTTTCACCATATGTAAGTGTAACCGTGTTGTAAATGGTTAAGTAGGCAGTGGTTTAAGGCTCTGAGCTACAAACCTGGCAACCTGGGTTTGACTCCCACAGCCCCCACTTACATATTGTGTGACCCTGTGCAAATCACTTGACTTCCTTGTGCTCCCAGGTCACACCTGTAAACAAGCTTTCAGCTTAGTGTGTCTCTCCTGGTTAAAAAAAAAAATGCCTATTATTTTTTTAATATAGTTGAGTTTATATGCGGTAAGTATGTAGGGTATGATGTTTTGAATGTGGCAGTAGGATTTAGCATGTACACTGCTTTAAAATCATTTCACAGTATTTTATACTTTCTTAAAAAGATATTCCACATTTGTGTGGGGCTGTGGGGTTCAAACATTGAGCTCCAGATTTGCAGAGAAGAGCCTTAAACCACTGTGCTATACTGCCTCCCTAGTTATGGCAGTCATTTGTTTTATGGTTCATGGTGTTGGTGTAGTAAGCTTACAAACATACAAAAATGCCAGTAGAGTAGGCTTAGCGGGCTTTTGTGTCTGCTTCTTTGGTCAGTCCCCACCCTGGGAGCTGACCTTGCTGCCCCCCCGTCCTCTCCGGCTTCTCCCTTCCCTGTCCAGGGGAGAGCTAGCTAACTGGGGTTTCTTAAACAACAGCTACTAAATAGCTCTAATTCACTATTTTTATTCTCTGTGCAAATTCATTTTTCCTGACCATGGATATACTAAAACAAAAATTTCTCAACAAAATGTTTTTAAATAAAGAGTTTAACTTACAGCAGCAGAAGAAGTATGTTGGCATTAAAAGCTTAGTGGCATGGATGTAGAGGCACCAGTATTTAAGCATGACTTTGATAGAGGATTAATTGTGACTGAAACTTCAACCTTCAGTGGGTTAGACTCTGCAGCCATCTGTACAGTATATCACTAAGCCATATGCAGTGTGGTATGGGTAAAACCCAGATCACCAGACCAGGCCCAGTGCTGTAGAATCTGCACTGGGCACATACATAGATACATAGACAGTGTCGGCAGATAAGGGCCTATGGCCCACCCAGTCTGCCTATTTGAGCTTGTAAGTTCAGTTTATGTTTTCCTAGAAGTCTGTTGCCCCTTACCCCTGACCTCCAGAATTCCTTTATGTCTATCCCATGCATTCTTAAATCCCGTGATTGTTTCAGCCCCCACCACAGCTTGTGCAAATTTTGCTGATCCAGTGAATCAAATAAATATGTGCAACTAAATAAATACTCGGCTTCGCCTTGTGCTTCAACCCCCCCCCCCGAGTGACGTTATTACATGATAACACACACCCTGTCATGCCTTATTGCTTAAATATGCCCTTTCTCAATGTACTATACTTTGATTCAGTTAGTATATATGCAGCAGCCTTCATGTGAACACTCTGGGCTTCTCTTTGACTCCTGATGTCTATTTGCTTTAGCTATTGTATTTTGTTTGAACTGCTTTGGTCTTCTTGATGTGGTGCCTGTGTGCCTAAACTATGTAATCTGTTTATCTACTGCTACCCATGCATCTCCAGTGAATGGTTGTTATAACTGTCTGCTCTCCGGGCTATTGTTTTTAGACTTGTTAACCGTGCTGTAGTTGTATTAGTTTCAATGAGGTGCCTTTGTAAATGAGTCTCTGATTCAGAGGTTTGTAAATCGGACACTTTTTAAATAAATAAATAAATGTTTATGCTTAAGCCCGTGAAACACCCTTATCTAGTTAATGCATTCACAGTCATAGTGGCTCTGCCAGAGCTTGTTCTGGTTGGTAGCAAAGTGGGTTCTTTGTCTCTTTTTAAATGGCTTCTCACAATTGTATCTCCCCAAATTGCTTGCTCTTGGGAATGCGATTATGTTGCTTTTATGATAGCTAACAGCAGAAGAGTTGTTATCAAAGGCTCTCTTAACTGAGCCAAATCTCTACCATGGACCAAAACACAATCTCAGGATCATCTGAAGTGCTGAGACTGGCAGAGCAACACCAAGGGAAAGGCAGCTCACTAAAATTGATAAAATTGTGAGTACAGGAGACCCAGGGGGTACACAGAGGATAGGCCTCTTTGAGAGGGGAGCACAAGGCCCAGCATAGTCCTCACGTCTTTTGGAGTGTGAAAGGAGTTCCTGTCATTTTAAATCGGTGCACTCGGAGCTTGGACAGTCCTTCCAGGCTCAGAGATCTTGGTGAAGGTTCAGAATAGTGGTGCAGTTCCCACGTGCAGGCTTGACAAAAGGTGAAGTGAAATTCTCTGTCAAAACAGCAAGGCTCTGAGTAGTGAGTAGCAAAAAAATCAACAAAATCAGAGCCGGCCAGCCAGGAACTACTGCAGAGTAGCAGTGAAGTGGTCAACAGCATATCTGATTGGGCACAGCCCCCGACCCACCTGACTAAACAGTCCAAGGGACCTAATTTTTTTGCACATCTCCTGTGCATCTGGGTACAAGCCTCCCCAGCAGACTGAGTCAAAACAGTAGATGGAAGGTCCAAAATCAGGAGGCGCTGGCAGTGACAATGTTCCCTGTAGCAGCCTTGACCTAGGCACTGTTGACAGAGGCAGCATTTCAGGTTTCTAGCATAATCAATCAATCACTTTATTTAACCAGGCATAAATACCATTGAGCAAGCTCATTTTCAAGGTGGTCCTGGGCATAAATACAATACAGTACGCTTCATACGATTACAATTACAGTGGACAACGGTGCAAAAAAAAAAAAAAAAAAGCATTGTGAAGGTGCCGGTCAATATGGGCCTATACATACCGGTCAACATAATTAACATGCAAAGGTACATAATGATAAGCTTTACTGAAATGAGAAGAGACAATAATCCCATATAGTCTCCGCTGAGTCAGAGCTCATATCAAATGATAAAAAATAAGGAGGTATTAAGGAATAGGGTAGAAATTGGGTGAAAGAGTAGGCAGCCAAAAGGAGGCCAGAATAGGTAAAAGGTACAGAATAGGGCAAGGTCATCTTGGATATGGAACTAGGCTTGTAGGTCCTAGGTTTCTGTTGTTAGGAATGTGGGGTGGATGAGATACTTAGGCGTAGGATTTGAGAGTGGCACACGAGGTTTAGGGGTCATTGGCATCTGAAACAGTTGTGTGATTCCTTCAGATAATCCGTTAATAGAGCTTTTAATGTGAAAATGCTTGGAAGTGAGGATCATTTTAATGAGTCTTGCATAGTGTTCCAAAGTGATGGAAGTGAGAAGTTGATTGCTGCAGAGCCAAGGGTAGTTTTCACTCTAGGAATCTGGAAGCAGTTAAGGAGAAGCGTCTCAGGCCATAGGAACCTTTAGCCCATTTGAAGATGTTCGAGATGTATGCAGGGAGGTTATCAGATAATGCTCTAAAAAAACAGAGGAGAGCATTCCTTTTTCTTCTAGTTGAGAGTGAGGTCCATCCCGAAACCTGGTATAGATGACAGTGATGTGTACTATGGGGTAGATTTAAGATAAATCTTAAAGCCCAGTGGTAAAGGTTGTCCAGTTTGTTTAACATTGTTGATGGGCAATGACTGTAAAGGAAGTCAGCGTAGTCCAGTATAGGTAGGAATGTAGTTTGTACTAGTCTCATTCTGGCTTCTAACGTGAGTAGGTGTTTAATGCGATAGAATAAACCTAATCGCTGTCTTAGTTTCTTCAAGGTTTCATTTAAATGGCACAGAAAGTTGAGCTTGTTATCCAGCCAGAACCCGAGGTATTTAAAGGTATCAACTACTTCAAGGGGTTCATCTAAGAGTGCTCGGATCTGTTTGATGTATGGACATCCAGAAGTAGACTTTGGTGAGAGAATCATTGCTTTAGTCTTTTTGGCGTTGAGGAGGAGCTTATGAGTGAGAAGGTTGTATTGGAGGGTGACGAAGTCTTTCTGTAAGTACTCATGGGCCAGATCCAAGAATGAATTTGTGGTATAGAGTACAGTATCATCTGCGAATAATGCATACCGGAGCAGTTGCAGATGGCAAGTCTAGCAGGGGTAGGAAATGCATAAGCTGAAAATCTCTACTCCTTGCCACATGCGCAGGGTTCTTATGCCTCCAATGTGAAATACCACCAGAGAGACAGACATTTCAAACCTCCTGTATGGCACACACCCAGGAGATGTAGTCACAAAGGACCATGAAAGCCAGCCACAGCAACATTTGGCTCCAGACTTTAATACTAAACTCAACAGAGCCTTCACACTGGACCCAGCCTGCTTTGATTTTTGAGACACGCAGACAGAATCAGTGACATTCAATTCATTCAGAAAACTTTATTTATCAACCAGTTGGTCATTACCTAATAAAAATTGCAATGAAAAATAAAGGAGAAGCCAATACATTGTTCGTTCTAGATGTTCATCATTGAGTCAGGAAGTTTCTGTCACCTATAATAAACAGATTCATGTAACAATATCAAAATAAAGTTGTCCAGATATCTGGCAGTTCTCAGTTTTTAGTACAATACTAGACAGTGATCATTGAAATCTTCCCGTTTTCAGTCTTCACCATTCATTACTGCTTGGTGTAAGCTGGAGGTGCGCACCTGTACGGGAGCTTTTATTTCTTTAGGGCGGAGTCGGCACCCATGAGGGCCGACACTGCATGGCGACTTGGTTGGAGCTATTAGGTGCCGTAGACCTCCTCCACTCTAGCCTGTTTCTCCCACCGTCAAGGTCGCACCTGCTGCGCAAGTTTCAGAGTTGCTGCATCACCAGGCCTTCTCTGAATTTCGACACCATGTTACTGCTTGTCCATCCCGGTTCTGAGTTTCACCCAACGCCAGCTGGAAATGTGTGATCTCCTCCTCCTTCGGAAGTGGATGACTTGCTGGCGATCCAGACTGGTGCCCCAACTCCTCTGAGTCAGGGAGTCCTCTTGGATGTGGCATCAAGTGGCCCAGAGTTCGCCTACTGGGCTTCCTGGAGTATGTGGTCCCTGCAGTCCCCCACGCCAACACCAATGTTGGGGGCACTGCGGTGAATAGCAGTCTTGAGGGGCCTGGTGTGGCGATCTTGACCGCCTGGGCTGGGGCAGCTGCCATTTCTGGTGCTGCCATGGCCTCCTTGGTGGGGACAGAGACCTCCTCTTCTGTGGCCTCCCTCAGTGGCCCTGTAGGATCGAGGGACCCCTTGGCACTGGGTTCGAGGAAGAGGGTGGCCTCAGAGTCCGAGGGGTTATGAGGCCGGGGTGAGGTGTGGAGGCCTTCCTCCACTACCCTGCGGGGAGTGGGGAGGAGCTGAAGTGCTTCTCCTCCTCTGAAACTTCAGGGGCACCCTTAGTGGGCAGCGCTGAGGGTTGCCCTTCTGGAATCATGCAGCCTCAATCACACCACAGGGGAGATTCTTACTCAGGGATAAGCTAGGACTTGTTTACATATTTGCAGCGTTCGCTCGTTTCTAAGCGGATTCAGTGCCAGCCACCTAGTGGTGCCTTTCTGTCCTGTTCCCTTCCAGGAAGCATCTGTCTGCACCTGGCATTCACCAGCCGCCTCATCCCCAGCCGACTGCAGGAGGAAGTATTGTGCTCCCCAGGAGTCTCTTGCTTCTCTGCCTCACCCACTCTCAGGGCTGATGGCTTTAGATACTCCTTCCGGGCTTCAACACCTGACACATGACCGACCACTGGATCTGGTTTCTGCTGAGTTCGACCAGTGGGGAAGAAGAGTTTTCTCATCAGCTCGTGTATTACTCTGCATCAGCTCATATCAGGCTCACCATGCTGCCTACAACAGACACCTGTGGTCGATGCTGGTGCAGGTTTTAGCATCCTTGCCTGATTCGGAGGAATCTGTACTCACCATTGCCCTTTCTGCACAGGATCTGGAGCTTGCAAGGCACCAAACAAGGGCATAATATGATGCCAATGAGGTGGCCTCCAGACTGGCAGGGACAGCAGTCTGCATTAGGCGGATGACCTGGCTTCGCCTGTCTAGATTGTCACCCATTGCCTGGCATAGGTTGATTGCCTCCACTTTCCAGGGGACCCGTCTTTTCATCCACTGGGCGAGAAGCAATCTTCAGGGGCGTCTTCCATCCCCCTGGCTACGGGGGACACCTCCTCAGCCTGACCAGCCTTAGGCCATGTTGATCTAGAATGGCAATAGGGTCTCCCCATCCTGCGTCTTCCCCGCAGGAGGCTGAGGGAATCTGTTCCCTCAGGGCAATGCCAGATTCCCTCCGGGGTGTTTAGTACTCACCAGGCAGTAATGCATGGTGAAGATTGAAAAGGGAAAGATATAAAAATTATGTACTTACTGTAATTCTTGATCTT
This sequence comes from Neoceratodus forsteri, assembly GCA_016271365.2. Taxonomy (NCBI): domain Eukaryota; kingdom Metazoa; phylum Chordata; order Ceratodontiformes; family Ceratodontidae; genus Neoceratodus; species Neoceratodus forsteri. Next base: position 1,557,179,080 of record CM057450.1, read on the forward strand.
CTCTTGTATCTTCACCCTTCATTACTGATTCCCACCCACAATCCCCTCTTGGGCCTCAGCTCTTGGGCCCCGCCTCAACCCTGCTTGCCCCCCCAAGGCCAGTTGGGGGCAGATTCCCCCTGGTTCCTCAGGGCCGTGTGTTTCCTTCTCTAAAAGTCATAGAGTGCCCATCCTAGGAGGGTGGCGAGTAGGGTTTTCACCCTGACCTCGGAGGGGACTCCCAGTAGGATGCACTGTAGTATCTTCCCTAACTTGACATGAATAATCTGTTTTGTTTTCATCTTCTTGAAGTGGGGACTGGGTCAGTGCTTCTTGTTGGAGAACCCATATGGATTTTCCTCCCCCTTTCTCTTTTTCACTTCCCCTCGATTTTAGAGGTAATTCTGGACAGAGTCCTCTCCTGTTTAAGGGTCCCCCCCCCCGACTAAGCTGTCAGGTATTAGACTGTAGAGGGCCATGTTCCAGGACTTTCATCCGAAATGTGGGTTTAGGGGTGAGAAGGAGGGGGCCTGACTCCACCATGTTTTAAATTCTCCAAGACCATTTCAAATTCTCTTCTTCTGGTGCTCCATCCAGTAGTCCCAGAAGTTGATGGGATACTTGCACCTGTGTCTTCATACCTTTCAGGTTTTTGAGGTTAAAATAAGCCAATGGTCTTCCAACTTAGCATGGCTGAGGGCCCCCCCTTCCCCTACATATGCTGTATCTTTCTTTTTTCTCTTTCTCTCCTTGTTTCTCCTTTTTTCTGTGCTACCGCCCAAAGGTTGGGGCCCTATGGCCTCTTAGGGTAAAAAAAAGAAAACTCTAATCCCTCAGTCCTCGGGTCGGTTTCTTCCTTTTTCAGTTTATGTCCTTTCCTTTTTCTATCCCTCGGCTCTCTTGCTTCGCCTTGATTTTCTCTATCCCCCTTTGTTTCATTCTCTCCAGCAGAACAGAACTGGGGTGGAAGAGGAGTCTGCGGTGCCTAACGGCCAATCCTCGTGTACTATGCAATGCATCGGCCTCATGAGCAGTGCCACTGGCGCGGACTCCTCCCCCCCAAAAAAAAAAAGCTCCCCTACAAGTGCGCACCTCTGGCTTACACCCAGCAGTAATATAAATGGTGAAGATACAAGAGAAGATCAAGAATTATGATAGGTACATAATTTTCCTTTCTGTGCATTCCCATGTATCCTATCGATAGTGATAATATATAAATGGGCAGTATGTCCAAAACTTTTTTGATAACTCATTGAAGAGCTGCCTAGTGCTCTTCTTGAGTTTAAACAGGGCATTGCAAGGTTCGGTCTGGATACCTGCAACCCTTACAATGTTTTGTCACCTGTAGTCCCTATATTCTATAAAGAGACAGAAAAAAGTTTACAAGGCTTTTAAAAAAAAAAAAGATTCAGACATGTGGCCCATTTGTTTTTTTATTATATATGCAGTACATATAAATTATCTGAAGAGATTTGCTCCTAATCTTTACAGCTTCCATTATTAAAATAACAAGTTTCTCCAATATATATAAGTTTTCGGCATTGAAGAGTAAGTCCAAAATAAATCTTGATAATACGTGTAGTGTTCCTATTATCTTGCCTAAATTTTTGTTTCTAATTTGAGTATACCAAGGACAGCACAGTATGACATGGAGTAAGTCCTCAATTTCCTGTAAGCCACAGTTACAATTTGTAGTTTAAATCACTTCTTTCCTGTATCTGTGGTTTATGGTTTATAACATTACTAGGAAGTGCCTCCTATGTAAATGAAGTCAGAATATCTCAATATTTGAATTCTATTTAGATAGAATTCCAGTGAACATTCCTTGATATTAGTCACCAGTCATTTAGAAACTTTGTTTTGTAATTTGAACCAAATCATCTTCTTTAGCTATTTGTTACATTAATTTATTAACAGATTTGTATAAGACAGGTTTAACGTTATTCCTTGATCTGTTAGGATTTTGAGGTGAGCAATATTGTATGAGTCCAGCAGCTTCTAAATGTAAATTAACCAAACCTCTACTATTTTTCTTTGAATTAATATTTTTTCTCTTTAATACAGTCTGATAATATTGTTCCTAAAGGGTATAACAATAATTTTACCCCATAATTAATCAGTCTTATATGTTCAATATGTTTAATGCTTACTTGGCTGGAGTTAGATGTTCCTTAGGTAGTGTTAGTGTTTGTTTATATAAAGAATTTAGTGTGGAGTCCAATACACTCGGATCTGTAGTTCCCCATAATTCTGTTGCATTGAGTCCCTGATTTATAAGTTTTGCATTTACAGCTTTTATCATCGGCACCACTGTTGAGCCTGCAAATGTTCTATTGAATCTCTTTAATGCCCCAGCTGTAATGCGAATCTATCTGCCAAGGTGGGGGAGTCCACTGGAACACAAGGGATATGTTAATTAGTATTTCACAGGACAGCAGTTGGGGATGGATAGGGGTCACTGGACTACCAGGGAAATTTTAAGGAATATATAATGGGATGGCAATTGGGGAGGGACCACTGGACTACCAGGGAATTTCTTTTGTTACACAGGGATGGTGATTGGAGCACAGGGGTAGGGACCACTGGACTACCAGAGAATGTAGTTTATTATACGAGGATGGTGAGCATAGAATGAGGAGGGACCACTGAACTAACGGGGAATTTCTTTAATTATATGGGGACAGTGATCAGAGAATGGGATGGGGGGAGAGACAACTGGACTGCCAAGGAATTGAGTTTATTATATGGAGATGGCAATCGGAGATAGGGGGGTGGACCACTGGACTACCAAGGAATTGAGTTTATTATACAGGGGTGGTGATCACAGAGACGGAGGGGGAGAACCACTGAACTACCAGGGAATTGAGTTTATTATATGTGGATGGTGATCGGAGAGTGGGGGAGGAGGGACCACTGGACTACCAGCGAATTTCTTTTATTATACGGGGATGGTGATTGGAGAACAGGGGTAGGGGAGGGATCACTGGACTGACAGGCAATTTTTTTTCTTATACTGGGATGGCAATTGAAGAACGGGTTGGGGGGACCACTGTACTGCCAGGATCTGCCACTGCATGTCAGGCAGGGTCTGGGGGGGGGATGCTACACTCCATTGCTGCCCATGTAAATGGGCCCATAATGTGTATGCAGATGGCCACCTAGCACCCTGCATGCCCAATGGGGCTCATTTACATGGCTGCTTTAGTGAATAGGAAATAGCACCCCTGTGCTGTTCCTTGCCATCCCATGCTCCTAGCTGCATGTCAGGGCAGCGCTACTGGGGTAGTGCTGGTGGTACTGGGGTTGCTGGTGCCTCGGACCACCCCTATTCACAGTCGGATAGTGTGGGATGCTATCCAACTATGAATAGCAATTTTTGACACCTGGGCAACCGCAAAGCACAGTGCAAAATGTTGTATTGCGATTTGTGTTTTTTTGTGAATTGGGCCCCTGATGTCAAAATCCCCTACCAGTAGGATCTCTGCATTGGTATATTGTTTTTGCACAAGCAGAATATTTTGAATTGTTTTTCTGAGGATAAATCCTTGCTATATGTTGGTGAATATTTTGGTGGATTGTAACTGTTAGTCAAGATTAATATATCTTTTAAGATCTTAACTACTGTGATCATGTACAGTAGTATTGTTTATTGTTAATTACTTCCTTCACTTGCAGACGTTCAGTTACTTTGACATAGGTGATTAAACTACCACTTCCTCTGCCCATTTTTGTCATCTTTTATGCAGGAGTTTGCAACAACTGGTAACCATTTCGATTTATTGAATTTATTTGTTCTTTACTGTGCCAAGTTTCTTCTAAGTTTTATTATATCTGCTGTCATTAAAAATGTTTTGTATTCTGGATCTATTAACTTTGAGGCATGTCCACAAACATTCCATGACTTTATGCCAATATTTTGTTTATACTTAGCTAGAAAAGCAATAGTCTGTATTTTCTGTTGCCCTTGATTGACTTAAATGTAATACCTCTTTTGTTTTATCCACTCTCCCATTTTTCATTGTTAGCTCTGGTAGTCAGTTTTCCATATCGGCCAGTATTCGGATCTTATTGCTGACCATTACATTATACCACATTTCAGGCTGTCCTCTTTGCTTATTGTCAGTTATTTGTATGTAGTCCTTCTATTTTTGTTCAAGTAATTGATCAAAATGAACAATCAGTAGGGCCAGTTTTAGGACTTTGGGGGCCTCCAGCAAACTCTATGACCAGGGCTCCACAGACAGGGCCGGGCCCCGGCCCCCCCAGTGATCTTTCTACATAGTATTTAAATTTCGTAAAATACATGTCAGTGCATACTTAGGTGCTAAATCACATTTGGAAGTCTAGAAACAAGCCCACCACATTTGTAAAACTGAAGAACATGGTACTCAGACTAACTAGAAACCAAATCAAAAGCAAATTCTGGGGAACAAATAAAAAAAACACTTGAAAGAATATGTACATACATGGGACATAGCTAATTTTGAATTTCTTACATAAATTCATTAGAAAGATTCTGGCAAGCTCAACCCCTGCATTTACAATGCATCTTAATAAAATGTGTGGAGGCACCTGGTGTATGTAACCAACCAAAAGCATCAGCAAAATCACTCACCACCCAAAGAAAGAGACTGCACACAAAAGGTGCTTCATTTTAGTATAAGTGCAAATGTGCAAAGTCCAATCAAAAGCGTATAATTAAGGAACCAGAGCTCTCCCTGCTCCATTAACCTCCCCCCCAACTCTGCTGCGTTAAAAGTCTGCATTGTCCATACAATCCAATATGCCTTCTTATTGTATTATGGTTATAAATTGGAGGGGTTCTTCGTCTCATCATTCGGCTGAATTATGATTAAGCCTGACCACTACGGCAAAGTGACCACCTCCATCGGTCAGGAAAAAATGTTGTATCTTGCCCTTCAGAGCGGATGTCCTCCTGCTTTCTCAATCTTGTTGGGTAAACCACTCCCCAGCTTTATTATTTGGGCAGTGTGTTCCAGCCAGTAAGAGGCTCACAAGGTTTTACTGGGGAGCTCACCAGTTTGAAGGTTACAGTTTTCCTCCATTCTAAGCTGTATAAGGAATTTGGCAAGCTCAACCCCGGTATTTGCAGTGAAATTGTGCATGAGTTTTAAAGCTTCAGAGGGACTTTTCTAACTTTTAGGTTGATGAATTCATTGATTAGGTCACTGTAAGGGAGACTTTTGCCAACTTCGTGCTCAATGGACAGCACTGCTAGCCCAGACAGTCTTTCTTGGCTCATTGATGACCTCAGATAAGTCTTTATCAACTTCAGTTTTGAAAAACTGCATTCTGCTGTAGCCACAGTTACTGGTACTGTCAAAAATATGCGCAACACCACATAGGCATTCATATAGATTTCATGTAGCTGGTTTCAAAGGAGAAAATTTAACACTTGTATAGGTGATGTATCATTCTCAACCATTCCTGCCAGGTTCCTAAGTTCATGAGCATCAAAATCAGAGTGGTTAGTTGTGCTGTCTGTTAACTTTTCTTTGAGAACCTCACATTGTTTTATCACGTCTTCTATGGAAACAGAATTTAGCATTTTTATGTTCGACAGAAATCCAAATGTTTTAGCAAACTCTGACATTTGCTGAAATCGTTCAGTAAAGGACATCAGTGTGGTGTCCATCAGTGTGTTGAAAAACTCAGCCTGAAAACTGAGTTTTGGGTCCTGCACTGCATCGGCGTGTCCTTCATAATCAAATAGTCGCTTGACCTTTCTGTGTCTTGTCTGACGGAATCCAGCTGGGACATCCAGTTCTGCAGCGATCTTTGAGCCCTGTACCAATGCCTGTTCAAACCCACTCTCTCTGTACTTTTTAAGTATGTCAGTGGTTGAAGCAAGCACCTTCACACAGGTCTATATGTCAACTGAAGCAATCTGCAATATATTGCTTGCACGGTTCACTTCAAGCAGGACATCATACCAGATGATGAGACATACAATGAATTTGTATGAGAGGAGTTCAACACAAAGTGACCTCGCCTCTGCATATGTTGCAGCATCTTTGGCTCTTACAGACTCTACAATCTCCTGTAAAGTACTCCTAAATTCTTGGAGCTGATAGCGAAGTGCTTTTACAGACTCTGTCCGGCACTCCCATCGAGTCTCAGAAAGTGGCTTTGGAGTTATCTGAACATGTTTTTTCAATATTTGCCAGCGGCTTGTTGAGGCAGAGCAAAGATTGTAGACCTTGTGCAAGCAACCAAAGAATGAGACAGCATGTCTTGATGAATGGGCTCCATTGCTAATGATGAGGTTCAGGCAGTGGCAAGCGCATGGCACATAAAATGCTCTGCAGTTCAATTCTTTTATGCGAGCCTGCATTCTAGCTCGCTTGCCTTTCATGTTGCTCCCATTATCATATCCTTGCCCCTGACAGCTGCTGATGTCCAGATTATGTTGCTGTAAAGTCTGAAGAAAGGAGTCAGTCAGTCCTTCTCCAGTTGTGTCATTGACAGGTATGAACCCAAAAAAATGTTCCTTGATGGTGGCGACATTTTTTGAAACATCCACATGTCGAACAACAAGTGTCATCTGCTCTTGGTGGCTGATGTCAAGAGTACAGTCCAGGATCACTGAAAAATATCTGGATTCTTGTATCTGTAATATAATGGCCCGTAAAATTGCACCTGAAATTAGTTGAATTATTTCATTTTGAATGTCCTTGCCCAAATAGTGGTCCATTATCTCCTTATCCTGAATCCGACGAATATGTTCAGCCATTAGTGGGTAAAACTTTGACAGGAATTCAACCTGCCCCAAAAAGTTTCCATTGCCTTGGGTATAAAGCACATCACTTGTGCCACGGAAAGCCATATTCCTCTCAGCCAAGAATTGAGTAGTTGCTATGATACATTCCAAGACTCCATGCCAGTGTATTATTTCTTTCTCTATTAGCAGCTGTCTCTTTTCATCCAGTGTCTGGCCACTCTTCAGTCTTGTCTCCAGTTCCTTCCAATTTATCATGCTTGCTACATGTTCTGCTGCATGATCATGGGAACTTAGCGCCTTTGACATTTCTCTCCATGCCCAATAACCTCCGGTCCGAAGAAGATTGTTTGAGTGTCTAAATAATTTGCAGGCAAAGCAGAACAGTGCATCCTTGGAGACAGAGTACGTTAACCAAGTGCAGTTTACTCTCTCACCGCTGGGCAGAGTGCGAAAATAATTTTCTGCTGTGAATCTTCTCTTTTTCTCATTCACTGGAAATTGTGGCAGTATGACTTGAACAGGTCCATGTTTCACAGATGACACTCGTACCTCATCCCGTAGTGTGTCTGGCCACGTTCCAAGATCCTCAAATGACATTTCAGAAGATCCAGCTAAATCACATATGATGGTATCTATGCAGGTGGGCACAGTACTGACAGTGGCAGGTGCATTCCTGGTCTCTTCTGAAGGCAGAACTCCTGGAATGATATGTTTACAGGTGGTGGACACAGTACAGACCGTGGCAGGCGCATTCCTGGTCTCCTCTGAAGGCAGAACTTCTGGGGTGATGGTGGAAACCATTTCTTCCACTACAGCAGTTGCAGGAACTTGTGCTCCAGGTTCAGGTGCTCTTTCAAGATCAGCTCCACTTCCTGAAGCTTTTCGCATAGATGTGACGGGGTAGTAATAAGTTACATGATGGCACCTCTTTGTCGCTGTGTCTTCATCTCTCTTCTGGTGTAACTTTCTCTTAGCAGCTCTGACAAATATGTGTGCTTCATTTTTTAAACTGAAGGTGCAAAAAAGCAAATGCCATTAAACGTTTGCACCAGAATTTTGAAATGTACTGCAGAGCAGGTTTTTACTTTCCCCGTTCACTTAACTGGAAGCTGACTACATCAGGCATTTTAATATTCGGCTTTGTGGATCCAGTAATACTTGCATTGGCCTGCTCTCTGTGAAGATTGTGATATGTAGATGCCCAGGCCCTGAGCCCTACATTAAGATGGCCACAGGAAAAAACTTGTACTGTGATAGTCAGCACCCTCACATTAGGAGGATCATGACTCCACAAAACACATTGGGTGTGTCACAGCCCCACCCACAGGTAGTTCATGGCCACTTTACCATTTTGCTACACTAGAAAAGTCCTGGTCCCTCATACCCCACGCTAAGATGATCAGACCTCCACCTACCCCCACCCGGAGCTATGAGGCTTAGCTGGATATCCGAATTTGGGTGGAGAGACGTTGATTTGGCTGGATATCAGTAGGTAGGCATGTTTACCAGTGGGACTGCATGTGTCTGTGTGCATGTCTGTGCAAGTTAGACTTAATATTCATATACTCACACACACACACACACACTCACACACACACACACACACACACACACAGTATGTTCATGTAAATAAAACCAATTTTTAACAGAAATTTGCTTGCCTATTTCTTTAACTACCCACACACCACAACTCAACAAACTCAGGGGGACCTAATCAAGCTAGAGGAGGTGTCAGAGTGGTGGCAGCTGGGGTTCAATGCAAAGAAGTGTAACATTATGCACTTTGGGGTGAAGAACCCAAGGAGAGAATACTGGCTGGGAGGGGTTAAGCGGGGGATCACTGAGGAGGAGAAGGACCTGGGGTAATGATAACAGGGACCATGGACAACACTGCCCAGTGCAGGAGAGCGGCTGCAAAAGTGAACAAAATGCTGGGGTGCATAGCGAGGGGGTTTTCATCCAGGCAGAGAGAGAGGCAATCTTGGCCCCTCAACAGGTCACTGGTAAGGCCGCACTTAGAGTATTGTGTGCAGTTTTGGAGGCTGTACCTGAAGCGCGATATCAGGCTACTGGAGGGGGTGCAGGAGGGCAACAAAGATGATGTGGAATGGAAGGGACACAGACAATGACAGTAGGCTGAGAGACCTGAATATGTACATCCTGGAGGACAGAAGGGACTGGGGGGACATTATAGAGACATTCAAGTATCTGAGGTGGGGAATCAATAAGGATGAGGTAGATGGTATCTTTGAGTTAAAGAGGGGAGGGTCACCAGGGGCATGTGCCAACAATGGGGTGGAAGATTTAGGAAGGAAATGAGGAGACACTATTTCACAGAGGGGTGGTAGCAAATGGAAGCCTACCAGAATGGGTGATATCATGTAAATCTGTGAACAGTTTCAAAGGGCTTGGGACAGGGAATGGGGAGGGTGGGGTGGCATTGGGATGACAAATGGGAGGGGGGTGGGGTAGCTGCACACTTGAGCAGACTTAGCTGGACCAGGTGGTCTGTTTCTGCTGGCACATTCATATGTTCGTATGTTCCATCTCTACAGGCTTTGCTTTAATTATCCTACTGGGTATTTCTGGTTTGCACATTGCATGCAATAATCATTTTTAGAACTGTGATGTAGTTTATGACCCTTGCTTGATCATTCATTGTTGGCACAATGCATCCATGTTCTGCTGTAGAACATTGTGGCTGAGAAGAACATAAACTACATAGAATTCTGAAATGTTACTTAAACATCAGAGGGTAGATGAGAAACACCCACTGAGGTAACTAAAAAGCCTTTAGAAATGGAACAATTACAGAATTAGAAAATATATTGAAAAACAGCTTCCAGTGAGCAAGATGACTTCAAATTCAGTGCTGTTCCCTATTAACACATTTAGTGTTCACCTGGTGTGTGATGCAGTATCTACCAAGTACACCCAAGCAGTTGCTAATCAGTTCTAATCCAAAATTAAGCTGTCTGCATTTTTACATTGTCCTACCAGGTGGGCATATTAAAGAGCTGCTAATGAGCCCACAGCCACATGCATTTTTTTAACATTTGTCCTACTAATTCCATCAGGATCTCATAAAGATCTGCTAATGAGTCATGAGTTAGCTTAATCACACATTTTGTCCCACATTTGTGAAAGCATTCCAGGTCTGAGACCTCTAGAAAAAAATTGAGTTAATGTAACAAATATTTTTCAGCCAGGATTGGCACTTTAATTTGCTTTCAAAAGGAGTGCGGGTCTTTTGGTATTCACCTCAGGGCCCTACTGGCACGTCACCCAGGTAGACCACCCATCAGCTGGGTCCCTATGCCAAAGTGCATCTGCCTCAAAAAGGCTTAACTATATAACAGCAACCCAAAATAAGCGTAACTGAGGTGTGGCCCCCAGCCAATGTGCAAAACTAGTTAAATGACAGCCATACATCTTCCTTTGCAAACCTTATCCAATGGTAGCTACTCACAATTGCTCATTCAAACTCTAAATGAGAGGTGCTACTACATATGGCAAACAAAACAAGAAATTAGTGCGCCCTCACCCCCCGCCCCATCACTCACCCCAAAAAGGGGTAAACCTCTAGCCCTTGTCAACCACAACATGAGACAGCAAGAGAAATAAAATCCTCACACATACATTTTTTTGTCACAATACAAAACAGTGCCCACAGGGGAGGGCTTTGACGCAGTGGCATTTAAACATGCATGGGACAGGTATAAGGGAACAGAGGTAGAAAGTAGGGGTGAAAAGTCATTTATCAGGTAGGGTCAGTCAGAGGCTGCAAGCAGGTGTAGGGCTTATTATAGAAAGACTGGATGGGCCTACTGGTCCTTATCTGCCAACAGTTCCTCCCATGTTTTCCATAGAAAGCTAATGTAATCCTGTCCTATTGAGCCAGTCATAATGTATTAATGCATGCTTATAAAAAAAAAAAGGCAGTAGCATAGTAGATGCTGTTTTCACAGTTTTCCAACGGTCATATCTTCATACCTACAGAAAGCCTGAAAACTGCCACACTTCCCAATTGTAATTATAAAGAAAGCTTCCAGGGTAAATCATAATTGTAACATTTAATCATAAAATGTACATTATTAGTACTACTAACATCTACAAATTCAGTGCCACTAATCAAATATAGTTCAGATCATTACCTCAAATTCACCAGAGCAGAGAAACAAATCTGAACTGATGCAAAACTTTACCAGTGGCTAGCTAGTAAATCACATGTAAACAGTAACAATGGACATGTAAACTTATTACAAATGTTCACATTTTAACCATCATAATTAGCACGGAGGTGTGGTAGTTTTATGCTGCATTTCAATAATTTTAAACTGGAAGAGAAACTTCCTAAACTGTTCAGCCAGCTGTACAATTTGACAGTAATACAAGACCTGAAGAGCAACACTATAAATTATGCATTTAGACAAGGCTATTTCTGGGTCATTCTTTAGAAAGTCTTTACCATTATGGTAGACTCAGTGAATTTAACTATGTTTCCTGCCTTAAGTGTACATTTAAGGGATATATTTATTCCATTTATTCACAGTGATAAGACTTGCAAATGTAAATCATTACTACTATCCAGCTACCAAATAAGAAATACGGGGTAAAAATATGTTTTTTAATAATTGTAGTAAGAATCCAGTTCCATTTCCTACAAGACATTGATCAAAACAAATGAACTGAAAAGAAATGAACTGGTTCTTTAAAAAAAGAAAAAAAAAGCTTCATTGTGCAGCATACCTGCAGAAGTAGTGTAAAGAACCTCCCCCCCCCCCCCGAATCATTTGTTCCAGTGACCAGGTGGTTGGTTTCATACTTCTTAATTTGTGCTGACTTTTAACTTGCTGAAACCGGCAGGCTTTGTCTTCTCCATTAGTAACACGCCTATTTGATTTACTATGAAAAAGACTTCTACAGCATGCAGTAAGCTCTAATAGGGAACAAAGCAGAATTGACTGCCTTTTACACTTTTGATAGCCTTGCAGACTTCTGACTACAAATACTGAACAACTCCATTAGTACAGTCCCACTACACAGCTTTTAAACTTTCTCTGCCACATGGACTATGGAAGCTGAGTCTTAAAGAGAACCGAATATAAAGACAGTATCCTGTACTACCCCTTACAATACAATAATTAAAGCCTTGCACCATACATCATTCTTTTATGTTTATGTTGGAATTATATGGGAGGGTTGCCAGTGCTTAGCCTCCATAGCTTTGAATTAAGCTCCTGTAGCTCTTACACACTGTTTCCTCCTACCCCTCACTAGAATTGCTTGTCCATCCTTATCCCATCTCAGTACCTTCATAAAAACAAAAAAACACACTGCAAAACCCAGATCTCAAATTATTAGTAACCTCATCTAAAGCAAGCAAGCATATACTTTTTCTATTTCTGCTGCTCTGTGTCTATGCAGTACCCTCTTGGCTTTAACAGTCAGCAGCAGCCATCTCATCTCCCAGTCCCAACTATCCCTTACCTTAATTGTATCAGCATTTAATTTAGCACAAGCATTGAAGTCAAGCAAATACATACATACCTGAGAGAACTTGATCTCTGACTCTGGTGCGGGTGAATCTCCTCGAATCCGGGCACCAGTAGTTTACAGCGGATTTTTGTGGGCTTCTGGCCAGCTGCTGCTGCCTGCTGAGAGTTGTTATTTCTTAAAAAAAATAAATGATTTACAGAAACAGAAGTCAGCACCGGAAGCAGTACTGAGGGCACTAGCAGAGCTGTATCGGCGGCGGTGAGGATAAGGGCAGGCCATAACAGCCTTAACAGCAGTCAGATCAGGAATCCGAATCGGGTAGTGGCTAGTTGGCTGACTGGCTGGCTTCAGATGCAGTGGTCTCTGGCCTTCTCTCTGTCTCTCTAGACTCTCTCTCCTCCAAGTTAGTGACTCGTCAACTCAACAGCAGGATTCTCTCTGACGCTCTGGAACTGGTCCTTGGCTGAATAGTTCCAAGAGCGCCTGAGGGATCACCTTTATGGAACAGTCACAGACCTGAGTGGGGACCAAATGTTTTAGGTCCAAGGGGGTTGGGGGAGGAGGTGCAATAACAGCAAGGGACTGAGTGGAGCCCTGTGATTGGCACCAACAGCACCTCCACGTCACCATGATGTGCAGCACAATAAGGGAATGTGTGGAAGCATACATCCTTCTTGCAGACTGCAGTCTCTGTGGACAGGACAGCGTGGACATGCACAAGCAGGCAGGATGATTTTTTTGTTTTTAACTGTTAGTTTGAGCAGCTGAGAATGAGATCGGTGGGGCCCCTGACTTCTTTGTGTTTGCGGATGCGGCGGAGTGACCTTGCGGCTGGTCATATCCCAACTTCAACTTGCCAGACTGAGTTGCTTACTTGCCTAGGGAAAGGAAATCAGGCAGGCGGGTGGGCGGGAGGTGGACCCCGCCAGGCAGCATGAATAGTGACCTGCGAGGCGATAAGATTATGAAAAAACTTATAAACGAAGGAAAGGAAGGTATGTAATGCTGCTGGGCTGCTGCTCTAATTGAAAAATGAACTTTTAGGTAATGCGTGTGTGTATTTTTGCATATACGGGACTTGGGAATGCAGCAGGGATTTTTGGGAAGAGTCACCGCTAACTGTCCTTACATGCGGGGGGTGTCAGTGGGGTGTCTGCGGGGGCCTCCCACGGCCATAGGGTTCACAGGTGCCTAATGCCGGCCCTGTCAATCAGGATTCCCAAACTGTCGAATTTGTGTGCTGCCCTTAGTGTTTTTATCTGCCAGCACTTTATTCTCTTAGGTTAAGTTTTGGTATGGTCTCCCTGTGTCCAACTTTTAAAAATTCTTTGGACGTCAACTATTTCCTCCATATAACCCCAAAAAGTTCCCAAAGAGATGACAGATCACATGTTTTAACTTTGTTCTGTTTTCAAAGCCTATATGTGTGCAGTACCGAAGACTGACAAGACTATGTCTGGGGCAACATATTTCTTTTTTATATCACAGTAGAGTCTTACTACATGCGAGTATTTTGTTAGTTCTGCAACCAGTATAATCTTTGTCATAACTTCAGCATTCCCTGTTACTGATTTTAATTTCAGTTGCACAGGGTAGTCCATTTTTAAGTTAGATTTCTGTAATTTGGTCGCATTGCACCAGTCATAGTGTACCACTCTTTAAAGATTATTCTTTGTTGTAAGATCACATACTGTATTGTCACATCACATATATCTTCAAAGGCAACTTCAAGCCCCAATAGACCCACACAGATCATGTGACATAAAATATTAAGTATTCCTGAATTTTCATATCCAGCTCTTTGTATCCCTTTTAATGTAATTATTGCCTCCACTTCTGCTAGGCTATCTAACTTCAGATGTTCAGTTTTATACTGTTTCTGTATGAGGGAGACCATCTACCACCACCTCTACATCGGCTAATTTCTGATTCTTTCCTGCTTGATCCCCTTTGCATGATCCATAAACCATCATCCCCTTGTGTTGTCTCCAGGAGTTCTGTTACTGAATTATTTTGCAGTGCATTTATATTTTTTACTTTCCCTTTTTTTGTATTCTTTTCCTTCTTCCACTCTTTTGGAGTCACTTTTTCTGGTAACATAGAAACATAGACTTTGATGGCAGATAAGGACTGCTAGGCCCATCTAGTCTGCCCATTTCCCTACCTACAGGATAGGCCGCAGATCCTAGTTAACCAACAGTCTATTTCTTCCTACCCCCCACAAGAATTGCCTTATGTCTGTCCCATGCATTCTTGAATTCTTCCACAGTTTTAGACCCCACAACCTCCTCAGGAAGGCTGTTCCATGCATCCACTACCCTCTCTGTGAAATAATACTTCCTCACATTGCCCCTGAACCGCCCTCCTTCTATCTTTAAATTGTGTCCCCTTGTTCTTGCAAGTCTCTTTTTTCTATGTCTGTAATTGTAAAGTCCAGCCTCCATGCTTCATTTTGATTACTAGATTGTTCTATTTCATTAAGTATGATGGAGACTGAGGATTCTTTTTGCCATGTTTTATCTCTTCTCTGAAAATCTAATAGTTCCTCCAATCGTGCTCCACTAATTGCAACATCCTCTCTTAGGAATGCTATTTCATTTTTTAATATTACTAACTGCTCTTAAATGGCTAAGTTTGCCACATGTGGGATTTTTAAGACCCCAACCAAATTTTCATCTAAGAAGATGAAGAATCAGCATTTATGTAGCGCTTTTCATACACAGAATCCCAAAGCGCGTTACAAGCAGTGCTAGACTAGTAGTGAAGTGACTGAATGTGAGGTGGCGGCCATATCTCACATCATCACCCACACACAGCCTGGATAAGTGCATGAGCTGGTTTTATGGGAAGAGGAATGTTGGCCAGGACACCGGGAATGTTCCCTGTTCTTTGCGAAGAGTGCCTTGGGTTCTTTGGAGAAAATCCAAGATGGCGGTCACGCTGGACTAGCCTCTGTTACCCTAGTTTTGCTTGGTGTGATTTATCCTATTTTATTTAGTTGTAAGACGTGTTATATTTTAATTTGTTGCGGTCTTACTGTTGGTTCGACCTTTTACGCTGCCCGGTGCTTTTTACGCCGCCCGATGTTTTTGCAGTCGATTACCGCTTATTATTGCTTGTTTGTTTTGGTGTCCCGGCGTTTCGGCGTCTTTTTTGTGTGTGCAGTAAGCTGTTTTCTATATTTTGCGGTCATTTACCGCTTGCTGTTGGTCGTTACCTCGGCCCCCTCTTTATTATGATGAAGACCCTTTTATGTGAAGCCATATTCTGACCAGACATATTATTGAGGATAATATGGATCTGAGGAGTCTGGTGGCCTATTTTCCAGACGTTTTGTTGGAGGATTTTACAACACTGCCTAGGGAAGAGTGTATGTGGTGTTCTCCTTTGGGGATTGCCTGAGGATTTGCCTTCGGAATTTGTCTTCAGGATTGCCTGGATTTTCTGGGCTGTGATATTTCCTTGAGGAGTTTGTTTTGAAATTTTCTCTTCCTCGGGGGACTGTTTGAAGATTTACTGTTAGGAATGTATGAACTCCTTCGAGTTGTGGCATTCCACTGAGGAACCCCTTTTGGAGCCTTTTGATTGATTTTATGGATTTATTGTTCGTTTATTTGGATCTGCTTTTGTGCCCCGGCGTGTTCGTAGCTGGAGACTGAGATTTCGACTGGCTTACTCCTGGAAGAATTTGGCTTTGTTCCTATATTTAGGATTTTCGGACCTTTTCATTGGTTTTATCATCGTTGAGGTGTGGGTGAGTTTGTCAGCCTTTTGATCTAAACCCGGGTAGTCTGCTGGTGGTGGCTGGTTGGGCAGACTGGGGGAGGTGCTGTCGGAGGACGGGCCCCAGGGTGCCCGTGGCTTCTGGGCTTTACAGTGGGCAGGCTGGAGAGCTTGCTCGTGTGAACCCCGGTTGCTAATCGATCCCCCCAGCAGCACCTTGGGGGACAATCAAGGGACTCTCCATTTTGTAAAAATGTTGGCCTGAACCCAGGGGGATTGTGGGGTGAGCAGCCGCCACGGGAGTCCGGGGAATGCTATTGGAGGATGGGCCTAGGACACCCATTTATTTATTTATTAGCTTTGGTAACTGGGTAGGTGCGCTAGGCAACAGACCTGCCTATTTTCTGTCACGACCCGGGAGAGCACAGGACATTGGCTACAATATGCAGAAATGCACAGACATAATATAGGTGTACAGGAGCAAAACAAGATATACATTGGGTAGCACAGTAACAAGTTACATAAGGGTACATTTTAGGCATAGATCATAATAAGGATGTAAAATAAAGCAATTAGGGTTGTGGGTTTCTGTTGGGGTAGGCTGGAGAGCCTGCTCACATAGGATCCTGTTATAGGCTGGTCACCCTAAATAAATGCCCCGGGGGATGACCATAGGGAGAGTTTTTCTTTTTTGGCTGATCAATTATACCCCCTCCTAAGCAACTGGATTAATTTTCTGCAGTCTGGTTTTTACTTTATACTTTTTGGAGTATATGGTACAGTTACAAAGAAGTTCTTATCTGAGCTCTGTTTAAGTGCCTATGTGAGAGATAGGCTATGGGACAGATTCCTCAGGGGTGAGAGCTCTGAGGAATTTTTTACTCCTCTAGAAAAAGTATAAACTGGAAGAAATCGTGACTTCTGCTGTTAATTATCACAAACTTCTTTCTTTTGAAGAATTTTTAAAATTTGTCCAGATTTGCCTGGAGATTTTTTTTAATTTTTTCTAAGGAGTTGGCCTGGAGATAAATTGGATAATTTATTCTTAGTTATTTTAAATTAGTGCTGGTGTTGATAATATTTACATTATAGGGATAGTTTAAGATTGTCTCTTAAATATTTTGTGTTAGCGATTATGTGTTGGGACCGATTATCCATGGACAGGCGCTATTCCCCCTCTAGGCTGAGGGACCTGCGCGTTTTCGATAGCCACCCGTTGCAACCCGAAGTATATAGGTGTTGCCGTGCCTTGGGGATTGCATGGAGGAGGCAGAGAGGAAGGGTTCCGGCTATGGGGGAGCGGAGGCTAATAAGGGTGGTGAGGTCGAGGAGATGCCCTGGGGCAAAATGGGCCCAGGATAGAGTAGTGTGTTGCCTGATTCCCATACCCAAGGGCTCCACTGAGAGTGGGCATGTAGCCTGCTCCTCCAGGGCCTCTCATCCAACCCAGGCGTTGTTTTGCAATGCCAGGTCTATAAAAAACAAGACAGCGATTATTGCTGATCTTGTTGAATCATCTCACCTGACATGCATTACCGAGACCTGACTGGATGAAAATGCTGGTTCCATTCTGGAATCAGCTGTTCCAGCTGGGTACTCGGTAATACATCGCCCGAGGTTGGATCGTAGGGGTGGGGGGTCGCTGTTTGTTTTCAATTGGAATTGGGCCTTGTAGAGGTTCCAGTGGTGTCCCCTAGATCCTTTGAGTGCATTATGGGAGCAGGTGTGGGCTGCAGAATTCTGCTCCTTTACCGTCCACCCAGTAGCGAGAAAGTTTTTCTGCAAGAAGTCGCGGACTTCATTGTCGACCTGGTACTGGAGCCCTCCAGGTGGTTGGTCCTGGGGGGACTTCATTGCCTGGGTCGATGGTGAACTCTCGCAGTTTGGTCAAGACTTTCTCCAACTAATGAGTTTGTTGGGCTTCACACAGGTGGTTACCGCTGCTACCCATATTCAGGGTCACTCTTTGGATCTGGTGTTCACCCTGGGGATGGAGATCACGGAACTGGTGGTGGAACCAGTTGGGTGATCTGACCATCACTCTATAGGGTTCAGTTTCGTGACCCCCTTTATGAGACCCACCCCTTTGGAGATGGTCCAGTATCGCCCTTTGAGGGGAGTTACCCCTGAGGGTCTGATGGCGGTACTGGACCTATCAAGTTGGCCTATAGAGTGCATGGAACCAGATGCCTTAGTAGTGCACTATAATAATATGGTGCTGAGGGCACTGGATTCCATTGCACCTGTCCGTGTTCGCCCCCTGTCCCTCCGCCCTCGGTCCTCTTGGTTTGATGGGACATTGAGGGAGTTGAGGAGAGTGGGGCGAAGATTGGAGCGTTGTTGGCGGAAATCCGGCCTAGAGAATGACAGACTTATATTGATGGCCCATTATGTGGACTATCAATCAGTAATCTCCCATAAGAAGGCAGAGTTCCTGTCCAGGGAGATTACTGCATCGAGAAACCGACATGCTCAGCTCTTCCGGACTGTCGACAGACTGTGCAATCCAGTCTGTCTGCAGGGTCGGAGAGCCTTTTCACAAATACAGTGTGATGAGTTCGCTCAGTTCTTTGATGATAAAGTGTCATTAATCAGGTCGGAGATCCACAGCATACGATCAAACAAGCATTGTAGTGACCGATGCGGAGTTACATGCCCTCGGTCTACCTGGATGGATTTTGACCAGCCAGCAATCATGGATATAATAAAGAGTGTCCAGGACTTGCGACTGACTTGCTGTAGTTTGGATCCTGGTCCTACGCACCTCCTTGTGGGGTGCATGGATGTGATCGGACCAGTCCTTGCGAGGATAGTCTGGAGTTCTTTGGATCAAGGGGTGTTCCCGGAGTCTTTGAAGGAGGCTGTCGTGACACCCCTTTTAAAGAAACCTTCCTTGACCCCGACTGCCTCGCTAACTACAGACCGATCTCTAACCTGCCCTTGAAGGGCAAGGTTATTGAGAAAGTAGTCGCGTTGCAGCTCGATGACTTTCTTGCCACCCATGAAGTCTGTGATCCTCTCCAGTCCGGTTTCAGGAAGAGGCATAGTACCAAGACTGCATTAGTTTGGGTACTAAATGATCTCCTAATAGCAAGAGATCGGAAGAGCCGTTTGATCTTAGTTCTTCTCGATCTCTCTGAAGCGTTTGACACCGTGGACCATGGGATGTTGCTTGATCGCCTGCGGCTATTCTGTGGACTGTCAGGAACAGTCCTCAGATGGTTCCATTCTTTCCTCACAGGCAGAAGTCAAAGGGTAGTTTCAGGGATTTTTTCTTCTGCTCCCTTTGCTCTGTCCTGTGGGGTGCCACAAGGCTCTGTGCTTTCCCCCGTGTTGTTCATGGTGTACATGCTGCTGTTGGGAGACATTATAAGGCGTTATGGGCTGGGTTTTCACTGCTATGCAGATCATACCCAGCTCTATATGTCCTTTGTACCCGAACAAAGCGATGCAGTGTCGATTTTTAACAACTGCCTCGCTGAGATTCAGGACTGGATGAGTGCGAACTGGTTGAAGTTAAATCCGGACAAGACCAAGGTGTTGGTAGTGGACCTGGGTCATTATGTAAAGAAGTTGACTCCTGGGGTTCCCTCTGGTGTTTTATTAGGGGATACTCAGTTGAGACCTTCTGAACAGGTGCGAAATCTGAGCGTTATTTTTGACAGTGCGCTGACACTGAAGTTGCAGGTGTCAGCCACTGTCAAGTCATCCTTTTACCATCTGAGGAATATTGCCCGGATAAAACACCTTGTTCCGCATGATGACCTTCCTGTGTTGGTCCACGCTTTTGTTTCTTCACACCTTGATTACTGTAATGCTTTATATCTAGGGTTGCTGGGGGTAGATCTCCGTCGCCTGCAGCTGGTGCAGAACGCAGCAGCCAGGTTGTTGACTGGGTTATCAAGAACTTGCCATATCACACCTGTGCTGCGCGAACTGCACTGGCTGCCAGTGCGGTGGAGAATCACCTTCAAGGTCGCATTGTTGACCTATAAGACCCTACACGGTCAGAGATCGGGCTACCTGCAAGATCTTCTTTGTCCTTACCGCCCTCTCCGCCCACTCCGCTCCACTGGCGAGGGATTGCTGGAGATTCCCAGGGTTCGTCTTCAGTCATCTGGGGCAAGGGCTTTTTCTTTTATGGCCCTGACCCTGTGGAATTCTCTACCTCATCAGATTAGAGAGTGCCTGTCCGTGGAATCATTTAAGAGGTCTTTGAAAAGTTATTTATTTACACTGGCATTTGAATAGACTATTTCATGGTCATTTTATTGTTTTTGGTATTATTTATTATTGTTGATATTTTAATTTTGCTATGTATTAGCGCTTTGATTTATTGAAAGGCGCTTTATAAATAAATTTTGATTTTGATTGATTGATTCTTTTACTTCCACCTGGACACCCACCAGGACAACACCAGGATGGGCAGAAGGGACCTCGGTTTAACGTCTCATCCGAAGGACGGCACACCCCAGCAGTACAGCACCCCTCAATAATCTGTCTCTCTTTTTTATTCTTACTTTCACAACTTCTTGATTTATCAGGAATCTCTTTTAATTCCATAATTGTTTCCTGAAGCCCCTGCATTATTTCTGTTGTATCAGTGTTTGCTTGTTTGGAGTATATCCAATTAGATCCAGCCTCTCTTGAAATTTAATGCTTTTCTGCTGTTGGTATGATTAAGGTGGCACAGCTGGTAGTGCAACTAGAATGGTATTCCAGGCATCATGGATTCAAGTCCCAGCTAAGGCATTTAATCTTCCACATGCGTTTGGTTCCAAAACTATGATTTATCGGTTCTGTGTACCCATGTGTTAAATGTAAATAACTAAGTGTTATCTCCAGCTGCTAGTGTATGTTTAAATTCTTCTTTGTTTGCACATTAATGTAATTAATTCTGAGTCACCCCTGGAAAAGGGACTTCTGGTCTCAGTGTGCTTACCTGATCAACATAATTCAATAAATGAATAAATAAAATTCTGATTACTGTCTTGTAAAGATTCTTGCTCAGTTTCTTTTTTGACTCCCCCAAATTTGTTATATACTGTTAGCTTCTTGTTGGCTGTCAAGTCTTATTAGTGGGGATCTTTCCAGTGATCTGTTATTTATATTTTGATTTGGTTATTTGGGGCTTTTGTTATATTTGGAGCTTCAGGTGATTGGAATTATTTTTTTTTTGCATTTTTGTATCAGCTGTAGGAGTAGCTGTTAGGATGCTGGCTTCTTGAAACACTTCTATTTTTTTTTTCCATTTTAATTGGTCAACAGTAATTGGTCTGGATCAATCTAGTTAGTGTTGTTGCTTATATTTTTTATCTTTTTTTGTTGTTAAATGTTTTTTGTTCATTTATTTTGTAGTTTGACTTAACTAATTTTTATGTTTTTTATCATATTGTCCGTTACTCTCTTCCTTCTCTATTTCTTTACTTTATTTAGAAGTCTGCTTGGAGTCCTCTCTATCTATTTTCTTGTTTCTTGTTTCTGGTTTTCATTTTGATCACTGCCAGATTTTTGTTAATACCAGATGTAGATGGTGTAAATAGTTAAAGTAGGCCTATAGGCCTAAACAGATATCAGATATCAATAAATATAGTAAAAAAATGTAAAAAAAAAAAAGATACTGTACCATCATATCAAACCTATAAGGAAGTAGGCTATAAGATATAAATATGCATACAATAAATAGGATAATAAAGGGTAATTATCTGAATAAAATTCTAAATTGATATCAAAATGCCTCAGCAATACCCTAAATAAACAGCCTGCATAAGTTTACTCTTGTAAAATGTTCCCAAGAAAACTAGTAGGGTCTCTAAGTAGGCCAAAATATTGCTGGCTTACGTACCCTCACAGTTAAAAAAAAATTGAACCATACAGCTCCATTTTTTAATGAATAAGAGAAATATTAAAAAAACACTTTTTTTCGTGCTTCAGAGGGTCAGGCCTTTTCCTTTAATAAAGCTTAGGTGCTCAAAGGCTAAGAGACGCTGTTGTCCGCACTAGCGGCCATGCATAGACTTATAGGTCTTTTAAGTCTTTTCAAAATCCAGATAGCTTGTAAGTCCAAGTCCAAATTTCTCTATATTAAATACTAATAAAAGGGGATTGGAATACCTTTAGTATTAAGACTTCTCCAAGCAAAAACAAATAAAAGTTAACTGATTACTTTTAATGTATGGAATGTAGGTTTTTTAAGCTACGAGGCCAAGGCGTGAAGGCAAAAACTGAGGGCAAAGCTAAGTGCCTATGTGAGAGATAGGCTAAGTGCAATACATCAGTGAGAAAGACAGCTTACTATAAAATGTGTAATCTCTTTGGGTAGGCGCATACCTTCATAGGAAAAGAAAATCAGACTTGTATTATATTTGTAGCAGCTTCAAAGAGATTCAGCTGTGGTGTCTCCTCCATGGTTCGTTCCCCGAGTGGCAGTCCTTTCTCCAGTGGCAGGTTAGACTGTTAGGATCATTCTATTTTTTTTTCTTTTGGTAGAAGACACAGGAGATAATCAACAAGAGCAGGAGAATCAGGGTTTCCAACACTTACCCACAAATGATGCTCAGGAGATCTGAGGGCCATGGATTCATCTCAAGTCTGGCTCAGCCGGTGGGGAAACCTCAACACAAGAAAGCAACCTAAAAAAAGGACAGTGCCACCCTTCTTGGAAGAGGAGAGCATATGCAAGTGCTCTCACAGAACCAGGAAGAGAAGATATGGGATATGACGTGGATAAGAGTGAGATAGCAGAAATATCTCTGTGAGCTGATATCTAGAGCTCAAGGACAGTGAGTGAAGATATTTCTACTATCTCGCCCATGTTATAGTCGATTTGTACAAGTGTGGATCTTTCTTTTTTCCATTTTAAAGTTGTTTACGTTTGTTGCAAAAAGTGAAAAAAGATGAATGTTGTGCTTTTTTTTGCTAATTATAAAACTACTAAAAGGTATCTGTAAATGAAACACCACTCATTTTGTAGATCTTTTTGTGCTGAACAAATTTCATCCTCACAGTACCATGTTACCATTTTTTTGTTTTACAGTTATTCACATTTGTTTGTCCAAAAAATGAAAAAAAATTGAATTTTCTGGTTTTTTTTGTTAATTATAAAAAGAAATAAAAGGTAGCTATAAATGAAACACCACTCATTTTGCAGCTCTCTTTGTGCTGAACAACTTTTATGCTAACAATACCATTTTTCATTTTAAAGTTATTTGCATTTGAATATGGTTATTACTGCTACTAAGGCTGAACATTCTGAGTTCCAAACCTTTTGTGACATGCCCAGCATGAAAAGATATCCATTGTGACCAGCATGAAAAGATATCCATTGTGACATACCAACAACTTAAAGATATCAGTGCTGTCTCACATGTGGTCAGTGAGATATCTCTTTTATCCTCCTGAAGAGACCCACACACGTTGTATAAAGAGAGATCTCCATCAGATTCTGAGACTTTGCCAATGAAGGATGGTGAAATAGAAGGTGTTTCCTCAGACTCCAGCCAGGACCACTTCGACTCAAAACGTTTGGAATTCTTTATTAGAAAGGTGCTCTCTGAATTCAGCCTGACCCCAGAAGATGCTATATCAAAAGAGGGAAAGCAGGGCTATAAGCTGTCCGAGTTGACAAAGGAAGAGCCCACTTTTGTAATACCAAAGGCAATCAGAGATGTACTCAGGGAGGAGTGTCAAGGTTAAGAAAAGAAAAACCCATACCACGTGCCAACAGGCTGGTGACAGTTGGGGGGAAAAAAGTGCATACCGGCTGACCCTTCCTAAGAGCAACATGATGATTTCGATGTTAACTAAAAGAGCAGTCATACCTGGGGAAGGAGGAGCCAATATCAGCGATGTAGTGGACTGCAAACTAGACAACTTTTGCTCCCCATATTCTGGCAACCTCTTGGGACTCCAGCCACCATCCATCCACACTCCTTCAGGGTCCTCGCCTTTCGTCCCCTGTGGTTTACCCCCCACAGCAGGGTGGTGGGAAGTCCCCAACTCGACCACCCTCTCTGGATCCAGATTCAGGTGACACCCCCAGAGCTGGTGTTCGTTGGATGGTCGTCAAGCCGCTTGGCCAGTATGCCACTCCTTTTTCTGGCTTTCTCCCTGGAGCCAGGGGCATGCAATGACACCGGCAGAGGGAAATGCACATGTGTCCGCGCGCACTGCCTTCAGGTGTCTGTCCCAACTCCTCCTCATGCTACAGCATGGCGCCCTGTTCCCCAGCCTCCGCCAGGGGGTGAACAGGCACCGACTATTGAGGACCCCCTCCCTGGAGAAGAGCAGCAGTCTGGACACTCAATCCTTCTCCTCGCCTGCTGACTCCCGGCGGCCCTTTCTCATTTCCGAACACAGGTTGCCAGCGTAGCACAAGGTAAGGCATCCAGCGCCTCAGCCCTCAACACCACCGGGCTGGATAAACGAGACAACTTGGTGAAGAAAGTATTTCTAGCTGCATCTGTCTCGCTGAATGCAGCTACAGCTTGGTGAGGGAGAGTGATGTGGCAACATGAGTGTCAACACTACTGACAGCAGAGATGGGTTCCTGACTGCCCATCATTGGATATAAGTTGAGCTGTTAGTCACCTTGTGGGGGGCAGTTGAGGGGGAGAGACGCAGTACCGGTGACACTATTGATGGCAAGAATGTGCTCCCAAATGTGGTCAGAAGAGCAATGGCAATGTCACTGTTTGCTTCATAGCTTGATGGCACTGATCCACGTGCCACAGATTGTTCAGCATATGTCAGAGGTAGTGGCTTGTGAATTAGCCTTATCAGAGCCAGTTTTCATGTTCCTCATTTTTTCCCAGTTCCTAGCTAAAAAAGAACAAAATTTCACCAAAATCGTCAGAAGATCCTCTGCTGAAATACATACTTTTTGAAAATGCTGTAAGTTCTGTGAAAGATGGGCGAGGTATAAGAGGCTGAAACTCATAGTTTAACAATAAACTGCCTGCCAAACACCTTTCTCCTCCCCTTTTTCTGCTCCATATAAAATTAAGCGACTTTACACTCTTAATCCTGGTAATGGCTTAATCAGATCCTCTGGTAGTTTAATGAACCTGTTTGAGAAATTCCGTTTCTTATTACGAATTTTGATGTTCTCTTTGCGTATTTGACTACACTTTGTGACTAACAGCAGTGTTTAAAGGTGCTCTCATCATGCACCAGTGCCATCCTCTGAAGAAGAGACACATAGTATCAAACATTGATGATATGGTTCCAGTAGGGTTTGACATGGCAGTATTTTAGTTCCCAAGACAGTGTTCTAACCACTAGAGCACAGTACCTCAAAAATTATGACATCCACCCCACCGCTGCCTGATCCACTAGAATAAATGACACCCTGTGGCCCCATCAACCTTCTCTACCACCCACTCACCACTTTAGCCAGCTGCCATCTAATAAATCAGACTGCAAAATCATGGAATGCAGAGCCACAGATTTGTAAAGGCTCAGCAGACTTTTTACCATAAATGTGCATTTCCCCACTTTTGACACTTTGTGCTGCAACCCTAACTGATACTTTAAAAGTAGTTTTTGCAGTGAAGTTCCTCACTTTTTGAAATGATATTTAACAACCACTGTTCACAACTTTGTATTAACAATGCTGTCTGGCCCTTGGCTGATAGCGTGCTATGTGAATGGCATTCACAAAGCATGAGGCCTCACATACTGGCCAATAATGTGCTTTGTGCATGGGTCTCCTCACACTAGAACCCCACACCCCTTCCTGTTACAGACCTCAGACACTGTCTCCACTGCTACTCTTTAATATTTCTAGACACTTCCCACGCTGGACCTCTATACCAGTACTGGAGACACAGTGCACCTCCACCGCTCCAGACACTCCTCATGCACTGGACACACTTGCAGTCCCCCTCACAACCACCAACATAATTTGTTTAGTCAGAATAGTTCAGCTGAGATGCCACAACTTGTCTGTGGGGTCATCCTGCTGCCCATTTCTGCAGCTGTGTGGACTGGGGCACTGAGAGATAAAGTGACTTTGCCAGGGTCACACAGATTTTAATTCTCTCAGCTCTCCTCCTTCCCTGAGTCCTTCTCTGCTTCCTTCACTCCTTTGTAGTCTGACTTCAAGAAATCCTAGTCCACTGCTTCCCTCCTCCAGCTCACTGACTCCATCCTATCCAGCATGGACCATGGCCAGGTCACCACTACTATATTTGTCAACTTGGCCAAAGTCTACAACACTGTTGCTCACTCCCTTCTCCTAGTTAAGCTTAAGGTGGCAGAGCTATCTGCCTCCTCAGTCAGTTGGTTCCACTCCTACCTTGAAGGAAAGTCTCAAGCTGTCTGCATTGGGGACACCCTGTCCCCTGCTCCCTGTCTGCTCAAGCATGCCCCAAGGCTCAGTCCTTCTCTTTTCTAGTTTCCTGAATGACCTCCTCGCTGTCTTTTCCTCTGCATCAATCCACATGTACGTAGATGATTTGTTCCTCTTTGGCTCTGGCTCCACTACTTTTGATAGCACTGCCCTGCTCCTACTGGACTTTGCCAACATCCAGCACTAGTTCCTGGCAAGCCTGCTGTGCCTCAATGTCAAGAAAATGGTTTCCGTGACCTTTGGCACCAGACAGAGGATTGTCAGGCTCACCCCTCTCCTGTCCTTCCATATCCTTCATGGTGCAGTGATTGAGGTTGCCTCCTTTAAGTTCAGTGAGGTCTGGATCATCTTGATTTGTCAGTACTTGTGGATGCCAGCCACCAGAAGCTCCACCCTAAACTTGGTATGTTCTACAGTAATAAAGCCGGTATCTGTTTCCTGCCCACCGAAAGATCATCTCGAAGATTATCCTTCCCATCTTCAACTGTGGTGACATTATTTACTGTGCTGTTCCCAAATTCACCCTAGGCAGAATGGACCACCTCTTTCACTCTTTCTGCTGCTTTGCTCTAGACTGTCTCCCTCGCACCACTTCTACCTGTACTCCTCCCTCCCCCACCCCTCACTTGATGCCAGGCGCCTTGCCCACTGTGCTTACTTTTTCTCCAAATTCTGGCTTGGCTCCCTTCCCACATACCTTGCCTCTCTCCTTTCATCACCCACCCCCCTTCCTCATACTTTGCAACACTGACTCTAGTTCCCTTACCCTTCCTTCAGGGAAATCTGCTGCAGGCCAAGCTGCCTTCTCTAATTGCTTCACTAAACTCTGATCCTCTGTTTCCCTGACTATCCGCTCTGCATCTTCCCCTTACTTCCTCAAGTCTGTCCTCCATGACTTTACAACATATGCTTGCAAACGCTTCTGGACCTGTGTCATATGCTAGCCATCCACCACCCTTCAGCCATGGCTCTCCCAAGCCCTGCTTTGCACTAGTGTATCCCACTTCCCATACCCATCCTCCCCAATTTACTGTCTGTGTTGTTCCTACTATTTTCTTGTACTTCGTTTATACATTTGCAAATGTATTTATCCTAATCTACCTTACTGTATTTTCTTTGCACCTGGTACATTAGTTGCCTTTTACGCAATTATTTTTTTTTATTAATTGCACCATATTATACTGTCTGTCCTCCATTCTCCCTTACTCCTCACCCAGAATGCACATTGAAATGAGCAGTTACCAGCTCTGTATGTATTTACTGTTAAAACAAACTAGAAAAGAATGTTTTTATTCTTAGCAAGAACTACAGTATGCCAGCCCAGTGGTGCTAAGGGATGACGCGCTGGATGCCACACCTCACGGCACACCAGCAAACTGGGTTCAGGGGGTAGACTCGGGCCATTGGGGTCAGCAGGGAGAGGGAGGATTGAGCTTTCCTGCAGCTCTCTGCAGTGGCAACTGGTGGAAGCCAGGGGCACTACTAGTAGCACGCTGCAGTTGAGGGCTGAGCGTGGTGGGAAGTCAGCACGTTGTGTATGGATGCCATTGCACGTCTATCTCTGAGGGAGAAAATCCAGGCAGAAAATTGCGGGCTGGTCATGGTGGCTGATGGTCGTCGCCACATGCCCCAGACATGAGAGGTACACCCCCAGGTATCAGGATCTAGGTGCCCGGGGGTGGATTCTGTGTGTTGGCCTGCTTGGAGGAGAGGTGTCAATGCCCAGGCCTGGTTCAGGGTGCGGTGCTGTACGGACAGTTGCCAGCTGCTCCGCAGAGGTAGGAAAGAAAGAATATTGTGATAGAAAAGCAGGAGCTACAGTACTACTAGTTTCTTCTGACCATTTTCCAAAAATAATATTTTATGATATGTTATAATCCTTGAAATTATATTTTAATAGCTGTAATATTTGAAGTGTTAATCACAGAAAAAAATTTTTCAAGTGAAAGCTTAGAGTCTGTTCAGCATGTATTGATCCTAAGGATACGTGTTCTATTGTGTTGCTACATGTCTATATACATGTCAACATAATATGTTGTTAAAATGTAGTGAACAATTTTATGATTTTTAATATCGATAATGTAACATTTTATCTTTTTCTATATTGATATATGGCCGCTGTAGTACTTAGCTGATTCCAAGCATTCATTTAAAACAATTGTAAAATGGGGTCAGAAATCAATTATTTTGTTGACTAAAACCAGTCGGTTGACCGTGCATTCATATAGCACAGTGCACGGTTATCCTGGTATTTAGCCTTATTACAAATCAATATGCTGACCATCATTTCAACATTCACCAATACCTCCCTACCACCTTCATCTTAAATCAATTGCCACTGTCATCCGTGATAAAATAAGAAAAAAGTTTTACTGGTAATGGTAAAGCTTGCTCACTTGAACTGTACCTCGGTTCCCAGTTGAAAGCCACAGTTGCTCACTCCTGATATTGCGTTCTTCCGCCCCACAAAATCAAATAAACTCTCAATAAAATGTAAATGAAACATGAATTAGTGCCATTACTTTCTCATGCTATCTGTCAGTCGTACAGCGTTAACATCACTCTGTCAGCCGCACAGTAAATGTTTGAATTTGATTTGTAACCATGGAGACAGTATGGGGATGGGGGTCTACATTGAAATAGGCAGGAGGACCTAAAAAATATTTGTGACTCTTATTGGAGTCTCATCAGTCATGG
The DNA here is from genome assembly GCA_016271365.2 of Neoceratodus forsteri. NCBI lineage: Eukaryota > Metazoa > Chordata > Ceratodontiformes > Ceratodontidae > Neoceratodus > Neoceratodus forsteri. The sequence goes on from CM057450.1 coordinate 1,557,208,071, forward strand.
GAGCTGTTCTAATGCTGTTTCATTTCCGCTTCCATCCCCAAATGTTTCTACTGTATTCCTTCGCACAGCCTTAAGCTTCAGCATTGTACAAAACATATTCAAACATGTATCTGGTGGCTGACAGAGCCAGTGTACCTGAAAGGCACTAGAATGACTCTGTTTCATTTACATTTTACATATAGTTTCTTTCGTTTTTGTGGGATGGAGGATCGTGGCTGTCAGAAGTGAGCAGCTGCGGATTTCAACTCGGAATCGCGAGTGCCATTCAACTGTATAAGCTTTACTGTTAGAAGGAAAAAGGATTTTTATTTTTTATTTTTATCAAGAATGCCACAAAAAGTGATATACTTGGTATATGTATGTAATACTGATTTTTTTTTTAAACGATGCAGTCCATGGTGGGGGGCAGAGGAACACATGGTGAATGGGGCAGAGAAACTACAGAACTACAACTACAGAATCTCCTTTAGGTCAAAAGACCTTAAGCAGGAGGGCACTGTGGAGCTCGAGCTGAGTGCAGCACTTTTCTGCAGCTTGCTACTGAGAACTTTAAATCAGATAAAATTCTTTATCTAGAGACGAAATCAGGAGTTGATTTTAATTTTATTAGGAAAGAAACATTAAAACCAACAATGGGCAATCCTAGAAAGGATAGAGGTGGTGAATCCAGTGGAAAATCCTCAGTTTCTTCTCAGCCCGAGAGGCCCAGTCTAGACGTGCAGGCCACTTCATCGCACGAGCCTGACGAGACCATGGCTTCAATCAGAATAAAGCTGCAGCATTTCACATCGTTGGTTTCAGATCCGAGTACAAGAACGGATAATTTTGGGTCACGGCTGATGCTGGTTGAAAGAGTTGTGGAGATGCTAAAAAGCAGTATGTTGGACATTAAAAAGCAATCAGACACCACCTCGGCTGCTTGTACACTGCTGGTGAAGGAAAACACACACTTTAGGACTTGACTCGAAACATTAGAGAATCAAGCCGGTCCTCGCACATAAGAATCCTTGGGCTACCTGAAGGCATTGAAGGCGATCACCCCTTGATGTTTTTACAGGAGTGGCTGGTGGATAAACTTGTACCAGACAGACAATCCATACAGTTCAGTCTGCAGAAAGCATACCGTATTACCCCATGAGGCTACAGGGATAAACACTCCTCGCATGCTACTTTTGGTAACTGTGATGGTGTCTGGAACAAGGGACAAGATATTGAGACTGGCCAGACAGGCAGGGTCGCTGTCTCAGGATGAGAGATCCATCTACATTTGCCCAGATATTAGTTATGCAACCAGGATGTGTCGCAAAATGTTAGACGGGGAACGGAGGTAGTTATGAGAGGCATCCATCATTCATGCGATGATATATCCTGCTTGCTTGAGGATTATACATGGGGGGAAAGGTTTGGGGTTTTTTTGATCCCACAGAGGCAGCAAGTGGGCCTCTTGCTTTGTTTCCACCTGCTGAGTCAGCACTGGACCATGGAGCTACCGATGGTGAATCGGAGGAACACAAGAAAGGCTGAACTTGTATAAGTACTATATTCTTTTCTATAACTGCTTCCTCATAAAATGACTTCAAGGCCTGGTTATCTGTCCCGTAGTGTTTGAGTGGCCCTGAAGGCTAAATGCCTTTGCTTTATTTTAATATTTGTGCCCAGGCCTTTCTCCTGGTATTATCTCTAGTTAAAGGAGTGTTTGTTTCAGAGTTTTCTTCTTATATTTCTCATTCAGAAGTGGAATGTGTGTAATGTTCGTGTACCAACTCAGTTCAAAAGCAGCAAGTTCTACAGTAGGTAATAACTGTTCTTGCTGCCAGTGCTTATTCAGGATTTTTACTTCTTTAGGTCAGTAGTATGACTCCATTAACCCCCGTTAAGGGGTGTACAATTTTGGGACTTATATACTAAGGACTTTAGAACATTGCAATTAGTTATACTGCTCATGGACTCACAATCATGGATATTAACGTGTTTGGTTATGATGGATATAAATTTAGTAATCTCTCCACATGTGGTATCGTAATATATGGGATACACTTATCCCAGGATTAAGTAGAGGGTTGTACCTCATACTGTGGTTTTCATATCAAATATGGTCTGTCATATGTATGGAATTGTCATGTATATCAAATTATATGAAAATAATAAAAATAAAGTACAAAAAAAAAGACCTCAATCAAAGCAGTAAATTAAATTAAGTCCCAGTAGGTGGAGGGACTCCTTTACGGTAAATCCACTTACAAATGACTTCTTTCTTTATGGTAACATTTTTATAAAAATAATAAAATTGAGTTTTAAAAATAAGGGCCCATTTTATAAGTGCAATAAGACACTCTGGGGGTATGCATTATGCTGAGATAACTGCGCGTCCAGGGGCTGAAGGCACTCAGCCTGTAGCCTAATGGGTACGCCATTATCTCAGCACAGTGCACACCCCATTGTGTCTTATTGCTTACTTAAGTCTCTAGCAGTAACAGTTCCAAAGTTCTCACATTTTAAAGAAATTATTTTTGAAAGCTAGCTTTCAAACTGTTAAGGGCTAGAAACTTAATTTGTATGGCTGTGCATGAGAGCCTACAGCCATCTTGCTGTCTGTAGCTGGAAACATGGAATACTGTGGAACACATGTTTGCAGTTTTAATGTATCCTTCCACACCTACAGATCACTATGGCAGTTGAAATAAAACACTCCTTCTTTCTGTTTAAAATGTTGAAGACAGAACTCCAAGCTGCTTATCAGATGGCCATTAGGAAACTGAAACAACTTGCTAAATATTGGTTGCCTATTAAATTGGAGATTTGGTTAGCCCCTTTGAAATGCAACAACTTACACATTTAAGTACTTAACATTTAAAAATGTTCTTGCTACTAGCTTTAGTTGAGCAGGTATTGTCTTTAAAGAAAGATTCATGCCTCATAAATGTCATCCTTTCCCAGCAACAAATCTAACAGGATTTACCCTGTTTTTTAACCTCTTAAGACACTATCTGATATGTACTGTCTTGGACACATGCCAGGTCATCTGTGAACTATCCAAGCTAAATATATAGCGATCAGCAGGCATTTTTTTACTATGCTTTTTGGGAAAAAATATATTGTGCTACAGCAAACACACACACACACACACACTGTACACACCATCCTCATGGCCACAATATTCAAAATAAATACTGCAATATAATATGTTATAAAACAATAAAGAACTGTTTTTGTCAGTGAAGTTCAGTTTACAGTAGATTTCCTTTAAATATTTCTTATTTTATATTTTGTATCCTGGATAGCTCAGAGGAGATGCTATATCTCATTGTCATAGGGAACTTCATTTTACACACTGTTGCACTATATTTACTCAGAATGTCCCAGATTAGATGCAATATCTTGTTTTCAGTGGGGTCATGATTTTGCCATTTTTATAATGTATTTATTCAGGGTAGCCTAGTCTGATTTTACGCAATACCGCATAATATTGTGTAGATGAAGAGCCCCACTGAAAATAAGATGCCATGTCTTCTGTGAATTATCCAAGCTAAATATATAGCAATCAGCAGACATGTTCGAGGAAAATACATTGTAAAAATGTGTAAAAGGAAGACCACATTGAAACTGCCTCTCAGCAGATCTACATTGTGCAAATTCATTAGAAATAATGGGTAAAAGCATCCCAAAAGCTCTCCACAGCCATATTGTCTCTGACCAGAATTTGTTTTAAAAATGAAAGCTTGGAGTCCAGCCATTAAGAATTAGCTTGGTCGATACTGTTTTTATGTGTTGATACTATTCTATATGTATCAATACTGTTTGACCCTGCCTTTTCAGTATATTATTGATGCATGTTTTTTAGTTGCAACACAGCAAAAAAAAAAAATCACATACATAGTGTAAGTACTGTTTTTTTGTAACAAAAAACTTTATCAAGACATAAAATTACATGTCAGTTTTAAGAAAACATTTTTTAACAAATAGTTTTCAACTTTTTCTGAATTTTGGTATTCCTACATAACATTTAATTAGCAACTGTGTAGTTTTGAAATTAATTTTCATTTATCTTATGACTGCAGTCGTGTGGTGAACATTTCCATCTCCTGTCTCCCAGCAATACCAAATCTTCCACGCTTGCACAGGCAGAAGATGATAAAATAAATAATTTTATTCTAGAAGGAGTTTGAACCTGCAGTCTTTTGGTTCCCAAGACAGGTCTTTAACCAGTAGAGCACAATGCCTCAAAGATGATTAAATCACCCTCCTCCCTGTGCCTGACCCAGTAAAATAAACTAAATCCCCAGCCACCCTTAAAGGATATCTGATAGCCCTCCCTTCACTTTAGCTGGCAGTCGTCTAATAAATGAAACCATAAAACCATGGTTTCATTCATTAGACAGTGGCTGGGTGAAGTGGTGGAAGGGCTGTGCTAGTCACCCATTGAGGGACGTGGAATAGACTTTGGGGATGATGGGTAAGGGAGGAGGTGGTGGGTGTCATGGGATGGGCTGTCATTTATTTTAGCAGCTCAGGTGGGTGGGAGAGAGGGACAGGACCGTGAACACTACCAATGATGGTGTTAAATTAGGATGGTGTTAAAGAAATCGGTGGTCACTCACCTTGTGTAGGAGTGACGAAGAGAGAGACACAGACACACACACACACACACACAGCAGCAGCAGCAGGAATGGGCTCCATGCTGCCATTTATTGTAGTAAATGTTCAGCAGTTGTATGCCTGGGGAGGGAAGGAGGAAGTCGCAGCACTGACAACGTTACCACCAGTGGTGAGCTCCTGACTGCAGGTCAGAGGAGCAGTGTTGGCTTTAGAAACACAGAATGCAGCACTACACACAAGACTCAAAAATAATAACTTGTTTTATTCAAGCTTCACATAAGAATAATTCCCCAGCACTTCGAGGGAGCAGTCCATCTTCATCAGGGGGTGGAGTCTCAGTGCAACAGCTGGTGTTTTTGTTTTGAGCAATGGTGGCTTCACTGAAACTCAGAACCATATTTCATAAAAATTAGCAAATCAAGAGATCCTGTACCAGTATACATGCTTTTGAAAATTTGGAGAAATTCGATCAATGAATGACCAAGGCTTAAATGACTGAAAACAGCAATATAAAACTGACCTGCCTACCCAGCCCTAACTATTATAGCACAACCATGCCACTATTATAACTGTTGCCATGCCTAGAAAGCCAGAAGCTCAGTTAGGGTTTCACTGTCATAATTAGTATTTCTTCTTTGTTAACCTTCGTTTCCAGACAGATTTTGATTCCTCTGCCAATCCTAGTGTTGTTATGTGCAGTGTATTCTAATGCCGCTTGGCCATAGTCACCAGTTTCAATACTATTTAGTTGGGTATTTGTGGTCATAGGTTATGGTGATCCCCTGCACCATCTCCTCTCCTAGCCTGTAGTTTAAATGCCCCCCAAAAAAACTGCCAGAATCATTCAGCTGGCCAGTACTCCCACTCCCTACAGGTGCAGGTGCATCCCTTCCTGGGCATCATGGTGTCCCTTGTCAAGAAGACTCTCCAGCTGGCCAGAAAATTTGAACCCTACCTCTTCCATCAGACCCTAAGCCAAGTTTTAACCCACCAATGGTCTCCTACCACTCCTAACTAGTCACCAGGAATGAGAGAATCTTAGAAAAAAGTTGCCCATGTTACATTTCTCTTCAGGAATATCCCTAGATTTTCTTTGAGGATATCTCTTCCCTTAGGCTACTCTTTTGGAACTATACCTGCATCAGTGCTAGGACCACATGGAAACTTTTGGTAGCCAGGAACCACTCATAACAATGTCACATATCGGCATCTACATGAAACGTAGGTGGGCCCATCTCTCCTCAGTTCTTTTCCTGCCATGGATTATATGCATCGGACCTACTGTGGAAATGCCAACCAACTAACCATTGTCATTTATGATTTTATTCTTATGTAGTCACTAATTTTTGGGGGATACTGCCGTCTCTACATGCCACCAAAACCAACAATATTCTGGTACTGTGAGTGCGTGAAAAGATTTATAAGGATAATGCACACAAAGTGTGTGTTTGCTGTGTAACCCTCTCTCACGATGTCAGGACATGTGATATTTGCCAGGGCTTCAGTCAAGCAACCAGGTGATGTAAGAGAAAGGTGCGGATAACTTTTTATTAGAAAAACTCTTGTACACAGAAACCGATTTGTGGTCATCAAAATCCAAAGACTGTGAAAAAGACCAGTCATCATCAAGACATAAGAATCAGAAACATATGGATAAGGATAAATCTGCTTTCCTGTTGAGGTTTAGTTACCATTGTGGCCTGCAGCTACTTGAACTGCAGCGTCATCACTCTGGCAGAAGTGATGACAGCCCCTTCTGACCATTGACCAGACACCATGGTTGTGGCTTGGCTTAGGCACTGCCGTACCTACCATGGATGGTACATCACCATTGTTGACAGGTCCAGGCCCGTTGTCAACTCCAGCGGTCATGGCCCCTGGCCAGGGCATCGTTGACACACAGGCAGTACTGGCATTGTTTTCAGATATGATACAGCGCATACTTCCCGGCTTACCTAAGTGCAGCTTGTACCGCCATTAATGAGGGTTCATGCATCACCGGCCCCGTCAACCTCTTTGGCTTGCTCACAGCAGATACCTTTTGATCAGCAGCCTACATCATCATCCGTGAGGTTATCCATTCCCACCGCCAACAGGAACATTGATGATGAGAAAGAATATAATTCAGACCTCACGTTGGAGGAGGATTATGCAGAGGAGGAGGGTATGGAGAGGAACATTGTGCTTCACATTCCAGCTCCACTGTATCCTCCTGCAGGGAGGATTATGTGGTGTATACAACCAGATTGCCTCCTGAAGACCCCGCTTTCCAAACCATGATACAGCAAATGTAGAATGCCATGGACTTTGCTGTAAAAGAAGAGAATTCCACTAAAAAAACTGATGGATTTCTTTGAGGTACCCTGTACTCCATCCACCATTGATCTTCCAATTTAGCATGCACTGGAGGATGCCAATTTTTCTGCATGGTACAGGCCAAAGTTCATACCTACTGTACCCAGAAAGGCTGACAAGCTGTACCTCACTCTTGCTGCCAAGCCTTATTATGCCAACTAACCAGAAACAGACTCTGTGGTTATAATGGCTGCTCATGATAGATCCAGGGCACTGAACCATATGAGTACTCTGCCCCAGATAAGGAATCCAGGAGGCTTGATGTGATGAGCAAGTGCACAGATGCCTCTGCCACAAAAGCCTTCATATTGCAAAACACCGGGACCATATGATTAAGTATCAAAATATTGTGTAGGAGGCTGCCAAAGCTGCAGCTCAGGCTCTTCCAGAATAAAATGCCAAGAATGAATTGCTTAAAAATCTAAATTCTGGAGCCGAGACTGGCAAACATTTGCTAGGCTCAGCATACAATGTTTCTGATTATCCTCCAGGACATCTGTTCCAACTGAAAGAAGAGGTGCAAGCTTTGTTAACTGAACATGCCACAGAACCTATACATTCTCGCCAGAAGGGCAAAGGGTTCTACTCCAAATACTTCCTCATCCCCAAATGGACAGGAAATCTCAGGCTTGTGTTAGATCTGAAAGACCTAGTTCTTTTCATAGAATACAAGATGTTTTGGATGGTGTCACTGCAAAATCTGATTCCTTATTGCAAACAGAGGATTGGGTTTGTCTCCTGGATTTGAAGGATGCATACCTTCATATCAAGATCAGACATCACACACAATATCTGAGATTTGTCCTGGAAGGGAGACTTCCAGTTCAGAGTATTGCCGTTTAGCTTGTCTTCTGCACCACAGATCTTTTTTTTTTTTTTCACAGTTTAATCTATTTTTGCATTGTCATCCCGGGTGGCATTCCTTCTAGCTGGTCCCATAGGCCTGCCTCCATTCACGGCTAACCTCTGTCTTACCTCCATGGCTTACCCGCCATAGCAGGGTGACAGGGACCCCTCTACCTACTGATAGGTATCCAGTGCCAGGGTTACTGCATATTCGCTGAGCGGCACCTGCGGGGACTGGCTGTCATCCAGCCGCACCAGGAACATTTTTCTGCCTCCGATTTTTTCCCTCTGGAGAGGAGGCGTGCAGTGATGCCCATGGATGGAGTGCACATGCATCCGCACACACTCCCTTCAGGTGTCTGCTTCCTCTCCTCCCTAGCTCTGGAGTGTCAGTGTGCTGCCCCCCAGCCAAAGCTAGGGGTCATTCAAGCACCAAAGCTAGTGACCCCGGAGAAGAGAGCAGTCCATCGGCCGCTCGATCCTTCTCCCTCCTGCCTATCCCTGGTGACCTGTGCTCATTCCCAACATGGGTCACCCGTGGCATGTAGTAAGGCGTCCAGCACCTTAGCCCTCAGCGCCACTGGGCGGGCTTCCGCACCACGGATCTTTACCAAATGCTTAGCAGTGGTGGTAGCAGCCCTTCACAGGGAAGATCTCTCTGCCTTCTTATACCTGGGCAATTGGTTATTGAAAGTCAGTTCCAGGAACCATCTCTTGCACACACTGCCCCAAACAAGGAAATTGTTTGAAGACTTGAGGGTTACAGTGAATATGCTAAAGTCAGTACTGACCCCTTGCCAAAGGCTGCAGTACATAGGTGTGGTACTGGATACAGAATAGGGCTAAGTGTTTCTACCCCTGGACAGGGCAGGACATCTCATAGCTCAAGCACAACTAGTATACAGCACTCATTACATCCTAGTCAGAACTTTCCTGTATGTACTGGGACTCATGACAGAGGCCATTGTGACTTTGCCACTGACCCATTTACACATGCAGATACCACAATGGACATTGAGGAGTGCAATGAGACCAACTGACGGATGACATGAACCAGAAGATGCTCTTCATATCCAATTTATACAAAACACTGACGTGGTGGATAGACCGCAACACCTCTTGAGGTGCGTTACATTTCTAATCCCAGCTCCAATTTAGATTCTCACCTCAGAAGCCTCAGTATCCAGGTGGGGAGCATATATGGGCACGTTTCAAACCGAAGGTTCATGGACCTAGTTGGAAACAAGATTACACATAAATGTCCTAGAGATAAGAGTTGTCTTGTACAGTCTCTAGGCTTTTCAGGAGCATCTGACTCTGGGTCCTCTGCTAGTACAGACGGACAATGTCAGTGTAATGCATTACATTTAAACAAACAAGAGGAGAATCATTCCTATCCTCTGTATTGGGAAGAAATGAAAGTGTGGTACTAGGTGCTGGAATACAGCGTAGCGTCAGCTGTGCATCTCCCAGGTATCCAAAACGTCTTAGCAGACAAACTAAGCAGATGACTGTCCAAGATGCACGAATGTGAACTGCTGGCCTCAGTAGTAGACGACCTCTTCACAAGGTGGTGTCATCCGAGTTGGACCTTTTTGCATCCCCACACAATGCAAAACTGCCACATTTCTGCTCACTCACTCCAGGGCCTGGAGGTTTTGCGAGATGCGTTGTCCCTTTCTTGAAAAGGAAGGTTTCTGTAGGCATTCCTTCCCATTCCACTAATACAGAGATTGTTACTGAAACTGCAGATGGAGGGTGTGACTCTCATTCTTATTGCACCTCTGTGGTCTCAACAAATATGGTATCCTCCGCTGCTGCAACAACTAACAGTGGAGCATCCAGTACTTTTGCCTCTGTGCAGAGGCCTGTTGTCTGAAGAAGGGTCTCTGGTCCATCCAGATGGACCAGACCTGAGGTTCCAGCACCTGCATAATAAGATATGTGTTGTTGTGCTCTGTCAGGGACGTGGGTGCTAGGCTGAGGAGCTACCCAAAGACAGACATAAAAGAAAACCAGTACTCCTTGAGTTCAATTCAAATATACTTCAGTGAAGATTTATTCCATAGCAAGGAGAAACTGAACAATCAAGCCCCTAGCGCCTCAACCACTAGATCTTCCAGGGGGCATAGCTTAGTACACAGACATGTTCTTCTTTTATATGTGTCACTAAAAAACCAGTGCATAGTTACTCAGTTATACAACAGAATATCAGATTCACTATACATATGGCATCATTAACATTTCAAAAAAATATATATCAAGCATAGCAATTACCAAGACATCAGGCTAAGCAGTCCAAGAACTCATCAAAATGGTGATAAACTGTACAAATAATCCTGAGTCTCCACTGTACTTGGTCTTGGCATGATATGCAGAGAGGTGCATAATAAATGCCTCTCTAATGGGTATATATTTAACCAGTGCATTATTTATTAATTAATTAATTGCTGGTACCCAAAATAAACCCCATATGGGAGGTCATGTCAAGATGCGTAAGGTCAGTGGTAAGATTTCAGGATAAATGTATATCAAATGAAGTACAGTTACCTATTACTTCTTGGAACAAAACTGATATATGACATGTTTATAACATACACAGTTATGTCTGATAGGGAACTGTTAATGGTATGCTAAGATAAAAAATGAAAATGTAGACAAATGTTTTTTGTTGTAAACTACACTGAGTGAACCAAATCAAACTAAATGAAAAAATGACAGAGGGGTGAGGGAGAGTAAAGAGGGAAAGAAGTAAGAGGTGTGTGTGTGGGGGGGAGATTTAGAGATCAAAGTTACTAAAATTGTGATTGTCCAAATGTAACTTTGTCTCCATCAGATTTGTAAAAGCCAAAGTCAAGCCCTCATATTGGCCAAGGGAAGATGGAGGAGCAAATCAAAAGCTCTGAATAACCAACAACTTGCACCTGCATGCCTGGCTCCTGAAGACAGCCATTGCATGGTTTGGGGTATCACTTAAGTGGCTGCTGTGCTGGTTGCGGCTAGAAAGCCTTCCACGAGACAGACATACTCTGTGAAGTGGAAGTGTTTCACCTCGTGAGTCGCTTCCAGACATATGGACCTGCTGGAATTCTTGCTGTCACTGTCAGACTCTGTCTGTAGTATTCTCGCTGAAGGTGCATCTAACAGCTATATCAGCTTTCCATGCCCCCATTGATGGGCTTTATGGTTGTCCTGTTGGAAGTCTCCATACCTTTTAGAGGTATTCTGCACAAGAAACCTCCTGTTTATAATCTGGTCCTGCCTTGGGACATGAATTGCTTGAAAACTGACTTTGGCTCCTGTGAGCCAGCCGCAAGTTGTGGTTTTTGCTTTCTCTCATGGAAAGTGTTATTTTTAGTTGCAGTCACTTCGGCTCAAAGGATTTCAGAGTTACAGGCTCTAATGTGCGAGCTTCCTTATGTGATTTTCCACAGAGACAGAGTGTCTTCATATACTAATCCTAAGTCTTTGCCAAAGGTGGTGTCTGAGTTTACACTAAATCAAACTATCCACCTTCCAGTTTACTATCCTGAACATGCTAGTCAGGGTGAGACATTGCTCCATATTTTGGGTGTACATAGAATTCTAAGATCCTATATTGCTTACACCAAGGATTGCAGAATATCTTCTCAACTATTTGTTTTCTTCACCTCTGGAAAAGAGGACACTCCTTTATCAAAACAGCACTTGTCCAAATGGCTAGCACATTGTAATATGTTCTGTCTTTCCACAAGGGTGTGGCCATCTCTGCTGCTTATTTTAGATATGTCTCTGCAGCTGACATCTGTGCTGCAGCCACCTGGAGTATTGTCCACACCTTTACTAAACATTACAATCTGGACATTGTTTCTCGTAGACGAGCAGGTTTTGGCCTTGCTGTTCTACAGGGCCTACTGTCCTGAACAGACTGCACCAGCCTCCCATTTGGCTTTTGGGACTGCTTGGGACTCATTCCAAAGGTGTTGCCTATGGGAATAGATATCCTCGAAGAAGATAAACTGTTATGTATTTACTGTAACAGTAGATCTTCAGGAGACTCTCTTCCCTTAGGCCATGCTGCCCCTCTCTCCTTAGCCCTTTTTTTATCAGCTGTTGGGGTATATGGCATCCGCTTTCTGCATTGTGAATTTCCATGGCTTCTTGTTCCAGTGCCTGCATTTGCTCTAATATCAGCGGTGCTGGTGTAATGTTCTGGTTCCCCAAGAAGAGTCTCCAAGCACAGCCTTCACCAGGAACTGAAGAGAGATGGGGCTGGCCACATTTATATAGATGCTGACATCGTGGGAGGCTCTGGCTAGCAAAAGTTTCCATGAGGTCCTTACACTGGCGCGAGTATAGTTCCAAAGGTGTGGCCTAAGGGAAGAGATTCTTTTGAAGATCTACTGTTATGCTAAGCACGTGATTGTTCTTTCTGTGAATGGTTTGCTCTGGACTTTCGCTCCCTATTTGGGGTCATGACAACATGTATGACAGTGGTCTACACCTTCCTCTAGCTGTGTTGCTTGGCCTGGATATCACTAGTTCAACCACACAACATTCAGGCAAATTGCCTTGCCTAACCTAGAGTATCATCCTGGTCCAGCATTGCTCCTCCATCTCTCCCATTGCCCCAGCTATGGAGTCACTAGTGACTACTATCATCGTGCCCCTCCTCCCAGATTTTTCCTTTATGATCTATAGCAGATTGGATGTCCTTGTGACTGGACTGCCCTCACCAGCCTCAGCCATCTGTTGTCCCCACCTAACCTGGCCAGCCAGATGCTTATACCTGTCGCTAATGTCCAGTGGTGATGGTACATCTTATGACTATGCCTGCTACCTCCCTTCTTCCCCTAGTCTTACCACTTGACATCACAGTTCCTGCTGCCCTCCCCACCCCATCTGTCCTTTCCAAGTACCCCCTCCTCAGAATAGTGTCACCTGTTTAGCCTCATCTCCCCACCTCCTCAGCCACCTGCTCACCTCCCCGCACCCTGGTGGTGAATCTGTCACTTAAGCCTGAGTGGCCACAGATGTATCCCCTTTGCCCTCCATAGGCAGGATGGTGTACATCACACACCTCTGGCAGTACACAAGGTGTACTTTCCTCCCATTCTCCTGGACACTACCCTCCCCATTTCACTCCCTCTTTAGAATCCCCCACCACAGCTGCCATCCCTCTTTTCCATGCCTGCATGATGCAGCCAGTTTCCATTCCAGACTGGCAGCATGCCTCTCTAGAAGCAAGGAACCAGTGACTGGCGATGTACCTCCCTGCTGTCTGTAGGCAGAGTGGCATATATCAGACTACTCTGGCAGCCCTACAGATGTGTTTCCATCCTCCCTAGTAACCCACATCATTACAAACAGTGTATCTTCTTTGGGGTTATCTCTTTCATCAGGTCACACCTGTGGAACTTAGCCGTCAGGCGCTAGGATCCCTCTGAAACTTTTCTGAAGCAGCCTGCTAGGGGCCGCTCATGCCAAAGTCATGCGCTGACGTCACTTACTCTATATATGTATGGGTGGCCCTGCTCCCTCCTTAGTTCTTTTCCTGCCATCAACCTTTTTGCATGGACTCCATGGAAGCTTTATTGTTTAGTCGACCACCAAAACGTTTATTTTTCTTTCTTTTGTGATTGGAATCACTTTTACCAAAGTGGTTCCATTGGTCTGTTTATGTTGAGAACTATTTCTACGGCTCTTTTTCATCCCTGCTGCTGCAGAAAGAAAATCTTCTTAACCTACAGTATAACCACAAAGAGAGAGTACCAGAAGGTCAGCAATCCTTTATAAAGATGGATTTAGGCAACCGAGCCATGAAAATATTGTTGAGAATAATGCATGACTTGAGACTGAATTCACCACTAAAGGTTATCAGTAGCCAGATAAGTACTTTGTGTTTTTCCGTCACATGCTAGAAATGCACTATTTTGTTCCTTGCAGGTGCAAGTGAACTTCTATCAAGGAAATAAATATATTTTGATGCAGCTTAACAGTTTGGAATTTTGTTTTTGCAAAGGCCTCATAAAAACTCAGGTTTAAACATATATCAAAGCATTTGGTGGATCAACTTTTGACTGATTATTTAAAGACAGTCGGTACAAGGTGCATACTAAATTAGTATGTTTTAGGGCAGTCCTCACACTGCTGTAATTACCCTCTAGTGTAGCACCTGACCCCTATAGATTCTTATGTAAGAGTGCATGAGCACTATCATCATTTTTTTTTCTACTTGAACCACAAACTCTGCATCTGCTGCCTTGAGCCTAGCCACAACATTCTTGCCTGCGAGTCCTGCCTGAAGCTTAATCTTACTACCCAGTGATGTTGCAAAAAAGCCCAGCAAAAATTCCTTATGGAGCAACAAATAGCCAGTAAGGACCAGGGGTCTCGGGGTCCCTCTCTACCAGTTGCCAGCCTGTTCTACAGCCTCTCAGGCCACTAAGGCCCAGGACAAGACCACAGGAAACACCATAGACAGGACAAGGACCATTCTGTGGACTGCTCCTTCAGGGAGTGCTCCCATTCCCTGCTAACTCCTTCATCCTCCTATAGGAGTGTGGCATCGGCAGCTCCATCTCTGTCACCCTTCGCTGTCCAGGCTTCAGCTCCTATCAGGACCCTCATGACAGCGCTCTCTGCCGGCATTTCTGCATCTGGAGAAGGTTCATTGGCCCTCGAGTCGTCGAACACCACCCTGCCACTTCAGCCTATGGAGTCTCTGGGCCCCCGGCATCGGGTGCCTCGTGCTTGCCCTCTGGGGCTTCCTCATTGTCGGAGCGCAGCCTCTTATCGCCTCCATCGATTCTGATGTCAATGGCAATACCCTATTCACCAGTCGATTTCAACTCTGTTCTTCCCTCTAGTACCATATCCTTGGTGCAGCAGCTCGTACCTAGGCCTGGGCCCTCCTGTCCTTTGCCGTTGGGCATTTCCATGGAGCAACGCCGCTTAAGCCCTGCGCCCTATTGGGAGCCGTCAGTGCCCCAGTCATTGTCCCCAGTTTCAGTAAGGGCTGACATCGAGGAGGAATATCGCCTAGATCTGATCCTCCCTGATGAGGAAGAGGAGGACACTGAAGTAGGGGACTCTTCAGATGGGTCCATGATATCTTCCAGAAGTGAGGTCTCGGTGAAGCATACCCCCAGATCCCCTCCTGAAGACCGCATCTTTTACAATATTATGAAGCATATGTCTGTTACCATGAGGTTCCAGACTGAGGAAGAGGCTATCACCAGGAGAAACCTAATGGATTTCTCGGAGAGTCCAGAATCCCCTCCTAAGGTAATTGCTCATTGCGTTCTGCTTTACAGGATGATGCCACTGCAGCCTGGCATAGGCCTAACTTAGTGCCAGCCTTGCCCAGGAAGGCTGACAAGCTTTATCTAGCCACCAAGGGCTGCCCTTCTATGCAACTCAGCCTGAGACTGACTCTCTAGTAATTAAGGCTGCACATGATAGGTCTAAGTTGCCTAAACACCTCTGTTCTCTCCCTCCTGATAGGGAGTCCAGGAGAATAGATCTTTGGGACAAGAGAACCTTTGCTTGTGCAACTCTAGGCCTCAGAATTGCCAACTACTTGCCTGATATGGTTAAATACCAGAATACCCTCTGGAGGAAGGGCAAGGTGGCTGTGCAGGCCCTTCATGTGGGTTCTCCATGGCAGGAGCTCCTCAGAACTCTTCAGGCTGCAGAAAATGTCAGGAAGCATCTCCTCAGAGCTATCTATGACATGGCAGATACTACTGCCAGGCTGCTTCCGCTGGCATCTGCCTCCAACGCCATTCCTGGCTGATGTTTTCAGGTTTTACTGCTGATGTCCAGCAGAAGGTCTTGAATGACCCCTTTAGGGGTTTCAAGCTTTTTGGACCTGATATTCAGAACATTATTAATGACTTACAGGCCTCTAACAGGGCTATTAAGTCTGTCCATTCCCTCTACCATACCCAGCCCAGGAGCAGGCCCAAGCCTTCCTTTTGTAAGGTCTCCAGCAAGTTAGGCTCAGGAATTAGGCCACAGAGTAAGTGCAGAACTGGTTCTGCCTTGTCTTCCCCTCCTGCACCACAGGTGCTGCCCCCAGAAGCCCCAGAGGAGGTGGTGTGGCCCCGGCTGCAGGCCCTACCACAGCATGACTCCTTGCTGGACCCCCTCCTTCTGCCCTAATCCAGGAGGTGGTGGTTGGGGATCAGTTCTCCCTCCACCTGGAGCAGTGGATAAACATCACTTCAGATGCTTGATTCTGCAGTTGATCGAGAAGGTCATACTCTAAAACTTCTGGAACAGCCTCAGACCTCCGCCTGTCCCTGTTCCCATCCCTCAGACCACATTTCAGAGTGTTGCAGGAGGCAGTGTTCACATTGCTGCAAAAAGTCATATAGTCGGTTCCCATTTGCTGCACAAAAAAGCCATAGAGCCGATTCCCACGTGGCAGAGGAACACAGGGTTCTACTTCCAGTTCTTCCTCATTCCCTAAGCAAACAGGGACCTTCAGCCTATTCTCAACCTCAATGACCTAAACCTCTACATCCAGTACAGAAGGTTCAGGATGGTCACTCTGCAGGGCCTCCTGCCTCCTGCTGCAGCAGGGCGACTGGTTATGCTCCTGGACATGCAGGATGCCTATCTACATATCACAGTTTGCCCTACTCACAGAAGATTCCTCAGGTTTCAGTTCCAGGGTGAACATCACCAATTCAGAGTTTTGCCTTTTGGTTTATTCTCTGCACCATGGGTATTTACCAGATGTTTAGCAGCTGTTGCAGCCACTCTCTGGCAGGAAGGCCTGTATGTGTCCCCGTATATGGACGACTGGCTCTTAAAGGCACAGTCCAGGGCCCTACTTGTACAAACCCTTCACCGTTCTGTGCAGTTATTCTGTTATCTGGGAATAATGATCAGTTTGTCCAAGGCCATCCTGACCCCTTCACAGCGGTTACAGTACAGAGGGGAAGTTTTAGACTCTTCCCAGGGCAAAGCCCTCCTTCCCCAGGACAGGGCAGAGAGCCTGATGGCTCAGGTGCATTTTGTGGCTCAGCATCGCCATGTCACTGCATGGGTCTTTCTGAGACTGCTGAGCTTAATGGCTACGACCATTGTCCCTGTTCCTCTGACCAGGTTGCACATGCAGATTTCACAATGGACATTGAAGATCCAATGGGATCAGCGCACAGTGGAGCTAGACCAGCAGATTCTTGTTTCCTCACCTGTCCGCAAAGTGCTTCAGTGGTGGATGAATCTCTGCAACCTTTTGAAAGGGGTTTACTTCCTTATTCCTTCCCCTCACCAGGTCCTCACCACAGATGCCTCTGGTCTATGTTGGGCGGCACACCTGGGTCGCTTTCAGACTCATGGGCCCTCTTCCAGGATGGAGGCTCACCTCCACATAAACATTCTAGAAATTAGGGCAGTTCTATATGCCTTGCAAGCCTTCCAAAACCACCTCTCCCCAGGTCCTCTGCTGGTGCAATTGGACAACCTCAGTGTAGTTTATTACATTAACAAGTAAGAGGGGACTCACTCTTACCTCTGTGTCTGGAGGTAATGAGGGTCTGGTTCTGGATTCTAGAACATGGTCTAGAACTGTCAGCAGTACATGTTCCAGGTGTCCAAAACATTCTGGTGCACAGTCTCAGCTGGTCGCAGTCCAGAAAGCACAACTGGGAACTGCTGACCTCGGTCACCAAAGATCTGTTCGACAGGTGGGGGTGTCCAGAGTTGGACCTTTTTGCATTCCCAATCAAATCAAAACTATCACAGTTTTGCTTGCTAGATCCAGGGCCTGGAGTTTTCTGGCGAGACGCGTTGTCCCTGTCTTTGAAAGGGAGGTTCCTCTATGCCTTCGCTCCCTTCCCTCTAATCCAGAGGGTGCTAATCAAGCTTCTGATGGAGGGTGCCACCCTAACTCTGATTGCACCATTCTGGCCTCACCAGATCTGGTTTCCATTATTACAGTAGTTAGCTGCAGAGCCTCCAGTCCCCCTGCCCCTCTGCCGGGACCTCTTGACACAGAAACATGGAATCCTGTTCCATCCGGACCTCAGGTCACTTCATCTACATGCTTCACTCATGATGACATAGCCATCGCCTGGTTTGGGATGTCTCAGAAAGTCGCTGATGCCCTGGTGGCTGCCAGAAAGCCTTCCACCAGGTCCACTTACTCAAGTCAAGTGGACCTTTTCACTTGTCTAGTAAACCGGGTTCTAGAGTACCTTTTGTCCTTATCCGATGTAGGACTCCAGTATTCCTCTATCATGGTGCACCTGTCTGCTGTATCAGCCTTTCATGTGCCCATTGAGGACCATACTGAGGCCCAGCTGGATGTGGCCCACACTTTTTTGAGAGGCATTTTACACCTGAAGCCTCCTATCTGCAGTGTGGTCCCAGCTTGGGATCTGAATTTTGTGCTTGAAAAACTGACAATGCCTCCTTTTGAGCCAGCCATGTTCTGCAGGCTATGCTTTCTATCGTGGAAAGCATTATTTTTAGTTGCTATGACTTTGCTCTAAGAATTTCAGAGCTACAGGCTCTCATGTGTGAGCAGCGTTATTTGATTTTTCACAAAGATAGGGTCTTTTTGTGTACCAATCCTAAGTTTCTTCCCAAGGTGATGTCTGAGTTTACTTTAAATCAATCTAGTCACCTGCTGGGTTATTACCCAGAGCATGCCAATCCAGGGGAGGCATTGCTCCACTCTTCAGATGTGCATAGAATTTTGCAATACTATACACACCATACCAAGGGCTGCAGAAAGTCCTCTCAGTTGTTTCTTTTGTTCCTGGGAGAGAGGGCACTCCAGTTTCTAAACAGTGTTTGTCCAGATGGTTGGTCAACTGTATCATTTTGTGTTGTAGGAAGTATGGTAATGAACTTCCTGGCGTTGTCCATGGCCACTTTACCAGAGGCATGGCCTTCTATTGCCTGTTTCAGAAATGTGTCAGCTGCTGACATCTGTGCTGCTGCCACTTTGAGTACTGTCCACACTTTCACCAAGCAATACAGTCTGGACATTGCCTCTCGAAGGCAGGCAGGCTTTGGCCTTGCTGTTCTTCAAGGCCTTCTTTCATAGGCCTCTTTCTTCCTGCCACCCAGACTATCTCCCTGCCAGTACTGCTTGGGACTCATTCCATAGGTGTGACCTGATGAAAGAGAGATCCCCGAAGAAAATAGAACAGTTACATAAGAACTTACTGTAATAGCAGATCTTTGAGGGAATCTCTTTCGTTAGGTCAAACTGTCCTCCATCCCTCTTGTGTTTCTGTTTCCTCACTGTCTCTCTTGTTGCTCCAGCATTTTATATATTGCTGAGCACCTTCTCTCTCCTCGGTCCCTTAGAGGAGGCCTAGCTCATCTGATTTCCGGCAGGGGAAAAGAACTGAGGAGAGAGCGGAACTGCCCGTGCATATATAGAGTAAGTGACGTTGGCTTATGACGTCAGCATGGGCGGTCCCTAGTAGACTGCTTCAGAAAAGCTTTCATGGGACCCTAGCACTTGATGGCTAATTTCCATAGGTGTGACCTGATGAAAGAGAATCCCTCGAAGATCTACTATTACAGTAAGTTCTTATATAACTGTTTTTAGTCTTCAGCCCACCTCCACTCAGCCAGCTCCATTTGTCCCCTTACCATTTGCCAGTGGGGCCATTCTTCAAGTGGAACTTGCATGGGCTGAAAGTACATAACTTACATATTGGTCCAATAAATGAGAATATGAAAATTCCTTTGGCTGTGCAATTTTACAAGGAATAATACACCAACAAAATATTTCTGTATATCTGTGGAGGACAATGTTCGGTTAAGTTAGATGTTACCTCTGGAACGGTGTAGTTTTGACAAGTAGAATTTTTTGTTGTTACCATTATTGGGGTGGTTGGTCTGTCCTTTAACTGCCTATGAGTCTGCTTCGATCCGCTGACACTATCTGTCATCCAGGAACAACCACTGTTGAGTATCATGTAAACCTCTGCAGCTTTACCCTTGCAGACAGATCCAGTTGCTCCTACTGGACACAGCTGCCAGGGACACATACCTGACAAAGGAGGCAGGGCACCCTTTTCCATCCAGATGAGTACCTTATTGTCACCTCCATTTTCTCCACAAACCCCTGTAACCATATTCACATAGAAACATAGAAGTTGACGGCAGATAAGGACCGCAGGGCCCATCCAGTCTGCCCATTTCTTTTTCTACCTTATAAATGTGCCATCGGCCTTTGCTCTGTCAGTGGCCTATCTATTCATACTCATCTGTATTGCTCCTTTATGCCTATCCCATGCCTGTTTGAGGCCCTGCATTGTATTCTTATCCACCACTTCCTGAGGTAGGTCGTTCTATGCATCCACCACCCTTTCTGTGAAAAAGAACTTCCTCACATTACCCCTTAATCAGCCTCCCTCTAATCTCATGCTGTGTCCCCTTGTCCTGCTATTTTTCTTTTATTGAAACATGTTAAACTCTTTCACCTTGTTAATGCCCTTAAGGTGTTTGAATGTTTCGATCATATCACCTCTCTCCTTCCTTTGCTCTAGTGTATACATATTGAGCTCCATTAATCTGTCCTTATATGTTTTCTGATGCAGTCCCTGCACCATTTTGGTTGCCCTTCTCTAGACTGCCTCAGTTTGGTTAATGTCCTTGTGACACTGTGGCCTCCAGTACTGCACACAGTACTCCAGATGGGGCCTAACCAGTGTCTTGTAAAGAGGGATTATTACCTCCCTCTTCCAACTTGTGATACCCCTACTAATATACCCCAGCGTCCCCCTAGCCTTACCTACTGTTTTAGTGGTCTGCTTGGATGATTTCAGGTCATCGGTGATGATGATGCCCAAGTCTCTTTCTTCCCTCGTGACTGCCAGCAACTCCCCATCCCAGCCTATAGGTGGCTTCAGGGTTTCTCTTCCCTATGTGCATGATCTTGTACTTCTTTGCATTAAACCCCAGTTGCCACTCTTCCGACCATTTTGCTAGTTTATCCAGATCTCTTCTCATTCTGTCCACCCCATTGGAATCATCTACGCTGTTGCAGATATTGTTGTCATCTGCAAACAGACAAACCTTACCCTCCAGTCCATCTGCAATGTCACCGATGAAGATATTGAAGAGGACTGGCCCCAGGACTGACCCCTGAGGTACCCCACTTGTGACTTGCATCTCTTCTGACTGTATACCGTTTACCACCACTCTCTGTTTTCACCAGATCAGAGTGCAGTCCTTTGCCCTCCCAGTGTCCCTTTCTGGCAGGGCTCATGCACCTCACCAGCACTACACCAAAAGATACAATGGCTTGGGGGGACCACCTACAGGACAGCATCCTGAGGGATACTTAATCCTCCTGCTGGTAAGCTGCATTGTTTTAGACTTGGGACACTGTTATGGAATTCAGGCATGATAGGCCTCTCCCCTACCTGCTGCACTTTTTGGTCAGCCCAAAAAGTAGGTTTTTAACTGACCAGTTCCTACTGTATTTTCAAGCGTAATAAGTGTGCATTCACAGAATTCAAGTGTTCAATTATATTTATAATTTTCATACCTACCTTTTGCAGAGTAATGCTGAAGGCACTGCTTTAAAAACTGAAGAAAAGAAAGGAGATGAAGTGATTGAAGCAGATGAAAAAGGTGATCTCCAGCTAAGTGACCAAGAGTCTGAAGACAAGCCAGACATCAAGCCTCAGCTACCTGTTGAAGAAAATAACTGGCACGTAAGCGATAATGAGGATGAAGCTGTGCCAACTGTGAGTCTCCAAGCTCAGCGGGATAGCTCTCCACAGTCAAGCACTTCACAGAGGAAGACGCCGGTGAAAGTTAATCAAAGCCAGAGTTCAGACAGCAAGGTCTTGGAGTCGTCGGAAAACACAGACAATGTGCAAGCTTTTGGAAAAGAGAAGCAGAAGAGGACCCCATGCATTTATGCAGAGAAGTGCTACAGGTAAAACAAAACTGAGTGCATTTTTACTGAAAGTTGTGCATTTATTGACTATGCTGGAAACAAGACAGTTTTAAAGTAGATAAATATTATACACATGGGAGGTTATTTATAGCATATTTTGCTTCATTTGAATATCACTGTGTAGATGTTTCATGTGCAGTAATTTCCAGACTTGTTTTCCAGAGCACAGTATTACCTTAAGCTACCAGAGCAAATTGCCTTTGGAACCACTTGGTCAGTATACGTGAAAATGAATTTACATCTGATGGTCAGTGTCATAATAAACCATCTGAAGCTTTGCTTACTAAGTGCTCAGCTTGATGTTGAGCTTTTACTTACTGTGGCAAGGGCCTAAGCCCTCTTGAGCTGTTGCTCAGGCAGTGAGGTATTAACCAAGTGCTGTCAGCAGCACTGCCAGGCATTCAGCTAGACATCCATTGTCGTACCTCTCAACCATCTGTCACTGAAATGTGGTATGCTTGACACTCAACATTTGGGGAAATATGGGACTCTGGCCCTCAAAATGTGGAATGTATCATCAGACACTGAGAGGCAAGCTGAGAACACTGCGAAAATGGGTTCTTTTATTTGTGCAGTTTTATTTTGCCTTAACATGTCAGTGTAATTAATTTCTGCTTTAAAGAAGAACACCTGTCCTCCCAGCACCCCACCTTCAAACCACAACCACCCAATTAAGATATAAGCCCCCAAAATATTTTTTAATTAGTTCTGTGGCTTAATATTCAATCCAAAGTACCAGCCATAATGTAGATATATCCCGAGCTATGCAGTACCATTTTCCATTATCAGCGCAGTGCCAAGTCATTCACTGTATCACTTTATGCAGTGAGTTGTGCGCTCATGCCGGGAATGTACAATGGTGCCTCACTGCTGAGGATATGTTTGCATTATGGCTGGTATATCAACGTAACAATAAAGCCACAGAGATGATTAAAAAACAAAACTTTTTCAGCTTAAAAGACTAATTGGGGACTTCCGGTAATGTCAGCAGTCATGGCGCACTGAACTTTCTGAAGCTCTATAGGTCGCCCTGGCATCCACCTCTATGCCATGGCCAAACTGGCTTCTAGATGCAAACAAAGAAGGTTAGACAAAATAATGGCTAATACCCATCAGCGTTTAAAAGAATTTGCAGCAGATGCAGAGAAAAATGGAGCAAAAGACCTGCGCTCCAGGCAGTCTGATACAGGCCGCAAATCTCCTCGGCACTCAAGTGTGTCTGGATCTGACTCAGCCACTGACAGCAGCTCAGATGAGGAAGCGGCCTTTACCATAACATCTAAGAAGCTTTACAAAGAACTCCACAGACAGGGAGATGCACTGACACAGATTCAAAAAGACCTCACGGAGGTCCATTCAGAACAAAAAGCACATGGCCAAAAAATAGCTGAACTGGAGCAACAGATGACTGAGACGACAAAGGCAGTGGATCGTCATAATGGTGCAGTACTACAGCTGCATGACCATGAGATCTGGCTACAGCAAAAACTTGAAGACCTAGAGAATAGATCAAGAAGAATCAATATATGATTGCATGCTCTTCCAGAAGGCACAGAATCAGGAGGCATGTATGCGTTTATGGAGAGCTTCCTTAAAGAAATCCTGGACTTGAGCTCGGACTATCAGCTAAACATTATACGGGCACATAGATCATTAGCAGCTCAGCCTACAGACTCCAAAGCACACCCGAGGTCCATAATAATGGCTTATCTGGACTACCGGATAAAGACAGACATCTTGAGGAGAGCCTGGACAAAGAAAGACATTTTTTTCAGAGATGCACGCCTTTCCTTTGAACATGATTACGCCCCCATTACCATGGACAGGAGGTGCAAAATGTTCCCTATTGTAAAGCAGCTATGGCGAAGAGAGTCAAGGCCCATTTGGATTACCCGGCCACACTTAAAAATACAACAGACTCTGGGACACACACCTTTCCCACTATCTCTGAAGCTGCAAAATTTCTGCAGCAATGGGATATCACAGTACACTTGCTCCGTGATACGGAGACAATGAAGGAACTGGTGAACAGACATTGGTATACGGTTAAGGGTCCCTAACAATAGAGAAGAAAAGTAGTACCTGAAAAAATGACACAGTCTTCCATTGGAGCAAATGGAGAGTGCCAGATGGGCAGACTCTTCCCAGAAACCATCTTTGCCCCAAAGGAAAGAGAGAGGCAAAAGAAAAAATAAGACCAGTAAACCGAATCTAATGCAGGAAGCTAACCAGGAAGGGCATACATGAGGGAACTACTCCAAGCTCCACTTAATTTTGGGACCTCCACATGAAGAGAGACCAAAATAGCAGGAGGCGCCTTGAGGGGTTTCTTTTTTTTTTGCCAGAGTTACAGTAAGACTTTCTTTTTTGGTTTGCTCTCCCATTAGCCACACCTACCAGAGGTGGTGATGAGATACCTGTATATGACTGCCACCATAGCGATCTATGGTGAATTACAGCTAGGGGTCAGTTAGTTTTGTTAGATGTGTTGCTGGCTTTTTCTTAAATGCTGTACGGCCCCTAGAGACTTAATGAACCATTCTGAAGCAGGAACTATGGTGAAGATTAAAATAATTGACAGATTACTGGAGAATGGTGCTGGGATGGGGGAGAGGCGGAATGAGGACATAAGTATAATGTTGTACCGAATCATGCTGGAAGCTATAATGTTTGGTCAAAAAGCAAATATACAAATTAGGGAAAGAGGTAATGTGTATGGGGGTGAATGGGGTTTAGCACTGGAGGGTGAAGGGTATGGTTACAGTCCAACCGAGAAAGGCTGACGCAACACCTTTATCCTAAGTCAAGTGTGGGCTTAGGTTTGGTACAGTTGAGAGCCATTGTACTAGCCCCCCCCCCCCAACTCGAGACCAGAAAAGGAGGGGAGCGGTGGCACAATTGGAAGACTATAGTTGAGGTTTTTAAGTTACTAAGATTTTGTTAATGATTCTACAAGTTAATTGATGGTTCTTTTTACTGTCAATTGCCTGGATTCAAACTTTCTTTCATTTTGCCCTAATTTTAAAGGGTAAAAAGAGGAAGAAGGGAGGTTAGGAGGTGTTCCTGTGGGGTTGGGGGGAAGATAGTTTCAGTCCTAAATATAAGGGGGTAATATGGCAGGTCCGGGCTAAAAGCTATAATTATGGATTTAACATTTATCTCATATAATGTTAAAGGCCTTAATGGGCCAATTAAACATGCCTGTATCTTACAAGAGCTTAGAAGATCCAAGGTGGATGTGGCCTACATACAGTAGTCCCATCTTACAGATATAGAACACCTAAAGCTGTGCAGATCGTGGGTGGGGGAAGTATATGGAGCATCTTGGTCAACACACCCACACAGGAGAGGCACAGCCATATTAATTGAGAGACTCCCCCATAAGAGTGCAGAAAGTAGCTGCAGACTCAGAAAGTCGATTTGTCTGTCTACAAGCCATGATATATGGGGTAAAATGCTTTTTTTTAAATTTATATGCTCCAAATGAAACCGAAGAAAATCAGGCTTTTCTTAAACAGGTATTGCTGGACACCCTGACAGACCCAGAAGCTTTCCACATTATGGGGGGACTTTAACAGGATCACCTCAACCCGATGGGACAGAAAAGGTATATATCCACAACCCTCTGCAGGTGGGCATTTCTTTAAAAGAATCACAGAGGAAGTGGGGTTAATTGACGTATGGCATCACTGCCACCTGACACAGAAAGACTTTACTTTCTATTCCCACAGACACAATAGCTATTCCAGACTAGACATGTTTTTAATTTCCACAGAAAAATCCCTGCACATTCATGATTGTACCATTCTCCCGATGTCCTGGTCGGATCACACCCCTCTTTTACTCTGTCTGGGTGTAAATCCAGTTACCAGAAATTCAAATTGGAGACTGAATGTTAGCTTATTAAACTTTAAAAAGAAATATCTGATCAGATAAAACATACTTAGAAACCAATAGCTGGGGGAACCTCACCATCCATCAGATGGAAACTTTCAAGGCCTACCTGAGAGGTCAAATCATTTCAGTTACTGTAGCTCAGGAAGAAATGTAAGAGACAGGTTGCCCTGCAGACACTAAATGTGGAACTACAAGAGGCAGAGTTCAGGCACAAATTAACTCTTGACCAAGAGGATAAACTTACATGTCAGAGGAAAAATCCAAACTGCAGAGTCTCCTAGCACAGCAGGTGGAGGAGTTATGTAACATACTAATCAGAGATATTATAGTTGAAGACAATAGAGCAGGGAAATTGCTAGCAGCAGCCTTGCAAAAACAAGCCACCAGTAGGGCAGTGCTGGGAATAAAAGACCCAGGTAAAGGGGACGCTCTGGTTACAGACCCTTCGCAAACAGCACAGACATTTGCTAGTTATTATAGAGGGCTATATAGTCAAGAGACTAAGGCAGACCATGCTACCCTGACAGAAGAATTTCTGGCCTCTCTGACCCTGCCACAGCTAGAATTAGGAGATGGAGAAATTTTAGAAAATCTAATCTCACAACAGGAGATAATATACAAAATTAAGGACCTGAAAGCCGGTAAGTCCCCCGTGCTGGATTGCCTCCCAGTCGAGTTCTATAAAGCTCTACCTGGGGATGTGGTCCCTCCCCACCTGGTGTGTTTTCATCATATTTGGGGGGGGTCCGGACTCATGGCATTATGCCCAGATTTCGGTTCTTCATAAAGATGGAAAGGACCCGGAGTAGTGTGGCTCATACCGCCCAATCTCCCTCCTAAATGTAGATTTTAAAATAGTTACAGAGATTTTGGCAGACCGCCTGCAGAGAGTGGTTCCCAAACTTATCCACCCTAACCAGACCGGATTTGTGGTGGGGAACTATCTCCAAGATAATATAAGGAGACTCCTAAACATTATTTCAGCACAGTGGGGACAGGCAGTGTTCCAATGGACAGTCTCCATGGATGCTGAGAAAGCGTTTGATAGGATGAATCGGCACTTTTTATAAAAAAATATGGAGAAAATGAAATTCAGCCCCAAATTTCTAAAGGTAGTTTCCAATTTGTACTCTTTCCCCCCAAGCATCAAGTAAGAGTGAACGGTACAAAGTCAGGTAAATTCCCCATTAATAGAAGCACCCACCAAGGCTGCCCTTTATCCCAGTAGTATTTGCAACATTTTTGGAGCCCCTGGCAGGAGTGGTCTGCCAGAATCAACAGATCAAAGGGATAATGGTGTGTGGGGGGGGAGGCACTAGAACATAAACAGCCCTATATGCTGATGACTCAATATTTTTTGTCAGAAATCCTGAAACCTCCATGCCACGACTGCTCCAGGTCCTCAAATCTTTTGGGCTAGTCACAGGTTATAAAATAAATTACAGTAAGTCGGAAGCTCTGCTTCTGAGCAGATCTTGTCCACCAGGGTTCAGAGACCACTTTCCATTTACCTGGGTGAAGAATAATCACCATTTACCTGGGTGAAGAATAATCAACTCAGACACGTGGGGGTACAGATTTCAACTTCAAGGGTGAAACTGTTTGACATTAACTACAACAAACTCTGAAATGAGATACAGAGGGATATGGCTAGGTGGACATTGTTACCTCTGACCTTGGCAGGCAAAGTCAATTCTGTGAAAATGAACCTACTTCCAAGGTTTTTATTTCTCTCTTCTACCTTACCCATACCGGTCCCAACTACCTATTGTGCGAATGTCAAGAAAGGTATTAGTAAATTTATTTTGGGGGGAGCCACAGACCTCACATATCTTGGGCTGTTTTACAAAGGACAAAATCTCAGGGGGCCTTGGGCTACCAGACTTACACTGTTACTACCTAGCTAGTCAAACAGTACCAGTGTGCACCTGGGCTAAACAACGATTAGACTCTGGATGATATGGAATAGAAGACAGAGGTGGTCTTCCATACCCTCTGTTCACCCTGCCCTGCATACATTTATCTAAAAATATGTCTTATGCCATCAAGAGCCCTTGGATTCAACATACCCTAAAAATACTTGTACGAGTAAGAGGTAAAATGGGGTTCAAAGAAACCTTAGACCCCCTATCTTTGATCGGCCACTATCCAGACTTTCTGCCTCCTATTCTAAACCAGGGGTATGCCTATGAGAAAAGAGGGGACTCACTCACTTTGCACAGCTTATAGAGGGGGGGCATATGTATGTCCTTTCAACAAGTACAAGCAAAGTTTAAGTTACCTCGAACAGAACTTTTTCGGTATCAAGAGGTGAGGCATTTCCAAAGGGCGATGGACAGCCTTACAATTCTGACTTGCCAGAGATCCCCCTGGGAAGATTTTACTTACGGAATAGTAACTATAAAAGTGAAAGGGAGATAGATATCAGAACTATATAGTAAGTTGGGAATGTAGGACCAAATCCCGTTACTTCATGTAAAAGAGGCCTGGGAGAAGGAAGGGGGCAGAATAATCACAGAGGATAGTTGGATCAAGAGGGTGACTCTGGGATGGAGGGTTACGTCCTCGCCGAGTTGGAGTGAATTTTTTTGGAAAATATTGATGAGATACTTCCATACACCTACTGTCACCAAATACTTTCATTCCTCCAACACAGATCGGTGTTGGCGGAACTATGGTGAAGTGGGCTCCCACTCCCATATCTTTTGGGATTGCCCAATAATTAAAGAATTTTGGCACTCTGTACAAAAATCAGTGAAGACAGTTCTCGCAGTGCCCATCCCGGATGAACTAACAGAATTGGTACTGGGCCTCCCCTTGACATTAAGGCTTCTGATAGCTTAAAGAAAATTATTGCAAATTTTTATGGTTTCTGCCCTTAAATGTTTCACATCATGCTGGTTAAAAGCAGAGCCCCCCACCCATATGGAATGGCTAAACAGGGTTCAGAATATTAGTGACTTGGAATGCATCACAGTGAGACTACTCCTTAGGGAAGAGAAATTTGAGGAACTACGGGACCCCTGGTATAGATGGTTGGCTGGTGAGGTCCAGGGAGACTCTTAATTAGGGGACTCCCAGGTGCTTATCCAGAAAAAGAAGCAATACTTTAAAGTAAACAAAGGACCCCCCACCGAGAGAACACTTCTGAGATGTATTTGTAAGAAGAGAGGAATAAATAACCATAACTACTAATAATTCTTTT
Organism: Neoceratodus forsteri; assembly: GCA_016271365.2. Taxonomy (NCBI): domain Eukaryota; kingdom Metazoa; phylum Chordata; order Ceratodontiformes; family Ceratodontidae; genus Neoceratodus; species Neoceratodus forsteri. The sequence continues at coordinate 1,557,236,897 of CM057450.1, forward strand.
TCCTTTCCAGGCATGGCACATATGATTAATGTAGGACTCCTATCTTGAAGTTAAAGGAGTTTAAAGTTTTTATTAATTGTGGTTAGTGGCACAGGGAATTTTGTTCCCAGTGGATTATGAGATCCTGAAAAGGAAGAATATTCCAAGTGAGAGTCAATCTTTTAAGTCTGCTACTGATGCCTAGGAGGCACAATATCAACCAGAGTGTTAAAGATTTAAACCTGTAAATGAAACATTACACAGTGGAGTAAACTAAATCACCCAAATCCTGCATCCTGATTGGTTAGCTGGCACCTTTTCAGCGTGGTAAATCCTCCAGTGTACCCACTGTGAAAGGTGCCAGTCAGCCACAGCAGCACCCCCCTTTCACATCACTCCGACCATATCAAAGTCAGCACTGGCAAAGCCAGTTCCACTCACTGCATAGAGCTCCTACCCGAACATAACAGTGGTAAACCACGTTCCTTTAATGCCTGCCCCATTTGTAGAAAATACCAACATTCAACACATGCTCCACTACTTTAATGGCTGAGACACATAGCACGGAAAAAAAAAACATCACCAGTGTTTTCCTATTGTTACTATACCCAAAAGCAGAAAAGTGCTTGGAACAATTTCAACAAACCGCGTAACCAAAATATGATTCGGTGCATCACGCGCACAATCAACTACGGAAGCAGGCTGCAATAGCTTAAATAGGCTGCATAACAACTAATTAAAGGTATCCAGCCTCCTAACAGATAAAATGGAGGCTGAACACACTTAACTCATCACATTAATGACAGAATAAAATATTTCACCCGACTCCAGACAAACCATAGGGACTGCTTGTTGGAAAACAATACAAGCACAACGGTGCCCCCCCCCCCCCAAACAAGCACTATTTTTTGACACGCTGCACTAAATTCAGTATAAATAACACAAAACTCAAACGAAAGCAATTTATTTCTTAATTTTTCAACACAAAAAATGATGCCCTTGTATAAAAGCAATATACCCCACCAGGGAGTGGGTATACGGGTGGATTTAACACTTCTGGCGTGGTTAAGTCACTCGGCTGCACCTCATGACCAAAACACATCAGCCATGGTAAATTTACCCATATACCCACTCCCTGTCGGGGTATATTGCTTAATTAACTGTGTGTAGAGTGTTGTTGAAGCAATATATCACTTCATTTGGAATCTATGTCCTATTCTAATCTCTTGAATAAGATGAATTGGAAAAAAAAAAAGACTAATTGGAGGGTTGTGATGGGGGTTGCTAGGTGGATAGGTGTTCTCCTTAAAAGTGTGAGATGGCACAGTCTTTGTGTGGCAAGCACCTTTTCGAGGTCTGGCAGATGTGAGACAGTGCATTTCTTAGTAGTAAATAGAGGGTCATCCTTCATAATGTGGGACAGTTGAGAGGTACTACATGAACACTGTTTTCACTGGAAATGCAGAAAAAAACAGCAAAAAGCTTTGTGATGAAACCTTTCACAAAGTGGCCTAACTAAATTTTTGAGAGTAGTAGCCTATATTGAGGCACTTTACCTCTAGTAAACACAGCTGTACATTGCCCTTACTAACCTGATTCATCAATGTGGCATTGTACTTGAACAACATGGGAGATTGTTGAATCAGATTAGTAAGTGCAAAGTAATGTGCTGTAAACCCTGGAGGGGATGTTAGCAGGTGAACTCCATCTGTATCATCTGTATCCCCTGAAAAAAACATTTTTAAATTAGAGTAATATAGAGGATAGTGTATGGGCAACAGTGAACAACAGCAGTGTTGTTTACTTCGAGAGGTTGTCATGACAACCGTTGAAACCTCGAGAGCGAAGCTCGAGAGGTTTGAGGGTGTCATGACACCTCAAGAAGTGAATGGCACTGTTGTTGTTCACTGTTGCCCATACACTGTCTTTTATAGTGTATAGGCACCTTACAAGTCTGCTAAGACTAGGTTTGAGCCGAGGTGGAAAGTGTACCAGCCGCAACCAACAGAAATGGCAGGATCAACCAGATATGCAGTGAGGGCAGCAGCACGATCACCCGACCCCCACAACACAGGATCAATGAAAAACAAAAGCGTCACTTACTTTTCAATTAGGACATCCTCTAGTGCCGACACTGAACTGCCGTACAACAATTTTAGCTAAAGATGTACGGATTCAAACAGCTTTCTGGCCGTTCGACCGTGCGGGGAGACTAGCGGGTGGCCGTGTGATCTGATTCCAAGTTGTTGTACCATCCATGTGACATAATCACAATGGTACAACAACATCGTGACGTCACATCGATTGTACAACAAGAATAGGGAAAGTTAGATTTTGAGAGAATACAACGTTCTAACATACACTATAAGAGGTATTAGACACAGCTTGTTAGTTTTTGTCCCTGCATTTTAAATTGGCCTAATATAGCTATGAATTATTTATTTCTACTTAAAGCAGTACTGCAACGAAAAAAGTTATTCCAAAAAGCTAATTTTCTGCTATGGCTATGAAAAATATTGGCAGAACTGTTGATTTGGATTTTCTTGATGTTTCCTGTGCTATTTACTGTACATTTGCATTTTTGTCTGGACTCTTACGCTCCTTGGATCTTTAATATTATTTCTATGCAAAAATCAGGTGGCCATCTTTTTTTCTTGAGAAATAATTATTTTAACATTTTCATAAAATTCTTAAATGATAATGAAAACTGAAAAAATGTACCACCAAAGTAAACTGGAATCAATTAGGAAGGAAAAAAGGTGGGGTCAAATTTTAAACTATTTTCATTACACTGCTGCTTTAAAAAGTTGCATCTGGAAGGCAAAATAGCCTAGAGGGTTAGAGCACTAAGCCTTGAACCCAGAAACCCATCTGATCTGGGTTGAAAACCCACAAACATCACTTCTATTCTGTATAACCCTAAACACGTCACATAACCTCAAGCTTCCAGGATGCAACTGTAAACAAGCTTCGCATCAGTGTACCTTTCCTGGCAAAACATTCTAAAAAACAGACAAACAAGAGAAATAAACTAGGGCCATCAGGTTCTAAGTATTGTTTTTTTTTTTATGCTGCTGCAATAATCTGTGCAGTTGATAAATCATGGGCCCCATTTACAGTCACATCAGGTAACAGCACAAAACTGATGTAAACCTGTCACGTGTGTTCATATCCATTTGTGATATGCACAAAGCTAGGGTAACCCCTGTCACCCATTGTGTTGATATCCATTTGTGCGATAAACAAAGCTGGGGTAACCCTGTCATCCGTTGCGTTGCCATCTATTTGTGCTATACACAAAGCTGGGGCAGCTCTGTCACCCTTTGTGTTGCCATTCATTTGTGTAATTCACAAAGCTGGGGTAACCCTATCACCTGTTGTGTTGCCAACCATTTGTGCTGTACACAAAGCTGGGGTAAACGGTCATCTTTTGTGTTGCCATCCATTTGTATGATAAACAAAGCTGTGGTAACCCAGTCACCCATTACGTTGCCATCCATTTGTGCTATACACAATGCCAAGATAGGAAAGGGAAAGGGAAAGGGAACATTGCTTAACCAGGAGTAGCACACTAAGCCAAAGCTTGTTTCCAGATGTGACCTGGGAGCACAAAGAAGTTAAGTGACTTGCTCAGGATCACACAGTATGCACCTAGGTGGCTGTGGGATTCAAACCCAGGTCTCTAGCTCTGCAACTCAGAGCCTTAACCCACTATGCTATAATGCCTTCATAACCCTGTCACCTGTTGCATTGACATCCATTTGAGCTATACACAAAGCTAGGGTAACCCAGTCACCCATTATGTTGCTATCCATTTATAGTATATGGTTAGGGTTTATTGTGGATGGAAAACAATGGTTTTCCAAATCCTGTTGTAGGACAGTTCAGAGGTCAAAAAAGTTGTTGTACTATCGTTCTGACGTCACATCGATAGTACAACTTTTGCCCCTTGAGCTCCTACCTGATTGGTGAAAACAGGCAGTGATTAAAAAAATGCGTTCTAAAATGGCGCATTCACTTAGTGAGCAGTCGGGTGAGCAGACAGTTTGGAACAGCATAACCGCAGTGAGGAGGACCGGTATCTTGAGGGACTCGAGCAAGGACCAGTGCAGGAGTGTCAACACAGGGTGAACCTTGTGTCTGTTTTAGGGGAACCATATACAATAAAAATCAGTGGATAGTTGACTATCCTCAACTAAGGCTGTGTTTCCATCTCAGGAGTCGATGATGCCATTGAGACCTCTTGAGCTTCGCTCTCGAGGTCTCTATGACATCATCAACTCCCTCGAGGGAAACACAGCCTTGTTGTGGATAGTCAACCATCCACTATTCTATATGTGGTATACACAATGTTGGTCTAAACCTGTCACCCGTTGTGTTGTTATCCATGTCTGCTATACGCAAAGCAACAATGACCCTCTCACTAAACGTGTTGCCATCCAGTTGTGCTATACGCAAATCTGGGCTAAACCTGTCTCCCATTGTGTTACCATCCATTTGTGCTATACACAAAGCTAGGGGTAAACTTGTCACTCATTGTGTTCCCATCTGCTTGTGCTATACACAAAGGTAGGTAATCCTGTCACCTGTTGTGTTACCATCCCTTTGTTCTATACACAAAGCTGGGGTAAACTTGCCACCTGTTGAGTTCCCATCTGTTTATGCTATACACAAAGGTGGGGGTAGTCCTGTCACCCCTTGTGTTGCCATCCATTTTATCACAAAGCTGAGTTGGACCACTCATCAGTTGTGTTACCATCCATTTGTGCTATACACAATGCAGAGGAAACTTGCCACCTATTTTGTTGCCATCCATTTGTGCTGTACACGGAGCTATGCCAATCCTCTCTCCTGTTGCGTTGCCACCTGTTTGTGCTAGACACATAACCTAGGTAAATTTGTCACCTGTTGTGTTGCCATCTGTTTGTGCTGTACACAAAGCTGGGGTAAACCCATCACCCATCGTGCTGCCATCTATTTGTGTGATACACAAAGCTGGGGTAAACTTGTCACCTGTTACGTTGCCATCCATTTGTGCTATACACAGAGTTGGGGTAACCCTGTCACCTGTTGTGTTGCCATCCCTTTGTGTTGCCATCCATTTGTAGTATATACAAAGCTGTGGTAAACCTGTGACCAACTGTGTTATCAACCATTTGTGCTGTGTACAAAAAATTGGGGGAAACATGTCACCTGTTCTGTTGCCATCTGCTTATGCTATACAAAAAGCTGGGGTAAATCTGTCACCTGTTGTGTTGACATCCATTTTGTGATACACAATGCTGGGGTAAACTGGTCATCTATTGTGTTGCCATCCATTTGTGCTATACACAAAGCTGGGGTAAACCAGTCATCTGTTGTGTTGCCATCCATTTGTGCTATACACAAAGCTTGGGTAAACCCGTCACCTGTTGTTTTGCCATCCATTTTGTGTTAGACAAAGCTGGGCTAAACCTTTCATGAATTGTGTTATCATCCGTTTGTGCTATACACAAAGCTAGTGTAAAACCGGTTATCTGTTGTGTTGCCATATGTTTGTGCGTTACACAAAACTGGGGTAACCCTGTCACCCACTGTGTTGCAATCCAGTTGTGCTTTACACAAAGCAAGGGTGCCCCTGTCACCCACTGTGTTGCCATCCATTTGTGATATACACAAAGCTGGGGTAAACCTGTCACCCATTGTTTTGCCATATATTTTGTGATGCACAGAGTTGGGCTAAACCATTTAAAAAACATGTTACTATCTATATATGCTATACACAATTAGCCCTGTCACCTGTTGTATTGCCATCCACTTGTGCTATACACAAAGCTGGGCTAAACCTGTCACCCGCTGTGATTTTCCTGGACATAAAGTCTCCACCACTCATTCATACTAATGGGATCTACGCCGGAGGCGTTGGGACCAGCGGGAGCCAACTTTTCGAGAGAGTCGGTGCCAGAGATGGAGCAGCGAGGAAGCAGCACCACAAGCCATGACTCGTGCAGTAAAGACTACCCTGGCGTTGACCCTCCAGCCACCTCAGTTCTTTTTTCCCCGCCATCGGATGCGCTTCATTGATGACATCGCTCGCCTGCCGGAAGTCAAACTTCAAACTAGCAGCATAGTTTTCAGTTTATTGTTTTGTAATTTATCTTCAAAGTACTGAGTAGATTTAATTAAATTTATTTATTAAAGATGTCTTCAGCCACCATTGATGGCGTCAAGCATGAGTGGGTCAGGTGACGGTAGGGAGACTTCATGTGAAAGCTGTTCAGTCAGCTGAGCTGGGTCCGGTCCACCGCCCGCCCCGGAGGATGGGTATGACAATGGATGGTCCAGTGCTCAGGGGGATGGGCGGTCCTCCCGAAAGCATAAAAGGAAACGGTCCCGTTCATGGCACTGTTCGTACTCGAGTTCTTCTTCAGCGCACAAGTCGAGAAAGAGAAGGCATCACTTGAGGTCATCTTTTGGTGTGTCTGCACATCGACGGTCAGTCATTGGGGCTAGGCACCGGTCTTCTCCCCTCTCGGAGTCGCCAGTTTCTGGCTCCGGTGCCTGACCTCTTCGACATCGGAGCCCGTCCCTGCCTATTGGACGGGCCTCCGATGAGCAGTTTCACCAGTGGGCTGCTCTTATGGAGCAATAAGCTCGGAGGTTGGTCCAGCTGCCTGGCCCAGTCACTCCTGGGCCTTCGGGCCTCTTGAGGGACCGGGTAGGGTGGTTGGACCTTTCTAGTTGTGCGGCGCCTTCTTTGGTGCCATCAACTCCGTGCTCAGGTGTTTCCCCACTCACATGGCTGCAGCGCAGGAGTCCACACCGATGCTGCTATCTCCTGTTAATTTTCCTTCTTTTCCTTCAAATCACAGTTTTCGGAACCTTGGGACTCTCTTGGAGTCATCTGCGGTGCTGAGGGCTCTGTCGGTGCTGTGGCCTTTGTTGGTGCCATGTGCTGGGCTTTTTCCGATGGCGCCGACTTCCTTGAGTTTGGCGCCGTGTTCATCTTCGGTGCCGATGCTTGGTGCAGCGCCATCCAGCCTCCAAGGCTTTTCGAGTCTGATTCTTTCCTCTTCTGATTTCCATTCTGATTTTCACCCCTTTCCTGTCCATACAGTTCCCCTCTGGACTGTCAGGAGATGATTTTGAGACTGACCCAGATCTTCATCTGGGTTATGATGTTGAAGGAGCAGGAGTTAATCCTACTGCAGAGCCTGTGGTCGAAGACCTTTCCTTTAAGTCTCTGCCGAAAAGTTTTAATTCCACTCTTTCTCTCCAGACTACAGAAATCGATCATGGGAAGCTCTTAAGACTCCAATGTCTTCATGTCCCGGAGATCCCTATGGATTTAACTCCCGCAGTACAACCATCTTTTGGGACCCTTTCTCAGATGGCATGAACAATCCTGCTCTCATCCCTTCCATGGCTAAGTCCATAGATAGGAAGTACGCTTCTCCCAAGGATCAACCCATTTTGGCCTCACAAGCTTTTGCTGATCCCATTGTAGTGATAGCAGAGAGTGACAAGGCCGTCCTTCCTCAGGCATCCTCAGCCTGGCCTATCAATACAGAATCTCATAAGATAGACACCTTAGGTAAGAGAGTCTTTGCTGCCTCCATCCTGGATATGCATATTGCCAACTACTACGACTGTTTTTCTCAGTATGAGTATGTCCTTTGGCATTCGCTCAAGCAAATGGTAGAAGCTCTACCTGAGTCAGAAACTAATTCAGAGCTACTTCACACCATAACCAGGGGCATCGAGTCCAATAACCAACAGGTTAAAGCTGCAATAGACGCTTTCGATACTGATTCTCGAGCAGTGGCGGCGGGCATTCGTACCCATCACCACTCTTGGCTACATACTTCAGACTTTACGGATGATGCACAGCAGCAGGTCATGGCCTTACCCTTCGACGATATGTACGTGTTCGGACACCAGGTGGAACAATCTCTGTAAGCCACACAGAAGACTAGGTCAGCCATTAACATAACTCGACCCACACCTGCCCCCTCTCGGGGGGGGGGGTGCCAATAAGCATCAGTTTCATAACCATAAATGCTTTCGGGGCAAAGGCGGGGGGACTGTAACAAAAGCCACATCCCGCAGCCACAAAAGAAAATGCAGCAGAAGGCACAAGACCCCAAAGTGTCCAGTGCCACCTTCTGAGTTCTCAGCCCAGGTCCGACATCAAGTGCCCCAGGAGGACTCTTTCTCAGCAGTGGTAGGACATCTGACTCAGTTCTACGACTGGTGGAAGTCTATGACATCAGACAAATGGGTCCTTTGGATAATCCTCGAGAGGTATTTGCTCAATCTTTCAGAACCCCCCCCCCCCGCGGATCATCCCCCAAAACGACAGCCCAGACTTGGCATTACAGTCAGACCTTCTTGCTTCCGAAGTGCAAGGCCTTCTGAAAAACAGGGCAGTAGAAGTAGTTTCGCCGGACCAATGAAATACAGGTTTCTACTCCCATTACTTTCTAGTTCTGAAGAAAACTGGAGGCATGCACCCCATTCTGGATCTCAGAAAGTTAAATTCCTTCACAAGGAAAAGTTCAAGATGATATCTCTAGGTACCCTTCTACCTTTGAATCATCAGCACGATTGGCTAGCCTCCCTGGACATGCAGAATGCCTACCAACTCATTCTTATACACCAAAGCACCACAAATACCTGGGGTTTGTAGCGCTGGGTCAACGTCATCAGTTGAGTCCTGCCCTTTGGGCTATCCTCGGTGCTGCGAGTTTTTACAAAGTGTTGTGCAGCTCTCACAGCACATCTCAGGAAAACTGGAATTCAAGTGTTTCCATACCTGGACGACTAGTTTCTAGCAAGCCCTTCCAGGCAGGGAACTCTGGACGCCGTAGCCAAAGCTTCAGACTTCCTTACGTCCATGGGAGTCCTGCTAAATCGCAACAAATCACAGTTGCAGCCCTCCCAGAAACTCCTTTTCATAGGAACTCTTCTGGATATCTCCTGTGCGAAAGCTTTTCTTCCAGAGGACAGAAGGAGTGATATCCTACAGATGGCCCGATATATCAGAGAAAACAGCTCGGTTTGAGCATTCTCGATGCAACGGATGCTGGGTCTCATGGCATCCTCGGTGTTCACTGTACCTCTAGCTCGTCTCCACATGAGAACCTCTCAGTGGATGCTCAGTACTCAGTGGTCCCCAACCACTCACCCTCAGTCCTTTCCCATCAAGGTGACAACCTCTGAAGAGGTCACTCACCTGGTGGTCGCAGGAGAACAACCTTCTGGAAGGGTATCCCTTTGCTTCTTTGGATCATCAGATCTCCATTACCACCGACGCTTTCCTGATGGGATTGGGAGCTCACTGCCAGAAGCTCCATATCCAAGGTACGTGGACTCAGAACGATTCCCGGCTCCACATAAACATCCTGGAAATGAGAGCCATCCTCTATGCAGTCTGGGCCTTGAAGGACATACTCTGTCACAAGAACATTCTCCTTCAAATGGACAACAAAGCAGTGATGTATTACATCAACAAACAGGGCGGTGCATACTCTTACCTATTATACAGGGAAGCTGTGACAGTGTGGGAATGGTGTCTGGAGCACAAGGCTCTAATCCACGCAGTTTACCTACCAGGTGTGCAGAACGAACTGGCAGACCGTCTCAGCAGAACGGAGACAGATTCTCACGAGTGGTCTTTCGACTCAACCATCGCTCAGTCACTCTTCAAAGAGTGGGGAACTCCTGACCTGGACCTTTTTGCATCCCCATTCAACTTAAAACTGCCTCTCTTCTGCTCCAGAAATCCAGGACCTGGCATTTTCTGTCAGGATGCATTCAGGCTGTAGTGGACAAAATGCTTTCTATATGCCTTTTTTTCTTCTTTCTCTAATTCAGAGGATGCTTCTCAAATTCGAGTCTCAGGGAGACAGAATGATTCTCATTGATCCCTTCTGGCCTCGACAGATATGGTTCCCGCTGCTCAGCAGTCTGTCGGCAACCCTCCTGAAGGTACTTCCCCTTCAGACAAACCTTCTGACCCAGGGGCCTGTGGTCCAGCCCAATCTGAAGGTGCTTCACCTTCACGCTTGGCTCCTGAGGAGACAGAGGTGAATAGGTTCAATGTTTCCCATAGGGTTTCAGATATTCTCTTGGCTGCGTGTAAACCAGCCACTAGAAAAACCTACACAGCCAAATGGAAGCGTTTCTCTCTGGTGTGCAAAATCCTTTTCTAACCTTTCTTCTTGCCCACTAGATAAAGTCTTGGAGTACCTTTTGGATCTCTCAAATTTAGGTCTGCAGTACTCTACTGTCAAAGTTCATCTCTGCCATTTCAGCATATCATGAGCCGATACATTCCTTGTCTCTGGCTCAGTTACCTGTAGGGAAGAGGTTTCTTAAGGGCATTCTGCATACCAGACCTCTTACTGGACATCCAGTCGCTGCCTGGGACATTAACCTTGTGCTAGACATGCTCACTCGGAAACCATTTGAGCCTCTAGCTACCTGCGAGTTAAAGTTCCTCACTTGGAAAACGGCCTTCCTGGTGGCCATCACTTCTGCCCGTAGAGTTTTTGAAATGCATGCTCTGGTCACAGACCTTAGGTCTCACCCTAAGTTTCTTCCCAAGGTTGTCTCAGAATTTCATTTAAACCAACCTTTAGTCCTACCTACCTACTTTGCTAACTTCCAGAATGAAGGGGAACGTACCCTGCATTCTTTGGATGTTAAGAGAGCACTGCAATTCTATCTGGATAGAACAAAAGAAATTTGCAAGGCTCAACAACTGTTTGTTTCCTTCAGCGAGACCCGGCTGGGTCAACCTGTCGCTATCAGATGCATTTCAGCGTGGCAGGTAGCATGCCTCCGCCACTGTTATTCTATGGCACAGGTTAAGCTAGAAGGCAGAGTGTATTCTCACTCTACTAGAGCAGACGCGGCTTCTCTGGTGGAAATCTGCAACGTGCCCATTGTAGACATTTGCAGTGCTGCTACATGGAGCTCAGTGCATAATTTTCGTTAAGCACTATGCTTTAGATGTCCATGCCAGACGACATCTGTCGTTTGGTAGGACTATTCTTAACGGACTTCTGTCCTAAGTATGTGCACTCTTAGTTTCTCCTGCCGCCCATCTCGGGGGTTTGTTAGCTCGGTACTCTCCTATTAGTGTGAATGAGTGGTGGAGACTTTATGTCCAGGAAGATGTGGAGATTACATACCTACCGTAATTCTTGATCTTCTTGGACAAAGTCTCCACCGCTCATTCACACACCCACCCACCATCCCCCGAGCTCACGTCTCTGTTTTGGTCTGTACTACCTCAATGGTTGGGCTGTGAAGACTCTATTGTTGACCCTTCTTACAAGGGTCAGTCGGACTATCTTATGTCAGAGTTTATTAGGTTAGACCTCTAGGTTAGTTACGCTGCACCTCCTCGGGGAAAAAAAGGTACTGAGGTGGTTGGAGGGTTGACGCCAGGGTAGTCTTTACTGCAAGAGTCATGGCTCACGGTGCCGCTTCCTCGTGGCTCCATCTCTGTTGCCGACATTCTCGAAAAGTTCGCTCCCACTGGGTCCTAGTGCCTCCGGCTTAGATCCCATTAGTTTGAATGAGTGGTGGAGACTTTGTCCAAGAAGATCAAGAATTACGGTAGGTATGTAATTTCCGTTTATCATCCATTTGTGCTGTACACAAAGCTGGGGGTAACCCTGTCATCCATTGAGTTTCCATCCTTTTGTGCTATACGCAAAGCTGTGCAAATCCTGTTACCTGTTGTGTTGCCGTTTGTTTGTGCTGTACACATAGCCTGGGCAAACCTGTCACTTGTTGCATCGCCATCCGTATGTGCTATACACAAAGATCAGGCAAACCTGTCACTCGCTGTGTTACCATCCATTTGTGCGATACACAAAGCTGGGGTAAGCCTGGCACCTCTTGCATTGCCATCCATTTGCACTACACACAATGCTGGGATAACCCAGTCATCGTTGCATTGCTACCCATTTTTGCTGTACACAAAGCTGGTGTAAACCGGTCATCTGTTGTGTTGCCATCCATTTGTGCTATACACAAAGCAAGGATAACCCTCTCACCAGTTGTGTTGCCATCCATTTGTGCTATACACTGAGATGGGATAGCCCTATCATCTGGTGTGTTGCCATCCATTTGTGCTATTCACAAATCTGGGCTAAACCTGTTGCCTATTGTGTTCAAACAACATGGAGCCTTGCTGTTTTCTGACTATATGCAGTTAGCCCCAGCACTTGAACTGCTCCGGAGAGGAAAGGGTTAACTCTATGCAAAGGCATAGAACGCTGAGCTCGAGCTCAGTTTTCAAACCTCTGTCCCAGGTGCTCCTGCGTGTTACCGTCAGATTTTTTACTCTGCCTAACTGAGAAGTCGCTCCGGAGATCCTCTCCTTCACTTCGGTTCAGTCACAGTAAAAATCGGTCAGTTTTTCCAAACCATTTCTTTATTTTCGGTGTTCACATCTCTGTCCTGGTACAGTAAGTATATTAGTAGGTAGTAGAGTGTTTCTTTGTGGAGAAATTGTTTTTCTGTTCGGTTTCTTACCGGTCGGTCTGGTTGGGAACCGAAGTAATTTGTCTAGTTAAGTTTTAAGTTGTAAAAAAAAAAAATCTTGTGTGTGGTTTCCGGTATCTATTGGTTCCTGAAAAAAATGACGAATTTTGGAGTTTTTTCAACCGACCCATGACATAGTTGGAACCAATTGGTTTTGTTAGTTGCATGGCTTGAACGCTGGTAAGGGTAACTTGGTTCTTTTGAGGCATGTCTGAGAAACCCAAAAAGAAAACCAGGCCTACTGGGTTTCAGCACTGCACTGAGTGTGGGGAAGCCTTTGCCAAGGCTGACTACCACTTCATCTGTGTTTATTGTCTGGGGTTTGACCACCTCAAGGAAGACTGCCAAATCTGCAAAACCTTTCCTAAAGCCACTGCTGAAAAACGTTTAAGTAGGCTGAAGGAAAGGGAGGCCGAAAAATCCGCTGACCCGGATGGCTAGCCAGGTTCGGTCCCGACCGAACCTGAGGGGGTGCCCGCTGACCTGGGCGATACCCCCTAGGGCAAGAGGAGAGCAGATTCTGTGGAATTTGTTCCTGCAAAGAGAACACGCAAGTCAGCCAGTTCAGATCCCGGGCCCCATGTTCTGACCACTGATGAGATAGCCAAAGCAATCGCTATTGTGCAGTCGCTTCGCCCGGTTCCGACCGAACTGGCACCGACTCAGGGATGGTTGGATCGGTCAGACTTACCTGCTTCTGAGTATGACCCTGAGGCATTTTATGAGGGTGAATGGGAAGGAGACGAAGATGATGAAGATGAAGATAACGAAGGCCTAGATGAACCTACTGAGCCTGACATCTCCCCAGACAGGTCTTCCAATGTGTCTCCTCCCAGGCTTTCTGAGTCCCCCTCCCACTTCTTGTTTTACAGGAAGGAGGCTGAAACTCTTCAGCTCCCTGTGGAAGAAGCTGGACAGGAACAGGAAGAGCCTGACGGTGTTGAGATGATGGATGTCCCAGAGTCCAAAAGGGTGTCTATCCCTCTGCACAAGTCCCTAGGGAAACAGACTCGAAAAATATTACAATTTCCAACATCCATACCTCCTGTGGATAAGAAGATGGACAGGAAGTATGCCCTGTCAGGCCCTGGGATGGAATTCCTTACCAGTCATTGCAGCCATGTTGGGGTAGTGCAAGCTGCAGCCTGTGACAAGGCTAATATTTCCCTGGCATCTCACCCCCCAGATAAGGATTCCAGGAAAATGGATGCCATGGCTAAGAAACAGTACTTGGCATCCTCTTTGGGACTCGGGCAATTCAACTACATGGCATATACAGCCAGATACCAGAAGTCTAGGTGGGATACGATTCTGTAGCTGGCTAAAAATGCCTTCCCCAGCTGGCCAAGGACCTGGAGCAGGTGGCTGTGTGTGGCATTGAAGCTTCTAAGGTCCAGTTTCATGCTGCTGTGTACTCGAATGATGTTCATTCTAGAGTTATGGCTACGTCTGTTTCCATGAGGAGATTTGCCTGGCTCAGGTGTACCAGTTTGTCTCAGGATACCCAGACCAAGGCCATGGATGTTCCTGTCACTGGTAACTCTCTGTTTGGGGAACAAACAGAAACTTACGCGAAAAAGATGGACGAATACAGGACCACATACAGGAGTGCTGCAGTCAAAGAAATGCAGACCACTCCTCAAAGGCAGCAATCTAGGGATGGCAGGGGCAGGCCTTTTCAAATGCCTTTTTACCTGGCCCAGGCCTCCTCTTCTTTTCAGCAGAGGGGCTTCTTTAGCGGAAGAGGCAGAAGGGGGATGACAAGGGCTGCATCCTCCTCTCAGTCTAAGCCTCCTGCCAAACAGACACCCTGATGGGTCAGTCAGTGTCGCCTCCTCAATCCCTGTAGGGAGCAGACTGGCTCACTTTTTCCAGGCCTGGAAGTCTTATCACTTCAGACAATTTGGTCCCGGAAGTAGTGATCCAGGGCCTTGCTCTCAGCTTCAGCAAGTTCCCAAGGCTGAGAGAAAAGGTTTTTTGTCCTTCCTCCCTAGAGGAAACACAGGCTTTGGAGACAGTGGTTTCATCTCTACTGCTTCTGCAAGCAGTGGAAAAGGTATTTTTCAGTCACAGGGGAAAGGGATTGTACTCCAGGTACTTCCTTACCCTAAAAAAGACAGGGAGTGGTGACCCATCCTAGATCTACGATACCTAAACAAACATATCTTAAAGCCAAAGTTCAGGATGGTGACTCTGGGATTAATTCTTCCCTCTCTGAGACCAGGGGACTGGGTAGCCTCCCTGGATCTCAAAGATGCCTATTTCCACATACCCATCAGGCAGTTCCACAGAAAGTACCTCAGGTTTGAACTGCCCTCAGGCCATTATCAGTTCAGAACAATGCCTTTCGATCTAACATCTGCTCCAGGGGTATTCACCAAGGGTCTAGCAGTAGTGATGGTCTTCCTCAGGAAACAAGGCATCTTACTGTTCCCCTTTCTGGACGATTGGCTTATAGTAGGCCAGTCCCCAGACTAAGTCAGGTCAGCTCTAGGGGTCACTCAGAACCTTCTAGGCTCCCTAGGATTCATTCTAAATCTGGAAAAGTCTGTTCTGGAACCAACCCAGCTTCTCACATTTACAGGAGTGGAGCTGGACACTGTTCTTTCTTCCTCTCTTAAGGGTCCAATCCCTCATCAGTCTGGCTTCCTCTTTTCATCCACTTGTGTCTTGGCCAGCCAGACACTTCTTGCAGTTGCTAGGCCACATGGCAGCCTGCACTGCAGTAGTGCAAGGGGCAAGGTTTCAGATGAGAGATATTCAATTTCATCTAATAGCCTTTTGATCTCAGAGAAAAGATCCCCTCTCTAAGTTGGTTCCAGTGTCTCTAACTTTGGTTCAGGCCCTCCAGTGGTAGCTGGAAGATGACAACTTGAGGCAAGGGGTTCCCTTCCTCAGTCAGGTTCCCACAGTGATTCTCACCACAGACGCTTCCCTGCTGGGATGGGGAGCCCACCTGAATCAGCATACTGCTCAGGGAACTTGGTCTCATCTACACATAAACCTTCTGGAACTCAGGGCTGTCTTTCTGGCACTTCAGACATTCTCGAACTTAATTCATGGGAAAGTGGTGCAGATCAGGACAGACAACACCACAACCATGTGGTACTTCAACAAACAGGAGGGTACTCGGTCCTTGACCTTGTGCACAGAGGCCATGAAAATATGGTCACTAGCCTATTCCTTGCAGGTTTCCCTGATTGCTGTGCATCTCCCAGGGAAGGACAGTGTACTTGCAGATGCTCTCAGCAGGATTTCCCAAGGTTACCACGTATGGGCCCTGAATCCTCTCATTCTTCAGATAATTTTCAAGAGATGAGGTACTCCAGAGATAGATCTCTTTGCAGCCCCGCACAACCATCAGCTCCCTCTGTTTTGCTGCAGACCCCCTCTCATGGAGTTGGTTCCTCTAGATGCCCTCCTGTTGGATTGGATCAACAGGTTTCTCTATCCTTTTCCTCCCTTTCCTCTGATATTCAGAGTTCTGGTCAAGATCAGATCCCAATCTTGCACAGTGATTCTAGTAGCCCCGGACTGGGCCAGACAAACTTGGTATCCTCTACTATTGTCACTATCATTGACAATACCTCTGTGCCTTCCCAGGCAGTTCAACCTCCTCACCTCTTCTCAGGGGAGGATTCTGTACCCCAACCTTCTCTCACTCAGGCTCAAGGCCTGGCTCTTGAAGAGCTAGAATATGCAGGTCTGCATCTCTCTCAATCAGCTCTGGATATCCTTAAGGATAGTAGAAAGCCTTCCACTAGAAAAACCTGTAGTGCTAAATGGAAGAGGTTTGGGTTCTGGTGCTCCCAGAGGCACATTCAGCTGGACTCAGCTGACATTTCCACTGCTTTGGATTATTTGGTGCACTTTAATAGCTTAGGCCTTTGGACTGCCACTGTCAAGGTGCATTTGGCAGCAATTTCTGCTTTTATTTCAGCTGGGAAAGTCTCTTCTCTAGCACCCCACCCAGTTTTCAAGAAATTTTTCAAAGGTTTGATCCATATCAACCCTCCCTTCAGGGATCCTTCTCCCCTATGGGATCTGAATATCTGTATTGCACAGCTGATGCAGCCCCTCTTCGAACCACTTTGCTCAGCTGAGCTCAAATACCTGACTTGAAAAACTGTGTTCCTGGTTGCTATCACCTCTGCCAGGAGAATCAGTGAGCTACAGGCCTTATCAGTGGAACCTGATTTCATTTCATTTCACAGGGATTAGGTGGTCCTTTGCACAAATAGGAAATTCCTTCCCAAAGTGGTATCAGATTTTCATCTGAACCAATCTATGACACTTCCTGTATTTTTTTACTGATCACTCCTCCTCTGGAGAGACGAGATTACACAGTCTTGATGTAAAGAGGGTTCTGAGTTACTAAATAGAATCCACTATGACCCATAGAAATGACTGCTCCCAGTTGTTTCTTACTTATGGGGAGGTGGGTAAAGGTAAACCTGCCACTAAGAGAACTATTGCTAGATGGTTTGTCTCTTGCATACAGTTCTGCTATTCAGAATTGGGGAAGGAGCCTCCATCAGCCCTGAGGGCTCACTCCACCAGAGGTACAGCTGCTTTGGTTGCAGCTGCCAGGGATATGCCCTTAGTGGAAATCTGTAAAGCAGCCACCTGGAAGACTGTTCACACATTTACCAAGCATTACTCTCTTGACATCCAGTCAAGAAGTGATGCTAGGTTTGGCACAGTAGTACTGCAGAGTCTTTTCCCAAAATAGGTTCTGTAGATCCCACCTCCTTGGGGGTACTGCTTGGTAGTCTGCATGCAGTCAGAATAGAGCAAAACTTTATGTTGTTTGAAGAAAAAATTACTCAACATAGTAATGTTGTTTCTTCTAATGGAGTCTTGCTGTATTCTGACCTCCCTCCTTCCCTGCCTCCCCTCCTGGAACCTAGTTGTTTTGGGATGTGGGTGGGCAGGTGTAGTGCTGCACCTCAGGGGTGTATTTGGTTGCCTCTTCTTTGAATGAGGTTTGTTGTTGTTATATATTTTATTGTTATATACTTTATTACCAACTGGGATTCTGTTTTGGGGGTCTCGACTTGAGTCTTTGGACCCAAACTTTATGTTTATTGCCTTTTGGCAAACATTTGTTAAAACAATTTCTTGGTTGTTGGTCAGTTAGTTAAGTGCTCATAAGAATCTGACGGTTACACTCAGGAGTACCTGGGACAGAGGTTTGAAAACTGAGCACGAGCTCAACATTCTATGCCTTTCCATAGAGTTAACCCTTTCCTCTCCGAAGCAGTTCAAGTGCTGGGGCCAACTGCATATAGTCAGAATACAGCAAGACTCCATTAGAAGAAACATTATTATGGTGAGTAATTTTTTCTTATCATCCTTTTCTGCTATACACAAAATTGGGAGCAACCCTGTTATCCACTGTGTTGCCATCCATTTGTGGTATACACAAACCTGGGATAGCCCTGTCACTCATTGCGTTGCCATGGATTTGTGTTTATTTATTTATTTGCTTTTGTTTACCAGGTAAGCACACTAGACAGCAAGTGCCTATTTTCAGGTGCGACCCGGGAGGTTACAGAGTACATAAGAAACATTAATACAGAGTCAAGGTAACATACGGGCCCATGAGCAAGTGGGTGGAACAGCAAATGGTACAAATGGCTTTAGATGGTAAAGTTGGCAGTATGTCAACAAGATACATAACAGCATTGAGAGGCAGAATAACAACAGGTAACATCATGACAGAGAATACATCAAAATGACATGAAAGTATGGGCATGTATTTGCATGACATGAGCGCCTATCATGAGAGAGAATGCGTATCAAAATAGTGCAGCTAGAAGCGGGTACTGATATGACAAGAGTGCCTCTCCAACAGAAGGGCGAAAAGTGCCGTATGCTGGTTATCAGCAGAGATTAACAGTGGCCGGTGTATCTGCTCACAGACTCCCATAGTGAATCAGGGGTGAGGGAGAGACTACTCTGGGTCTGTATAGTACATAGACAGGCAGAGGCGGTTTTGAGGAAGTTCCATAGGGATGTTTTGAAGCAGGGATGGGAGGGAGAGGCACGAACTAGGGTGGGAAGGGAGTTCCACAGTCCCGGCGCAAGGACGGAGAAGGCACGGTCACTTGTGAGGGTGTGGGTCTTAGGAACCAGGCAGACCTGAGCAGCACTAGATCTTAAGTGGTAGGCAGGGGTTCCATATTTGAAGGGAAGGGCAAGTGCAGAAGGAGTGGCTGTTCTAACTCTGTTATCTGTGAAGTTGCCAAGGACAAAGGCGCTGTGCTTTTCAGGGGGAAGCCACTCTAGCCAAGAGTAGAGCTCACAGTGATGCGTAAAGCGAGGTGCAGAGAGTGCAATGCAGCATATGTTTTTATAAGCAGTATCCCATTTTGCTAGGCTAGAATTCGGGACTGGGGCAAAGGCTACGAGCTCATAACAAAGCGTGGGAAGGAGTATCCCCTTGGCTATGGCGAGCCGAGCAGCCGGGGTGAGGCAATCTTTTGCTCTGTAGGCAAGTCCAAGCTTGCCGTTTGTGGCTATACAGATATTCCGAAGATGTGCGGTGAGATCCAGTTGTGGATCAAGGGTAACTCCTAGATACTTGACGGAGTCAGTGACCGGCAGGGGGGAGCCATTTGCTCTATAGATCGTTAGAGGAGCAGTGTGGGAGGCGGTTCTTGCCACAGAACCAAAGAGTATGGCCTGGGTCTTTTCCAGGTTGATGGTGAGCTTGTGTCCCTCAAGCCAGTTCTGGATAAGATCGAAGTCTGAGTTAAGTCGGGAGTTGATGATAGTAATATCCTGAGAACTGGACAGTACAACGAGGTCATTCACTTATAGAGTTGAGTGCCCGTAGGTTGCAGCGGAGGGCAGTTCATTTATGAAAAGGGAAAACAGAATGGGTCCAAGGACAGATCCCTGGGGGACCCCACAGTTAGCAGGGTGTTATACACAAAGCTGGGGTGATTCTGTCACCTGTTGTGTTGCCATGCATTTGTGCTATACACAAAGCTGGGGCAACCCTGTTACTCATTGCATTGCCATCCATTTGTGCTGTACACAAAGCTGGCGTAAACCGGTCATCTGTTGTGTTGCTATCCATATGTGCTATACACAAAGCAAGGGTAACTCTCTTTTGCCATCTTTTTATTCTATACACAGATCTGTGCTAAACCTGTCACCCATTGTGTTACCATCCATGTGTGCTATACACAAAGCTGGGTAACCCTATCACCTACTGTATTGCCATCCATTTGTGCTGTACACAAAGCTGAGGTAAACCTGATACCCTTTGTGTTGCCATCCATTTGATGTATACACAAAGCTGTGGTAAACCTTTCACCAGTTGTGTTACCAACCATTTGTGCTGTAAACGTGTCACCCATTCTGTTGCCATCTGTTTGTGCTATACACAAAGCTGGGGTAAATCTGTGATCCTTTGTGTTGCCATCTATTTTGTGATACACAAAGCTGGGGTAAACCGGTTGTCATAAACACACTCCGCAGGTCAGGCCCTCTGCTTCCACAGTGCCAAATCTTGAAGTTCAATATGTGAACAGGAGACAAACAGGGTAACCCTCCTGTCTGTTTTTGGTCTGAATCACCTACTAGCCTCATGTCCTGGGGTCAAATATGAACCCTTTTTCACTAGCACACCCAGTTAGGCTTAGATATCACACTTTGTTCAGGGCAATGCAGTGCAATACTTTACCCAGTGGGCACCAGCCTGGTTCAACAATTCTACCCTTTTGACTCAATTTGAGACCTAGGTATCGTCTTGCCTTAGCAAGATAGTAACACACTTTTAAGCCCTTAACAGTTTTTGTCAGATTGATACAATACTGTTTCAGCCTCCACATGCAAAAGAAAAGTCTCAAGCAGGATTAAGGAAACCAAAAGATTTACTGGAATTAAAAGAAAACAGTAAATACATACAAAACATAGAACATATAACACAAATACTTACGGTCAAGAATAAATTGGAAATTACAGAAACAACCACCTGGTGCTTAAATTCCAATAACTTAGTTCCAGTTTGAAGGTGTCTATTTTGACAGAAGTGCTTTTTTAGTTCAGCCACCCACTGTATGTGTTCCTTTAGGAGTCCAGAGAAGAAGTGTGCTCACTCCTTTTCAGCCAGAGTGATATTAATCCAGCATGTCACTCCTGTCCTGTGAGATCACAGCTCATGAGGTCACTGTTAGCCTGTAATTAATGGTGTAACCTGACCAAGTATATCCAGAAGGATGTCATTTTACTGCTGGCTGGAAATCTGCAAGATAGCAATATTAAAATATGACAGTCTCTGATCAGAGCATTCAGCTTTGATGTTCAGAAAACATCCTGACAACAAATTTCTCTTACAGGTGTGAAAGCTAACAGGAATCAGTTAAAATGGCCTTTTCCTCAAAGGTCATAAAATGCATACTTTTTCCCTGCGCTTTACAGTAGAAGGGTTAGTTTACAATGTGTTATATAACAACTAACACAGGTATGACATGAGATGTCAACAGGAAGCTTCTTAATTAATTCACTGTTACTATAGTCAATGTTTTCAGTGAGCCAGGGCCTTTGGGGTCAAAAGGTCAGGTCCCTTTAAAAGCTGCTGGCTGCCATACCCTAAGCAGACATTCAAATAATCATATATTTATATCCTAATTATGCTTATACCTAGTAGAGGGTTAATCACGTTACACCGGTCATCTGTTGTGTTGCCATCCCTTTGTGCCATACACAAAGCTTGGGTAAACCTGCCACCTGTTGTTTTGCCATCCATTTTGTGATACATAAAGCTGGACTAAACTTTTCATGACTTGTGTTACCATCTGTTTGTGTTATACACAAAGCTGGGGTAAACCAGTTACTGTATCTGTTGTGTTGCCATCTGTTTGTGCTTTACACAAAGCTGTGGTAGCTCTGTCACCCATTGTGTTGCCATCTGTTTGTACCATGCACAAAGCTGGGGTAACCAAGTCACCCACTGTGTTGCAATCCATTTGTGTTATACACAAAGCTAGGGTAAACTTGTTACCCATTGTGTTCCCATCCATTTGTGCTATATACAAAAGTGGGATAAACGTAACACTTATTGTGTTGCCATCCATTTGTGCTGTTCATAAAGCTGGGGATAAACCTGACACTCTGTGTTGCCATCCATTTGGAGTATATACAAAGCTGGGATAAATCTTTTACCAGTTGTGTTACCAACCATTTGTGCTGTACAAAAAGCTGGGTGAAACTTGTCACCCATCTGTTTGGGCTATACACAAAGCTGCGGTAAATCTGTCACCCGTTTTGTTGCCATCCATTTTATGATACACAAAGCTGGGGTAAACCAGTCACCTGTTGTGTTGCCATCTGTTTATGCTATACACAAAGCTGTTGTAAACCAGTCATCTGTTATGTTGCCGTCCGTTTGTACTATACACAAAGCTTGGGTAAACCTGTCACCTGTTGTTTTGCCATCCATTTTGTGATGCACAAGGCTGGGATAAACCTTTCATGACTTGTGTTGTCCATTTGTGTTATGCACAAAGCTGAGGTAAACCAGTTATCTGTTGTGTTGCCATCTGTTTGTGCTTTACACAAAGCTGGGGTAGCTTTGTCACCCACTATGTTGCAATCCATTTGTGATATTCACTGAGGTGGGGTAACTCTATCACCTGTTACGTTGCCATCCACTTGTGCTATATACATAGCTGGGATATCCCTGTCACCCATTGTGTTGCCATCCATTTGTGCTATATACAAAGCTGGGGTATACCTGTTACCTGCTGCAATGCCATTCATTTGTGCTGTACACAAAGCTGGGTAAAACTTTTCACGAATTGTGTTACCATCTGTTGGTACTATACACTATGCTGGGGGTAACCCTGTCACTCATTGTGTTGCTATCCATTTGTGCTATACCCAAAGTTGGGGTAAACCTGTGACCCATTATGTTGACATTGATTTGTGCTATACACAAAGCTTGCATATCCTTGTTACCTGTTGTGTTGCCATCCATTTCTGCTATACACTAAGCTGAGGTAACCCTTTCGCTCATTGTGTTGCCATCCATTTATGCTGTACACAAAGCTGGGGTAATCCTGTCACTTGTTGTGTTGCCATACATTTCTGTAGTACTCCGCATTGTCAATGGATAATTAATATCTATTGGTATTGTGCACCCCCTATTTGGGGTAGTGGTACTGCCCAAAGCTGTGAACAGCATAGAGCCGTGAACATATGAAGATTCTAAAAAGCAAGGATTCTCCAGTCTTTGTTGTACCACTGAAGGGTAAACAGCATGGAGGATTCTCTAAGAAGATTTTGCTAATTTTCTTATTTTCTTATCAGGATTTCGCACTATTAAGCTGGTTGGGGCTACCTGGTGACAGGGAGCACCCCCAAATTTAGAATTCGTTCTTGTTAAGCTGTGGCTTTCAAATGGACTAATTTGCTATCCCTCCCACTGCTTTTGTGCATTGATTAAAGACCACATGCCTTGCCATAAATAGGGTGTATCCAGGTCTCCATTTTCTTTTTCCCCCATTGCCTCAGGTAAGTGATTTAAGACATTATTTTGTGGGAAGGGGGCTTAGTTATTCTGAGAGAGCTTGTCTAATTTTTATTAACTTCTTTTTCCTTTTCATTCTTTCCACAGCACCTCTTGTATGACGCCCCCCCACCCCAACCCACCTCTGCTTTTCGTTTTCTGAAGGGATCAAGCTAGAAGTACATAGGACTGCAGTGTAGCGTTTCTAGATTGTATTTTAGACATGTATTTTGCTTGGGTTACATTTTTGCTCCCTGACTTGTATTCTGAACCATTTTTCAGCCTCAGTGACCTTTCCTTTGTTTACTACTATCTGGTTGGATTTCCGACCTGCAGTTTAGCAGGTAAAAGTGCTCCATTTGCTTGTTGCAATTCAGAGCGAGTTTTTCAGCACTGTTGATCCACGTGGGAGTCGGCCATTACCGGCGGTTTGCCAGCACTGACTCATGCCTCCCTCAACTGTCAGGTGCACTCCTGCTACTCCTTTTCCTTTATCTTCGCACCCTTTGCTCCAGGTGTGCTCCCATCAGTGTGATGTCATCTTGTGCTATAGTGTGATGTCACCACATTAGCATGCATTAGTCAAGCACATTCTCAAGCCTTCTTCATGTCTGTGCAGCTCCATAGGGGAAGGTGCTTCTTTCCACTTAAATTCAGAGTCAAGACACTGTTCACCAGCAGGGAGCGTCTGATACTTATTATAGTAGAAAGAAACATTTTTGTTACCTTCAGCAGGAAGTAACATTTTCCAGGCAGCCTAACTAATTTTCAGTTAAGTTCAGGAAATTATTACTTTTTAAGGGGGGATCAGGAGGATCAGCACAGTAATCTCTCCATATTAGATAAGGCATTTAAAAGCCTTATCTGAATATACATATTCTGTTCTGTGGAATTCTGCATTTATTTGTGTTTATTTAGATAAGTTAGTGACATCATAGCTTATCGGAGACCTGTGATTTTCAAACATTGTAAGACCTGCAGAAGGGTGATGAAACCCTCACTTTTTGGCTCATATTGCCCTAACTGTGCAACACAACCTTGTTTTTTTTACTTTATTTAAAAGTCAGCAATTGTATAGTAAAGTTAATAAGGCCGAACGGTATACCATACATTAAATTTACAGCTCAAGACTGATATGGACATACAATTTTTATAGTAGCTTAGAAGAGACCTACTACCAATATCTGTTTGCCAGTCTATGTTTCTATGAGGATAGAGAGGGGACCGCTCAGGGGCAACATGAGGAAGTATTTTTTTCACAGAGGGGGTGGTGGACACATGGAACGGCCTTCCCGAGGAGGTCGTGGGGTCAAAAAAAGTGAGGCAATTCAAGAATGCATGGGATAGATATAGAGCAATTATAGTGGGGGGGGTAGGAGGAAGTAGGCTGTTGGTTAACTAGGATCTGCAGCTTATCCAAGAGATAGGGAAATGGGCAGACTGGGTGGGCCAAGCGGTCCTTATCTGCCGTCAAAGTCCATGTTTCTATATAATATGTCCTGTTACATTCCTGGGGCAACTAAGAACTAAATCTCTCCGCCTCACCCTGTCTTGAGATAAGGTCTACGACTCTAAGAATCTAAGAATTATTTGGAATGCCAATGGTCCCCAGAGCTCCCAGCTTTTTTCCCCCAGGCCCTCTATTCCTGAGGGTTGATTATTAAACTGGATACCAAGTGTGTCCTATAGCCTCCTCAAGGGGGTGCCAAATCTGGTGGTATTTAGAAGCCTGGTTCAAGGCCAAGTATTGCGTGTGTTCCAGTTTCATGCACTGGAGTAAAGTTTTTGCCCATTGTGCCACCGATGGCACCAGTTCTGAATTTCAGTGTTGCGCCAAAAGCTGTTTACCTGTCACTATGCCCAGACTGTGCAGTGGATGGTTTGTCCACCTCTTACCTTGTACCCCTCTTGGGATGCTCAAAAGTATGTCGATCAGATCTGGAGGGCATTGAATAGCCAACTCCTTATTCAATGTAGTTATTATTTCCTACCAGAAGAAACAGATTCTTGGGCAGGCCCAAATCATATGAAAAATAGAGCCCACGGAGACTCTACTCTTAGGGTAGTATTCTGCTTTTTGAGGGTCAATTCTGTGTGCTAGAGCGAGGATAAAGTAGGATCTGTTGAAAATATTATAGTAAATCACCCTAAGTCTATTTACTGAGCACTGTAGTCCCTTTTACATAGCTATCTCCCAGTCCCCACCTATTAGTCTTTCTGGGTATAAGTCAGCTTCCCACCTATGTTTTAACTGGTGAAATAGATCTGGAAGGGCCACTAACAGCAAAAGATAGAGGTCTGGTTTCTGTGTGACTGAGGTGTTAATAAAGATTTCTCCGGGGCAAAGGAACAGAGACTGCTTACTTATTCCCATAGTTTCCAGTTTGGCTCTGCAATTAATACAGAGGAAAAAGTGAGAGGTATTTAAATTATATTTGCCTGCTATTGTCTGGAAATCTAGGCAATTACCTTCACTATATAGGTGAGAAATACATTTCAGCCCTCTTTGCCTCCAATTAGATACGATCCAACTTAGGGGGGCCTGGAACTTGGCCATGTTTCCATTAAGTGTGTTCTATGCAGGCCTCTGGAGACATAGAAATTGGACTGTTTAGGATTTTAAGAGCCTGATTCCAAACTTTGAAGGAGGCTCTTGTGAAAGGATTTTTAGGAGGCTCAAGCTCTCTGGTGAAAAGGGCTAGGGCAAAGAGATGTCCATATAGTGCGGAATCTTTGTCTAGGATTTCCATTTCTGCCCGGCCGTGGAAGTAAGGTCCCAAATAAATGCCAACTGGGTAGCCATACAGTATAATATATCTTGAGACTGGGTAGTCCCAGGCCTCCTTTGTTCACTGGCCTCCACAATACCTCTTTTTTTATATGGAGCCTATGACTTTGTCAAATCAAGGAGATAATGGTACCCTCCATTTTTATAATGTAGGCATTGGGGATCCAGATTGGTAAGGTTTGGAATAAGTATAAACATTGAAGAAGTATATTCATTTTTACGAGGTTAACGCGACCTATAAGGGATAAAGTGAGTGACTGCTGCCATCTCTGACAATCCTCTCTAATTTTATTAATAACTGGCTTGCAATTTAATGCTCCTAGTTGTGATTATTTACAGTGCAGCCTATTACCTAAACATTTGATTTCAGAAGAGGGATTGTCTTGCCTGCAATTGAATACATGTAACCTTTAGTTCTTAGTGGAAGTCACTCACACTTACTCCAATTAATTTTGTGGCCAGAGATAGGGCCATAGACATCGAACAATTTTGTCAGTACCAGCAAGGCTTTATCTGGGTTAGATATAAAGAGCAGGACATCATCCGCACACATGGAAATGGTGTGTTCTTTCATTCCACACCCCTGAAACCCTCTATGTCGGGGTTAGCTCGGATGGCAGCAGCCAGGGCCTCAATAGTGAGTACATATAACAAGGGTGATAGGGGACCACCTTGCCTCGTACCCCGGAAGAGTTGAAAGGGAGGAGAGATAGTTTCGTTTGTTAAGGTTTTCACCTTAGGAGACTGGTACAATGTGGACACCCAGGATTGGAAGCACTGGCCAAACTTAAATGTTTCTAAGACTGCAGTCAAGTGCTTTTTCTTCATTTAATGCAAGAAGGCCCTGGTCACCACCCCCCAGCCCTCCATTTATATGTAATATTTAGGGTACGGCGAAGATTGTGCCTAGCCTGCCTCCCACCTATAAAACCCCCCGGTCTTGATGCACCAAGTCAGACAGGACCTCCTCCAGGCATCTGGCCAGTATTTTAGCAATAATTTTGTAGTCTGCATTTAATTAGGAAATGGGCCAATAAGAGACACATTTCTTTGCGTCATTACCCAGCTTGGGAAGCACCATAATAGTAGCTAAGTGCTGCGAGGAGGGGAGGCTCCCAATGTCCAGCACCCTAGCTATCGCCCAAAGCATCAAGCGGTGCAGGTCTGCCCAAAATACTTTATAAAATTTGATGGGAATCCCATCTGGACCTGGAGCCCACTCTGAACTGGATGACCAAATGGCTTGTTTTAACTCCTTTTCTGTTAAGGGCCTATCCAACTTATCTTTAGATTGGGGATCTAGTTCAGGGAGGGTGATGCCACTCAGGTGTTGTCCTGATTTAGTGTAATGGGAAGTTTGGGACGTACAGTATATAAAGGTTGATAAAAGGAATGAAAGGTGTCATTTATTATCTGGGGATCTGAAGATGTATTTCCAGATATAGTTTCAATTTCCAGAATACCCCTGTCCACTTGCTTCTTTTTAGTTTGCCAGGCTACCCATTTGCCCGTCCTATCCCCTTCAAAGTAGAAGCTTGCCCTAGTCACCATAAGGCCTCTCTCTAGACATCTCAACACCATCTGGTTTAGCGTGTCCTTCAGTTGTTTAAGCATTTGTAAGTCAGATCTTGTTCCCCCTCTCGATTTCTGTTTCTCTAAAGCTGCCACCTTTTGCTCCAGTTCCACCTCCTTCCTGAGTTTCTTTTACCCCCTGAAGGCTGCATACAAGATGGTCTCTACTCGTATATAAGCTTTTAAAGCATCCCAAACGGTGGCCACAGAGGTGTCCTCCTCCTTATTGTGGCTTAAAAAACATGCCAGTTTCTGGGATATTTGTGAGATATATTGCGGGTCGGTGAATAGCTTGGGGTCTAGTCTCCATTGGCGTGTCCACAGCAGATTTGACTTTCCCACCATAGAGATGAGTGGTGCATGGTAGGAGACCAAAATTGGAACATAAGAGGCCTCGAGTCCCCCTCTTACAGGATCAGAGGAAACAGAAATATAATACAATCTTGTGTATACCTGCTGAGTGTGAGAATAAAATGAAAACTCCTGCTTTTCTGGGGTTTTATACATCAAAGCCTCTATCAGAGCTCATTCCTGTGCTAGGTGTTGAAGTGTCAATGTACTTTGTGATGGGGGCTGAGTGCGTCCACTCAAGTGGTCCAAACTCTGATCCCAGTAGGTATTAAAGTCACCTTCCAAAATTATATTATTAAAATAGGGAGCTAGTGCCATTGCTAGTTTATAAAAGAAATTCGGGCAATCAAAGTTCAGGCCATATAATGAAACCAGCTTGTACCTGTTTTCTGACCATCACACCATAGGGGTCAGTTTCGGGGTCCCCCCAAGTGGACCTACCCCTTCGGAGATGGTCCAGTACCGCCCTTTAAGGGGAGTTATCCCGGATGGTCTATCAGCGGTGCTGGACCTATCGGGATTGCTGGGTGAAAGCACAAGTCCAGGGGACTTCGTACTGGCCTATAACAAGGCAGTGGGAGATGCCTTGGACTTGAATGCTCCTGTTCATGTTCGACCACTCACTCTTTGCCCAAGGTCTCCTTAGTATGATGGGTCCTTGAAGGAGCTGGGACAGGTTGGTCAAAGGCTGGAGAGAGAATGCGGAAGTCCGGCCTGGATGCTGACGGGCTTAGATTGAGGGAACATTATAAGGGCTGTCAATCAGAAATCACCCGTAAGAAGGCAGAGTTCCTGTCCAGGGAGATTTCTGCTGTGCAGAACCAACCGGCTCAACTTTTTCGAACTGTTGAGAGATTGTGCAATTCAATCAGTCTCCAGTCTGGAAGAGCTTTTTCACAAATTAAGTGTGATGAGCTAACTCGAATTTTTGTAGATAAGGTTGCCAGCATGAGGTCTGGAATTGGCCCGGCTCTCTCCATGAGGGGTTGCGGAGGTTGATGAGAGTTAGTGAGCACCTGGTCTGTCTGTCTGGATTTCAGCGGACCGGATTTCATGATCATTGTGAAGATTGTCCAGACTTTGTGCCCAATCTGTTGTAGTTTGGATCTGGGCCGTACCCCCCTTTTAGTGGGATGTGTAGATGTTATCTGCCCAATCCTAGCTGAAATTGTTTGGAGATCCTTGGAGAGGAGAATCTTTCCAGATCCCCTAAAGGAGGCGGTCATTCAACCACTCCTTAAAAAAACTCCTTGGACCCTGTCGATCCAGCTAATTACCAAACTGTCTCTAACCTTCCCTTTGTGGAGAAGGTTA
This sequence comes from Neoceratodus forsteri, assembly GCA_016271365.2. Classification (NCBI taxonomy): domain Eukaryota; kingdom Metazoa; phylum Chordata; order Ceratodontiformes; family Ceratodontidae; genus Neoceratodus; species Neoceratodus forsteri. Next base: position 1,557,265,963 of record CM057450.1, read on the forward strand.
ATGAGAAGGTGCTTGCATTGCAACTGGATGATCACCTTGTAACTCACAATGTCTATGAAGCTCTTCAGTCTAGTTTCAGGAAGAGGCATAGCACAGAGACTGCCCTTGTTCGAGGATTAAATGATCTCCTAATGGCGAGAGAGATCGAAAGGCTCGTACCATCTTGGTCCTTCTTGATCTCTCAAAAGCTTTTGACACTGTGAACCATGAGGTGCTTTTGGAGACCCTGCGGCTCTTTTGTGAACTGTTGGGTACAGTCCTTGAATGGTTTCAGTCATTCCTTGTAGGCAGGTCTCAGAGGGTGGTCACTGGAATTTAATCCTCTGACACCCTCTCCCTGTCCTGTGGGGTGCCGCAGGGCTCCATATTGGTGCCCATGTTGTTTGCAGTGTATATGCTGCCATTGGGAGATATCATCAGACAATACGGCTTGAGTTTTCACTGCTACGCAGATGATGCTCAGCTGTATATGTCCTTTGTGTGCGGACAGGTTGATGCAATCTCAATGCTAAATAGCTGCCTCTCCAAGATCAAAGACTGGATGAGCTCGAGAGGGTTGAGACTGAATCCGGATAAGACTGAGATGTTGGTTGTTTGGTTGAGGGTCCAGGTCGTCATGGGGCAGGTTTAGGGGCTGGGCACATGTCGGGCCTATGGCTTGATGGTGTCCAGCTCATTACCTCAGATCAGATGCATAACCTGGGCGTTATTTTTGATGACAGCATGACCCTGAAGTCTCAGGTGTCAGCTGTGGTTAAATCCTCTTTTACCATATGAGGAATATCACACGTGTGAAACACCGGATTCCACTGGGCAACCTTCCAACACTGGTCCATGCCTTCATTATTACTCGTTTTGACTACTGCAATGCCCTCTACCTAGGGCTGTCTGGGGTTGATATCCGCCGCTTGTAGCTAGTGTAGAACGCTGTTGCCAGGCTTTTTTTTTTTTTTTTTTAATTTTCATATTTTATTATTAGACTTTGCTATACATTCGATTAAGCCTTAGAGAGATATCAGTACATTAACATACAGATGTCTAATACAAACAGAAGAGATGACAGAAGTTGGCATCCCTAATATTATGATACAGCTAAGTGATCCCATGAATGACGCAGGTATTTCAAAATAACATCAATTGAGATTGTAAGAAGTGCAAGTTATTTATACAGTCCTTTGATCAGAGCATCTTCCTGTGGAAAGTTGGCAAGAGGAGAGGATGGGGGAGGGAGGGAAAGGGAGGGGAAGAGAAAGGAGAGTTAATATTTTAAAAGAAGAAAAAAAAGGGGGTAGGAGGACCCCTAACGCAGGGATGGGGAATAGAAAGGGAAGGGGAGCACAGATGCAGCATTTTCAACCTATTACATAGTTGAAATACCTGACAAGTCGTCCAAGGCCCTTTGCCTAAGGGCACAACCTGCCCCCCACCCAGAGCCCAAGACACCTTCTGCCTGCAACCACATAGTCCACCTTGCCCATTTTTGAACGTAGGCGTGGGATTCATTATTTATTTTAAAAGTCAATTCTTCTAAGTCAGCAATACTTCCAACCACTGAGATCCAATCCTGTTTCTTGGGTATTTGATGATTAAGCCACAGTCTGGTTATGGCTTTATGAGCGGCTGCTATTAGAATGGCCCACAAGTACGAGCTGTCAGGACCTCTAAGGCCGGGGGGCAGTACCCCCAGGATCAGTTCCTCCCATCCCAGCTTCTGAGTGAAGGAGAAGACACTTTCAATAGCCTGCCTGATGTCCTCCCAATATCTGAATAGCTTTGGACAGGCCCAGAGTACGTGGATGTAACCTGCCTCCCCACAACCCCTCCAACAACAGGCTGGGACATTAGGATTTCTTTTGTTTAGGGCTGCTGGGGTTTGGAAAAACCTAATTCTGACCTTCCAAGCATACTCCTGCCATAGCGGAGATTTAGTGGTGTGGTTCACAGTGTTAAAGATCGCTTTCCAGTTTACTGGAATGAGGGCGGGGGACATTTCCCTTTGTCAGTGCTCCTTAATCTTTATGAGAGGATCTTTTGAAACCCTTTTGGACCATGGAAGATCTTATCTGTTTAAAAGCTTCCAGTAGGGGCTTAACCCTATCAAGTGGCCCTCCCTTCTTCTGTAAGGTTACTATGTAGGTTCTAGCCTGCAGGAATCGGAAATGATCCGTTTTTCTAAGGTTATATCTATTTTTGAGGGAGCTGAAATCCAGAACCATCTCCCCTTGAATAAATTGCCCGAGGTATTCAAGACCCAATCAGCGCCACTGTTTGTAGGAGTGGTCCAAGTGGTTAGGGGGGAAATCCTCAGCCCATCCCAGTCTTTTTAAGGGCCAAAGCAGAGGCAGTAAACTGTATTTTTTCCATAATCTATGGGTAGCCCGAAGTGTCTCCCCCACTGCATTGAGTCTAGGCGTAAGAGATGTGTAGGCCTGAGGTGGGGCCACCATTCGGTCCTCAAGGGGTAGTCTGTCATCCGCCTCCTCCTCCTCCTCTACCCTCTCGATCTCCCTCCAGCTAGGGGCAGGACCATGGCCTGTCTACCGCAGGGCGTTTTTTTTAGCTGTACTGCTAAGAAATAGTCCTCAAGGTCCGGAAGGGACCTGCCCCCCTCTGCATGGTGGGTCTGTAATATCCTAAGGTTTATTCTAGGCCTCTTATTGGCCCAAATAAATTTAGAGATCAACTTGTGCCAATGTTGGAAGTGTGATTTATGAATAAGAAGCGGGATGCATTTGAACAAGTATAAGAATTTGGGTAAAATATTTATCGATATGGCTTGGAGTCTGGAATACATGGGTAGATTGGCGATAGACCATCTCTCGATGTCTTTCTTGAGGGAGGACACCAAGGGGGCATAATTTGTCTTAAACAGCCCAGACGCTTGTTTAGTTAGGTAGACCCGCAGATATCGCATGTCATCAGCTGCCCAGTTCAGGGGAAGTAAATGGTGAATGTTCTCTGAGGGATGAAAAAAGAAACTAAGGGCTTCTGTTTTAGTTTTATTCAAGGAATAACCTGAGTGTCTCCGAAATTCTTCTAGAATGGGCCAGACTTGGGGTATGGATTGTTGTGGTCGTGAAAGAGTTAATAGTATGTCATCCGCATAAAGCAAGATTTTTTTCTGGACATCACCCACCTCAATTCCTTTAACTCCCTCTGCCAATCTTACGGCCTCCGCCAATGGTTCGATATATAGGGCAAAAAGCAGGGGGGAGAGGGGGCATCCCTGTCGGGTGCCTCTTCCTAGGTGGAATCTAGTGGAAAGCCCTCCGTTCACTCTAACATATGCTTGCGGGCCCGTATATAAGGATCGGATGGTGTTTGTAAAGGGCTCCGGGAAGCCTCTTTGCTCGAGTACCAGGAAAAGGAATTCCCACGAGACCCTATCAAACTTCTACTCAGCGTCAAGGCTTAGTAAGCATGCTGGGGTTCGAGAGCGTCTGATCTTGTCTATTATGTTTAGGGCAAGTCAAACGCTGTCTGGAGCCTGACGGCCCATAACAAAACCGGATTGGTCCTGTCCGATTAAATCAGGGAGCAGGGGATTAAGTCTTGCTGCTATTATTGATGTAAAAATCTTATAATCCTGGTTCAACAGTGAAATTGGGCGGTATGATTCATATTTTGAAGGATCTTTGCCCTCTTTGTGTATGACAGTGATTGTCACGTACTGCCGGGGGACCCCCTCCGTCCACACTCCAGAGAAAACCCTAAGCAGTAAGGGGGTAATTTCAGGGGCTAAAGTTTTATAAAATTCGGCTCCGAACCCGTCGGGGCCCGGGCATTTGGCTGATTTAAGGTTTTTGATTACGGTGCTCACTTCAGTCTATGTGATGGGCCTGGTCAGGGGCCCAGCAGTGTCGAGTGACAGCCTGGGGAGTGGGACAGATTCGAGGTATCTTATTTTATCTTGCCTGGTGGAGGTCTCCTCTGCACCATACAGCTTTGCATAGTAATCCACAAGGCCTCCGCTATTTGTGTGGATTGTCTGACCAATTGGCCTGAGCGCGGAGAAATTACTTTAGTGATTGTGGCTTTTGCCCTAGATTGGCGAAGCCTATAGGCCAGCAGTTTAGTACCACGGGACCCTCCTTCATAATATTTTTGTTTCAGGTAAAACAAAGCTCTCTCTTTCTCGGCTATCTGGATCTTTTGAAGTGCTTTCCTACAAGAAATTAATTCACTGTTTCGGGAGTCATCCCACCTTTGTTTTTGGGCACCCTGCAGCTCCCTAATTCGAGATATTAAGTTTAACTGATTTTGTCTCACTTCCTTCTTCTTACGAGAGGCTAATGCTATGAGCTTACCCCGTAGGATGGATTTGATTGTATCCCAGAGAATCTGAGGGGAGGTGTCTGGCCCATTATTATCAGCCGGGGAAGTTTTAAGGGTTTCCCTGAGGTCCTCCAGTATACTCCCATCCTGAAGTAGGGAGGTGTTTAACCTCCAATGTGTAGTGCGTTTGGATAGACCCAACTCCACCTCCAGAAAGACCGGACTATGGTCTGATAGAATGGTTGAGCCCACCCACATGGAGGGAAACCTCCCTAGGTCGCCTGAAAAGGTAAAGAACATGTCTAAGCTGGAAAAGACCTTAAATCTGGGGGGAAAGCATGTACACTCCTTGGCCCTAAGATATTTCTCTCTCCAGATATCGGTTAAGCCCAGTTGTGATAGTTGAGTCTTGATCAACCTCGCCTTTGTGGCGTCTATTTTTGGAATCTGAGAAGTGGAGTCAAGAACTCTATTCAGAGTCATATTCCAATCTCCCCCCAGGATTAAAATGCCCTTGGCCTTTTCAGCCACTATATGGAGGACATTGGAATAAACTCTGAACGGTGAGCCAGAGGGGGATATATATGTTAGCCAATGTTATTTGGGTGTCCTGTATGCAGCCTATGACTATCAGGTACCTGGCTTCCGGGTCCTCTGTCACCTCCTGTTGTTGAAATTGGAGGGCCGTCGATAGGAGAATTGCCACCCCCCCTTTTTCTACCTGTAGGGAGAGAGGAACTGTACACCTGGGGGAAAGCTTTAGATTTTAATTTTTGAGCTTCCAGAGGGGAGAGATGGGTTTTCTGGAGGAAAACCCCCCACAACCTTGTGATGCGATGAATTGTTGGATCCTTTTCCTCTTAATAGGGCTGGACGACCCGTTCACATTGAGGGACATGAATTTCGTGGAGTAATTAGCCATAATTGAAATTAAACAGAGTACCCACCATCTTCTGAACCAATAACTCTCTAGGCATTAGGCATATGAACCAATAACACGTCAGCAAAGTTTCAAACTTTTTAGAACTAACAGTAAACAAACAGGATAAACAGTTATTTAAAACTTTAACCAAGTGCTCAGGTCTCCATCTATCCCGGACCTTGAGCAAAGTTGAGTGTCGGTCGGCCCCCTGCCAAGACTCCTCTAGACAGGGTAGGACCATGAACAGTGTTCCAACTTCCAAGGAGGTGCTGAGTGGTGTTAATCAGCGGAAGGGTGTCTGTAGCGACAGAACAAGGCAGATCACATGAAAGTGCAGTGTGTGTTCACTGCAGGGCACTGGGTGTTCCAGGATATATGCTCCCCTTCCAATGGTCAGTAAGAGGCACCATAGGTACCTGCAGCCAGAGGGCTTCCGGAGCCCATCCACCAAAGGTCAATAGGAAGGTTAATGGAGTGCTATGACTCCTGATAGCCTGACCTTTATCAAAATTTTAATCATCCTGGTTTTGGTGTGCTCTGTATCTGTCTTAAGGAGGTGTCATCTTTCCCCCGGTCAAACTTCCAGCTACATGCCAAGTGTTGTTAGTGGGTAAACACAGTGTTGGGAAAGCCGACCAGACAGGCAAAGAGACACACATCCAGAGCCGCGCCTATAATAAGAGAACGCTACCAGTGGTCCCTCTCTAGGATTCCCCATTCACCTCCGATCCCGAGGCCATCCAGACACCACCTGAGAGGGAGAAACCCTCCAGATACCAAGACACCATGCCTCGGGGGGAGAGAGAGACCCCACCTGGCTGGAAGTCCCAAGCGGAGAGTTGCAAAGCCCAGGAGTCTTAAGAAATTAACTACAACGCTGCTCCAATATGTCAGACTCCGCTCCCTCCCACTATTATTCCCTTGTCATCCCCGGTCATCTGTGATAGTTCAGCCAGTCTTTTGGATTTTCACCCAATGGGGTTGGGTTAGTAGGGAGAAAAAAACACAGATTCTAATGAACTGTATTTCCGTTCCCAAAACTAGGCCGTTATAATATGTCCCTCCTTAATAGCAAATATAAAGGGATATATCGTCTTCCCAGTGGGTCTGCTCCGCGGTGAGTGCTTCCATAATGCAGGAGGAGCTACAGGCTTCTTTCGGGATGGAGTTTCTGGTGGTGCAGCCCCATAGATCAAGCTCGTTTTACCAAGGGGTATTCAGAGTGCCGGAGCGCTGCACCGAGGACCATTCTTAAAGGCTGCTGCCTCATGTCCTCCCACCCCGGCCCAACTTCGTTGAACTGCAAAGGAAAAAAATTTAGTCATACGTATCTTGAGGGAGGGGGCGACAGGTTGGTTGAACAGGGGTGCGGGGCCGCCAGAGCTGACAAATTTATAAGACAGAGGAAGGTGGGGATGCTGATTATCCCCAGTCTATCTTGTAGGTTACCTTATCTGCAGCTTAAAAGATACTGGGTACTCACTGCGACGGCAGGGGGATCAAGCCTGGAGGGGAAGACCAAGAGCTGCGGGAGGGTAGATTGAGATCGGGTAGGACTTAGGAGCGTCTTTCCACGGTGTTAGATCTCACAATTACAGAGACCACGGATGAGCTCCTCAGGGATCTGAAGCTTCAGCTGGATTGGGGCTCTCAGTCTCCACTATCTTCTCAGGTGACTTCAAGTGGGCTGCGTTCTTGTTGATTATTGCAGAATCTCCCAGTCTCCATAGTACCGAACCGATGTCAGCTCGAAGAGTGGTATGTGGCAGTCGCGTCGTAGTTTCGACTTTCGTAGCCTATTTCTGAGAGACGGACCAGGCAGAGGCTAAAAGGTCTCGCTCAAGCTTTTCTTTAGTAAGGGGCGGTGTAGAAATCCCCAGCTCCTCCAAAAACGAAACCGCAGACAACAGGTCCTTGAAGATTCTGGTACCCTTTTCCGTTATAACCTTCAGCCTGGCTGGGTGTAGGATCTGGGATTTAATGTTGCTTGATCTTAATTGTTTGATGATTGGCCACAGGGCTTTTCTAGCCTCCTGAACTTCTGCTGTGTAATCATTATCCACTGCTATCTTGTGCCCTCCAAATTCCAGGGGACCCTGCCGTCACGCTTTCCGTAGGACCTCTTCTCTGCTGTTATGTAGGGTAAATCAGACCACAAAGGACCTAGGTCTGGCCTCCGGGTTGCTGGGTCGGGGGGCGAGGGATCTGTGAGCTCGATCAAGGCCTAGGTCGAGATCTTCGGGAAGCTCTGTGACTTTCTTAAGCAGTTGTTGTATAAATTCAGTAGTGCTTGTGTGACCGTCCTCTGAGCCCTCAGGAACGCCATGGATTCTGATATTTTTACGACGACTTCGTCCTTCCAGATCATCAAGCCTATGGGTAAGCTCACGGTCCCGCACCAAAAGATACAGCAGGAGCCTATCCTGTCTGTCTGTCTGCTCCAAAACTGCGGTAAGGCCCAGCTCGATTTGGTCAGTCTTGTGGTCAATTCTGCTTAAATCTGCTCGTAACTCTGTTAGAGTGCGATCGATCTTGGAGACCGTTCTTGCCGTTTGTTTGATGGTCTCCAGGAGGTCATCCTCCGATTCCTGCGGCTCTGATTGGTGTTCGGCCTGGTGCATCTCCGTGGGGGCGCTTGCCTCCTCGGTGTATCTGGGGTCCTCATCCCTCAATAACACCCTGAGTTTCTGTGCAGGGGTAAGATGGGTCTTCCCTGGTTTATTCCTGTGCTGTTTAGCTGGGGATGCCATCAGTATTCAGGCGATTAGCTTTGTTTTTGGCGGATGGGCAGCGGAGCGGAAAACTCAAGCTGCCATATCAGGTGCTGACGTCACCGGAAGCTCTCGCTGTTGCCAGGCTGTTGACTGGTATGTCTAGGACCAGTCACATTACGCCTGTGCTGCACAAATTGCACTGGCTGCCAGTTCAGTGGTGGGCCACCTACAAGTTAGGCTTGCTTACCTTTAAGGCCCTACATGAACAGGGACCTGACTACCGGAAAGATCTCTTGACTCCCTACTCCCTCAATTGTCCTATTGATCCACTGACAAGGAATTGCTAGAGATTTCCAGGGTTCGTCTTAAAACATATGGAGCTTGTGCTTTCTCATTTGCATCACCAGCCCTGTGGAATTCTCTACCTTATTGTTTAATTCAGTATCCCCCCCCCACAACACATCCTTCTTTCCTGTGAGTTATAGGGAAGCCTTGATTAAATGTGGGCTTGATAAGTTAGATACTAAAAGAGAAAACATTACTAAAGAGGTTTTTAAAAACATTTGTGAGCCTGACCATAAATTGCATTGTTTACTTGTATCGAGGAATATGTCTGGGTATAATTTTCAAAGTAAGGAAATGTGCAAAAAAACGGTGGTAAGAACTCAAACTTGCAGTAAATCTTTGTGCAATATTTGAATGTGGTGAAATGAATATTATATTTTTTGTATTCTTTTCTTGTTTTAAAATTGTGTAATTTTATATTTTGAATTTGCTGTATGTAAATGTTTATTTTTAATGCTGTATAGAACTTCAGCCTGTACTTTTGTGCTTGGTTGCAATATTAAGTAATAAAGTATTAACTAAATTCTTATGTCTCCACTGTCCCCCACCCCGATCAGGCTCTATCTTTAGTACCCCTTTTATATCCCATTCTATACAGAGTCCCCCTCCCAATATTCCCCTTTCCATTGCCCCAAATATAGACAGAAACTTATGTAACAAAAATGCAACAAGCGGTAGGAAACTAAAAAAACTTGAACAAACAAACCCCTAGGTCCCGCCCCCAAATGGGTTGGACCAACTTACCCACTTCTTTGCATGGATATTGCCTGCTGAGCAATCCGTCCAACATATATATGGTGAGCCAGGCTTATTCTCCTACAATGAAATAACCAGGATATATGACGTATGTGTGGAGGAAGGGAGCGCACCCCCCCCATGAAAGAAACTCCATCCATATGCAATTCCTTTAACATGGAGTAGTAAAAAAAAAAAAAAAACAACAGAGTGATCTTATACTCTATTTTTAAGACTGTGCATTCTCATTAAAATGCATTTGGGGCAAGCATGGACTGGGGAAGGGCAGGAAGCCGAACTAAGGCCTTCACAGACAGAGGCCTCTCCTCCTCCCAACCACCCACCCCCACCCAGGCCTAATTCAGATTAACTCTTAATAGCTCAGATGCCCGAAAAGAAAAGTCCAAGCTCAACCTTTATGTCCTCTTCTAAACAGTGAGAAAACCTTTTACCCTCTTGTGAAACTGCAACACAACAGTTAACTTAACTCGTGTATTGTGTTAAAGGTGTGGGATAACAGTTGGACTTCAACAACAAATGTTTAGGTTCAACTCAGTTTTCATGATGTGATGTTTATTTTGTTTCTTTTTTTTCAATAAGAAAATAAAATTCTTTGTACAGAAAACAAAAGTAAATTAAACTTCAAATAAACTTTAAAGCAAATAAGACAGTAAATCTTGTGGCAAATCAACACTGTTTTGCTAGTGTAGAATAGACCAACACAGTCCTTAGCCTACACTGATCAGCAGCAACTGACCCTATCTAACTTACTTCTGCGAGCACTGGAGGGCTTTTTTACACCCGCCCCCTGTAGTTAGGTGACCTTAGCTTCACTCAACATAAATGCACTTTATTTCAGCCCTCTTTTTAACATAAACAGATGCTGAGGGCTTACTAAACATGATGCTAACACAGTCCTTAACTTAAAAGTAAATAAAGCAACCCAGGACTGCATTAAATAAGAAGAGCAAGGTATTAAATAGCTGGAATAGCATAGGGAAACGGGGTAATGCTAACCATTTTCAGAAATGCTTAGCAGTAGACGGCTAACCATTTTTTGAGTGAGTCCATGACATAATACGCAACATTAATAAAATTATATAATTTTTTATAATTTTGCTAATCAATCTGTGCCAAGTGCTATGCTTTTTCAGAACTGATTAGCACTTTCACATGTCAAACTGCTAATCAGTTTTTTCAGCTTATTTAAAACCATGGAAGAGGAAAGTGGGGATTCTAGGGACGTTTATATGTTGTTCAATCCACACTTACTGGCAGGTTCCTTGCTGCTTTAAATCTTGCCGGAAGGTCTTCAAGCTGGCTCCTCCCACCCACCTGGGTGGTAAAACTCTCGCCTCCGCCTCATAAAGCCAGATCTTCCTTACCGCTTGGAAGCTCAGGTTCCCTCCTTAGCGCTCTGCATTTTAGGCCTGGATCCACACTCTTCGGTCAATCTGAAACTTATTCTTAAATTCAAAAGACCTTGGTCTTCTCTTTCCCTCGCAGCTGCGATAGACAAATCAACTCCTGGATTTTGTCGGTGCCCCTGTGGGGAGAAGATGTCCTGGGCTGATCTGCACTCCACTTGCGTTTATTGCCTTGGACTCGCCCATGACTCACAGGCTTGTGAGTTGTGCAAATCCTTTTCGGCCTCGGTCTTGGAGGACCGTGCTGCCCATCTGCTGTTGGGGCGACCTGAGAAATGTTATCCTTTGGTCAAGTTGAAGGAGGCCTGTTGGGCGGTGTCCGCGGCTGCTGGCTCGGCTGAACAGCTCGAACAAATGATCGCCCTTGAGGAGGAGGCTGCCCTGGCCGCATCATCATCATCCTCGGTTACGGCATTTATCCCGCTCTCCTTGGGCTCCTCCTACGCAGCTTTTTTCAAGGAGCTTTGCCGATCCATCTCCACCAAGGGAGAAGGGCCTTCGGGACATTCCTCTCAGTCCAAAAAGAAGGGCTCTAAAGGTAAGTCCCACCATCGATGTTCGTGGAAGCGGGAGAGGTCCCCTTCCCCAGAGAGTCGACACTCGACATCAGTCAAGGTTGCGGCTAAGGCCGCTGGCTTCACGGTGTCCCCATCAGGTCAGCTGGCCAAGACACCCGTTGACGCAGTCGAGATTTTTCTCGACCCGTCGGATGGTCTGTTGATTGGAGAAGCCGGCAACCCTTCTTCACCGGTTCCCCCAGTGGAAACTGAGGACTTGCCTTTGCCTCCTCTGCTGGAGTCCCCGGTTAAGGTCCCTGAACCGAGGGAGGAGCGGGTTTCCCCCGCTCCCTCTCAGATCCACCCTCGGAATCCCTAAAGGTCTCAGTCTTGGTCTAGGACCTCCTCCAGGTCCAGCCGGTCCAGCCGATGTCGGCGGTCTCAGTCTCAGCACCATGGAAAGTGGTGGCGCCGCTCATCCTTGTCATCCTCTTCAGAGGATAGGCTCTGGCGCAAATTGTGTCGGCACTATGAGGATCTAATGTGGCAGCAGCTCTTATTGTTCGGGTACAAGCCGACTCCATCGCCTTCACCAGCCATTAAGTGGCTGTCACCGGAGCAGCTGAAACAGCCCCTCATAGTAGTCGAGGAGCCGAAACCGGCTGCGCCACCCATTGTGGTGGAACCCCCGCCTCCACAACCTAAAACTGGGGCCCTGACCAAGGACTCTCGGCCGGGTCAGGGCTTGCCCCACCGGTTGTTGGTTACCCTCACTCCCGATCGACCTCGGCAGGTGTAGGGTGGCTCAGGCGCTCGGCAGCTGTTCGCAGATTCCTCGGAGTCTGACAATGACTCCTCCTTGTTCACCAGGCCTCTTGACTTGGAGTCCACTGGGGGGAGACGTTCCTTGGAATGCTTTGACTTATCTCAGAGTCCACTGGGATGAAGTTTGAACCCATTTCAAAATGGGCCAAGTATCCCCTCACAGAGATACTGGACCGAGGGGATTTCCCTATAGAGGCCTTCCCGGTGGCTGGAGCCATTGTTGGCCCAGCCCTGGAGCTATGGCAGCGGCCAGCTTCTTGTCCAGCACCTTCAGCCAGGATGGCTCAGAAGTATACTGTTCCCACCGGTTCACTCTCTGATTTCTCGGAGCACCTCTCTGCAAAGGGGCTAGTGACCGACGATGTTTTCTGGTGCTCCGGGAATGCTCGGGATGTGGAAAAGCCACCTGATAAGGAGTTCAAGAAATGGACTACTCTGGCGGAAAGACTATGCTGCTTCCTCCCTAGGCCTTCGTCAGGCCAGCTCGGCCGTCCTGAAGGCACACTTTTCACATGCCCTTTTGGGCTCCCTGGATGAGGTGATTCCTTATCTCCTGGCTGACTTTCAAATGACGGTCAAGCAGGAGTGGGATCTGGGAAGGGCGGTGGCCAAACAGCACCTCCAAACTTCCTTGGACATTGCTGATTCGTGTGCCCGGTCAGTAGTGGCCACAGTGGCCATGCACCCCAGAGCTTGGCTGCGGATCTCCACCTTTACGGCGGATACCCAGCACAAGCTGGCAGACGTTCCCTTCTTGGGTACCGACTTGTTCGGTCCCAGGGTGGAGGGTCATCTGCAACGGATCGAGAAGTCCAATGCCACCTTGGACTTGGTCACGTCTGCCCAGAAGGTCAAAGGCTGCCAGCAGCAGCGTAAGCCCTTACGTCCTTCAGTCCTTGTGGCACGTTTGGCCCAGCAACACCAGCATCAGGGCCAGCAGACTCACACTTGGCACCCCAAAGCCAAGCCTGCAGCTTCCTCCAGTAGGAAGCTGGGAGGAAAAGGTCCAGGCGGCTCCTCGGCCAGCCCTTCCTCCAAGTCTGCCCAGTGACAGGTTGAGGGGTGTCACCCCCAACCTCGTCGCTCCTCCCCAGGTTCCCCATGGGGGGCGGCTCCGCCACTTCCTTTCTGCCTGGTCCGATATCACCACGGACCGCTGGGTGTTGGAAGTGGTAGGAAACGGTGTGCCTCTGGAATTCGAGCAGTCCCCACCCTATCGAGCCGTCGCCCCATGGGGAGGCTATTGGTTCGCCCTGCTCCTCCAGAAGGAGGTGATCAGGGAGGTGGCGGATCCTCCACCAGATGCAGGGTTTGTGTCCAGCTACTTCCTGGTCCCAAAACGGATGTGGGGCTGGCGCCCCATTCTAGACCTACACGACCTGAACAAGTTCCTAAGGTCTTGGACCTTCAGGATGGTCACTCTGGCTCAGATCTTTCCATCCTTGGAAGGAGGCATGTGGTTCTGTTCTCTGGACCTCCAGGATGCGTTCTTTCACGTCCCAATCTGTCCGTCTCACCAGCAGTTCCTCCACTTCAGGGCAGAGGGATCCCTTTACGAGTTCCGGGCCATGCCCTTTGGCCTCTCTCCAGCTCCCAGGGTCTTCACCAAATGCATGGCAGTGGTGACAGCATTCCTGCAGTGCCGAAGGGTCCGGTTGTACCCTTACCTGGATGATTGGCTGATTGCAGCCCCCTCCAAGTTGGAGGTGGATCGGTCCAGGGATCTGGCCCTCCAGGTCTGCTCTCAGATTGGCCTCCTCATCAACGAGGCCCAATCGGAACTTGTGCCAATGCAGGTGATTCAATTCATCGGGGCAGAACTCGACTCTCTTCAAGCCAGAGCACGGCTTCCGGCAGACAGGGCCGAGGTCCTTTCCTCCTTTGCCCAGTCATTTCTGGTTGGGCAATTGCACCCTGCTTGGGACTTCCTGGGCCTCATGGCAGCCTACACCAGCGTGGTCCTTTGGGCCCGCTGGAACATGCATCCCCTGCAATGGGGACTAGCCCACCAATGGTCACAGCACTCCAGTCCTCTGGATCAGCCAGTGACAGTAACCCAGGAGATGTGTGAATGGCCTCCAGTGGTGGCTCGTTCCAGCTCATCTGCAGGGGGTATTCCATTTGTCCGCCCCGAGCCGATGGTCACTCTGATGACCGACGCATCTCTGATGGGTTGGGGTGCCCATCTGGGGGAGCACAGAGCCCACGGACTCTGGTCCCCTCAGGAGTCTTGATGCCACATCAACCTGCTGGAGCTTCGAGTGGTCCAACTAGCCCTCATCGCCTTCACTACGTTTGTACGGTGTCATGTGGTCCAGGTCCGGACAACACAATGACCATGTACAACCAAACCGTCCAGGTGGGATGCACTCCTTGCCTCTGTGCAAGGAGGCTCTCCGCACTTGGTCTTTTGTGAGCAGACTGGAGACAGATCTCCTAGCCATCCATGTGGCAGGAGCCTCCAACACTCTGGCCGATGCCCTCAGCCAGATAGGTGCTGCATCTCACGAGTGGTCTCTCCTGCCGGAGGTAGTACAAGATCTGTTCTCCCACTGGGGCACTCCTCAGGTGGACCTGTTTGCCTCCAGGGAGAATGCGAAGCTGAGGTTGTTTCATGCCCACCCCCCTCAGCAGGGCTCGCTGTAGGGGGATGCCTTCTTGAGGCCGTGGACCCCGGGCTTCTTCTACACCTTCCCTTCATTTCCCTTGATCCACAAGGTGCTCCTCAAGGTGAAGAGGGACAAGGCACAGGTGATTCTGGTAGCCCCAGACTGGTCCCACCAGTTCTGGTATCCAGATCTCCTCAGCCTCGGCTCCAGGCTCCCGAGGCGGCTTCCAGCCCACCGGACCTGATCTCAGTCAATAAGGGGAAGGTACTCCACCCAGACCTTCAATCCCTGCACTGGACGGCCTGGTTCCTGAGAGGCTAGAGTTCCAGGCCTTGGGTCTTTCCGACGAGGTCCTCAACGTTGTTGAGGCATCCCGTAAGGAGTCGACCAGAAAATGCTGTGCCTTCAAAGGGAAGAGATTCTCCATTTGGTGTCAGGATAAGGGGTTGGACCCTTCCTCCTGTTCTTTGTTCAACATTCTGGACTACCTGTGGTCCCTTTCTCAGCTAGGGCTTCGGTCGACAACCCTTAAGGTACACCTGGCAGCAATCTCTGCTTACCGGGCGTGGGCCGGAAAGCAGTCGGTGGCACAGGAGGTGATCAGGTGCTTTTTCCAAAGGCTTTGATCACATATCCCCTCCGGTGCGAGAATCTCCACCTCCGTGGGATCTACTGCTGGTATTGGCTAAGCTCATGGGCAAGCCATTCGAACCGATGCACAGGTGTGATATCTCTCACCTGTCATGGAAGACCACCTTCTTGGTGGCTATCAAGCCAGCCAGAAGAATGGGAGAGCTCCAGGTGCTTTCCATAGAGTCTCGTTATCTGGTCTTCCACAGGGACAAGGCTGTCCTGCGCCCCCACCCGAAATTCCTTCTGAAGGCGGTGTTGGAGTTTCACCTTAACCAGGTGTTGACTCTGACGGTGTTGTATCCCAATCACACCTCGGAGGCCAAATATAGGCTCCATACTTTGGACCCTAGAAGAGCGCTCTCTTATTATAAGGAGCGGACGGCTGAAGTTCTCGGAGAGGTTCACCAGCTGTTTGTCACCTACGCTGGAGTCGCACCTGGCAGACCTGCAGCCAAGCGGACAATAAGCAGGTGGGTCACCTTCTGCATAGATCTCTGCTATAGATTGGCGGGCATGGAGACTCCCAAAGGGATAAGAGCTCTTTCTGCCTACCATACTGCTGCTTCGGTGGCTGCTTCCAGGGACGTCCCTATCCAGGAACTCTGCAGGGCTGCTACCTGGAAGTCAGCGCACACCTTCATTACCCACTACCACGTCGACCTTGAGTCATGCCAGGATGCTGGCTTTGGGACCTTGGTTCTCCAGTTCTTATTTCCCAAGTAGGGGGTGCGTGCCTTGCCTCCGTCCTCCTGGAGAACTGCTAGGAGTCTGCCAATAAGTGTGGATTGAACAACATATCCACATCCCTAGAAATACAGGTTACTCGCATGTAACAGGAGTTCTAGGAGTGGTATATGTTGTTCATCCACACAACCCACCCGACCTCCCTGGCCTCGACACACAAAACCTGGCTTCCAGCGGGCTAGATCTGGCATCATGGGCCGGAGCCGAGCGGGTGGGTGGGAGGAACCAGCTTAAAGACCTTCCGGCAAGATTTAAAGCTGCAAGGAACCTGCCAGTAAGTGTGGATGAACAACATATACCACTCCTAGAACTCCTGTTACAGGTGAGTAACCTGTATTTTCCCACCACTGTGATTGACAGTTTTCCTTCTATAAAACTGACCACAAGCGGCATCTGGACTGGCACTTCACTGAGTCTCCCTGCTTAGGTAACACTGGCTTCATTTTGCTCTCCAGAGTAGTGGGCCAGAATTTTACCTTTTGGTTTTTAACCATTTAATGGTGTCTTAGGCAACATATTACATGTATAACAAACTGGGAAGATTTTGAACACCATCATGAATTGTACTGTTGGGATGGGCTGCATCCAAGCAAAAGAGGCAGTACCCTCCTTTTACAAAATTGCTAGCAGAAATAAATTTGTTTCTAAACTAAGATCTGGGGGGTTGACATCAGCAGCTGCAACGTCAATAGAAAAGGCTCCATCTAAAGATAATTGTTATCTAGAGCACAAATACGGTAATGAATTGACAACTAATACTTAACCTATCTATTCTACTAATTAATGCTCGTAGCTTAACCAATAAGATGGGAGAATTAATCACTACTCTTTGATTACTCAGTTGATATATGTGGTGTCACTGAAACATGGCACACCGATCAGTCTTGGGGTATGGATATTCCTGGTTATACTTATGTAGAGAAGCATAGATGCAATAAAAAGGGAGATGGCATAGCCCTTTATTGTGCTAATCATTTATTTGCCAATCAACTGTTCTGCAAGAATTATGAAAACAGTGACAATGAACTTATCTGGGTCACACTTTGCACCAAACATCACCCACTCACTATTGGTTTAGGAAATAGGTCACCCAGTTTAGATGAAGAACAAAATAACAACTTCTTATTAGAAACTGAATATATGGAGATAAATGGTCATTATGTACTTATGGGGAATTTTAATCTACCTGGAATCAATTGGGAGACAATGGTAGGCAAAAATGTTACCTTGACAGCAAATTTATTGATTTTATAGCTGTAAAGGACTTAACTCAGAGTGTAAAAGTAGCTACAAGAGGGTTGAATACACTAGATCTAATTTTTACTAATTTTGATGATAATACCAATGACCCTAAACTTCTTCCACCTCTTGGAGATAGTGACCATGATATGGTACTCACTAATCTTAAAATTACACAGATCACATGTTGTAAAGGAAAATCTAAATTTAAGGATCATTACAGAGCTAATTATTATGAAATGAAGAAATTCCTACAAGTTTGGCATTGGCAGGATGAACTGGCAGACCTCGGCCTGGATCAAACTTGGGTTAAATTAAAATCCATTGTTAATGATTGTAAACAACATTGGGTTCCAGATCGTATTAAATATGTAAACATTGCAGTGTCAGTGGCTCAGTAGGTAGCACTCTCGCCTCTGAGGCCGGGAGATCAGAGGGCTGTGGGTTCAGTTCCCACATCTGGCACTTGGGTTAATATCCCAGTACTGACACTGTAGTGCAGCATGAGAGGGGTGCTGCACTTCTGAGGTGCCGTCTTTCGGATGAGACGTTAAACCGAGGTCCCATCTGCCTGGATTGGTGGTAGTTCAGGTGGATGTTAAAGATCCCATGGCACTTATCAAAAAGAGTAGGGGAATTTCCCCGGTGTCCTGGCCAAATTTCCTTCATTCACTAAAAATACCACCAACAACTTAATCTGGTTCATGGTCAGTTGGCATTCATCTGTATCCCCTTCCCCCGGGTTGTGCCTGAAAATAGGCAGGATTTGTCTAGTGCACTTACCTGGTCAACAAAAACTAAATAAGAAAAATAAAATAAAAAAAGTAAAAGAACTCCTCCCTGGTGGAACAAAGTTATACAAAAATGTGTTAACAAAAAGAGAAGATTATACTACAAATATAGGCACAAACAGACTAGTCAAGCTAAGGATAAATACAAGAAAATGTCTCAAAAATGTAAACTTTTAATTTATAATGCAAAAAAGAACATGGAGTTGCAATTATCAACACAGGTTTCTGATAATAAAAAATAATTTTTCAATTACATTGGTAGTTTAAGAGGGAAGAGAGCAGAAGTTGGACCACTTCTTGTGAATAATGAGGTAATAGTAGATGAAACAGAGATTGCACAAAACCTTAACGAATACTTTCTTAATGTATATAAGACCAAAGATCTTATTCATCATGTTAAAATATCAGATGACAATATGCCATTTATTATTGGCGCATTAGATGTAATTAATGTTATAAATAGCTCCAAAAGAAATGGAGCACCTGGACCAGATGGTATAGCACCAGTATTTGGAAAAAAATGTGGCATCTGAATTATCGGGTCCCTTGGAACTAATATTTAACTTTCCTTGCTATAAGGCAAAATACCAGATAATTGGAAAAGGGCTGTTATAACCCCAATATATAAGGGAGGTAACAAAAATAAAGTCCAGAATTACAGATCAATTAGTCTGACCTCAGTCCTAGGCAAACTACTTGAAAACTATTTTGGAAACATGTAACTCAGCATCTAAAGGGTAACGGACATTTAGATATTACGCAGCTTGTTTTATTACTGGCAGATCATGCCTAACCAATCAGCTGCATTTTTTCGAATCTGTCAGCGTATCTCTGGATATGGGCCTACCAGTCGATATCATTTTTTTAGACTATGCTAAAGCTTTTGATACCATGACTCACAAAATACTGGTTGAGTATCTAATAAAGCTACAAATACACCCTTATATCATTAATTGGATAATATCCTGGTTAGAAAATAGGACTCAGTGTGTTTCTATAAGAGGCTTTAAATCTACCAGCTATACAGTTACAAGTGGAGTTCCCCAAGGCTCTGTCCTGAGTCCAGCACTATTCAACATTTTTATAGCTTCCATGATGTCCCCAGAGTACAGTTGGATTACTAAATATGCTGACGACTGTAAATTGGGTGGAATTATTAATAACTTTCTGTCAGCATGCCAGCTACAGTCAGCAGTGAATTCTTTAGTATCCTGGACAAGTAATAATGGGATGCAGCTTAATGTACCAAAATGTAAGGTTATGCATCTAAGTAAAAGGAATTTGCAGTATCAGTATACAATTAATAACTTAGCTATAGATGTAACAGTATGTGAAAAGGACCTTGGTATATTAGTTTCTAATAAACTTGAATTTAAGGAACATACCAGATATATGATCAATAAGCTAATGGGTTGTATATTAAGAAATATAAAAAGCAGAGTATCTGAAGTCTTGATGCCATTGTATACTAGCCTTATTAGACCTAATTTGGAATATTGTACCCCATTTTGGAAACCTCAAAAATTGGTTGTCAAAAACAAATTGAAAGAATTCAAAGAAAATTTACCAAAAGAATAAGCAATTATAGAGAACTTGATTACTCCGAGAGACTACAAAAACTAGGACTTTATTCCATAAATTATAGATATTTAAGAGGAGACTTATGTCTGACATATAAAGCAGTACACAATGAAGTATTATTTGAAACAATTGGTCTAGTTAAGCAAAATAATAGCAATGATACAAGATCTCACAAGTATAAATTAAAAGCCGACACAAACAAGACTGAAAAATGCAATTCTTGGTTCTCTCAGAGAGTTACTAGTTCTTGAAATAATCTTCCGTCTGATATTGTAATGAGTGATACTATGCTATCATTTAAAAACAAATTGGATAAGCATATGGGTGATCAGAAATATTACTTTCACCAGTAGATTGGCGGCGTGTTCCAAATAGGTTCGCCTCTTGAACTCGTATTCTATTCTATGATTCTTCCTGGGCATTCTTTTAAAGGATCACATAAGACTGCCTAAGGTACTAGTGATGAATTCTAAGGTAACCTTAGTTAGAAAAATAACTCATTGTTTATCTTGCATTGTTTGCGTGTCCATTTTGTTTGTTTGTATTTGTTTGTTTTCTTTTACTGCTCTTCTCCTTCCAGTTTAATTTATTTCCTACGAAAGGCATTTTATGTTGCAACATTTTCTCACAGTTCTTGCTACACAAAATCATTTTACACAAAAACTGCAGGGGGTTCTCTGCACTATTAGAACCCAATGTTGTATGCAAACTGAAATAGCCACATAGGGCTTTCTGTTAAGCTCTTTCTTTAACTTTTGAGAGCATACATATAGGACCAGGAGCAGCAGGAGTAAGGAAACAAAAGAGAAAAAGGGTTGCTGCCTCTGTCCACCGGTATAATAGTATACACATAAGGGAAAAGTTTACAAACGGGGACATTCTAGTTTTTCTAGTCCAAAAGGCTGTTCTTTCTTACATTCTTCAGACTACCCTAGGTAACCTTATGTACTTAATGTGCCTTCTTTTTGTGCATGTCTGCATAAGGCCTTGGAGGTCATATGCACTTGACTTCCATGTGAATCTGGACCAAAGCGGATATAAGGAAAAACAGAAAAGGAGTACCACTGGAGAGAGAGGGAAAAGTTCACCCGAAGGTGACCTACCTTCTGAACTAGAAAATAAAGAGATTGTAATAAGAAAGGATGGCTATAACCAGGAGATGTTTACAATAAAAAAATGGTCCATCTTCAGGGGCAGGGGCGTTCCCTGTCACATATTGAATCGAATGATGCGGTATGTTAATTGCAGTAAAAGGAATACATACCCCTTCCCCGAAAAAAAAACTCTGGCTCAAGAAAAAGAAAAAAGCAGTCCCACTCTCTCTATGTCGATGGTAAATTGTCCATAAAACTCTACTACTCGAATTCCTGAGCTAGCAATATTTATTGTGAAAAGTTTTCAGCACTCAGAGTTCATCTAGTCATCTATATGGCACAACAAAGCAAGGGGATACTGAGAGACTCTTCAACCAAGATCCGAAATCTTATGATTATGCCATTCGTGCCAACAGGTACAGTAAACGTTGTTAAGTCCTTCCGGAATTGGGTATTAAAGTCGACCCCTTGTATATTTAGCAGCAAGCCACTTCAGAGCACCACATGGGTAAGTTCCTGTATGGGGCCTGAGGTGCCCTTTCTCTACTTTTCAAGTGTCTAGGGAGTCCTCTTGGATTTCTGCCTGATGCTTCAAAAGATCTTCCTCAGTTTGGATATAACTCATTGCTGCCTCTGGATTTGTGAAGGATTTGGTGCCCTTACCCTGCCTCCGGATTAATAAGTGAGCTAGGTATATTAGAGCGAAAGGCCATTGGAGAGTGTGGAGCTTCTTCTTAACCTCCTGATAGACTTGTCTTTCCATCTGCAGCTGTTGGGAATAATCAGGGAAGATGCTGACCTGGCATTTTTGATCAATTAGTGGACCCTTCTTTCTCGCAGCCTCCAGCACTAATTGCTTATCTTGATATCTAAGAAATGTAATTATGATGTGTCTGGGTCATTCCTCTGGGCCAGGTTTGTGACCTGGGGAGCAGTGGGTTCGTTGATTCTCCAACTGGGTAGAATCAGGGAGCTGTAGGTTTTTGAGGAGCCATTTTTGCATGAGGCTTGAACAATTAGAGCCCTCTGTTCCCACCGGCATATCAACCACTCGTATGTTGCATCTTCTCTCTGTGTTCTCATGGTCCTCTAGTTCCATTTTAAGTTTGTCTGTTTCTTTCAGAGCACTGCTTAATGATGTCTCTAACCGACGAACTGTATCTTCCTAAGTACTTCAGCACTCTTCTAGTTCGCCGATCCTGTTTGGTATGTTGTTCCACCATCTCCCCCATAAAATTACAAGTTTGTTGAAGGTGGTTCAGCTGAGCCATAATATTTTCAAATCCAGATGTCATGTGCATTGTTAAGTCGTATTTGAGATCCATAATAATTTTTTCCAGGGCAATTGAGATGGTGCAGGAATCCGATGCTGTTGGCAGGCTCGCAGCTCCTCAGATGCTGTTTTGGAGGCCACTCGCATGGTAGGTGCATCAGGGCCCAACACTTTCTGTCCTTCTCCCGATGTTTTACAATTCAGTTGGGCTTATTTTTTTAACATGACATGCTGTAGCTCAAGAACAGTCTCTAGGAAAGGGATGAGTACTAATAAAGTAGTCAGAGAGCAGGATGGCTGAAATGTATACCGTATTGCGACAGAGCTCTAAGATTAAGCTGCCATCTTAGTTCCCAGCTTGGCCACACCCCCTTGTGTAACACAACCTAACATGTCAATTTTAGTCCCCCCAGCTGGGGGAGATGCACCTGGAATGCTGACTGGCAGTGGCATGGCTGAGTTGCGCAAATCTTTTCTGTTGCCCCTAAATGAACTGTTGAGCCCTGGTGTCCCACAGGACATCCCCACCAACACAACTGAACCCAAGGTGGGCCCCTCAGGTCAAGGGGGTTCATATAGGCATGTCCAGATGCGCCACAGCTGGACAACACTTATCACCCAGATCTACAGGCAGCCCACGACCTTGACTATGTAGAGGTTCAAGATTACTATACAGGGGGCCATGAGGAAAATCCTGATCCTAATGTACTTTCTGGTGAGGAAGAGGAGGAGAAAGGTGAGTGGACAGAGCCTAAGAGGAAGATTCCAATCCCTCCTTTGTTTGATACAAAGTCTCTGTCCTACCTCATAAAGGAGGCTTGTAATACATTACAGTTAAAGGAGGTGCAAGCCATGGAGGCACTGGATGTGAATCCAATACTGCATACATCCTCCTCCTCCCCCCCAAAGTGTTTTCCAAACTTTGTGCACTGCAACCAGATTATTGAACAGGAGTGGACAGGCATGGACCACAAAAAACTACCCAGGCTGTGAGTGAGAGTGGAGGAGAGCTCTCAGACGTGAGAAACCCCCCTGGCAAATAAGGCTGTACATAAATTGGTTAGGCACACAACTATACTGATTGAAGAATTTCTGACCCTACCCAATACACATGATAAGCAAGTGGACACCATGTGCAGAAGAGCATTTGCCTCGAATGGAGTAAATCTTCGCAACTCCTATGCATCTTTCATTGTTTCCAGAGCCCTGAACTTATGGATTACAGCTCTAGATAGTTTTGTTCCCCTGGACTCTGAAGAGATGAACGTTTTACGGTTGGTATCCATGGCTTCCGCCTTTCTAGAGGATGTCACAGTGGACAGTTCACGAATGATGGCACAGACCACTTATCACATTGTATCAGCCATGTGGAGTATATGGCTCAGACATTAGCTTTGTGTATCAGGCGTGGAAGTCCAAACTGTTTAATTTGTCTTTTGCGGGAGGACTGCTACTTGGATCTGGCTTGGATGACATCTTAAAAGACATCCAAGATAAGAAGGGTCACCTGCCAGACTCAAAGCAGCAACAGAAACCAAATTCAATGCCAAGGGTTCAAGGAGATGGCTGCCATCGGCAGTCTTGAGGTAGTTTTTATCCCTTTCAGAATTTCTGAAACCAAAGGAATAGGGGAGTCTGTTCTGTATTTTCGGCAACAGTAATGGAGGATCCTTTGCTCGCAGGCATAACGGAGATACAGGAATTAGAGGAGGCAACTCCCAATGAAGGTACATGAGCCCATCTCTGCTCCCCTTCCCATGGTGGAAAACTGCAGTACCTTTAAATGAGATGGGACCAAATGACATCAGACATATGGGTATTAGAGATACTGGCACTAGGTTATGCTATAGAATTTGCAGCCATATCCACAATGGAGCGTTTCCTGCCTTCTGCTGTGCCAAAAGACCCAGTGAAGGGACATGCAGTGTCTCAAACCTTGGATCACCTCAGACAAATTGGTGTAGTTGTTTTGGTGCCCCCAATGAGGAAGGTCAAGCATTCTGCTCAGTTTATTTTGTGGTTCCCAAGAAGTTTTTTAAGGGGGGGAGCAGATCAATCCTGGATCTGAAACACCTAAACAAGTTTGTCTGCCTCATGACCTTCAAGAGGGAGTTCTTTCATTCAGTCACAAAGACTGTCCATCCAGTAGATTATGTAGCATCCATAGACTTGAAGGATGCATATCTCCACATCCTCATTCACCAATCTCACCAGAAGATTCTCAGGTTTGTGATTCAGGGGCATCACTTCCAGTACAGGGTGGTCCCCTTTGGGCTGGCAACAGCACCCAGGGTGTTCTTGAAAATACTGATAGTACTTGGGGCACAGCTGAGACAGGAGGGTCATCACATATATCCTTACCTGAATGAGTTATTCATCCGAGCATCATCTGTTAATATGGTGAGGAAATCCATGTCCAGAACCCTTGAGGTGCTGGAAACACACGGCTGGGTAGTCAATCGGGAGGAGAGCTCCCTCAGCCCATCTCAGAGTCTGGAAAATTTGAGCATGGTGTTCAGGATGGATGAGGGGAAAGTTTTCCTCTCTTCAGCCAGAAAAGGGGCAGAGATCCGAGGTTCAGTGGTTGAGAAATCAGTCGTTGCCTCTGCTCACAGACCGCTCAAGATTCTAGGACTGATGATGGCAGCAATAGATCTTGTGCCGTGGGCATGCTTACACATATGGCCCCTTCAGAACTGGGTGCTAGAAACCTGGAATCCAGCACTGGAAGACTACCAAGCCCGGATCACACTTCCACAACCAGTCAGACTGTTGCTAACTTGGTGGGAGTGTCCCGAGAACGTGAGCAAGGGGTCCCTCTTAGAAACCCTGCCAGAGCTGATCTTCATGTCCAAAGCCAGCGTGTTGGGCTGGGAGCAGTCCTGGACCAAGTGCTGGTCCAGGGCATTTGGACTCCACAGAAGCATCAGCTACAGATAAACGTATTGGAGATGAGGGCAGTATGACGTGTGCTTCTTCACTTCCTCAATCTGGTTCGTTCAAACGTCGTAAAAGTAAGGTCAGACAATGTCACCACAGTGGTGTACATAAACAATCAAGGGGGCACAAGAAGCAAGGAGATGCTAGTAGAAACAACTGAAGTGCTGTTGTGGACAGAGGAGAGCCTTATGTCTCAGCAGTTCATCTGGCAGGAGAACTGAACATCCAGGCCGATTGGCCGAGTTGAGAGACTGTTCTTCTGGGTGAATGGATCTTACTTATTTAATTTATTTATTTATTAAGATTTCGGAGTACACTTTTGAGCCAGGGCTCTTTTATAAAGGTTCCACGTTGGAAACAGACAAGTAGGGTCCAAGTAGGATCTTGAATCTAGAAGTGCTTGATCATCTGTGCAGAAGGTTCAGTTGGCCTCAGATTGACCTATTCGCCTCAAGCTAAAATGCTCAAGTACTGAGGTTCTTCAGTCAGTACCGGTGTCCACAGGTGGAAGCAACAGATGCTCTGTCCCAGATGTGGGTTTTCTTCAGAGCATATTTGTTTCTTCCTCTGCCTCTCCTCCCCAAAGTCATTTACAAAATAAGACAACCGAAAGGAAATTTTCTTATGATAGCACCAGAGTGGCCAAGAAGGCTTTGGTTCTCAGAACTAATGAATCCACCTCAACACACGTCATTCTGGCTCCCACTCTGGGGAGACTTTCTTTCCCAAGGACCCATTCTGCATCCAGACCTGGAGGCAATGCATCTGGTGACCTGGTTTGGCTTCTGAGAGTTGGAGATTGTTAAAAATGGGTTTTCCAGAAAAGTTGTAGATACACTGATGGCCATCAGGAAGCTTTGCATCCGCAGCTTATGATCGAGTGTGGAACACCTTCTCAGCTTGCGTCAGTAAGAAAGGTATGAGGCCTTCTAAAGCTATGGTTCTGCAGATTTTGTTTTTTTTGCAGGCAGGTGCAGACAAAGGGCTTGCATGGGAGCAGCACTGGGAACCTCCATGGGTTCGTCCCTGGTGACGAATCATGAGGCTATTCATTTTCTAAGAGCGGTTGGCAGAAGTAGACCACTGTTTTGATCACTGGAACTCCCATGGGACCTGAATCTGGTGTTGAATGCTCTATGTAATGCACCATTTGAACCTCTTTCATCAGTGCAGCTGCCCATTTTATCGTACAGAGTATTTTTTGATTGCTGTGTGCTCAGTCAGGTTTGGCAAACTTATGGCATTGTCCCACAAAAGCCTTACCTTATCATCCATAAGGAAAAGGTGGTGCTGAGGATGGTTCTGTCTTTTGTCCCTAAAATACCTACTGCTTTTCATGTAAATCAGGAAATCTGACTGCTGTCCTTCTGTCCTAAGCCAGCAAGTCAAAAGAAGTAGAAGCTGCACAATTGCACAGGGCAGTCTGGACATACCGCAAACAAACTGCAGAGTTCAGAAAATCTGAGAGTCTGTTCATTCTCTTCTGAGCTGTGAAGAATGCCAAAAAAACCTCCAAAGTCACCTTGGCCAGGTGGGCGAGGGCTGTATCGCCAAGGCCTATGTGGAAGAAAAGAAGAAAACTCTGGCTCTCATCACGTCTCATCCCACTAGGGCTCTGGCTACTCCCTGTGCATTGAAAGGGGAGGCATCTGTGTTAGAATTGTGCAGGGTAGCAAAATAGTCCTTTGTCTACATATTCACTATGCACTACAAATTGGATATTCAAAGTACCGCCACAGTTCTGCAGTCAGTGGTTAGGAGATAATTATTTTTCAACTGCGTGGGTTATATATGGGACAATATTCTTCCCCACCCAGTTGGGAAAATGGGTACTGCTTCTTAGAACACATATATATTAATTACTCATTAACAGTGTGGAGCATTACAGAAAGGAGAATTCCTTTATACTTCACATAATTTCCTTTTCTGTTAGCTCCAACATCATCAGTGGGGCCTCTCCCAGGAGCCTTGGCTCCTTCTAGAGAATATTGTTCAGTATGTATCTATAGATGTTGTTTTCAAAAATTATGGTTTGTAGATATGGTTGACATCCTATCCAGAATTATCTGCTAAAGTGAAAACATGTTTATCGGATTACAGGCACTCAGGTTAACATGTTGATATTTCTGAACATGAGGTGCTGCCTCCCTGTTACAGGTTAGTATTTACACTGATTTTGCAGTTATGGTTACCGTTACTACTGTTATACACATTTATGTTAACAGCTTTACTAGCGGAGTAGTATTTCTGCTAATAGACTATTAGCCTGACACCAGTACAGTAGAAGAGTCAATATCCGAGAAACAGCCTTGCTCAGTTTCTTGGCATGAGTGATCCCTAGCCACTGGTTGTACCACCGTTGCTGGCCCCTTTTCAGGATGTCACCAGGCTTGCTTGGAGACACCTTTCCTCAGCCTCAGCTGTCCCAAAAAAGGCAGATAGGCTGTACAGAACTCCTAAAAATGAACCCTTCTTAGGAGAGCAACCAAAGACTGACTCTGTGGTCCTCATGGCAGCCCACTGTAGGACTAAACAACCCCAGCACATGAGCTCACAGCCCCCACACAAGGAATGCAAGAGGCTGGACCAGTTTGGCTGTAAAATCTACTCCTCGGCCACCTGCACCATATGATCACTCAATTTCTTGGCACATATGGTGCAGTATCAAAAGACCTTATAGCAGAAGGCAAAAAAACAGCCGGATTCCCCCCAGAAGAAAAAGCTGTTAGATGTACTCCAGTCTGGTCTGGACATAGAAAAACACATTTTGCGTTCCTCCTATGACTCTGCGGACACTGCTGCTAGAGCTGCAGCCACCGGTGTCTGCCTGAGAAGATACTCATGGCTCAAGGTTTCTGGCAGAACCTCCAGGAAGCTATCCTGTATACCCCTTTTCAGGGGTCTGTTCTCTTTGTAGAGGACTCTAAGAAAATTATTACAGGCCTTAAAGACTCAGGCAAAGCGGTCCAATCCATATATCAGATATATAAATCAGAGCCAAAACCCCACAAAATGGAAGCCTTTTCATCGCCCTGTGGGTCAGCGGTCCAAGGAGCAGGAAGCAAGAGGGCCTTTCAAACATAAGGCCCTCTCTCAGCCCTCAGGAGCCACAGGACCTAGGAATGCTAAATCCTCCCAGTTCTCTTTGTAGAGGACTCCAAGAAAATTATCACAGGCCTTAAGGACTCGGGCAAAGCGGTCCAGTCCGTATATCAGATGAATAAATCAGAGCCAAACCTCACAAAATGGAAGCCTTTTCTCCCCAATTGTTTAACCAGGAGTGGCACACTAAGCTGAAAGCTTGTTTACAGGTGCAACCTGGGAGCACAGGGAAGTTAAGTGACTTGCTCAGGGTCGCACAGTATGCTAGTGAGGACTGTGGGATTCAAATCCAGGTCTCCAGATTTGCAGCTCAGAGCCTTAAACCACTGTGCTGTACTGCCTGAGGTTCTGACATCGCTTCCCCAAAAGGGCAAAGGACATACACCTATCATAACCTTAACAGTCCATCATGCTGCATAGGGGTAGACGCACACACATGCTCACACACATTAACAAAAAAGAAAAGAAAAAAACTAAACTGGAAGGGAGAGAGACATGTGGGGAGTGGTGCAATGCACTAGCTTTGGGGTGGCAGTCTTTCGAGAGACATTCTGGAGGCTGCAGTGCTGCCCTATTTGCAGGCACCTCTCTGGTCTGAGGGAGGAGATTGCCTATCTCCATGCTGACCTGGCGAGGATTCTGGAAACCTCCTCCCCCACCCGTAGACCACCAGGGCCACTGCTGCTGCCCCAGAGCCCAAGAAAGAGAAGCGGTTGGATTATGGTGGGCTCAGGGAGGGTGAGGGTGATGGATCAGAGGTGCATCCCCCCAGTTGCACCACTCCACAGTTCATACGCCATTCTGTCAGAGTGTGGTTCCTCTGTGGCGGCACCTACAACAGTGGAGACCAAGGAGGATGCTGGGAACCTCCACAAAGGAGACCCAGACGAGGGTGGCACAAGACCCCACAGGGGAA
This sequence comes from Neoceratodus forsteri, assembly GCA_016271365.2. Lineage (NCBI taxonomy): Eukaryota > Metazoa > Chordata > Ceratodontiformes > Ceratodontidae > Neoceratodus > Neoceratodus forsteri. The sequence goes on from CM057450.1 coordinate 1,557,294,625, forward strand.
GGAAACAGCTCCTGGTGGGGGACTCAGTCATTAGGAGGGTAGAACTGGGGGGGGGGGGGAGGTAAGATGCCTGCCTGGCGCCGTGGCTGGGAGGGACAGGGAGCGAATCCTCAGGATCATGGGAGCAGCAGCAGCACAGGAGAGGGAGCTGGATGTTCTTGTCCACCTAGGGACAAATGACCTGGTTGGAAATGGGATCAGAACAGTGCAGGAGGAGTTTGTAGAGTTGAGGAGGGGCCTTAGATAAGTACAGTCGTGGCCAAAAATATTGGCGCCCTTGCAGTTTTTTCTAATAATGCATCATTCCTTCCAGAAAATTGTTGAAATTAAAAAATATTTTGGTATCCACATATGTATTTCTTTGGTTTGCAGTGGAATAAAACACAAAAAGCAGAAAAATTTACTAAGTCTTAGCTCATTCCACACAGAAATCCTTAAATGGCCCGGACAAAATTATTGTCACCTTTTAGAAGTAGTTAGAAATAATTAGGTTTCAGGCAGGTGATTCTCCTTCACTTTGGAATTGAACTCACCTGTGGTGAGTTGCAGGTCCCTGCAATATAAAAATCACTCATTCAACCAGTTTGAATAGAGAAAAGGACTCATTCTCCTGTTTTGTGTCACTGTGTACTGCAGTGAGCATGGAGAAAAGAAAGACAGCCAGAGAATTGTCTGAGGAGGTCAGACAGAAGATTGTAGTCAAGCATGGACAATCTCAAGGCTACAAATCAATCTCCCAAGACCTTGATGTTCCTGTTTCCACCGTATGTAATGTTATCAGGATGTTTAAGGCCCATGGCACTGTAGCCAACCTCCCTGGACGTGGCCGCAAGAGAAAACTTGATCAAAGATTGCAGTGCAGGATTGTTTGAATGGTGGAGAAAGCACCTCGATCAACTGCCAAACAGATTCATGCTGATCTTCAGACACAAGGTATGACAGTTTCAACTTGCACCATCCGTCGCCAACTCAATGAAAGGGGGTTATATGGTAGGAGGCCCAGGAGGACCCCACTACTGAGAGAGAGACATAAGAAAGCCCGACTGGGGTTTGCCAAAACACACCTGAACAAGCCAAAATCCTTCTGGGAGAATGTCCTGTGGACAGATGAGACCAAATTAAAGCTTTTTGGTAAAGCACATCATCTCTGTGTTTACAGAAAACAAAAAGAAGCCTTCAAAGAAAAGAACACCTTCCCTACAGTCAAACATGGAGGAGGTTCAGTGATGTTTTGGGGTTGCTGTGCTGCCTCTGGCACAGGGTGCCTTGAACGTGTGCATGACATCATGAAATCTGGAGATTACCAGGCCATTTTGGAGTGCAATGTTGAACCCAGTGTCAGAAAGCTGGGTCTCCATCGAAGGTCATGGGTCTTCCAGCAGGACAATGACCCCAAACACACTTCAAAAGCACCCAGGAATGGTTCAAGACAAGACGCTGAACTGTTCTGAAGTGGCCAGCAATGAGTCCAGATCTAAATCCCATTGAAAACCTGTGGATAGATCTGAAAACAGCAGTTGGGAGAAGGCACCCTTCAAATCTGGGAGAGTTTGAGCAGTTTGCACAAGAAGAGTGGGCCAAACTGCCAGTAGAGAGGTGCAGGAAGCTCATCCATGGCTATAGGAAGAGGTTGATTGCAGTTATTTTGACCAAAGGCTGTGCTACCAAATATTAAGTCTAGGGTGTCAATAATTATGTCAATGCCATTTCTTTTCATTTTCTGATTTAAAATGATATATTAAATTCTGAATGAAAAACAAAGGTTATGTAATATTAACAGAGAAATAAAGAATTGTGGAGACCAAATACTGTACTGTTGTTAATTTCAATTTATGTTTAGAGGAAATTGTGAGTTATTTGAAAAAGTACAAGGGCGCCAATATTTTTGACCACGACTGTAGCACACATGGTAACCTTCTCGGAAGTGCTGTCTGTCTTTGGCATGGGTGAGGCTAGGGTACTCCACACCATGGGATTCAATGAATGGTTGAAAAACTGGTGCGGTGCTCAGGGTTTTGGCTTCATTGAGGACTGGGTGTCCACCTGGAGGGATGCAGACCCATACTGGCACAATGGTCTGCATCTGTCCAGGAGGGGAACCAGGATCCTAGGTGATAGGTTTAAATGCTTCATTGGCAAGTATTCAAACTAGCCAAGGGGGAGACACTGAAAAGAAGCATGGAAATCCCAGCCCCTCCACCCCCGCACAAAACAGGGTAGTTACTGAGGTAAATACTAAGGTAGAGAAGTCAATAGTGAGCAGGACAGGGGTCAATGGAGAAAAAGGTAAAGACGGTAGGGACGGGGATGGGGCTAAACAGGGGTAAGGCTATCAAAAAATGGAGGTGATGAGTACCAGTGCACGTAGTCTGGGTAGCAGGCTCCCTGAAGTAGTTGCCTTGATGGAAGAGGGACACCTGGATACTGTGGCAGTCACAGAAACATGGTACACAGAGAACCATGACTGGGATATAAACATACCAGGGGACGCAATCTACAGGAGGGACAGGAAGGGTAAAAGAGGAGGAGGAGTAGATCTCTAAGGGAAGGAATCAAAGCAATGTAACTAAAGGGTAAACAGAGAGGAGAGGAGGCACCGTGGGTCACCCTGGAGACAGGAAATGGCACCACAATCCGTATGGGGGTTGTATACAAACCCCTGTCTCGGGGGAGGAAATGGACAAGGAAATGATAGAAGGCATTCTTAGAATAGCAGAAAAGGGAGCGATATTGTTGATGGGGGACCTGAATATGCCAGATGTTAACTTGAGCACCTTTTCTGCAGCCACATCCAAGAGCAGGGTCATTTCAATGTCCTTCAGGGGGCATGCCTCAGACAGCTAGTGTGTGAACCCACTTGGGAAGGAGCGATCTTAAACCTGGTACTCTCAAACAGGGACAGAGAGAGGATTTTGGATTTAGAAGAGGGTAGCCATCTGGGAACAAGCGATCACCAAACAGTGTGGTTCATGATAAACACAGCCATAGAGTCAAGTCACACAAAGGTGAGGGTATTGGACTTTGGGGGGGCTGTCTTTGGCAAAATGGGGGAGTGCCTCAGAAAAGCACTATCAAACGGGCAAGAAGGTGGGGTGGAGGAACAATGGGAAAAAATCTAAGCTGCCATCACAGAGGCAACAAGCCTTTATGTGAAGCAAATAAACAAAACAAAATGAAGGAAAAAAACCACTATGGTTCCAAAAGAGGTGGCAGGGAAGGTTAGGGAGTAAAAGATAGGAAGTATAAGGAAACACAGAAGGAGCAGGACAGAAAACTGTAACAGTTAAAGCAGAAGGAAACTGGAAAGGCAGTCAGAATAGCCAAGGCCCAAACCGAGGAAAAGATAGACAACTCAGTTAAGAAGGGGGATAAAACCTTTTATAAGTACATTGGGGAGCTAAGAAAGACCAGGGAAGGGATAGTGAGGCTTAATAAAGGGGAGGGGTGTGGGCAGAGGGTGACAGTGACAGTATTCACAAAAGAAGAGGAGGGGAGGTACCTAAACTAAATAATAGGAGCACACTGGATAGTGGGGTCGATACCAGTCCATTCACAGAAGAAAGGGTCCTGAAAGAACTCCTAAAACTGAAGGTGGACAAAGCAATGGGGCCTAATGAGATTCAACCCAGAATTCTAAAAGAACTAGGGGGAGAACTAGTGGCACCACTAACTACCCTTTTTAACAAATCATGGGCGGAGTGTGTGGTACTTAGGGACTGGAGGAGGGTATATGTGATTCTCCTTCACAGAAGTGGGAGCAAAATAGAGGCAGGAAACTACAGGTGTTGAGTTCCTAGAGGCCAGTGGGGCACAGGACCCAAGGTAGCATGGATTCACAGCAGGAAGGTCATGTCAGATGAATCTAATAGATTTCTTTGACTGGGTGAGCAAAGTAGTAGACCAGGGAGGGGCTGTGGATGTGGCCGACCTAGACCTTAGCAAAGGATTTGACACAGTCCCACACAAAAGATTAATAAACAAGTTGGCCAGCCTTGGAATGGGTCCCAGGGTGATAACCTGGGTAGAAAATTGGCTGGACATGCCGGCCCACTGGCACAGCAGTATTGCTACCACTTGTAACAGTGGCGACCCGAGTTTGGGAACGAGCCCGGGGAGTCAGAGAGCTGGCCTGGGGAAGAAGGCTGAGCATCCGTGGATTGCTCATCTTCTCCAAGAAGGGAGGGGAGATGGGACTCGGTGCTTGACTGACCCAGGTGGAAGCCTGGGGTACAGCAAGCGCCCGGCCACTCAGAGAGGGTTTGGGCATGCTGGACATCAGTGGATCTCTGCCTTGATGTCAGGGCGCATGGTGTGCCGGAAAAAGAGAGGAAAAATTGCTCCCTGCTCTCCGGGAAGATGGAGCACCAGCACAGACCTCAGTGGTCCCCAGCCTGTCCCACGTGGTAGCCCAGATGAAGTGACGTTAGTTTGGGGTGTAATGGCCCCCACCTCGTCCCTGCCTGGGGGGAATCAAGGCTACATGGGGGGACTACCATAGGGAACCAGGTAGGAAGAAACTGAGGTAGATGCCAGACGCTCCTGATGAGGCAGAGTGCAGGGGGCAGGGGATGAGAATAAATAGAAAGTAAAAAAAAAAAAAAATTGAAAGGGGGTTACTAGTGGGGTACCGCAGGGTTCAGTACTGAGATCAGTCCTCTTTATTGTCTTTATAGGTGACACTGCAGAGGGACTGGAAGGAAAATTATGCCTCTCTGCAGCCGACGCGAAGATCTGCAACAGGGCTGATACTCAAGGTAGTGTGTGGAAAGGATGAGAAGGGACTTGGCAAGGTTGGAGGAATGAACAGAAGGATTCAGTGCCAAAAAGTGCAAAGTAAAGCACCTGGGAAATAAAAACCCAAGGGAAGAGTACACAGTGTGAGAGGGGGGTGGTATTAATGACAACAAAAATGGAAAGGTGCATGTGGTTGTCATATTAGATGACCTAAAGGAAGGCAAGCAATGCGAGAAGGCAGTAAGAAGGGTTGGGGGATACTGGGATGCATAGAGAGAGGCATCACCAGTAGAAAATATGAAGTTGTTATCCCTCTGTACAGATAGTTGGTGAGACCCCATCTCGAGTACTGCACGCAGTTCTGGAGACTCCATCTCCGCAAGGACATAGAGAGGATGGAGGCAGTCCAGAGGAGGGCAACTGAAATGGTGCAGTGTCTGCACCAGAAGCCATATGAAGAGAAACTAAAAGAGCCTAATATGTATACCCTCAAGGAAAGGAGGGAGAGTGTGGCTATGATAGAAACTTTCGAGTACCTCAAGGGAATCATCGAAGTCCAAGAGGGTAGCATCTTTCAGAAAAAGAGATGTGCAAGAACAAGGGGGCACAATTTGAAAACGGGGGGATGACTCAGAGCAATGTGAGGAAGTATTTTTTCACAGAGAGGGTGGTGGACACATGGAACGGCCTTCCTGAGGAGATCATGCGGTCAAAAATAGTGGGGGCATTTAAGAATACGTGGGCCAGACATAAGGCAGTTCTAGCGGGAGGTTGGAGGAAGTAGGCTGTTGGTAAAACTAGGATCTGCAGCTTATCCAATAGGTAGGGACATGGGCAGACTAGATGAGCCAAGCGGTCCTTATCTGCTATCAAAGTCAGTGTTTCTATGTTTAAAGGCCTTCCATCCAGACCTTTCTCCGGCCCCCTGTTGATTCAGATGAATAATATGTCCTTGGTCTTTTATATCAACAAGCAGGCGCACTCCTACCCTTTCTGTCGTGAGGCTATGAGGGTGTGGTTCTGGGCCATAGATCACAGTCTATCCCTCACCGTGGTTCATGTTCCAGGAGTCCAAAACACCTTGGCCGACAACCTAAGCAGATCCCAGTCCAAGGTCCATTAGGGGGAGCTACTTCAAACTGTAGCAGAGGACCTCTTTGAAAGGTGGGGACGTCCAGAGTTAGACCTCTTCGCTTCCCTGTGCAATGCCAAACTGCCCAGTTTCTGCTCGCTTGATCCAGGGCCTAGTGTTTTCTGGTGAGACACATTATCCCTGTCCTGGACAGGGAGATTTCTGTATGCCTTTCCTCCCTTTTCCCTCCTCCAAAGCATCCTGCTGAAGCTTCAGGCAGAAGGAGTGGACATGATGCTGATCTCCCGTCTCTGGCCATGTTGAATTTGGTTCCCTCTGCTTCAGCAGTTGGCAGTGGAACCTCCAGTCCCCCTACCCTTGACCTCACACTTGCTATCCCAGGAGCAGGGCACCCTGGTACATCCAGATCTCAGCTGTCTACACCTGCATGCCTGGATCCTGCAGACCTAGCCATGGCCCTCTTCAAGGTTTCCCCTAGGGTCATCGAGGTCTTGGTTGTGGCTCGAAAACCTTCCTCCAGGGCAGCTTATGGCATGAAATGGAAACGTTTCTGTTTATGGGCTTCCGCCCGTGACATGGACCCATTCATCTGCTTGGTGAACTCTGTCCTGAAGTACCTCCTCTCGCTTTCAGATTCCAGACTCCGCTATTCCTTCATGAAGGTGCACCTTTCAGCAATTTCAGCCTATCATGCACCTGTGGAGGGCAAGTACATCGCCCAAATGAACCTGCCCCGCACCTTTCTGCATGGCATGTTGCATCTGAAACTTCCTATCAGTGACCTTATTCCCCTATGGGACCTTTTGTTTTTGTTAGAGAATCTTACCTTGCCTCCCTTCGAGCCAGCCACGGACTGTGAACTTCATTTTCTGTCATGGAAAGCGTTATTTTTAGTTGCCGTTACTTCTGTCCGGGGGATTTCCGAGCTTCAGGCTCTGATGTGTAAAGAGCTTTATTTGATTATCCACAAAGACTAGGCGTCTTTGAGAACCAATCCTAAGTTTCTTCCCAAAGTGGAGTCCAAGTTTACCCTCCATCAGGACATCTACTAACCTGTGTACTACCCAGAGTATTCTAATCTAGGGGAGGCCCTTCTGCATACTCTGGACGTCCATAGGGTGCTTTGTTATTATGTTGATCGCACCCAATCTACCTAGAAATCTGACCAACTGTTCATTGCCTTTGCCTCAAAATCCATGAGGGCACCAGTGGCTAAGCAGATACTATCCAAATGGCTAGTGAACTGCATCACCTTTTGTTACAACAAGTATGACAAACCCTTACCAGGCTCGATTAAGGGTCACACTACCAGGGTGGTTGCCACTTTGTTCTTGTCCCTAAGGAATGTGTCTGCAGCAGACATTTGCATTGCCGCTACCTGGAGCTCAGTGCATACCTTCGTGAAGCACTACAGCCTGGACATTGCCACTCAGCGGAGAGCATGCTTCAGCCTAGCCATCCTTCAAGGACTCCTCTCATGAGCCCTCCCTCTGACATTAGAGTCCACCTCCCTTCTAACCTGGGCCTTCCATGTACTGCTTGATACTCGGTCCTTATGGTGTTGCCTGCTGCAAGAGTTCCAACTCAAAGTAGACGGAACAGTTATATAGGTACCTACCATATCAGTAGATCTTTAAGAAGCACTCTTGTAGCAGGTGCTGCTTTCCCTCCTTCCCCCTGGTCTTTTTACTTACTCTGTTTGGGAACATTCGAACCTCATTGGTTCTGTTTTTCCCTTAAGCTGGGTCTCCAGCGGGAGAACTAAAGTGGGGCTGGGGACTACCCCTTTTATACTATTGGCTGATGACAGCGGTGATCCGACACTGCTAGCTAGAATTTTTCCATGGGAGCCAGCCCCATGGCGCTGTGGGTTGAGGTGCTGGACGCTGTACCTCGCGCTACGCCGGAGACCCAGGGTCAGTGGAGGAGGTCAGCCGAGAGATGGATTTAGAGGCCGTCAGGCAGCTGTCCACTCTCGGGTGGGGATCCAGCTGCTCCCACTGTGGGGCTACCCCTGGGTGGAGGCCCGGTGGTAGTGCAGTCAGGGAGTGACGAGAATCGAGAGGGTGCCGTTGGTCACTGCATGCGCATGTCTCCACACACGTATGGGCAACTGCAGCAAGGGGCAGGTATGAAAACCAGCAAAATATTGGAACTGGCAGGTTCCATGACAGCACCAACAGCGCCCGAAGCAGAGTCTAGATGTTGGTCTCCAGGGGGGAAAGAAAATCCATGCTTTCACCATCAGCCCTGCTATGGGGGGTAACCCATGGGGAATTCAGAAGGGTCAGGAAAGGTTGCTCCTGCGACAGAGCCCCTCTGAGGGATTGGCTCGAGCCACCTGCCAGAGCCTCTATGTACCGCTCCCATTGCCGAGGAGGGAGGTAGCGATGAGAGAGAGCCAAAACGCTAAAATTAAAAAAAAAGAAAGAATTTTTCTGTGGGGTCCTAGTGCCTGGTGCTATAGTCCTTATGGTGTAGCCTGCTGCAAGAGCTCTTCTTGAACATCTACTGTTACGGTAACTAAGTTCCGAAGTTCCTATGTAACTGTACCTTTTGGAGCCTGGGAGGTAAGCACCAACACAAAGTTGCTCAGCAGTGGAAGAAATTAAAAACAAAAGACTGTCTGTTTAGGAGTTAAGAGAGCAAAACAGAGTTGCTCAGTGGAGGAAAGAAGCATGTGTTCCTTCATTTCGTTCAGTCTGAATAGGCCTAAAATTAAATGAAAGACAGTGGGGGAAGGGGTAATTTCAGAAGGCTGAATGCAGATGCAAATACATGTTGCTTCTGTGTTTCTGTCCACCAAATTGTGTTAAAACAGCCCTGCTGCTATTTTCAAAAGAGATGTGTTCTTTTGCAGCAAAAAGTCACAATGTTCAGTAAAAAACTGATGCAGATATAATTTGGATCATTTCGTGCCACGGTTGTGTCTGTTTTTGGACACTACATTCAGACACCGTTAGATCACCTAATAGATGGTCTTCGAGTTTAACACACCCAGTTTGAAATGACAGTGGGTGCAACATAGAGAGATCCATTTAACAATCCTGCCCAGTGTTTTTTTTTTTTTGGAGAAAGGAAAGCAGATTTGCACTGTGGAGGAAGGAAGCATTGGTTTCTTCCCTTTGTTCAGCATTTGGCCTAAATTGGTTTAATATTAAAAAAGAAATACAAATTCTGTTTTGGAGACAGAACAGAAAAGCAGATAGCAGAGTAAAATATTCATACTGTTTTTAATTGCCATCTGGCCTGAAAGTGAATGGGCCAACATAAAAAGCAAATAAGTTTGGTAACCTGCCTAACTGGATAATAGAACTCACATTGCAAAGAAACAGAAGCATACATAGTACATAGACAGTGTCGGCAGATAAGGGCCTATGGCCCACCCAGTCTGCCCATTTGAGCTTGTAAGTTCAGTTTATGTTTTCCAAGAAGTCTGTTGCCCCTTACGCCTGACCTCCAGAATTCCTTTATGTCTATCCCATGCATTCTTAAATCCCGTGATTGTTTCAGCCCCCACCACTTCCTCTGGCAGGGTGTTCCACTTGTCCACCACCCGTTCTGTGAAGAAATTCTTCCTCACGTTTCCTCTGAATCGTCCTCCTCCAACTTCATCCCATGCCCTCTAGTCCTGGAACATCTTTTCGCTTAAAAATAGTGTATTTCTGCACCTGTTCCTCCTGTAAGATACTTGTATGTCTCTATCATATCCCTCTCTCCTCCTCTCCTCCAGGAGTACATGTTCAGTTCCTTCAACCTGTCCTCATAGGACTTGTGATGCAATCCATGCACCATCTTTGTTGCCCTCCTCTGAACCTTCTCTACCCTGTCTATGTCCTTACGTAGATAAGGTCTCCAGAACTGTACAGTGTACTCCAGGTGGGGCCTCACCAGTGTCTTGTATAGTGGAATTATGGCCTCCCTTTTCCTGCTGGTGATGCCCCTGCCTATGCATCCCAGCATCCTATTTGCTTTACCTGCTGCCTTGTCACACTGTTTCCCTGCCTTGAAGTCATCAGAGATGATAACCCCAAGATCCCTTTCCTGCTTGGTGCATGCTATATCCTCACCCCCCAACTGATATATTGTGCCAGGGTTTTTGTGCCTCATATGCATTATCTTGCACTTCTTTGCATTGAATTTCAACTGCCAAACCCTGACCATTCTTCAAGTTTCTGCAGGTCCCTTCTCATTCTGTCTACACCCTCTGGTGTGTCTACTCTGTTACAGAGCTTTGTGCCATCAGCGAACAGTGAAATTCTGCCTTCTAGGTCCTCATAATGTCACTGATGAAGATATTGAATAGGACGGTCCCAGCACTGATCCCTGTGGTACCCACTGGTCACTCTTCCCTCTGTGGAGTGACAGCCATTACCACCACCCTCTGTGTCCTGCCGCCCAGCCAGTTACCTACCCACCACACTACTGTCCCGTCCACACCCATATTCCCCAGTTTGTGCAATAGTCTTCTATGTGGCACAGTGTCAAAGGCCCTGCTGAAGTCCAGATAGGCCATGTCCACGGCCCTCCCCTGATCCACCTCCCTAGTCACCCAGTCAAAAAATTCAATGAGGTTGGTCTGACATGACCGCCCCCTGGTGAAACCATACTGCCTTGGGTACTGTAGTCCATTGACAACCAGATGTTCCACCAATCTCTCCTTCAGTAGTGCTTCCATGATCTTCCCCACTACCGAGGTGAAGCTGACTGGTCTGTAGTTCCCCGCTTCCTCTTTGTTCCCACTTTTGTATAAGGGGACTACATCTGCTATCCTCCAGTCTTTGGGTACCTCCCCTGTTTCCAGTGATCGGCTAAACAGGATAGCCAGAGGTTCAGCCACCACCTCTCTTAGTTCTTTAAGGACTCTGGGGTGCACCCCATCTGGCCCCATTGCTTTATCAACTCTTATTACTTCCAGTTCCTTCAGGACCCTTTCTCGTGTAAAGGGACTTGTGTCCATTTCTGCACCATTCTCACCCCTTGTACTCGCTTCAGACCCATTACCCTCCTCTTCCTCAGTAAAGACTGAGCAGAAATACCTGTTCAGTATGTCAGCTTTACTGTTGTCATCCTCCACACAGCCCCCATCCTCCCCTTCAGTCTCACTATCCTCCTTTGCATTTCTTTTTCCACTTATGTACCTGTAAAGGTTTGTCCCCTCTACCCACTGATTTTGCAATGTGTTCTTCTGTCTGAGCTTTGGCTTCCTTACTGACCTCCCTTTGCTTCTCCTGGTACTTCTCCCTATCCCCTTCTGCCTGTGTCTTTTTATATTGCCTGAATGCAGTCTTTTGGTTTCACTTTCTTTGCTACCTCTTTGGAAAACCATAATGGTCTCCTCTTCCTTTTCCTCTTGCTAACCTGCTTAATACATAATTCTGTTGCTCTTTTAATCCCCATTTTAAATACTGCCCACTGTTCCTCAACCCCTGATTCCTGCCCCATTCCCCTTAATGCCTCTTTCAAGTATCTCGCCATTTTCCCAAAGTCTGCCTCCCTAAAATCCAGGATACGTGTTTTTGTGTGGTTTGGTTCTGCTCTTTCTGTGATTTCAAACCACAATGACTGGTGGTTACTGTTCTTCAGGTGCTCCCCACTGTTACCCCATCAGACTGTCCCTGTTTGTGAGCACAAGGTCCAGTATTGCCTTCTGCCGAGTTGGTTCCATGACCAGTTGCTTGAGGAAGGCACCCTGAAGGGAGTCCAGGATAAATCTGCTCCTAGTTGATGCTGCTGCTGGGATGCTCCAGTCCACGTCTGGAATATTGAAGTCTCCAACCAGTACTACCTCACCCTTGTCTGCCATCTTTTTGAGGAGCAATTTCCCAGCAGCTCACAAGATCATTGTCATTTCATCAGTAGTGGTCATAAAGCCATAAAGTCAGTCAAAATATTATATTACGCAGTATTGCATCCAGCAACAAATTCTGGCATCAGTAGTCCAGAATCTTTGCCAGATAAATCAACAGCAGTAGTCCAAGCTCAACAAGTTTATCTTCTTCACAGCCTCTACATGATGTTCATTACACAGTTGCTGTTGGTGCTTACTCACTCTGTTGCTTGACATGGGCAGGTACAGTGCTTCACATTTGAATCTGGGAACCAGCATGGTTGTGAAAACATAGCTGGTGTTGCCATGTATTTTACAGATTGTGATCTCAACTCCCTAATAAGCCCTAATGAGCCCCTGGGTGGCCTTTGGAAATGATCCATGTTGTGGGGCTCCTGGACCTCTCCATGTCTGCCATAAGAAAGCAGGCTGAATGACCCCAGGTCACAGGTGCATTTCTCAAAGGAAGATAGAACCTGGACGATACCCTCGGTGATACTCTGATCCTGGTGCAGCAGGACCCCACAGTGTCCAGCTTAATGGATAGCTCATGCGGAACATACTTTGTTCCTCCCAGTGCTGCAGCATTTAAAATGTGCAGTTACATCATTGAATTAGCCAATAGTTTGGTAAACCAAGCTGCTCCCTGGTTGCCTTGGCAGAATGATGGAAATGGCAACAGATATCTTTTGAATTATCCACAATCTGAGAAGCACCCACACTGCTCTGGAGAGCACCAGTGACCACAAGGTTTATTGTAAGATCAAGCAGCAGATTCTCTGGAAGTAAGCATCACAAACAGCTTTAAATGTGTTCTTCAGTAATCTGCAATAAGCAACCCAAAATGCAAACCTGTTGTGCTAATTCTAGAGCCATGCATTTGTTGCAGACACTAAAGTCTGCTAGCTGCACACTCGAGCAGACTTAGATAGTCCGGATGGTCTGTTTCTGCTGACACATTTGTATGTTAAAGAGCAACTCTGTACTTCAGCGTGTGTATTCCTAAATATGTTTCAACTATTAGAATTTACTAGACAATACATTTTTTTCACATTCAGTGTTCCTTTCCAATGTTTACAGCACACCTTTGTAGTATGTCCAAAAAGTTTGTATAGAAAGTATTTGCCTCTCCCATGTTAACCTCACAGTGAATTTATTTATGACAACACAGTGCTCACCATGACAACAGAATGTGATATTACAAGCAGCAGTTGTGTGGTTAGCAGGGGACAGACAGACACATTTTGAAAGGCTCAGTGAAATTAATGTTGCATTATCTACAATATTTAGTACTCCAACAGCAGGGGAAATAAACTAACAAACAAATCGAAAACAATAAAGTTAAAACACCGTTGTTGTAGACCTAGTGTTTTAAAGCTTTGTATCATACTCTGTTGCCCCCAGGATTTTTAAAATAGCCACTGTGGCTAAAGTGACTCCTGGCTGTTTAGCCACTATGTGAAATCATGAGCCATACCACGATATACACTGCCAAATTAGTTATTCTAAACCACGTACTATACTGTTGTTAAAAATGGCATGAACAGAAGGTTTTAGCCTCTGTGGCTCAGGTAACTTTAAAAATCGTTAGAAATTTTAGCCACACGCTGAAAACATTCGCCGGTGGCGACGTGGCGAGTGGCTAGCAGGAACATAGATCATAGTAGAGAGTTGCTCTTTACCATTGTTTTGCTGGATTGGGGGGCTTCAATGCCCAGGAGAGCAGACGTCTGGTGGGAATGAGTAGGGATGCTGCTGCAGCCGAGGAAGAGGAGTCAGCAGCAGTAATACCACTATGTGCCACTGGTGTAGGTGAACATCAGTGCATTCTGAGTGAGAGGTATGCATGTAACAAGTTTATACTGGTCCATACATCAGATGTGAAGTTGAATTCCACTCCCCCAAGCCTGGTTCAGCAGTTTCCCCACCTGAGTCTGGCATGCCACATAGATATTTCCCCCCCACTGTGCAAGAAAAAGTAGTCTGCGATGAGATTTTGTATCTAGGTTGCAAGAAATTTAGAAGCCTACAGAACCCCAAATTTTCAACCAGAGAATAAGGTTGTAAATTAAGTACAGTCATGTCACCACTGAGCTACATGAGCTGGACAGCTGTGCGGTAAGCATGCAAGAACGTTGTGAGGGCCTGAAATGCTTCTTTTATTGTGGGAGTATGGAACTGAAATGGCATGACCTTGAGCCCAGGCCCAGCTCCAAAGGGAACAAATACAGTTGATTTAGAATATGAGTGTGAAGGGGGTGGCACTACGAATTGCACACATCTGCTGTCTTGCGCTCTAAAGCAACTTGTGAGGGACTTGGGGTTGGCTCGGTTGGAGTACTTGGGTAAGGGCTAGAATCAGGAGCTTTCTGGTGTTTCCTTACACACTGCCATCAGCAAAACCATCAACAGAGTCGGGAACTGGTTTTGCTTTTTGGAGTACAGTGAGCAGTGGCATGAAGAGACAGTAAAAGCAGAACCTTTATCCAAGACAGTGACCTCAGGATGTTTTATCAGAAGGTGATTTCTGGGACAATTTGCCAACATTTTTTCCCATGGCTGGGGCTCTATCTACATCATGAGAACACAGCTGTTGTTTTATCTACCTCCTGTTCGGAAAAATATGTCCATAGAAACATAGAAACATAGACCCTACCTACTGGAAAAGCTGCAGATTCTAGTTAACCAACAGCCTACTTCCTGCAACCCCCCACTATAATTGCCTTGTGTCTGTCCCATGCATGTTTGAATTCCCCCACTGTTTTAGACCCAATGACCTCCTCAGGAAGGCTGTTCCATGTATCCACCACTCTCTCTGTGAAAAAAAAATTGTTCATATTACCCCTGAGCCGTCCCTCCTCTATCTTTAAAGTGTGCCCCCTTGTTCTTACACATCTCTTTTTCTGAAAGATGCTACCCTCCTGGACTTTGTTGATTCCCTTGAGGTACTTGAACATTTCTATCATGTCCCCCCGCCCCTCGTTTCATCAAGAGTATACATATTAAGCTCTCTCAGTCTCTCTTCATATGGTTTCTGCTGCAGACCCTGCACCATTTTAGTTGCCCTCCTCTGGACTGCTTCCATCCTGTCTATGTCCTTATATAGATGAGGTCTCCAAAACTGCACACAGTACTCCAGATGGGGTCTCACCAACTGTCTGTACAGAGGGATAACCACTTCCCTTTTTCTACTTGTGATGCCCCTTCCTATGCATCCCAGTATCCCCCTGGCTCTCCTTACCGACTTTTCACATTGCTTACCCACCTTTAGTTCATCTGATATGACTACCCCCAGGTCCCTTTCCATTTCTGTTGTTGTTAGTACCTCCCTGCTGTATGTCTCTTCTCCTGGGTTTTGTTTCCCAGGTGCATTACTTGCACTTCTTTGCATTGAATCTAAGTTGCCATATGTCTGACCATTCCTCCAACCTTGCCAAGTCCCTTCTCATCTTTTCTACCCTCTTGTGTATCAACTCTGTTACAGATCTTTGTGTCATCTGCAAAGATACCTTTCCCTCCAGACCCTCTGCAATGTCACCTATAAAGATGTTAAAGAGGACTGGACCCAGTACTGAGCCCTGAGGTACTCCACTAGTAACCCCCCTTTCTTTGGAATGTGTTCCATTCACTATTACCTTCTGTGTCCTGTTGTGCAGCCAGTTTGCTACCCAGGCTACCACTCTGGGACCCACTCCCAGGCTGGCTAACTTGATTATTAATCTTTTGTGTGGGACTGTGTCAGATGCCTTGCTAAAGTCTAGGTAGGCCATATCCACAGCCCCTCCCTGGTCTATTACTTTGGTCACCCAGTCAAAGAAATCAATTAGATTCATATGACATGACCTTCCTGCTGTAAATCCATGCTGCTTTGGGTCCGTGCCCGCTGGTCTCTAGGTACTCAACAATTCTTTCTTTCAGAAGTGATTCCATCATTTTCTCTACCACTGAGGTCAAACTTACAGGTCTATAGTTTCCTGCTTCTGCCTTGCTCCCACTTTTGTGAAGGGAATCTTATCTGCCCTCCTCCAGTCCTCAGGTACCGCCCATCCTGCCATGATCTGTTAAAAGCATGGTCAGTGGTGTCACTAGGTCCTCCTTAGTTCTTTTAGGATTCTGGGTGAATCCGTCCAGGCCCCATTGCTTTGTCCACCTTTGAGTTTTAGGAGTTCTTTCAGGACTCTTTCTTCTGTGAATTGACTGGTGTCAACCCCCCTACCCAGAGTGCTTCTATTGTCTGGTTTAGGTAACTCCTCCTCATCTTCTTTTGTGAATACTGAGCAAAAGTATTCATTCAGTATCTGTGCCTTTTCACTGTCTCCCTCTGCCCACCTCCCCTCTCCTTTATTAATCTTCACTATCCCTCCCTTAACCTTTCTATGCTCCCAAATGTACCTGTAAAAGGTTTTATCCTCCTTCTTAACTGAGTTGGCTATTTTTTCCTCGGTTTGGGCCTTTGCTAGTCTGACTGCCTTCCCCACTTCTTTGTGCTTTAATTGATACAGTTCCCTGTCATGCTCCTTCTGTGATTCCTTATACTTTTTGAATGCAGCCTTTTTCTCCTCAACCTTCCCTGCCACCTCTTTTGAGAACCATAGTGTTTTTTAACTCTGCTTTGTTTTCTTTATTTGTTTCACACAAAGGCATGTTGCCTCTATGATGGCAGTTTTGATTTTTCTCCATTGTTCTTTCACCCCTCCTTTTTGGTCATTTGCTAGTGCATTTTTCAGGTATTCACCCATTTTGCCAAAGTCAGCCCTTCTAAAGTCCAGTATCCTTGTTTTTGTATGGCTCGTCTCCATGGTTGTGCTCATTGTTAAGCACACCGTGCAGTGGTCACTTGTTCCCAGATGTCTACTGACTTCTAAATTTGTGATCCTCTCTCCATTTGAGAGTACCAGGTCTAGTATTGCTCCCTCCCGAGTGGGTTCCAACACTAGCTGTCTAAGGCCTGCCCCCTGCAGGACATCGAGAATGACCCTGCTCTTGGATGTGGCTGAAGTACATGTTATCCAGTTAACATCTGGCATATTCAGGTCCCCCATCATCAGTATCTCCCCTTTTTCAGCCATTTTGAGAATGTCCTCTATCATTTTGTTGTCCATTTCCTCCCCTTGAGACGGGGGTCTGTATACAACCCCTGTGCGGATTGTGATGCCATTCTCTGTCTCCAAGGTGACCCAGAGTGCCTCTTGTCTTCCCCCTTTACTTTTTAGTTCTGTAGCTTTGATCCCTTCCCTTATGTATAGAGCTACTCCACCTCCTCTTTTACCTTCCCTGTCCCTTCTGTAGATTATGTACCCTGGTATGTTGACATCCCAGTCATGGTTCTCGGTGTACCATGTTTCCGTGACTGCCACAATATCCAGTTGTTCATCTTCTATCAGGGCTACTAGCTCAGGAAGCTTGTTTCCCAGACTATGGGCATTGGTACTCATTGCCCTCCATTTAATGTTGGCTTTATCCTTTTTTCCCCATCCCTGCTCTTTTTGTCCTTGTCTATTTTTCCATTTACCCCTGTCCTGCCCTGTGTTGAGCTCTGTACCTCGGTGTTTACCTTACTACCTGCCATGTTTTGTGGGGGGGGGGCTTGAAATTTCCTGCCTTTTATCAGCGCCTCCCCCTTGGCTAGTTTAAAAGCTTGCCAAGGAAACATTTAAACCCATCACCTAGGAGCTAGTGGACAGATGCAGACCATCATGCCAGTATAGATCTTTATCTCTCCAGGTGGTCCCCCAGTCCCCAATGAAGCCAAAGCCCTGTGCTCTGCACCAGTTTTGCAACCATTCATTAAACTGCATGGTGTGCAGTACCCTAGCCTCACTCCTGCCATGGACTGGTAGCACCTCTGAGAAGGTTACCATGCTAGCTACCTGTCTGAGGCCCCTCCCCAACTCCACATATTCATTCTGCACTGCACTGATCCCATGCCTAGCTAGATCATTTGTCCCAAGGTGGACTATGATATCTAGTTCCCTCTCCTGTGATGCTGCTTCTGCAATCCTGAGGATTCGCTTCCTGTCCCTCCAAGCCATGGCACCAGGCAGGCACCTTACTTCCTTCTCCTCTCCCTTTCCCAGTTCTACCCACCTAACAATAGAGTCCCCTATCAGAAGCTGTTTCCTTCCCCTGTGGTGTCCCTTGCCACCCTTTTGTGGGTCTCCCTTGTGGATGTCCTCAGCATTCTTCTGGGTCTCCACTGAGGGTGCCATCATAGAGGAACCTTGCTCTGCCAGAATGGCATATGATTTGTGTAGAGGTACAACTAGGGGGCTTCGCCTCTGGTCCACCACCCGCACCCTCCCAGAACCCACTGTGGTCCAACTGCTCTTCATACTTGGCAACCTCTGAGGCAGTGGTTGTGGCATTGATGCTCTTTGGAAGGGGGAGGCCTCCTTAATCCTTGGTTGTTCAGCCTGGAGGTGGGCAACCTCCTCCCTCAGAGCTGACAGTTGCCTGCAAATAGGACAGCAGCGCAGTTTCCAGGATGTCTCCCCGAAAACTGCTGCCCCACAGCCAGTGCATTGTACCACTCCCCACATGTCCCTCTCCCTTATAATGTACAATATGTAATATATATATATATATATATATTTTTTTTAATTATTATTTGTGGTGTGTACCTACCCTTTTTGCACTGTGCTGGGTTATTAAGGATATGACAGTTCTGCCCCAAGACCTGTTGAGGAAGTGATTTCAGAACTGTGGCTATAAAGGAAATGCCATGCCTGGGGTGTGGGGTAGGGTGGGTGGGTAGTCCACAGCCACTGGTGACTGTTAGAAACAATCAAATACACAACTGCTCCACCACCCTGGTGAGTATTGCCCTTTATAGTAATTCAACTAATACCACAATTTACTAGACCACGGCTCCTGCACAAACCACTCTACTGAGTCCAGGGATAAAAATTAACTCACTCCTTAGCCAGCAGGACACTTTTAAAATGTTGCAAAAATATCCTTCCAAATCCTAGATCTCAACCCCAACAATCAAGCAAATTCAGTTGTATCTCACTCCTTTTGGTTATAAAATTACTACACTTTTAATGGAATCCTGCAATTCTCTGCTTAATGCCAATAAGGAAAAAAAAAACAGCTTTTTGTAGAAAGCGTAGCTCCCTTTCTTAACAAGTATTATGCCTTACCAGGTTTCCAGGTCCTAAATGGAGTTATAGTTTGTTCTTTGCAGTGTAGCAAGGTTCTCAGCTTCCAACAGACAAATCAAAGTTAGTCTGACTCACTGGAACTTGAACTTGCACCTGAACTCAACCTTCTCTTCTTCTGCTGCTTGCACCCACAAACAATGGGATTCAGTTTGGACTGGTGTAGAAGAATGTTGCAAATTGGTACCAGAAGTAGTAGTGAAACAGCTAGGAGGAACTAAAACCAGGGTAGTTTGCTTGTTATTTTTTTTTTAGCAGGAGGTGGGCATGAAGGGCAATTAGAAACAGTGGCAAATGTTTTGGGCCTGTCTTTACTGGCTGATTTGTGGGATTGCTTTTGATCATAAGTGCTTTCTTGAGGAACAAGGTGAGGATGTATGCTCAGCATCCTCAGACTCACTTAGGTCATTGTTGGTTTATTTTGTTTCCTGTCATTTTTTTTTTTTCTTTTCACTCCTTGGCACTCTGGGTGGCTGTATCAGCCTTGTCCCATAGCACATGGCCGTCCCGAGTCTCCACCCGTCCTCCAAGACTGGGCAGGCCATCGGTGCTAGCAGGGAGGGTTTCATTCAGCCCATGCTCCATTTTTCCTCCTGATTTTCTCCCCTGGTTCTGCTGGACATGCAATGAGCACGGTGTGTACACTCCATCCACGGAGGTGCCCTCAGCACTCCATATGCCAGCCCTTCCATGAACTGTGAGACTATGCATGTGCTGCCATTTGGATTCCTCCAGGTGGCAATCAAGTGGCGAGTCATGGGATCTCCCCTTCCCCGAGGGAAAATTGAGCCTCCGTAGTGCTATGGACATGCAGTCTTCCCTCTCCCAGCTGAGCCACCGAGCAGCCGAGTCCATTCCCCAATCCTGGTCGCCGGCTTGGCAGCAAGGAGGCATGGATAGGTTATAATTATGGGATGTGTCATGAAACAAATCCTCAGGCCTTTTCATCTCTAATGGGGTAGGAGCATATTCTAGGGACATGGATATGTTGTTCATCCACACTCATTGGCAGGTATCCTTGCCGCTTTAAATCTTGCCGGAAGGTCTTCAAGCTTGCTCCTCCCACCCACCCGGGTGGTATAACTCTCGGCTCCGCCCCATGACGCCAGATCTTCCTTACCGCTTGGAAGCTCAGGTTCCCTCCTTAACGCTCTGCGTTTGTGACTGGTTCCTATTCTCCGTTTGCGGTTTATAAATAAATTTTGCAAAGACTTCAGTCTTCTATCCCTGCGCTCACGCGATGGACAATCGACTCCCAGTTTGGAGATGCCCATGCGGGCAGAAGATGTCTCGGACGGATCCACACTCCACGTGTGTCTACTGCTTAGGCCTTGAGCGACCCGCGAGCTTGCGACCTGTGCTCATCTTTCTCGGCCTCGTCCTCGAGAACCGTGCTGCCGCGTTACGCTGGGCGTCCGAGCGTTTCCCTCGGTGAAGTCCAAGGAGGCCCGGTTAGCGGTGTCCGGGCGCAGGGTTTCGGCGGATCAGCTCAGCGGATGGTCGCCTCAAGAGGAGGCGGCGCGGGTCGATCTTCTCGGCCGCGCATTTATCCCGCGCCTCTGGGTTCTTCCTACACGGCTTCTTTTAAGGAGCTTTGTCTGTCCCTCTCCACTAAAGGAGAAGGGCCTGTGTCTGCTGGACCTTATTCTCGGTCCAAAAAGAGGACAGGGGTAAAGTCCCTCCGTCGACGCTCTTGGGGCGGAAGGTCCCTCTCCCGGGCCGTCGACCGTCGGCTTCGGTCGACCCGCTTCGGCCGACCGCGCCTCACGGTGTCCCGTCCAGGTCAGTTGACCGAGACTCCACCGATGAAGTCGAGATTTTCCGACCCATTAGACGGCTGTCGCCTTTGCAGCAAGATTCCCCTCTCGATTCCCCGAGAGTTGAGATCCGTGGGCTCGCCTATGCCTCCGGTTCCGGAGCCCTCGGATGGACCATCCGGGCGAAGGAGTGCCGGTTCCGGCCGACACCTCCCGCACCGACCTCGGAAATTCGGGACTCGGTCCGGTCTCGGACCTCTTGGCGGTCCAGCCGATCCCACCGTCATAAGGCGGTCTCGGTCTCGGCACTGCGGTGAAAGCGGTGTCGCCGCTCGTCGTCCTCCTCCTCGGATGAGGGCTTGGCGTCAAGATGCGCCGACGGTACGAGGACCCTTATGTTGCAACAGCTCCTCCTGGCGGAATAAGCCGACCCGTCACCTTCCCGGCCATTAATGGCTGTCACCGAACGGCCGACACAACCCCTCGACTTATCCGAGGCCTATACCCAGGCGGTTGTTCGGCCAAAACCAGCTCTCCACTGATTCGGTGGAACCTCCGCCTCCACAGCCACCAATTGGGGCTCCGACCAGGATTCTCGGTCGGCTAAGGGTCTACCCCATCGGCTGTCAGTTACCCTCACTCCCGACCGACCTCGGCAGGTGAAGGGTGGCTCAGGCCAGAGGCAGCTCTTGAGGATTCTTCCGAGTCCGAAGATGATTCCTCCTTTTTCTCCAAGCGACTGGACTTGGAGTCTTCAGGAGGTCAGTCAATGGACGATAGCCCGTCGTCCTTCCTAGGACTGCTTCGGCTCATCTCGGAGTCTACCGGGATGGAGCTCGAACCCGTTCAAAGCAGGCCAGGTATCCCCTCGCGGAGATTCTGGACGAGGGATTCTCCGACGGAGGCCTTTCCGGTGGCGAGGCCATAGTGGGTCCGGCACTGGAGCTTTGGCAGCGCCCTGCTTCCTGCCCTGCGCCTTGACCAGGATGGCCAGGAAGTATCGGTCCCCTACGGTTCCTTGTCCGGTTTTGAACACCCTCTGCTGAGGGTTGGTTACCGACAGCGTTTTCCGTAGCGCCCGGCGCCAGGGATGTGGACAAACCTCCTGACAAGGAGTCCAAGAAATTGGACTATGTCGGGCGAAAAGTCTACGCTGCGTCCTCTCTCGGCCTTCGTCAGGCCAGTTCGGCCGTCCTCATGGCACATTTTTCTCATGCCCTGTTGGGCTCCCTGGATGAGGTCATCCCTCATCTTCCCGCCGATCTGCAGACTACGGTTAAGCAGGTGCGGGACCAGGGCAGGGCAGTGGCCAAACAGCAGCTCCAGACTGCTTTGGATATAGGGGACTCATGTGCCAGATCGGTGGCGGCCGCAGTGGCTATCGTCGGCCGGGCTTGGCTGAGGATATCCACCTTTACTGGATACCCAGCACAAGTTGGCGGATGTTCCTTTTGGGACTGACCTCTTGACCCTGGGGTGGAAGGTCACCTGCAGAGGATCGAGAGTCAATGCCACCTTGGACTCGGTCTCTTCCGCTCAGAAGGACAAGGCCCGCAAACCACAGCCTAAGCCCTTTCGTCCTTCTGTGCCCCGGCGCCCGGCCAACAGCGTCAGGGCCAGCAGGCTCGGCCTTGGCATCCCAAACCCAAGCCGCGGCTTCCTCTAACAGGAGGCAAGGAGGAAAGGGCCCAGGAGGTCCCTCGGCGGTCCCTCCTCCAAGCCTGCCCAGTGACGGGCTGAGGGGTGTCGCCCCCATCCCCGTCACCTTACCCCTGGGTCCCCCCGTGGGGGGACGGCTCCGGCACTTCCGTTCCGCCTGGTCCGCTGTTACCACGGACAGGTGGGTCTTGGAGGTGGTGGGAAGAGGCCTGCCTCTGGAATTCGAGCAGGCACCACCCTTCAGAGCCGTCGCCCCTCGAGGGGCTTCGGGATCCCCAGCCTCACTGGCGGCTCGTCGAGCCGACATCGCTCTCCTCCTCCAGAAGGAGGTGGTAAGAGAGGTGGTGGACCCTCCTTCAGACCCAGGGTTTGTGTCCAGGTACTTCCTGGTTCCGAAACGGACGGGGGGCTGGCGCCCCATTCTCGACCTACACGACCTAAACAAGTTCCTAAGGTCTCGAACCTTCAGGATGGTCACTCTGGCTCAGATAATACCATCCTTGGAGCAGCGCGTGTGGTTCTGCTCTCTGGACTTGCAGGGCCAGCGTTTTTCACGTCCCTATCCGTCCGTCTCACCAGAGATTCTTCGCTTCCGAGCGGAAGGATCCCTCTTGAGTTCAAGCCATGCCCTTCGACTTGTCTCCAGCTCCCAGGGTCTTCACCAAATGCATGGCTGTGGTGACAGCATTCCTCTTGGCGCCGAGGTCCAGGTGTACCCTTACCTGGGCGACTGGCTGATAGCAGCTCCCTCAGGAAGAGGCGGAGTGGTCCAGAGATCTGGCCTCAGGTCTGCTCTCAACTGGGCCTCCTTATCAACGAGGCCAAGTGGAACTCGAGCGAAGCAGGTGATTCTATTCATCAGGCGCAGCTCGACTCTCTTGAGCCAGAGCGGCTCCCGGCGGACAGGGCGAGGTTCTTTCCTCCTTTGCCCGATCATTTCTGGTTGGGCAGTGCGCCCTGCCCGGGACTTCCTCGCCTCCTGGGTCTCATGGCGGCCTGCACCAGCGTGGTCCGTTGGGCCCGCTGGAATATGTCCCCTTCAGTGGGGACTGGCCAGCCAGTGGTCACAATGCTGCGATCCCTTGACCAGCTTAAGCCGGTGACACAGGGGATGTGGAACGCTCTCCAGTGGTGGACCGCTCCAGATCATTTGCGGAGGGCATCCTGTTCGTCCGCCCGAGCCGACGGTCTCTCGTCGACCGATGCCTCTCTGATGGGTTGGGGTGCCCATCTGGGGAACACCGGGCTCATGGCCTCTGGTCCCGGAGTCCTGATGCCACATCAACCTGCTGGAGCTCCGAGGCGGTCCGCCTAGCTCTCACCGCCTTTGCTCCGTTCCTCCGGGGTCAAGTGGTCCGAGTCCAGACGGACAATACCACGACTATGTACTATCTAAACCGGCCAGGGCGGACGCGCCCATGCTTCCTATGCAAGGAAGCTCTCCGCATTTGGTCACTCGTAAGCAGCCTGGAGGCGGATCTCTAGCCATTCACGTGGCAGGAGCCTCCAACACCTGGCCGATGCCCTGAGCCGGATAAGGGCTGCATCCCCGAGTGGTCTCTCCTGCGGAGGTAGTACAGCATCTGTTCTCCCTTTGGGGCACACCTCAGGTGGACCTGTTTGCCTCCAGGAGAGACGCAGCTGAGTCTGTTCCATGCCCGCCTCAGCAGGGTTCGCTGCAGGGGGATGCCTTCTCGAGGCAGTGGACCCCGGGCCTCTTTACGCCTTTCCCCCATTTCCCTTGATCCACAAGGTGCTTCTCAAGGCGAGGAGGGACAAGGCGCAGGTGATTCTGATAGCCCCAGACTGGCCTCTCCAGTTCTGGTACCCAGATCTCCTCAGTCTCAGCTCCAGGACTCCGCGGCAGCTTCCAGCTCGCCCGGACCTGCTCTCAGTCAATCAGGGGAAGGTGTTCCATCCGGACCTTCAATCCCTGCACCTGACGGCCTGGTTCCTGAGCGGCTAAGTTCCAGGCCTTGGGTCTTTCCGGCGGGGTCCTCAATGTAGTTGAGGCGTCCCGTGAGAGTCGACCAGAAAATGCTATGCCTTCAAATGGAAAAGGTTTTCCATTTGGTGTCAGAAGCAGGGCTTGGACCTTCCTCCTGTTCCTTGGCAAGCATCTTGGACTATTTATGGTCCCTTTCTAGTCAAGGGCTTAGGTCGGCGACCCTAGGGTGCACCTGGCAGCCATCTCTGCTTACCGGGCGGGCCGAAGCAGTCAGTGGCGAGGAGAAGGTGGTCTGGCGCTTTTTCAAAGGCCTTGATCACATTTCCTCCAGTGCGGGAACCCCACCTCCGTGGGATCTACTGCTGGTACTGGCAAAGCTCATGGGCAAGCCATTCGAACCTATGCACAGGTGTGCTCTCTCTCACCTGTCGGGAAGACCGCCTTCTTGGTGGCTATCACGTCAGCCAGAAGGATGGGAGAGCTCCAGGCGCTTTCCATCGAGTCTCCTTACCTGGTCTTCCACAGGGAAAGTTGTCCCGCGCCCCACCCGAAATTCCTTCCAAGGTGGTGTCGGAGTTTCACCTTAACCAGGTGTTGACTCTGCGGTGTTCTACCCCAATCACACCGGAGGCGAATATAGGCTCCATACTCTGGACCCTAGAAGGGCCGCTTATTATAAGGAGCGCGGCTGAAATTGGGAGAGGTTCGCCAGCTGTTTGTCACCTACGCTGAAGCTCTGAGCTGGCAGACCTGCAGCCAAGCGGATGATAAGCAGGTGGGTAACCTCCTGCATAGATCTCTGCTATAAGTTGGCGGGCATGGAGCCTCCCAGAGGATAAGAGCTCATTCTACCGCCATACTGCTGCTGCAACGGTGGCTGCTTCCAGGGACGTCCCTATCCAGGAAATCTGCAGGGCTGCTACCTGGAAGTCAGCAAACACCTTCATTACCCATTACCACATCGACCTTGAGTCACGCCGGGATGCTGGTTTTGGGGCCTCGTTCTCCAGTCTCTTTCCCAAGTAAGTATTGGGGTGTCGTCTTGCCTCCCTCCTCCGGAGAACTGCTAGAGTCTGCCAATGAGTGTGGATGAACAACATATCCATGTCCTAAAATACAGGTTACTCACCTGTAACAGGAGTTCTAGGAATGGTATATGTTGTTCATCCACACGACCCACCGACCTCCTTCGGCTCGACGCACAACCTGAGCTTCCAGCGGCCAGATCTGGCGCCATGGGGCGGAGCCGAGAGTTATACCACCCGGGTGGGTGGGAGGAGCAAGCTTGAAGACCTTCCGGCAAGATTTAAAGCGGCAAGGATACCTGCCAATGAGTGTGGATGAACAACATATACCATTCCTAGAACTCCTGTTACAGGTGAGTAACCTGTATTTCTGACCCAGAAGAAGCTACCTCACTTTCCTTATCAGGCACAAACTGCCTGTAACATATACCTGTAATGGCCATGGCCGAGTACATCTGGCATGAACTTGGTGATGGTGGTGTCAGTGACACTAGCAGAAGCTGATTATTGTGGCAGAGCACTTGTGGTGGTGGTGTTGGCACTGGCAGAAGCAGATGTACTTGTAGTGCTGGTGGTGCACTGGCAGAAACAGATATTAGGGACAAAGAACTTGTAGTGGTGGTGGCACTGGGAAAAGCAGATCTTTGATGCAAAGCACCTGTGGTGGCATATGTTAAGAAATACTTTATAACATCACAAAGACTTTGAAAATCATGCAAATGATGAAGACCACCATTCAGCAAGAATATGTTAATAACCTTTTTAAAATGTTTGTGCTACACATAGATTTTACAGAAAAAAATTAAAAAACTGTCACTCAAATTTGTCTTAAATTAAAAGGTTATTGTACCTCAAAGTTTTGTTCATGTCGAACGTTAATATGAAAAAAGTGTGCGTGTTATTTCTGTTACAGTATTTTTCTCAGTGAGTTTTTTTAGGCACATGCACAACCAATTTATTTCTGTTATCTTAAAAACAATTTTTTTTTTTTTTTTATCAGGACCCCCAAAAGGACCTTTTTCCATTAATACCACATTTTGCAGCCCTAGGCTTTAATGGGTGAGGTATAAGGGTCTAAAAATGGTTACTACGCATAGATAGATGGAGACAGATGACTAGATAGAGAGACATATGCACTCATATACACATTATGGGCCCCATTTACAAAGAGGATGCGTGGGTGCAACCATGGGATGCACCACACATACCTGGATATGCATCAGCTGTCAGGGGCTTGCCCTTATTAAAAGGGCACTGATGTGTGGCGCACCCCCGACAGCACCAACATGCACAATATTTTGCTGTGCCTATGCAAATGAGGGGGTCCCCCATGCATATGCGGCACGCAGCACAACATTGAAAAGTATCAGAAACACAAAACGGCCCCCAGCAGCATTGCAGATTTATGCTTCTGAAACCCTGTTCTAACTAGTGCTCAGACCCGGCTGCCCACTGATAAGGGCATGGAACCCTGGCGATACAGTGGTTCCTCCCTTGCTCTGATCACTGTGATACAAATGAAAAGCCCTTCCCAATCCCCATATCCCCAGTAGTCTATTGTTCCCCGAACACTGTCATAGTATCAAGAATCCCACCTGATGCCTGTATCCCCAGTAGACAAATGGGCCCCCTCTGCCCCGATCACTGTCATAATATCAAGACTTCCACCTGATCCCTGTATCCCCAGTAGTCAAGTGTCTCCTTCCCCAGCCCCGATCACTGTCGTAATATCAAGATTCCCACCCAATTCCCATATCCCTGGTAGTCAAATGTCCCCCTCCCCAGCCCCAGTCACTGACACAATATCAAGAATCCCACCCGATCCCCATATCCCCGGTAATCAAGTGGTCCCCCCAGCCCTGATCACTGTCATAATATCAAGAATCCCACCTGATCACCATATCACGGCAGTCAAGTGGGTCCCCCCTCCTCAGCCCCGATCCATATAATAAGAAAAATATCCCCGGTCCCTGGTAGTGAAGTGACCCCACCCCGTTAGGCTGTCACCTGCCACCCCGCTCCCCACCCCAACCGACTGGAGCCGGAGACTGGCATAGCCCACCTCATGTTGCACTGGCCAGCTGCCAACTGAATTGTACAGGAGCACGTACGGTATACGGTACATACCCATTGGTTGACCAGTCTGATGCATGTGTTAGGTGCTGATTGGCATGTTGGTGGACTTTAGAAATTATACAGTATGAGGTGAAAAGAGCCAGTGCATAGGGCTTGTATTAGACTGTGCTGGGTGACATAAGCATGTCTCACATCAGTGCTATCTTAAGGCTAGATTGCGGTCCTGACTTTCATACTCTAGAGCTCTTTGTTTACTAAGCTAAAAATCTGCCAAAAATGGGTTAAACTGATATAAAAAAGGTAAGCAGCACTGTATTTTAAAATGGCACCATAGGCTCTACTGCACCATGATTTCATTTTTTTAAGTAAGCGACCCCCAAAAAATACATGTTTAGTTGTCCTTTATATGGTCGATAGTAATTTTTCAAAAGCAATGCATAGTGTAAATGCAGAGCCTTGAACTGATTATCCAGCCTCTGGGAACACATGTTTACGTATAATATTCAGCACCCCCCTCTTGCCTCTCTACTCTGTCTTCTCCGTTACTTAGCCTTAGTACCTTCTCCTACCCATTGTTGCTTCCATCTCGTTCTCCCTTCCTTTTTGGCCTTCCCCTGCCACTTTTCACCTATTTTAATCCCTGCTCTTCTTTACAATTGACAGTGTCGATTATGGACGGCACGTCTGTAAGCTGATTGTGTTTGTTTTTACATTTGCCTAATGTAACTTTATGTATTACTCGCAGCTGTTTTTACACTGTATTATCTCGCTGTTTACTTGATCAACGTGTGTTTATCATGTCTGGCTCTTGACGTGGAAGCTTTGTAAAAGATCCCCTGGTTCAAAGGTATTTGTAATCCTAATTATTAATAAATAAATAAATATCTCACATTTCATTAATTGTCTGTGTTTATCTCTCCTTACTGGCATGAAAATGGGATCTTTGCATCTCATCCTTCTACTTTTCTGTCCATTGACGTCATAATGGTATGTTAGATCCTAGCAATTTCCATAGCAGCAGCTAGTGATGCCACTAACAGGATTGTGACTTCAGCAGATGGAAAAACAGGAGAATGAGATGAAGTCTGAGATCAAAAATCCTATTTTCATACAGGTTTTACATAGAAACAGAGAAAATAATGGCAGAAAATGACCATTGGTCCATCCAGTCTGCCTATAAAACCCCAACAAACCCAGGACCCATTGTCCATATGTTCTCAGTAATAAAGAACAATGGGGGATACAGAATATGTATTAAATAAAAAGTTGACTTGTGGCATATTTTAAACAGTAAACTGAAAATTCTAAATCAACAACATCAATGCAATGCCAGTTTTCTCTTTCCCACAAGTTTTTATATCCCAGTGGTGTTAATTAAAAATTCATCATTGTACTGCATATGCTTGTCATCAACAACTTCATTTGCAGTTTTTTCCCTTCAGAATATTAGACACCAGAAGAAGAAAATTCTAGTCCATTGAGGCATCCTCTTTTACAGTAACAGATGCTACTGAATGAAAGTACTTGTAAATCAATAAAAAGGGTTCTCCTATACATCTTTGCATAGCTTATGTAACCAGCCAGTCTAAGTTTTTATTATATTAAATAGCTAGGCTCTTTTTCTTGCTTATTAAATTGACCTTTTTAGCAAATAACTTATCAGTGAAGAAAATAAAAACTTAGTTTTGTAACCGACATATATGCTTCTGTTTTGCATGGCATGTTTTGCCTGCTTGTTTATGTATGAGATGTCTTACTTTGGACTTTGTGTAATTTTTTTGTGATGTATTTTTTCTGATCCTGGACCTCTAATGAAAAAGGAACAATAGGTCCAACTTTCTTAGCTTGTTAACAAAATATTATTGTTATTATTTCTATAAAGGTATTTTAGAAATGTGAAGATGAAATGTAAGTGCTGCAGAGAGATGGGACTCCAGACCAGAGGTGAGTAAAGAGAAGCACTGAGGGACTCTAGGACTAGAGTCATGAAAGCCAGGGAGGGACTAGATGCCAGGACAGCAGTCAAAACTGCAGATAGCAAAAAAGCCTTCTTGTAGTTCGTAAATGGAAGGAAGAAGGTGAGGAAGGGATTGGGCCAAAACAAGAGATCGATTGAGGAACCTATGAGAGAGTCGGATAGGATGGTGGAGATGCTTAAATACTTTGCATCAATGTTCAACTCAGCTTAAGTGTCCATGGCATTGGGGGTATCCTTGATAAAGCCTGTGAACATCACACCCACTCAGGTAGCTGATTACCTGGTGAAGATCAAGCCAGGAAAGTCCCAAGTGGCAGATGGGATGCACCCCCAGATAGTAGTGGAGCTAAAGGTACAGTTGACTGGGCCCCATGCAGTGATGTTTCATGAATCTGTCTAGATAGGTGTGATACCGGAAGACTGGAAAGTGGACTACATAGTACCATCTTTAAGAAGGGGTCAGACTATGTGCAGACCAGTCAGTCTAACATTAGTTTGGGGCAAGGTTCTGGAAGCCATTATCAAGGACCAGTATACCAGATATTATTTTATGATATGAGTATTGTACTTCTTGTTTTTAAAATGAGGTGAGTAAAACCAAATCTGGATGTGTACAAGTGACAAAAATTTTAAACTGAAGAGTACTTTTCTGTTAAAGAAAAGTTGCAAGATTCCTCAAATGCCTTTTAAACACAGTATGCCATTGACAGACATGTTTCAGATGTTGAAGCTGAAATTTGTTTTGTAAAAATAAATCTGTCGTAGTCTTTTTTTTTTTATGTTTTATGTGTTTTGTTCTCCAGTTTTCTGTGTGTGGACACCCCCCCCCCAATGATGTCATACCAGGGAGTTGTCTATGATTTACATACAGCAACAATGAATTCTAGGTAATTTATAATGTTGCCTTAAATGTGCTGGTGGTAAACAGTAATATGTAAATAACTGAAGCAAGGCATTGTGGGTAAAATATAAACATGTTTTACAATTTCCTTACTTTGAGGTGCTGTCCCATATTAGTGTGGTGGTGTCAACAATATAAGCTTTTGTATGTTTATTTTCACAACAGTGTATTGTGCATACCATATATAACTACAAGACTTCTGTACTGAGAGATGTAGTCTCCTATTTCTGCAGTGAGCACAGAAATATAATACCCTGTATACTAATTCACATTGTGAGGCATTGCGGATACAGTGCATAGCTGCTTTGTCTATCTAAAACTAAAAAGTAATGCTGTCCCTTTAATAACTTTGTTTCCCTGGCATTATGTCACAGTTGGGGTAGCAGCACTGGAAAAAGGAGCAGGTTATGTAAATGAAGCACAGCATTGAGATAAAAGGCTTTTTTTTCAAGGAAAACAGCATTATTTGGCAGTTTGAGTGGTAGGAGGCTGATTCGCAACTCCCAAAGGTTACTACTCCCATTTGCTATGGCAAAATTGCACTGTGACAGGAATCTCCTGCTACTCTTGAGGACTGACCTTTTCTTAAGTCTGTTGCAACAGTTGTTCTATTTCTTAGCCTAATCTATCCTTTACAATTTCTAGTCCATAAGGTTGGCCACCTATGGGCATCCCCTTCCCTTTCTTGACTATGCTATAGTGTCCTCTTTAATTTTCCTTTTCCCTCACAGGTCCTTGTACAGGGAGGTTATTGTGGTAACCTCCAAGCATATGTAAAACAGGTTGTGTTTATCGTTGTTGGATTTAGTATGTAATAGCACTATGTCATAAAATACCTTGATGTATATACCTTATGTTTATGAAACCTGTACATGTTGAAAATACCATGGCATTAGGTGGTTTTGATAATGATAAAAAATACTAGGTGACTATTATAGAAATTAAGTTAGTTGTGCTATTTAAAATGCATGTAAATTGCTGTAAACTGAACAAGTAAATTTCATGGTGATTTGTATATATCCATGATGCTTTGCATTATGGAAGTATGTATGATGGTGTATTTCTTTGAAACTTAATTTGTTGCCAATGTCCTTTGGGGTAACCCTTTTTTCAGTGATTCTGCATTGAGGTTCTTTGTGTATAGCTTGTTTTTTTTTTTGTTTGTTTGTTTCATGCCCAGCCAACCTGATCACCTTGATTGAGGTGATGACCAGGGGGGTGGATTGAGGCAGGGCCATATACGCAGTCTATCTAGACTTTAGCAAGGCCTTTGACTCTGGCAAATGACATGCTTTGGGACAAAATACACCAGTACGATAATACAGGAATCATACACAATTTGTTTTTTTTTTTAGTTGTTTAACCAAGAGTAGCACACTAAGCTGAAAGCTTTTTACAGGTGACCTGGGAGCACAGGGAAGTTAAGTGACTTGCTCAGGGTCACACAGTATGCAAGTGGAAGCTGTGGGATTCAAACCCAGCTCTGGTCGGCTGGATGTCACCAGATTTGCAGCTCAGAGCCTTAAACCACTGCGCTATACTGCCTCCCTAAAATTCGTAGATTGATAATTTACTTGGGGGAAAGAACAGAGGGCTGTGCTGGACGGGCACTAGTCTGAGCTGGGGGAGTGGGGACTAAGTGGTTTCCCTCTAGGATCTGTACTATTCAACATTTTCATCAGCGATCAGGAAGCTTGGGTATCTTATAGGCAGCTTAAGTTTGTTAATGAAATAAAGCTGGCCAGGGATATATTTTGAAATCAAGAAATTCAGTATCTCAAACACTACAAGACCAAGTTTGGGATACTGAATTCCATAAGACCGCGAGGTACTGAAATGTAATGTGGGGGCGATCACCCCACACACACACACACACACACACACTCCCCACATGGGGGACTCTGACCCCTCACCCCCGTAACTTAAATAACCAACTCCGAGGGGGAGTGTGGACCCCACTGGCTGGTCCAGTCATTGCTCAGGCATTCTTGGCTACTGACTCTGAGCTGTTCCGACTGCTTATACTATCTCTGCTATCAGTAGTAATCCCATTATCTTTACTTAACCCCCTCCACCAGCATTGACTGTGGAATCTTAAACATATGGCTCCACCTATACCTTCTCCCTCCCTTCAAGGCAGCCCATGGATCCTGTCCATCTTCTTGCTCAGCTTGAGGATGATGAGGTAGAATCAATCCTGATCTCATGTATTATGAGCAGGATGTTGATGATGATTATCTGTATGTGCCTTTAGACCTAGACTCCAGTTCCACTTTCCCTTCCTGTGGTGAGGACTTTGTACTTTACACCCCTCGTTGCCCTCCAGAGGATGCCTCTTTCCAGGCTTTCTTCAGGTCTATGCTTTAGACTCTGTGCTTTGCAGCTGAAAAGGAAGAGTCCTCAAACAGGGCCCTCTATGAATTCTTGGAGATATCCTCTAGCACTTCATCTGTGGTTCCTCCTATATATCCTTCATTGGAGGATGCAACTATGGCTTCCATATATCCTGCCTTGGAGGATGCTTGCTAGCTTGTCTGCAGCGCTTCATAAGGCTGATACAATATATACTCCCTTCAAACAACAAGTCTTGCTGTATTCTGACTGTTGCAGTTAGCCCCAGCCTTTAAACTGCCCCAGAGAACAAATGGTTAACTTTCTGTGCAGAGCAAAGAATGCTGAGCTCGAGCTCAGTTGAGGTCTCTGTCTGGAGCCCTTTGAAATTCAACCATCAGATTCTTTACTCCGCCTCACTGAACATTCACTCTGGAGATTTCTCCTTCAGCTCAGTTCGAAAGTCTGTTAAAGTCTCGGTTAAGTTGTCGGTTTTTACTGAATTTATTTCCGCATAGTCGGTTCAGTCTCTGTCTATGGTACTGTGAGTAATAGATAGGTTTTGTTCTGATTTCTGTGTGGAAATTGTAAAGTGTTAGATCAGTTCAGCTGAACCGATCATTTGTATTGAATCCTTGTGTTTTACTTTAGAATGTGGTTACCAGTCCTTATCGTTTCTAAAAAAAAAAACGTGTTTTGAAAATTTTTTTCCAACACCCGTGACACAGTTAGGAACCGATAAGGGAGTCTTGCTTGGTGGTTGCCATAAAAAGGGTAAGTTTGGGTAGGTTGGCCATGTCTGAGAAACCCAAGAAAAAAAAACGGGTCCACTGGGTTTCAACACTGCAGTGAGTGTGGGGAGGTCTTTGCTAAGGCCGACCCCCACACCACCTGTGTTTGTCTGGGGTTTAAACACCTCGATACAGACTGCCAAATTTGTAAAAAATTTTCCTTAATTCTACCCTTGAAAAGAGATTAGGTAGACTGAGGGAAAAGTCTGCTGACTCGGATGGCCAGCCCGGTTCAGTTTCGACCTAACCAGAAGGAGTGCCCTCTGACCAGGGCAACACTTCTTCGGGCAAGAGGAGAGCCAATCCTGAGGGGTTGGTTCCTGCAAAAAAGAAACGCAAAGAAAAATCGACTGGTTCGGATCCAGAGTTTCATGTTCTGACTGCCAAGGAAATAGCCAGAGCGATTCAAATTGTGGAATTGCTTCACCCAGTTCCAACTGATCTGACACCTTTTTGCGGGGGTTCGGTTCAGTCGGTTCCCCTAGTTCGAGATTATACCCCTGAAGATTTTTATGAACCGGAGTTCGAGGAGGAGGGGGAGTTTGAAGATTATGGTGATGATGGCGAAAGTCTGGATGTGCCTGTGGAACCGGACATCTCCCCAGACAGACCTTCTAGTATATCCCCTCCTAGGCTTTCTAAGTCCCCTTCTCATTTTCTGTTTTGCAGAAAAGTGGCTGAAACCCTCCAGCTTCCTATGGAGGAGGCAATCAAGGATCAGAAGGAGCCTGATTATGTGGAAATGATGGACATCCCAGAGTTCAGGAGACTGTCTATTCCCCTTCACAAATCCTTTGGGAAACAGACACAAAAAATCCTGAAGTCTCCCATTTCTGTACCCCCTGTTGACAGAAGGATGGACAAGAGGTACACACTATCAGGCTCAGATATGGAGTTTTTATACCAGCAATGCAGCCACGTTGGGGTAGTGCAGGCTGCTGCCTGTGATAAGGCAAACATTCCCTTGGCTTCAGACCCCCCAGACAAAGACTCCAGGAAGATTGATGCCATGGCAACAAAACAGTACATGGCATCTTCCTTGGGACTCAGGCAGGCGAATTATATGGCATGTACAACCAGGTACCAGAAGTCCAGGTGGGACACTGTACTGACACTGGCTAAACAGGCCTCCCCCCAGCTAGCCAAGGAGCTGGAGGAGGTGGCTACAGGTGAGATTGAGGCATCAAAAGTACAGTTTCATGCTGCTGTGGACTCCAGTGATGTTTCATCATGAGTCATGGTTACATCATGGTTACATGGTTACATCTGTGGCTCTTCGGGGAATGGCTTGGCTCAGATGTACTAGCCTCTCACAGGACATCCAGGCTAAGGCCATGGATTTTCCTGTAGTGAGTAATTCCGTGTTTGGGGAGCATACAGAGAATTACATG
Organism: Neoceratodus forsteri; assembly: GCA_016271365.2. NCBI lineage: Eukaryota > Metazoa > Chordata > Ceratodontiformes > Ceratodontidae > Neoceratodus > Neoceratodus forsteri. Next base: position 1,557,329,299 of record CM057450.1, read on the forward strand.
AAGAAAATGGATGAGTACAGGACCACTTATAGGAGTGCTCAGGCCAAGGAGAGGCAAGCAACTCCTCAAAGGCAGCAATCTAGGGGCAGGCCTTTTCATAGGCCTTTTTACCAAGCACAGGCCTCTTCTCCCTTTTCACAGGGAGGGGCAGAAGGGGGATGAGCAGGGCTGCATTCACTCCTCAGCCTAAGGCCTCTGCCAAGCAGACACCCTAATGGGTCTGCCCGGGTCGACTTTGCTATTCCAGTAGGGGGCAGGCTGGCTTATTTTGTCCAGGACTGGATGTCTATTACCTCAGACAAGTGGGTCCTGGAAGTAGTAAGCCAGGGACTGGTTCTCAGCTTCAAGAAATTTCCAAAGATGAGAGCCAGATCTTTTCTAGCTGCAGGTCTCTCAGAAACCCTTGCCCTAGAGGCAGAGGTTTCACCTCTTCTGGCCTTAGGAGCCATAGAGAGAGTTCCTACCCTACACAGGGGCAAAGGTCTGTACTCTAGGTACTTCCTTACCCCAAAAAAGACAGGGGAGTGGCGACCCATCCTAGACCTAAGATACCTGAACAAACATCTTTTAAAACCAAAGTTCAAGATGGTAACTCTGAAAATAATTCTTCCCTCTCTAAGGCCAGGGGACTGGCTAGCCTCCCTGGACCTAAAGGATGCCTATTTTCACATTCCCATCAGGTGCTCCCACAGAAAGTACCTCAGGTTCGAGTTGCCCTCAGGCCACTATTAGTTCAAAGCAATGCCCTTTAGTCTAACATCAGCCCCAAGGGTTTTCACAAAGTCCCTGGCAGTAGTCGTTGCCTTTCTAAGAAGGCAAAAGATTTCCATTTTTCCATATCTGGATGACTGGCTCATAGTGGGCCAGTCCCCAGACCAAGTCAAGTCAGACCTGCAAGTGACCCAGCAAGTGCTCACTTCTGTAGGATTTCTTCTCAACCTTCCCAAGTCAGTTCTAGAGCCAGTGCATCTCCTTACCTTTATAGGGGCAGAGCTGGATACTGTCAAAGCAAGAGCCTTTCTTCCCCTGGAAAGGGCAAGAGTTCTTATAGAACTGGCTTCTTCCTTCAGCCTTCAGGTGTCTCGACCAGCAAGGCATTTCCTCCAGCTCTTGGGCCACATGGCAGCTTCTACAGCAGTTGTCCAAGGGGCAAGATTCCAGATGAGGGACATTCAGTTCTATCTGAGGGCCTTTTGGTCCCAAAGGAAGGATTCTCTTACCAATCTGATTCCAGTGACTCAGACCCTGATCGAAGCCCTTCAGTGGCGGCAGGATCAGGACAGTTTAAGGCAAGGGGTCCCATTTGTCACTCAGCCACATTCAGTGGTCCTTACCACGAATGCTTCCCTCCTGGGCTGGGGAGCCCATCTGGGGGCCCTCACTGCCCAGGGACTGTGGTCCCCTCAAGAATCCCTTCTCCATATCAATCTCTTAGAACTCATGGTAGTTTTTTTGGCCCTGCAAGCTTTCTCTCAGTCAGTGCAGAACAAGGTGGTTCAAGTCAGAACAGACACCACCACCACCATGTGGTACATCAACAAGCAGGGAGGCATGCGGTCTACAGCCTTGTGCACAGAAGCCATGAAGTTGTGGTCCCTGGCTTATTCCCTGCAAACCTCTCTGATAGCAGTCCACCTTCCTGGGAAGGATAATGTGCTAGCGGATGCACTGAGAAAGATCTCTCAGGGCCATCACAAATGGTCCCTGGACCCTCTGGTCTTGAGGGTGATTTTTTTCAAGGTGGGGCACTCCAGAGATAGATTTCTTTGCAGCCCAGACAATCAACAACTTCCTGTCTTTTGCTGCAGACCCCCAGTCTTGGGCTCAGTTCCTCTGGATGCTCAGATTCTGAACTGGGAAGGGAAATTTCTGTATGCCTTCCCTCCTTTTCCTCTACTGTTCAAAGTTTTAGTCAAGATAAGGTCACAACCTTGCAAAGTGATTCTGATTGCTCCAGATTGGGCCAGACAGCCTTGGTACCCCCTGTTGCTGCCCCTAGCAGTCCATCTTCCCTTGTCTGTTCCCAGGAATTACAACCTGGTAACCTCCTCTCTGGGGAAGATTTGGTACCCCAATCTTCAGTCTCTCAATCTCAAGGCATGGCTCTTGAAGAGTTAGAGTATGCAGATTTGCATCTGTCTCAGGGGGTTCTGGATATCCTCAAGGCCTCTCGAAAGCCCGCCACTAGAAAGACCTATAACTCCAAATGGAAGGGATTCAGCATTTGGTGTTCCAAGCAGCATATTTCCCCAGACACTGCTGAATTGCCTACAGTTCTGGATTATATGATCCATCTTAATGGCCTAGGCCTCAGACCAGCTACTCTCAATGTACACTTGTCAGCTGTCTCTGCTTTTCTGTCAGTGGGGAAGTCTTCTTCACTATCATCTCATCCTGTGTTCTGTAAATTTTTCAAGAGATTTCTTTATACCAATCCTCCATTTAGAGACCCTGCCCCTGCCTGGGGTTTAAATGTTTGCATTGCTCAATTGATGCAACCTCCCTTTGAGTATATGTCCTCAATAGAGCTTAAGTTCTTGACTTGGAAAACTGTGTTTTTAGTAGCCATTACCTCTGCCAGACGTATCAGTGAACTGCAAGCCCTGTCAGTGGAACCTGATTTTATCTCCTTTCATAGGGATAAAGTGGTCCTTAGAACCAACAGAAGGTTCTTGCCCAAACTGGTTTTAGATTTCCACCTGAATCAGTCTATGTCTCTTCCTGTTTTCTTCACTGATCATTCCTCTTCAGGAGAGAGGAGGTTGCACAGTTTAGATGTTAAAAGGGCCCTTAGCTACTATATAGAGAGTACCAAGGGTCACAGGTTCGATTCCCTCCAGTTGTTCCTCCTCACTTATGGAGAAGTGGGAAAGGGCAAACCTGCCACCAAGAAAACTATTGCCAGATGGATTGTGTCTTGTATACAGTTCTGCTATGAGAAACTGGGAAAAATTTCACCCTCGGGCCTGAGGGCTCACTCCACCAAAAGTACAGCTGCTTCCCTGGCTGCTGCCAGGGATATTCCTCTCTTTGAAATTTGTCAAGCAGCCACCTGGAAAACAGTCCATACCTTTACCAAGCATTACTCTCTGGATATCCAGGCTAGGAGTGATGCTCGGTTTGGCACAGCAGTACTTCAGAGCCTATTCCCAAAGTAGGTTCTGTCCTCCTCCATGGAGGTACTGCTTGGTAGTCTGCAATAGTCAGAATACAGCAAGACTTCATGTTGTTTGAAGAAAAAATTACTCACCTTAGTAATTATGTTTCTTCTAATGGAGTCTTGCTGTATTCTGACCTCCCTTCCCCTGCCTCCCCTCTCAGAACCTGTTTTTGGGATGTGGGTGGGCAGGTGCAGTGTTGCATCTCAGGGGTGCTCCTTTTACACCCTCTTCTTTTTGTTTGGGTGTTTGTTTCATTATTATTCTTGTTTGGATTGGTTTGGGTTTTGGGTTTCCTGACTTGAGTCTTCCTTTGGGAATCCAAAACTTTTTTTTGCCAGTTGGCCAGTAAAAATTTTACGATTTCCACATAGGATAGTTGGTGAGTTTTTGCTCGTAAGAATCTGATCGTTGGATTTCAAAGGACTACAGACAGAGACCTCAACCGAGCTCGAGCTCAGCATTCTATGCTCTGCATAGAAAGGTAACCCTTTGTTCTCCGGGGCAGTTTAAAGGCTGTGGCTAACTGCAATAGTCAGAATACAGCAAGACTCCATTAGAAGAAACATAATAACTAAGGTGAGTAATTTTTCCTTTTCTACTAAAAGAGTGAGATGGCTGGAACCCTCGATGACTCTCCTCTGAAATATGTTCCTTGCTTTTAAGTACCTTGGTGTGTGGCTCATTCAGAACCTTGATTTCTCTCAGCATATTGATGCCATCCACAAGAGACGGGTCCCAAACTTTGCACCCTTTACCATAACAAATGTTGAATCCCACCCCTGTCCACCATGAGATCACCATTAAAATGATCATGCCAGACATGGTCTACTGGGCTACTCCCAAATCCACAAAACAGAGAGAATCCGTCCTGGTTCCCCTACATAAAAAAAAAACCAAACAAACAAAAAAAAAAAAACATAGCAGGAGGAGTCTGTTTCAACTAGTGACCCCAAAATGCTAGGCAGTGTATTGGATAATGACTTACTCACCATTCTTTGAATATTGGTTCATGGAATTGAGATAAAGAGACTTCACAGTATGATATAACTGCCCTTATGGCCAGTGTTTTGAGAATCCATTATGTTTCTCAGAGCCTGCTCTTACTCTTAAAGCTATCGCAGTTACCTTTGGTTTTCAATTAGTTGTTTATCTTTGCTGTTGCTGCTTTAGTCAGAACTGGTTTGGCATTTGGTCATTATTCACCTGCTAGGTCATTCTTCATCAGTGTCTTTTCAGCAGTGTCCCTAAACGACTTGCAGTTTGGCATGCAGGAGTGGGGCACTGCTGATAAGACTCTTATGAAGAGTGATCTGAAAGATTAATAATGACTTAAGGAAATACCAGACCAGTTCAGACTAAAGGGCAACAGCAAAGGTAAACAGCTAATTGAAAACCATTGAGACAGCTTCACAGAGTAACTGCAGGTTCTGAGGAAGAGAAGTGATTCTCGCAACCCTCTCTTCTACTCTTTCTACCACTTTGCCTGCAACTTCCTTCCACTCACTCATCACTGTCTCCTCTAGCAGTCACTCTCCCTGCCATCTTTAGAATCCTGTTGTCTGCTTCATCGTGCTTCCTTTTTGCCCACGTTCTTTTTCTCATCTTCTTCCTTACCTCAGCCCTCTCATAGCTCCTCTACCTTCTTCTAACTACTTCCTCCATTCCTCTGATTCACAAAACTTCTTTTCCTGCTAGACAGATTTCCATCGGTCAGTCTTCCTGTGCATCCAAGATCCCAGCAGCTTGAAACAATCTTCCTGCCTCCATTTACCTCTCCCCTTCATATTTATCAATAAGATTTTCACTGCTAAACATTTTCTCCCCCTCCCCCTCTTCCTCTTACCCCTAGTCTCCCATTGTCTCTTACCATTCTCTGTCCTTCCACTCCTTTGTGCCCTTGGCCTGCATAATTTGGAACTTTAACTGACCTTGCATTCTGATATGCACCTTATGTACAGTCCATTTTTCTATTTGCCTACCCTTTCCTTTGTGTAATATTGGAATTTGCCCTTGGACTGCACTGCTATAGAATATTCTTGTATATTGTACCCACTAAATGATTGTACCTGTTTTCATTACTTTATTTATGTCAGTAGCATATTATGTATTTATTTATTTAAAAACTGGTGACCAGGAGAGGCATGCTGAGCCAAGGCTTGTTTCTAGGGGGAGGAGAACAGCAGAAGAACAGCAGCAAAATACATAATTGCAGAACATTTGGCCTACATTTGGTAAAAAGATTGTATGCAATTAGAATATATACAAAAAACTGTATGTACAGAGAATAGTGTGGTACAACTCAATAAGAACACCTAACAAGTGCATATTCAGAGGTGGTAGCAACACACAGTGAAAAATAACAATATTTGCAGCATGCGATTGACCTGTAAGGTGAATTATTATATGAACTCGTAATGGAGAGAGTAAAACAAGTAGCCTGTGTGAGTGAAACCAAGGCAGCAGCGGGGACCCATCCAGCTGGTTACCAGGATGGCTAGGGCTGGCCGGGGAGGTGTCAGCAGAAAGGGTAACAGGAATAGGTGGAGAGGGGTTGGAGTTTTGCTGGTGCCTGAGGGAGCTTGGGGATGAGGAGAGGAGCTAGTTCCAGAGTGATGGAAGCCGACAGGAGAAGGCAGATTGCTGAGCAGAGGCGCAGGGGTGTGGAGTGGCAAAAGTGCGATGATCCTGGAATGGAGAAAACAGGAAGCGGGGGGGGGTTGGGAGAGGAGAGGTAAGAGGGTAGGGAACTAAACTAGTATTTTGATATGAAGGAGGTACAGTGAGCATAGCAACATGAGGGTAGAGGGAGGATGGATAGAAATGAATACAGTGAACAGTGGTGGGTGTGAGGGGCAGAGCTTGTAACAAACTGGCAGAAAGAGTTGTAGAGGATGTCCTGTCTGGCACGGGAACTGGAAGGGGCAGTGTCGTAGACCAAATCTGCAGAGTTAAAGACAGGGAGCACCATTTTGGTAACAAGCTCCATGTGAGCATGCATTCATTGTTACTTTGTACCTCCTTGTTCCCCTCCTGGGGGATTGCACCTAGAAATGAGCCTTGGTTCAGTGTGCTTTTCCTGGTTACCAGTTCGAAATAAATATATAAAATTCTGCTAAAACCTACTATACCTCCCAGTCAGAGACAGATTCTGTGGTTATGTCATCATTCTATTATATTAGACCTTACTGCCATTACCATTACCATGGTTAGAGCAGAGCCAGATCTTACTTCGAGAGAAAGCTCTTGCAGCAGGTAATTACATGTAGGACTGATGCCACCTGGCGGCAGCTCACGTCAAAACCTTTCCAGCAGTACTTAGGGGACCACCCACCTCATGTCGGCTCCACCCCCAACGTCCCATCCAGTATGTATGAGGAGGTGGTCCCCCTCGTGTTTCAGTTCTTTGCTGCTGTCATATGCATTAGTTGGCTCTCGGCTAACCCTTTGCCAGTACCAACCGCAGTTTAATTCAGTTTGTGTTGTTCCTCAACTACTCTTCTGTATGTCCACTCCACCAATGGGGCACACCAACAAGTGCTCCTGTGGGAGTCAGATACTCTCTCTAAAGACAGTCATTCCGCCTGTCTTTTCTGTTTGGGCCCAGACCACAACACCGGGGCATGCTCCCACTGCCAGGTCTTCAACAGCAGAACCTGCATAAGGTGCCAGAAATTCCTCCAGGCCTTCCTCACTCAAAAACAGTTGGCCACCATGCAGAGAGACTCCTAATCTGAAGGGGATTCTTCTACACCCGCTAGGAAAAAAACACCACAAAGAGAAGCACCGAGAGAAACGCAAGGAATAGGAGAGATCCCGCTCGAGGTCCCAGTCCTCTGGATCACATGTGGCCGCCAAGTCTAGCTCTTCGGGCCATCAGTCCTGCCTGATGACCCTCAAGCCTTCTGCTTCTGTTACCGGGTTCGCTACTCTGGCCAAGTCCACCAGCTCCTCAGCTTCTCTTCAGCTGATTAAGATCTGCCTTCCCCCAGGCTTCTCGGGGAAAACCATGGGCTCAGGTAAGTCTTCCTCCTGCTCAGCCTCTGTCTCCAGTGCCGACTCCCAGGTAGGAAAAAAGGCCTCTGGACATTCATCAGGCAGGGCCTCCTCTTTGCCTCCAAAATCCAAGTCCTCCAACCACCATCAGCCTCCAGCATCTGATAGGCATACATTGGACAAGACCCACAAACACTCTGACTGCCCTTAGCCTTTGGCTTCTGAAGAGCGCCCCGTTGGACAAGACACCAAAGCCGACCCCAGACCATTGGCCTGCTGCCAGTCCTCTGGCTATCATTCCGTTGCCACCGGCTAAGGTTACCCCAATGCCAGCGACCCCAGCCAGAGCTGACGCCAGCTCCAACGTCTCCCCTCCGCCCCAGGACCAGAACCCGACAACGGCCTACAAGGGGCCCCACCATCGTCACCCATTTAGCCGACACTAGACCAGTCTAACGCCGGGGCCGACGACGGCACTGAGGTATTGACGCCTGAACCAGCCCCTAGCTCTCCCAGGCTGAATATGGCTCAGGTAAAAGATCTGTTCTCCCATTGGTGGGACACTGGCAAGCAGGACCTGAACCCCAAATCAAGCCTGCCTCCCCCACCTCAACCTGATTCGGTTCCCAGATCTTTACCAGACATTACAGAGGTTCTGCAGCTGCAGGGAAAGGATACCAGAAGGCCACATTCACCTCGCAGTCCCCGCAAGCATACCGACAAACATAGGCATAGACAGTCCTGCTCTCCGAGCTCCTTATGCTCTCCTACGTTGGACCCAACACAAGCACAAACGGAGATGACACTCTCATTCTTCCGCTTCTTTGGACACAAACATTGACTCGGACTCTCCTCCCCCCATGTCCGACATCGAATCTGTGCCTGGGGACACGGAGGATCAACCAAAATCTCCACGGAATGACCCCATTTTTATAGAGGTCATGCGCCACATTCAAGAAAACATGGGTTGGGATACAGAGGCCCTTGACCTGGAGCACTTGAGATTGGCAAAATACCTACGCCAAAAAAAACCCAAGCCATGGTCATCCCACCTGTGGTGCACACCTTCCAGGATATTACCCAAGCTACCTGGAGGTGCCCATATTCATCCTCTGTGGTCCTCAAGAAGGCACATCAACTTTACCAGGCACCTAAGGAACATCCCTTCCTGGCAGAACAACCAGACACAGACTCAGTGGTGATTTCAGTGGCTTATAACCGTTCGCAGAGGCCCAAACACTTGAGCACCTAGCTGCCTGACAGGAAGTTGAAGCTGCTGGATAAATTGGGCAGAAACTTGTACACAGCAGCCACTTGCAGTGTCAGGAGTCTCAACTTCCTGACCCATATCGTCCATTTCCAGAACACCCTTTGGCAACAAGGGCTGGACATCCTGCAAGGCATGCTAGACTGCCCACAAAAGGCAGAGCTTGCAAAATTGCTCCAGACGGGTTTGGACGTTGGTACGCACGATCTGTGTATGACTCTGCCGACACATCTGCAAGGGCAGCTGCCATGGGCATTTGTCTCCAGCATCACTCCTGGCTCTGGGTTTCTGGGTTCGCACCAGATGTTCAGTCAAACATTCTGGACGCCCACTTTAAAGACTCCGTTCTCTTCGGTGAAGAGTTGGAGAAGATCATCTCAAAATTACAAGACTCCGGTAAGGCTGTCCATACCATGCAGTCTGTGTATCACTCGAAACGGACAATTCTGCAGGTCCCATTTTTGTGGCCGAGGGGGACACCAACCTCAGCAACCCCGCTTCCCACAGTGCCCCAGTGGGGAGGTTTTGGCCGAAGAGGTGGAGCCAAGGGCTCCGCGGCCTCCACCTCTCGACAGGCGAAACCAGGTCCAGTCGCCTTTCCCCCTCCCCAGACGCCTGACTATTCCGGTAACCCTCCTCTCCCTGATGTACCATCAGGAGAGCTGGTGGGAGACTGCTTTTCTCTGTATGCAAAAGCATGGAGAGAAGTGTCCTCTGACCAATGGATCCTCAAGGTCATGGAATATGGGCAATCTATCGAGTCTGAAGAGCTCCCCCCAGACAGACAACCCCCCATCCTATCATCCGTGGGGACACAGAGACCAGATAAGACAGGAGATTCAGGCTCTGCTAGCCAAAAGGGTCATAGAACCCATACCTCCGGCACAGAGGGACTCAGGCTTTTATTCCCAATTTTTCCTGATTCTGAAGAAGACGGGATTTAAGACCCATCTTGGACCTCAGCGATCTGAATCTGTGAGTTTCCTACAAAAGATTTAGGATGATCTCCCTCTCCAGTCTACTTCCCATGATTTCCAGAGCAGACTGGTTGATGTCTGTGGACATGCAAGATGCTTATCTGCACATTCGCATCGCCAGGGGACACTGAAGGTTCCTGAGGTTCTGATTTGAAGGAAGACCCTTTCAGTTTCGAGTTCTTCCCTTTGGTCTCTCCTTGGCCCCAAGAGTCTTCATGAAGTGCATGGTAGTGGTCACCGCAGCACTGTGAAGAATGAGTCAATTTGTGTTCCTTTACCTGGATGGTTGGCTCCTGCTGGCTCCCCTCAGGGACCGCCTTCAAGACACAATTCAGGACACCCTCACTCTGTGTCGGCGTCTGGGTGTCACAATAAACCCCAACAAATCCTTTCTGACTCCCACTTAAAATCTGCATTTTATAGGAGCATAATTGAACACAATTCGAGGAAAAACTTTCTTGCCAGTGGACTGGGTAGAGCACATCCGGGCTCTAGCCAACATCATCCTTTAAGCCTCTATAGTATTGGCAAGACTACTGCTCAGGTTACTAGGCCACATGGCAGCAGCCATAGTCTCTGTTCCCTTCACCAGATTGTGGATGAGAATGATTCAGTGGACCCTCAAAATCCAGTGGGACCAGAATTGGGATGACCTCAATGCCCAGGTCAGTCACAGAGCCAGTCCACCGGGAACTTCGTTGGTCGGTATCACCCTCGATGCTCCTAGAAGGAGTTCCCTTTCAGCTGGGAGTCCCTTCACAGACAATGTCTACGGATGCTTCAAACATGGGATGGGGCATGCATTTGGTGGATCACAGAACTCAAGGTTCCTGGTCCCTGTCAGAGGAGAGTCTACACATAAATGTCCTCAAATTGAGAGCAGTCCTGTATGCGCTGCAGGCGCTGGACTCCGTTATCCTTCTGGGTCACCTCCTTGTCCAGACAGACAACTCTTTGATGGTCTTTTACATCAACAAACAAGGACGCACCCACTCTTACCCTCTCTGTCGAGAGGCCATGAGAATTTGGTATTGGGCCACCAATCATCGTTTGATCATTTCCACCATTCACCTTCCGAGGATCCAGAACATATTAGCGTATGCTCTCAGTAGGTCAAGGTCGTAGGCCCACGAGTGGTCCCTCCTTCAAACCATGGCAGACAATCTGTTTGCCAGGTGAGGGACCCCAGATCTGGACCTTTCCACGTCTCAATCCAATGCAAAACTGCCCAGTTACTGCTCGCTAGATCCAGGGCCTGGTGTTTTTTGGCAAGACGTATTGTCCCTCTTTTGGAAAGGGAGGTTCCTTTATGTCTTCCCTCCCTTCCTGCTTCTGCAGAGGGTTCTTCTCAAAGCACAATGAGAAGGAACTACTATGATCCTGATCGCTGCACTGTGGACTCATCAGTTATGGTTCCCCTTGCTACAGCGTCTTTCAGTGGAACCTCCTGTACCCTTACCAGTCTCAACACATCTTCTCTCTCAGGACGGTGAGTCCCTCGTTCATCTGAACTTGCATTCTTTCCACCTGCATGCCTGGCTCCTCAGGACCTAGCTAAGCTTAGGTTCGGAATCTATGATAAGGTGGCGCAAGTCCTGGTGGAGGCGAGGAAACCCTCCACGAAAGTTACTTACGCTATTAAATGGAAACGTTTCTGTCTTTGGGTAACAGCAAGACATTTGGATCCATTTGTCTGTCCGGTCAATACAGTTCTCGAATACAGTCAGACCTGGTTAATCTGTAAGCATTTGTGATTCCCAAATTTGTTATGTAATACAAATCTATGTAGTAACCATACAGCGAGCAGATAATGGATTTTATCAAAATTTATTACTGTGGAAAAACTAATGATTTAGAATACAGTACAGTGTATCTGTTAAATGTACATTTCAGTACTACAGCACATGACTTTTTCAGTAAAAAATGTGCTGCAACTATATTATATTTAAAATAATCCAAGCTGATTAAAGGTAAAGGTGCACATAAGCAGTGACTTCTAAAATTTAGCATTGAGCTAAATCTAAAATGATAACATAAGCAGTCACAGCATTACACATCGCTATTCATCACTGTTCAGAAACCTAAAAAACATTTTTTTACAGGATCGGGCAGAGCTACAGCTTGCACAGGAGCAGAACAATGGGCACATCAGGACAGGGCTACAGTCTGCAGAATACTTTAATCTTTTTTTTCAGGACCTGGTAGCAGAATAAGAACTGAGGGGTAAGGTGTAAGTCCAGGTTGCAGAACCATGTGGTCAGTCAGATCGGGCAGAGCAGATCGGGGAGCAGAACAAGTGGATTTGTGAGCAGAACAAACGGATTTGTGAGCAGACCGAGGGGTAAGGGGATAAGGCTGGGTAGCAGCTCTGTCTTCCACAAACAAACACTGTTCTTGCCATCTTAATCACGATACAGTACCTTTTTGTACCATTAGTTTCCCCTCCCCAACTTCAGTCTCCGGTCTCCAGTCAACAACTATACCTCTTGCTACATGATAGCGCTCCTCACGATACAGACTGCCAGCTGCATTTCGGTACCACTCCCGGTCTTACATACTGAATCCGACAAAAAATAAACTGTTTTCACTTTGCTCCACAACTGTTGAATATTTTATCATTTGGATTATTTTATGGCTGCTTGCCAGTTGCCTCCATGCGGTTCCTCAACTCTTTTTTTACAGGAACATGCAAATCGGGGTAATGGGTACAGCCAAAGAATCATGGGGACAGCACTGTAATCTTTGTACAGTACTCAATTAAAAGATTATTTAAAAAAAAATTATTAAAAATGTATTCTACTTTACCAAAAGGGCAGCAGCAATGAGAGAATACAATCGGCAGTTAAGAGGCATTGCATTCAGCTGAGGTAACACGCCAGAGGATTAGCGGGGGATTAAGAACACTTCCAATTAGCACTTCTTTAAGAAATGTTAGCACCTCCACCTGAGCTCATTAAAAACGGATTAAAGAGGCCACAGACAATGGGAACTAATAAGCCTGGTTACAGAGAACTGCAAACGGATTCGGAATCTCAGGTTTACATTTTAAAGAGGTCATTAACCTGAGAAAAAATCTGTTTGCAGTGTTTTTCATTCAGAATGTCAGACATACGGACTAATGAGGCACGGATTAAACAGGTCTGACTGTACCTGCTTTCCTTATTGGAGTTAGGTTTAAGTTACGCCTTCATTAAGGTACACCTGGCCACCCTTTCTGCCTACCATGCCTCTGTCCAAGGCAGATCAGTGGCTCAACTGGAGGTGTCAAAAGCCTTTCTCAGAGCATCCTCCACATCAGACCCATGATCTAGGATCCTTTTCCTCCTTGGGATCTACTTTTTGTGTTGGAGAAGCTGACGCTCCCTCCCTTTGAACCAGCCATGGATTGTGAGTTGCGATTTCTGTCTTGTAAAATGCTGTTTTTAATTGCTGTTACTTCCGCTCGGAGGATTTCAGAGCTTCAGGCGCTCATGTGTAAGGAGCCTTACCTGATTTTTTACAAGGATAGGGTAGACCTGTCCACTAATTCTAAGTTCTTACCCAAAGTGGTATTGGAGCTCACATTGAACCAGATGGTTCAGCTCCCTGTGTACTACCCAAATTATTCTATTAAAGAGGAAGCTCTTCTCCACACTTTGGATGTTCATAGAACTCTACGATTTTGTTTGTCCAGAACCAAGGAGGTCAGGAAATCTGGTCAGTTGTTTCTGTCCTTTGCTTCCAGGTCCTTAGCTGCCTGGTCACAAAACAGACACTTTCGCGTTGGGTGGTGCATTGCATCACTTACTGTTACCAAAGCCTTGGCAAGACCCTTTTGGGCCCGATAAAGGCTCACTTCACTAGAGCAGTAGCGACATCATTCACACCTCTCAAGAGAGTATTGACAGCGGACATTTGTGCTGCAGCTACATGGCATACCGTTCATACCTTCGTCAGGCATTACAATCTGGATATAGCCTCCAGACGCAGAACTGGTTTTGGCCTAACGGTTTTACAGAGCTTGACCTCCTGACATTCTGTTCCTTGCCTTTCCTTTCTTCCTCCCAAGTAGTTGTCTTTAGTTTTATGCAGCTTGGAAATCAGTCCTACATGTAATTACCTGCTGCAAGAGCTTCCTCTAGAAGTAAGATAGTACAGTTACGTAAGAACTTACCATGACAATATATCTTTGAGAGATGCTCTTGCAGCAGGTATAACTTTCCCTCCCTCCATCCCCCGAGGATTAGGTTCTTACCGCATTAGCCATGCTGACACCTTTTGTTTGGCGAGGGAAGTGTGTACCGCTCTTATTCCTCTATTGCTGCCTTATGCAAGATCGGCCATTCTGGCGTACAAGAACTGGAACACGAGGGGACCGCCGCCTCATATATGCTAGATGGGACATCAGGGGTGGAGCCAATGTGAGGTGGGCTGTCCCCTAGGTACTGCTGGAAAAGTTTTGCCTCTAGGTGGTGTCAGTCTTACATGTAATTACCTGCTGCAAGAGCTTCTCTTGAAGATCTACTGTTACGGTAAGTTCTTATGTAACTATACTTTTCCATCTTTCCGCTCCACCTCCCCCTGCTTCAAGGCTTCCACAGCTGTTTGCTCACCTTGGACCCCCCCCCCAACAGCTGCTCTTATATTATGGTCAGTAGGTTGACTTGTAGGCGAGACATCAAAGGATTCAGTGCAATTTTCAGAATTGGAAAGACTACTGTTCTCCACCCTCATCAGCTCTATCAGATCTGACCTTGCTGCCATTACAGGGGTCAGAGCAAGAGCCATTTTCTAACTTTTGACTCTCCCTCCCCCTGCTTTAAGTTTTCTGCTGCTGTTTTCTCACCTCAAGCCCTCCCTGCTGCTATTATTATAGCATTTAAATGAGTGGCTTGTGAACGGGACATCTGTCCCCTTCTTCAGTTGCCTACCTCAGGCATCCCTGCATGCTGCAGTCCTCACAATAAAGACTGAGCACAAAGGACATGAAGGAGCCTGCCTAGAATCAGCTGTAAGTCAGCCATTGGCTGGCTTCGGTGCTTCCCATACTAGTCTCCTCTCAGCCCAGCTTCTCCTACATTACTCAGTGAGTACCATACGACTGACTGTAGGACTCCTGGCAACCCATGTAAATGCATTGCTTAAACTCTCACCATTATAGCCCTAATCAGCAGTGTCTACCTGCCTAGTCCTGTTGCTTACTGTGTTGATGCTTCAGTGGTAGTCTGCCTAGTCATTCATTGTTGTTCGTTATTATTTAGTTAGCCAATCCCTCTAACTGTTGTTTGCTGCCTCTGCTTATATTTTTGCAGACTCTTTGCAAAATCCTATCTGGGTGCACCTACTTTTTGCACAATTAGTTGTTCATTTTTTTTTTTTTAGGTTTTATAATTGTCTGGGCTAAGGGCATCTGTTAGTACATCTCCCAGCTATTTCAAGTTGTCAGCTTAGCCAGTAACCTGATTTATGCATCTGTGTTGCAGTTCCTAGCTATAGCCTAGGCCTGTTAACATGTGACTGCAATTCTTTGTTTTGGCATATGTTCATTTTTTACTTACGTGTGGTATTGTATAAATGATGGCCATTGCATCTCACCTCCTGATCACAGTGTCCCTGACCCTCCTCTACATTACCTCTTCCCCCTCCCCACCCCCTACTCCCCCATTCTGCCTATTTCTCCTCCATTCTACTCCCCCTCCACCCATCCATCCCTCTGTCCTCCCTTCTACCCTGTTCCTTCCCTAGCCACCCTGATTTTCTCCCTTTTCCAGGGAGTTTCTGCACTGCACCCTCCTCTCATTTCCTCACCTACCTACCTCCTGCCCTTCCTTCTGCTGCAAAGGGCAGAACTCCCACTCCATCCAACTGCTCCTGCTCCTTCTCCTTCTCTTGGCCAGAGATGTGGAGTCTAACCCTGGACCCTCATCTCCCTCCTTTTACACCTTCCCAACTGTAAAAGGCCTGAGTATATTTCACCTCAGTGCTCAGAGCCTCCTTCTGAAACTAGACCTCGTGTCTGTCTGGAGTTCACATTTCCCCAACATCCTATGTATCTTTGAGTCATGGTTCTCCTGCAGAATCTCTGACTCTAGCGTGTCCCATCCTGACTATCAGCTTTTCAGGCAGGGCATTGGAAAACGTGGGGGTGGTATTGCCATCTGTGCCTGGCATAGCCCCTCTTTGTTATCCTTTAGTTCTCTTTCAGTAGCTTGGTGAGATAGATGGTGGGTTACTGTTGTGGGGTTCACATAGAAGCTGGTAAACTATTGTTGTTCCTAAAGATGTAGTTGGGGAGAGTTAACTATCATTATGATAGGGATCAGCATGTATTATTTTAACTAATGATGACTTCTCCATGCTCATGGCAGCAATAAGCCAGTGTTGAACATTGATGATGATATAAAACTGAATATTATCTTGCTAACCCCTCGTAATGTACCAAGATATAGGGGTCTAGTAAATGTGGTTCTGTAAAAATGATGTTCTGTACCTAGGTACAGTATTTACTATACATGTACACCTGCCTATATGAGAAATGTACTGTGCGTTGATGCAGTAAAATCTAATAAACATAAAGTTACAAAAAAAAGGTAGCCAGTTAGTGAGTGTGTAAAGGGTACAGATATGAGTGCAGTTATCTGCACCAAGTACAAAGCAACATGCTTTATTACAGATCAGCTTTATTCTGTTTCCTGCTTTGTGAGTATCAGTACCTCCCCCCATCCTGTACTCAGCTCCTGGGTTCCTATGTCTTAGATGCATGATTTTTGCACGGTTTAGCACTGAACCCTAACTCCATGTGCTTGATCACCCCTCAAGTTTCCAAAGATCCCTATGCATTTTTTCCACCCCCACCTGAGTGTTCACAGTATTACAGATTTTGGTGGCATCTGCAGAAAGGCATACCTTCCCTTTCAGTTCTTCTGCAAGTTCACTTATGAAGGCATCATGTAGGACTGGTCCCAGCACTGAGCCTGCGGCACCCTACTGGTCATTTTCCCATCATTAGAGTGCTGTTAACCACCACCACCACCACCTTCCGTCTCCTATCCATTACCCTGTTTTTTGCCCAATTTGCCATTTTAGATTCCACCTCTAGGCAACTCAGTTTCTTTATCAGTCTCCTGTAGATGGCCTTGCTAAACTCCAGAAAGGCCATGTCCATTGCCCTCCACTATTTTGTTCCCCAGGTTGAAGAAATCAATCAGCTTCGTCTGGCTTGACCTCCCCCCTCCATGAATTCTTGCTTGCCTGTGAAACTGACCGGCTTATAATTGCTTGCCTCTGTCACAAACCCACTCCTGAGGGTCAGGTCCTCTGAGCTCACAGTGCCCACTCCTAAGTGCAATCCATGACAGGGAGAAGGAAACTGGATACCTTCTTCGTTTTCTTCTATAGTCCTCGCTGAGTTCACATCTGAACACTCGCCACGAAGTCCCAGGGTCCCCTCTTTACTCTGGATCAGGATACAATACTAGTCTCGAGTCTTGTACCCAGATATGAACCCTTCTTGGTTGTTACATAAAAAAGGGGGCAGATCCAGGCGTCACACACTCTTCGTGTAGCCGTGTGACCCTTGTTTTGTCTTCTGCTACAGGACATGCAATAACCTAGTTTAAATCCCCATAGACTCTTTCGTATTTCCCCTATCTTTACCCAGATTTCCCTTACAGCTCCTTGCTTGATTGGTTGTTTGAGGTGATACCCCTTTAGCAATAACAGTTTGATCACAGATTATTAATAACTGTCCCACAATTCACACACAATATAAAAAATCTTGCTCAAGCAGGTTTTCTTTAAAAAAAAAAAAAAAAAAAAATGTTAGCTGGCCCGGTGGTGCTGAGGGTTGAGGCGCTGGACGCCACACCTCATGCTACACTGGTGACCCTGGTTCAGGAATGAATTCAAGCCACCGGGGGTTGGCAGGGAGGAGGAAGGATTGAGTGTCCTATGACAGCTCTTCTTCCTCTGGGGAGGGTTGGGGTACTACAGCGCACTGTAGCAGCGATTGGTGGAGGCCAGCTGCACTACAGTAGCAGGTAAAAGAAACCGTGGGGAGGAGTATGGCGAGTGTCAACACATATGTCCTTGGACACCATTGCACATCTGGCTCTCCAGGGAGAAAAACAGGGCTGAAAATAGCAGGACGGTGGTCTCAGCAGCTGATGGCTGCATCCAGTGCTCCCCAGCTCCCGAGAGGATCCTGACACGGAGTCCGTGGAGGTGCCAGACTGGGCCGGGGGTGCGGGTGCTGGCAGCCATAGATCATGGAGACCCGCTGCCCCGGCAGAAAGATAAAAACAAAAAAAGATCTATGATAAAAATAAAAATACATTTTTTTTACTAAATATTTAAATAACTATCATGCATTTACAACTAAATGGTTTCATCAGTTTGGTCACAGAATAACACAAATAAAAAGTGGACATGTGCCAGAAAATGCACACTACTTTTATCTAATTCTATCTTAAGTTCGTAGTAAATTAAAATCCAGAAAAAGTAAATGAAAGTTTGTTTCCTCCATAGCAGTCTTGCTTCTTGTGTGTCAGAAGAGTGTCCTTTGAAGATGCTCAGCAGAATGAGAAAGAGAGCTGCTGATTCAGCACCTTAAACAGTCTGCCAAAATCCCTGGTCTGTTCCTCACTTTTAGGCCAGTAGATGTCATTCTTGCACGTTCCCAAAATCTTAGGGAGTTATGAATTACCACTTTTTGGCACATTAATAATATTTTCAGAATGTGTGCCGTTGATGTCTCCCTGGCTTACAATATAACACTTGTAAGACAATTCACACCAGTCTGTCAGGCATGGCAAGTTCCCAGGTCCTGTTTCCTGAAGCATCCTGGCTTTTCAAGTGACAACTTTTATTACAGGTGATTTATGACCTCTGTGTTAGTTAGCCAGGAAGACTCTTTTGAAATACAATTTCCATTCCCTGGTTCCATGTGACCCTTTTATCCATTTCTTTGAAGCATTTTAAATATACACAAAATATAACAGAATATGGGTGGGCATAATGAGAAGAGATCTGGAAAAATGGTCGGAAGAGTGGCAACTGGGGCTCAGTGCAAAGAAGTGCAAGGTCATGCATATAGGGAAGAGAAACCCTGAAGCCACCTATAGGCTGGAAGTGGAGTTGCTGGCAGTCACAAGGGAAGAGAGACTTGGGCATCATCATCATCATCACAGATTACCTGAAATCATGCAAGCAGACCACTAAAGCAGTAGGTAAGGCTAAGGGGATGTTTGGGTGTGTTAGTAGGGGTATCACAAGTCATAAGGGGGAGATAATAATCCCTCTTTACAAGACACTGGTTAGGCTGCACCAGGAGTACTGCATGCAGTACTGGAGGCCGCACCTTCACAAGGAATTAACCAAATTGAGGCAGTCCAGAGACGGGCAACCAAAATGGTGCAGGGACTGCATCAGAAAACATATGAGGACAGATTAACGGAGCTCAATATGTATACCCTAGAGCAAAGGAGGAGAGAGGTGATATGATTAAAACATTCAAACACCTTAAGGGCATTAACAAGATGAAAGAATGTAACATGTTTCAATATAAGAAAAAATAGCAGGACGAGAGGACACAGCATGAGATTAGAGGGAGGCCAATTAAGGGGTAATTTGAGGAAGTTCTTTTTCACAAAAAGGGTGGTGGATGCATGGAATGGCTTACCTCAGGAAGTGGTGGATATGAATACAGTGCAGGACTTCAAACAGGCATGGGATAGGCATAAGGGAGCAATACAGATGAGTATGAATAGATAGGCCATTGACAAAGCAAAGGCCAATGGCGCATTCATAAGGTAGAAAAAGAAATGGTCAGACTGGATGGGCCTTGCGGTCCTTATCTGCCGTCCACTTCTGTATAACACTATATATCTGTACATATGACTGGCCTTGGCTTAGCTCACCACAGCCTCCTCCATACAGTGAGGCATTTGGTGAGATTTACTTATGATGCTTCAGAGGGTTCTGCCCACGTGGCAGCTTCTGGTACTTCCCTAAGATGATACTCTTGGCTAAGAGTTGCTAGATTTTTTTTCTCTTGAATTTCCCTTTTCAAGTTCAAAAATTACTTGAGCATGATGTGAAGCTCAGCCTTCATGATCTTAAGTCCTCTCATATGACACTTTGCTCTTTAAAGTCACTGGCCTCTGGGCCGTGAGAGGGTCATGGTTACTGTTTCTATAAAAGAGGCAGTCCCTTAGTGTCTAGTCTGGGACTGGTGCCCCTTTGGCCCCTTCTGCTGCTAGCCCTAGGACCCTCAGGAATGTCTCTGCTGTCTGAACTTCAGTCATGCCTAGTGCATCATAATTTCTGTAAACACATGCTGGGGAAAACCAGTGTTTCACTAATGAGTTATTTGTGAACATGCAAAGAAACTAAAAGCAAGGCCACCCTGTGAGCAGAGATGTAGATAGTTAAAAAATTGTTATACAAGGAAAACAGCAACCAGGTACTCTCCACGTAGAGAAAAGCAGCATAGCTGCACGCCATGTTTCTGTTTTTACTTATTTTCTACCAAAGTTGATTTAAAACGTAAGTAAAAGTGCTCAGCTATTTAATAAAACCTTAAACTGTCTGGTTACATAAGCTGTGCAAAGGTCTATGGAATAATTTTTGTTGACTTACAAGTTCTTTCATTCAGTAGCATCTGTTGCTGTAAATGAGGATGCCTCCATGGAATAGAATTTTGTTGTTCTGGTGTCTAAAACATTTTTTTTAAAAGAACAGCAGATGAATTTGTTGATGGCAAGCATATGCAGTAGAATGATAAATTTATAATTTACACCTTTGGGATGTAGAAACTTGTGAGAGAGAAAACGGAAATTAAGTTTATGTTGTTGATTTAAAATTTTCAGTTTAAACAAACGTGTTTAATTTTTTTTTTCAGTAGTCAGGAAACTGTTTTAAATATTTTGTGTGTTGGTCCCTGTAGGCAGTTGGTACGGGCAGTTCTCTCTTCCAAGTTTGGATAGGATGAGACAGTATGAGAGACGTCTTAGGATATGCCCCATTCCAGGCTCCTGCAGTCTTCTCTATCCTATTGTAGCTGGTCAACAGATCCCTGCTTCGCAGGGATACTTTTCTTTCTCAACAAGTACATTTTTTGTACAAGTTCAGGAACTTCTCTACTAGCAGCAGTAGCACAGAAGGAATTCATCAGCAACTACTTTGTTTTTGCAATGGTTCAGTCTTCATGTTTGGAAGCACTGGAGTGCAATGCTTGGTAGGTTTGCTGTAGTCCACACTGTCCTTCTAACAACTGGTGGAGCTACATTTTGCCTTCCTCAAAGAAGGCAAGGCAGGGTGTCAGGGTTAATGTCTATGATAGTGTTAACTTGGTGTGCAGGTTTGGGAACCCTGGGTTGCAGTGCTGGTTGTGCTGCTATAGCCCACACTCTCCTTGGGGTGCCTTGCAGGCCCAAATTCTTTCTTTCCCCACAGGAGGTAAGATGAGATCTAAGAGTTAAGGGCCAAGAAAGGGTTTTATGGCCAGTTGTTTATATATTGAGAGCAGGCATAATAGAGGGGTTCCCATGCTGTTTGGCCACATGTGTGTGTGGTGGGCACCATCTTGGAAGTCCAGAAACTGCCCATTGCCAGCAGGCAGCCATTGTTTTAAGGCCAGCAATGCACAGTAAGTGCTGTGGCCATCTTGGTATAGTCTGTGCATGTACACTGCAATGCGGTGGCCATATTGGAAAAGCATGTTAGCACAAAATCTCTGCTATTGATATTTAAAGGTGCGACATCCTGTACTGGGCTTCATAGCCCATTATTCTGCTGTGGCGATAGTCCCTCCTTGTCAAAATTATACATTTTTAATGCTGTCCTGTAAGGGAATGAAGGTATTGTAACTCTGACCGAACTGCCGGTCAGCCAATCCCTTCCACTTCCTTGCCCACTGACCATGTCCCCATGTTCAAATGTTTTGTGATATCCTACGAGGGAGAGCGTGGGGGGGGGCATGCCCCATTGAATCCTATGGGGGAGATTTTCAAAACATAACTATGCATCTTTAAGCTACCTTTGATGCAAATGAAAGCCACCACTCAGTTAATAGTTAATTGTTAATTAACTGTTAGTTAAGCAGTGGCTTTCATCTGTGTCAAAGTTAGCTTAGTGATGCATAGTAATGTTTTGAAAATCCCCCCTTAGGATTCAATGGGGCACACCCCCACACTCTCCCTTGTAGAATGTCAAAACGTCTGACTGCGGGGGTGTGGTCAGTGGACCGGGAAGTGGAAGGGGATCGGCTGGTTGGCAGTTCAGTCAGAGTTATGACCTCTTCCTTCCCTTACAGGGCAGCTTTAATATTTATAATTTTGACAAGGAGGGACTATCGCTGCAGTAGGGTAACAGGCTATGACGCCCAAAACTGAAAGTAAAAATCTCACACTTTTACTTTAAAGGCGCAGCTTTCATGATTTTCATCCACTGCATCACCATTGCACCATAAAATAGTCCATCTACTGTATGTTCACCATATTCAGTGCTCAGCACTATTGCTCAGATAATTCAATCAAGCAATCAGTCAGTCAATCAATATCTTTATTTATCCAGGCGGGCACCATTGAGCAAGCTCATTTACAAGGCGGACCTGTGGTCCTACAGTAATAATACAGAAAGACAAGTTGCAATAGTACAAACAGTAAAAATAGCTGCTATTATAGTAAAAATGCACGTTTACAGGTAATATATATTAAACATAGAACTACAAGGAGTCATGGATAATGAACTTGTGCTGGATCCAAGCCCAAAAACTGTGTATTTTGTATTGGGAAATGTTAGGGAGAGGGTAGGCATACCAGATAGAAGATATCAAGCGCATAATGTAGGGAGAGGTGGGGAATAGGGGCGCAAGCGAAGAGGACCCAGTTGTTAGAGCAGAGTGAGGGATTGGGAGGACGGAGGACCATACGAAAGTTGACTAAGCGATTTTTTTTTTTTTTTCCCCAAAATGCAGCGACATATGAAGTAGAAAAGCTGCCGTTGTACTAAGTGCAAGAGGAGGAATATGGTAGCCGGGGCATAACTGGAAGGGTCCTGGAAGTTGGGGCAGAGGGAGGTGTTGGATGGACGAGGGACCGAATATTTTTTGGGACGAAAGACGATAATTATCACCAAGTGTGGTAGCATGTGCTAGAATCAGGCTGCAGTTGTTCAGAGCATCAAAGAATTAGATATGGGAGTTTGGCAATAAATCCTGTGGATCTGTTGGTGGGCATGCTAGAGGCAGAGGCACACATTTCAGCTGGGGGGCCGCCGTTTGAGGGAGGGAGGTTAGTTAGTCTAGTAAAGCTGTTGCAAGTTTCCGTAATGCCATCACAGTAAAGACTTTTGAACAAAAGGGCACTTACTGGGGTTTTCAGCATAAGTATTTTTTAGGTTTTATTCCATATTGATGGGAGTGCAAATCCAAAGGCGGCTCTCACACAGAGACTGTTTTAAAAGGTCCTGCTGCCACTGGAGGCACTTCTTGGGGAAAAAAGGGCACCTGTTCATTCATATCTGGACTGACTTGGACTGACTCTTTGAGGCACAGTCTCACACTGCAGCTCAGAAGGCAAAGTGGGTAGTCAACAGAGCACTGTAGTGTAACTAATGCATTATTTTGTTTTCAGTTCTAGTTTTGCCCCTTCCATGCTGGCTGGGGATGCAACCCTTATCTGCCCACACAGTCACTACACCCTCCCAACCTGGCATCCCTCCAGGACTACTCACACAAGGCGAGGCCTGTGTCTTAACCCCCATGATGGGGCTTCCCTTGGGGGGGGGGTTCATGGGAGAGACTGATATCCAGCTAGTGTACTCTGACAGACAACACTGGATGTCCTTCGATAAATGGTGGAAGAGCCTTGGCTTCATTCTGCACAATGGAGGGGGCTGTTGTTGGCTTGCTTGGTTGTATTGTCCCTGGTGATTGTGGATGCGCAGTGACATCCGTAGCACCAAATATGTGCTCCGGTGTGCTGACATCCACCACAGCCACCAATCCTAGCACTGCCAAAGCTCATAGGCGTGATTACTCCTGGCCACCACCAGGAGTTGGATTGTTACCAAGATCTATTACCCACCCCACTTGGAGGAGAAGAGCTGTTCCATTCTAGACTCCTCCACCC
This sequence comes from Neoceratodus forsteri, assembly GCA_016271365.2. NCBI lineage: Eukaryota > Metazoa > Chordata > Ceratodontiformes > Ceratodontidae > Neoceratodus > Neoceratodus forsteri. Next base: position 1,557,352,808 of record CM057450.1, read on the forward strand.
CCAGCCAACCTTCCAATGCTCTTGGTTTGCTCCCATACCCAGGTTGTCAGTACCACAAGTGGTGCACTGGTGAGCCAGCAACTAATGCATTATTAACCACAACAAAAGCATGCTGCACCAGAAGCAGCTGTGTGGAACAGTGTTGACACAGCAGAGTCAGTTTCCCTCACAGCAGACACAGTTCAGCACCTCTCTCTCAGGTTTGAGAGAGTCTCGGATACGAACTTGTAGTGCTTGCAAGGCCAGCCTGATTTGTGCTGGATCTGATGGCAACTAACATCAACGCTGGGCAGTTGGCCAGTCGCTTCTCTAGCTCCCCATCAGATCCACCAACTGTAAATGTGGAATCAGCAGGCAAAGTCCCTATTGACCTAGATCTGTCTCCTAGCTTAATTAACTCATACCTCAAGTGGTATACAAGACAGATAAACCTGACTCAGTAGGTGTCTATTTGGATTGAGCAATGACTCATCTTCACAACGGCGACCAGTGAAGGCATGGCATCATCTCTAGGGATATGGTGCCTATTCTCAAGCTGGGACCAGTATTTTGGGTGCTGCTCACATCCAGAGGCAGACTGACATAGCAGCATGTCCTAGTCCAGTCAGATCATGTGGAGGTTGCAGCGTACCTTTGATGCAAGGAAGCAGAAAACGCAGATCAGTTTTAAAGGAATTGTACATGCTGCTTCACTGTGCAAAAATGAACCTGTCTTACTGTCAGCAACATCACCCAGTGGGTCCCGTTACCCGTGACTGAGGAATTGACAGACACTCCACCCAGGGGAGCGGGAATTCACGTAGAATATTTTTCACTGGATTTGCTGATGTTGGGGGAATTTTACTTCGGGATTGCATGGCATCCAGATTCAGTGCAGAGACCCACAGGTACTAATGGGAATGCCAGTTTCTGTGGACTTACTGCCTTTTCCTGTCATGGACAGATGCCCTCTGGTATACTTTACTTTCACATCTGAGGCTATCAGAGGTTCTCAGACAGCTGAGATGCATGTCACAGTAGCCTCAAAGAGCATAATATATGGAGCTGATACACCTTGCAATGGGTGACCCTTTCACACTCCAGACCAGGCCACACCATGACCAGGAGCTGAGTTTCAGTCCATAGAATCAGTGGTTTTTACCCTTTTCCAACTGCAAAAGGTTTGTGAAGGCAGGATCCTCAGCAAGTGTTATTCACACCTTTGCTGTGATCCAGACAGGTCTCTTCAAATAACCAAGAGGAGTCTGGTGTCCATTTCACTAATTGTGCACATTCTTTCAGATCAAGTCTCAGCTGCATCTCTGGCCACTGTGTTGTAAATTCTGTGGCAGGACTTAAACAAAGGGTTGTCAGTTGGGTACCCCATGGCTCAGCTGGCAGTTCTCTTGGCTGTTGGGGATTATGAGGGCGCACACTTCCTGGGGCTAATCCATATATTGTCCGCTTCTTTAAAGCATATCACAAGTTTCTCCCCAGAAGCATGCAGGTCCCACCTCTGATTCCTAGCTCTTAAGATTTTCTTTCTCATGGTTATTTCGTGGCTTACATGATGTGTAAGATTCCAGCTGGTTTTTTGTTTTTTTTTGCACCAAGAGCCTTATGTGGTGTTTCACAGTACCAAAATGATCCTGAAAGCAGTACCCTCCCTTTCTTTCTTTCTAGGGTGGAATCTGACCCCACAGGCAATAGCAGACAACATTGCCTCACTCTGCCCAAACTCAAAGAGTGCCAGAGGACTAACTACATTAACCAAAGACATACTGGAGTTAGCACTAGGACGTGGTGCCTCAATACTGACGTTCAAGTTACAAAAAACATAAAAAAGTAGAGCACACACCTCTAATAGCAAGGGCACAGGTCTGTTAGAAAACTTTATTCAAATATGATACAAAATGCCAAAAAACCTGACGCGTTTCGGATGTCTGTTACATCCTTTCTCAAAGGTAAAACCCCTAATGTGAATGGTCCCTTAAATATTCCAACCAATTAATAACAACTGGCATCATTAACCAATACAACACCATGTTAAAACAACTACATACTAATTATCTTAAACATACACACATAAATACACATAAAATACTTTATATTATAATACTACAACTACTATTTCAAAATACATCAATCTAAACTTATTTCTTAAAGATTAAAAAATCTTGGCTTGTAACAATAATAATAAATCAAATAGAAGGGAGGGGGAGGGGGAAAAGGGAAGACAGATTAATTGAAAGGAAAAAAGCACGGAAACATATCTAATTCCAAAAATATAATATATACCTGCACCTTTTTATATTAAATACTTGTGTACATCAAGCACAAAGCTACATAAACAAATCTCCAAAAAATATATAAAGCTGTTTCTTTTAAATCACTTTTAGTGACATACGCTTTGTGATTGGAGTTAATGATGAGTCGTCTCCTTGTATCAGTAAAATAAGTGAGTCTTGGTGGCACCTTTATATATTTTTTGGAGATTTGTTTACGTAGCTTTGTGCTTTGAAAATTGTGTTTTTTTTTGAATGATGAGTTAATATAGTAGGCAAGTATTTAATATAAAAAGGTGCAGATATATATTATAATTTTGGAATTAGATATGTTTCCCTGCTTTTTTCCTTTCAATTAATCTGTCTTCCCTTCCCCCTCCCCCTCTCTTCTATTTGATTTATTATTATTGTTACAAGCCAAGATTTTTTATTCTTTAAGAAATAAGTTTAGATTGATGTATTTTGAAATAGTAGTTGTAGTATTATAATATAAAGTATTTTATGTGTATTTATGTGTGTATATTTAAGATAATTAGTATGTAGTTGTTTTAACATGGTGTTGTATTGGTTAATGATGCCAGTTGTTATTAATTGGTTGGAATATTTAAGGGACCATTCACATTAGGGGTTTTACCTTTGAGAAAGGATGTAACAGACATCCGAAATGCGTCAGGTTTTTTGGCATTTTGTGGCATATTTGAATAAAGTTTTCTAACAGACCTGTGCCCTTGCTATTAGAGGTGTGTGTGCTCTACTTTTTTATGTTTTTTGACTAACTACATTCTTACAGGCTCTTTGCACACTTGGAGTTTCCTTCAGGCACACTAAGCCATTCTACAAGTCAGATAAACTGTTCTCCTCGATATGGGGAAGAGCAGGTCTGGTTAGGCCAAATGTACTTTAGCCAACTGGCTATGTGTCACTGTCAGCCTGGCTGACTTCCCAGGGTCTACCCGCCCCATCCAGAATTAGAAATAATTCCATAAGGGCTATAACTGATTCTTTTACCGAGCATGCCTCGGTGCCTTTGGAGGGTGTTCGTAAGGCTGTTACATGGCCTTCTTGGACACATTTCCCAGGCCATCCTACCTTGATGTGCTCAGCTCCACTGATGGTATGTTCAACGGATGACAATCCCACTTTAAGACTGCTTATTAGAGCATATGCCAACTGTCTATAAAAGCCAAAATGTTAAGGTAAAGCTTTATCAACAGTTTACAGATTTATTAAAGATCAACATCCAGTTATTTTGAATGTTAGATTTTTTTAAAAGACACTCAGGAATATGCCTCTGAAGTATCAAATAGTTTTCATAAAAGTATTATTTTGGTTATTTATGGGGTGAAAGCTGAGCAGCAAACCTTGATGAAAAAATGGTAATACACTGACGTTACCAATATTGTACTTTTAAGTGAGTATTAGAGATTACTTCACAGAGTGTTTCATGTCTGGGAAATGTATGAATCGAGTTATCTTACATACTTGTAAAGTGGGAAAGAGTCTTATTAAATAACTGACCCATGTTGATATTAATATAATGTGTGTATGCATCTTTCACTTCTGCTTTACTAAAAAGGGCTTTTCTTTTTGTTTTGCGTGGTATGATCAAGTTTGCACAGGCCCTGAATAAAACTGCTAACGCAGCCGACGTCCTTGCATCCGTGTATAAGTAGCCTATATTCTTACTAATCTAATTGATTAACTTGGGCTTTTGTGCCAGTTTCTTGAAATTGTATCCACATTTTTGCTACTGTCTATATCTGTACTTTCAGTTACTCTTGAAACTGTATTTCTCAGCTTGTTCATAACCATGTATCTCATTTCTTCATCCTTTCCTTTGCCTGCCTAGGCCTGGGTCATTCCTGAAAAAGGTCCCTTGGACCAGTGTATTTACCCGGGAGACAAATAAATAAAATAAGCATGCTGTTCCCTCCAAATAACCACTAAACTGAAACAGCTCAACACAATTCAGGGTATTCTACTTGAAATGGATAGCTGCAAAAGGGCCAAGAGACATAGCATGGATTTGGTAAAGGGACATACTCCAAAACCCGGTTACCAAAAACTAAAAAAAAAAAAATATGAGATGCAGTGATTAATATCCAGACAAAACTTACATTTGCATGTATGTATGCACATATATTTGTGTCACTTGTTGCCCTGTATAATAGTGAATGATTGTGAGTAAAGTGCCAGAGTCCTATTTTCATGGTCTTCTTTCTCTAACAACTCCCTGATTCTTTTTATTTACTCACTGGGGTTCTACAACCACACACACTGAACTTTGTGCTCCTTGCCCCTTTGAGATTCACATACCTAATCCCTTTAAAATAAAACGTCCTCTTGCTCTTCCTAGAATGTGAACCCATAACCCCTACCAAAATGTTTACATTGCTTTCATGCTAAACTTTACACCCCTAGACATTTTTTTCAACACACTTCTGATGAAATGTTTTTCTCTCCCGAAATGTGTGCCACCCTGAAATGTGTGCAGTTATCAAAATGTTCACCTATTGTAAAGTTTGCACTGTAGCATCTGCAGAAATTCACACTTAATCCACCTAAAATTTGAACACAACCTGAAAATTTAAGCTACTTGTTCCTTCTAAAACTTGCACCCTTTACCCTACCTGAAGTATGTACTACAAATCAAAAGGATAAGTTCCTTGCCACTTCTAAAATTCTGACCTGCATTGAAATTTGTACATTTCTTGAAATTTGAGCCATTTGCTCTCCCATAATTTGCATCCTCATTGTTTCCAAAACATGAATCCCTTCCTCACCAGTTGTGAATTTTAGGCAACCTTACCCTCCTGAAATCACTGGAAGCCTTTAAAAGGGGTCTCAAGACCTACAGTATCTCTTTGCATGGGCTTATGGGGAGTGAGGGTCCCTGTGTGAAGTCGCCCCAATTCTGACTTTTAGTTTATAATAGATATTTATTTATTTAAATCAGCTGCTGAAACGTTTTGTATAGTAATGTACTGTCTTTCTACTGCTACCTCATTATCACCTGGAGTGCTTTTTGAAGTCCGAGTTGTCCATTGCTTAACCTTGATACAAAATGGCCACCAAAGTATAGTTGAGTTAATTGTAATGGTGCCCTGAATCTCAGTGTAAGGGCGCCATAAAGAAATAAAATCTTCTACTATTCTTGAAATTTTTACCCCTTACTATTCCTAAAACTTGTACCCCTCTCAAAGTTTCTCACCCCGGTGCCTCAACCATTCACAGACTTTCTCCTCCTTATCCTTTGAAAAATTTTACCTCCCTCATCGTTCTTGAAATGTGTGGACCATGACATTCCAAAAACTTGAACCCCTTGCCCCTCATGTAATACATACCCTTAGCCTCTCTCAAACTGTGCTTTCCCAACCATTCTTAATATTAGCGTCCTTACACTTCTCCAAATTTGTGCCCTGCACCCTTCCAAAAACTAGCAACCTTACCATCCCTTATATTTACTCCAATTCCAAGATGTGTATGCCTCACCGTTCCCTAAATGTGTGAACATTGCCCTTCTGAATTTTATAACACTCAGCCCTCCCAAAATTTGCATCATTTTCCCCTCATCAAATTTCTGCCCTCGCCCCTTCTGAAGTGTGTGCCCCTAACCCCTTTTCAAAATTGTAACCCTCATCACTCCCAGAATTTGTATCCCTTGCATCTCCCAAAATTTATTAGTTATTTAACATTTTATGCACCAGGATAGTCCCAGTGAGATATACAGTTGGCATCCCAGGGGAGGCAGGAAGGTAAAGTTAAATTGCATTATGCATTACAGAATGTCACAATGTAAAACACCTTCTATTACACCAGTTGTTTCTCCCAAATTTACAACCTTCTTAAAATTTGTAAAATAACCCTGTTAAAATTTGTGTCACTAGCTTTCAGAAATGTTCATGCTTCCTTGGCCATCCTGAAATCCACTCTGCAACCTCTACCAAAATTTGGAAGAAATGAAGGACACACATTTTTGGGAATGGGGATTCCAAAAAGTTCAGAAATGGTAAGGAGCACAAACTTTGCTCAGTATGAGGAGTTCACAGTCTGGAGGGGTTAGGTGAGCAAATTTGGGGAGGCACAAATCATGAGGAATGTGGTATGCTAAGTTTTAAGAATGATGAGAGAAAAATGTATGGGTCTTAAATTTCAGGAAGAGATCAGTTTCAGAAAAGGTATGGGGCAGTTTTTTTAGAGGTGCACAGGGCAGAGAGGCTTAGAGAAGCAATGTGATCTAGTGGTTAAAGCAGAGGCATAGGACATACAGTAGCAGACCCAGGTTCATAATTAAGCAATAAGGCATGACAGGGTGTGTGTTATTGTGTAATAGCGTCTCTCCTGGGGTGGGTTGAAGCATGAGGTGATGCCAAGTGCTTCCACCACCCCTGGAGTGACGTTATTACACAATAACACACACACTGGAGTGCCTTATTGCTATTATACAATGGCTCGTTGTTATACAAAATAAAAAACATTTAAAAAAATGTTTTTAGTAGATTTTTAGTGTGGCAGTATATCTTTGTTTCTTAAAAAAAATGGCTGAAGCACATGCTCAGCCATACAGTGATGTTATTGTGTAATAACGTCACTGTCTCAGGCATACACTGACCAATCAGAGTCTAGAATTCTTTCTTGCCATTGTATAATTCACCACATTCAATTATTGTGTGACCCAGAGCAAGTTTCTCAGTCCTGCAATGTTTTTGTCTACATCAACAATAACATATGACATGCATGCATTATACTGATCAAACCATATACCTCGGGGCTTAGTGAGACATCACGCTGCAGGCAGAGTGCCTTCAGCCCCCGGAAGTATGGTTATATCAGCATAAAAATATTTAAAAAAATCAACATTTTTCTAATTAAAAATTGGTATTTTCCTTTTTTAAAGTAACTAGTAAAAAATAGTCCGTCCTCAGCAGTCTGTATCTGTAGCATCTGTCTATCCACACATTCAATAGATGAAATATTTCCTTATCAAGGAATGCAGGAATTCAAACTTCTGCAGCATTCTATGGGCTAAATGTTCACCTCTCCCCACACAGACACATGCAACAGAAACAACATAAGAGACTTACAATTTTGAATGGTGTGACTTATTGGAGGGCAATCTCCATAGTTTTCACTTATGAGTCTGTGCTGGAGGTGCTAGGACCCCATGAGAGACAAAACATTTCTGGGGACTAGTGGCATAAGTATGCCCAGCGCACGTGATCCAACTCATGTCTGGCATCTGGCTTTGGTGACCTTTCGACCATAACCTCTCCTCACAAGAAACATAAAGACAAGATAAGGCACTGGTTGAGATCTGGCCACTCTGCACTGAGGCATTCGATAACTCTGGGCCCAGAATCTTAATTATCATACCTGTCAGTGACACCATACTTTTGAGGCTAGCAAGCCTGATACTGCCATCCCCGAGTCTTTTCCTGATCTCCGGGGAGCCTTCGGGTGAGCAGTTCAGCCCCTGGGCAGCTCTTTGAGGACAGTGGTTTCAGCATCTGAGTGTGATGGCGCTGTTGGCTCTGACACTGGCTCCAGTCTCAATGGCCCCTGTGCCATTTGGGCCTAAGCCGTTGCTGCCTTCACCATTGTTGCACTTGGGCACACTGACCACAGCTTCAGAGGGTGGTAAATGGGGAGTTCATGGTTATCAGGGTAGTCATTAGTGGGTGCCTCAGGGATCAGTCTTGGGACCAATCTTCTTCAACATCTTTATCTTTGACATGGGGTAGGGATTCAGGGCACAATATATCTTTTCACAGAAGATCATCAGATCTGTGACTGGGTAGAAAGTGAAGAGGTGGGGTGTCTGAATTATGAAGGACCACCCATGTAGATTGGAAAGGTGGTCAGAAGTATGGCAGTTCAAATTTAATGCCAAGAAGTACTGTACAAGCTGATGCACATGGAGCAAAAACAAATCCCAATACTGAATATAGAATGAGGGTAGTAGCACTAGAACTCACTACAGAGAAAAAGGACTTGAGAGTAATAATTTAAGACAATTTGAAGATATTACTACAGTGTAGTAGGATACTGGGTAGGAAATATGATATTGGTGTGCCTAGGGAGGGGAATCACCAGCAGGAGAAAGGAGGTGATGCTACCACTGGATAGGTGGGTCACTGGTTTGCCCTCACCTAGAGTACTGTGTACATTTTTGTAGTTTGCATCTGAAGAACAGGGACAGAGTAGAGACACTCAGAGGAGGGTAACCAAGATGCTTCAGGGACGGGGTAAGGATGAGGAGAGGTTGGCAGATCTGAACATGTACTCGCTTGAGGCGAGAAAGGAGAGAGGGGACAAGATTGAAACATGCACCTACCTCCACTGAGTAAATAAAGTGGATGGCATGGAATTGTTCAGACTGAGTTGGAACACAAGAGGCAGCTCCATGAGGCTGGCGGGAGGCAAAGTTTGAGAGAGATGCTAGGAAGTACATTTTCACAGAGTGTGTGGAGGAGGGGTTGAATAGACTACTAGAGGAGGTGGCTGTGAAATCAGTCTAAGATTCAAACAAGGGTGAGACAGATGCAAGGGTTTGGTAAATACCAGGGGCATGCAAAACAAAAAAACAAATACTATTTAGGACAAGTACACACCGATACCGGACTTTTTACAAATACATATACAAATATCACTATTAAATATTTGCATTGTGTTTGTGTTTGTGTTAGACCACCATATAAAGCAGTATTAGACCTTGCTGATGCTGACGTGACACATATGTGACTACTGCTGCTTATAACATGAATGCCTATTTTATTGATAACTCTGCATATTTTATTGAAACCTCTTAAACCAGCCAGCCCATCAGCACAGCGGTAGTGCTACTGTTCGTGACACCAGTGACATGAGTTCAGAAACTAGCTTGGGTCATTGGGGGATGGCCAGGGGGAAGAGGATCAAGCATTCCAGAGGACACTGTCCTCCGGGGAGGGAGGACTCCATGCTCCGCTGCAAGACTGCCACCTGCATATGGACTTGGGAAGGGGGACATCATGGAAGTCAGCATGGGGGCGCATGCACTGCTGCGTGCCCATGCATGCTTGGCGGACCTTGCATGTGATGTCCCAGGGGGCACGTACAGGGAAAAACCCCAGCAACTCCGTGACAGTGATAGCCCCAGTTTATCCAGGGCCCCCACCTCCCCAGCATGTGGCCTGCCTAACAAGACCAGAATGTCCAGGGACACCCCCCCCCCCCGGGGCAAAGCCAAGGCTCGGTGGAGGTAAGTGGCTGTCACGACTAGTAGTTAGGAAGAGATAGGGAGGTACCTGCAGGTCCTGAGGACAAGTAGAGGGGCTGAAGAGTACGGGGACATAAATAGAAATAAAAAAAAAAAAGAAGCCTCTTAAACCATTGGTCTCGTGTCATCATTAACAACAGAAACAAGTCTGAAATGTTTAAAAAATTTTTTGCAAACACTAACATGCAGACCAATACAAATATGGATACAGATGCAAATGCCGGAGACATAAATATAGATATCAAAAATCAGCCCCTCTGCATAGCCTTATAAAGACCACACAGAAAGGGAGAAGGAAGGGATTGGAAAGAATTGTTAGGACTCAATTATTCAACATTACTTGGGTAGGAATGGTATTACTGCTGACAGATTCTGTGTTTCTATGTTTTTACTCTGCTCTTGGCTTTTTGGACAGCTCTAACTTTCTCTCCCTATAACATATATTACATAGCAAGGCAAGATAAGCAGGTACTTATCACAGCCACCTGTTGGGCAGTTACTGACTTACACATGAAATGTATTTGAAATGAACTTATCCCTGGCTATAGTTGATCCATACCAGCAGGCTGAAAAGTATAAAATGCCAAAACTCTACCAGAGCAGCTCCCCTAGCATAGCTAGAAGGAATCGGGGTTAAGAATATCCAGTTTTATTACATTAGCTTTTCAGTCTGGGTTCTGGAAATCATATTCCAGTCTCCTCCCTCCTCTGAGTCACTGACTCCATCCTTAAAGTGATATAGTAATGTTCCCCAAAGGCCTTTTTCACATAGTATGCCATAACCAGCCATGCTTCAGGCATTGCAGCTGCAATTTGTTTTGTAAAGCAATCTGTCATAGTCATTTTTTTAATGTTTTATCAGTGTTTTGTCCTCCAGTTTTCTGTGTGGCCACACCCCCAGAATGATGTCATACTAGGGAGCTGTCCATGTTTTACATACAGCAACAAGGAATTCGGGGTAATTTATAATATTGACTTAAATGTACCTTACTCAGAAGTACAGTCTCATATGTTTGTTCATTTAGTTTTTGTTGACCGGGTAAGTGCACTAGACAGATTCTGCCTATTTTCAGGCACGACCCGGGGGAAGGGGATACAGATGAATGCCAACTGACTTTGAACCAGATTAAGCTGTTGGTATTTAGTGAATGTTGATAGTGGTTAGCACTTATATGTAAATGTACACAGCAATGCATTGTGGGTAAAATAAACCTATTTTTCAATTTCTTACTATGAGATCCTATTTCATATTTCTGTAGTGGTGTCAACAATATAATCTTTTGTATGTTTTTTTTTCACAACAGTGCATTGTGCATACCATATCTACTTGCAAGACTTCTGTACTGAGAGATGTAGTCTCCCATTTCTTCAGTGAGCACAGAAATATAGCCTGTGTGATAATTTACATAGTGAGGCATTGTGGGTACAGTACATAGCTGATTTGTCTATCTAAAACTAAAAAGTGACACTGTCCCTTTAACTTTGTTTCCCTGGTATGATGTCACAGTTGGGTGTTGCAGCACTGAGAAAAAAAGGTCAGGTTATGCAAATGAAGCAGAGCACCAACATAAAAGGATTTTTTTCATGGAAAACAACACTGTTTGGCAGTTTGAATGGTAAGAGACTGATTCACAACATCTACAGGTTGCCATTCCCATTTGTTGTGGTAAACGTTGGTAAATCCCTTTAAGGGGATGGACCAGGGTCATTTTACTGCTGAACCTGGTCCTGTTATGATATATTGCCCCCTCTCCCCCCTCCCCGCACCAACCTGGAAAGGAGCCTTGGCTCAGAGTGCCTTTCCCGGTCACCATTTTCTAAATAAATGTATAAATAAACACTGTAAATACTGCAGACCTTGTTATAATGAACCCGCATATACCAGATAGCTACAGTGGACCCCATTGTTTTGCTAAGTGACTTGTTATCACTTATAAACATACAAACATGCCAGCAGGTATAAAAGCCTCACAGTTTATTTAGTCTGCATGATTGCGCGGCTCCCTGTTTTTCCAAAGGGTATCCCCCATCCCCCCATTTCCTTTACCTCCATCAACTTCCCCTTCTACCCTCACGTTTTCCCCTCATCCTGTCCCAACCCCTCTTGAAACTGTCTTCCATTTTAAGGAATACCACTTCCTCTGGAAACTTATTCCACTTGGCCACCACCTTCTAGGTTAAAAAATACCTCCCCATATCCCTCTTAAACCGTCCTCCTCACCAGCTTTAGGTTGTGCCCCTAGTGGTCTTGTTCCCACTAAGGCTGAAAAGACCTTCAGTGCTCACCCTATTAGTGCCCTTAAGGTACCCAATGATCTCAGCCATGCCGCCTCTCTCCCATCTTTCCTCTAGGGAGCACATGTTGAGCTCCCTGAGCCTCTCAATCAAAACAGTCAATCAAAATCTTTATTTATCCAGGCGGACACCATTGAGCAAGGCTCATTTGCAAGGTGGACCTGGCCATGAATACATCAAAGTACAGTACAGAAGCAGGTATACAAAAAGCAATAATATACAAGGAAGAAAAAGTATATACAGTGTATACAGTACATTACAAGGTTGAAATAAATAAAGCATTATTTTACAATTGAAGTCAGCAGATGTACAATCAGCCATCGGCATACAGAGGTTATAAGCAGAGATCTTTTGAATGAGGCAGCTGGCAACTACACATATTGGGGAAAGAGGCCGTGTATGGAGTGGCAGATTAGAGAGATAAAGAAGAAGAGGGATATATTACTGATGACTGGGGGAAAAATTGAGCTAAAACCACAGAAACTGACAATGGCTGTCGTGTACTTGTTTATTATGATAATGACTGAGGAGGGGTAGATAATTGGGACACTGCTATGGATGGGGTGGGACTTTAGCCAAGCTGGAGTGGACAGGGAAGGGTGGGTGCAGCAGGAAGAGTTAACAGGGAAAGAGTGAGAGCCAAGGGTAGAAACATGGCGAGCATCAGGATGGAAAGGGGGAGTTGAGGAATTAATGGGCTAGCGGTGAGGAAAACATTTGCAAGGTGCTTTCATGTAGCGATCGTAGAGTGCCTTGAAGATATTCAGGCTAACAGGGCAGCTCAGCTTCAAGTTCCTTTGTAAACCGTTCCACAATGTGGGTAAAGAGAAGCTCAGAGCAGCTTTGCCGAAATGAGTTTTGACCCTTGGAACTTGGAGGGCAATTAGGGAATAACTCCTTAGAGCGTAGGTGCCTAACACACTCCGCGGGGAATACAATCTGAGACATATGAGGGGAGCTTGTTGGTCACCGCTCTGAAGGCCCATAGGGCGGCATTTCTATTCCTTCTGTAGTGAAGGGAAGTCCAGCCTAATGAAGAGTACAGGGAGCAGTGGTGTGTGGAAAGTGGAAGGCCAGTAATGAACCTGATAGCTCTGTGGTAGAGGGTGTCCATCTTATCCAGTGCAGTGGCTGTAGAGCAGGTCCGCGTAATCTATTAAAGATAGGAAGGTAGCTTGAACCTGTTGAATCTTGGCCTCCTTTGTGAGCAGGTGGTTAATTCTGTAGAATAGTCCTAATCTTTGCCTTCGTTTCTTCTGTAGTTCTTCGAGATGGTCAGCGAAGGAAGGAAAGTTTATGATCGAGCCAAACTCCTAGATATTTGAGTTTAGCTACATACTGTAGTGTTTCTCCAAGAACAGTGGTAATTTGTGGGATAGCTCCCCCCCAGCAGGAATTGCCGCATGCAAGGAGGGGGAGAAGAGCATGGCTTTTGTCTTTTTCGCATTACGCAAAAGCTTTTTGTTTATGAGCTGGTATTGTAGAAGGTTAAATTCAGCTTGGAGGTCTTCACAGGCTGCTTCCGTCGTGGGACGACTCAAGTACAGTACAATGTCGTCCGCGAATAAGTGAATGTTGGCTTTTTTTGATGGGGTCATAGGTGTTATCCTGCTGACCCTGGATCATCTTGGTTGCCCTTCTCTGGACTGTGTCCAGCAAGTTCATAGCCTTCTTAATATATGGCCATCAAAACTGCACACTGTACTTCAGGTGTGGTCTTAACCAGTGACCTGTACAGCGGCTGGGTGACCTCCACCTTCCTGGTGGTAATCCCCCTGGCTATGCAGCCCAGCATCTGATCTGGCTGCTGCTGTCTTGCAGTGGGCAGAGTGTTTCAGGTCACTTGGGAGTATTACTTTTGGGTCCTTTTCTTCCACTGACCTGGTTACCTGCATTCCACCCAACCCGTATTTGGTCCCCAGATTCTTCACCTCCAAGTACATAACTGTGCACCTTTTAGCACTGACATCAGCTGCTTAATGTCAGGCCACTTTTCTAGCCTAGTCAGGTCCTCCCCGAGTTCCTGTCATCCCTCCTCCATATGCACTCTCCCACAGAGCTTGGTGTCATCTGTGAACAGGCATATTTTACCCTTGATCCAATCTGTGCTGTCACTTACGAAGGTGCTAGATAACACCGGGCTGAGCACCCGTGCCATGTGGGACTACACTGGTCACATGCCTTGCTTCTAAGAATTCTCCCCTGACTACCACTCATTTGTTAGCACTTATTCACAGCAGTGCTAAACCCTCTTAGCCACAGACCTCATACTGGCTCCTCAGACCTCATACTGGCTCCTCAGGTTTCTAATTAGATTTTTTTCACCTTTCTTTGGATCTCCTACACAGTGTGGATGATGGCTCAATTTGTTCATGCAGTCTGCATTATGGCATTCATTCTTTATTCAGTGTGCATGAAGGATAAAGTTTTCATGCAGTGTACATGGCGGCATTAATTCCTTGTGCGGTATACATGAAGATCCAGTTATTTCATGCAGTGTGTGTGAGGGCATGATGTTTTCACGCAGTATGTGGACAGGTACTGCAGGGCATCCACATGCATTTCTGCATTTTGCTCCTTGCTGGCTCAGTCGGCACTGTCATCATGGCACCCTGTTAGCTCCTGATAGGGAGCCAGAAATGTATAAATGCACCCAATGGCATGGTCATAGTGCTCACAGTGCCAAAGAAAAAAGTGGCTGCTCCAGTCCCAGTCTGATTTTTTTTTTTCACATAGTGCATGTGAAGGTACGGTACTCAATACTCGTTAAGGGCATCCAATACTGATGCTGTTCTAGATTGATGTTTTTTCTTAGATGAAATGGATTTGTACTCAATATAATGCATCCACGCTGATGCTATAATGAGCAAAGGGCCTATCTTACGACATATGTTATAATAAGGGATTACTGTAAATAAATAACAATTATTAAAAAACAAATGCCCCCTGATGAAGCAGTATTTAACCTCAAAGCACTGGGTTTATTTATCTTAGCTATTATCCACTAGTTATACGCTATAGTCAAGTATTAATCAGCATAGGTGTTTGAGTTTTTTTGTTTTTTTTTTGCCATTAAAAAAAACAAACTAGGAATCATTTGGATTTCCTGCCCAGTAGTGAGCTGAGCTGATGAAGTCATTTCTTAGATTAAGGCTAGAACAGCATTTTTCTTCAGTGACACTAGGAAAACATACCAAGACTCTGTATAAAGAAAACATTGTTATCTTGAGACAGTTGAAACACTGAGGCATTGCAGTACCTGTTGGTTTGCCCATTTTTTTGAGACTGTTAGAAAATAAATAATGAGCCCATATTTGGGGAACATCTTTGTCTCCCTAGTTGACCTTATATGCAAACACTTACAAACATATGAACATATGAAAGTTGCCAACAGCAAAAGGCCATCCTAGTCTTTCTAGGCTGCTCGAGACTGCAGCTGACTCCCTATTCAGCAGCTGCCCCACCCCCCTCCTGTTCTCTCTCCTTTACCCTCCCCTTTGCCCTGTCCCACCCCTTCTTGAACCATTCCGCTGTGTTACATGCCACCTCAGCTGGTAATGTGTTCCACTTTGCCACCACATTCTCCGTAAAGAAATGCCTCCTCACCTCCCTCCTGAATCTACCCCCCCCAATGTCATGTCATGGCCCCTAGCGTCTCTCCCTACCCTCCTACTGAATACACCCTCTGTGTCTGTTTTGATTATCCCCTTCATGTATTTGAAGGTCTTGATCATGTCCCCCCGTCCCTCCTCTCCTCCAGTGTGTACATGTTTAACTGTCTTAGACTGACCTCATATGGCAATTCCCCCAGGCCCTGAATCATCTTTGTTGCCCTATGCTGCACCCCCTCCAGCAGCCTAATGTCCTTTTGTAGGTATGGGTGCCAGTACTGCACGCAGTATTCCAAATGGTGTCTAACCAACGGTCTGTATAATGGCAGAATAACCTCCCTTCTTCTCGAGGTAATGCCCCTTGCAGTGCACCCCAGCATTTTGTTGGCCATTGCTGCTGCCTTTTTGCATTGCATGGAATTGTTCATTGCTCCCATGATGAGCACCCCCAGATCCTTCTCCTGTTCTGTTGCCTCAAGCCGCACCCCAAAGATGGTAGCTTTTCCTCGGATTTTGTGTTCCGAAATGCAGTACTTTGCATTTTCTTTCATTGAACCCCAGCTGCCATCTGTCAGACCACGCCTCTAGCCTTGCCAGATCCTCCTGTAGCCCCCGTCACCCAATCTGGTCATCCACTGCTGCTCCCATCTTGGTGTCATCTGCAAATAGGCTGATTTTGCTGCTAATGCCCTCTAAGATGTCTGCAATAAATATGCCAAACAGCACTGGGCCCATCACCGACCCCTGTGGAACACCACTTGTCACAGGCTTAGGAGATGAGTATTCCCCACCTACCACCACCCTTTGCTGCCTATCTTTTAGCCGGTTCTCCACCCACCCCACCAATTTTGTGCCTGCCCCTGTGCCCCGTAGCTTGCTTCCAAGTCTTCCATGTGGTACTGAATCGAAGGCCTTTCTGAAGTCTAGGTACTGAATATCCACTGCATGGCCCCTGTCAATTTGCCTATTCACTCAGTTATAACCTGAACTGCCCTTGACGAAGCCATGCTGCCTCCCATCCTGCACCCCGTTCACCTCCAGTAGTGCCGCTAGCCTATCCTGTAGGATGGTCTCCATTAGCTTCCCCACTATGGACATTAGACTTACTGGCCTATAGTTCCTCGGTTCATCCTTGGGTCCATTGTTGTGGAGGGGAACCATGTGAGCCAGCCTTCAGTCATGGGGTATGCATCCTGCGTCTAGAGATGAATTATATAATTCTGCCAAGAGTCCTGCCAGGACCTCTGCCAGCTCCTGCAGCACTCTTGGATGTACTACATCCGGTCCTGGTGCCTTGTCCACCCTCAATGCCTTTAACCCCTCCAGCACCTTCCCCCACTGTGATTTCTCCATCTGTCATCCCCCCCTCATCTGTTTCTGTCCTCCTCCCTTTCTTTCGTAAAGACTGAATAGAAGTAGTCGCTGAGCACTTCTGCTTTTTCTCTCCCCCCTCTTCCACCCATCCTCCCTCCTTTTTATGTTGTCTTGCACATGCGCAAGCAACATCTTCTGGTAGTAATAGCACAGTGAGAGGTGTGTCAGTGTTCGTGAATGCAGGGCATGCTTTAGTAGGTGTATCCCTCATTCTCCAGTTAGCCAGCATGCTAGCGCTGACACAAAATTTATGTAAAGTGCCACCAACTTGAAAGAAATGTGCCGCTGCAATCAGAGACAAGCTCATCATGCAGCAGCAGAGATGAAATGCTTCCTGTACTGCCTTTCCTGGTGAAACATTTCAATAAACATGGTGGCAGCTCCTACCACCGCCACACAATCCCCAAACAAAGCCGACATCGGGGGTGCAATCCCTGTGTCGGCATGTCCCCCACCTCCCCACATTGTGTGGCACACTGGGAGCCCACCCCAGTGTGCCGCCACTCACACAAAGCCAACCGTGTTGGCATGTTCCCCAACCCCCAACCCCATTGTATGGCACACTGGGAGCCCACCCCAGTGTGCCTAACAAACCGTGTTGCAATGTCCTTTTTATTTTATTTTTTTACCTGAAAAAATTAAAACGGTCACTTGTTGTCCGTGGCGCCCCTTCCCCAAACCCGCACCCACGCTCTGCGCACCACACTCCCCCACCCCATACTTACCTCCAGAGGGCAGGTGCTGTGATCTTCGGTGGAGCAGCAACACGTCTGGACTCTTCAAAGCCGAACTGCAAAATGAAGAAATGCCGGTAAGCTGTATAATGGCATCGGGGGGGGGGGGGGGGGGGTTCAACTTAGGTTGATATCTCAGCCAAATTTTTTTGAATTTTGGCTCCAGATTTTTAACATGGGATTCTTGGGACCCCACCTCATGAACACATGCACTGTCATCTCGTTATTCGGTCCCGAAAGGTGATATCGTAGTCACTGCACAGAATCACCTTTCAGGACTGATTAATGAAATGACAGTGTCACTGTTCATGAGGTGGAATACCAAAAAGCCAATGTTGCAAATTTGGTGAAAAAATGACTGTTACGAGCGTGCATTGCGCAGTTTCCACGCACGCTCGTAACTTCGACAGTTTTTAATATTTTCACTCCAAATTTTCAACATTGCTATTTTTTCACATCTCCTTATAAACAGTACAGCTGTAATTTTTCACATCCTGCCCGAAATTTGTTTTCACACATGTGATGCACAATGGTGCAGTCGCTGTGGGAAATAAAGTTCAGGACAGATTAACAAAATCACAGTGTCACTGTTCATGATGTCTATGTTGAAAATTTGGTTAAAAAAGTCCCCAAAATAATTGCGTTACAGGCGTGCGCTGTGCAGTTTCTACGCACATACATGACTTCACCAATTTTTCATATTTTCACTCCAGATTTTCAACATTGCCATTTTTTTACACCTCCTCATGAACAGTACAGCTGTCATTTTTCACATCCTGCCCGAAATGTGTTTTTGCACCTGTGGCACCAAATTGCGCAGTCACTGTGCAAAATCATCTTTTGGCTAACTAACTGGTAGTGCCACTGTTCATGAGGTAGGGTCACAAAAAGCCCATGTTGAAAAATTGGATTGAAAATACCAACAAACGCCCAGGGTGTTAGGGTTTCCAACCATAATGCCCCACCCTGTAGAGACTGACAGGCGTCGGGGTGTGACTTGGGATTGTTGGCTGTCATGATCACGCCATTCCATCCCCACCCTGCAGCCAGTGACAGGCATTGAGGTGTGCCTTGGACTCTTCGGCCCTAAAGTTCACCCCATTCTCCTATACTGCTCCCATCTCAGCATATTGGGGTGAGCGTAAGGCCCAAAGACCCCAAGGCACACAGCGACACTTGTCAGTGTCTGCAGGGTAGGGTGAGGTGAAATGGTCGATGATCCAAAGGTACACCCCAATACCTGTCAGCCTCTGCAGGGTAGGAGTGGGGTTGGTGTCAGTTCAGTACTTCACTGCCATACCTATTATGCATCTCTCTAACTCCTGCACTACTGTACAAATGCCAGTGCCAGCAAGACAACATTCAGCATTGACAAATGCTTGTTAATTCTTACCATTTGGTCCTTACAGCTTCTTTTCTCCCTGATGTACCTAAAGAAGTATTTATCCCCCTTTTTTATGCCCTGCGCCAACCTGAGTTCTCTTGCTGCCTTGGCTGCCGTTACCCGCTTGTTACTTCCTTTGCTTCTTGCAGCTATTCCTCCCTATCCTCCTCCCTCCCTGGTTTTCTGTATCTCCTGTAAGCTGCCCTTTTCCTCCTCACCCTAACACCCCTTTGCTTATCCAGCTAAGTTTCTTTCCCCTAGCCTTGTTAGTCTGGTCCCTACAGCAAGTTTCTGTTGCCTCCACTCTCCCTTGTCTTATCAGTTCCCTCCTTTGTTGTATGTCCATACCCATTTGAATTTTGCACAGGAACCCCTGTACCACTTCCCTCATCATCTTAAAGTTGGCGTTTCCTGAAATCCAACACCCTTGTGCCAGATGCCCCCCTCCCTTTAGCCATCTATAACTGGAACCAAACTGTCCGGTGGTCAGTCCCCCCCCCCCCAGTGGTTCCTCCACCCTCACATCCCTCACCCACTCTCCATTTGTAAGTATGAGGTCAAGGGTGTTCCTTTCCCTAGTCGGTTCCTTGACCAACTGTACTAGAAAGCTTTCCTGGAAGGCATCCAGCATTACCTGCTCCCTTCTTTTCTTTGTGGCAGGTGTGTCCCACTCCACCACCGGCAGGTTGAAGTCCCCAACTATCACCATCCACCTTACCGCAGTTCCTCCTGATCTGTTCTGCCAGTACCCTGTCCATCCCTTCAGACTGAGAGGGTGGCCTGTACACCAGCCTCAGTCTTGGTGATCTGTTTTGGGGATCTTGTAGTTGCACCCACAGTGCTTCTATATCTCCCTTGTCTCCCCTCCTCCCTTATACATGTTAATCACTCCTTTACGTACATGGTACAGAGCAAAATTTCACCTGTGCAGTAGCATTATTTGCACACTGAGCTGAAAATATTAAGGAAAGATATATCTGTGAAAGGAATTATCTATAACATCCTTTGTACTGTTAATGGAATACTCTGTAAATGTGTGTTGCATACCATGTGTTTTTAAATGTTTTCATATAGATATGATTAAATTTGGGCTGCATTCCGAGATATCATTTAGGAAAGTGGATATCTGAGCACCCCTACTGCTAGTCATATTATTTTATACGAGTCCATGGCACTGGAGAGTCATGAATAAAACTAAACAGCATTTTAGATTTTGCTAATCAGTATGTGCCAAATGCAGTGCATTTCCACAGCTGATTAGCACTTTTATTTGGAAATCCTTCTGGTTTGTACCTGGAGTGTTAACCAAAATGGGGCAAAAAACTTTCATTTTCATCTTCCACGTTCTGGAACTCCTTACCCGATAACCTGAGAAAGTCTATATATCATGTGGACTTTAGAACTGATTTTAAGAAACATTTAATCTGCTCTAATACTTGCACTTGTCTCTGAACTCCTGAATCTTGTGACTGTAATACCTTTACTTATTTCTTAAACATTGCACTGTATCATGCATATCACAGATTGGGCACCTGTGTACTAATGTACTTATATTATAATGTTGTATATCTGGGTCGTGCCTGAAAAGAGGGGATCAATTAGTCTAGTACCTTATTATCAGAAATGTAAATACGTTTTTAGCAGTTCTTAAGCAACACTGTGAGCTCTGTTAATGGCAGTCAGTAGTGTGCCAAAGAGGGGGTAAAACAAACAGATTCCACCTGGTTATGTTGGGGGTATGGCTGTCCATTACACTGAGTGGCAACACTTTGGCAGAGCTTCTGCCTGGCAGCTTTTAACCACATCCACTTAGTGGTTAAATTGGAAATGTTTAGATGGGGGAACTCATCTAGATTTCTAGGTGGTGGAACTCTCCCATTGTAGTCAGTGGAGAAAGATGACAGGGGAGGTGGTGCCCAATTTATCCTCTGTATCTATTTTGCCTCTAAACTGCAGTAAAAGTTGGAAACTTCAATAAATATATACTCCTGAGACTAAGAAGCACATTTTGGTGCCAAATAATCGAATTGCGAGGAAAATTAATGCACAGAATCTAGGAGCACACATTTCTTTTAGCCATGTGGAGGGCAGCAGGATGCAGCAAAAGTAACTCTAGCGGGGCTGGAGATCGAACAAGAGCAGGCATGGAAGCTTTGGAAAAGGCAGTAGCCCAACTCTGTACATCTATTTCCACTATGGACAAAAAGCTGGACTCCACAAACACTAGACGAATAACAGTGAAGCACTCCATAGACTCCATTAAGCTCAACATGGCTGATGCTAATTCGCATACAGACCTAACATTAATTATGGCTGATGACTTTGTGAATTAAAACTCCTTACTACAGATCCACTTAGAAAAGACCAAAAATCTCCTTTGTGCCAAAAACATTGGGTTTTTGGGTTTGCCAGAAGAAAAT
The DNA here is from genome assembly GCA_016271365.2 of Neoceratodus forsteri. Taxonomy (NCBI): domain Eukaryota; kingdom Metazoa; phylum Chordata; order Ceratodontiformes; family Ceratodontidae; genus Neoceratodus; species Neoceratodus forsteri. The sequence goes on from CM057450.1 coordinate 1,557,374,148, forward strand.
TATGATAAATTGAGCTTTATGGAGCAATGGCTGTTTAAAGAACTGCATTTCTAGGGACGTGGATATGTTCTATCCACACGCCTGGCAGTATCCATTCCCCTTTAATTCTTGCCGGAAGTCTTAAAGCTGGCTCCTTCCACCCACCCAGGTGGTACATTCCTCAGCGCCACCCCATGACGCCAGATCTTCCTTTCCGCTGGAAGAAGCAAGTTCCCTCCTTACCGCACCCGCGTTGAGTAGGCCCTGGCGCTTAAATCTTTGGATTTGCTTCCAAAACTTAAACTTGTAAGAGTTTTTGTTGCATGATCTTCGATCATGACAACGATGAAGGATAAGTCCTCGCCCGGGTTCTGCCGGTGCCCCTGTGGGCAGAAGATGTCGTGTACCAATCCGCATGCTACGTGCGTTTACTGCCTGGGTTCTGACCACAATACCTAGGCCTGTGATTTTTGTGGCTCATTTTAGCCTAACGTACTCAACAGTCATCTCACCCAACTGCAGCTTGGCCGTCCAGAAAAACAGAACCCGCCGGTCAAATCCAAGGAAGCCCATTGGGTCATCTCCGCAGCTGCGGGGTCTGCCGAGCAGCTAGAGCTGATGAAGGCCTTCGAGAAGGAGGTGGCTTGGGTCATTGATCAGGCCTCTTCGGCCTCAGCCTTCATCCAACTGAAACTGGGCTCCACCTTTACAGGCTCCTTCAAGGAGCTGTGTCAGTCCTCTCCCAACTAAGGGAGAGAGCCCGTTGGTGGCGCACAGCTCACATTCCCGAAAAAGGGAAAAGGAGTCAGAGAAAAGGAGAAGACTTGCTGTCATCATTCTTGTGATCGAGAATGGTCTCTGTCCCAGGAATCTCCAGTTTTGACTTCGGTCGAAACCGCGGCCTTGGCTGCTGGCTTCATGGTGCCCCCATCAAGCCAGCCGACACAGACGCGGGATGACGACCCGGTCAAAATTATCATCGACCCTGTCGGCCCATTGTCACTCTGTGAGGCTGGCAATTCTCTGTTTAGGACTCCAGTCCTACCAGGACCCACCAATGGGGAGACTCAGCCTGCTGGGAACCTCCTTGCGGTCCCAGGCCATGATCTGGAGGAGCCACGAGTCTCCCCAGTTCCCATCCGAGCACCCCCATTGGTCCCCCCGGTGGTCGAGGTCTTCTTTGTCTGACAGGTCAAAGAAATCCCATCAATACAAAAAGCAGTGTCACCGCTGTTCGTCCTTGTCCTTGGGAAAGGAGGGGAGAGGCTTCGGCACAAGTTGCTTCGACGCTATGAGGACCTTATCGTTGGGTGTTGGCCACCTGAAGCCACCCTGCTCCCACACCGCCATTACATGGCTGCACCTGTTAGGCCAACGCCAACACCTCCAGAGCCGGGTCAACACCATCCCTCCACTCACTGAGCCAGCAAAGGCCCTCCCAGCTCGTCCGAAACAGGCCTCTCCACCGATAGTGGTGGAGCCGCCACCAAAACAGCCTCCTTTGGGGGCTCCAGTCAAGGGGTCTCGGCCCACTAAGGGTCTTCCCCATAGGCTGTCAGTCACTCTTACGTCCAACCATCCATGGCGGGTCAGGGGTGACACGGGTGGTCGGCCGTTATATGCGGACTCTTTGGAGTCTGAGGACTCTTCACTGCACTCCCATCCGCTCAACGAGCAGTCACTGGGGGTCTCTCGACGGAGGAGGGTCCCGCGTCCTTTATGGGCATCCTCCGTCTGATCTCCGAATCCAGGGGGATGCCTCTGGAGCCCATTCAAAAGTGGGCTTGATATACCCTAACAGATATCCTGGACAAAGGGGATTCCCTGATGGTGGCCTTCCCAGTGGCCGAAGCCAACGTCGGCCTGGTCCTGGAGCTTTGGCGGCACCCTGCCCTGCGCCATCGGCCCCGATGGCCCACAAATACACGGTGCTGTCGGCTCCCTTTCAGGGTTCATGGAGCACCCCTTGGCTGAGGGGTTGGTGACCAACTCCATGTTTTGTTGCTCAGGCAATAAGGGAGACCCTGATAGACCACCGGACAAGGAGTCCAAAAACTTGGACCACTCGGCCAAAAAGGTCTATGCTACCTCTTCGCTCAGTCTCCATCAGGCGAGCTCAGCTGTCATCATGGCACACTTCTCCCATACCCTTCTGGGCCCTTTGGATGAGGTGATTCTTCATCTCCTCATGGACCTCCAGACCACGGTCAAGCAGGTCCAGGATCAGGGTCGGGCTGTGGCCAAATAGCAACTCCAGATGGCTGTGGACATTGGGGACTCCTGTGCCCGTTCGGTGGCAACTGCAGTCACCATGCACCACAGGGCTTGGCTGAGGGTCTCGACCTTTACAGCAGACACCCAGCACATATTGGCGAGTGTACCCTTTTTGGGCACTGACCTGTTCAGTCCCAGGGTTGATGGTCACCTACAACGCATCGAGAAGTCCAGTGCCACCTTGGACTCCACTGTTTCCACCCAGAAGGAATCTAAGAGTTCCAAGCTGCAGAAGCACAAGCCTTTTCGGCCTTCTGCCCCTGCGGCCAAGCCAGCCTAGTACCAGTGTGGGCAACAGCAGGCTCAGTCTTGGCACCCTCGGTCCAAGTCAGTGGCTTCAGCGGTCCGAAAGCCTGGAGGGAAGGGGTCCGGTGGCCCCTCAGATGGATCCTCCTTCTCCAAGCCTGCCCAGTGATGGGCTGGGGACGACCACCCCCATGCCTGTCACGCCTCCTCTAGGTCCTCCTGTGGGTGGCCAGCTCTGCCACTTCCTTTCTGTCTGGTCCATTGTTACCACGGACAGGTGGGTTCTGGAAGTGGTTGGCCAGGGTCTGCCTCTGGAATTCGAGCAATACCCACCAAGCCAGGCCCGCACCCCACGGGAGGAGAAGGTATCTGTGCACACTCAGTCGGCTCTTCGAGACAACATAACCCAACTCTTCCACAGTGGTCAGAGTTGCGGACCCCCCAGTCAGCCGAGGGTTTGTTTCCAGGTACTTCCTGGTCCCGAAATGGAAGGGGGGGTCTGGCGCCCTATTCTAGATCTGCACAATCTGAATAAGTTTCTCGGGTCTCGCACCTTGAGGATGGTAACTCTGTCCCAGATCATACCATCTCTTGAGCAGAACATGTGGTTTTGCTCTGTGGATCTACAGGACGCATTCTTTCACGTCCCAATCCGTCCGTCCCACTGGAGGTTCCTCCGCTTCCAAGGGAACCCTCTACAAGTTCCAGGCCATGCTGTTCGGTCTGTCATCGGCCCCCAGGGTCTTCACCAAATGCATTGCAGTGGTGGCTGCCCATTTATGGTATCGGGGGGCCGAGTGTACCCCTACCTGGACAACTGGCTTATAGCAGGTCTCTCCAGGCAGGAGGTGGAGAGGTCCAAGGACCGGGCCATTGAGACTTGCATTGACCTTAGCATCCTAGTGAATAAGGCCAAGTCAGAGCTCATGCCCTCTCGAATGATCTGTTTCACTGGGGCAGAGCTGAACTCTTGCCAAGCCAGAGCCAGGCTCTCAGCAGACAGGGCAGAGGTTCTCTCCTCCTTTATCTGATCATTGCTGGTTGGGCATTTGTGTCCTGCCCAGGACATCCTGTGCCTTCTGGGCTACATGGCAGCCTGCACCTCCGTGGTCCGATGGGCCTGGTGGCATATGCGCTCCCTGCAGTGAGAGTTGGCCAGCCAGTGGTCTCTGCGTCCAGGTCATTTTGACCAGCTGGCCACTGTGACCCAGAAGATGTGGGACACTCTCCAATGGTGGACTATCCCAGAGCATCTGCAGGAAGGGATTCCGTTTGTCTGCCCCGAGCTGACAGTCATCCTGACGACTGACGCCTCTCTCTCTCATGGGCTGGGGTACCCACTTGGAGGAACGTAGGGTCCATGGGCTCTGGACCCCTGAGGAGTCCCAATGTCAAATCAGCCAGCTGGAGTTCTGAGCAGTCCAGCTGGCACTGACTGCATTCACTCCATTTGTTCGGGTCATGTGGTTCAAGTCCAGACGAACAACACCACAACCATATACTTTCTCAACAAGCAAGGCGGGACGTACTTCCTGCCCCTGTGCAGGGAAGCTCTTTGCATCTGGACCCTGGTGAGCCAACTGGAGGTAGATCTCCTCACCATTCATGTGGCAGGAGCCTCCAGTCAGCTGGCGGATGCCCACAGTTGAGTGGGCGAGGTGTCCCACGAGTGGTCTCTCCATCCAGAGATAGTACGTAGTCGGTTCTCCCAGTGGGGTACCCCTCAGGTGGACCTGTTCACCTCCAGGGAGAACGCAAAGCTGGGGCTGTTCTGTGCCCGCCCCCCCTGAGTAGGACTCACTGCAGGGGGATGCCTTCTCAAGGCCGTGAACCCCAGGCCTCTTTTATGCCTTCCCTCCACTTCCCTTGGTGCACAGGGTGCTCCTTAAGGTCAGGAGGAACAAGGCACAGGTGATCCTGGTGGCTCTAGACTGGCCACACCAGTATTGGTACCCTGATCTCCTCAGCCTCTGCTGCAGGCTACCACGGTGGCTCCCAGCATGCCCAGATCTGCTCTCCATCAATCAGGGGAAGGTACTCCACCCAGACCTTCAATCCCTGTACCTGACAGCCTGGTTCCTGAGCAGCTAGAGTTCCAGGCTTTGGGTCTCTCCGAAGATGTCCTCACTGTAGTCAAGGCATCTCGCAAGGAATCAACCAGAAAGTGCTACACCTTCAAGTGGAAAATTCTCCATTTGGTGTCAGGGTAAGGGATTGGACCCTTTGACCTGTCCAGTGGCTAGCATCCTAGACTACCTATGGTCTCTCTCCAAAGTGGGACTTCAGTTGACAACCCTAAAGGTGCACCTAGCAGCCATCTCTGCTTACCGGGTGCGGGCCGGTCACCATTTGGTGGTGCAGGAGAAGGTGGTCTGGCACTTTTTCAAAGACCTCGATCACATATCCCCTCCAGCGCGTGAACCACCACCACCACTGTGGGATCTACTGCTGGCACTGGCAAAGCTCATGGGCAAGCCATTCGAATCGATGCATAAGTGTCACACTTGTCGTGGAAGACTGCCTTCTTGGTAGCTGTCATGTCAGCCAAAAGGCTTGGAGAGCTCCAGGCACTCTCAGTTGAGTCTCCTTATTTGGTCTTCCATAGGGACAAGGTTGTCCTGCGCCCCAACCCGAAGTTCCGTCCGAAGGTTGTGTCGGAGTTTCACCTGAACCAGGTGATAACTCTTCTGGTGTTCTACCTCAGTCACATCACAGATGCCGAATATAGGCTCCATATCTTGGACCCGAGGTGAGCACTCACATACTACAAGGAGCGCATGGCTGGAGTTCGGGGAGAGGTTCACCAGCTGTTTGTTACCTACGCTGAAGCCACACCTGGCAGACCTACAGCCAAGTGGACCACTGGCAGGTGGATCACATCCTGCATTGATCTCTGCTATAGGCTGGCGGATAGGGAGCCTCCACTAGGGCCAGGGGCTCATTCCACCCACCATACCGCTGCGTCTGTGGCTGCCTCTAGGGATGTCCCTATCCAGAAAATCTGCAGGGCTGCTACCTGGAAGTCAATGCACACCTTCATTTCCCATTACTACATTGACCTAGAGTCATGCCGGGATGCTGGTTTTGGGGTCTCAGTTCTCCAATCTCTGTTACCTGAGTAGGAGGTGTGCATCTTGCCTCCCTCCTCTCAGAGACCTGCTAGGAGTCTGCCAGATGTGTGGATAGAACAACATATCCACATCCCTACAAACACAGATTACTCACCTGTAATAGTAGATCTTCTACAGAATGGTCCCTTGCAGTAGGTCATTACTTCTGGGAGGTTCCAGCAGGTGGCACTATCACACGGCAGCTTCTTCCAGCAGTCTTTTTAGCAGGGACCACCCACACAAGACATCAGTTCCTGGCTCTGCCAATCAGCATGTGTGGTCCCTGGTACTCTCCGTTCATTTTCCTATCGGCTTCAGCTCGCACAGCAGCTAGCACAATCTTCTGTGTAAACAGTCATCGATGAGAACTGAACCTCATAGACTAAGGTGCCTGGGCTTCATACACGGCACCAGTCCCTGTGCTTCTTGCCAGAAACCAAATATTGTAGCCAGAAAAGAAGGTTACAACAACTCAAAAAAAAAAAAAAAATTTAAAGGAAGACAAAAATGCTATGTCACAGACTCAGGGGGCTCGCACCAAGGGCTCCAGATCTACTGAGTCGTCTTCCAAAACACAGAAGAACAGGGAACAATCTTCCCCTCAAGTCCTGCCTTGCTGCATTTCAACAACAACTTTAACAAAAACTGTCTCTTCAAGGAGATGTTCTTCGTCGACGATGGATATCCTTCCATCGACGGCAGGCTATTCTCTGTCTTCATCATTGACAGGGCACATAAAAACAGCCTCCTCATACATGAGAGTGCTTTCCCCATCGACGGAGCAGCATACCAATACTCAGTCTTCATCGTCGATGGGGTGCAGAAAACCAGCCTCCTCATAATATGGAGTGTTTTCCATCGACGAGCAGCATACCAATACTCAGTCTTCATCTGCCGATGGGGTGCAGAAAACCAGCCTCCTCATACATGGGAGTGCTTTCCCCATCGACGGAGCAGCATACCAATACTCAGTCTTCATCGTCGATGGGGTGCAGAAAACCAGCCTCCTGATACATGAGAGTGCTTTCCCCATCGACGGAGCAGCATACCATTACTCGGTCTTCATCGTTGATGGGGTGCAGAAAACCAGCCATCTCATACATGGGAGTGCTTTCCCCATCGACGGAGCAGCATACCAATACTCAGTCTTCATCGTCGATGGGGTGCAGAAAACCAGCCTCCTCATACATGAGAGTGCTTTCTTCATCGACAGAACATCATTTCTGTGCTCCTCTGTCGATGATGCTACTTCTCACATCAATGACAACATCAAAGCAACATTCCTCGTAGACTGGGCACACTCCCCCATCGACGGAGGCTCTCAGTAAGCCTACCTCTGCTGATGGGACTACCTCTCCCATCAATGGAGCACATGGATTTTACTCTCTCATCGATGGGACTGCCTTCCCCATCGACAGATCATGCATTTATAGCCCTCCCATTGACGGGAGTGCCTCTATCGTCGACGAAGCACCTATTTTATGCTCCCCCGTCGACGGGCTTCATTCCACCGTGGACAGAGCATGTTTTTCATCATGAAACAATACCTCTAGTGTAGAGTCTCTTTCTCCATCAACAGAGACTATTATTTTGGCGTCAGCCCCTCAGGGCCCTAACTTTTATAATAAAGACATCTCATTTCCTCCTGCATATACTTGTGAGGACACCTCACCACACATTATGGGGTCACACCTCATGAGAAAAAGGGGCAAACCAACATATTTCACCCCTATGAATGCACCACATTCATTACACAAGAGAAAAACTCCTCACCAAAGGAGTACAGGATTATACTATCAGGAAGCACAAATTGATCCTCCGCAACACCCACTACCATTAGGTACAACAATCACGATGGGCTCACAGCCTAAAACTATTAGCCTGCCACCCTCACAGGTACCTAATATTGACATTATTATTAATAGTTTTACAAGCTCTGGGGTTTGATCATACACCTGATCCACCTAAACCCCATTCCTCTCAAACTATGTTTCCACCTCCTACAAAGAGGGCACACACGGAGCTGGATCTCTCTCCTTCCTTATCACCCCCGTCATCCATGGAGGAATACTATTCTGATAATGAACCACACAGAATGGAGAACCCTTCAGAGGAGAGGTATTATGAGGGAGCTCCTAACATGGAGACACACTCCCCCTTACTCTGTAACATCCTCTTGTGATGAGGACATGATTCAACCTTCCAGGGCTGCTTCACTCCCTGATGATCCCTCATTTACAGATATGATGATAGAAATACAAATAATAATAATGGGGGTTTCTACAACAGAACAAGATAAACAAAGAAAAGACATGACAGAGTATTTAGAACTCCCAGAGGAGTCGGTCATGGTTATACCACCATTAATTTCGACATACCAAAATGTGATAACAGAGGCCTGGTGCCAACCTGTGGTTGCCCCTGCTCTACCTCAAAAAGCAGACCAACTTTATAAGGCCCCATTAGACCATCAATATCTGGCCAACATGCCTACCGCTGATTCTGTGATTATCATGGCAGCTCATGATTGCACCCATAAACCAAAACACACAAGCTCAATACCCCCAGACTAAGACTCGAGACGCTTTGATTACATGGGGAAGAAAGTATTCGCCTCCAGTACTTTGAACATACCAATAATGAATTATATGGGCCATTTGCTGAAATATCAGTGTACTCTGAGCACTTCTGCCCTAGAAATTATTAACAAATTACCTCCTTTGCCTGAAAAGGAACAAATAGTACCTATAATTATCACTTTTATATCCATTTCCTTACATCTTTTAAGATCGGGGTATGACGTAGTGGATACTTCGGCCAAACTCTCGGCCACAGGCATTGCTATATGCCGTCAGGCCAGGCTCAGAATTTCCGGCCTTGCTCATGATATACAGTATAAGGTGGCGAACGCCCCATTCTCAAGCGATAAACTGTTTGGTCCAGCAACACAAACCATTCTGGATGACTTACAAGCCTCAGGCAGACAATTACGTACAGTACAAACCTGTACTACAAACAACGTAACCAATACAAATATTTCTAAAAGAGTGAGAACTACCACAACAAAACAGGTGCCTTCCAAAACAAAGGACAGGCTATAAAAGATACACACACTACCTATAGTCACACCCGGACCCGTCATTCTGGCAATACCGGTGCCTACACCTCTCAATAATTTAATTGCCCAACCCCTTGCCCCCTCCATATGGTCTCAGAGACACTTAGGGTTTTTTCTGCCACTTTATATTCAGATGCTCAAACAAAGAGGATTTATACCTCCCCCCCCAAAAAAATGTATATGTGTGTGTATGTCCCTAACACTGGACAATTTAAAGCAGAGACCAAGTACGGGTCAACCAGACCATCACATCTGGATCCCGCCTGCATCATATAATTCCCTTCCCTGGTGAACACTGACTACAACCTCAACCAGGGCCTGTTACAACAATAAATACAAATAACGATGCAACTTTTAAAATATCTGAAATATAACCATTATCTGGAAAAAAAAAAAAAAAACCCGGCCCGTACATGTCCTCGACAAATCTAATATTACAGGTTACAGCAACACTTAGTAGCCATTATAGTCAAATTAATAACCAGATCAGACTTCAGAGGCAAAGGAGAAACATTAAAACACCACAACCTGGAAGGTCTGCAATCCCCAGGTTTAACACCCAAGGACTCCCTTGCCAAAGAGATTACAAACATATAACAATGTAGCTACTTCTCTGAAAGTTACTACGTAACACATATAATTCTAAATGGGCACATTTGTATCATTTCAGTTTCATCCTAAACCCTGGGCTCATATTACTGCCTACTCCCAAGAGTCTTATACTGTTTAACCAGATTATTCGCTGAAAACCTCCGCTAACTGTCCATTTTTACCAATGATTGTATCACCAACATTATAATACAGTCACCTGAGTCACGTTCTAGACCTTTACTAGACAATATAACTTCGATATTGCCTTTGGACAACTACCGGTCATTAGGCCGCACTGTTCTATAAGGCACAATGTCACAGTTGTCCTCCCCACTAGGGTACAACATCTTGGGAATCTCCCAGAAGTAATGACCTACTGCAAGAGACCATTCCGTAGAAGATAGTATGGTTACGTAAGATCTTACCGTAACAGTAGATCTTCCAGGAATGTCTCTTGCAGTAGGTGGCTTCCCACCCTCCATCCCCCTGCCATTTCTAGTAGGGGAAATCATAATCTAAGAACTTTGGGTTGGGACGCACTGGTGCCTCGGTTTCCCTCGGACCCCTCACTGACGAGCTGAATCCGGCGGGGAACAGAGAGTATCAGGGACCACCCACTCCTATAGGCAGAGCCAGAAACTGATGTCGTGTGTGGGTGGTCCCTGCTGAAAAGACTGCTGGAAGAAGCTGCCGTATGATAGCGCCACCTGCTGGAACCTCCCAGAAGTAATGACCTACTACAAGAGACGTCCCTGTAAGATCTTACGTAACCATACTTTCTAGGAGTGGCATATGTTGTTCATCCACCCGGACTCACCCAATCTCCCCGGCTTCGACGCACAACCTCTGCTTCCAGCTGGCAAGATCTGGCGTCATGGGGCGGAGCCGAGGGATATACCATCCGGGTGGGTGGGAGGAGCCAGCTTTAAGACTTCCGGAAAGAATTAAAGGGGAAAGGATACTGCCAGATGTGTGTATGAACAACATATACCACTCCTAGAACTACTGTTACAGGTGAGTAACCTGTGTTTATCTGAACCTCCCCATCTGAAAAAAGTCTACAGAATTACCCTCAGTTAGGTTATAACCCACTCAGAACACCCCAGAGCTGTACGTATGGGCTTATTGTCTCTGTGTGATAAAAGTAAAGCCTTTGTGGCTGCAAAAAGATCTTCGGTGACTATTGTGGGACAAAAAAATCCTACTTTTCAGGACTGGTTGTATGCCATGTAGCAGAGGTGTAAGGCCTTTGATGGAGTGAAGAAAGAATTGCACGTAAAACAGGTTCTGTTCCCTTCATTGCCTCCTGCCTGCATGCATTCAACAGTGCAAACAAACCATAGTTCTTCTCGGACCCTAAATATATAATCAAGTTGCTGGAGGGAATTGAAAAAAACAGGACCTATCGTTGAGAAGAGGATGATACCCATGTGGGAGATCTGGCACAGGATTCCAGAGAAGAGAACAGTTGCATAAACTGTGTTACAGTTTAAATGATATGCGTATATTAAAGTTCTTTAAATCCTTGATCCCCTTTCACATTTGGAGACTGGGCTGGCAACACAAATTGGTATTTGAATCATGTAAATTGGGATAACATTTCTTGCACTGCAGATCTGGATGAGTACCAGATATTCTGAGTCCACATAATGCTATACAATCATAGAATGTGATAGCAGATGGACCAAGGGTTCATCCAGTCTGTCCATTTTTTAAAGTACCTATACCCTGGACCTACTGTCCATTCGTGTCTGTGTCAGTGAGACCTTTCACTCTATCCCATCTGTGCTTGAACCCACTTACAGTCTCGGCTCCCCCTCCCCCGCCCCAACATCGACCAGTAGGCTGCTCAAAGGCACAGCTAAGCATTTTGTAAAAATAAAAATACGTCCTCACATTTCTCCTGAACCTTCCTTCTACCAGTTTCCAGTCATGTCCTCTTGTCATGGAGTTGTGGTTCCTAGTGAATAGCTCCTCACCATTTATTTTGTTAATGTCCTTCAGGAATGTGAACGTCTCAGTCATATCATCCCGCTCTCTTCTGTTCTCCATGTTCAGGGCCCTGATTCACTTCTCATAAGATCTGCCTTGCTGACCCTGAATCATTTTGGTTGCTCTCCTCTGGACTGTCTCTAGTCTGTTTTTATCCTTACTCAGGCGGGGGTTCCAGAACTGGGAATAGTACTCCAGGTGTGACTTTACCAAGCACATGTAGAGGGGCAATAACACCTCCATCCTCCTGCTGTCATTGACTCTTCCTGTCGACCACAGCATCCTATCCACCGTACTGTGGGCCTTGTCTTGCTGACTGGATTGTTTGAGGAAGTTGCTGCTGATCACTCCCAAGTCTTTTTCTTCCAGTGAGACTGTCAGTGCGACACTCCACAACCAGTAATCTGTTGTGGGGTTTTCTTTACCCAGGTGCATAGACTTGCACTTCTTCGCATTGAATTTAAGCTGCCAGACACTGGACTACCTCTTCAACCTATCCAGATCCTCTTTCAGCTTCTTCACCCCATCTTGGCTATCCACTTTGCCATAGAGCTTTGCGTCATCTGTGAAGAAACACAGTTTTTCTTGTATTCCTTCACCAGTGTCAAAAAATAAACATGTTGAAGAGGACCAGTCCAAGTACTGATCCCTGTGGCACTCCACTCATGACAACCCTGACTCCCGACTTCAGCCCATTGAACCCCACTCTCTGAAACTGGCCTCCTCTCCATCTGGTTAGTTCCCCTCCTACTCCAAGATCCCCTAGTTTTTTTTCAGCAGCCTCCTGTGTGGCACAGAATTGAAAGCTTTGCTGAAATCGAGGTAGAATATGTTGACTGCTGGCCTCTTGTCTATAGCTCAAATAACCCAGTCAAAGAAAACAATTAGGTTGGTCTTACAGGATCTCTTCACTATGCATTCACCTAAACAGCATCAATCTAGCCCTCAACAAAGCCTGCTGACTAGTCACAAGCAGTGATAGATTAATTCATACGTGTGAACTCTACAAGCGAGCAAACTGGCTGACCTTTGAAGGGAGACTAAGGTACCAAACCTGCCTCCAAGCCAAAAAGATCCTTATAGATCTTGCACCTGTGGGTCTTCACCCCCTCATCCAACCTTCCCCACACAGGAGCACCCCCAGACACCGGGATAGCACCCCCCTCTTAGTCCCCCACTGTAGGACTTCACTAGGGCAAAGGTCCTTCTGTTATCGTGTTCCCCTCTGGCTTAGTGACCTTCCCTCCTCCATCACCCTGGCCCCTAGCCTTGGCCTATTTAGAATTGGCATTAAGAGACTGCTCCTTGACTCGGAGTCATGTGGCTGTTACAAACATCCCTCCCTAATATCTGAATCTGATTGAAAACAAGAGTCGCTCATGACCCAAATCTAGGCCTACAAACCCACCAGGACTTAAACTTCTGACTGTACACATGGGTGGGCCTACCAAAACAGTGACCAGTCTCTCGTCAACTCGACAACCTTGGATCCCTAGCTACCCTAGTGAAACTAAACTAACAATGTAAATTATCCTGTACGAGATAACCATGTATTAATTGTCTTAATGTGATGTTCTGCTTAGTGAGCTATGTACAAAATTGTCTTAAGTGTTGTGTCTATTTTGTATTGACGTGGAGCCTTTGCAAAAGAGTCATCGACTCAAAGGATTGTAATTCCAAAACTTCAATAAAATAAAATAAATGCAGTTTGCTGTCCTGGAGACCAGTACTTTGCAGGTAGTGTACCAGATCCTCATTGACTAGAGACTCCACCAACTTACCCACAGTGGAGGCAAGACTGATGGGTCTGAGTTACTCCGCTCCTCCCTGTTCCCTCCCTTATGGAGTGGTACCACCTTGGCCATCCTCCAATCCACTGGGACCTCCCCAGTCCAAAGTGAACTGTCGAACTGCCCCGCTAGAGGTTCTGCCAGCTCTAGTGACAGTTTTTTGAGCACCCTTGTATGTAAACTGTCAGGCCCCTGTGCTTTGTCAATCCTCAGTGCTGCCAGCCTCTTCCAGGTTCTATCAGCAGTGAACTGAATGTGTCCCTCTTCCTGAATGCCTCTGCCTGAAGCTTTGATTCTGCTCTCCAGCAGAGGTCTTTCTGTATCCTCTGTAAATACCAAGCAGAAGTAGTTTAGAACTGATACAGATCCCTTCTGCCCATCCTCCTCTGTCACCTCTACATCTTGTGACAGCCTCACAGTCTCTCACTTTGTTTTTCATTTTTGTCTGATGTAACAGAAGGAAGTTTCTTCTCCATTACACAGTTTGGTGGCAGACTTGACAGCTCTGACCACCTTCTTTGCCTCCTTCAATGTGCTCTGATACATTTCCCAGGATTCGTTCCACTGGTTGCACTTATTAGTTGTTGAGTAGTAAGTAATAGCAGTAAAACAGTTTATTCTGTATTTCCAGAAAAGGATAGCCCAATTAAGCCAAGGCTCATTTACAGTAGGGTCCTGTACAAATAAAGCTTTTTATTTATTTATTTTGTATTTATTTGGTAATTCAGATACAACCTTTGAGTGTACACCCTTTTACAAAGGTTTCACGTCAGGATGTAAAACAGCAGAGACATAACAAAAACTTGACAGTTAACACAAAACATAAGATTGCTATGTAATACAGAAAATAGATAAATAATACATTTGAGTAACCTAGACAAAAACAGCAGGAGGAGATTCCCAGTTAGCAACGTATGGCATAGCTGCCCCGGGGGGGCCTGTCAAGGTAGAGTATCGGAAAGGGTAGGAGAAAGAAAGGGAGGAAGAGTCCGAACGAGGTTTCCCAATTAGCAACATATGGTATAGCTGCCCCGGGGGGGCTGTCAAGGTAGAGTATCAGAAAGGGTGGGAGAAAGGAAGGGGGGAAGAGTGTGAATGAGGGGTAGATTAGAGAAAGAGAGAGAGTGAGAGAAAGGGATTGGGAGAAGGAGAATATTTAGGGGGAGAGTGGGTGGAAAGGGGAGGTGTTGTGGGAGTATGGAGGGGAGGGAGTTGGAGGGAGCTGGGGGGGGGTGGCAAGGGATGGCAGGTGAGGGTCCAGGGTAGGTAAAACAGGAGGAAAGCTTAGATAGATGAGGGGGGGGTAACTGGGTTGAGAATATGGACTCAGGTAAGGGACTCAGAAGTGTTTAAGAGGGGTATCCAGGTTGAAGATATGTATTCAGGTAAGACAGTCACAGGCGTTTGAGTTCAGCAGGTATTGCTTCAGTTCTCTTTTAAAGGACTGAACATTTGTTGTATTAAGAGCTGCAGCAGGGATCTCATTTAGCCATAGTGGAGCTTGGTACATGAAGGATCTTTGTTCTAGGAAAGTTCTACGAAATGGGACATCAGGCTGTGTTGGCACTGTTCTTCGTGTGTTGTATTTGGAGCTTGCTTCCTTTACCAGGTCTGCAATGCAGGTAGGGGTTAGGGAGAGCATGGCCTTTCTCCCTAGCAGGCAAGTTTGATATCTGATTCTGGATTGAAGCAGTAGTATGTGGGCCAGACCATACAGGGTACAAGTGTGTGTGAAGCGATCAGCATTTAGCAATAGTCTGCAAGCCTTGTTAAGGGCAGTGACGACCCTTCTGAGGGCCGTATCAGTGGCGGCACTGTAAACCACCAGCCCATAGTCAACCAGGGAGAGGACGGAGCTGGAGACTGAGAGCCGGAGGGCTTCAGCAGTTATGTTTTTCTTGTGCCTAAACAGGATCCCTAATCTAGTGTTCACAGCTTTCACCACCAAGTCAATGTGCTGTTTCACATCTTGAAGTACTAAGTACAGACTTACAGAATAATAGAAAATAACACAATGAAATACGTCATACAAACTATCCACGTCACTCAGCTGTTCACAGCGAGTTTTTGGCAACAAGGCATTGTTTACAAACAAAGTTTTTATAGAACTCCAGGGTACTGTTACCTATAGGCTATAGGGGTCTTCTTAATTGACTTAGTCACTTATTCCATAGTTGGCGGCCCACACAGAAGAAGACAGAGCTACCCTTAATGGTTTTCGTAACTGGTGCAGTGAGTTTGATAACCCCAGCAGTACATAAGCCTTCTTTCACATTTCTTTCCTTCACCGGGTCTAATAAATAATCAGGCACTTTTTAAGGTACCACTTGTGAATCAAATGAATCATAACAATATTGTGACGCTCTGTTAGCCCGATCTAGCTTAAAGCTCTATAAAGAGAACAATGGTTCATGTCCTGTGGGGCATCCAGAATGTACTGCGCAAACCTATTATATATCATATATCATATATAGTCTGTGCAGCACACTTCTGGTTCAAGGCCCTTTTCTTCCTCCTTACTGCCTCCCTTACCTTCTTATAGAACCATAGGGGCTTCTTTTGCTTGTTACCCTTGGTGACAGGTATTCTTTACTTTATGTACTACATGAAGGAAATTTGTTTGCACCTCTACCATTATATGCCTGTGTTACACATTAAGTGCATGTTCTTCTGCACATAATTATTTGTAATTGTTTTTTATGAATAATGAATAAAAACAAAGTTTCAAAAATCCTGCTGCCCCTCGGCACCTCAGCAACCCAGAATCATGCACTTTCTTCCAGCCACCTACACAGATCAAACGTGTTGCTCAGCAGCAAAAGTATGAATGGAACAGAATTTGATTTTGTGTAGCACATTTTCCTATACAGTACATTGTATCTCAACGCATTTTATAGTTCATATGCTGTAGTTAGATACTGGGGGTCCAGTTCTCGGTTGCAAGGGACTGTCACAGACTTGTTATGATGCAGATGCCCCTCTGTACCAAGTATTCCCTAATACAGTGATACCTCCTCCTAACCTGCCACCTCTACGAAGCATTCCCTGGTATCCAGTAGTACACCCTCCCATACCCTATCTCATGTCCAAGTATATCTGGTGTCCAGTGGCACCCCCAAATATACCCTACTTCCTGTACTAAGCAGTACCTGGCATCCAATGATACCTCCTTTCACAGCCTGCACCATATTCAACTATAATGTGTCCAGTGGCACCCCTACACACCCCCTATCCCCTGTCCCATATCCAGTTATACCTGGTGTCCAGTGGCATCTTCAGACACACCTTATCCCCTGTACCAAGCAATCCCTTGTGTCCAGTGGTACATCCTCTCATAGCTTGCCCCATGTCCAAGTATAGCAAGTGTCTGATGGCACCCCACCAACACACACACCCTATTTCTGTACCAAGCAGTCCCTGGCATGCATGGTACCTCATCTTACAGCCTGCCCCATGTGCAAGTATAACTGGTGTCCAGGGGCACTGCCACACAAATTCTATCCCCTGTACCAAGCAATCACTGTCATCCAGTGGTACCTCCTCTCACACCCTGCCCCATGTTCAAGTATACCTGGTGTCAGGTGGCACCCCCTCCCATATCCTGCCCCATGTCCAAGTATACCCGGTGTCCAGTGGTTCCCCCCCACACAGCCTTCCTCCTGTACCAAGCAGTCCTTAGTATCCAGTGGCACCACCTCTCACACCTTGCCCCATGGTCAAGTATATCTGGTGTCCAGTGGTACCCCCTCCCACACCATGTCCAAGTATCCCTGGCATCTAGTGGCACCCCTTCCACAGCCTGCCACGCATCCAGGTATACCCAGTGTCCAGTGCCCCACACACATGTCCCAAGTACCAAGCAGGCCCTGGTGTCTAGTGGCAGCCCATCCAACACCCTGCCCCATGTGCAAGTATACCAGGTGTCCAGGGGCACTGCCACACTGACCCTATACCCTGTACCAAAAAATCACAGTCATCCAGTGGTGCCTACTGTCATAGCCTGCTCCATGTCCAAATGTACCTGGTGCCCAGGGGCACCCCTCAACACACACAGTCCCCTGTACCAAGCAATCACTGGCATCCAGTGGTGCCTCTTCTCACACCCTGTCCCATGGTCAAGTATTCCTGGTGTCCAGGGGCACCCCTCAACACACACAGTCCCCTGTACCAAGCAATCACTGGCATCCAGTGGTACCTCTTCTCACACCCTGTCCCATGTCCAAGTATACCTGGTGTCCAGTGCCCCCCCCCCCACACACACATCCTGCTCCCTCTACGAAGCAGTCCCTGGCATCCAGCAGGACTTCTTCCCACACCCTACCCATGTCCAAGTATCCATGGCACCTAGTGGCACCCTCTTCCACCTGCCTCATGTCCAGGTATACCTTGTGTCCAGTGCCCACCCACACACTTCCACTATACCAAATAAGCCCTGGTGTCTAGTGGCTCCCAGTCCCATACCCTGCCCCATGTACAAGTATACCTGGTGTCCAGTGGCACCACTAGTCACACTCTGTCCTCTGTTTCTTGCAGTCCCTGGTGTCCAGTGGTATTTCCTCTCACACCTTGCCCCTTGTACAAATATGCGTGGTGTCCAGTAGCACACCCCTCCACACACCCTGTTCCTTGTATCAAGCAGTTCCTGGGGTCTAGTGCTGCCTTCTGTCACAACCTGCCCCATGTCCGACTATACTTTGTGTCCGGTGGCACCCCTATGCACACCCTATCTCCTGTACCAAGCAGTACCTGGCATCCAGTAGTACCTCCTTCCACACCCTGCCCGATGTCCAAGTATACCTAGTGTCCACTGCCCCCCACATCTTACCCCTGTACCAAACAGCCCCTACCACCTCTCACACCCTGCCCCATGTCCAAGTATCCCTAGCATCTGATGGAATTCCCTCCCACATCCTGCCCCATTGCCCAAGTGTACCTGGTGTTCAGTGCTCCCCCTTACAAACCCTGCTGCCTGTACCAAGCAGTCCCTAGTGTCCAGTGGCACCACCTTTCACACCCTGCCCCATGTCCAAGTATACCTGGCATCCAGTGGTACCCCCCCACACTCACCCTACGTATGTCCAACTATCTCAGACACTAGTGGCACCCATTCCCACACCCTCCTTCATGTCCAGATATACATGGTGTCCAGTGGCTTCCCAAGCCCTTCATGTCCAGCAATACTTGGTGTCCAGGGCCCCCCCTTCCTATGCACCAAGCAGTCCTTGGTGTGCAGTGGCACCCCATCCCCCACCCTGTCCCATATCCTAGCATACCAGGTGTCCAGTGGTCCCCCCACATCCTGTCCCTTGCACCAAGCAGTCCCTAGCATCCAGTGGTACCTTCTCTCACATCCTCACACCCTGCACCATGTCCAAGTATACCTGGTCTCCAGTGGTCCCCTCACACCCTACCCCATGTACCAAGGCAGTCCCTGGTGCCCAGTGGCATCCTCTCGTACCTTGACCATGTAAGTACATTTACTACAAAATCACAAAGAAGAAATTTGCAGTACATGGAATCCCGATGAATAGGCAACAAGGACACCTGCCAACCAAATGACCCAAATTATGAATAGCTGATTGAGGTTTCATTCATTCAGGTGGAGGCAGCTTTGGATGTGAGAGGAGGGCTGTGCAGGTCATTCTCTTCTTTTTTTAGATATGATTAGCATAAGGAAGGAAAGTTAGCTTGTTGTGCTAGTGGGCTGGGGGGAAGGGTGGATCATACTTCGAGAGGGCTCTTGCAGTAGGTAATTACATATAGGACTGACGTTGGCAGGCGGCAGGATCCCACAGAAAAATTTCTAGCTAGCAGACTGCCCCCCGTCAGGTGACCCGGCATCGAAATTGATTGGTATAAAGGCGGTCCCTCAGCCGGTCAGGTCTTTCCTTCCGTTAGCTTATGCCAGCGCCTCGCAGAAAAGTTCCCTGCTTGTCAGGCTCCTTCGTCGGTATTTTAACCCAGTATTTTCGATTTTTTTTCTTATCCTTCATCAGGTATTTGTCGGTGTATGTTGTCCCCTACACCCTCTGAGCACAAAAACAAGTGCGACTCGTGCGCCGCTCAGCTCCCGCACAAGGACAGCCATTCCCTGTGCCTTTTTTGTCTAGGCCCAGACCATCCAGTAGAGAAGTGCCAGCACTGCCTCAGCTTTAACGTGGCCACCCGGAGAAGGCGGCAGCAGTCCTTGGAAGCCCATATTTTAAAAAAGAAGATGAGCTCCATGGAGAAAGAACTGAAAAGGCTTTGGCAGGCGTCTACTTCCCCTGAAGGCCATCGCAAGAAAAAGGATAAAGAAAAGCACAGGGACAAGGGCTTCTCTCCCACCACGTCTTCCTCGGGAGTCGCCATGGAACAGGTAACGTCCCCCCCCAGGGGACCGCTCCAGAATGGCTGCCTTAGAGGCTTCTAAGGCGGCGCCAGCCCACCCGCCTGGCTTGCGCCGGACCCTCGGGCGCCCGGGCTGTGGAGGCCTCGCTCCCAGTAAGGCCGTGGTTTCGCTGACCTCACTGCAAGTGGCCTCGATGCCGGACATCAGCTTCTCCGAGTCAAATGGAGAAGGTCGGTGAGTCGCCTGACCTTTGGGGCGGTGCACAGCCCCCATTCCGCTCAACAGGCCACCCTCCATTGCGGCCTGCCTCCATTGAAGGATCCGTTAAGTCAGGCGTCAGCCCCTCCGGCGTCCACCGGATCCGCTGCTAAGCCTGCGTGGTGCACCCGACATCTGCACAGTGGATAAGCCGATGCGGACCCCCCACGTCCATCGTTCCGCCTCCGCAGCCTTCGCTGCCCTGCGGGGATCCTGATTCTCCTCAGCCTGAACCTGTGGATTTCCCCCCCATCCCCGGGCAACGCTGAGGTTCCTGTCCCACCTCTGTCAGACCGTCCACCTTCTGGTCCGACTGATCTGACGTCAGTTCCCCAGACGCCAGCCCCTCGGACGTCAACGCCGGTGTTGACAACGTCGGCTGACATCCCGCCCCCCGATGTCGCCCTGACGCCAGACCCTCTGCCCCTCGGGCCTTCTGCTCCAGAACCGCCCGTGGGGCCTCCGGCCGGGCAGTCTGCTCCGGCAGCTCCTCCGGCTCCCAGGTATCCGACCCCATCATATCGGATGCCGCCATACCCGGGACCACAGTATCTGGCGGTTCAGTACCCGGCGCCGACATATCCGATGCCGCAGTACCCGGCTCCCCAATACCCGACGCTGGGCTTTCCGCCATCGGGTTACAGATACATGCCCTTTGGGTATAGTCCATACCCGTATCCCCCTCATCTTCCTCCTCCACCGCCCCCTCAGCCACTGGTGGACCTGCAGGAGGCTCTGGCCTCCTGGTGGGCTGAGGCCAAGGCTCCGCTCACCAGAGAGGTGGAGAGTCGTCTTCCGATGCCGGTGCCGGTGCCGGTCCCCATACGTCCACAACGACACACTCCCTCCCCACCTCCAGACACCAGGGCTAAACCCTCTGGGTCCAGAGAGGGGCAGGACATGCTTCCCTGAGGGATTCCCAAGGGGTCCGTTCCTCACCCTCATCGGGAGAGGGAGTCTTCCTCTTCCCCATCTTCTTCTTCCTCGGACACCTCGGATGCTTCCGATGGTTACTCCAAGCAAGACGACGAGCTACGCTCTCCGTCCAAGCCTCGGCCAAGGACTCCTCCAAAGTCTCCTCCGGAGGATCCTTCCTTCATGGAGTTGCTAGGAAGATCCAGGAAGTACATAAGTGGCAATCCTTGGAGCCAGACCCCCAGCGTAGAAAACTCGCTGAGCATCTGGATATGACCATGACAGCTCCCACTCTGGTGCCACCCTGGATCGAGTCTCATGCTGACCTTATTACCACCATATGGAAACAACCGTCGGCCTTAGCCCCACTTCCCAGGAAGTCGAACAGGCTATACCAGGCTCCCAAGGGTGTTGACTTTCTAGACTCCCACCCTCGAGCTGACTCGGTTGTGATTAGCGCTGCTCATGGCGGTCAGCTCAACCCAAACACCTTAGCTCGTCTCCACCTGACAAAGAATCCTGCCTTCTGGACCAGTATGGCAAGAAGATTTTTGCTTCTTCCACTCTGGGTATTAGGGCCCTGAACTATGTCAGTCACATGGGGGATTACCAGAAGGCAATTCTCAGTGAGGTGGAATCTAAATTGGACTCCCTTCCAGACTCTCAGGTCAAGCAGGAAGTGGCTGACCTCGTCCACTCTGCACGTTCGGCCAGTCGGCACATTCTTTGTGCAACCTACAATGCAGTGGACACTGCTGGTAGGAACTCAGCTTTTGCCGTAGGCCTGTGGCATCACGCTTGGCTCCGAGTGTCAGGGTTGGTCCCGGAAGTGCAGTCTGCCATCCAGGAAGCACCCTTCCGGGGTTTGGTGCTGTACCGGGGTGATGTCAAGGACATTATCACTGACCTGCGGGAGAAGGGAACGGCACTAAAGTCCATGGACTCAGTGTACCATCCCCATCAATTGCAGCACCGTCCCTTTCAGAGACGGAATCGGCCCAAAGCAAGACCACAGGGAAAGAGGGCACTAAATGTTGCCCCCCCCAGCTGCCAAACCCCCCCCCCAAAAAGCAGCGGGAGCTGCAGCTGCGGCGCTGCCCCACACCACCTGACTCCTTCCCTCTCCCACAGCCTCCGGGCTTCCCAGAGGAACTGGTAGGAGGGAGGTTTTCCCTCCACCCTCCGAGTTGGGAGAAGATAACATCAGATTCATGGGTGATCCAGCTAATCGCAGAAGGGCACTCAATAGAGTTTCTGCAGAAACCACCTCGTCACCCTCCTCCAAGGTCGTCATACTCTCGGGAACATCTTCTTCTGGTCCAGGAAGAAATTTCAGCACTTTTGCTGAAAGAGGCGATAGAACTTGTCCCCCTTCCCCTGCAAGAAACGGGTTAATATTCCCACTTCTTCCTGGTCCCAAAGAAGACAGGAGATGTAAGACCTATTCTAGATCTCAGTTCCCTGAACATTTTTGTGGAGTACAAGATGTTCAGGATGCTCTCACTGCAGAGCCTTCTGCTCCTTCTCTGCTCCGGGCCAGTTGCTGTGCGCTCTGGATATGCAAGACACTAACTTGCACATATCTATCCACCGATCTCACCGCAAATATCTCCGTTTCGCTTTCCAGGGGGACCACTACCAGTTCAAGGTACTTCCTTTTGGCCTCTTCTCAGCTCCTCGAGTATTTACCAAATGCCTTGCGGTGGTGGCAGCAGACCTGCGTACCCGGGGGGTACAGGTTTTCCCATACCTGGACGATGGGCTCCTGGCAGCCTTGTCCAGGGAGGAACTCCTGCACTGCCTCTCCCTCACCCAGCAGGTCTTTGCCTGTCTGGGTATTACCATCAACCATTCCAAGTCTCACTTGATCCCATCCCAGAGGCTCCAGTTCATTGGGGCGATACTGGACATGACCCTAGACAGGGCCTTCCTGCCACCAGACAGGGGCGGCCACACTCCAGACTCAGGTAAGCCTGTTGTCCGGCCACAGGCGGGTCAGTGCAAGGTTGGTTCTTTGCTTCCTCGGGCTTATGGCAGCTGCTATCCCGACAGTCCCCTCGTGCGCGGCTCCACATGAGGGTCTCTCAGTGGACACTTCGCTCTCAATGGGATCAGTTGATAGATGACTTAGACCAGTTGGTCCTGGCTCTTCTCCCATGATTCAAGACTTTCAGTGATGGATGGTTCGAGAGAACCTTCTTCGAGGAGTTCCATTTCTCCTTCCTCCTCCCTCTCAGACTCTGACCACAGACACCTCACGCGAAGGTTGGGGAGCCCATCTCGGTCCACATCGGACCCAGGGCTTTTGGTCCAAGCTCGAACAATCCTTGCACATCAGTGTGCTCAAGCTTCGGGTGGTGCTCTGTGCTTTTCAGGCTCTCCACCTGCATCTTTTTCCAGGACACCTAGCCGTCCAGACGAACAATATGTGTGTGGTATGGTACATCAACAAACAGGGCGGGACTCGGTCCTACCCTCTTTGCAGGGAAGTGATGAGGGTCTGGGATTGGGCAGCACAACATGACCTTCACCTCACGGCAATCATGTGCTGGGGGTCGAGAACTCCTTAGCAGACAAACTAAGTTGCTCGTCTGCTCAAGCTCACGAGTGGGAACTGGATCAGTGGGTCTTACACGATATCTTCCTACGTTGGGGAACACCACAGGTTGACCTGTTCGCTTCACCTCTAAATGCAAAGCTTCCCGACTTTTGCTCACTCGTTCAAGAGCGAGGCATTTTCTGGAGAGACACTCTGTCTGTAGATTGGAAGGACACATTTGTCTGTGCCTTCCCCCCAGTTCCTCTGATCCCGCGTGTCTTGCAGAAACTTGGTTCAGAAGGGGCACGAATAATTCTGATCACTCCTTTCTGTTCCAGGCAAGTTTGGTTCTCTCTTCTGCAACAATACTCAGAGGAACTTCCTCTTCCGCTGTCACAAATTCTGTTGACCCAGGATCAAGGGACCCTGGTCCATTCAGGTCTCAAGTCCCTTCAACTACCTGCGCGTCTCCTGCAGACATAGCTCAAGCCCGTTTTGGGGTTTCTCCCCAGGTGGCTGAGATCTTGGTGGAGGCTAGGAAACCCTCCACTAGGTCTACTTACGCCATGAAGTGGAAACGGTTCTCAATCTGGGCCGCTTCAAAAGGCTTCGAGCCTTTCTCCTGCTCAGTTGGGCGACTGCTGGAGTACCTGCGCCATCTCTTCGACCTAGGTCGTAGTCCCTTATCTCTGAAGGTACACATGGTGGCCATTTTGGCCTACCATGTTCCCTTCGCAGGTAGGATGTTTGCTCAACTGGAAGTCTCTAAGACTTTCTTCAGAGGGGTTCTTCACTCGAGACCCTCTATCCGAGTTCCCACCCCTCCTTGGGATTTGAACTTTGTTCTTGAGAAACTTACTTTGCCTCCCTTTCAACCGGCGGCCTCAGCTAACATGAAGTTCCTTTCATGGAAGACATTCTTCCTAGTGGCCATTACCTCTGCTCGGAAGATTTCCGAGCTCCAGGCCCTGATGTGTAAAATCCCGTACTTGATTTTTGACAAGGAACATGAGGCTCTGCACAACAACCCTAAGTTTCTCCCCAAGGTGGTAGTGGAATCTTCGTTAAACCAGTCCATAGAGTTACCTGCCTTCTTTATTCAATACTCCAATCAGGGGGAGTATCTGCTTCACACTATGGACGTTCACCAGATCCTGAGATACTACACTAACAGAACAAAGGACCTCAGGAAGACTGATCAACTATTTGTCTCTTTTGCACTCAAAAGAGAAGGCAATGCTGTTTCCAAGCAATGCCTGTCTAAATGCTTGGCTCATTGCATCACCTTCTGTTATGACAAGTACAAGACCCTTCCAGGTCAAGTTAGAGGTTGCTTCCTCGGCGGCATGTTTCAAGAACGTGTCAGTGGCAGACATCTGTGCTGCCACCACTTGGACTTCTGTCCATACATTTACAAAACATTACAGTTTGGATATTGCCTCTTGCCGTAGAGCAGGCTTCGGGCTCGCTGTTCTGCAAGGCCTCCTTTCTTAAGACCTTCACAGCTAGAGGATATGCTTTGAGTAGCTTTCCTCCTCCCGTGTGCTTCTCCTTGTTACAGACTGCTTGGGACTCAGTCCTATATGTAATTACCTACTGCAAGAGCCCTCTCGAAGTAAGATAGTACAGTTACGTAAGAGCTTACCGTAACAGTAGATCTTTGAGAGAGGCTCTTGCAGTAGGTAATACCTTCCCACCCTCCATCCCCCTAAACTTTTTCAGCTCCTTTTCCAGTGAGGAAATATCCTTCTCTCTCATCCGACCTCTCTTGTGGCCTGTGGCGGAAAGAACTGGAAGAAGCGGTGATTCGCCCTTTATACTGGCGTCTCCCTGACGCCAGTCTCCTGATGTTGGGGCGGTCCCCTTGCCAGAGACTGCTAGCTAGAAATTTTTCCCTTGGGGTCTTGCTGCCTCGCCGACGCCAGTCCTGTATGTAATTACCTACTGTAAGAGCCTCTTTCGAAGATCTGCTGTTACGGTAAGTTCTTACGTAACTGTACTTTATATAGATTTGTGGTGGGGAGGGGGGGAAGGTGCTAGTGGGTGGGGAGAACGGAAATTACTTTTTAAAATATTGACGTATTAGAGTGGGGTTAAAAATGAAGAGATATAAAAGGTATCTTGGCTAGTGACATAGGTGATGGCAACATATCAAAAATATGTTGCTGTTGTCACAGTGGATATTTGTAACTTTCATCACAGTGGAATACTGAACTAATCAGAGAGCAGCTTTCACAGTGCTGATGACATCACAATGCCCAGTGCAGCACTGAAGGCTTCCTATTTTGGACTGTAGTCCTTCCCCCTTTCCCCCCGCTCCAATCAGGAACCTATCTGTGGTTGGGGGCATGTCATCAAAGCAAGCTCAGGGCTTTTGAAAACAGCTGCTGCGTTTACAGAACCCAAAGCTGATCATCAGCTGTTTCAGTGGCTGGAGGAGTGTCAGCACCAGTCTGGGTTAGAAGACAGCAAAGACTAAACAACTACTGTGCAGTACAAATGAGCTACTGCTGTCACTGATTATAAAAGCTTCCTGTTTTGGACTGTAGGACTAAACAACCACAACTGAACAGCACAAACAGACTGCTGCTGTCACTGATTGTAAAGGCTTCATGTTTTAAACTAATCTCTCTCCCTTGGCTCTTTGGCCCCCCAGCTACAGTCGGAGCCTAGCTCTGGTTGGAGGTGGCATTGCAACTGTATTTATAAGCTTCGGCCTGGGGGTCTTGTGCTGCGGTCCTCAAGCTTAAAGGCCAAGTTTAAAGGTGATGCACTTTGGGTGGCAGCATGGGGTGGTAGTCAGCAGGAGATGGTGCACCTCCAGTGTGCCACCCTCATCCACGTTACGGTTTAATGTAAGTGTATTATCCACATTACAGTTTACGTGTATTTGAAATCAAGCATAGGTGGCTCTGAACTGTACAAATGACGACAACCTGCATTAGCCTCACAGTAGGTAATTTAGTGGGTTAAAATTGTAGCACTAGAGGACAGTTACTCCAAAGGGGAGCAGAAGTAATGTAATTTGGAGAAAAGTTAGTGATTTTGTGAGCTTTTGCAGATGCCTTTTTCACATAGTATGCCACTGCCACCGATGCTTCAGATGCTGAAGCTACAATTTGTTTTGTAAAAAAAAATCTGTTGTAGTCATGTTTATTTGTTTTATCAGCACCGTGTCCTCCAGTTTTCTGTGTGTGGTTACACCCCCAGAATGATGTCATGCTAGGGAACTGTCAATGTTTTACATACAGCACCAAGGAATTCTGGGTAAATTATAATGTTGATGTAAATGTTAGTTACTCAGAGGTGCAGTCCCTTATTTTGGTGGTGGTGACTGTACCTAATATGTAGATGTACAGAACAAGGCATTTTGGGTACAATAAGATTTTGTTTTCTAATTCCTTTACTGTGAGATGCATTCTCAAATCTCTGTAGTGGCTTCAACAATAAAAGCTCTCATATGTTTATTTTCCAAACAAGGCATTGTGCATATAGTATCTAGCTGACAAGATTTCTGTACTGAAAGATATAGTCTCCTATGTCGGTAGTATAGATGTCTGCAATACCAGGACTGACCAACAGAGGTTTCTGTTTCAAAACAGTGCTTATAAACTTTATTTCCCTTGCATGATGTATTGCTTGGGGGCTGCAGCACTGAGAAAATAAAGGGGTGGGTTATGCAAATGAAGCAGAGTGCAGAAATAAAAGCATTTATTTCATGGAAAACAGCACCTTTTGGCAGTTTGAATGGTAGGAGATTGAATCACAACCCCTGCAGGTTACTAATCCCATTTGCTATGGCAAAGCTCACAAAATCACTTTAAAGAGAGGTAAATAAATAAATGTAGAGGAAGGACACCCCCCACGTTTGCACATGAGCATTTAAAGTACCCCTAAATGCATGCAATGTCAGAAAAGAAGACCTACTGCCTGTAACACAGATTTCTTTGTACAATCCTGTATCTAACAAATGAACTTGGTTGTACGTATTTCCTCTGGATAACTTCCATGTACACCTCTGTACCTGGGTCACACCTGGAAATGAGCCTCGGCTCAGTGTGCCTTTCCCGGTCACCACATTTTAAATAAATAATAAATAAAATTCTTATTAAACATTTCATGTTTTAGCCGGCCCGGTGGCGCTGAGGGTTGAGGCGCTGGACAACACACCTCGCGCCACACCGGCAACCCAGGTTCGGGAACGAGCCTGGACCATCGGGGTCAGCAGGAGGACTGGGATTGAGCGTCCAGAGATCGCTCTCCAGTCCTGGGGTGGGTTAGAATTACGCTGTAGCGGCTCCTGGGACACCCGGGACACTACAAGTGCTGGCACCTGAGGCAACATGTAGGACATTGGCATTGTGCCTGGATATCATTGCACGTCCGCGCTCCAGGGACCAATCAGAGGAAAATAGCTGAGCACGAACCGTGCAGCTTGATGGCTGTGCTCCGAGCTGCCTGGAGGACTTTGGTGGAATCCTGTCGGGGAGGGTCTGGGGCTGTCCTGGCTGGCTGAGGCAGAGGGGGAGCCCTCCAGCGGGATGGCAAGACGGCTGTCCTGGATCCTCCTGGGTGCAGTCTGAGCTACCCAGTTCTCTGGGCGGGCGGAGCTGGTAGCTGGATGCCCCAAGCCGGTAGTGTGCCGCAGCAATTGGCAAAAAGCATTACATAAATAAATAAATAAAATTTAAGTTTGGAATATACCATGTTTAGTCTCTGATGTATGTTGATGAAGTTTGCAATTGCTTAGGAAATAAATACGTCTTGGAGGCACTATCTAGTACCATCTCTAACAAATTAGCGGGTTGTCTAAATAAATTAGGATCTTTCTACATTAGGAAGAGGGATAGCAAGCAGAAACCAAAGAGTAAGGAATAGAAGTAGGTAACTTGGTATAGGTAAGGGGAAATGGTAACCTACTGTATTAAATAAAAAAAGAAGAAAGAGAAGGGAAAGAAGGTAGCTTCATGTCTGAGGTAGGGTTATACAACACAGTCCAGAAGCATAAGTAATGGGGTAAAGGTAGCAAGGGTTTAAAAAAAGTAAAGTAGTAAAAAGGGGTAATTTTAATACACTCTATCTAGGGCCAAGTTTTTGTTTTCATTTTTTTTAAGACTTGTAGGCATGATGAGCATTGCTGCCCATTGTCACATGTGACAAGTTTGACATAAAACATCAAATATAGATACAAACAACAAATTGAAAAATACAGACAACCAGTTGTACAGTATACCAACTGACTAACAATACATAGTCTAAGATGTAAAACAGGTACATGTATTTTGAGCGTCAAAATAATTTGAGTTTCTTTTTTAAAAGTTTGTACTGTCAGACAGTTAATTATATCCGTTGCAAGAACATTAAAAAAGAAGGGTGCTCTATATAATAACGACCTTTGTCCTGAAGCTTTTTTAAAAAAAGGTAAGGTGAATGCAAATCTACACTTGGATCGGGTTCCACAGTGATTAGTTGATCTTACGAGCATATGAAGAAGCCAGCAGAAGGCCATTTGGTCTGTTAGGATCTTGTGAACAAAGCATTAACAGAGGAAGGAAGGAGGCCAATTGTACCCTTATAAAGGAGAATCCCCATTCTAAATTGTACCCTGCCATCCAAAGATAAACAACTTGAAAACTTAAACAGTTCACAATGATGTGTTCAACTACATAAACTTGTCATAAACCGAAGAATTGAATTATACGTGACTCTAAGTTTATCCAAGAGCTTATCCGAAGTAGCTGAGTAAATAATTAGTCCATAATCTACCAAACCTAGGAGGGAACTTGTGAACTGCTACCTTTACATGGTCCTTAGGGAGAAATACGGAACTGAAGTACTTACTGAAAGCATCAGCAATCGCCATAGGTTCCCTTAATTCAACCCCTTTCTCAATTAGTGGCCCTAATATATTCACCTTATGTCTGTTTCTACTGATATAGGCCAAAAAGCTTTTTTGATTATCTTCAGTAGTAGCTAGTTTAAAGTCTGTTTTTTCTTTTGATTTTGATAAGCTTTTTTTATTTTTTTTGTTCAGCTTTGTATATCACCTTTGTTTTTGTTTTTTTGGTTTTTGAACTTATATTTTCTGAAAGTTTTATTTGATGTCTTACTTTTGGTGTTAACCATGGGGAAGTTTTGTCTTTATTGTTATGGACCTGTTTAAAAGGGATGTATTTGTTTTCCAGGTCCTTAATGGTAGATTTCAGCAGTTTCAATTCGTCCATGCTTAAATCAGACATCAGTGTATGCCAGTCATAAGTTTGTAGTACTTGATTCATTTTTGAATAGTCACCTCTTGAATAATTAAACTGGTAACTACACTGACATGAACGAACCTTAGGTTTCGCTAAACGGAAGATTACAGAATTGTGGTTACTTACCTACAGGTGCCATAATTGTGAGATTGGCAATGTCTGATGCTAAATTGTTGAGGACAAGGTCAGGGATATTGTAACCAATATCTCAAGCCCTGCCATCAATACAGTGTTAATAAATGCTGATTTTGCCTGGGTACTGGTGGTCAGACGGTTCCACTGAATGCCAGGCATATTAATATCCCCTACTATCACCACATCTGAGGTGCTAGTAATCTGAGTAAGTTCACTGTGCAAGTTGTCATATTCATGCGTAGAAGAAGGTGGCCTGTAATAATTCCCCCCAAATAATTTTCTGTTATTCTTCTACCTAATCTGGACCCATACACTTTCTAGTTGTAGTTCTGTGTTATTGTTGGGTACAAGTTCAGATGAGTCAATGGTGTTTTTGACATAAATACAGACTCCATCACCTCTTTTATTATTTCTGTTTTTGTAGTAAAGTGTATAGCCGAGAATTTATATAAACATCAAATCTGAGGTAAGGTTACAGATTTCTGCCCAGAAGCATAGTAAGTGTAGAAAAGGGAATGTTGGGAGTGGTGCAGTGCAGTGGCTGTGGAGTGGCTGTCTTCAGAGAGACTTTTTGGAGACTGAGGTGCTACCCCATCTGCACGAATCTCTCTGGGCTGAGGGGGGAGGTCACGAGGCTCTGGGCCGAGTTGGCTAGGATTAAGGGAGCCTCTACCTCCAAGATTCCAAAACAGTTACCATGCAATAGTGTTAGAGACAGGTGCATGGCTATGGGGGAAGGGGGCTAACCCCTGCTAAAGCTTATCAAATACTCCAAAGATTAGCTACACAGCCGCTCAGACCGAAAATACCAAATCCAGAAGCAAACTTCGGTAATGCAGCATTTTATTGCCAAAAGGCAATAAACATGAAAAATTCTGAGTTGGACCTAGTCACCAAATGGGAACAATAACCACAGCACTTTGCCAGTAAAGGTTTCATTGGCTGGAGCCACTACACAACATTTTTGCTGCTCTGGCAGGATGGGGTTGCCAAGAGGAGGCATGTGTGGTAGTGCAAAAGGAGGATGTGAGGGTCGTCCAGATTGCAGGCACCAATGTGGGAGGCAGAGGACCCCAGTGGAAGAGGAAGCAGCTTCTGGTTGGGGGCTTCATCATAAGAGGGATATTTTTGGGAACACAAAGCAGAGAGGGAGATGAGGTGCCTGCCTAGCACCTCAGCACAGAGGGATGGTGAGAGGATACTTAGCATCACTAGAGAAGTGGGGCAGGAGGGGGAGCTGGATGTCATTGTCCATCTGGGGACCAATGACCTGGCAAAAGAAGCAGCAGGGGTGATGCAGGATAGGTTTAAGGAACTGGGGAGGGGCCTGAAGCAAGTAGCTTGCACGGTGGCCTTCACTGAGGTGCTACCTGTACATGGCTGGGGGGGGGATTAGGGAATACTGCACCAGTGTCTTTAACAACTGATTGAAAGCATGGTGCAGGGAAGAATGAGTTTGACTGCATCAGGGACTGGGGTCCTACCTGGAGGGATAGAGGTCTCTACAAAGGAGATGGCCTCCATCCATCCATCCATCCATCCAGGAGGGAGGGAAAAAGCAGTCCTGAGTGGAAAGTTTATATACTACTTTGACAGGTATTTAAGCAAGCAAAGAGGGGAGGCAGAAAGAACAAAGGAGGCAGTGACCCCCCCCACCAGAAAAAGGAGCAACAGAGAGGGAAAGCCCAGAATAAATACATTCTCCAGGAGTAGAGTGGTGTAGGGAGAGGGGTGAGGAGGGAACAGGAGCGTCGGGAGGTATTTCTATGGGTGATGAAAGAATTATGGAGGGTGGACAGAGGGAAAAAAAAGGGGGGTGACAGTAACAGGTACAATAAAAGGGTGACGGATGGACTAGGAAGGGGGGGGCTAAGGGCAGGGAAAGACAAAAGGAGTAGAGTGCCATGTATGTCAGTGCAAGAAACTGTGGAAATAAAATTCATGACCTGGAGGCAACCATTGTAGAAGAGGACCTGGATCTGGTGGCCATAACAGAATCATGGTCCATCAACAAACACAGCTGGGATGTGGCCATTCCAGGGTACAATATGTTCTGGAAGGATAGGATGGGGGGCATTTTATATGTGAGGGAAGGCACAAAGGCCACAGAGATACAAGGTGAAAAAGGGGACATGGAAGGGCTGGAGATTCTATAGGTTGACTTGGAGATGGTGTCCAGGTCTATATATGTGTGGGGGTGGTGTATATACCACCAACACATGGGGAGGAGTTAGAGTTCTAGGGGAAGGCATAGGCAAAATAGCAAGTAAAGGGGACGTATTGATTATGGGGGAGTTTAATCTGCCAGATGTAGACTGGAGAATTCTTGTAACAGCTACAAGAAGAACCAAGGCCATCCTCGACTCCCTACAGGGGACATTTCCCAGGCAGCTGGTAACAGAACCCACTAGGGATGGGGCAGTGCTGGAGGTCTGTACAAACAGAGACAGTACTGCAGAAGTTAACAGTGGGTAGCCCCCAGGTACAAGTGATCATCGTACAGTATGGTTTAGCATACAGATTGGGCATGAGAAAATCCACACTAGGACAAGGGCCCTGGATTTCAGGAGGGTAGGTTTTTAAAAAAATTGGAGAATGCCTTAGTAGATATTTTGAAAGGGATGTTAAATGTGGGGAGTGGAGTAACAATGGAAAAGGATAAAAGAAGGAATAACTAAGGCAATGGTAAGTTGTTTGAAGGTAATAAGCAAAGATCCACACACCCTGATTAAAGTAATAGAAAGTACAAGCGATGATCAGATCCAAAACAAATACATCTCGTACCTCATTCAAGGTTATACACAAAGTAGAGAGACTTCCTCCCTCCTACCAGGCAGCATGGAACACAGAGATGGGTGGAGGGTTAAGGGCACTGAGCTGAAAACCTGGAGACCTGGGTTTGACTCCCACAGCCCCCACTTGCATGCTGTGTGACCCTGAGCAAGTCACTTAACTTCCTTGTGCTCCCAGGACGCACCTGGAAACAAGCTTCGGCTTAATGTGCCTTTCCTGGTTAAACAATTTCCCCTTTCCCCTAACCCCCAAAGATTGGAAGATTGCCTGGGAAGGTGTGTTCCGTACACTAGCTTGCAACCGTTGGAAGGAATTCTGGTGGGAAATTGTCAGTCACGTTTTTCTCACCCCCTCCTAAACCAAACATTACATGACAGGTCATTATGACAGGTGCTGGAGAGGGTGTGTCTGGGGGGAGGGAATGCCCTTTTGTATTTCTTGGGACTGTCCAGTACTCCAGCTGTTCTGGCAGGAGCTGGGCCCCAGCTTGTGTGAGATAGTGGGTACCCCTGGAGATTTGGAATTCAAATCTTTGGAGCTAGGCATTTGACCCCCACGTAAATGCTCTAACTAAAAGATGGCTCTCCCAGACCTATTCTAGACTAGGAAACTGGTTAGTTTTTGTAAAGCACATCTACAGATTGGAAAAATTGATGGCTGACCTGTGTCTCCAATCGGAGAAATTCTTATGGGGTTGGTTACCTTTTGTGCACTTAATTGAGGAGCTTGAAGATAGATTGATGCTATCCCAACAGGTACAAAAGATATTGATCAACTAAGTCGAGCTAATACAGGACACCTTGCCTCTCTATACACTTAAATGTGACCTAGTATCTCAGGGATGTCACCCTCTGTTGCTGTTTAATTGTTGGTTCGTTATATGTTGTGTTTCATTTTCTTCTCAGGCCCAGCTCAGAATACCTCATGGACTTCATAAATGGTCTTCAAATGTATGAACTTTATATGCCGCTCCTGGCTCATGAACAATGACTTTGTCCAAAGCAATATCAAGAACTTTTTGTCTTTTCATCTACAGCTCTAGGAGCCAAGAACATTAAATGGGACTTTTAGTTGAGCAGATATGTACATTTGATACCTCTGAAATGTTATTTGTGTGTATGGGCTAGGACTGTTGTTGTGAAAATGCGATAAAGAAGTTCAAAAAGAAGGTAATAAGCAAAGGTACGAGGACGAATATGCCATTTTAGTTCTCAAAGGAGGCGGCTAAGGCAGTAAGAGAGGGAAAAAAAAAGCTTTTAAGAAGTACAAGAAGACAGAGACACAGGATGACAGAGAGGTATGTCTAGATAAACAAATGGAGGCAGGAAGGAAGGTGAGGGCAGCTAAAGCACAGAGAAGAGCATAGCCAAGGAGGTAAAACGGAATAAGACTTCCTTTAGGTATATGAGTGAAAACAGGAAAGCAAATGGTGGGATAGTAAGGATCAGGAGAATGGGAGTGGGGGGTGGGGTCTATGTAGAGGAAGACCAAGAAAAAGCAAAAACTTTAAAGAGTACTTCTGCTCGATCTTCACAGTGGAGGGGGAGGGGATGAACCAATATGTCTCAGCAAGCACTGGGTGCAGGGGGGTGGGACACAAACACTTTTTCAGTGGAGAGAGTCCAAAGGGTATTGGAAGCACTAAAAAAAAAAAATGTCATGGGGCCAGTTGGGAGTCATCCAAGGGTACTAAAAGAACTGAGCACGGTGCTAGCCATCCCTCTGGCAGCACTATTCAGCAACTCATTGGAGATGGTGGGTGGTTCCAGAAGACTGGAGGAGGGCCAGGGTTGTCCCTCTGCACAAGACTGGCAGCAGAGAGGAGGCTAGCAATTATAGGCCAGTCAGTCTTACATCAGTGTTGGAAAATGAATGGAAATCCTACTGAAGGAGAGTCTGATGGGGTACCTGAAGGCAAATGTGCTGCAAGACCATTGGCAGCATGATTTCTTGGGAGGGTGGGGGAGTCATGTCAAACAAATCCCTTTGAAGATCCTCAGCAATGATAGGGCTGTGGAAAACAGCTGCCCAATCCTCGAGGAAATCAACAATCACTTTATAACTGCTGGCCTAGTTTTCGATTCCTCGCCTTATGCAGCCTGTGGTAGCAACCAAGACTGTAATAACATTGACTCACAAAGTTTGACCCTCCCGCTCCAGTTGTGCCTGCTTAGCTATAAAGAAGTCGAAGATTCACTTCTTAACATAGACATTCGAGACGGCCTGGTGGCGCTGAGGGTTGAGGCACTGGACGCCACACCTCGCGCCATGCCAGCAACCCGGGTTCGGGAACGAGCCCGGACCGCCGAGGGTAGGCAGGGGAGAGAGAGGATCAAGCATCCGGAGGACTGCTCTCCTCTCTTGGGGAGGGAACACAGTGGGCGGTAGAGCGAGTCGGCGAGCGCAGTGGCCCGAGAGAGTTCCGAGCCGGAGGGCCAGAAAGATAGTTGAAAAAAAGAAAACAGACATTCGAAAAAGTGCAGTGGATGATGTTCTAGAACCTTTTTTTCTTAAACTAGGCTATCTTGACCTCACCGCCCCTATCCTCCACATATTAAATCTTTCCATTTCCACTGCCACTGTTCCCTCCTGCTGAAAATCTGCCCATGTCCTCCCATTATTTAAGTCAGGAGACCCATGCGACCTAAACAACTATAGGCCCATCTCAATCTTACCTGTCCTCTCCAAAGTCCTCAAAAAGCTAGTTTACTCCCAAATGAAACTCCATAGCGAATCATCTTCAGTCCTCAACCCTGCGCAATCTGGCTTCCGGCCCAACCATAGTACAGTCACTGCTCTAGCCAAAGTTACCAATGAATGGATCACAGCCATGGACTCCAAGAAAGTTACTGTTGCAGTATTTTTAGATCTCAGCAAAGCGTTCAGCACTGTCGACCACAGTCTGTTAGTCTCAAGCCTAATAAAAGTAGGCGCCACCCCCCTTGCTGCCCAGTTGTATACCAGCTACCTATCTGGAAGGACCCAGAAAGTAAAAGCTGGTGGCCTCTTTTCTGCATCCCTCCCAGTTGTCAGGGGAGTTCCGCAAGGCTCCATATTAGGTCTCATCCTCTTCTCCCTGTACATCAGTAACCTTGACGCACATATATCCCAGTCCCATCTGCATTCCTTTGCTGATGATACTGTACTGTATACATCAGGCCCTACAGTGGCTGAAGTGAGGAATGTACTCCAAGCCGACTTTGCACAACTAGAAATCAACCTAATCAATGCCAAACTACTCCTCAGTGCCAAGAAAACTAAGGCCATGATATTTGCCCCAAACACCACCTTCACTTCCGTTGCAAACACGCACAAAGAATTCATTACTACCTCCCTAGGTGAACCCCTTGAAATCACCTCCAAAGTCAAATATCTTGGTATGTGGCTAGACAACAAGCTTTCCTTTCACGACCACCTTGACGATCTGGCAAAGAGGCTAAAAATTAGGCTAGGTTTTTCTTCCGTAACAAGTCCCTCTTTCCGTTGGATTCCAGAACTAGGCTGGTCCAGGCCACTTTCTTGCTGCTATTCAACTACGGAGATCTAATCTATTCCTCTGCAGCGGCCTCAGGACTCAACAAACTAGACATCCTCTACCATCGCGCCATACGGTTCATGACAAACCTACCCTACCGAACCCACCATTGCGATTTGTACCTAGCCACTGGCTGGACATCACTCTCAACTAGACGCACACTTCATGCTGGTATCTGGACTCTAAAGCTTCTCCTGAACAAGCTCCCGAACTATCTCACAACCGTTTTCCATATTTCCTATAGCGCCTGCTCTCTTAGGAAAAATTACCTCCTCCCCGATGTACCAAGAATTCGCACCTCACTCGGCAAGTGGGCCATATCGAGCGTACTCCCAACTATCTGGAACCAGCTCCAAGGCGTACTGAAGCTTCCTGCTACTGTCCCTGTCAGCCTGTTTAAAAGGTTGGCTGCAGCAAAATTAAAAGATACGTGCAGCTGCTTCTAAATCCTAGCTCACTGCTCTAACCCTAGTCCACTGCTTCCTCTTACTTACCTAGAAATTAACTGCCTTGATACTCTGAAACAAGGACTTTGTACCTTTTTTTCTGTACTTGTATTTTTCTATGTCATTGTCACTTTTATGCAACATGTTAATTGCTGCCCATAATTCTGTACTTGAATTTGTACTGTTTTTTCGATTATGCAATCTGTAACTGCCTGTCTGTGTCAAAGGATCTCCTTGTGAATGAGCTTGCTCAACAGAGTTTTCCTACAATAAACTTGAAATCTCTTTGATTTCTTTAACAGAGTGACTAAGGCAGTAGACCAGGGAAAGGCAGTGGATGTGGCCAATCTGGACGTTAGTAAGGCATTTGACGCTGTGCCACACAGGAGGCTAATTAAGAAACTTAGCAACCTGGGAGTTGGAGGGGAGGTGGTAAACTGGATATCAAACTGGTTGAAGGACAGGAAGCAAGGGGTGGTGGTAGACGGCAGTCACTCTGGAGATAGCAGAGTAACCAGTGAGGGGTACCACAGGGATCTGTAATGGGTCCTGTTTCTTCAGTGTTTTCATAAGTGATATTGCTGAGGAGCTTGAAGGGAAAGTGTATCTCTTTGTGGATAGCACAAAAATGTGTAACAGGATGGACACCCAGGAAAGGGTGGAGAAAATGAAAAGGAATCTTTGGAAACTTGAGTAGTAGTCTATGGTGTGGCAATTGGGTTTTATGCCAAAAGTGCAACCTGAGGAGGGGGAAATCTGGGCTGTGTATAAGATTGGGGGGGCGGGTACTTATGGCCACCAAGCAAGAGAGGGACCTTTGGGTAATCATATCTGATGACCTTGGGGTAATCATATCTGATGACCTGAAGGTGGAGGACAGTGTGACAAGCCAGTAAGCAAGGCTATCCAGATGCTGGGTTGCATAGGGAGAGGGATTTCTAGCCAGTTAAGGAAGGTAGTCTTGCCACTATATCTTTTGCTAGAAATACCTCACAGGGATGAACAAGGTGCAAGAGGGAAGTCTATTTTAGTAGAGGAATAGTACTAAACCACAGGGACATGCAATGAAGCTTTGGGAGGGGGGAATTTAAGAGGATGTGAAAAAATACTTTATCACAGAAAGGGCTGAGGACATCTGGAACAGCCTGCCAGAAGAGGCAGTTGGGGCGAAGACAGTGGGGAGCTTCAAGCATGAGTGGATTAACACATGGGCATTACAGGTAGAGGAAAGGGGGGGGGGTGAGAGGGACACATGGCACCAAATAGGATTCATGGTGTAGAAATAGACAGTTAAAACAGGGTAGACTAAATGGGTCTACTGGTCCCTTTCTGCTGACAAATGCTATGCTTCTGTGAAGTCGACTGTTAAAATCAAAGTAAAAACAGTAAAATCTTTAAACAAACTGCAGATTTGAAAGCTATAACTTGTAAACTACTGTTGTATGTATCAAATATATGATACCCTGACTCAAAATAGACAATTTGTCATCACTTGTGAGTGGGCAGGAGTTTCATAATTCACTTGTACCTCTGCCGCTCATGAGTTACGATCCTGCCCCCTCGCTCTCGAAGATAAATGCATATTTTGAGCCAGCCCATTGCATATCCCATATATATATCCATCTAACACTACACTGGCTTTGGGCATCCGGTGTCAGTAGCTGTACAAGCTTGGGCTCCTGATGTCTGGAAATTGTTTATGCTTTTTTGTTTACAGTTTCTGACACCTGGGTTGGACATCTGGTGTCTTTGGCAGCACAGGGGTTGGGCTCCTTGGGGACACAGATTTCTTTATTTTTTATTTCCTTTGGGGATATGAAGAAAAAGGACACAGCAGCCGTAACAGCAGTGGGGATGAGCTCCTGAAAACTGGTCATCTAACTAGGAGCAACAATATTTTGACTGTTTGCTGCATAACTCTGGTAAGGGCAGTTCGTGTGTCACTGGTTGTTCTGCATATGTCAGTGCCAGGGGCAAGGGAACTTCACTTACCGGAGCCACTTTGAATAGTTTTCTCCTTTTTTGTCACCTCCTAGCCAAACCACCACTAAACCAAATTTCACCAAGATTGCCAGATCAAGAGCCCCCCCCCCAAAAAAATTTCCCATAACTTTATCTATGTGTTTCACGGTTTTCACCCATTTAGACATTACTTTTTTTTAACACATTTTCTTCCTCCTTGGTCCATAGGCTAGGACCTCCATCAGCTACCACCCATGTGAGCTTCCCAGCTTACAGCGATCCAGCTACTGCTGCTCATGGTCCCCCTACCCACCTGAAACACACCTCTGTGCTTCATCCCCCAGCTTACCCCTGGGGCTGGGTACACCTTCAGCTCCTTTGGCATTTCTTCCCTACAGATGTATGACCACCCAAGGTTGAGGTGAATATGTGGGGATTCCTCAGGAGCACTGCAGCTTGGAACCAGTGTTCGTGTGGGCCACCGGCAGTGCTTCATCTGCCCAGCACTCTTGGTCCCCCTACCCACCTGCAACACACCTCTGTGCTTCATCCCCCAGCTTACCCCTGGGGCTGGGTACACCTTCAGCTCCTTTGGCATTTCTTCCCTGCAGTTGTATGACCACCCGAGGTTGAGGTGAACATGTGGGGATTCCTCAGGAGCACTGCAGCTTGGAACCAGTGTTGGTGTGGGCCACCGGCAGTGCCTCATCTGCCCAGCACTATTTGCGTCTTCTCCCTGTTCTCCCCACCCCGCCCCCGCCTTTAGCGTGTAGCATGATTGGTTGCCGGAAGGCCTGATGCAGCCTATCCACAGGCGCACTGCAGTGGTCCCCTTTATCAAGCATGATCCCCTGCACTACCATCCATGGTCATCTAGGTGACAGTAGAGCAGTGGGATGAGATACTTCCATCCCCGAGGAGGTGAGCGCTCTTCTGGGATGCTCAGTCTCGTCCCCCACCCCGTCTGGTCTCTGACAGCCCAGGTTCATTCCCAAATCCAGGTAGCTGGTGTCGCAAGTGCTACTACTGCGCCAGTTACACATTTCTGTTGCACTATTGACACTTTATAGGAGGTGAAGTAATTTAATCAGGATTGTTACATACACTTAATGTTTGCACACATTGCTGGGATTGCACCAAATTTTTTGCCTGCACAACTGTTAATTAATTGTACTTCTGCAACTTATTGTATTGTCTACACTCCCACACTCCCTCCCCACAGTACACATCTGGAATCTAGCTGTTACCAACGCAGTATGTCTTTCCTGGTAAAACGTAATAAATAAATAAATAAAAATAAAGAGATCTGTCTTGGGGCCTTGTTTATTGAATACATACATTGCCTCATTGAAGGTCAATAATGGGGTTTGGGTTTCCAAGTTTGCTGATGACACCAGGGTTGGATTTCCAGTTAATAACCAAAATGACGCTATAGCACTACAAGAGGCATTGGATACACTGGAACTTTGGGCAGTAGAGAAAAAACTAACGTTTAATGTAGACAAGTGTTGTGTTATGCATTTTGGGAAGGCAAACAAGCAGTTACCCTATATACTTGGTGGTAAAATACTTAGTATTGTCGATCAACAGAGTGACTTGGGACTTATGATTATGAAAGACCTATCATTTAAGACGCATTGTAATGCAGTTATTAAAAAATCGAGCGGTATTCTACACTGTATCAACAAGCATATCACATCAAGAAGCAGGGATGTTCTCCTGCCCTGTACACGCCCTTGGTGAGGCCTCACCTGGATTACTGTGTGCAGTTCTGGTCACCCATGGGTAAGACTGAAATAGTGGCACCTTCGAGAGAGTCCAAAGGAGAGCCACCAGATATATACAAGAGGTCAAAGGCGAGATTACACAACAAGGTTAAACACTTTAGGTCTGTACTCCTTGGAATGTAGACGCTTAAGGGGAGATATGTGTTTAATATATAAAGCAACTATCAATCCAGATTTATGGGAACTACTTGGCTTGAAATACAGGGAACCTATATATAATACCAGATCTCACCCACTACAACTTTTTGTTGAATGTCCAAAAACGAATAAAAGGAAATCCTGGCTCACGCTGAGGGCCACCAATATTTGGAATAGATTACCCTTGGAAGTAGTAGCTAGTGATACTGTGAACACATTTAAAAACGGATTGGATAGCTTTCTATTCAAATACAATATCCGGGGTTACTAACTAAATGGCGAGCAAAAGGACTAACGTCTATATGGCTCTGTATTTACCTATGAAACCTATGTGCCAGGATACACAGTTTCAGACATTTTGTGAAATGCTGTCATGGAAGAACTGAGATTTTACATTAAACTACCTACCCAAACCTTATTATGGTGCTGCGGAAATATTCAGTTACTGTGGTTCATTTGACTACTTGCTGTAAATTGTTTGGCCATTGTAGAATCTTTCTAGACTACAGATCAGTCTGTTATCTTCCTGGAATATGCACATGCAACCCAGGCCCTTGAAGCGAGGGGGGGGGGGGCAGCTCCCCATTACACAAGAGTAGCCAGTCCACAGTCCTTATGTTAATGCCCTCAGGGGAACTAAAAGGGAGGAGACTGGAGTGTTGGGAAACACTCTTGCACGGACTTTTTTTTCTTGCCTTTCCTTACAACTATGTGTGCCCTCAACATGTGACGTGCATAGCACAACCCAGTCACCTCCATTCTGGTGACCTACAGCATCAGTCTCAGTTGATAAGAAACACAAATCAACTTTGTTACATTTGAAAACAGACACGCTACGCATTTATTTGAACCACTAGAGAAATCATCCAGTTTCACCATGGAACGGAGGGTCTGTTGACCTTATCCAGCTAATTGTGCCTCAAATGGAACACTCGTGCAACATTCAGTTACTAACAGTTAAAGTTGAACTATGCCAGTTCATGTTCACAGGTACTCATGACTCCCCAAATAGAACACTCATACAACATTCAGTTACTAACAGTTGAAGCTGAACCATAGCCAGTTCATGTTCACAGGTACTTATGACTCCCCAAATAGAACACTCATACAACATTCAGTTACTAACAGTTGAAGCTGAACCATAGCCAGTTCATGTTCACAGGTACTCATGACTCCCCAAATAGAACACTCATACAACATTCAGTTACTAACAGTTGAAGCTGAACCATAGCCAGTTCATGTTCACAGGTACTCATGACTCATTCACTTTCAAGTTTATATCGTACCCAGGCACAGTCCTGATTTAAAGCAGCCATGCAACTGCACATGTACAGAACATGTTCGAAACTGTTTAGTGCCTTGAGCAGCCTTATGAGACCCAGCACCTGCATACTTCCTGGACTCGCATGAATGATTGGTGGGGCTCCATGCCCTCACCTGCCCTGTGGCCCAGAGAGCCTCTGGATGGCCCAGCTGGGACATTTCCTGCAACTCTCTCTCCCCAACCCCCTCTGCATACCTATAGTGCCTTTTTTATGCCCTGGCCAGGAACATATAATCATTTTCCGCCACTCCTCCATCCAGGGGAGACTTAGGCATACCCACCTGAGACCCCAGTCTGGGGGCCTGTGCTACATACAGTATCTATGTGTTTGTTTAATTAAGCAATAAGCATGGGTGTGCCTTACTGTGGGATAACCGTACAACTCAGGAAGTGAGATGGGAGGTGAAACCTGTACACACATGAGAAGTGCCTTTATCCCTTAACTGCATACATGCTGGGAGGCCTTTTTTGCAATTATAAAATTGGTTCACTGATTTTTATTGAGTAATGAGGTTCAGACGATTAAATATCTCAGACCTGTACTGTGGTGCTGCAGTAACATGTGGCCATATGATCACATTTGTACAGTTACATTTCTTGCTTTATCTTATTCATTTTATGATGAAATGTATCGCGCTATCTGACTAGTCAGGTATGCTGAAATGTGTTTACATTGTAGTAGTCATACAGTTTGTTATACACATTGTATCAAGTGTAAGCCAGATGAATCAATACTGTTTTAATTGAATAAAATCAGCAGACACAATGGAGACAATCATGGTGAAGAGTCAAGAACTACCACAGCATCCTGGCTACCCAATCAAAGTTCGATTCTGTTTTGTTCTTTTGCAGATATCATTAAACTTACTAAAGTGAATAAATATACATTGTAAAGCTGACCTTTGTCCCCACAAAAACTGGTCATCCTGCCACAAGGATTGCAGGACTAAAATGCAAAATGTTGTCCCGCTAGAACTGCCTTTGGATACTAGTCATTATGTACAGTTTGTTTTGTTTCAGATATGTAGAATCAGCAGTTAATGAAAAACATTCAAGACCCCCTGAGTACTATATAATAGACTGCATCAGCCACCTTATCTCTAGAAATAATGAAAAGGTCCTGTCAACCAGTATTTCAGAACAGTTACCAGCTGTGAATAATAAACTGTGCAGGGAAGGGGAAGATTTAAGTAAAACTTTGCTTATTATCTCAAAAAGTTACTTTCCTTCGTAAAGGCAGTATTCAAGTTACTGGTTGACTAACAAATTGCCGCATTTCACAGGAAAAACCCAGTCCATTTTCAAGAATTCTGTCATCCTGGAGATAATGATTATAGTGAAGCAACAGAAGCTGCTGATGTGAGTGACAGTGATGACAAGCCTGAGTGTCCCTATGGGACTGCCTGCTATAGGTAAGAAACTATTTATAATCATCTTTATTTATCTGGTACCAACTGGCAAACTAATACTGCACCTCACAGGGAGTTTAAAAAAGCACAGAAGCTGGCCCAGTGGCGCTGAGGGTTGAGGCACTGGACGCCACACCTCTCCCCATGCTGGCAACCCGGGTTCAGGAACGGACCCGGGTCACCAGGGGTCAGCAGGGGTGGAAAGGGATTGAGCATCTGTGGACTGCTTTTCCTCTCCGGGGGAGGGGGGTCGTCAGCTGTCGGCGCACTAGTGACCTTTGGCAGAGGCTGGGGGCGGTACGCTGGCACTGCATGGAAGGAGGTGAACTTGGGGCATGGCGCCAGGAGGGAACACGTGAGGATGCATACGTGCTCCCTCAATTGGCATCACTGCATGCCCCAGTTCACACCAAGCCAGGAACAGGGAAAATGGCACAGGTCGCAGCGGCTTGATGGCCCGCCCGTTTGGCAGGACGCCCAGCTCCGAGGGCATCACTGCAATTACTGGATCCTGTGTCGGTGGAGAAAGAATGAGGAGCCTCTCCACTGCCCCCACTGTGGGGGGCAAGCCCCAGAGGTATGCAGTGGGGCCCAATTAGAGCCGGGCAATCTGGACGCGGCCGGAGAATGCAGGGTGCCTGGACTTGGATGGCAGACCGAGACAAAGGTAAAAAAAAATGATTAACCAAAAAAAAAAGACACATAAAATATACTATTGGTAGCAAATCATAGTATGCAGCATGCACACACAAATAAATAAAAACTCACATATACCACAGTAATGCAAAGTAGCATGGAAGTACATGCACGTTGCCATGAAATAATTTTGACAGGTTCTGCTTTAAGCAGGAGAATCTGCTGCCAAATGGCCTCTTACACAATCTGCATGATACTGTGCATTACTAGGCAATGTGTGATTTTGTATTTCTTTGAAACCTGGTTTATTGCCGATGCCCTTCCTGGGTAACCCTTGCCTCAGTGCATCTGCACTTAGGTTCTTTGTCTTTTAGATTGCTTTCGTTTTTATGGCGCACCATGACCCAAGCCCATAACACCGTCACAGGGCTGATTCCCCCTTTCTCTTGGTTGAGATAGAGATGAGACAAACTAATGAGCCCTGAGAAGCACAGCACTGTTATCCGTGCCTTCTCTTTGCAGCCTTTGCAGAGCGTGTGGCAGGCCATTTGGCAGTATACACTCCTGCTTAAAGTAGAACCAGTCTAAATTCTTCCCTAGGGATTTGCATATTCTTCCCATGTTGTTTTTCATTATTGGGGTATGTGTGGTTATGCATTTTTTTTAA
Source organism: Neoceratodus forsteri (assembly GCA_016271365.2). Classification (NCBI taxonomy): domain Eukaryota; kingdom Metazoa; phylum Chordata; order Ceratodontiformes; family Ceratodontidae; genus Neoceratodus; species Neoceratodus forsteri. Next base: position 1,557,418,377 of record CM057450.1, read on the forward strand.
CCTAGCTTTATTGCCACTGCACACACAAGTTCAGTCACTACCACTAAAAGCCAAGTACAATAAATATGTTTTTAATGGCAGTTAACAATATCACTAGAGAAAAAATGGATTTTTTCCTCTCTGGAGAGTCCATACGATAGCTTGGGTGTCAGGTGCAAAAAGACCCTGTCCCCAGCTGATCTGTCATTTGCCATATGCACTGTCAGAATTTCCTTCCCAATAGACCTAAATGAGTAGATAGTGGTATATGTTACTAGGAGATTGGAGAGACCAGTTTGTCTGACACCTACCAGGGCTTTTTATATTCACAGAAGAACCTTGAATTTCAACTGACATTTGACTTTCAGTCAGTACAGATCTTACAGGAATTAAATGATCTTTTTTTTTATCATAGAATAATTTTTATTGTTTTTTTTTTCCAATTCTATAATCATACAATACCTTGCACATTATATTCCAAACAGGAAAGCTAATGTTGCATTAAGGCACTTCAATACCATATGCATATACAGGTATACATCACAAAAGAAAAGACGGCTTGGGTCCAAAGCTATATAAAATGGCTGATACATTGGCCTTTTCCTAACTATATATTTGTCCAATATAAACAGCTCAGCTTAATAGTTCACCTTATCTCACATATAGCTTATACTCACACATAGGTCATATAAACACTTTGTCCTCAGTGACCAGCTTTCCAGCTACACTTAAAGGCTGGTCACATAACTAGAGTCAGGAATAACGAAGGGAGGAGAGAGAAGATAAAATGAATGAAGCCTCAGTATAGCAGCAGCCAATAGCTCATCCGAGTATGTACAAAGAAATCAGGTCCTAGTTCTCATACTTCAGGTTATATGAATGGGAGCTGTCATTCTTGCAGTAGTCAAGATGGGTGGGTTCCCAGGATGAGGGGAAGGGGGGATTTGGCACAATGCAGAGTTAAGATAGGCCTCCCATTTGGAAAGGTACGTTGACATCTGCCCTCTAGTGGCATAAGTAAGCCTTTCAAAAATGGCCAGTCTGGCTATGGCTGAATGCCATAGGGAGATAGGCAGGGGTAGAGGTTGTTGCCAGTGTCTCAAAAGAAGTCGCTTGGCCTCCAGCTAAACTACCAGGACCCAATTTTGTTGCTGTGGTCTTAGGTGCTCTAGTGGCGCCTGATCTCCAAGCAGCAGCATGGGATGCAAAAGGTCTATGGGCTGTCCCAGCACCCCGGAACAGTCCATTGCTACCGTGGACCAGAAGGGAACGAAGGCTTGACATTGCCATAGAAGATGCAGAATGTCAGCAGGGCTGTGCTCACATCTCCAGCATCGTGCATACGGAATGGTCCCCCATTTGAATAAGGCAGCCGGTGATCTATACCATCTAATAAGTATCTTAAGTTGAATCAGCTGACTCTTAGTGTCTTTATAGGTAGAGTGTGCCACTTGTAGGCAGCGGGACCAAACCTCTGGGCCCATATGACGCCCCATATCCGTGCTCCACGCCGTTGTAAATACCACCGTATGATCCGATTGCGCCTCGCGCCATGTATTGTAAAATCTGCCTGCTAAACCTCGAAAGGAGGGTTTTTGATGTAGTGAGGATAACCAAAGCCATCTCGATTCCCCTTTAGTGGTCCAGTCTATGGCCTGCACTGCGTTACGAAGTTGCAGAAACTTCCAGAAGTCCTGCGACTTTAATGAGTAGAGTGGTTGGAGTTGTTCAAACGACATAAGAGTATTGGTATTTGGTAGGTAGAGATCTTGCATGATACGAATCCCCTTTCCCTCCCAGGAAGACCAAGTCGGGGGTTTGTTGTCCACCATTAAAAGCCAGTTATGCCAGAGGTCTAGATACCTAAAGGGTATCATGGCCCCTTGATTTGTTGTCTTGGCCGCCTTCATAAGGCAGAACCAGGCTGTCCTAGTCGCGGCCATAACTGGGATGAGCTTGTCTGGGGATATAGCGATACAAGTTAAAAGTAGACTGAGGGGAGTGGGTTGAAAAATTTGCCTTTCAAGTTGTGTCCATGACGGTGGAGTGAGGGAAGTTGGGACAAACCATTTGACCGCTTGGGCAGCTAAGAAAGACCAGTAGTAGCCCCGAAGCCAGGGAAGCCCTAAGCCCCCCCGTGACCAGTGTGCGCGTAGTTTATGTACACCCCACTTCGGCATTCTCCCTTCCCACAGGAAGGATGAAATTCACATATCTAATGAGCGAAATACCTTGTCCAACAAAATTATGGGAAGGTTATTCAACAACTACGCTACTCTTGGCAGAAGGAGCATTCGAAGTACCGCAACTTTCCCTGGAAGGGAGAGATTCAGTCATCGCCAGTGTGCTGTTTCAGTCATCTGCTGGGTGAGTAATGGGGTAAAATTCCTAGATTCTATCTGCTCCCAAACAAAGGGAATGTGAATACCCAAGTATAATAGATTATTAGGAGCCCATGATAATCCCAACCCCCACAGACAGTCCTTAGTGCAGGCTGCATTCAAAGGGGTGACACTGGTTTTCTTTTGGCTGACTTGTAACCCTGATATTCTGGTGAATGTTTGTAGAGTCTCTACCACCGGGTGTAGGGACTCCTGTAAGTGGGAAAGAGTAAGAAGTAAATCGTCCACGTACATGTTTGTGAGATAAGAGTGGTCCCCTAGTGAAATACCCTTAATCACTTTGTTGGCCTGGAGTACTCTGATAAGAGGATCCAGTGCTAGCAGAAAAAGCAGTGGGGGATAGCAGGCACCCCTGCTGAGTGCCTCGCTGCAGGGGAAAGGGCATGGATGTGTCCCTGTTGGTGAGTATTTTGGCCATAGGTTTATTGTACAAGACATGGATCCATTGTTTAAAGTAAGTGCCAAAGCCATACAAATTAAGCACCTCATGCAAGTAGGGCCATTCAACCAAATCGACGGCTTTCAAGAAGTCAACTGCTATAGGGATGGAGGACCGGAGGGCTAGCCACTTGATGTTAAACACGAGACGAATGTTGTCGGCCACTGTCCTATCTTTGGTAAATCCGGCTTGATAAGGGTGTACTATGGAGGGTAAGATCTCCATCATGCGATTGGCAAGTATTTTGGCCACTATCTTGGTGTCTACGGAAATTAATGAAATAGGGTGATAATTTGCGCAGTTTAGCGGGTCGTCTGATTTTTCCGGAATGAGAGTGATTAGGGCCTCTCGCATTGTTGGTGGGAGGGCACCAGTCGAGTGCACTTCCTGAAGGGCGGCAAGTAGTGGGGCTCTAATTTCGGGGCTAATTATCTGATGTAGTTCGGTGGTCATGCCATCCGGCCCTGGAGATTTGCTCTTTGCTAGCTGAAATAATGCCATTTTAATTTCTGCCTCTGTGAGAGGGGCATCCAGTGTGCCCTTCATAACTTCTGAGAGCTGGGGAATGTGAGCTATTGAGCAAAAGTCCTTTAGAGGGGCTCTTATTTGGTTCTTCTCTTGGGGCATTTGTGATTGGTACAACTGCTGGTAAAATTGTGTCATGCATTCATTAATTTGCTTAGGGTCCGTAACTACCTCCGCCTTGGCGTTCTTGAGGGCGTGAATGCGGGAGGCAGCTTGTTGTTTCCTCAGCTAGTATGCCAGCAGTTTCCCACTCTTATCCCCACTCTCCCAATACGCATGTTTAGTCCTAGTCATATACCACTCAACTTGTTGATGGAGTATTGTGTTTATACGATATTTTAGCACAACAATCTCCCAGAGTTTAGTTGCGTCAGGACACCCAGTGGTGGTTGCCTTAAACTGTGATTCCAGGGCTAAGAGTTCTGCTTGGAGCCCAATAAGCTCCACTTTTCTCTTCCTGTTCCTTTGAGCCACAAAAGCTATGATGTGCCCCCTAAGCACAGCTTTAAAAGCCTCCCAAACCATGGCTGCAGAAGTATCCTCCGACTTATTATGTGCGAAGTAGTCGCGGGAGGCATCCTGAACCATACTACAAAAAGAGGGATCTTTGATCATTAAGGGGTTGCAATGCCACCTAGTGCCAGTGCCCTGTTGCCCTGCAGGTGAGAGGGTACAGGAAACAGGGGCATGGTCCGATACCAGGATGTCATTGATCTTGGATGTTACAATGTCCTGGGCTGCATACGAATTTGCAAGCCAGAAGTCAATATGGCTGTAGGTTGTGTGCGCTGCCGGGAAGAAAGAGTAGTCCTTCCCTGTAGGGTGGTCTCTCTGCCAGACATCGACCATACCCCATTCCCTCATCATTTCCTGTAGTATGCCCACTGCCTTAGGGTGGGTTTGCGGGGTAGGCTTGGACTTATCTAGGAATATGTCTAGGGCTAGATTAAAATCTCCCCCTATCATGATTGGGATATTATGGTAGCCTTCGGTAAGGGATTCCAAGGAGCGATTTGAAATCTAGAAATAGCTCGGGAGAGTCTGAGTTCAGGCCATAAATATTAGCAACACCGCGTGCCCCCCCCCCCGGTAAGAGAACCTGGCCCCTATCCATTGGCCTTGGGCATCCGCGATGGTTTTATCTACCATCCATGGCCATGACTTTTTGACCAGAATGGCAACTCCCTTGGACTTGTTCTTAGCAGAGCTGGCAATTACTGTCCCTACTCATGACTTTTTGAGCCACCCAACAGTCCTTGCAGTGAGATGCGTCTCTTGAATCGGCGCAGTGTCCACCTGCATGGAGTGCAAGTGTTTAAGGACAACGGATCGTTTAGTTGGGTGATTCATCCCCTTTACATTCCAGGATATGTGCTTGATCCCCATTCTGGAGTACGGCTCTGCTATACTGAGGATTAAGAGAAAAGGTACTTACCCCAGGAGCCCTGAGAGTGTAGGATAAGGTAAGTAATCAGGATACCTGAGGTATGGTAAGATAGGCTATTCAGCAGGAGAGAGACCAGGAAGATTTGCAAGAGAAAATACAGCACAAATGACCTAGTGGTGAGGGAGGGAAAAAAAAAACACACACAGATATAGGTGAATGTAATACACTCTAAACCAACAAATTTTATGCAATTTTTAAAGGTATCCACTAAACTGTAGGCTAAACAATGATATAAATGATTTCCTATTAACTGCAAATACCAGGTACAGTATATAGAAAAGAACAAGCAATAAGCTAGTGAGATTTGGAGTACGCACAATGGTGCTGTTCCCTTGCCAACCACAGGGGTAAGCACTCCGCCATGCTAGCCAAATACTCAAGTAAGGGAGAGAGGAGTTGAGCCATTCAACTTCCTGTAGCTTGCACCCCAGCCTTACCTAGTCAATTTTGAATCATGCATACCACCCAAAAATAGATTGGGTGGGGCATCCAAGTCTAAGGGGGGGAGGGGGGAGCAAGAGTTGTGACCGTCCACCTTCAGGATCCAATCTGTGCGAGGCCTTGACATGCCTGCTACCCTGAATCCTCCTCTACTAACAATGTGGGTTGATACGTCTTGAGAGGAATCCCATAGATCGAAGGCAGTGGTGGTGGTGGGGGGGGGACCCCTGGGCAGAGGGTATTCCCTCACCTCACCTCACCAATGGCAAAGCCAGGAAATCCAGGCAAGACTCGAGTGCATAAATGTAGAGCCTCTCAGGTGAGGTGGTTGTGCAGCAAGTTAAGCAATGAGGAAGAAGGGAAAAGAGAGTAGCTCACAAAACCCCCATGTCCTGTTCTCATTTCTACATGAACATATCCTAACCCCCATTGATAGTACACCCAGAAAAATGTTGAGGGGGAAGAAGCTAGCTCCCAGCAGCGTGGAAGGATAGTAACAAAGAGGGTCGCTTATGATATTCAATCCGGTGGGGAAGCTCTGTTGTTCAGGAGAGGGTCTGTGGTTGTGTTCTGCAGATCCTTTGTCAGAGCCTCTCTGCAAAAGACATTGATCCTGGTTTAATTGGGAGCATAGCAGTGTCTATAAGTTCTTCTGTTTCTGACAGAGAGTCAGCCCAGGATCCCAGTTCTACTGCTTCCATTAGAGTTTCGTCAGGTATATCTTCTGGATCAGGCTACGATGTATAGAGAGATTCATCCTTCGTTAGCTTGGCAGGAGGCGCCATTTCTTGTCCCTCAGCGAAATCCAAATCGCTGTTGGACCGATGCCTTATCCTAGTTGCTGAACCGATATCCCGTGGTGGCTTGATGGAGGAGGAGACACCAGGTATCCTTGAATGAGCGTCTGTATTTCCAGAGCTCTCCGTTTCAGCTTGTAGAGGACGAGAAAGACAGGGGGATCCATTTACTGAGGAAGTCGTCCGACTTTTATTTTGATCCCTCTGGATGCTGCTGCTAGGAGATTGGTTCCTTCTGTCCTTATCAGGGCACTAAAATTTCCTGGGAGATGGAGTTTTCGGGGACAGTTGTGGCCAGTGTTTGGAGATCCAGATTTCCAGCTCTCGGGGAGATTCTGCCACTGTTTCCTTCCCCTCTTTGGATACAGACAGGTAAGCTAGCTGACGAAACCCATATTTGAAGCCTTGCTGGGCCAAAAACGTTTTAATAGGAGCGAAGGCCTTCCTCCGAGCTGCCACTTCAGCCGAGAAATCCTGTTAAAAAGAAAGTTTTACACCCCGCCATGTCACCTCTCCCAAATCCCTGGCAGCTCTCAATACTCGCTCTTTCGTGGAGTATTTAAGAAGGTAGGCAACTATGGTTCATGGCGTTGAGCTCATCGGTTGGGGGCCTCCAGGAACCCAGCGCACCCTTTCAACATCTAGTGGACCATGCCACCTATCCCCCAGCATCTTAGGGATTTAATCGTTTAGAAAGCGTTCAGTGTTAGCTCCTTCTAATCCCTCGAGAATGCCCAATATTCTTATGTTGTTCGACCTGCTGTGGTTTTCTTGGTCCTTAGCCCTCTGCCTCAAGGTAGCTAACTTGCTCTTATGGTCCTGCAGATGTTGCAGGATTTTGACCTGACTTAATTCTAAGCTCTCAGCGTTCTGCTCCACCACGTTCACTTTGTCATTTAAAACATGCACCTCAGCAACAGTACCAGCTAGGGTAGTTGATATAGAGTCGACCCTTGAGAGCAGTGTTTCCAACAAGGTCGCTATATGTTGCAAGGAGGTATGAACATCTGGCAGGTGCGCAGAGGGCTTTGAGGCCATGGTGGACAAGCCTCGTGGAGGTTGTGGTAGTGAAGCCATCAGGGGGAGTTGTGCAGATAAGGCTCGGTTCAGTCTGTGTCATGGCCTGGGCGAGAAGCAATGCCTTGTGGTTTGTGAAGGGGGAGGGTATCGAACCAGACATCGATCTGTACTTCGGCATCAGCTCTGGCTCCCCCGAGCGTGGAGGGTTAGTGGCCTACCTGAAGCCCAATCGAGTCACATGTAGGACCGGCGTTACTAGACAATTGGCCGTATCCTGATCGCAGAAGATTGCCTCATCGAGTGGACCCTTTGTGGCTTCGGAAGCATGCTGGGGCTTTTTTGGGGGGAGAATTATCCCTAGATGTCAATTTTATTCCATGAATTGGCTTAGCTGGGGTTTGAGCTGCGATTTTTAGGCAGCCATCTCCTTCGGCGTCCAAGCCACGCCCCCAGGAGTTAAATGATCTTGATGTTGAACTCATAACGCTACCTATGCAGGAACACTTCACTAATTATGAACATCACAAGGACCTCTTTTGTGATGTGCACACGCCGAGAGTTTCAGTAGTCCGATCATCATGCTACAAAGGTATGCATTATGGTTAATAGATTATAGGGCAGGAGGAAAGGACAACCTAGAAATGTTTCTCAAAAAAAAAAAGATATTTTTCTATTCTATGTCTTGGATCCCCAGGAGTCCATGCCACCACTACTCGATACGATTGCTCAGTTTGCGGAATTTTAAGGGTATAAGATCAGTTTGGAGAAGTCAGAGATGTTGACTCTGGGGGAGGAGAAGGGACTAAAAGGGGGGAGTAGCACATGGGGGTTGAAGAGAGTATCAGATTCATTCAGGTACCTTGGAATATATGTGGGTAAGGATTTGGGAACTCTGTACCACCTCAGCTACACTTCCCTCATTAAAACAATTGAGGAGGAGCTGCATATATGGCGGGCTTTACCCATTTCTTGGTTAGGTCACATTAATCTGATTAAAATGAACCCCCTGCCTAGAATTTCATATATTATGCAGATGCTGCACATGGGTCTCACCAGGGCCAACATTAAATGGTTGGAGCGTGCTTTCTTGGACTTTATCTGGCAAGGCAAACGCCCTCATACCAGTCTTCAGTGGTTGAAAGCAGATGTTAAGAAGAGGGGATTCAATTTCCCAGATCTCAAATCTAATTTTCTGCCCGTGCAGTACCGCTGTATACAGAACTGGGTTAACAGGCCGGAAGAGGCAGCTTGGCTAGATTTGGAGGAGTGGGACTACCTGGGGAGATTGTTTGCCTACCTGGCTAAATGGGACAGCAGAGCCTATGCTGGACTGGAGCATCTGAATCCCCTGGTCCTGTCAGTCTTGGATTGCTGGGAACAGCTGTGTTGCCTTGTGGATGTACAAGAGGAGGAAACACTGTTGCTTCCAGTGCAAGGGAACCCCTTTTTTGTTCCTGGCTTGGTGGATGTGGGGTTTTGGGAATGAGAGCTGCAGGGACGTAAATGTGTGGGGGACCTTTATAATAAGGAGAGCATGTAACAGTATTCCACACACACAATTCTTCTGCTTCCTGCAGATCAGGGCATACGCTAGGGGACTGGGTAGGGGTCAAACCACTAGCTCGCCCTTGGCACAGATAGATCACCTCATACTGTGTGCTAGCAGAGATTCAAGGGGCCTGGTGAAAAAGGCTGTCCACTACGGGTGACAGTTTGTCCCTGACCCTTTCCACAAAACTAAAATGTTACGGGAACGGGATCTGGGTGCACACATCTAGGACGGTATTTGGTCCACTATCTTAAGTCTACATAGGGGCATCCTAATATGTAATAAATATAAAGAGTCTTTTTACAGATTTGTCCACCGACTCTATTGTCCACCCCTGATAGTACATAAATTTAACCCTGCTGTGTCTCCGATATGCGGGAGGTGTGGGACAGATTTGGGTTCTTGTTTGCACTATTTTTGGACTTGTTCTGTCCTACAGACCTTTTGGACACATATAGCACGTGAGGTAGGAACTTTGATGGGACAGCAGCTTCCACTAGATCCTCTCCTACTTCTCTTTGGGGTGGAGGAGATGGGGACGGAGGATTGGGAAGGCCTACTGAGGTGGGCTCAAATATTATTGTTATTAGCGCAACACTGCATATTAAACACCTGGGTTTCAGGAGCTATGCCCACGGTGCAGCAGTGGCACAATTTTGCCATTCAGATGGTTGCCCTTGAACACTTGTCTCATATGGTTGCGGGTAAAGGGGAGACATTTTTTCTTGTGTGGGACCCCTTCTTGGCCTCTCTGTCCCCGGTGGAAGCCCAATATTTAAGAGAAAGCCTATATCAAAGCCTGGGGGTAGATAATGCTGGCGATTGACTACCCCTCATGTTCCAGGTTAAGCACTACCTTCTAGAGTAGATCATATGCCCTGCTAGGTGAATGGACCGCTGTGCAATAATTAGATTCCAGCTTGGCATCTTTTAATTTTAATGCCATGATTATGCTGATTTACAAGAGATTAATTGGACCCGAATACATAGTTGTGATGAATTATTATTCGGTTTTACTTTGTCTGTGTGTTGTAATCTTGTTTTGTCTTTGTTTTTTGAAATGTTATGAAAAGTTGAATAAAAGATTATGCAAAATATGTATATATATATATATATATATATATATATATATATATATATATATATATTTGACCACAGCAGCAACCTGAGCTTTGGTTTTCTTCAGAGAACATATCCAGGTTACATGTTAAGTACTTGACCAGGACACCAGTTCAAAGATAGAAGCTGTAGCTTTTGACTATACCCATTACCTTACCTACATCTTTTCCAGGTTAAGCCCAAGTCAATTGGAAGTCATCCAGTTGCAGACATTGCCTTTGTAGCTCAACAAACAAGACACAGGCAGTTCTTACTTTGAAGGGAGTGAGAGGCACTGTACCACTGTGTGTCATCAGTGCAGTAAAACAAAGATAACCCACACTGTACCTCCTATCAGTGTCTGTAGGTGGCAGGATGTATATGTAACCCCTAGGTGGCGCTCCCCCAAGGGCTACTACCCCTGCCTGCTTAGCTACAGTAGTTTCGGGTTAAGGAGCCTGGGTACAGAAACGGCTGCCTCCACTCGGAGGTCAGGGTTGTTAGTGGTCAAGCTAACCTGGATACAGCCCTCCAGGACACTGTAACCCCCCCCCTTTCCCTTCTAGTGGCCTGAACAATATACAGTTATCACTTTTGCAATGACCCTTATTCACCATGCAATTACCCACACTGTTTGCACTTACCACCAGGGCTGGTTCCACCAGTCTGACTCTGGAGACCCCCTGTAAAACAAGGTTAGGTACAACAAACAACAACAGTACAGTGCTTTTGGTACAAACTGGAACCACAGTCAGGTTAAATGCAAAAAGAGTTAGATCTGATTTATTCAGGGGAGTTGAACAAGGAAGGGGCGTAATCCGGTTGATTGGCTTAAAGGCTAAATCAATCGGACAGTCATGCATGCACTTCAGAGTCCCTACACAGTCATACACGCTGGGTACCCAGGTAGGAAAAAGGTGGGCTAGCCAGGAACGTTGCCCGGGGTAGGCCGGCATCGCAGCTGGTTGGGGTCCTGTGATGGAAGAAAGCAACATGCACAATACACACTATTTGTAATCTGAGCCGGAGGGCTCAGTTCGTGAAAGAAAAGACAACAAGGCAATCAGATGGCAACACTTTAGTTTAGCTGTGGTTGCAGGGAGCTACCCTGATGTTTATTCATGATACCCAATACTAGACACAGCAGGATGAAATCGACACTGCAGGTTGTTGAGCTGGAGTGCCAGGATAAGCATGGCCCATGCGAATCACCGAGGCATCGTTCCTGTTCAATGCGTTGAGCAGGGGGCTAATCCCCAGGCAGGTCTCTCGTCGATGACTTACTCTGTGTAGCAGGTAATCTGGCTGGGCCAATGTGGCAAGGCCCAGGCCAAGTGGAGATGAATGCGGATTCAGTTCAGGGGGCTGGATATAGCCTCCACCAAGCAGAATACAGTCCAGCACACAGTGGGGAACCAGATCGTGACCCACTAGCAGTACACAACACATTTACATGTAAGGAGATGTTACTATACCAGGCAGATTGCTATCCGGTCACAATTACAGAGTCTCTGCACAAACCATGAGTTCAGAGGTGGCCGGAGGTCCTGACAAGCCGATTGCGTTCAGCAAATCTTCGGTCTTCTTCAGGTTTTGAGCCTGGTCACAGTTCAGTGGCTATAATCATTCTCACAATTCATATTCCGTCCGATAAAGTCACAGGTTCCCTCTCAGGGACAGCAGGCAAGCATGCAGGCCAAACTCAAGCCTTTCCACAGTTCTCCCACGCGAAGCTACGTAGGACTGCTGCTCGACTATCCCGAGCTGTTCACTATTTCACTTCCCAACTCGGACTGACACTATCTGCAAGCAGCCTGGGACTTTTCCCCAAGATACAAAAGGTTCAGTTGGCTGATCTGCCTGTCAGTCACAACAAGGGCTCCCCTTCCAGGTCCATTTGGGCATCAAAGTTCCAGAACTACAATTCTACAGAATTTTGCTCCCACAAGACCCCTGGGGACAGGCTCCATTTTAGAGTCCCCAAAGGTACTGATTGGCCCATTCTGGCAGTCCAGGACCAAGATGGTGGTGATAAACGAAACTGTCCATACTGCAAAGAAGGCAGGTTAGACAAACTACAATATCGTTACCATTCTAATAGATAATCAGCAAATAATTACATCTTCTCATAGAGCTTCCTTTGCGCAAGTAGTGATGGCAGAATGGAGCGATTATCTGGCAGCCCGGGCGGGACTCAAACATAGGAACACTCTGCCCCCTCCCAGATCAATTATAACTACAATACAGGCAGCTCCTAAAGAGGCAATACACAGAGGCTACACAGGCAGTCTCATGCAAATTCTTTTTAAACAGCTAAAACACAGAACACCAGTCTGGCAGTGGGCAATTAGGCAAGCCCAAGGAAGACTTTTCGGGAACCCCCAATTGTAGGGGGTTACATATACTCTAAAAAAAATGGAGGCAACACCAAACCCCGTGGTACACCACAACCAGTTGAAATAACAGGAGTGGAACAACCTCAAAATACCACAAGCAGTAAGTAGTCATCAGAGTAAGATGGAGTCTGTGAGGGGAAAAAAAAAACAACAAATGGTATGGCTAACCCATTGTACAATCACAGACATGATTAGGAGCCCAAGGTTTGGGTGAAAAGCAACAGAAATACCTAATAGAAGTCAGGGTTCCCTACTGATTACTACTGCGTGGTGGGTCACCACCACCCAGTTGTTCAACTACCACTCTATATTTTTCAACACCAACCTATTGGTGTTTACCACCAGTCTGTGTTTTTTTTACCACCACCCTGTAGTTTTGTACCACTCTTTGTATTGTGGTGTTGGTGGAGGCATTAGGATCCTCACATAAGTTCTTACATGAATACCACAGCTGCGTAAGTGAAGTAGTGTAAATAACTACCGATTTCAAGTAAGTTTCAGCTTCCATATATTCAAAAATGTTTTCTAAATCGAGGTTGTGGGGAGCAGAGCTTCCCCATCTTAAATCTTTAAATGCGAAACAATAACTTAAAAAAGCTGGGTCTTTTAAGATGGGGAAGGGGAGCTTCTCCCTCCACACCTCTCAATTTCTTTTTGACAAAAAAAAACCTGTCAATTAGCTTTCCTTTAATTTATGCCTTACAACTAGTTACTTCCTTTAGTTAACTATGGGATTGTGTTTCTTTTACACAATCATATCTGGCTTATTCCACATGACTGTATTTGCTGATCTTGTTAGACTTACTCTGCAAGTCGTATAGTGCCCCCACACACACACTGCAAGTGTCCTTAGTCTTCTACATATGCTTGCATCGTTTTACCACCACTCTAGTTTTTTAACACTCATCCAAATTTGTCTTTTGCCAGCAAAATATATTGCACTGCTACCTGTATTTTGTTACCAGTGCTCCATATCTTACATAAAACCTGTTTAAGCATGTTTATTTATTTAGAAATTGATAAGCAGGAGAGTCACACTGAACCAACGCTAGTTTGCAGGAGGGGGCTACAAGATGGGAGCGAAGGTACGGTACAATGTTGGAAGTAAACAGCAGCAAGGACACACAGTTTCATATGAGAACGCACAATACAACTGCATGACAGCAGTAGCAAGAGAATCTGCAGTTGTGTTCACTTTAAAGATTCGACAGCTTGAGTGAAGTAAATCATGTGGAATTCTGCTACCTAAACAACCCAGGGAGGGTAGTGCGTGTGAGATTATGGCACCAAGTACATAACATATACAGTACAGATAGAAGTCCTAAAGAATATGTGCTCAGCTGTAGCCAACCCCCATCACAGCCACCATCACCACTACTCTATATTTATGTAATGGGGAACTCTGAATGGAACTAAAGGGTAAACAGGGAGGAGAGGAGGTACTGTGGGTCACCTTGGAGACAGGAAATGGCACCACAGTCTGCACAGGGGTTGTATACAGATCCCTGTCTCAGGGGAGAAAATAGACAAAGCAATGATAGGAGGCATCCTTAGAATGGCAGAAAAGAAAAAATTACTCACCTTAGTAATGTTGTTTCTTCTAATGGAGTCTTGCTGTATTCTGTCTATTGCAGTGATTGCCAACCTTTGAACTGCCCCGGAGAACAAAGAGTTAACTTTACATGCAGGGCATGGAACGCTGAGCTTGAGCTTGGTTGAAGCCTCTGACTGCTGTTGTTTAAACTCCAACCGTCAGATCTTTACGAGCAATACTCACTAGAAGTTCTGTGTGGAAACTGTAAGACTCACACTAGCCAACTGACAACTAAATTTATTAAAAAAAAAGGGGTTTTTGGTTTCAAAGCAAAGACTCAAGTCAGGAAACCCAAAAAAAAAAACACAACACACACCCAAAATAAAGGAGGGTGAGAAAAGGGGCACCTCTAGGGTGCCAACACTGCTCCTGCCCACCCACATCCCAAAACCAGGTTCTGAGAGGGGAGGCAGGGAGGACAGAATACAGCAAGACTCCATTAGAAGAAACAGCATTACTAAGGTGAGTAATTTTTTCTTCAAACAACATGAAGTCTTGCTGTATTCTGACTATTGCAGACTACCAAGCAGTACCTCCATGGAGGAGGGACAGAACCTACTTTGGGAATAGGGTCTGAAGTACTGCTGTGTCAAACCGAGCATCACTCCTAGCCTGGATATCCAGAGAGTAATGCTTGGTGAATGTATGGACTGTTTTCCTGGTGGCTGCTAGACAAATTTCTAAGATAGGAATATCCCTGGCAGCAGCCATGGAAGCAGCTGTACCTCTAGTAGAGTGAGCCCTCAGGCCTGAGGGTGGTGTTCTACCCAGTTTTTCATAGCAGAATTGTATACAAGAGACACTCCACCTGGCAATAGATCTTTTAGTGGCAGGGTTGCCCTTACCGACCTCTCCATAAGTGAGGAACAACTGGAGGGACTTAAACCTGTGACCATTGGTGCACTCTATGTAGTAGCTAAGGGCCCTTTTCACATCCAGGCTGTGTAACCTCCTCTCTCCAAAGGAGGAATGGTCAGTGAAGAAAGCAGGGAGAAACATAGACTGATTAAGGGAAATCTGAAACCACCTTAGGCAAAAACTTCCTGTTAGTTCTTAGGACCACTTTATCTCTATGGAAATAGATGAAATCAGGCTCCACTGACAGGGCTTGCAATTCACTGATATGCCTGGCAGAGGTAATGGCTACCAAAAACACAGTTTTCCAAGTCAAGTACTTAAGCTCTGCAGAGAACAAAGGGTGGTTGCATAAGCTGAGCAATGCAAACATTAAGGTCCCAAGCAGGAGCAGGGTCCCTAAAGGGGGGATTGGTGTGCAGCAATCCCTTGAAGAACTTACTAAACACAGGATGGGCTGACAGAGGAGAGGGCTTGCCTACTGACAAGAAGGCAGAGACAGCTGCCAGATGCACTTTCCTTGGGAGAGGTGCAGATCAGCAAACTCTAACTCTTCAAGAGCCAGGTTTTAAGATTGAAAGATTTGAGGTTCGGATACCAAATCCTTCCCTGAGAGGATGTCAACAGGTTGTAATTCCTGGGAAGAGACAGGGGAAGGTGGACTGCTAAGGACAGCAACAGTGGGTACCAGGGCTGTCTGGCCCAGTCTGGAACAATCAGAATCACTTTGCATGGTTGAGACCTGATCTTGACTAGCACTTTGAACAGGAGAGGGAAGGGGGGGAAGCATACAGAAACGTCCTTTCCCAATTCAGAATCTGCGCATCCAGGGGGACTGAGCCCAAGACTGGGGGTCTGCAACAAAAGAGAGGAAGTTGGTGATTGTCTGGGGCTGCAAAAAGATCCATCTGTGGGGTGCCCCATCTGGAGAAAATCACTTCCAAAACTAGGGGATCTAGGGTCCATTCGTGATGGCCCTGAGATATCCTGCTGAGAGCATCTGCTAGGACATTGTCCTTCCCTGGGAGGTGAACTGCTATCAGAGAGGTTTGCAGGGAATAGGCCAGAGACCACAACTTCATTGCTTCTGTGCACAAGGCCGTAGACCGAGTGCCTCCTTGCTTGTTGATGTACCACATTGTGGTGGTATTGTCTGTTCTGATCTGTACCACCTTGTTCTGTACAGATTTGGAAAAGGCTTGCAGTGCCAGAAACACTGCTCTGAGTTCCAATAGATTGATTGAAGCAGAGATTCTTGAGGTGACCACAGCCCTTGGGTGGTAAGATCCCCCAAGTGGGCTCCCCAGCCCAGCAGGGAGGCATCTGTGGTAAGTATTACTGAATGAGACTGAGTGACAAAGGGAACTCCCTGTCTTAAATTGTCCTGATCCCGCCACCACTGCAAAGCCTGGATCAGGGTTCGAGTCACTGGGGCTAATTTGGTAAGGGAATCCTTTCTTTGGAACCAGAAGGCTCTTAAGTGGAACTGAATGTCCCTCATCTGGAACCTTGCCCCCTGGACCACTGCTGTGGAGGCTGCCATGTGGCCCAGGAGCTGCAAGAAGTGCCTTGCTTTTCGAGACACCTGAAAGATGAATGAAGAGGCCAGTTCTATAAGGGTCCTTGCCCTGTCCAGGGGAAGGAAGGCTTTCGCTCTTATTGTATCCAGCTCTGCCCCTATAAAGGTGAGGAGCTGTACTGGCTTGAGAACTGACTTTGGAAGGTTGAAGAGGAATCCTAAGGAAGTGTGCACTTGCTGAGTTATTTGAAGATGTGACTTGACTTGGTCTGGAGACTGACCCACTATGAGCTTGTCGTCCAAGTATGGAAAGATGGAGATCTTTTTTCTCTTTAGGAAAGCAACCACTACTGCCAGGCACTTTGTGAACACCCTTGGGGCTGATGTTAAGCCAAAGGGCATTGCTCTGAATTGGTAGTTGCCTGAGGGCAACTCGAACCTGATGTACTTTCTTTGGGAGCACCTGATGGGAATGTGAAAATAGGCATCTTTGAGGTCCAGGGAGGCTAGCCAGTCCCCTGGCCTTAGAGAGGGCAGAATTATTCCCAGAGTCACCATTTTGAATTCTGGTTTTAAAAGGTGCTTGCTCAGATATCTTAGATCCAGGATGGGCCACCATTCTCCTGTCTTTCTTGGGGTTTGGAAGTACCTGGAGTACAATCCTTTGCCCTTGTGTAGGGTAGGAACCCTTTCTATGACTCTGAGAGCCAGGAGGGAAGAAACCTCTGCCTCTAGGGCAAGGGTCTCTGATGGATTTGCAGGTGAAAAGGATCTGGTTCTCATCTTGGGAAATTTTTTGAAGCTGAGAACCAGTCCCTGGCTTACTACTTCCAGGACCCACTTGTCTGATGTGAAAGACTTCCAGCCCTGGACAAAGTAAGCCAGCCTGCCCCCTACAGGTATTGGAGAATCGGCCCGGGCAGACCCATCAGGGTGTCTGCTTGGCAGGGGCTTTAGGCTGAGGGGTGGAAGCAGGCCTGCTCATTCCCCGTCTGCCTCTCCCTTTGAAGAACCCCCTCTGAGCATAAGCAGAAGAGGAGGCCTGGGCTTGGTAAAAGGGCATTTGAGAGGGCCTGCCCCTGCCCCTGGAATGCTGTCTCTGAGGAGTGGCTTGCCTTTCTTTGGAGTGAGCACTTCTATTGGTGGTCCTGTACTCATCCATCTTCTTCATGTAGTTCTCTGTCTGCTCCCCAAACAGAGAATTACCAATGACAGGGAAATCCATGGCCTTAGCCTGGGTATCCTGTGATAGGCTAGTACATCTGAGCCAAGCCATCCTCTGAAGGGCCACAGATGTAGCCATGACTCTAGATGAAACATCACTGGAGTCCACAGCAGCATGAAATTGCACCTTGGATGCCTCAATCCCATCCGCAGCCACCTGCTCCAGCTCCTTGGCAAGCTGGTCAGGGGCCTGTTTAGCCAGAGCCAGCACAGTGTCCCACCTGGACTTCTGGTATCTAGCTGTGTAGGCCATATAGTTAGCCTGCCTGAGTCCCAAAGATGCTGCCATGTACTGCTTCTTTGCCATGGCATCAGTCCTCCTGGAGTCCTTATCTGGGGGGTGTGAAGCCAAGGGAATATTTGCCTTATCACAGGCAGCAGCCTGCACTACTCCCAACATGGCTGCATTGCTGGAAAGGAACTCCGTGTCCGAGCCTGAAAGGGTATACCTCTTGTCCATTCTTCTGTCCACAGGAGGTATGGAATTAGGAGTCTTTAAAATTTTAAATGTCTGTTTCCCAAAAGATTTATGGAGGGGAATAGACAATCTCCTGGACTCTGGGATGTCCATCATCTCTACAAAATCAGGCTCCTCCTGATCCTCTACTGCTTGTTCCATTGGAAGCTGGAGGGTTTCAGCCACTTTCTTGTAAAACATAAAGTGGGAAGGGGACTCAGAAAGCCTAGGAGGAGAAACACCTGAAGGTCTGTCTGGGGAGATGTCCGAGTCAGTAGGCACATCCAGACTTTCATAATCACCATCATCATCATTATCCTCATACTCTCCCTCCCTCCACCTCCTCCGGTTCATAAAATACTTCTAAAGTATAATCCGGAACCAGGGGAACCGACCGAACCGAGCCCCTGACAGATGGTGTCAGTTCGGCCGGAACCAAAGTTAGCGATTGAACTATCCTTATCACTTTGGCTATTTCATCAGCGGTCGGAGAAAGAACTTGTGGATCCGAAGCGGATGATTTTTCCCTTTTCTTTCTTTTAGCCGGAACCGACTCCTTAGAATCGGTTCTCCATTTGCCCAAAGAAGTTTCGCCCTGGTCAGAGGGCACTCCTTCTGGTTCAGTCGGAACCGAACCGGGCTGGCCATCTGGGTCAGTGGACTTCTCGGCCTCCCTTTCCCTCAATCTACCTACTCTCTTATCCAGGGTAGCTTTGGGAAAACTTTTACAAATTTGGCAGTCTGCATTGAGGTGGTCAAACCCCAGACAATAAACACAGGTGGTGTGGGGATCAGCCTTAGCAAAGGCTTCCCCACACACACTACAGTGTTGAAACCCAGTGGGCCCGGTTTTTTCCTTGGGTTTCTCAGACATGGCCAATCCTATCCACAACTTACCCTTTTTTCAGCAATCCACCAGGCAAGACACTCCTATCGGTTCCTGACCGTGTTACGGGTCTTGGAAAAAAACGTAATTAAATCCGCTTTTTTAGAACCGATATGGACCGTTACTACACTCTAATAAATTCAGTAGTTTTAAAACCGAACTGATCGGTTCAAACCGAACCGATCCAATGTTTCAAGTTCCACACAGAAACTAAATGCAAAACCTATCTAGTACTCACGGTACCACAACAGAGACTTAAACCGACAGGTTCAGTAGCAGAAATTGGTAGAAACCGGTGAAAAGCGACACTTTAACGACTTTTTTGAACCGAGCAAAGGAGAAATCTCCAGAGCGACTGTTCAGTGAGGCGGAGTAAAGAATCTGATGGTTGGAATTTAAACAACAGCAGACAGAGGCTTCAACTGAGCTCGAGCTCAGCGTTCCATGCCCTGCATGGAAAGTTAACTCTTTGTTCTCCGGGGCAGTTCAAAGGTTGGCAATCGCTGCACCTGTTCCCAAATCCAGCCTCACAAAATGGGACACGGCCTACAACAATGTCTGCCGCTTCGCGCTTTCTGCCCCTCCCCTCACTCATCGTTGTGACCTATACAGTCGCCTGGAGTGGCTTCCCCTGAGCAGCATTGCTCCTTCGCTCTAGGTAATTTCCATCGACAACATCATCCGGCTCTAGCACCCCTCAACTCTGACCCTTCCCTCAAACCTGGTGTCACATCCTACCTCCCGCGATCTACTTCAACTCAAGAATGCCTGGTTCCAAGAACACGCACCTCATGGGACCGAGCCTTCCACACCTATGCCCCAAATTCTGGAACTCGCTACCTGAGCTCACTCCGGTCCTCCTCCTCCCACCCAAGCTTTAAAGCCTCCCTTGAACTTCCTGGAACCTCCCTCCCCTGCTCCTGCTCAATCGTGAGACCTTCTCCCCTTCCCTCACAACCTGACTGGATGGCCCCTGCACCACCGAAATTTATCTAGCCTGTCTCATCTGACTCTAAACGCACTATGCCAACCTTGTCCTTGAGTCAGGCTGAACTGCCTGTAAATCTAGTCATGTTTCTGTCTCCCAGTCGATATGTATGAATTCCGCTAAACTTTGCCCTAGAGCTAGCCCTGTAACTGCCTGTGTATTTCTTTTACACTCTTCTCTGTTCCCCAACTGCTCAATGTATCCCTACCTTGCTTTAGAACCAGCACTAAATTACCTGTTATCTTTCTCTGTATTCCTTATGCTCCCCCTGTTGTTTATGTACGAAGTAATTATTTGTGATGACCTTCCCATGTATTTCTAATGCTTTCTCAATTGTTGCTGTATGAAGTCTGACCTGTAACTCTCCCGGGTCGCACCTGAAAATAGGCACATGGCTGTCTAGTGTGCCCACCCGGTTAACAAAAGCAAATAGATAAATAAATAGTCAGAATACAGCAAGACTTCTTGTTGTTTGAAAGGGGAGATATTGTTAATGGGAGACCTGAATATGCTAGATGTTAACTGGAGCACATTTGCTGCAGCCACATCCAAGAGCATAGTCATTATCGATGCCCTACAGGGGGCATGCCTCAGGCAGCTAGTGTTGGAACCCACTCGGAAGGGAGCAGTCTTAGACTTGGTACTCTCAAATGGGCACGGTGAGAGGATCTCTGATTTAGTAGTGGGTAGCCATCTGGGAACAAGCAACCACCAGACAGTGTGGTTCACAATAAACACAGCCATAGAGTCAAGCCATACAAAAGCAAGTGTTCTGGACTTTCGGAGGGCTGACTTTGACAGAATGGGAGAGTGCCTAAGGAATGCACTAGCAAAAGGGCAGGAAGGAGGGGTGGAGGAACAATTGGGAAAAACCAGAACTGCCATCACAGAGGCAACAACCTTTATGTGAAGCAAATAAAAGGAAAAAAAAAATATGGTTCTTAAAAGAAGTGGCAGGGAAGGGTAGGGAGAAAAAGACAGCATTCAGAAAGTATAAGAAATCACAGAAGAAGCAGGACAGAGAACTCTTATCAGTTAAAGCAGAAGGAAGCGGGGAAGGCAGTCAGAATAGCAAAGGCCCAAACTGAGGAAAAGATAGCCAACTCAGTTAAGAAGGGGGACAAAACCTTTTATAGGTATATTAGTGAGCGAAGAAAGACCAAGGGAGGGATAGTGAGGTTTAATAAAGGGGAGAGGGGTGGGTAGAGGGTGACAGTGAAAAGGCAGAGATACTGAATGAATACTTTTGTTCAATATTCACAAAAGAAGAGGAGGGGGACATACCTAAACCAAAAAGTGGAAGCACTCTGTATAGGGGGTCAATACCAGTCTATTCACAGAAGAAAGGATCCTGAAGGAACTCCTAAAACTCAAGATGGACAAGCCAATGGGGCCTGATGGGAGTCACCCCAGAATTCTAAAAGAACTAAGGGGAGAACTAGTGACACCACTGACTACCCTTTTTAACAAATCATGGGAGGATGGTGTGGCACCTGAGGACTGGAGGAAGGCAGATGTGATTCCCCTTCACAAAAGTGGGAACAAGGCAGAGAGGCAGGAAACTACAGACCTTTTTGTTTGCCCTTCATGGTAGGGAAAATGATGGAATCACTTCTGAAAGAAAGAATTGTTGAGTACCTAGAGGCCAGCGGGGCACAGGACCCAAGGCAGCACGGATTCACAGCGGGAAGGTCATGTCAGATGAATATAATAGATTTCTTTGACTGGGTGACCAAAATAGTAGGCCAGGAAGGGGCGGTGGACTTGGCCTACCTAGACTTTAGCAAGGTATTTGACACAGTCCCACACAAAAGATTAATAAACAAGTTAGCCAGCCTGGGAGTGGGTCCCAGGGTGGTAGCCTGGGTAAAAAATTGGCTGGACAACAGGACGCAGAGGAAAACGGAGTCCACGCCAAAGAAAGAGGGGTTACTAGTGGGGTACCTCAGGGTTCAGTAATAGGGCCGGTCCTTTTTAATGTCTTTATAAGTGACATTGCAGAGGGACTGGAAGGAAAAGTATGCCTCTTTGCAGATTTAGTGCACCTAATACTGTAAGAAGCAAACAATTGATAAAGGGTGTACAGAGAAAGATCACAAGAAAAATTAAGTTGTTACAGTACCTTAATTATACTGCTAGATTGACAAAATAAAAATTGTTCTCTACTAAATATAGACAAATTAAAGGAGACCTCTGACTAACATATAAGACTATAAAAGATAATTAAGTGAAACAGAAGGGATCACAAGATACAAAAGTACTAAATCAACTCGTAGCAATATTTGTAAAATAAAAGGTGAAAAAAATATAACTACTAAAAGGAGTAAGTTCTTCACTCAAAGGGTGTTTACAATGTGAAATACGCTCCCTCAGCATGTAGCCAATAGCAAAAACTTGACAAATTTTTAAACTAGACTAGATACATATATGGAAAAAAATGATTTCCACCCATGACATACGTGGCTGGAGAGTTCTACAAAAGGCCTTACAGTTTACTGAACTTGTATATCCGCCTATGAACCTATGACACTAAGATCTGCAACAGGGTTGATACACAAGGGGTGTGTGGAAAGGATACGAAGGGACTTGGCAAGGTTGAAGGAATGGTCAAAAGTATAGCAGCTTAGATTCAATGCAAAGAAGTGCAAAGTAATGCACATGGAAACAAAACCCAGGGAAGAGTACAATGGGAAGCACAACAACAGAAATGGAAAGGAACCTGGGGGTAGTCATTTCAGATGACCTAAAGGTAGGTAGGCAGGCAGGCAATGTGACAAGGCAGTAAGGAGGGATGGGGGATACTGGGATGCATAGGGAGAGGCATCACCAGTAGAAAACAGGACTTTGTCATCCCTCTGTACAGACAGTTGGTGAGACCTCATCTGGAGTACTGTGTGCAGTTCTGGAGACCCCATCTCCGCAAGGACATAGACATGATGAAGGCAGTCCAGAGGAGGGCAAGTAAAATGGTGCAGGGTCTGCACCAGAAACCATACGAAGAGAGACTAAAGAAGAGTAATATGTATACCCTTGAGGAAAGGAGGGAGAGGGGGGACATGATAGAAACTTTCAAGTACCTTAAGGGAATCAACAAAGTCCAAGAGGGTAGCACAAGGGGGCATAGTTTGAAGATAGAGGGGAGATGACTCATGGGGCAATGTGAGGAAGTATTTTTTTCACACAGGGGGTGGTGGATGCATGGAACAGCCTTCCTGAGGAGGTCGTGGGGTTAAAAACAGTGAGGGAATTTAAGAATGCATGGGACAGACAAAAGGCAATTATAGTGGAGGGTAGGAGGAAATATACTATAATTACAAATAAAGAATTCACCTGACCAACCTGAGTGTGTTGTTGTTCATTCATTCATTCGTTCACAATTTAGCAAAGAGAAAAACATGTACTTTTAGAGTTTTCCTGTTTGTTGACTAGGATCTGCAGCTTATCCAATAGATAGGGAAATGGGCAGACTGGGTGGGCCAAGCCTTTTTTTTTGTTTGTTTTGCCAGGAGAGACACACTAAGCTGAAAGCTTGTTTACAAGTGCAACCTGGGAGCTCAGGGAAGTTAAGTGACTTGCTCAGGGTCACACAGTATGCAAGTGGGGGCTGTGGGATTCAAACCCAGGTCTCCAGGTTTGCAGCTCAGAGCTTTAAACCACTGTGCTATACTGCAGTCAAAGTCTGTTTCTGTGTAAGTGAGAATAGCTACCCTCTGTCCAACTCCAAGAAGAGATAATTATTAACTCTGAGTGACATCTCATACTATACATTAACAGTGAAAGTACTTAGAAGTGCTCTGTCCTTATGAAAGATGCAGCCTTCACACAGTTTGCCTGGAAAACAACTATTCTCTTTTCACAGTATACAGTACATGAATAACTGTTTTTTCTTGAGTTTGCCTTTTCAAAATTATATAGTATTTGAAGAGCTTGTCAGCATGATAC
The DNA here is from genome assembly GCA_016271365.2 of Neoceratodus forsteri. Taxonomy (NCBI): domain Eukaryota; kingdom Metazoa; phylum Chordata; order Ceratodontiformes; family Ceratodontidae; genus Neoceratodus; species Neoceratodus forsteri. Next base: position 1,557,441,935 of record CM057450.1, read on the forward strand.
AGACGTTACTCTCCAGTGCCTTTTAGCCAAAGTACATGCATTGCTTTTTGTTAAACACCCATATTGTGTGAAATTATGATCTAGTGGACTCTTGAGCAACATTTTGTTTATTGCTTTTACTAGGGTTGTTTCTTCATAGCCATTATATTATGTTTCCTTAATGTAATTAATTGACTGTTTTATTCTAATGGTGAGTTGATGCCTTTGTGTGCAAGGCTGAGAAAACAACCATAAAGTAAATCATCAATCTTTTTTTATGGTATCCCACACATGGAATAATTCTAATTGTTTAAAATGTCTCTTCTTTTTCTAGCATATTAAACATAAATAAAATAATGTGTTGGCAACCATATACAACAAGGCTGTGACATCACAGACCCCAGGAGTGAAACTTGAGAAGTCTCTATAATGTTATCGCAGCCCAAGATGAAAACATTAGCCTTGTTATATACGATTGCTCATACATTATTTTGTATAGTATTCAGAGTTCATTTCAGAAATTTTTATAACTGGAACAATGTCCCACTGACAGCAAAAAATAGGGAACATTTTGAAAAAGTAAGAGGACAAACTCATTTTTTAAAAATTTGCTGTTTCACACAAATTATGTATCTATCTTTGCTCCTTTCTGAATACGGACTCATTGGTAATTACAGGGCTCTCGGTAGGATTTTTTGTTGAGGAGTCCCAGACTTTCTTTAAACAAAAAATGTGGATCTGGACCAAAAATCTGGGAGTCCTCGTGAAATTTTTGGGGGTCCCCACTGAAATGAATGGAACGAGTCTAGAAAGTGCATTTCAGTGTTGTTTATTAATATACCCATGTATGTTTTATATTCCTGAGTCGTTATTTTGCAGATATAATGCCAGAATTGTTTGTTTTTTTCAGCAGTGCTGCAAAGTCCTTTTACAAAGGTACCAACCTTTTCCCATCATGGCTAAAAACCACAGCAGTGATCACAGTATAATTACAAATAAAGAATCCAGCTGACCAACCTGTGTGTGTGTTGTTGGTCATTCATTCGTTCACAATTTAGCAACGAGAAAAAAATGTACTTACAGTTTTGCAGTCAGTTCTGGTACACTCTGATTGAATTTGGGAATTCTGCTGTTGCAGTTGAGTGCAGTGGCCCGATTTATTTGCTAAACTGCTATAAACAAAGTTGGCCATTCGGTACAATATATAAGGTGTAGACATTTATTTTTTTATGACTAACAGTCATGCTGACAGTCACCTGTGTCTCCCAGTCACCTCCTGCCCGATATACTTCTCCTTTGTTCTCTCCATCACATGACATATTTAGTTGCAACTACTTATAATCTAAAACAGCCCTGTTTCAGACTCCCACTTGCCACCCAACTCTAATAAAACATTGCTGAAACCTCCCTCCCACCCAACAATGACTCGGGCTACCAGATGACAGCACAATCTAACATGATTGTGTGGTTGCTGCCTGACTAGTGCAATCCTGCTTAAGTTGTCGATTTAAGCTGGCTAAACCAGACTAGCTCCTCACATCACCTCCTGCCCAAACTTTAAAACACCCTCCTAGTACAATCTCCACCTGGTGGTGCCATCCGTGTGGTAAATAATTGCTACTTTTGTGCCTTGACGTGGCATAATCCAGTGATTATTTCTTCTACGCCCTCCTGCCCATTAACTTCTCCTAACACCCTCCTGCCCATTAACTTCTCCTAACACCCTCCTGCCCATTAACTTCTCCTAACACCCTCCTGCCCATTAACTTCTCCCTGCTACTCTCCTGCTTGACATTTTCTTGAATGGTGTAAGAATACCTGGCTGTACCAGAGACATGGATTTGACTGGGGTGACTAAAAAGACCCCAACCACACCCTTTTTAAGCTTGACAGTTGTCACACATCTGCTGTTGGGCAGTGGCACAATCTATCTGATTGGATATGGAACAACTCAATCTGCAATATCCTGCTTTCTGTTAACTTCTTTTTTTATGGCACACCTCTATGCTGGCAATTTCTCCTAACACCCTCCTGCCCATAACTTCTCCTAACACTCTCCTGCCCATAACTTCTCCTAACACTCTCCTGCCCATAACTTCTCCGACTCTCCTGCACATTTCTTATTGTGAGTGTGGCAGCTAAAAGAAAACTAGTGCCATTGAGACTGGATAGCACAGCGGGGTGACTAAAAAGTACCCTTCCCCCCCCCCAGCCACCACACCCGCAACCTACCTTGGCTCAGCAGGTCTTCCAAATCTGTCTGATTTAAAACAGTGGCACAATCTAATCTGGTGGTGTGAAATCTGCACCAGTCTGCTTTTCTTTGAACTTCTTTTTTAATGATAGTGCCATTTGTCCTGTAGCAATATCTTCTTCTAATACCCTCTTGCCCATAACTTCTGCAAAACACCCTCCTGCTCATAACATCTCCTAACATCCTCCTGCCCATAACTTTTCCTAACACCCTCCTGCCCATAACTTAATCTCCAAGCTCTCCTGCACATTTCTTAACTGTTTTGTGTGTGTTGATGACAATAGAAGCCACTGTTGCAGACAGACTGTGGAAAGAGCAGACTGGGTTAGAGGGTTATATTGACAGTAATCTCGAGACTGTTCCCCCACTACTAAAAAAAAAAAAAACACCAGGTGTGCAGTTGGGGCTATATTTACTTGGTTTACACCCCCCACACCCAATCTGAACTTGTTAGGCTGTGATCCTTCCCCATCAAAAACAAAACATGATGCAGTAATTTAGCAGAATGGAGATATTTAATGGACAGCCACCACCCTCCAACCCCTGGGAATTGAAATCTTGATCCCTTCCTCACCAAAAGTAGCATATTGGCCTGGAGGCTGATAATTGTATTGCCCCCTTCACCCCATCCTTGTTGGAACAACAGTATTTTTTTTCCTCCATTGTCCTGTCTCTGGGTCATGTCAGTCATCTGATGTCTGAAACTAAAAAAAACACATTTGAGACAATTATTAAAACATTTTAAAATTTAAAATAATTATTTTCTCTGCAGTCTTATGGCCTTAAATTTCATAAGTGCTGGATGAGCGTCATAGTCTTTAAGTTCAGTTCCTTCTTGGGCAATCCGCATGAGTTTGCTCACAGTGTCAAGCTTTAGGGAACATCTACCTTTTGTTTTTATTTTGTTTTGTATAGAAAACCCTCTTTCACATGCCACTGATGTAACAGGTGACGCACGTAAAATTGTGGCCATTTTGACAAAATCTTGGAATACATCTGCATAGTTCTCAATTAAGTCTTGGCAGACACTGCTGAGCAAAGTCACTCCAGAGGAGGGCAACCAAAATGGTGCAGGGTCTGCACCAGAGGACATATGAAGAAAGACTAAAGGAGCTTAATATGTATACCCTTGAGGAGAGAAGGGAGAGAGGGGACATGACAGAAGCGTTCAAGTACCTCAAGAGAATCAACAAAGTCCAAGAGGGTAGCATCTTTCAGAAAAAGAGATGTGCAAGAACAAGGGGGCACAATTTGAAGATAGAGGGGGGACAGCTCAGAGGTAATGTGAGGAAGTATTTTTTCACAGAGAGGGTTGTGGATGCATGGAACAGCCTCCCTGAGGAGATTGTGGAGTCAAGAACAGTGGGGGAATTCAAGAATGCATGGGACAGACATAAGGCAGACCTAGTGGGGGGTAGGAGGAAGTAAGCTGTTGGTTAACTAGGATCTGCAGCTTATCTGTTAGGTAGGAAAATGGGCAGACTAGGTGGGCCAAGTGGTCCTTGTCTGCCGTCACATTCTATATTTCTCTGTTTTTTTAGATTTCAAAACAAGTTTGAAATGACCGGAATCTTTCTCAGCCCTGTCTTGGTCAATAAGTGCTGGCAGTGTTTCTTCTTTGAAGGTTGTTTCTTGGAAAAAAGTGCAAACATCCTTGGGTTCCTGCAGTCCGTGGTTCACTATGTTGGAGTCATCTAGGAGATGCTCTGGATTTAGAAGAACATTTAAGTTATGCAGCAGCTGCATTGAAGTGGTCTCAAATCTTGTGTGAATGTTTTTAGTGAGTTGCATCAGGTATTCCTGCGATACCGTCTGGAACTGCGTTCGCAGAGCTGGATTGTCATTCACTTTTTAATCCTGCCACATGCCAGGATGTTGGTCAAGTTCCTGAAATGTCTTCAGTAGCTCTACCCCATTCTGCTCTTTAAACTGTTGCAGTAACTGTGGCTTCTATCATGCTGATGGCCACCGAAATGTCAACACTGTCCCGTTGCATGACTAAAGACAGTTTATTCACCACATCTAAGACATCCATGAAAAAAAGAAGTGCATAAGATAAAGACTGATTTCAGTTTTGTGAGAAGGCCCATTGCTTCTGCCGCACCTTTTGCTGCAGCATCATGCTCTAGGGCTTGTAAAAGTGCAGGGTATGATCTGTGAATTGCTTGAGCTGCAGTATGCAATGACAGCCACCGAAAACTTGCAGGTTCTTTAGGGACAGATATCGGATATTGTCATCATTAAGTGTTTCCTGGATGAAACGCAAGGCATTGTACCATACTGCAGAGTTGCTGTAATATCCGTACACATTTTGGATACTTACTTGACATTTATTGAATATGTGGTTGTCCTGACATGCTTGTCCTGCTGCCAGTGCCAGTTTGTGGGCAACACAGTGGAAATGAATCAGCCTTGGGTTAACTTGCTGTCTTAACTTTGCATCCACCCCATTGTGCATTCCAGTCATGATGCTGGCACCATCACTTGCTAGTGTGATGATCTTGTTAGGGTCAACTGCATTAGCAGAACGCGAACTTAACAGTTCTCCCACAGTTGTGTTTGCTTTCCCATCAGGTATTGCAATACAGTCAATTAAATGAATTTTGGCCTGTGCATTGTGTGTGCAGTTCACATAAATGTTCAGCTTTTTGTGAACGGCTACATCAGTGGTTTCATCCACTGTTACCTCATGAAACTGAGAACCTGCTAAGTGAGCTTTGATTTCTTCCTGTAGGACTTTGTTTATGGAGTCGAGCATGGCATATCTTGCTTCCCAACCAGAATAGATTGTGCCACTGTCTTGCAGGGCTGGACAGCCATTTTGTTTCTGTGGATGTAAAACACCACCATTAGTGTTATTCCACAAACAACAGCCGCCCTGTGCCTCAGCCCAAAAGATTCCATTCCTCACCTGTAGAGCTATCGGTGTTTCAAACTGGTTGAGTGATTGTCCTGGTTTGGTAGGTAGTACAGTGTCATTAACTAAGCTACTTTACTGGAATTCTTTGCCTCAGAACCTGAGACCTGCTTCTCAAATGCCACTGGCAGAGACTGTTTTTCTGCTGTTTTCTTTCCAGTGTGCACCAGCAAATGTTCTCTGTTTCTTTCATGTCTGTAGAAAGCAGACACTTGCACGTTGGTTGTGGCAAATAGATTGTTTTTTCTTCCTTTTTTTACACCAACTGCACTTCCCAACAATATTTCCCTCTACTTTCTCCTTCACAAGCCATGGAAATAACTTTTTCCAGCTGTCCCTCCACAACCATAATTTCTTGCAGCATTTAGCATATGCAGTCTGTTCAGACTGATCATTTTCAGTTTCACCATTTACAATGTCAGTCTCCTGAGATGTGCTTAAGTCACAGACAGAGGATGATGTTGTTTGTTCCTTGTCCTTTGGTGTGGAGGATTCTCTTCCACCAAAATAACCAGTAAGGCATCATTGAGACATGCTGTGTGCCACTCACGAGGCTTCCCCCACCCAGCATCTTCACTTTCCTCCTCCTCTCCTGGCTGCAATGCACTACACTGACTTGGCCCTGCACAAAAAGACACAGTATAAACCCTAAGCTCACTAAGCCATTGGCCAGAAATAGTTGTGATGCCCTAACTGTCTAAAATAATAAGTAACTTGAAAAATTACCCTTCCATGTATAAGAAAACACACTGGTGCCTCCAGTGAATGTGTGCAGCCTTTTGGCCGCACAGAATACACTCATGTGCCTCTTTCTTCTCTTCGGGCGACTGGGGCAGACTGTCTGACAGCTTTTTTTTTTATTTTTATTTTAACACTTTTTCCTTTTTCTTTTGTTTGTTCTCTCTCCCTGCCACATTTCTCCATCAACGCCTCTCCAGAATGGCTCCTGAGAGCCTGTGGTCCTCCAGCTGTCGTCATGGAAACATAGAATTTGACGGCAGATAAGGACCGCTTGGCCCACCTAGTCCGCCCATTTCCCTACCTAATGGATAAGCTGCAGATCCTAGTTAACCAACAGCCTACTTCCTCCTACTCCTGACTAGAATTGCCTTATGTCTGTCCCATGTATTCTTGAATCCCCCCACTGTTTTTGACTCCACTACCTCCTCAGGAAGGCCGGTCCATGTATCCACAACCCTGTCTGTGAAAAAATACTTCCTCTGGACAGCCTCCATCTGTCTATGTCCTTGCAGAGATGGGGTCTCCAGAACTTCATGCAGTACTCCAGATGGGGTCTCATCAACTGTCTGTACAGAGGGATAACAACTTCTGTGTTCTACTGGTGATACCTCTCCGTATGCATCCCAGTATCCTGCTAGCCCTCCTTACTGCTTTCTCACATTGCTTGCCCACCTTTAGGTTATCTTATATTTTTTTATTTATTTTATTTATTTGAAATATCGGATTTACAACCTTTGAGCCGTGTGGCTCATTTACAAAGGTACCTCGTCACAAGGAGGACAGAATACGAAAACAGACAGGTTACAATTGACAGAGGAAGCCATCATGTATGGTTTTACAGACTACATGACTACCTCCAGGTCCCTTTCCATTTTTGTTGTTGTTAGTATCTCAACCCCCACTACACATTGTGTACTCGTCCCCTGTGTTTTTGTTTCCCAGCTTCATTACTTTGCACTTCTTTGCGTTGAATGTAAGCTGCCATACATTTGACCATTTCTCCAACCTTGCCAAGTCCTTTCTCATCCTTTCCACCCCACTTTCTGTATTGACCCTGTTGCAGATCTTTGTGTCATCTGCAAAGAGACATACATTTTCTTCCAGTCCCTCTACAATGTCACTTATAAAGACATTAAAGATGACCGGTCCCAGTATTGAACCCTGCGGTACCCCACTAGTAACCCCCCTTTCTTCAGAGTGGACTTGGTTTACTACTACCCTCTGTGTCCTGTTTTCCAGCCAATTTTTTACCCAGACTACCACCTTGGGGCCCACTCCAAGGATGGCTAACTTGTATGTTAATCTTTTGTGTGGGACTGTGTCAAATGCCTTGCTAAAGTCTAGGTATGCCATGTCCACAGCTGCTACCTGGTCTACTACTTTAGTTACCCAGTCAAAGAAGTCTATTAGATTCGTCGGACATGACTTTCCTGCTGTGAATCCATGCTGCCTTGGGTCCTGTGCCCTGCTGGCCTCTAGGTACTCAACAGTTCTTTCCTTCAGAAGTGATTCCATCATTTTCCCTATCACTGTGATCAAACTAACAGGTCTATAGTTTCCTGCCTCTGCCTTGCTCCCACTTTTGTGAAGTGGAATCACATCTGCTCTCCTACAGTCCTCAGGTATCACCCCATCGTCCCATGATTTGTTAAAGAGGGTAGTCAGTGGCGTCACTAGTTCTACCCCAAATTCTTTTAGAGTTCTTGGGTGAGCCCGTCAGGCCCCATTGCTTTGTCCACCTTTAGTTTTAAGAGTTCTTTCAGAACCCTTTCTTCTGTGAATGGACTGGTATCAACCCCCTATCCAGAGTGTTTCTATTGTTTGGTTTAGGTACCTCCCCCATCTCTTCTTTTGTGAATACTGAGCAGAAGTATTTGTTCAGTATCCCTGCTTTTTCACTGTCACCCTCTGCCCACATTCCTTCCCCTTTATTAAGCCTCAGTATCCCTCCCTTGGTCTTTCCTCACTCCCTAATGTACCTATAAAAGGTTTTATCCCCCTTCTTAACAGAGTTGGCTGTCTTTTCCTCAGTTTGGGCGTTTGCTATTCTGATTGCCTTCCCTGCCTCCTTCTGCTTTATTTGATATATTTCTCTGTCCTGCTTCTTCTGTGTTTCCTTATATTTCTTGAATGGCTATCCTTTTCTCCTTAACCTTCCGTGACACCTCTTTTAAGAACCATAGTGGCTTTTTCCTTCATTTTGTTTTGTTGATTTGCTTTATACAAAGGCTTGATGCCTCTGTAATGGCAGTTTTGATTTTTCCCCATTGTTCTTCCACCCCTCCTTCTTGCCTGTTTGCTAGTGCTTTTCTGAGGCACTCTCCCAGTTTGCCAAAGTCAGCCCTCCTAAAGTCCAACACCCTTGCTTTTGTATGGCTTGACTCTACAGCTATGTTTATTGTGAACCACACTGTTTGGTGGTTGCTTGTTCCCAGATGGCTACCCACTTCTAAATCTGAGATCCTCTCACTGTCCCCATTTGAAAGTACTAGGTCTAAGATTGCTCCCTGCTGAGTGGGTTCCAACAGCTTTCTGAGGCATGCCCCCTGTAGAGCATCGAGAATGACCCTGCTCTTAGATGTGGCTGCTGTAATAGTGCTCCAGTTAACATCTGGCATATTCAGGTCCCCCATCAACAATATCTCTCCTTTTTCTGCCATTCTAAGGATTCCTTCTATCACTTCCTTGTCCATTGACTCCCCCTGAGACGGGGGTCTGTAAATAACTCCTGTGCAGATTGTGGTGCCATTTCCTGTCTCCAGGGTGACCCACAGTGCTGCCTCCCCTCCCTGTTTGCCCTTTAGTTATGTTGCTTTGATTCCTTCCCTTATATAGAGAGCTACTTCTTCTCCTCTTTTTCCCTCCCTGTCCCTCCTGTAGATTGAGTACCCTGGTTTGTTGACATCCCAGTCATGGTTCTCTGTGTACCATGTTTCTGTAACTGCCACAATATCCAGACATCCCTCTTCCATCAAGGCCACTAGTTCAGGGAGCTTGTTACCCAGATCATGGGCATTGGTACTCATTTGATGGCCTTACCCCTTTTAGGCCCATCCCTGTCCTTACCACCTTTGCCTTTTTTTGGATTTACCCTTGTGCTGCTCCCTATTGACTTCTCTACCTTTGTGTCTACTTCGCTAACTACCCTGTTTTGTGTTGGGGGGGCTGGGATTTCCTTGCTTCTCTTCAGTGGCTCCCCCTTGGCTAGTTTAAATGATTGCCAATGAAGTATTTAAACCTGTCACCTAGGATCTTGGTTCCTCTCCCAGACAGTTGCAGACCATCTTGCCGGTATAGATTTATATCTCTCCTGGTGGACACACAGTCCCCAGTGAAGCCAAATCCTTGAGTTCTGCACCAGTTTTTCAACCAGTCATTGAATCCCATGGGGTGGAGTACCCTAGCCTCACCCATGCCACAGTCAGGTAGCACTTCCGAGAAAGTTACTGTGTGTGCCTCCTGTCTAAGGCTCCTCCTGAACTCCATAAACTCCTGCTGCATTGCTCTGATCCTGTTCCCAGCCAGGTCATTTGTCCCTAGCTGGACAGTGACATCCAGCTCCTTCCCCTGTGCAGCTGTTCCCATGATCCTGAGCATTCACTTCCTGTCCCTCCAAGCCATGGTGCTGGGCAGGCACCTTACCTCTGTCTCCCATCCCTCCCCCAGTTCTACCCCCCTAACGACTGAGTCCCCCACCAAGAGTTGTTTGCTTCCTCTGTGGGGTCCCGTGCCACCCTCCTGTGGGTCTATTTTGTGGAGGTTCCCAGCATCCTGCTTGGTCTCCACTGTGGATGCCTCCACAGAGGAACGTTACTCCGCCAGAATGGCGAATGAATTGTGAAGAGGCACAACTGGAGGGATGCTTCTCTGTTCCACTGCCCTAACCCTCCCTGAGCCCACCATGGTCTAATGGCTCCCCTTTCTTGGCAACCTCTGAGGCAGTGATGGTGGCCTTGGTGGTCCCTGGTTGGGGGAGAAAGTTTTCCGTATCCTCGCCAGGTCAGCATGGAGACAGGCAACCTCTTCCCTCAGACCAGAGAAGGCCTGCAAATAGTGGAGCAACGCAGCCTCCAGAACATCTCCCAGAAGACTGCTGCTCCACAGCCAGTGCATTGCACCACTCCGCACATGTCTGTGTCTCTTCCTTTTTAAAAGGAGTTTTTTTTTTGTTAGTGTGTGCAAGCGTGTGAGTGCTTTTACCCCTTACTCAGTGTGCTGTGCCTTTAAGGATATGAACAGGTGTATCTCCTTTGCACTTTTGGGGAAGTAATGTCAGAACCCCTGATATAAAAGAAATGATGTGCTTGGGATGGGTGGGTGGGTGGGACTAAGCTTGTGCCTCCAGAAACAATCAACTACAACTCTGACCCACCACCCCAGTGAGTGCCTGCCTTCCTTTCAGAAACCTATTTTACAGAGTTTAAGTAACAGGTCTAGTCACAAATGACTGCAGATATTCCCCCAGCTAAATTTCCTACCTGATAAATAAAAGTTACACTAAGAAAATTCAACTCCAAAAACTGAGAACCAAAACCTGACTTCTACTTACTTACACAGGCCCCAAAATTAAGAATTCAATTCAGTGTACTTCTGTTAAATCACCTCTTTGCTATAAGGAAGCTGGTGGCTGCTCTCTGTCTCACCTACTGCAGACAGAGTCCAGAAACAACTCCTGTTCTGAATCCACAGTTCCTCAGACCCCTTTCAGCTCCCCCCCCCCCCATCAGACACCTGTTTCACAGAGCTTAAGTAACAGGTCTAGTCTAGTTACAAATGACTGCAGATGTTCTCCCAGCCAAATTTCCTCCCTGGCAAATAAAAGTTACACTAAGAAAAGTCAACTCTAAAAACAGAGAACCATAACATTTACTTCTACTTACTTCACAGGCCCCAAAATTAAGACTTCAATGAGTGTACTTCTATTAAATCACCTCCTTGCTTTAAGGAAGCTGGTGGCTGCTCTCTGTCTCACCTACGCCCTCCGGATGAACCACACACAGGAGATCCCAAGGGGGGACTGATCTCCCCCGCCATAAATACTGTTGCTGGCCTCCCCCCCCCCACCTCACCTGGTGCTTTGCACCACTCTCCAAGGCACCAAATCCATCAAGCGGCAAAGGGGAGGGAAGGGGGAAAAAATAAACAAAATCATGTATGTCACTCATGTGCAGTACACCACCTGCTCAGGAGTCCTGTGCCTGTACTGCCGAGAGTCTCGGGGACTGTCGGGGCTGGTGGGCGAGCCTCCCAAAGCACAAAATGTGCGTAAAGGAAGCGGGTGCCCACGTCCCCGAGAGTCCTGTAATCAGATTATTATAGAAGTTCTGCAGAGTACAGCGGTGAAATCCCCTACCTTTCTAAAGAAACTAAACTTGCTGCTGTGATCAAATTGGGAGCTCCTCACTCTCCAACTGCCACCTTCTGTCTGCATATGTCTCAGTCACACATGCATATCAGATCCATACTATACCACATGTATGACAGAAAAGACATACGCATGGTACAGTAAAGTCCCAGTACTAATGTGTGAGCCGAGAGTGAATAACCAGCACAGTCACACTCTGACCAGCAGTGCTAGTTGGCCTACCCCCCCAAATCCCATGTCCAGTTGACTCACCAGGCTATTCACACTGATTGATGTGGTCCCTGCTGCAGACTTTGTCTTGCCCTAAGTCTCCAGCCCTGCCCCTTTTAAGCGTGCTCAGTCTCCATTCTGATGATGACTTGCCCCAAGGCAGCACATCTACTCCCAGAGGACTTAAGCTTACAGTGATTCCATTGCCTCACTCCACTGCGCTGTTAGACTGCCCCCCCCCCAATACCAGCAGCCATCACAAACTTTCCTTGTGCTCTGAAGACCATCTGTATGTCCTAGCTACACTGACTGCTGCAGGGGGAAAAAAATGCTCAGCACAGTTTGGAGATCCAGCCCAATTTCCACATTAGACTCCTAGCAGAGAACCACTCACAACAGTGGCTACAGTGTGTCCTACTGTCCCATGGCAACAAACAACAAGGGAACAAATTCAGATGATGTTGCATAAATTACGCAATCCCCTCGGCCTGAAATGAACCCCGAGTATTTCTTTTAAATCATTTACATTCTTCTGTCTTGAACTATGTTAGAAAAAAACAGGAAACAGAGCAACTATGTTGCAGTAGACAAGGCAAGGCCATTTTATTTTTATGGCACCCAGTCCCTGAGGCTCTGGACGCCTTGCATAAAAGCAGGTAGGGAAAGACAAATGAAAACATACATTTTGCAGATACTATACATAAATATTTAAAATGATAAATATACTACAATAAAACAGATAAAACAATAAACATTCAGTGTGAATTAAGTAAAAGCTACATGAGCTTGCAACATTTTTGGTACATCTTTTAACAAATTGTTCATGGGGTGTTTTCAGTCTTGCTGATATCCTTGTTATGAGGAATCTGCAGTGTAGAAAAGCATGAGAAATATTAATAGACACTGCATTCTAGGCTGTTGTACAACAGTAGTATAATACATTATGAGCCTGTTTTTTCAGTGTTTTTTAAACTTTGTTTGTCACATTTCAGAATGTACTATAGAATCTGTTGCTTTTAATATTTTGGAACATGAAGAACAAGGTTGCTGTCTAAACCAGTTACAACAGCGATCATAAGATCTTACTTCGAAAGGGCTCTTGCAGTAGGTACTCACATATAGGACTAAGCCGCCAGGCATTTGGACCATACGGGAAAACTCTAGCTAGCAGTGTCCAGCGGGGAACTGCCCCCGACGTTACATGAAGGACATCAGCATGACACTGTATAGGAGCAGTCCCCACGCCCGCCTTCTAAGTCTTTCCCGCAGTCGACCTGCACACGTTGGACCTCACGGAAGAACGCTACTACTGTCAGTGCCATCTTTGGATGAGTATAATTTCAAAAAACAGTTATTTTTTAATCATATTTCTCGCTTTATGTACACAAAAAATCATTGTGTATGTCATCTCCGACGTCTTCAGAATCACATAAGAACAAGCGTGACTCCTGTGGAACTCAGCTCCCTCACAAGGACAGCCATTCCCTTTGCCTTTTTTGCCTGGACCCAGGCCATAAGTTTGAGGGGTGCAAGCAATGCCAGAAGTTTAACGTAGTTGCACGTAAACGTAGGCAGCAGTCCCTGGAGACCCATCTCTTAAAAGAAAAAATGGCCAGTATGGAAAAGGAGCTGAAGAAACTCAGGCAATCATCGTCCTCCTCGAAGGGCAACCACAAAAAGAAGAAGTACAAGGAGAGACATCGGGACTGGGAAGGGTTCCCAGCGATCCCGTCACCTCCCGCTGGAGTCACAGCCCTTAAGACAACATCCCCTCCGGGGGATCAGCCTTCGACAACCACTTTGGTGGCTACCAAACAGCCATGGGCTCCCCGTCCAGTCCGGGCTCAGGCCTCTTCTACGTTCTCAAAGATTTCAAGGCTTAGCAGTATGAGTGGGACTGGTAAGTTGAGTTCTGGCTCCACCGGTTCTCTCATGGCTACGGCTGCTATGCTGTCCGATGGCTCTTCCGACGGACGCCCAGCCCTGGATCCTCCGTCAGGCCCCGATAACAGGCCTGATGAAGTGGTGACAGCCCAGCTGACATTGGATGCACAGCTGACTATGGAGTCTTCTCCGACATTCCCCTTACCGCTGATAGAGATGGTACCTCCAGCTTCCCCTGTGTGGGATGCGGACCCGGGAGATCGCCCAACATTGGGGTTTCCGTCACCCCCTCCGCTGGAGTCTCAAATGCCAGAGCCATCTTCAGACCAGTCGATTGTCCCTCTGACTCCCTCAGGCATCTCGGTCCCCCAAGGTCCTCCATCGAGTCTGATGCCAGGACCAGCGGGACCCACCATGCCACCTCCTCCTTTGGAGCCTTCTGCACCCCCCATGGGATGTGGTATGGATCTGACTATACCTCCGTCAGGGCTGATGCCGGGCCCCTCCGCCCCTCCATCAAGAGCACCTGGTAACCCTTCCGGGCAGCCAACACCAGGCTATCCTCTGCAATACCCAATGCCAGGATACCCCACACCATAGTATCTGACATCAGGATTTCAAATGCTGGGCTACCCTCCATCGGGCTTTAACTAGCCCTACTATAGGTACCCTAGCTATGGGTTTAATAACCCTCCACCACAGCCGCAAGTTGACCTTCAAGCGGTCCTTAAGTCCTGGTGGGTGGAAGTAAAGTCACAGCTCACATCGGAGCTAGAAAAACATCAGCCACCGATGGCTCCGACGCCGACCCTGAGGCATCCTTCACCGGATCTTTTCCCATTGTCAGGTCCTAAGGGCCCGATGCAGGGCAGATGACTAGAATTTTTATCTAATCCTCAGCCCTGGGAATTTTCCAGGCCAACAGAATTTTCAAGGCCAGTACAACTTCCGCTTCCAGCCATCAGTTCTCCTAGTGACTAGGATTCCTTGGACTCGAACAGTGACATGGCCCACTCCGACTCTGAAACCCCTACACTGGAGGACCCTAAACCTAAAGAATCTCCAAAATCCCCTCCAGAGGACCCCTCCTACTTTGGGCTCCTCAGGAAGATTCAAGCAGCCTATGATTTGCACACCGTTGCCCAGGATCCACAAAGACAGAAACTGGCAGCCCACCTTGATTTGGCAGACTCTTCTCCAAACCTCATTCCACCCTGCATAGAGCCGCATGAGATCTTAGTAACCACTATCTGGAAGCAGCCTTCTTCACTGGCCCCATTGGCCAGAAAAGCAGACAGGCTTTACCAAACTCCAGATGACAGGGATTTTCTTACTCTCCACCTCAGTGCAGACTCTGTAGTCATCAGTGCGGCCCAAGACTGGTCCGCAAAACTGAAACACCTTAGTACTCCACTCCGGATAAAGAATCTAAAATTCTGAACCAGTATGGGAAGAAGATTTATTCTTCTTTTACCTTGAATTCAGGCACTTAATTATGTTGCCCACATGGGAGACTATCAAAAACCTGTCCTAAGTCAGTTAGAGTCCAAAATAGACTCTCTTCAGGAATCCACTGTAAAAGAGGAGATGGCAGATCTGGTTAGATCAGCATGCTGACATATGTTACGTGCCCCCATGTTGCAATGGACAGTGCAGGTAGGGGCTCAGCAACAGCCATTAGTCTGAGATGTCATGTGGTTTCAGATTTCAGGCCTAGCACCTGAGGTCCAGATGGCCATACAGGATGCTCCCTTCAGAGGGTCGGTCCTTTTTGACAGCGACATCAAGGACATAATTGCTGACCTCCACGATAAAGGCAAGGCCCTACATTCCATACAGTTCATGTACAAACCTCCACAGAAACCGAAACAGCCATTTCGGAGACCGCAACGTTGCCAACAAACACAAAATCAGAACCGACGTCAAAACAAACGTTGGACAACCTCGGCCGCTAGAGCCCCCCAGCTAAGTCTCACAAAGTCTTGGAAGTTGCAGCCTCGGCCTTGCCCTTCACCTCATGACTCCTCCACTGATCAGCATTCCAGAGGAGCCAGTAAGGGGAAGTTCTCCCATCATCTTCCAGAATGGGAGAAAATCACAACAGACTCATGGGTGCTTCAACTGGTGGCAAAAGGCCACACAGTAGAATTCACAGACAGACCTCCAACAAAACCTCCAGGTCTCTCATTCTACCCACCCCACCACTTACCCTTGGTAAGAGAGGAAATAACATCCCTACTGGCAAAGGCAGCAATAGAACCAGTTCCCACAAAACATCAAGGGAAAGGTTACTACTCGCATTTCTTCCTGGTTCCCAAGAAGATAGGCAACCTCAGAAAATTCTAGATCTGAGCTCTCTGAACCTCTTCATGCAATACAAGAGGTTCAGAATGCTGTCTCTTCCCAGTCTACTTCCTGTCTTACAGAAAGGTCAGTGGCTCTGCGCCCTGGATATGCAGGATGCATACTTGCACATCCCGATCTGTCCACCACACTGCAAATTCCTCCACTTTTGCTTTCAGGGGAAACATTCCTAGTTCAAAGCACTACCCTTTGGCTTTTCCTCGGCCCCCAGGGTGTTCACGAAATGCCTAGTGGTGGTGGCAGCTTTCCTGCACAGACAAGGGGTCCAAGTTTTCCCATACTTGGACAATTGGCTGATCTCAGCCCCCTCCAGGGAGGCCCTAGTCTCAGCTCTGCATCTTGCCCTGGACTCTTTCCAATGGGTGGGTATAATGGTCAGCTATGCCAAATCCCACCTGATCCCTACCCAGCAACTCCAATTTACTGGAGCAGCTTTGGATACAATCCAGGGCAAGGCTTTCTTGCCACAAGGCAGGATAATGACATTACAGCTCCAGGCACGCCTGGTGGCCTCTCAGAAGAAAATTTCAGCCAGAGCAATTCTTTGGTTGCTAGGGCTCATGGCGGTGGCCATCCCTTCGGTCCCCTTAGCCAGACTACACATGAGGATCTCTCAGTGGACTCTCAGAGTACAGTGGGACCAGAGATCAAATGATCTGGACCACAAGATCCTAGTCTTGGATCAGATGGCACAGGATATTTTGTGGTGGCAAGACGAGGACAACCTCTCCGAGGGGGTTCTGTTTCACTCAGACAACCCCTCCCAAATACTGACAATGGATGCTTCAGGCCGGGGATGGGGAGCACACCTGAGACCACACAGAACACAGGGTCTTTGGTCCCATGACGAACTGTCTCTTCACATCAACATACTCGAGATGAGGGCTGTGCTGAATGCCCTCGAGGCCTTCCAACATCTCATTCTCCCGGGTCATATTATGATTCAGACAGACAACATGTGTGTAGTCTGGTACATAAACAAACAAGGTGGAACCTGCTCTTATCCCCTTTTCCAGGAAGCAATGAGAGAATGGTACTGGGCAGCCAACCATAATTTACATTTGACGGCAGTTCATGTGCCAGTCGTTCAAAACATCCAGGCAGATGCACTCAGCCACATATAAGCCAGAGCACATGAGTGGGAGCTCAGACAGTCAGTGGCAGACATCTTCGCAAGGTGGGGAAGACCTCAAATAAATTTGTTCACCTCCCCACTGAACGCAGAAGTACCAACCTTCTGTTCACTCGCTCCAGGGTGTGGTGTTTTCTGGTGAGACGCACTATCTGTTTGCTGGAGGGGGAGGTTCGTGTATGCCTTCCCTCCATTCCCATTGATTCAGAGAGTGCGAATGAAGCTCCAGGCAGAAGGAGCACGGATGATTCTCATTGCTCCCTTCTGGCTGAGACAAATATGGTTCTCTCTACTGCAACAACTGTCAGTAGAACCTCCCTTTCCACTGCCGATCTCTCAAGATGTCTTGACACAGAAACAGGGGACCCTGGTACATCCAGGTCTCAAGTCCCTTCATCTGCATACATGGCACCTACTGACATAGCTGCTGCTTGTTTTGGGGTTTCCCCGAGGGTAACACAAATTCTGGTGGAGGCCAGAAAGCCCTCCACCAGAGCCACATATGCCATAAAATGGAAATGGTTTTCCAACTGGGCAGACTCGAAAGGGATAGAACCTTTCTCCTGTTCAGTCACAAAGGTTTTAGATTACATGCTGCATCTCTGTGACTTAGGTCTTAGTTACTCAACTCTAAAAGTACACTTATCAGCCATTTCTGCCTATCCCATTCCTGTGGAACAGAAGACTTTGGCCCAGTTGGAGGTATCCAAAACCTTCCTGAAAGGGCTCCTCCATCTGAAACCACCAATATGGAGCCCTGCTCCTCGATGAGACCTGAATTTCATACTAGAGAAACTCACTCTGTCCCCTTTCAAGCTGGCAGCGAGTTCGGACATGCACTATCTTTCTTGGAGAGCACTTTTTCTAGCAGCCATCACTTCAGCTAGAAGGATCTCAGAGATTCAGGCTTTCATGTGTAAGGTTCCTTACTTGATTTTCCACAGAGTCCGAGTGGCTTTGCAGACCAACCCTAAGTTCTTACCCAAGGTGGTATCAGAATATACCTTGAATCAGTCACTGGACTTGCCAGTGTACTATCTGGAGCTCTCCAATAGGGATGAAGCACTTCTGCACACTCTGGACGTACACAGAATTCTTCAGTACTATACAGATAGGACAAAGTCTGTCCATAAGACATAAGTCCATAAGTTGTTTGTTTCCTTAGCGCCCAAAAGAGAAGGCGCAGCTGTTTCTAAACAATGTTTGTCCAAATGGTTAGCAAACTGCATTACTTTTTGTTATCAGAAGTACAACAGAACCCGTCCGGGTCAGGTTAAAGGACATTCAACCAGAAGCAGGACTGCTTCTACTGCTTGTTTAAGGAATGTTTCAGTCACAGACATTTGCGCGGCTGCAACTTGGAGTTCTGTCTATACCTTTACCAAGCAGTACAGTCTGGACATTGCGTCTAGGTGCAGGGCAGGCTCAGGGACTCCTTTCATGAGTACCCTAGAGTTGCTGGGAAACTCATTCCTGCCTCCCATGTCTCAGACTTATCTCAGGTCATTACTTGAGACTCAGTCCTATATGTGAGTACCTACTGCAAGAGCCCTCTTGAAGTAAGGTAGTAGAGTTACGTAAGAACTTACCGTAATGGTAGATCTTCGAGAGAGGCTCTTGCAGTAGGTACTGCTTTCCCTAACCCAACTTCTCTGAGTTTCCTTCTGTGGTTTTTCATACTAGACATAATTATGCTCCAGGAACCCTCTCCTTTTCTCCTGTCACACCTTTTTAGGTCTCCAGGGGGACTGGAAGGCGGGTGTGGGGACCGCTCCTTATACAGGATATAGTGTCACACTGACATCTGTCACGTGATGTCAGGGGGCAATCCCCTGCCGGACACTGCTAGCTAGAGTTTTTCCGTTTGGTCCTAATGCCTGGCGGCTTAGTCCTATATGTGAGTACCTACTGCAAGAGCCTCTCTTTCAAAGATCTACTGTTACGGTAAGTTCTTACGTAACTGTACTTTCTTCTATGGAAGCATGAGCTGAGCTGTCACAGACAGCAGACAGCAATGTGCACTGATTCCAGATAAGCAGTTTGAACCTCAGTAAACCAGTCTCATTACAATCACCAGGGTAGCAGTTTAAACACTAAATATGGATTTTATGCCGATGATCATTGACTGTGGGAAGAACCATGGGCATGCTGTCAACAGTGCTGACATTGAAAAACATGCTCACACTGCATATGAAAAAAAAAAACCTTCACTGAGAACGTGCTAGCTTCTCAGTGCCTTATTAATTCAGTGAGATCAGGAAAGCACTCGAGCTTCACTGTCGTGCCTCGGATGTCACCAAACTAACTCAGCATTGAGAATCTTCCCATTCTTAATGTAGTGGGGTTAGTTATTCTGTATGACATAACTACTGTGGTACAACAGCATTCTGACCACTACTGTTGCACAGAAGCATCTGAAGTGTATGGATTTCCGTACACAACACTGCACCATATACTATATATAAGCTTACTACTCATTAATTCCATCATATTTAATATTTTGCTTAAGTTATTTTATGCTGTATCCTTTGCACAATTCATAGTGTTTTGTAACTCTGTTTTCTTTATTACCGTCTCTCACCATAGTGCCCCTCCCTCCAGGTTGCACTTGGAAGCAAGCTTCAATTTAGCATGCCTTTCCCAGTTACCAACTGTTTTTATAGATGTATAACAAAAGTTACAGGCAGTCACAATACAGTTCAAAGTGATATGTGATCATATGTGTGTGCTGGAGATACTATAATCGTATAAACAAGAGTGTGATTTCAATTTCTTAATATAAGACTGTAGACTAAATGGATGTTTGGTTTACTTATCATTGCAAGAATTTTTTTTCGTGGGTCAAATGCCCTTTTTCCTGTCCCATATCCTAAGCATCAGACAGCAGCCCCTGTTAGTTAAGTGCTGGCTTTCATTCAGATCAAAGTCTGCATAAACCTACATAAAGTTCTTTTAAAAATCAGACCCATAGACTTCAATGGGGTGCGCCTCTGCGATCTCCATGTTTAGACATCACGAAATGTCTGAGCACAGGATGGGGCCAACAGCCCAGGAAGTAGAAGGGATCAACTGGTCATCTGTTTGGCTCAGTTTATGATCCCTTCCCTTCCAAAAAAGAAGACTTCAGAAATGTCAATTAATAATAGCTTAGAAGACTTTCACCACCATTTAGTAATGGCTATGGCAATAATAAAAGCCCACTTCATAATCTTTCTGTTAATCTTGGACTTTCTCTTTAAAATAAGAACAGTTTAATGTCTAAAACACACATAAAACACATGAATAAGAGCACAACAGTAGTCTTACCCTATATTCATCAAGAAGAATAGTTTATCAGAAAGAGACCTCAAATGCCAGAAAAAAGAGATGCGTCTTCAAAGCCCTTTAAATCTAAAATAGAGGAAACCTTTCTTAGATGGTTTGGCAAAGCGTTCCACATGTGCAGGGTTGCCACAGAAAAAAGCCCTAGAATGACTCTTCTAGACTGCAGACAGGCTGGGCGTAAAAGCCTGTGCACAGCCTGGAAAAGTTGAGCTGGTCTTTTCCTTCCTGCAGCAATCAACCCTGACAGAAACTCTTGTCTTCTTCTGGGAGATTGCTCTCTGACAGACCTCATAATGGACTGTCAGAGACAATCTGTCCTCCACAGAGCATGA
Organism: Neoceratodus forsteri; assembly: GCA_016271365.2. NCBI lineage: Eukaryota > Metazoa > Chordata > Ceratodontiformes > Ceratodontidae > Neoceratodus > Neoceratodus forsteri. Next base: position 1,557,462,437 of record CM057450.1, read on the forward strand.
TCACAAAGAGGAACACTCCAGTCTGTGCCCCATTGGTCTTCAGCTGTTTCAGCTCATCATTATACCAAGGTAAACTGGGATGGGAGACGAACAGGTGTACATGGATAGGTGCAATAGGATCGGTTGCTGAAGGGAGAGCTAAATTATAGCCCTCTGCATTAGCCTTCACATCCCAACACAGGCAGCCAACATGCTTGAGATGTCCAGCTACTCTATGAACCTCTTGGGTACCAGGTTCCGTTTAGGTGGGTATTGGACTATCTCTGTAGAGGTAAAGTTTCCCAGTGGGCCCTGAACTGGGATTGCAATACAGAATGATCTGCCCTAGCTACTGGATCAACCTCCACATTTAATATTTTGAGTCCTGAGGTGAAGACCAGATCGAGTGTGTGACCTTGTTCGTGTCTAGCAGAGGAAACCACTTGTCTGAGGTCTAGCAGTGACATAGTCTGGAGGAATCCTGTTGCAAATGATAACTTTTCCTCTTCTTTGACCCATGCATGAACTCCCACAGCATCAACAGTCTGGGGGATTCCATGGCTAGGCCAGTGATGAAGATTGAAAATTCCTGCAAGAATTTAGCCTCACTGCTCAAAGAACGATAGATGAGGAGAGTATTGCATCCTGAACCTGCTTTCCTACTAACAGCCACACATTCAGAGGACCTAGCCTCCACCACCAGGAACACAGTGAATCACAGCTCAGATCTAAAACAGATGGTCCCCCACCACCACTACTCCCCCACCTCAGGTGGTATACTACAGAGAACCCATAGGGGATCATAGCCTCAAGCACAGGGCCTGAGTCAACCCCCCAGCCAGGTCTCCTTGATACACCCCAGGTCTGCTCAGGAATGTAATATCTCACCACCACTGATTTATTCCCAAGGACCTGGCATTGCAGACAGTGGCCTAGAGGGGAGGGGTTGTGCCACCTGGTCCACTGACTACCTCCTTTTTCTCTAAGAAAGGCTTCTTAGTTATGGGCACAAGACATGGGCTACCCCTGTCAGCTGGAACAGCCTAGCAAGAGTACTTCCTGCTCTTCATTCTCAGAATTCACATCTCCATAACTTCCACTCCTCATTCCTAAACCCTTCACTTGCCAGGGCCACTGAGGATGCTAAACATCCTACCATGCTTAAAGACTGCATTTGGTAATCTAGGCTTCCTTAGTGGATGTAACTGCCAGAGTTGTTCAGAGGAGTAAGATAGCCCATAGCAGTTATTCGCCAGTCACTGGTACATCTTAATAAAAATACTACAGTAAGTCAACTAAAAATAAACTTTCCAAATGGCAAACAACTGAAAAGTCAAAACCAAACACTTGTAAACAGATGACCGTAATTGTTGATGGTTACTACCCGTGCCTTGTGGGCTCAAGCAAGGTTGAGGGGCCTGAGCCATTAAATGCATAATGTGGGGATATCTTCCCAGAATCAGTGTTCTCCACTGAGTCCCACTTATGGGTCTGGGCCAGAGGCACTAGGACCCAGCAGGAGCAAATCTTTGGCCAGGAGGCCAATGATGGCTGCAGGCCACGGCGCCAATGTCCTCCACATGTGCCATGTTCCTGCCAGTAACCGTCATTGGCTCTCTCAGTTACCTCAGTTCTATTCTTCCTGCCATCAACTGAGCACTGTAGGAGCAGTCACCTCCATTCGGGGAAAAATTTGTCATCAAGTGTTTTTGTCTCTGAATCTGTACTCTCTCTTCTTTTTCCTTATTTTCCATGACACTGAAGTCCAAATCTAAGTGGGCCATGGGTAAGAAGCCAACCATTATGCGTCAGTGCCCATGTGGGAACAAAAGGCCTTTGAATGACCAGCATCAGCTATGTTTTACCTGCCTTAGTGCACAACATGTCATGAATTCCTATAATGTCTGCTTCTCCATGGATGACTGTATGCCGGAGAACCATGTGTTGAGGTTGACCGATCCAACCTTCCCAGATTGCACACACGGAGCTCCTGAGTAAGGTCTTTGGGCCCATTCCAAGGTCCTCCTTGACCACACTGTGCTGAGGCATCAGATGCCCAAGTTGTTGGCTTTGGCAGACAAGCGACTCCTTCTGGTCAGTCAGCTGAACACCCTTCACTAGTCTGTTCATCCTCAGAGATAGATGTCCCTAATGGCAGAGCTGAGGTTAAATATCCAGTCCTCACATCCCTGTTATCCTCGCTCTCAGCTTCACACTATCCTCTCCACAGTAATACTTCACATTCCCTCTCTGTTCCTTCTAGAAAAGCTGTTGTTGGTCAATCTGCTTTCTCTATCGCTTTCTTAAACTCTGGTCCTCCCTTCCGCTGTCAGTTCACTTTGCCGCTTCTGCTTTCTCCTTAAAGTCCCTTCTTTGTGACTTTTCTTCTCCCTTCTGCAACCGTTCATTACTCTCTTCTTCCCCCCAACTCCCACTAGTTTTGCTGTGACAGTCTGATTCTCATTACCTGGTCACTGTTCTGTTAGTTGTAAGAGTAGTTACCTTGTCTAAATTATTTCACTTTTATCTAGTACACATATCTGTTATACTGATTTACCTTCAATGTTTTGATTATGCTCCTTGATATATTGTATTTGCTGAATATGACTTACCCCCAAGATGCATCTGGAAATGAGGAGAAACGAGCTGTTAGCAGCTCAGTATGTCTTTCTTGGTGAAACTTTTGAAATAGATAGACGGACAGACGTATGCATGCATACATACATAGATATAGATAAGCCTTCTAAATATGTATTTTTTTTATTTCAAAAGTTTTACCAGGTAAGACATACTGAGCTGGTAACAGCTCATTTCTAGATGTGTCCTTGGGGAGGAGGAAGGGAAGGGGAGAGTACAAAAGTGCAAAACACAAAAATTCAATAATGAGACGTAAGCACCAGCAAAATGAACAGTTACGCAGGAAATGCTTCTGTAGTGTATGGGGTATTGTGATTGTGCATAGAAACCAATCCAGTCAAAAACTCAGTTCTGCTGCAGTAGTGATGTACTTACTGAAGTAGAATGGCAAGTTCTAGGGACGTGGATATGTTGTTCATCCACACTTATTGGCAGGTTTCTTGCCGCTTTAAATCTTGCCGGAAGGTCTTCAAGCTGGCTCCTCCCACCCACCCAGGTGGTAAAACTCTCGGCTCCACCCCATGACGCCAGATCTTCCTTACCGCTTGGAAGCTCAGGTTCCCTCCTTAACGCGCTGCGTTTAAGACTGGTTCCTAATTCTTCGAAAGTTCGAAATCAAAAAGTTTTTTGCTAAAAAGACTTCGGTCTTCTTCTCCTCGCGGCTGCGATGGACAAATCGACTCCCAGTTTTCGGAGGTGCCCTTGCGGGCAGAAGATGTCTAGGACGGATCCGCACTTCACCTGCGTCTACTGCCTGGGCCTTGAGCACGACCCGCAGGCCTGCGACTTGTGCTCTTCCTTTTCGGCCTACGTCCTTGAAGACCGTGCTGCCCGATTACAACTGGGGCGCCCCGAGAAAAGAATTCCACCGGTGAAATCTAAAGAGGCCCAATTGGCGGTGTCCGCGGCGGCAGGCTCGGCGGATCAGCTCGAGCAGATGATCGCCCTCGAAGAGGAGACGGCGCGGGCCGCTTCTACCTCGGCTGCGGCATTTGTCCCGCTCTCTCTCGGTGCCTCGTACTCGGCTTCTTTTAAGGAGCTTTGTCTGACCCTCTCGACGAAAGGTGAGGGTCCAACTTCTTCGGGACCTTTTTCCAGGTCCAAAAGGAGCAAAAGTAGGTCTCTCCGTCGACACTCTTGGGAGCGGGAAAGATCCCCTTCCCCTTGTCGACAGTCAACTTCGGTCGACCCCTCAGCTTCGGCCACTGGCTTCACGGTGTCCCCTTCAGGCCAGTTGACCGAGACCCGCCGACACGGTCGAGATTTTTCTCGGACCTGTTAGACGGTTGTCAGCTGGAGAAGCTGAGAATCCCCTCTCCCGGTTCCCCGGTGGAGTTGAGGATCCGTCGTGCCTGTCTGTGCCTCCGGTTCCGGAGCCTCTCGGTGGGATCGTCTGAGCCGAGGAGGCCGATTCCGACACTTCTCCTCACCTTCCTCGGCCTAGTCGAGACTCTCGGTCTCGGTCTCGGACATCCTCGCGGTCCAACCGATCCCGCCGCCATAGGCGGTCTTGGTCTCGGCATCACAGCAAGCGGCGCCACCACTCTTCCTCGGACTTAGGAGGCTTCGCCAAGTTGCGTTGAAGCACGAGGAACTCATGTGGCAATAGCGCTTTTGACCGGGAATAAGCCGACCCAGTCGTCTTCCCCGGCCATTAAGTGGCTGTCACCGGAGCAGCCGAAACAACCCCTCGTTGTAGTCGAGGAGCCTGTTCTTAGGCCGGTTGTTCGGCCAATTCCAGCTGCCCCACTGATTCTGGTGGAACCTCCGCCTCCACAGCCATTAGTTGGGGCTCCGACCAAAAATTCTCGGTCGGCCTTGGGTTTGCCCCATAGGCTGTCTGTCACCCTCACTCCCGATAAACCTCGGCAGGTGGAGGGTGGCTCAGGCCCGAGGCAGCTCTTTGAGGACTCTTCTGAGTCCGATGATGGTTCTTCCCTCTTCTCCAAGCGCATGGACTTGGAGTCCTCGGGAGGGCAGTCAATGGACGATAGCCCTCGTCCTTCTTAGGGTTGCTTGACTCATCTCAGAGTCCACCGGGATGAAGCTCGAACCCGTTTCTAAACGGGCCAGGTATCCCCTCACGGAGATTCTGGACCGAGGGGATTCTCCTACGGAGGCCTTTCCGGTGGCCGAAGCCATAGTGGGTCCGGCCTTGGAACTTTGGCAGCGTCCTGCTTCCTGCCCTGCGCCTTCGGCCAGGTTGGCCAGGAAGTATGCGGTCCCTACCGGTTCCCTGTCCGTTTTTTCAGAACACCCCTCGGCCGAGGGGTTGGTTACCGACAGCGTTTTCCGGCGTGCCGGGAACGCCAGGGATGTGGACAAACCTCCCGACAAGGAATCCAAGAAATTGGATTATGCCGGGCGAAAAGTCTATGCTACTGCTCCTCTCTGCCTTCAGGTCAGGCCAGTTCGGCCGTCCTCTGGCCATTTTCTCAGCGCCTGTTGGGCTCCTCGGATGAGGTGTACCCTCATCTTCCGCTGATCTGCAGACTATGGTCAGGCAGGTGCGGGACCAGGGCAGGGCAGTGGCCAAACAGCAGCTCCAGACTGCGTAGACATCAGGGACTCATGTGCCAGGTCTGTGGCGGCCGCAGTGGCCATGCGTCGTCGAAGCTTAGGCTGGGGATATCCACCTTTACCTCGGATACCCAGCACAAGTTGGCGGATGTTCCTTTTGGGACTGACCTCTTCGGCCCTGGGGTGGAAGGTCACCTGCAGAGGATCGAGAAGTCCAATGCTACCTTGGACTCGGTCTCTTCCGCTCAGAAGGACAAAGGCCGCAAGCCACAGCCTAAGCCCTTTCGTCCTTCTGCGTCCCGCGGCGCGCCCGGCCCAGCAACATCAGGGCCAGCAGGCTCGAGCTTGGTATCCCAAACCCAAGCCGTCGGCTTCCTCCAACAGGAAGCAGGGAGGTAAAGGCCCAGGAGGTCCCTCGGCCGGTCCTCCTCCAAGCCTGCCCAGTGACGGGCTGAGGGGTGTCGCCCCCATCCCTGTCACCTCACCCCTGGTTCCCCCCGTGGGGGGACGGCTCAGACACTTCCTTTCCGCCTGGTCCGCTGTTACCATGGACAGGTGGGTACTGGAGGTAGTGGGAAAAGGCCTACCTCTAGAATTCGAGCAGGCCCCGCCCTTCAGAGCCGTGCATACCTCGGGGGGCCTCGGGGTCCGCAGCCTCACTAGCAGCTCGTTGAGCCGACATCGCTCTCCTCCTCCTCCAAAAGGAGGTGATCATGGAGGTAGAGGACCCCCCTTTAGACCCGGGGTTCGTGTCCAGGTATTTCCTGGTTCCGAAACGGACGGGGGGCTGGCGCCCCATTCTCGACCTACACGACCTGAACAAGTTCCTAAGATCTCGGACCTTCAGAATGGTCACTCTGGCGCAGATAATACCATCTCTGGAACATGGCGTGTGGTTCTGCTCTCTGGACCTACAGGACGCGTTCTTTCATGTCCCTATCCGTCCGTCACATCGGAGATTCCTCCGCTTTCGAGCAGAAGGATACCTCTTCGAGTTCCAAGCCATGCCCTTCGGCTTATCTCCAGCTCCCAGGGTCTTCACCAAATGCATGGCAGTGGTGATAGCATTCCTGCGGCGCCGAGGGGTCTGGGTGTACCCTTACCTGGACGATTGGCTGATAGCAGCCCCTCCAGACGGGAGGTGGAGCGGTCCAGAGATCTGGCCCTCCAGGTTTGCTCTCAAGTCGGCCTTCTCATCAACGAGGCCAAGTCGGAACTCGAGCCGAAGCAGGTGATCCTGTTCATCGGGGCAGAGCTCGACTCTCTTCGAGCCGGAGCACGGCTCCCGGCGGACAGGGCCGAGGTTCTTACCTCCTTTGCCCAGTCATTTCTGGTTGGGCAATCGCGCCCTGCCCGGGACTTCCTGCGCCTCCTGGGTCTCATGGCGGCCTGTACCAGCGTGGTCCGTTGGGCACGCTGGCACATGCGCCCCCTTCAGTGGGGACTGGCCAGCCGGTGGTCACAACGCTGCGATCCATTGGACCAGCTAGTGACAGTGACCCAGGAGATGTGGAATGCTCTCCAGTGGTGGACCGTTCCATCCCATCTGCAGGAGGGCATCCCGTTTGTCCGCCCCGAGCCGACGGTCTCTCTATCGACCGATGCCTCTCTGATGGGTTGGGGTGCCCATCTGGGGGAACACCGAGTGCATGGCCTCTGGTCCCCGCGGGAGTCCCGATGCCACATCAACCTGCTGGAGCTCCGAGCGGTCTGCCTAGCTCTCACCGCCTTTGCTCCGTTTCTCCGGGGTCAAGTGGTCCGAGTCCAGACGGACAATACCACGACCATGTACTACCTGAACCGCCAGGGCGGGACGCGCTCCATGCTTCTATGCAAGGAAGCTCTCAGATTTGGTCACTGTGCAGCCTGGAGGCGGATCTCCTAGCCATTCATGTGGCAGGAGCCTCCAACACCCTGGCCGATGCCCTGAGCCGGATAGGGGCTGCATCTCACGAGTGGTCTCTCCTGCCGGAGATAGTAAGATCTGTTCTCCCACTGGGGCACATCTCAGGTGGACCTGTTTGCCTCAGGGAGAATGCGGCTGAGCTGTTTCATGCCGCCCCCTCAGCAGGGCTCGCTGCAGGGGATGCCTTCTTGAGGCTGTGGACCCCGGGCCTCTTTTACGCCTTTCCCCCATTTCCCTTGATTCACAAGGTGCTTCTCAAGGCAAGGAGGGACAAGGCGCAGGTGATTCTGATAGCCCCAGACTGGCCCCGCCAGTTCTGGTACCCAGATCTCCTCAACCTCAGCTACAGGCTCCCAAGGCAGCTTCCAGCTCGCCCGGACCTGCTGTCAGTCAATCAGGGGAAGGTGTTCCATCCGGACCTTCAATCCCTGCACCTGACGGCCTGGTTCCTGAGCGGCTAGAGTTCCAGGCCTTGGGTCTTTCCGACGAGGTCCTCAATGTTGTTGAGGCGTCCCGTAAGGAGTCGACCAGGAAATGCTATGCCTTCAAATGGAAGAGGTTTTCCATTTGGTGTCATGGTAAGGGCTTGGACCCTTCCTCCTGTTCCTTGGCAAGCATTTTGGACTATTTATGGTCCCTTTCTAGTCAAGGGCTTAGGTCGACGACCCTAAAGGTGCACCTGGCAACCATCTCTGCTTACCGGGCGTGGGCCGGGGAGCAGTCGGTGGCGCAGGAGAAGGTGGTCTGGCGCTTTTTCAAAGGCCTTGATCACATTTCCCCTCCGGTGCGAGAACCTCCACCTCCGTGGGATTTACTGCTGGTACTGGCAAAGCTCATGGGCAAGCCATTCGAACCAATGCACAGGTGTGAACTTTCTCACCTGTCGTGGAAGACCGCCTTCTTGGTGGCTATCATGTCAGCCAGAAGGATGGGAGAACTCCAGGCGCTCTGCATTGAGTCTCCTTACCTGGTCTTCCACAGGGACAAGGTTGTCCTGTGCCCCCACCCGAAATTCCTTCTGAAGGTGGTGTCGAAGTTTCACCTTAACCAGGTGTTGACTCTGCTGGTGTTCTACCCCAGTCACACCTCGGAGGCCGAATACAGGCTCCATACTTTGGACCCTAGAAGGGCGCGCTATTATAAGGAGCGCACGGCTGAAATTCGGGGAGAGGTTCGCCAGCTGTTTGTCACCTACGCTGAAGCCGCACCTGGCAGACCTGCAGCCAAGCAGACGATAAGCAGGTGGGTCACCTCCTGCATAGATCTCTGCTATAAGTTGGCGGGCATGGAGCCTCCCAGAGGGATAAGAGCTCATTCTACCCGTCATACTGCTGCATCGGTGGCTGCTTCCAGGGACGTCCCTATCCAGGAAATCTGCAGGGCTGCTACCTGGAAGTCAGCACACACCTTTATTACCCATTACCACATCGACCTTGAATCACGCCAGGATGCTGGTTTTGGGGCCTCGGTTCTCCAGTCTTTATTCCCTAAGTAGGGGTGTGTGCCTTGCCTCCCTCCTCCCGGAGAACTGCTAGGAGTCTGCCAATAAGTGTGGATGAACAACATATCCATGTCCCTAGAAATACAGGTTACTCACCTGTAACAGGAGTTCTAGGAATGGTATGTATTGTTCATCTGACTCCCAACCTCCCCGGCTTCGACGCACAACCTAAGCTTCCAGCGGGCCAGATCTGGCATCATGGGGTGGAGCCGAGAGTTTTACCACCCGGGTGGGTGGGAGAAGCCAGCTTGAAGACCTTCTGGGAAGATTTAAAGCAGCAAGGAACCTGCCAATAAGTGTGGATGAACAACATATACCATTCCTAGAACTCCTGTTACAGGTGAGTAACCTGTATTTGCTGTGCTGCAGTAGGTATGTCATACCACCAAGCGCAAAAACAAAGCAGCCAAGTCAGCTGTTGAACTGTGTGTCAGCTGCTCGCAGTTCACTCTCACAGATTTCACTCTTAAAAACAATTTAAAGGCACCTCAGATTTAAGTAAACATATTTGCCCATGTACAACACTCTCAGGGCGGGGAGAAATGGACTGCTGGATTGGGGGGGAGGGGGTTGGCTGCCCAATGGTGGCATTTCACAGTATGTCAATCATGTCAGTCTATTTCTCAACAGTGCAACAAACACTAATACATGATAGAAACATAGAAACGTAGAAGTTGACGGCAGATAAGGACCGCAAGGCCCATCCAGTCTGCCCATTTCTTTTTCTACCTTATAAATGTGCTATCTGCCTTTGCTCTGTCAGTGACCTATCTATTCATAGTCATTTGTATTGCTCCCTTATGCCTATCCCATGCCTGTTTGAAGCCCTGCACTGTATTCATAGCCACCACTTCTTGTGGTAAGCCATTCCATGCATCTACCACCCTTTCTGTGAAAAAGAATTTCCTCACATTCCCCTTTAATCGGCCCCCCTCTAATCTCATGCTGTGTCCTCTTGTCCTGCTATTTTCTTATATTTAAACATGTTAGACTCTTTCACCTTGTTTATGCCCTTAAGGTGTTTAAATGTCTCGATCATATCACCTCTCTCCTCCTTTGCTCAAGGGTATACATATTGAGCTCTGTTAATCTGTCCTCATATGTCTTCTGATGCAGTCCCTGCACCATTTTGGTTGCCCTTCTCTGGACTGCCTCAATTTGGTTAATGTCCTTGTGAAGGTGTGGCCCAATACTGCACACAGTACTCCAGATGGGGCCCTAACAATGTCTTGTACAGAGGGATTATTACCCTCTTACGACTTGTGATACCCCTACTAATACACCCTAACACCCCCTAGCCTTACCTACTGCTTTAGAGGTCTGCTTGATGATTTTAGGTCATCAGTGATGATGATGCCCAAGTCTTTCTTCCTTTGTGACTGCTAGCAACTCCCCTCCCAGCCTATAAGTGGCTTCAGGGTTTCTCTTCCCTATGTGCATGATTTTGCACTCTTTGCATTAAATCCCAGTTGCCACTCTTCTGACCATTCTGCTAGTTTATCCAGATCTCTTCTCATTCTGCCCACCCCATCTGGATCATCTACTCTGTTGCAGATCTTGGTGTCATCTGCAAACAGACAAGCCTTACCCTCTAGTCCATCTCAGAGGTCTCTAATGAAGATGTTGAATAGGACTGGCCCCAGGACTGATCCCTGAGGTACCCACTTGTGACTTGCATCTCTTCTGACTGTATACCATTTACCACCACTCTCTGTTTTCTGCCAGTCAACCAGTTTGCCACCCAGTTGACCAACTTCTGACCCACCCCGAGCCTACCTAGCTTATTTATCAATCTTCTATGTGGAACAGTGTCAAAAGCTTTGCTGAAGTCAAGGTAGGCGACATCAACTGCTCCCCTTGGTCTACCACTCTGGTTACCCAGTCAAAGAAATCTATGAGATTAGTTTGACAGGACCTTCCTTTTGTAAACCCATGCTGTCTTGGATCCTGTGCCCCTATGGATTCCAGGTGTTGCACTATCCTTTCCTTAAGGAGTGCCTCCATAATCTTGCCTACTACTGAGGTAAGACTGACCGGTCTGTAGTTCCCCGCCTCCTGCTACCACTCTTGTGGATGGGATCCATGAGCCCTTCTCCAGTCTTCTGGGACCTCTCCTGTGCTCAGAGACTCACTAAACAATTCTGCTAATGGCTCTGCTAGTTCCTCCTTTAGCTCCTTAAGTACCCTGGGATGTATGCCATCAGGTCCCATTGCCTTATCCACCCTGAGCTTAGCAAGCTCTTGTAGGACCCTTTCTTTTGTGAAGGGAGTAGTGCTCACCTCCCTCCCCTGTGTCCATGATGCTGAGCTGTGGGCCTGCCCTACCTTCTCTTCAGTAAATACTGAGCAAAGTATCTATTTAGGATAGATGCCTTTACAGGTCCTCCTCCTCACATGCTCCCTTTTCTCCATTAAGCTAGTACCCCTCTGGACTTTCTCCTTTCACTAATGTATCTATAGAAAGTCTTGTCACCTTCTTTACTGTCCGCTAGTGTTTCTCAGTTTGGGACTTTGCCTGCCTTACTGCCTTACCTGCTTCCCTTAGGGCAGTTTGGTATGCCTCCCTATCTTCATCCCGCTGTGTTCCTTATATTTTCTGAAGGCCAGCCTTTGGCTCTGACCTTTCTGCTACTGTATTTGAGAACCAAAGTGGTTTCCTTCTTCTTTTGCACTTCCTTTTCTGTCTAACACAATGGGATGTTGCTTCAAGTATTGTATCCTTAATGCTTGCCCACTTTGCCTGTACCTCCTCACCTGTGTTTCTTTTTGCCAGGGCTAGCTTAACTCTGTTGGCCATCTTATCAAAGTCAGCTCCTCTGAAGTCCCATATTTTGCCTTGGAATGGGATGATTTAGATGTAGTAGCCAAATTGAACCATACCATGTGATGGTCACTGGCCCCCAGGTGACCTTCTACCTGGAGATCTGTGATCCCTTCTTTGTTAGTCAGTACTAGATCTAGGATAGCCCTGTCTGTTGTGGGTTGCTGTACCAGTTGTTTGAGGCCCTCCCCCTGCAGGGAATCCACTATGAGTCTAGTTCTGGCAGATGTTCCTGCTGGTATTGACCAATCTGTATCTGGCATGTTGAAGTCTCCCATTATCAGAACCTCCCCTTTAGCTGTCATGTTTTGTATATCTTCTAACAGTAATGTGTCTATGTCCTCCCTCTGGTCTGGGGCCTGTAGACAACCCCAGTTCTTATGGCTGTCCCATTTCCTGTTTCAGGGTGACCCACAGTTCTTCTGGCTCATTATGTGTATTCTGAATTTCTGTAGCCGATATTTTCATTAACATACAGGGCCCTCCTCCCCCTTTTGCACCTCGGTCTCTTCTGAACAATACATAGCCAGGTACTGAAGTCTCCTAAGTGTGGTTACTGGTAAACCACGCCTCACTAATTGCTACCATGTCCAGCTTAGCCTCTGACATTATTGCCTGCAGGTCTGGGATCTTATTTCCCAGGCTGTGAGCATTGTGTACATGATTTTCCATTGGCCAGATTTTGGTGTGTTAGTTGTTGGGTGAAGTTTGGCATTACCCCTGTGCATCGTATGGGGAGACAAACCTTTTTTCTTACCTGGTGATGCAAATGAACGGCAAACACGCTGAATTCCTGTTTGACCACTAGCTGAGGGGGGAGGGGTGTTCTTCCCATTCGACGTATGGGGTGCTGCACCCCTCTCCCCATTTGCTAGTCTTGATTAGCAGTCTTTCTGTCTAATGACAGTGCAAACAGTAAATGTTGTTTTAATCGTTTCTTTTTACGTGTGTCACAGTGTGTAGCCATGACAGTGGAGGAAAGTGGAAGTTTAAGAGGGAGTCAGAAACTACTTGCCGTGTTTTTGTTTTTGTTGCCCTGATTGAGTTTGTTGTGGCAATATATAATTCACTGCTCTGAACTGTTTCTATTTTGAATTCTTTTAATGTAGGTGTCCCCATGCAGTATACAGACAAGTGTATGGGAAACCATTCACAACATATAGGATCTTGTATGAGAGCCCATACACAACAATGCTTTTCTTATACCGAGTGGTTACCATGACAACAAGAACCTTGAGAGTGAAGCTTCGCTCTCGAGGCCACTCTATCATGGCAGCACCTCACTGGAAACACAGCCTTGTTGTGCATGGTTATCCCACACATTATGCTGTACGTGTAGTAATTATCCAAAGCAATAAAGTGCGGAAGAAGAACAGTATGTAGTGTGCAGCAATGAAATACTGAGCATAGGATGAGGGAAGAGGGGTTGCACTAGTGTAAGTGCAGGGAGAAGGGGAGTTGCCTTCCCCTGTTGGGAATTGAGCATAAACAAACTACAAAAGCAAACCAAAAATAACATTTTGTGTCCTTTTTGTCCTCCTTCTGCCCGAGGTACATCACCATTACCTTGGATGTATCTCCATTAGATGCTACATGTGCCCAATGGATGCCATCCATTCCTAACTCCACCTGATAGTAGTCCTGTCTGTGAAATTGTGCTTTAGTGCCAAATCGGAACCTGCTGGAGCAGCCATTTTCAGCTGACGAAACATCCTTACTGCTTGCAAGAAGGGTCTGCCAGCTTCATCTGGCTTTGCAAGTGTACGTTTTTTCTTTTGCTATCTTAAGTAGGGTTTTTCCCCCTCTGCTCAGCTGACATGATTTTTAGTGACCAAACTGTGGTCCTCATGCCTACAAGACTTTAGAGCAACTTGGGAGACCGGCATATTGCTACTCCTACATGGAGCTGGTAACCCTGCAATGTTACGTAGACCAGTAGTCTACTGTTCTGCCCCCCCCCATGGGGTGGCAGCTTGACTGTTTAAAACAATAACAAAAAGAAAAACAGTTTATTACTGGTGGCACAAAGATTGCTTAGTTCTTGTGGTTACTTGCACCACTGTTGGTTCATTATATTCTTTGCCATCTTGTTAGCAAGTGGTCTCACCTTTAAGTACCTCTTTATTTGTTACCCAGAGCTTACATGCATACCAGTCTATTGCCTTATACCCACTGCCCCCTTACCAGCCTAGCTTATTGCTTGCTGCCTAGTGGGTGACCTTTTTGAGTCTCTGACTCAGTATCCCAGACTGCTTTTTCTATGCCACCTTATGTACACCCTAACTCATTCTTCTCTCTTTGAGAGCTGGTAGTTGGTTTCTGTCTGGTTATATATTTATCCATTTGTCTAACATTTTGGGCTACTTTATCACAAGCCCCAGTTTGTGTTTTCCACACTTTTTGCTTCTCTTCTGGTGAACAAAACTGAGGTAGGTGAGGGAACCAGCGACAGTTATTGGTAGACACACGGCACTATGTGAGGGCATGCAGGTGCCATGGCCAGTAGTCATCCTCAACCCCTTGGCCAAAGATTTTCTTCCACGTGGTTCTAGTGCCTCCGGCCTAGGCCCATAAGTGGTACTCAATGGAGAACATTTTCAGAAAGCTCAACTGTTACAGTAAGTACATAACTTTCTTTCCCGAACCTGAATTGCCCTTTTAGGAAGCAGTAGCACAGTGGCCTGCTAGTACAGCGGTATCACTATCACTCGTGATGCCGGTGACCCAGAGTCAGGAATAAGCCTGGGTTTATTTTATTTTATTAAACTCTAGGATTACAAATACCTTTGAGCAGGATCTTCTCATTTACAAAGGTTCCATGTCAAAGGAAGGGGGGGAACATACAGACAGAGGTTGGAAATGGTATATAATCAAAAACAATGGTATACAATGAAAACACAGGCATTGTTGACATAGTTTTACAGTTGTGACGCACTTAAAAATAAAAGATGTCACTAGAGAGCAATTTAATATCCGTAGCTAGATGAGGTGGCAGAGAAAGGATTTAAGAAGCAGATGGACTATCAGCGAGAGAGATAGTGAAGAAGGGGGACAGAAAAAAAAGTATGCCAGCTAAGAGGCTGTTGTCAGGGCAGGAAAGGCAGTCTAGGACAGGGGAATATGGGCAAGAGTCAAAAGGGGGGGACTAGCTGGGGAATGTGGTAATAGGTGTGTGGGGAGGCGTAGGGGTGTGGGGGGGAGGAGGGACAGAGAGGAAAAAGGGTGGCAAGAAGCAGGAATCATGGAGGGTAATGTTCAGGAAGGAGGTGGGTTAACAAGTTATGAGCAATTACGCGGTGGTTGGAGCAAACCTTTAGGAGAAGCAATCACACTGAGTGGTAGAGGTGAGGTGAGGTGATGTCGGAAATTTCGTTTATAGGGTCCAAGCGTTGCAGAGGAAAGTGCTTCTTTGTTGAGGGAATTGAACCACTGTGGAGCCCTATGGGTGAAGGATCGCTGACCCATGGAGGTACGACATCTGGGAATCTGGAAAGGTTTGGTATTGGGCACTGTGTGTATGCTGTTTACCACTAAAGGCAGCAAGGAGCTTCTTAACACCAGGAGGCATGAGTCCAAGGAGAACCTTTTTGGTTAGCAGGCAGGTCTGGTATTGTATTCTGTTGAGGAGTGGAAGCCAGCCAGTCTGTGCATAGAGGTCACAGGTATGTGTAAGTCGGGTAGTGCCCATTAAGAGCCTGCATGCTTTGTTGAGTGAGATTGAGATCCTGTGTAGGGCAATTGTAGAAGCAGAGCCGTAGATGGCCAGATCGTAGTCAATAATAGAGATGACAGAACTATAGATGGCCAGTCTAAGGGCATTCTCAGACAAACAATGCATGTGCTTGTGCAATAGACCAATCCAGATGTTGGCGGCCTTGGCAACAGAGTCAATATGCCTAGTGTAAGAGAGGGTGCTATCCAGTATAATACCAAGGTACTTGAACTCTGAGACATGTTCAAGCAAGTACCCGGTGTTGTTCTTGATAGTGAGGGAAAGAGATTTGTGCTTGCTCTGTGGATTACAGAAGGTCATAACTTTGGTCTTTCTATAATTCAGGATGAGCTTATGCATTCTGGACCAGTTTTCAGCACATTGGAAGTTTAGCTGCAGTTGGGTTTCGAGGATTTTTGAGTTATGGTGGCTAGAGAACAGGACAGCATCATCCGCATAAAGTAGTATTTTTTGCTGGCAGACACTAGGGAGACTGTTGAGGAATAGGGAGAAGAGTAGTGGGCCAAGAATGGACCCCTGGGGGACTCCGGAGAGGACTGACTTTAAATCAGACGTAACACCTGAAATCCTGACACGTTGGTGCCGATTTCTGAGGTAACTAGCAAACCATGATATGGCATCATTGGAGAGCCCGATGGAGGATTGTTGCCTGAGAAGTAGAGGGTGGTTAACGGTGTCAAAGGCCTTTATCAGGTCTATGAAAACTGCTCCCCCACAGTTTCCTTTGTCAAGTGTGTCATGGATGAAACTTGTAAATTCCAGTAGGGCTGTGGTAGTGCTGTGTCCTTTTCTGAAGCCATGTTGTTCTAGGCATTGGACTTTGTACTTATCCAGGAATTCAACTAATTGGTCTGAGACTATTTGTTCCAACGCCTTGGATAATGGGGGGAGGAGTGAGATGGGTCTGTAGCTGGTATGAAGAGTCCTATCCCCATTTTTGTGCACTGGTGTGACAGCTGCCTGTTTCCAGAGAGAGGGGAATTGGCCCAGTCTTAGAGAGAGGTTAAAGATCTTTGTCAAAGGTTCAAGAGTTTCGTCAAGAACTTGCAACAACAGTTTTAGGTCAAGGGAGTCTCCACTGTACCCAGTCTTACGGATGGCCTTGCGGATGTAATTATAGGCCACTTGTGGAGGAACCTGTTTGAAGAAGAATTGTGGAACTGTATGAACAAGTTGGGGGGGGGTGACGTGGGGTGTATTGGGGGGAGAGTTGTAAAGAAATCAGGTGGAAGGACACTATCCAGGTTAGAGAAAGCATTATGAAAGGTATTGGTAATGGTGCCAAGATCAAGTGTTGGAGTGCCAAGAATATTGAGCATGGTGGGAGGTGCTTTAGGATCCTTGCCTGTCAGCTCTTTCAGGTTGTTCCAGAAGTTTTTCCCATCCCCCCAGGAGTTGGTCAGTGCCTCCTTGAAATATTTGCTTTTAGCATTCCGGATCTGACGAGTGCAGTCATTTCTGGCTTCTTTGTATTTTTGTATGTTACCTTGCATTGGCGTAGCACAAGCACAGTGCCAGAGATGGTCCCTGTGCTTAAGAAGAGTTGCAAGTTCTGTAGTAATCCAGGGGTTAGACCATCCTTTGACCTTCATCTTTTTCAGTGGTGCATAGACATCACAGGCATTATTAAAGCATTTGATGAACAGGTCCAAGGCTTTATTAGTGTCACAGAGCGTGTCAATCACAGCCCAGTCAAGACTGTTTAGATGGGATTTTAGCAGCTGTAGGTGCCCTTGTTTAATTACCCTTGCGTAGATTAGTTTGGTAGGGGGTTTGTGGAATTTGTTGGACCAAGAGCAGATGACACGTGAGTGGTCACCTATGGCATCAGGGAGAACTGAATCATTTGAGATTCATTCAGGGCAGTTAGACGGAATCCAATCCAGTAGTGTGAGAGTACCGGTCCTATAGTTGCATCTGGTGGGGGTGTGGACAAGTTGTGTAAGGTGCTATGCCGTGACTGCATCCTTATAGACAGAGGCTTCAGGGGAGAGCCAGTTAATATTAAAATCGCCTAGAATTATGGTTTCAGAGTTAGAGTGCTGGCTCTTAAGGTATTCCAAGATGTTGAAGCTAGAGGCCTGGTCCTTTGGGGGTAGGTAAACTGAGATAACAGTGAGTTCCTTATTATGGGCACCAAGGAGGAATTTGAAAGCAAGGACCTGAGAGGAGTTGCCTTGGTTAGGAGAAGGAATGACATGACCCAAGAAGGTATTCCTTAGATATATGGCACAGCCGCCACCACGTTTAGTGAGCCTGTCTTGCCTGAAAAAGGAGTACCAGGAATTGAGACTGATGAGTCTGGGATCTTAGGATTTAGCCATGTTTCAACAACAGAGAGTATATCAGGATTGTGCTGCTGGATCCATGCTTGGAGGTGATCAAGCTTGGCGAGGATGCTGCAGGCGTTATAGATGCCATGGTGAGAGACCCTTCCCTCTTTTTTGTTAGATCCGCAGGCTGTCCAGATGGTCCTGGATTGGGGTGTACGTTTCCTGAGAGCAAGAGCAGCATAAGCAGAAGTCGTAGGAGAAAGGATTTGAGCATATTGCACATGTGTCTGTTTGCTATGATCCTAGTCCTTTTGTCACCACAGCGCAGACGCTGCCTGGATACATAGTAGTGTACAACCAAAGCCTGGGGGATCACTGGGAGGTTTAGCATCTGAAGTTTGAGATGGTAGCCAAAGTTCCAAGGGGAGCAGAGGACCAAGTTATCGGTGCTGTGTGCCCCTTTGGCCATACAAATAGTGTAGTGCAGATCGTAGAGCGGTAAAGTCAGCAGGTGAGACTGGTATAGGTTGCTCACAGGGGGTAAGGGACAGAGAAGCATAAACATAGCAACTAAAATCCACTGAGTACACATCTCGAGTCAGGAAAATAGTTTGCAACAAAGGGAGAGATCTCAGAAGGGAAGGGAGGGTCCACTAATGGGCAACAGTGGCAACTGAGCTGCTAATAGAGTGTGTGCAGAAAGAAGAAGTGGTCAGTCAGGAATAGCTGACCCAATGGGAGAAGAACACTCAGAGTGGGAGGGTCATAAGGGTACTTAAAAGAGGCCTGGGTGGGGGTGGGACAAAATTTCAGTGCAGGACAGAGTCAAAATCAGTGCAGGACAGAGTCAAAATCCTAATAGCAGACTGAGCGAAAAGCACCCCAGTGGCCGTGCTGCCTGTTGCCATCCGGTCCAATCACAAGTCACCAGCAGTGGGAGCGGACCAATCGCTTTATAGTTGCTGAGAACCGAGCTCCTTCACTAAGGAGCTGACATACCTTGTGTATGGAATCCATATCAGGGTTCCAGGAGAGCGGTTAGATAGTGTCGGTGGGTCCGGCGCAGCGGCCGAGGTTACGGCTGTTGGACACCACTAAAGGCGATGGTGCCATTTGTCCAGGCAGTCTCCCTTGTGTATTGAATCCGTATCAGGGTTCCAGGAGAGTGGTTAGATAGTGTCGGTGAGCCCGGTGCAGTGGGTTGTCAGAGGGCCAGCTGGGGAAGGAGGCCCGAGAGTCCCAGTGGGCACTCTCCTCTGGGAATGGAGAGGTACTGCATCCCAATGCTGTACCGCCACCTGCATGAACACAGTTGAAGTGCAGGGGAACAGTGTGGGATAAAAGGCCTTGGAGCATGGCTGTCATTAGTGTGTCTGGCGTTCCAGCTCCTGATGATATCACTGTGCTCCTGGGGGTTGGGAGGGGTTTAAAGGGGAAAATGGGCCCGGTTCAGGAGGATGAAGCCTTCATCTGTCCTCCACATCCAGTTCAGCCCTAGCTGTCACCTGGGAGTCCTTCTGGTCTTCACCTCTGCTGTGGTTGGCTGGATTGAACTGAGAAGGAAGCAGCTAGAGCTGAATGGTGACCCAAACCCTGGGGGGCATAGCCGAGAAGGCAGTACAGTAGTGTGTCATGGGTGGCAAAATCCAGAATGGGAATTTTGTACCAGGGTTGGAGTGAGGCGATCACGTGACCTGCTTCATCAGTCACACTCAAGTAGGAAGCAGTAGTTCTGCTTTAGAAGGGAACGGCTTTTGAAAAACGGGTGCACTCTGAAATGGAGGGTCAGCGCCAGCTGCTAGAAGTATCTACTGTCTGAAAATCTAAAAGAGCTTTTTTTTTTTTACGGTCTGTAAGGCACTTCCTCTGGGTCAAAGTCAGGAGACCACATGACCCACTCCACCAGTCATGCTTAAGCAAGAAGCAGTAGTTCTGCTTTAAAAGGGGTTGGCATTTGAAAAATGGCTACATTTTGAAATGAAGGGCCAGTGCTGGCCTGCCAGCACTCTCTGCAGTGCATAAAATCTAAAAGAGATGATTTATTTTTTTGCTGTCTGTAAGACACTTCCTCTGCCTGGAGGTCACGCGAGGCAGGAATTGAAAGAGCACCATTTTGCACCGAGGTCATAGTCAGGAGACCATGTGACCCATTTCACCAGTTGTGCTCCACCAGGAAGCAGTAGTTCTGCTTTAAAAGAAACCACTCCTGCCATGTCCCAGACATATTTGTGAAACAGCACAGGAGAGGAACAGGTGTAAGATTGGCATCTTAGACATCAGCAGGCATCCGCTGGAGGAAGCAAGGATGCCGGAGGCATTGCCACTCTGATTGCCTTGTACCTATCCCATTCATTCTTGAGCCTCATCACTGTTTTCACCCCCACCACCTCTGCTGGAAAGCTGTTCCCAGGAATCCACCACTCTTTCTGTTCCAGTGACTATCTGTGCACGCATGAGTTCAGTGTGTGGCTGACTGTCAACAAGAGAAGATATGGTGCCTTGGAGACGAGGACTATTTGTAAGTGTTAGCCGGGAGAAGTGATTTTTTATCTGGGCTGGAACAGTAAGAGTCGGAACTGTGGACATGCGGTATACAGATTGTGTGATGCACCCAACTAGCTAGATACATTTTGTGATGTACCCTACTGTGAGGATAAGAAAATGTATCTAGCTAGTTGGTGTTGTATTGTGCAGATAGCATTTTTATTTCTAAGAAAAAAATGATAAGAGTATATTGTATAAAAAATGTTATTACACAAATGGTTTTAATCCTCATTTAGTCCAAAATATCTGACAGCACTCAGTTTAAAAATCCAAAACCTTTCTTAAACAAGAGATTAAGTCAGTTTCCACCCCTGTTTAGATGTCTAATCCATTCTAACCCTATGAATTTAAGACACATGGGTTCAAACCTTTTACCTGAGAAAAATGGTTGCAAACAGGTGAATCCACTTTTCTGCTTATTGTGGACCTTACAAGTTCTTGGGTTATAGTTTTATGGTTCCTTATGGTCCCACCTACATAAAACCAAATTACACAGCACTACCAGGCCGGCATGCAGGTAACTTTTAAAGTGCACATCCTCCATTCCTACTGCGCATGTATTAGGGTGGTATTAGCATAGGGTTTCTGTTTAAAATGCATGTTTATTGAACAACTTGGGTACAGAACATGTTTGAATCAGCAGGCATAACATTCTTCCTATCCTTAGTTAATTTACAGATCGCATAGTAGATGATTATGGCAAAATAACCCACAGACTGTCAGACACTTGTCACAGGTTGCAGGGTAGGTGATTGGTTGATAGTTCTCTTTTGCCTCCATTCTTCCTATCATCTGCTTGTTAATTGTCTCCCTAACCCACTTTACCTTGGTCTTTTACTAGCGATTAGGTGCTTGTAGAGTATCTTTATACATTATCCAATGCACCTACCTCCTTGTGAAACAAGGAATTCCTTGATTTATCTTATATGTTCTTCCATATGATGTGATCTTCATCAGAGATATCTCTTTCAGCAAGTCACACCTATGGAACATAGCCATCAGGCACTAGGATCCCATGGAAGTTTTTTCTGTAGCAGTCCACTGTGGGCTGCCCACACGGATATCGGTATGCTGACGTCACATTCTATATCTAGGCGTAGGCAGCCCCACTTCCTCCTCAGTTCGTTCCCGCCTTTGCCTGACTTGCACGGTCTCCTGCAGAAGCCTTACTGATTGCCTTTTTTTCACCTTATCTTTTATTTTCTTTATCTTTCTTCAGTTTTATGTCTAGAACCGTTGAGTCGTCCTCTCTTCCATCGCTGCTACTACAAAAAGAAGATTTTTTGGGATGATGACCACAACATCTGTGTTTGCTGTCTTGGGCCTGTGCACTCTCCTGAAGCCTGCACCCTCTGCCAGAAGTTTAACCTGACCACTCTTTGGCACTGCAAATGCACCCCTAAGATATTCCTCATGGAGCAGAAGCTAGCCAGTCTAGAATAGGTGTCTCAGGGTCCTCTTCATCCCCCTCTCCAGTTCACTCTTTGGACTCTTATGCCCTTGGGGAAGCATAAGGAGAAGTCCCGCCATGAAGACCGCCCTTCGAGTCACCAGTCCCTTTCCCCAGATGCTACTCCACAGTCCTCCTGGACTTCCTTGTCTGCCCCTGTGGGATGATGACCACAACATCTGTGTTTGCTGTCTTGGGCCTGTGCACTCTCCTGAAGCCTGCACCCTCTGCCAGAAGTTTAACCTGACCACTCTTTGGCACTGCAAATGCACCCCTAAGGTATTCCTCATGGAGCAGAAGCTAGCCAGTCTAGAATAGGTGTCTCAGGGTCCTCTTCATCCCCCTCTCCACTTCACTCTTTGGACTCGTATGCCCTCGGGGGAGCATAAGGAGAAGTCCTGCCATGAAGACCGCCCTTTGAGTCACTAGTCCCTTTCCCCAGATGCTACTCCACAGTCGTCCTGGACTTCCTTGTCTGCCCCTGTGGGGGCAGCTTCCTCCTATGCACCGGCCTTGGGGTCTCCCTGGTCGCGACAGGTGGTGGGCTGTTCCTTGACTCCAGCTGACTCTCGGTCGTTGACCTCAGGGTAGGCAGCCCTTGCCCCGCCGGCTGTCACCGCTCCTCCGCGGGTGTCTCTGGCATTGGGCCCCACTGCTCCAACCTTGGACAGCGGGTCATCGACGGCTAGCCTCAAGTCGAGCTCGTCACACCCTTCTCTGGCACCTGCTGGTCGAGTCAGACAACATTATTGTGGTGTACTATCTCAACAGACAAGGAGGAACTCATTCATACCCTCTCTGCCTGGGAGGCGGTGAGGGTCTGGTACTGGGCACTGGACCACGATCTTGAGCTATCAGCCATCCATGTTCCAGGGGACCAAAATGTCTTGGCAGACAGGCTAAGCCAGTCACAGTCGCACCAACATGAGTGGGTAATGCTGCCCTCCATGGCCCAAAGCCTCTTTTGAAGGTGGAGATGGCCAGAGCTGGACCTTTTTGCGTCCCACAGAACACAAAACTGCTGCTTTTCTGCTTGTTAGATCCCGAGCCTGGAGTTTTCTGGTGAGACGCATTGTCCCTCTCCTGAAGAGGGAGGGAGGGAGGTTTCTGTATGCCTCCCCCCCTCCTTACCGCTGACTGAGCGGGTCCTTCTCCAGCTGCAGGTGGAGGTAGCCTCCTTCATCCCGGTGGCCCGGTTTTGGCCACAGCAAATCTGGTTTCCATTGTTGCAGCAACTGGCAGTGGTACCTTTGGTCCCACTCCCGCTCTGCCAGGACCTGCTCACTCAGGCCCAAGGAACCCTGGTCTATCCGGATCTCAAGTCCCTATGGGTGCATGCCTGGCTCCTAAGGACGTAGCCATAGCCCACTTTAGCATTTCCCAGAGAGTGGCTGATGTGCTGGTGGCAGCTAGGAAGCCCTCCACCAGAGCCACCTACTTTATGAAGTGGAAACATTTTGCCATTTGGGCATGTGCCCATCACCTGTACCCTTTCACCTGTTTGGTAAACTAGGTCCTGGAGTACCTTTTCTCACTTTCCAACTCGAACCTTAAATTTTCCTTAATTAAAGTGCACATGTCTGCCATCTCAACCTTCTGTGTGCCCATGGACGGTCATCCAGTAGCCCAATTAGAAGTAGCTTGCAAGTTTTTGCGGGGCATTCTTCAGTTGAAGCCCCCCTCCTCTTCCCCCATACATAACCCTGTCCCAGCCTGGGGCCTGAATTTTGTTTTGGAGAAACTGAACCTGCCTCCTTTTGAACCAGCCATGTCTTGCAAGTTACACTTTCTGTCATAGAAAACGTTTTTAGTTGCTGTTATTTTCGCTCGAAGGATTTCCAAGCTTCAGGCTCTCGTGTGAGCAGCCTTATTTAATTTTCCATAAAGACAGTGTCTCTTTGTGTACCAATCTGAGTTTTCTGCCTTAGGTGGTGTCTGAATTTACCCTTGATCAGTCCATTCACCTTCCTGTTTATTATCCAGAGCATGCCAATCCAGGGGAAGCATTGCTCCATACTTTAGATGTGCAGAGGATTCTGCATTACTACACATATCATACTAAGGACTGCAAAAAGTCCAGTTATTTGTTTCTTTTGTCCCTGAAAAAAGAAGGTTCCCCAGTTTCTTAACAGTGCTTGTCCAAATGGTTGGCCAACTGCATTACTTTTTGTTATAGGAAGTATGGTAAGGAACTTCCTGGGGATATCAAAGGCCATCCCACCAGGGGCATGGCCACTTCAGTTGCTTATTTCAGGAACGTATATGCTGTGGACATTTGCACTGTCGCTACTTGGAGTTCTAGTTCTGTCCACACTTTTACCAAGCACTATAGTTTGCACATTGCATCTCGCAGGTGGGTAGGTTTTGGCCTAGTTGTGCTTCAGGGTCTCCCTCTCTTAAACATAGAAACAAAGATTTTGACAGCAGAAAAGGACTGCCTGACCCACCTAGTCTGCCCAGTTCCCTACCTACTTAAACTTCAGATCCTAAAAGATTAGCAGCTTACCCTTTCCTTCCTATCACTAGGATTGCCTTTGTCTGTCCCATGCGTTCTTGAACTCACTAATCATTTTAGCCTCAACCACCTCCACTGGGAAGCTGTTCCATGTATCCACCACCCTTTCTGTGAAAAAATACTTCCTCACATTATCCATGAGTCCCCCCCCCCTCCGCCTCATATTGTGACCACTTGTTCTTGCACATCTCTTTTTTTGAAAGATGCTGCCCTCCTGGACCTTGTTTATTGCCCTGAGGTACTTGAATGCATCTATCATACCCTCCTTTCCTCCAGGGTATACATATTGAGGTCTTTCAGTCTTTCTTCATATGTTTTCTGGTGCATTCTCTTCACCATATTTGTTGCTCTTCTCTGGATCACCACCATTCTGTCAATGGCCTTCCGGAGCTGCGGTCTCCAGAACCGAACACAGTATTCCAGATGTGGCCTAACAAATTATCTGTACAATGGCATCACTACCTCCTGTCTTCTACTGGTCATGCCCCTTCCTATGCACCCCAGCATCCCTCTGGCCTTCCCCATTTCCTTTTCACATTGCTTGGCCAGCTTCAGGTTGACTATTATATTTACCCCCAGATCCCTTTCTAGTTTTATTGTTGTTAGTATCCCCCCCCCCAACAATTTTGTGTTCCTCTCCAGGATTCCTGTGGCCCAAGTGCATGACTTTGCATATTTTTGTACTGAATTTAAGCTGCCACACCCTTGACTACTTCTCCAGTTTGCCTACGTCTATTCTCATTTTTTCCACCCCATCTGGAGTGTCTACCCTATTGCAGATCTTGGTGTCATCCACAAAAAGGCTTCCCTGCCAACTCCTCCACAGTGTCACTAATGAAGACATTGAAGATGACTGTTCCCAGAACCGAGCCCTGTGTCACCACACTTCCCTCTTCTGGGTTCAAAATTCCATTTACCATCACCCTCTGTGTCCTGTTGCTCAGCTAATTTCGGACCCAGTGTGCCACCTTGGGACCTACTCCCAGACTGCTCAACTGGTTTAGTAGCCTCCTGTGTGGAACAGTATCAAAGGCCTTGCTAAAATCTAGGTAGTCCATGTCCACCACCTCTCCCTGATCTACCACCCTGGTTACCCAGTCAAAGAATTCTGTCAAATTTGTTTGACAAGAGCTCCCTGCTGTGAATCCGTGTTGCCTCTGTTCTTGTATCCCACTAGCCTTCAGATATGCCACAATCCTTTCCTTTAAAATGGATTCCATTATTTTACCCACCACTAAAGTCAAGCTGACTAGCCTATAATTTCCAGCCTCCACCTTGCTTCCACTTTTGTGTAGTGTTACCATCATTCGCCCTCCTCCAGTCCTTTGTTACCACTCCCTCCTCTAGTGATTTGTTAAATAGGGCTGTCAGTGGTGCCCCTAGTATATCCCTGAATTCTTTCAGTATTCTGGGATGCATCCCATCCGGTCCCATTGCCTTGTCCACTTTCAGTTTCGAGAGTTCCTTTGGGACTCTCTCCTCCGTGAATGGACAGGTGTCTACCCCCTCCCTCTGTGTGTTTCTATCCCTAATCTTGGTTCCTCCCTTCAGCTATAAATGCCGAGCGGAAGTATTCATTTAAAATTTCCTGCTTTTCTAAATCCTCCTCTACACACCTCCCCCACTCAATTCAAACTCACAATCCCTCCATTGGTCTTTTTCCTTTCCCTGATATACGTGAAGAGGCTTTGTCACTGATTTTGCTATCCTTTCTTCAGTTTACACCTTTGCGTACCTGACTGCCTTCCCCATCTCCTTCTGCTTTGTCTGGTACATTTCCCTGTCTCCCTCCCTCTGTGTTTCCTTGTATTTTCTGAATTCTTGTTTTTTCCCTAACCCTCCCTGCCACTTCTTTTAAAACCATATTGTTTTTTTCTTTCTTTTTGCTTTGTTTACTAGCTTTGCACAGAGGTCTGTTGTCTCCCCTATAGCTCCTTTAAGTTTCTCCCACTGTTCCTCCACTCCCCCCTCTCCCTTCACCAGGATTCTCCAGAAGCGTTCCCCCATGTTTGCAAAGTCTGCCCTCTTGAAGTCCAGGACCTTTACTTTTGAGTGGCTTGACTATACTACTGTCTTCACCTTAAACCACACTGTGTGGTGATCACTGGACCGTAGATGGCTGCCCACTGATAGATCCGTTATTCTGTCACCATTTGTAAGAACCAGATCTAGCATTGCTCCCTCCCATGTGTGGCTCCTTCACCAACTGTCTGAAGCACACTTCTTGCAGGGCATCCAAGATGTCTCTGCTGCATATGTGCTACAGTTAACATCTGGCATGTTTAGGTCCCCCACCAGTAACACCTCCCCTTTCTCTGGCTTTTTGTGTACAGTTTCCACTAATACCCTATTTCTTCCCCCTGTGCTGGAGGTCTGTAGACAACTCCAATGTGGATGGTGGTGCAATTTCCCTTCTCTGATATGACCCATAGTGCCTCTTCCCCTTCCTGTCTTCCCCCTAACTCCGTTGCCTTGATCCCCTCTCTAATGTACATAGCTACCCCTCCCCTTTTTGCCCTCCGTATCACTCCTGAAAATTGTGTACCCTGGTATGGTAACATCGCAGTCATGGTTTCCTGTGTATCATGTTTCAATGACTGCGACAATGTCTAGTCTTCCTCCACCATAAAGGCTGCTAGGTTTGGGATCTTGTTTCCCAGGCTCCGGGCATTTGCACACATGGCTTTCCATATTTTGATGCCCCTGCCTGTACCAGCTCCTCCCCCATCCTGATCCCTGTGCCTTCCCTCCACTATTACCTCCCTTTGTGTTTTCTTTAGTTGCTTCCATGGCTGTAGTATCAGTCTGTTTGTCAACCTTTCTCTGTGTGGGGGCAGTTGTTTTTTCCCTGCTTAATTCCACACACTCCCTTTGGCTAGTTTAATTGTTTGCCAATTAAACATTTAAACCTCTCACTAAGGATCCCAGTCCCTGCCCCAGATGGATGCTGGCTCTCCCTCCCTTACAAGCCTGCATCTCTCCAGGTGATCCCCCAGTCCCCAATGAAGTCAAATCCCTCAGCTCTTCAGCCATTCATTGAATCCCCTGGTGCAGAGTACCCAGGCCTCCCCCATGCCACAGACAGGTAGCACTTCCGAGAAAGTTACCATGCATGCCACCTGTTTAAGATCCCTCCCCAACTCTGCGAACTCCCTCTGCACTGCCGTCATCTCGTCCCCAGTCAGGTCATTTGTCCCCAGGTGGACAATGACATCTAGCTTGCCCTCTGACCTTGCTGCCCCAGCAGTCCTTTGGATTTGCTTCCAATCCCTCCAAGCAGTGGTGTTGAGTAGGCACTTGACATCCCTGTTTCCTGCCCCCAGGACTACCCCCTAATAATAGAGTCCCTCAGGAGTTGCTTCCTTCTCCTCTGGGGTCCTGTACCACACCCCCGGGGGTCTACACTGTGGAGAATCCCTGCATCCACCTCATTCACCACTGCGGGTGTCTCATCAAGACAGTACTACCCTGTCAGAACTTAGTGGGAGTTGTTAATTGGAACCTTAGGTTGGATGTACCACTGCCCCACCTCCCTCACCCTCCCTGAGCCACCTTTGTCCAACTGTCCCTCATTCCTGGCATCCTTTGAGGCAGCGGGTGTGGATTCACTGGTCCCTAAGCAGGGGAGAAGGCCTCCCGAATCCTAGCCAACTTGGCCTGGAGATGAGCAACCTCTTCCCTAATCCCCTGGAAGAGCTGTAGAACGAAAACAATCAGCTCCTTCAGTATGAGAAAGAGAGATCAAACTGCAAAACTTTTACACTTAAAACAAAATAGTAACAAAACAGTAACTCTGCTTAGCCAAAAGAATCCTTAATGTTTCTCCTTACTCTGTCCTTTCAAGCAAACCTAGAAGACAAAAAGCTCAGGTAAAGCAAGGCGCTTTTTGTCAGCAACCTTTATAGTCTTCCACCTCAACATGCCAACTAACTTGACCTTTTAAAGCTTCCTTTTGTTGGAGGGTACTAAACCTTTGTCAGCTCCACCCCACTATTACACACCTAATCACATGGAAGGATTGTGGAAGAAAAGCAGTCAGCAATGTGAGAAAGAGAGATCAAACTGCAAAACCTGTTAGCACAAAACAAAACAGTAACTCTACTTAGCCTAAAGAGAGATCAAACTGCAAAACTTGTAAGCACAAATCAATATTGTATCAAAACAGTAACTCTGCTTAGCCAAAAGAAGCCTTAGTATTTATCCTTGCTCTGTCCTTTCAAGCAAACCTAGACAACAAAAAATACGGGTAAAGCTAGGTGTTTTTTGTCAGCAAACTTTAGTCTTCTATCTCAACACACCAACATCTCTTGAGGTCTTTTTATCCTGCCTCCCTTTTGGTCCTTTCTGTTGTCACTGCTTGGGACTCATTCCATAGGTGTGATCTGCTGAAAGAGATTTCCCTGATGAAGGTAATACAGTTATGTAAAAACGTACGGTAACAGTAGATCTTTGAGGGCATTTCTTCTGGCAGGTCATGCATTCCCACCCACCATCCCCCTTCGATGTTCATTCTGTTCCAGAATGGTTATCTTCTTTTTGGTGCTCCTGTCTTATACAGGCCAAGGCACCTTTCTCTCTCTCTCTCTCTCTCTCTCTCTCTCCTGGCTTCCCCCAAGGTAGGTTGGGCACGGACGGTCTCTAGCAGGAATGAACTGAGGAGGGAGTAGGGCTGCCTACGCCTATATATGGTATGTGACATTTGCACACCGTTGGCATGGGTGGCCCCTAGTGGACTTCTACAGAAAAGGCTTCACTGGGATACTAGCTAGAACTGTGCAGAATATATATTATGCCCGTGGAATGCACACAGCATGACCATTCCAATTTTGCAGCATTTCACATAAGTTTCACAAAAATTCTGTGGGATTCCGCCAAATTTTAAATTCCAGTTCTAGGGACATAGATATGTTGTTCAACCCACACTTATTGGCGGGTTCCTTGCGCTTTAAATCTTGCGGAAGGGTCTTCAAGCTGGCTCCTCCACCCACCCGGGTGGTAAAACTCTCGGCTCCGCCCCATGACGCCAGATCTTCCTTACTGCTTGGAAGCTCAGGTTCCCTCCTTAGCGCTCTGCGTTTTCGACTGGTTCCTGAATTTTTCGGTCTCTCCGAATTTAGTTGGAAGTTTTCTAAACTTCAATCTTCTTCCCTTGCTGCTGCGCTGAATCATTCGTTTTACGGCTCCCGGAGGCGCCCAGTTAATTCCTCCAGGAAAGACCCGCACTCCACGTGCGTCTACTGCCTCGACTTGGATCATGATCTGCAAGTTTGCAATTTTTGCTGTGCCCTTTCGACCAGCGCACTGGAGGATCATGCGGCCCGTTCGGGGCTCAGGCGACCTGAAACTTTTTCCGCGCCGGAGAAATCCTTGGAGACTCGTCGGGCAGTGTCTGCGTCGGCTGTCTCGGCTGAGCAGCTCGATCTTCTTTCTTCCATGGAGGGGGCGGCTCCCCCCCCTCCTCCTCGGCCATGGTTCTTATCCCGTTCTCCTCATTCAGCTTCGTTCAAGGAGCTTCGTCAGTCCCTTTCCTCTAAGGGAGTGGGACCTTCGGGACCTGCCTCTCGGCCCAAGTCTAAGGAGTTGCAGGCTAAATCCCATCGTCGGCGCTGGCGGGAGTGGGAGAGTTTCTCCCTCTCCTGCCGGCTGACGTTCGACTTCTGTCGAGGGTGCGGCTCAGGCCGCTGGCTTCACGGTGTCCCCGTCAGGTCAGCCGGCCAGGACTCCCGTCGATGTTGTCGAGTCTCTCGACCCGTCATCTGGGCTGTCTTCTGCTGGAGCCGCCATCCCTTCGCCGGTTTCCCCGGTGGAAGCTGAGGTTCTGCCTGTACCTTTGGGTCGACAGGCCTCGGTCCTTTCGTCTGAGCCGAGGGAAAAGCAGGTGCTCCCCACTCCTTCCCAGGCCCACCCTTGGTTTCCCCGAGGATTTGGGTCTCGGTCTTGGTCCTCTTCTCGGTCAAGCCGCTCACGCCGACTTCGGCGTTCTCGGTCAGGGCACGAGTTAAGTGGCATTACCGTTCTTCCTCGTCTCCCTCCTCGGATGAGGTAGCCGATACAGATGGCTTCGGCGTTACAAGGAGTTCATGTGGCAGCAGTTGTTGTTGTCTGGGGAATCAATCGACTCTGATTCATTCCCGTCCAGCAACAGCTGCCGCCCGATCGACGACACAACGCTCGCTGCAGTGAGGTGCCCATTCGAGGGTCGGTTGTTCGTCGAACCTGCTGCCCGTCCTCGGTGGAACCTCGGTCGGGTCACGACCTGTCCCGCAGGTTGTCTATCCCCCTCACTCCCGCCCACCCTCGGCGGATGAAGAGTGACTCAGGCCTGAAGCAGCTCTTTGCAGACCCCTTGGAGTCAGACGTCGACTCCTCTATGTTCCCCAGTCGGGAGGACCCGGTGTCCTCTCTGGAACAATCTGTGGATGACAGCCCATCGTCCTTTATGGGTCTGCTTCAGCTCATCTCGGAGTTCACTGGGATGCAGCAGGCACGTGTCCATGGTCTCTTATCCCTAGCCAGATTCTAAGCCGGAGGTTCACCCTGGAGGCCTTCCCGGTGACCGAGGCCATCATAGGCCCAGCCTTGGAGCTCTGGCGGCGGCCTACTTCCTGCCCTGCGCCCTTGGCCAGGATGGCCAGGAAGTACTTTGTCCCTGTCGGTTCTTTGCCCGGTTTCTCGGAGCATCCCTCAGCTGAGGGGTTAGTTACCGATAATGTTTTCCAGTGTCCTGGGAACGCTCAGGATGTGGATAGGCCCCCTGACAAAGAGTCCAAGAGGATGGACTATGTCGGGCGCAAGGTTTACGCTGCGTCCTCCCTAGGCCTCCGACAGGCCAGCTCGGCTGCACTGCTGGCACATTTCTCCCACGCCCTTTTGGGCTCCCTGGATGAGGTGCTCCCTCATCTCCCAGCCGACCTGCGGACCACGGTCCGGTGGGTACAGGACCAGGGTAGGGCGGTGGCGAAGCAGCAGCTTCAAACTGCTCTGGACTTAGGTGATTCCTGTGCCAGGTCAGTGGCGGCCGCAGTGGCCATGCGCCGCAGGGCGTGGCTAAAGTTATCCTCTTTCTCACTGGAAACCCAGCACAAGTTGGCGGACATCCCCTTCTTGGGGACTGACCTTTTCGGCCCTGGGTGGAGGGTCACTCAGGGGACCGAGAGGAGTCGATGCCACTCGGACATGGTCACCTGCCCAGAGGGACAGGGCGCTGGCACCTGCGTAAGCCCTTTGTCCCTCAGCCCCTCGACTCGGACTGGCCCATCATCTCAGCATGATGGCCAGCGAGCTGGCTGGGCGTCCTGAATCAAGCCAGCGGCTTCCTCTAAGGAAGCAGGAGGTAAGGCCAGGGCTTCCTCGGCCAATCCCTCCTCCAAGCCTGCTCAGTGATGGGCTGAGGGGCGCTGTCCCCAGCCCCGTCACCCCTACCCGGGGTCCCCCGTGGGGAGACGGCTTCGCCCCTTCTCCACCTGGTCCGCTTTCCCGGACCTCTGGGTGTCGGAGGTGCTAGGGGAAGGTCCTGCCTCGGGATTACGAGCAGGCCCCACCCTTTTGAGCCGTTGCTCCATGGGGGCCTTGGGGTCTGCAACCTCGTTGTCGGCCTTCCGAGCCGACTTGCCTGGCCTCTCGATCTAGAGGTGATCAGGAATGTTGCGGACCCTCTTCCAGACCCTGGGTTCGTGTCCAGGTATTCCTGGTCCCTAATGGATGGGGGGCTTGCGCCCCATTCTCAATCTGCACATCGGGATGGTCTCTCTGTCTCAGATATCCCATCCTCAGAACGAGGCGTGTGACTCTTTCCTGGTCCTCCAGGACATACTTAAACTTTGTTCCGTCCGTTTCTTGGGAGACTCCTCCATTTCTTTAGCGGGGGATCGCGTTACGAGTTCCAGGCCAGGCCCCTTGGTCTCTGCTGAGCAGCGTTCCTGCGGCACTGAGGGTTCCGGGTGCTACCCACCGGTTACACCTGACTTGCAACTCTTCCAGGCGGAAGAGGGCGGTCAAGTTCTGGCCCTCTAGGTTGCTCTCAGACTGGTCTCCTTTTACTGGAACACGTTGGAACTTGTGTGTTAGCGGGTGATCCTTCTTGAGTTGAGGCTCGACTCTTGAGTCGAGCTCGGCTCCTGGCGGACAGGGCTGAGGTTCTTCCTCCCTTACCTAGTCAGGTCTGACTGGGCAGTTGCGCCATGACCGGAACCTCCTGCACCCCCTGGGCCCCACGGCAGCCTGCTCCAGCGTGGTCTGTTTGGACCCATCGGCTCATGCATCCCCCTAGTGGGGGCTGGCCAGCCAGCGGTCACAGTGCTGCGTTCCTTTGGACCAGTCCTTGACAACAGCCCAGGGGTTAGGGGACGCTCTCCTTCGGACCATTCCAGCTCTTTGCAGGAGAACATCCTGTTCGTCCGCCTCGAGTCGACGGTCTTCTCTGACCGATGCATCTCGGATGGGTGGGGGTGCTTCGCCTCTGGTCCTCTCGGGAGTCCCGATGTCTTTCCTACCTGCTGGAGCTCCAGGCGGTCCGCTTAGCTTGCACCGCTCGCTCCGTCTGTGTGGGGTCTAGTGGTTTAAGTCCAGGCGGACAACACCACGACCATGTGCTACCTATCCCACCAGGTTCGGACAAGCCCCTTGCCTCTGCGTAAGGAGGTTCTCTGCATTGGGTCTTTCGCGCAGCTGGGAGGCAGTTTCCTAGCCATTTCGATGGCAGGAGCCTCCAGCACCCTGGCTGATGCCCTAAGCCGGTCAAAGGCTGCGCCTCACGAGTGGTCTTCCCTGCCGGAGGTAGCACAGGATCTTCTCCCTCCCGGTCATGCCTCGGGCAGTCCCTTTTCCCTCCAGGGAGAATACAAGGCCGAGACTGTCTGATTCCCGCCCTCTCAGCAAGGTTCGCTGTAGGGGATGCCTTTGAGGCCGCGGACCCCAGGCCTCTTCTACGCCTCTCCCCTATTTCCCTTGACCCACGGGCAAGGCGAGGAGGGACTAGGCGCAGGCGATGCTGGTAGCCCCAGACTGGTTTGCCAGCTCTGGTATCCAGCTCTCCTCAGTCTCAGCCCCAGGCTCCCGAGGCGGCTTCCAGCCCGCCCAGTCCTGATCTCTGTTTTCAGGGGAAGGTATTCCATCTGGGCCTTCAATCCCTGCACCTGATGGCCTGGTCCTTGCGCGGCTAGGGGCCAGGCCTTGGGTCCTCCGGCAAGGTCCTCAACGTTTTCAAGGTGTCCTGCCAGGAGTCGACCAAACATGCTCGTCTTCAAATGGAAGAGTTCTCCATTTGGTGATGGGATAGGGCCTGATCCCCTCTCCTGTTCCTCGGTGAGCATTCTGGACCATCTGCGGTCCGTTCTTTATTGAACAAGGGCTTGATCAAAGCGACCCTCCAGAATTACTTCTGTTGGTCACCCCTGTCTTCGGGCGCGGGCGGAAGGCAGTCGATAACACAGAAAAAGGTCTAGCGCGCTTCCTGGGCCTCAGATCACACCTCCCCCGGGGAGAGTATCCCCATTCTGTGGGATCTTCGCTGGTATGGGCTTAGCTCACGGGCAAGCCGTTCGAACCTTTGCACAGGTGCGAGTTTCCCCACCTGTTGTGGAAGAACACCTTCTTGGGGCTACTATGCCATCCAGAAGGAGGGGAGAGTTCCAGGTGCTCCTTTGAATCTCCCTATCTGGTCTTCCACAGGGACAATGTTGTCCTGCGCCCCACCCAAAGTTCCTTCCATAGGCGGTGGCGGAGTCTTTTTCCTTAACCGGGTATTGTCTGTGCCGGGGTTCATCCCCATTCACGCCTTGGAGGCTGTATATAGGATCCATTTGGACCCTATTTAACGCTCGTCTACCAGGGAGCGTAGGGCTGAAGTTTAGGAGAGGTCCACCAGCTGTTTGTCATCTACGCTGAAGCCGCACCTGGCAGACCTGCAGCCAAGCGGACGACGAGCTGGTGGGTCACCTCCTGCATAGGTCTCCGCTATAGGTGGGCGGGCATGGAGCCTCCCAGAGGGATAAGTGCTCATTTTTACCCGCCCTTCCGCTGCATCGGTGGCTGCTTCCATGGATACTCCTGTCCAGGATATCTGCAGGGCTCCTACCTGGAAGCAGGCATATACCAATTTCCCCTTCCACATCGACCTTGGGTCACGCCGAGATGTTGGTGGGAGCCTCGGTTCTCCAGTCTTTATACCTAAGTAGGGGGTGTGCGCCTTGCCTCCCTCCTCCTGGAGAACTGCTAGGAGTCTGCCAATAAGGTGTGGATGAACAACATATCCATGTCCCTAGAAATACAGGTTACTCACCTGTAACAGGAGTTCTAGGAATGGTATATATTGTTCATCCCGCATTCCACCAACCTCCCGGCTTCGACACCAACCTGGTTTCCAGCGGCTGATCTGGGAGTCATGGGCAGAGCCGAGAGTTTTACCACCCGGGTGAGTGGGAGGAGCCAGCTTGAAGACCTGCCGGCAAGATATAAAGTGGCAAGGAACCTGCCAATAAGTGTGGATGGACAACATATACCATTCCTAGAACTCCTGTTACTGGTGAGTAACCTGTATTTATTTCACTATACTTTTAAAAGGACGGGACCACTTAACACCATATTTGGAATGTAAACAGAACCACATGACATACAAATGTGTGCCAAATTTCAGATTCGTAGGTTGAAAGGGGTGGCCAAACATTTAATCAGAATTACATTTTTAGTTATTTTGAGATAATTTTAAAATTTCTTATCCACCTTTCTCCACAATTTCTGAATTTAGAGAAACACCCAACATGGATATATACACCACGTTTTAAGTCTAAAGCTTCAATGGGAGCTGAGTTATAGGTATCCAAACATTTTGCCAAAATTTAGATTTCTGTAATCATAATATAATTTTGACAGTATTCATTGAAATGCTATACAATTTGACAGGTATACAGGTTATCACTGCATTTGTATATGTACATAGTTTCAGATTTCTAGCTTCAAATGGGACTGAGTTATAGCCTACCAAACATGTTGGCAAAATTTAAATTTCAGTTATTTCCCCAATTTTAAAACAGCATATCCAAATTTAACCAGAGTTGAAGCATTTAAACTACTATACCACATGGTCATGGCTGGAAAAGTTAATATTTTCAGCTTTAAATGGTATTGAATTTAAAGTATCAAACTTTCACAACATTTAAAAATAAAATTTTGCAAGAATGTAAACTACAGATTTAAGCCCCTGAAACTTTAAAACTAGAGAATGCAATACCATGAAATTTGGCAGATTCTTAGACCTTACAAGGAGACTGTGCTTGTCAATTTTATTACTTGCTTGCTGCTAGAAACTGCACAACATCTGTATTAGTCAAATCGCTCAAGGCTTTG
This sequence comes from Neoceratodus forsteri, assembly GCA_016271365.2. Taxonomy (NCBI): domain Eukaryota; kingdom Metazoa; phylum Chordata; order Ceratodontiformes; family Ceratodontidae; genus Neoceratodus; species Neoceratodus forsteri. Next base: position 1,557,497,659 of record CM057450.1, read on the forward strand.
TGAAAATTGTAACATTTCATGAAAAATTCAATAAAACTGGAATTTGCTAATTTCACTCAGCCTTATGTGGAGAATTCTAATTAAGAGATAGGGGTATGAGAGGCAGGTACTGCAGGAGGTCACCAGGTTCAGGAACTAGATGCACAGTTTCACCAAGAAATGAACAGCTGAACTGGGTAGCACAACAGTGGTAGATCCTCAGGTTGGAGCAAGGAAGCACGTAGCGTCAACAGTTCCAGCCTGAATGCAGGATATTTAAGGATTACATCCAGTAAATTTATGATCCAGATAGCCTAATGTATATGCAAGTCTGGGACTTAGAGGTACTCAAAAAGATGTGAGGGAAGATGATATCTGGGGCAGCAGGAAGGAAGAATTATGGCTATTCCAGCAGGGTAGGTCAATAGGAAAAGGAATAGATGACTCATGTTTTAAGGGGTTTGTCACTGTAAAGAACAAAGAGGATCTCAGTGGGATCATTAGTTCTACTGAGTCAATCTGGCTATACCAGAAGAGAAGGGGCAGGGAGGGGGGATAGTCACCCAGGAGGAACAACAGGACTGCAAAAGCTCAGCCCAGCTTATCAAATGAAGAGATATGTGCATTATGAAACATAGAAACATAGAAACATAGAAGTTGACGCAGATAAGGACCATAAGGCCCATCCAGTCTGCCCATTTCTTTTCTACCTTATAAATGTGCCATCGAGCCTTTGCTCTGTTAGTGGCCTATCTATTCATACTCATTTGTATTGCTCCCTTATGCCTATCCCATGCCTGTTTGAAGCCCTGCATTGTATTCATAGCCACCACTTCTTGAGTAAGCCATTCATGCATCCACCACCCTTTCTGTGAAAAAGAATTTCCTCACATTCCCCTTCCCTGCTGAAAAGAAGAACCACGGATCGAAAGAACAAGGAGGTAAGAGCAGAAACAATCAATCAACAACAAATGCAGTAAACCTGAAAGCTTATCCTAATGTTAGATAAAACTGTAAAACCTGTAAAGCACCACCTGTAATAATTTCAGAAGATATACCTGTAAAAACACTTTGCTACAGAGAAAATAAAACAATGAAATGTTAGCAACAAACAGAAGCAATCCCTGTGAGTAAAAAATAAAAAACAACACCACACAGTAAATCTGCTTAGCCAAAATAAGTCTTAATCCTTTTCCCTTGCTCTGGTAAGTTTCTCTACTCTGCCTTTCAAGCAGTCTTAGAAGGAAAGAGCTCAGGTGAAGCTAGGTGCCTTGGCCAGCAAACCAAGTCTTCTACCTCCAAGATATCAACTAACCTGACCTTCTAACCCTTCTTTCTGTTGGAAATTAATGACAGTTTGCCAGCTCCACCCCCCACATACACACCTAATCCTTTGGAAGAGCTGTGGGCATACCTCTCAACTGTCACACATTATGTGGTACGTCACTCATTTTACCTCTTAGAAACCCTTTGTCCATCATGGGGAAGGTAATATTCCACATTCCCCACTGAGACTTTAAAGCAGAAATTAATAATAATTTATTATGCTCAGTTATCAAAAAACATTATAAACATTAGTGCACTGATAACTAAAGGGTTCTGAGCTTCCAGTGTTATGTTAGACGATATGTCACACATTTTGCTCATTTGTCACACATCGTGTCACACATTTTGGTGAAGAAAGGTTGAGAGGTATGGCTGTGGGAGGAAAGCAATTAGCTCCTTCAATGTGAGAAGGAGACTGAAACACCTCTGAGACAACAAACTTTTTCAACAAAAAAAAAGAATAAAATAAAACACAGTGTCAAACAGTAATTTTGCTTAGCCCAATGATAAAAAAATCACAAAAATGTAAGCTCCACCTGTAATAATTTCAGAGAAGATATACCCTGTAAGAAACACTTTGCTACAGAGAAAAATAAAGCAGTAACAGAAGATATACCTTGCAAAAGACAATTTGAATCAGAAGATTACAGCAGTAATCTGTTAGCACACACCTATAGGCACACCTTGTAATAATGCTGGTATTATTAATGTTAAATTCCACAAAAAGAAATCTGGATGGTTCATCTATATGCTACTATAAATATATGAGAAAATGTTACCAATATTTTTTCTACTGCAAATTTAAAACTGCTAAACCAATTTATGCCATTGTGTTAGACACCAGGTTACACTGACTATGGATATGCATGTCAGCTGTTAAGTCTATGCCTGCAAGAGCATGGAAGTTACAAACATCTACATTTTTGAGTTTTCACAAAATGTTGAAAATATTTACATAGTAAAGATTTGAACCCCTGTAACGTATAAATCTCTAATTCAATTCTCTCCATGTTCAGTTCATTCTATAAGCATTATAAAAAGGTTATTTATGCTAATTTACACATGTCTAGCACCACGGGTGCCCAAGTTATATGTAGATGAAATTATTCCATGAAATTTCTAGCACATATAATTTTGAGACTATACATCATATTGTCATGAAGTGTGGCACATTATTAGAATACCTACCATCAAGGAAACATGCCAAATTTAAGATCTCTGACCCAATAGACAGCTAAGGTGTATGCAGGCAAAACGTTTCATGAAATTTTGCACAAAAAATACAATGATAGACTTTGAGCACCTATGATTTTGAAACTATCTATCTGAATGTCACGATATTTGGAATTTTATTGGCCCTCCACTCAAAGAGAGTGCAAGCCAAATGTCAGAGCTCTAACGTTAACAACAGTTGAGTTGTTACCAAATTACTAACATTAAAACATTTTGCAAAATTCAGACAAAACCCTGTGAACTTTAACGGAATTTCAAGACATTTCATTGAAATTCCATGAAGTCAGAATTTTCCCATTCCACACAACTCTAAGCCTAGCACCTAATGGCTGCATTCCATAGGTGTGACATGCTGAAAGAGATTCCATAGAAGATCTACTGTTACGGTAAGTTCTTACATAACTTTACTTTTGTTCTACAGTGTCCAGCCATTGCCGATATGTTGGAGGCTCTTCCTTTAGCCACTTTCATGCTATGGCTTTGTGTTCTGAGGCTAACAATATGTTCCATAAGTATAAGGTGTCTGGGCCTTTCCCTGTGGGGGGGGGCATAGAATGGTGTGCGATAGAGTAAGTGGGGCAATGATCATGAGCAGTTCTTTCAGTGTCACAGTGACCTATTCCCAGAAGTCTGCCAGAATTGGGCAGGTCCAAAATATATGCAAGTGGTGGGCTCACATCTCCACACACTTCCTCCAAGAGGCCTGAGAAGCCTGTGTAGTCCATTTCCCCTGTGTGACCAGTGTGTACAAGAAATGGGAACTGGCCTTCCGGGCGAATTCCTTATGTAAGGGGGAGCTGGTGGTTTTTAACCCTGATTGGAAAACCATGGTCCATTCACTGTCTGTAAGCTCTATGTCACTTTCTTGGGACCATTTCTGTTTTATTTGCATTGTGTGATCTCCATGTAGAGCCCAAAGTATTTTATAGAGGAGCAAGATGTGCCCAATTGTAATTTCTTGTTTCAAGATCACTTCCATGGTGGCTATTAAGGGTTTAGCTATGGGGTGGTCTGGTGTTTAACTGCTCCTCGCTAGTACTATGCCCAAATCTGGAGGTATCAGAAATGATCAGAGTTAGGTAAATTAAATGAGTGCTTTCCTTTTTGGAAATCTAGGAGGGTCCCTCCTCAGAGTGAATGACCCACTTATATTTTCTCCCCTGCCCTGTACTTCCCAAGTCTGCAACCTTCCATGTGATTCCAGTGGACTGCCCTCCTCGACTATGCCAACCTTTGGCTGTCCCTGCCTCCTGACAAAGTCAACCCCTGCCTGCCCTTAGTAACCTACAGTCCTGACTATAACAGTGACATCTACTGGCTCTTATCTTTACATAATCAACCTAGTTTGCTAACTGTTATCCCTCCTAATGCAACTTATATGTCGTCATTAATTGTTACTTGAAATACTTATTTTGCTCTCTGCATGTTGTGTTTTGTTGACATTGACGTGGAACCTGTGTAAAAGAGTCTCTGACTCATAGGTATTGTAATCCGAGAATTCAATAAATAAATAAATAAATGATTTGTATTGGGAAGCAGAGACCTTTATGGGCCCATGTGCTGAAGGTTTGGTCTACTCAGGATTGTACACTTCTAATTTACTTGCCCTCCTTTTCAACTCTTCTTCTCACTCCCTCAGGGTAATTACAATGCCAGCCGTATTAGTAACTTTTTGGACATGTGTTATCAGATAAGTCAAGAAATATATTGTACTACAAATAACAAGCTAAAGACTAATGGGTGGTTTGGTGTTCAATGTAAAATAGAAAAACAGAAGCAAGGGAAGCTTATTGGAACAGTCGAGAAGAATCTTTCCAAAGCTGGCTATGTTCATTTAAATAAAACACATAAATCATGTAAAACATTTCTTGCAAATAAAAAATTAGGCTTTAGTCTCAAACAGTGGGATAACGTACCAGGTTATAAAATCTGGGGACACACAATCCTTTTGTGCCCCTTGTGGCCAAGGGGGCAAAGGTCCATTCCCTGTCTCTTCCTACATATATTCCTAAAGAAATATGGGTTTTACATTATAAAACCCTTTTTAATACAAAGCATTTAGTTTCTCAAAATTATAATTCTCCTCCTTGGTTTCTAACAGAAGAGCCTTTCCCCCTGGAAATGACTTTATTTGATGCTGAGCAAGCCATTACCCAGCTTACCAATAACAAAGCTCCCAGACCAGACACCATTCCAGGTGAAATTTATAAGGCCCACTTAAATTACTAGGTCATTTTCTTCACAAACTTTTTTACCATATATTTAAAGGAAAACTACACCCTCATATCTTCTAAATGTTATTTGTTTCCATGTCAGTAGACAACTCTTTTCATGTAGCTGTTAAGGATGTATGCAAATGCTTTAGTCTGTTTTCACAGTTCATACTAGGCCCTGTTCCTGCACTGGGAGGCTCCATTTCATGGTTGTTGAACTCTCATTGTCCCTGAGAGCTGCCTTAGCATATGGAGAACATGATGCGTAATCACCCTTTAAACTCCCCAGTATGCATGTCTGCTTAATTAGTCTTAAAAGAAACAAGCTGCAAGAAGGTGTGAAATACTAAAGTTACCTTCAGTGAGCTTTGCAAACTGAATTATAATGCAGGATCTTATCTGTGTCAATCTTCACCATTCATCACAGATGGGTACTGGCCAGAGGTCAGGACCCCGCAGGAGCTTTTTTTTTTTTAAAGGGGTAGGCGGAGCCGACACACCATCGGCGCCGCCCTCGAGGACGACGTACTGCGTGGCGCTCGAGGGTTGGCCGTTAGGCTGTGTCGACTCCGCCTGCCTACCAGTTCTTTATCTTCCGCCGTCGAGGTTGCCTCACGGGAAGCTTCTCTCAAGATTTTAGGCCTTCAGCCTTTTGAAATCGGCGTTTTCAGTCCGTCGGTTGCCTGCGGTTCTGTGTTCTGCCTCCACTCGGCGTCGCCCGGTGAATCTTTCCTTTTTATTTTGAATTTTGCGACGTCGAGGTCTGTTTTAGTGTTTTTCTCCGTAGATCATGTCTCGGTCCGGGCAAAAAGTCTTCGAGCGAATTGACCCCCGTAAATGGGGTGCCCGTGCGTCGAAAGTTTTCCGTCACCGACCAGCACGACCGGTGTCTTGCGTGTCTTGGCCCGCTTCACGACATGGACTCATGCGATGCCTGCTTCTCCATGGACCGCCGGGTCCTCGAACAGCGCGCGTTGAAAGTGGGGCGAGCTCCGCCAACTTCCGGGGGTAGGGTTCGCACTCGTCGAGCCAAGCCGCGCTCTCTCGGCCCTTCCTCCGGGTCCCCTCCTGGTTCTATATGGACCGAGGAGGAGGGATCCTCGGCTACTTGTAGCCTGGCCATCGCCAAGGCTCCTCCCGCGGCGCAGGAAGCCCATCCCGCTTCCACGGCAATCGCCCCATCAGGGGTGAAGGCTCCCCCGGTGTTGCGCCCGCGGCTCGGAAGGCCCGGGTCAAGCGCCATCGGTCGGCACCTCCGGCGCCGTTCCTGGCACCGTCAGCACCAACTCGTTGCTCGGCGCCGTGGACCTTGTCGACGCCGTTCGCGGCACCGATGCCACTCGCGGTGCCATGGGACCAGATCCAGCATCCTCCTTTGCCATGTCTAGCCGTAGGGCCTTCAACGCCGGCTGTCGGTGCCGTCCTCGGCAGCGCCGAGGGGCCAGTCAGTGCTGTGTTCAGCTCCGGGTCTGCCTTTGGGGCCGTCGGCGCCGCTTCGGTCCTTGGTGCCACTCGCGGTGCTGTGGGGCCGAGAGGTGTCATTGTCGGTGCCAAGGATGCTGCTGTCGGTGCCGTCCCTGTCCCTAGTACTGCCCCCGGTGCTGGTGGACTCGACGCCGCTGCGTCTGGCCCTGGCTGTGGACCTTTGGCTCGAGCTGCCCTGGTGCCTCCTGCAGGTCCCGCTCGCAGGGTTGCGGAGGGCACGGGTGCCGACTCGGCCACAACTCTGGCTGCCAGTCCCGCTGGCAAGGTTGGTTCTGCCCGCCCTCCTACTGTTTGGTTCAGAGCTTCGGATCCTACCTCTTCGGAGTCGGAGTCGAGCTCCGAGTCAGACGAGCAGTCACACCCCTTGGGGTTGACTGTGGAGGAGGGCAGCACTGTGGTCTCGTCGACCAGTCAGAGCCAGCCCCCTACTGAGAAGAGTCAGGTGGCCCCCGAGACTAGGGTCAGTGGTGCTGACCAGCAGGCAGTGGTGCGAGCCACCATAGCTCTGCAACCTGGTCTTGGGGGTTTCATCGACCCCTCGGTGGTGGTACCCCCTCCAGTGGTGTGTCTTGATCGCCCAACTTTGGGGCCCATCGAGAAGCCTACAGGAGGGAAGGGTACTGTTCCCTGGGTCTCCCCTTCAGGGGCTGCTCAGAGATGCCAGCTACCTAGGCTGGCCCTCTCGAGGAGGAGGACTCTCTCAGACTCTGAGGGGTCGAGGGGTGTGGGGTCGGCGTGTCAGCCCTTCTCTGGGGTCCACTCGGGCCCTGGACAGAGCCGAAGTGTGGATTTCCACCCTTCCCCCTCGGGTTCCTTGATGGAGTCCCATTCTTTTGAGGCGGGGACCGTCCTTCTGGACTTTTAAGGTCCCGGTCGCCTCACTGGGGGGATTCTTCTGGGCACAGCCAAGGCAGTACCAACGTGGTTGTACAGCTGTCAGCTGTGGAGTCTTCCGGGGCACCCTCCTTGGGTGCTCATGGTCCCCCTAGCCCTGGCGGAGGTCAGGCGACTTCTTTTCTCGGCTCTGCCCTATCCCTCTGCCACATTCTCCTGCGCTCCCAGGCATTCTTGGTCCTAGGCCCTCTCACCTGGGAGCAGTTCAAGGCAGTGGCTGCCCGGTTCCCTGCTTATGTTAGGGCTATGGACAGCCAGGTTTTTGAACCTCCCCCCGTGCAACCACCCTCGGAACATATGGTGACCTCCAGCTCCTCATCCCCCTCTTCTGGGGGAGAGGAACCTTCTGTCCACATCTCTCCGGCTGCTGATCTCTCGGAGTATCAGCGTTTCCTCGTGAGGATGTTGGAGGACTTGCACCTTTCATCCTCTACTGTCAGCAATCCTGAGCATGCGGTGCACGCCTTTCTAGGCGATTTTGGCAAGGCCACCCTTGTGGTGCTGCCCTGGCCTGCTCCCTTTCGGGAAGCATCCTTGCGTTTCTGGAAGAGGCCCTTCTCCGGAGTTCCTGCCCTTAGAGACCTCAGCCAGAACTATTGCGCTCCCCGGGTCTCCAGGCTCCATGCCTCATCCGCAGTCTGGCTTGACACATCTGGACACTCCTGATGGGCTTCGCGCCCTCCACCGTGACCGGCCCCCGATCAAGACTCCTCAGATTTTGATTTTTGGGGGAGGAGGACCTTCTACTCGGCATGGTTGCTTCTTTCTATTTCTGCTCACCAGGCCCACTATGCAGCCTACAACAGGTTCTTGTGGTCCAGGCTAGGTCAGATCCTAGCTTCTTTGCCTGACTCGGAGCAAACCAGACAAGCCATCGCACTCTCTGCACATGGCCTGGAGCTAGCAAGGCACCAAGCGAGGGCATCTTACGACGCCAACAAGGTAGCTACCAGGGTCGTAGGGACAGTGATCTGCACTAGGAGATTGGCGTGGCTACGTCTTTCCCAGTTGTCACCCTTGGCCCGGCGTAGGGTGATTTGCTCCGCCCACCAGGGAACCTACCTTTTCTCCCGTAGAGCGAGACGGCGCTTGTTGGGGCAGCTTCCTTCCCCCTCTGGTGGGACCCCATCTCTCTCCCCCCACTCTCGGGCCTCCCCAGGCCCTGAAGGTTCCCACCCTTAGTGTATCACCCACTGAGGGCTAAGGGACCCTGTCCCTTAGAGTGTAATGAAACAACCCCTTGGAGGCTTGAGTACTCACCCATCTGTGATGAATGGTGAAGATTGACACAGATAAGATATGAAAAGTGCAGTACCTACCATAATTCTGATCTTTCTGTGTATCTTCACCATTCATCCAACCTACCATCCTCCTGGGGCCTCAGTCTCTGGGTCCCCTCCCTCTCTGTGGCTCCCCTCTCCTCTTTAGGGAGGCGGGGTAAGTAAGGACACACAGGGGTATTCTCCTTTAAAGGTACAGCTCGAGCAGCACTCCTTCTCTACTACATGTCCCACCCGATGGGGTGGGAGTTTAGGTTGCCCTCCTCCTGTTCTCCTTCTGGTTTCCATCCAACTGTCTAAAAAAAAAAAATCTTTTTCACCAAACTTTTTCCTGAGAGTACTAAATCCTGTACCCTGTCCTTCTTCCAGAATAGCCGACTCTGCTTCTGGGGTATTTGCCAGTTATTCTGTGCCTTGAATTCTAGCAGAGAGCTTTGCTACTCCTTGCAGTTCCTATACAATCTGGTGACGGACAAGGGTGTCGGATACCTTGATACCTCTCACTCTCTCCTAAATTCTTTCCCCTCCCTACCCTCCCTTCTTCCGCTTCCAGAGATTGGGGCCCCTACCCAATCTCCTTAGTCTCATCTCTTCTTTGCTGTCCTCTCAGTCATTATTTCTCCTTTTAGTTCTGTTATCCTTTCCTTTTTCTGTCTCTTGGACTCTCTTGTCCCACCCTCCATCCCTTCCTCTTACCTCTCCGTGACTCAGAACTGGTAGGCAGGCGGAGTCAACACAGCCTAACGGCCCAGCCCCGCGCGCCACACAGTCCGATCGGCCTCGAGGCGGCGTAATGGTGTGTCAGCTCCATCCCCTTTTTAAAAAAAGCTCCTTGGTCCTGATCTCGGCCAGTACCCATCTGTGATGAATGGTGAAGATACACAGAAAGATCAGAATTACGGTAGGTACGTAATTTTCATTTTTTTCTCTTTAAACTTCATTCAGTTTATGAGTTTCCAGAGAGTTAAAGGGTATTGGTTATTTCCGCATATAAGATACAGCATATAAATGGGCGATCTGACATCATGTTCTCATGTGCTGAGGCAGTTCTCATGGACAATGAGATTTCAACAACCATGAAATGGAAACTCTCAGGGCAGTCACATGGGCTATCATGAGCAGTGAAAACAAAGTAAACCTAACACATATAGCCCTAACAGCTAGAGGAAAGGAGTTGCCTCTTGACGTGGAAACAAATAAAATGTAGAGGATATGAGAGTGTAGTTTTCCTTTAAAGGAAAGATTTGTACCCCCCTTCTAGACTAAAAATATAATTGTACCAATCCATAAAAAGGGACCGGGATCAACTCCCGACCTGTCAGTCTGATTGATATTAGTGGTAAAATATTCTTGAGTATTTTACTGAACAAACAGCAAAACTGGACAGAAATAGGGTCACCCTTATCAGTATTTCAGGCAGGCTTTCGTCATGGTTATTCAATGGCCAATAACATTTTCATACTGGCGCATTTGCTAGAAAAATATAGACTGTATAGAAAAATGAAAATATATGCCCTGTTTGTTGATTTTGCTGCAGCATTCGATTCCGTGGTCAGAGAAAAGCTATGGGTTATCCTAGTTACTAGAGGAATACCTTTAAACTTACTTATCCCAATATATCTTCTTTATTCAAACACGATGACGGCAGTAAGATATGATAATATTGGCAATATCTCAGAGTATTTTAAAACATCCATGGGAGTAAAACAGGGCTGTTTACTAGCTCCTTTGCTGTTCAGTATTTGTATTGATTCACGCTTACATTTTGCTACTTCTGTAAATATGGATCCCCCTAAAATTAGATCTCATGATATACACATATTGGCATACGCAGATGCTCTGATTCTTGTTTCACTTTCTATAGCGGGATTACAAAATAAGATAAATCAATTAAAATCTAAGTGTGACCATTTAGAGTTGAAAATCAATCTGAAAAATAAAACAACATAATGGATTTTGGGTCAGATCATTTCAGTACTGTACCCTCTAAGCTCTACTTAGATAAGGATCTGATTGAGGTTGTTTCCACTTACATTTACCTAGGTGTAAAATTCACTTCAAACGGTCAATGGTTGGCCCCCTGGAAAGATCAGATCTCCTAGGCCAAATTAGTAGCTAAAGCATTATTATGTTTCAATTATAAATATGGTGGGGCACACAGTTGTACCTGCTCTTACAGCCAGAGAAGCTATGATTAACCCTATTTTACTGTAAGGTGCAGAAGCCTGGGGATCCTCAAAAACCCTTTCTTTAGAATCTCCCTTATCTTTTGAATTATGCCTGGCATGTTATTGGCTCAGAATGTTAAATAATCAAGATAATCCATTCCCTATTGCTTGTCTACAGGAGAAAATCAGTCGGTCTGCTTCAAATTTTTCATCTCGTTGGTTAAAAGCCCTTAGATCTTTAATTGCTAACACCTCTCTAAATCATTTATGGACAGACTTTCAGAAGGGGATTTTGATCTCGCCTACCTTTAAGGATATTTTCAAGAAAAACCTTTTTGCAGTTGCACAGTCAAATCAAATGGACCAGTTTAATGCCCAGAAACAAGCCATTTGACTTAGTACTAATAAGATCGATTCTACCCTTAAGGATTATTTAACTCTCCCATTAATTCCTAACGTTAGTAAAGCTATTACTTGGGCCATATTTGGCATTATCTGTTTGAAATATATTTATTTCAATAAGTTAAATGCTGAAAGATTGCAATTAGACTACTTCTGGTGCAATAGGGGCTTCTTTGAAACCTTATATCACATCACTATTCAATGCCCTTTATACAAGTCCCCACATGATCAAATTCTAAAAGATTTCTTGGTGAAGTATGCAGAATTGGATTACGATCCCTTATTCATCCTTCTTCACCTTACGACGAGAGGCGATGCTGAGACAGCTGCAAATTTTTTTTCTAATGTGATGAAGTTTAAAAGAAAACACTCTCTTGCTCCTTAATATTACATACTAGGACGTTTGTAATCATGCACATATTATTCTGATAAATGCTTGAATTATTGTACGATGGATGAATATTGTATGTTAATTTTTATCTATTTATACTGTGATGTGCTTTTGCTCTTTTTTAACTTTGTAATGTCCATTACATTACATGCTGGAAGAACAATAAATTGCTACTACTACTACTACTACTACTACTACTTGGGATGGTTGCTAGCATACATTTCTGATGGTAAATAGCACATCATCACACGAAGGTATTTATTTAAGATGGGTGTAGCAAGTGAGCTGGGATATGTGAAGTAGGGCCAGAGATTTTCCGTTTTTAACATAAAACACTGTTAAAAAATGGAATTTGACATTTTCAAGCAGTACTTTTGAGTAAATTTTTCATGGAAAACCCCACTTTGCACCAACTTTTTTGGACAAACCCCTCCATTTTGAGCCAAATTTTTATACGAAGCATGATGAGTTGCCCTCAATTTTTGGTTAAAAATAGAAAAAAATGGAGTTTAAGATTTGCCAAATGGAATTTGCCAGTTTTGAAAACAGAAAACCATTAGTTCTATTAAAGCATATGTGCAACTGGCAACTGTTCCTCATTCAGGTTTTCTACATGTTTTTCTTCCTCCTTGTCTACATCCTCAATTTCAGTTGTCTTATCAGAATGAGATTTCTCCTCATTGGTTTCATTCAAATTTGTACCGGTGCTACGGTATACATATGCAGCATATTTCTGCTTGCCACTCCTTGTGGTGCTGACTACCCCTTTTGTTTTAATTAAGGTAGTTTTTGCCTTTCCTGACTGTTTGAACAGCACTGAGGAAGGACTACTACTGCTACCGGATGATGTCCTAGCAACCGGTCTTTTACCAGTCTGACTGTGCCACGTTGCGTGTGCCGCCATATGTTTCCTCATTCCTTTCTGATTTACGCCTCTTTCTCTTCCTGTCTGGTGCACATTATGAACTGTTTTATTTTTTTATGGAACAGAAAACACACAAAAATGTTAGGAGAAATTGCAGAAAGAAGTTGTGACTCGTGATAACAACAAAGATACAGGCAACTGAGAAAGGAACTGGTGTGAGTGACATGACCGTATGATTTTTTTCTTCTTAATGCCTGCAAGGCAAGATCTCCAAAAGGAAGGGGATAGGCAGCTGGTACAGCAGTTACACAGATGGCCTGTAGGGGGGGGCACCTGATAGTGGGGGACCTAAACCTCCCAGACATAGACTGGGAGATCACAGCTGCAGCCTCAGATAGAAGCAGAGGGGTCACTGAAGCAATACAGAGTGTATTCACGCAGCAGTTGGTCAGAGAGCCCACCAGGGGGAACAACCTGCTGGATGTAGTCCTCACAAATGGGGAGGGTGTGGAAGAGGTGGTGGTGGCGGTGGACAAAGGGCTTGGTACTAGCGATCACAAGACCATAAGGTTCAGGGTAAGGACTGGGAGGGAGGCAAAATGGACCATCATGCAGGTCTTGGATTTCAGAGAGGCGGACTTCAACAAAATGAGGAAAATAGTAAGAGAGGAGCTGCCAGGATCTGAAGAGTTGGAGAACGTGGATGAGTTATGGAAGGCCATCAAAGGTGAGGTTCTAAAAGCCACTGAAATTTGCATAAGAAAAGTGAGTTCGAAGAAGAAATGGAGAAAGCCACTCTGGTTTACAAGAGAGGTGGCAGAAGCAATCAGGAAAAGGAAAAAGGCTTTTAGGAAATTTAAAAAGACACAATGGGAGGAAGACAGGAAGGCTTACAGAGAAAAGAGAAAGTTAGCAGGGCGGACAATAAGGAGGGCTAAAGCTGCCATGGAAGAGAAGATAGCAGAGCAGGCAATTTTTTTTTCAATATGTGGGAGAAAAAAGGAAGGTAAGGCTGGGGATAGTGAGACTGAGGGGCGGAGGGGGAGGTGCAACTGGAGGGGGACCTTGAGAAGGTGGAACTATTGAATAAATATTTTGCTCAGTCTTCACAGAGGAGAGGGAAGGGGAGGGAAAGAGCCTAAGTTGAGGGACTGGGGAAGGGGGGACTTAACAGTAGATTCTAGTGAATTCAGCGCTGGTAGGGTCAGGGAGAAGCTAGCTAGGATAAGAGTGGATAAGGCAATGGGACTGGATGTCTTGCACCCAAGGGTACTTAGGGAACTGAGGGAAGAGCTGGCAGCCCCACTGACGAGGCTTTTTAACTTATCCCTTGACATTGGAGTGGTGCCTGGGGACTGTAGGAGGGCAATGGTACCATTGCATGGGGGGGGGGGGAAGTAGGGAGGTTGCAGAAAATTACCGCCCAGTCAGCCTCACCTCAGTGGTGGGGAAGATGATAGCGGCATTAATAAAGGAAAGAGTGGAGGAATACCTGGTGAAAAGCAGTCTGCAAGATGAGCACCAACATGTATTCACACATTTTTTTTTTATTTCGTTTTTGTTGACCGGGTAAGTGCACTAGACAAATCCTGCCTATTTTCAGCCATGACTTGGGGAAGGGGGATACAGATGAATGCCAACTGACCTTGAACCAGATTAAGCTGTTGGTGGTATTTTTTTTTTTTAGTGAATGAGGGAAATTTGGCCAGGACACTGGGGAAATTCCCCTACTCTTTTAGTAGGGATGGGAAGGGGGTTATGTACACTTAATGCATTCTTTCTATTGGACGTTAAGTATGCTGTACTATTTTTTTTTCTGTTCATTTTATTTTCTTTCATTATGATTTTGTATGACATAATACCATTTTTGTATATTTTATTTCAAGTTTTGAATAAAAAATTCCTCTACTCTTTTCGAGAAGTGCCATGGGATCTTTAACATCCACCTGAACTACCACCAATCCAGGCTGATTGGACCTCGGTTTAATGTCTCATCCGAAAGACGGCACCTCAGAAGTGCAGCATCCCTCTCATGCTGCACTACAGTGTCAGTACTGAGATATTAACCCAAGTGCCAGATGTGGGAACTGAACCTACAGCCCTCTGATCTCACGGCCTCAGAGGCGTGTGCGCTACCTACTGAGCCACTGACACTGACGCCATGCCAGACCAACCTGATTGAATTCTTCGATGGGGTGATGCAGGAGATTGATCAGGGAGGGGAGGGGAGGTGGATGTGGCCTATCTGGACTTCAGTAAGACCTTTATTTATTTAGTTATTTATTTGTTGAAATGTTTCATCATGAGGGCACACTGAACAACACGTTGCTCATCTCACGGTGCAGCCTGGGGTTGACACCATCCCTCGTAGAAGGCTAGTAAGTAACCTAGATAGCTTGGGGTGGGTAGTAAAATAACTAGGTAGGTGGAGAGATGGCTGGAGGGCAGAAGTCAGAGAGTGGTAGCAAATGGGGTGTACGGCAGTGAGAGGGGGGTGACACAGGGGTCAGTTCTCGGGCTCCTCCTTTTCAGTATTTACATCAGTGACTTAGAGGAGGGTCTGGAGGGTAGGGTGTGCCTGTTTATGGACTATACAAAAATCTGTAATAGGGTGGACACCCCAACAGGGGCACAGGCCATGAGGCAGGACCTGAAGAGACTGGAGGAGTGGTCAGAGACTTGGCAGTTAAAGTTCAATGACCAGAAGTGTGCGGAAATGCATTTTTTGATGTAAAAATCCATGAGCAGTATACATTCTGGGAGTTTGGACAAAATCAAGAAAACGGAGCAGGAGTGGGATCTAGGGATCATAGTATCCAGCAACCTCAAGGTAGGGAACCAATGCAGCAAAGCTGTGGGAAAGGCAAACGGAATGCTGTCATGCATGGGGAGGGACATTACCAGCAGAAGGTGGGGGTACTGATGCCTCTCTACAAAGCCATGGTGAGACCACACTTAGAGTACAGGTTTCAGTTCTGGAGACTGCAGCTATGCAAGGATATAGAGGGCTTAGAGAGAATTCAGAGAAGAGCGACCACAATGGTGCAGGGGATGCAGGGGAAACTGTATAAGCAAAGGTGTAAGGAGCTGGATCTGTACACGCTAGAGACCAGGAGGGAGAGGGGACACATGATTGAAACTTTTAAATATGTAAAAGAGATCAACAGGATGAAGGAAGGGAGTCTACTTAAAAGGAAAGTGGGGCCAAAAACAAGAGGACACAGTCTAAGGTTAGAGGGTAGACAATAGAAGGGGAATGTAAGGGGGAAGATCTTCACAGAGAGGGTGGTGGAGGCCTGAAACAAACCGCCAGAAGAGGTGGTGATGACTGATATGGTGGAGGGATTCAAGAGGGCATGAGACAGACATTTGGGGTTGGGAAGGAGGAATAAGGGTAGGGTCAGTGAAAGAGTATGAGTAGGGGAGGGCAAGGGCAGATTAGATGGACCAATAGGTCCTTTTCTGCCGACATGATTCTATTAAAAAGCACAGCAAACAGAGCAGTTAGGAGTGTCAAAGTGAGGGCAGCATATACTGCCTCCCTGGCTCTTATACTTACATAGAAACATAGAATTTGACAGCAGATAAGGACCGCTTGGCCCACCCAGTCTGCCCATTTCCCTACCTACTGGATAAGCTGCAGATCCTAGTTAACCAGCAGCCTACTTCTTCCTACCCCAACCCCCTAGAATGGCCTTATGACTGTCCCATGCATGCTTGAATTCCACCGTTTTTGACTACACAACCTCCTCCGGAAGGCCGCTCCATACATCCTCAACCTCTCTGTGAAAAATATTTCCTTAAATTACCTCTGAACCACCCCCATCTCTTCAAATTAGCCCCTTGTTCTTGCACACCTCTTTTTGAAAGGTGCTACCCTCTTGGACTTTGTTGATTCCTTGAGGTACTTGAAAGTTTCTATCATGTCCCCCCCTCCTCCTTTCCTCGAGGCTATACATATTAAGCTCCTTTAGTCTCTCTTCATATGTCTTCCGGTGCAGACCCTGCACCATTTTAATTGCCCTCCTCTGGACAGCTTCCATCCTGTCTATGTCTTTTCGGAGATTGGGTCTCCAGAACTGCATGCAGTACTCCAGATGGGGTCTCACCAGCTGTCTGTACAGAGGGATAATCACTTCCTGTTTTCTACTGGTGATGCCTCTCCCTAAGCATCCCAGTATTCCCCCAGCCCTCCTTGCTGCCCTCTCACATTGATTGCCCACCTTTAGGTCATCTGATATGACTACCCCCAGGTCCCTTTCCATTTTTGTTGTTGTTAGTATCTCACACCCATTGTGTACTCTTCCCTGGGATTTTGTTTCCCAGGTGCATTACTTGCACTTCTTAGCATTGAATCTAAGCTGCCATACATTTGACCATTCCTCTAACCTTGCCAAGTCCCTTCTCATCCTTTCCACCCACCTTGTGCATCAACTCTGTTGCAGATCTTTGTGTCATCTGCAAAGAGACATACTTTTCCTTCCAGTCCCTCTGCAATGTAAACATAAAGACATTGAAGAGGACTAGTCCTAATCTGAACCTCACGGTACCCACTATGTAACCCCTTTCTTCAAGTGGACTCCATTTACTATTACCTCTCTGTGTCCTATTCTCCAGCCAATTCTTACCAGGCTGTCATCTTGGGACCCACTCCCAGGCTGGCTAATTGTATATTAATCTTTTGTGTGTGACTGGGTCAAATGCCTTGCTAAAGTCTAGGTAGGCCATGTCCACAGCCCCTCCCTGATCTACTACTTTGGTCACCCAGTCAAAGAAATCTATCAGATTAGTCTGGCATGACCTTCCGGCTGTGAATCCATGCTGCCTTGGGTCCTGTGCCCCTCTGGCCTCTAGATACGACAGTTCTTTTGAAGTGATTCCATCATTTTCCCTATCACTGAGGTTAAACTAACAGGTCTGTAGTTTCCTGCTTCTGCCTTGCTCCCACTTTTGTGAAGGGAATCACATCTGCCTCCTTCAGTCCTTGGGTACCACCCCATCCTCCCATGATTTGTTAAAGAGGGTAGTCAGTGGTGTCACTAGTTCTACCCTAGTTCTTTAGAATTCTGGGATGAATCCATCAGGCCCCATTGCTTTGTCCACCTTCAGTTTTAAGAGTTCTTTCAGAACCCTTTCTTCTGTAAATGGGCTGGTATCAACGTCTGTATCTAGAGTGTTTCTACTGTTTGTTTTAGGTACCTCCCCTCTTCATTTGTAAATACTGAGCAAAAATATTTGTTTAGTATCTCTGCCTTTCACAGTCTCCCTCTGCCACCCTCCCTTCCCTTTATTAAGCCTCACTATCCTCCCTTGGTCTTCCTTAGCTCCTGATGTACCTATAAAGGTTTTATCCCCTTCTTAACTGAGTTGGCTATCTTTTCCTCGGTTTGGGCCTTTGCTGTTCTGACTGCCTTCCCAGCTTCCTTTTGCTTTAACTGATACAGTTCTCTGTCCTGCTCCTTCTGTGATTCCTTGTACTTCCTGAATGCTTTCTTTTTCTCTTAAACCTTCACTGCCACTTCCTTTGAGAACCATAGTGGTTTCTTACATCGTTTTGTTTTGTTTATTTACTTCACACAAAGGCTCGTTACCTCTGCGATGGCAGTTTTTATTATTCCCCATTGTTCTTCCACCCCTCCTGCCCATTTGCTAGTGCATTCCTTAGGCACTCACCCATTTTGGCAAAGTCAGCCCTCCTAAAGTCCAGTACTTTTGCCTTTGTATGGCTTGACTCTATTGCTGTGTTTATTGTGAACCATACTGTTCGATGGTCACTAGTTCCCAGATGGCTACCCATTTCTACATCTGTGATCCTCTCTCCATCTCCATTTGAGAGAACCAGGTCTAAGATTGCTCCCTCTCGAGTGGACTCCAATACTAGTTGTCTAAGTCATGCCCTCTGTAGGGCATCTAGAATAACCCCACTCTTAGAAGTGGCTGCTGCAACTGCACTCCAGTTAACGTCTGGCATATTCAAATCACCCATCAGCAGTATCTCCCCTTTTTCTGCCATTCTAAGTATACTTTCTATCATTTCCTTGTCCATTTCGTCCCCCTGAGAAGGGGGTCTGTATACAACCCCTGGGCGGATTGTAGTGCCATTGCCTGTCCAAATTTACCCACAGTGCTTCTTCTCCTCCCTGTTTACCCTTTTGTTCTGTTGCTTTGATTCCTTCCCTTATGTAAAGAGCTACTCCTCCTCCTCTTTTACTCTCCCTGTCCCTCCTGTAGATAGTGCATCCTGGTATGTTTACGTCCCAGTCATGGTTTTGTGTGTACCATGTTTCTGTGACTGCCATGATATCCAGATGTTCCTCCTCCATCAAGGCCACTAATTCAGGAAACTTGTTACCAGACTACGGGTATTGGTACTCATTGCTCTCCATTTTTTGATGGCTTTACCTTCTGTTGCAGCATCCCTCACAGACCTTTCTACCTCGGTCTTTTTCTCATTTAGTACCCTGTTTTGTAGGGAGAGGCTGGGATTTTCCTGCTGCTTATCAGTGCCTCCCCCTTTGACTAGTTTAAAAGCTTGCCAATGAAGCATTTAAACCGATTGCTCAAAAGACTTGTTCCCTTCCTGGACAGATGCAGATCATCCTGCCAGTATAGGTTGGTGTCCCTCCAGGTGGAACCCCAGTCCCCAATGAAGCCAAACCCCTGTGCTCCACACCATTTTTTCAACCATTCATTAAACTGCATGGTGCAAAGTACCCTCGCCTCCCCCATGCCATTGACAGGCAGCACCTCTGAGAAGGATACTGCGTGTGCTACTTGTCTTAGGCCCCTCGCAACTCTACAAAGACCTCCTGCACTGCTCTAATCTCATGATGAGCCAAGTCATTTGTCCCTAGGTGGACAATGATGTCCAGCTCAGACTCCCGTGCAGCTGTTCTTGTGATCCTGAGGATGCGCTTCCTATCCCTCCAAGCCATGGCACCAGGCAGGCAGGCACCTTACTTCAATTTTCCCTGCTCTCCCCAGTTCTATCCCCCTAATAATTGAGTCCCCCACCAGGAGCTGCTTCCTTTTCCTGGGGTGTCCTTTGCCTCCTTCCTGTGGGCCTCCCTTGTGACAGCTGTCTTCAGCCTCCTTAGTCTCCTCTGCAGGTGCATCCATAGGGGAGCTGTGCTCCCCCAGAATGGTGTATGGATTGTGGAGTGGAACAACTGACTGGGTGTGCCTCTGTTCCACCATCCTCACCCTCCCTGAGCCCACTGTGGTCCAACTGCTGTGCTTTCTTCGCAACCTCTGAGGTAGTGGTGGTGGCTCTGGTGCTCCCTGAATGGGGATGTTCCTTCCTACTATCCAGTGTGGCCTGGGGAAGGTTCCTTACTACTGTCCAGTGTGGCCTGAAGACAGGCAACTTCCTCCCTCAGGGCAGAGAGTTGTCTGCAAATAGGGCAGCATCTCAGCCTCCAGAAGACTCCCGGAAGACTGCTGCCCCATGCCTTTACATCACTACTCCCACGTTTATCTACTTTTTTTTGTTGTTGTTTTGTGTGTGTGTGTGTGTGTGTGTGTGTGATTGGTTTGTTATATAGAAATATATATATTATACAGTGTGTATGCTTATATTGTCAGTGCAGTGTGCTAAAGAGGATATGACAGTGATATGCACTGCACTCTTGAGAAATGATATCAGAACCCCAGGTACAAAGTAACTATTTCCAGGGTGGGTGGGGTGAGGGGTTGGAAGGGTTGGGCCTAAACTGTGCCCTCACAAAACAATCAGCTAAAAGCTCTGACCCACCGCTGTGATGAGTGCCTTCCTGTCAGCAAGATGCCCTACACAACAATTTGACAGAGAAAATACCCTGCTAATCAAACAGAGAAAAATCCAGACATCCAAGTCAGACACAGGTAAACCTCCCCAGCCCCAAAATAGCCTGGTGGTTTTTTAGCCATAAAGGAAAATCAAATATGCAGTTATTTCAACCCTTCTGAAGATGCTCACAAGATAAACAGTTTTGAAAACCCCCTTCCTGAATTAAAATGAATGAGATAACCCTGAATGAATGAGATAACCCTTCCCAGACTAGGTAGTGTGATTGCCACAGTCAGGAGGAAGGGGCCGGTCAAGTGGGATTTTTTTCGCTAATTTGGTAGGGAGCATGTAGCAATTGTAGGAGAAGACAAAGTAGACCATACATTATATTTACAACAGCAAACAAACACACAGCAGGCAAACAAACAAGTGTGAGATGCAACTATACAGAAAAAGTTTTGGTTTTTTTGTGTTTTTCTTGTTAATTAATGCCTGCCAGAAGAGGAAAAGCACAGTACAGCTCAGGAGTGCCTCACTGCAAGGCTAAAAGAGAGATCCCTTGGAGTCAGAAAACAGAAGTCAACTGCATGACTGCAATGTATTCAATTGACCAGCACATCAGTGGCATAAGCTCACAGTTTTAATTTCCTGAAATGCTGTCTACAATTCCATGTGTGTGTGTCATAAATCTCAGTGCCATTTTATGCAATTTTATGGCAGATTTTCAGTTTTCCTCATATTTTACAACAGGTTCTAATTTAAATTGGAACTAATCAGAACTTTGGCTTGGATCTTGATCCTGATGATAAGGGTCAGGACCTTTTCAAGTCCACCCAACCCCAATTCCAAGTCGTATGGCATAGTCCATTAAATGTTTTCCCAAACGATAATGCAACTGACATTGTTGCAGGCAGGCCTGAGTTCACTTAGGGTGCTCTCAGACCAAAGATCTCCACTGATGCACAGAGGTGATAGTGCAGTTGTAGCCAGACCCTCTCTGGCTGGTTTTACCTTGTCTCTCAATGGACGGACTTCCGGTATCAGTTGGTGAATCATCTGTTCTGTCCACTCCCTGTCTGACCTCTCCTGATTTCCACATACAGCAGACAGTCTTGTTATAGAGCACGGGAGCTCAGTCCCTTGTACATCACAGTAACCAGCACTGGGATATAGCAGTGGTTGGGCAGCTTCACAGACCAGCTGCAGTCAGTGTTTGTGGTCTCTGGCTGCAGCATAGTAAAAGTCTGTTATCTGAGTTGCTGCAGCCTTCAGCTTCCACTGTTGTGCTGAGCTAGCACGTAATTACCTCCTTTTCTGTAGCAGGAGCTCTGCTTTACTCTGTCTCTCTGCGATGTGCACTTTGACTCTGTAGCACACAGCAGCAAGCTGACTGTTTAGGATCTCATGCAGATCTGAATCAAGTCGTTCTCAGCTTTCTTCCTTTTTGGCTTTACTCTTTCTGGCTGTGCAAACCGGTAATTGACTGCCTGTATAAGGAAACACAGAAGGAGCAGGACAGAGAACTGTACCAGTTAAAGCAGAAGGAAGCGGGTAAGGCAGTCAGAATAGCAAAGGCCCAAACCAAGGAAAAGATAGCCAACTCAGTTAAAAAGGGGGATAAAACCTTTTATAGGTACATTAGGGAGCAAAGAAAGACTAAGGCAGGGATAGTGAGGCTGAACAAAGGGGAAGATGGTTGGGCAGAAAGCGACAGTGAAAAAGCAGGGATACTGAGCGAATACTTCTGCTCAGTATTCACAATGGAAAAGCAGGGAAATACCTAATCCGGTCAATAGAAGCACTCTGGATAGGGGTTGATATTAGTCCTTTCACAGAAGAAAGGGTTCTGAAAGAACTCTTAAAACTGAAGGTGGATAAGCAATGGGCCTGATAGGATTCACCTAGTATTTTAAAAACTAAGGAAGAACTAGTAAGACCACTGACTACCCGTTTAATAAATCATGGGAGGATATGGTAGTACCTGAGGACTGGAGGGGGCGGATGTGATTCTCCTTCACAAAAGTGGGAGCAAGACAGAGGCAGGAAACTACAGACCTGTCAGTTTGACCTCAGTGGTAGGAAGATGATGGAATCACTTCTGAAGGAAAGAATTGTTGCATACGAGAGGCCAGTGGGGCACAGGACCCAAGGCAGCATGGATTCACAGCAGGAAGGTCATGTCAGATAAATCTAATTGATTTCTTTGACTGGGTGACCAAAGCAGTAGACCGGGGAGGGGCTGTGGACATGGCCTACCTAGACTTTAGCAAGGCATTTGACACAGTACCACACAAAAGATTAATAAACAAATTAGCCAGCCTGGGAGTGGGTCCTAGGGTGGTAACCTGGGTAAAACACTGGTTGGACAACAGGACACAGCGGGTAATAGTAAATGGAGTCCACAGTGAAGAAAGGAGGGTTACTAGTGGGGTACCACAGGGTTCAGTACTGGGGCCGGTCCTTTTTAATGTCTATAAGTGACATTGCAGAGGGACCGGAAGGTAAAGTATGTCTCTTTGCAGATGACACAAAGATCTGCAACAGGGTTGTTACACAATGTGGGGTGGAAAAGATGAAAAGGGACTTAGCAAGGTTGGAGGAATGGTCAAATGTATGGCAGTTTAGATTCAATGCAAAGAAGTGCAAATTAATGCACCTGGGAAACAGAAACCCAGGGGAAGAGTACACAATGGGGGGTGAGATACTGACAACAACAAAAATGGAAAGGGACCATATCAGGCGACCTAAAGGTGAGCCAGCAATATGAGAAGGCAGTAAGGAGGACTGAGGGGGATACTGGGATGCATAGGGAGAGGCATCACCAGTAGAAAACAGGAAGTTGTTGGCCTCTGTACAGACAGTTGGTAAGACCACATCTGGAGTACTGTGTACAGTTCTGGAGACACCATATCCACAAAGACATAGACAGGGTGGAGGCTGTCCAGAGGAGGGAAACCAAAATGATGCAGGGTCTGCATCAGAAGACATATGAAGAAAGACTAAAGGAACTAAGAGATGTATAGCCTTGAGGAAAGGAGGGAGAGGTGGACATGATAGAAACTTTCAAAAACCTCAAGGAGATCAACAAAGTCCAAGAGGGTAGCATCTTTCAGAAAAGAGATAGGCAAAAACAAGGGGCACAATTTGAAGATAGAAGGCGACGCTCAGAGGTAATGTGAGGAAGTATTTCTTCACAGGAGGGTTGTGGATACATGGAACAGCCTTCCTGAGGAGGTCGTAGAGTCAAAAACATTGGGGGAATTCAAGAATGCATGGGACAGACATAAGGCAATTCTAGTGGGGGATAGAAGGAAGTAGGCTGTTGGTTAACTAGGATCTGCAGCTTATCTGTTAGGTAGGGAAATGGGAAGACTAGGTGGGCCAAGTGGTTGTTATCTGCCATCAAATTCTATGTTTCTATATTTCTGTCCCTGGTTGTAGAAACCCAGGTATACCTCAGGTGGTGTCACTCCAGGCAGCAGTTCAGCCTCCGACCTGTTCCCCTGGCCAGAGCCAGATGAAGACTGAATAAGCTTTGGAACAGGTCTAGCTGTTCACCATTGAATTCCAGCTCACAATCGGTCCACTGTGATGTCAGTCCCTCTGGGGCAATGCTGGAGGTCTGTCACTTGGAAGATGATTGGCTAAAACTGTCTGCCATACTGCCGGCCCAGTGGCATGGAGGGCTGAGGCATCTGTGCCTTGCCTCCTGCCACGCCAGTTACCCATGTTTGCAGTGTGAATGGGCTGCTGGGTGTTGGCTGGGAAGGGAGAGGATCAAGTGTCCAGACAGCTCTCCTCGCAGGGAGGGGTAGGGATAGAGTCTGCTGCTTGCATGTCCCTTGGCGGTGGCTGGGGGATTGCACAACAGACCCAGATGAAGGCGGTGGATGTGTGGCAGATGCCCGGTGTGCCACTTGCGGAAGCGTGTGTGTGGCTTGGCCATTGGCATCATTGTACCCCTCCATGCCATGCTCGGGAGATGGGAGAAAGTGAGAAAAACATCCCGACCGGGGAGATGATGCCAGCCCCTCACAGGCACGGCACCCAGCTAGCTGGCAGCTCGCTAGAGATCCAAAGGTGAGTCCAGTGGATACCGGGATGACTGGGCTGGGGGGGTGGAAGGGGGCCAGTTGGGAGGGGGAGAAACATACAAGGAAAAAAAAATGTGCACCATGATTTCTGCAGTACTCCTATATCCCATAATCTCCTAATGGCTTTCTTTCCAGGCTCTGTAGCCTGATTGGCTGGTTTGCAACCCCTGACCTCTGTCGTAGCAGTGAAGTCAGGTTACATTAGAATGGCTGCCACTTGCACTAATCCCAGTCATTAGTTTATAAAGGGCTTCTGCCCTTAACATTTTTTGTCTCATTTCTGTGTTTGTGATGATCATGCATAATGTCCGGTGCCATCGGGGTGGTGATCTCGTGAATCACACTCTAGTTTGAGCTTTAGGGCAGTGGGTGGCTGCTTTCATGTGGAGTGGAGCTGCTTTTCATGGCGCTTTCAGTTCCAAAAAATTGAGGCACCTCCTTCACTCCCAGCCTGTTCCCCATGGACAAGAAGAGTCTTGATTGGGGCACCAGCAGGAATAACACAGAAGTGATGGCCAGAGACACAGGCTACAAGGCAGCACCAGAGAGCCAAAAAGTAAGCTCCTACATGTTGGGGAAGGGGGTTACGCTCAGATCTGTAAACCCCAGGGTCGCTTACTCACTGAGCATCAGAGATGTGTCATGTATGTTGCAAAGGTCCTTGGTTCTTAAAAAGGGAGAGTTAGGCCACATCATCCTTAAGCACCCCCCCATCCATGGGCAGCTTATGAGTGAGACGGAGTGTGGATTGGAAGACAGCAGCACATACCCATGCAGTCAGTAATCAAGAACTTAGTTAAAGGATGAAATGAATTAAACCACAACAACAGTGGGGAAGGCCTGCACCTCTAACCTAATCTTTGCTAATTACAGCCTCCATCACTTTGCCATTGTAAGCTTCCAGGTGGCACCCCCCTCCCTTGATGGTAACTTCATCATCCTGCCTTGACCATATCTGGTATTACCACACCCATAATCACCCTTGTCCTTTTAGAGCCCCTTAAGCCAGACTCCTCTGTTCTGGCTTGTAATAAGACGGTGGGAGTACCTTCTTATAAATAATCATACAGTACTCATATTAAACCCCTAAAACATGATCTTACTTCGAGAGAGCTCTTGCAGTAGGTATTTACATATAGGACTGACCTGGCAGGCATTAGGACCCCACAGAAAAATTTCTAGCTAGCAGTCTCTGGAGGGGAACCGCCCCCACGTCAGGTGACCAATGTCATGGAACGTCGATATAAAGGGGCGGTCCCCCACGCCCACCTTCCAGTTTTTCCCACCGTCGACTTGTGAAAGTTCCTCGCGGTAGAGTTCATCGCTTGTCAGTCTTTCATTGGATCAGTTCTCGAACTTTTTGACCAATTTTTTTCAATATTTTTTCAACATTTTCACTATTACTATACCATGTACGTCGTCCCCGACGCCTTCTGAATCGTATAAAAATAAGTGCGATTCATGCGGTTCCCAACTGCCGCATAAGGATAGTCACTCCCTGTGCTTCTTCTGCCTAGGCCTGGATCATCCTGTGGAGAAGTGCTAGCACTACCTGAAATTTAATTCAGCCACCCGAAAATGGAGGCAACAGTCCCTGGAGGCTCATATTTTGAAGAAAAAGAAGGCATCCATGGCGAAGGAATTAAAAAAGCTGAGACAGGCTTCTACTTCCCCCGAAGGCCACAAGAAGAAGAAGGAGAAGGACTGGGACTTAACCTCCACGGCCTCTGTGACTCCGACTGGAGTCACGGTTCTAAAGGTAACATCCCTTCCGGGGGAACCAATCCTCGACGACCATCTTGGCGGTGTCCAAGAAGGTGTCGTCCTTCCCGTCAGGCTCAAGCTCGGGCCCCTCAGGTTCCTCCAGGGTAACGGAGGCCTCCGCTCCTGGGAAGGCCATGACCTCACGGCCTCCAGGGTCGAGCGGGTCCATTAAGTTGGACGCTGGTCCTACCGACATCTGCCCGGACAAGGCTGGTAAGCCGCTGACTCCTTCAGGAGGGCGCACAGTTATTCATTCACCCGACAAGGTTGCTTCTCCAGTGTGGCCTTCCTCGAACAGGATATCTGATAAGTTGGATGCTGGCTCCTCTGACACCCACCCAGATCCGGCTGATAAGCCGGGCGTCAGCTCCTCCGATGACCGCCCAGCCAAGGAGCCTGAACCTGACCCCTTCAACAAGTCCAACGCTCCAGGCTCCCCACAGCACTTGATGTTGCCAACTGAGGTCCCTGCGTCCCTTCTGTCAGACCCCGGGGAAAGCAACCCTCCATCCCCAGTCATCACGGACGACCCGAGTACGCTGCTGTCAGGGCCCCTCCCCCCCCACTGGGCTAGACACCCTGATGCCAGACCCTCAGACACCGGCTCCGTCACCATCTTACCCAACGCCAGCTGATGTCCCCTTACCGGACAACGCTTCTATGCCAGGCCCGACTCCCGCGGGGCCATCTTTACCTGGCCCACCTGCTGGACCTCTGCCAGGTTCCTCTGCTGCGCCAGAGCCCCTGGCACCCAGGTATCCGACACCACTAAATCCGATGTCACCTTACCCAGTGTCGCAGTATCCGACGCCACTCTATTCGATGCCGCAGTACCCGGCACCTCAATACCCGATGCCAGGCTTCCCACCATTGGGTTATGGATACTCACCTTGCGGATACCCTGCAGTATCCGTATACCCCTCCTCCTCCACTTCCCCCACAGCCGCGGGCTGGTCTTGCAGGATACTCTAGCTGCCTGGTGGGCTGAGGCCAAGGCTTAGCTCACCGGAGAGGTAGAGATCCATCTACCAGTGCCAGACCCTGTCCAGGATCCTTTTCGCTGGAGACAGGAGACTCCCCTCCCCTTTACCCGACACCACAGGTGAACCCTCGGGCGCCAGGGTTGAGGAGGACATGCTTCCCAGAAGGCTTCCCAAAGGGACCATTTCTCCTCTGCATCAGGAGGAGTCTTCCTCTTCTTCATCAGAGACCTCTGACTCGGACTCAGGGGGATGCTCCGAACCGGATGACGAGCCCTGTACTCCAGATTGACCCAGGCCAAGGACTCCTCAAAGTCTCCTCTGGAGGATCCTTTTTTTTATTGAGTTATTGAGAAAAATCCAGGAAGTTCACCAGTGGCAATCTCTGAAGCCAGATCCACTGCATAAAAAACTCGCTGCTCACTTGGATCTGCCCAAGACCGCTCTGACATTGATTCCACCCTGGATAGAGTCTCAAGCAGATCTTGTTTCCACTATTTGGAAGCATTAGCCCCCCTTCCGAGGAAGGCGGATCAGCTATACCAGGCTCCTGAGGGAGTAGATTCTTTGAATCTTCACCCCAAAGCAGACTCGGTCGTGATTAGTGCCACTCATGGCCGATCTGCTAATCCCAAGCATCTCAGCTCATCTCCGCCTGACAAGCAGTCTCAGCTTCTGGACCAATATGGGAAGAAGGTCTATGCATCTTCTACCCTAGGTATTAGGGCCCTGAATTACATAGCTTATATGGGGGACTACCAGAAGACCATCCTGACTCAGGTGGAATCAAAGTTGGATTCCCTTCCTGAGTCCCAGACGAAACAGGAAGTGGCAGATCTTTTCTGTTCTGCTCGTTCGGCCTGTCAGCACATGCTCCATGCTGCCACTTACGATGCAGTGGACGGAGCTGGACGGAGCTCGGCTTTCGTAATGGGCCTTCGGTGTCATACCTGACTCCGGGTGTCAGATTTGGCCCCTGAAGTGCAATCTGCGATTCAGGATGTGCCCTTCAGGGGTTCGGTGCTATTTGGCGGTGATGTCAAGGGCATCATAACCAATCTGCAAGAGAAGGGCACTGCACTTAAGTCTGTAGACTCTTTGTACAGACCCCCTTAGGGGCAACGGTGCCCTTTTCATCAACGTAACCAGCAAAGACCAAAACCACAGGGTAATCAGGCCAACAAGCATTGGGCGCCTCCAGCAACCAAGACTCCCCCACCCAAAAAAGCCACAGGAGCCTCGGCTGCTGCGCTGCCTCAGACCTCCTGACTTCTTGCCTCTCCCACGGCCTCTGGACTCACCAGAGAAACCAGTAGGAGGGAGGTTCTCCTTCCAACAACCAGGTTGGGAGAGGATAACATTGGATGCTTGGGTGTTCCAGCTGATCGCGGCAGGACACTCAATAGAGTTTCTTCAGGAAACCTTCCCAAAGATCTGCCCCCCCCCCCCCAGTCTTACTCCCCAGAACATCTTCCTCTGGTCCTAGAATAAATCCCCTCCCTTCTCTCGAAGGCGGCTATAGAACCAGTTCCCAGCCACCTTTGGGGGACGGGTTACTATTCCCATTTCTTTCTAGTTCCAAAGAAAACGGGAGATGTGAGGCCTGTCTTAGACCTCAGTTCCCTGAACATGTTTGTGGAGTACAAACGCTTTAGAATGCTCTCCTTGCAGAGCATTCTGCCTCTCCTTCGGCCGGGACTGTGGCTGTGCGCTTTGGATATGCAGGATGCTTACCTGCATATCCTGATATGCCCTTCCCACTGCAAATTCCTCCGATTTTGTTTTCAGGGGGACCACTACCAATTCAAGGCCCTTACATTTGGTCTTTCCTCGGCCCCCCCGAGTATTTACCAAATGCTTGTCGGTGGTGGCGACCCACCTGCATACCCAGGGAGTGCAGGTATTCCCGTACCTGGATGATTGGCTCCTGGTGGCCCCGTCCAGGGAGGAACTCCTGCACTCCCTTTCCCTTACCCTGCAGGTTTTCATCAGCCTGGGTGTCACCATAAACCAGGCCAAGTCCCATTTGGTCCCTGCAATGCCTCCAATTTATAGGGGCAATCTTGGACATGACCGTCGGCAAAGACTTTTTTGCCTCCGGACAGGGTGGACACACTTCAGACTCAGGCCTGTCTCCTGTCCAGTTGCAGAAGGGTTGGAGCCAGGTCAGTCTTTCGCCTCCTCGGGCTAATGGTGGCTGCCATTCCTACAGTCCCATGTACTCGGCTCCATATAAGGATTTCTCAGTGGATGCTTCGATCTCAGTGGGACCAAACACTGGATGACCTAGACCAGGAAGTTCTAGTTTCCGATCCCATGATCAGGGACTTGCAGTGGTGGATGGTACAAGAGAACCTTTGCTGGGGAGTTCACTTCAGTATCGAACCCCCCCCCTCCCAGACATTGACAACAGATGCCTCAGGAGAGGGCTAGGGAGCCCACCTCGGGTCTCACAAGACTCAGGGCAGTTGGTCCAGGTTCGAACAGAATCTGCACATAAATGTGCTCGAACTCTGAGCGGTCCTGTATGCCCCCCAGGGCGGCCCTCCACTCCTCCACACTTTCTGGTCATCTGACTGTACAGACAGACAACATATGTGTGGTCTGGTACATCAACAAGCAGGGAGAAACATGTTCTTGCCCCCTGTGCCAGGAAGCAATGAGAATATGGAGCTGGGCTACCCCGCACAACCTTCACCTGATGGCCGTTCATGTTCCAGGAGTAGAAAACACACTGGCAGACCACCTCAGTTGATTCTCAGGCAGGGTCCATGAATGGGAACTGGATCAAGAGGTAGTAGACGACATCTTCCTGCTATGGGGAACCCCTCGGGTAGACCTGTTAGCATCTTCTCAAAATGCAATACTTCCCACCTTCTGCTCGCTCACTCCAGGGCAAGACATTTGCTGGTAGGGTGCTCTATCTCTCAATTGGAGGGGACAGATTTGTGTATGCCTTCCCTCCAATTCCATTAATTCCCGAGGGTCCTGCACAAGCTCAGAACAGAGGGAGCACGAATGATCCTCATTGCTCCATTCTGGCCCAGGCAAGTTTGGTTCTCTCTTCTGCAACAATTTTTAGAGGAACCTCCGATTCCTCTTCTTCTGTCGCAACACTTGTTGACCCAGGACCCTTGTCCATCCAGGCCTCAGATCCCTTCATTTGCATGCGTAGCTCCTGCAGACGTAGCTAAAGCCCACTTCGGGGTTTCGCCACTCATAGCAGATATTTTGGT
This sequence comes from Neoceratodus forsteri, assembly GCA_016271365.2. Lineage (NCBI taxonomy): Eukaryota > Metazoa > Chordata > Ceratodontiformes > Ceratodontidae > Neoceratodus > Neoceratodus forsteri. The sequence goes on from CM057450.1 coordinate 1,557,527,737, forward strand.
AGAGGCCAGAAAGCCTTCCACCAGGTCCACATATGCCATGAAGTGGAAATGATTCCGTATTTGGGCCACGTCGAAGGACTTTGAACCTTTCTCTTACCCAGTCAATAGGGTCCTGGACTACATATGTCATCTCTTCGATCTGGGTCTCAGCCATTCCTCCTTAAAGGTCCACATGTCAGCCTACCATGTCCCCGTCGGAGACAGGACTTTTGCACAGTTGGAAGTCTCTAAGACTTTCCTCAGAGGGGTTCTCCATTTGAGACCCCCCCCCCATCTGCATTCCTGCTCCTCCTTGGGACTTGAATTTTGTTCTTGAGAAGCTTACTCTGCCCCCTTTCAAGCCGGCAGCCTCAGCAGACTTAAATTTCCTCTCTTGGAAGACTTTCTTCCTAGTGGCCATTACTTCAGGTTGACGAATTTCCGAGCTTCAGGCCTTGATATGCAAAATCCCATATTTGATTTTTCACAAGGAACGTGCGGCTCTGTGCACCAACCCTTAGTTTCTCCCTAAGGTGGTGGCTGAGTCTAAGCTGAATCAATCCATTGAGCTACCTGCTTTCTTTACGCAACACTCCAATCAAGGAGAGTACCTCTTGCATACTTTGGATGTTCATAGAATACTGAGATACTACACCACTAGGACTAAGGATCTCAGAAAATCTGATCAGTTTTTTGTCTCTTTTGCTCACAAAAGAGAGGGCAATGCTGTTTCCAAGCAATGCCTATCTAAATGGTTGGCTCATTGTATCACTTTCTGTTACAAGTACAAGACCCTGCCGGGTCAAGTCAGAGGCCACTCCACTAGAGGGGTAGCTGCCTCTGCCGCTTGTTTTAAGAATGTGTCAGCGCAGACATTCAAGAGTCAGCAACTTGACCCTGTCCCACCTTTATAAAACACTACAGTTTTGACATTGCCTCTCGCTATAGAGCAGGATTTGGGTTGGCTGTGCTTCAAGGTCTTCTTTCATAAGATCCGTTCAGCTGGAGGTTCCATTTTATGGGTAGTTTTCCTTCTCCCGAGTGCTTTTCCTTATTCCAGACTGCTTGGGATTCAGTCCTATATGTAAATACCTACTGCAAGAGCCCTCTCAAAGTAAGATAGTACAGTTACGTAAGAATTTACCGTAACAGTAGATCTTCAAGAGAGGCTCTTGCAGTAGGTATTGCCTTCCCGCCCTCCATCCCCCTTTGCTTTTTTAGCTCCTTTTCCTGGAAGGATAATATCTGCTTCTCTCTCATCTTGCCTTTTTTGGCCCTTGGCGGGAAAGAACTGGAAGGCGGGCGTGGGGGACCGCCTCTTTATATTGACGTCGGTCACCTGATGTGGGGGCGGTCCCCCGCCGGAGACTGTTAGCTAGAAATTTTTCCGTGGGGTCCTGACGCCTGCAGGGTCAGTCCCATATGTAAATACCTATTGCAAGAGCCTCTTTCAAAGATCTATTGTTACGGTAAGTTCTTACTTAACTGTACTTTCTGTATTCATTAGTCAAAAACAGATTAAAAAAAAAGAATTTTTGCCTGAAGAAATTAAACTGTTAGAAAGACTGGCCATATTAGGAGCTTCCAGATGAGACACCTGTGCAGTGATTGAAAAGGAAATGAAGAATGAGTCAGGAGAAGACATCTAGAGAAACATTTCTTTGTAACTGCACCACTTTACAACAGCTGTTTATTAACTTTCCCCGAGTTTCCCTTCTTCATATCACTGGTAGGCTGGTGCCGAACAGAGGAGTAGAATTGTGCCCTTCTGTACAATGACTAGAGACGCTGTTCTGATATAGCTGCTAAGAGCCTAACTTGTGATGCAGTTCTGATGGACTCCAAAGTGGCATCTTCTCAGTTCTGCTTGTTAACTCTGGACTGAGATATGTCACTCTGGAAGTACATGCTATTGCCTAGACTTTAATATGGGACCCTAGGCAACATAGAAACATAGAATTTGACGGCAGATAAGGACCGCTTGGCCCACCCAGTCTGCCCATTTCCCTACCTAATAGATAAGCTGCAGATCCTAGTTAACCGGCAGCCTACTTCCTCCTACCTCCAACCCCTAGAATTGCCTTACGTCTGTCCTATGCATTCTTGAATTCCACCACTGTTTTTGACTCCGCGACCTCCTCAGGAACGCTGTTCCATGCATCCACCACCTTCTCCGTGAAAAAATACTTCCTCACATTACCTCTGAGCCATCCCCCTCAATCTTCAATTTGTGCCCCCTTGTTCTTGCACATCTCTTTTTCTGAAAGATGCTACCCTCTTGGACTTTGTTGATTACCTTGCGGTACTTGAAAGTTTCTATCATGTCCCCCCTCTCCCTCCTTTCCCCGAGGGTATACATGTTAAGCTCCTTAAGTCTCTCTTCATATATCTTCTGGTGCAGACCCTGCACTATTTTAGTTGCCCTCCTCTGGATGGAGGCATATTAAGGGTTTAAAAAGTTTGATGTTTGGACATTATAATAGTTTTGTAGTTTTTTTTCCTGTTAATTTAATGTTAATGCAGGGGCTGTGAGTTTCTCCATAGAAACTGGAATAAAACATAGTTTATTTGGTAATATCAGGCTAACTGGAGTAGCCAGTATCAAATGCTCTTTGGCCAATACATTGTATACCACCCAAGCATTTGCCAACATAATAGCCTATCAATACAGTAAGTGGTACGGTGCTATTTCTAGTAATTGAGTTAATAACCCTCACCTCGAGTAACAAATGCATTCAGAGTGTATGCACACATATCATTGTAATACTGTGTAACAAATGCTGAGCATATTGTATTGAAAGGAATCTATTTTGTAACTTTATTTATATTGAATAAAAAAGTAAAATTAAAAAAAGGCTTTTTTAAATCCTCCCCCTCCCCTGTGGTCAGCAGAAGCATGTTTGCTTCTGTGCGGGCCACTCAAGTTTAGGGAAAGGGAAAGGGGAAGTTGTTTAACCAGGAAAGGCACACTACGCAAGAGCTTGTTTCCAGGTGTGACCTGGGAGCACGAGGAAGTTAAGTGACTTGCTCAGGGTCACACAGTATGCAAGTTGAAGCTGTGGGATTCAAACCCAGGTCTTGTCTGCTGGACGTCACCAGATTTGCAGCTCAGAGCCTTAGACCACTGTGCTATACTACCTAGGAGTTTAGGAGTGGACTCCTACCCCTACCTTCAATAGAAAGGAGTGTGCCAGGGTGTCCTAGAGGAGCTTTTGACCTGAGGTGACAAGAACATCACTCCTCACAGCTGTTGATGGATCTGGAACTTTGAGACCAGCTTACCTCACTGCTTCTTCACCTGGTAGCCTCCAGGGACAGGTCCAAAGCATCGGTATAGATATTTTAGTGAGAGTGAGAGTGAGACAGGGAGAGAGAGATATTAAGATTTAAAATTTAAGAGACTCTGAGATGAAGGACTTTTTTTTGTATTGCCTTTATGAAGCGCTATCCTGTACACTTTTACTTTTTTATTTTATTGTTAATAATAATAAAATACTGATTGCAAGTTTTACAACTTCTCCTGTTTTGCCTAAGCTTCCTGACCTCCTCCTCGGCCACATTGATTCTATGGTAAGCCGCTGCCAGTGGGCAGGCTGGAGTATGCATTGCTGCGCTGTGCCTAGCACACCATCCAGTGAGTAGGAGAAGCTGTGATGTGAGGCACCTGATGAGGGAGTGGCTTTTGGGCTTCAGAATGGAGACTGGCCTAGCATGGAGTGGGTGCCCTCAGGACCAGAGGACCCATGGACACCCACTAGCAAACCAGCATCCAATTAGTATTGTCCCTAAAGCAGTGGATGCCTCCTGCTCCATAAGCTGACCATGTGTTATGGCACCAGAGAAGTGTAAACCCTTCAGAAATCCTAAGATTATAGCACAGTGGAAAAGGTAATGAATTTATGCACAGTAGGTCAGGCTCTGACCAGAGATATAATCTCAGTGACTGGTATGTATTGGATCCATGGTGTAAAAAGGAATAAGAAATGTCTTGTGGCTCTTGTTGTGAATCTGGCATTGTAGGAAAATTGGACAACTTTTATTGAGAAGCTCCAAAGGTTCTGACTCATGTCCAGAGTCCAGATCGAACCTCACTGTACAGTACCAACATGGAGAGCTACTGGAGACCAGTGTTCACGCATGTAAGTGCTGACTTGTAAGTAAAGTGTGACTATTGCTTAATCCCACTTGTTAAGTAAATTATTCAGGTCAGAGCAGAAGTCTGAGCTGTACTCACCCCGTGGCTGGGGATCTGGGTGTGTACATTGACTGTGGGCGATTATTGTAGGGGTGCCTCTGGTGAGTGGTTCATCATAATTATAGACACAGACAGTCTCCTAGGGCCATGCTCATCCTAGATAGAGCCCAGACAACTTGTGGTGGAAAACTTCAAAAGTTAGTAGCACTCCTGAAGAACGAAACAACAAGCAGTCTCTGGTATAATTCAAAATATGTATCGGACTAGTAACAAACGACAGCTAGCCAGTCACCTCAAGTGAATATGTCCTCACCAGCCGCCTCACCTCCAAGACAGAGGCTTTGTCAGAGGGTCATACCAGAAACTGCTTGTTGTTTCTTTCTCAGGAGTGCTACCATCTTTTGAGGTTTATCGAGTTCTTGGGACTGGCTATCCTTTTGTTGCACCCCCAGGCATTCTTAGTGCACAAAGGTGAATCTTTGGAAGGAAGTATAACATGTGGTGGCAGTAGGAGTGTTACTGCTAACTAGATACACAAGATGGAGTGGAAAGGATGAGAAGGGACTTGGCAAGGTTGGAGGAATGGTCAAATGTATGGCAGCTCAGATTCAATGCAAAGAAGTGCAAGGTAATGCACATGGGAAACAAAAACCCAGGGGAAGTGTACACAATGGGGGGTGAGATACTGACAACAGTAAAAATAGAAAGGGACCTGGGGGTAATTATATCAGATGACCTAAAGGTGGGCAAGCAATGTGAGAAGGCAGTAAGGAAGGCAGGGGGGATACTGGGATGCATAGGAAGAGGCATCAATAGTAGAAAACAGGAAGTTGTTATCCCTCTGTACAGACAGTTGGTGAGACCCCATCTGGAGTACTGTGTGCAGTTCTGGAGACCCCATCTCCACAAAGACATAGACAGAGTGGAAGCTGTCCAGAGGAGGGTAGCCAAAATGGTGCAGGGTCTGCACCAGAAGACATATGAAGAAAGACTAAAGGAGCTTAATATGTATACCCTAGAGGAAAGGAGGGAGAGAGGGGACATGATAGAAACTTTCAAGTACCCCAAGGGAATTAACAAAGTCCAAGAGGGTAGCATCTTCCAGAAAAAGAGATGTGCAAGAACAAGGGGGCACAATTTGAAGATAGAGGAGGGACAGCTCAGAGGTAATGTGAGGAAGTATTTTTTCACTGAGAGGGTTGTGGATGCATGGAACAGCCTCCCTGAGGAGGTCGTGGAGTCAAGAACAGTGGGAGACTTCAGGAATGCATGGGACAGGCATAAGGCAGTCCTAGTGGGGGGTAGGAGGAAGTAAGCTGTTGGTTAACTAGGATTTGCAGCTTATCTGTTAGGTAGGAAAATGGGCAGACTGGGTGGGCCAAGCGGTCCTTATCTGCCGTCAAATTCTATGTTTCTATGTGTAACTAGAATTACTCAGTCACTTCAACTCTCAGAATTTCTGACCTCCCGTCTGTTTCTCTTTACCCCATTGTACATATCACATTGGGTTTTGTACCCCCAATAGTGCTAACATTAATCACATCACTGGCAGTGTATTGTATTTAGCCACAAGCCTTTCTGTAATGAAATATTCCCTTGTGTCCTTCCGAAGTTCTACCTGCTACATAGTTTGAGGATGTTTCCCTTGGTGACCATGTTACCCCTTAATCTAAATAAATCTGTAATGGGAGCCATGTTATGTGCCTACATGTACTTCTAAGTTTCTATCATGTGTTCCCTTTCTCTACAGACTTCTAACGGGTGCATAGGGTTGTCTAGCTGCAGCATGAGAACAATTACCAGGAGAAATAAGTACAAAAGACCAATATGAATTTCTGAAACGGTCAAAGAGGCAGCGAGAGCCAAAAACCAAAAAAGACCTTCATCATTTGTAAGGAGAATCAGGGGGATGAAGAATGGTGGGAGCATCAAGTAAGGACTAGGGAGGCCAACAGGGCACTCAGGGATGCAGTAGCAGACACGGAACAGTGTATTGTGGAGAGGGTCAACGGAGGGGAACAGTTTTTCAGATATACAGTATATGGTGAAAAAAAGGATTGGTAGGGGAGTTGTTAGGCTAACAAATGGAGGCAGGGTAATACATGAGGATGAGTACAATGCAGCTGTTATGAACAACTGCTTCTCAGTGTTCACTAAGGAGGACAGTGGAACTTTGTCGGAAAGCGGCATAAAGGCTGCTGAAAGGCAGTCCTAGAAATGAGACAGCTGGTATTTACTAGTGAAAAGGTAGAAAGGGCTAACAGCCCTGAAGATAGATGAGGCCCTTGGGCTAGATGGGATGCACCCCAAGGTGCTCAGGGAACTGGCATTGGAATTAGCCGGACCACTGGCAGGGTTATTCAGTAGCTCTGTTCAGATGGGAGTGGCTCCAAAAGACTGGAGGGTAGCGGACATACAGGTAGTGCTGCTACACAAGGGTGGAGACAAAGAGTAGCCGGGTAACTACAGACCTGTCATTCTTACCTCCATGGTAGGTAAACTGATGGAGGCACTAGTCAGAAGAGGACCTTGTGTACTAACTGGAGAAAACCGGGCTCCAGAATAGTAAACGGCACAGGTTCATGGCAGGGAGGTCTTGTCAGACCAACCGAATAAACTGTTTTACTGAGTAACTAGGAAAATGTGTAAGAGTCATGCAGTGGATATACTATACAACTTAAGCAAAGCATTTGACTTGGCTTTACAAGGAAGGTTTCTGAAAAAACTAGAGCAGGGGTCTGCAACCCTTTTCAGGACTGGCAGCCCCATGTTCACCTGCTATAACAAGTACGATCACCAGAGAACCATTTGAGTGTATGCTTAGCAGATGTCTTTTCAATGTATAATTTTACTTAAATTCATCCCAAAATGGTGTTTGACTAAAACATATGTTAAATAATTGGTACACCACAGAGAGCAAAGCACTGAAAAAGTGCAACTTTATCACAGCCTATTCAAAAGTTTTAACTTGAAAAGTATGAAAGTCTACAAATTACCGTGTACTGTTCCAGATTGCTCTGCCAAGGCCCAAGCTTCTGTCTCACTTGGTATGAACTGTCATGTTGGGTGCACAGTCTATGGAGATGTTAAATATATCCATGGATTGCTTCTCCTTCTCCAGATCCTCTCTGAGAGAACTGAAGGTGTTTTAGCCCTTGTCCTGTATCTACAAGCACAACTGATTCATAACAACCTTAGTTCCTAATATGTACATATAGTAGAATGGGCCACAAGCGCCATCTGTGCTATACTCTATCATTATTATCCATGGATTCAACAAGTGCAAGAGTTACATAGTAAGGTGGCCTAGTATCGTGAATGCTGCTAAGAATTCATGTTCTGCAAAATGCTCTTTGCATGGTCCTCCATAGTCTAATGTTGACAAAAAAATATAGCATACAGTACAATGCTGCTCCAGTCCTTGAAATCTGTGGAATGGAGCCATTTTGAAAATGGCATTATTTATAGCCTCCCCATCTGTGAAATGTCTGCCTCTGTTGAAAGTGGCCAGTGGCCAAAGTTTAGTGATCAGTGACCAAACTCTTATCAACAATATGTAATTGGCTAACCAAAAGGTTGAGGAGATAGAAATGTGTAAAATGGCTAGTGTGGAGGCTGCAAAGGGCTAGTAAAAGGTGAAGGTGGCTAGTAGATGACTACATGATACCAACATGTAGATTGATTTACCTTGTAAGTGCAGAGGTGTTTGGGAGAGTAATTGTTGAAACCATGAAAATAATGATACCACTGTGCAAATTGATGTCTGTGTAGATGCCCAGGTTCAAAAGGTGTTGGGGCCCTTTAAATAACTGTAGAAAATAAGTGAAGAGCATAAACCGTGTTTAAAAAAATAAAGGTTTTAAAGAAAATTAGCTTTGCTTTGCTCAGCAAAGATATTTTGTACAAAACCTTCCTTCAACCCAAGGTCATAGCCAAAGATAAGGTCTAGCTACTTCAACCCACTGCAGCTTAGATACAGTTCCTCATTTTATAATTTCTTGTGTTTAAAAAAAAAATATGTAACAGAGAGTTGGTAAGAAACAATTATATCCTTGTTTTGGCCACTGTCTAGTCAGCAAGTTATTTAAAGTAAATGTGAAGTCCCCTCATATGTTTTCTGTATCCTAAAGTGAGTTATTTTGATAAATGTAAAATCCCCTGATCACTTGTTTTTCCATCTAAAAATGACCACATGTCTCAGCAAAGTGTCAAATGTATCTTATGACCGAAGTATCTCATGGCCACTCTATTTTTTGAACCCAAACCTCAGGATGTATCAGATAACCTAGTGTCTAGGCTGAAATGTGCTGTAGTAGGCTTTGGAAATTTCCACCAAGCATTTTTGGGGTCTAAATACAGGACCTAAATGTCATGGCCAGTGTGTTTTTAGAGAAATAGCTACGGCTGTTATAGATGCTAAATCACCCAGAAAAGGGAGCGGTTCACTCCACTTTTCTGTACCTGCAGCCCTGGTGGTAAAAAGCCATCAGCTGTTTAGATTTGATCATGTTAGAGGTAAAATTGTTAGGGCTTATTTGGTATAAATAAATTGCAACTGATTTAAAACAACATTTGGTGTCGGGTGGCTTTATTGGATTACCAGGGCCACTAGCCAAGAACCTTGTGCTTTTGCACCTCTGCAAAGTAACTGCAGGGCTCAAGTGAAGCTGGTTGGATGCCAGCCATGAAGTCAAAGCACTGTTCTCTTGGCCCAGTTTATTCTAAAGTACAGAAAAGGCCCCATGCCTCTCTTTCATATTTGTTGGCATGTCTACATTTGTCTACATGTAGAATTTTGGCTGTGACATGACCCAGGAATTTGACTTCTTATTTCTTGCAGAGAGTTCCCCTACAAATCAAATGGAACATGCATTCATCCCTGTTGATAAAATGAAAAGCGCCCAGTCTTCTAGAAATGTTATGTACTCCCCTGCTATTTTTCTCCTCTTTGCTGGTTGTGCTGTTTTTTTTTGTATTTTTTTTATTGTCTTTTATTTGATATATGAGTTCAATAACTCTACAGGCAGCACTACATCACAAAATAATTCCAGTTGATTACATCACAATGCATTACATATAGGTGTTAGCAGATAAAATGGGGCGAAAAGACATAAATTAACAACTTATTACAGCAGTTTCCAAGGGATCATTATTCCTTAATTCAACACTCTGTCTCAGTACTATTCGGATCTAACCCAGCATGGCATTGTGAGTCTCCCTTCCCCCCTATATTTTAGTCATGTTAGGAGTCAAAGGAGCCCTCTGGTCAGGGCCCAAATAACATTTCCAGACAAGGGGAGGAACAAGTTGCTAGGTCTATAAACAGCTTAAGGAACAAAGTCATCATAATGATCTAGTAGGTAGAATATCCATTTCTGCCATTGAACATAACATTTCTGGACACTGTCCATCATCTTGGTGGAGAGTCGCTCAAGGGCATATATCTCCCTGGATAAAATTAGTCAGGCTTCTTTGGTGGGAATTTTATTTGTGAACCATAGTCTGGTAGTAATCTTGGGGGCTGCTATTATAAATTTTGAGATTTGTTTTAAGAAGTTCGTGCCAATTCGGAGACCGTCTGGTTTAATAAAAGTTAATACATAAGTGGGGGTGAACAAATCAGGGGTATCATAGATTGCCTTCATCTCCTCGAGAATCTTTGTCCAAAACTTTGATGTCCTTGGACCCAACCAGAGGACATGAAACATGGAAACATAGAATCTGCTGGCAGATAAGGACTGCTTGGCCCACCTAGTCTTCCCATTTCCCTGCCTAACTGATAAGCTGCAGATCCTAGTTAACCAACAGCCTACTTCCTCCTACCCCTCCACTAGAATTGCCTTATGTCTGTCCCATGCATTCTTGAATTCCCTCACTGTTTTTGACTCTACGACCTCCTCAGGAAGGCTGTTCCGAGCATCTACAACTCTCTCTGTGAAGAAATACTTCCTCATATTACCTCTGAGCCATCCCCCCTCTATCATCAGATTGTGCCCCCTTGTTCTTGCACATCTCTTGTTCTGAAAGATGCTACCCTCTTGGACTTTGTTGATTCCCTTGAGGTATTTGAAAGTTTTTATGGTGTCCCCCCTCTCCCTCCTTTCCTCAAGGCTATACATCTTAAGCTCCTTTAGTCTTTCTTCATATGTCTTCTGGTGCGGACCCTGCACCATTTTGGTTGCCCTCCTCTGGACAGCCTCCACCCTGTCTATGTCTTTGCAGAGATGGGGTCTCCAGACCTGTACACAGTACTCCAGATGTGGTCTTATCAACTGTCTGTACAGAGGGACAACAACTTACAGTTTTCTACTGGTAATGCCTCTCCCTATGCATCCCAGTATCCCCCCAGCCCTCCTTACTGCCTTCTCACATTGCTGACCACCTTTAGGTCATCTGATATGACTACTCCCAGGTCCCTTTCCATTTTTGTTGTCAGTATCTCACCCCCCATTGTGTACTCTTCCGCTGGGTTTTTGTTTCCCTGGTGCATTACTTTGCACTTCTTTACGTTGAATTTAAGCTGGCATGCATTTGACCATTCCTCCAACCTTGCCAAGTCCCTTTTCATCCTTTCCACCCCACCTTGCATATCAACCATGTTGCAGATCTTTGTGTCATCTGCAAAGAGAAATACTTTTCCTTCCAGTCCCTCTGCAATGTCACTTATAAAGACATTAAAAAGGACCGGCCCCAGTACTGAACCCTGCGGTACCCCACTAGTAACCCCCCTCTCTTCACTTTGGACTCCATTTACTATTACCTTCTGTGTCCTGTTGTCCAGCCAGTGTTTTACCAGGCTACCACCCTGAGACCCACTCCCAGGCTGGCTAATTTGTTTATTAATTTTTTGTACAGGACTGTGTCAAATGCCTTGCTAAAGTCTTTGCTGTCTTTACTTAGAATTGTTTTTGGGCTGTTGAAATTTAAAATATAGTGGTGGTGTATTTCTTTGCTGTCTTTAACTGCTGCAAATGTTGGCCCCCCCTTCCCCCAACTCCTAATTATATGCCCTGTTAAATCTGATTGACAGGAGCTAAACACAGGGGATAGTAAAGAGTGTGGAGTAGGAGGGGCATAAGGGGAAAGAAGCCCACCCTCAGCACAAATGTTTTGACTCATTTATTTATTTATTGGTTTATTTTGTTTTTTAAAAAAGAAAAGTATCTGAGGATCAGTGGCAGGACTTTTAGGACAGTAAATTAATAAAAAGGGAACTAGGAGAGCTTCAGTAACAGACAAATAGTGGAATAGCAGTATAATTGCAGTATAATATGGGGAGTGGTGCAATGCAGTGGCTGTGGGGCCGCCATATTCAGGCAGACCTTCTGGACACTGAGGTGCTGCCCTATCTGCATGCATCTCTCTGGACTGTGGGATGAGGTAGCCAGACTCAGAGCGGAAATAAACTGGGTCAGGAGTACCATCACCCCTATCCAAGGGAAGAGTGACCAGTGGGGTACCACAGGGATCTGTGCTGGGACTGGTCCTATTCAACATCTTCATCAGTGACATTGTGCAGGACCTAGAAGGCAGAATTTCACTGTTTACTGATGACACAAAGCTCTGCAACAGAGTAGACACACCAGAGGGTGTAGACAGAATGAGAAGGGACCTGCAGAAACTTGAAGAATGGTCAGGGGTTTGGCAGTTGAAATTCAATGCAAGGAAGTGCAAGATAATGCATATGGGGCACAAAAACCCTGGCACAATATATCTGTTTGGGGGTGAGGATATAGCATGCACCAAGCAGGAAAGGGATCTTGGGGTTATCATCTCTGATGACCTCAAGGTAGGAAAACAGTGTGACAAGGCAGCAGGTAAAGCAAATAGGATGCTGGGATGCATAGGCAGGGGCATCGCCAGCAGGAAAAGGGAGGTCATAATTCCACTATACAAGACACTAGTGAGGCCCCACCTGGAGTACAGTGTACAGTTCTGGAGACCTTACCTACGTAAGGACATAGACAGGGTAGAGAAAGTTCAGAGGAGGGCAACTAAGATGGTACATGGATTGCATCGCAAGTCCTAAGAGGACAGGTTGAAGGAACTGAATATGTACTCCCTGGAGGAGAGGAGGGAGAGAGGGGATATGATAGAGACATACAGGTATCTTACAGGGAGGAACAGGGTGCAGGAATACACTATTTTTAAGTGAAAAAGATGTTCCAGGACTAGAGGGCATGGGATGAAGTTGGAGGGAGAATGATTCAGAGGAAACGTGAAGAAGAATTTCTTCACAGAGCAGGGTGGTGGACAAGTGGAACACCCTGCCAGAGGAAGTGGTGGGGGCTGAAACAATCACGGGATTTAAGAATGCATGGGATAGACGTAAAGGAATTCTGGAGGTCAAGGGTAAGGGGCAACAGACTTCTAGGAAAACGTAAACTGAACTTACAAGCTCAAATGGGCAGACTGGGTGGGCCATAGGCCCTTATCTGCCGACACTGTCTATGTATCTATGTATCTATGTCTAGGTAGGTCATGTCCACAGTCCCTCCCTGGTCTACTACTTTGGTCACCCAGTCAAAGAAATCAGTTAGATTTATCTGACATAACCTTCCTGCTGTGAATCCATGCTGCCTTGGGTCCTGTGCCCCCCTGGCCTCTAGGTACTCAACAGGTCTTTCCTTCTGAAGTGATTCCATCATTTTTCCTACCACTGAGGTCAAACTGACTGGTCTGTAGTTTCCTGCCTCTGTCTTGCTCCCACTTTTGGGAAGGGGAATCACATCCACCCTCCTCCAGTCCTCAGGTACCACACCATCCTCCCATGATTTATTAAAAAGGGTAGTCAGTGGTGTTACTAGTTCTTCCCTTAGTTCTTTTAGAATTCAGGGGTGAATCCCATTAGGCCTCATTGCTTTATCCATCTTCAGTTTTAAGAGTTCTTTCAGAATCCTTTCTTCTGTGAAAAGACTAATATCAACCCCCTGTCCAGAGTGCTTCTGTTGACTGGATTAGGTATATCCCTATGCTCTTCCATTGTGAATACTGAGCAGAAGTATTCGTTCAGTATCCCTGCTTTTTCACTGTCGCTTCTCGCCCAACCACCTTCCTCTTTATTCAGCCTCAGTATCCCTGCCTTAGTCTTTCTTTGCTCCCTAATGTACCTGTAAAAGGTTTTATCCCCTTTCTTAACTGAATTGGCTATCTTTTCTTCGGTTTGGGCCCTTGCTATTCTGACTGCCTTCCCCGCTTCCTTCTGCTTTAACTGATACAGTTCTCTGTCCTGCTCCTTCTGTGTTTCTTTATACTTCCTGAATGCTATCTTTTTCTCCCTCAGCTTCCCCGCCACTTCTTATGAGAACCATGGTGTTTTTTTCTTTCATTTTGATTTGTTTATTTGCTTCACACAAAGGCTTGTTGCCTCTGTGATGGCAGTTTGGATGTTTCCCCATTGTTGCTCCACCCCACCTTCTTGCCTGTTTGCTAGTGCTTTTCTGAGGCACTCTCCCATTTTGACAAAATCAGCCCTCCTGAAATCCAGTACCTTCACTTTTGTATGGCTTGACTCTGCAGCTAAATTTATCGTGAACCACACTGTTTGGTGGTCGCTTGTTCCCAGATGGCTACCCACTTCAAGATCGGAGATCCTCTCTCTCTGTCCCCATTTGACAGTACCAGGTCTAAGACTGCTGTCTCCTGAGTGGGTTCCAAAACTAGCTGTCTGAGGCATGCCCCCAGTAGAGCATCGAGAATGGCCCTGCTCTTGGATGTGGCTGGAGCACAGGTGCTCCAGTTAACATGTGGCATGTTCAGGTCCCCCATCAGCAATATCTCCCCTTTCTCTGCCATACTAAGGATACCTTCCATCATTTCCTTCCCCTGAGATGGGGGTCTGTATACAACCCCTGTGCAGATTGTGGTGCCATTTCCAGGCTCCAGGGTGACCCACAGTGCCAACTGTCCTCCCTGTTTACCCTTTAGTTCCGTTGCTTTGATCCCTTCCCTTACATAGAGGGCTACTCCTCCTCCTCTTCTTCCCTCCCTGTCCCTCCTGTAGATTGTGTACCCTGGTATGTTGACATCCCAGTCATGGTTCTCTGTGTACCATGTTTCTGTGACTGCCACAATATCCAGGCATCCGTCTTCCATCAAGGCCACCATTTCAGGGAGCTTTTTATCTAGACTGTGGGCATTGATACTCATTACCCTCCATTTTTTATGGCTTTATTTCTTTTTGCCCCATCCCTGTCCTTACTGCCTTTGTCTTTTTCTCCATTTACCCCTGCCCTTCTCCCTAGCGACTGCTCTATCTTGGTGTTTACCTCACTAACTACCCTGTTTTTTTTGGGGGGGGGACTAGGACTTCCCTTCTCCTTTTCAGTGCCTCCCTCCGGGCTAGTTTAAATGCTTGCCCATGAAGCATTTAAACCTATCACCAAGGATCCTGGTTCCCCTCCTGGATAGATGTAGACCGTCGCACCAGTATAGGCGTACATCCCTCCAGGTGGAGCTCCAGTCCTCAGTGAGGCCAAATCCCTGAGCTCTACACCAGTTTTTCAACCAGTCATTGAATCCCATGATGTGGAGTACCCTAGCCTCATCCATGCCATAGACAGGTAGCATTTCCAAGAAAGTTACCATGTGTGCTACTTGTCTAAGGCCCTTCCCCAACTCCACAAACTCCTGTTGCACTGCTGTGATCCCATTCTCAGCCAGGTCATTTGGCCCTAGGTGGATAATGATATCCAGCTCACTCCCCCTTGCAGCTGCTCCAGCAATCCTGAGGATTCGTTTCCTGTCCCTCCAAGCCATGGCACCGGGCAGGCACCTTACCTCCCTTTCCCCTCCCTCACCCAGTTCTACCCCCCTAACAATTGAGTCCCCCATCATGAGTTGTTTCCTCTTCCTGTTGAGTCTTGTGCCACCCTCCTGTGGGTCTCCATTGTGGAGGTTCCCAGCATCCTCCTTGGTCTCCACTGCAGGCGCCTCCATAGAGGACCCATGCTCCGCCAGAGTGGTGAATGAATTGTGGAAAGGTACAGCTGGAGGGATGCGCCTCTGTTCTACCACCCTCACCCTCCCTGAACCCACCGTGGTCCAACCACTCATCTTTCTTGGCAACCTCTGTGGTAGTGACAGTGGCCTGGGTGGTCCCTGGGTGGGGAAGCAGGTTTCCCAAATCCTTGCCAGGTCAGCATGGAGACGAACAACTTCCTCCCTCAGACCAGAGAGGTGCCTGCAAATAGGGCAGCAACGCAGTCTCCAGAATGTCTCCCAGAAGACTGCTTCTCCACAGCCAGTGCATTGTACCACTCCCCACATGTCTGTGTCCCTTCCTGTTACAGATGCCTTTCTTTTTTGTGTTCTTGTTTTAGTGTGTGCAAGCTTGTGCGTGTCTCTACCCCCTATTCAGTGTGCTGTGCTTTTAAGGATATGAACAGGTGTATGTTGTTAGTAGTTTTGGGGATGTGATGTCTGAACCCCTGCTATAAAGGAAGTTATGTGCTTGGGGCGAGTGGGGTGAGCGGCAGGGTGGGTGGGAGTAAACATGTGCCCTCCAGAAACAATCAACTACAACTCTGACCCCACCACCCTGGGGAGTGCCTTCCTTCCTTTCAGACACCTATTTCACAGAGGTTAAGTAACAGTTCTAGTCACAAATGACTGCAGCTACCTCCCAGCTACAGTTCCTCCCTGGCAAATAAAAGTTAAACTAAGAAAAGTCAGCCCCAAAAACAGAGAATTAATACTAGTTACTTACACAGGTCCAAAAAGTAATAATTCAATTCAGTATCATCTATTAAATAACCTCCTTGATTTAAGGAAGCTTTGGCTGCTTTCTCTCTTATTTGCTGTGTCCTCCCCACAATCCCTCCAACACTTTCCCTCCCCCAGTTCTCCCATACTAGACAACAGGCTGGGGAACAAAAGAAACCAGTCCGGAGTTTCCACGTGTACTCCCACCAGTATGACGAGGGATACATTTTTAACACTGTAAGTGCAGAATCCTTCCAGGTCTGCTCTGTGATTAGTACCTGTAGTTCCTGTTCCCATCTAAGCCTGATTGAGTTAGTCAAGTCTCTCTGTCTCTCAAGTAAAGACCTTGTATATTTTACTAATTAAGTGATCTAATGCAGTTCCTCTGATATTTGCTTGTAGGAGCTATATAATTCGGGGAGGGTTCTCAATCAACGCCACTAGCGTCTGTTCATATGCCTGTAGCTGTGATTTAAGATGTAGATATGAAATAAAATATTTATGGGGCAGGTGGTATTACCTCTGCAAGGACACAAAGGGAAGAAGTCCAGTCCTGCCCACTAGTTGAAAAATGAAGGAGATTCCATATCTCTGCCATTGAGCAAGATATGGGCCTGAAGGACCTGCTATAAGGTCTACATTATATTTCAGTGCTCCCAAGAACAATTTTTCTGGGAATGTGAAATAACCATTACTGACCTTAAGCCATGTCCTTAAGGGTTCTCTGGTAAATTTCGGGTAGTTTGTTACTCTTTGGCACTTGGGGGGGTTACAAAAAGGAGCTCCTGAGTGTTATATAAGTCTCCCCATGTTAATTCTAGCTGTTTCCAATGGGCATCATATTGTTTGTTTATCCAATTTAAAAGCACCCTTAACTGTGCCGCCATCGCATATTTTCTGAAGTCAGGGAGGTTAAGCCTACCATTCTCTCTAGCCAGCTAGAGAACAGAATATCTAACTCTGGGGGGTTTTCCGCTCCAAACAAAGTGAGATATCATTCTGTCTCATGCCTGGAAATATGTTTTAGCTGGAGTGAAAGGTAGTGTCTGAAGAAAAAACAGTACATGGGGGAATACATTCTCCTTGATTGTATCACTCTTACTTAAAAAACTTAAACAGAGTGACACCCAGCGAGACAGGTCTTCCACCAGTTTTATGGTCAGGGGTTCCAGATTTAATAATTTTGCATGGATTGGGTTTCTCGTAAGTTTTATTCCCAGATATCTCATCTCTTGTCTATGCCACTTAAAGGGAAAGTTTTTTTTTTAAATTAGGGGGGTGGGGAATAATTCTATGTTAATACCTTGGTTTTTGCTTTGTTAATTTTGTACCCTGCTAAATTACCACATTTTTTTTAACTGTTTCCAGACCTCTAGGATGGATTGTTCAGGTTCTGTAAGTGCCAATAAGATGTTGTCTGCAAAGAATGATATATTCTGCCGATGACCCCACCAGGGGAAGACCCTCTATTCCCTAAGAAGATCTGATGGCAATGGCCAGGGGTTCAAGATATAAAGCAAATAACATTGGGCATCCCTGGCGGGAGCCCCTGGAGAGTTGAAATACATCAGAGAGGGCCCCATGCACCTTAACATTTGCTTTAGGGGAGGCATATACATTTTGTATTTGTTTTACAAATTGTTCCAGGAATCCAAAGTGTTCCAGGGTCTGCCATAAAAATTGCCAGCTGACCCGGTCAAACGCCTTTTATGCATCTAGACCCAATAGCACCAGGGGGATTTGTCTTTCTATGGCATAATCTACCAGGAAGCGTGCTCGTCTTATAGCATCATGGGCATGTCTACCCTTGATGAAGCTCACTTGATCTGGGTCAATGATAGCTGGAAGCAGATGATTTATGCTAGAGGCTATAGCTGACATAAACATCTTGTAATCATAGTTGAGCATTGAAATAGGGTGGTATGAGGAGGGGTATTTAAGATCTTTCTGAGGTTTGGATGTGGCAGATATGGTAGCATATTGCCACGTTGGGGGGGGGGGTCTCCCTCCTGTACAGCATGCAAGGTCAGGAGCAGTGTGGGGAGCAGAAGCTTCTTAAATTTGTTAAAATTCAGAGGGATACCCATCTGGACCTGGTGCCTTGAGAGTCTGTGCTTTTTTGAGTACTTGGAATAATTCTCCTGCTCTAATTGGCGCCAGCAAGGCCTCAGCCTGTTGTGGGCTGATACGTGGTATTGGTAGACTCTGTAAATAAGTTTTAATAGTGCTCGGGGAGATCTCTTCCTCTTTAGTGTACAACTCATGGTAAAACTGCTGTAATATAAGTCTAATTTCCTGGGGTCTCTTCGCCAATTTCCCTGTTTTAGGGTCTACCGTGCTCGTGATGTTCACTCTAGATCTCTGCTCTCTCAGTTTTCTTGCTAAATTTCTTGATGCCTTGGGTCCTCCTTCATGGTGTCTTAATTTTAAGTAAAACAATTTTTGTTCAATGGCCTGATCTATTATTTTTTGTAGCTTTTGTTTTACAATTCTTAAACACTGTCATATTATGCTGTCATTCTGAGCTGGCCAATGCTGTAAATGTACTAGCTCCTCCTGTAGGTCTTTGTATGCTTTCTCCCTCTGTCATTTTTTTTTTTGACAGAGAATCTTATAATCTCCCCCATTAGTACTATTTTTAAGTGTCCCTGAGGATTGTGGGAGCAACTTCCTGTTCTATGTTGTCTTGTTTAATTCTGGGTACAGCCTCTTGGACCAGCTCGAGGAGCTCTGGGTCCCTAAGGTGGGTCAGATTCAGGCGCCAGTTGGTTTGCTTATAATGTGCCCCCAAGTCTACCTTAAGATATACGGGAGCATGATCCAATAGAAAGGTGGCCCCATGCCAAGGTGTCATCCAAAATGCAACTAAATAAAAATAAATAAATGCCACACATCGCAGACAGAGTCTAAATGCTCTACTGTAGAAGTAATAAAATAATCCAGCCAGCCTCTGCTTCCTGCATGTGGGGCATGGTGGGTATACTTTCTTGTCTTAGGGAAGAAATGCCTCCAGGCATCCACTAGATCCAGGGAGGTGATGGTTTGCTTTGTGTATTTTTGGAGAGCATTTGTTCTGTGGGTCACAGGAGTCACAGCATCCAATGAGGGATTTAAAGTAATATTCAGGTCTCTCCCCAGTAACAGCTGTCCCTCCATTAGGGACAATAAATCCGCAAAAAATTTTTACTGCCAGCGGCTTACTTGACCCTGGCGGGAAGTAAACTGATGCCAGGGTAATGGGTCTTGAGTACAGCGTGCCCATCACTATGGCATAACATCCCTCAGGGTCACTAATCTCCTTTTGTTTTTCAAAAGGCAGTTCCTGGGAAAGCAATATCATCACCCCTCTCCTTTTCCCACCCCTATTGGCTCATTCCGCTGCCACTGAATATCCATACTGCTGAAATTTTTTATGTTCGTATCAAAATAATCCCTGGTCTCTCTTTTCTGAAAAAGTTGAAATAGGCGGGAATGCTTTATCGGGTTACTAATTCCATTTACATTTAGGGATGAAATCAGGGATGACCTAGCCATATTTGCTACCAGTCAAGCCTTAGATTTGAATTCCCTGTTTATAAATGGTGTGTGTAGTACATCCCCTTCCCACCATGCTCATGCCATATCACCCCTCTGTGCATTGTTATTGTATTATTAATTGTTTTTTGTGTGTAGTCTCTTACTTAAACTATTTATAATGACTGCCTGTTATGCTATATAAAAACCATAAACCAGTCCAAGTGTCTATAACTACACAAGGAACTAATAAATTCAGCTCTAGGCCAAGAACAATCAACCATGTGCAGGTCTGCTGCGAATTAACTCTTCGCTTGTCTCCTAGTACTTCTGGACCTGCTAGAAAAACAAGATGTCAACTGAGCATCCACTGTTTTATACCAGCAAAATTTACCCGGTACAACAGGTCTCGAAACCTGTTAAAACATTTATAGAGCTCCCAAGGTAGGGAGAGGAAATATACCTCCCCTATAGAGGGCAGATGAATTCACCCAGTGGGGGAGTATCAACGCAACGCCAAGGGCCCCCAACACCACTGTTTCCTTGGAGCCAAGTGGTGCAGCAAGCCACACTGGAAATAAAAATGAGCCGAGACCACCAGGAAATGGTCCCCAGATAACTCATCTCCAGTAGGGCCTTTTGGATACGTCAACTGCATAGAGAGGGAGTTCAAACACAGCAATGGTCAAGTGGGCACGTAGCACTTTAAAGATTGGTTGTGCCGTTTTATCATAAAACGTATGGCTGATTCCCTGGTACAAGTGCCACGTAAAGAATATGGGGGAAACGTTTTTAAAAGACTTCTTGCAGTTGTATGACCCTGCGTGCCTTCGCTTGGACCTCCTGTCTCTGTAGGCTCCTATCCCATCCTAGGAAGTACTGCTTTCCTCTCACTGCCACCTCTACATAGCATCCTGATATAACAGTGGTTGTCCCCTTGCTCCACCCCGCCTCCCACACACTGTGACAACGCATGTGGGGCTGTTCCTATAATGTATATAGAGTAGTCAGCATCTGCTCAGTGACAGAGAAGGATGACAAAAGAATTGACCGGACCATTCTGTGTGGTGTAAGGTAAGACCTCATCTTGCCAGCCAATTCAGTTACATTTTCCTACCTTCGTTTCAGCTCTGCCCCTCCTACTTGGGACACAGATGTCTTAGGCAAGGGAGGCTGGGAATGCACATCCTCCACGCCCATTCACCTGGCCCTGCCTGCTCTACACAGGCACACTTAATTGGATGTCATGTGCCTCTGCATCAGATGACAGGCATCACAAGCCCTGCTGGCATCTGTCAACGTGTTCTACACCGCAGATTCCTGCCAACATGATCAGCCTGCTTAGGCTTTCAGGGTATGTGCAGAGTCAGGAGGGATCCAGAGTTGATTCTTATCACAGACTTTACCACTGAAGTTGTAGTACTGTACTGCAGGCTTCAGCACCAACCTGGGTCCCCAGCTTGGTAAGCAGTAACACTTAGGACACCAAGCAGTCCTGCAGCATGCTTTTGAGAGCTTGCTGGCTTACCTCCCACTGGCCAAAGTCTTCAACATAGTTGGTAATATTGATACTGATTTAAAATATGAGGGACACTGTAGTGCCAATAAGGCTCCCTTATTTAGATACCCATGCTTGACTGCCTCTAACTGTCCCAGCATTTTGGACAGCAGTGTGTATGTGATCTCACATGTGCATTACCTTTGAAAGTGGCTCTACATAGACAATATGCCAAAAAAAATGCATTTAGTGTCCCCGATTCCTTTTTCATGGAGCACAGTAGCAGTGATGCTGAAGAGCATAAATGTAGGACCAAAAGCTAAGATCCACATGCAACTCTTGAGCCTCACATTGCAGACCTTTGAGCTAAAGGATCTGGGTGCAGCAAAGGACATAGATCAGTGGGAAGTTGGTTGAAAGGGAAGCAGCAGAGGGTAGAAGCAAATGGAGTAGTAGTAGTTTTGTTTATTTTTGGCACCCTTCTCTGGAGGCTCAGGGTACCATTACGGAGTAATACATTAGCACAGTCAACCAATACTAATATTAAATGACCAACATAAGCATGACAATAAAAACTCTAAAATCGCAAATATAATTAATCAACTCAGATCAGTTAAAATCCACAGTGGAACCATCATCCGAGGAGAGGGAGGTCTCCAGTGGAGTGCCACAGGAATTAGTCCTGGGTCTAGTCCTTTCAAACCACATGAAGTCTTGCTATATTATAGACATTAGCAGTTTGTTCCAGCTCTAGAACTGCCCCGGAGTGAAATGGTTAAAACCATTCCAAAATAGAATTTTGGCACGAGAGCAGCTTTATCTGTGTCATTTCAAACTTGAACTGTCAGATTCTTTACTCCGCCTCAGTGAACAGTCGCTCCGGAGATTTCTCCTTCTGCTCGGTTCATTTCTCGGTTTAAAAAGTGTTTTCTCGGTTGGATTTAACCGAGAATAGTTTTATTTTAACGCAAAACCGTTCGGTTCAAGCTCTATCTGTGGTAACCGTAAGTAAATGAAGGTTTTGTCTGTGTGGAACTTGTAAGGTATCGGTTCGGTTTTGAACCGATCAGTGGGTTTAAAACTCATTTAAAACTAAAAGTTACTATTTTAGAGTGCGGTTCCCGGTTCTCATCGGTTCTAAAAAAAAACGGATTTATTACGTTTTTTTCCAATACCCGTGACACGGTTAGGAACCGATAAGGGTGTCTTGCCTGGCACTGCCGTTAAAAGGGCAAGTTTTTGGTTAGGCTGGCATTATGTCTGAGAAACCCAAAAGAAAAACCGGGCCCACTGGGTTTCATCACTGTGATGTTTGTGAGGAAGTCTTTGCCAAGGCTGACCCACACACCACCTGTGTTTATTGTCTGGGGTTTGACCACCTCCAGTCAGACTGCCAGGTATGTAAGAATTTCCCTGCAGCCACCCTGGAAAAAAGATTGGGCAGGCTCAGGGAATGAGAGGCCAAAAAGTCCGCTGACCCGGATGGCCAGCCCGGTTCGGTGCCAACCGAACCAGAGGGAGTGCCCTCTGACCAGGGCCAGACTTCCTCGGCCAAAAGAAAAGCTGGTTCTGAGGAACCAATTCCAGTAAAGAAAACAAGAAAATCAGCAGGTCTGGAGTCCAAAATTCCTTCTCCAACTGCTGCAGAGATAGCAAAAGCCATACAGATTGTCCAGTCACTGTCTCAGGGTCCGTCCGAACCACCACTATCTGGTAAAAGGTCGGTTCGTCCAGTCCCAGTGGTTCAGGATTATGATATTGAGGAATTTTATGAACCAGAGGAGGGGGAGGAGGATTATGAACAGTATGAATGTGGCTGGGAAGGTCTGGGTGTGCCCATTGAACCGGACATCTCCCCAGACAGACCTTTAGAATCTCCCCCTATGCTGTCTGAGTCCCCATCTCATTTTATGTTTTATAAAAAAGTTGCTGAAACCCTCCAGCTTCCTTTAGAAGAGGCTGTGGATGAGCAAGAGGAGCCTGATTTTGTAGAAATGATGGATATTCCAGAGTCTAGGAGATTGTCTATTCCTTTACATAAGTCTTTTAGGAAACAAACAATTAAAATTTTAAAAGCTCCTAATTCTGTGCCTCCTGTAGATAAAAAGATGGACAGAAGGTATACATTGTCAGGCCCTGATACAGAATTCCTTTCTCAGCAATGCAGTCATGTTGAGTAGTTCAGGCTGCTGCCTGTGATAAAGCTAATATTCCTTGGCTTCACATCCTCCTGACAAGGATTCCAGGAAGATTGATGCCATGGCAAAAACAGTATATGGCAGCCTCTCTGGGACTCAGGCAAGCAAATTGTATGGCTTATGTAGCTAGGTATCAGAAATCTAGATGGGATACTGTTTTGCAATTGGCCAAGCAGGCCCATGGCCAGCTGGCTAGTGAACTAGAACAGGTGGCTGCTGATGGCATTGAAGCCTCTAAGGTTCAGTTTCATGCTGCTGTGATGTTAATGATGTTTCCTCTAGGGTCATGGCCACATCTGAGGCTTTCAGAGGTTGGCCTGGCTCAGGTGTACTAGTTTGTCACAGGATACCCAGACTAAGGCTATGGATTTTCCTGTGTGGGAAATTCTCTGCTTGGAGAGCAGACAGAGAATTACATGAAGAAGATGGATGAATATAGGACTACTTACAAGAGTGCCCAGGCTAAGGAGCGGCAAGCCACTCCTCAAAGGCATGCCCCCAGGGGTAGGGGTAGGCCTTTTCAGAGGCCTTTCTACCAGACTCATGCCTCCTCTGCCTATGCTCAGAGGGGCTTCTTCAGAGGCAGGGGCAGACGAGGGGTGGGCAGACCTGCTCCCACCCCCCAGCCTAAAGCTCCTGTGAAACAGGCACCCTGATGGGGTGCCCAGGGCCGATTCTCCTGTATCAGTGGGGGGGCAGGCTGGCTTACTTCAGTCAGAATTGGGCTTCTTTAACCTCAGACAAGTGGGTTCTGGAAGTAGTAAGCCAGGGTCTGGTTCTCAGCTTCAAAAAGTTTCCCAAGTTGAGAAGCAGACTTTTTCTATCTGCACGTGCTTCAGAGACCCTCGCTCTGGAAACAGAGGTCTCATCCCTGTTAGCTCTCAGAGCAGTAGAAAGGGTTCCTCCCCTGCATCAGGGCAGGGGTCTGTATTCCAGATACTTCCTTACCCCGAAAAAGACAGGAGAATGGCGCCCATTTTAGATCTCAGATATCTGAACAAGCATCTTTTGAAACCAAAGTTCAAAATGGTAACTCTGGCAATGATTTTACCTTTCCCTAAGGCCAGGGACTGGCTAGCCTCCCTGGACCTCAAGGATGCCTATTTCCATGTCCTAATCAGAAGATCCCATCGAAAGTACCTCAGATTCGAACTGCCCTCAGGTCATTACCAGTTCAGAGCAATGCCCTTCGTCCTACTCCTTGCTCCAAGAGTATTCACAAAGTGTCTAGCAGTGGCAGTGGCTCACTTAAGGAGGCAGAGGATTGCTGTTTTCCCTATCTAGACAACTGGCTCATTGTAGGCCAGTCCCCAGAACAGGTAAAATCTCATCTGCAAGTTACCCAGCAGCTTCTCACCTCCCTGGGTTTTCTGCTAAACCTACCAAAGTCGGTTCTGGAACCAGTCCAGGTACTCACCTTTATAGGGCAGAATTGGACACAAAGCTAGCCAGAGCCTTTCTTCCCCGAAAGGGTAAGGAATTTAGTGGCTCTGGCCTCTTCCTTCACTCTGCAGGTCTCCGACCAGCAAGACACTTTCTGCAGCTCCTGGGCACATGGCTGCATCCACAGCTGTTGTGCAGGGAGCCAGATTTCAGATGAGAGACATTCAGTTTCACTTGAGAACCTTTTGGTCTCAGAGAAGAGACCCCTTTCCAAGTTGGTCCCAGTGACTCAACCTTGATCCTAGCTCTCCAGTGGTGGCAGGATCAGAGCAATTTAAGAGCGGGGTCCCTCATTTCCCTTCTCACGACTTGACCTCACTACAGATGCTTCCTTCTGGGTTGAGGAGCCCACATGGGCGACCTTTCCACTCAGGGAGTTTGGTCCCCAGGAATCTCTGCTCCACATCAATTTGCTGGAACTCAGAGCTGTGTTTTAGCTCTTCGCTTTTTCTGCATCTGTCCACGATAAGGTGATACAAGTCAGAACAGACAACACCACAACAATGTGGTACATCAACAAACAGGGGCACTCGGTCTTCGGCCTTGCACCGAGGCAATGAAGTTGTGGTCTCTGGCCTATTCCCTGAACACTTCCTCATAGCAGTTCATCTTCCAGGGAAGGACAATGTCCTAGCGGATGCCCTCAGTAGGATTTCCCAGGGCCATCACGAATGGTCCCTGGATCTCAAGTGCTGGGGATAGTTTTTGCCAGGTGGGCATCCTCAGATAGATCTTTTTGCAGCCCCAGACAATCACAAACTTCCTCTGTTCTGTTGCAGGCCTCCAGTGCTGGGCTCAGTTCCCTGGATGCCCTTCTTCTGGATTGGGAGGAAGTTCCTCTAGTGCTTTCCCCTTCCTCTCCTATTCAAAGTACTAGTCAAAATCAGATCTCAGCCTTGCAGGGTGATTCTGGTTGCCCGGTTGAGCCAGACAGCCCTGGTACCCACTCCTTCTGTCTCTGACAGTCCATCTTCCCTGTGCCTCCCAGGAATCACAATCTGTTGACTTGTGCCCAGGGAAGGGTTTGGTATCCGACCTCATCCTCAACCTCAAGGCCTGGCTCTTGAGGAGTTAGAGTTTGCTGATTTACACCTCTCTCAGGGTGTTCTTGAGATCCTAAAGGCTTCCAGAAAGCCTTCCACTAGGGCTACTTATAGTTGTAAATGGAAAAGGTTTTCCATTTGGTGTGCTGGGAAAATATTTCCCCAGAATCTGCTGAATTGCCCATTTTGTTAGATTACATGGTACATCTTAATTCCTTGGGTCTCAGACCAGCTACCCTGAGAGTTTATTTGGCAGCTGTCTGCTTTTGTGTCAGCAGGAAAGTCATCCCTCTTTCCTCTCATCCTGTGTTTTCCAAGTTTTTAAGGGATTACTCCATACTAATCCTCCTTTCGGGAACCGCCTGCTTGGGACCTTAATGTTTGCATTGCCCAGTTAATGCAACTCACTTTGAACCTCTGTCTTCTGCAGAGCTTAAGTACCTAACTTGGAAAACTGTTTTCTAGTGGCTATCACTTCTGCCAGATGCATAAGTGAATTGCAAGCCTTGTCAGTGGAGACTGACTTTATTTCTTTCCACAGGGATAAGGTAGTCCTTAGGACTAATAGGAAGTTTTTGCCTAAGGTGGTTTCAGATTTCCATCTTAATCAATCTGTCTCCTCCCAGTATTTTTCACTGATCACTCCTCTTCGGTGAGAGGAGGTTGCACAGCCTGGATGTTAAGAGAGCTCTTAGTTATTATATAGAGTGCACTAAACGCCACAGGTTCAATCCTCCAACTTTTCCTTACCTATGGTGAAGTTGGGAAAGGCAAACTGCCACTAAGAGATCAATAGCCAGGTGGATTGTCTCTTGTATCCAATTTTGTTATCAGAAAGGGCAGAGCCCCCCAGTTTGAGGGCTCATTCTACCAGGGTACAGCTGCGCCTCTAGCTGCTGCCAGAGATATCCCTTTATTAGAGATTTGCCAGGCTGCTACTTGGAAAACGGTACACACTTTTACCAAGCATTACTCCCTGGATGTCCAGGCCAGGAGAGACACTCGGTTTGGCACAGCTGTTCTTCAGAGCCTTTCCCTAAGTAGGTTCTGCCCCTCCTCCATGGAGGTACTGCTGTGTATTCTGCTAATGTCTATAATATAGCAAGACTTCATGTTGTTTGAAGAAAAAATTACTCACCTTAGTAATGTTGTTTCTTCTAATGGAGTCTTGCTATATTATAGACCTCTCCCCCAACCTGCCCCTCTCAGAACCTCTACTTGGTGGGGTGCGGGCAACTTAGTGTGGGCACTACTTATGTCCTGTTAGCATTTTGTCCCCTTGGGACTTTGGGGTGTGTGTGTACGCTGTGTGTGTTTTATTATACTTATGTTCCATTTTCATATTATTAGAATGGTGTTAGTATTTCTGGTCCCCTGACTTGAGTCTTGGGTGTTGGGACCATCAATGGTTGTTATTATTTAGGTAGCCATTTGGCTAGTGTAGGTTACAGCTTCCACACAGACCTTAGTGAGTTTGGCTCGTAAAGATCTGACAGTTCAAGTTTGAAATGACACAGATAGAGCTGCTCTCGTGCCAAAATTCTATTTTGGAATGGTTTTAACCATTTCACTCCGGGGCAGTTCTAGAGCTGGAACAAACTGCTAATGTCTATAATATAGCAAGACTCCATTAGAAGAAACAACATTACTAAGGTGAGTAATTTTTTCTTTCAGTATGTTCATCAGCAACATAAAAGAAGGAATACAGGGCAAGATGCATCTGTTCACAGATGGCACTGAGCTCTGTGGTAGGGTAGACAGTGAGGAAGAGGTAAGGGAGATGCTGAGGGACCTGCAAAGGCTTGAGAGGTGGTCCAGTGTTTGTTAGCTGAAATTCAAGGCCAAAAATGGCAAGGTGATGTACATAGGGAACAATAACCCCAGAAACAGAGTATTAGATGGGAGGGGTTAAGCTGGACAGCATTTCTGAGGAAAGGGACCTTGCAGTCATCTTAAGTGACTCCCTTAAACAAGCTATCCAGTGTAACAATGCCTACGGTAAGGCAAGCAGGATGCTGGGGTGTGTTGGGAGGGGTTTTAACAGCAGGAGGAAAGAGATATTACTACCTTTCTATGGATTACTGGTGAGACCACACTAAACAGTAGTATTCGCAGTTCTGCAGTCCTTACCTAAGGAAAGAGAAAGACAAGCTAGAGACGATACAGCATAGGATAACCAGAATGATTCAGGGTCAGCTGGGCACACCCTATAAGGATCAGTGTAGAGCACTGAAAATGTACTCTCTTAAGGCCAGACAAGAGAGGGGTGATATGACAGAGACCTTCAAGTTCCTGAAAGGAATGCACATGGTAAACTACAAGGAATTATTTAGCAACAGTAACGAACCTAGTACATGAGGTCACAAGTGGAAGCTGGTGGGGGGGGGGGGTTATTTTACAGCATGAGTGGTTGAGCCATGGGAAGAGTCCACCAGCAGAGGTGGTGGGCACCAGAACCATTAATGGTTTTAAACAGGGCTGAGACAGAGTTAAGGTTTAGTTGTTACTTAAGGGGTAGTAGTAAAACAGGGAGCAAGGGTATGCATAGAGTGGCCAAAGAGCCTGTATGGAGAAAAGGTCTCAGGGTATGATAGGGTGTTATGGGCAGACTGGATAGACCACTGGTCTCTTTCTGCCATCATTGTCAGTGTTTCTGTGTCCTCCTTTGCAGACCCTGAATCGTCTTTGTTGCCTTTTGATGAATAGTTTCCAGCCTCACCATATCCTTTTTCAGGTTAGGGTTCCAAAACTACAGTATAGGTAGGGTCCAACCAGTGTCTTGTGCAGTAGCAAAATAACCTCTTGGATTTAGCTACTGAAACTTTATCCTGTTAGCTTTTCCATAGACTTTATCTCATTGAGAGGAAATTCTTGTACTGCTTTTTATTATAATCCTGTATTCACTTTCTTCTTTTGAGGGTTCAGTGTTGCCTACATTGATGCTATATTCTGTCGGAGATTTTGGCTGCCCACATGCATCACTTTGTAAATTTTGATTGCCATGTTCTGGACCACTGCTCCAGACTTTCTACATCACTCTCTCTGTTGTCAATCAGTTCATTACTGTCTGCCGGCCCACCGTTTCCTGTTGTCTGCAAACAGACTCACTTTACCATGCAATCCCATTCCCATATTGCTAATAAATATAATGAATAACGCCAGTTCCAGCACCGATCCCTGGTGCACTCTACTTTTAACCTTCCTGACATTAGAGAATTTGTCATCTGGGATCGCTGTCTGATAAGTAGTTATCAATCCATCTGTTTGGTCTTTTGTCTAGTCCTCTTTCCTCTGCCTTCCGAATATGTTATATATGAGGCACTGAATCAAAGGCCTTGCTGATGTTTAGGTAAAGGATGCAAACTACCATGGTCTCATCCACCGACTACATCACTGTTTCAAAGGTACTAATCCTGTTTGTTTGCTGTGACATTCCCCTTGTTCTCCATGCTGACTGCTGTCTGTAAGTCTGTTTTCTTCCAGGAAATCCCTTCTCTGCCCATTAATGTGGTTGTTTTAACCCCAAAACATATATATATATATATATATATATATATATATATATTTTTTATTCTTTGGTAACTGGGTAAGTCCTACTAAGCAAAAGATCCATTAGCAGGGGTGACCCAGGAGCACTGGGGAGGTTATGTTGCTTGGTCAGAGTTACATAGTATGTAGGTGGAGGTTGTGGGAATCAAACCCAGATCTGCTGTATGTATCATGCTCATTCACAGCTCGTTACTCTAACCTATGGGCCATATTGGCATCCTCTGTGTTTGGCTAACATAGGCTTCTGCTTTAAGCACCCTTCTTCTTTGTTTATAGAACTGATTCCCTCATTGGAAGTTTATTGTATCTTTTATGGATATATTCATTGGTGCCCATTGCTGTTGTTTAATTCTTTGCTATTTTAATATAAAGTGTTTTAAAACCATTTAGCTTACAAATGGTGTTTGGCATTGCTACACATCAGTCTAAAATATAAAATCCATACCGCCTACACAGTTGCCATTCGTTATAATGTAGTTGAACTTCACCACAGTTATCTCTGAAATGTTACTAAGGGAAATTAAATAAATTATGTATCTTACATCAGGTGCTATTAAAGAGAATCTTCCGGTTCTGCCCTTTGTACACCATGTAAAATGTCTACCAATGCAGACTGAATTGTTAATTAAAGTTAATGGAGCAAATTGGGATAATTGTTTTGTTGGACGCCCAATTTACAATTACAGGAAAACACTTGTAAGATGAAGGGGAAAAAAAGCATACTGGGCAGTGTTTAACTTTAGAAATCATCTTGCAAATTAGAAACAAAAAAGGAAAAAAAATTCATGCATTTACCACACAAATCTATAAATGATGAAGAAAAAAGCCAACTTGGGTTCCAACACTATGATGAGTGTTATACTGAGAGAATGGAACATTTTGCATAAATCCAAAAAGATGGTGCATGGGCTTGTTAACGTAGTAATGAATGATGTGTTTGTTCATTCAGTCACAGCTACATGCAAGATAAACATGACTGCTACGTGAAACTACTTTAGAAGCTGTCTTGATCCCAATGCTTTGATCATGACTGACCTTCCCCAGATTTTTTTTTCTCTAAAATAAAAACATTATGTCTGTAACATTTTTAACGGTCCCTCACTAGTGAAACGTTAAAACTGTAGAGGTATACTAATTATTTTTTTCACTTTCCACAGAACAGCTGCATGCTAACAAGGTAAACAGTCCTGATATTTAATGAAATAATGAATATAGCAGTTTAATAACATTTTTTTTATTTTTCCAGCAAGAAGAATTTTGTAGAAATATGACATCAGTCAACCAACACTAGCAATTATGAGTTTCTGACTAAACTTGTCTACTGAGTCTATTACTGAGTTTATACTTGTCCCCTACATGCAATTGTCTAAATCAGAACTGTTCTACATTTATGCTTTGTGTGCTGTTCCGACACAGGAAAGCCTTTGTGGTTCTGTACCAGTACTCTGTAATTCTGAAATGTACCACTCTGCAACCTGATGTCTAATAAGAAAAAAAATACTGTCGTTTTTTTGCCACACAGTGTCATCAAAATTTGGGAGAAAGCTTCAAAATTGTAGCTCTTGGCAAAAAAAAAAATGACAGGTGTTCTTCCTTGTTAGACATCAGGGAGCAGAACAGTTCACAATTAGAGCTTGCTAGCACAGCATCACAAAGCAATTTGGTATATCACTGTAGTCTTCACAGATCAGAAAGCACGGAGTAGTTCGGGATGGTGCAGCTTAACATTCCAAAGTACTGGTCTTGCATGTCAGATGGCACTATGCATCCATCTCTGAAGTGTTGTCATGACTGCTTCATTTTGCTTTTTGAAATCTATGAAGATTACAGCTGCTCAGAATTATTGCAGGACCTACAGTAGTTACTGTTCTGATATGCGGTACTGCATAATAATAGAGTTAATTGTACTCTGCTTACTTGATGCTACATATCCTGCTGCAAAAACGTGAGTTTTGGACATGCGCATAAATAGACTGCACTGGAAAGTGATGCCTGGTAGTCATTACGTCCAGTGTTGACAGTCACAATGTAGTCTTCCTCATAAAGTTTCTTCTTCTTTTAAATAATTTATTACTCATGCTACTGTACAGGAATCTTGGATCTGTGTTTTTAGCAGACTGTTGTGTGTGGCAAATTGCACATGCTGTTACACGTGACTGCTAATTTTAAATGCCTGATTTATTTGATTTTATTTTCAAATCATTCATATATGCAGTAAGGTTGCTCCAGTATTGTAAAATGTATTTGGAAGAGAACTGCCTTACCAGAATTTCCAGAACTTGCAAGATTTGCTCTATATTCGGGTGACATCCTCAGAGGATCCAGTCACTATTTTCCAGACAGAAAGGTATTCCAATATATGCTGGAGCAGCCGGATTAATTTATAAGTACAAATGTTTTGATAAGCTGTGCCTTAGTTCCTTGCCCAAATCAGAACAAAGCACTATCCAGGAGTAAACAAGCATTTGTCAATACTGAATATTCACTGCTTACATTGCTGGTGTACCAGGTCTTGCTTGTACACATTTTTACTATATGTTTACCCAGGATAGACCAGATAAGATGCAATATCTCATTTTCAGTGGTGTCCTGCTTTTACATATTTTTAAATTGCATTTACCCAGGATAGGCCAACTGAGAGACAATATCCAGTTTTCAGTGGGCTCCCACATTTTGACCCCAAATTTCCAAGAGTCTTTTTATAACTTGATGTTATGATCAAGACAGGTGGATTTTTTAAAATCCTATCTGAAAGGTGATTTTGTAGTGTGACTGCAAAAACAAGTTTTGGAGTGGATTTTGCAAAATGATACCTGCCATGTTCAGGAGGTGGGGTAACACAAGGGATATGTTGAACATTAGGAGCCAAAATCTGCAAAAAATAAGGTTAGGAGTAAACATTGGAACAATTCAAAGTTTCTGCATAACTTAGTTGTTTTTTCATATTTTGACCCCAAATTATCAACATAGTCTTTTTATGGCCACTCCTGTCACATTCATGAGGTAGTATGAAAAAATAACTCTGTTGAAAATTTGAGGTCAAAATATTGAAAATTGTCAATGTTACGCATGTGCTTTGAAACATTTCAATGTATGCTCATAACTTTGTTGTTTTTTAATATTTTTATCGCAAATTTTCAAAATAGCCTTGTTACGACCCCACCTCATGAACAAGGGCAGAGAAAATGTTCAAATCCTGCCAGGTGATTTCGTGCCACAAGTACAAAAACATATTCTAAGAGCGTGGATATGTTGTTCATCCACACTCTCTGGCATGTCCCTTTCCCCTTTAAATCTGTCCGGAAGTCTTCAAACTGGCTCCTCCCACCCGGGTGGTAAATACCTCGGCTCCACCCCATGACATCAGATCTTCCTTTCCGCTGGAAGATTCAGGTTCCCTTGTGCTACTTTTGCAATTTGTAGGCCCTGGATTCGCAACGTCGGTTTTCACCGCAAATTACCTTGCAACTCATTAGAGTTCACAACTCCGATTACAGCACATCAGACATGGAGGACAAATCATCCTCCGGATTTCACCGGTGTCCCTGTGGCCAGAAAATGTCACGCACCGATCCCAACCTCTCGTGTGTCTATTTCCTATGTGTCAGTCACGACACCACATCTTGTACCTTCTGTTTGACCTTCCATCCCAGCGTTCTGGATGACCATAAGGCGTGCCTAAAATTGGGGAGACCAGAGCTCAGAAACCCACCGGTGAAATCTAAGGAGGTAAGGTGGTCGGTTTCCTCGGCCGCGGGATCCCCTGAGCAGCTAGAGCAGATGGCTGCTTTTAAGGAGGAAGAGGCTCAGGCTTCGGCCAGTCGTAGTTTTTTCATTCCTCTAAACCTTGGCTCAACCTTTCCGGGCTCCTTTAGGAATTGTGCCAGCCTCTCCCCACCAGGGGTGAGGTGCCCTCGGGCCACCACTCCTCCCACCCTCAGAAGAGGGATAAGGACCCCACGTCATCTTCTTCTTGAAGGAGATGCTCCTGGGACCAAGAGAGGTCCGAGTCCCAGGAACATGTGGTCTCGACTTCGGTCGAGGCTCGCTTCCTTGCCCGCCAGCTTTACGGACCTTCCATCTGGCCAAGGCACCGAGACCAAGGAAACTGCTGAACTGGCCGAGATTACTCTCGACCCAATCGAGCCTTTGTTGCCAACTCCGGTCGCCGATTCCTCCTTAGAAAGCATGCCTGTCCTTTCCTTTCCCAACGAGGAGACACTGCCCTCGGGTGTCCCGATCGAGGAAAAGGTGCCAGAACCTTGGTTTTCACTGACTCCGGTGTCCCCCGATCGAACGAACTGACCCCGTCGGCTTCGATCGGTGACCAGGACCCCTTCAGTCGAGCGGCCGAAAAAGGCCCATAAACATTCAAAAAAGTGGCACCACCACCTGTCCTCATCCTCCTCAGACAAGGAGAGGCTTCGACGGAAACTCCGTTGATGCTATGAGGACTTGATGTGGCAACAGATGATTCTGACTGGGCAGAAGTCTGCCCTGCTGGCTGCCCTGGCCATTACTTGGTTCCTACCTCCTAAGCTAACGCTGACCCCTCGGGAACCGAAGGCCTCGGTTCCACCTCCTGTGAGGCCTATGCGTATCCTGGCTCGGCCTGTTCTGGTTTCTCCACCAATTTTGGTGGAGTCACTGCCTAAGCATCCTCAGGAAGGGGCTCCCTCAAAAGAGGACCATACAGACACTGGGCTCCTCCGACGCCTGTCCATTACGGTCACCCCTGACCTGCAAATCGAAGGGGACGAGGCAGGCCATTAGGCTCTCGACTCTTCGGACTCGATGACACAGGGTTACACTCTCATCCAGGAGATGATGAGTCGTCCGTGGCTGGACTGGAGGAAGGCCCTTCCTCTTTTCAGGGCATTCTCCACCTGATCTCTGAGTCCACCGGAATGCCCTTGGAGCCCATCCAGAAAAAGGTAGAGTACCCTCTTACGGATATTCTCAAAAGAGGGGATACCCCAACGGAGGCCTTTCCAGTGGCTGAAGCCATCACTGGCACAGCCCTTGAGCTTTGGTAGCACCTTGCTTCCTGACCAGCTCTGTCTGCTTGCATGGCCTGCAGGTATACAGTGCCCAAGGGGTCCCTGGCAGGGTTCACAGAGCATCCTTCAGCCAAAAACCTAGTGACTGCCTCTGTGTTCAGATGTACTGGCAGCTCGGCTGACACTGACCGATCCCCAGACAAGGAGTCCAAGAATATGGACCATTCCGCCCGTAAGGTCTATGCGGCCTCCTCCTTAGGCCTTCATCAGGTCAACTCAGCTGTTATCATGGCACACTTCTCTCATGCCCTTCTTAGGTCATTGGATGAAGTCATCCCTCATCTCCCAGTGGACATGCAGACCACAATGAAGCAAGTCTGTGATCAGGTCCATGCTGTTGCAAAACAGCAGCTCCAGATGGCCCTGGATATTGAAGATTCCTGTGCCCACTCTTTGGCAGCCGCAGTCGCCAGTTGCCGCAGAGCTTAGCTGAGGCTATCCTTCTTCCCGGCGGATACCCAGCACAAGTTAGCTGATGTGCCCTTCCTAGGCACTGACCTCTTTGGTCTAGGAGTGACTGGTCACCTCCAGGGCATAGAGCAGTCCAGTGCCACCTTGGATGTTACCTCTGTGAAGGGTTCTTCAGGCAAGAACCAGCAGAAGTGCAAGAAGAAGCCTTTTTGGCACTCTTCCCCTGCGGTTAGGCAGCCCTCCTATCAAGGAGGACAGCAGCAACAGCAGGCTCAAGCTTGGCGCCCCAGGCCCAAGCAGAGTCCTCAACAGCTCCATAAAGGAGGCCAAGGTGCTGGTCCAGGAGCCTCCTCCTCTAAGCCTGCTCAGTGATGGGTTGGAGGTTGCTACCCCTATACCCATCATGCTAGCTCTGGGTCCTCCTGTGGGGGGCCAGCTTCGCCATTTTCTTTCAGCCTGGTCTGATATCACCTCAGATAGGTGGGTTCTTGAAGTGGTCAGTCAGGGACTGCCTCTGGAATTCGAGCAGTACCCTCCCAGCTGAGCCCGCGCCCCTCGGGAGGAAAGGATCGCAGTTTGCACTCATTCGGCTTTTCAAGATGACATAACTCAGCTCTTCCGCAAGGAGGCAGTAGCTCCAGTGCAATATCCTCCTACAGACCTAGGCTTCATGTCCAGGTACTTCCTGGTGCCCAAGCGGACGGGGTGTTGGTGCCTCGTCCTAGATCTCCACGACCTGAATCAATATCTCAAGTCTCACACCTTCTGGATGGTAACTCTGAATCAGATCATACCATCCCTGGAGCGAAATGTGGTTCTGTTCACTGGATCTACAGGATGTGTTCTTTCACGTCCCAATCCGTCTGTCCCATCAGTGGTTCCTCTGCTTCAGGGTCGAGGGGACCCTGTACAAGTTCCGAGCCATGCCATTCGGTCTCTCATCGGCCCTGAAGGTCTTCACCAAGTGCATCGCAGTGGTGGCAGCCCATCTCTGGCATCAAGGAGTTTGAATTTACCCTTATCTCGATGACTGGCTCTTGGCAGGTTCTTCCCTCAAGGAGATAGAGAGATCCAGGGATCTGGCTCTTCAAACCTGTTCCCAACTAGGCCTCCTGATCAACGAGGCCAAGTCAGAACTCATGCCCTCTCAGGTGATGGGCGTCATCGGGGCAGAGCTTAATTCTCGTCAAGCCAGAGCTTGGCTCTCAGTGGACAGGGTGGAGGTTCTTTCCTCCTTTGCCCAATCATTTCTGGTTAGGCACTTACACCCTGCCCGGGACTTCCTGCATCTTCTGGGTTACATGGCGGCGTGCACCTCAGTGGTCCGTTGGGCCAGATGGCTCATGCGCCCCCTCCAGTGGGAGCTGGCTGCTCAGTGGACTCAGCACCATGGTCATTTCGACAAGCTGATCACTGTGACCCAGAAGAGGTGGGATGCTCTACAATGGTTGACCACCCCAGACCGGTTGCATGAAGGGAGCCCGTTTGTCTGCCCCGAGCCGACGGTCGTTCTCACAACTGATGCCTCTCTCATGGCTGGGGAGCCCACATGGGGGACAACAGAGTCCACGGGTTGTGGATCCCCGAGGAGTCCAGATGCCACATCAACCTGTTGGAGCTCAGAGCAGTCAGACTGGGACTGTCAGCTTTCGCTCCTCAGCTCCGAGTTCAAGTGGTTCAAGTCCAGACAGACAATACCACGACCATGTACAACCTCAACAAACAGGGCAGCATGCACTCCTGTCTGCTGTGCAAGTAGGCACGCTGCATCTGGACCCTCGTAAGCCGGTTGGAGGCGGATCTCCTAGCCATCCATGTGGCAGGAGTCTCGAACCAACTGGCAGATGCTCTGAGCCGCATAGGCCATACATCCCACAAGTGGTCTCTCCATCCAGAGGTAGCTTACAGTCTGTTCTCGCGTTGGGGCAAACTGTTGGTGGACCTGTTTGCCTCCAGGAAAAACACCAAGCTGAGACTGTACCATGCCTGCCCCCCTCAGCAGGGCTCACTTCAGGGGGGTGCCTTCTCGAGGCCATGGACCCCAGGCCTCCTCTATGCCTTTCCTCCATTTCCTTTGATCCACAAGGTGCTCAAGGTGAGGAGGGACAAGGCGAAGGTGATCCTGGTAGCCCCAGATTGGCCACGCCAGTTCTGGTAACCAGATCTCCTCAGCCTCAGCTGCAGGGCCCCGGAGTGGCTTTGTACACGCCCAGACCTGATATCACTCAACCAAGGGAAGGTATACCATCCAGACCTTCAATCCCTGCACCTCACAGCCTGGTACCTGAGCAGCTAGAGTTCTAGGCCCTGGGTCTTTCCGAGGATGTCTACACCGTGGTGGAGGCATCTCGTAAGGAATTGACCAGGAAATGATGTGTCTTCAAATGGAAACAGTTTTCCATTTGGTATCAAGGTAAGAGTCTGGACCCCGTATCCTATTCTGTGGCTAACATTCTAGACTACCTTTGGTCTCTCTCCAAGGAGGGTCTGTAGTCGTCGACCCTTAGGGTGCACCTGGCAGCCATTTCTGCTTACTGGGCGTGGGCCGGTCAGCCAATTTTGGCACAGAAAACAGTGGTCGGGTGCTTTTTCAAAGGCCTGGATCACATATCCCCTCTGGTGCGTGAACTTCCATCTCCATGGGTTCCCTTGCTGGTTTTGGCAAAACTCACGGGCAAGCCATTCGAACCCATGCACAAGTGTGAGCTCTCACACTTGTCATGGAAGACGGCCTTCCTGGTGGCTATCATGTCAGCCAGAAGGACAGGGGAACTCCAGGCGCTTTCTGTGGACTCCCCATATCTGGTCTTCCACAAGGACAAAGTTGTCCTGCACCCCAACCCAAAATTCCTTCTGAAGGTGGTGTCAGAGTTTCACCTTAACCAGGTGTTGACTGTGCCCGGTATACTACCCTAACTACACCTCGGACACCGAGTACAAGCTCCATAGGAGAGAATGGCAGAAATTTGGGGAGAGGTTCGCCAGCTGTTTGTCACCTACGCTGAAGCCGCTTCTGGCAGACCTGCAGCCAAATGGACCATTGCAAGGTGGATTACATCATGCATAGGTCTGTGCTATGAGTTGGTGGGCAAGGAGCCTCACAGAGGGATAAGAGCTCATTCTATCCACCATACTGCTGCATTGGTGGCTGCTTCCAGGGACATCTCTATCCAGGAAATCTGCCGGACTGCTACCTAGAAGTCAGCAAACACCTTTATTACCCAATACCACATTGACCTTGAGTCACGCCAGGATGCTGGTTTTGGGGCCTCGGTTCTCCAATCTCTTTTTCTCAAGTAGGGGGTGTACGTCTTGCCTCCCTCCTCCCAGAGAACTGCTTGGAGTCTGCCAGAGAGTGTGGATGAACAACATATCCACGCTCCTAGAAGAACAGGTTACTCACCTTTAACAGTAGTTCTAGGAGTGGTGTATGTTATTAATCCACGCGCACCCACCCGACCTCCCTGGCTTTAGGCACACAACCTTGCTTCCAACGGGTTAAGATCTGACGTCATGGGGTGGAGCTGAGGTATTTACCACCCGGGTGGGTAGGAGGAGCCAGCTTGAAGACTTCCGGACAGATTTAAAGGGGAAAGGGACATGCCAGAGAGTATGAATGAACAACATATACCACTCCTAGAACTACTGTTACAGGTGAGTAACCTGTTCTTTCGGCCAGTATTGGAAAAAATGACAGCGGTCATGTTCATGAGGTCGTGTGGAAAAATGGCTATGTTGAAAATTTGGGGTCAAAATATTGACAGTTACCAAAGTTACAACTGAGCTTTGAAAAATTTCAACATTTGCTCATAACATTTTTCTTTTGATTTTTAACATAGCCTTCTTATGACCCCTCCCCATGAACAAGAGTGGAGAAAATGTTAAAATCCTGCCCAAAAGTTGATTTTACACAGCAACTGCAAAATCACATTTTGGAACGGATTTGCATAATTTCACCACCCTTGTTCCTAAGATGGGGTCCCAAAAAGGCCATATTAAAATCTTTGGGAAAGAAAATGTTCAAAAATGATCAAGTTATAAGGACAGGTTCAAAACCCATCGAAATATATTGAACTGCATACCTGATTTCCTCAGATCTTCGAGGGCATCTCATTCATCAGGCCACACCTATGAAACTATAGCCATCAGGCGCTAGGACTACACATAAACTTTTTGCAAGCAGTCCATCTGACGTCAACATCCCTGTGTAAGCGTGGGCAGCCCTGTTCCTCCTCCATTCTTTTCCTGTCATCAATCAAGACTCGTTGGACCCTGTGGAAACATTACCTCAGCAGCACACTCCTATAACGGAGCTAGTGGATCTATGACACCACCTCCCATGCCACCATCGCCCACGACTTAGGCCCACCTGTCCTCTGGTGCCAGCTGTTACTGGTTTCGGCAATATGGAGTGGTGCTCAGCCAGGTTGAGTCCTCGACTTGTCTTCGGGCCTAGGGGCCTTCTAATTGCTGGCGGACCCAGCTCCACATGGAAACAGCAGCTCAATCGCAAAGAATTCCTTTTTTCAGGCCCTTGGATTCCTATGGGCCTTCTCCTCTTAGTGACACCTTTTGAATGCCCCCCCACTGGATTCCCAGGCACAGGGTTCCGGGACGGGCTTCAGGGGTCCAGCTACGCCTGATTTTTCTTGGACGGTGGTGCCTTAGTCTCTCCCATCCTTCCCGGCTCCTGTCCCCCTAATGGATGGGGTATTGCCAGGCTGTCTTTTCATGCCAGTCTCTGCTGGCCCACATTTGTCGGCGGTGGTGCCCCATGCCTCCCCGCTGGTGCTTTCCTCCCAGACGGTGATGCCTTAGCCTTTCCCGTCCTGCCCACCTCTCATCACCCTAATGGACAGGATACAGCCAGCTTTCACCTTGGCCAGTTGCAGCTGGCCCAAGTTCATAGATGACGGTGCCCTGTACCTACCTTGTTGCCATTCCTCTCCCCACTGCCCCTGCAGTCGCCAAAGTGAGGGTTCTTTCATAGGCCAGGCATGCCCTTCTCAGATTCATCGACGGTGGCACCCTGTGCCTCCCCCGTTGACATTCCCCTCCCCACTGCACCGCACCACAGTGGTTGGAGAGATGGCTTTCTCTTAGACCAGTCATGGCTGGCCCAGAATAGTCAACAGTGGTGCCCTGTGCCTCCCCATCGATGTTCCCTTCCCCACAATGCTCCAGTGGTTGGAGTGCTAGTCCTCTCTTAGGACAGTCTTAGCTAGCCCAGACTCATCACTTGTAGCACCCTGTGCCTCCCCAATTGACATTCCCCTCCCCATCATGCTGTGATGACTGGAGCAACGGTTCTGATCTCACTGTTAACGTAGGGTGTCTGTGCTGATGGTGATGCCTCCGCCTCCCCTGTCAGCTCTTCTGTCTGCCCATCAACAGTACAGACATCAACACCGGATGATTCACTGCCCTTGGTCCATCCTCATAGGACCAGGCTCTGTTTCTGCACAACCTTGTCAATGTGCCCTATTGTTTTCCATCGCTGATGTAGTCCTCTGCAACCCCTCAGTGGAGAGCTCTATCTTGGCGTTATGGCTCACACCCAGCTCTACAAGTTCTGGGGTTCCTGAAAGGCCCCTACTGCCCACCTGCCTGGCATACAGCCATTGCAGTTTATCTGGCTTGTGCAGGGGTACACCACCCTACATTCTCCTGGACTGCCCCTCAGGTAGACCATCTCTCCCCACTGTCTTTATTTGATGGAGATGAACACTACACCTCCTTTGGGGAGGAGGCTTGCTGCACCTTGAGCCCTCACAGTTTTCAGTGGCTATACAAGTGGGCTATACCCTGTGGCTTACAGGTGTTAGGGCACCAGAACATTGCCATCACCTTCCTTGGCTTTGAGGCTTGCTGAACTCCAAGCCCATCTTCTGCCTTTTAGCAATCCCATGGAGGAGTGCGGCATGAGCACTCCTTAGCACCCCTGCCCAGACGGCCATTTCTGTGACAGGTCTGGGATCTAGTTTGACCAGAGGGTGGTACCAATCTATTCTACCTGGCCTAAGCGGTATAGAGGGGGACATGGATGCCAGTGTACTATCTTGGCCAGCCCCAGCTAAAAGACAGCAGGTGTGCCTTTTCCTCCGGGCACTTTTTACCATGTCTCTATTGCTCCGCCATGGGATATGGGTAAGGCAGCAGATATGTTGCCTACCCCATCCCCATTCCAGTTCTCTCTCCCTTTTTCAGTACTCCGAGGGGGCACTGCAGTGGCACCTGTAGCGCTAGACTCTGCCTATATTTGTTTGTACCCCCAGTCCCTATTCCTTATGGTGTTGCAAGGTGCTCCCTTTTCCATCTCAACTAGGGGAGAGTGCTAACTGCACATGCTCTTAGGCATACGGGTGCATGATCATACGCTGGAGTTTTTCAGTCTGCTTCCAGATCCTTCTCCTGGTCTCTCCATCACCCTTCAGCCCAGGCTGCAGTGATTCAGGTGGGGTGCCTACTTTGCTATGACAGGCGATTGCGGCTCTGGCCTCTTTGCTCCAAAATGGCAACCCCTCTATCATGGATGGGGCCTAGATTTATCCTTGGGGTCAGCATGCTACCAGCAGGCATGTTATTGTCATTAAACTGGCAGGAACCATTGCGGTTCTGTGTGCAGGGATCTCTTAATCATTTCAAGAACTGTCCCTTGCCACACCACCTATGCTCACAGGTACTATTTAAGTTCCCTGTTTCAGGAGGCAACACTACCACTTTGAGGTAGTGTAATTTTAGCTAGCCTCTGGTGGCACGAGTATTTACCAGTCTTTAGCAGTGGTGACAGCAGCTCTATGCCAGGAAGGCCTGTGCATCCCCCTATGCCTGGGCGACTGGCTTCTCAATAGGCCCCCAAGGCGTTGTTACTCCATGACCTAGCACACACCAGGCATCTGTGTAGACAATCCGAGGATCATGACATAGGCGCCATGGTCAGTTCGGACCTCTTCCCTTCAGTTGCAGTATCTTGGGGTGGCCAGGGACTCAGTCCACAGCTTCACCTTCCTGTCACAGCACAGGGTAAGGCATTTAATAACCCCATTTAGGAGATCTGCAGTACCAGGTATGTCACAGCAAGGACATTCCTGAGACACCTCAGCCCGAAGGCAGTGGCCATTACTGCACTCCTGTTGACTAGACTACACTTGAGCATTCCACAGTGTACACTGGAAGTCCAGTGGGGCCACCAAAGGGCCGATCTAGCACAACAGGTTTGGGTGCACTCCCCTGTTTGGGCAGTGCTTCAGTGGAGCAGGGATCCCATCCAGTAGATGAAAGGAGTAAACTTCCTAACCCCCTCTTCACAACAAATCCTCCCCTCAGATGTCTTGAGACTGGGCTAAGGGGGAGCCCTTCGACCCTCACCACATGCGGGGCACAGGGACAGTGGTGGGAACCCCCCGA
Source organism: Neoceratodus forsteri (assembly GCA_016271365.2). Classification (NCBI taxonomy): domain Eukaryota; kingdom Metazoa; phylum Chordata; order Ceratodontiformes; family Ceratodontidae; genus Neoceratodus; species Neoceratodus forsteri. The sequence continues at coordinate 1,557,569,736 of CM057450.1, forward strand.
CTAAAGATCAGAGAAATGGGAGCTGCCCTGTTTGGCCTACTGACCTCCCAGGCTCCATGTCCCAGGGTCAACTGTTAATCCAGACAGACAACCTTGCCAAACAGGGATGACCTTTTTCCTGTCCCTGTGCTGAGAGGCAGTGGGACTCAGGGACAGAGCTCTGGACCACAGTCAACAACTGTCCTTAGTTTCTGTGCCAGGTGTCCCAACTGTCTTGGCAGACAGGATCATCTAGTCACAGCCCAGGATGCACCTACTGGAAGCTGCTGACTATAGTGGCAGAGGCCCTGCCATTCTCTTTGCCCTGATGTGGCCTCATCAGATTTGATTTCCCTTGATGCAACAGCTGGCAGTGGACCTCCAGTACCCCTGCTGTTATGCCAGAGGGGTCTGTTGTCCCAGCAACAAAGAGCTCTGGCCCATCCAGATGTCAAGTCTCTCCGCCTTCATGCATGGCTCTTAAGGACATAGCTATTGCTTCATGCGGAGTGCCTCAAAGATGGCTGATGCCTTCGTGACTGCCAGACAGCTGCCCACCAGGGTCACTTCTTTCATAAAAGTGGACGCAGTTGCTTTGTGGGTCACTTTCCACAAGTCAGTTCCGTTTACCTGTCCGGTAAGCTAGGTTCTCAAGATTTTTTTTTGCTACCCTTATCTGGTGCGAGCCTACAATGCCCATTTATTGCAAGGTACTTGGTGGCCTTTTTGGCCATCCATGTACCTGTTGTTGGCTGTGCAATTACCCAGCTGAAGGTGGACCATAAATGTTTGAGGGGCAGTCTCTTTGAACCCTCCCATCTGCAATCCTGACCAGAATTCGGATTTGCATTTGTGTTAAAGCAGTTTCCTTTGCTCTTTTTAGACATTTGCTAATTGTAAGCTATGCTTCCTATCCTAGAAAGCATTATTTTCTGGTACCATACATTCTGCTTGCCAGAGTTCTATGCTGCAGGACCTATGTGAATGCCTCCTTATTTACCTTTACACAAAGCTAGGGGTCTTTGTGCCCCAGTCCAAAGTTCTCGCCAAAGGTGGTGTTTCAGTTTACCCTAACTCAAACTATCCACCTACCAGTTCATTTCCCATGCATGCCTCTCCGGAGGAAGCATTGTTCTACTTCTTAGGGGTTCATGGCATGCTTAAACATTATATTCACCGTGTGAAGGACTGCATGTCGTCCTTGAGATTTTTTGATTGCCTTTGCCCTAGAGAAGAGGGTGTTTCTGTTTCACAAAGTGTTTGTTCAACCAACTGTCTTACTCTGTGTTACGGGAAGTACAGTGAGGCACAACCACTTCAGTTGCTGTTTTCAGGGGTGTGTCTGCTGTAGATATCTGTGCAGCTGCCCCCTGTAGTGCTGTCCACACCTTCAGTGACCATTTACATTCTGACCATTGCCACAAGGAGAAGGATGGGCTTTAGCCTAGCTGTGTTTCATGGCCACTTTATTAGGCATGTCGGCTCCAGTCCCCCCAGACTGTTTTGTGGTCAGTACTGCCTGGTACTCATTCCATAGGTGTGACCTGATGTAAGAGATATCCTCGAAGAAGATAGAACAGTTATGTACTTACCATAACAGAAGATCTTTGAGAGAATCTCTTTCTTCAGGCCATAACGACTTACCCTCTGTCTTCCTCCTTGGACATAGTGCCTTCATTAACTCTTGGCGTTTTGATGACCCTTTTTATGGGATGGTCTATGGGGTGTTTCCAGCTGTGCCTGGTAGCTGGAAGCATTTGATCTTACTTCAAGAGGGTTCCTGCAGTAGGTCTTCACATATAGGTCTTCACATATAGGACTGTGCCCCCTGGCGTGTCAGGTTCCAATGGCAAACTTGTAGCTAGCAGTCATCAGCAGGGACTGCCTCTGATATCAGGTAATTTGACGTCAGCCAAACTATAAAAGGGGGTGGTCCCATGCCTGCCCTCCGGTTCTTTCCCGCCGTCTCCTCAGTTTGTTCGGTTCAAGAGTAAGAACAGCGATCTAATGCCCACGCATCAGTCGATGTTTTTTGTTCATATCATAACTTTTTTCCTCACTGATTTGACCAATTGTATGTCGACTTGTATAAAGAAGAAGTGCTCTAAGTGCGGAGCTCAATTCCCACACAGGGACGACCACTCCCACTGCCTCTTGTGTCTGGGCCCCAAACACAGCTTGGACAAGTGTGCTATCTGTTAGGCCATCAATCAAGTCTCTGGGACCAGGCACAAGCAGACCCTCAAGACTCACCTCCTTACCGATGTCTGGCGTCGATGGAAAAGGAGCTCCAGGAGTTGAGGGAAAAGTCTTTGTCGCCGGCCCCAAGAAAAAAAGAAGAGGGACAAGGAGCAGCACTGGGACAGGAGCCCATCGCCACGCGGGAGGCCTGCTCCAAAAACCGTGAGTACTCCTTCAAGTACCCCATCTGCCTCTTTGGGCCAGGCACCTTCACCCCCTCCTGCCGAGGTGAGCGGGCAGCCAGGGGGTAGCCTCTATCGCAGTCTCTGTCATGTCTCCTCCTGGCACTGCCGATAAGTCACCCCTCGACCCTGTCGATGGGTGCGCGGCCTTGACTGATAAGCTTAGCAGCCTTTCTGCTGCCCCAGCCCAGTTAGGTCCGATAAGTCAGACGGCGGATCTTGCGTTGCCCACCCGGACCCTTCTTCTCGCCCATCAGGCTCCCCCTAGGCCCCCGATGCTGGCCTGAGTGCGCTGTCAAGAGACTCTGCATCCCTCTGGGTCCTTCACCCCAGGGATTCACCACCCGATCCTGCTTTGTCCTTGCCATCAGGATCATTGTTTGACCTTTCGTTGGGGTTCCTCCTGGAATTACCCCCTTTGCCAGGTCTGTTGCCACCTCTAGATAGGAGTCTGTCACCGGCCAAGGATCCTGCTGTGGAGCACCCTCCCTCGGGACCTTTGGGGGCCCTCCCAAATTCCACACTGCCTAGTGGCCCTCTGGCACCTCCCCCAGTAGGTCCAATCAAGCCTCCAGGCAGTCTTCTGGCGCCAGAGGCCCATGAACCGCGCCCGGGTGGACCGCTGTTGGCACCTCAGTACCTGATGCCAGGCCATGTGCCTCCCACGCAAGGATACCTGACACGGGGATACCCTGGGTACAACCCTTATGGCTATTCTCCAGGATTGCCAGGCTTTCAGTACCCTTCTTGGCAATATCCACAGTGCCCAGACTACCTAGGCTACCAGCCTCCTCCTCCATCACCTCCAGTGCCAGATCGAGAGACGATCCCCATGTGGTGGCAGGATGCCAGGACTGAGCTCATCATGGAGTTAAGACAGTCTGTGGGTAATATTCCCCTACCCAGGGCTCCCCCCCCCCACTGACACAATCCGGACGAGCAGCAGGTGCTCTTCCAGTAGGCTTCTCTGGGGTGGACCCTCCCATCCCCAGCGTTTCTGAGCCTTCCGACTCGGACTCCAACTCTGACCCTTCGGACTCTCGGTCCTCAGTCGCGGTACTACCGAAGGAGTCCCCAAAATCACCTTTAGAAGATCCCTCCTTTGGGGACCTTCTACGTACTATTCAGGCAGCAGGAGGCTGGCCTTCCAAAGAAGTGGATCCCCAGCATAAGAGACTGGCAAAACACTTAGATCTGGCCACTTCAGATCCTCTGCCCATTCCCCCTGGATGGGTCCTCATGAGGATCTGGTTACCACTATCTGGCAGAAGCCATCCTCCATCCCTGCTGTTTCCAGAATGGCCGATCATACCTACTATCCCCCAGAAGGGATCCAACATCTTACTGCTCATCCTAAAGCTGACTCTACAGTCATCACTGCCACTCACGACCGGTCAGCACAACCGAAACACTTGAGCTTCTCGCCTCCTGAAAAGGACTCAAGGCAGTTGGATCAGTTTGGCCAGAAGGTTTATTCCTTTTCCTCCTGTGCCATCCAGTCCCTGAACTGTTTCTCACATGGTGGCCTTCCAGAAGGCCTCCCTGTCCGAGTTAGAGAGGGACCTTCAGAAGGCAGGATGAGTCACTCTGAAATAAATTACTGGACAAAATCTGAATGGGCAAGTCTTCTTGTCGTCATGCTTTGTGTGCAGCGTATGACTCCATAGACTGAGTGACTCGGGCGGCGGCCACGGGGATCTGCATCCGTCACCTTTCTTGGCTTAGGATTGCAGGTTTGGCACAAGACATCCAGTCTTCCCTCCTGGACGTCCCGTTTAGGGGTTCTGTCCTTTTTGGTGGCGATGCCAAAGATATTATTACTGGGCTGCAAGAGACGGACACTCCCTTCGGGACATATGCTCCATGTTCCAGATGGGGCAGAAGGAGAAGCTTTGTTGTCGCCAAAGATGATGGAATAAAAACCAGGGTAAACATCAGGGCGAGCGACGAGCCCCTGGTTCGGGAGCCCAAACCCCCCATGCCAGATTTCCTAAGCTGGCCTCTGGGGCCAAAGATCTCCTCCCCTTGGCATCCTGACTCTTTTCCCCTCCTCCCGCTACCTCCAGCAGTCATGGAGGAACCGGTAGGTGGGAGGTTCGGCCTCCGCCTGGATGGGTGAAGGTACATCACCGCAGATTCATGGGCATTACAACTCATCCAGCAAGGTTACTCTATAGAGTTTACAGAGATTCCTGCCCCTTTTCCTCCAGGATGGCCTTTTTATCCAAGGGATCAGATCCCCATAGTCTTCCAGGAGATTCAAGCCCTCCTGTTAAAAGCGGCCATAGAACCTGTCCCTCAAAACCAACTAGGAAGGGGGTTTTACTCATACTTCTTCCTAGTTCCAAAGAAGATGGCGATCTGAGACCGATCCTGGACCTCAGCATGCTCAGCCTCTTCGTCGAGTACAAGAGGTTCCACATGCTGACCCTTCTGGGGCTCCTTCCCTTGCTTCAAACAGATTCTTGGCTGTGCTCCCTGGACATGCAGGATGCCTACCTGCATATCCCCATCCTCCCGGTCCACTGCCACTTTCTCCGTTTTACTTTTCAGGAGACCCATTTTCAATTCTGAGCACTCCCCTTTGGCCTTTCCTCGGCCCCTTGGGTGTTCACCAGGTGTTTAGCAGTGGTTGTGACTTTTCTTCGCCGCCAGGGCATCTACATGTTCCCGTATCTGGATGACTGGCTTCACGTAGTGCCCTCTCCAAACAACGTGAAAGAGTCTCTCTCTTTCACTCTGAACTCGTTCGCTCTTCTGGACATTACAGTCAACCTGCCCAAGTCCCAACTAGTACCATCCCAATGGCTCCAATTCATTGTAGCAGTACTAGACACGGTTCAGAGCAAGGCTTTTCTGCCTTCAGCTTGAGCTGAGACCTTAGTTTCTCAAGCCACTCTCGTGGCCCAGGCTTGGTGGATCCCAGCACATGCTGTGCTCCGTCTTTTGGGACCGATGGCAGTGGCCATTTCCATGGTCCCCCTGGTCAGACTACACATGAGGGTCACCCAGTGGTCTCTTCAAGTCCAATGGGATCAGAGGACAGATGACATGAACCAGAAGGTCATGATCTCCAACAGCCTACAGAAGGATCTTTGCTGGTGGCAAGATCTTTCCAATCACTTAGGGGGAGCCCCTTTTCATTCCTCTACCCCTACTGAGATCCTTACTATGGATGCCTCAGACTTGGGCTGGGGAGCCCATCTGGGGGTTCACAAGACTCAGGGATCTTGGTCCGATCAGGAGCTTCTGCTCCACATCAACGTTCTGGAGACCAGAGCAGTACTGTATGCTCTCCAGGTATTCCAGTCCCTTCTTCTTTCGGGATTACTTCTTATCCAGATGGACAACATGTCCACAGTCTGGTACATCAACAAACAGGGAGGAACTCACTGGTACCTTCTCTGCAGAGAAGCAATGAGGGTTTGGTACTGGGTGATTCAGCACAGCCTTTTCCTGACAGCAGTCTACATTCCAGGTGTAAGCAACGTCCTAGCAGACAGTCTCAGTCGATCAGTGGCCAGGGCTCATGAGTGGGAGTTAAAGTTAGAGGTGGCTGAAGATCTCTTTCTTCAATGGGGTTGGTCAGAGATAGATCTGTTCACCTCCCCATTCAACACAAAACTACCCAACTTTTGCTTGCTCGTTCCTGGGCATGGTGCTTTTTGGCAAGATGCACTGTCTCTCTCTTGGACAGGGAGGTTTCTTTATGCTTTCCCTCCCTTTCTTCTTATTCAGAAGGTCCTGGTAAAACTTCAGGAGGATGGAGCACATTTGATTCTGAACGCTCCTCTCTGGCCCCACCAGATTTGGTTTCCTCTCTTGCAACATCTGGTGCTAGAACCTCCATTTCTTCTGCTGTTATCCCACGACCTTCTGACTCAGGAACAGGGCACCCTGGTGCATCTGAGCCTTCAGTCTCTTCACCGTCATGCATGGCATCTGTAGACATAGGGACCGCTCGCTATGGTGTTTCCTCCCAGGTTGCTCATATCCTGGTAGAAGCCAGAAAAACTTCTACCAGATCTACATATGCCATGGAGTGGAAAAGATTCTCGATCTGGGCCCTAGCCAGGAGCTGGGATCCCTTTTCATGTTCGGCTGCTCAGGTGTTAGAGTACCGCGCACATCTTTTGGAGATGGGCCTAGTTATTCCCTCCATCAAGGTCCATCTCTCATGTGTTATTTACCACCTTCCGGGTGGAGGGCAAAATTTGGCTCCAATTGAGGTTGCCAAACCTTTTTTGAAAGGCATTCTCTACTTGAAGTCTCCAGTCCGGAGTCTCACTCCCCCCTGGGACCTTGACTTTATGCTAGAGAAGCTGACATTGCCTCCTTTTGAACCAGCCTCTAGTTGTGACCTTCGCTTCCTTTCTTGGAAGACTTTGTTTTTAGTTGCTGTCACTTCTGCCAGAAGTGTTTCAGAACTTCAGGTGTTCATCTGTAAGGAACCCTATTTGATTTTCCATAAGGACAGAGTCGTCCTTTGGACTTACCCTTCCTTCCTTCCGAAGGTAGTTTCTGAATCCTCTCTCAACCAGTGTCGAACTGCCGGTTTATTATCCCCAGCATTCTAACAGGGGGAGTATCTTTTGCACACTCTTGATGTGCATAAGATTCTAAGGTATTACACAAACCGAATTAAAGAGGTCTGTAAGACCAATCAGCTTTTTGTGGCCTTTGCTCCCCAGTGCCAGGGTAAGGCCATTTCCAAATAGACTATTTCCAGGTGGTTGGCTAACTGCATCCACTTTACGTACCAAAAATATGGGAAATCCCTTCCTGGGGTGGTTAAGAGCCACTCTACTAGGAGTGTTGCTACTTCTGCTGCCTTTTACAGGAATGTGTCCACAGCAGAGGTCCGCGCAGCGGCCATGTGGTCATCTGTCCATACCTTCACTAAGCATTACAGTCTTTACATTGCCTCTAGGCGCAGGACTGGTTTCAGTCTTGTGGTTCTGCAAGGCCTCCTGTCATAACTCTTTCAGTTGGGGATTTCTTCCTCCTCCCGGACGTATCTCCTATTTTTTCTTTTGGACTGCTTGGTATTCAGTCCTGTATGTGACGACCTAATGCAGAAACCCTCTCGAAGTAATAGTAGATCTTCAAGAGAGGTTCCTGCAGTAGATCTAGTTTCCCACCCACCTTCCTCCTACTCCTGGAACGTATCCTTTATTTTTCATCCTACCTAGCCCTTGGGTCTAGAGAGGAAGCACGGCCCTAGGAGTTATCACTCCCGTTTCTCTACTTACCTTTCTTTAGGTGTCCAGTGGAAAAGAACTGGAGGGCAGGAGCGGGACCCCGCCCCCTTTTATAGTCGGGCTGACATCACATCACCTGACGTCAGGGGCGGTCCCCAGTGATGATTGCTAGCTACAAGTTTGCCAATGGAACCTGACGCCAGGGGGTGCAGTCCTATACGTGGAGACCTACTGCAGGAACCTGTCTCGAAGATCTACTGTTATGGCAAGTTCTTACGTAACTGCAATTTCTCTCCTTGTCTCCTAGAGAGAGGCCCTTTGAGCATGTTCCTTTTGAGGCATCAGGGCCATACCAGTGCTGCCCTTTTCTTCATTAAGGGCTCCTCGGCTGTTTTCTGCCTTGGTTATTTGGCAAAGCCATAGTCTCTCTGCTAGTTCCCTATAAGGAGGTCCTTCAAGCATGATCTCCAGCGTGGAACTGAGAAGGGACGGGGCCACCGACACTTATATAGTGAATATCGATATAAGATGTTGTTATGGGTGGCCCCTAGTGGACTGCTTATAAAAAAAAATGTCCATGTGGTCCTAGTGCCTGATGGCTATAGTTCCATAGGTGTGGCCTGACTAGAGAGATTCTCTCAAATATCTACTGTTACGGTAAGTATGTAACTGTTCTTTCTGAGCTCGGCATTGAAGAGGGAAAATGTGTCTCTGGACCAGAGAGGGTTACGTCTTTGGACCTCAGTAGGTAAATAAGGAGTAGGGGAGTGGGTGCTGAGTGTCAGGGTCAGGTGGGTGGAGGGAAACGGCAGTGATGGGCCGGCAGCAGCAGCAGACATCGATGGACAGTTTTCTTTTTTTCATGATATATGAAATAAAAAAAGACTGTGAGGGGTGGTTTTCTTCAATTCATGGTACCAGCATGGGATTGGATACCCCATTGTTGGTTTAACCTCCAGAGGCATGGGCCCAGGCACGGGAAGCCACAGGGAGGTGGGAGGTACACTTGGCAGAGATTCGGATTACTGGAAGTAGAAAAGAAAAAGACAAAAGAAAAAAACTGAGAGGGAAGTTTTCTTTATTTCAGGTACCAACACAGGGGATTGGGCACCCCATTGTAGGTGTTATGTTTAGTGGCACCAGGGATGGACTCTCTGGCAGCACACATTGACAACAAGTATGGGGGGTTACTAGCTGGCACTGGGGATTGTGCACCCCAGTGTCGGAAATTAAGAAGGAAGGGGAAGCAGTGGGAGGTGGGAAGGATACTTGGCAGTGGGTGGGAGAGACTGTTTTTGTGTTGGGGGGAGAGGACCACAACAGGCTGATCATGATGCTGATCAGCTTAGCTTGCTGGGCAGGGTTATGTAGATCAAAGGAAAGAGACACCCTATGACTTGGGAGGCTGTTTTATTTGAACTGCATAAAGTTTCCATCCAACAAGACCAGAAGAATGTCATGATTAGCCTGGTTGATGGTTAGTCTGATGCTGTCAAGTCCCATGCAGACTGCCCTGCATTGGATGGATAGTGACATACCTCTCAAAATCCACTATAATACCAGCATGTTCACTTTGCATAAGCGCAAGGACGAACATAAAAAGGCAAGGCATTATTCATCCTCTACACCACCCTGCCTGTATTTGTATTTATTTTGTTCTTAGAACCTGATGTACAGTACAATTCCAGTTTCGTTTTGTATTGTGCATTTTCATATCAGAGTGTCACAAAATGCTTTATAGAGTGATAGAAGAACAAAATAAAAAATGAAGATGAATTTAAATTAATTAAAGGAATAATGTACAAATCTTAAAACCCTTCCCCCAAAGGCTACCCTCCCGATCAGCCATTTTCTGTACCCTAAACTATATCCAGGGCTGGGAAGAGAGGGAAGGGCATCTTACATGAACAAGGGGAATAATTTGATGCGATCACTTGAAATGTGGTAGGCTAAAAGGACTGGTGGCTCAGCTTTGTTGCTGCAAAGCTAGAACTACAGTCCTGAAGAGAAAAGGGTTAATCACCGTTAAGATTTCACATAAAAAATGCTCAGACGCTGTTTCACAGTACTGCAAGTATAATTGTTTGCAAAACCCGAGTTGTGCAAAACAAGCAAAATAGTGCACAGTCCAGCAGACAAGAGGACCCACTGGAGTCCCAACGTTTCACACCCAAACACTCCTGGTGCTTTGTTAAGGTGCTGGGAGCATTTGGGCATGAAACGTTGGGGCTCCAGCTTTTGAGCGATCTTGTGTAAATTTGAACTGAGTGCTGAACCCTTTTACTTCCTACACTTGGGGTGTGCAGAGTTTTGGAGGATACAGTGGGTCCACCGTCAGTTGGGGGTGCCCCTCCCCTTCTCCCTAGTCCTTCTCCCAGGTGTTGTCATTGCTGAGATTACTGTAGCCAGCAGGTTTATAGTGAACTTTTCATTATATGTAGAAGAATGCAATATCGCCATTTGACATAAATTTTACTTGTACAGTGAGAGCCAAGGTAATCAAAATTGTGAAACTTGTATTGAATGTTCTTGTTGACTGTGAATATGCTTTTAAATAAAAAATGTTTACAGTATGTGTATATATTTATATATATGTATATATGTAGAGAGAGAGAGAGTATTTGTACCTAATTCTTCTGATTCACTACATAAATCACGTCTCTATAACTCTAAACAGATATGCTTCCTGCCACTATCTCCAGGCTCTAAAGTGCACTTCTGATGCTCTGTAAGATGCGATGCTGACTAATGGCTGATCTGGCAGCACATATCTTCATAGAGTGAGCAGTGGAAGTGTGCTATACAGTCCTGAGATGGGGGCAGGAGCATGACCTGTTGTGAGTTGTAAAGCTGTGAGTTATTCATTGCTACGGAGGAATCTAGTAATAGAGATGCTTAAAACAGAAAATGACTAATTAGGAGGGCAACCTTCGGGAAGGGGAGGTTTTTTTTTTAAATATGTACAGTTTTCCTTTTGGAATAAAGATACTAAAATAATAATATATAATACTAACTTTCTTGATCATCTTGAGCACTGTGCTGTTGTCACTGGTACTCACCTTTCCTGCTTTTGCACCTACTTCTCCTTTGTCTCTGGTGGTGTTTTTCTTCTACCGCTGGACTCTACCTTGTGGTAGAATGGAAAGAAAAGTGAAACAGGGGTTGAGCAGAAACTAGCAGGGGGTACAAAGGAAGGGGCCAAAATGTTGTTCTTCTACCATATCAAGGTACAGTAGAGGACGGGCATAAGGGGGGAGAGGAATTGTCAGATTGAATGGAAGAAGATAAGAAGGCAGATATTGTAAGCAAATAATTCCGCTCAGCCAGCAGAAAGGAGAAGGGCTTATTCCTAGAATGTGAGATTCTAATGGGGGGAGGGGTGTTAATCAGAAATGGGAGGGATAGCAGAGAAGAGGGTACTCAAGGGGCTCAGGACCCTGAAGATGGGCAAGTCACAAGGACCAAATGGTCTGTACCCTAGGGTGCTTAGGGAGGTTGCCCAGTTTCTGCTGGAACCACTAAGTAATTTCTTTAACTGCTCCACAGAAACTGGTTGGTTCCAGTATTTTGAAGGGTGGCCAGTGTGGTTTCAGTCCACTAGAGTGGGAGTAGAGAGGACCCAGGGAATTATAGACTGGTCAGCCTGACTTCAATCCAGGGGAAACTGCTAGAAACCATTATAAAAGAATGTATAGCAGAATGGCTGGAAGTCAGTGGTCTCCAGGACAAGAGGTAGCATGGATTTGTGTCAGGCATATCATGACAAAGAAACTTGATAGACTTCTTTGACTGGGTCACAAAGGCAGTCATCAAGGGTCAAGTATTGGATATACTATACATGAAATTGAGCAAGGACTTTGTGCCCCATAAGAGACTTCTGAAAATGCTGAGAAATCTGGGCATTGGAGAAAAATTAATTAAGTGGATCAGTAACTGGCTGTTGGGAAGAACTCAATGTGATTATCAACAGTGGAAATTCAGTGGTTGGAGAGGTCACTAGAGGAGTACCAAAGGGGGCTATCCTGGGGCCAGACCCGTTGCTTCTGTATATCCATCTGCAGTATAGGGGAGGGAATTTAGGGTAAAATGGTCTCTTTGCAGATGATACCAAAATCAGTGGCAGGGTGCATGCAGCCGAGAGGATGTTGGAAATGAAGATATGCCTGGACAAACTGGAAATGTGGTACAACATATGGCAACTCAAATGAAATGTCGAGAAGTGGAAAGCTATGCTGTGTGGCTAAGAAAATCCCAAAACAGAATACTGGTTAGGAAGGGAGGGAGGAGCAGACTTTCAAGCAAAGGGGTCTGGATATGACTAATAGTGATACCCATATCCCTTTGGAGGAGAGAGATTTGGGTACAATTATTAGTGACAGTCTAAAGTCCAGTATTCAATGCCAAAAAACTGCAGGGAAACCATATAGCATGTTGGGGTGCATAGAGAGGGGGGTTGCCAGTTGCAGGAAGGAGGTTTTTCTGCCCCGTACAGATCCCTGGTGAGACCTCACCTAAAGTACTGTGCCCAGTTCTGGATCCTGCACCAGGAGAAGTACAAAGTAGGGCCATGAAGATGATTCAGGGCAGCAGGGGAAGATGTACGAAGAGAGGCAGAAGAGTCTTACTAGAGGGCAGGAGGGAGAGGGAGGACATGATAGAGACCTTGAAGTGCCTATGAGTTGTTAATAAAGTGGACAGCATTGCCTTGTTCACAAGATGTGAGGGCAAGGTAATGAGAGGCTGCGGAAGGAAACTGGTGTGGGGAAGCTTCAGGAGTGATGTAAGGAAGTAATTCTTTACAGAAAGTGGTGAAGAAGTGGAGTGCACTGCCAGAAGAAATATTTGGCTCAGGGTCTGCTGCTGACTTCAGATGCAAGTGGGACAGGTGTAGGTGAATGGTCCATACCAAAGGAAGGAGGGAGGGTGATTGATGGAAGAGGATGTGTGGATTAGGAAGGGGGTGTAGAAACACAGTCAGGGCCATCTGTAGACTAGCTCTGGTCCAGCATTAGGTTTGGTGCGGATTCAGGGAGGTATTGGGCTGACATTGGGCCTTTTTCTGTCATCATCATCTATGTTTCTGTGTATCTTTCAAGGCTGTGGTCATGGTTCACTATTTTTTGTTGTTTTGTTTGTTATATCTACCTCCTCCCCTTGAGCCACTTGATCTCTGACCTCAATTTCAGGTATCACTTTTTCTTCATCACTGATACCCAGCTATACATTTGGTTCAAATCCTTCTTCTATCCTGTGCAATTTACCCTTTTCTCTTCTCTTGAAAAAAAAAAAAATCTGCTTCCGACTCTGTCTTAATTTTGCCAAGACAGAGATCCTCCATGTTATAGGCATAACATTAGTGGGGCAGACAGGACTGGTCTCCCCCCACTTTCCCTTGTTCTCCTGCCCCCCTGCCATGGTGACACATCAAGATGTGCACGTGGAGGCATGCGCGCCCTGCAAAACTGTGGCCCCACCTATCCAGCAGCTCGGGACCTGCACTACCACTGAGCCTCCACCTGGCGGCAATCACAGGCTGAAACAGCTGGCCACCTCTTCTTGGGAGAGGAGAGCAGTCCCTGGGATGCTCGATCCTTTCCCACTCGAGCTGACACCCAGCAACCCTTGTACGTTCCAGAACACGGGTAGCCAGCATAGTAGGTGGTAAGACATTTGACACCTCAGCCCTTCAAAATACCAGGCTGGCTCAGGGTGAACATCTTTCAACTGTTCGCTGCTGAGTGGAATTCACTTGACTGGGAACCGTCACCAGGAATCATAAATACGAATTTTGACCTGGCTACTAGTCAGTGGTAAGTCATAGAAACATAGAAGTTGTCGGCAGATATAGGTCTTTGGCCCACCCAGTCTGCCCCATTGTCTCTAGCAAATGTGCTCCTTCATTCCCTGCTGGTATTAGGTAACCCCCCTCTCCCTTTCACCAGTATTCCCCTATGCCTATCCCAAGCATTCTTAAAAGTAGTAATTGTTTCTGCCTCCACCACCTCTGCTGGCAGACTGTTCCATTTGTCCACCACCCTCTCTGTGAAGAAGTACTTGCTCACGTTCCCCTTGAACCTCCCCCCCTCCAAGCTTCATCCTGTGCCCCCTTGTCCTTGAGCATCTTTTCCACTGAAATATTGTATTCTCCTGTACCTTGTTCCTCCCCGTGAGGAACTTAAATTTCTCAGTCATATCCCTCCTCTCTTCCAGGAAGTACATATTTAGTTCCTTCAGCCTAGCCTCATAGGGCTTGTGATGTAGGCCCAGCACCATTTTGATTGCCCTCCTCTGAACCACCTCCACCTTTTCGATGTCCCTACGTAGATGGAGCCTCCAAAAGTGGACACAGTATTCAAGGTGTGGCCTCACCAATGTTCTATATAGTGAAATTATTACCTCCCTTTCCTGCTGGTGATTCCCCTGCCTATACATCCTGCCAGTCTTACCTGCTGCTTTGTTGCACTGCCTATCTGCCTTGAGGTAATCAGAGATGATCACCCCCAAGTCTCTCTCTCTTGCTTGAAGCTTACCATTTCCTCCCCCCAGATGGTATGTAGCTCCTGGGCTTTTGTGCCCCATGTGCATCATCTTGCACTTATTTGCATTGAAACCTGTCTAACCTAAGTCACCAGCCAGCCCTTGACTGAATGGCTTTTTTTTTTGAAATGGCAAAATAAAAAAATAAATAAAAAATCAGTAACACTTTTACCATTTGTGGCAGGTGGCCAAGCTGGTAAGAAATGTGTCACGACGTACAATAACTGTGATACTGTATGTATTTTGTAATCTACAATTTGACCGCCACCCGTTAGCTGGGGTAGAGTCAGTTAGATTGATGGATGGGAAGGTGCAGGGCTGACTTGATCACTGCAGCTAGGGAGAGCTGAGGGTAAAGACATGATATTTGTGTGCTGCTGCATACTGCCACTTGCTTCAGCATGATTGGGCAGGCGGCTGAAAGGGCAGACCCGTGGGGGCTGAAGCAGAGGTCAGAGGTGGATCCATCAGTGCGAGCCAAGGAAGAGGTGGATCTTGGGGGTGACAGGAAGCATGTAATGTATGTATGGGCTGCAGCATGCTATCCCTTGATTGGACATGATTGGGCTGGGGAGCTGACCTGTTGGGGGAGCAGACTAGTGTGTGTGTGTGTGTGTGGGGGCTTAAGCAAAGGACTGAAGAAGATTCACCAGTGTAAGCCAGAGCTGAGGTTTGTATTGGGGTGGGGTGGGGGCGCAGAGCATCTCCCTGAAGTTCAGATTGTAAAGAGCCAATCAAGTTTGTTGATTCAGAATTCCTCAATGGCTATTGGAGAATTGAGAAATGTGATTGGCTCTCTACAGATTGAAGCATTCATCTAGGCCTGAAAGAGAAAGAGGCAGCAGGGACTCTTGTAGGGGCATAAAAGCTGCAGTGCTGGGCTTGCACACCCTAATTCTGGTTATCTCACAATGTGAAGAGGACAACGACAGCTGCCTCGACAAACTATTAACCTTTTGCTGTTTGCTTCCCTGGCAGGCTGCTTGGTATAAAATTGCCAGTGTCTGACCAGTGCCAATATTTTCTTTCTTCAAAGTTTTCTAAAGTGCCTGTGCTCTGGCTTCCTTATGGCCTCTATGTGGTGGGTTCAGCCTCAGAAGGAACTGAATTTTTTCTTCACTTACTTAGCAGAGATGATAGCTTTATAACGAACAGTGACTATTTGTTTAATGGCCCATCAGGATCCTTCTGTAGGAAAGCAACACAGGGAAGGATTGGTAAGGTTTGTTAGGATTAGGCTGATGGCAGGAAGCAGATAATTTGGAAGTGGAAGGGGAAGGTACTGAGGTAATCTGGAAGGCAAATCATATGTAGAATGCTTATGTAACATGATTATAACTTTGATGTCTGCTCTCTTTGTCCAGACTATGGGGACTACCACCCTTTCTAGGTTCCATAAAGATGCAGGAACCCTCTTGAGTTGGGTTCCCCTCCTAGATGTGTCACAGGTTCTGATCTCATCTGTGTCAATCTTCACCATTCATCACCTTTGGGTTACTGGCCAGAGGTCATGACCCCGCCGAAGCTCTTTTTTTGGGGGGGGGATGGCGGAGTCAACGCACCATTGGTGCCGTCCTCGAGGCCGATGAACTGCGTGGTGCGCGCGGGTTGGCCGTTAGGTGTTGTTGACTCCGCCCTCCCATCAGTTCTTCATCTCCCACCATCGAGGTCACCTCGTGGGAAGCTCCAAGAAGAATTTCAGAGGCCTACCTCTACAGTTGAAGCCTTCGGCTACATTTTTGACTCTGTGTCACTGTGTAGTCCGTCGACTCCGTATATCCTGCCAGTTCTGTTCGCTTCACTCGACGTCTCCTGGTAAAACTGTTCTTTATTTTATTTGCTTTGCGACATCGGGTTTGGTTTTGGTGTTCCTTTTACCATAGGTCATGTCTCGGTTGGAGGGCAAGAAATCTTCTAAGATGGGACGGCCCCCTATGCAATGGTGCCCATGCGGCCGTAAGTACTCCGTCACCAACCAGCATGACCGATGCCTCGCATATCTTGGCCCACTTCATGACACAGATTCATGCAGCGCCTGTTTCTCCATGGACCTCTGGGTCATCGAGCAATGCGCCGGGAAAGTGGGGCGAGCTCTGCCGACTTTCAGGGGTCGGCCACGCACTCATCGGGCCAAGCCACATTCTCTCGGCCTTTCCTTTGGGACCCCTCCCAGTTCTATATGGACCGAGGAGGAGGGGCCTCTGCCTCTTCCTCTTCTAGCCTATCCATGGCAGAGGCCCCTTCCATGATGCAGAAGGCGGTCTGTCCCCAGGGACAGATGGGAGGCCTTCTTTGGCAATCACCCCTTCGGGGGCAAAGGCTCACCTGGTGTCTTACCCATGGCTTGGAAGGCCTGGGTTGGCACCATCCTTGACGCCGTCTGTCAGCGCCGTTTTGTGCCTCAGTGCCGTTCGCGGCACCATGGGACCTGATGGTGCCATCATCGGTGCCAGTTCATTGCTCGGCACTGTTGCTGCTATCAGCGCCGTTCGCAATGCTGATAGGGCTGGTGGTGCCGTGGGAGGCTCTACGGAGTTGTCCCTATCTGTTTCTCACCCCCGGTAACGTTCGTGGCGCCGGGGTTGAGCATGGCGCCGTGTCCAATTCTGGGGCCATTCGCAGCTCCGAACATGGACATGGCGCCGTGGGGGTTTCGGACCTTGGCACCAAGAGCGCTGTCAGGGCCATCATCAGCATCGTCTCTATCCTCAGCGCCGCTCGCAGCACCATGGGATGGGTTGGCGCCATGGGGGTCTCTGGCCTTGGTGCCATTCATGGCACCAAGAGCACGGTCAGAGCTGTCGTTGGCACCATTGCTGATCTCAGCGCCGCTTGCGGTGCCATGGGTCGGGATGGCACCATGACAGGCTCCGGCTCCGAGGCTGCCGCCCTTGTTGGGTCTGTGTCCTCTTCTGGCACCATTCGCGGTGTGGAGGAGGGCACCGTCGTCGACTCTGGTGCAGTCTCTGGTCCTGGTGCCCTGTTCACTAGGGATGGCAGCGGGTGTCTGCACACTGTCTGGCACAGGGCTTCGATGTCCACCTCTTCGGAGGAGGAGTCGGACTCTGAGTCAGATGGACAGTCTTACTCCCTGGAGTTGGCTGCCAGCATGGACACCCTGGTAGTGTCCTTGACAGACCAGAGTCAGACCCCCTCTGAGGAGCAGACAGTGACTGCAAGGGCCAGGGTCAGGGGTTCTGACCAGTAGGCAGTGGTGCAGGCCACCATTGCCCTGCCGCCTGGCCTCAGAGGGTTCTCTGATCCCTCAGCGGTGGTACCCTCTCCTGTGGTGTGCCTGGATCGCGCAACTTTGGGGCCGATCAGAGCACCCATGGGAGGGGAGGGTGCTGCTCCCTGGATAGCCCCTTCAGGGACCGTCCAGGGCTGTCAGTTGCATAGGCTGGCTCTCTCGAGGAGGAGGGTGCTCTCAAATTCCGAGGGGTCGAGGGGCATGGGGTCTGTGCGGCGGTCTTTTTCTGGAACCCACCCGGGCTCCGGGAGAAGCCATAGTGCGGATCTCCGCTCTTCATCCTCGGTTTCCTTGAGAGAGCCCCATTCTTTGGAGGTAGGGGCCCATCCTTCTGGACCTACATGGCCCCAGTCACCTCACAGGGGGGATTCTTCAGGGTGCAGCCTAGGCAGTTACAGTTTGGTTGTTCAGCTGTCGGCTTATGCAGAGCACCTTCTTTCCCTAGGGCTCCCGGTCTGCTCCCTAGCCCAGGCGGAGGTCAACCGATCTGCCTTATTGGTTCTGCCCCTATTCCTTTGCCACCTTCTCCTGCGCTCTCAGGCATTCATGGTCCTAGCAGGCCTATCTCCTGGGAGCAGTTCAGAGCTCAGATGGCTCAGTTTCCCCCTTACATTAGGGCAATGGACAGACAGGTTTTTCAACCTCCCCCTGAGCAGGCAGCTTCTGAACCTTTGAGGTCCTCTGACTCTTCATCCCCCTCTTCTGGGGGAGAGGAGCTGTCTGTCCACATATCTCCAGCTACTGATCTCGCTGAGTATCAGCGATTCCTCGTAAGGATGTTGGAGGACTTGCATGTTACCTCTCCCACTCTACACAATCCAGAGCACTCATCACACGCCTTTCTAGGCGACTTCAGTGAGGACACCCTTGTGGTGCCCCCTGGCCTGCTCCCTTTCGGGAGGCGTTGTTGCCGTTCCTGGCAGAGATCCTTTTCTGGAGCAGCCCCTAGGGATCTGTGCCAGCAGTATTGTGCGCTCCCAGTCTCCAGGTTCCATGCCTCCTCCTCATTCAGGACTGACACAACTGGACACTCCTGATGGGCTTTGCGTCCTGCACCGTGACTGGCCCCCAGATCAAGACTCTTCGGATTTTGACTTTTGGGGGAGGAGGACCTTCTACTCGGCATGGTTGCTGATTTCTATTGCAGCACATCAGGCCCACTGTGCTGCCTATGACAAGTGTTTGTGGTCCAGGCTGGGTCAGCTCCTAGCCTCCATGCCTGACACGGAGCAATCCAGACAAGCCATTGCACTCTCTGCATGTGGCCTAGAGGTAGCAAGGCACCAAGCAGGGGCATCGTATGATGCCAGTGAGGTAGCTACCAGGGTCGTAGGGACTGAGGTAATCTGAGAGGCAAATCGTACGTAGAATGCTTATGTAACATGATTATAACTTTGGTGTCTGCTTTCTCTGTCCAGACTACGGGGACTACCACCCTTTCTAGGTTCCGTAAAGATGCAGGAACCCTCTCGAGTAGGGTTCCCCTCCTAGATGTGTCACAGAGACGAGGTTCTGATCTTATCTGTCAGTCTTCGCCATTCATCACCTTTGGTTGCTGGCCGGAGGTCATGACCCCACAGGAGCTCTCTTTTTTTTGGGATGGGTGGAGTCAATGCACCATTGGCGCCGCCCTCAAGGCCGACGCACTGCATGGCGCTCGCGGGTTGGCCGTTAGGTGTTGTCAGCTCCACCCTCCTGCCAGTTCTTCATCTCCCGCCATCGAGGCCACCTCGTGGGAAGCTCCAAGAAGAATTTCAGAGGCCTACCTCTACAGTTGAAGCCTTCAGCTACATTTTTGACTCCGTGTCACTGTGTAGTCCGTCAACTCCATATATCCTGCTGGTTCTGTTCGCTCCACTCAACGTCGCCTGGTAAGACTGTTCCTTATTTTATTTGCT
The DNA here is from genome assembly GCA_016271365.2 of Neoceratodus forsteri. NCBI lineage: Eukaryota > Metazoa > Chordata > Ceratodontiformes > Ceratodontidae > Neoceratodus > Neoceratodus forsteri. Next base: position 1,557,589,024 of record CM057450.1, read on the forward strand.
TTGCGACACTGGGTCTTGTTTTGGTGTTCTTTTTCCTGTAGGTCATGTCTCGGTCGAAGGGCAAGAAATCTTCTAAGACGGGACAGCCCCCCCATGCAACGGTGCCCATGCGACAGTAAGTACTCCGTCACCGACCAGCAAGACCAATGCCTCGCGTGTCTTGGCCCACTTCACGACATGGATTCATGCGACCCTGTTTCTCCATGAACCGCCGGGTCATCGAGCAACACGCATGGAAAGTGGGGCGAGCTCTGCCGACTTCCGGGGGTCGGGCATGCACTAGTCGGGCCAAGCCGCATTCTCTCGGCCTTTCCTCCGGGTCCCCTCCCAGTTCTATATGGACCGAGGAGGAGGGGGCCTCTGTCTCTTCTAGCCTAGCTGTGGCAGAGGCCCCTTCCATGGTGCAGGAGGCCCGGTCTGCCCCCCACCGGGGGGACAGACGTGAAGTGCCTCTTTGTCAATCGCTCATTTGGGGGCGAAGGCTCCTCTGGTGTCACACCCGCAGCTTGGAAGGCTGGGTCGGCGCCATCCTCGACGCTGTCTGTTGGCACCATTTTGGGCCTCCGCGCCATTTGCGGCACCGTGGGCCCTGATGGCGCCATCGTCTGTGCCATTGCTGCTGTTGGCGCTGTTCGTGGCATCGATGGGGCTGTCAGTGCCATGGGAGGCTCTGTGGCATTGTCCCTGTCTGTTTCTCACCCCGGTGTCGTTCGCGGTGCCAGGGTTGAGCACGGCGCTGTCTCCAGTTCTGGGGTCATTCGCAGCTCCGAACATGGACACGGCGCCATGGTGGTTTCAGACCTCGGCGTTGTTGTCAGCACTGTCTCTATCCTCGGCGCCGCTCTCGGCACCGTGGGATGGGTCAGCGCCATGGGGGTCTCCGGCCTCGGCGCCGTTCGCGGTCGGAGCCATCATCGGCGCCGTTGCTGATCTTGGCACCACTTGCGGTGCTGTGAGTCGGGATGGCACCGTGACAGGCTCCAGCTCCGAGGCTGCTGCTCTTGTTGGGGCCGTGTCCTCTTCTGGCACCATTCGCGGTGCGGAGGGGGGGCACCGGCGTTGACTCTGGTGCAGTCTCTGGTTCTGGTGCCCTGTTCGCCAGGGATGGCAGCGGGTGTCTGCACACTGTCTGGCACAGGGCTTCGATCTCCACCTCTTCGGAGGAGGAGTCGGACTCTGAGTCAGACGGGCAGTCTGACTCCTTGGAGTTGGCTGTCAATGTGGACACCCTGGTAGTGTCCTCGACAGAACGGAGTCAGCGCCCCCTGAGGAGTGGACAGTGACTGCCGGGGTCAGGGGTTCTGACCAGCAGGCAGTGGTGCAGGCCACCACTGCCCTGCAGCCTGGCCTCGGAGGGTTCTCTGACCCCTCAGCAGTGGTACCCCCTCCTGTAGTGTGCCTGGATCGCCCAACTTTGGGGCCGATCAGAGCACCCACGGGAGGGGAGGGTGCTGCTCTCTAGGTAACCCCTTCGGGGGCTGTCCGGGGCTGTCAGTTGCCTAGACTGGCTCTCTCGAGGAGGAGGGCGCTCTCAGATTCTGAGGGATTGAGGGGCATAGGGTCTGTGCGGTGGCCTTTTTCTGGAACCCACCCGGGCTCCGGGAGAAGCCATAGTGTGGATCTGTGCTCTTCCCCCTCAGTTTCCTTGAGAGGGCCCCATTCTTTGGAGGTTGGGGACCGTCCTTCTGGACCTACATGGCCCCAGTCACCTCACAGGGGGGATTCTTCAGGGCACAGCCTAGGCAGTACCAGTTCGATTGTTCAGCTGTCGGCTGTGGAGTCTTCCAGAGCACCTTCTTTCCCTTGGGCTCCTGGTGCACTCCCTAGCCCAGGCGGAGGTCAACCAATCCCCATTGTTGGTTCTGCCCCTATTCCTTTGCCACCTTCTCCTGCGCTTCTAGGCATTTGTGGTCCTAGCGGGCCTCTCTCCTGGGAGCAGTTCAGAGCTCAGGCTGCTCAGTTTCCCTCTTACATTAGGGCAATGGACAGTCAGGTTTTTCAACCTCCCCCTGAGCAGAGAGCTTCTGAACCTTTGAGGTCCTCTGAATCTTCATCCCCCTCTTCTGGGGGTGAGGAGTCGCCTGTCCACATCTCTCCAGCTGCTGATCTCACTGAGTATCAGCGATTCCTCATGAGGATGTTGGAGGACCTGCACGTTGCCCCTCCCACTCTACACAATCCAGAGAACTCGTCACACGCCTTTCTAGGCAACTTCAGTGAGGACACCCTTGTGGTGCCCCCCTTGCCTGCTCCCTTTCAGGAGGATTACATTCCTAGCAGAGACCCTTTTCTGGAGTCCCAGCCCCTTGAGATCCCCTTGGGATCTGTGCCAGCGGTATTGTGCCCTCCCAGCATCTCCAGGTTCCATGCCTCATCCTCAGTCAGGACTGACGCAACTATCCACTCCTGATGGGCTTTTCACCCTGCACCGTGACCGGCCCCAGATCAAGATTCTTCGGATTTAGACTTATGGGGGAGGAGGACCTTCTACTCAGCACGGTTGCTGCTTTCTATTGCAGCACATCAGGCCCACTGTGCAACCTATGACAGGTTCTTGTGGTCCAGGCTGGGTCAGCTCCTAGCCTCCATGCCTGACATGGAGCAAACCAGACAAGTCATTGCACTCTCTGCATGTGGCCTGGAGCTAGCAAGACACCAAGCAAGGGCATCATATGATGCCAGTGAGGTAGCTACCAGGGTCGTAGGGACAGCGATCTGCAATAAGCGGATGGCATGGCTGCATCTTTACCAGTTGTCACCCTTGGCCCAGCGTAGGATGATTAACTCTGCCCACCAGAGAACCTATCTCTTCTCCCGTAGAGTGAGGTAGCGTCTGTCGTGGAAACTTCCAACCCCCTCTGGGGGGGCCCCGTCTCACTCTCCCCACACTCGGGCCTCTCCAGGCCCTGAAGGTTCTTCCTCTTAGTGTGTCACACATGGAGAGCTAAGGAACTCAGTCCCTTAGGGTTTAAAACCCCCTTTGGGGGGGGGGCTTGGCACTCACCCAAAGGTGATGAATGCTGAAGATTGACACCGATAAGATATGGGAATTACTTACCAACTGTAATTCTGATCTTTTGTATATCTTCACTATTCATCACAATCCCACCCTCCATCCCCCTGGGGCCTCAGTCTCTGGGTCTCCGTCCCTCTCGTGCCCACTCTCTTACCCCCTCCTTTCTCTGGGTCAGGAGTGGGGTAAACTGGGGCACATAGGAGGATAGTTTTTCCTTAAGGGTGGAGTGGTCAGGAGTGGTGTCACTCCTTCCTCAGTGCTTCGACTCCACCCCTGTGGGTTGGGGGTTGGCAGTTGCCCCCGTTTCTTTCCTTCTTCCCTTCTCCTCGTCAGTCCTTGATTTCCTTGTCCAGTGGACATAACCTCAGTTAATTTAAGAAACTAAGTTTCTTGCACCAAAATCTCCTTTGTGGAGGAGATATCCCTGTATTTGCTGTCTTTTTTCCAGAATAGCCGATTCTGCTTATAGGAGTTGTGCCTGCAATTCTGGCAGTTAGCCTCTTGGCTACTCCTGCACAGTTCCTATATAATCTGGAGACTAGTCAAGTGTACAGGGTATGTTTCCTCCTATCTCCCCCCCTTAAATTTTTCCTTACCTCTAAAAACCTTTCCCTCCCTCCCTCCTCCTTTCTGCTTCCAGAGATTGGGGCCCCTACCCAATCCCCCTTAGTCTTCGAACTTCTTCTGTCCTCTCAGTCATTTATTTCTCCTTTCAGTTTTATATCTTTTCCTTTGTCTGTCCCTTGGACTTCTTTGTCTCACCCTTCCAACCCTTTATCTAACCTCTATGGCGACTCAGAACTGGCGGGAGGGCGGAGTCGACAACACCTAACCGCTAACCATAGCTCCACGCAGTCGTTGGCTAAGGGGCGGCGCCGATGGTGCGGCCGACTCCGCCCATCCCCTCCCCCCCAAAAAAAGAGCTCCTGCGGGGTTAGTAACCCAATGGTGAAGATACACAGAAAGTTCAGAATTACGGTAGGTACTTAATTTCCATTTCTTCCTCAAGCCCCATATACATTCAGGAATGTCACAACTCCACAAATTGGATGTTAAACAGGGATCTTAGTTACTACATCATAGAACAAATGTCAACACAGGTGACAGTACCGTTATTTGTGACATATGGTAAAGTGGCTGGCATATGGTAAGGTGGCTAGGGGTTAGGCAGCAGCTAAAAAAGACCATTTCCTGCTGGTTGGTTTCTTGTATATCACACTGTTAAAATAAAGTTGGCAAAGAGCCCTCCCCCGAGTTTAGAGCTAATTCTTCTAGAAGTACAGCTACTTCCGTACTAGCTTTCAGGGTATCACATTGCTGGAAGTATGCAGGGCCACACTTGATCTTTGACCCATACTGGCATATTCCATTACTGTATTGAAGTACACTCCAGAAGGGATGCTAGATTTGGGGCATCTGTCCTTCAGAACCTATTCCCTAGGTAATCCTACTTCCCTTCTCCTCCTTCTGGCACTACTTGAAGCCTGCTTAATGAGGTAAGCAGTAGGAGTAGGTGAATGCCTTTTTTCGAATATTCTTCTGAATATTCATATTCAGTGCCCAAAACATTTAGTATTTATATTTGTTATTCATGTTACCGGGAGAAAAGAAGTAAAAAAAAAAATAGCCCCCAGCCCAACTGTTTAAATATCTACATCCCTCATCCCCTCCACACCTACAATTTAATGTTTAAAAGATGATCCCACAATGGGTAACTGGCACAACCCACCTGCCTCCACAGCAAGCTGCCATCTGTTTTAGCTTTTTTTTTCATAGCTAGGTCCTCCTCAGAAAAAACTAATCCCCAACCCCTCACCCTGATAACAGCACCCAACTTCCAACCTCCTCCTCCCCCAGCACCCACGTTTCCTTATTAGAGACCCCCCTGGCAGGGGAAGGTGACCGACACAACCCACCTTCCTCCACCGCCAGTGGGTTTCCTGTGAATGAAAGCACTCCATCACTGTCTTGCATAGTAAAACAGCTGATCACGTGATTTCTTCCAAGGAGGACCTGATTACAAGTAAAAACGCTACATGACACAGTGGCCTGCCATGGAGGCAGGTTGGTTGTGCTGTTTGCCCATTGTGGTATTGGTTTTTTAAACATTAAATTGTGGGTGCAGGGGGACGGGGGTTGTAGATGTTTTAATAGTTGGGCTGTGGAGGAAGTTGGGGGGATGATTTTTTATTTTTTATTTCCAGAACACAAATAATAGTGCTGCTATCTGTTATTCGTATGCGAATAATGAATGGTGTATTACTCGTGATATTCAGAAAATACTATTTGTCCCTGGCACACCCCAGTTAGCAGATGAAAACATCGACATAATGTATGGGGTGTCCTTATTACTCACTGAAATCAAGCAGATTGCAGCCTTATTATACCATCATTATGAAATCACTCTGTTATTAACCCTTCTTGAGTATGTTATTTCAGTGGTATAACAAAATGGAATGTTCACAACATTCAATGTTCCGCTTTGAGAACGTTTAAAATGCTGGTATTAAATTAATTGATTTGCACCAGGCTATACCAATGAATAGTGTTGCAAAGAACATACAATAAACATTGTTGAGGAATCTTCCTGCATGATTTACGACTGCTTAAGATAAGAATTACTCAAAAGTAATTCAATCCGAGATTACACAATCTTGATAGCCCATACACTATAAAATATAATGTATTGTCTTTGGTTAATAACTATGCTGAAAACACCTCTTGAGGTTGCCATGACATCTAAAAACCTCTCAAACTATGCTCTTAAGGTTTACAGTAATGTCATGGCAACTTCTAAAAGTATTTATAAAATGGTTATTAACCAAAGACCATACATTATCCTCTGCGTTGTTAGTAGAAAAAGTTATCTAGCTTGTACCTATAGATCCAGTAGATCTTCACACATAGGACTGCACCCCCTGGCATCAGGACCACATGGCATACTTGTACCTAGCACTTACCAGTGGGGACCGCCACTCCATCATCAGGTGACACGCACCCACCCTCCAGTTCTTTCCCGCTGTCGCTTGGATCGTTCGACAAATTCAGTAGAACAGCATTCAGTCACCTGCCATTATTGCTTTCTAAAATAGTTAACAAACGTTCTCTTTGTTCTAAAAATTGCCCATTACAGTATATGTTGTCTGGTCGGCCCAAAAAGAAGTGCTCCAAGTGCAGAGCACAGATCCCTCACGTTGACGATCACTCCTGGTGTGTCCTCTGCCTGGGGCCCAGGCACAACTCAGTCGAGTATACCATCTTCCAGGACTTCAACCAAGCCATGCATTCCAATTGCAAGAGAACCCTTGAAGCCCATCTGCTTACCCAGAGGCTGGCTTCCATGGAAAAGTGGCTTCAGGAGCTCAGAGAAAGATTGTCGTCGCCGGCCCTGGAGAAGGAAAAAGAAGAAAAAGGACAAGGAGAGACACCAGGAGCAGAGCCGTTCTCCTCAGGGGAAGACCAGCCAGACAACCGACGCCGACCAGGGTGGGCCCTCCACCTCCTTGAGTACTCCACCAGCAGGGCCTTCATCTGCTCTGGCGGACCGGACGCGCCCCCCCCCCCACCGAGGTTATCGAGCAGTCAGGGGTCGTCACTTTGGAGATGTCTATTGGGTCTCCTGCTTCAAGCTCTGCTGATAAGCTGCCCTCCAGATCTGCCGCCGGCTGCCCGGCCCAGGCCAATCAGCCTGTTCTGAGTGTTTTTACTCTGGTCAGCCCGGTTGTGCCCAGTAAGTCAGTCGATGGATCCTTCACTGACCATGTGGATGCCTCTACTCTCCCATCAAGCTCCCCTGTGGTCCTCGATGCCAGGAGTAGTGTGCTCGCAGGTACCCCTTCATCCCCATGGGTTTCCTCCCCCAGGGATTTGCTACCAGTCCCCGACACTTCTCTCCAGTCAGATACTCTACCCGACCTATCGCTGGGGGACTTGTCTGATCTCCACACCTCGCCAGGCTTCATTCTGCCAACAGATCCCCTCTTTTCTACGGATCCCTCACCAGACCTACACAAGGACGGCATGAACCCTCCCCCTGTGGGACCATCGGGCCCTCTGCCTACCCCGTTGCCGGACCCACTTTCCAGCGGTCCTTCAGCGCCCCCTCTGGCAGGACTGTCTGCTCCTCCTTTGGGCCCTGCAGGCAACTTCCCGGGAATCCTCATGTTCCCCAGCACCCGCCACCAGGGGGTTCATCGCTGGGTTACAACCCGCCAACATCGGGCTACAACCCACCGACTTTGGGCTATCCTATGCCAGGCTACCTGACACCGGGATACCCAATGCTGGGCTACCTGATGCCGGGATGTCCGACACCAGGATACCCTACACCAGGCTATCAGGGTCAGACCTTCTCCCAGTACCCTCATTGGTATCAGGCTCCCAGCTACCCCCCTTTAACTGGGTAGTGAGGTTACCCACCTCCACCTCCCCCGCCTCCACCACCACAGCAGCCCAATCCCCAGTCCATCCCTGCATGGTGGAAGGTTGCCAAGTCTCAGCTTCTTTTGGAGTTGGGTCAACCTCTGATCATGGATAGGGCTACCCCTCCTACCACGGTGCCCCCTCCTAGTCCTACCCCCTGTAGCCAGGCATCTAACAGGGACTTGGGTGGTCTGCCACCAAGGGATTTTAGAACCTGGAACCAGGCTCTTGAACCTTCCTTGCCTAGCAGACCAGAATTTTCTGATTTGGATGAGGAATCGGATCTAGGGAAACAGTCCGAGCCTCACTGTCTGGTTGAGTCTTAACCAAAAGAGTCCCCTTAGTCTCCCCCTGAGGACCCCTCTTTTGGGGAGCTACTTAGAAATATACAAAAATCTTATGGATGGGGCTCCAAGGAGCTGGACCCCCAATGCAAAAGACTTGCAGAGCACCTGGACCTGGTCAGCGTGGATACCCTTCCCATTCCCCCCCGGATGGGACCACATGAGGACCTTGCATCCACTGTTTGGCAGCAGTCCTCTTCTGTTACAGCTGTGTCACATAAAGCGGTTCGAACTTACTTTCTCCTGGAATGGGTCTCTCATTTGACTGCCCAACCCAAGGCCGACTCCATGGTCATTATGGCTGCCCATGTAGCTCGGCCTAACCTAAACACCTTAGTGCCTCTCCGCCAGATAAGGACTCCAAACAGCTAGACCAGTATGGTAGAAAAATCTACTCCTCATCCACCTGTGCTATCAGATCCCTGAACTATGTCACCCACATGGTGGCCTTCCAAAAGTCCTCCTTAGCAGAGTTGGAGAAGGACCTACAGGAGATTCCTGATGAACAGCTCAGAAACAAGCTCCTGGAAAAAGTCAGGATGAATAAGTCATCCTGCCGCCATGCCCTCCATGCCACATATGACTCTGTCAACTCTGTGGCTTGGGATGCGGCCACAGGGATTTGTCTCAGATGCCTAGCCTGGCTTCGACTGACAGGGTTGGCACAAGACATTTAGTCCTCTTTTCTGGACACTCCTTTTGGGGGTCCAGTTCTGTTTGGCGGCAACGCCAAAGACATTATAAAGAACTGCACGAGAGTGATAAGTCCCTCCGGGACATCTGCTCTGTGTACCGTTCCAGCCAGAAACAAAGGCAGCAGCCCTTTCACTGCCAGCAGAAGCGGAACCGGCAGAACCAAGGCAAGTGACAAAAAAAATTGTGCCCCTGGTTCCGGCACCCAAACTCCTCAGGCCAAGTTTTCCAAAACCGCCTCTGGAGGAAAGGCGCCCCTCCCCTCCGCATCCTAACTTCCTTCCGCTCCCTCCAACTCTCTCAGAGGAACCAGTAGGGGAAATTTGGACTCCACATGGTCGGGAGGAAGATGGTCATTGCAGATGCATGGGTTCTTCAACTCATAAAAATGGGTCACTCAATAGAGCTCCTGGAGAGACCTCCTCCCAACCCACTGGGAAAGTCACTTTACCCATCAGGCCAACTTCAGCTGGTCAGGCAGGAAATACAGGCTCAGCTGCAAAAGGCAGCTATAGAGCATGTTCCTCCAGAATGGACAGGAAGGGGATTCTACTCCATTTCTTCCTGGTTCCAAAGAAGTTGGGGGATCTAAGACCTATCTTAGATCTCAGTAAGCTCAACCTCTTCGTAGAGTACAAGAGATTTTGCACGTTGACTGTCCAGGGACTGTTACCCCTACTCCTCCCAAACACTTGGCTGTGCTCCCTGGATATGCAGGATGCTTACCTTCATATCTCCATTCTTCCGGCCCACCACCGCTTCCTGAGATTCTCCTTCCTGGAGGAGCATTTCCAGTTCAGAGCCCTACCATTTGGCCTCTCCTCAGCACCTCGTGTTTTCACCAAGTGCTTAGCAGTGATTTCGGCGTTCTTATGTCGCAGGGGCATTTATGTGTTCCCATACCTGGATGACTGGCTCTTTTCAACCCCCCCTCTGGACATTCTGAAGTAATTCCTCTCCTTCACTCTGGACCTCTTTTCCAGTCTGGGAATCTCTATCAGTCTCCCCAAATCCCAGCTAGTACCCTCCCAGCACCTCCAATTCATTGGAGCAGAGCTAGACATGAACAGCTAATATTCTTCAGGTGAAGCTGCCTCTGGCTGGAAACTGCAATACTGAACATAGGATTTGCAAGAAAGCAAGTTGTGCTCACAACAGAAGGAGGTGAAGCTTACAGTTGTCTTTGGTTTGTAGCAGATATTCTGCAGGTGGAGGCTACTTCTAACTGAAAGGTGAACTAAGGAACTTAGAATTGTCAGGAAAAGACAGTCTTTCAAGCAACAGAGGGAGGTGGATCTAGCTTTACTTTTATTACAATTCTTAAGATTTTCAGTGCAGGAAGAGTTTAAAGCACAGCTGACTGATTTTGGGGCTGACTGCTTTCAGAGCACAAACCACCAGTCTGTTTTGGGGCTGGGGAGGTTTAACTTTGTCTGACTTGGATGTCTGGATTTCTCTCTGTTTGATTAGCAGGGTATTTTCTCTGTCAAATTGTTGTGTAGGGCATCTTGCTGACAGGTAGGCACTCATCGCAGCAGTGGGTCAGAGCTTTTAACTGATTGTTTCATTGAGGGCACAGTTAGGCCCAACCCTGCCCACCCCTCACCCCTGGAAATAGTTCCCTTATACCTGGGGTTCTGACATCATTTCCTCAAGAGTGCAAGGTGCATATCACGGTCATATCCTGTCTAGCACACTGCACTGACAATATAAGCATACACATTGTATAATATATATATTTCTATATAACAAACCAATCACACACACACACACAAAAAGTAGATAAACATGTGGGGAGTAGTGCAATGTAATGGCTGTGGGGCAGCAGTCTTCGGGAGTCTTTCTGGAGGCTGAGATGCTGCCCTATTTGCAGACAACTCTCTGCCCTGAGGGAGGAAGTTGCCCGTCTTCAGGCCACACTGGACAGCAGTAAGGAACATTCCCCCAGGCCACACTGGACAGTAGGAAGGGAACCTCCCCCATCCAGGGAGCACCAGAGCCACCACCACTACCTCAGAGGTTGCGAAGAAAGCACAGCAGTTGGACCACAGTGGGCTCAGGGAGGGTGAGGATGGTGGAACAGAGGCACACCCAGTCAGTTGTTCCACTCCACAATCTATACTCCATTCTGGGGGAGCATAGCTCCCCTATGGATGCACCCGCAGAGGAGACTAAGGAGGCTGAGGACAACTGTCACAAGGGAGGCCCACAGGAAGGAGGCAGAGGACACCACAGGGAAAGGAAGCTGCTCCTGGTGGGGGACTCAATTATTAGGGGGATAGAACTGGGGAGAGCAGGGAAAACTGAAGTAAGGTGCCTGCCTGGTGCCATGGCTTGGAGGGACAGGAAGCGCATCCTCAGGATCCTGAGAACAGCTGCACGGGAGTCTGTGCTGGACGTCATTGTCCACCTAGGGACAAATGACTTCGCTCATCATGAGATTAGAGCAGTGCAGGAGGACTTTGTAGAGTTCGGGAGGGGCCTAAGACAAGTAGCATACACAGTATCCTTCTTAGAGGTGCTGCCTGTCAATGGCATGGGTGAGGCGAGGGTACTTTGCACCATGCAGTTTAATGAATGGTTGAAAAAATGGTGTGGAGCACAGGGGTTTGGCTTCATTGGGGACTGGGGTTCCACCTGGAGGGACACCAGCCTATACTGGCAGGATGGTCTGCATCTGTCCAGGAAGGAACAAGTCTTTGAGCAATCAGTTTAAATGCTTCATTGGCAAGCTTTTAAACTAGTCAAGGGGGGAGGCACTGATAAGCAGCAGGAAAATCCCAGCCTCTCCCTACAAAACAGGGTACTAAATGAGAAAAAGACAGAGGTAGAAAGGTCAGTGGGGGATGCTGCAACAGAAGGTAAAGCCATCAAACAATGGAGAGCAATGAGTACCAATGCCTGTAGTCTCAGTAACAAGCCTCCTGAATTAGTGGCCTTGATGGAGGAGGAACATCTGGATATTGTGGCAGTCACAGAAACATGGTACACACAAAACCATGACTGTGACGTAAACATACCAGGATACACTATCTACAGGAGGGACAGGGAGGGTAAAAGAGGAGGAGGAGTAGTAGCTCTTTACATAAGGGAAGGAATCAAAGCAACAGAACAAAAGGGTAAACAGGGAGGAGAAGAAGCACTGTGGGTAAATTTGGAGACCGGCAATGGCACCACAATCCGCACGGGTTAGATACAGACCTCTTCTCAGGGGAGGAAAGGACAAGGACATGATAGAAAGTATACTTAGAATGGCAGAAAAGGGGAGATATTGCTGATGAGTGATCTGAATATGCCAGATGTTAGCTGGAGTGCAGTTGCAGCCACTTCAAGAGTGGGTTATTCTAGATGCCCTACAGGGGCATGCCTTAGACAACTAGTATTGGAGCTCACTCGAGAGGGAGCAATCTTAGACCTGGTTCTCTCAAATGGAGATGGAGAGAGGATCACAGACGTAGAAGTGGGTAGCCATCTGGGAACTAGCGACCATCGAACAGTATGGTTCACAATAAGCACAACAATAGAGTCAAGCCATACAAAGGCAAAAGTACTGGACTTTAGGAGGGCTGACTGCGCCAAAATGGGTGAGTGCCTAAGGAATGCACTAGCAAATGGGCAGGCAGGAGGGGTGGAAGAGCAATGGGGAATAATAAAAAATGCCATCACAGAAGTAACAAGCCTTTGTGTGAAGCAAATAAACAAAACAAAATGATGTAAGAAACCACTATGGTTCTCAAAGGAAGTGGCAGTGAAGGTTCAAGAGAAAAATAAATCATTCAGGAAGTACAAGGAATCACAAAAGGAGCAGGACAGAGAACTGTATCAGTTAAAGCAGAAGGAAGCTGGGAAGGCAGTCAGAACAGCAAAGGCCCAAACTGAGGAAAAGATAGCCAACTCAGTTAAGAAGGGAGATAAAACCTTTTATAGGTACATCAGGGAGTGAAGGAAGACCAAAGGAGGGATAGTGAGGCTTAATAAAGGGAAGGGAAGGTGGGCAGAGGGTGACTGTGAAAAGGCAGAGATACTAAACACATATTTTTGATCACTATTTACAAATGAAGAGGGGGAGGTACCTAAAACAAACAGTAGAAACACTCTGGATACAGAAGTTGATACCAGCCCATTTACAGAAGAAAGGGTTCTGAAAGAACTCTTAAAACTGAAGGTGGACAAAGCAATGGGGCCTGATGGGATTCATCCCAGAATTCTAAAAGAACTAAGGGTAGAACTAATGACACCACTGACTACCCTCTTTAACAAATCATGGAAGGATGGGGTGGTACCTGAGGACTGGAGGAGGGCAGATGTGATTCCCCTTCACAAAAGTGGGAGCAAGGCAAAAGCAGGAAACTACAGACCTGTTAGTTTAACCTCAGTGATAGGGAAAATTATGGAATCACTTCTTGAAGGAAAGAATTGTCGAGTATCTAGAGGCCAGAGGAGCACAGGACCCAATGCAGCATGGATACACAGCAGGAAGGTCATGCCAGACAAATCTGATAGATTTCTTTGACTGGGTGACCAAAGTAGTAGATCAGGGAGGGGCTGTGGACATGGCCTACCTAGACTTTAGCAAGGCATTTGACTCAGTCCCCACACAAAAGATTAATATACAAGTTAGCCAGTCGGGAGTGGGTCCCAAGATGACAGCCTGGGTAAAGAATTGGCTGGAGAATAGGACACAGAGAGTAATAGTAAATGGAGTCCACTCTAAAGAAAGGGGTTACTAGTGGGTACCGCGAGGGTTCAGTATTAGATCGTGGTCCTTCAATGTCTTTATAGTTTACATTGCAGAGGGACTGGAAGAAAAGTATGTCTCTTTGCAGATGACACAAAGATCTGCAACAGAGTTGATGCACAAGGTGGGTGGAAAGGATGAGAAGGGACTTGGCAAGGTTAGAGGAATGGTCAAATGTATGGCAGCTTAGATTATGCTAAGAAGTGCAAGGTAATGCACCTGGGAAACAAAACCCAGAGGAAGAGTACACAATGGGGGTGAGAGACTAACAACAAAATGGAAAGGGACCTGGGGTAGTCATATCAGATGACATAAAGGTGGGCAAGCAATGTGAGGGGCAGCAAGGAGGGCTGGGGGATACTGAGTGCATAGGGAGGCATCACTAGTAGAAAACAGGAAGTTATTATCCCTCTGTACAGACAGCTGGTGAGACCCCATCTGAGTACTGCGGCAGTTCTAGAGACCCAATCTCCGAAAGACATAGACAAGATGGAAGCTGTCCAGAGGAGGGCAATTAAAATGGTGCAGGGTCTGCACCGGAAGACATATGAAGAGAGACTTAAGGAGCTTAATATGTATAGCCTCGAGGAAAGGAGGGAGAGGGGGTACATGATAGAAACTTTCAAGTACCTCAAGGGAATCAACAAAGTCCAAGAGGGTAGCATCTTTCAAAAAAAAGAGGTGTGCAAGAACAGGGGGCACAATTTGAAGATGGGGGGATGGCTCAGAGGTAATTTAAGGAAATATTTTTTCACGGAGAGGGTTGTGGATGCATGGAACGGCCTTCCGGAGGAGGTTGTGGAGTCAAAAACAGTGGTGGAATTCAAGCATGCATGGGACAGTCATGAGGCAATTCTAGGGGTTGGGGGTAGGAAGAAGTAGGCTGTTGGTTATCTAGAATCTGCAGCTTATCCATTAGGTAGGGAAATGGGCAGACTGGGTAGGCCAAGCGGTCCTTATCTGCCGTCAAATTCTATGTTTCTATGATCCAGCGTAAGGCCTTCCTTCCAGTCGACCGAGTGGAGACTTTAATCTCCCAAGCCACACTCGTGGCTTCCTCTCAGTGGACCACAGCTCGTTCAGTCCTACGACTTAAGGGTCTGATGGCAGCTGCCATACCCACAGTCTCTTTGGCCAGACTACACATGAGGGTCACCCAATGGTCTGTCTGAGTCCAATGGGACCAGTGCTAGGACAACATGGACAAGAGAGTACTTGTCTCCAGCAGCCTTCAAAAGGATCTCCTTTGGTGGAAGGACCCGGCCCACCTTTTGGTGGGGGTCTCATCTCACCCTCCGTCTCCCTCTCAAATCTTCACTTCGGATGCCTCGAACCTGGGATGGGGATACCGCATATGGGAGACCATAGAACACCGGCTCTTGGTCTCCCATAGAGGAGAACCTGCACATCAATATTCTGGCAATAAGAGCGGTGCTTTACACTCTCCAGGCCTTCCAGTCACTCTTAACTCTAGGAACACTCCTCATCCAGACAGACAACATGGCCACTGTAGGGAGGCACCCGGTCGTACCCTCTGTGCAGGGAGGTGAAACTAACAGGTCTGTGGTTTCCTGCCTCTGCTTTGCTCCCACTTTTGTGAAGGGGAATCACAACCGCCCTCTTCCAGTCTTCAGGTACCACACCATCATCCAATGATTTGTTAAAAAGGGTAGTCAATGGTGTCACTAGTTCTCGTTTAGTTCTTTTAGAATTCTGGGGTGAATCCCTTCACGCCTCATTGCCTTGTCCACCTTCAGGTTTAGGAGTTCTTTCAGGACCCTTACTTCTGTGAATGGACTGACCCTTGACCCCCCCCCCCAATCCAGAGTGCTTCTATTGATTGGTGTAGGTACCTCCCCCTCCTCCTGTTTTGTGAATACTAAGTGATCAGTGCCTGGATTGGTTCAAACTACTCCGACATTCTATGGCAGAGAGCACATACAGGCTATCTGCTTAAAGTGGTAATCAGAAGAAAACCATGATTATATGAATGATAGTTACAGGTTAGGTCACTGTTTCTCCTTTCGCTTGGGTGCCTGTACACCATTGTCCCCAGCTATACTTACGAGAAGTGAATACATGGAACACAAGCTGAACTGCCTCACAACTAAGCCTTTTCTGTTTCCAGTACTACTAGTCCACTATACTGCTGCTAAATTTACACCCTCTATCTTTCAGGAAGACAAATGCTACATTGTCTTGATTTTAATACAGATCATCGTAGTGATGGCTGAATCATTGCCATCTGAATTTGAAGTATCAACACTTTGTACACATTGTAGCAGCCCCATTTATTTTTCTAAGCAAAAGATTGCTTTATATAATCTTATATGTTTCTCTTTTACACTGCGTTTATGGAATGAGAAACTGCTGATAGTGAAAGTATCGCATGATCTTTTAAGTAACAGAACATCTCATTAGTGGGTAATTGCAGTTCTGAACCTTTACAATTCAGGTTAGGTCCTTGATCGTCCCATCATGTAAATTGCAAATAGACTAGCTGGTGCTTTTTATTGTCAGTTCATGATTTCTATTGACTAGTTAATTTAAAGATTGATAAAAATGATGCAACAGAAATGGGCTAAATACTTCTAAAACAGAAGTGGTACTAGTCGAGACTTCATAGGGATGCAGAGTTTGTCACAGGAAAACATGAGAATTGAATTATTTAAATTTAAATTAGTGTGTTTTCTAGTGAGATTTTAAATAAAGTCTCATTTTTGGAACAATAGATATCCTAATCTTATTAGTGTCTCTGAAAATTCAATTAAGATTGTATCAGTAAATAGCAGAATGATTCACAGTTTTCATTGTGAAACTATTGTTAAGCATTACTTTTCAATGGCAGCTGTAAAATCTGTAGCTGTGAATTAGTAATGATGAAGTGCAGTTGCATCTCTTGAATGTAATTTTCAGGAAAGGTAAAGCTTTCTGGCATAACTTTGGTACCACCAACATGCAAGAACTTTTCAGTATATTTGGAACTACAGTATACCATAGTTTGAAGAGTCTGAACTAGGTGTGATTCGTTCTTGATATTCACCTGTTAGAGCATAAATTGGACTTTCACTGCTGGTTTTAGTGCGATGAAAGATCATTGGTGGTAGGAAGTGCAGCTTTACAATTATGTGACCCTATCAAAGTACAGTAGGTGGCTGCCCTTCTTTTCATAGATCAGAACCTTCTAACTAGCACCCTGGTCCAGGAGATCACTTCACACCTGACACACTTAGGCTGCCACGTACTGTATAGCCTACCATTAAAAGATTTATAAATAATGAAATATATAGCTACCTGGCCCAAACTCTTTATAAATCCCCCCGAAGTACTGTGTATAACCTTGTTTAACAAAAAAAATAAAAATTTTATAGTGTATAGAGACATCTTTTTCTGTATGGATTTCTGTCCTTACCAGAACGTTGTTGTACCACAATGCAAAGGTCATGGAATGCAGTTTGTACCTTTCTTGGGTACAGCAGCATTCCATCAGCTTTCAGCGTCCATGAACCCACCTGCTTCTTCACTACAGCTGACAACAACTGCGTAGTCATCAAAGTTGAATCTCAACTGACTCGAGATGGCTGTGGTGGTGTTTTCCAAAGACTGTAGTGAGCGGCAAAAATTCATAGAGAAGAAAGAAAACTAGACAAACCGTTTTCCTTTTAAAATACTAGACAAACAGTTCTAATGTTAAACAAATAAATTTCCATTTGAGTCAGGAGTGTCATTGAGGTACAGGTCAGGAAGCACAGGAAACACCATTAACAGTTGTAGAATTTACCAGAAATATTTATATACAGTAGCAGTAACATAAAAAATGAACTTGTTCAGTATAACTATGTGCATCTACGTACGTCTTCCGGATGAGACATTAAACCAAGGTCCCATCTGCCTGGATTGGTGGTAGTTCAGGTGGATGTTAAAGATCTCGTGGCACGTATCGAAAAGAGTAGGGGAATTTCCCCGGTGTCCTGGCTAAATTTCCCTCATTCACTAAAAATACCACCAACAGCTTAATCTGGTTCACGGTCAGTTGGCATTCATCTGTATCCCCCTCCCCCGGGTTGTGTCTGAAAATAGGCAGGATTTGTCTAGTGCACTTACCCGGTCAACAAAAACTAAATAAATAAACAAAGGCAAATTAAAATAATGTTTTCCTTTAGTCTCTATGCGCCTTTTTCTCTTCTTCAGCAGTTGCAGCTTAGCTCCTTTATAAGTCCTTTCTACCCCCACTCTTAGCAAACATCCTGTTTTTGTAAATATCAAACAGGAGCGAGCTGCTAGATCACAGTGTGCTTCTTGAGTTGAGGCCCCCTTTTGCACAAGGCTTAAAAATTTAACTCTGGTAACCTCTAGCTTCCAACAGCTTTTTGCAGTCATCTCAAATTATAATTATATACATTTCAACAGTAATGCTATATATTTTCCAAACACAAGGGATCCCAATATCAGTTACATTTCCATACAATAATTTGCACATATTTTTATATTAGCAGATATGCAAGGGAGGAAAAAAACAGACAGCAAAAGAAAACTGAGAGACAGTGAGAAGCAAAGAATTGTGAGATTGTCGGGGCGATCAAATCTGAAGTCTCACTGGAAAATTTGGTTGTGCAACCAGGCAGAGAAGAGACAGAAAAGAACAGAACAGATCCTTGCATTGAAACACCTTCCCCACAACAACTGGGACAGGGTCCTATTCCACCCTGTCATAGGGAGTAAAAGAACAGTTTGTGTTTAAGAACGTCCCTGAACAGGACAAAAGTTTGTGTTAACCTGTAAACGAAATGAATTTAAATAGCAAGAAATGACTTTTAACTTCAATAGTCGTCTTGAAATCTTTATTTAAAGCAATGTTTTTTTTAGCTTTATACACTATAAAACATACTGGTTGGGCAAAACCATGCCCAACCAACCTGTACAGCCACCTTGAGGTTCAGATTTCTATGGACCTCTTGAGCGTTGCTCTTGAAGTCACTTGGAATCTGAACTTCTCAGTGGCAGCACATGCTGGTTGAGCATGGTTGCCCAACCAGCACGTTCTATTTCAAACAACATGAAGTCTTGCTGTATTCTGACTATGTGCAGTGATCTCCAACCTTTGAACTGCCCCGGAGAGGAAAGAGTTAACTTTCCATGCAAGCCATGGAACGCTGAGCTCGAGCTCGGTTGAGCCTCTGTCTGTTTTTGTTTGAACCCAAACCGCCAGATTCTTTACTGCGCCTCACTGAACAGTTGCTCTGGAGATTTCTCCTTTGCTTGGTTCAATTTAGTCAGTTAAAGTGACATTTTCTTCTGTCGGTTTCAACCGAATTTCTACAGTCTAACCTGTCGGTTCATTCTCTGTCTGTGGTACCGTGAGTACTAGATAGGTTTATTATTAGTTTTCTGTGTGGAACTTGTAAAGATCGGATCGGTTCGGTTTGAACCGATCAAGTTTGTGAAAAGAGTTTTTTTCTGCTTTTAGAGTGTGGTAACCATTCCGTATCGGTTCTAAAAAAACTGGATTTTATTAGTTTTTTTTCCAAGACCCGTAACACGGTCAGGAACCGATAGGGGTGTCTTGCCTGACGGATTGCCGAAAAAAGGGTAAGTTTGGTTAGGACTGGCCATGTCTGAGAAACCCAAGAAAAAAAACGGGCCCACTGGGTTTCAACACTGTAATGTCTGTGGGGAAGCCTTTGCTAAGGCTGACCCCCACACCACCTGTGTTTATTGTCTGGAGTTTGACCACCTTGATTCAGACTGCCAGATTTGCAAAAGTTTTCCCTCAGCTACCCTGGAAAAGAGATTAGGTAGACTGAGGGAAAGGGAGGCCAAGAAGTCCGCTGACCCAGATGGCCAGCCCAGTTCAGTTCCAACCGAACCAGAAGGAGTGCCCTCTGACCAGGGCGAAACTTCTTCAGGCAAAAGGAGAACCGACTCTGAGGAGTCGGAGTCGGTTCCGGTTAAAAGAAAAAGAAGGGATAAGTCAATCGATTCGGATCCACAAGTTCTTTCTCCGACTGCTGATGAAATAGCCAAAGCGATAAGGATTGTTCAGTCACTCACTTCGGTTCCGACCGAACCGGCACCATCGGTTAGGGGCTCGGTTTGGTCGGTTCAACCGGTTCCGGATTATAATTTAGAAGATTTTTATGAACCGGAGGAGGAGGAGGGAGAGTATGAGGATAGTGATGGTGATTATGAAAGTCTGGATGTGCCCATTGACCCGGACATCTCCCCAGACAGACCTTCAGGTGTTTCTCCTCCTAGGCTTTCTGAGTCCCTTCCCACTTTGTTTTACAAAAAGTGGCTGAAACTTCCAGCTTCCTATGGAGGAAGCAGTAGAGGATCAGGAGGAGCCTGATTACGTTGAGATGATGGACATCCCAGAGTCTCAAGAGATTGTCTGTTCCTCCATAAGTCTTTTGGGAAGCAGACATTTAAAATTTTAAAACTCCTAATTCCATACCTCCTGTGGACAGAAGAATGGACAAGAGGTATACTCTTTCAGGCTCAGATAATGAGTTCCTTTCCCAACAATGCAGCCATGTTAGTAATGCAGGCTGCTGCCTGTGATAAGGTAATATACCTTGGCTTCACACCCCCAGATAAGGACTCCAGGAGAGGATGATGCCATGGCAAAGAAACAGTACATGGCAGTATCTTTGGGATTCAGGCAGGCTAATTATATGGCCTACGTAGCTAGATACCAGAAGTCTAGATGGGACACTGTGATGGCTCTAGCTAAACAGGTCCCTGACCAGCTGGCCAAGGAGCTGGAGCAGTTGGCTGCAGATGGTATTGAGGCATCCAAGGTGCAATTTCATGCTACAGTGGACTCCAATGATGTTTCATCTAGAGTCATGGCTACATCTGTGGCCCTTCATAGGATGGCTTGGCTCAGATGTACTAGCCTATTACAGGATACCCAGACTAAGGCCATGGATTTTTCTGTCATTGGTAATTCTCTGTTTGGGGAGCAAACAGAGAACTACATGAAGAAAATGGATGAGTACAGGACCACCTGTAGGAGTGCTCAGGCCAAAGAAAGGCAAGCCACTCCCCAGAGGCAGCATTCCAGGGGCAGGGGCAGGCCTTTTCATAGGCTTTCACAAGCCCAGGCCTCCTCTCTTCTGCCTTTGCTCAGATGGGGGTTCTTTAGAGGGAGAGGCAGACGGGGTATAAGCAGGCCTGCTACCACCCCTCAGCCTAAAGCCCCTGCCAAGCAGGCACCCTGATGGGTTTACCCGGGCCGATTCTCCACTACCTGTAGGGGGCAGGCTGGCTTACTTTGTCCAGGACTGGATGCCTGTAACTTCAGACAAATGGGTCCTGAAAGTAGTAAGCCAGGGACTGGTTCTCAGCTTCAAAAATTTCCCAAGATGAGAACCAGATCCTTTCCACCTGCAAATCCTTCAGAGGCCCTTGCCCTAGAGTCAGAGGTCTCTTCCCTCTTGGCTCTCAGAGCCATAGAAAGGGTTCCATCCCTACATAGGAGAAAAGGATTGTACTCCAGGTACTTCCTAACCCCCAAAAAAGGCAGGAGAATGGTGGCCCATCCTGGATCGAAGATATTTAAACAAGCACCTTTTAAAGCCAAAATTCAAAATGGTGACTCTGGGAATAATTCTACCCTCTCTAAGGCCAGGGGATTGGCTAGTCTCCCTGGATCTCAAGGATGCCTATTTCCACATTCCCATCAGATGCTCCCACAGAAAGTGCCTCAGGTTCAAGTTGCCCTCAGGCCACTGTCAATTCAGAGCAATGCCCTTTGGCCTAACATCAGCTCCAAGGGTGTTCACAAAATGCCTGGCAGTAGTGGTTGCTTTCCTAAGGAGAAAAAAAGATCTCCATCTTTCCATACCTGGACGACTGGCTCATAGTAGGTCAGTCTCCAGACCAAGTCAAGTCACATCTCCAGATAACCCAGCAACTGCTCACTTCTTTAGGATTCCTCCTAAATCTTTCAAAATCAGTTCTGGAGCCAGTACAGCTCCTCACCTTTATAGGAGTGGAACTGGACACAATAAGGGCAAGAGCCTTCCTTCCCCTGGGCAGAGCAAGGACCCTTGTGAACGTGGCCTCTTCTTTCACCCTTCAGGTGTCTCATCCAGCAAGGCACTTTCTGCAGCGCCTGGGCCACATGGTTGCCTCTATGGCGGTGGTCCAGGGAGCAAGATTTCAGATGAAGGACATTCAGTTCCACTTAAGAGCCTTCTGGTCCCAGAGAAAGGATTCTCTGACCAAACTAATCCCAGTGACTCGAACCCTGATCCAGGCTTTGCAGTGGTGTCAGGATCAGGGCAATCTAAGGCAAGGAGTTCCCTTTGTCACTCAATCTCATTCTCTAATCCTTACCACAGATGGCCTCCCTCTTGGGCTGGGGAGCCCACTTGGGGGATCTGACCACCCAAGGGTTGTGGTCACCTCAAGAATCTCTGCTTCACATCAGTCTCTTGGAACTCAGGGCGGTGTTTCTGGCACTGCAAGTTTTTTCCAAGTCTGTTCAGAACTAAGTGGTTCAGATCAGAACAGACAATACCACCACAATGTGGTACATCAATAAGCAAGGGGGCACTCGGTCTATAGCCTTGTGCACAGAAGCAATGAAGTTGTGGTCTCTGGCCTATTTTCTGAACACCTCTCTGATGATAGTGCACCTCCCAGGGAAGGACAATGTCCTGGCAGATGCTCTCAGCAGGATATCTCAGGGCCATCACGAATGGTCCCTAGATCCCCTAATTTTGAAGATGATCTTCTCCAGATGGGGCACTCCACAGATAGATCTTTTTGCAGCCCCAGACAATCACCAACTTCCTCTTTTTTGCTGCAGTCCCCCTGGATGCTCTAGTTCTCAATTGGGAAGGGAAATTTCTGTATGCTTTTCCCCCCTTCCCTCTCCTGTTCAAGGTACTAGTCAAAATCAGGTCTCAACCCTACACAGTGATTCTGATTGCTCCAGACTGGGCCAGACAGCCCTGGTACCCTCTCTTGCTGTCCTTAGCATTCCACCTTCCCCTGTCTCTTCCCAGGAATTACTACCTGTTAACATGCTCTCAGGGGAGAGTTTAAGATCCAAATCTCAAATCTCTCTATCTCAAGGCCTGGCTCTTGAAGAGTTAGAATTTGCTGATTTGCATCTCTCTCCAGGTGTTCTGGACATTCTAAAGGCTTCTTGAAAGCCTTCCACCAGGAAGACTTACAACTCCAAATGGAAAAGGTTCACTATTTGGTGCTCTGGTAAGCATATTTCTCCAGAGTCTGCTGGGTTGCCTTTAGTCCTGGACCATATGGTTCATCTCAATGGCTTGGGACTTAGACCAGCTACACTTAGAGTGCATCTGGCAGCTGTTTCTGCCTTCTTGTCAGTAGGCAAGCCCTCTTCCCTTTCAGCTCATCCTATATTCTGTAAATTCTTCCAGGGATTGCTGCACACCAGTCCTCCCTTCAGGGACCCCTGCTCCTGCTTGGGACCTTAATGTCTGCATTGCTCTGCTTATGCAACCCCCTTTTGAGCCTTTGTCCTCAGCAGAGCTTAAGTTCTTGACTTGGAAAACTGTGTTCCTGGTAGCCATTACTTCTGCCAGATGCATCAGTGAGTTACAGGCCCTGTCAGTGGAGCCTGATTTTATCTTTTTCCATAGAGATAAGGTGGTCCTCAGGACTAATAGGAAGTTTTTGCCTAAGGTGGTTTCAGATTTCCACCTTAATCAGTCTATGTCTCTTCTTGTTTTCTTCACTGACCATTCCTCCTCTGGGGAGAGGAGGCTGCACAGCCTGGATGTGAAAAGGGTCCTTAGCTACTACATAGAGTGCACCAAGGGTCACAGGTTTGACTCCCTCCAATCGTTCCTCACTTATGGTGAGGTTGGTAAGGGAAAACCTGCCACTAAAAGATCTATTGCCAAGTGGATTGTCTCTTGTATACAATTCTGCTATGAAAAATTGGATAGAATCCCACCCTCAGGCCTGAGGGCTCACTCTACTAGAGGTACAGCTGCTTCCCTGGCTGCTGCCAGGAATATTCCTATCCTAGAGATTTGTCAAGCAGCCACCTGGAAAACACTCCATACTTTTACCAAGCATTACTCTCTGGATATCCAGGCTAGGAGTGATGCTCGGTTTGGCACAGCAGTGCTTCAGATCTTGTTCCCAAAGTAGGTTCTGTCCCTCCTCCATGGAGGTACTGCTTGGTAGTCTGCACATAGTCAGAATACAGCAAGACTTCATGTTGTTTGAAGAAAAAATTACTCACCTTAGTAATGTTGTTTCTTACATAGATACATAGACAGTGTCGGCAGATAAGGGCCTATGGCCCACCCAGTCTGCCCATTTGAGCTTGTAAGTTCAGTTTGTTTTCCTAGAAGTCTGTTGCCCCTTACCCCTGACCTCTAGAATTCCTTTATGTCTATCCCATGCATTCTTAAATCCCGTGATTGTTTCAGCCCCCACCACTTCCTCTGGCAGGGTGTTCCACTTGTCCACCACCCTTCTAATGGAGTCTTGCTGTATTCTGACCTCCCCCCACCTCCCCTCTCAGAACCTGGGTTTTGGGATGTGGGTGGGCAGGAGCAGTGTTGGCACCCTAGAGGTGCCTCCTTTTTCTCACCCTCTTTAATTTTTGGGTGTGTGTTGTGTTTTGTTTTTTGGGTTTCCTGACTTGTGTCTTTCCTTTGGAACCAAAAAACCTTTTTATTAAATTTAGTTGCCAGTTGGCTAGTGTGAGTTTACAGTTTCCACAGAGGACGCCCAGTGAGTATAGCTCGTAAAGATCTGGCAGTTTGGGTTCAAACAACAACAGACAGAGGCTCAACCGAGCTTGAGCTCAGCGTTCCATGCCTTGCATGGAAAGTTAACTCTTTCCTCTCCGGGGCAGTTCAAAGGCTGGAGATCACTGCACATAGTCAGAATACAGCAAGACGCCATTAGAAGAAACAACATTACTAAGGTGAGTAATTTTTTCATCTGGTTGATCCTGACATTTGAATATTTCCTCAATTACCAGCTTGTTTCTCCAGTTTAACTTTCAGCTTTCAGTACAGCGTGATGGAGCAGGGTTATTTGCGTAGAAAAGAAACTATAAAAAGTTTAAAAATCATCATGTGTGTTGTGATAGTAGCATTAGTTCCTGTGTGTTTTATGTGCTATATTATCTCAGAACAGCACCAACTCAGCAGCAAAGAGAGCAAGCGAGTCGGCTGCTTCACAAGCAAAGATGCACTCATGACCAGACATTCCTACGGCAACCTTGCTCACACTTGCGTCTTTGCTTGTGAAGCGGACGACTCACTCGCACTCTTTACTATTGAGTTGGTGCTATTTTGAAAGAGTGAGTAAAATACACTGGGATTAATGCTAATATTACAAAAAACATGTTGATTTTAAACTTTTTGCAGTTTCTTTTCTCCGCACTGAACCGTGAACCCTGCTCAGGCACGCTACATTGAAAGCTGAAGATGAAAGTTAAACCAGAGAAGCAAGCTGGTAGCTATCTGAGGGATTGTTCAAATGGGAGGATTAATGAATTAACACTTTTTTAAAGAGCAGCTGACGCCTTCAGGATAACTTAAATGAAGCATAATAGTTAGACACAGTTCAGCTTATATTTCACAGGTGCTCTGTACTTTTTCCTCCCCATTATTTATTACTGAGGCCATTTGCATGAAAACCGGAGCTCTACTCCTGAATAGTTCATCTATTTGCATTGCCTTCTCACCATCTGATGTCATAATGTACTGCTTGTGACATCACAGTTACTCCCATGGCAACAGATTGTGATGTCACAATAGAGGATTATGACATGAAGTAGGGTGTAAGCTATAGAGGCAGATGAACTCGAACAGATAAAGATAATTTATTCATGCAAATTCCCTCTGTTATAAAAGGGGGGGATGAGAAATCTATAGAATATATTTGGAAAGCAGGCTGAATTGTACCTAATTATTATGTTTTACAAAGTTTTCTTTGCGGCATCAGCAGCTCTTTAGCACTATCAAACTTTTAGAATCATGGCAGGATCAGTCAGATCACCATTATTTATTTACTTCATTTAGTTTGTGTTTACCAGGTAGGTGCACTAGCCATGAAATGGCTCACACGACCCGGGAGAGTGCAAACAAACATAGACAAAATACATGGCATTAGTACAGGAATATTACATATATCATAGGTCAGAGTCAGTTAAGAAAATACATCCAGCCAGTGAAGCATAACATGACATCAACAATCACATATACAGTTGTAACCCCTAGATGGCGCTATCCCAGGGGCTACTACCCCTGCCTGATTTGCCACTAACAGGTTGAGGGGCCTGGATCCAATGGCGGGTGCCTCCACCCAGAGGTCAGGGTTTGCAATAGTTAAACTAACTTGGTCACAGCCCTCTGGGACACTGCAACCCCCCTTTCTTCCCACTAGTGGCCCACACAATATATCAGAATTACCTTCACAGTATACACTTACCCCCAGGTCTGGTTCCGCACTGGGACCTCCTGTGAAATGAGATACAGTGCAACAATCACAGTACAGTACTTTAACATAGACAAACACTCAGGCAGTATAACTTTGCTGAAACAAGCAGCTCTGATTTATTTAGGGGATATAACAAGGACAGGGGAAATCAGGTTAATTAGCTTATCACTCTAATAATTCATTTCCATGGCTCTGTGCACAGGCCTATCCCTATCAGTTACTGTCCCTGGGTACCCAAGCCCTAGTGGCTAGTCCAAACCGTGGCAGCTGGTAGGGCCCTTCACACAGAGAAAGGAGAATTAAACAGTCAGCAGTACAGTAATTCCATTTGGATTTAATGTGGCAATTCAACAGGGAGCGACCCTGAATTAGTACTCACAACCTCCAAATAAGATAGGGTCCTTCAATGTCAGCAGGGCTCACTTGAGGTACACAAACCTCTTCACACATCCATATAAAAGAAAGCACTATACCAGGCAGGCTGCATCTGTATCCCGATCGCAATTACTGCACAATACCGGAGAACACACAGCAGATTCAGTTCCTGACAGACCGAATGCAATTTTCAGCAATTCCTCCAGTCTTCTACAGGGTGAGCCTGGTTTCTACTCTTCAGAGATCCTTTGATTCTTTTCACAGGACGGATTCAGTCCTAACAAGCTGTTACACAAGCTGCAGACCGAACTCTGGGCCTTACACACGCTTTTTGACTAAAACTGCACACTGAAAAAGCACAGGGCTCCTTCCTTCTTCACTGCCAAAGCTCAACTGAAACTCCAACTGACAAAACCGGCACTCTTTGGAGTTCCTCCCAGTTCTTGACTGGATTGGCTGTCACTCACAATAGACTGCTGCTGTTGGTCCAAAAAGGTGCTGAAGTCTAAACTACATCTCCAGAGTCACTGTCTACAATCCTCTTGTGGCTGGCTCAGATTATGAGTCCAAGTTCTGATTCGTCCAAGGCACCATTTTAGAGCTAGCTTACCCCACACTGATTGGTCCAGTTCAGCAGTTCAAAACTAGAATGGGAACTAGCAGACACAGTTCTGACTGCAAAGAAAGCAGGTTAGACAAACTGTAATTTCATTATTACTCTAAATAATTTCTGGCAAACAGTTACATCTTTCAGATAGGTTCCTTGCACTCTAGTGACTGCAAAAATGGAGTGAATTGGCAGCAGCTTGAGTGGTACTCAAACAGAGAAACACACAGTCCCCCATATAAACTAATTATGTCTGCAAGCAGACAGCTCTTAAAGAGACAGTACCAGAGGTTCTAAAACACTCACTGATAAATGGCTTAAATGCCAAACACCATTCAGGCTTGGAGCATTCAAGCAAGCTCCTGGAAGTCTTTTGGGAACCCCCATTTGCAGGGGGTTACACCTTCCTGGCCTGGGAAAGCTTGACGTCCGCGCAAGCAAGTACCTCATAAGTTTCAACTGCAACCATATACATTTGCATTAGGCTCACACATGTAATCATCAGTCAATATATCATTTTACCAAGAACACATTTCTGAAACATTGCAGTACGTCACTCTTTACACAGTATTACACACATTGTACCATAACTCAAGTATACCTCTTGTACATGAAACCTGAAGAGAGGGGGGCCCTTCCCATCAGTTACCTTGGGGCTGGACGTGCAAGGCACCATACTTAGAGGGCAACACAAGTAACTTGGAGTTAGCACTGACGCTCAGTTTGGGCAATGAGCTCAGGGACACATACACTCCTTTATGGACAACATTGAGAGGCAAATCCACAGGCCTCCCAGGGAATCATAACTGAGGTGCACCACAGGCTTTACAGCTCGACCAGTCTTTCTAGGGGAACTGTTATAGTCTCTGCACTCTGAGCCTCATTTTCAGCATTGTCCTCACTTGTCAGGGGAGTCTCCATGGGGGTAGAGAGGCTAGAACTTGGGGCACTTTCAGCTCCAGGAGTTACAGTTTCTGAGTCCACAACATTTGGCTCGCATGGAGAGCTTTGGACACTGGCAGTGGACTGTCAGGGCACTCAAAATACTCTTCTTGTTCGGGTGTATCACCAGTCTGCCCCAATCTATCATTTTCTCTCCCTGAAAGCTCAAACAGTTCAACCATGCACAATGATTCCATTTCATCTGATCTGATGCTTTGCACTTCACTTTCTGGGAGCATTGGCTCCAGGGATGGAGCTGGGGCTTGGACAGTCCAGAAGGCCCAGCTTCATCTCCAGTATTGACTAGGGGATTGCCCAAACAATTGACTCAGTTCGTAAGAAGGATAGTATTCAAAGTCACTCTCACTTTCTTCTGATATGGACTGACAGTCATGCTCAACTGGGACTTGTGCAGGGAACACTTTAACTCTGCTTCTGTAGGTGCAGAATTCCTTGGTCTTTTCTTAGCAGCAGCTCTAGTCACTGGTCCAGAGGGGCATCTTCTGGGGCTCAGACTCAATCAGGATTTGTCCAATGGGCAGTAAATGATTTCTATGCATTGTTTTACATCTTTTGAATTATTCTCAGGCCTTACTTTGTACACTGGCAGATCATCTAGTTTGCCCACTACAATGTGAGGGAGATGGTGCCATCTGTCAGCAATCTTGTGCTTGCCATGCAGTCCCAGATTTCTTAGCAATACCCGATCTCCCTCCTGGAGTTCCTGTGCTTTCACCTTTATCATACCTTTCTTTGTTGGCTGATTTCTTTGGCAGCCATGGTTTGAGCCAGTTGGTACGCATGAGTTAGCTGGGCCTTTAACTTTTGCACATACTGTAAATAGTTGTCAGCTTGAACCCCATCAGGAGAGACCCCAAACACACATCTACTGGTAGTCGAGCTTCTCTTCCAAACATCAGGCGGTAGGGGAGAATCCAGTGGCATCACTTTTGTGCAGTTATAAGCATGTACCAGGGTGCTAATTTGTTGGCTCCATCTAGGCTTGTCCTTGTGCAGGGTGCCTAGCATATCTAGCAAAGTGCGGTTGAAACGTTCAGGCTGTGGTCCCCTGGGGGGTAAGGAGTGGTTCTGGACTTTGACTCCCCACAGAGAAAGCATCTCTTTGATAAGACGACTCTCAAAGTCTCTCCTTGATCAGAATGGATTCTTTGTGGAGCCCCATAGTGAACAAAAAGTTTTACAAGTACTTTGGCTACAGTGGATGCTTTTGGTCTTTGGTGGGGAAAGCTTGGGCATATCTCGTGAAATGGTCAGTGACCACCAGCACATTACTGATATTTCTTTGATCTGACTCCAAACTTAGAAAATCAATACAGACCAGCTCCATGGGTGCACTGGTGGTTATAGTGACACTAGGGGGCAGCCCTCTGGGGTAAAGCTTTCCTCTGTAAGCAGCGACTACAAGTTCGAATGTGTTGCTCCACATCAGCCCCATCTTAGGCCAATAGAATCTGGATCTCACCAAGTCAAGTGTTCTGTCTATACCAAGGTGCCCCATGTGGTTGTGCAAGGACCTCAGTACTGAGTCTCGAAGGCAGTGGGCAGCACTAGTTGTTGTTTGTCTACTTGTCCCCCTCTGTCTACTGTTTCTCTGTATAACAGTTTATTGATCAGTTTCAACTTAGGACCTTTTGTATAACAGTGCAGTTCTCAAATCAGTGGAGCGTAATTTGACACATCTTTTCCTGCATAGAGGGCTTCTAAAGCTGCTTTGATCATGGAATCGCGGATTGAGCTCACGAATACTGTCATTGTCCAGCTGAGGCAGTGCACCAATGTCTATTGCAGAAAAGTGGCAATAAGCAGCAGGTATGCAATTCTCAGAGGCTCCCAAGCAATCCACCATGCAGTCCATCGTCCTGGGACATTTGTTCCTCCCTGTCAAACTTCCGGCAGAGTGCCCGAATGTCAGGTTCTGCCAATCGGACCCAATCATTCTGGGAAACAGGCTCCGGAGAGAGCATCAGCATCTATGTGGTTCAGACCTGCTCGGTATTCGAGAGCATAGTCATATGTAGATAATGCAGAAAGCCACCTATGGCCAGTGGCATCCAACTTAGCTGAGGTCTGCACATAGGTCAAAGGATTATTGTCAGTTTCTACTAGTATTTTAGCCCCATACAAGTACTCATGGAATTGGTCAACAATAGCCCACTTCAAAGCTAGGAACTCTAACTTATGTACAGGATAGTTCTTTTCGGATGGGGTCAGGCTTCTACTGGAAAGGCCACTGGTCTCAGGCCATTCTGTGTTCTTGGTACAACACAGCCCCCAACCCTTGCAAGCTAGCATCAGTGTGCAGGACGTAAGGTTTTCTTGGATCGGCATAGGCCAGCACTGGAGCATGGGTAAGTTGATATATGATCTCATGAAAAGCAGTCTCATTAATCAGGAGTCCAGCGGGCCCCAAATACTTCACTCGGATGAAAATACACTCTTTCAGTCTTGAGGACGCTGACTTTGGTATTTTTGTGGGTTGGGGATACCCTTGAGTAAGGTTAAGTAAAGGGCGGATCACTCTTGAATAGTCCTTGATGAGCATATAAACCACAGAATCCCAGGAATCTTTGCAGTTCTTTAGATTTTTGGGCTGTGGCCAGGTGGTCAAGGCCTCAACTTTACTTGGGTCGGTCTCTATTCCTCGTGGATACTATGTGTCCCACATACTTTACTGATGTTTGAAAGAATTGACACTTATCAATGGACAGTTTAAGGCCAAAGTCCTCCAGTCGGTCCAATACCTTAAATAATCTGCTCTCATGTTCCTCCAGTGAGCTGCCAAATACAATAACATCATCTAGGTATACCAGGCACTCTAGTAAGTTCATGTCCCCACTGCACGCCCCATCAATCGTTGAAAAGTGGCTGGGGCCTGAATGATCTATAGGCATCCTCATGAATTCAAAGCATAGCGGACAGATAAAGGCCGTCTTCTCACGGTCCTCTGGGGCCATCGGGATCTGGTAGTACCCACTCGGAGATCCAGCACAGAGAACCACTTGCTCCGTTTAGGCAGTCCAAAGCATCCTGAATGCGGGGCATTGTGTACTGATCAGGGATAGTCCGCCGGTTTAAGGTCAGATAATCCACACACATCCTTACTGTTCCATTCTTTTCCTCACTACCACAATGGGGAAGCATAAGGGCTTCTGGATTCTTGTATTACACCAGCAGCTAACATCTCTTGCAGATGCCGTCTCACATCATCTATGTCAGCAGGTGCCAGGCGTCGAGACCTCTCACGTAAATGGTCTTTCGTCATGCAGCCGGATATTGTGCTCAGCTCCTTGCACGCATCCTACATCCCATTCCTTTAAAGAAAACACCTGGTCTCTCTGGGCAAGCTTCTCACTGATCCTCACTTTCCATTCAGCTGGCAGGGGAGTCGTCAAATCAAACAAGTCAGGCGCTACTCTGTCATTCTTCCTTGAACTCTTGCTGCTGGGTAGCACTGCAGTGTCTGCAAAATGCACATTAGCCAGGATGCAACCTCTGTTTACTCGAATGTCTCTTTCAGATACATTATGAACTTGGACCATTACCCTTCTGGCATAAGCATGGGCTCTAGCGGCAAAATACTAGGCTTGACCAGCAGTCCTCTGGCAATTTTCCATCGCCTGGTGCATCCAACATTAATATTTTATTCTTAACATCCTTTCTGATACTGGACCTCTCCTGTAAGGTACACTGGCATTTGGCGCCAGGATCAGAGACTCAGGATCCTTCTTCCATACAATTCCGACCGTTCCTCTGGTTCTGTTTTTCAGCATCTCTCTGTGCCTCATAGGCCTTCTTAATTAAAGCCGGAACTCTTAAAGCTCTACTAGTCTTTGACCTCTGTTTTCATAACACAACTGTGCCAGCCTTCCAACATATGAGCATTTGTTCCAATCAACAAAGGGACACCATCATACAGTCCAGTGGGGGACACACTAAGGCTAGGGTCTCTACTTGTTCGGCCACTCCAGCCACGGAGGTGGGGAAAGACAGCCAAACGGATATACCGGAATAGGGGTAGGCCTTCTCACTAACCCCATACATGCAGTCCTTCTAATGGTTGTAAGGGTACGCCTGACAAATGCTTCTGATACCAATCCTGGAACATAATTGTCACTTGGGAGCCACTGTCAATACAGCTCTTGTAGACACTCCATTCACCTTTACAGTGGTCTCCATGGAGGACCCACTATTCTGGACCAGTCTGAGAGGCGGTAGTGGGGGCCTGGGCAACTGACCTTGCCACAAAGGGACGTGAATTAGCATTTTGGTGCCCTCACTGGGATCATGTCGGCACCTCTTAACCACTGATTTCTTCTCCGAAGCTCTCCTTGTAGCCTATATGCAACTTTGTCAGTGTCTTTTGGGACTGGCATTCCTTTTCATGTGCCCATCTTTCCCACAATTATAGCAAAACATACTTTCTGGAGTTTGAGCTGGCCGAGGCGCCACACTGGGAGCCAGGGCGGGGTATTACTAACTGGAAACCTTGGTGCCATCTCTGTCTGGCGGCTATGATAAGCATTTGGAGACATCTCGCAGTTTCTCCACTTCCATGGTCAAGGAATCGAGTTCGGAGCTGTTATCAGCAGGAGATGCATGGTGGGTACCCCACCCCATAGCAGATGCAGTCGGTATAGGTCAGGCCTGCATTTGCAGGCGTGCCTTCATAAAGGGACTGTTTTGAATTCCTGATCTCTCTCAACAGTTTGCCCCATTGTGGCATATCTTTTCCTTGTCAGAGCACTCATTGACTGCCAACCTCTGCCCCGAACTTCACTTGATGGGTCACCCTCAGTCACTCGGGTCGTGTCGCAGCTATTGGTGCAGGTCCTCCCAGGTCGCCTTTTCTCAACTCCTCGAATTTCTCTCATTAACTCATCATAGGAGGGGATTCCAGCTCGATCTGCCAGGCTAACTGAAGCAACAGCAGTTCTGAGAAGGGGCAGACTTATGATCCTGTCCAGCCTGGTTCGGTCCAGTTCAATCGCTGGCAAACTACCTTTTCTGAAGCATTCTTGCAACAATTTTTCCAGCCGAGATACATACACAGACAACAACTCCTTGGTACTGTTGTGCATCTCTTACTCTCCACCATAGGTCCTCATCAGAATCTGGGCTCCCATACACATTCTCCAAGGCCTCAAGATAGGCCTGTGCGAATCGCTTCAGGGTTACTGGCCCGCTTAGCACGGATGGTAGCCAGGGCAGGACCTCGAGGCTCTCACTAACCCTCTTTCGCTGCTTCCGAGCATTGCCATTCTAGCACTTGGGGCAACATAGTCTATCCAGGTCTCCCAGTCATCCTCCCCTTGGGGGTGGGAGGTGCCAGAAGATCCTCAACCTCGGTAAGAGTCGTGACTAATGGCAGGTGCAGAAATAGGAGTCTGCATTGTTCAGCCACCATTACGGGCACTGGAGCAGGAGAGGGTGTTGGGGAGGAACACCCCAGGTGGCAAGAATAGTTTCTTCAAGTCCTCCACAGTTTTCCCCTCTCCCAGCAACCATTCAGCAAATTCTCCTCAAAAGTTTCAGATAGTGGTGAGGGCTGATTCCCCGGGTCTTTACTGTCCTTAGTTATCATTCTCCAAGCAGTGGGCTCCCTCTGGGGGTAATGGTCTGTGGCACTTTGGAGCTATCTATGGGATCCTTAAACTCTACTAGGGCCAGGAAAGTGTGGGTGAGCAGATTAGCATGCGACCCACCACCACAGGGTTTTGTAAACCTTCCACCTTGGAAAGTACTCCCTGCACAGTGTCCGTATTGATACCCAGGGGATGTCCAGGATAAGCATAGCATTTTGGGGTCGATCCTCTCCCCAGTACACCACTCCACCAGCCGTGCACAGCCACTTCTGTCGGGTACCCATTTTTTTCTAACAGTGGTTCAGAATATGGCCACCAGAGGACACACAATCCCAGCGGTGAGCCTCCAAGATGTAACCCCAGATGGCGCATCCCAGGGGCTACTACCCTGCCTGATTTGCCACTAACAGGTTGAGGGGCCTGGATCCAATGGCGGTGCCTCCACCCAGAGGTCAGGGTTTGCAATAGTTAAACTAACTTGGTCACAGCCCTCTGGGACACTGCAACCCCCTTTCTTCCCACTAGTGGCCCACACAATATATCAGAATTACCTTCACAGTACACTTACCCCCAGGTCTGGTTCCGCACTGGGACCTCCTGTGAAATGAGATACAGTGCAACAATCACAGTACAGTACTTTAACATAGATAAATACCTCAGGCAGTATAACTTTGCTGAAACAAGCAGCTCTGATTTATTTAAGGGATATAACAAGGACAGGGGAAATCAGGTTAATTAGCTTATCACTCTAATAATCTCATTTATGGCTCTGTGCACAGGCCTAACTCCCTATCTGTTACTGTCCCCGGGTACCCAAGCCCTAGTGGCTAGGTCCAAACCGTGGCAGCTGGTAGGGCCCTTTCACACAGAGAAAAGGAGAATTAAACAGTCAGCAGTACAGTAATTCCATTTGGATTTAATGTGGCAATTCAACAGGAGCGACTCCTGAATTAGTACTCACGACCTATAAATAAGATAGGGTCCTTCAATGTCAGCAGGGCTCACTTGAGGTACACAAACCTCTTCACACATCTATATAAAAGAAAGCACTATACCAGGCAGGCTGCATCTGTATCCCATCGCACTACTGCACAATACCTGGAGAACACACAGCAGATTCAGTTCCTGACAGACCTAATGCAATTTTCAGCAATTCCTCCAGTCTTCTACAGGTGAGCCTGGTTTCTACTCTTCAGAGATCCTTGATTCTTTTCACAGGACGGATTCAGTCCTAACAAGCTGTTACACAAGCTGCAGACCGAACTCTGGGCCTTACACACGCTTTTGACTAAAACTGCACACTGAAAAGCACAGGGCTCCTCCTTCTTCACTGCCAAAGCTCAACTGAAACTCCAACTGACAAAACCGGCACTTCCTTTGAGTTCCTCCCAGTTCTTGACTGGATTGGCTGTCACCACAATAGACTGCTGCTGTTGGTCCAAAAGGTGCTGAAGTCTAAACTACATCTCCCAGAGTCACTGTCTAATACAATCTTCTTGTGGCTGGCTCAGATTATGAGTCCAAGTTCTGATTCAGTCCAAGGCACCATTTTAGAGCTAGCTTACCCCACACTGATTGGTCCAGTTCAGCAGTTCAAAACTAGAATGGGGAACTAGCAGACACAGTTCTGACTGCAAAGAAAGCAGGTTAGACAAACTGTAATTTCATTATTACTCTAAATAATTTCTGGCAAACAGTTACATCTTTCAGATAGGTTCCCTTTGCACCCTAGTGACTGCAAAATGGAGTGAATTGGCAGCAGCTTGAGTGGTACTCAAACAGAGAAACACACAGTCCCCTCATATAAACTAATTATGTCTGCAAGCAGACAGCTCTTAAAGAGACAGTACCAGAGGTTCTAAAAACACTCACTGATAAATGGCTTAAATGCCAAACACCATTCAGGCTTGGAGCATTCAAGCAAGCTCCTGGAAGTCTTTTGGGAACCCCCATTTGCAGGGGGGTTACACAGTCAAATAACATGACATGTTAGAAATTACATAGGGTTAGAGAAGGTAATTAGCACTCCAAATGGAAAACAAATAGCACCACAGTGTGGTCAGAAATATATGTTAGGGTCTGTCACAGTGCTCTAAATACTATAAGGGGAGACAAGATTAGGCCAGGTTGAGATATGCTTGGGAAGTGTGCAGGAGGTAACAATAGGGTTGGTGGAGGTTTAAGTTGGATCAGAGCAGGTGCAAAGGTCATCTTGGGATAGATGATAGCGTAGCTCCCTTTTAAAGCTGTTATGGGAAACTCCCTATCGAAGTGCAAGGGAAAGGGAGGTCCATAGCTTAGGAGCCAAGTGATGAAAGTCTCCAGAGCCTGAAGTTGAGTTGCATCTAGGCACATTAAGTAGGGACTTGTCAACTGATCTTATGCCATAGGAGGATGTTTGAGGTACAAGCATCACAACAAGCGCTGAGAGAGTCTGATTTCTGATTGTCGAGTGGCAGAGGACTACTTCCCCAATAATCTGGCCATTTTATAGGGTCGTAATCCACTACAAGGCATGTGGTCATGCTCTGATATACGCATGCCTTGTTAGTCGAACACACACCAAGGCATGCGTGTATCAGAGCACAACTACATGCCCTGTAGTGGATCATCTGTTACTAAATATTTGAAGGAATTGTATTTTCTGTTTTTTATTATTGTTCGGTCACAGCTGTGTATCCTGTGTAAGTGACTACAGGGACAGTCTGCTACTCTGATAGCAGAATGGGAAGGTCTGTAAATATATGTGTACTGTATGTAAGGGTAATGAGTTGCAAGTTCTCAGCCCATTTCATCACACTGATGCCTACCACTGTGGACTATCTATTTTTGTTATTGCATTCTGTTTATGTTATCTAGGAATGAATCTTGATGGATACTAAGCGTATTAGCACATAGTGTGCCTGATTAGGCATGATTGATTTGAAGAAGCAAGGATGTGCAAGAATTCAAGGTCTTCTGCCATGAGGGTCTCGGTATTTTGCAGACTATGTGCCTGATATAATTCTGTGTGAATTTTTTGTTTTCTAACTGCCACCTAGAGATTTACACTTTTTTGCTAGAACTCATAAAACAGTTGAGTGCCCAGAAGCTACAGTATATTCCTCTGCCATCAGAGCTAGTGGTGTTAGAATTGTATTTACAGTTTCAGCCTTGCAAGTTACACCATGTCTCTAACATTAGTGCTAGTGCCCACGTCCATGTCAGCCATTGGTAAAAGACTGTGTTTGAGCATGTTCGACTTAGTACATTAATAATTTCCCGACTTGCTCTCTAAATTGGCTCTGGAATTGTTACATTTTTGCTTTACCCTGAGGAGGCCAGGCTCTACATTTCTGTACAGAATGGCATTAAATTTAAAATATAGTAATTCAGTTTTATGCCAAGTCGTATTGGAAGGGGATTTATCATGTTAATGACTTTTTATTTTCTTAATTTGCTCTTCTACCTTAAACAGCTTGAGTCCTCTGAGAAGTATATTAATATGACTCTTAATGAAGTATGCCAAAGCCTTACACACTGCCGACCATGTGGGAACAGAGACAGTATTATTAAAAACAATTTGTCAGTCTCCTTTTGAAGGCCGTTTTAAAGTTTCTGCCTGTAGAATATATGTCTATCCACAGCTTTGTTTTTTAGAAGAAGAAGAAGAAGCAGCATTTATACAGTGCTTTTTATACACATTTCATACCAAAGCACTTTACAAGCAATGCTAGACTAGTAGTGAAGTGACTGAATGTGTAGTGGCAGCCATTTCGCACATCAGCACCCAAACACAGCCTTGGACAACTGCATCAGACAGTTTTTATGGGAAGGAAAATGTTGGCCAAGACACTGGGAAAGTTCCCTACTCTTGCAAAAAGTGCCATGGGTTCTTTTACTTCCACCTGGGCACATACTAGGACAGCATCAGAAATGGGTGGAAGGGACCTCGGTTTAATGTCTCATCTGAAGGATGGCACACCTCAACAGTACAGCACCCAGCTAGTACTGCACTAGGTGCCAGTGTTATTTATTTTTTTGTTTGTTTAGGTATGAGCCTAATCCCGGTGTGGGACTACAATCCATGACGTTCTGGCCCAGATCTGGTTGTGCTGCCATCTGAGAAGCACTAACACCATATTTAGTAAAATAAATATCCACCACTACCACACAGCGATCTAATATTTCTAACTAGATTCAGTTCACTTTCACACTTAGTCCATCTTCCATTGAGCATTCTCAGTCACTGAAACAGTCTTCAAGCTTGACTCCTCATGCCACCTAGCCATTAGGTCCTCCGGCTCCGCCCCTTTGCACTCAGAGCATTCCTCCTTCCTTTCTCACAGCTCCTGCTAGCAGCAGAAGATTGTGCTAGTTTTCAAGTGAATTTTGCAATTTCTGGCAACTTCTTTCTTTAAGCATTCGGCTTCTCTGATTCACCTGATCTGTGGCTCCTGCCTGTTGTCTCATTTACCGTGGAACTAAAACATTAACTGGGGTTTGAGGTTATCGTGTGCAGGTACAAGATGTCTCTGACTGACAGATGCAGCACTTGTGTTTACTGTCCAGGACTGAATTATAATGTGGCGCGCTGTCCGCTGTGCCATGCCATACACATTTCATTACTCAAAGAATGAAAAGTGTAGCTTCTTTAAGACAAGCTGTGACAACTTTCTACTTGACTGTCACTGGTGTGTCACAAACCCGCGCACAAGAGTATCCAAATACTCTGACACCATCCGGTCGACTGTTAGGGTATCTCAGTCTGGCTCTTGACTCACTCCTGACCACTACTCACCCAGTGCAAGGCCTTCACTTTAGGCAAAGAAACAGCCATTTAATCACCCCAGAACCTCTCAACCCTCTGTATCAGGCATAGGTTACTTTTATATTTAGTAGCCATGATTGATCGTTGGTAATGGAATACTGGATGCACAATAAAACAACACTGCACAGTCACAGAGAATATGTCCTACATAAATATTTAATATATACACTACAAAATGAGGGAATATGCAGTAAAGTACAAAAGACAGAAAACATACTAAAGAGTGCCAAACAACATTTCAAACAGTTTACAAAAAGAAGAGCCTCTCTGTGCTAAAATCCTAAAAGATCTTTTCCCAACTCTTGGGTTCCTTCCTTTCTCAGGAGCCCCATTGCCACTGAGACCTGAGATACAATGGACACATAACCTTGCCTTTTTTCACAGTGGATCTGTGGGATGTTCTGCTTCCCAGCTGAATCTGAATCTCTGAGACATGTTCCCAGGTTAAACCCTCTTAAGGTTCCACCACCTAGTGTGTTGTTTTGTCAGTCACAAAGATCAGCCTCTCTTTGTCCCCTTGCTTGAGAAGCAGACCCAAACAGGTTTTTAGTCTTTACAAATAACCCCATGTGAATTTTTTTTTTTTTTTGAATCTACCCCCAACCCAGATGTCTCTGTTCTGTGGACCAGACTCCACAACTGCAGCCCCCAAGCCCAGACCTTCTTCAGACAGTCCTTTCAATATGATAAAGAAGAACTCTTAGGCACAGTCCTGTAGAGGATTTGAATGACTATGCCCTTCTTTAAACTCACACAGCTTTTGTGATGTAATCCTTTCTGACCGCCTGGGAGGAATGTGTCAAAAATACTCCTCAGCTACAATATATCGCAGGTATGCCCCATCTGTGTTACAAATAGTATCAGTATCTGTGTTACAAAGTCCACAGAACTTAAGTCATCTGTAGTTGTGGGGTTGGCAGCTTAGTTGAGGGATCTGGAAGCAGAAGTGGCTGCTGGTGGGGACGTACTGGTCTTGAAGCTTCTGTTGTTTATCAGATTATGGTGTGGGTCCAGTGATATCTCAGGAGGATAAGAGCTTTTGGGATTTCCTGTTGTTTTTGTTCTATTCCTTCAAGAATGAATCATCTTCCTACCAACATAAACATAAAGAGAAGAAAAATCGTAGTCGGTCGTTGGAGCACAGTCTGTCCAAGGAGCACTTGCGTTCTTCCAGATCGGGGACTTCATGGATTTGGTCACCTTTGGAGGAGGTTCTCTTAAAGCCTGTTGATCTGCTGACAGAATTGCTATTGGAGCAGCCAGTTGCCCTGACACCAGTTCACAAGCAGTTGTCCCTGTCAAAAAAAAGTTAGGTGTGGGTGAGGATTCTTCCTTCTCTCAGATGCTGGTGCTGCCCGAGCCCCAGTTTAAGGGTATAGTGGATCCAGTCAAGTCACTGCTGGAGCAGCCTCCAGCAATCTTCCTGACTCTGGTGCAGCCTGTGATCTGGCCACTAACTAAACCTGTTGAGTCCCTGGAACCACAAGTGCCACATCATGCTTGTTGTCAGTGGTTGAGGTCAAGATCATGATTGCTATCATGTTCTCAGTCTTGGTTTTAGTGTCAACACTGACACCATCAGCAGCTCTTTCTTGTTGTATCTGGCTCCTGCCATTGACATCGAGCTTGTTACAGTTATGGGAGGACAGCCTGGTAACAGTGGGCTCTTGGGAGCATTTGCCAAGGGCTGGGGTCAACTGATATTGTTGGTTGACCCATATTGGCCATAGCTGCATCTCTCAGCACCGACCTCAGTCCTTCTCCTGGCAGTTCACTTTTCTAGATTGTGTGCTTCCAGGCACTATATATGGATTCTACGTATCTCGTCTTGCATAAGGCCGAGGTTGCCCTATGCTCCCATGTGAAGTTCCTGGAAAAGATCATTTATAAATTTAATCTTAATTAAGCACTCATTCTGATGACCTTCTTTCCAAAGCCGTACACCTTGTAGACTGAGGAAGAACTCCATGTGCTTAACAGTAACAGAGCACTGAACATTGCTCTTGGTAAAAGAGTAGTGCTCAACATTAAAGAAGACAGGAAACCATTTATTTATTTTTTTGCTTTTGTTTTTTTATTCCCCTGAACCCCTCCTTCCAGCAATCCCCCCTCCCCATCCTCCAACCTTTGGCACTCACCTTTGTACCCCCACAGCGTGCCCTCCATGGCATTGTGGTGGGCAGCCCACAACTCAGCCAACCAGGACTAGATCCAGTGTTCAGGTGGTGCTCTCTTGGGGTGGAGGCGACTGCGGTGGACAGCAATCATGCCACTGGACCAGACCGCCATTTTCGCTTTTTCTCCTGCAGAGGGGAGCACGCAGTGCTGACAATGGCTGCACCGCAAGTGTGTCCGCATGCAGTGTGCCTGTCAGCTGCTCCACCTCTGTGCCCCACTGTACAGGACCTGACATGCCAACACCTAGCATCTGCTAGGTGTCACGCAAATGCCAGTCTCTGTTCCCCACCCTCCCCAGGAGAGGAGAGCTGTCCTCTGGATGCTCAATCCTCTCCCACCCCAGCCAGCCCCCAACGACCCGCTCGTACTACGAATATGGGTAGCCAGCATGGCAGGAGGTAAGGCATCGCTGCCTCAGCCCTCCACACCACTGGGCTGGCTCCTGGAAATCATTTCTAACTGGCAGCTGTTTATAAAGTTCTTATTCTCAGAAATTATATACATTCCCCTAAATTATCCATATTTAACTGTACCTGAACAAAAAGTGATATGAAAAAATTTATTTTCTATTATTTTGTTTTCATGGACAGCATTCTGTTATAGTTCATGGAACCGGTGATTTGGAGTTTTAATAAAGTCACAGTTTGTGCACAGAACTCTAAACATAGTTCTGCTAGGTCAACAGCTCATAATTAGCATTCTGTACACACACCGTGACATACTAAAATTCCAAATTACTGATTCCATAAAGAGGACTGTAACAGAATGCTGCCCATAAAACAAAAAAAATGTAAAATACAGTTTTTCATATCATTTTTTATTCAGGTACAGTTAAATATGGATAAATTAGGGGAATGAATATAGTTTTTTTTTTATTTTGTATTTTTTTTGCCTGGCACCCCCTCATCCTCCATTCGGAGGTCAGCCCTGCCTTGCCTGCCATCCCCCTATGCCTAGGCATACCCCTCTGGGCAGGGCCACCGGGCAGGCTCCCCTCCCCAAGGACACTGTAGGCAAACCCGACTTACACCCCAGGTAAGGGCCATGGGAGCGGGACACCTCCCCGGCAGGCGTCGGAGGCAGTGGAGATGGCAGCAGAGCAGGGCTTTCATGCCTGGGGCTGGCTTGCAAAGGCTGTATCCTGGGGGCGGGATGCAGTGATGTTTAGCGGCCCCCAATAAAGGCAGTGGCTGCAGCGGAATCCTGGCCTCACTAGGGATCCATAAAGCACTGGACACTCTTCCCCTCTCCCCCAGAGAAGGAGGCGGTCACTAGGGTGCTCAATCCTTCTTCCCCTGGCTGACCCTCTGACTGCGGAGTCCATCACCGAACCCGGGTTGTCAGCACCGCAAGCCGGCTGAGAATGTATATAATTTCTAAAAATAAGTTTATAAACAGCTGCCAATTACCACAAATTTCCTGTCCCCTTTAACAGAGCTCTGTTCTTCTACCGAGAGCGTATCACATGAATTTGTGGTGAGGCTCGCCAGCTGTTTGTCACATATGCTGAAGTCACTCTAGGAAAATCACCAGCTAAAGAGATAATTGCCCAGTGGATAACCTCTAGCATTGCTCTGTGCTACAGGTTGACAGGGCAGGAGCTGCCCACATGATGGAAAGCTCACACCACCCAATATTCTGTTGCCTATGTTGCTACTACCTGGTATGCTCCAGTTCTGAGATATGTGGGCCTGCTACCTGGGCCAGTGCACATGATATGTGGGCCTGCTACATGGGCCATTGCACACACATTCATGTCCCACTTCAGCATCGACATGCTCAGTCATGATTAGTCATTGCCACACTGTTTTTCTGTCATCCAGTGTCTTTCTGCCTAATTTGAAGTGTACACCTTGCCCCCTCCTCCTGAGGACTGCTAGGAGTCTGCCTAAGTGTGGATAATGAACTGAATGTAGAGAGCTAGAAATAGAGGACGCTCACCTGTAACCATAGCTCTTCCAAGAATCAGTCTTCACCATTAATTCATAGATTTTCCAAGAATCAGTCTTCACCATTGATTCATATTGATGCGTCTATGACCGGAGGCACTAGGACCCTGCGGGAGCTATTTTCTACAGGAGAGCCGACTTTGGCTACTGGCATCACCCTCGTACCTCCCATGGTGCTGTACATGCTAGACAATAACCATCATCAGCTTCCTGATGCAGCTCATTTTGTTCTTCCTGCCATTGAGTACACAACATAGGAGCAACAGCACCTCAGTTTGGCTGTCATTGACCAAATTTCTTGTATGTCACCACCAAAAAGTCTCTCTATCCAGAGTGTCACCTTTGTTTTATTATTTTCTGTGATGTCAGAATCCGAGAAGAAGAAAAAGGAGACTAAAAAAGACGATAAATCTCCCATTATGCATTGTTGCCCCTGTGGGAAACACATTGTGATGACAAATCGAAATCAAGTCTGCTGGGCCTGCCTTAGCCCGACTTACAAAATGGATTTGTGTAATGCCTACTTCTGTATGGACTGCTGCACCCTAGAGATCTACCCAGTCTTCACTTTCGGAGGCAAGAAGCGCAGACATGAAGCCAAGGCCAAGTCTCTGGGCCCTTCCCAGTGTCTCTGGGACTGAGGAAACACAGAGTCCTCCTTGACCTTGCTGAGGCATCAGAGACCCTGGGGGATGGGTCTGGTGGACAGCTGTCTCCTTCTGGGAGGCCAGCTGAGCCCCCCCACCTGTCTGTCTGCCCTGGACAGCATATGTCCCTGGTGGTGAGGCTGAAGCTATACAGTCATTTTACATTGGTGGATACCTTGAATGTTGCGGCCAGATGCCACACCTGCTCCTGACACTGCCTTTGGTGTCGGTGAGCATGCGATACCAGCTGTGACATCAGGCCCCTCCTGGTACTGTTTGTGGTACTGGGAGAGGGTCTGGCACTGGGGCCGCATGGTGTCCAGTCGCTGAGATGGGGA
This sequence comes from Neoceratodus forsteri, assembly GCA_016271365.2. NCBI lineage: Eukaryota > Metazoa > Chordata > Ceratodontiformes > Ceratodontidae > Neoceratodus > Neoceratodus forsteri. The sequence continues at coordinate 1,557,632,142 of CM057450.1, forward strand.
TGGTGATCTCGGCCTTGAGCAGCCTTTGCTCCTCCAGGGAGGAGGTCAGAGCCATCTCTGTTCTATCAATCAATCAATCAATTTTTTTATTTATAAAAAGGCGCCTTTCCAAAACCAAGGCGCCTGTACAATAAAATAAAACAAATAAGATAAAATTACATACATTATGTAAGTTCCAATAAATATGAAACCACATAAAAACACTTCAGTTACCAAAAGCCAGATCAAAAAGATAAGTTTTTAATGCAGTTTTAAAACTCTGGACGGTCAGGCAATCTCGTACCCGATGAGGTATAGAGTTCCACAGGGATGGAGCAGCAAAGCTAAATGCCCTTGCTCCCGATGTCTGCAAATGTACCCTGGGAACCTCTAGCAATCCCTCATTGGTGGATCAGAGAGGACAGGAGGGACAGTACGGGCAAAGGAGATCTTTCAGGAAACTCAGTCCCTGGTCGTGTAGGGCCTTATAGGTTAACAAAGCAACCTAAAAGGTGATCCGCCACTTAATCGGGAGCCAGTACAGACCGTGGAGCACAGATGTAATATGACTGTCTCTTGAAGCACCAGTCAACAGCCTGGCAGTTGTGTTCTACACCAGCTGCAAGCGGCGGATATCAACCCCCGACAGCACTAGGTAAAGCGCATTGCAGTAGTCAAGGCGGGAGGTAAGGAAGGCGTGAACCAACGTTGGAAGATCATCGGGAGGAACCAGATATTTCACCCAGACGATATTTCTTAGATGGTAGAAAGAGGTTTTAACAACTGCTGACATCTGTGATTTAAAGTCAGACAGTTATCAAACATAACGCCCAGGTTCCGTACCCAGTCTGAGGTAGCTAGCTGGACACCTTCGAGCCACAAGCCCGAAGGTGAACCTGCCAACACACCCGCCTCTCGCCAACTCAGGTTCACAACCAACACCTCAGTTTTTTCAGGGTTCAGCCTTAGCCAGCTCATATTCATCCAGGCCTGGATTTCAGCCAGACAGCTGTTGAGCACCGAAATGGCATCATCCTGTTCAGGCACAAAAGATATATATAGCTGAGTATCATCCGCATAGCAGTGAAAACTCAAGCCATACCATCTAATAATCACTCCTAACGGTGGCATATACACTGCAAACAACATGAGCGCTAAAATGGATCCCTGCGGAACCCCACCGGGCAGGGAGAATGGAGCTGAGGTACAAACCCCAGACACCACTCTCTGAGTCCTACCCGTGAGGTAGGATTGAAACCATCTGAGGACAGCCCCTGATAGTCCACAGATAAACCGCAGGTGATCCTGCAGCACACCATGGTCCACAGTATCAAATGCTGCAGAGAGATCAAGAAGGACCAAGATGGAACGAGTGTTTCAATCTCTCGCTATCAGGAGGTCATTTAGTACCCGAACAAGAGCCTTCTCGGTTCTATGTCTCTTCCTGAAACCGGACTGGAGAGAATCATAGATATTGTGGCTGGTCAAATGGTCATCCAATTGTAAAGCCATCACCTTCTCAATAACCTTACCCAAAAATGGAAGCTTAGAGACTGTCTTGTAGTTTCTAAGACAGTCAGGATCCAAGGAGGGCTTCTTAAGAAGAGGTTGAACCATGGCCTCCTTAAGAGAAGCTGGAAAAATTCCATTCTCCAAGGATAACCTGACAATCTCTGCAAGGACCGGGCCGATAACATCAACGCAGCCAACAAGCAAATGCATAGGGTCCGGATCCAAACCACAGTTGGTAGGATGTAAAGTCTGGATAACCATCACAATATCACTGATTGTAGGCTGATCAGAGTCACACCACTCAAACCGAGGATCCGACATCTCCTGCCAACCACTGCTACTCCCTAGAGAAAGGGTCGTGCAGACCTCAGACCTGATCATGGCAACCTTATCTGAGAAGAATCGAGCAATCTCCTCGCACTGCTCTTGTGAAAAGCATTTATAGGCTGAAGACAGAGTGGATTGTACAATCTGTCCATGGTCTGGAAAAGATGAGCTGGTCGATTCTGTGCGGCAGCAATTTCCCTGGACAGGAATTCTGCCTTCTGATGGGAAATTGTTGTTTGTTAGACCAAATAATGGTCCATCAAGCTAAGCCTGTCACACTCCAGGCCCTATCTCTACCATCACCTCTCTAGCCTTCATCCAACTCTCCTCAACTCCCTCAGGTCCTCATCAAACCATGGAGACCTAGGGCGAAGGGAGAGTGGACAAACACGAACTGAAGCAATGGAATCCAGGGCCTCTGTCACTGCCTTATTATAGGCAAGCACAAGATCCTCTGGATCCGTGCATTCTCTTGGCATGCTCGATAGGTCAAGCTCTGCCATCAGGCCATCTGGGGATACACCCCTCAAAATGCGGTGCTTGACCATCTCCATAGGGGCAGACCTCTTTGGGGGCCTCAAAACTGAAGCTGATGGAATGATGGTCCGACCACCTGACTGGTTCCACCACCAAGTCGGATATCTCCATCCCCAGGAGGAACACCAAGTCCAATGAATGACCACCAATATGGGTTGAGGAGGAAACAACCTGTGAGAGGCCCAGTAAATTCATTAACTGGAGGAGGTCTTGTCCAAACTGCGAGAGTTCATCGTCGACCCAAGCATTGAAATCTCCAAGGATCAGCCATCTGTGGGGTCCCAATGTTAGATCGGCGATGAAGTCCGCAACTTCCCGCAAGAAAGCATTCCCGTCACCTGGTGGACGGTAGACGAGAAGAAGCCTGCACCTCACACCCTCTCCCATGATACATTCAAAGGAGTTGGTGGTTCCCACTGAGATTTCCATCAGGTTCAGTTCTGATTTGATGGATGTTGCAGTGGTTCTGGTGTCAGTTCTGGGTCCGATACCTGGCAAGCTGCCAGCGACAGTGCCACATCTGGGTTTGTCCCTGGTTCCATTTCTGTTCATGGCACCACTGATCAGTTTCTGACACCACTTGCTGTGTTGAGGGGTGAGGATGGACCAAGGGATGGCATCGTAACTGGCATGGCTATGGAGAAGGAGGAGAACCTGTGTCTAAGCTAGTCCCTCACCCTGGGTCTGATGCTGGAGATGGACCCTGCTCGGTGCTGGATGATGGCCAGGGCAAGGAGTTCTCTCTGAACACGTAGACTGAGCCCGCCACTGGTGAGGACTGTGGTGAGGACTGGTGCTGCTCTGAGGGGTCTGAATGGCTATGCTTTTATTACCTAGGGGGTCTCCCCCATGCGCACAAACTTGGTAATTCCTGTTCTGTAGGTTGACCTTGTTTGGTCAGTTTTGCCAGGCGCTCCCCTTGGGTGAGGTTCACTCAGCATTCCCAGAGCACTGGTAGAGGCCCTAGAGCCTCTGGCTTCTGTTTCCTTCCAGGGCCTACACCCCCTTCTGCCTGAGTTTCCAGGGATCATGGGCTCTCAGGGGCCAGTCACCTGGAGCCAGCATGGTTGGAAGTGTGGCTGGTGTCCTGTTCCAGTAACACACAAAAGCCAACCAGGTCCACAACCATCTCGACCCCCTGGTACCACCCACTCCCTTGTCCAGCACCTTCTCCCCATCAGCGTCCTCCTTTGAGGGCACAACATCTTTCCTCCACAGGTCCTCAGCCTCTGAGTACTCCCATTACCAGAGATTCCTAGCTGACATGTTGCAGGCACTGGGCATTGACACTATTGCCACTCATAGTACCCTGTCCTTACAGCTGGGACTCCTGTCATCCCTTCCTCCCTGGCCCAGAGCCTCTGAGGACCATTCTTGGGCAGTATGAAGATTTATTTATTTATTGAAGTGTTTCACCAGGAAGGCACACTAAACAACAGATTGCTCGTCTCCCAGTGCGATCTGGGAGGTACAATTGGATGAAGAATTAGACATACAGTTTACTATTTAACATATCCGAGAAATTAAACATTAGATTACATTTGTAACAAGACATACAGTTAAAAAATATCATAAATAATCATACAATTGCATTTGTGACATAACATCTAGCTAAATATATCATTCCTGTGGAATAGGCATTTAATTACAAGTGGCATATCTGAGGAACATAGTACAGAAATTTAATGTAACCGTGGAGCCAACTCGTTATAGGAATAGATCACAGTTAAGAGGCAGATAATTTAGCAATTATTGAATGAATGAGGTGCAGTGAGGGGATATCAAGGAGGGTAGAGGGGTAGACAGAGGAAACCATCTGGGGGAAGGAGAGGATAACAATGGGGGGGGAACATTACCAGAACAAAGTGAGCAAAAATCAGTTGTGAGGGTGTTAACACAGGGCTGATGCAATCTGGGAGCACCCCAAACAGGACAAAACTGCAAGTTATTAGCTCAAGTGAACTAATTCCTTTGTTTAAGTGCAGGGGGTGGGGGACAGGAATGAGGTGGGGGTAAGGGATAGGGTAGGGAAGGACGAATCATACCTGGAACTGGCTCCTTCAGAGTGCAGAGATCGCTGCCAGTGCTGGAATGAGGCGAGGACTTAGAATAAGGGGCAGGAGTAGGCAAGGATATATTGGGTAGCGATAGTAGAAGGGATGGTAAAGGGAAGAAGGAGGGGGGTGGGAGAAACTTGCCTAAGACTAGGCCTCTTCAGGATGCTGAGAACCCTGCCAATGAGCAGTCGAGGAAAACTTAGGTAGAAAGGATGGAGGGGAAAGGTGAGGGGAGGGAAGGAAGAGCCACTTCCCAGTGCTGGAACCCCTCCAGGGTGCTGAGAACCCTGCCAGGGGGCAGGCGAGGAAAACTTAGATAGAAAGGATGGAGGGGAAAGGTGAGGGAAGGGAAGGAAGAGCCATTTCCCAGTGCTGGAACCCCTCCAGGATGCTGAGAGCCCTGACAGGGGGCAGAACTAGGTGAGGACATGTTGGGAAGAGAGAAAAAGGATGAAGGGAAAGGAGGGAAGAAGAGGGAAAGTAGAAGCTTGCCTAAGATTAGGCCACTCCAGGATGCTGAGAACCCTGCCAGAGCGCAGAATCAGGTGAGGACTAGTTGGGTAGAAAGGATAGATGGGGAGGGGGAGTGAAGGAAGAATAGTGCGAGAGTCAGAGGATCTGAGGGAGCGGGGTTGGGGGGAAGTGAACAAATTTAGAAGCGAGTTTGGCACAGTGAGTGAGGTGCCTGTTGGCAAGCGGGGGAAAGGACAGAGCGTGGTAGCGATCACAGTGATTGTGTGCGTGATGGAGCATCAAGGGCAAAATGACAGAAGGAGTTAAAGAGAGTGTCCAATCTGGTTAGGGAGGATTTGGGAGCAGCACCGTATACTACATCACAGTAGTCAAAAATTGGGAGGATCATCTTCTGGACTAGTTCACACCACGTCGTAGGAGGGATGCAGCTACGGTTCCTGAATAAGGCACCAAGCCTGGGATGCAGTTTTTTTAGGATGGCATCAGTGTGGCCAGAGAAGTTGAGGTGTTGGTTCAACCAAACCCCAAGGTATCTGAATGAGGAGGTGTCCTCTAGGATATTCCCATCAATGGTATGGAAAGAAGGTAAAAGGTGGAGCCTAGATAGTCTCTGCCTAGTGCCAAAGGTCATGGAGACAGTCTTTTTGGCATTTAGGAATAGCTGATGTGAGGCAAACCAAAGCTGAACCTAGTGGAAGTCATGCTGAAGGGTGGTTGCTACATCGGCGGGGCATTTGCCAGAGGAGAACAGGATGGTGTCGTCAGCATACATATGGATAGAGTAGGAGGGAGAGCATACTGAGGGCAAGTCATTTAGGAAGATGGAGAAGAGAATGGGTCCAAGCACCGAGCCCTGTGGGACTCCTATGGCAATGGGGGGAGGGGGGATTGTATCTTGGATCTTGACTGATTATGTTCTGCCTGAGAGGTACACTCTAAACCAGTTTGGGGCAGAAGTAGACAACTCAGCAGCCATATGAGAGTCAAGAAGTAGGGCATGGGAGACTGTGTTGAAAGCCTTAGCGAGGTTGACAAAGATGGCAGAGGTAATGAGGCCATTATCCATCCTAGTGTGGATGGTGTCATTGAGCCTGAGTAGGGAGGTGGCAGTTGAATGGTTCTTCCGATAATGTCTTGTTGCTCGCTTCTCAGCCCTGAGGGAAGTCTATCAATGATACTGTGCATTTGTAGGCTCTGCAGGTACAGGGTAGCACATCAATACAGCGCTTCAATTTCAGCAAGTTGATTTCAGCATTGCTATTATAGCAACTGCAATAATAGCAATCGCTGCATTACAGTGAAGAACCCATTTAGCAACAATGGGTTAATAGCCTATCTCCGAGGTCCAGGTGTGCCTCGGAGGATATTATTTTAGAAATGGGGGGGTTCGAGGGATGCAGAGGGGTGTAGTCCCCCTGCAATACCACTTACAGTAATTGCCTGGATTTGTGTCCTGCACGGATGAGGAAGTGGGCTATAAAGTATACTGGTGTTGTGCAGACTCATGGGTGCTCGCCGTGTGATGAATGATTTGCAGAATTGCAATACCACAGCTCAGGTCATACATGGTACTACAGCTGGTGCCCCTGATGGAGTTGCAGGTGCCTTGCTGGATGTCCGTGCACTACGGAGGACTGTGCATATCAGATAAAATGCACTGCAATGTCCCTCACTGTAAATGCTAGTCACCGAAAATTGCTTCACTATAAAAAAACTCACTGAATTTGTAGTCGCTATATTTACTTCGCTGAAATGACATGGGACACAGGTACAGTGCCACACCCCACTTCAGGGATTCAGGTTATGCAGCTCTTGCAGGGCCTCATGGCCCAGTGTGTAACCATAGAAACGTAGAAAATGATGGCAAAAGAAGACCGAAGGTCTATCTAGTCTGCCCGTGAGTTTCCTGGGCCTTCTGCTGGTCCAAGGACGTAGTTCTCCCTTGTGGCATTGTCCCCCCATTATAGTTCTTCCCCTTGCTCTGTCCCACCCACATTTGAAAGCTGTCACTGTCTTAGTTCCCACCACCTCGGCAGGCAGTTTATTCCATGGTTCCACCACTCTTTCAGTGAAGTAGTTTCCTTGGGTCCCTTCTGAAGCTTCCTCCCCTTAACTTCCACTCGTGACACCAAGTAGATGAGCTGTCGGGCCTGTTGAATAGTTCGGAGTAGGGAACTCTATACCTTTCATAAATTTGAACGCCTCAGTCATATCTCCTCTCTCCCTCTCCCCCATCTCTTCTTGCCTCGAGTGCATGTTTAGTGACTCAAAACATCCCTCATATGAGAGCCCTTGGGAGTCCCTGGATCATCTTTGTCACCCTTCTTTGTATGACCCCCAGCCTGTCCTTGTCCTTCCTAAGGTGAGGGCTCCAAAACTGGACACAATACTCCAGGTGAGTCTTCACCAGGGACCTGTAGAGGGGGAGGATTAGCTCTTTTCTCCTGCCGTCGAACCCCTTACCTATACACCCTAGCATTCTGATCACCTTGCTGTATGCTTTGTTGCATTGGCTTGTTTGCTTAAGTGTCGCTCTCAAACTGACCTCCCAAAGATGATTTTGCTCAGACAGATGCTTTGGGCAGGAAGGTATTTTCCTCGGCTCATACCATGATGTGTATTGCTGCAGAGAAGGCACACCTGAGAGCTTACAACAAGGACAGGTCCTAGCTGCCATGCCTCATTCAGAGTTAGTCATGTAAGTCATCTGTCTTTCTTCCAAGAGCCTGGAGTTGGTAAGGCAACAGACAAGGGCATTGTACAGTGTCAGTGAGGTAGACTCCAGACTGGTGAGAACCAGAGTCTGCATTTGGCGGATGGCGTGGCTTTGCTTCTCTTGACTGGCACCTGTGGCCTGGCCTGGCAAAAGCTGCTTAACTCCCAGTTCCAGGGGGCTCACTTCTTCTCCCATAGAGTTAGATGGGAGCTCTTGTGGCACTGTTCTGCTCTTCTGTTTAACTCATACCCATTTCACGTTTTGCCAGACCAATAAGGAGTGCTCACCCTCAGGTATTCTCCCCCACACTGAGGGTTGAGGGTACTTGTTACCCTCAAGGTGATACAGCTCCTCCCTTTTTGGGAAGCTTGGTACTCGGATCCGTAAGCATGAATCCGTGGTGAAGACTGATTCTTTGAATATATGAAAATGACATACTCACCATAATTGCTGATCTTCCAGAATATCTTAACCATTGATTCAGATCCCTACCCACCATTCCTCACTCAGCTGAGAGTCAGGGCCTCTAGTAGCTCACCCGGTGCTATTGTCCTTTGGTGGTGGTTCCTGTGGGCCAGTCACTCGTCACTCGGGTGCCACCCTCACCAAAAAAAAAACAAACAAAACAAACAGCAAAAGAGATGGGGGTCACTTATGTCCCACCTACAAACCCAAAAAGAAACTTCTTTCTAGGGAAGTGGATATGATGTACTATCCACACTTATGGTAGTGTCCTTTTCCTTTAAGGCTAGCCAGAAAGTCTTCAAGCTGGCTCCTCCCTCCCACCTGGGTGGTAACTTCCTCGGCACCGCCCCATGATGTCAGATCTTCCTGTCCACTTGAAGAAGAAGGTTTCCTCCTTACCGCTCTCCGCGCTGAGTAGGCCCTTTGCTTTCAAACTTTCATGATTGCGAATTTATTCATCTAAGGCGATTCCCTTCACCTCTCATGATGGGTGACTCGAAGTCGGCACCGGGATTAAAAAATGTGCACTAGGGCAGAAGATGTCCTGGACGGACCCGCACACCATGTGCGTCTACTGCCTAGGCCCAGTGGTGCAAGTAGTAGACAAGAAGCACAGAAACTCAGGCACTGGCAAATATGAAATGCAGAATGAAGATCTTCAATCTGAAGGACAGCTGTGTGAAGACACGTCTATCAGTATTTCTACCAAAATAGCACTGTTGTACAAGTCAAATGTTGTTATGGAAACCCTGATTTCAGGTCACAGGGCTGTAAACTGTCATTTTGTTGCAGTTTAAGAATTTCAGTTCCAGTGTCAGTGGGAATAAGTACAGGAACTCCGTTCCTGCTGCAGAAAAGGTACAGGAACGGAGTTCCTGTGCGTTCCTGTTCACTTTCATCACTGCCTAGGCCACAGAAATGGTCCTCAGGCATGTGACCTTTGTTGCACTTTTCATCCTACAACCTTGGAAGACCAGCATGCTCAGCTTCTGCTGGGGCACCATGATGAATGGGATCCTCCTGTTAGATCGAAAGATGCCTGTCGGACGGTCTCCACGCTGTGGGGTCCATTGAACAGCTTGCGGCGTTTGAAGAGGCAACGGCTCAGGCCACAGAGCATGCCTCTTTGACTTAGGTCTTTATGCTGCTTTCATTAGGCACCACCTTTTCAGGGGTGTATCAGGATTTATGCCAGTCCCTTCCCACCTTTGGGCAGGGCCCCTCTCTAGCACTAAAGCCAAAGCGTCTAAAAAAGAGGCTAAAAAGAAGTCTTGCCGTTGATTGTGAGATCGTGAGCACTCTCGTGCCTCAGATTCCTGTGCTTCTATGGAGGTTTCGACTATAGGTCGATCCTTTGGCCCTGTCCACTGGCTCCATGGTTTTCCCATTGGGCCCGTTGGTTGAGATGCCCGTTGATCAACCTGTCAAGATATTTCTCAAACCAGTCAACCCGTTATTGCCAGATGAGGCTGCCATGCCCCTCTCTAGGATTCTGGTCCTGTCTTACCTCCCAGGGAGGGTTGGACAAGCCTGCTGATCCAGTCCCTAACCCTCAGGATCCGTGAACCCGGAGGATCATTGGCTTTTGCCGGCTCCCTCCGATACCCACCATTGGCAGCCCTAACAGTCGAGGTCGCGGTCCCAATCGCGAAGCCCCGAGTTGAACAGCACATGCCGGCATCAGCATTCCCACTCTCCACATTCGGGCAAGCAGCATCACCGCTATTCCTCCTCTTCTTCCTACTTGGATGAGGAGAGGTTCCATTGCAGGATGCGTCAGCACTACAAGGAGTTTATGTGGCGGCTCATGTTCACTGAGGTTAAGCTGATTATGGCCCTCGCCCTAGCTATCACATGGCTCCTGCCACCAGTGCCTCAGCCTACACTGGCTTGGCCTCCACCAGCCTCCCCGCCTGTTCAGGTGAAGCCTCCGCCTAAATAGCTGAAGGAGGGCCCTCTTTCTAAGGATGCCTGCACTACTCCCAGGGCATCCACATTGGCTGTCAGTTATCGTGACACCCGACAGACCCCATCGGGTCAGTGGGGACTCGGGCGGTTGACCCCTATTCGATGAGTCCTCGGAGTCATAGGGGTTCTCCCTGCACTCCCATTCATTGGATGTTGAGTCAGGAGAGTACTTGATGACGGAGCACGGTCTCACTTCTTTCACGGTCCTGCTCCATTTAATCTCTGGGTCCGTGGGTCTTCAGCTGGAACCCATCCAGAAATGGCTTAATACCCCCAACTGAGATTCTCAACCAGGGTGACTCCCCAGGGGAAGCCTTCCCGGTCCCTGAGGCCATTCTTGGCCCTGCTCTGGAGCTTTGTCAGCACCCTGCCTTGTGCCTTGTGCCATCAGCCCAGATTGCCTGCAAATTCACAGACCCTACCAGTTCCCTATTGGGTTTCACCGAACACCCCTCAGCTGTGGGTCTGGTTGCCAACTTGGTCTTTCGATGTACAGGCAATATTGGGGACATGGATAACCCTCCCGACAAGGAATCCAAGAAATTGGATCATATGGCCAAGAAGGTCTATGTAGCTTCTTCCCTCAACCTTTAGCAAGCGAGTTTGGCCCTTTTTATGTCCATTTTGTTCACGCTCTTGTGGGCATCCTTGATGAGGTGCTTCCTGATCTCCCTGTGAACTTGCAGACCATGGTCAAGCAGGTCCAGGGCCAAGTGGTGGCTAAGCAGCAACTCCAGATGGCCATGGACATTGGCGACTCCTGCGCCTGGTCCATGGCTGCTGCGGTGGCAGTGAGCCACAGGGCTTGGCTGAGGATCTCGACCTTCATGGCAGATACTCAGCCCAGGTTGGCAGACGTCCTCTTCTTGGGCACTGACTTGTTTGGGCCATGGGTTGAAGGGCACCGTACTCACACTGAGAAGTTCAGTGTTACCCTGGACTCATTGACCTCCACCCAGAGGGATCCCAAGGGCTCTAAGGCTCAAAAGAAGAAGCACTTTCGGCCCCTCCCTGTTCCGGTGGTTAAGCCATCCCAGCCCCCAGCTGGGCAGCACGCCCAGGCTTGGCGTCCCTGGCCAAAGTCCTTTGCTTTGGTCATCCAGAAACCAGGAGGACAAGGTCCCACTGGTTCCTCAGCTGGTCCCTCCTCCACTTCCAAGCCTGCCCAGTGATGGGACGGGGGGGTGTTTCCCCCATGCCCATCCTGACTCTCCTGGGTCTTATCATTGGGATCGGCTCCACCACTTCCTTTCCGCCTGGTCCACTGTTACCACTGATAGGCGGTGGTTCATCAGGGTTTGCCTCTGGAGTTCGAGGCTTACCCGCCTTGCTGAGCCTATGTGCCATGGGAGGACATGGTGTCTGCTGACATTCTGGCATTGCCTAGCTCCTCCAGAAGGAAGTTGTGACTCCTGTCTTGGACCCCCCACCACAACCAGGGTTTGTCTCCAGGTACTTCCTGGTGCCAAAACAGACAGGGCACTAGAACCCCATCTTAGATCTGCACAAGTTGAACAAATTAACTTCCAAATGGCAACATTATTTTTTCTGTAAGAGCTACCACATTATGGAATACTCTACCCCATAATCTCATAAATATCTAATTTTAATGCATTCAAAGCAGAACTAGATAAATATCTCTTGGGATAGCTTCTAATAAATCCTACAGTATGTAGGGAAGGTGGTCTCGATGGGCCTAGTGCCTCCTTCTGCCTTTTCGAATACTGAGTAATACCAAGTAAATTCCTTCGGCCATGTACTTGCAGGATGGTCACTGTGGAGTAGAAGATGTGGTTTTGCTCTCTGGAGCTTTAGGACACATTCTTCCACATCCCAAACCATCCATCCCACTGCTTGTTCCTAGGGTTCCATGTGGAAGGGATTCTCTATGAGTTCCAGGCCATGCCCTTCGGCCTCTCCTCGGCTCCCAGGGTCTTCATCAAATGCATTGCAGTGGTGGCAGCCCTACCTGAGGCACCAAGGGGTCCAGATATACCCTACCTGGATGACTGGCTCATAGCGGGTCCATCCAGAGAGGAGGTGGAGCGGTCCAGGATCTAGTCCTGCAGACCTGCATGTCCCTTGACCTCCTGGTCAGTGAGGCCAAGTTGGAACTCATAGCCTCGCAGGTGATTCACTTCAATGGGGCAAAGCTGGACTCTTGCAGAGCCAGGGCTCAGCTTCCAGTGGACTTGGCCGAGGCCCTCGCCTCCTTTGCCCAATAATTTTGGGTTGGGCAGTTGTGCCATTCTCAGGACTTCCTGCACCTATTGTGATACATGGCAGCATGCACCAGCGTGGTCCATTGGGCCCGGTGTAGAATGCGCTCTCTGCAGTGGGAGCTTGCCCGCCAGTGGTCTCGGCACAAGGGCCACTTCAACCAGCCGTCACTGTGACTCAGCAAATGTGGGACGCCCTCCAGTGGTGGTTCGTCCCAGAACATCTGCAGGAAGGGATCCCCTTTGTCCGCCCAGAGCTGATGGTCATCCTGACAACCGTGCCTCCCTGATGGGTTGGGGTGCCCATTTGTTGATGCCTCCCTGATGGGTTGGGGTGCCCACCTAGGGGACCAGAGAGTCTGGGCTATGGACCCCCAAGGAGTCCTGATGCCATATCAACCTGCTGGAGCTGCAGGCAATTCAGCTGGTGCTGACAGCCTTTGCTCCACACATCTGGGGTCAGGTCATTGAGGTCCAGATGGACAACACCACAACCATGTACTACCTCAACAAACAGGGCAGGAAGCACTCCCTTCCTCAGTGCAGGGAAGCTCTCTGCATCTGGACCCTCATGCTCAGCCTGGATGCTGGTCTCCTTGCCATCCATGTAGCCGGCATCTCCATCCATCCATCCAGCTAGCGGATGCCCTTAGCTGGCTGGGCGAGGCATTTCACAAGTGGTTTATCCATCCAGAGGCAGTACACAGCCTGTTCTCCCAATGGGGCACCCCTCTAATGGACTTGTTCACCTCCTGGAAGAACCCAAAGCTGAGGCTGTATTGTGCCCACCCCACCTCAGCAGGGAATGCTACAGGGGAGTGCCTTCTCAAGGCCCTGGACCCTGGATCTTCTCTATGCCTTTTCATTTCCCTTGATCCACAGAGTGTTGCTCAAGGGAGGGACAAGCAAATGAGCTTGGTGGCTCCAGACTGGCCCTGCCAGTTTTGGTTCCACAATCTCAGTCTCAGCAGCACGCAGGATGTCTCCCTCTTTGCCCAAACCTGCTCTCTTTCAAGTCAGGGGAAGGTACTCCATCCGGACCTTCAATCCCTGCACCTGACAGCCTGGTTCCTGAGTGGCTAGAGTTCCAGGTTTTGGGTCTCCCCGAAGGTGTCCTCACTGTAGTTGAGGCTGCTTGGATGGAGTCAACCCGTAAAATCTATACCTTCAAATGGAAGAGGTTCTCCATTTGGTGCCAAGGCAAAGGCCTTGACCTCTTATCTTGTCCAGTGGCTTGCATTCGTGACTACATGTGGTCCCGCTCTGTCAGTCCTCCAGTCGACGACCCTCACGGTGCACCTGGCTTCCATCTGTGCTTACTGGGCGCAGGCTGGTATGCAGTTGGTGGTGCAAGAGAAGATGGTGTGGTGCTTTTTCAAAGGACTCAACCACATTTCCCCATCAGTCTGTAAACCACCACCACCACCTTGGGACTTGTTGCTGGTATTGGCTGAGCTCATGGGCAAGCCATTCTAACCAATGCACAGGTGTGAGATGTCTTACCTATCTTGGAAGACCACCTTCCTGGTGGCTATCATGTCAGCCAGAAGGATCAGTGAACTCCAGGCACTTGAGGGGAAGGCTCCTTACCTGGTTTTCCACAAGGACAAGGTTGTCCTTTGCCCCAACCCAAAGTTCTTCCCGAAGGTTGTGTCTGATTTCCACCTTAACCAAGTGATTAATCTCCTGGTGTACTTCTCCGATCACACCTCGGAGGCCGAGCACAGGCTTCATATGCTGAACCTGCAGTGAGCACTTGCCTACCATAAGGAGCGCATGGCTGGAGTTCAAGGAGAGGTTCACCAGCTATTTGTCACCAGTACTGAAGCCATACCTGGCAGATTGGCAGCTAAGCAGACGATTGGCAGGTTGATTGTGTTCTGCATCAATCTCTGCTATAGGTTGGCTGGTAGGGAGCCTCCTGTTGGGCTAAGGGCTCATTCCACCTGTCATACTGCTGCCTCAGTGACTGCTTCCAGGGATGTCCCTGTCTAGGAAATCTGTAGGGCTGCTCCCTGGAAGTCAGCACACACCTCCATTTCCCACTACCACATCAGCCTTGGGTCACTCTGGGATGCCAGTTTGGGGGCCTCAGTTCTGCAATCTCTATTCCCTAAATAGGGGGTATGCGGCTTGCTCCCTCATCCTGGAGAACTGCTAGGAGTCTGCCAGAAGTGTGGGTAGTACGTCATATCCACATCCCTGGAAAAACAGGTTACTCACCTGTAACAGTAGATCTTACTTCAAGAGGGCTCTTGCAGTAGGTAATTACATATAGGACTTACGTCGGCAGGTGGCAGGACCCCACGGAAAATTTCTAGCTAGCAGTCCCTAGCGAGGGACCACCCCCATGTCAGGTGACCGGCATCAGGAGACGTTGGTATAAAGGGGTGGTCCCGGACGCACGCCTTCCAGTTCTTTCCCGCCGTTAGCTTGTGCAGCGTCTCGCGGAAAAGTTTGTGCTTCGTCAGCCCTACTTTCCTCTTTTTTTTCACAGAAAAATCCTGTTTTTTGACAATCGTCACCCCCTCTGAAGTCGTCGTACTCAAGGGAACATCTTTCTTTGGTCCAGGAAGAAATCTCTGCTCTTCTCATGAAGCAAGCGATAGAGCCTGTCCCCCTTCATCTTCAGGGGACAGGTTACTATTCCCATTTCTTCCTGGTCCCAAAGAAGATGGGAGATCTCAGAACGATTTTAGATCTCAGTTCCCTGAATCTTTATGTAGAGTACAGAAGGTTCAGGATGCTCTCTCTGCAGAGCCTTCTGCCCCTCTTACGGCCGGGTCAATGGCTTTGTGCCCTGGATATGCAGGATGCCTATCTGCACATTCCCATTCGCCCCCTCATCGCAAATACCTTCGTTTTGCGTTTCAGGGGGACCACTACCAATTCAAGGCGCTCTCCTTTGGTCTATCCTCGGCCCCCCCAAGTATTTACCAAATGCTTGGCAGTGGTGGTGGCCCACCTGCGTACCATGGGAGTACAGGTGTTCCCTTACCTGGACGACTGGCTCCTGGCAGCCTCGTCCAGGGAGGAACTCCTGCATTTCCTCTCCCTCACCCAGCAGGTCTTTGCTTGCCTGGGTATTACCATCAACCATTCCAAGTCTCATCTGGACCCATCCCAGAGGCTACAGTTCATCGGGGCGATCCTCGATACGACTGCAAGCAAGGCCTTCCTGCCTCCGGACAGGGTGGCCTCTCTTCAGGCCCAGATTTGTCTGTTATCCGACCGCAGGAAGGTCTCGGCGAGGTCGGTCCTTCGCCTTATCGGGCTCATGGCGGCCGCTATACCGACGGTCCCCAGGCTCGACTCCACATGAGAATCTCTCAGTGGACTCTTCGCTCTCAGTGGGACCAACTAGTGGACGACCTAGATCAATCAGTTCTGATCTCCTTGCCTATGATGCGAGACTTGCAGTGGCCGATGGCTCGAGAGAACCTGTTTCGGGGGTCCCTTCCTTTCATCCTCCCCCCCCCTCCCAGACTCTAACCACAGATGCCTCAGGCAAAGGTTGGGGAGCCCATCTAGGCCCTCATTGGACCCAGGGCTCCTGGTCCAGGCTAGAACAAGCTCTCCACATCACTGTGCTTGAGCTTCGGGCAGTGTTGTATGCTCTCCAAGCCCTTCATCAATACATCCTTCCTGGCCACCTAGTCATCCAGATGGACAATATGTGCATAGTGTGGTACATCAACAAGCAGGGAGGAACTCGGTCCTACCCTCTATGCAGGGAGGCAATAAGGGTTTGGGATTGGGCAACACACCACAACCTTCACCTCACGGTGATCCACATTCCAGGAATCGACAACACCCTGGCAGACAAGCTAAGCCGCTCTTCTGCTCTGGCTCACTAGTGGGAACTGGACCAAGGGGTACTAGACGATATCTTTCAACTTTGGGGAACTCCGCAGGTCGACCTGTTCGCTTCCCCTCAAAATGCAAAACTTCCCACCTTTTGTTTGCTCGTTCCAGAGCAAGGCGCTTTCTGGAACGATGCTCTGTCTCTAGACTGGAAGGACAGATTCGTCTATGCTTTTCCCCCAATTCCTCTGATCCCACGAGTCTTGCAGAAACTAGCCTCAGAAGGAGCAAGAATGATTTTGATCACTCCTTTCTGGCCCAGGCAAATCTGGTTTTCTCTTCTACAACAGTATTCAGAGGATCCTCCTCTTCCTCTAGCTTGAGGTTTGTTGACCCAGAATCAGGGGACCCTGGTTCATCCAGGACTCAGATCCCTTCAACTGCATGCATGGCTCCTGCAGACCTAGCCCAATCTTGTTTTGGTGTGTCTCCAAAAGTGGCAGAGATTTTAGTGGAGGCCAGAAAACCCTCCACCAGGTCCACCTATGCCATGAAGTGGAAGAGATTCACTATTTGGGCCACCTCCATGAACGTGGAGCCTTTCTCCTGTTCAGCGGGGCTTCTGCTGGAGTATTTACATCATCTGTTCGACCTGGGTCTCAGCCATTCCTCTTTGAAGGTTCACATGGCGGCTATCTCAGCCTATCATGTTCCCTTCACAGACAAAGCTTTCGCTCAACTGGAGGTCTCTAAGACCTTTCTCAGAGGGGTCCTTCATCTGAGGCCCCCATCCATACTCCTGCCCCCCCTTGGGACTTGAATTTTGTTCTCGAGAAACTTACACTTCCTCCCTTCGAACCTGCAGCCTCTGCAGATTTGAAATTTCTTTCGTGGAAGACTCTCTTCTTGGTGGCCATTACTTCGGCTTGAAGAATCTCCGCGCTCCAGGCCCTGATGTGTAAAATCCCCTACCTGATCTTTCACAAGGATCGAGTCTCTCTTCGCAGGAATCCTAAGTTTCTACCTAAGGTAGTAGCGGAGTCTACCTTAAATCAGTCCATAGAGTTACCTGCCTTTTTTACGCAGTACTCTAACCAAGGGTAATATTTACTCCATACTATGGATGTTCATCGGATCCTGAGATACTACACCAACAGGACGAAGGATCTCAGAAAAACATCAGTTGTTCATCTCCTTTGCTTCCAAAAGGGAAGGCAATGCTGTTTCCAAGCAATGCCTATCCAAATGGTTGGCTCATTGCATCACTTTCTGTTATGACAAGTACCACAAGACCCTTCCGGGTCAAGTAAGAGGCCACTCCACAAGAGGAGTAGCCGCTTCTGCAGTTTGTTTCAAGAATGTATCTGCAGCAGACATATGTGCTGCCGCCACCTGGACTTCCGTCCATACCTTTACGAAACACTACAGTTTGGACATTGCCTCTCGCCGTAGAGCAGGCTTTGGGCTAGCTGTTTTGCAAGGCCTCCTGTCTTGAGGCTTGCAAGGCTAGAGATTTTTCTTGGAGTAGTTTCCTCCTCCCGGTGCTTTTCCTTTTTTCCAGACTGCTTGGGATTCAGTCCTATATGTAATTACCTACTGCAAGAGCCCTCTCGAAGTAAGATAGTACAGTTACGTAAGAACTTACTGTAACAGTAGATCTTCGAGAGAGCTCTAGCAATAAATCTTCCGCCCTCCATCCCCCTAGGCTTTTTCAGCTCCTTTTCCATTGAGGGAAATATTCGCTTCTCTCTCTCGTCCGGCCTCTTTCGGCCCGTGGTGGGAAAGAACTGGAAGGCGGGTGTCCGGGACCGCCCCTTTATACCGACGTCTCCTGACGCCGGTCACCTGACATGGGGGCGGTCCTTCGCCAGGGACTGCTAGCTAGAAATGTTTCCGTGGGGTCCTGCCGACGTCAGTCCTATATGTTATTACCTACTGCAATAGCCTCTCTCAAAGATCTACTGTTACGGTAAGTTCTTACGTAACTGTACTTTCTAGGAGTGGTATACGATGTTCATCCACACAGTCCAACCCGACCTCCCCTGGCAAGTGGCACAGCAGTCTTGCTTCCAGCAGGTAAGATCTGATGTCATGGGGTGGTGCCAAGGGAGTTGCTACCTGGGTGGGTGAGTGAGAAGAGCCAGCTTGAAGACTTTCCAGCAAACCTTAAAGGGGAAAGGACACTGCCAGAAGTGTGGATATACATCATATACCACTCCTAGAACTACTGTTACAGGTGAGTAACCTGTTTATTTTTACCATGGAGTGGGCAGGTGGCCCCTTCCCTCCATTCTTTACTATCTTGCTTCTCCCTTGCTATATGCAATGTATGCCCAGTGCGTCATCCAGTCTAACTCCACTGAGCAGATGCTGTGCTAGTGTGAAAGTGCAATGCACTTTCTTGGATCAGTATACTGGCTTCACACAGGGTACATCCCTGTGGTTACAGGGAGAAGCAGGGCATGTTCTTCTTTCATGTTGGAATTTTGGTTGGTATCCCTTGTCACGTCTGTCTGAGCATTGGGTTTTGCCCATCCCACCTGGAGTATGCCAGAGGAGATAACCATATCTTGCCTCCCTAGGATGGCTAGTCCTGCAACTCATATGGTCTTCATCCCTACTTTCTCCTATCTGTCTTAGAGAAAAGGCGGTTATGAGTTTACTCTGAAGTTTGCTCACATTTTCTCCAGTGGCATGGAGTTACTTTTTTGGGAGTCCAGATATAATTTTTCCATTTTTGGCATTTTTTCATCTCATTTGCAAGAGGGTCCTGAATCGGACTTCTCCTTTTGCTGCCCCTGCCAGAGCCCTTCCTTTTTACCTACCACAATTCACACTCTGTCTAGCTAGTGGTAAGAGGCTCTGGCTCATTTTAAGCCCACTACCCATGTGCCACGTGGTATGCCCAACCCTTAGTCCGGTTCTAATTGGTTATTTTATTTCCCATACTCTTGTTCTGTCCCTTGGCGCTAGAAAGTATCTAGTCCTCTCTTTATTTTCTCTCCACTTTATTTCTTTCTGGTGAACAAAACTGTGGTGCATGAGAGAGCCAATGATGGTGTTTAGCTAACACATGAGGTACGAGGTGACGTCAGTAGCCGATGTCCGCTTCCTCCCTTTAGAAAAACTCTCCCGTGGGGTCCTAATGCCTCTGGACTTAGGCCTGTAAGTATGAATCAGTGATGAAGATGTTCTGGAAGATCAAGAATTATGGTGAGTACGTGTACATAATTTTCCTTTCTACTACAGTACTACTACTCGGTTCCCAACCACTGTACCCACCTAACCTCTCTTGGCAAGACTTGCTTTGAATTCCTGTTCCAGCTTACAGTTCTGAGTGAAAAAGGAGACAGAGCCAGAGAACCAAATGGCTGAGTAGTAATAGCTAAGCTTAAAGACTGTTCTGGTGACTTAACAGGCTCAGTGGAAGACTGCCTTAGTGTGAAACTGAATGCTAGCAGTAGAACTAAGGTTCCTAAGTCGGGAGCACAACCTCTGTATTTTCAGTAACCCTGCTTGGTAATGAATTACTCAGGATTCTTGAGTTTTCCTGTTGTATCAAGTGTTTAGTACAGCCAGAATTACCAGATAGTCAGCAGTAACAAATCACAGGAACATTGCTAAAAAGGTCTATTTTAGAGTGGTGGCATACTACAGTATTTGCAGTGCTGTTTAATTAAGTCACAGTACATTACTATAGTGTGAGGTACCGAGATTGTAGTCTGCACTCTAGACTCAAAGGAGAGGAAGGTGCGCTGTCTTGCAGTGGTCACAGCTGATAGGGTTCTCCTTAGGGTGGAGGGGTTGGTTGGAGAACAAGGTAGAAAGTCACATATAATTGCCCATCTAGGGATGAACAACTTAGCAGAGTCCATTAGGTAAAGTGAAAGACGGTTTCAAGGAGTTAGGTACCAGGCCAAGGGGGACGTCTAGTATTATGACCTTCTTGGAGGTCATTCCAGTGGACAGGAGTGGGGAGGCATGGAAGCTGAAAATATACCAATTTAAGAATTGGTTAGAGGAGTGGTGCATAAAATTAAGGGTTTTCCTTTCTGTGGGACTGGGATGCTTTTTGGACTCATAAAGACTATTGAAAATGGCCAGCCTTCATACAAATACAGAGGGGGCAGAGACACTGGGGAAGAGGTTTGAGTGTGCATTTCAGGGAGTTTAAATGAGCAAGGAGAAGGCTGGGACAAGTGACGTCCATGGTGAGAACTCAGGTAAGGAAGACCTAGCTGCTGCAGCACTCCCTCAACTTGAGGCGGCATTCAGGGAGTAATGGATAATTCAGACAGGGTATGTTTGAGTGAGGTTCACCAGAGAGCTGGAATCACCGCAGCTAGGGAGGGTGGTAGAGAATAAAAAAAGGCACTTGTGTGGGCAAGGAAGGACTTGTCAATAGAGAGGGTAAGAGAGGGATACAGGACTCCCAGAGGATGGTTTGCATAACACCAGAAGTCTCAGGAACAAAATGAGTGACCTCCAGGCTGTAACAGCAGGGTGTAGGCTAGTTACAATGGCTCTAACAGAAACGTGGCAACGTCCAGCCATGACTTGAACCTCAGAGTCCATGACTATGATCTGTTTAGGACAGACAGGGAGAAGGGGAGGGGATTAGTGCTGTACACCTGGGAGGGTATCTGGGCAATTGGGAATGAAGAGATAAAGGGATGGCAGAGTGGAATCCCTGTGGTTCAGCTGACGGTAGTGGGGGGAGGACATCTGTATGGGGGTGGCATATAGGCCTCAAAACCAGTAGGAAGAGATGGACAGAACACTAATGGGAGAGATTAGGAAGGCAGTGGCAGGGGGTGCAAGCTGTGCTGCTAGGAGATGCCAGATGTTGACTGGAGCGGAGCATTCCTGGGGCAAAAAAACCTAGGAACCAGGTGCATATGGATGCCTTCCTGGGCAGTTTCCTTAAACAGCATGTAGAAAAGCAGGCTTAGGGATTGAGTTTCATCTGTTGCTTGTGTTCCCACTCAGCACCAACATCTCCACTGCTTTATTTGTCCCAGGAAGGTATTTGTATATTTTGATCATGTCCTCTCTCTCCCTTCTTATCTCCAGTGTGTACATACAGAAGTCTTTTACCCTCTACATATAAGTACTTTCTTGCTGATCCTGATCATTTTTGTTCTGTCTTCTGCACCACTTCAGTCCTGTCCTAGTCTTTCTTCGAATGTGGGCTACAGAATTGCACACAGTACTCCAGGTCAGGACGAACCAGAGACCTGTACGGTAGCAGAATCATTTCCCTCCACCAGCTACTTATCCCCCTTCATATACATCCCAGAATCCCATTTGCCTTCCATTCTGCCCTGCTTCACTGCCCTGATGTTCCAAAACATATAATATTATTACCCAGGTTTCTCTCCTTGGTTGTACTTTTCCTCTGACACTCCCCCCCCCCCCCATTCTGTTTTCAGATGTGTTGCCTTTATTTGCAGTGCCTTGCACTTCTTAGCTTTGATTTTCAACAGCCATACCCTTAACCACTTCTCTAGTTTTTCCAGGTCCTCCCTTCTGTTTCTTACCTCTTCCTTACTATCCACTGCTCTGCAGTTCTTAGTATTTGCTGCAAAGAGGCAGATCTTCCCTTGGATCTCTATTCCAATATTACACATGAAGAGGACAGATTCCAATACTGTTTCCTATGGCACACCAATGGTGACCCCTGACCTTTGAGTGTTCCCTGTAAGGACAACTCTCTGGGTTCTGACAACTACCAGGTTCCTTATCCATTCCACCGTCCCCCGTTACCCAACTTTTTCATCAACTATTTATGTGGGACAGAGTTCTAGGCCTTGCTGAAGTCAAGGCACAGTTCATCCACCACCTTTGTTACCCAAAGAAGTCGATACGGTTCATGTGACACAACATTCTTCCTGTAAACCTTTGCTGTCTGATATCCTGAAGTCTGTATGCCTCCAGGAAACCCATTCGACTCTCCTTTATTAAGGTTTCAAGTAGCTTTTGAACTATAGATGCCATACTGACCGGTCTGTACCTCCGTACTTTGTCCGGACCGGTCTGTACCTCCGTACTTTGTCCGGACTGTATCTGCTCTCCCCAGTCCCTAGGTGTGCTACTCCTGTCTACAGTGAGCTGCTTGAGAGCTCAGCCAGCGGTGTCATTAGAACCTGTCCCATCTCCTTCAGTACATGTGAAAACAGCCTGTCCGGGCCTGTTGACTTGTCCACTTATAGTGGGTTTAAGCCCTTCAACATCCTTCCCTCTGAAATCAGATCTTTATTTACACCTTCCTACCTTCCCCCTTGCCTTAAAGGGGAACTAATGTACAAATTTACAAAAACATTTGTTTTGCAGAATATTGTAATTTGTAGGTGAAGTCCTAGTGTGTCCTTCTCTTTGTTTGCTGTAAAGAGTGTTTTGTTTTTTTAATTTGCCTGCAAGTTTTTTAGCCCCTGGGGATCTCGATGTTAGCATTTTTATGCAGGTTCTTCTTCCTACAATGCCCCCGTCCCATGAGGCAGTGGTGTGCCCAGGACCATTCATTTAGCACGACAGTCCAAAACTTGCAGAGCACTCACCAGACATACTCACCAGGATCCACACAATAAATGGAGGGCTAGTTAAGGCTTGATGAATTACTCAGATTGTATTCACTGCTGGTCTCAAATTAAGCACAGGGGTGTTTGTGTGGCAATTCAGCTGACTAACTGTTCTTAATTTGAGACCAGCAGTAAATAAAATTTGAGTAATTTGTCAAGCCTGGAATAGCCCTCCATTTATTGTGTGGATCCTGCTGCTTATGTCTGGTGAGTGCTCTGCAAGTTTTGGACTGTGTTGTTACTAGTTGGGGGGCTAGCAACCCCAACAGAGCACCAGGCTCATACAACCCTATGCACACCTTTTTCTTGGAATCCCATTCATTTAGTATGGGCATTTTTTTTTCAAGTTTACAGCAGTTGAGCTGTGATTTTAAGTAAATCACCTTGTTGAGGGAGTTGTAATGAAGGCTAAATTTACAGGTGACAAACACCTGAGGAATAATTGAGTGGGCTTTTCTGTAAGGAAACAGCTAGAGTCTTCGCTAATTATAGCTTTAGTGACCTGGGTTGATTTGTTTGCCTTTTTTAATGGTTGCACGTTGTTTAATAAAATGAAAACTGGCTAGACCTAGATAGATACCTAGAAAACAGAAAGTTTGGATTGTAAAGCATTATTTAGTTGAAGCTAGAATATCAGGCTGCTAATAAGATTTCTGCAGCAGTTATTACTCTTTGAATCAATGGTCCTGGACACATCACTGTTATATGGGACAGAAGGCATTGTAGGAAGAACTACAATAACAAATGCTAGCATGGAAATCCCAAGGGGCCATAAAATGAGCAGGCAATTAAAAAAAAAACTTACAGCACTCAAAGGGAGGGACTCACTAGGACTAAACCTGCAAATCAAAACACTGCACAATATGTTTTTTTTTGTTGTTGTAAATTTTGACTTCCATTCCCATTTAATGGCACAGTCAGGCAATGGCCTGTTTCCTTCTCTGTGAATGCAGAACAGAAAAGTCCTCTTAGGTCAAGCAACCACAACACAGTGTGGTTCAGCATACTGTAGCTCTCAAGGTTCAGTGGCAGAGGTCCTAGATGCTAGTTGTAGTCTTTAGAAGGGCAGACTGTATGAGGATGGAGAAGAGCTTGGTGGAGACTCAAGAGATCAGACCAGTCAGAGTGGTGAAAAATAAATGGAACGCCATCATCAGTGATTCTAAGAGGTATCTAAAGCATGCCTCAGACAAGTGGGAAAGAGATATAAGAAGACAATTTGATTTTCCAGGGAGGTGGGGGACACAGTTTGGGCAAGACAGGGGTCTTCAGAAGGTATAAGGTCAATCAATCGGAGGCAAAAAGGGAGCTGTACTTTAGCAAACTGAAAGAGACCACGGAGGTGGGCACCCCAGTGTCCTCACACCTAAAGTGGGGAGCACAGTCGACCACAGGCAGGAAGGGGATACCAGCAGCAGTACTGAGCAGCTGCAGATGATTTCAGTTAAACGATAAGCTGGGTTGATGGGAAGGGGATACCAGTGGTGGCATTATGCAGCCACCCTGATTTGAAATTATTAAACCTGGGTTGGGAGGTGGGGAATACTGTTCAAAAGATAGCTGTGACTGACAGTGTGATCGAAAGTGATTGCTTTCACACTTCTTGCAACTGATGAAAGCAGTATAAAAAACAGCACTTTCAGTCAAATTGCCAACACAAAAATCCAGCTATCACTAGAACCTTCCTTTTTTGAATTGATCATGTTCAGAAAGACGGCACAACTTTTAACTTATATTTCAAAAACTATGTAGGTTAAAAACTTGTCACTTGTGAATGTGTGTACCTTGGGTCATTCTCTACCAAACCTGACAAAAAGAGTAAATTTAAATGTCAAGTTTAAAAATAACTTTTTTTTTAGTTACAAGTGAGCAAAAAAAAAAATCTTAAAACCGTTGAATTTTAGCACTTTTGCACCTCTGTAACTTTACCTGCTCCCCCGCTCCTGAACTAATTGAAGCAAATTTTTCAGGATCCAGATACCCTGTCTCCACACTATTTTGGGCAAATGGATTGAACGAAGGCAGAGCTAAGGTGCAAAAATCATGGTTTAACAGAAGTGTTTACCTCAACCCTAATAGACAGGTGCTCCCGCACCTGTATAATATCTATTTCTCTCTAAAGATATATACAGTGTGTGTATATATATATATATATTATACATATATTCATTGCAAAAAACTCAGTTAACGCATCAGTTAGGGTTGTTTCCACAGCAACAGAAGTGTGGAAATGCAATGTTAAGGTTATCACCCCATCCCCACGGCCCCATCCTCAAACTCCTAACTCCGCATCCCCCCCACACACACACACACGCAAGCAGTACAAGACACATCAATCATCATGGTCCAGCAACTGTATGAGTTCTGCTGCCATCAGAGTGCCTTGGGGGCACACATGCATGTTAGGCAACCATGGGAGATGACCCACAGTAAGCATTTCTCTGTAAGAAACATCAATAACAAGATG
The DNA here is from genome assembly GCA_016271365.2 of Neoceratodus forsteri. NCBI lineage: Eukaryota > Metazoa > Chordata > Ceratodontiformes > Ceratodontidae > Neoceratodus > Neoceratodus forsteri. The sequence continues at coordinate 1,557,657,245 of CM057450.1, forward strand.
CAAGCAGATGCCTATATTTCAATTGTTAGGAAATGATGAAACAAACAATATGCTACCTATGGATAACTGTATTGGAAATAAGAGTTTGGATAACCGTAGTAATGTTTTGTAGTATACTTTACAAGTAATGTGTGACAGCAACAGTTGTAACATCCAGTGCTAACCATAACATGCTGCTAATGAGTATTTCCAATTAACGCAGCAGTATTATTTATTTTATTTGTTTTTGTTAACTGGGTAGGGCACACTAGACAACCAAGTGCCTATTTTCAGGTGTGACCCGGGAGGGTTACATAGGCAGTAGCATACAGGAGACAATTGCATACAGTTGAGCAAAAACAGGATTAATAGGTAATGGATAGGCAGCTAACAGTAAAGTACAACAGTAGCAAGTAATAAAACAACAGACATAACCTGATGGAAAGAGGAAGCAAGGCAGCAATTGGAGTAGAGGTTGGGGACACAGGTGCACACTATTATGGAGTAGAGCTAAGCGAAAAAAGGCGAAATTAGGTACACTTAATGAGCTAAGTTAGTGCTATCAGAGTAAGTGCATGGGAGGGGAAAAAGCGGGTGGGGATGGGGAGGGGCTGGGTGAAACAGGTGAGGCAAAGTAAGGGAGGGAGGAGTAAGGGGAGAGGATAGAGAGGGGTGAAGGGTCAGTGAGGCCAAAAAATTGGTGAGGGAGGGGTGAGGGGAGAGGATGGAGAAGGGTGAAGGATCTGAACTCTGTTCGGAGGGGGTACGGTGCAGTAGGACCCTGGGAGCTCATGGTACATGAGAAGGTAGGGTGAATCTAGGAGGTACAGGGGCAAGCGGAGGAGGGGTACAGGAAGTGCCAGAGCGAGGATTTGAAGCGGGGATGTGAGGGGGCGGACCGGGTAAGGACTGGGAACGAGTTCCAGAGTTTTGGGGCAAAGGAGGAGAAGGCTTGTTCCCCCATGAGGGAGCGAGTTCTAGGGTCAGTCCGATCGAGGGCCTCTCTTGATCTCAGCTGATAGGATGGGGGGCCAGGATTTAGTGGGGGAGACGAGGGCAGAGGGAGTGGCCGATCTTATAATGTTGTCAATGAAATTACCAAGAATGAAGGTGCGTTGCTTTTCTGGAGGGAGCCACTGTAGTCGGGAGTAGAGGTCACAACGGTGAGTGAGGGGCAGAGCAGAAAGGGCGAAGCAGCAGATGTTATTGTAGGCGGTGTCCCATTTCTGAAGGCTGGATGGGGGTACGGGGGCAAAGGTAACCTGCCCGTAGCAGAGAGTAGGGAGGAGGACCCGTCTGGCAAGCGCCAAACGAGCTGCAGGGGTTAGGCAGTTTTTAGCTTTGTAGGCAAGGCCGAGCTTATAATTTGTAGCCCTGCAGATGTTACGAATTTGCAGGATGAGATCGAGCTGTGGGTTCAGAGTGATGCCCTGGTACTTGATTGAGGCCACAGTCTGTAGGGGAGAGCCGTCAATATCAAGAATTTGGAGGGGGGGGAGGGGCAGGACTTTATCTTATGCCGTGAGCCAAACAGCATAGCTTGTTTTTTTTTGAGGTTAATGGTAAGTCTGTGATCCACTAGCCAGGATTGAATGCGATGGAAGTCCGTGTTCAGCTGGGAGTTTGTGGTGGCAATGTCACGGGCACAGGTCAAAATGACCAGGTCATCCGCATATAGAGTGGTGCGCCCGTGGATGGCGGTGGACGGAAGTTCGTTGATGAAGAGGGAGAAGAGGGTGGGACCAAGGACGGAACCTTGGGGGACCCCACAGTGGACTGGAGAGGGGGATGAGTGGATACAATTGAAGTTGGTGTACTGCTGTCTGCCAGAGAGATAGTTGAGGAACCACGTGTGGGCAAGGGGGGGAGAAACCAATGGATCAGAGGGTGGAGCAGAGAAGAGAGTGGTCAACGCTTTGGAGAGATCCACGAAGATGGCACCAGTGAGGTTCCCCTGGTCAGCAGCAGTTCTGATAGTTGAGGTGACAACAGCGAGGGCAGTGGACATGCTATGCCCTTTTCTGAATCCGTGTTGAGCCGGTGAGAGGAGGTTATGGTTCAGAATGTAGAGGGATAGCTGGGAGGCCACGATTTTCTCAAGGATCTTGGAGGCAGCAGACAGCATCGCAATGGGACGATAGTTCTGGGGTCCTGAAGGTTTTGTTTTAGACTGGATCACTTTAGCCACCTTCCAGATATCCGACATTAGCCCAGACCTGAGGGAGGAATTGAAAATGTGCGTGAGAGGCCTAGCAAGAAGATCGGCCCCTAGTCTGAGCAGTTTAGGCTGGAGGCAGTCATGACCTGCCCCACTGTGAGGGGATAGGCTGGCAAGGAGCTTCTGGGTCTCGAGAGCAGACACTTGTTGGAGGAAGAGTGGAGGACAGGAGTTAGAACCAGGAGGTAGGAAGTCAGGGGGCTTTCAGGCAGTGCACAGGGGAGGAGGGGCTGGAGGTTTGGAGAACAGGGAGTTAAAGGTATTAGAAATGGTGAGGGGGACTTCCGGTGATGTCACGGAGCCGATAGCAGCCAGCTAGAGAGAGCTCTATCTCCCTGAGGCCAAAAAAGCTACCTAAATTGTAGAAACCAGCTCAATACTACCAGAAATGGCAACTACCAAACATACAAAGGACACCAGAGGTAGATCTAAACTAAAAGACGCCAGAAAACGGCTCGATGCTGCAGGATTCAGGACGACTCATGGGGACGAAAGTAGAAGCCCTTCCCCTGAGAGTATCCCAGATACAGACGCAGAAACCAATCAGTTATCTAGATCCCGGTTTGAGAAACTCTTTGCAGAGATCAGAGCAATGAGAGCGGAGAATAGGGCTGAATTTAAGCAGCTCAATCAGCAGCTCAGAGGTCTGGAAATGAGATTGAAGGAAGCGGAGACTCGCATAAGTAATTCCAAAGATGATACTACCAAAATGGGCCTAATACTGCAAGCCCTGGTGGAACATACTAAACAGCTCCAGAATAAGTGCATAGACCTGGAAGGCCGCTCGAGAAGAGAGAATATACGGATACATGGTCTCCTGGAAGGCGTTGAATCAGGCCAGACAATGACTGACTTCATTACAGATCTAATAACAGATGTGCTACAGCTCCCCTCGGGGTTTCAATTGGGCATAGAAAGAGCGCACAGAGCCTTACAGACGAAACCCCACCAGAAGCCAGGCCCAGGTCTGTAGTGCTCAAGTTCAGTAGTTTTAAAACAAAGGAGGATATCCTCCGGAGAGCTTGGCAGCAGAAGGAGATCAAATACCTCTCCAGCCACTTATTTTTTTATCACGATTATCCAGTGGAAGTTCAGAGGCAAAGATTGAAATATGGGCCCATCTTGAAAGTCTTAAGAGAAAAAAATACCAAATTCAACACACCTTACCCAGCTAGGATCTGCGTCTTCTGGTCAGAAGGCATGAAAGCATACGATTCACCGGAGGAAGTGGGGAAAGCTCTAGTGCAGCGGGGCTGGATGGAGGCAGTACCGAAGGGGATCGCTGGGCAGGGACAGTCCACCCAATGGAAGGCACCTGTGGAATGGCTAATGGCGCAGAACTAGCGGAAAAGGGGAAGAGGAACAAATGTTTTGCATGCTACGGGCTTTAAGGAGACTCAGCGGAGATCGCAGGGCAATAATAACCTATCACAGGCCCAGGACTGACATAAGAGTACTTTCAGACAAACTGTAAGATTTTGGATCCAGGAATACGATTGAGGCCTGGAGCAAAGTGGCTGTCAGCGTCTCTCTGCACCTCGCGTCTGCTTATGATGCCTTTTGCGTATTAACGGAAGGGGAAAGGACCGCATTGATAACAATCCTGCTGCTCGAATAAGAGCATAACAAAAATCTTTGAAATGTCCATATGATTTATGCCTGTTTAAGGGGGAAAGAAGAACATATTGGTTTAGTTTCAACTTGCTGATAATTACAGGCTTGTTGCTGGGGTTTTCTTTAAAATGTGAATGGGTTGCCTCCGGGGGGGGGGGGCTACCTAAGCAGCTACTAAACATAAATTGCTGTGAAAAGGGTACCTGCGGGGGCTTGCTAGAGGCAACTTGACATCCTTTAAAGCGGTCTGCACCCTAAGTGGGTAGACTTCAGCTAAAGAGGAGCCTTTTTTCTGAGCTTTCCAACGTAGGCTCCTCCTTGGGAGAACTGCTTGTTAGCAGTGAGGAGTACAGTAGCTCCATCTCCCCTGTCCAGCTACCTTCACCTCTTCCGGTTGGGGAAGCTGAACACACAGAGGTCTCCTGGTGTAAGGATGACCTCCACTGTGGAAGCTAACTTGTATATAGTTTCAAAGTTATGGAATAATGTTGCAGTCGAGAAGCTTGTTCTGTTTTCTTTTTATTATTACTATAAGGGAGAACTACTGGCCAGTAAGATAATTGAAGGGGTAGGAGAGGGTTGTGGGGGACGGGACAGACACTATACCTACTTAAACTAGGTTTTAACGCAAATTATAAAGATGGCTAACTCTGATCTAACAATCTTAACTTACAATGCTAGTGGGCTAGCACACCCTATCAAACGCTCTCGAGTCATGTCCTATTTGAAGAAAACCGGAGTGCATATTATATTGCTCGAGGAAACCCACATGAATAAGACTGAGCATGGTAAACTAGCGAAATTTGGATATAATGAGGTGATAGCATCCGAATACTCCAACGGCCGTAGAATGGGGGCCGCGATACTTATTTCTAGGGCCACGCAATTTGTCCTAAAAGAAAAGTTGGTGGACAGGCAGGGCAGGTATGTAGCAGCCAAAGGCATGTTGGTGGGGGGAGAAAAGATAACTTTGATGTCATTGTATGCCCCTCCAAGTTCAGACTTCACTTTTTACTGGGATCTTTTTATTAAAATTTTGGGATGGGCGGAGGGCCGTTTGGTGATGGGGGAGATCTCAATCTGAGATTAAATCCCAGACTGGACTCCTCGACTCAGCTGCTGAGAAAGGAGAAAGGAGTGGCTCAGAAGGTGGCCAGTTTTTTGGCAGAGGTGGGCTTAGTGGATGTCTGGCAGGCCCTGAATGGCAGGTGTAAACAATACACCTTCTTTTCACCCCCCTCACCAGACGTTTTCCAGGTTAGACTATTTCATTATCACCAGGAAAACTCTGGAAATTTGCAAATCCTCAGAGATTGGGGTGTCTCCGCTCTCAGACCACAGCCCCGTATACTTGAGACTGAAAATAGGACCCCCTAAAAGCTCTAAATTCTGGATGCTGAATACCTCTCTCCTTCAGCTGAAAGAGGTACAAGAAAAAATATCTCAATCCATCGAGCAGGCTATTCAAATGAACCAACACCCCAAAATATCACCTGGTATTCTTTGGGACACAATTAAGGCCATAGTCAGGGGGACCATGGTGGAATTTTCATCTAGATTGAAGAGAAACAGGGAGAAAAGACGTATTGAGTTGCAGGAACAAATTCATAGTCTGGAGCAACTGCAATTCCAGAACCTCGATAGAGAAAGTGGTAAACTTTTACAAAAATTAAAGGAGGAATACATCAAGATCCTTGACTATCAGATAGAACAGCGTCTCATTTACTTAAGACAGAGGTATTATGAGGGAGGTCCCCGGGCCCAGAAATTGCTAACAAGTCGGCTCCGCCAATTTTGGAGCAGAGCGACGATCTCCAAAATAAAAGACCCAGAGACTCAGAGTTTACACTACAAAACCGAAAACATAGTAGAGGCATTTTCAAAATACTGTGCAAAGCTTTATAATGGAGGCCCCAAGCCAACAGAGCAGGAAGTCAGTTCCTTCTTGTCCCCTTTGGGTTTGCTCAAATTGACCCTCGCTCAGGGGGAGACCTTGAGCCGTCCTTATGGAGGCTGAGGTGAGGGCTGAAATTGGGAGGATCAAAACCGGCAAATGTCCTGGTACGGATGGACTCCCCAGTGAGTTCTATAAGCGATTCAAGGACCAGGTCTCCCCTCTGCTGTGTAGGGCGTATAATTATCTTTCTGGAGACACCGGTTCAATGCCCCCTCATGGACGAGGGCAATTATCTCGGTGATACCGAAGCCGGCCAGGGACATAACTTTTTGTGGGTCTTACCGCCCAATATTTATATTGAATGTAGACTATAAGATAATGGTGGGAATCTTAGCCAAAAGAATAGAGGGGGTTCTACCAGACCTGATTCTTATAGACCAGACGGGTTTTGTCCCAGGCCGTCAGACCCTGGATAATGTCCGCAGAACAATTAACATAATAGAAAAAATACAGGCTACCAAAAAATCAGCTCTTGTTATGAGCTTGGATGCTGAGAAAGCCTTCGATCAGGTGTCATGGGAATTTTTGTGGGCCTCCCTGGTCGGCTTCGGGTTCCCGAAGGCTCTTCTTAACATAGTAACCAAAATGTATACTTCTCCAGTGGCCTATGTAAGAGCTAATGGTTATGTATCATGACCATTTGATCTTACTATAGAGGCACTCTGCTGTTGCCCGCTTATCGCCGCTCCTATTTGCCCTCTATATAGAGCCACTGGCTCAGAGTATCAGGGTTAATGGAGGAATAGAGGGGTTTAAGTGGGGCAACGCGACACATAAAATCGCACTTTATGCGGATGATATCTTACTTTACCTCACTCAGCCTGAAAATTCACTCCCGAAAGAATTTCAGCAAATTGAAACTTACTCTAAATTGTCGAGTTACAGACTTAATTGGACCAAAACCGAGGTTTTAACCATTAATGTGGACGTACCCCAGGGACTAAGATTTAAATACCCCATGCAATGGGACCGTCACACTATTAAATATCTGGGGGTCTGGATTGGTCCCTCCTCTAAAAATCTTTTTAAGGATAATTCCCCTCCTTTAGTGAAAAGAGTCTGGGCAGATATAGAGAGGTGGTCACTTTTACCGCTCCCCTTTTACTCCAGACTTCAAGTAATTAAAACCAATATATTGCCTAGATTCCTCTACCTGTTCCAAGCTGTTCTGTGTATTATTGCACAGAAGGTGGTAGGGGCCTGGCAAAAAAAAAATGATGGTGTTTCTTTGGGCCAAATCCCATCCCAGGATATCTAAAAAAGTGTTAACATTGCCTAAGCACAGTGGAGGGAGGGCCTGCCCGAATCTATATGAATACTGGGTGGCAGTGCAAATGAAAAATGCTCTGCTGTGGTCCCACCCCTCATATAAAGCGCACTGGCAACAAATGGAGCTCTCCATAGCAAGTTCCTCTCCTTTAACAGCTCTCTTATTCTTTCCACCTGCACAAATTGATATATCGGCCTTCAGAAGCCACACAATACAAGTTACCCTACAGGGATGGCTCCAGGGCACCAGGCAAGGTTGTACAGCCAAAAACCTATGGAAGTACAGATGGTGGTACTATGATGTTGAATTTGCTCCAGCTGCTTTACATAGATGGTATGGAGGGCAGATGGGACGTGGGGTCGTGGCAGCATGGCAGCTCTTAAGGAGGCCTGATATTTTGCCCTTTGAAACCCTTCGGGCTAGGTACAGTTGGTCACCAGGGGATCTTTTGTTCTATTTTCAGCTCCAGGATTATCTAGCCAAAAAATTGAGACACAAATAAATGGTGGCTCTATGAGAGACCATATCCGAGGGTGCCTGAGCAAGTTTGGGAGGGAGACCATGGAAAAGGGGCGATCACAATGCTATATGGCAGCAGGATTGCAGACTTAGCATACAACATAAATAGCACTCAAGGGAAATGGGAAAAAGAATTGGGGATAATATTAAGCTCTAAAACATGGGGCACAGTATTTGGAAACACCTGGAAAACAACATCATCACCAGGGTGGAGGGAATATGCCTGGAAGGTAAGGATTAGGTATTTTTATACACCGGAAAAGCTCAGTAAAATGAGAGCACAAGTACAGGCACTCTGCTGGTGGGAGTATGGGGAGATGATAGCTGACCAGGCCCATGTGTTCTGGTACTGCCCAGGAATTTCCGACTTCTGGTCCAGTGTAACTAAACACCTGGCCGCTTTGTTTGGCCTGACAAAGATGCTAGGCCCCGAGCACTGTTTGCTAGGTCTGTGCCCAGATGAAGCCATGGGTAAGGATGCTCGATACCTCTGGTCCATTTTGTTAATCTCTGCTTTGAAATCCATGACTAAGAGATGGCTACAGAAACTACCTCCTACTGTACAGGACTGGCTGGATATAATTAGCCAGATCTGACAAATGGAAAGAATAACATATAGCATAAATCATGAGGGGAGTGCATATGATGTTAGATGGAATAGATGGAAGCTATATATATAGATGAAATGACTTGAAACTAAGAATTAGAAGTTATATACTTCTACCCTTCCTTTGCTCCCCCCTTCCATCCACCTCCCTGCTTCCCCCCTACCCCCCTTTTCCTCCTCCCTTCCTCTTTCCCCTCATGTCCCCCTCCCCATAGCCCATCTAATTTAAGAACCCTTCCTAACTTTCTTTCTTTTATCTAGGAATGAATGTGAAGAATGTGTGCTAGTCCCTGATTATTGTGACACTCCCCCTTTTCTTTAGGATCACTTGTTCATGATGGCAGTAGAAAGAATGAATTCAACTGTTAACACTTGTTCCATTTGGTTTTATTAACTTTTCTCCCTGCTTTTCTTTTTTTTAAAAATTTTCGATAATGTAATTATTTTACATTTCTATTAAATTTAGGTATATTTTTTTTTCTTCTTTTATGTTTAATTGAAGAAAATAACAGTATAATTGGAAAGTCAACATGTCCAATTAAGATATCAATTGTAAAATGTTGATCTGATCGATAAAATGGTAATGTATAAAGGAAAAAATGAATAAAATTTAAGTATAAAAAAAAAAGAGAGATGGTGAGGGGATTGTTACAGCTGACCCCATCAATAAGTAGGTCAGAGACTTGCACTCTGGCAGACCCACCAACAGTGCTTCTGATATTTTGCCAGAAACTCCTCGGGTTAGTGGCTGAGGAGAGCAAGGCGGATTTTCAGTATTCACTTTTAGCAGAGCGGATGGCTTTTTTGCAGATGTTTCTTGTGGTCCTGTAGGCAATGAGATCAGAACTGCTTTGGGTGGCCTTGTAGGTCGCCCAGCATTTGTCCCTAGATTTCATTAGGGAGAAGAGGTCACTGTGAAGCCATTTGGTGACAGTGCCTTTTACTCGCCTCCTAGTGAGGGGGGTGTGTTTGTTCTGCACGGGGATGAATTTGGTAAGGAATTCATCTAGGGCAAGTGTTGGGTCATCTAGTGCGGTGACCCCTGACCAGTCAACAAGTGAGAGGTCTGAGAGGAAGTGATGAGTATTTAGCTTAGAGTAGTCCCTCATCGTGATTACTTTGCTGGGAGTTTTAGTCCGTGAAAAGCCCTACGTGCAGAAAGTGGGTGAGTGGTCAGAGATGGCATCTGGGAGGACCCCTGAGGAAGTGAGCCTGTCAGGTCGGTTAGTCAGGATCCAATCGATTAGCGACCCTTTATTCCCCCGGGTAGAGGGCCTGGTAGGCTCAGTGATGACCTGGCTCATGGCATGGCCCGAGAGCAGAGGTTCATACAACTTGCGGTTGGGACCCAGCCAGTCTAGATTGAAATCACCTATGACTAGGACGTCGTTTGACCCCACTAAGCCACTGGTACTGTGGAGAAGGGAGGAGAGCCCTTGCAGATCACCCTTGGGGGGGTTGTAGGTACATATCAAGTGCAATTTCTTCGTATGCCCAAGTAGGAGGAGGGCATGTAGGTACTCACTGGGGGTTAGGAGGGAGATCAAGGGAGGACACATCAAGGTGCGCTTTGTAGTAGAGTAGCACTCCACCGCTCTGTTTGCGACCCACTCGGTCACGCCTGATGTGGCTATACCCCGGGAGGGAGATCACGGTGTCCGGGATCTGGGGTTTCAACCAAGTTTCCGATATACCTAAGATGTCAGGGTGGTAGTGGGCCACCCAGGCAGTCAGTTCAGCCAGGTTGGCTGATAGACTGCGAACATTTAATTGGGCAATTTTTAGCCCCTTTGTGGAGAGCCAGGCAGGGGGAGAGTGGCGAGGGGGTGGAATTACCAGCTGGCTTGAGAGATTGACCATACCCCTGGGAGGGCAGGGGAAGGGGGGATGAGAAGTCATGGGGAGATGAGCAGAGGAAGAAAAGAGAAAATAATAGGAATAAAATGATAATAATAGGCCCTGCCTGTTAAGGAGAAGTAAGGCAGGGGTCGGCCGGAGAGGCACAGGCAGAGGATGATAGGCGGGCCAAGCAAGGGAAAGGAGGACGAGCAGAGTAGGAGGGCAGGGGATGAGAGAGAAAGGATGGGTCACAGGGCAGAAGAGGTGAGAGCAGAAAAAAAGACAGAAGATGAGGATATTTACAAGTTGAGCCACTGGGTGGCAGCAGTGATGAAGGGAGGAAGATTTGTTGGCCTAGGAGGGAGGGAAATACTACAGAGGATATTACAACATGTGATGGTGCTGGTTTCATACCTGAGCAGTATTTGAAAAGTAGTATGTATGTGTCAGCTGTGTCTGTACTGTTACCACATAGAAACATAGACTTTGGCGGCAGATAAGGACCGCTTGGCCCACCTAGTCTGCCCATTTCCCTACCTACAGGACAAGCTGCAGATCCTAGTTAACCAACAGCCTATTTCTTCCTACCCCCCACAGAAATTGCCTTATGTCTGTCCCATGCATTCTTGAATTCTCCCAGTTTTAGACCCCACAACCTCCTCAGGAGGCTGTTCCATCGTCCACCATCCTCTCTGTACTTCCTCACATTGCCCCTGAACCGCCCCAAATCTTCAAATTGTGTCCACTTGTTCTTGCACATCTCTTTTCTGAAGATGCTACCCTCTTGGACTTTGTTGATTCCACTGAGGTACTTAAAAGTTTCTGTCATGTCCCCCCTCTCCCTTCTTTCCTCAAGGGTATACATATTATGCTCCTTTAGTCTCTCCTTGTATGGCTTCTCTTGCAGACCCTGCACCATTTTAGTTGCCCTCCTCTGGACTGCCTCTATCCTGCCTATGTTCTTGCAGAGATTTGTCTCCAGAACTGGACGCAGTATTCCAGATGGGGTCTTGCCAACAGTCTGTACAGAGGGATAATAACTTCCTGTTTTCTAGTGGTGATGCCTCTCCCTATGCATACCAGTGTCCTCCAGCCCTCCCTATTGTCTTCTCACATTGCTTGCTAACCTTAAGGTCATCTGATATGATTACCCCCAGGTCCCTTTCCATTTTTGTTGTTGTTACTACCTCCCCCATTGTGTAATCTTCCCCTGGGTTTTTGTTTCCCAGGTGCATTATTTTGCACTTCTTTGCATTGAATCCATGCTGCCATGCTACCGACCATTCCTCCAACCTTGCCAAGTCCTTTCTCATCCTTTCTATGCCTCCTTGTGTATCAGCCCTGTTGCAGATCTTTGTGTCATCTGCAAAGAGGCATACTTTTCCTTCCAATCCCTTTGCAATGTCACTTATAAAGACATTAAAAAGGACTGAACCCAGTACTGAACCCTGCGGTACCCCACTAGTAACCCCTCTTTCTTCAGAGTGGACTCCATTTACAGTTACCTTCTGTGTCCTGTTGTCCTGTGTGGTGGCAGCAATACCTGCAGCAAGCCAGTCGTTGAATTATGACAAGTAAAAAGCAGTATTTAGAACACTTCTGCAGACTAAGTTTCACTTTATGAAAAAGATGCCAGCAATGATGTATCATCGTACTGTGTTGGCAGTATAGAGTCAACCATACTGTATTTGTTTTCCATTACATAGTGGTATGTGAAAGGAGTACAATGTTGTGATTATTGTGCTTACAGATGTGACTGAGTGGTACAGTGTCTTACAGTCTTGCGTGTGTGTGTGGGGGGGGGATGCGGAGTTAGGGGTTTGAGGATGAGGGCGTGATGGTGGGGTGGTAACCCTAATATCGCATTTCCACACTTCTGTTACTGTGGAAACAACCCTAACTGATGCACTAATGGAGTTTTTTGCAATGAATTTCCTTCTTTTGAGAAAGTGTAATATAACTAGTACAGTGCAGCCCACTTATAAGAACATCGGATATAAGAACATCCCGGGTATAATCACATTTTTCTTATGTACCGATCTCGCTCCATTGTTTTCTATGGGAGCAAAGCCCGTTTTTAAGAACACCAAGATCGGTTATAATCACTTTTTTTTTGTAAAGCAGACGGCCTAGGTAGCATTCCTTCACACATATTTAGATGCTTCAACCCTTACTAGCACCTTAACTATGCTCTTCAAGTCAATTGCAGCAATTATGTGTTCCTTTTGATCTTCAATTGAGCTCAGTAGTCGACACTTAGTTGATGATGCCTGCACAACGGAAGTTTTTAAGTGATCACACTCACCTCTGATTACCTTAAGCACTTAATCATTAACCGTCCTTGCAAGCTAATTGTACAATTGTTAAAATTGTTAAAAAAAATTCCTTCATGGTGAGACACTACGGCTAACATAAATGCAGGCTTTCATTAATTTCAGTCAGTGCTGCCATGGAGTAACACAGGCGTACCACGCTGACCGTTGCACAAAAAATACAAATTATTGAATCCCTCAGTGTTCCAGGGACTAAACAAATTGACATAGCTAAGGAATTTAACATAAATGTGTGCACAATTTCAAAAATTATTGCCAACAAAGAAAAGCTGTATGCTGATTATCAGCGCGGGTTTAATACAGAAATAAAAAGAAAACGTCTGGGCAAAGATGAAGTTGTTGAACTCGCCATACTTCGGTGGTTCAGTGCCTGCCGAAATGCTGATGCTCCGATTAGTGGACCGCTGCTGCTGACAAAAGCACAACAACTAGTCGATGGACTTGGTGTCCAGTTTACCGCTACAAACGGCTGGTTATGTAGATGGAAAGAACGACATAACATACACTTCAAACGTTGCCATGGCGAGAAGCAGGACGCAGATTTAGTTGGTGCTGGCAGATGGTCTGAAACTGTCCTCCCCCTCCTGCTGTCTGAATTTTCACCAGAGCTAATCTATAACTGCGATGAAACAGGAATCTATTTTAGGGCTATTCCAGATGGGACTCTAGCCTTCCGTAGTGACCCAGCATCTGGTGGGAAAAAAGCTAAAGAAAGGCTATCTGCCCTTGTGTGTGCAAACATGATGGGAACTGACAAAATGCCCCTCTTGGTCATCGGTAAGTCCAAAAACCCACAGTGCTTCTGTGGCATAAGTGTTGATGCATTGCCAGTTGATTATCACGCCAACAGTAATTCTTGGATGACAGGGCAAATCTTTACAGAATGGGCTACAATGTGGAATGTCAAGCTGAGAAGAAAGCGTAAGAAGAAGAAAGCGTAAGAAAGTCTGCCTTCTTCTCGATAACTGTAGTGCACACCCAGCATTAACTCTTAGCAACATAAGGCTTGTGTTTCTCCCACCGAATACGACCTCCCTGATCCAGCCTATGGATCAGGGGGTCATAAGAAATCTGAAGCAGCTGTATAGAAAACAATTGTAGAAAAGCTGCTTATTTCTATTGATGATGGCAGAGCTGCTAAAGCTAGCAAGCTCACAAAGCAAATTCACATCTTGGACTCCGTAATGATGTTAGATGGGGCTTGGAGACAAGTCTCTGCTGACACAATCAGCAACTGCTTCAGAAAGGCAGGCTTTACTATAAACACTCCCGAGCTTGTGGAACTGAGTGCTGGCTACAACCCGACTGTCTCTGAGGTCACCGAAAGGTGGACGAGAGCAGTGACGAGGAGGAACAGCAATCTATCGAGCCACCTTCTGTGAGTGAGTTAAAACTTTGTATGGACAAAATTAGACACTTCATATTAAGCAAAAATAGCAACTTGACAGCGTTTCATCAACTTGACTCGTTTCTCGATGAACTATCCCTGGCAAGTCACAAGCAGCAAAAGATTACGGACTATTTTTTAAAAATGCACGGTTGATAAATTGTCATTTTACGAGTGTTTGATACAGTATTTGTATTAAAGCCTGTTTTTAATGGAATGTATGTACAGTATTAAATTAATGCCTCTTACTACAGTCTCTGACATTATTTTGGACATCAGCATGCAGTTTGAGGTTTGCGGCACATAACAGTGAACGTTAAGTTTGAAGATTAGCGCTAGCCCGCTTATAGTAACAGCCCGCTTATATGAACATTTTATTGTGACAAATACAATGTTCTTATAAGCAGGCTGGACTGTAAATGGTATGTGTTGGTGGGAGGGCCCCGCACTCACCAGACTACCATTCTGCATAATGATATTTGTTTGTGGAGCATGGGGTCTTTCGGGCCCTGTGCTCCTACTCTCACATAAGCATCGAGTTACAGCAGCCCTATAGGCTGAGGAAGCTTTGTAACACAAATTTGACCATATCTGGGGAACCGTAGCAGGTAGTAGAAAAATTGAAGTGTAGTTGCAATTATGAGAGTGAGTAGTTCTTGCAACATTAGTCAACCGAATCAGTATCTCGCATTGTATCTGAGATAGGGGCAGCAAAAAGCACTGTGAATGCTAACTCTGTGGGTGTAATAGTGGATGTTGGACATGAAAATGAGCAATGGGAACAGTAAATCGCAAATATCTCATGAACCGCACAAGGTAAAAAAATAATTCGAATTTCATTTTATTTATGGCTTTCCAGCCTACTTCTGTACTTAGTACCCTATGGGGGTGACTAAGAATTTTTGTGATGAAAAGTCCGTATCTCGAACTGTTTTCGAGATACGGCTCCTGAAAGGCATCACAGATGCCACAGTGTTATCCTATGGAAATATTTCTGAACTTTGGAAAGCTGTACTTTTGGGCCCCTTTAATGTTTTGAAACCAAGCCACCAAAAGGCACATCTGTGGGACCAGGGCTTTCCACCCTGCAAATTTCAGCCCAAAAGACCAAACCGTTTTGTTGCAGGAGGCTGGCAAAGATTTGTAGTTATTTTGAGTGTACTTTCACAAAATACTTTTGCAAATCACAAAAGTTTCGCAAAATAAATCATGAAAGTTTCGCATTTGTGAAAATATTTTTCGGAAAAAGTTTAAAAAATGCATTTCTTATGACTAGCATCCTCAGGACCCGGCTAGGTAAACACAACGATCAGTGTTTACCTAGAAGGTCCCAATTTTAAATGCCAGGCATTTTTCTGTGTCGCTAGCTGAAAACAAGATGGTCAAAGCACAAAAGTAAAAGGGCCATTTGCAACAGTAAAAATGGCCTCTCATGAAAGTTTCATGATTTTTGCTAACTTTTCTCTTTGTTTTTTGAATAACTTTTGAACGGTTTAATATTTATCAAGGCTGCATCTTCCCTGAAGTTTTTGGACCAAATGGACAAACTGTGCGGGCTGTGGACACGAGAAAAGAAACACGCAAAAATGCATTTTTTGGGCATTTTTTGTCACTCTGTAGCTCCACAGCCATACATCTGACCATAACTAAACTTGCCAGATCCAGAGATCTGTAGTACCAGACCATTCATGCAAAATATCAGGCAAATCTGTTGTATGATGGCAAAGTTGTTAAGGTGCAATATTTGAGGTTTTGCATTAAGTGACTACTCAGTCCGTAACTATAGTGGCATTACGTACCACTGTAAAATATATATACATATATATATATATATATATATATATATATAATATATGGAAGCAATAATACCTGACGAGGTGTGGGTTATGGCCTGATAAGAGCATGCCCCTGGTGCGTTATGAGGCACTTGCTCCTAGTGCCTTTTAACACCTGGTAAGTACTCTTATCAGGCCATACCCATAACCCAAACCTCGGAGTGTCTTATTGCACTTATAAAATAGGTTCTCCACTTCAAAAAGTTAATTAAAAAAGTCATAAGAAACTGCACATAAATACAGTAAAAATTTAAATAATATCAACAGAAAATGACAAAAAGTAGTCCTTGTATTGCACAAGTGGACAGTGGTGATTGTCTGTGCCCCCCAAAAGAAAACAAACACGCACATGCTATTTCTATCTATTATTATGATTTTTTTAATTTCTTAGTTTGGCTGTATTCTGTTAGTGACATTTGGAATGCAGGAGCCAGTGTGGTTGCCATTGCCTCACCCCCACCCCACACACATACACACAGACACAATCCTGCAGAAAATGTTTATGTTTTTATTTTGTCTGCTTGTTACATTTCTTACTTTCCCCATTATGTGATGACTGATGGAATGCGCAGAGTCAACTTCACTGACAACAACCAGGAGCAAGTGTGTCTCCTATCGGTTGCCGTAGGTAATGGTTTTCCTCACTATCGCTTCCCTGAGCTTAATGCTGCTGTATGAGCGATGCCCACTGTCTGTTTTTAAAAAAGATACCTGTCTAAAGCAGCATTGTGAGTCCTAAGTGAAACCCTCCGAATAATGTAACGTTGTTACGTGGTTCATTAACGGAGGATCGAGTTCATGGTGTTTTGCAAGCCGCGTCGTGGCAGCATGCGCCATGTCATCTGTGGATCTGGGCAAGCTTTCGAATCAGACTAGAAGCAGCAGAGGTGAGATTTCTTTTTTTTATCACTGGACAAGGCATACAAATGTTTCTTTCCAGTGATTGATTGTACAGCATGCCTCCCCGACTCTGCTTTCAAATGACAAGGGAAGCACCACACGCTGCTCTGTCAAGTCTAAGCTGGCACAACTGTTTTTGATGACGGTGGCACAGTGATATCTCTTTGTTGTGGGATCAGGTTGGCACAACGAGTGCCGGTTGCAGCATTATGTTCTGATAAGGACACGGCTGAGAAAGGCTTCCAGCCAATCAGCATCAATGAAATTCTTTGCCCATTTTATAAATATGTATATATTACACTGGTGCGGTAGTGCCAGTATAGTTAGGGTTGAGTAAGCAGTTTAATGTTACACCCCAAAGTTTGCACTTTAATACCTTTGCTACCGTACGACGGATTTGCCTGAAAGTTTGCATGCGCGGTCTGGTACCATAGATCTCTGGATCTGGCAAGTTGTGTTATGGACAGATGAGCAGTTGCAGAGCTGCAGAATGCCATAAAACGCAAAAAAACTGACTTTTTGCGCGTTTCTTTGCTTGCATCTACAGCCTGCATGACTTTGGTCTGAAATCTTCAGGGAAGATGCAGTATGGGTCATTGATGTGCCTTTTGAAGGTTTGGTGAAAAACTGTTAAATCATTCAATAATTATTCAAAAACCAAGTTTCCCATTATAGTCAATGGGGGAAAAAATATATATGCCTCTGGAAAGCTGCCGCCAGTACATTTTACTTTTGCAAATGGCCCTTTTACTTTCGTGTGGCGGCCATCTTGTTTTCAGTTAGTGAAAGAGAGAAATGGCTGGTGTTTAAATTTGGGACCCCCTAGGTAAACACTGACTGTTATGTTTACCTAGTCGGGTCCTGAGGATGCCAGACCACTCTTTTTTGAGGGGTAAAATCCCCCAGAAATGCAGTTTTAAACATCAAAACCTAAGTACTGTCGCAAATTATGACAGAAACGGCCACAACACTTTCGCAAATCATGAAAGTGTCATACCATTTTTGCAAAACTGTCACATTTTATGACAGCACTTGCCCAAAAAACTGCAAATATTTGCCATCCCCCTGCAACAAAACAGTTGAGGCTTTTGGGCTGAAATTTGCAGGTTGGCAAGTCCTGGTCCCTCAAATGTGCCTTTTGGTGGTCTGATGCCAAAACATTCAATGGGCCCAAATTTATTACATTCCGAATTTGAGAAATTTCCCATAGGATAATATTGTGGTGCCCGTGGGGCCTTTTGGCACCCGTATCTCAAAAACGAAGCAAGATACAGATTTTTCGCTACCCATGGCTCAGTGATCTAAGCCATAAAAACAAGTTTAAAAGTCATAGATTACACCTGCTTGGAATTTTTCTCCTACTTGCTACAGCTACAGAGATATTGGCAAGTTAGTGTCACAAGGGTTCCAAGGGTGCCATTTTAGTGCTTTTCAGTACCCGTATCTTGTAAACAATGCAAGATATGGATTCCGTCGACTCATCTTGCATGGAGGTTACGCTGTCATGATTGCAGCGGCACTTGAATTTTTTTCATAGCTGCTACGTTGCTGAGATATTGGCAAATTACTGTTACAAGGGTTCCTTGCCCTATAGGGCTGCTGTATGGCTCCGTAGTTATGTGTAAATGGGAGCAGGGCCTGGAGGGTCCATGCTCCCACATACACATACCATTACACAAAAAATGGGGAACGTGAAGAGAGCGCAGGGCCCACTAACACATACCAGTTACATTACACTTTCTCAAAAATAAGGGAAATTCATTGCAAAAAACTCCATTAATGCATCAGTTAAAGTTGACAGCACAGCAACAAAAGCATGGAAATGTGGTGTTAGGGTTACCACCCCTACCACCCCCCTCCACACACCAGCAGACGGGGTGTGCCACAGGGTCGTCAGGCTTAACTCTCACCCCATTCTCCTATGCTGTAGCATGTCAGCTTGTTTACACATGGAATGGGGTGAGAGTTGAGCCTGACAACCCCGTGGCACACCCCGACGCCTGTTGGTGTGTGGAGTGGGGTGGGTGGTAGGGTGGTAACCCTAACACCACATTTCCATGCCTGTTGTTGTGCTATCAACCCACTAGTGCATTAATTATTTTTCAATGAATACATATATATATATATATATAGCAAGAAAACTACATTAATGCAAACATTAATGTTGAAGAATGCGAAGTGCACAAAGTAGGGAAATAATAAAACATTAGGGTTTGGGGTCTCTGTTTGGGTGGGAAGTGTACAATCAGAAGAATAAGAAGGCAAAGAACACAGAACAGCCAATGCTGCAACAGAGCTTAGGCTGGCAGAGATTTAAGGCAGGGAATAAACACTTTTTTTAATATGTACAAGGAAAAAAAAGGAAGAGGGGAGGAATAGTCAGACTTTAGGAAGGAGACAGAATCATAGAGGAGGACAAACTGAAGGCCACTGTTCTAAATAACTTTTTCTGCTCCATGTTCACCGAGGAACACATGGGCCCGTTACCAGACAGTGGTAACAAGGCTGAGGTAATAGGTGTCCCTCAAATGGACACACCATCAGTTACTACCAGCAGGGTTAAGGAGGCCCTAGAAAAAAATCAAGCTAGACAAATCACCAGGGCCAGACGGAATTCACCAGACAGTGCTAAAAGAACAGGCCAGGGAGTTGGCAGGTCCGTTGGCACATTTGTTCAACAGTTCACCAATGCCAGGAGTAGTGCTGAGAGACTGGAAGAAAACTGATATGGTTCCCCTCCACAAGGGTGGGAGTTGTGAGGAGGCTGGCAACTACTAACCAGTCAGCCTCATTCCAGTGGCGGGGAAGCTGATGGAAGCCTTAATAAAGCAAGACTTGGTGGAGTACCTGGAGAAGAACGGACTTCAGGATGATAGGCAACATGCGTTCATAGCAGTTAGGTCATGCCAGACGAACCTAATCACATTTTTTGACTGGGTGATTCAGGAAAATTGACAGAGGCCACCCAGTGGACCTCCCCTACTTTGACTTCAGTAAGGCCTTTCACTCTGTGACTCACAACCGCATGCTTAAAAAGTTGGAGGACATGGGAGCAGCCAAGAGCATAGTCAGGTGGCTAGGTAGCTGGCTGAAGGACAGAAAGCAGTGAGTAATAGTCAATGGGGATAGGTCAGAGGAAGGAGAAGTTACTAGTGGGGTGCCACAGGGCTCAGTGTTAGGGCCAGTCCTGTTTAATCCATTTATCAGTGATATCAGTATAGGTATACAGGGCAAACTTGCCCTGTTCACGGATGACACCAACCTAGGAGGAAGGGTGGACTGCGAGGAGGTGGTTAGGGACCTGCAAAGAGACCTTCAGAGGCTGGAAAGATGGTTTAATGTCTGGCAGCTGAGGTTCAGTGCTAAAAAGTGTAAAATTATGCATCTGGGTAAGGGGAACCTGAGGACAGTTTACAGGCTTAACAGGATCCAACTAAATGCCTCTCAGGAAGAAAAGAGACCTAGGGGTCATCATTTACAGTACCCTCAAGCAGACCAGCCAATGTAACACAGCTTACAGCAAAGTCAGCAGAATGCTAGGGTGCATAGGGAGGTAATACTTCATCTATACAGGTCCCTGGCCCTGGTAAGGCCCCATCTGGAGTACTGTGTCCAGTTTTGGAATCCACACCTGAAGAAGGATAAAAACAGGCTAGAGACCATCCAGAGAAGAGTGACCAAAAATATTCAAGGCCTCCAAGGTCTCTCATAGGAGGGGTGGTTAGAAACATTGAATATGTTGTCACTGGAGGATAGAAGGGAGAGAGGGGACATGATTGAGACATACAAGTTCCTGAGACGAGTAAGCAAAGTGCTCTCATAGGATCTTTTCTGTAGAATCACCAACTCCAGCGCCAGAGGTCACAAGTGGAAGCTTGGGGGGATGGAGCTTCAAGAGGGAGCACAGGAAACACTATTTTATGGAAAGGGTGGTAGAGCCATGGAATAGGTTGCCCACGGAGGTGGTGGATGCTAAGACAGTGACATCATTCAAACTGGGTTGGGACAGAACTATTGCACAAACAAAAGGAAGTAGAGCAGTTAGGGCTATAGATCAGAAGGTGGGTTAGGTCCTGAGATCAGAATAGTTCTCAGGAACACTTGGGTAGGCTAGATGGACCTGGGTCTCCTACTGCCAACATTTTTTCTATGTTTCCTTGGGGTTGTTAGCCCTAATGCATGGTCAAAAACAAACAAAAAAGACATTGAGAGACTGTTTTCTTTCAGGTACTGACACTAGGGGTTGGACATCCCAATGTCACCATGATGTTTAGTGACACCAAGGGTGGGCGCCCCAGCATTAAACTCTGTTGCTGCAGGCAGAGGGGGTGGAGGGGGTACTGAATCAACACCGGCGATTGGGCACCCTGATGTTGGATTGCTTGTGTAGTGGAAGGGGGAGGAAAAAAAAGAGAGTGGGCACCAAAGGAACCGACCAGCTGAGCTTTTCTGAACTGTAGACAGACTTCTTCGTCTGGCCTTTCTGAAGCCTGTGAGAGCTGTTTCATCTGCAAGGAGTCTTTTTGGTTCTTTTTGTACAGGATGTCCTCTGTTCAGACTGGGATTTCACCACGTAGACCATCACAGACCAACAGAGTTGAGCCAACAGGACTCAATAGCATTCAACGGGCATGGGGTGAGTTTAGGCCGGTGACGATGGATGAAGTGGGTGCGATGATTTCAGAACTGTGGCCAACATTTTGAATCCAGGCCTGACTTGGCTACTAGTGAGTTGTGTTGAGCAGCTGGGTTCGGTGTTTGCTGGGATTGCCTGGTGCTCCTTGTCAGAGTGATCTTCCAGGTTGCTCTGAAAAATGCACTGGTGAATCTCCTTCTGAAGAAGCCGTCTTTAGACTTGGACATCTGGTGAATTACCAAACAGTCTCTAACCTGTCCTTTTTGGGCAAGGTTACTGAGAAGGTGGTTGTGCTGCAGCTCGAGGCACACCTCACGCCTTTGACATCTCTGAGTCTCTCCAGTCTGGTTTGAGGTGAAGGCATAGCGCAGAGACATCGTTTGTCAGGGTGTACAGTGATCTTTTAAGAGCCAGAGATAGGGGAGTGCAGTAAATTCTCATTTTCTTCAACCTTTCCTCAGCTTTTGATACCATGGACCATGGGTTGTTACTCTATCGGCTCAGGGAGTATATAAGACTCACCAACATGGGTTTGACTCCTAACTCATGGGCAGGACACACAGATAGTGTTGGGAAATTTTTCCTCACTCCCAATGGCCCTGCCTTGTGGGGTACCCCAGGGCTCAGTCCTGTTGCCCGTGTTGTTGGCGGTGTACATGCTGCCTCTGGGAAGGATCATTGGACCATATGGAGTTTCGCTGCTATGCAGATAATATTCAGCTCTGTCTGTCTTTTGCACCCAGGGTGCTTGGCATAGTTGATGTATTTAGTATATGCCTGGCCAAGATCCAAGACTGGATGTCATCAACATGACTGAGACTTAACCCTGATAAAACTGAAGTACTGGTGGTTGATCTGGGTTATAGAGAGAGAGTAGCAGCTGCCAAGAGAGATACTGTGTTTTGGCTTGGCTCTCCTGAGGTGGTGGCTGCTAAGGTGAGAAATATGGGAGTTGTTCTGGATGAGGGGCTGACATTTGAGGCTCAGGTGTCGGCAGTTGTTTGAAATGGCTTTTACCATCTAAGGAACATCTCCCAGATTAGATCCCTTATGCCCCCTGATAACCTGCCCACAGTAGTGCATACTGCTATGAATTTGCAGCTCAACTACTGTAACGATCTGTACCTTAGGGTCAGTGGAGGTGTGCTGTAGTACATGCAGCTAGACCAGAACACAGCTGCTAGGTTGCTGACTAGCCTTTCACAGTCTAGCCATGTCTCCATCGGCACTGCGAGAACTGCATTGGCTGACAATTAAATAGCATATCTCCTTTAAAGTCGGGTTACTGATTTATAATGCCCTATATGAGCTGGGCCTGGGTTACCTGTCTGATGATCTGTATCCTTACACATCCTCACACCTTCTGTGTTCCACTGAGGTGGGCCTCCTTGTTATTCCTAGGGCCAGGCGTAAATCCTCGGGGGACAGTGTCTTTGAAGTGGCCGGCCTGGTCCTATGGAACTCCTTCCCAAGAACCCTGAGGGGAGGCCCCCTTGGTGGATGCCTTTTAAAGAAGTCTTAGGACGTTTCTCTTTGTGCAGGCTTATGGAGAGTGTAGGTCCCAATGTTAAGCTGCACCGGTACTGATTTTAGCTTTTATTAGACATTTATTTAGGGAAATTAGTTGTAGGTAATACTTTGAATATTAATTTATGATCTGTTCTACAACTACCTCTGTAAATTGTAATGGTGCCCTCAGCCTCAGTGGAAGGGCTCCAGAAAGAAATAAAAAAAATCTACTACTACTTTTATATTACAGTTAGCTGGCACCAGGGTTTGAGCACCCCAGTGTCTGTAACATTTCCACTTAGTGGAATTCGGTAATGGCCACCTTAGAAAACACATTTTTAGGATGGCCCAGTGGTGCGGTGGGCTGAGGCACCAAGTGCCGCACCACCCAAAACACCAGCAACACAGGTTCAGAAACGGACCAGGGTGCTCAGCAGTCAGCAGGGGGAAGGAGGATTGAGCATCTGTAGACAGCGCTTCTCCTTCGGGGAGGGGTGCACAGCGAGCTGCTGCTTGCCTGTCACCCAGTGGAGACAGGATGGCATTTATCAGAAGACCCTTCTTAGATGGCCGGGGAGGCACTCAAGTACATATGGCATCTTCACGCCATATGCCTGCACCATGGCATGCATTATTTACAGCAGGGATGGAGAGAAACAAATTTGGGAAAAAAACGTCAGAGCACCAGGATGATGGGCAGTGACCCCTCAGGCTCAGTACCACCGCCTGTGGCACCCACTCACCCATATTGGTAATTCAGTCTTGGATAAGGCCCAGGATGGTCAGTTACGGGGCCAGGCATCATTGGAGGATAAACGAATAAAGGAAAAACAACAACATATTTTCTGGTAGTCACGTTCAGCATGGGCAGGGCTATGCACCAATGCATAGCACCGCCTCACTGAATGAACACAGTTGACAGTGAAGCAGACGCTGTTTACAGCGGCAGGCGTCAACCTGTGGCAATGCCTAGAGTGCCCCCCCCCCATTCAAGCACACATTTTCATCACATGACCACATTTAGAAACTGTCAAAAATCTGAATGCTCAGTTTTTAAACTGGGCATGCTTGTGTTTTTCCTTGCTTTCTTGAAAACAGTTCAAATTAAGGACAGAATAGCACAAAAGCACACACCTGTGGAAAAACTTTTATAAAATCTGCAAGTTTCTGGTTTGAAATCTTCCTAGTTCTCTTAGCAATAGATGAGCAAAAAAAGGTCTTAATTGATGTAAGTTTTATGTTGTTTGCACCTGTTTAACTTTGCCCATGGTGAACTGATTAGCACAAAACTTTCAGGTGCTAGAGGTCCTGGCACTGGCACAGGGTCATAGTGTTGCAAAGATAGTATGCCACATGCAAATACCACGCTGCTAATACAGTGCGATTTCTTGCATGTGGCATGTCTTTTTTTTTGTTTGTTTTTTTTCTTGTGGGGGCTGTGCCCCCTGACCCCCCCCCCAACTAAAAGAACTAACTCCGGGGGGTGGGGGGTTTAAAGTAAATATCACACAAAGTGTGAAAAAAAGAAAAATTCTGTGCATCTGGGACTGGGAATCAAACCCGGTCCCAAACACTCTGCCTGCATCCCTTGCTGCCAGTGGCTTATCTCATTGAGCCATGGCAGCTGCTCGGCAGAAGCCCATCCCAACAGAGGTCTTATCCTTTGCCCGGGACAGTGAGGGGGTACAGTACCGCGCACAGAACCATTTGCGGTATTGCACCCTCTTGCTGTCAAGTACTGCACTGTTTCCTTTTCGGGATTTTGTCGTACGCTATTAAGCTTATGACATTTTGACCCGGTAGCCCTGGCACCAACTCTGTGCCTTCTAGATTTCAAGTAAATCAGGTGAATGGGTGCAGAGTTATTAAGGTATATAATTTGGGTTTTAACATTAAAGTGCTTTACTCAACCCTAATATACAGGCTCGACCACACCTGTTTAATATATAAAGAATATTGGATGAGCAACTATGCATAGCCAATGTGCTCTGCCACAGAGAGGGTCTGATTCCCTCTGACCTCAAGAGGGGAAGCTCGAGAAGTCCATGGGAATCAGAACCCCGAGGTGGCAGAACACACTGATTGTGCATAAAATGTTTCATCCTGTATTTTCATAGTGTAGAGTATTATGAGAAGTGCATGTGCAGTGGTTGATTTGCTTTCAGAACAAAACTGACTTGTGCAGTCTCTAGAGGTTTCCTTTGAACTGTGGTATAACAGCATTTTGAAAGGGTTGGAATTCTATACAGAACACTGCTCTATACACAATAAAGACTGATAGATAGATAGATATAACTTTATTTATATAGCACCTTTCCAGAACTCAAATAGCTTCACAATCAAACAAGTAAAAATCACAATAACATACATTTCAGATCAACTATAATCAACAATATTAAATCACCAGTACCTATCAGTCAACAGCAAAAGTCTGTGTCAATAGTAGGTCTTAAGTTTAGATTTAAAATGTGTAACTGTTGCGATAGAGTGGATTGAACTTGGGACAGTAGTTCATAGTCTTGGGGCCACAACAGAAAATGCTCGGTTCCCAACAGATTTCATTCTAGCTGAGGGGACAGTTAAAAGGCCCTGGGATTCTGAGCGAGGGACACTGCTGCCCTGAGAATTGTCTCGGTGGGTTTCCAGCAGCTCATGGCTATAGAGGGGGGCCCAGTCCATTTATGGCCTTATAAACCAGCAGAAGACTTTTAAACTCAAAAGGCCATCTTACCAGCAGCCAGTGTAACCCTCACAAAGCAGGTGTAATATGACTGAGTCCCGAAATTCCAGTTAACAGCCTGGCTGCCGAATTTTGAAGCAGTTGGAGTCGGTGATACTGAGTAGTAATCAGGCTAATGCAGAGCACATTGTAGTGGTCAGTTTGTGAGGTGATGAAAGCTTAGACTAGTTTATTCAGGTCGCTTTGGTCAGAGAATGTTATTAGTAGTAGTGTGTTCATGTATACTGCCTTCGCTACTTTCACGTACATAGATATTATTGTTTTGTGTAATTATTAAAGAGCTACTGATGCCTCAAATTGATATTTGAAAAATATAACATTTAGGTACAACTCAGTTTGCATTCCATATGCATTTCATAGATTTCTCCTCCCCATTGTTTTTTACTGAAGAATTCTGCAAGAATACATGATCTTTATCCATTAAGGTTCATCTGCGTCTATAACTCTCTACTTCAAGTGAGTAATCCTCTGTTGTGACATTATAATCTGTTGCCATAGGAGTAATTGTGATGTCACAAGGAGTGCATTATTACCTCAGGTAGGGAAAAAGCAACAAGGGTAGATGAAATCTTCAGGAGCCAAGATCCTCTTTTCATACAAATGACCCTAGTAATAAATAATCAGGAGCAGAAATATAGAACTAATGTGAAACACATGCTGACCTTTTTCTGAATATGAAGGCATCAGCTGCTCTTTAAAGTTCTCTGCACTTTTGGCACTTAGCATTTGTTTGCACTTCCCCCTTGTTGCCCCCTCCCAGGGGTCACACCTGAAAACTGACTACGGCTCGGTGTACTTTTCCTGGTCAGCAGATTTTCAATAAAATAAACTTGTTAGGCACAATTTCACTCAGTCAAATAGGGATGCGCACAAGGCTCCCATGTTTGATATGTTTTTTTATGCTATTGTATGCCATTCTAAGTTATGTATGATAAACTGAAAGAACAACTGCAGCTGTGATTTTATGTTGACTCATTGTGAAGAAGTCTTATCAGAAGTAGCATGTTTTGCATTTTCATGTACCATTTAAAATTCATCTTCACAGTCTTGTCTGCACAGTTGTATGAAGTGTGACTGCATAACTATAATAATGGATTCTTCTTTTTAATCAGCATGATCATTACAGAGGCACAGGCTCCTCAAACATTAAAATAAGATAATAGGATGTCTAATAGCATCCGTTACTTGAGACAGAATCTGTAGCTATGATTCATATACTTCAAATGCATTTGCCTGATACAGACAAAATCCAAAATATAGGCATTCATATCTACTGCAGTACTTGTCAAAGTACCCCCAGTTTAATTAGTTCCATAAAAGTATGCTTACTTAAATTAAGAATGTTCTGCAGGGAGGGAGGGGCTCATGTGGAACCTCTCATGGAGTAAGCAACCCATGCCTTGAATGACTGTTTATGTTGGGAATTTTTAAAAAAATATCTAAAGTAGATTTTATTTGCCTTTGTTATATAAATTGTGAACCTGGAAAATGACCAGACCAGTACGCATCATTGTGTGGTATCTTTAAATAAACCCCAGAAATATTTTGGGTGACGGGGGAGATAAATAAAGCCCAGAAATACTTTTGGTGGTGGGACATAGGCAGTAGAGAAAAATCCCTTGTTCACATAAAAATATCTTTGTCTCCTAGGTTGTGTACTGGCCATGATTCCTGCTGTGCTCCTTTCGACTGCACTGTACCCAGTGTGTTGACTGTGTGCCGCCCAACACTCATCATAGTGTGGTGTCTTTAAATAAATACCAAAAATATTTTGGGTGACAGTACCTAAGGAGGAGAGAAAAATCTGTTATTCATTTAAAAAAAATCTGTGACTCTTACATGATGTGTACTGGCCATCTGTTCTGCTTTGCTTCTTTGGACTGTACTGTACCCAGTACTACCCCAGTGTGTGTCCATGTGCTGCCCAGAGCTCAGTGCATGGTATCTCGCAAATAAAAAATATATATATATATCACATTAAAGAAGTATTAAAATATAATATAAAAATGCAATTTCAATACTAAAACAGCGTTTTTTATTGAGAATTCTAATTCCAGGCATCATTTGTCCTTGCCCATGCCCCTTCTGTAAGCCTGGAACCTTGGCTCCATCTTGATAGTTGCATCTTCAGTTAGCTTCCACCACATCACCTTCATAAAGCCAAAACCAAATTTGTGAGCTGAGGCGAGCCACACCATTTTCTAACGCAGAACTTATGTACACAGTACAATCACTGCTGCTGTTGTGACAACACAGATGCAGCATCTGGCTTTGGTGCCGATGGTTCAGGTGTTGGTGGTAATGGTACTCCTGTTGGTAGCAAAAATAACTCACATGTTTCAGGTGATAAAACTACAAATACCAAAAGAGCAGCCACAGTGAATCGTGGCAAAGGGGGACATTTTTATAAAACTCGCGCAGCCGCTGACATCACTTGGAGAGGCACCATAAGGTCTGCTGTTCATGCTGTTAAATGGCAAGTCCCCTCAACCTATTTTCTGTATACCTTTGTAGTCTGTAGGCATGAATGATTCCCACTCTTGCACACCCCTAGTTTCATCCTAATGTATATATAAATGAGGTTGCTTCACTCTGTTTTGCCCTGGCATGAAAACCTGTTTTTCTCCATTGCAAAGGTCATGACCCCTCACATGCAAGGCATAAAGAGAGTTGATAATGTGTACCCGTATACTGTAGGCCAACAGACGTTATACTCTCATTCAGTTCTGTTACATGTCTTATGAAGTCCCTGTATTCTTTAAAAGCACTTTTATTCTAACTAAGATACACTTTAAACTACAGTAAACAGAAGGGCATTTACTATGCCTTGAAAAATTTTGTGGCCAGCATAACACAAGAACATAGAGACTGCAGAGGACAGCAACAGCACTGACTTATACAGTGAAACTACTGCAGACTTTAGCACCGAAACATCATAAAATTCGCGGACTTCTCTGCCTTAATTTGCATTTAAATCCTGATGAAATTAGGAGGGTGCAGTAGAAGTAGTCAGTGTTCATGCGTACAAGCTACACAGGCAAACAGAATAAAAGGCTGAGGGGACCTTTCCTTTAAAATCCCTGTGAGTAGCAGTAAGAGTACTGCAGGTAACATAACTTGCCAACTGCTGCAGCTACATTAAATGTTATCTGAGGTGTGACTGCGGGGATACCTCTTGCAGCAGGTCACACCTATGGCTGCCAGGCACTGGGACCACATGGAAACTTTTCTAGCCAGCAGTATACCAGGGGGCCGCCCACTCCGATGTTACATGTGGACATCAGCCTATCCTATGAGAATGGGCAGCCCCTGTGCCCTCCTCAGTTCTTTTCCCACTGTCGACCATCGCATGTCGGAGTTCATGGAGATCCGCCAGCTTCAGTCGACCTCCATTTTGCTGATTTTGTTTCACCTTTATTTTTTGTTTCTCTCTCCCTAGTGTGTATCAGTTTAGCAATAAAGTGATTTTCCATCTCTGTTTATGCTGAGCTCTGCCTCCAGGAACCTCTTAAAAAAGTGTGCCTGTGGGAAGACGATCTCCGAGAAGGACGACCATGAGGTCTGTGTCTGCTGCCTAGGCCCAGTACACGACACCCAGTATTGTGTGATCTGCTACAGCTTAATCCAATCCATCAGGAAGCACTGAGAACAAACCCTTAAAAGGTTCCTGCTGAAGCAGAAGGTCGTCCAGATGGAGAAGGGGCTTCAGACTTGAAGTTCCTGTGCTTCCCCCTTGACCTCCTTGGGCTCGCAGCCTTCCAAGGCCCAGGACAAGTCTATGGGGAAGCATAAGCATCGAGACAAGGACTGTCCCAAGGAAAAAACCCAGTCCTCCTCATCTCGATTCCAGTCGCTGCTTTGTGCACCAGCTACGCCGGGGTAGTCCTCATCATCTGCCCCCTCTGCCTCACACACACCCTTTCCTTGTAGGGCTACCATTGGCAGCTCTCTGTATATACCTTGGGTTCAGTTTCGGTGGCAGGGGTCGGTTCTAGGGGCTCTGGCACCCAACCAACTTCACAGCCCGTGCTGTTCAGGCCCTTGTTTTCCACAGGCACTCAGTCTTGTAGCTCTGCTGGCTTGTTGTCAGCGAGCTCAGCATCAGCGGTTGCCAGGTGACAGCCAAAACCCCTGCCACTGCCCTTGACTGTATCTTCAGAAATCATCTTGGGCCCGGAGCCCCTACTCTCTCCGGAGTCACCCCAGCCCGATTGCTGTCACCATCCCCAAAGCTGACCCACACCAAGGAGCTTCCCTGCAGGCCCCAGCCTGTGCAGCTGCCCTCCCTGCTGTCGACCCTGGTGTTGCCTCAACCGAGGCCAGTGGTCTGACACAGATAGTGGTGGATTCCCACTCTTTGCTTGCTACCTTATGGGATTTTATGCAGGCTAAGTTTGCTCTTCCCCAAGGCCCATCCTTGCAACACCCCATTGCTTCTCCAGTAGGGTCACAGCCCACATCCCAGACCTGGACTCTCATTCCCCCCTTAGAACTCAGGGGATGAGGATGGGTGCCATCCAGACCTCTTTCTACCGATGAGGGCAATGATGGGGGAGCTACTCCTTATAACTCCTACACGGTCTCGTCCGATGGAAAGAATACCCCAAAGTATATCTCGCACTCCCACCCTGGATGACCCCTCTTTTGTTTCAGTTATGAGACAGTTACAATTGTCCAAGGGCTTCAACACCAAGGAGCAAGATCTCACTTAATGTCAACTGGCCACTTATTTAAGACTTTCAGATGCCCCTCCTCTGGTCATCCCACCCTTAAGTGAACCTTTTGAAGATGCCACCGTAGCCGCCTGGCATCAACCCAGTTTGATACCTGCGTGCCTAGGAAGGTGGACAGATGATACCAGGCTCCATCAGAAAGGCCTTTCTTTGCCAGTCAGGCTCAAGTGGATTTGGTGGTCATCAATGCTGCCCACGACCACACCAAGAACGCTAAACATCTCAGTTCCTTACCCCAGAATAAGGAGTCATGGAGGCTGGATTACATTGACATGAGAACCTTTGCCTCTGTCA
The DNA here is from genome assembly GCA_016271365.2 of Neoceratodus forsteri. Lineage (NCBI taxonomy): Eukaryota > Metazoa > Chordata > Ceratodontiformes > Ceratodontidae > Neoceratodus > Neoceratodus forsteri. The sequence goes on from CM057450.1 coordinate 1,557,687,615, forward strand.
CACTGACCATCAGGGTGTTAAATTACATTGCCCATATGGTGCAGTACCAACGCCAGCTCTGGGACTAAGTCTTGGAATTTTTATTTATTTGTTTATTGAAATGCTTCACCAGGAAGGCACAGTGAGCATCAAGTTGCTCATCTCCTGGTGCGACCTGGGGTGAAGAGGTTCAATAGGAATGAGACATTAAAACATTTAAGTTACAAGATCAACATTAACATACAATTGTAAGGCAGGTGTTACAACAGTGCTGTGCATAATAGGTCAAAAGAGTGGGCAATAGTAAGTGCCGGGTGAATAAGTAAACAAGTACATATGTGAAAGAAAAAGGGGGAAGGAGAGGGAGGGGTGAGATGGGGGGAGGGGGAAGAGTCGTGTCCCTGGAGCCCCCTTCAGGATGCAAGGAACCCTGCAAGGGGACTGGAAGGACCAGCGAGAAGGGGATAATACAGTGTCCCAGAGAGACTCCTTCAGGATGTAGGGAACCCTGCAAGGGGGCTGTGGGGCTAGATAGAAAGGGGGGTAAGGCTGTAGGGATTTAAAGAGGGAGGAGAGAGAAGGAGGGGGTATGACTTAATGCTAGGAGAGGGAATAAGACCTAACTCAAGAGAGAACCCTTCAGGATGCGGGATACCCTGCAAGGGGGTTGGGGAAGGTCAGTAGATGGGGATCAAGAGAGTGATAGGAGAGGGAGGGAGTGAGAATTGAACCCTTGAAGGGAAGAGAATTTGATCCTTTGGAGGAGATGGGGCCTAATCAGTAGTCTATCCGGATGTATTGGACCCTGCTAGTAGTCATAGAAAGCCAAGATAGTGGCTAGATAGAAGAGGGGAGATATGCTTAGGCTCAGCTGGACCCCTTCAGGATGCTGAGAACCCTGCAAGGGGACTGTGATAGCCAGAGAGAAAGGTAGATGGGGAAGGGAAAGGAAAGGAGACAAGACTAGGTGCAGTAGGACCCCCTCAGGATGCTGAGAACCCTGCAAGGGAACAGCAAAGACTAGGGAGGAAGGTAGATGGGGAAGGGAAGGAGAGGAGACATGCCTAGGCGCAGTAGGGCCCCTTCAGGATGCTGAGAACCCTGCAAGGGGACTGCAAGTCTATGGAGAAAGGAGGGGTGGTGGAGGAAGGGAGTAGATGAGAGATACAAGCTCCTTGGGGGTAGGAGAGGGACCCATGGAGAGCATTCGGGGTCCATTACATTCTGTGAGAGATCAAGGGAGGCCAGTAAGGGGGAGCAATTTGGGGGAAAGGGAGAAGAGCTAGACATTTTGGGGGTGGGGGTGCACAGACTAAAATGAAGGTGACGACAGAGGGGTAGGGTTTGTCCAGGGCTTAGAGGAGGGAATTAGGGAGGGACATGGCAGGAGCAGCTAGGTGCAAGGTAATTACTGAGGGCAGAGCTGATGGAGTAGGGGGAGGATGAGTGCTGGATTTGAGGGGGGAGGGAATTCCAAATTTGTGGGATGCGGTGACAGTAACCAGACTGGCTTATTTGGGTGGATCTGCAGGGGATGACCAAAGTGCGGGAGTCTGTTGATCTAAGGGAATGGGAGGATGGGGGGAATCTGCTTGAGCCCTCCCAGAGGACCCCCTAAAAAGAACAGTTGCTGTAGTCTCTTAAAGCCAGGTCAGACATCGGCACTCACCTTTTTAGGGCTGCCTACAACACCGTAGACACCTTTTTTTTTCTTTTTAAACACATTTGTTTCCTTCCGGTTGCCGGTCCTGGGGCATCCCTTAGGCATCGTCAGCTCATCCACCCTGTCTGAGAACCCTCGCACCTCCAGGTCCCCCCGGAACCCCGACCTAGCACCCTGGGCCACCTTGAGTCTCCCTGGCTTGTGCCCCCCAGGTCGGGGCTGCCCACTCCTGCCTTTGGGTGCTCCTTCAAGTCTGGTCTGGTGGTCAGATGTAGGCCAGAGGATATCGGGACCTGGGGTCGGTGGGATCTAGCAGTAGGTGTAGGACTGATGTACCGTCGTCTCTCCAGCAGCTGGGGTTTTTCCTTGTGCTGGCTCATGACCTTACCCCGGCGAAGGCGCAGATATGCAGTGACACTCAGCGCAAACTGGGCACGTTCTCGCACCCCGCTCGTGAGCATCCACCGTCACCTCCTTCCTTTGCATGTGTGATCCCAGCTTCGGTGCTCCCAGTCTCTACTGGGTGTCACTGCTGTGGTGGGAAAGCAAGCCCACCCTCCACAGGAGAGGAGAGCTGTCCTCTGGACGCTCAGTCCTCTCCTCCCTGGCCAAACCCCGGAAACCCGAGCTCACTCCCGAGCATGGGTTGCCAGCATAGAGTAAGGTGTGGTACTCCAACGCCTCAACCCTCAGCATCACCGGGCTGGCTTGACACCGTAGACACCTTGGCGAGGACTGCCACGGTGTGCATTTGCCTTCATAGATACTCTTGGTTGACAGTATCTGGCTTTGCTCAGGATGTTCAAAGGTCCATCCTGAATGTCCCATTTAGAAGCTACAAGTTGTTTGGTGCAGATGTGCAGGACATATTGTCTCAATTGCAAGCATTGGTCCGCACCCTACGATCGATCAGCTCCATGTAACACACCAGCCAGCCAAAAAAGTGGTCAGCAAATGCCCTTTTGTCAGTCTATTCATAGACCCAAGCCCTCTAGTAAACCTCAGCATAAACGCTGGGCTGCCTCTGCCATGCCTACATCCTCCTTCACCACAGGAAAAAAAAACAGAGGAGGTGCGGCTCCAGACGCCCCTGCTGGTGACTCCTTGCCCAACCCTCCCCATAAGACAAGAGGTGATGGTAGGGGTCACTTCTCCCTACACTTGGACAAGTGGAGGAAAAGCACCAGACATGCCTGGGTACTACAGATCATTGAAGGTGGTCACACTCTGAAATGTCTGGAGTGGCCTCCAGAGAACCCCCCCAGTTCTGTCCTATTACCCTCCAAACCATATTTCAGTGGTCTGGTAGGAAAGTCACTCCTTGTTGCGAAAAAGGGCCATAAAACCCATCCCAGAAACTCAATAGGGCAGAAGGTTCAATTCTTACTTCTTCCTGGTGCCCAAATGCACAGGAGATCTCTGGCCCATTCTGGACCTCTGGGAGTTGAATCTGTTCATCCAGTACAAAAAAATCCAGATGGTAACATTCCAGGATCTGCTGCCCCTTCTACACCAGGGAGATTGAATTTACTCTCTCGACATAAAGGATGCCTACCTGCACATCCACGTTCATGCCTCCCACAGTCAGTACATAAGGTTACATTTCCAGGGGGCACACTTCCAGTTCCAGTAGGGGTCAACCTTAACATTTTTTTCCACTAGCCAGCAGAACAAGTTGATTCAAAATTGCACTAGCCTGCAGATGGTTGTACTAGCCCACAACTGTAAAGATAAATGAAATTTTGATCACTTATATAGGAAAAATGCAAGCCAAGAAATACTCTGATTATTGCACATTTAATCCTGCTCCCACACTGCTTCCTGCCTCAGCAGAAAAGCAAAAAAAAGACTGCAATGCCATCACACAGAGTGCACCCCATTATTTTGTACCATGGCCTCTTCTCTTCCTCTTTCTGCCCCCCCCAGGTCAGAGGAGGCATGGGGTCATTATGTCATATGACATAACAGCGCAGCAATGTACCGCGCTGTAAATACAGTGGATGCATTGCTGCCACTGAGACACACTGCTGAAGCTCATTTCGTCTAAAGAAGCTAGTGGCTTCTTTGTTTTCAATGGGGGAGTTCTGCTCCCCGCACCTCCACTCATGGAGGCTCCACCCCTAACCCCCCATTCAACATAGGGCATTTAGAAACAACACTGGGGAGAAAAAAAAAATTGCACAATGCAGTTTCACAAAAGTCTGAGACCGGGATTCGAGCCCCAATCCACAAATGCATAGCACCCCTGTACTGCCACGGCTCATCCTACTGAGCCACGGCAGCAGCTCAGCAGACCACCTCCCCAACAGAGGTCTTGACCTCAGCTTCACTCCTCCTCACCACCCATGCACGATAGGGTACAAAACCACGTACAACCTATGTGCCTTGCGGGGTTTTGTACCCTGTCGCGCTAGTACACCGCACTATATGTTCTGTGCGGTATTCCATGCGCGGATCTGTTCATGACATATTGACCCAGTAGGGCCAGAGGATACCACAACAGCATATGTTCAGTCAAGCAGTCCTAGCTCTGCACACACAATGGCTGACATCATCATGCACCTCACCACACTGTCACCACCGCCCACAGGGCAAAGAACAGAGTCGGACAGAGAAAGACACTGTCAGCCCTCACCCTGTGATCAACTGGATACCTGCACTTCTGGAAGTTTTCTTGCACTGTAAAGTCAGCCAGGAGCACATCTAGGATTTCTTTGGAGAGGGGACTACACAAACCTAAGGAGCTTGGAAAATAGAAAACTTTATGACGTTTTTATTTTTAAAAGTATTGATTCTAACATGCTGTGCCCCAACAATAACAGATTTTTTTTTAGAACATCGTCCTTTCATCAGCCCAGGGGAAACGGTACATGGGCATTAAGCTGCACTACCTCTATTTCTATATAGGATGTCATATTCACTTCAGGAATGCCTATTTTAACCTTTTATAATTATTTGTTTTATTAAGAAAACACAAATTGCACATACCCCAGTAATGCAAACTATCATGGGAAGCATATGCAAATCCCCATGGAATAATTCAGACTTACATACTAACATACTATTTGCCAGCAGATTAGGCCTTACGGTCTATCGAGTCTGCTCGAACCTTAGATCCTTAGTTGGGTGCCGAGGCCGTCCCATCCCTTGTGCTCCAGAAACCCCTATCATCCATCCCCACCCCCCGGGACAGGCTATCATCTGATACATCGACTTTCTGTGTCTGTCCCACCCTCTCTTGAAGCCCTCCACTGTGGATCTCTGAACCAGCTCACCAGGCAGTGCATTCCAAGGGTCCACCACCCTCTCAGTGAAAAACCTCCTCCTCTTTTCCCCCCTCACCCTTCCACCTTCCAACTTCAAACCATACCCTCTGGTGATACCTCCCTGCTTTAGTCTAAAGATCCCTTCCATGTTTACCCTATTTATTCCCTTGAGGTACTTGAAGACCTCAATCATGTCCCCCTGTCTCTCCTCTCCTCCAATGAAAACAGGCAGAGCTCCTCAAGTCTGTCCTCATACGTCAAATCCCCTAGCCCTCGTTTCATCTTAGTTGCCCTCCTCTGTACCCGCTCCAGGAGCTGTATGTCCCTCTTCAAGTGTGGTCTCCAGTACTGTACACAGTACTCAAGGTGTGGTCTAACCAGTCCATTGTACAGCGGCAGAATCACTTCCTTGCTCCTAGAGGTGATCCCCCTTATGATGCATCCCAACATCCTGTTTGCCTTGCTGGCTGCTCTCCTGCACTGTTCAGAGTTATTCATACATGCATCCACCATGACCCCTAGGTCTTTTTCCCCTATTGAGGCCTCCAGCGCCTCCCCTCCCAGGGTGTACCTGTGTTTAGGGTTTCCCCGACCAAGATGCAACACCTTGCACTTAGTGATATTGAAATTTAATTTCCATGTGTGAGCCCAGCTTTCCAGGGTGTCCAGGTCCCCTTGCAGGGCCAACCTCCCCTCTTCTCCCTCAACTACTGCTCCCATCTTGGAGTCATCCGCGAAGAGACTCATTTCACACCCTATACCCTCCCTGATGTCCGATATGTATGCATTAAACAGGATTGGACCCAGGACCGAGCCCTGCGGTACCCCACTACCAACCTCTCTAGGGTTCGAGAGCTCCCCACAGACCACTACTCTCTGGGTGCGTCCAGCTAGCCAGTTTTCATTCCATCTGACCATCAAAGGGCCTACTCCTAACCCCATCAGTTTCTCCACCAGACCATTGTGGGGGACAGAGTCAAACTTTGCTGAAGTCCAAGAATAATACATCCACAGGCTTTCCCTGTCCAGTTCTGATGTTACCCATTCTGTAGAACTCCACAAGATTGGTTTGACATGATCTACCTGGCACAAACCCATGTTGCAGATTATCCAGACCTCCCACCTCCTCCAAGTACACCCCCAGTCGTTCCTTTAGTATACTCTCCATTAATTTTCCCACCACCGAGGTCAAACTGATGGGTCTATAGTTACCTGGTACTTCCCTTGACCCCCCTTTATGGATTGGCACCACATGTGCTTCTCGCCAATCCCTAGGTACCCTCCCTGTCTCAAGTGACCTGTTGAAGAGCTCCGCCAGGGGTGCAGCCAGTATGTCCGCCAATTCCCATAGTACTCTCGGATGAATGCCATCTGGCCCAGGAGATTTGTCTTTCTTTAGGGCCTTGAGGGCTAACCACACCCTTTTGGCGGAGATAGCATCATCCGTCCCCTCCACCTTACTGGCCTTTTTATCCTTATCCAGATGTGACACCCTTGGGGTACCTCTCCCTCCCTCTTGCTCCATTTCTGTTGCTCCCCTGATCCCACTCACTGCCGCTTCTATCCCCTTCGTGCCTTGCTTTGTAGATATCCCATCCCCCTCACTAGTGAACACAGAGGCAAAGTACTCATAAATACCTCTGCCTGGTCCCTCGCCTCTTCCACCCACCCTCCTTCTGATCTCAATCTGCTGAGATGGCCCTTAGTTTTTCTCCGCTCCCCAATGTACCGGAAGAACCCTTTTCCCTCCTTGTATCCCCTGTGCCAGCCGCTGCTCTTTACTGGACTTTGCTCCCCTCACCATCCGGGTGACTTTTCTAGATGCAAGATGGTACATTTCCTTATCCCTATCCCCTCTTGTTGTTTTATATTTTTTGTAGGCCGCCTTCTTTTCTCTGACTGCTACCTGTACCTCACTGGACCACCAGCATGGTTTATGTGACCTTGCTCCCTTACGTTTCAACTTAGCGCAGATCCTGACTGCCTCATGAAGTCCCCTTTTTATGACCTCCCATCTCCTTTCCACACTTGTCATTGATGTAATCCCTTCAAGTGATCCTTGAGAATATTTCCTATGCCCTCAAAGTCTGCCCCCTGAAGTCCACTGCCAGTGTCCTAGATCCCCTCCCCATGCTTATTTGAAACCAGACAGTATTGTGGTTGCTCCCAGTCAGGGGTCCTGTACAACCAGGTCCCTTACCAGATCCCCATCTGCCAGAACCACGTCCAGGACATGCCCTCCCTTGTGGGCTCCATCACATGCTGTGTTAAGAACACATCCTGGAAGCCGTCCAGCAGCCTCTGCTCCTTGGCCACCTTAGAGGACATGGTTCCCAGTTTGTACCTGGCATATTAAGGTCACCCATCAACACCACTCCTTCCCTTTGGTCCACACTGGGCAATGATGTTGTCCAGCAAACCATCCTCTAGAACATCACTCATCCCGGGGCCTATATACTACACCCAGCTTGACCTTATCTTCTGCTGGGATCGTAGAGTGACCCATAAAGGCCTCCACGTTTCCCTCTGCCTCTCCTACCCTAGCAATTTCTATGTCATCTCTAATGAACATAGCCACTCCACCCCCTCTGCCCTCCTTTCTATCCTTCCTAAGCATAGTGTACCCCCATACGTTTAGGTCCCAGTCATGGTTTTTGTTGGCCCACGTCTCCGTGACCGCCGCCACATCCATTCCCCCAACAGCATGGCCTGGAACTCTAGCAACTTGTTTCCCAAGCTCCTGGCATTTACTAACACCAACCCCAACCCCTTATCCCTGATCCTCTTTGTCGAACCCCACCCAGATTCCTTATACTTCCATCCTCCTCTGCTCCTCCTGAAACCTCCACCCCGGTCTGTTTCCCTCCCTTGGGCTTGAAGGCTACTTCCCTCATCTGTAGGAGAGGGCTTCTGTCAGCCCTCCTTATCCCTTCCCCCTCACAAGTTTAAACCCCACCTTTCTTGAATGTAGTCAGCCATCCCTGTTTAAGGACTTCCTTCCCAATGGGGCAAGATGAAGCCTGTCCTTGGCATATAGTCCCTTATCCTCCCAAACTCCATTCCAGTTCCCTAACATCCCCAACCCACTCTCTTTCACCCCACTTCCTGAGCCAGTCATTAACCTCTGTGAGCTTTATTTTTCTCCACTGAGGCCTTTGGTACTGGCAATATCTCCGAAAAGGAAATGTTGCATCCATTATCCCGACAGACTCTGGCAAGTTCTTGAACCTTGCTTGGATTTCCAAAACGCTATTTCCTCTAGATCGTTAGTTCCCAAATGCACCAGGAAATCCGGTTCCTCCACAATCCCTAACCATTTCATACACCATGAACTTTGCTCTGTGCACTGTCAGCCCAGAATACTCACTACCTTCACCTGGCTATGGCATCCACCCCTGTCCCTCCCACTGGATACCCCTAATCATCGAGTCTCCCAGTAACAGAACCTTAACACCGCCATCATCCTTATGGTTACCTCCACTATGCCCTCTCAGCCCCCTTCCCCCTTTATTCATGATCTCAATTCCATGGGAGTCTTCCTGCCTTATTAGAGACCCTTGTCACCCTCCCTTTCTGCCTCCCTTGCTATTTTGCCCACTTAACTCAAACCCCTCTGAATAGGTGTCCCCTTTAACTCCTCTCTTATCCGAACCATTTACCCTGGCCCTGATGGTTTCCCCTTCCCCCACACCGCCATCCTCCCCCCTTGTAATAGTACCCCTGCCTCCAGAGGCTCTCTGTGGGTCCCCTTTAGCTAGGGCCCCATCCTTGGTACTGACCCCCTGCTGAAGGGGGGCTCCTCTCCCACCTCCTTGTCTCCCAGTTTCTCTCCAATCATGCTCTCCTCCCTCATGTCTGCAATATGTTGCATCTCCCCCATTTGCTTAACATTTATGTTTCCCCTTCTCCCTCTGGGACTATTTCTATCCTTTCCATTGCCGGTCTGTGATGCCCTATGGGTATCCGACTCCCTCAACTATTACTTTATTAAGGTTTATTTTTGTGCCATACATGCTCCTAAACTTTGTTTTTAGGATGAAGGGACATGTTGGGTGGAATAAGGGTGGGGACTGCATGGATGGCGTTGGCTGATATGGTCAACTTAGAAGAACTGGGGGCCCCTACACTTGCCAGTCACGACAGTTATGGATCTATGGATGGTCAGTTCACATTCTGGTCTGCAGTGATGTCCAGGGAAAGTACAGAGAGATTTGGAGGAGAGAGGGAGCAGATATGGTAAGGCTGGGATAAAACCCACCACCTGCAAAGCAGACCCTATATACCGCTTAGCATTTTGTCACTGAAATGTTGGATACAGACACTCAACATGTAGGGAAATTAGGGGCACTGGTCTTAATAATGTGGGACAAATTGTCAGAGAGAGACATTCAGAAAACTGGAAGCTAGTTACTTAACAGCATTCTACCCTTGATCACACTCTGCACACTAGCTGAAAGTCCTAACAGTGGAGTGATAATAACTCACATTGAGTCTTTTGTGAGCTCCCACTCTTGAACTGCCAGGTACTTGTAGCTCTTAATGAGCTGTTAATCACACCAGGCCATCTGTAACATTGAGAGAGATTAGCATGAGGAATAGAGCCTGCTAAAATAGGGACTTTTTTTAACTTCATTAGCAGTCACAGAAAACCTGCACTAGTCAAGACGGACAAGTAGAGAGCTAGCTGCACTAGTCCTGATCAATTTGCACTAGGTTTTAGGCTAGTAAGACAATGTTAAGATCAACTCCTGGGCCTTGCCCTTAGGCTTGTCTTCAACCCCTTGGGTGTTTACCAGATGCCTGGCAGTGGTGGCAGCTGCCCTCAGGCAGGAGGGACTCTATGTCTTTCCTTACCTGAACGACTGGCTTCTCAGCGCCCAGTCCAGTGAGTGCCTGTTACAAACTCTGGATCATACCACCCACCTATTCCAAGATCTGGGCATCATGATCAACCTGCCTAAGTCAGTTCTGACTCTCTGTTAGGGCCTTCAGTACATAGGGGCAGTCCTGGATACCTCTCCTGGTATGGCCTTCCTGCCCCAGGAACGGACAGATCGCCTTACAGCTCAAGCCCACCTGCTTTACAGCAGCTACTATGTCTCAGACAGAACCTTCCTCTAGCTTATGGGTCTGATGGTTGTAGCCATATTCACAGTGCCCCTAGCCAGATTGCACCTGAGGATTCCTCAGCGGATACTGAGAGTCCAGAGGGACCAGCATACCGATGACCTGGAACAGCTGATCCTGGTCTCCTCTCCGGTGAAGAGAGATCTACTTTGGTGGATGGAACCTAACAACCTGTTAATGGTTCCTTTCATCATTCCTTCCCCTCAGCAGATTCTCACAACAGTTGCTTCAGTGTTGGGGTGGGGAGCTCATCTAGGGCCCCACCAGACCCAGGGAATGTGGTTCAAGCTGTATTCTCTCTCCACATAAATGTCCTGGAGATGTGGGCCATTTTTTATGTCATGCAGGCCTTCCAGGCTCCGCTGTCCCCAGGTCTTATGCTAGTGCAGATGGACAGCATCAGTGTAGTTCACTACATCAACAAACAGGGGCACTTACTTGTACCCTCTCTGCCAAGAAGCAATGAGAGTCTGGTATTGGGTTCTGGATTACGGTCTTGAACTGTCAGCCATCCATGTTCCAGGTGTCCAGAATGTCCTGGAAGACACCCTAAGTTGGTTGCAGTCAAAGGCACACAAGTGGGAGCTGCTGACCTCAGTAGTAGAAGACCTGTTCGACAGGTGGGGTCATCCAGAGTTGAAACTTTTTGCATCCCCACTCAATGCAAAACTGTCGCATTGTTGCTCACTCGATCCTGTGCCTGGAGTTTTCTGTTGAGACGCATTCTCCCTCTGTTTGAAAGGGAGGGTTTCTGTAAACATATTGTGCCTTCCTCTTGCTTCAGAAGGTTCTGATCAATTTCCAGATGGAAGGGGCCACAATGGTCCTCATAGCCCCCTTCTGGCCTTGTCAGATCTTGTTCCCCTTACTGCAACAGCTGACAGTGGAACCTCCAGTACCTTTTCCTCTGTGCACCGGCTTGCTCTCCCAGAACAGGGGCACCCTGGTCCATCTGTACCTCAAATCTCTGCGTCGTCACACCTGGTTCCCGAGAACATAGCCATGGCTCGGTTCAGTGGTCACCCAAGCTGGCTGATACCCTGGTGGCAGCTAGGAAGCCTTCCACTTGGGCCACTTATTCTATGAAATGGAAACCTTTTGCGCTGTGGGCTGCTTCAGGTCAGCTGGATCCTTTCACTTGTCCAGTGAATCAGATTCTGAAGTACTTGCTGTCCCTTTCAGATTCCAGTCTGAAGTACTCCTCTCTTAAGATGCACATGTCCGCCATCTCTGCCTTCCATGTTCCTATTGATGGCCATACAGTAGCACAACTGGAGGTGTCCTGTACATTTCTGAGAGGCATTTTTCAACTGAAGCCTCCTATCCACAATCTAGTCCCTCCTTGGGACTTGAATTTTGTGTTGGACAAACTTACTTTGGCTCCTTTTGAGCAGGACGCAACATGTGAGCTATGCTTTCTGTCATGGGAAGCATTACTTTTAGTTGCTATTACTTCTGTTCAAAGAATTTCAGAGCTACAGGCGCTCATGTGCGAGCAGCCTTATTTGGTTTTCCACAAAGACAGAGTGTCTCTGCGTACTAACCCTAAGTTTCTTCCTAAGGTGGTGTCTGAGTTTGCTTTAAATCAATCTATCCACCTTACTGTTTATTACCCAGAGGATGCTGATCCACACTTTAGATGTGCGTAGAATTCTGCATTACTGCACCCACCATACAACGGACTGTACGAAGTCCTCTCAGCTGTTTGTTTCTTTCGCCCCTTGGAAAGAGGGTATCCCTGTTTCAGAATAGTGCTTGTCCAAATGGTTGGCCAACTGTTTTACTTATTGCTACAGGAAGTATGGCAAGGATCTTCCTGGCCTTGCTTGTCGCCATTACACCAGAGCCATGGCCACATCTGTTTCCTGTTTCAGGAATGTGTCAGTTGCAGAGATCTGTGCTGCTGCTACTTGGAGTACTGTCCACAAACTGTCCACACCTTTACCAAGCATTGCAGTCTGGACATTGCCTCTAGGCATAGGGACAACTTTGGCCTAGCTGTCCTCCCAAGGCCTACTTTCTTAGGCTTGAGGTTTTCTCCACCTAGACTGTGCTGTCTGCTGATGGAACTGCTTGGGACTTGTTCCATAGGTGTGGCCTGCTGCAAGAGATACCCCCGAAGTCAGATAGTGCAGTTACGTAAGAACTTACCATAACAGTACATCTGTGAGGGGATCTCTCAGCAAGCCATGCTGTCCTTCCCCCTGGATCTGGGAGGTCTTTCTGTATCTGTACCTCTTTCTTCATTTTTTCCTTTTTTGTGGGAACCTTCGGTTCCTCCTCAGTTGCCTCTGCTGGGACTAGGTGGTTTATGGTCTCCGGCGGGAGAACTGAGGAGAGCGTGGAAGACACCCACTCTTACAGGATATGCTGCTGTCAGTGTATGACATGAGAGTGGGTGGCCCCCTAATAGACTGCTATCTAGAAGAGTTTCTATGTGGTCCTAGTGCCTGCTGGCTATAGATCCATAGGTGTGACCTGCTGCAACAGATCCCCTTGCAGATCTACTGTTAAGATAAGTTCCTACATAACTGTGTACCTTCTTACGTGGAGAGGAAACCACTTTTTTGTTTATGTGAACTGTACTTTTCTTATGTAGTGGCTAATGAGGCAGTATAGTGCTATTGGCAGTGTCAGTGGCTCAGCAGGTAGCACACTCGCCTCTGAGGTCGGGAGATCAGAAGGCTGTGGGTCCTATCCCCACACCAGGCACTTGGGTTAATATCCCAATACTGACACTACAGTGCAGCACGAGGGGGGTGCTATACTCCTGAGGTGCCATCTTTCGGATGAGACGTTAAACCGAGGTCCCATCTGCCTGTTCTGGTGGTAGTTCAGGTGGATGCTAAAGATCCCATGGCACTTCTCGAAAAGAGTAGGGGAAGTTTCCCTGGTGTCCTGGCCAAATTTCTCCCATTCACTAAAAACACCACCAATAGCTTAATTTGGTTCAAGGTCAGTCGGCATTCATCTGTATCCCCCCTCCCCCGGGCCGTTCCTGAAAATAGGCAGAATTTGTCTAGTGCATTTACCCGGTCAACAAAAAATAAATAAATGTTGTTTAGGGCTCTGAGCTGCAAACTTAGAGACCTGAGTTTGACTCCCAGTGCCCCCACTTGCATACTGTGTGACCCTGACAGGTCACTTAATTTCTTTGTGCTCCCAGGTCACACCTGGAAACAAGCTTTGATTTAGTGTGCCTTTCCTGGTTAAACAATTCCCCCTTTCCTAATGTAGTATCTTAGAAAGTTTCGTATATTACTGCTGTTTGCCAACAAGAATAGCTTTTTTTATTTAAATGTCTAATGACTGGCTGCACTTGTGAACATAGTATGTGCAACAATTCCACATGCTGTGACTGTAGTCCCTTGATTTTGTTAATTATAGAAAATTTGAAACATAACTTCCAAGTTACTAATTTAACAGCGACAACAGCAAGTAACTGGTTAGCTAATATAAGTTAATGTTCGTTAAAAAGTGTTCAGCAAGCAGAAGCAGTAAAGCACTCCTTAAGTTTCTGGTGATAGCCAATGTAAATATATGCTCCTCTATATATGGCACAGTATACAGAAACTGGACTTGTTTAACTTTGAATACAGATTGAACCAAGATGCTGGAAGGCATTTCTTTATGGAGAGGGTGGTGCAGGCTGGAATGGGCTTCCTGAAGTGGTGGTTTCATTGAAAACAGTAGGCAGCGTCTAGAGAGGGAGCGAAAGAGTTAAGGGGAAAATTAAGGTTAAGAGAGGGGTTGGGGGACAGGTTCAGTAGCTGATGCTGAGGACCCTGCACTGTGAACAGACTCAATAGACCTAATGGCCTTATTCTGCTGGTTTTGTTGTATGTTCGTATGAATTATGGTTTCATCATTACTTATTTTCTTATTCATAAGTAATCACCACTTTAATAAGTGCTGCTGATTCTGCACAATTTATTATAGAATAGATGGCAAAAGCCTTTAACAAATAAACCAATGACTATAATGGTAGTCTTCAAGTAATAAATCAGTTTGTAGTTATTGAATTTTTTTTTTTTATGTACTCTGGAAATTTAATGTGGCTGCAGCAGGAAGACATTTAATGTATGGATGGCCCTGTAGCACCTGTAAGTGGCTGACTTTAAAAATCAGAAGAAGCCACAGGTAAACCTAGCTATAGTCATGTCAAAGTCGCACATGATGCCACTTCATAAAACCATGGTGAGGCCCCATGTGGCGTATGGGGTCCAGTTCTGGAGACCTCGCCTATGCAAGGATATACACAGGATTGAAAGGGTTCAGAGGTGGGCAACCAAGATGGTGCATGGTATGCATAGAAAACCATATGAGGTGACATTGAGGGAACTGGATCTGTACCCACTAGAAACATAGAATTTGATGGCAGATAAGGACCGCTTGGCCCACCTAGTCTGCCCGTTTCCCTATCTAACGAATAAGTTGCAGATCCTAGTTAACCAACAGCCTACTTCCTCTACCCCCCACTAGAACTGCCTTATGTCTGTCCCATGCATTCTTGAATTCCCCCACTGTTTTTGACTCTACAACCTCCTCAGGAAGGCTGTTCCATGTATCCACAACCCTCTCTGTGAAAAAATACTTCCTTAAATTACCTCTGAGCTGCCCCCCCATCTTCAGATTGTGCCCCTTGTTCTTGCACACCTCCTTTTTTGAAAGCTGCTACCCTCTTGGACTTTGTTGATTCCCTTGAGGTACTTGAAAGTTTCTATCATGTCCCCACTCTCCCTCCTTTCCTCAAGGCTATACATATTAAGCTCCTTAAGTCTCTCTTCATATGTCTTCCGGTGCAGACCCTGCACTATTTTAGTTGCCCTCTTCTGGACAGCTTCCATCCTGTCTATGTCTTTGCGGAGATTGGGTCTCCAGAACTGCATGCAGTACTCCAGATGGGGTCTCACCAGCTGTCTGTACAGAGGGATAATAACTTCCTGTTTTCTACTGGTGATGCCTCTCCCTATGCATCCCAGTATCCCCCCAGCCCTCCTTACTGCCCTCTCACATTGCTTGCCTACCTTTAGGTCATCTGATATGACTACCCCCAGGTCCCTTTCCATTTTTGTTGTCAGTATCTCACCCCCCATTGTGTACTCTTCCCCTGGGTTTTTGTTTCCCAGGTGCATTACTTTGCACTTCTTTGCATTGAATCTAAGCTGCCATACATTTGACCATTCCTCCAACCTTGTAAAGTCCCTTTCCACCCCACCTTGTGTATCAATCTTTGTATCATCTGCAAGAGACATACTTTCCCTTCCAGTCCCTCTGCATTGTCACTTATAAAGACATTAAAAAGGACTGGCCCCAGTACTGAACCCTGCGGTACCCCACTAGTAACCCTCCTTTCTTCACTGTAGGCTCCATTTACTATTAACCACTGTGTCCTGTTGTCCAACCAGTGTTTTACCCAGGCTACCACCCTGGGACCCACTCCCAGGCTGGCTAATTTGTTTATTAATCTTTTGTGCGGGACTATGTCAAATGCCTTGCTAAAGTCTAGGTAGGCCATGTCCACAGCCCGTCGCTGGTCTACTGCTTTGGTCACCCAGTCAAAGAAATCAATTAGATTTGTCTGACTTGACCTTCCTGCTGTGAATCCATGCTGCCTTGGGTCCTGTGTCTCACTGGCCTCTAGGTAATCAACAATTCTTTCCTTCAGAAGTGATTCCATCATTTTCCCTACCACTGAGGTCAGACTGGCAGGTCTGTAGTTTCCTGCCTCTGTCTTGCTCCCACTTTTGTGAAGGGGAAATCACATCCACCCTCCTCCAGTCCTCAGGTACCACCCCATCCTCCCATTATTTATTAAAAAGGGTAGTCATGGTGTTACTAATTTTTCCCCTTAGTTCTTTTAGAATGCTGGGGTGAATCCTACCAGGCCATATTGCTTTATCCACCTTCAGTTTAAAGAGTTCTTTCAGAACCCTTTCTTCTGTGAAAGGACTGTTGACTAGAAGGGAGTGGGGAGACATGATAGAAACATTTAAGTAAATGAAGGGGATAAACAGGGTGAAGGAGGGGAGCTTGTTTACAAGTAAAGCAGGTGCTAAAACTAGGGGTCATAGTCTATGATTGGTAGGAGGAAGATAGAAGAGCAATGTGAGGGGGTGTTACTTCACTTAGAGAGTGACGGAGTCCTGGAACAGACTGCTGAAATAGGTGCTGGGAGCTAAAACGGTGGAGGGATTCAAGAGGGCATGGGACAGATGTAAGGGGCTGGCCAGGGCCAGAGTGGGATGTCTCCAGACAAGGGGGGGAGGGGCAGCCTTGATGGGCCAACTGGGTCCTTTTCTGCCACCTGATTTCTATGATCTCTCTCTCTCTGTCTCTGTCTCTCTCTCTCCCCCCTTATGCTGAACAGATTTTATTTATTTTTGTCCACAGATTTTGTGATATGTATTTCACTAATATCTTCACTATCTGCAACCCAATTAAAAAAAAGGGCTTGAGTTCTAAAAAGTTCTTAAAAAGATTAGAACCCTGCCAGCCCAGTGGCACTGATGGTTGAGGCGCTGGATGCCACACCTCGCACCATGCCGGCGACCTGGGTTTGGGAACGAGCCCGGGTTGCTGGGGATCGGAAGGGGATCGAGCATCTGGAGGACAGCTCTCCTCTCCCAGGAGGGACAGGGGTCCCTGTTCGGCGCTCAGCTGACCTCTGGCAGAAGCTGGAGATAAAGCAAGTGCTGGAGTGGCAGACGTCAGTGAGGCCTTGACGTTGGGGTGCTAGCCACTCCCAGGAAAAAGGGGAAAAACACCCTTCGGCTCTGGTGGAGACGGAGAACCGGAGCTTGCCCACAATTTACAGCTGCTCTCCTGGCATCCTCCCAACCGACGCCGCCAAACCGAAGCTACATGGGTGATAGAGGACTGACTAAGTAGGAGTGAACCGTAGTGGGATGGCTCCTAGGTACTGCTGAGGGGGGAGAGGAGGAAAAATAGAAAGTACAAAAAAAAAAAGATTAGAACCCTAAACCTTTTTCCTAAGTTCTAGACTATAACCAGAACCCAGAACATAAGTGGGTTCTGACAACCCTAGTAGCGCACCTGCTGGGTGCTGGACTTGAACCCACATCAGCCAGATCTGATCCAGAGGTGAGCATGTTAACTGAGCCACTGACATGACAGATGATAACTGAAAATAGGGAAAGACATTCCAACCTGGAACAGATGAAAGGAGGTCAGATGCACATCAGAAGTACTACCTGTGAGAGGCAAGGGAGAGCATAGGAGTGCATGCACCAGGAACTTTAACTCATGGTTGAAAAACTGGTGCTGTGAGGAAGGGTTTGGAGTCATTGGTGACTGGGGACCCACCTGGAGGGATGGAGGTTTGTTCAAGCCTGACGGCCTGCATCCATCCTGGAGGGGAATCCAAGTACTCAATGATAAGTTTAAATGCTACATTGACAAGCATTTAAACTAGCAAAGGGGGTGGCAGCCAGCAAGGAGGGTACCTCCATTGCTCACCCCCACAGCTAGCAGTGGAACCAGTGAACCAGAGGAGGGCTATCTCTGCAAAGCAGTGTGCAAAAGATGGAGATTAGTGTCCAAAAGGTGGATAAGCAGAAAAGGGGCAAAATTCAGCAGAAGGGCAGACAGCAAGGAGAACCAGGATAAATGACAACCAAGGAAGGGGCTAGAGTAGAACAGTGAAGCAGTCTAGGGAGGTCAAATCATGGAAAGCCATGTGTGCAAATGCCAGGAGCCTTAGCAACAAGATGGAAGATCTGGAGGCTGTCATGGTACAGTCAGACCTGGACATTGTGGCCATCACTGAAACCTGGTGTAATGATAACCATGACTGGGAGATGGCCATACCTGGCTATAACATATTCAGAAGAGACAGAGCAGGCAGGAAGGGAGGAGGAGTGGCACTGTATGTGAAAATGACATAAGGGCCACAGAGATCCAGGAGGAACAAATGGGGGAGAGATACTGTGGGTTAAGCTAGAAAGGAAAATGGGGCCAGCTATCCGCACAGGTGTGGTCTATAGACCACCAGCCCAGGAGGAAGAAACAGATAGGAGTTGATGTTAGCCATCCAAAGGATGGCAGACAAGGGTGAGGTAGTACTGGTTGGAGACTTCAATATTCCAGACGTGGACTGGAGCATCCCAGCAGCAGCATCAACTAGGAGCAGATTTATCCTGGACTCCCTTCAGGGTGCCTTCCTCAAGCAACTGGTCATGGAACCAACTCGGCAGAAGGCAATACTGGCCCTTGTGCTCACAAACAGGGACAGTGTGATGGGGGTAACAGTGGGGAGCACCTGGGGAACAGTGACCACCAGTCATTGTGGTTTGAAATCACAGAAAGAGCAGAACCAAACCACACAAAAACACATATCCTGGATTTTAGGGGGGCAGACTTTGGGAAAATGGGGAGATACTTGAAAGAGGCATTAAGGGTAATGGGACAGGAATCAGGGGTTGAGGAACAGTGGGCATTAAAATGGGGATTATAAGAACAACAGAATTATGCATTAAGCAGGTTAGCAAGAGGAAAAGGAAGAGGAGACCATTATGGTTTTCCAAAGAGGTAGCAAAGAAAGTGAAAGCCAAAAAGATAGCATTCAGGCAATACAAAAAGACACAGGCAGAAGGGGATAGGGAGAAGTACCAGGAGAAACAAAGGGAGGCAGGGAAGTCAGTAAGGGAAGCCAAAGCTCAGACAGAAGAACACATTGCAAAATCAGTGGTTAAAGGGGACAAAACTTTACAGGTACATAAGTGAAAAAGAAAGACAAAGGGAGGATAGTGAGACTGAAGGGGGAGGATGGGAGTCGCGTGGAGGATGACAACAGTAAAGCTGACATATTGAACAGGTATTTCTGCTCAGTCTTTACTGAGGAAGAGGGGGGTAATGGGTCTGAAGGGAGTACAAGGGGTGAGAATGGTGCAGAAATGGACACAAGTCCTTTACACGAGAAAGGGTCCTGAAGGAACTGGAAGTAATAAGAGTTGACAAAGCAATGGGGCCAGATGGGTGCACCCAGGTCCTTAAAGAACTAAGAGAGGTGGTGGCTGAACCTCTGGCTATCCTGTTTAGCCAATCACTGGAAACAGGGAGGTACCAAAGACTGGAGGACAGCAGATGTAGTCCCTTATACAAAAGTGGGAACAAAGAGGAAGCAGGGAACTACAGACCAGTCAGCCTCACCTCGGTAGTGGGAAAGATCATGGAAGCACTTCTGAATGAGAGATTGGTGGAACATCTGGTTGTCAATGGACTACAGGACCCAAGGCAGCATGGTTTCACCAGGGGGAGGTCATGTCAGACCAATCTCATTGAATTTTTTGACTGGGTGACTAGGGAGGTGGATCAGGGGAGGGCAGTGGACATGGCCTATCTGGACTTCAGCAAGGCCTTTGACACTGTGCCACATAGAAGACTATTACACAAACTGGGGAATATGGGTGTGGGCAGGACAGTAGTGTGGTGGGTAGGTAACTGGCTGGGTGGCAGGACACAGAGGGTGGTGGTAAATGGCTGTCACTCCACAGAGGGAAGAGTGACCAGTGGGGTACCACAGGGATCAGTGCTGGGACCGGTCCTATTCAACATCATCAGTGACATTGCGCAGGATCTAGAAGGCAGAATTTCACTGTTCGCTGATGACACAAAGCTCTGTAACAGAGTAGACACACCAGAGGGTGTAGACAGAATGAGAAGGACCTGCAGAAACTTGAAGAATGGTCAAGGGTTTGGCAGTTGAAATTCAATGCAAAGAAGTGCAAGATAATGCATATGGGGCACAAAAACCCTGGCACAATATATCAGTTGGGGGTGAGGATATAGCATGCACCAAGCAGGAAAGGGATCTTGGGGTTGTCATCTCTGATGACCTCAAGGTAGGGAAACAGTGTGACAAGGCATCAGGTAAAGCAAATAGGATGCTGGGATGTATAGGCAGGGGCATCACCAGCAGGAAAAGGGAGCTCATAATTCCACTATACAAGACACTAGTGAGGCCCCACCTGGAGTACAGTGTACAGTTCTGGAGACCATACCTATGTAAGGACATAGACAGGGTAGAGAAGGTTCAGAGGAGGGCAACAAAGATGGTGCATGGATTGCATCACAAGTCCTATGAAGACAGGTTGAAGGAACTGAACATGTACTCCCTGGAGGAGAGGAGGGAGAGAGGGGATATGATAGAGACATACAAGTATCTTACAGGGAGAAACAGGTGCAGGAAAACACTATTTTTAAGCGAAAAAGATGTTCCAGGACTAGAGGGAATGGGATGAAGTTGGAGGGAGGACGATTCAGAGGAAACATGAGAAAGAATTTCTTCACAGAACGGGTGGTGGACAAGTGGAACACCCTGCCAGAGGAAGTGGTGGGGGGCTGAAACAATCACGGGATTTAAGAATGCATGGGATAGACATAAAGGAATTCTAGAGGTCAGGGGTAAGGGGAAACAGACTTCTAGGAAAACAAACTGAACTTATAAGCTCAAATGGGCAGACTGGGTGGGCCATAGGCCCTTATCTGCCGACACTGTCTATGTATCTATGTATCATTATCTAATGAATTTGGTACCCTAAAGGAGTTAACATAGGAACATAAAAACAAATTGATAGTAGATTAGTAGTAGTAAAATTCTTTTTTTAATAAAGGGTAAGGTCTTACAAACATCATTAGGTCCCGAAGGGCCTATTTTCAAGATGTTCCTGTTTATAAAATTCAGTACACATCAGTTTGGTTCCACATATAAGTAGTAAGTACAAACATATAGCTTTACAAATGCAAAAAGCCAAAAGCCGACAGTTAAACACATAAACCTAACTATAAAATTCTATACATATCAGTTTGATTCCACATATAGTTACAGATGTATAACTTTACAAATGCAAATGCCAACAGTCAAATGCATGGGAGTTTACTAATATTAGATAACTAGTTAAAAAACTAGTTAAATAGCTTGGTCAGGTATATCCAAAGTGTTACCCATTTGCATCCTCTTTATCCATTACACATGCAATGAGTTTTCAATTTATATTTCAAGGTTCTCATAAAATGTTTTGGGTTACATTTAAGCCCTTAATGGAAATATCTGTTGAGTTCCAAAAGGAACTGGAAATTACTAAAAATGTCATGTCTCCATATTTATTCTTAGATTTTGGAGTTTTAAGAGATCTCAATTCAAGAGGGCTCTTGTAGTAGGTAATCACCTTGAGGACAGAGCGCCCCTGACATTAGAACCACACAGAAACTTTAGCCAGCAGTATCTGACAGGGGCCCGCCCACTGGAAGTCACATGGCTGATGTCAGCGGTCCCCATGCCCACCTTCCAGTTCTTTCCCCACCATTAACCTAAAAAGTCAGACCTCATGGAGATCGTATGCTGCAGTTCGACCACTATTCGGATGATTATACACTTTTTTCCCTTCAAAATTCAGTTATTTAATTTATTTGTGCATGTCATCATCTTCCAGTGTTGAGCACAAGAATAAGTGAGCTTCATGTGGTGCACAACTACTACACAAGGATTCGCACTCCCTCTGCCTCTTCTGCTTAGGCCTGGAGCACAAGGTCAAGGACTGTGAGGTCTGTGCCAGCTTCAATCCGGCCACACGGAAGCACCACCAGCAGGCCCACAAGGCCCATTTGCTCAAAAAAAGAATGGCCGCCGTGGAGAAAGAGCTCCAAAAATTATGCAGAGCTTCTACCTTGCTCACTGAGTTCAAGCATGAGGGAAAAAAGGGAGAAGGATAGGGATCAGGATCGGTCCCCATTGTGGCCGATAAGTCGGATATCAGCTCTGCTGATGTCCGCCTGACTAACCTGGGCTCGGGCGATGGCCCCGACGATTCCCAGCTGCCGGATTTACCTCAGCTTCCACCAGAGGGTACTCCCCATCGGGTCTCTCCTACTCCACTGGATGTGGTCCCCTCCCCACTCTCCTGTCGATCGAGGGACGGGAATTGAACTTCCATCAGGTGACCTTCCAGGCACACCTCCAGATCTTGCAGTGGGGGCTGGCACTGTACCGAATGATTCCCAGCCACCTCCCCCGCCATCAGGGGCTATCATGCCATTGGCACACCCTCCACCAAACCTAATCCTACCAGGGCCGTTGGGGTTTATTATACCGCAGGGGCCTTTGGCCCTACCATCAGGTCCTCCAATGGTTTTCCCCTGTCAGGCCCTCCGTCAGGGTTTCTCCCGTTGGGCCCTCCATCGGGGTACCCTCTGTCAGGACCTCCTTCAGGGTTCCTGCCGTCAGGATATCCGACACTTCTGGTACCAACGTATAACCCATCAGGCTACCCCCATCAGGGTTTCATACACCAGAGTACGTGTTGGCCTACCCTCTGTCAGGCTACTCACCACCACATTTCATACCACGGGTTTCCAGCAGCCAGGCTTTACTACGGGCTATCCCCCGGCTTACCAGCCTCCTCCTCCTCTTCAACCTCCAGTGGACTTTCGGTCCATTTTACAGTCTTGGTGGTCAGAGACCAAGGCCCAACTGGTAACAGAAGTGGACAACTGTCAGCCTCCCAGAGAATCTCCTAGGAGCCCTGACATTCAGCAACCGAGGCAGGCTCCAGCCCTTTCACCTCAGCTGATGCTTCAAAGGCTCCAACACCGGCCGGGAGCCCTCAGGCAAACCAGCGCCAGACCCCCAGGAGTCTTCTGACTCAGACCAGGATTCTGACTCAGAGTCTTCCGAGTCATTAGGGTCAGGTTTCAAAACCCTACCTATAGGGGAACCCCAGCCCAAAGAAACCCCCAAGTCACCTCCAGAGGATCCTTCCTTCATGGACCTCCTCAGAAAAATAGCGGAGGTGTACAACTGGAAGTCAGATGCCCAGGATCAGAAAGGGCAATACCTTGCAGCACACCTGGACATGCAGTCCTTACCGCACCCTGGCTTGAGCCCCATGAGGACCTGACATCAACGATCTGGATGATGCCCTCCTCCATTCCAGTGGTGGCCAAGAAGGTAGACTGCATCTGCTGCACACCGGAGGGGAAGGACCACCTCAGCGTGCAGCCAAAGGCCAACTCGGTCATTATAGTGGCCGCTCATGACCAGTCTTCTAAGCCCCGGCATAGGAGTATCTCACCACTAGACAAGGAGTCTCAGCAACTGTTCTAGTTTGGGTGGAAATGTTATTCTTCCTCCAGTCTGGCCATGAAGGCCATCAGCTAAGTCGGACACATGCTGGTGTACCAGAAATCCTTGTTTGCCCGGCTAGAGCTAGCCATTCAGGCACTCCCGGATTTGGAATAGAAATTCCTGTTGGTGGATTCGATCCGTTGCACAAAAGTGGCCTGCAGGCATTCACTTTGAGCCATCTACAATGCAGTAGACTCTTCCACCGGGGGGCTGCCACAGCCATTAGCCATTGTCATTTCTCCTGGCTGAGGGTGTCGGGTTTGGCACAGGCCTCAGCCGCTCCCCAGGCCAAGTCCCAGAGAGCTTCATGTGCAGCTCTCGACAACCACCCCCCCCCCCGCATGACTCGCCATCCGCCCTCTCCCCTCAGAATCTTGCAGGGGAACAGGTGGGTGGAAGTTTTGCTTGTCATCTACTAGGGTGGAGGGCGGTGACAACTGACTCATGGGTCCTTCAGCTCACAGAGCATGGCCATACTCTGGAATTTCATACAAAACCTCCAGACAGGCCTACAGCCTATTGGATCTCAGCACTGTAAACCTTTACAAAAGGTTCTGAATGCTGACCCTCCTGGACAAGAGTCAGTGGCTCTGCACTCTGGATATGCAGGATGCTTATCTGCATATCCGTATATTCAGGGTTCTATCTTTTGGCCTTTCCTCAGCACCTTGCATTTGCATGAAGTGCCTGGCAGTAGTGGCAGTGGTCCTGAGGTGTCAGGGCCACTGTGTGTTCCATTACCACGACAACTGGCTTCTGTCAGCCCCGTCGAGGGAACAGTTGGAACTCTCCCAGTTGGCAACCCTGGACCTGTTTCGTCAGGTTGGGATTACTGTAAACTTTCCCAAGTCTCCGCTTGTTCCTTCCCAGCACCTGCAATTTATTGGGGTGGTGTTGAACATGATCCAGGGTATGGCTTTCCTCCCTCGGGACAGAGCAGAAACCCTGCAGAGGCAGACTCATTTAGTGGCCTTCAGCAGGAAGGTCTTTTCCAGGTCGATTCTTCAGCTGTTGGGCCTGATGGTAGCAGCCATCCCCACAGTACCTTTAGCCAAGCTTCACATACGTATCTCACAGTGGATGCTCAGGGCACAGTGGGATCAGAAGTCAGAAACCTAGACCAGATGGTCATGGTCTCCAGTTCCATGCAGAGGGATCTCTGATGGTGGCAGGATCTTTCCAGTCTCACCAAGGGGTCCTTTTTCAGTCCCCTCATCCCTCTCAGACCCTGAGAATGGATGCATCAGGGATGGGATGGGGCGCTCATTGGGGAGACCTCAGGACTCAAGGCACGTGGTCCCTTGTGGAGCCTTCTCTACACATCATTGTGTTGGAGATGAGAGCAGTGTTGTACGCCCTTCAAGCTTTTCAACACTGGCTTATCCAGGGTACTCTGCTAGTCCTATCGGACAACATGTGCATGGTCTAGTATCTCAACAAGCAAGGAGGCACCCATTCATAACCCCTATGCTGGGAGGCAATGCATGTATGGAATTGGGCTGTTCTGCATCAGATTCATCTCACAGCTGTACACGTTCCAGGCATGCAAAACATCCTAGCGGACAGTCTCAGCCGCACCATAGTCAGATCCCACAAGTGGGAACTAAAACAAGAGGTAGTTGACTCCATCTTCGACCTGTGGGGGTGGCTGGAACTGGATCTCTTCTCCCCATACAATGCAAAACTTCCCAAGTTTTGCTCATTTGCTCCAGGGCATGATGTTTTCTGGCGAGATGCACTATCTCTTTGCTGGACAGGGAGGTTCTTTTATGCCTTCCCGCTCTTTCCGGTTCTGTAGAGGGTGCTGCTGATACTGCAGGCAGAAGGGGCCCACATGATTCTGATTGCCCCTTTTTGGCCCAGTCAGGTCTGGTTTCCACTGCTTCAGCAGCTTGCAGTGGAACCTCTGGTTTATCTACCTCTCTGCAATGACCTCCTGACCCAGGAGATGGGCATGCTGGTCCATCTGGGACTGAAGTCCCGTCACCTTCATGCATGGCACCTCAGGACATAGCCGCTTCATGCTTTGGAGTCTCTTCCAAAGTGGCTCAGGTTCTCATGGAGGCGAGAAAGCCATCCACAAGGACCACTTATGCCATAAAGTGGAAGCAGTTTTCTATTTGGCCACTGCAAAGGGTTGGGATCCTTTCTCATGTCCCCCTCCGTCAGTCATGGAATATCTTCTGCACTTCTATGAGTCAGGTGTAGGCTATTCATCACTGAAGGTCCATTTATCGGCTGTCTCTGCTACCATACCTTGGCTGACATCAGGACACCGGTGCAGTTAGAAGTCTCCCCTGGTGCACAGTCCTGCGCCACCGTGGGATCTTAATTTTATTTTAGAAACATTAACCCTGCCTCCTTTTGAACTGGCAGGGTCTTGTGACATGCACCATTTATCTTGGAAAGTGCTTTTCTTTGTGGCAATCACTTCAGCTCAAAGGATTTCAGAGCTTCAGGCCTTGATTTGTAAGGAGCCTTACTTAATTGTTCACAGAGACCAGGTGGATCTCTGTACCAACCCTAAGTTTTTACCTAAAGTGGTTTCTGAGTTTGTGTTGAACCAGTCAAATCAATTACCAGTGTACTACCCTGAGTATTCTAACTGGGGTGAAGCACTTCTTCACACATTAGATGTTCACAGAATCTTGTGCCATTACACAAACAGGACAAAGTCTGTCCAAAAAACAAATCAACTTTTCTTTTGTTTTGCACCCAAAAGAGAGAAGGTGTGGCAGTTACCAGACAGTGTTTATCCAAATGATTGGCAAACTGCATTAATTTTTGTTACCAGACATATGGTAAAATCCTCCCGGGGGGGGGAAGTCAAGGGGCATGGCTGCCTCCACTGCTTATTTCAGGAATGTGTCTGCCGCTGACATCTGTGCTGCGGCTACCTGGAGTTCAGCCCACACTTTCACAAAGCATTACAGTCTGGACATTGCTTCTAGGCACAGGGCAGATTTTGGTTTAGCTGTATGTCAGGCCTCCTATCATAATTTTCCTGTGCCTGTAGCAGCTTTTTAGCCCCTGCCTCCTGTGTTTCAGTTTTTCTTCTGAGTCACACTGCTTGAGACTCAGTCCTCAAGGTCATTACCTACTACAAGAGCCCTCTCACAGTAAGATTGTACAGTTACATAAGAACTTACCGTAACAGTAGATCTTCGAGAGAGGCTTTTGCAGTAGGTAACCTTTTTTTCCCTCCCTCCATCCCCCTTACTCAGTTCTGTTCTTTCTTTATGGGCTCATTCTGAGCTCTGTGAGCCTTTTATCCTTTCTCCTATTGCACCTCCTTGGAGGTCTCCAGCATGAGAACTGGTAGGCAGATGTGGGGACCACTCACTGTATAGGGTCACACTGACATCAGCCACATGACGTCCGGTGGACTGTGCCCCCATCAGATACTGCTGGCTAAAATTTCTGTGTGGTCCTGATGCCAGTGGGCACTCAGTCCTCAAAGTGATTACATACTGCAAGAGCCTCTCTCAAAGATCTACTGTTATGGTAAGTTCTTACGTAACTGTACTTTCTTGTTTGAGTGTTTCTTAAATTCTAATTATGTTTGTATTCAGTCTTTTCCATCTTTTCTGTCTGATACTTTGGTTGATCAAAAGGTGAAGTTTTGTATATCTGGTTAACCTGTATCATTTTTCTTTTATTTTCAAGTGTCATCCATCCTAATTCACTATACATGTCACAATGATGAGTGCGAAAATCTTACAGCAAACCTGGCCCAACCATTATATACCACATTTACCTTTTTCAGTAATGTTTTATTTGCTAAACCATACACGTGGCTTCCATAGTCAGGAACAGGCACCAACATTTGATTTACGATCGTAGTTCTCATTTTTCTATCTATACAGAAACCTGATTGTCTGAATGCCCCATATCTTCTATTAAACCTTCCTAACATGTCTTTAATATGATGGTCAAATTTCAAACCCTCATCCATCAAAACATCCAGGTATTTATGTTAGTGTTCCTGTTCTAATGTTTCATTTTTATTAGTTTTTATATTGATTTCTTGCTTTTTGTTTACATTTTTTTAGGTGCTAGTTTAAATACCATAGTCTTGTTTTTGTTGCTATTCAAAACTAGTCCTGTCTGTGTTAGCCATATTTCCAATTTTGAAAAATCCATCTGTAGCCTTAGTTCTATTTTTTTGACAGTATTCCCACTAGCCAAAAGCACTGTGTCATCTGTATAGAGTGTTATGTTAGTTTGAGTTGCTGCTTTGACCAGATTATTTATATAAATCAAAAATAGAGTGGGCCCCAATATGGAGCGCTGGGGAACTCCTCTTAATACCCTTGCCCTATTTGGTAGGTCTTTCCTTATTTGAACTTGTTGAGTTCTGTTTGTTAAATAGGATTTAAACCATTTGAAGAGTATTTTGCTACTCCAAGCTCAAACATCCGCTGTAATAAAAGCTTGTGTTCCACAGTATCAAACGTTATGGACAGGTCCATGAACACCACACCACACCACCTTACTCTTTTCCGATTGGGATGCTATGATGTCTACAAGGTCAGTGAGTGTGGTGTCCATGAAGTGTCCCCTTTGGAAACCTTACTGGAAGCTAGATAATAGAGTATTTATCCAGATACTCACCCAGTTGTTTCTGAAACAGTCTCTCCATCACCTTAGACACTGTGGATAAAAGAGATCTGGGCCTATAATCGGTATGTTCTGAGGCTTGCCTGCCTTTGTAAATAGGAATGATTTTGACTTTTTTTCCCACAATGTTGGGAAATGGCCCTCCATCAGACTCCACTTGAAAATTCTTTCCAAAACCGGATCAGTAATATCAACTGAATCTCTTAAAAATCAGTTTTCAATGCCATCTAACCCAAAAGCTTTCTTAACTTTGAATTCCCTTATCTCTGCTTTGACATCCTTACATGTGAAGGTGCTAAATCTAAATTTTGGTATTCCTTGAGACCATGCCCAGGTAACTTTCAGGTCTAAACATTGTTCCCACTGGGGAATTTCAATATCAGGCAGGGTCACAAAGTAGTCATTTAATATATTCGCTGAGGATATTGTAGGTTGATATACCCCATCGATTTGCATCTGAATAGGTAACCTATATTCCTCTGGGCTGTTGAATGATGTGATGAGAAACCAGCATTGACATGGGTCAAGTTTTGGTATTATAAAGTTTCTTTTTAGAGTTTCTATTTTTGTGTTTTAGAGCATTTCTTGCCTTTTTGTAACTTTCCCAGGCCCTTGATTTCAGTGATCTATTGGCTGTTTTCTGTGGTCTGTTTTTAACTCGTATGTCTTTTTCTTTTTTTTCCTGTTATCCATGCAACATGTTGTTTTCTTAACTTAAGACTTTTAGAAGGAGCTATTTTATCACCTACTGCAGAAAATAATTTTGTGAATTCACTAACAGCCAAGTCTAACTCTGGTATAAGAAACAATCTCTGCCATTTTACTTCTGCAAGTTTATGTAAAAACAAGTCATAATAATTTTTATATATTCTACGTTTAATTTTTGGATCATCCAATTTCTGCTTACTCTAGTTCTTATTTAGACTCTCACAAGTACAGTTTACAGAGCAATGGTCTCCTAAAATAGGCTGATTTATCTGAGCACTTAATGCTTTTATGTTTGTTGTGATAAATATCAAATCCAGTTTGTTTCCCTTACGAAGTTGACTTGTCTTCCTAGTGGGTGATGATATTACTTGCTTTATCTCTAGGTTTCAAAAACTTTGTTGCAATGCTTTTCCTCTTGGTTTGCCCCAGGCTGCATTGAAATCCTCGGTCAATATCAACTCTGTACCCATAGTAATATTTTGTATTACATGTGAGAGTTTATCAAAATCACTCATTTTGGCTCTAGGAGGTGCATATACTACCCCAATATTTAAGTTTAGCTTTTGCAGATAAACTAAAAGGCACTCTGTTTCTTTAGTTTGACTCGGGTCCCAGTTTGTGTATAGTAAGATCCCTCCTCCTTGTTTTCTCTTCCTATCCAATCTATGGCTATAGAAGCCTTCTATGTCAATTTCAGTCTAATTTATTTTTTTGTTCAACCATGTTTCCATCAGTGCTACTGCATCAGGTATCTCAACTGCTGTTCATGATCTCAGTAAATCAATTTTATTTTTTAGGCTCATAGCATTGTCATTTATAATTTTGATTTGATCTTTTGGGCCTGGGTTTAATTCTGTACCCCCAAGTAATAGGGCTACCAACAGGCAATGTTCTTTGTCCTGCAGATTCAAACTTAGATTTGAACTTTTCCAATAGCATGTGAACATTTGTCTGCGAATTATCCAAAGGGATTTGTTCTTTTTCCTAAGTAACAAACTGTTTTGTCTAATTGGGTATGCCCCAAGTTATAGACTGTCCTAAACTCTATGGCTATCATATTGGTATTTTCAAGCAATGTGTTAGATGAGACTGTAGGATAAAAAACAATTGCAAAGAGTGCAAAAAGCCACATTCCATATAGTACCTTCATTGTGACCTTACTAATTTCCTATTTAAGAAATAGAGTATTAAATATGA
Organism: Neoceratodus forsteri; assembly: GCA_016271365.2. Classification (NCBI taxonomy): domain Eukaryota; kingdom Metazoa; phylum Chordata; order Ceratodontiformes; family Ceratodontidae; genus Neoceratodus; species Neoceratodus forsteri. The sequence goes on from CM057450.1 coordinate 1,557,717,319, forward strand.
ATATTATAAATTCCTTTGTGACACTATAAAACACAACACGGCTTTTCAGTTAAATACAAAAGCTAGTTTTGAATAAAAGGTTTTCTATTACCCCAACTGCCTCATTAATCTAATCCATTTCAGTTTAACAAGTCCACTCCCTCAGGTCACACTCCACCCTAGATACTAAAAAAAAAAAACATGTTTAATTCTCTAGTTATGCACCTTATTAGAATCTCTAATTATGTACCTTATCATCGAACAAACTATCGCCTTATATTTACCAGTCAAGGCGACTGGAAAATTATAATCTTAAATTATTTCCACTGAAAAATATTACTCAAGGTTTTAAGGATCACATGGCCCACCTAGTGTGCCCATTTTCCCCTAACTGCTGCAATACTGCAGATCCTTCTTGATCTCTGGCTTTTACCCTCTCTTTCCTATTGCTAGGGCTCCCTTGTGCCTATCCCATGCATTCTTGAATTCCCCAACTGTTGTTGCCCCCACCACCTCCACTGAGAGGCTGTTCCATGCGTCCACAACCCTTTCTGTGAAAAAATACTTCCTCACGTAACCCCTGAGTCTACCCCCTCCAGCCTCATATCATGACCCCTAGTTCTTGAACATCTTTTATTCTGAAAGATGCTACCCTCTTGTACCTCATTTGTACCCTTGAGGTCTCTATCATCTCCCCCCTCTCTTCTCTCTCCCAGAGTATACATATTGAGATCCTCTAATCTCCCTCCTTATATGACTTTTGGTGCAGACCATGCATTATTTTTGTTGCCCTTCTCTGACCTGCTTCTACTCTGTCTGTGTCCTTCTGGAGGTGCAACCTCCAGAACTGGACACAGTACTCCAGATGGTGTCTCACCAGTGATTGTACAGTGGTACCACCCCCACCACCACCACCTTTTTTTTGCTGGTGATACAGTACATCTCCCATTGCACCTCAGCATCCCACTGGCTCTCCCCACAGTTTTTTCACAAAGCTTGGTCACCTTTAAGTCATCAGATATGATTACCACCAGGTCCCTTTCCTTATTAGTGGTCATTAGTACCTCCCCCTCATCATGTACTCCTCCCCTGGGTTTCTGTGCCACAGATGCATGATTTTACACTTCTTTGTATTGAATCTTAGCTACCACACTCTTGATCACTCCTCAAGCCTACTTAGGTCCCTCCTCATTTTTTCCACACACACACACCCTCCCCCGAGTGTCAACCCTGTTGCAGATCCTAGTATCATCTGCAAAGAGGCATACCTTCCCTCCCAGCCCTTCTGCAACATTGCTTATGAAGACATTAAAGAGGACTGGCCCTAGCACTGATCCCTGAGGCACCCCACTGGTCATCCTTCTCCTCTCCTTTCCTCAGAATGAACTCCGTTTACCACCACCCTCTGTGTTCTATCCTTTAACCATTTTCTGACCCAGTTTACCACCTTGGGACCCATTCCCTGGCTGCCCAGCTTGTTTACAAGCCTCCTACATGGAACAGTGTCGAAGACCTTGCTGAAATCCAGGGAGGCCGCATCCACTGCCTCTCCCTGATTTAATTCCCTGGTTACCCAGTCAAAGAACTCTATCAGATTTGTTTGACATCACCTTCCCACTGTGAATCCATGCTGCCTCGGATCCTGTAATCTGCTGTATTCAAGATATACCAGAATCCTTTTCTTTAGCAGTGGTTGCATTAATTTCCCAACCACCGAGGTCGGGCAGTACTTTTCTGGAGAGGGACTACATCTGCCCTCCTCCAGTCCTCTAGAAACACTCCCGTTTCCAGCAATTTGTTGAATGAGGCTGTCATTGGTGCTGCGAGCACCTCCCTAAGCTCCTTTAATGTTCCTGGATGTATCCCTTCTAGCCCCATTGTCTTGTCCACTCTCAGGTTTGTGAGTTCCTCTAAGACCATCTCCTCCATAAATAGACTGGTGTCCACCTCCCTTCCATTGATGCTTCTGTCACTTAACATAGGTCCCACACCTTACCCTTCTTCTGTGAATACTGATCAAAAATATTAGTTCAGGATTGCTACTTTCTCCAGGTCCCCTTCCGCACACTCCCCTTCTTCCCCTTTTAGCCTAACAATCCCACCCCTCATGTTTCTTCGTTCACTAACATACCTGAAGAATGGCTTGTCCCCTTTTATTGCTGCCTGGGCTATTTTTTCCTCTGTTTGTGCCTTCCACTCTTGACTGCTTTCTCTGCCTCCCTCTGTTTTTCTGGTCTGAAAGAGGGGCATAAAAGGCTTAAAGGTGAGTAGGAAATGCAGAAAGCAGTGTTCTGACTTTTGGAAGGGTTTAATAATGACAGTTTCATGAATGTTCTGAGGCCCAATCAGCGTAGTTATTGTTAGTTTATTTAAAGAGGGAGTCTGTTCAAAAGTGCTACATTGCAGAAATAGAATAAGCATATCCCCTATAAATCTCATGCCAAAAATTAGGTTTCTGCATTGTAGAATTGATTTATTTCACTGTAAAAAAAAAAAAAAAAAAAAAAAAAAGCTAAATTAATTGACCAGTTAAGTTAATTATCTATGTCAGACTCATTATACAGAAGTACGGGACAGTGAACTTTAACTGCAGCTAACAAGTCACATAGCCTTGGACCACTAAATTAAACGAACGCACTACTTTTCAATTCTACAGTGCTTCATTTTAAAGTTAAGTGCTATTTTGTAACCTTGAGTTCCCTGCCTGTTCAAAAAAGCCAGATCTTCTTTGGAGGTATCTCAGTCATCAGGTTACACCGTAGGAACTTTACCATCGGGTATCCTCCTAGATGTCGACCTCCTCTTCGAGATCCGCTGTCAAACGCACCATTGACGGCCCCCGGACTGGTTCCCTGAGCTGGCAAATTGGTGTCTACATTGGAGGTGTCGACGATGGTGCTGGTGACAAAGGTCCATTAAAGACAGCAAACTGCTGAGCAATAACATTTGCAGAGCGAACAAGAACTTCATTCAGGTCCATCGTCACTGGAGAAGGATCTGTCAGCACTGTAGCCGATTATCTATTCTGTTGGCCCGATGAACCCATAGCCTTCTGAGAAGGGGCAGGTCCCGAACATGTAGTTGATAACGTGCCCATCTTCGATGGTGGAGGGGCTGACGACCTGGAGGTTGGCGGCCTGGTGCCCTGAGAGTTGGGCAGGGCGGCTGTCGGTATGGAGTGAACCAGAACCTGGACAGCAGGCCTCTTCGTTGGGACTGAACCCAACAATGGAGAGCCCCCAGAAGAAGGAGAAGCCAATGGGGAAGAGGATAGCCGATGGGGAGGGGGCAGTCTTGATCCTGTTCTTTCTTGTGACTTTTCCATGAGGACTTGTCTTTTGCCTGGGAGGCCTTGGAGCTCTTGGATACGGACGGCAACTGGGTGGCCGGTGCCCCGGATGACCCTAGCTCTGAGCTGGCTACCTGCTGTTCCATGAAGGTTCTCAGAGCTTTCCTGCGTCGCCTAAGAGCAGTTTGGTGAAACTATTGGTAGAGCTCACAATCTGAGGCATCGTGATCAGGCCCAAGACAGCAAACACACACCGAGTGCATGTCATTGGAGGCAATCTTCTTTCTGCAGTGGCAACAGGAGAAGAGAGAGAGAGAGATGGAATAACTCTCGACATAAAGGAAAAAAAATCTCTAAAAGAGATTATAAATGGATTGGTAGAAAAGCGTCTGTAGGCCAAAAAAAGGTGTGAACACTATGACGGCTCGTCCTTGGAGGCTGTGCTTGTAAGTCGACAGTGGGAAAAACTGAGGAATGTGTGGGGCTGCCTATGCCTTTTCAGGGTTGGTGACATCGGCAGACGTCAACGTTCTGGGCAGCCCCAGTAGTACTGCGAAAATCTTCCATGTGGATTCCCCTTCACCGACGGTGAAGTTCCTATGGTGTAATCTGATGACTGAGATCCCCTCCAAGATCTACTGTTACAGTAAGTTCTTGAATAACTGTTCTTTTCAGTGACCAGCCACTGACAATGTCATAAGCTGAACTCACAGTCTTGTCCTCCCTGCGAGCAACCTTATGGGAACTGTTTCTCCAAAGTTTGAGAAACTGTAGCTATAGTAATCCTTAACAAAAAAAATGACATGGGATTGACTGCAGTGCTTGCATTTCCAGAATGCTCAGATGCATGGTACTGTACTTTAGAACATTTCAGGAGGTGGATTTGAAATGTAGCACTGAACCAAGGTATAGAATGTCAAAGTGGTGCATAATTTTAAAATGTTTTGGGGGGACGACGTGCAATCTCGAAATGTGGCAGAGATGTGCCATCTCAAAATCTGGTGGGACACTCAATCTGAGAATGCAGTAGTAAAACACATTGAGGATTTTTTTTTTAATTTATTTTTTGGTAGCCAAGTAAGGCCCACTAGGCACAAGAGTCCATTTCAGGGGTGACCCGAGAGCAGTGGGGAGGTTAAGAGATTTACTCAGAGTCACGTAGTATGAAAGTGGTGGCTAGGGGAATCAAACCCTAGTCTGCTGAATGTACCAAGCTCATTCACAGCTCATTACTCTAACTCCTAGGCTATACTGCCAGCCCCAATTTGGAAGGGACTGGCAATTTTGGAATATAGTGGGGATGCACACTGCCGGAATGTGACAAGACACACCATTTATTCTGAAATTGTTTGTCCCTACCACATTGCAGAATTGTACACACCCACCACATTTTAAATTGTACATCACATCCCCACTGCATTCCAACATTGTGTCCCAGCCACATTCTAAAATTACAGATCTCTGTCGCATTCCAAGATTGCACATCCCTACCACATTCCGAAAATACACATTCCTGTCAAATTCAAAAATTGCACATCCCCGCCACATTCCAAAGTTGTGTTTCAGTGTCAAATTCCAAAATTGTCACTGCCACATTCCCAAATTGTACATCACCACCACCTTCTGATATTGTGCATCACCGCCACCTTCCAAAACTATGCATCACTGCCACATCACAAAACTACGCATCACCTCCACATCTGAAATTGTGTGTTACTGCCACATTCCAAAATGGTGCATCACCGCCACTTTTCAAAATGGTGCGTCACCGCCATAATCCAAAATTGTGCATCACCGCCACATTCTGAAATTTCGCATCAATGACACAGTCCAAAATGTCACGTTACTGCCACATTCTGAAATTTCACATCACCACCACTTTCCAAAATTGTGCATGATGGCCACATTCTGAAATTGTGCATCATGGCCTCATTCCAAAACTTTGCACTACCTCCACATTCCAAAATTGGGCATCACGCCATGTTCCAAAATTATGTGTCACCGTACATTCCTAAATTATGTGTCACTGCCACATTCCAAAACTGAACAACACTGCCACATTCTGAAATGGTGCATCACTGCCACATTCTGAAACAGTGCGTCACCACCACATTCCAAAATTACTTGTCACCACCACATTCTAAAATTGTGCATCACTTGTCACCACCACATTCTAAAACTGTACCTCCCTGCCACATTCCAAAATTGTGTGTAAACTTCTACATTCCAAAATTGCCTCATTGTCACATTCTGAAAATTTGCATCCCCACCATATTCCAAAATTGTACATTCCCACTACGTTCTGAAAATGAATGTCACTGCCACATTCTGATATCGCATGTCCAAGTCGCATTCTAAAATTACACATCCCTGCCTCATTCCGAAATTGCATATGACTACCAGATTCTGAAACTGCGTCACTTCCACATTCTGAGATTCCATGCCCATGCCACATTGCAAAATTGCATGTTACCACTGCAATCTGAAATCAAGTATGCCAGTCACATTTTGAAATTGTGTCACCACCAGATGCCAAATTTATGACACATGAAACATTAAGAAATTACATATTCCTGCCACCTTCCACAACTGTCACCTGCATTTCAAAATGTTGCATTTCTGCCACATTTTGAAAATATATGACATAACCACATTATGAATTTTAACGTCCCTGATACATTCCAAAATTGTGTCCCAACTACTTTCTAAGATTGTGTCATTGCTGCATTCAAGAATTGCAACCTGGTGACATTTCAAAATTTCATACCTGCAGCATTCTAAAAATTGCACACAACTTTGTCATTCTAAAGTCATGTTTGCCACAGCATCCCAAGCCCCCTGTCACATTCTGAAGTAATGTACCTACCTAGAAACGTAGAAGTTGACAGCAGATAAGGACCACAAGGCCCATCCAGTCTGCCCATTTCTTTTTTTACCTTATGAATGTGCCATCGGCCTTTGCTCTGTTAATGGCCTATATATTCATACTCATCTGTATTGTTCCCTTATGCCTATCCCATGCCTGTTTGAAGCCCTGCACTGTATTCATGTCCACCACTTCCTGAGGTAGGCCATTACATGCATCCACCACCCTTTCTGTGAAAAATAACTTCCTCACATTACCCCTTAATCGGCCTCCCTCTAATCTCCTGCTGTGTCCTCTCGTCCTGCTATTTTTCTTACATTGAAACATGTTGGACTGTTTCACCTTGTTAATGCCCTTAAGGTGTTTGACTGTTTCGATCATATCACCTCTCTCCCTCCTTTGCTCTAGGGTATACATATTGAGCTCCATTAATCTGTCCTCATATGTTTTCTGATGCAGTCCCTGCACAATTTTGGTTACCCTTTTCTGGACTGCCTCAATTTGGTTAATGTCCTTGTAAAGGTGTGGCCTCCAGTACTGCATGCAGTACTCCAAGTGGGGCCTAACCAGTGTCTTGTAAAGAGGGATTATTACCTCCCTCTTCTGACTTGTGATACCCCTACTGATACAGCTCAGCACCCCCTAGACTTACCTACTGCTTTAGAGGTCTGCTTGGATGATTTCAGGTCATCGCTGATGATGCCCAAGTCTCTTTCTTCCCTTGTGATTGCCAGCAACTCCCATCCCAGCCTATAGGTGGCTTCAGGGTTTCTCTTCCCTATGTGTATGATCTTGCACTTTTTTGCATTAAACCCCAGTTGCCACTCTTCAGACCATTTTGCCAGTTTATCCAGATCTCTTCTCATTCTGCCCACCCCATCTGGGTCATCTATTCTGTTGCAGATCTTGGTGTCATCTTCCAAACCTTACCCTCCAGTCATCTGCAATGTCACTGATAAAGATATTGAAGAGGACTGACCCCAGGACTGATCTCTGAGGTACCCCACTTGTGACTTGTATCTCTTCTGACTCTATACCATTTACCACCACTCTCTGTTTTCTGCCCATCAACCAGTTTGCCACCCAGTTGACCAATGTCTGACCCACCCTGAGCCTACCCAGCTTATTAATCAATTTTCTATGTGGAACAGTATTGAAAGCTTTGCTGAAGTCAAGGTAGGTGGCATCAACTTCTCCTTGCATCTACACATTGTGGAAATGCATGCACTAGCCCCAGTGTCAGTTTTCCTTTTTCAGATGTTTACTACAACTGCAGTTTTGTGCAACATGGGATGGGAGAAATAAGTCATATAAGGTAGCTTGCAGGGAGGACTACGCTGGGAGTTCAGGTTATGACATCAACAGTAGTTCTTCAGTGAAACTCTTTTTTTTAACAGGCAGTGAATTTAGGGTTATAAAATGACTTCTGACTTTTAAACAAAGTAACTTAGATATCTAATTTTTGGCATGAGGCTGAATGGGGATATGCTGATCCAAATTCTGAATTTACTGATGCTAGAAATTTTGACCAGGGTTTCCATTGCCGATTGGACAGCAAGGCATTCTTTTTCAATAGTGTAGCCTTGCCCCACCAATAGTAACTGGTGAATACAAACTAGTTTAGGCAGTGACAGTACGTAGGTGATTGTATATCTTGAACATAGCATGGCAAGGCCTAGTAGAAGAAATTCAGGGACAGATAGGAGCAAGGTGGACAGAGAGAAGCTTTAACTGGTGTTTAAGGGGGGGGGGATGGAGAGTGTAAGCAAGAAGGTTCCAGAGGGAGGGAAAGCAGTAGGAGAAAGCAGACTGCCCAGCTCAGGAATGTGGATAGGGAAGAGAGAAGGTGCGGAGGTCCCTGGAGTGAAAGCAGTAGGAGGCAAAGAGGATGAGAGTGAGGAAAGGTATGGGGGAAGGGACCCAAACCAGTATTTGGAGATGAAGGATGCGCAGTAGGACTGATGACGTGAGAGGAGAGGGGGAATATTTGGGGAACTGCAAAGGGAGTAGTAATAAGTTCTTGCATGGTAGTTAGTAGCAAAATGACAAAAGCACTGAAGAGGGTGTCCAGTCTGGCAAGGGAAGAGGAGGGGGCAGTGCCTTGGATTGCATCTACATCGTGAAGCACAGGGAGAACCATTTTGGAGAGTAGTGTATCTGGGTATAAAGGCAGTCCTTTCTGTGGTACAGGACACCAAGTTTGGGGTGGAGCTCGGAGTGGATGGCATTGATATGGGTGGAGCAGTAAAGCCACACACCAAGGTACGTGAAGGAGAAAACCACTTTGTGTGTGGTGCAATCCAGGGTACAGAAGATGGAGGGGAGAACATGGCCAGTTTCTGGCTGGTACCAAAAATCATAGATACATTTTTATAGTGTAACCCAAAGTTGATTGAAGCAGAACCAATACGGGACATTATGGAAGTCTTGCTGGAGCGAGGCTTCCACAGCCGAGACTGTATCATCTGCATACAGGTGGATGTGTGAGTTGGCATGGGAAAATGGGAGACTGTGAAGGAAAATAGAGTAGAGGATGGGAACTAGGATGGGGCCTTGGGGTCCCCAGCCTGACTAAGAAGGGAAGGGGACAGGCACCTCCTACCTGCACTGAGTGCAGATGGCCCAAAAGGTAGGAATGGAACCAATCAACACCTGGAGCTGAAAGGCTAGCACAGCTCAGCTTGTTCAAGAGGAGTGAATGAGTCACCAAGATGTTCTGACAGGTCGCTGTGTTGGTGCACCTGAGACAGGGGCACACTGTCTTCTGGTTTTGCACTCCCTCCCGGAATCAACTTCAACTGTAGTTGATAATCTAAAATGCTGAGGCGGGAGGGCAGAGCCCCTCACATGGGTTTGGGGCAAAGCCCCTGATAGAAAACAGGACCGGAAGACGTACGAGATTTATGTCGACTGCAACTTGCAGTCGACATAAATCCCGCCGCTGTGATGCTGGTTGACAAAAGTGTTGTTTGGCCAGATTAAAGAAAACTGCCACCATGATGTGTCCCTGATCCACCCCAGTGAGGATGGAGTCAGTGACCTGCAGCAGGGAGGAGATGGTGGAGTGGTGCCTCCAAGAGCTAGCTTGGAAAGGAGAGAGGAGAGAGGTAGTTGGAGGACTAGAGGAAGTTAACAAGCCTGGAGTAGGCAACAATAGGGAGAAGGGAGATAGGGAAGAGATTACCAGCGGGAGGAGGGATTCTCCCCTTTTGGAGGGGGAGAACCTTGGCAATCTTCCAAGACTAAGGTGCAGCACAGAGGGAGAAGGAAAGATTGAGAAAGTGAGTAAAGGGGGAAGCGATAGCAGGTACTGAGAGTTGGAGATATTTAGGGTCCAGCTCATCCAGGCTAGATTTAGACAGTTTGAGAGAGGAGAGGGTTAACAAGGTTTCCTGAAGAGTAACGGGAAGAGCTGGAACTACAGGGATAGGTGAGGTGGAAGGATGATGGGAGATGAGAGGAATCAGGAGGGTGAGGAGAAGGAAGGGCACAAGTAGTAAAAAAAAAAAAAGTAATTAAAATAAGCAGCAACAGAAGGAGGGTCAGACACAGGTGAACCATTTACCATGAGGACTGGGGGAGCGGACTGGGGAAGGGGGGGGTCAAAAAATGAGTGAATGACCTTCCAGAATTTTGCTGGAGAATAAGACTATTCTGGAGGTTAGTTTTGAAGTAGAGGAATTTAACAGCACAGATAGCCTTTGTGCCGGAATTTCTGAGTTTCCTCTAGAACCAGAGGTCAGGCAGAGAGCGCGATAATTTGAAACGGGCCAAGGCTTGATCATGGGACTTGCACTGGTCAGTGAGGTCAGGAGTGATCTGGGGGTGGTGGGAACCTTTAACCCTCAGTTTTCTAAAGGGGGGGGCATGCATGTGTGCTAGTTTAGTATAAATTTGGAGTGGAACAGGCAGAGGAACACATGAGTGTCAGAGGCAGAGAAGATGGTGAACCAGTCCATTGCAGCAAGATAGTTTAGGAGGGAGTCAATGTTGAGCATCCTAGACAAAATGTAATAATTTGAATGAGATTTAGGGACTCAGTCCTATGGGAAGTCGGCCTAGAGGCTGGGGAGCACCAGTTTATATTATAGTCCCTGAGGAGGAGGAAGAGTGGACAAAGGAGAGAGAGTCAATCAGAGAAGAAGGGGAGATTTTAGGGGAGGCATGGAAGACTCCGATGAATATGGGTAAGGAGAAGGGAAGGGAAAGGAAAGCTTAGCATGAAGAGCTCATGAGGGGATGGTACCGACTCACTGAAAGTAGTTGAGCAAGAGAGGTTCTGGCAGATGTAGAGGGCAACACCACCACTCCATTTGCCACGGTCTTGCTTGAAAAGGTGATAGAGAGAACCAGGATAGAGTGAGGTGTACAGGAGGAGAGCTAAGATTCTGAAATACAGAAAAAGTCAGGAGAGTGTTGGGAGACCCAGACTTTAAAAAGACTGGATTTTTCGGAAGCAGGCTTCTAATGAAGAGACAGAAAATGCTAAGGCCTTTGGGAGTAGAGGAAGGTGTTGGAGTAGGGTGTGAGGGGCCATGGTTAGATTCAACATTATGAAACAAACTTTCAAATACAAAAAAGCACACATTTGCTAGTGGCTTCCATCAATTTATTTCCATTTCATTCAGGTAAACTGGCCACCTTGTAACTCCAACATGAAAAGCCTGCTGGCTCAGTGCTGACCAGCCACTCCTTATAAGCAACTTGCTGCCTCAAAACATTAGGGAGTGATGACACTCTGACCTTTGAACCTCCGTATATAGTAATTTTTTTCCATGCTTTGATTTATTTGATCTTCGATATCTCAGTCATCAGGTCCTACAGATGGAACTTCAACGTCAGTGAAACAGGATCCACATGGAAGATTTTCAGCAGTATAACTGGGGCCACCGACACAGACATCTGTCTATGTCACCAACCCTATAAAGGCATGAGCTGCCCCACTGCCTCCTCAGTTCTTTCCCTCCATCAACTCAATCGCATGGCTCTTTGGAAGCACCGATCCAGTTTCACGCCATTTTTCACCTACAGCTTTTCTATACTTGATTTTTAGAATATGTTTTTCTAAAGAGATTCTTTTACCTAGTTTATGTTAATCCTTCCACTTCTCTCTTTCATCACTACCGCTGTGGAAAGATCACCTCTTCAGCTGAACACTCACTCTGTGTCTGTTGTCTTGGGCCTGACCAAGATGTCTCAGACGATGAGCTCTTCCAGAAGTTTAACCAAACCATCCTTGGGTGATGCAAAAAGGCTCTGAAAAAATTCCTCATGGAGCAGCAGGTAGCCAGTTCTGGGAAGGGGTCCTCCAGGGTCCTTCCTTCCTAGTCGCTAGCAGGGTCATCAAGCTCTTGGGTAAAAGTTGACAAGTCCTTGGGGAAAAGTAATAAAAAGGACCAAGATCAGGACTGCTCCCCCCAGTGGCAGTCCTGTTCCCCAGTGGTGTTTTCCTCATCATCTGGGGGTATTCCATCGACTGCGGCTGCACCAATACCCAAGTCTGCTGTCCAGGTCTCTATCCTTACCAGACTCCTACCAAGCACCTCTGCCTTATGTGCAAGGTGGCTTGCCGTTGACCTCCGGGTTGTTGGCCCCCTCTTCGTCAGTGACGGTCCCGTCGTCAACGGCCCTCCTGTTGAGGCCTAGGTCCTCGATCTGTGGACTCTTCAGGCTCTCAGGGCCCATCTGACGGGTCATTGGTTCCTGTGCCATTGCCCCCCCCCTTCCGTCACTGCAGCAATACATTGTCATCAACATCAATGACATTTTGACCAAATTCAGTATGGTTTTGGTACACCAGTTAGGCGCATATAGGCCTGCATCGCCTGAGCCATCACTGGTACTGTTGTCATTGACACCACTTCAGCCTCTGCGAGCTGCTACCTGTGGGCCATTGTGGGCACCTTGGACAGCAGACCTAGAATTGAAACAGGTCAACATCAAGGAGGAGTACCCTCCTGATCTGATTGTACCCAACAAAGAGGAGGAAGAGGAAGAGACTCTCTCCTCTGATAGATACACAGCTTCTCACTAAGCAAGGACTCTGTCATGCCTACTCCTAAGTCTCCTCCAGAAGATCTACTTTCTTCCGTGTTATGAAGCAGCTGTCCTTAGCCATGGGCTTTCATACTGAGGAGGAAGATGCCACCAGGTGCGATCTGGTAGATTTCCTAGAATTTCCAGAGTCTTCTCCTAAAGTCATTCCTCCTATCCTTCCTGTACTAAGGAATGCCACAACTGCAGCCTGGCACAGGCCTGACATGGGACCATGCCTCGTAGGGCTGTTAAACGGTATCATGCCTCTCAGGGTCTTCCTCACTTTACCGCCAAACCAGAGGTGGATTCTGTGGTTATAAAGGCAGCCCATGACAGGTCCAAGTTGCCTAAGCATCTTATCATCCTCCCCCTGACAGACAATCCCTTAGGATTGATCTCTGGGGCAAAAGGGTCTATGCCTCATCCACTAATGGACTGAGTATTGTGAATTATCTTTCTCATATGGTCAAGTACCAGAATAGGGTCCTTTCATAGAATTGGGTTACCAAAGTGCTTTCATATTCAGTGCATGATTTAAAAAAAGTTAAACTGTACACTTGTGTAAGAAGTACTTAATTAAAAAACTGACCAGGAGTAGGGATAAGTAACATAACATGAGACTCCAATGTGAAATAATTGTGTTTTTTACAGTGCTTAGTTTGCAAACATCCTTTTTTTCCCTGCTGAATGTTACACGAAAACACACATTATGTACCATTACTTGTATGCTTGCTTTTCTGCCTTGTTAGTTAAATAAAGTGCTTTTAAAACCATGACTTTGGTTGTGTTACATGCCCCCCAAAACTTGACAAGCCTTTATTGAAGCGTATTAGGCTGGTGTTTGTTGTTTATGGTCTGCCTCTTATGTTGCTCTTTTGTTCTTATAGATCCCCCCCCCAGTATGTTTATTCCTGAGTTCTGGGCTAGTTCAGGGGTCAGGATGTTTATGCACCACAGCTCACATTGTGTAAGTGAGCATTTTCTCACCTTTTTTATTTTGGGTGGGGGGGGTGGAAGCAGGTGAGTGCTCCATTTGGCTTTAAAAGCCAAGGATTAACTGTCAGAAACCCCTTTTGCCTACATTCTTCTGCCTGATAGCTCCCGTGTCCAGCAACTGTCCTTGTGTGCGTTGTGCCCCAGTCCGTCATGGAAAACTTGCATGCGCCTCAGAAAGAGACTCTCCCAATTACAACCTGTACAGCAGTCGTCATTTTAAAACTATTGTATTTTGATCCAGAAGGTATGTTTCATTTTCATTTTCTTTACTGTATAAATATTTGTCCGCACACCCCCCATCAGCCCATTGTCAGCAGTTTGTTTTTTGCTTTTTATTTTAAATATTTATTATCTGGTTGATCCTACCATTTATCTGACTGATACTGCATGAATTTGTAGTGTTACAGAAGGAGCCTGACAAAGTGTGGGTGTGCGAGAACGGGTGGGTGTGCAGCTGAGGGAGGCGTGTTCATTTATTATTTTAAAACTTTTTATTTATTTTTTGACAACCAGGAGAGATGCACCAAGCTGAAAGCATGTTTACAGTTGTGACCTGGGAGCACAAGGAAGTTAAGTGACTTACTCAGGATCAAACAGTATGCAAGTGGGGGCTGTGGGATTCAAACCCAGCTCTCCAGGTTTGCAGCTTAGAGCCTTGAACCACTGCACTATACTGCCTCCAAAATGCTTCTGCCTTTTTTTTTTGTTGTTGTTGAAGCTGCTTCGGAAGATAATGCATAACAGAGGGAGGGCTGGAGAGTGGCATCCGTTGGGGGAATGGCTAAGCCAAAAGTAGAAAGTAAGTTGCGGTTTACACCCAAAGTAGACTGTCAGGTAAAGATTGTGTTTCATTGTTCGGCCCTTGTTGGTATTCGCGGGCGATACAGGTGGCTCTGCTATTCTTATTTTCTGCCACTGCCTATGGGTGATGCGAAAGGGGGGCCAGTTTGTTTCAAACATACAGACGCCAACTTTTTTTTTAGTTTTTTTTTTTAAATAATGATGGAGGCAGCAGACAGAGTTTTCAGAACTGATGTTTGTGTCCTGAACAAACTGTCATTTCCTACTTTCAATTTCTTGTTGTGTGAGTATATGAGGAGTTCATCTGTGACCTTGTGAGACTAAACTTGAGATGTTCTGTGTGTTTTAATATGGCCCCAGTCAATAAAAGTATATTTTGGCTAAGTAATACAGTTATTGCCTCTTAGTGGTGAGTCTTTGTTTGTGGACATGTTTTAAGACTTTTGGGGTTTGATTAACTTAGGAGACAGCATGCATTGACTGCAAACCTGGACGCCTGGATTTGAATCTTAAAGGCCCCACTTGCATACTGTGTGAGCAAGTCACTTAACTTCCATGTGCTCCCACAATTTCGCCTTTCCCAGTTTCAGTTTATTACAGTAGGTGGTGGTGGTGGTGGGAAATAACTAAAGTTGTGAATTATGTGTGTCTCACAAGAAGGTACATGGCACCATCCAACAGAGTCAGTAAGGAGGTTTTATGTTCACAATTGATGAATACTGCAAACAAAACCAAAGTGCCACGCTCTGTGCTAGCAAACACACACCCTTTCAATAGAGGGCCATCTGTTGAGAGGGTGTGTGTTTGCCAGCACAGAGCGTAGCAATTTGGTTTTGTTCGTACTATTCATCAAGTGTGTTAATAAAACATCCATATTTGACTCTGTTGGATGATGCCGCCCTTCTTGTGGCTACTAACTTTTACACAGGCACATCAGTGCCGGAGCCACCTTTTCTGTTTTCAACAGTTATGTACGGGTGACTATTTAAAAGAGTATTGAGATCACCAGACAATGCAGTTTTCCTTGTCTGTTCAGCAATAGGCGGCCATCGTGCACATTCATTTGTTTCAGGGGTGGTGTGGCTGGGCAATTGCACTTGGAAAGCTTGCATCATTTGAAGGGCTTGAATGTTGGTTTTGACTGCTTTATTGTGCACTGATGTTTGGGGTGGGGAGGTTACAATCGAATTGCATTGCCTTTTTAAAAAAAAAGTTTGTTTGCAGGTGATGTATTTTCCAGTGTGGGCGTGCAGTCATTTCGTCTGCAAGCAGAGTGATGGTGTGAAACCATTTTGTTTGCTGGCAGGTGAGGGTGTGCAGCCATTTTGTCTGCATGGAAAGTGAGGGTGTGTCACCATTTTGTTTGCTAGCAGGTGAGGGCATGCAGCCATTTTGTCTGCAAGGAAAGTGAGGCAGTGCAGCCATTTTGTTTGCTAGCAAGTGGGGTTGTACCACCATTTTGTCTGCAAGGAAAGTGAGGGTGTGTCACCATTTTGTTTGCTGGCAGGTGAGGGTGTGTAACCATTTTGTTTGCAAGAAAAGTGAGGTCATGCAACAATTTTGTTTGCTAGCAGGTGAGGGTATGCAGCCATTCTGTCTGCAAGGAAAGTGAGGGTGTATCACCATTTTGTTTGCTAGCAGGTGAGGGCATGCAGCCATTTTGTCTGCAAGGAAAGTGAGGGCGTGCAATCATTTTGTTTGCTAGCAGGTGAAGGCGTGCAACTATTTTGTCTACTAGGAAAGTGAGGGTGTGCCATCATTTTGTCTGCTGGCAGGTGAGGGCATGCAACCATTTTGTCTGCAAGAAAAGTGAGGGCATGCAACCATTTTGTTTGCTGGTAGGTGAATGCGTGCAACCATTTTGACTGCAAGGAAAGTAAGGGCGTGCAACCGTTTTGTTTGCTGGCAAGTGGGGGAAAGTGAGGGCCTGTAACAATTTTGTTTGCTGGCAGGTGGGGTCATGCAGCCATTTTGTCTGCAAGGAAAGTGAGGAAGTGTCACCATTTTATTTGCTGGCAAGTGGGGTTGTGCAACCATTTTGTCTGCAAGGAAAGTGAGGGCGTGCCACCATTTTGTTTGCTGGCAAGTGGTGTCATGCAACTATTTTGTCTGCAAGGAAAGTGAGGGTGTGTCACCATTTTGTCTGCAAGGAAAGTGAGGGTGTGTCACCATTTTGTCTGCAAGGAAAGTGAGGGCGTGCAACCATTTTGTCTGCAAGGAAAGTGAAGGCGCCCTACTATATTGTTTGCTGCAAGTGAGGGTGTGCAACCATTTTGTCTGCAAGGAAAGTGAGGGTGCCCCACTATATTGTTTGCTGGCAAGTGAGGGTGTGCAACCATTTTCGTGGTTGTCTTGCATGGTGTACCACAAACGTTTGCATGGCAGTGATTTACTGCAACCGGTTTATCGTATAGTTCCTCATTTTCTCTACTCTGCATTGTGTGGTGTAACCATCTGTGCTCCTCTACTCACCTTGATAGCGTGTGTGCTGCTGTACTCCACCATCATGCGGCATAACCGTGTAGGCTCCTCCACTCACCTTGAGTGGTGTAACTTACGTGTGCTCCTCTACTCACCTTCGAGCGGCGTAAATGTGTGTGCTGCTGTACTCGCCATCATACGGCGCGTGTGCTCCTCTACTCACCTTCAAGCGGCGTAACCATTTGTGCTCCTCCGCTCACCTTCGAGTGGTGTAACCGTGTGTGCTACTCTACTCACCTTTGAGTGGCATAAACGTATGTGCTGCTCTACTCACCTTCATGCGGTGTGACCATGTGTGCTCCTCTACTCACCTTCGAGTGGCATAACCATGTGTGCTGCTCTACTCACCTTTGTGCTGTGTAGCCGTGTGTGCTGCGCTACTCTCCTTCATGAGACATAACCATGTGTGCTGGTGTCTCCACCTCTGTTTTTCATGAGGACATTTTTTATATTGTGCATGTTTATGATCATTAGAGCATATCCTTTTTTTCTTTTCTTCTTACACTTCCCTATAGTGTTTTTGTGAAAGATGAATCAAAGCCAAACATCACCACCAGGACCGTTGCCAGGATTTTCACAAGGTTGGGTTCTTTTTATGCAGTCTGCAACCTTTTAAAAAAAGCTGTGGGTCTTCGGGCTGCCAGGACCGCAGAAGCCATGGTGTCCTAGATGCTCTTCGGTGCAGTTTGTGGCTTATTTGGAAGCTAAAGAAGTCATATCTGAAATCTCCTACACCCCTTGCCCTAAGCAAAATTATTATCTGGCTGGCTGCAGGGTGAATACATGTATGTATTCAGTACCAGAGGACAGCAAGATGCTGCTAATGTAATATACCTAAGGCATTGTCTCAGATATATTATGTTATCAGCTTTAATATCTGCAGCTGTATCTACTGGTGTGCAGAGTAACTAAAATGATTCAGGGACAGCAGGGCAGATCCTATGAGGATCACCTCAAGGCTCTAAATATGGGTATGCCGATCTGACGGTGACACCAACACAGCAACACACCTCACTGTTGGCAAAATCAATACTTTGCTGACAGGTCGCTGTGTTGGTTCACCTGAGACAGGGGCACACTGTCTCCCGGTCCTGCACTCCCTCCCTCCCCGAATCAACTCCAACTGTAGTTGATAATCTAAATTACGGGGGCGGGGAGGGCAGAGCCCCTCGCATGGGGGTTTGGGGAGCAAAAGCCCCTGATAAGCACAGTACCGAGGGAGTCTGGTTGTAATAAGCCACAACCTGCAGTCACATAAATCCTGTCGCTGTAATGCCGGTTGACAAAAAGGTTGTCGAACCGGCATCGTAGAACCGTAAATATGTACTTATTGGAGACCAGAAGGGAGATATGACAGAGACCTTCAAGTTCCTTAAAGGAATTAACAAAGTGAACTGTGGGGTACTATTTAGCCTGAGTACCAATTCGCAGTCACATGGACACAAGTGGAAATTAACAGGAGGTAGGTTCAGGAGAGGTGTGAGTAAGTACTACTTTACGGAAAGGGTGGAGGAACTTTGGAACACTCTGTCAGCTGAATTGGTGGGTGCAAAAATTGTCAGGGGATTCAGGCAGGGCTAGGACATAAATGAAGGGAATAGTGGTTACTGGGGCGACAGGACCAAGGAGGAGAATAAAGAGAGGATGGGGAAGGTTAGTACCCGGGAGAAATGGTAGATTCCAGGGATTATAGGGGACTTGGGCAATCTGCGTGGACCTCTGTCTTTTTTTGCCACCATTGTCCTCTGTTTCTATACAAAGCACCCTCCTTGGAAGAAAATCTGTAACATAATTCTTAGTTCAATATTGGGTACTACACTTGTTGCCCCAACTCCATTCTCCAGTGTGGTAGGCATGACAAAGGGAGTGAGGGGAAAGGTAATTTGACAGTGCCGGAGATTCCCAGTGCAAAGTTACCATCTCCTAAATGCCTACCCCCCATCCCCACCATGCCTCCAAAAGTATATTCATAACACTGAACTGTAGCAACAAATGTCATTCTACTGACAGATGAGGTCATCTGGAGAAAAAGCTTATCACAACGTATTTGTTTTAACAGCGTCTGGCACAGATGACACAGACAAAAGTATAACTGAATGTCAGTGAAAATGGGACCACAGTGAAGACCCCTCTGAATGGCACAGTTAGTGAGGTGGCAGTGTAGATCCCAGCCAGACCCTTCCAAACACTTGCATTGCCTTTCCACTGTGGTGCCTCTTTTGCTTAACTTATGAAAAGTTAAAACAGGCATATGAAACATGACAGCTTTGCATTTTGTATAGAGGAGAATTTAAGTACTTTGTTTCTAAATCTTCAGCCCGCCCACCGAACAACTCCCTTGCACAACTGCACAGCCTATTCCTTGATATACAGTTATTAAGGGATACATCTTCGGCAATAGTGGCCAGCAAAATTTGACTGCCAGTGACCGATAATATTATAAGTCAAGGTCCTCTACTTCTTTTTTGCTCTTCTGGAGACGTCGTCTCTGAACCTGCCGCCATGCTCTATCTTCCTCGAGTGCTAGCTGATAGTGTGAGTTGTGGCCAGTGGCCGTGCTGTATTCCAGTCACATTCACAATGCTGACGTGAGCTCCAATTGGCCAGATAGTCATAGGGGAGAGTGCAGAGAAAGACTTACAAAGCATATCCAGTCCTCTTACTGGCACCGAGGGAACTGACTGGCAGCAGATGGGGGGGCATGCAGAGAGAAAGTGCTGGGGTTCATCATGTGTGCATAAACACTCTGTGACAGTCACAAAATAAACAGAAATGATGAAAAAACTTTACAAATGAAAAAAAGGGAAGTTTCAAAACCGATTTGCTGCAACCATTGCAAAAGTGATTGCCTTGTCCACACCAAAAAAAAACAGGCCACCTTGTCAAGGTTCGGCTGTCAAACCAAGCTCGCCCAAAATTAGTGGAAGTTCTTCAACACAAAATGAATTCAGCTAAACAGTGCTACAGAAAGGCTGAAAGAGAATTTAAAAATGAATTAATCGGCACATTTCTTTTACTGAAGATGCCACCTACTCAGAACAGCAAGCGCCTGCCTTGGGATCAGTTGGAGGAAGAGGATGAGGGTACAGTATCTAGGAGAGAACATGTTAAAAGTATCACCAGGCACAAGTTGACAATATCAGGTGAAATGTAAAAGAAAGTGCAAGATTTTCTCGATGCATCAGCAACACTGCTTCCACACAAGAAGATGTTTTAAAAAAGAACAGGACAAGCAATATCTTTCCTAGATAAAACACTGCAAAGGCTATGCCAGGAGTTCTACGCTCAAAATTCAGAAGAAAAAAACTGGACTAACCAAATTTTGCAGCCTTTGTACCGATAGTATTAAACTCACAAGGAAGCAAAAACTAGACCAATGTCTATGTGAGTATTGCACAAGTGCAAAACTAAATCTGCAAGCAATAAACAGGTTTGCCAAACAAAAAAGACCGGAGTGCAAATTTTCCAATATTTATCAAGCAGCAGAGCTAACAATGTGCCCAAAGAAGGAAGGAGAAAAATTCTTTCACAAGGCACGTGTTGAAAAAATGTGCGAAACCTGTAGTATGCTTGCAATTGACAAAGCAGTAGAATAACTTTTACATAGACACAGGGCAGAGGAGGTTAAATGGCAACAGTGGGACAGCGTAACCATTTCGAAGGTCATAAACGGCACAGAAATAAAACAAACAAGAAAAGTTATGAAGAGAAAAGTGGCAACATTTAGAAGTCTGGTGGAAGTATTTAAGGAGGAGCTCGTATTTCTTGGTAGACATCTACATGCAGCATACTGGCAACACCAGCAATTCACATCACTAAAAGAACATTCCCAAGGCATGGGTATTGATGTATTAGATTTTGCTGAGAATTACACATGCAAGTTCCAGGATGAAATACAGTCATGCCATTGGCACCATGAGCAGGCCACTGTTCACCCTATAGTGACCTACCACCAATGTGAAACATGCACAGAAACAGTCACAGAATCACTTGTGTTCCTATCCAGTGACTTTAGACATGGCCACCACGCTGTTCAGTATTTCGTCACCATGCCCAGTTCTCACCTCAGGAACATCTGGGGACTCAATATTGAAAAACAGGTGCACTTTACAGATGGGTGTGGGAGTCAGTATAAATCAAAATGGTCCTTCTACAATATATCATTTCCTCCGACACTATACGGCTTCCCAATAGAAAGGGCATTTTTTTTGATCAAGACATGGAAAAGGGCCCTCAGATGGTGAGAGTACGGTGGTGAAGTCATTAGCAGGCAGAGCTGTACAGTGATGGCAGGCTGTGATTTCTGATGCTGCACAGCTGTTTCGGTACTGCAAGAAGAATTTAACAAGGGAACCCGCCAGCGAAGGGTGCATTAATTTCCGAAGAACATTCTTATGGGTTGGGGATGACAGAATTAAAAGAACTGCAGGACCAGAGCCAAAAACAATACCTGGCACTCGAAAGGTTCAGAGTGTACGGTCTGCAGCTGACGGTATTGTTGCAGTCCGAGACTACAGCTGTTTCTGTGGACCATGCAGAATGGAGGGTGGCAAGTATGAAAATGCAAGCTGTGTTGATTAATGGAAGACAAGGAGACGCCAGACTTTTTTTTTTTTTGTAAAATCTTTTTATTGGTGATAACATAACAGTAACAATAATGCAACGTGTTTGGGGTGCACATACATTCACGTCTTGATTACATACCTATGAAAACATCAGGTTAGTGAGGACCATAAATTGAAGGTTTCATGAAAGTCACAAATGCTCTTATCCTAAACATACTTCCTAGGATCGTGGATATGTTGTTCATCCACACTGATTGGCATGTCCCCTTCCCCTTTAATTCTTGCCGGAAGGTCTTCAAGCTGGCTCCTCCCACCCACCCAGGTGGTATTTCCCTCAGCTGTGCCCCATGACACCAGATCTTCCCTTCCATTGAAAGATACAGGTTCTCTCCTTCTCGCTCCCACGTTTAGTAGGCCCTGGCACTCCAAAACTTGGTTTTACTGACTAAGATTCTCTGAATCTCTCCAAATGAATTTAGACTTGTGACTGCGATGGAGGACAAGTCCTCACCTGGGTTCCACCGGTGTCCCTGTGGGCAGAAAATGTCTCGAACAGAATCGCATGCCAGATGCGTGTACTGCCTGGGTCATGATCACAATACTCAGGCCTGCGACTTATGGCGCTCTTTTCATCAGAATGTTTTGGATGACCGCCTTGCGCATCTCCAGCTCTGCTGTCCGGAAAAACAGCACCCGCCAGTCAAATCAAAGGATGCCCGCCGTGCAACCTCTGTGGCCGCGGGGTCTGCGGAACAGTTGGAACAGATGAAGGCCTTCGAAGAAGAGGTGGCCCGCACTGCTGAATTCACATCTTCGCCCGCAGTTTCCGTTCCACTTGAACTGGGCTCCTCTTTCTCAGGTTCCTTTAAGGAGTTGGTCTAATCCCTTCTCACTCGCAGGTAAGGCCCTGGCTCTCACATCTCCAGAATCCACAAGAAGGAATCCAAGGAACTGAGAGAATCTATGTCTCATTAACGTTGCTGTTGGGACAGAGAATGATCTTGGTACCAGGAGTCTCCTCTTTCGACTTCGGTCGATGTTGTGGCCTCGACCGCTGACTTCACATTACCCCTGTCAGGTCAGCTGACTCAGATGCGGGACGATGATCCTGTCAAGATCATTCTCAACCCCGTCGACCTGTTGTTGACCGAGGAGGCAGACAACTCTTTGTTTAGGAGTCCGGTCCTGTCAGACCTCGCCGATGAGGTGACCCAGCCTGCTGGGAAGCCCCAGGCAGTGGTCATCCCTGACTTGGAGGAGCCGGGGTTCTCCCCTTCTCCTCATCGCCCCATCAGTCCCCCCGATGGTCGATGTCCAGGTCTGGGACATCCGCGACCGAAAGGCCGAGGAAGTCGCATAAGCGACATTCTAAAAAGTGGCGCTGCCGCCGTTTGTCCTCTTCCTCCTCGGATTAGGGGAGGCTCCAACACAAGTTGCGTCAGTGCTATGAGGACATGTTGTGGCAGCAGCTAGTTATGTCTGGGTCGAAGGCAGTTCCTTCTACCCTGGCCATTACCTGGCTGTCGCCTCTTGGCCATCATTGACCACTCCAGAGTCGGGCATCGCCCCCACGGAGTCAGCGACATCACTCCTGACTCGGCCAAAGCTGGTTTCTCCACCTATCCTGGTGGAACCGCCACCAAAACAGCCTCTCTTGGCGGCTCCCCCAAGGAGTCTTGGTCTGCCTCTGGCCTCCCACACAGGCTATCTATCACTCTCACTCCCGACTGTCTGCGGTGGGTTCTCAATGACTGCGGTAGCAGACCACCTTACCCAGACTCCTTGGAGTCCAAGGACTCTGAACTGGCATCTCATTCTCAGGACGATGATGCAATGAGTCTCTCTAACAACTCGGGGCCCACCTCTTCTATGGACATCCTCCACCTCATCTCCAAGTCCATGGGGATGAAGTTGGAGCCTGTTGAGAAACGGGTAGAATACCCCTTAACTGGTATCCTCAGAAGAGGGTATTCTCTGACAGAGGCTTTCCCAGTGGCTGAAGCTGTTGTCAGCCCAGCCCTTGAGCTCTGGCAGTACCCAGCCTCCTGCCCTGCACCATCCACCAGGATGACCCGCAAATATGCGGTACCCACTGGCTCCCTTTCGGGATTTACACAGCATCCCTTGGCTGAGGGAGTGGTGACCGAGTCTGTGTTCAGACGAGTTGGAAATTCAGGAGACACAGATAGACCACAGGACAAAGAATCCAAAAAGCTGGATCATTCCGCCCGAAAGGTCTATGCTGCCTCATCGCTCGGCCTCCATCAGGCGAGCTCAGCTGTGATCATGGCACATTTTTCTCATGTC
Source organism: Neoceratodus forsteri (assembly GCA_016271365.2). NCBI lineage: Eukaryota > Metazoa > Chordata > Ceratodontiformes > Ceratodontidae > Neoceratodus > Neoceratodus forsteri. The sequence goes on from CM057450.1 coordinate 1,557,740,639, forward strand.
CTGTTGGGCTCCTTGGATGAGGTGCTTCCTCACCTCCCCGTGGACCTTCAGAACACATTTAAGCAGGTCTGAGACCAGGGTCAGGCTGTTGCTAGGCAGCAACTCCAGAAGGCCTTGGACCTTGGTGATTCCTGTGCCTGTTCAGTTCCAGCTGCAGTCGCCATGCACCACAGGGCTTGGTTGTGGGTCTCAATCTTCACAGCCAATACCCAGCAGAAGTTGGCAGATGTCCCATTCCTCTGTATTGACCTGTTTGGTCCAGGAGTAGACAGTCACTGTAAACGTATCGAGAAGTCCAATACCACATTGGACTCTGCTACGTCTGCCCAAAAGAAATCCCAGGGTTCCAAAAAAACAGAAGAAGAAGCCTTTTTGCCCTTCTGCCCCTGCGGCCAAGCAGCCCCAGTTTCAATCTGGGCAACAACAGCAGGACCAGTCTTGGCACCCTCAGCCCAAGTCAAGAGCTCATTCAGCATGTAGACTGGGAGGGAAGGGTTTAGGCAATCCCGCTTCTGGAGCCTTCTCTTCCAGGCCTGCTCAGTGACAGGATGGGGGTGACCAGCCCCATACCCATCACGCCTGTTCTGGGTCCTCCCATGAGGGTCTGGCTCTGCCACTACCTTTCCACCTGGTCCACTGTTACCACGGACAGGTGGGTGTTGGAGGTGGTCAGTCAGGGACTGCCTCTGGAGTTCGAGCAGTACCCGCCAAGCCGACCCGCGTCCCACATGGGGAAAGGGAATTATTACACACACAGTCAGCTCTCCAAGACAACATTGCCCAACTCCTCCTCAAGGAGGTAGTGGGCCAAGTTACAGATTCCCCAGTCAACCCAGGGTTTGTTTCCAGGTACTTCCTGGTCCCAAAATGGATGGGAGGCTGGCACCCCATTCTGGATCTGCACGACCTGAACCAGCATCTTGGGTTGCGTACCTTTCGGATGGTAACTCTGTCCCAGATCATACCATCTCTTGAGCAAAACGTGTGGTTCTGCTCCCTGGATCTTCAGGATGCCTTCTTCCACGTCTCGATCCATCTGTCACACCAAAGTTTCCTCCGCTTCCGAACAGAGGGAACCCTCTACAAGTTCCATACCATGCCGTTCAGCCTGTCATCAGCCCCCCCCCACCCGGGTCTTCACCAAATGCATTGCAGTGCCAGTAGCTCATCTTTGGTGTCAAGGGGTACCCTTATCTTGACAGTTGGCTCATAGTGGCTCCCTCCAGGTTGGAGGTGGAGAGGTCCAGGGATCTGGCCCTCCAGACTTGTGTCGAACTTGGTCTCCTAATCAGCGAGGCCAAGTTGGAACTTGTGCCCTCGTAAGTGATCTGCTTCATTGTGGCAGAGGTCTACTCTTGCCGAGCCAGAGCCTGGCTCCTGGCAGACAGGGCAGAGGTTTTCTCCTCCTCTACCAGATAATTTCTGGTTGGGCAGTTGCGCTCTGCCCGGGACTTCCTGCATCTTCTGGGTTACATGGTGGCCTGCATCACCATGGTCCATTGGGACCGGTGGCATATGCGCCCCATTCAGTGGGGCTTGGCCAGCCAGTGGTCCCAACATCAGGGTCATTTCGACCAGCTGGTCACAGTAACTCAGAGGCTTTGTGACACTCTCCAATGGTGGACCATCCTGGAACATCTGCAGGGAGAGATCCCGTTTGTCCGCCCCAAGTCGACAGTCGTCCTTACATCCGATGCCTCTCTCACGAGCTGGGGAGACAACATGGGGAGCCACAGGGTCCACGGGCTCTGGAACCTCGATGAGTCCCAATGTCACATCAGCCTGCTGGAGATCCAAGCAGTGTGGCTGGCGCTGACTCCATTAGCTCCATTTCTGTGGGGTCAAGTGGTCCAGGTCCAAACAGACAATGCCACAACAATGCACTACCTCAACGAGCAGGGCGGCATGCACTTCTGGCCTCTGTGCAGGGAAACGCTCCACATCTGGACACTCGTGAGATGTCTGAATGGGGATCTCCTTGTCATCCATGTGGCAGGAGCCTCGAATCAACTGGCAGACGCCCTCAGCTGTGTGGGCGAGGTGTCCCATGAGTGGTCTCTTTACCCAGAGGTAGTCCGCAGTCTGTTCTTCCAGTGGGGCACCCCTCAGTTGGATCTGTTTGCCTCCAGGGAGAACACAAAGCTGAGGCTGTTTCATGCCCTGCCCCCTCAGCAGGGTTTGCTGCAGGGGGATGCCTTCTTAAGGCCATGGACCCAAGGCCTCTTCTGTGCCTTCCCTCCATTTCCCTTGATCCACAGGGTGCTTCTCAAGGTGAGGAGAGACAAGGCAAAGGTGATCCTGGTAGCCCTAGATCGGCCACGCCAGTTCTGGTATCCAGATTTCCTCAGCCTCAGTGCCAGGCTCCTGAGGCATCTCCCAGCACGCCCGGACCTGATATCAGTCAATCGGGGAAGTTATTCAATCCCTGAACTTGAGTTCCAAGCTTTGGGTCTTTCCAATGATATACTCAACATGGTTGAGGCATCCAGGAAAGAGTTGACCAGAAGGTGCTATGCCTTCAAATGGAAAAGGTTTTCCATTTGGTGTCAGGGCAAAGGACTAGACCCTAATCCCTGTCCTGTGGCCAATATCTTCGACTACCTTTGGTCCCTCTCCAAAGGAGGTCTCCAGAGGACTGCCCTTAAGGTACACCTGGCAGCCATCTCCACTTACTGGGTGCAGGCTGGTCAGTGGATGGTGGCACAGGAGACAGTGATCTGTCGCTTTTTCAAGGGCCTTGATCACATATCCCCTCCGGTGCGTGAACCGTCACCTCCATGGGATCTACTGCTGGTACTGACAAAGATCATGGGCAAGCCATTCGAAGCGATACACAAGTGTGAGATGTCACATCTTTTGTGGAAGACCACCTTCCTGGTGGCCATCACATCAGCCAGAAGGACTGAGGAGCTCCAGGCGCTCTCTGTGGAGTCTCCTTATTTGGTCTTCCACAGGGACAAGTTTGTCCTGCGCCACAACCTGAAGTTCCTTCTGAAGCTTGTGTCGGACTTTCACCTTAACCAGGTATTAACTCTGCTGGTGTTCCATCTGAACTACACCTTGGAGGCCGAGTACAGGCTCCATACTCTGGACCTGAGATGAGCACTCCTTTATTATATGGAACGGATGGCTGCAGTTCAGGGAGAGGTTCGCCAGCTGTTTGTCACCTATGCTTAAGCCACACCTGGCAGACCTGCAGTGAAGTGAATGATTGGCAGATGGATTACATCTTACGTTGATCTCTGCTGTAGGTTGGCAGGTAGGGAGCCTCCCGTAGGGCTAACAGCTCATTCCACCCGCCATACCACTGCGTTGGTGGATGCTTCAAGGGACGTCTCTACCCAGGATATCTGCAGGGCTGCTACCTGGTGTGACACTCGGACAGCTGGTTCTGATTGGTCTGTGCTTTTTGTTATATAAAAATGTATTATTGAATGTCTCTCATGAGAAATGCTGACAGTCTGTGGAATGACAACCCCCCGGCCCCCTGGTTTTAGCTAACAGGTGTTACCTGGAAGGCCAAGAGATAATTACAGACTAGAAGAGACTTAAGATTTAGGATCTCCTTTTTATGTGACTAATTACAGCTTACCAACTGCCAAGGTAGATCATAAACTTTTATAACGTTCAGAGGAAACACAGTAAAATTCACATGGTGATACAAAAGCATGTTGTACCTCTGTGAGATCTGGCAGTGAGACATAACAAGTCGTTTGATGTCCTGGAAAGGGGAAGCTGCTCATAGATCAAAGAAAGTCATTTGAAAAAAATGAGTTTTGCTGAGGTCACAGAATCTAATACTTTGATAACACATCCTGTTTTGCGTAGATATTTTTTTTATATTCTGACAGGGAGGAGCTAGGTGACCTCACACAAAGAGGTTGGCAAAGCCAGTTTTTTAACAGTATTCTGGTTTCCATTTACACACAAATGTTTGGACTCTGAAAAAGCAACATCAGACACTGTTAGGAGATAAGTATACTGTGATAGGAGATTTTGTCTGCACTTTTAAACCTGTTTTGTTTAAGTGATTTGTATGTTTTGTGATATATGGTTCTGTATTCACAATTTACATTTTTTATCTATTTTGAAGTAAACCTGTACTTTAGAGACTACTTGGTGTGCCATTGAATTTCTTTTTCTTGACAAGGGAAGCATACATGGTTAAAGCCGTCACTGCATAAAGCTTACTGGTTTAGTCCCTATGTGCACCAGGACGTCGGTGTTTTCTCCTGCTTCCTGAAGAATTTTAGCAATGCGGTCAGTGTCTCTCCATGCTGATGTACCTGGGAGACATCTGACCATTACCCCTGGCTAGAGATGGGTATCAACTCCCCGAATCATGGAGTCTCCTATGATCAGAAGTTTTTTGGATTTCCTTTTTGCTTTCTTTATTTTGGTTCCTGTTTTGGGTGAGTTTTGTTGTGCTAGCTCCTGTGCTGCAGTGTCCTCTGCCCCTTTGTTTGATTTCGGAGATAGAGGCAGATACCTGTTTATAGTTTTTATATGGTTTGTGGAGGTAACATGTTGGAAAAGCACTGAGTGATGGGGCACCCGATTTGCCCCTCCTAACCACCTACCAACCTCTCGGACCAACTACCCTCTGCAGTCAGCGTGCTTCTGTTGGATGTTGTGGAAATGGCGGGTGGTTCTTATAATATATTTCCTCTTGAATATGCAATTTGAGGCACACAATCTCTGCCCATGCTGCCTGGAGCTGAGCCCTTAGATCTCCAATAGCCCAGCATGTAGGACAGACTTTGACAGCAATTAAGGACCGCTCGGCCCACCTAGTCTGCCCATTTCCCCTACCTACTGGATAAGCTGCAGATTCTAGTTAACCAACAGCCTACTTCTTACTACCCACATCGCACTTTGGTAATCCTTTCTCATGAAAAGATCCAATACCCTTTGGAAGAAGGGCAAGGTCATGGCCCAAACCCTTCCTGATTGTACCCAAAAGCAAGAGGTTCTTAATTGCCTGCAAAATGCTGAGGATATTAGCAAGCACCCCTTGCGGGCCCTCTGTTATATCTCATATACTAGTGCCAGGGCTGCTGCCACTGTCATTTGCCTTCGTAGGCACCCCTGGCTGAGGGTCTCAGGTTTTCCTGCTGATGTTCAACAAAAGGTGCTTAATATCCTTCTTAATGGCTTCAGGTTATTTGGTCCAGGGTGTGCAGGACATCATAAACATGTTGCAGGCATCTGGCAGGACTATTAAGTCTGCCCATTCACTGTATCATACAGTATATAACCTAAGAACAAACAACGCCCTCCCTTTCACAAGGTATCCCAAAAGTCTGGAGCAGCCTCTCGGCCCCAAGGTAAATGGCGAGCTTCCACTGCCTTGCTCACCCCCTCCTCTACCAGACCTGCAGCCAAGCACCCTGGGGTGACAGACCAGCCCCAGTGGCTGGATCTGCCTCTGCTTGACTCCTTGCCAGACCCATGTATTATGGCCCCCGACCAAGAGGCGGTGGTCAGAGGTCAGTTCTCCCTCCATCTCAATCAATGGAGAATGATCATGTCAGATACCTGGATTCTTCAAATCATAGAAAGGAGTCACTCTGAAGCGCATCAAGCTGCCACCAGAGACCTCTCAACTGCCCGCCATCTACCCCCTGGCCGATTTATCTGTTCTCCGGGAGGAGGTACAATCCCTTCTGTGCAAAAAGGCCATTGAACCAGTGCCCAAGTGCCAAAGAAACACAAGACTTTACCCCAGGTTCTTCCTGGTCCCCGAAAGAAGTGGGGACCTGAGACCCATTTTAGATCTAAATGACCTCAATCTGTATGTCTAGCACAAGAACTTTTGAATGGTAACTCTGCCAGGCTTGCTGCCCCTCCTCAAGCAGGGTGACTGGCTGTGTTCCCTGGACATGCAGGATACACATCGATGTCCGTTGGACTGCTCCCCCCCTTTTATTTTTTAATACGATTTCTGTTTACTGCATGTAACTTTATCTAGTAAACTACTGTTATGTTGTGTTCTTTTTGTTATCTGTATTGCACATGTATGTTACCACTGTTGTATTTCACACTGTAACCATGTCTATCCTCCCTGTGATGAGTTGCCTTTGTAAATGAGTCCCTGACTCAAAGGTTGTAAATCCAACTTTCAAAATAAGTAAATAAATAAAAAAATACATGCACATATCAATGTTTCCTCCAGATGGGAGATTCCTCTGGTTTCTTTTCCAGGGTGAGTACTACCAATTAAAAATATTGCCCTTTGGCTTGTCCTTTGCGCCATGGGTCCTTACCAAATGCTTTGCAGCGGTAGCTACAGCTCTAAGGAGGGAGGGACTATATGTTTTCCCCTAACTAGACGATTGGCTCCTAAAGGCCCCATCCAGGGAACAGCTGCTGCGGACTCCGGAGAGAACTCTTCAACTGTTTCTTTCCCTGGGCATTACGGTCAATTTGCCCAAGTCGGTCCTAGTCCCATCCCAAAGGCTGCAATATGTAGGGGCAGCTCTAGACTTGGCACAGGGAAAGACCTTCCTGCCTCAAAACAGAGTGGAGTGCCTTATTTCCCCAACTTAGGAGATCACTCAGAGCTGTTATGTCCCTATAAGAGTCTACTTGAGGCTGTTGGGATTGATGGCTGTGGCCATCCCCACTGTTCCACTGGCCTGACTTTACATTCATATCCTCCAGTAGACTCTCTGAGTACAATGGAACCAGCACATGGACGAATTGGATCAGTTAATGCTGGTCTCCTTCCCAGTCTACAAGGTGCTCTAGTGGTGGATGGACCCCTGAATCTGCTGCAAGGGGTCCCCTTCCAGATTTCCTCCCCCAGCAGATCCTCACCACAGATGCCTGTGGGTGGGGCTGGGGGGCTCACCTGGGTCCCTTTCAAACTCAGGTTCTTTGTCCCAGATCAAAGCTTTCCTGCACATCAATATCCTGGAGATGATGGTGGTCCTGTTTGCCATGCAGGCCTCTTAGAACTGTCTTCTCCCAGGTCAGCTGTTGATTTAGTCTGAAAACCTCAGTGCTGTGTATTACATCAACAAATGAGTGGGATGGGCACTTTTGTATCCCCTGTGCAGGGAAACCATGAGAGTGTGGCACTGGGCATTAGACCATGGTCTAACTTTTTCGGCGGTTCATGTCCCAGGAGTACTAAACACCCTCACGGACAGCCTCAGCCAGACTCAGTCCAGCATGCACGAGTGGAAACTTTTCTCATCTGTTGCAGAAGATCTGCTTGACAGATGGGGTCGTCCAGAGTTGGACCTTTTTGCATCCTCACTCAACACAAAACTGCCCAGTTTCTGCTCGCTAGATCCAGGGCCTGGAGTTTTCTGGTGAGATGCGTTGTTCCTCTCCTGGAGCAGGAGGTTCCTTTACACCTTCCCTCCATTTCTTCTAATTCAGAGGGTGCTAATTAAACTGCAAATGGAGGGGGCCAGCATGATCCTAGTAGCTTCGTCCTGGCCTCATCAGATATGGTTCCCATTACTGCAGTAGTTGGCAGAGGAACCTCCGGTCCCTCTCCCCCTCTGCAGGAATCTGCTGACACAGGCTCAGGGGACCTTGGTGCACTCCAACCTCAAGTCTCTCCAGCTGCATGCTTGGCTCCTGAGGACATAGCCATCGCTGTGTTTGGGGTTTCCCATAGGGTGGCGGATGCCTTAGTGGCTGCCCGGAAGTCCTTCACTCAGACCACATATGCGATGAAGTGGAAGAGGTTTACCATCTGGGCTGCCAAACATAATCTGGACCATTTCACTTCTCTGGAGTGCCAGATTCTGGACTACCACCTATCACTGTCAGACTCAGGTCTCCAGTACTCTTCCCCCAAGGTACACCTTTCAGTCATTTCAGCCTTCCACAAGCCTGTGGGTAGTCGCACTGTGGCTCAGCAGGATGTTTCTCGAGCATTCTTGAGGGGCATCCTGCATCTGAAACCTCCAATCTGTTCTCCTGTCCCGGATTGGGATTTAAATTTTGTTTTGGAGAACTTGACCCTGTCTTCCTTTGAGCCAGCTGCGATTTGCGAGCTACACTCACAGAAATCTAGAACTATGGGACTACATGGGTTTAGTAAAAAATAATACGTATAGCAATAGATTTCATAACATGCAGTTGAAAAGAGAATTCTTTAAGACATATCTAAGAAAAGGCTGGATAAAGCAGAGAGTGGTAGAGTGCTGGAATAGATTCCCAAAAGAGGATGTGACAAGCCTGACTCTTGATATATTTAAGTCATCTCTTGATGACTATATGGGTAATGAGAAATATGCCTTTTAAGACATGTGGTCGAGTCACAATGGCCCGTGGTTGCCAACTCGTGTCAGTGTGTGATTCTGTGATATGATATGCTTCCTTTCCTGGAAAACATTATTTTTGGTTGCTATTACCTCTGCTCAGAGGATTTCTGAACTTAAGGCCCTCCGGTGCGAGGAGCCTTATTTGATTTTTCACAAAGACAGGGTGTCTTTGCGTATGAATCCTAAGCTTCTACCTAAGGTCGTGTCTGAGATCACTATAAACCAGTCTATCAACCTACCTGTTTATTTTCCTGAGTGTGCCAATCCAGGGGAAACACTGCTCCACATGTTAGATGTGCCCAGACCTTGATGTATTACCTGATTTGTACTAAGGAATACAGAAAGTCAAAGCAGCTTTTTGTTTCTTTCACTCGGGTGAAATACTGCACTCAGGTGCCAGTGTTTAGGTATGAGTCCAATCCCAGTGTGGGACTAGAATCCACGACCTTCTGGCTTGGGCAGATGTGCTACCAACTGAACCATGCTGACACCTTTTATTTAATAGATTATTCACAAGTATGCAGGGAAATAAATGATGGCTTTTTCTGTGGGGAAAAGTACCCATTCATGTATTATATAGAGGATAATGTATGGTCCTCTGTCAGTAACTGGTCTGTTAACCATCGAGAGGTTGCCAGGGCGACTGTTTACGCCGCCATGGCAACTCTCTCAGACAGGTAACATTAACTGCTGTTTGGTAGAAGGATCATACATTGTTTTTATAGTGATTGGTCCCAAGAAAAGGGAAAATGGTTCCTTGCTATGAAATAGAGTGCACCGCCGAGGTCTTCAGTCCTTCCCTTACCTGCCTGCATCCGTCAGTTCCGAGAGTAAAAAAAAGGTGCGCACATGCACAGACCGATCTCTGTTGTTAAACTATCGATGTAACGTAACATCGATAGGTTATCAACATTACTACATCACATTGATGGTATAACAACCTTAGGAAATTATGATTTTCTAAGGTTAACAGCATTCTATCATACATTATAAAGGTGTAAGTCAGTTGAGAAGTGTTGGGGACATGGTTATCCACAAGAGCGAAGCTTGAGAGAAATTATACCTGACTGAATTACAAGGGTACTATTCCATCAAGGGGTGTGGGGAACCTGATAAATCATGATAGTAAGTTTGAGGGAAATGATAGCAGACTGTAAATTACAAGGGTATAATTCCATCGGTGGTGGGGTGTTTTGGGGACATGATAAACCACGAGAGTGAAGCTTGAGTGAAATTATACCAGACTGCGAATAACAATGGCATAATTTCATCAAGAGGTTTTGTGGACATGGTAAACCACAAGAATGAAGCTTGAGTGAATGATAGCTGAATGAAATCCAAGGGCATAATTCCGTCGAGTGGTGTTGGGGACATGGTAAACCATGAGAGTAAAGCTCGAGTGAAATGATACCCAATTGTGAATTAAAGAGTGTAATTCATCAAGGGGTGTTAGGGGCATTGTAAACCACAAGAGTAAGGGATATGGTAAACTACAAGAGTAAGGCTTGAGTGAAATACTACCAGACTGTGAACTAATGGCATTATTCCATCGAGGAGTGTTGGGACTGTGATAAACCTTGAGAGCAATGCTTGAGTGAAATGTTACCCGACTATGAATTACAAGGGTATAATTCCATTGATGGGTGTTTGGGACATGGTAAACCATGAGTGTAAAGCTTGAGTGAAATACCTGACTGTGAATTAAGTGGTGTAATTCTGTTGAGGGTGTTGGGAATATGATGAACCATGAGAGTGAAGCTCCAGTGAAGTGAATCCAGCTGTGAATAAGAAAAGTATAGTACACACTGAGCCTCTTTTTTGGTGTTTCTGAAAATTTGCTCTCAGTGTTAGAACATTTAGAACAACTTTAAATGCTTATCACGAGCACCTTCGAGTGGGAGCCACTCATGCTCAGTGACAAAGCACTCCTTTCATTTTCAAACAGCTAACCGAACATCAACTTCAGAAAAAGGTCTAAACTGATTACTGATATTTAGTCTACAGTAGATGGAATATAACCTGTGGGTTTTAGTTTTACTGGAACATGAAAAATCACAGTTTTTTATGAGTTTACTGAAATCAGTGCTAAAAAAGTTCACAACGTATTACAGATAAAACATCTTAACCTGTTAACTGTGAAGAACAAGTTGTTTCTCACACCTTGGAGGGACAGTGCCATCATACAGCACTCAGACTTTGCTGTTGTGATTTATGACGTCATCATCCCTCCTCAGTGTGAGACCCAACTCGTTCTTCACATCGGGGGGGGGGGGAGTTGTTCCTGCATAATTCCATCAAGGAGTGTTGGGGGACACAGTAAAACCACAATAGCAAAGCTTGAGTGTTTTGTTGTCCCGAAACCCTGTCATGGAATTATACCCTTGAGAACTCATAGTAAGGCTTTAGATTTTTTTTATAATATATAATTAGTCCAATCTTATGGGTGTCATGTGGGACCTAAAGTGAAAGGCACTTGTCAAATGTCTCCCTCCTCATCTGTACATGGCCACCTTGATGCACCACATTTTCTTTATTAAAAAAACAACTCTGCTTTTTTTTCTACTTTTTTTTAATTGTTCAGTACATATATAATGATGGCATACTCATAATGAATATATTACAGATAGCACATACCAAGTAGACTCAATGCTGAGAAAGGTAAAAAGAGACATTACTGGCATTAACATCAAAACCAGAAATCGGTACATTATAATGGAATAACCACAATAATTTTACGGAAAGTATTCTGCAAGTATAAGTTATACTAACTCTATTTAGAATAGTTTTATGTGTATGCTATTGTGAGAAAAGTAAAGTAAATATAATAACAACAGATCATTTACTAGGCATCTTCCCCCTCACTGATGTACCCTTCTGCCATAGGATTAACTAGAAGAGAGCAATAAAGCAGCTAAATAAAGCCACGGTCTGTGGAAAAAGAACAAATATTATATGAAAAAGAAATACGAAAAATAAAAAATAATAAAAATTACATGTAATAGTTGATGTTGCGTTGCCCTTTCTAATCCCTATAAAGTCTCTACAATAGCAACATTTGCATTAAAGCCCATTATTGAAAGCTGAAACTAAAGAAAGATATCTAGATTAACTCTATCTAGATAAGCAAGCATCCAAATAAAAATAAATTTCCAAAGTCAAGCATCAATATGCAAAGGGTATGTTGTTATAACCAAAGCCTGTCGAAATATATAATTAAAAAAAATGGGAATTAATTCCACAAGTCCCTTGCAGAGTAAAGTGTGATAACATATCTTACTTTTCAGTTCAAAAGAGAAAACTGAGTCTGGGAATCTTTGCTTGGTTTTCGGTTAAAAAAGAGACTGATTTTATTTTGTTCCTAACACAGTCCTTTTTGTAAACATGCTTACTCAGCACAATGGCATTTTTACAAGCAGGAGGAGCATACTTGAAATAAAAGGGTTTTGAATAAAACACTTGAGTCAGGGTTTGTGTGCTATAGGAGGAAATATTAGGTTTCGGCAAGTGTGTTTTGTTTAAGGTTCCCGCACGCTGGTTTCTAAAAAACGGATGGTATTGGGGTGATAATTCAAGTATCACAAATCACAGATCTTCTTCGAGAATATCTCCCTCCATTGAGCCATATCATGGAATTATAAGCAGCCGGCATTAACACTACCTAGTAACTTTTGCTAGCTGAGGCTGTTCACATTGATGTGCATCGTTGCTGCCTAGAATATTGTTGTAAATAGGGTTATACCATAACAGTTGTCATACCTGTATAAAAATAAATTGTATTCAGAAAACATGGACTGGGCAGCCCCATCACACATCAGTTCTTTCTCCTGCTGTCAACCAGTCATCTGTCTGCTGCAAGAGGAACACTGTTGAATTTTGCTGTATATTCCTACAGCTTCATTTGCCTATTTTATTATCACTAACTACCATTTATGTCACTGACAAAAGAAAGGAACCTCTGTTTTGTTTCTGTTAATTCAGTAAAGTTAACATTTTCAAGGACGGTGTACACACTCAGTGCATTCGTTGCTTTGACCTAGCACATGACATCAGGGCCTGTTAAATTTTACAAGACTTCTTCCAGGGCATGAGGAGATGTTGGCTTAAGACTTTGGAGATATAACTAAAGGCAAATGTGATGGAGGATAAACAATGTGGATCGTAGAGAGCAACTCTGGTTTCCCCTGCTCCTTTGGCTTCTGATTCATTGTTGATCCTCCACTGCCCAAGATCTTCACTATCATCATCATCAGGCACTGTACCATTGATGGTTCTGTCCTCATCAACCCCTATAGGGGGTCGCTGACGCACAGCTGCTATTGCATATAATGTCACTTCACTTTTGCAGCTACTACCACAGACTCCACTGCGTACACACTGACCCCATCGCTGCTGCCTGATGGCCCTTCAACATTGTTGTCTGCACCACCTGTTCCAGTTCTGTTGACACAGTCTAGCCTTAGGCCTCCTCCATCGACACCTTTGCCATCACTGTTGGCTCCCCCAGGAAGCCTACTCCTCCTATTGATCCAATGCCAGAAAATGTCAACAAGGATGAGGAACTGGAGTACAGTCCGGACCTCATGAAGGAGGAATATGAAGAAGTGGAAGATGAGCTGCACCTTCCTGATGTGGTGGGCTCCAGCTGTATCCTTTCCTCCAGTAGTGAGGATAGTGTGCAATACACTTCTCTCACTCCATCAGCAGATGCCTCCATTCAGGCTTTCCTCAGGCAACTGCAGTGCAAGCTAGGATGTACTGCAGAGGAAGAGTACTCCTCCAAGAAGCACTTATATGAGTTTTTGGAAGTCCCTTCCTTTCCCACTGTGATCATTCCTCTGATACATTCTGCATTGGAGGATGCTACAATGGCTGCTTGGCACTGACCCACTGCCCTGCCTGCTATACCTCAGAAGGTGGATAAGCAAGATCTTCCCTTGTCAATCTTCACCATTCATTACTTCCTGGGTGTAAGCCGGAGGCGCGCACCCGTCACGGGAGCTTTTTTTTTTTTTTTAAGTTGCCTAACGGCCCCGCCCTCGAGAGCGACGTCATGCGTCATGCGCGAGGGGTGGCCGTTAGTAGCGACCGACTCCTCCTCCAACTCAGTTCTGTTTCTCCCGCCGTCGAGGCAGCACCTGTTCGCGGTAGCTAACCGAAAAGTGCGTATCAGACTCCTTTTTCTACCTCGACGCCTACGGTAAGACTGTTCCTTTTCTTTCCTTTGTCACAGCGCGGGTGTATTTCGACTATGTTTAATCTTGTTTATTCGCGTTATGTCCCGGTTCTGGGCGAAGCGTTCTTCTAAGAGCGGGCCGTGCCCTATGCGTCGGTGCTCCTGCGGCGGCATTTCTCCGTCTCGGACCGGCACAAGCGTCTGTCTTCCGTTGCCTGGGACCGCCATAATATGGATTGATGCGGCGCTTGTTTCTCGATGGACCGTCGGCGTCTCGAAGTCAGCGCATACAAGCCGGCAAGAGCGCCGACTTTGAGAGGGCCAGGCGTCGCTCGTGGGAATCTCGGTGAGATCCTTGAAGCCTTTCCCGGGTCCCCTCCGGGCCTCTGCGATCCCGAGGAGGAGGGGTCTCCTCTTCCCTTCTTGCGAGGCCCCTTCCTTGGTGTTGGGGAGCGTCTTAGCCCCCTCCAGGGCACTGCGCACCGCCTCGGCAGTCACCTCTTGGAGATGCAGGCTCCCCGGTCGGCGAGCCCTTGGCTGGGGCCGGCTGGGTGAACCCTCGGCGTCGCCTCGTGGCGCCCGTTTGAATCAGGCGCCATTCGCGGTGCAGTGATAACAGCGCCGTTCAGCGCCACGTTCAGATCCGGCGCCGCTTCGCGGTACGGTAATCGAAGCGGCGCGTTCAGCAGCCGCTTTGGATCAGCGCCGTTAGCGGCGCCAGCAATAAGCGGCGCCGTTAGCGGCTCACCGTTTTAACCTTAGTGCCGTTCGCGGTGCCGATGAGCCTGGCGGCGCGCCCAGCGGTGCCGCCGCCTCCCGGCGCCGCCCGGCGGCATCGGCTATCCCTCCTCCTCAGGGCGGTGCCGGGTCTGCGGAGCCGCTGGGGGTGTGGAGGTTGGGCCTTCATGCTGCCGGCGTGCTGGGGCGGCGGTGTCGCACTTTCAGTGCAGGGGCGTTCATGACCCCGTGGCCTCGAGGACCCCTGGGGTGGCCAGCGCCGAGGTCCTGCTGGTCTCGTCCTCCTGGGAGGATGATGACTCAGATGTGGACCCATCCTGGCATCCCCATTCTTGAATCTGGGTCCTCGGTGGCTAGGGGTACCAGGCGGGCGGGCCCCTCCCTCTGTCCCCCTTGCCGTCGTCTCTGGGGTTCCTCGGCTGGGGTGGCAGAGTCGGGGGGCAGGCGTGGGGGTGACGGAGGGGCTCCTCTGGAGGTCGGTGACAGCTACCCCGGGGTGCTGTTACCTCCTCTGGGGATTAGGGAGCGTTGCAGTCGGGAGGAGGCCTCTCGGAATCCGAGGGTTGAGGGCAGGCGTCCTGCTGCTCGGTCTTCTTTAGCCACCTCAGGGGGTGGCCAGGAGCTGGCGAAGACCGCCCCCTCCCCCAGGGTTCTAGGGTGTCCTCTGGCGGCGTTGTGTGGACTGCCCTTCTGGATCCATGCAGTCGCGTCGTCACAGGGAGTTTCTCCCCAGGGCTCTTCCAGGTTCCGCTTCCCCAGAGTTCCGTTCTGCGGCCTGGTTTGATATCCGGGATCCCTCCTACTAGAGCTCCCTTCCCGGTTCCAGAGCCTCGCAGAGCAGTTGCCTCCTCGGAGGTGCCCCTCTCCCATCTCTCTGCCTTCACCACCCCCGCTCCCAGGCCATGTCGGTCCTACGGGTCCGTTATCCTGGGAGCAGTTCAGGGGTTCTGCGGCGGCCTTCCCCTCATATGTTAGTTACATGCATGAGCGGGTCTTTCGACTCTCCCCACCGCCGCAGGAATCCTCTGGACATTCCAGTTCCCCATCATCCTCGTCTCCCTCCTCTGAGGAGAGGAACCCTACTCATCTGTCCTCGATGCTGATTTCACAGAATATCAGCGTTTCCTCGAGGATGGTGAGGGATCTTGGTTTCCTACGTTCGGAGACAATACCCGAGCAGGTGTGCGTGAATTCCTTGGTAATTCAGTGCCCAGCATCTGGTGGTACCTTCCTGGCCTATCCCTTCCAGAGGCGTCTATCGGTCCTGGCAGTTCCTGCCGTTTCTTCCCCAGCCCCGGCGGACTGCCAGCGTAGGTATTGTGCCCCCTCTGAGTCTCTAGGTTCCCTTCCCAACCCGTCCTCAGGTTTGGTATACCTGGATACTCCTTCTGGGCACCGTTGCCTGGCGCACGACCGCCCACGGGATTCGGACTCTCTCCAGTTCGACCGTTGGGGGCGAAGAGTGTTCTCTTCTTCTCGTGCGAGTGCATGTATTGCATCACATCAGGCTCACCACGCTGCCTACAACCGGCATCTGTGGTCGATGATGTCCCAGCTGCTGGCATCTATGCCTGACACGGAGCAAACCAGACAAGCCGTTGCCTCTCCGCGGTAGGCCTGGAGCTGGCAAGACACCAAGCAAGGGCATCTTATGCGCCAGTGAGGTGGCTTCCAGGCTTGCGGGGACAGCGATCTGCATCAGGCGGACGGCATGGCCGTGCTCTCTCAGGTTGTCACCCCTGGCCCGGCGTAGGGTGATGCGCTCCGCCTTCCGGGGGACCCGTCTTTTCTCATCCAGAGCTAGGAGGCTTTTACAGGGGCTCCCTCCGTCTCCTCGTCCTCGGGAGGCACCTCCTAGCTCTTCTCCCACTTAGGCTTTCTGAATAAGCCAGGGTCTTCTCCTTCTGTTTCTCACCAGCAGAAGGCTGGGGGTCTTGTTCCCTCAGGGTATGGCCTCTTCCCCCTCCTGGGGAAGAGGAGCTTGGTACTCACCCAGGAAGTAATGAATGGTGAAGATTGACAGGGAAGATAGGAAAATTAGCATACCTACGTAATTCTTGATCTTCTCTTGTATCTTCACCATTCATTACTACGCCCGCCCACCATCCCCTCAGTGGCCTCTTCCTGTGGCTTCTCCACCTCCGTCTCCTTCTCTCTCTGCATTATATAAAAATATAGGAAAATTGCTTCATTTTCAAAAAAAAACAAAGTAAAAAAAAAAATTCTTCTGGGGGTTTAAAATCAAAAAAATTATTTACTCTAAGATTCATGGGCCATCTCATGGATTGCATTGGCGATCAGACTGCACAACTATCTCTTGCTATTCTTATGGCAAGATACCTCTGGGGTTGTTTGGCCTGGCTCAGGCTATTCAGTTTTGATCCTGCAATCCCGTGTTCAGGTAGTTGCCCTGAAATCTAATCCCCCTCTATTCTTGCCTTGCAGAGCAGAGGAACGAGTACGTCTGTTCCTTTCTCTTCTAAAAAAAAAAAAAAAAATAAATGCTGAGGGAACTCTCTCCGACTGCTATAGGCATCTTGGTATCTGGGTCATGCATCTAGTTAAAAAAAAAAAAAAGGAATAGGAGAAATCAAACAAGAAGGCAAATGAGAAGGTAGGCTATCCTTCTCGCTGTTTTGCTAAGTGGTTTCTCCCTTTAAGTATCCTCCTGGACAATTTTTACAGTAGAGCTCTGCTGACCATATCCAATCTTAGCCAGCCTAAGCCTTGGCGACCTTAGCCAGTCAGTCTGAGTCCCGTTTCTATCTTGGAGCGCCTGAAAGGCTTACATTTCCATTTCTAAACCCCTGAGCAGCGCTCTCATGCTGCTGGGTTTTATTCTTCCCTCCTCGGCTGCCCTCCAGTTAAAGGCCTTCCAGCGGCCAGGGAGCCGAGGTAGTGTCAAGAACAATGGCATGTTGAAGATGAGGACTATCCTCCTGAGTCTGTCTAAGCGGTTTGGTGAACCTTCTCTTCAGCTCTATCTCCGAGATTCTTGCTTCCCCTTTAGTCGAAGCCTTCAGCTACAAGCTAACTATAGATGTTGGGCATTCTGGTCCCTTCAACATCCCATCTCTCTCTTCTCTTTCTTCTTCTTCTTCTATTTTCTCATTTCCTTACTCATCTCTCCTCCTAGAGTCGCCCAGGTAAGGAGGCCCTGCACTCCCTAGGCTGGGATGTTCTTATCTCCTCTGTCCTTCCTCCATCGGCTTATTCCTTTTCAGTTCATTCTTCCTTGCTTTGCTATCCTTGCTATCTTGCCTCGCTATCTATATTTTCTGCTTTCATTTTGCCTCTCCGGCTCACAGAACTGAGTTGGAGGAGGAGTCGATCGCTACTAACGGCCACCCCTCGCGCATGGCCATGACGTCCTCTCGAGGCCGGGGCCGTTCAAATAACAAAAAAAAAAAAAAAAAAAAAGCTCCCGTGACGGGTGCGCGCCTCCGGCTTACACCCAGGAAGTAATGAATGGTGAAGATACAAGAGAAGATCAAGAATTACGGTAGGTACGTAATTTTCCTATCCTGCTCCTTCAACTAAGTCAGACAGATTCAGTAGTTATTATGGCTGCTTATGACAGGTCTAAACTACCTTATCATATGAGCCCTCTTCCCCCAGAAAAGGAATTCAGAAAATAGGATGTGGTGGGCAAGAGGATATATGCTTCAGCATCTCTTGGGCTCTGGATTGTCAGCTATCAGGCTTATATGATTAAATATCAAAATAGCCTGTGGAAATCAGTTGTGGCTATGGCTGACAAGTTGCCTTAGGGACCAGATGAAACAAAGATAAAGCAGATTGTTGCACATTGCCTAGAAGCAGGCATGCACCTTCTGAGGCGGGCTTATGGTGCCTCTGATGCTTTGACTTGGGCTGCAGCCTCTGGCATTTGCCTTCACAGACACTTGTGGCTTCATGTTGCTTGACTTTGCAGCAAGTGGACAGCAGTCAGTCCTTAATGTCCCCTTTTGAGGAAAACCACTTTTTAGACCAGATGAGATTTGGAATCTGCTCTGTGGGAACTGCAGAACTCCAAGATGATTCCAAGTTCCCTGCATACTTTGACTCTAAAGACCCAGGGTCATGACAGGGGTTCCTTTCATAGACCCTTTGCCCACCCCTCAGCCCTCTTTGTCTCCTGGTGCCCATGTTAGGGTCACTCAAGATGCAGGTGTTGGTGGCGTGCCAGCCACCTCCAAAGCTTTCTGACTCCCTTCCACCTCCCCAACCCATACAGACCAGGGGATCCTTGTGGGAGGCTGCATTTCTCTCTCTTCCTCCCAAAGTGGAGGGAGTTTGCAGTGGATGCTTGAGTACCAGAGGTAGTTCAGCGAGGACACATCCTAGAACTGCTCTCCATTCCTCTGGTACACCCTCCTTTACTGAACAGATATCCTCCAAGATGTCTCACTCTCTTACTGGAGGAGGTTCAAACCCTCCTCTGCAGCAGAGCTATACAGCAAGTCTCAATTATAGAACTGAATCAGAAATAGTATTCTTTTCTTTTTTTTTTTTCATTTTTCAGTTCTGTTTCTGCACCTCACCTCCGAGAACTCTCTCCGGCAGCCTCCTACACTGCTCTCTACCTCCCACCTGAGACGCATCACCTACCTCCCCTCATGTGGCCCAGCGTGACCCCCGGATCTGAGACCCCCCCCCCCAGAAAGGGCCGGCCTATCCGCCCAGGGCACTCTGTTTATAGTGTAGTGTATTGGGTCCACACAAGGAGAGAGGTGCCCAGTGTTGGGAGTGTGGTCCGGGCAGAGGTGCCATCACCTATCTCAAAGGGAGGGGAATTGCAACTTAGTTCCCTCCCTGAACGTGGGACGTGCAGTGCCATCCAGCCCGCTATGTGAGCATTCCCACTCACATCCAGAAGACAGCCATCCAGTGCTTCCCCCTTCCATAGTCTCTGCGTCAGCAGCACACCCAGTCTTCACCAGGTGTCACTGTCTGCACGAGACAGACCCCCCGCTCCCTCCCAGGAGAGGAGAGCAGTCAGACAGATGCTCCTTCCTCTCCTCCCTGGCTGACCCCTGGCGCCCCAAGCTCGTTCCCGAACCCAGGTCGCCAGCGTAACGTGAGGTATGGCGACTAGCACCTCAGCTCTCAGTGCCACTGGGCCAGCCAGCAGGAATAGTATTCTTGATACCTTCTAATTCCAAAGTGGACTGGGGATTTACATCCTCTCTTAGACTTTTGGGACCTCAATCTGTTCATAAAATACAAAAGGTTCTAGATGGTCTCCCTCTAGTCCTTCCGTTTCCTGTTCTTACAAGGGGATTGGCTGTGCATCTTGGACATGAAGGATACCTGCCTTCATATCAAGGTCCTCAGGAGGCATGGAAAATCTGTGATTTATGCTTCAGGGTTCTCACTATTAGTTTTGCGTGATGCCATTAGGCTTATTGTCTCCATCATGTGTCTTTACCAAATGTTTTGCAGAAGTTGCCGTGGCCATCCACAGAGAAGGCCTGTATGTATTCACGTAACTCGACAATGGACTGTTGACAGCCCCATCACAGGAGATAATTTTATACACTCTGTTCCATACCTGACAGCTCTTTGAGCAAGTGGGCATTCTGGTGAATGGGCTGATATCAGTCCTAATTTCTTGCCAATGCCTCCAGTATTTAGGGGCTGTTCTGAACACAGGAGTGGGCAGTACATTTCTCCTGATGGACCATGCAACGGCATTAGTTGCCCAAGCTCACTTAGTATCATCCAGTGATTATGTTACAGCCAGGTGCTTACTACGCCCAATTGGGTTCATGGCTGCAGCGATTCTGGCAGTCCTGCTGGCTTAGCTGCATATGAGGATTCCTCAGTGGATCTTCCATATCCAGTGAACTCAACACTTGGACAATCTGGAATGTCTCATGCAAGTGACTCCTCTTTTTTGTTGGTCCCTTCTGTGATGGTTGGATCACTCCAACCTTAAGACATGGTCACTGTTTTTCCATCCCTTGCCACTTTTAGTAATGATGATGGATGCCTTGGGCCAGGTGGGGTGCCCATCTTAGACCCTTTTGGACACAAGGCCTATAGTTCTCCCTGGGCTGCTCTCTCCACAGCAACACTCTGGAGTTGGGGTTTGTTCTGCGAGGCCTACAGGCCATCGCTGCCCTTCTCCAGAGTCACTTTACAGTATGTAGCTGTGCATGGACAACATTTTCGTGGTGTACTGCATCAACCATGAAGATGCAGTTCATTTTGCCCTCTTTGCAGGAAAGCAATAAAGGTCTTGCATTGGGCTGTTATCTAAAGTCCCGCTCTAGATATCAGATTCTTGTATGTCTGTAGTGTTAGCCAAAGAAAACACACACAAGCAGTAAGTAATAATGAAAAGTTTATGATAGTACTCACGCCAAACATGTAGGGTTACCACCTTTGGATGAGGTAAAAACCGGATCCGAAACCACACCCCAAACTCCGCCTCTGGCTCCACCCCTTTTTTATGACTGGCGAGTATATCACTCCTCCAAAGCCATTTGTAATGTTGGAATAGACATTACTAGTGGTAGGAAATTATTTTTATACTGTTATTTATTTGATTTATTTATTCAGTTATTTATTTTTATTCTTTGGCAACCAGGTTACCTCCCATAGGCCACATAGCCTATTTTACAGGAGTGACCCAGGAGCACAGGAAGGTTAAGTGACTTGCTCAGGGTCACACAGTATTTAAGTGGAGGTTGTGGGAATCAAACTCAGGTCTGCTGGATGTGCCAAGCTCAGCCACAGCTTATTGCTCAGCCCTCTGTTAAACACTCTCCCATTTTCCTTTCCGTGTCAGCCATGTATTCTGATTCTTTGACCAATTTTTGATAACTTAATTATCAGTGCTTGTGGTACCCTTAATACTGCACTGTGTTCCCCTTTACCTCAGTAGCTACTGCTGTTTCTTTTCATATTTGTAAGACATTCCACAATTTCAGATACACCATTCCATGCTGTTTATCTGAATGACCTGTCAAAGTGTAGCTAATATCATGGAATGTTCAGGTAATACAAAAAATTAGAGCAAATGTAGTGATAAAAGCAATAAAAGTTAGATTATTAATTTAACAAAAATGAGTTTAAAACTTACCATAATATAGAACAAACAAAAAGAAGCACATGAGAGCACATAAAGGTGTAAAACTATTTCCTGTCATAGCAGTAAAAGACCGTACTTAAAATTCAGAGTGGAAAAGAATAGGTTAATTTACTGCTAATGATCTTAATGGTCATACTTTACACCTCTCAGACAGTCTGGTTTTACAAACAAAGGCAGGTCTGAATTACTGTGACAGCAGATCTTCTTTGTAACCTGGACATGTAATGCAGCCAAAACAGTGAATGATGTGATACATCAGTTTTAAGAGTATATGAGCACTCAAAATGGCCCAAAAACCGGACTGCATGTAAGCAAAACTGGATGACCAGATAAGGACCCTAAAAAACGGATTATCCGGTCAAAAACCGGATAAGTGGCAACCCTACAAACGTGACAGAGAAAATCACAAGGGAGTCGGTTTTTCACCAGTCCTCGAGGAAGGCATACATTTCCGTGTGGAACAGGCTTATGGAAGGTTATATAGTAGTGATAACAACATAGTTACAGATATGATAAACATACAGCATTGTGACGTGCAGTTCCTCTTTTGGAAGACATTGTTTCTGGCATTACTTCTGCAAGAAGCAAGTTATGGTTGTGGAGCCCCCTTATCTTTTTTTCCTCAAGGATCAGGTTATCTTAAAGACCAGTCCTTTTTTTCTGCAGAAGGTAGTTTCTCATCATACACTGAATTAAATGATTCACCTTCCAGTTTACCTCTCGAGTCCCACTGGTAGTAGGGAATGGTGACTCCTTACACTGGACGTCTGTAAGATGCTACGTTGGTACCTTAATTGTATTAAGGATGGTAGAAAATCCTCTCAACTATTTGTGTCATTCGTTCTCAGGATGGTGGGCTCTCTAGATCCTAAGCAATGCTTTTCCACTTGGTTGGAATCCTGCATCATTTTCTGTTACTGGAAGCATGGTAAGTAGCTTCCCAGTCCTGGTCATGTCCATGCCACTCACGGTATGTTTTCACAATGTGTCCGCTGCTGACATCTGTGCTGCTGCCACCTGCAGTAAGTACTGTTCATACACTCACTAAACTCTACAGTGTGGGCATTATCTCTCACAGATGTGCTGGCTTTGGCCTTGCTATTTTGCAGGACATCCTGTCTTAGGGTCATTTGTTCCTTCCTGGCTCCCACAGTGCATAGATACTGTTTGGGAATCATTCCATGATGTGACTCAATGGAGGGGGATGTAATTGAAAAAGAGCAGTTAGTTACCGTAACAGTAGATCTTCGAGTGAATCTCCTCCATTGAGCCACAGCTCACCCTGACACCTTCCCGCTTCTGTTCTCAGATGGTTATTACTGGATGTCCTGTCCATATCCTCTCCCATGTGCCTGGTTTTTGGCCTGGTTGCTTTGGTCCCTGCCGATCCAATGATCATCTGAGCTTGTCTCCAGCGGGGAACTGAAGCATGATGGGGCCATCCATGTTGGAAAATGGTGACATGGATGACCCCAGCTAGCAAATGTTTCCGGGTGGTCCTGACACTGATTTCTTACACAGTTCCATGATGTGTCTCAATGTACTGTAATGGTAAGCAGTCATTCTTTGTGCCATCATACAGTACGTCACAAGTGTGAATTACAAGCCTAGAGATCATGGCCTGAATGTCTGTTAAAGGCCTTAACCACATATTAAAGTTAAGTTCAATATTCTCACCAAGATCATTTCAAAGTATGGTATGTAATGTAACTGGTGGTACAATATAATAAAATTAAATATTGTAATCCTTTATTTTGATTCATACAGAAAGAATCCTCAACATAAGAAGGAGTACAAACATACTAAAAACCCAGGTATGTAGTTTGTGTATGCACTGTAATGTCTATTTACAATCTGTTTAAAGCTGATATCATATTGAGTTATGTTTAAATGCTGACATTACTGAATATTTAAAATGAAATGAGAACCGTCTTCATTAAAAGTCCCACACCTTATTGTGGAGCTACCCTTGGTCAATAAACTAAGTGGCCAACAAAATGTTACACTTACTGTGCTTTTCAAAAACTTCAGTTAATCTGGTTGATCCTTCCATTCCTCTGACCCAACTTTTTGAATTGGCAGCAATCCCATAATACCCCATGACTGACATCAGCCACAGGCTGTAGCTGTGGGATGTCATGTATTTTAGACAAAACAAAAAAGATGAATGGACAATCAAGAGAGGCTATAAAAATATAAAAGCAATATGTATGAACAAATGTCAGTTTTTTTTTTTACAACAAAGCACCATCAGAGCGAAGCACTTGGGCATTACAACCTTTTCGGGTACAGGCCTTTTGTGGTGTTTAGTGGTATTTTTCAGCAGTTTATGGTGTTTTGGATGGTTCTGTGTTATTTGAACAAAACAAAAAGCGCAACTCCAAAAACAGCGAGGACATAAGAACAAATACAAAAAAAAGCAGAGCCACTTGCTAGCACCTACAAAAATAGCAAACGAGGCACCAGATGGCAGTAATGCTGGGGAGGCACATGATGAATGGAGCATTCTGACTGCTCATTTTACATGGTATTCTGTGGGGGCTTTGCCCCACATCCCCCTTTGCGACAGCTGCACCCCTCAAAAATATGTAATCAACACCAAG
Source organism: Neoceratodus forsteri (assembly GCA_016271365.2). Taxonomy (NCBI): domain Eukaryota; kingdom Metazoa; phylum Chordata; order Ceratodontiformes; family Ceratodontidae; genus Neoceratodus; species Neoceratodus forsteri. The sequence goes on from CM057450.1 coordinate 1,557,764,537, forward strand.
AGGGGTGCTGAACTCTGGGACAGGGAGAAAGATGGGATAGGGCGGATGGTGGAGGTGGGGGAGTCAGCTGCAGCAATGCTTAAAAAAACAAATACCCCCAAAAATGAAGTCACTCGGGGAATCAATCCCAGTGCTACCTTCTACAGCAGCAAACAGGCGCTGACCTAAACCTCTGTACTACGCTGCCAGCACACCTCAGAACTCCACCACAAATCCTATTCAAATCCTAAGTAGTGCTCCCCCACTAGCAACTCGGCAGCATAACCCTTTTCAGTGAGATTACTGGCACTGTAAAGACACAGTCGCTGAAGTTTCCTTGACTCATTTGGACTCGCTTTTTTTGATTCGCCCAAATGCGTTCGCTGAAATCATGGGATACCATTCTAGATGTACTGGTCTGTATTTGCACCTATTTGTTGATCTTTCAGAATTAATCTTCTCCATAGAGTTCCAATCTTCGGTCTTAGCTGGAGGTGCTAAGACCCCTCAAGGCCATGTCTTTTTATCCACAGCATCAGCATACGTATGACATAGCATGGTGCCATACCCTTACCAGTAACCATTACTGATGCTCCAACTTATATTAGTTCAGTTTTTCCCAACGTCAAGCGCACACCATGGGAACAAGTCATTGTCTACCCCAGTTTGTTCTCTCACTATGGTTCCCTTCTCAGTTTGTTTCTATTTTCGTTGAGATGACTGGCCCATCTAAGAAGGGTTAAAAAAAAAGACTCCTTTTTAGCACTGTCACTGCAGTAAAGACATCGATGCAAATGACCAGCATTCTGGTTGCTTAGGCTATCTTGGATCCGACCCTATAATATGAATTTGTGTGATGCCAGGGTCTCTGTTGTGCTGCCTCCTCTGAGGTAGAAGTGTTGGATGTGGGAGACGTGGCCCACTCCTCCAACAAGGCAGGAAGGCTGTCAGAGTCTCAAGGCCCTCCCAAAAGCATGGGTTCTGTGACACACCACGTCACTCCATTCCTGTCTAGGCCTTCACCTCAAATGGCTCACGTTTGACTTAAAATGCTGGCTGCAACCCTTAGGCCTCTGGGCCTTCTGACACAGGACCAGTACCATGTCTGGATAGAGACTGTAGAATCCTAGTACAGGGAATCCAACAGGGCCCAGTTTAGGTTACCTTCCCCCTGTTCCCCATCCAAGTGGTTTCCCAGCTTCCTTTCCCTCATCATCCTACTCAGAGTACAACGAATCATTTGTCCGTCTACCCTCAGCTGCTAAATACATTTTTACCATCGATTTGTTGGGGAGATGCTGGAAGCTTACATTTCACTGCTATTACAGTTGCAACCCCGTTAACCTGTCACTTTGACTTGTTGGAGTTCCCAGTTCTGACAACTTGATCGTTCCTCCCTGGCACAGGGCTATCGACTCCTCCTGGACAAGCTGAGTTCTGCTGGCCTATCAGCTCCTGCTGTTGCTTGGTTCCATTCCTACCTAACAGGCCAACTTCAGTTGGTACAGGTTGGAGGTGCTGTGTCACCTCCCCTCCCTGTCCAGGCTTGGGTCCCACAGGGTTCCATCCTGGGTCCCATCCTTTTCTCTATCTTCCTGAATGACCTCCCCTTTGCCTGTGCCAACTCACATATCCATATGTATACAGATGACACAGTCATCTTCACCTCTGGTTCCTCCACCACAACCGTGGAAGACCTACTCCAGTGGGACTTCAACAATGTCCTGCACTGGTTCCAATCCAACCAGCTCAGAGTCAACACTAAAAAAAATGATGTTCAGAACCTTGGGGACAGTCAGAAACTAGTCAGACTCACTGCCCCCTTCCCCCCAGTTTTCGCCACTCTGGGTGGCACTCCTCTTAAAGCAGTTCAGTTCTTCAGGTACCTTGGAGTGTGGCTAGATGGTAAACTTGACTTCTCAGCCCTTATTAGTACCAAACATGTCAAAGTCTGTCTCAAGCTCAATACCCTGTACCGCAACAAAGACCGCTTATCTCTGGATGTCTTTATAGGCCATGTTACCAAAATGATGGTCCCTGTCTACCACTGTGTGGATGTGGTTTATGACACCCCCCTTCCACTTCCCTCCCCAAGCTGAATACCTCTGCAACACCTTTTGTCATTATGCCACAAACTCCTGCCCTTGCATGCGCCATTGTTCACTGTATTAATCCCTATCCATCGTTCCTCTGCCCTCTCCTTGCCAGGCTCACTGTACCTCCTTCATATCCAAATACTGGTTTGATTTGGTTCACTTCCCTTTTCTCTATCTCCTCTCCCAACTGCCGTCTGCCTCCTGTTCCCTCCGTTCAAGGGACAGTCACACTTTTGCCACTCCTTACCCCTGCCCCTCTGCTGGGTAGTTTGCCTTCTCCCATCAACTTCTCCCACCTCTACTCATCCCCTGGCTCCCTCAGGCACCAGTTGAAACTTTAGCCCTTCCCCACCTGTTCCTGTTACCCTTCCTTCTGATACCTTCATGGCCGTGCCTTAACCATCCTGGTAAGCAGCCAGCTGGGTCCTCGCTCCTGCCTTGGGTTAACTGCCACACCACTACAGTTTCTCCCTCCTTTCCGTGATCGGGCAGTAACTCACCCCTCAGGTCTATCGCCAGTTTCAATATTGTTCTTATTCGACAAGTATTGCTGCCACTTCTGAATATACACTTGATAGGTGTGAGATGGTGTGGGTAAAGATGGACCTGTTGAGGCAAAATAGCAGCAAAAAGAAAGACTTTATTATATACAATTATCAAGCGGACTTAAGGCGGCAAAATAAAAGAGAAGCAAAATAACACAAAATAGTACAGCTAGAAACAGCTAGCTTACTCCAGGATGTTGACAGCTTCACAACCTCCTACACACAGAATAACAATTCAAGGCAAGCAGGTTATATACAGCTTAGGGACATGTGATACTTTAACTCCGCCCCTAGATTTTTATTTTACAGATTATGGGCCAGATATTCAAAACTTTGCCACGGGGCTAAATTAGCACTGTCTGGAGGGCAAACTTAGCCCGGAGCACAGAGCAAGCTATATTCAAAAGGAAATAGCCCGGTGCTAATCCTGCTGAATATAGCAGTCTAAGGAAGCCGGGCAAACTGGTCTGGGAGTGCAGGGCAAAAATAGCCCAGGAATAAGACAGCACTGACTATAGCAACAGGGAAGTGCAAACTGCAAATGCAGCTCATTAGACTCTGTAGCAAGCCAGTGTTGCAGGTGGAGAACATTGTGTGTGATTTCAGAGATGTCTCACATCTACTGCAAACACACCTCTCAACCCCCTGCCTCATAAATCAGGGACAAGGCTTAAAAAATCAGGGACACATCTGAAAAATTGGTGATATCCACTCAGGAAGCTGGTAGAATAATGGTTTAGTATAAAATGCATTTTCTAAGGAAGAACACGTCTGAAACATTAATGTTTGACATTAGTTTATGCTTATAACCCCCACTGTTTGGTCATGGAAACACAATGTTTAGAAGGGACAGAGTAAAATTGTGAGGTAAAATCAGGGATGTCCCTGAAAATCAGGGACAGTTGAGAAGTACGACTGCAAACAATAATGTGAGCCACACACTGCAGAACTGTGCTATGCTGAAGTAAGGTTTGCCCGGGGCTAACCCGATTGCACAGTGCTAACACATTAGCCCAGTGCAAACTGGTTAGCCCGAGGCAAACAGGAGCTATATTCAAAGCTCCCATGCAAATGAGCCTACTAGGTAATCCGTGAGCAAACAGGTATATTTGCATCTCATTAGGTGCTGCTAGCATACATTACCATGCAGCTTTGCCGGTGCTACTGCATGGAGCACACAAGCTCCCCTTTTGGTCGAGATGGAAGTACAGGCTGGATGCTGCAGGCCAAGGCATGCCCACAGCATCCCCTGTTGGTCATACTAGAAGTACAGGCTGGAAGCAGCAGGAACTGTGTGTTGCCAGGCACAGTCAGTGCATACAACACAACCATGCAGCTGTGCAAGCAGGACCCGTATATATGAATATGTGTATACATATATATATATATATATACACATATACATGTACACATATACATATACAGATCGATAGCTAAACACAGACACACTGCCCGTGGCCATACATGCCCTAAAGGATGCCTCCCCCAACAACGTAAGTACCCAGTATAGTAGTGGGTGAAACAGTGGGGGAGATGCAATGCATGGGACAGGCATAAGGCAAACTTGGTGGGGGCAGGTGACCATAAGCTGTAGGGTCACTAGAAATTAGGATATGCAGCATATCCAGTAGATAGGGAACAGGGCAGTCTGGCTGGGACAGGCAGTCCTTTTCTGCCGTCATGGTCCCTGTTCCATTGTGTGCCTGTTACACCCTGGTAGGCTAGTGCCCCCCAACGTCCCTACCCTCAGTAACCCCACAGTTCACTGTAAACCCTGGTAGTCTAGTGGTCCCCCACCCAGCACAACTCCTGTGTACTGTAAAATACATAATGTTCCCTGGTAGTCTAGCGGCCCCCATCCCCAGCATGACTCCCGACCTCCGTGTACTGTAAATTAAATATTTTCCCTGGTAGTCTAGTGGCCCCCCACCCCCCCAGCATGACTCCCGACCTCCATTATGATGTACAATAAATATTTTCCTGGTAGTCTAGTGCCCCATGATCGACTTCCCGACCGCCCGTTTAAAGTAAAATAAATACTTTCCCTGGTAGTCTAGTGGTCCCCCACTCGATTCCCGACCGCTGTGTGTAATGTAAAATAAATATTTTCTCTGGTAGTCTAGTGCCCCCACCCCAGCATGACTCCTGACCTCCAGTATGATGTAACATAAATATTTTCCCTGGTAGTCTAGTGGTCCCCCACCCCCAGCATGACTTCCGACCTCCGTATGATGTAATATAAATATTTTCCCTGGTAGTCTAGTGGTCCCCCCAGCTCGACTCCCGACCTCCGTTGAAAATAAAATGTATGACTTGTCCCTGGTAATCTAGTGGTCCCACCCCCCCAGCAGTGACACCACCACCCATCCGAATCTGACCCCCCATGAACTGAGCCGGCGACCGGCTCAGCCCTCCTCTCACCTCCATGGCTGGCCGCTGACTGAGGTATGAATGAGCGCACCTGCATTCTTTTTCTCCTGTCCTACTCTACATATCCTGTCTGTGTCTAAGGTGAGCTGTAAGGCACCCTAAAGACTCAACTGCTTGCACTAAGAGCTTGATCGTTTTGCTCTAGTCCTTGTGTACAATAATATTTTTCTTCTGGACTATCAGGCCACAGTCCCTGTGCGTATGCTCTCTCCCCTCCATTTCCTGTGTTCTTTATCTCTTTTTTTCCTGGCTTTGCAGCTAGCTACAGTTAGCAGCCCCCCCCCCCCACCAAGTGTAACAGCTCTTTTGTGAAGGTGTTGTTCAGCTGCATTAATAATGTGTCTGCCGTGCCCTGAAAACCTCCCCCTGCCATTATCTCCTTGGGGCCAAGGTTTCTAGTGCCTATTGTCCCTGTTGGCCTTAAATTAACAGACCCTTCTCAATTCCACAGGCATCCTGCCCAGTACGGGTGACTGCCTCCTCCTGCAAGCCGCAGGAGCTGCTCGGAACCCAGCGGCTGTTCTGCGCTGACCCGCCTGCCTGTCGGCCTACAACCAGGTACACATTTTGAAGAACAGCCAACAGCTACCAACAGGATTGAACTTGGCACTTTTTGCCTTTCAGGCCATTTGGCTGCACTACTACTGCTCCTGAGCTCTGATTAGGCATAACGCCATTCCCCCTTCTCTTATTGGCTCCTGACTCTACCCTTCCTGAGACCTCTTTTTTAATACAAGGACTGCTAATGCTGAGTTTACCTGTACCAACTGTTAGTGGAACAGGATTGTTAATTTTTCTAGCTTTTTTTTTTTTAAAGTGTCTACTTTTCTATTTGCAAAGTATACTGCAAAGCCACTACAGGGCAACAACTCTTGGAAGCTGCATTCCTCTTCCCACTGCTCTCCCCTAAGCACTTCTTGTCCTGGGTCCTTCTTCCCTAAAGCAGATTATTACGCCCTAACAAACCATAGTCCGTCACCCTACCACTGTGCCATAGAGACCACCACACCAACCCCGGCCGCTATTAAATACATATAGTTCCCGCCCATTTCTCAAGTCCTCCTCTACCATCGGCTACATACTGATCAACACGGACTATGTTTTTTTCTGTAACTTGGCATGTCTCATCTTAAAGGTGCACAGCTACCGCTCCCTGCTAAGTAACCATGGCTCCAAATTTTAAACTCTTACTGAGTGCCTTTCCCATTCTCTTATTTCTATCTTTGCCCACTCCCACAAGCAAGATAAACCATAGTTTGGTTTACTCACCCAATACTGAAATCTTGAAAAACCTTCACATCAACATAGGTTGCTCATCTGGGAACTTTTTCACTATTAATAAAAGATCTTGGTCTACCTCAGTGATCCTGCCCCCTATAAATATTTGGCCCCCAGATGGATCACATCCCCGTCAATGTGTCCTTAAGGACCACACCATCCTCATTTTATATAGGGAAAAGACAAAACCTCGCTGTGTTCGCATGAAGGTTAAATGTTTCTCCAAGGCTCGAAGAGAACTCCTACTCAGGATAGCCCTTATGCTACTTCTGCTATCTGGAAACATTCATCCTAATCCAGATCCTGAAGCTCCTCCCACCTACAATGCATGCCCTAAACAAGGTACCATTAAAGTGGTCACAATTAATATCTGTAGCCTTTTAAGCAAAACTGACGTCCTGAAAGTCTGGGTAACCCAGCACAACCCTGACATACTATCTGTCGTTGAGACATGAATGACCCCCAAAATACTGGATTCTGCAGTAGCTATACCTGGATACACTATGTTCAGGCTGGACAGGCTGACCAAACATGGGGGTGGATGCGCTATATTTCTAAAAAATTCCCAAAAGGGGTTTGCTATGCCACCAGTTGATCTCAGTGGCAATACCCAGGTACTGGCGATAAAAGTGCTGTTGGGGGCTTATCATAAAACAATATCAGTACTCTCAGTCTACATACCTCCCAAAGACCCAGCAACTGGTCTCCTCAGTTTTTTTGACCATCTCTGCTCACAAAATCACCTCACGGAGACAATTATCATGGGAGATTTTAACATAAACTGGCTGTCACCTGCGACCAGCTCACTAAAGGACGCAATAACAGTCCTTCACCTAACTCAACTTGTTAGTACACCACTAGGATAAACTATAAGCGGGAACTAGCACCACCTCGACTGGATAATTTCTAACACAACCGCCTTTCCAATGTAACTGTGCACCTGACTCCATCAGTGACCATTCCCCAGTCACATGCAGTTGGACTAATAAATTCTTATCCCCTCCCCAAACTATCTACAGCAGGTTTCTCAGAAGGGCCACCTGGACCTCCTAAAACAACAGCTTTGTGCCCAAAATTAGAACATCCTGGACTCAACCAATGATGTTAATGTAGCCCTCTGTCACTTTATAAGGGTTTTCAACACTGCTTGTGATACGCATGCCCCTCTCAAAAAGATAAAGGTCTCTGGCACGGTTAACCCCTGGATCACTCCTGAGCTCCTTTCCCACATGAAGTTTCGGGACCATCTCTGGCACTGTGCAAAAGCCACTGGTAAGCAGCAGGACCTACAAGCCTATAAAGCAGCTAGAAACAACTGCACGAGGTAGATTCGCCAGGCAAAAGACAAGTACCATAGGGAGATGCTTACCAACTCCTGGGGTGATAGCAGAAGGTTCTGGTCTAATATAAATGACGTCACTGGCAAAAAACCTAAAGTATCACCTACAGTGCAAAACATAAATGGGACCCCTACCGCTGACCCTCTGAAAATTGCTAATGCCTTTAACAATGCTTTTACCAATTTGAGCTGTGTTCTCCCACCTGACTTTTTCGATGATGATGCTGCCCGCTCCACAAGCCACGATGATGAAACATAGAAACATAGACTTTGACGGCAGATAAGGACCACTTGGCCCACCCAGTCTGCCCATTTCCCTACCTACTGGATAAGCTGCAGATTCTAGTTAACCAACAGTCTACTTCCTGCCACCCCCCACTACAATTGCCTTGTGTCTGTCCCATGCATGTTTGAATTCCCCCACTGTTTTAGCCCCAACAACCTCCCCAGGAAGGCAGTTCCACGCATCCACCACTCTCTCCGTGAAAAAAGATTTCCTCACATTACCCCTGAGCCGTCTCCCCCCATCTTTAAATTGTGTCCCCTTGTTCTTACACATCTCTTTTTCTGAAAGATGCTACCCTCCTGGACTTTGTTGATTCCCTTGAGGTACTTGAATGTTTCTATCATGTCCCCCCGACCCTCCTTTCATCAAAGGTATACTATTAAGCTCTCTCAGTCTCTCTTCATATGGTTTCTGATGCAGACCCTGCACCATTTTAGTTGCCCTCCTCTGGACTGTTTCCATCCTGTCTATGTCCTTGCGTAGATGAGGTCTCCAAAACTGCACACAGTACTCCAGATGGGGTCTCACCAACTGTCTGTACAGAGGGATAACCACTTCCCTTTTCCTACTTTTGATGCCCCTTCCTATGCATCCCAGTATCCCCCTGGCTCTCCTTACTGACTTCTCACATTGCTTACCAACCTTTAGATCATCTGATATGACTACCCCCAAGTCCCGTTCCGTTTTTGTTGTTGTTAGTACCTCCCCTGCTATTGTGTACTCTTCTCCTGGGTTTTTGTTTCCCAGGTGCATTACTTTGCACTTCTTTGCATTGAATCTGAGTTGCCATATGTCTGACCATTCCTCCAACCTTGCCAAGTCCCTTCTCATCCTTTCTACCCCCCCCCTTGTGTATCAACTCTGTGAAAATAGTCCTGAGCACCCCCCTTTTTATTTTAAAAGGGTATCATACAACCTGGCTAGAAAAATACTAGCTAAGGTCCTAAGAAACACAAGACACAGTAGTGACGGATTAGACCTTAAGCTTATCACCCTAACCCTAGATGAAGTTCTCCTACCTATAACTAAGATTCTAAACCTTTCTCTTACACTGGGACAATTTCCTAATGCCTGGAAAACGGCCATCGTAACTCCGGTGCATAAAACTGGTGATCGTTCCTTGCAGGGTAACTATAGGCCTATATCCATTCTCCCTCCACTCTCCAAGGTGCTCAAACAAATTGTTACCAACCAGCTTGATGCTTATCTGGACACATACTCCATCCAGTGCCCATAACAACATGGCTTTAGAAAGGGGCACAGTACTACCACAGCATTATTAGAATTCACAAGCTTCATACAACAGGCCATCGATCAAGGCAAGATTGTAGGTGCAGCCTTTGTTGACCTAACAAAAGCCTTTGACACAGTGAATCACACACTGTTGGTTGGCCACTTCTTTAAAACTGGTGTTGCCCCAAACACCCTGAAATGGTTCAGAAGCTACCTCAGTGATAGCCTGCAGAGGGTGAGGATATCAAATGTAGTTTCGGAGCAGAGGGCTGTCCGATCAGGGGTACCTCAAGGCTCAATCCTGGGTCCCTTATTGTTCAGCATTTTCCTGAATGACCTTCCAGCTGTCTGTAACCAGCGTACTCTCCTCTATGCAGATGACGCGGTCATCTTTACTAGCCACCTGGATCCCAATGCTCTTGAAAACAGTCTTCAACAAGGCTTCACAGAAGCAGAGAGATGGTTTAATAATCACAAACTAGTGCTAAACTACAAAAAAACTAAAGTCCAGCTGTTTTCCTCCTCTTGGAATAAGTTTAAGGCCCATCAACTCATTATCACTAACAACTACGGAGAAGCTCTTGAACAAACTCAGCTTTTGAAATACCTAGGTCTAACCCTGGATAGTCACCTTACCTTTGTGCCTCACATTGAAAATGTTGACAGAGATGTTAATACCAGAATTGGGGTCCTCTTCAGACACAGACGAAGTCTTACCCAAGAAGCCCTGAAGGTTGCAGTTCACAGCTCGGTCCTCTCGATCATTGATTATGGTCTAATCATATACTGTGCTGCAACCTCCACATCTCTTAAACGACTAACGGTGGCCCTGAACAAAGCCTGTAGGTTAGTTACGAGTGCTGCGCGCCTCACTCATACCTGTGAGTTATATGCTCAATCTGACTGGCTCAAACTAAGTAGCAGGATCAAATATCAAACCTGCCTCCTGTCCAAAAAACTCTACTTGGATTATTACCCCAGATCACTGGCTGCCTGCTAAACAAATCCCCTAAGACCCAACACACACGTACCTCAGTTTCTGACCTCCTTCTAGTACCCCACTGTTGGACTGTTCAATACCAACGATCCTTTCAATACAGAGCCCCCCTGTGGTTTAATAATCTAGGCAACCAACTGAGCAGTCTTTCTAGTCTGTCCCAATTTAAACTTATGCTTTGTCAGCATCTCCTTTCCGAAAGCACTTGTGATTGTTACACCTAGTTTCCCACCTCTGCAGCCACCCTCATACCACTTTTTCACTCTCTGAGGCTCTTACTTGGCTTCCTGTTTCGTTTCACCTCTCCTGACAGAACAGTTTCCCCTTTCCCCTGCCACCTCCTCCCTTACCTCACCCCCTTCTTGCTCTTATCCCACTGACCCCCTCTTGCTGGACCTGTCCAGGCCCTCTGGTCCCCATTCTCCCTTATCTTCTTTCCCTTCATCTGCCCTCCTTTTCCCCTCTTTTACCCCTTCTCCCACCTTAGCCTCCTCTTCCTCTCACCCTACGGCAAGGCCTCTGGCTGCCGTATTTTCTTTTCCTTCTCTATCTGGATTCTGCCCTCTCATCTCCCCTACCCCTTCCTTACTTTTCCCCTTCCCCCCACCTCTGATTAGCAATGTTGCTTCAAATGTACCTTATGGTTTTCTATGCTTGCTTGTAATCTTGAGGGTGTAGCACTGTTCTCACTTATTTACCAGCTGACTTGCTGTGCTCCGATGATACCAAGAATGTTGTCTGTACCTCCGTTGATACCATGAATGTTGTCTATACCTCCCTACCTTATTGTAACTCTTTCCTTTGACGTGGAACCTTTGTAAATGAGCTGCTTCAAGCCCAAAGGTATTTGTAATCTGAGATTTAAATAAATAAATAAAAATAAAACTTTTCTGTCTCTTCTTCTAACTCCAACAGGATAGTGCCCGCACTCCCTCGTAGCAGGTTTACCTGTTATATGACTGTTTGGCCTACCGTGGCACTTATTTGCACCATACCTAACCTAGCACTAGTCTCTGATCATTTGACCAGTGGTACCGACTTTTAGGTTTTTTTCTTTGTATTTTTTTTTTTAATATGGCTTTATGTGTACTGTCCTTCTTTATTGTACCCATGTTTTTGCACTGTCGCCCTTATAATTTGTTGTCTTTAACTGGACGCTTGTGAAAACGGGCAATTTTTGCTCACATGCCTTTACAATATAAATAATAAAACTGAACTAAAATAATGAAGGAGGTAAGTATGACACTCTGGAGGTGTCCTTTACCCACTCTCATATAAAACATAGAGTCATTTTTATATGGTCTACCATAAAGTGTTAGGCAAACCACCTAAAAAGACGCAACACATTATTGATGCATTTTTTATTTATTTATTTTAACTTTTTTGCTGGGAAAAACATGCTGAGCTGAAAATAAAACATCACCTGTATGCCTTGTAACAGTAGTTCTTTTAATTGAAATTTACACTGGATTCATACTTACAGCAGATAGCCACATATATAATCTGCCCTGAAACTTTAAGATAGATTTGAACCTAAACCAGTGATGATCACTAGTGACTTGAAGCACACCATGCAGTGCAAGAAAGCAGCAGCAAGGGCAAACAAGATGCTGGGATGCATAGCTAGAGGGGTCAGTAGTAGGAGAGAGGAGGTTATACTACCTTTGTGCAGGTCACTGGTGAGGCCACATCTAGAGTGTGGAGTTCAGTACTGGTGCCCACACCTCAAAAGGACATTAACCTGCTGGAGAAGGTCCAGAGGAGGGCTACAAAGATGATAATAGGTCAGCAAGGTAAGGCATCCAAGGAGAGGTTTAAGGCACTGAACATGTACTCCCTGGAGGAAAGGAGAGAGAGAACATGATTGGGACCTTCAAGTACTTGAAAGTGATAAATAAGATGGATAAGGAGGGTCTCTTTAAGCTGAGTGGCAACCATAACATGAGGGGGCACAATCTTAAGCTGGAGGGTGGTAGGTTTAGGAGGGAGGTCAGGAAGCACTTCTTCACAGAGTGGGTGCTGGATACTTGGAATACGCTGCCAGAAGAGGCGGGCTCGTTGAAGACAGTGGGCAGTTTCAAGAGAGGCTGGGATAGGCATGGGGGAGGTAAGGATCATGGGTAGGGAGGATGGGAGGAGAGGGCAGGGCAGGGACAGTAGCTCAAGCTGTGGACCCTGCACTACGAGCAGACTAGACTAGACTAAGTGGCCTTCTTCTGTTGGCTTCTTCATATGTTTGTATGTGGTGGGCCCTGCCCTCATGCCACCAGTAGCTCAACAGTCAGACATGTAGCAGAAATCCAGACAGGTCAGGATGAAACTAAATCTACTAAAAATAACCACAATATGCACAGCATGTTAGAGAAATTTAGTTAAAAACACAGCTATAATTGAAAACATCTTATGGAAAAACACTGAGATACTTTCTGTAAATTCGACACCAGAAGAGGAGTGTAGTGCATTGAAAATCTGAAGCACCCATTCCTATCCGAGGATTGGAGGGCAGTGTGAATCAGATGTACATTATTAGAACTACAGTTATAGCGTGAGTAACTTTTTCTTCCTCCAGTAATTAGGGTTTATACCTGCTTTAGCACTTGAACAGATTACCAGGAGTGCTACTGGAGGGAGGTACTAAGATCTCTTTAGGGACTAGGTTCTGAAGATCTAAAACTTCAAACCCTGCATCCTTTCTAGACTGAACATCAGTGCTGTAACGGGATTTGAAGGTATGGGGTGACACCTTGGTAGCAGCTTTGCAGACACCTGACGACATGCCAGCATGGCATAAAGTGCCCTGCGTTTTGCAGTGTACTGATCTGTTTGCTATGTAATTCATTAAATTCATCTTGCACTAGAATTTTTCTTGTTGTGTCTTACTGCCCATGCAGCACTGTACACTTTTGTTCTTTGTGTGCTTTGTTCCACAAGGAGCAAATAGCCAGACTCGCCTCCCACTGGTTTCAAGGTGATTATTTCCCAATTTTCAGTGGCACCTCCCGTGATCATAGCACGATCCTTTATTTGTGTGCAACTTTCATTAGCAGCTTTGCAGAGCTCTTGAAGAAAGGCATCTCTTGCTACTGCTGCAGAGGTTGCAGTTCTTCTAGTAGCATGAACTCTGAGACCTGAAGGATGATCTCTGTTTGCCAAGATATGACGCTGTGAGATGCATGAGACCACCCAGCATGAAACTGTTTTCTAAGCAACTGGATACCCTTTTGCATATGTAACTGGTAATTGATACGGTCACCTCGGATGGACTCTGATCTGCATTTCTGGTAACTGAGTAACTTGATGTCAGGTTTATGTAGATTATTTTCTCCTTTGCCAGAGTGAGGCCTAGGGAAGAATGTAGGTAAAGTTATGGTTTAAGTAGTATGAAATATTCTTCCCACTTTTGGGCAAGAACCTTAAGTGAGTATGGAACATCACCTTTTCTGTGTGGAAAACAAGGACATTTGGCAGGACACTGAGGGCTGTAGTTCACTGACTCTCTTGGCAGAGGTGAGGGCTACTAAGACTTCCTTCCAAGTGAGGAATTTTAGGTCATACCAATCAGAAGGCTTCAGTTTTTCATCAGCTGTGTGAGAAATAAAATCCCAGGGAGATACTGGTTGTTGTACTGGGGGATACACATGATGTAAACTAAAAATACCACCAACAGCTTAATCTGGTTCAAGGTCAGTTGTCATTCATCTGTATCCCCCTCCCCCAGGTCGTGCTTGAAAATAGGCAGGATTTGTCTAGTGCACGTACCCGGTCAACAAAATCTAAAAAAAAAAAAAAAAACTTTTAAAAACCTTCTGAAAATGATATTGTCAGCCAAGTATTTGTCACCTACTTTGAAGATGTTCTGTAGGTAGAAAGATGAAGTGCCTTCTCATTCCAGCATGTACTCCAAAATGAGGGGTGCGCTCACCTCATTGGACTGTATAGTACCTTTATTAGAACATCAGATAGAAAACCTTTTCCATATAGAAGAATACTGTCTGATTTTCTACTAGTTAATATGGTTTTACCACAGTCACACGTCTTAGGTAGCAATGCTGTTTCAAACATCAGCAGCAGTTTTTTTTTGAAGAAGTTAGCATACCCTTTGCACTTTGTGACAGAAAAGGCGGTGAAGGTGGTATTGCTGTATAGAAGGGTATGAAACACAGTTGGCGATTTGAAAAAGTGACCCATAATTGCTGTCCCTTTCAGAATGTGAGACAAAACAGTCAAAGTTAACATTCTGGAGAGAAAGTATTAAGGAAGTTTGGTGTCTCCAGATGTTGCAATGCACTTATTGTAGCTGCAAAAATGTTCCACTACTTTTTATGGTGCATTCCAATATGTTTCCACTTGCATCTCTAGTCAATGAGTTACGTGCTTTGGAAATGAAATAGGATTTCTAACAATGTGGATACAGTTCACTATCCTCACTCTGAAAGTTCTACTGGAGACAGCTGAGTCATCAGAAGTCTTCACGCTCAGCTCCTCGCACCACCTGTACGGTATATCCACTGGCTCAGTCCAGTGTTGTCAGATCTTTCTTTGTGTTGAAAGGGACAGGTGACCTCCTTCACAGCTCTGCAGCATTGAAGGATTTTGAGTGTTCAAAGCACATTTTCCGGTGCATCTTCAATTGTTTTAGTCTGCACTTAAAATGAAAGTTGTTCTTGAGTCTTCCGCCTCTGCTTTGCAATCATGTAAGACAATTTATTTTATTTATTTCAAGCATTTCACCAGTAAGATATACTGAGCAGAATTGCTTGTTTCCAGATACGTCCTGAGGATAAGGGGAAGTGGAGGTACAAGTACTACATTGTGAACTACATTGTTTTTAGGCATATTGGTATACAAAGGACAAGATATATACGCAGGGCTTTAGTTAACACCATTTTGGGAGTATCTGATTTCCAAAAATAAAGCAAAAACTTCCAAAATAAAGAGGAAGTCATTGACTTCCAGATAGAAATCCAAAAATTAGATGACTTCCAAAATTGCAGGCATGGAAGTCAGAAACGATGGATTGTTCTGAAACAAATTGTGTTTTACCACTAACGTATTATATTAACATCCATAAATTTGTCCTTCCAAGAATATTGACTTTCAAAAGTGTGATCCTGGAAGTATTTTGATTTCCCAAAATTTGTAATGACTTCCAGATTTTGACTCCTGGAAATTTTAGATTTCCACTGAAAATAAATGAAATGAACCCCTGTACATAAGTGTACAGTAAGTGCAGCACAACAAGTTAAAGTACAAAGGTCAAACTACAGATGATCAGAAGAAACATAAGCAGTTACAGTCAGGGCAGTGATAAGTGAGTACACTAACAGGTTACAGGCTGGATCCTGTGAATACCAATGTATACAGGAGAGTACTGGGAAGTAGTCGTAGTGAGCATTTAGGAGATAATCTCAAGTGCCATGTTGGGCTGAGCTGCAATGAGGCAAGGGGGGTTTAGAGATGGACAAAGGCTTTAAGTAGTGTAGAACTTCGGAAAGGGGTCAGAAGGTATGGCATGAGCAGGAGTGGGATGTATACACACGCAGGAGGGAAGACGGAGCTTTGGGAGAAGGCACATTATGGATATTGGAGGGAAGGGCATTTCAAAGTTTAGGACAGTGATAGGAAAAGGCAGATTGACCATCAGTGGTGGAGCAGTGGGGGATGGCGAACGAACGAGAGTCAGTGTTCCGAAGGGAATATGAGCTCTGTGATGAGGCACAGATGACAGAAGAAAGACAGGAGGGGAGATTCCCTGACCAGTATATAGCTATGAAAGTAGCAGAATGTGCCAGTTGCCTGGACTCCACTGAAGGGAGAGATGTATCTGTGTAGAGGTCAGAGTGGTGAGTGCGAGGGGGGGCAGAATAAGATGAAGCTGCAAAAGGAATTAAAAAGGGTGTCTAGGGCCAGCCCAGTGGCACAAGGGGTTGAGTCATCATACCTTACCTCGAGCCACACTGGCAATCCAGATTCGGGAACAACCTCGAGTCACTGGGGAGCCGACATGGGGGGCTGGATTGAGCAGCTAACCAGCAGCTCTTCTCTCCCGAGGAGGTTATTGCCCCACAGTTCCGCTGCCACCAGGTGGAGTTCAATGGCAGTGAGGCAGGAGGGGAGGGCATCACGAAGCACAGTGTGCGCATGCCTCTACACGGCTGTGTGTATCCAAGATGGGGGCGGGCATAAACTGGGGGAAAAAATACCATAAAATATAAAAATAAATAAATAGGGGTGTCCAGTCTGATCAGAGTAGTTTTGGGGGCAGCACTGTAGACTATGTCTACATAGTCAAAAGTGTGAAGGATCATGTTCTGCGCAATAACGTGTCGGGCTAAAGGAGAAGGAATGTAATACTTGTTTCTATATAAGGCACCAAGCTTGGGGTGAAGGTTTTAATGGATTGCATCCTCATGTGCTGAAAAGTCCAGGTGGGGATCTAGCCAGGCCCCAAGTTATCTGAAGGAAGTGATGTTCTCTGTCAGAGTACCATCCTGTGTGTGGAATGCTGAAGGCGATTTATGGGTAGCTAGCCTCTGTCTGGTGCCAAAGGACATGGAGACTGTCTTTTTAGTGTTCAGGAACAGTTGATTCAACTGGAACCATTTCTGAACATTTGTGAAATCCTGTTGCAGTCTAGCCTGGGCATCAGTGTGAGAGGTGCTGGACGAGTAGAGGACAGTATTGTCTGCATACATATGGATATGGGAAGTGAAGAAGGCAGAAGGGAGATTTTTTTTTTTTTTATATTTAGTATGCTTTTTCCCCTCGCTTGGCCATCAGCTGCGCACCATGCTCCCTGCCTCTCTCTCCCATAGCTGCCTACCACCCCACCGGTACTCCCTGGCTTGCCCACCAGGGCAGGGCCATGGCACCACTTGTCTGCCCATCTCCGACGGGAAAGGTGTCAGCAAACCTGACATTGCTTCCCTGGGCCCCCCCCCCCCCAAGGCAGGGTTCAGGGCCTGCAGTGGTGTCCATGAAGCCATGATAAGTCAGTGTGTGGTGCAGTGGAGAGCTATCGAGGCTAGGCGCCATTCAGAGTGACTGGCATTTTCTGGGCTTTTTTTTTTTCTGGAGGCGGGGATGTGCAATGACGTCCAGTGTCTGCCCCCACCTCCCTGCAGACTCAGACATCGGTTGCTGCGGTATCCCTGGCCTCCACCAGGGGTCTGTCAAGCACCGAACATGCTCCTAACCCTCCCCTGGAGAAGGAGAGCAGTCCTCTGGATGCTTCATCCATCTCCCCCAGGCTGGCCTTCCGACAATCCGGGTCCATTCCCAGACCTGGGTCGCCGGCGTCACAAGTGGAATTCCAACTGCTGCGCCAACAGACCGGCATAAGGGAGATTGTTAAGGAAAATGGGAAATAATATAGGACCATGTACAGAGCCCTGTGAGACACCAGTGGTGATAGGGAGTGGAGAGGAGAGGGAGGAAGCTATCTTGACAGATTGGGTTCTGCCTGTCAGGCAGAAGCGAAACCAAGCTATGGAAAAGGGGTTTAAACCAGCTACAGCGAGTGTTTGGAGGAGAAGGGCATGGGATACTATGTTGAAGGCTTTTGCCAGATCAACAAATATGGCCGAGGTTATGTGACCCAGATCCATTTTGGAGAGTATGGAGTCTAGGAGGCGTACTAGGGAGGTGGTGGTAAAGTGGGACTTGTGGAAGCCAGACTGGAATGGTGTGAAAAAATGAGGTGGAGTCAAGGAAGGAGGTGAGTTGGCAAGGACAATTCATTCCTGAAGCTGTGCTGGGATTGGGAGTAGGGAGATAGGGCGATATTTCCCAGGGGAGGTGGGATCACTGCCTTTGGGTAGGGGAATGACTGTAGAATGTTTCCAAGTGGTAGGAACTGAGGACAGGGTAGAAGAAAGGTTGAGAAGAGAGGCCAGTGGAGCTACTGTGGCAGGTGCGAAGAGGTGGAGCAACTTGGGTTATAGGCCTTTGTAGGGGTTTAAGGCTAAGAGGGCCTTGAGGGCATCATTAGGTGTTATAGGAGAGAAAGAAAATTGGTCTGGGAACATCTAGGGGGGCAGGGGAGACAGGAGGCAGGCAAGTGGGAAGGAAGGAGAGTAACAAGGAGGCACAAGATGTGAAGAAAGTGATGAAATTAGCTATGATAGTTGGGGAATCGGAGACAGATGCATTACCATCAGATCAGAGGACTGGGGGGGGGGCAAGAAGAGAGATTTGACTACCGTTCAAAACTTAGAACGATGGTTTAGGTTGGTATGGAAAGAAGTGGAGACATATTCTGCCTTGGCATATGTAGTGGCCTTCATACAAGCATTTCACAGTTGCCTGTAATGGAGGAAGAGAGTGGAAGGTCTGGATTGTATGTAAACCTTCCAAGCCTAGTCTCTGGCACACATACACACCAGCAGTTTGGTAGTAATCCAGGGAAAGTGGGAGCCTTTGACCCTGGTTAGCTTACTGGGAGCATGACGATCCCAAATTTCCATGAATTTAGAGTGGAAGTGACTGAGGGTAGTGTCAATGGAGGATTCCGAGGAGAGAGTGGACCAGTCCAATTGGTGCAGATCATATAGTAGGGGAGCTAAGTTTAGGGAGTGGAAGGAGCGTAGATGGATCAAGTTTAGGGGGGGGCTTTAGGCTGATGTACTTTGCGGACGCAATAAATCATGTGGTGGTCACTAAGGGAGTCTGGGAGAATGCCAGATTTAGTTACATGGTGGGACTCGGAGGTGAGGACCCAGTCAATCAGAGTATGTTTTTGGGATTTGTGGTTGAGCCAGGTAGGAGAGGTAATCAGTTGTGCCAGATTTAGGGATTTTACTTTGAAGGGTATAGCAGAGTTGGTGGATAAGGTCCAGTCCACATTTAGATCACCTAAAAGGTAAAGCTCACCCGAGGTGGTATGAGAGCTGATAGTTGTAATGAGATCTCTTCTGGTTACTGATGAGAGACCAGGGCAACAGTAAATGCCAGAAATAAATATGGGCAGTGTAAAGCGGAGGGATAGATTAATTAAGAGGAGTTCATATTGGGAGGGGGATGAGATTGACAGGAGAGTATTGGAGGTTAGATGAGATAAATATTGCAATACCTCCATCCTTGCTACGATGAAAGTCAGGAGAACAGGGTTTCAGTTCTGCACCCAGTGCAAACAGAAAATGTCAGCTAAGCAACCCACAATTCCAGCTTGCAGGCTGGAACCAGGTTTTCACAAGCAGGCTCATCTGTGTAAGCAAATTAAGAATGAGTAGTAGTATAACAAATATTCAAAAGGTATTTTAAAGCAAGTAACAATATTGAACAATGGTACATTTCTTGATGTTAAAAAAGAAAATACTATAATGATTTTGATGTTATCAGAAATATTGATATGTCTTTACCATTTTATAACAGAACGATTACCCAGTGAACAAACTCTTTCAGAGTGAAACGTAGTGGACCAATAAAAAAGACCTTTTGAAATGAACTTTGGAAGTTGGCTCAAATTAATTTAATAGGCTCCTGAATTTTGTATTGACAAGAATTATTGAGTACCCCGAGGAGCCAGAAGCACAGCGTGCTGAGAACCATTGCAACTTTTTCCATTTCCCACTTACTACTGTGTAATTTGAAAAGATTTTACTTGAGCCTGTTGATTGATTGTTGGTTGAGATCAACGAGGAGTTGATCTGCCTGACCCTGGTGCACTTACTCCTTACACAGGAGGATGAAACCCAGTAGGCATTACTGGCTAAGTTGCCTCAAGAGCTGCCACAAGTGGAGGTCATGCCTCCGAAACCGCTGGTGGTTACTTTGTCGAAACAGTTGGTTTATACTAGCAGACTCCCAGTGACGTCAGCCTTTGGGTCGATGCTCATGGTCAAGGCCATGGCACAATTTGTGCTCTCAATCTTGCTTGACGAGGAAGTGGTAGGAAAGGCATCATAGCAAGATGCATTGAGGAGCTTAACTAGCAACAATGGACCATGGGTGGGAGGGGTAGGGCTCTGTCCCTGGACCTTCAGTCCCTTGACCTTTGTTGGTCATTCCCATGCTGGTCCATGTGACTCAGCGGTCCTCTGTGTCTGCTTTTCCTTCACTTCGAGTGGAGTAAGATCCACCTCAGCCTCTATTTGGGGCCCCAGCCAAACAATCATGCCCCATCACCTGAAACCAGGAATCAGCCGAAGAGCTGACTCTGGCCCATGGGCCAGTGTCATTTGGAGCCCTCGTCCAGCTGATGTTGGAGTCCATGAAAGTTTTGTTAGAACCAGTGCAGAAACTGACTAAATACCCGTTTACTGAATGACATACTAGATAGGAATAATTCCCACGGGTTTGCCTTTCTCTTGGTTGAGACTGTCATGGGACAGACCCTGTTACTTTGGCAGCATCCAGCATCCTGCCTGGCACCCACTACCAATATGGTCTACAAGTATGTGGTCCCCACAAGTGTCCTTTCTGGGTTCTCCACCCACTCTGCTGCAGAGGGATTGGTTGTAGATTATGCCTTCCATAAATTGGGAGGTCATGGAGATGTGTAAAAAGCTCCAAAGTGTCCAAAAAGATTGACCATCTGGCTAAAAAGGTGTACACTGCCATGTCACTGGGTCTTCATCAGGCCAGTTATTTCATCATGATGGCAAATTTTCGCCATTCTTTCTTTTGGGTGTTAGAGGAACTTCCCCCACCCTTCCAGTTGATAAGCAGCTTCTAGTGGAAATCATCAGGGACCAGAATCAGTCGCTAGCTAAACACCAACTTTAGATGGCCTTGGACATGGGCGACCCTTGTGGTCATGCCATAACTATAGCCATCACCATGCAATGCAGGGCCTGGCTCAGGCTGTCCACCTTCGCAGTGGATATGTAGCATACACTGGCTGATGTCCCCTTCTTAAACACCATCTGCTTTGGCCCAAATGTGTAATGACATCTCATGTGGGTCGAGAAGTCCAGTGCCACCCTTGATTCTGTGGCTTCCTCCCAAAAGACCCTAAAGCCTAAAAAGAAAGCCTTTCAGTTTGTCCTTTCACCCACATCAACCTCAGCAACAGCCCCAGCAGGGGCACTTTCAGCGCTGGCATCCGAAACCCAAGTTTGATGGCCAGGGCCAAAAAAGAGAGGCACAAAGTTGATGGTGCATCTATGGCCTCTGTAGCTGGTACACCCTCCAAGGCTGTGCAGTGATGGATTGTAGTGTGTCACTCCCCTTCTCATTCAGTCACTGTCCCAGTTCCCAGTCAGGGCTCAGACAAGTGGGTTTTAGAAGTGGTGGGCAGAGGGTTGCCTCTGGATTTCGAGGCTCTCCCACCATATCAACTCTGAGCTCCTCAGGAATCCATGGTGTCGAAGGACATCTTGTCCACGTTATGAGCTGACATTACTCCGCTCCTAGCGTGCAGGATGAAAGCACATGTCCCAGATGCCCTGGTCACTCAGGGATATGTGTCCATATACTTACTGGTCCAAAAAGCTTTTTGGACCACCCCTTGGCTGAGGGATTGGTGGTCGATTCCGTCTTCAGGAAAACCAGGAATGTTTGGGACATGGATAAGTCCCCTGACTAGGAGTCCAAAAAGCTTGACTATGCAGCGAAAATGGTGTATGCTGCATCCTCCCTGGATCTCCGTCAGGTGAGCTACACCCTAATGATGGCCAGCTTCTGTCACTCCCTGATGGAAGTGCTAGACCATGTTCTCCTTCGCCTGCTTGCTGCTTTGCAGAAGGCGGTGAAGATGGTCAAAGACCAGGGTCAAGCGCTAGCTAAACACAAACTCCAGATGGCCTTTGATATCAGCAACTCATGTGCCTGTTCCACGTCAGTAGCCATCAATGCATCCCAGGCCTGGCTGTGGATCTCCACCTTCATGGTGGATACTCACCACTAATTGACCAATGTTTCCTTCTTGGACACTGACCTTTTTGGCCTTGGGGTGGATGGGCATCTCACAAATATTGAGAAGTCCCAAACCACCTTAGATTCTGTGACTTCCTTGCAGAAGGACCAGAAGGGACAGAAAAAGAAGCTGTTTCAGGTTTGGTCCTTTCAGTCACAGAAGCCAAAGCAGCAGCAGCCCCAGCAGGGGCAGTCTCAAGCTTGGTGCCCCAAGACCAAATTCGCTGGTCAGGGCCCCAAAAAGAGCAAGCGTAGGAGTAGTGGTGCCCCTCCAGCAGATGGCATCGGTGCCCCCGCCAGAGCTGCCCAGTGACGGGTCGGTTGGTGTCTACCTTCCACCCGTCCCTGTCTCAGCTCCCTGTGGGGGGTCTTTGTCACCATTTCTGACAAAACTGATCCATGATTACTTTGGAAGGATGGGTGTTAGAAGTGGTGGGCCGAGGGTTGTCTCTCAACTGCAAGGTTCTCCCACCATACTGACCCCATGCACTGAGGGAGTCTGGTGTTGCAAGACACGCCATCTGCCTTCAAGAAAGGACGTAGCTCAGCTACTTAAAAAAGGAGCCGTAGCCTATGTCCCAGACTCCATGGCAGGTCAGGAATTCATGTCCAAATGCTTCCTGGTTCTGAAATGGAATCGGTTTCTAAGGATGCTCAGTCTGAACCAGATAATTCCATCTCTGGAGCAGGGCATGTTGTTTTGCTCCCTGGACCTCCAGAATGCATGCTTCCATATTCCAGTACATCCATCCCACCGGCAGTACCTCTGGTTCTGTGCAGAAGGGGTTCTGTACCAGTTCCAGTTGATGCCTTTCAGCCTCTCATTAAACCCTAGGATCTTCACCAAGTTCGTGGCAGTGGTGGCCGCATTCCTGGTTGATAGCTGGGCCATCCAGGAGGCTGTGAAGCAGAGGCTGTGGAGCAGTCCAGGGACTTAGCCCTCCAGATCTGCAGAGATTTGGGCCTTCTGGTCAATCTGACTAAGTCTGAACTCAGTCCCTCACAGGTGATTCACTTCATCTGGGCAGAGCTAGACTTCCTCTGGGTCAAGGTCCAGCTACCTGTGGAGAGGGCATTGGATCTTACCTCCTTTTCCCAAACATTTCAGGTTGGACGCTTGCACCCTGCCCAGGACTTCCTGTGGCTCGTAGGTTATATGGCATCCTGCACCAGCATTGTCAGATGGGCCTGCTGGAAGATGTGTCACCTGCTGGGGAAGCTGGGCCACCAGTGGTCTCAGCGCCTAGGTCACCTGGACCAGCCAGTCACAGTAACCCATGTGACGTGTGATGTCATCCAGTGGTGGCTCATCCCAGAACATCTGGAGGAAGGAATCCCATTTGTCCACCCAGAGACGACAGTCATCCTGACTACCGGTGCATCTCTGGTAGGATGGGGAGCACACCTGGGAAACCATAGGACCCACGGGTACTTGACTCCCAGGAAGTGCTCTCACCACATCGACCTGCTGGAGCTCCATGCAGTGTGGCTCGCTCTGACAGAATGCACTCCATTTGTCCGGGGTCAGGTCGTGCATGTCTATTTAAACAACAACACAGCAGTGTTCTTCCTGAAAAAGCAGGGCAGCACACACTCCCTTCTTATGTGTCAGGAGGCTCCCTACCTGGACTCTCATGCACAGCTTGGATGCAGATCTCCTGGCTATCCATGTAGCAGGAGGCTCCAACCAGCTAGCAGACTGCCTCAGCTGGGTGGGCGAGATGTCTCATGAGTGGTTTCTGCATCAGGAAGTGGTGAACCACCTGTTCTTCCTGTGGGGTACTCCTCTGGTTGACCTGTTTGCCTTCTGGGAGAGTGCAAAGCTGAGGCTGTTCTGTGCCTGTCTCCCATAGTGCAGGACACTGGTGGGGGATGCCTTTGTGAGGCCCTGGACCTCAGGCCTCCTCTGCACCATCCCTTTCTTTCCCCTGATCTACAAACTGTCGTTCAAGGTATGGAGGGACAAGGCACGGGTGATCCTGGTAACCCCGAACTGGCCCTGTCAGTTTTGGTACCAGATGTCTCAGCCTCAGCAGCGGGACTCTGTGGCAGTTGCCTCTGTGCCCATATCTGCTCTCTTGTCACAAGGGGAAGATCCTGCATCTACATCTTCAATCCCTGCATTTACAGCCAGGTTCCTGAGTGGCTGGAGTTCCAGGTGTTGTGTCTTTTGGAAGATATGCTGCATGTCGTGAAAGCTTTCTGAAAAGAGTCGACCTGCCAGTACTATGCTTTTAAATGGAAAAGATTTTCCCTTTGGTGTCAGGGCAGGGAGCTTGACCCCCTGGCCTACTCTCTGGCTAACATTTTGGACTACTTGTGGTCCCTTTCTCTGTCAGGATTGAGGTTGACCCTCAAGATGCACCTGGCAGCCATCTCTCCATACCGGATGCGGGCTGGCGCACTGATGATGGCACAGGAGAAAGATGGTCAGGTACTTCTTCAAAGGCCTTGACTGCCTGTCCCTGCCAGTGTGTGAACCATCACTGCCTTAGGATTTGTTGCTGGTGTTGGTAATGCTCATGGGCAAGCCATTTAAGCCAATGCACAAGTTTGAGATGTCACACCTGTCATATAAGACTGCCTTCTTGGTGGCTATCACCATCGCCAGAAAGATGATCAGTGAGCTCCAGGTGCTCTCAGTGAAGTCTCCTTATCTGGTATTCCACAAGAACAAATTAATTAGGTGATGAATCTGCCGGTACACTTCACCAGTCCAACCTTGGAAGCTGAGCACAGGCTCTACTTGTTGGACCTGAGATGGGCACTTGCATATAGTAAGGAGTTTGGGGAGAGATTCACCAGCTGTTCGTAACACACTGAAGCCACACCTGGCAGACCGGTGGCTAAGCAGACAGTTGGCAGGTGGATAGTCTCCTGCATCAACCTCTGCTATAGGCTGGCTAATAGGGAGCCTTCCAAAGGGCCCAGTGCTCATTCCACCAGACATACCACTGCCTCAGTGGCTGCTTCCAGGTACATCCCTATCCAGGAAATCTGCAGAGCTGTTACCTGCATGCCAGCATGCACCTTTGTGTCCCTTTACAGTATCAACCTTGGGTCATACGAGGATGATGCGTTTGGGACCTCGGTTCACCAGTCCATGTTTGCCATGTAGGGGTGTGCACCTTGCACACTCCTGGAAAATTACTAGGTATTTGCCAGAAGTGTGGATAGTGCACTATATCCACACCCCTAGAAATGAGGGTTACTCACCTGTAACCGTATTTTTAGGAGTGGTATATGGTGCACAACCCATGCAACCTCCCTTGGTAAGTGGCACAAGGATCCCTGCTTCCAGCATGCAAGATCTGACATCATGGGGTGGAGCCAAGGAGTATACTGCCTGGGTGATTGGGAGGAGCTTAGCTTAAAGACATCTGGCAAGTTTAACCCTTGAAAGGAAGACTGCCGGAAGTGACGATGTGCACCATATACCACTCCTAGAACTGTGGATCTTACTTCAAGGATAATTCCTGCAGCAGGACTAAGCCGACAGGAGCCAGGACCCCACTGAAAACATCTAGCTAGCAGTATACAGCAGGGGACTACCCCCTGACATCGGCCCACCCCCAACGTCAGCCAGTGGTATATAAGGGACGGTCCCCCAGCACTACCTCAGTTCTTTTCCCGCAGTCGACCCACTCACATCAGCTCCACAGACACCTTTTTGTTATCAGTCAACTGCCACCCATTAAACTTGCTCACTGCATAACTTCTTCATCTTCGTCTTCAGAGTGGCAGACAAATAAGTGTGCCTTCGGCAAGCAGATTCCTCACTTCGGTGGCCATTCGGCATGCCTTTTTTGCCTGGGCCCCAACCACGACACTGAGGCCTACCAACATTTCTGCAGTTTCAATCGGAGGACTAGTATACGCCCCCTGAAGGCCTTCAAGAGCTTTCTGCTTGAGGAACAACTGGCCACGATGGAATCTTCTAGATCCACTGGGACATCATCCTCTTCAAGATCTCACCAGGAGAGGTTTCACAGGAAACATCCTCACCGGGATCAGGACAACAAGAGCTCGCGGTCGAGCTCCCGTCCTTGGTCCCCGCGTCACGTGTCGACCGATTCAAGTTCTTCCTCCTGTGGGAGGTCGGACCCCCCCCCCAGCAGCCTTCTCTTCCACTGGGTTGCCTTTGTTTAGGCTACCCACTCTGGTACTAATGTCCGTTGGGGGGCCTTTGGGGCCAGGGTCTTCAGCCCTAACTCACCTGTGCCTTTGGTCCTGTGTCCATCCTACTGGACCAAAACCAGGAGGCCCAGTCAGTGCTGCCCCTTCCGGCGCCAAGACCCTACCTGCCGCCCGCCCGGGGTGCCGACTCCGTCGTCAGGGTCCAGTGTCCCACCCCAGTGCCAGGAGTGGGACCATCGGTTGGATGTCCGCTCCCCTAGGCGGAAGCTGCCTCAGCTGCCGCCGACCAGTACCATGGCTGGAATTCAGCAGTCTTCTGCTAGTTCGACTCCAGCTGCACCAGACTCGAACCTAGCGATACGAGTCACCTAATCCTCGGTATTCGCCAGCTGGTCCTTTGACCCCAGCAGTGCTGATACCCAAGGAGCCTCAGTTCTGATGACACTCGGCAACCCAACTCCCAGCACCCAATGCCCAACAACCCACCATCGGGCAATCAGATGACAGGCATCCCGACATGGGCACCCTGTCCCCTGACCTTTCAAGGCCTGCAGACCCAACACCGGGTCCATCAGGTAATGTTCCACAGGGCTCACGGACCCCCCAGATCCCTTTGTCAGTGGTGGGAGCCCTCTTTACTTCATGGTGGAGCACCATCATAGGGGACTTGTTGCCTAAAGGGCCTGAAATGCGACCTAAAGAGCCAGAGCCTGAGCCAAGTGCCTCTGTTCCTCAACCTAGGCAACTGACCCCTCCATGGAAACCTTCACCTACACCAGAGCCCAACCAGCCTAAGTCCCCCAGGGGTAAGAAAAGGCACTCCTCCTCCTCTAGGTCCACCTCCAGACGTCGCCACAGCTCCCACGAACATCAGCGGCACGGGTCCTCGGGAGTCGGGGAGCTATAGTGGAAGCTCCCATTATGACTCTGAATCTTCATAAGATGGGTTTTCTCCCACCCTGGTCCACCTTCTGGACATGCCTCAGTCACCTCCTGATGACCCCAGTTTCATAGACATCATGAGGCACATCCAGGCACTTAATGGCTGGGACACTTAGGACCTTGATCCGGAAAGACATTGGCTGGCTGAACATTTGGAATTACAGGATCCCAAGTCAGTAGTCCTGCCTCCTTTAGTTCCTTCCTACCAGGATGTTACCATGTTGGCATGGAAGCACCCTTCTTCGGCCTCCACTGTTCCAAGGAAAGCTGACTGGCTCTATAAAGCCCCTAAGACCGAGCCTTTCTTGGCAGAGCAACCCAGAACTGATTCCATGATTATCACGGTGGCCCATGGGAGGTCCCAGCAACCCAGGCATCTTAGTTCCCAGCCCCTGGGCAAGGAGTCCAAGTGGTTGGATTAGTTGGACTGCAAAGTTTACTCCTCAGCCACATGAAGCATCCGCTCACTCAACTTCTTGGCTCACAAGGTAAAATACCAGAACACCCTGTGGAAGAAAGCCTTAGAACTGGCCAAGGATCAACCTGAGTACCCCCAGACTATGGAGCTACTGGATATCCTCCAGTCGGGGTCCGATGTAGGTAAGCACATCCTGCACTGGGCTTACATTTCCACTGACACTTCAGCTCCGGCTGCTGCTATGGGTGTCTGTTTATGTCGCTGCTCAGGGTCTCTGGTTTCTGGCAGGATCTTCAGGAGGGAATTTTGGATGCTCCCTTCCAAGGCCCATTGCTTTTTGGGGAACTCACCGAAAAGATTATCCTGGGGCTCCAGGATTCTGGGAAAGTGGTCCAATCTGTATACAGAATGTACCGCTTGGAGCCTGCCTATAACAAGCGTCAGCCTTTTCAACGCTCCAAGGGTAAACAATTTCAGGGTCAGCAGCCTAGAGGTACCTTCAGGAGAAAGGCCACCTCTCAAACAGGAGGGGGCTCAGGTCCAAGAACTCTTAAGAACTCCCAGTCTCCCAGTCCAACTCTCAGCAACTCTGCCTGACTCCTTGCCCGACCCCCTCCAGCAGAGCATCTGGGGTTGTTGGTAGGGGGTCACTTCTCCCTGTGCCTCGATGGGTGGAGAAGCATTACATCAGATTAGTGGGTCTTACATCTTATCGATCAGGGCCATATTCTGGAGTTTACTGAGGTCCCACCAGACAACCCCCTTATACCCTTTTGTTACCCTCCCTCTCCTCTTCCCTTTATTCAAAAGGAGATCCAGTCTCTGCTGTCCAAACAAGCCATAGAGCCCGTTCCTCCCAATCAAAGGAGAAAGGGCTACTACTCTCACTTCTTCCTGGTTCCCAAGAAAATAGGGGACCTGCAGCCCATTCTAGACCTGAGTCAGCTGAACCAGTTTGTGGAATACAAACGGTTCAAAATAGTCACCCTGCCAGGCCTGCTCCCCCTCCTCCATCAGGGGGATTGGCTTTGTTCTCTGACATGCAAGACACATATCTGTACATTCAAATCTTTCAGCCCCACAGGAAGTTCCTGCGGTTCCGCTTCCAGGAGGATCATTACCAGTTCCGAACCCTTCCCTTCGGTTTGTCCTCTGCTCCTCACATTTCAGGGTTTTATTTAACTTTAAAAATTGATTAGCGTTTTGCTCATAAAAGTGCTAAAACATTGTGAAAATGCATAGCACCTGCCTCACTGTGTTTAACAAACATAACACTTCTAGAAAACCTATATAAATACTTTCTGAACAGTTAGTATTGTCCCAGGAAAAAACTGCTCATCAATTATTTAAAACCCTGCATTTTCACCAAGTGCCTAGCCATGATGGCTGTGGCCATGAGAAGGAAGGAACACTACGTCTTTTATTACCTCAACGACTGGCTACTGGTGGCTTCTACCGAGGATCAGCTTCTGAGGACTCTGGCAGATACCTTCACCCTCTTCCAGTCTCTGGGTATCACCCTGAACCTTCCCAAGTCCTCTTTGTGGCCCAGTCATACACTTCAGTAAATAGGCTCCGTTCTGGACACGGAATAGGGACAGGCCTTTCTACCAGGGGATTGGGAGGAAAGGCTCCAATCCTTAGCCCAGCAAGTCTCTTCATCTCGCCAGATTCCAGCTTAGATGTACCTCAGCCTTCTGGGCCACATGGCAGTCGCCATTCCCACAGTCCCTCTGGCGCATGTTCATATGAGAGTACCCCAGTGGACCCTTCAGGTTCAGTGGGACCAGTGATCGGACAACCTGGATCAGTAGGTGCTTGTCTCACAGGCAGTCCGGAGGACACTCAAGTGGTTGCTCGACTCACCCAGTTTGATGAAGGGAGTCACTTTCCACAAGGACACGCCTAATCAAATTCTGACCATGGATGCCTCCAACCAGGGCTGGGGAGCCCATCTGACCAACAAGCAGACTCAGGGGATGTGATCTCCACTGAAGTGGGATCTCCACATCAGTATACTGGAGATAAGGGTGGTCCTTTATGTCATGCAGGCTTTTCAATCTGATCTCCTTCCAAGCCCCTTGTTGATTCAGATGAACAACATGTCCGTGTTTTTTTCATCAACAAATGGGGGGCACCCACTCATATCTCTTTGCAGTGAGGCAATGAGGGTTTGGTATTGGACCATAGATCACAGTCTGGAACTCGCAGCCACCCATGTTCCAGGCATCCAAGACACCTTGGCTGACAGCCTAAGCAGGTCTCAGTCCAAAGCCCACTAGTTGGAGCTTCTGCATGTTGTCGCAGACGACCTCTTCATCAGCTGGGGACGTCCAGAGTTGGACTTTTTCGCATCCCCATTCAGTGTCAAACTGCCCAATTTCTGCTCGCTTTCTCCAAGGCCTGGTGTTTTCTGGCAAGACGTGTTGTCCCTCTGCTGGACAGGAGGTTTCTTTATGCCTTCTGTCCCTTCCCTCTGTTGCAGAGGGTTCTTCTCAAGCTTCAGGCAAAAGGAGCGGACATGATCCTCATTGCTCCTTACTGGCCATGGCAGATTTTGTTTCCCCTGCTCCAACAGCTGGAAGCAGAGCCTCCAGTTCCTTTACCCCTGCGCTTGCACTTGCTTTCCCAGGACCAGGGCACCTTGATCCACCTGGACCTCGTGTCTCTCCATCTGCACGCGTGGCTCCTGCAGACCTAGCTGTCTCCTGTTTCTGGGTCTCCTCTGGAGTGGCAGAGGTCCTGGTGGCTGCTAGAAAACCTTCCACTCAAGCCACCTATGCAATGAAGTGGAAACAGTTTTGCCTGTGGACTTCCACCCATCCTGTTGATCCTTTCACCTGTCCAGTGAACTCAGTTTGGAGTACCTCCTTACTGTGTCAGATTCTGACCTGGGATACTTCTCCATTAACGTGCATTTGTCAGCCATCTCTGCTGTCATGCACCTATTGAGGGCAGGATTCTTGCTCAGCTGGAACTGTCACATACCTTTTTGAGGGGCATTCTGCACCTCAAAACTCCCATTAGGGACCCTGTCCCTCCCTTGGATCTTTTATTTATGTTAGAGAAACTTTGTTTGTCTCCCTTTGAACTGGCTGTAGACTGCGAGCCACGCTTTCTGTCATGGAAAGTGTTATTTTTAGTTGCTGTTACTTCTGCTCAAAGGATTTACGAGCTTCAGGTTCTGATGTGTAAAGAGCCTTATTTAGTTTTCCACAAGGACAGAGTGTCCTTGTGGACCAATCCTAAGTTTCTGCCCAAGGTGGCGTCTGAATTTACGCTGAACCAGGACATCCACTTGCCTGTTTATTACCTAGTGTACTCAAATGGAGGGGAGGCCTTACTTCATACTCTGGATGTCCATTGGGTGCTTCGTTATCAGAATCACACCCATTCTGTCAGAAAATTGGATCAGTTATTTGTCTCCTTCGCCTCAAGGGCCATGGGTGCTCTGGTTTCTAAGCAGCCATTATCCAAATGGTTGGTTAAATGCATCGTGTTCTGCTGCCAAAAATATGACAAGCCTTTACCAGGCCTGGTTAAAGGCCATTCCACAAGGGGAGTGTCTGCCTCCTTCACTTCACTGTGGAGGGTTTTAGCGGCAGATATTTGTGCAGCTACCACCTGGCATTCCATCCACACTTTTATCAAGCACTACAGTTTGAACATTGCTTCCAGACATAGGGCAGGCTTTGGCCGTGCGGTCCTGCTGGATCTGCTTTCTTGAAGGATTGACTCCACTGTTTCTTTCCTCCTCCTGGCTGATTGGGCTTGCTTCCAGATAGTGCTTGGGACTCAGTCCTACCGGTGTTGCCTGCTGCAGGAGCTATCCTCGAAGTAAGATAGTACAGTTACGTAAGAACTTGCCGTAACAGTAGATCTTTGAGTGAAGCTCCTGCAACAGGTGCTGCTTTCCCTCCCTCCTTCCCCCCTGTGAATGCTCTTTCCTAGGTCCCTCCTCAGTCTCCTGTCTGTGCTCGCCGGGTGTCTGGTGAGAGAACTGAGGTAGGGCTGGGGGGACTGCTCCTTGTATACCATTTGCCAATGTCGGGGCAGGCCGATGTCAGGTGGCAGTCCCCCACTGTATACTGCTAGCTAGAAGTTTTCCGTGGGGTCCTGGTGGCTTAGTCCTACTGGTGTTGCCTGATGCAGGAGCTTCTCTCGAAGATCTACTGTTATAGTAAGTTCTTACACAACTGTACTTTCTAGGGATGTGGATATGTTGTTCTATCCACACTTAATGGCAGTGTCCTTTCCCCTGTAAAATGTGCCAGAAAGTCTTCAAGCTGGCTCCTCCCACCCACCTGGGTGATATATCCCTCGGCTCCACCCCATGATGCCAGATCTTCCTTTCCGCTGGAATAAGCAGATTCCCTCCTTACCACTCCCACGTTGAGTAGACCCTAGTGCTTAAATTCTTCGGATTTACTTCCAAACCAACTCTTACAAGTTTTTGTCTTCAACTCAATCTTCAGTCGTGACCATGATGTATGGCAGGTCCATGCCTGGATTTTGCCAGTGCCTTCACAGGCAGAAGATGTCGCGTACCAACCCGCACACCATGTATGTCTTTTGCCTGGGCCACGATCACAATACCTAGGCCTGTGAAATTTGTCAATCATTTCACGTGATGGTCCTCGAGGACCGCCTCACCCGCCTTTAGTTGGGCCGCCTGGAAAAATAACATCCGCGGGTCAAGTCTAAAGATTCCCGTTGGGTGGTCTCCATGGCTGTGGAGCCTGTCGAGCAGCTGGAACAGCTTACGGCCTTCAAGGAGGAGGCAGCTTGGTCCACCTCTCAGTCCTCCTTAGCTTCTGCCTTCGTTACACTCTAATTGGGCTCCACTTTTTCAGGCTCCTTCAAGGAGCTGTGCCAGTCCCTCCTGACTAAGGGGCAGGGTCCTTCTGGATCTCACAGCTCATGCTCTTGCAAAGACAAAAAGGAGTCGAAAAAAGAGAAGACTTACTGTTGACGTTCACGGGACCAAGAAGGTTCTCAGTCTCAGGGCTCCCAGGTTTTGACCACAGTTAAAATTGCAACCTTGGTCGCTGGTTTCATGGAGATCTTGTCGGGCCAGTTGGTCAAGATGCTGGCCGATGATGCGGCTGAGATTTTTCTTGGCCAGTTGTCGTCCAAAGAGGCCAACAATTCTCTTTTCAGGACTCTGGTCCTTTCTGTAACCTTAGAAGGGGTTGCCTCTGGTCTGGTCACCGACCCAGACCAGGAGGAGCTGCGGCACTCCCCGGCTCCCTCCAAGATCCTCTGTCTGCACCCCTGGCAGCCAAGGTCGAGGTCTAGGTCCTCCTCCAGTGGGTCAAGCAGCTCCCGCTCTCAGCACCAAGAGAAGCGGCACCGCCGCTATTCCTCATCTTCATCCTGCTTGGGTGAGGAGAGGCTTCAGCGCAAGTTGTGTCAACACTACGAAGACCTCATGTGGCAACAGTTGGTGCTGGCCGTCCCGAAGCCGACCCCAGCTCCCACACCTGCCATCACTTGGCTGTCACCTGAGAGGCCAACACCGACTCCTCCTATGGAGTCAGTCAAGACTGTTCCTCCCCCAGCAGAGCCGGTCAAGATCATCTTGGTTTGGCCATGAAGCTGGCCTTTCCTCCAATCGTGGTAGAGTCTACACCCAAGCAGCTACCAACCGGTGCTCTGACTAAGGAGTCTTGGACGGCATGGAGCTTCCTCATCGGCTGTCAGTAACCATCACACCTGACTGCCCATAGAGGGTTGAAGGTGACTCAGGCAGTTGGCTGCTTTATGCAGACTCCTCTGAGTCCAAGTATTACTTACTGTACTTCCGTCCAGTCGACGAGGAGTCCATGGGGGGTCTCTTGATGGAGGAAAGGGCCCACTTCCTTCTTTGGCATCCTCCACCTCATCTCCGAGTCTACAAGAATGAAGCTGGAGCCTCTCCAATAGCGGTCTCGCTATCCACTTACAGAGATTCAGGACAAAAGGGAGTTTCTGATGGAGGCTTTCCCAGTGGCCGAGGCTATTGTCGGCCCAACCCTGGAGCTTTGGCAGTGTCCTGCATCCTGCCCTGTGCCCTCTGCCAGGATGACCCGCAAGTATGCGGTGCCCATCGGTACCCCCTCTGGTTTCACGGAGCACCCCTCAGCCGAGGGGTTGGTGGCTGACTCCATGTTCCAGTGCTTGGACAATATCGGGAACGTTGACAAGCCACCAGACAAGGAGTCCAGGAAATTGGACCATGCGGCTAAAAAAGTCTATGCTACCTCCTCGCTCGGCCTCCGTCAGGCGACCTCAGTCATCATGATGGCACACTTCTCCCACGCCCTCCTGGGCTCTTTGGATGAGGTGATTCCTCACCTGTCTGCAGACCTCCAGACCACGGTCAAGCAGATTCAAGATCAGGGCCGGGCTGTGGCCAAGCATCAACTTCTGATGGCTCTGGATCTTTGGGGATTCCAGTGCCTGCTTGGTGGCGGCAGCAGTTGCCATGTGCCATATGGTTTGGCTGCAGATCTCGAGCTTTATGGCAGGCACTCAGCACAAGCTGGTGGAGATTCCATTCCTGGGCACTGACCTGTTTGGGCCTTGTGTGGGGGGTCACTTCCAGTGTATTGAGAAGTCCAGTGTCACCTTGGACTCTGTAACATCTGCACAGAAAGATCCCAAGGGCTGCAGGCAGCAAAAACAAAGCCCTTTCAGTCCTCCACTCCTGCGGTAAAACCAGCCCAGCACCAGCTGGGCCAGCAGGCTCAGTCTTGGCAACCCAGGCCCAAGTCAGTGGACTCAGTGATCCATAAACCTGGAGGGAAGGGACCCAGTGGCTCCTCAGCCGGCTCCTCCTCCAAGCCCGTGGACGGGATGGGAGGTGCCACCATCATGCCTCCCCTGGGTCCTCCTGTGTGGGGCCAGCTCCGCCACTTCCTTTCCGCCTGGTCCGCTGTCACTATGGACAGATGGGTTCTGGAAGTGGTCGGTCAGGGTCTGCCTCTGGAATTTGAGCAATACCCTCCAAGCCGAGCCCGTGCCCCACGGGAAGACTTAGTATCTGCAGACACTCGTCTGCTCTTCAAGGCAACATAGCCCAGCTCCTCCGCAAGGAGGTCATGGTCAGAGTAGCGAATCCTCCGTAACAGCCAGGGTTT
Source organism: Neoceratodus forsteri (assembly GCA_016271365.2). NCBI lineage: Eukaryota > Metazoa > Chordata > Ceratodontiformes > Ceratodontidae > Neoceratodus > Neoceratodus forsteri. The sequence goes on from CM057450.1 coordinate 1,557,799,194, forward strand.
GTCTCCACATACATCCTAGTGCCAAAGTGGACAGGGGGCTGGCGCCCCATTCTAGATCTGCATGATCTAAACAAGTTCCTCAGGTCATGCACCTTCCGGATGGTAACTCTGTCTTAGATCATACCACCTCTAGAGCAAGATATGTGGTTTTGCTCCCTGGATCTTTAGGACACGTTCTTTCATGTCCCAGTCTGTCTGTCCCACCGAAGTTTCCTCCACTTTTGAGCTCAGGATGCCCTCTATGAGTTCCAGGCCATGCCATTCGGCCTGTCCTCGGCCCCCAGGGTCTTCACCAAATGCATAGCAGTGGTGGCAGCTTATCTGAGGTGCCGAGGGGTCCAGGTGTACCCCTACCTGGACGACTGGCTGATCACAGATCCCTCTAGGCAGGAGAGGACAGTCCAGGGACCTGGACCTCCAGACCTACACCTCCCTTGGCCTCCTGGTTAACAAGGCCAAGTCTGAACTCATGCCCTCACAGGTGATCAGCTTCATTGGGGTAGAGCTCAACTCTTGCTGAGCCAGAGCCCAGCTCCCAGCAGCCAGGGTGGAGGTTCTCCCCTCCTTTGCCCGATCATTTCGGGTTGGGCAGTGGCTAAGCTCTGCTATAGAGCTGCATAGAAGAATGGGTATGAGTTCTCGCCTTAGAGAAGAACACAGAAGAAAAGTGGTCTAGTGGTAGAGACCGTTCCCAGTTTGTTCTAGTGCCCCATCCCAGGAGGGATTGGGGGAAAGAGAGCCAGCAATTTCAGGGGCAATCCCCTGGCCCTGCTGAAGAGGGAAAGCTGCCTGTCTATTTGTTATTCAAGTGCTGAGGCACAAGAAGTAGTTTGCTTTGCCAGAAACCTTGGGGCACCTGCAAACCAGTGGTGAGTTCTGCTCTGAAAGAGAGCCCATGTTTTCACCTGACAGTGTGTGTAGTATCTGTTACTGTGGGGTCAGGGAAGGACAGGCAAGTACAGTACTACAGTTGTGTGTGACTTAAAATGCATCTAAACAGTGGGGGTCTACAGGGATGGACATAGCCATTCAGAGATCATTATAAGACAGGATATCAGATTATGAAGAGTAGAGTGTTAAATGTGACATACATTTTGAGACAGTATTCTACAACAGTGTGTTTCAGGAAAGATGTTTATTCCAAATGAATGGCCGGGTATAGATTTGGGAGCAAGAGGTAGGAGACCCCCCATCTGGAGTAACCAGATCTACCTCCACGGGTTCACTTTGGGGACCTATAACTTTCTCCCGGGCACTTGGCCAGTGTTCGTAGAAGGTACCCAGATGTGGGATTAGGATGAAGAGTTTCCCTTTATGGAGCCAGGATGCACCGCGCCGTAGTAATAAAACAAAACATAACATCAATCTGAGCTCTGGCTGGTTACACTTACAAACATATCCTTGCTATTTACCCTGTTTATACCCCCTGAAGCATATATATTTCTATTATGTGTCCCCTTTCGCGTCTGGCCTCCAGTGAGTACAAATTAAGGGCACCAGCAGTTCCTTATAGGATCTGGCTTGCTGGTCCTGGATCATCTTGGTGACCCTTCTCTGCACAAGCCCCAACCTGTCTATGTCCTTCCTCAGGTGAGGGCTCCAGAACTGAGCACACTGGTGCAGCTGAGGCCTCAATAGTGCTGCGCAGAATTTTTAAATTACAATGGAACAGAACTCTCTGGAATATTCCACCTGTTTCCACAGAATTCCATCAGTAGCAGAATTCTGAAATCTCAAAAGCAGAATAGTTTTGCAGATTTTGCGTATTGAAACTGTTGATAGTGTTTCACTTTTTTAAACCTGTTTATGTGTGTAAGAAGGGGATCATGAGAGGAAAGAACATTTCTTTAGTTTAAATACTGTTTAAGGGAGTCTTACTTTTTGGGGCCTAGTTGAAGGCTTTCAGTGAGTAAATGTCATCCACGTTTGTAATGGCAGTCAGGGATGAGTGAAGTGGCTCATTAATTTTGCGTGTGATTTGCTCAAATTCCTAATCCCACTACTTGAACTTGTTCTAACTGTGCATCTGTAGAGGCTTAACATATGGGTCCCAGTACTTATTCAGCCAATCAGGGAGCAGGAACATTCCAACTTCTTTTATTGTGATAGCTAGTTTGGGTGCTGAGGTTATGGGAGTTAGTGTTCATAGTCAGCTGGGTGGCTACAGTTGTGAGCAGTTGATTAGTTGTTCAGAGTCCTTTGAGGAAGAAGAGAGTACTTTAGGAAAAAACAAACAGAGAATTTATCTACATGACAGTTGAAAAGTTCTTGTAAGACTGCAGTGAGAAAGCAAAGGCCAACAAGGAAAAGAGATAATCAGAGAATTTTGTGGAAAAGGTAAGACTAGGTTTGGAAAACTATAGATGATGACAGCTTTCTGGCTACTTAGTAGAGGTTTGCAGGGGCTGAGTGTTATTTCCTGAATACCACGAATAGGGCTTATGAATATTTGGGAGCCCTTCTGGAATATGGGGCTATAAAAAGAGCACCTTTACTGCATATTTTAAATATTTCTCACATAAACACTGTAGGTGCTTTACCTGTCCCAGAGTCCACTGGCACCAAAAGTACAATTTTAGTGTTGCTAGATTTCGGGATGGAAGAGATCGTACTTTGGCTCTGTGAAGTTGAGCCACTGATCCCTTCCACCTCCTTGACTATGCAGACTTCTTGTATGGGCATAGCTCGAGTGCGGCCCTCGCCAAACTTAACACCCTGTATCACCGGGTGCTTAGGTTCATCACTGGCGCCCCCTACTCAGTACACCACTGTACTCTATGCAAGAGTGTAGGATGGGGCTCACTTAGCCTCAGGCGACATAAGAATGCTGTGCTCTGAATCTACAGGGCCATCTCTAATAAGCTGCCTCAGTATATAAGGGATTGTCTACCCATCTGCAATCCCGGTAGCTACCTGCTAAGAAGTCACTCTCGCATCTCCCTTTCCATCCCCAAAGTTAGGACGCGCTTTGGTTGTGCGGCGATAAGCCATGTCCTACCTGTCCTCTGGAATACTGCTCAAAAAACACTACAACTCATTGTACCGGTGCCGTTGTCTGCCTTCAGAAACCTTGTCCAACGATCCTTTCTGGAGACCTGCAACTGTTTCCATCATTGACACAACTTAACTCTGACTCTGCTATTACCCCTGCTTGTCTCCCCCTCCCTATAAGCTTCTGTACCTTCCCTCCACACCTCTTTAGACTTACCTCGCCTGTCCTGTGTAAACCATGCCATACTTGTAGGTACCGTCACCTCTCCCCAACCCCGCCCCGAGTATTACATCCTTTTACTAACCCTTGCCTACTTTCTCTAACTTGTGCACACCCTGTGCTTATACTGTCTTTGCTATGCATACTTCACAAAGGCTATGCTATGCTTTATTAGACCAAACTTCTCGGTCAATATGAAAATAGTCTATCATTGCCCTTCATGTATCTGCGTTGTGTAGAATTTGTATATAGTTGCATACTGCCTACCTCTGTACTTTGCCTGTAACATATGCTGCTTTTGTGCTCTTCTAATGTCTACCATGATGCTGCCATGCCATGCCATGTTATTTGTAAATACTGTATACTGTCTGCCAATGTATTTATGTCTATCCCAAATTGTTGATTTGTTACTTGCTGATGTGTATTTACTCCAGGTCCATCTTGTAAATGCTCAGTAGTGTTCCGCCTGGTGAAATAAAGATATTGATTGATTGATTCCTTGTCTGTAGCACTGTCCTCGCACTAGCTTGTTGTATGATGTACAGTATTTATATGGAGAGCATGGGGACGCACTTAATAGACTTCAATAGGGGCTGACTTTTATGACTGTTTTTTTAATAGTTCGGTGTTCCGACTGGGTTAAATCAAGGCCGCTGCTCAACTTACAAGAGCCTTGTTAATCCACATCAGAACCATGAACTATAAAAAATAAAAAAGACATAAAAAGTCAGCCCCTATTAATCTATAACTGCGATCACACACTTCTTGTGAGGCATCATATTAGGTGCTTGCTTGGGGTGGCACTGCAGACAAGGAAGTGGAAGGGATCGGCAGTTCGGCTCCACAGAGCCAAATTACTATCCCTTCCATCCCAAAATCCAGCAACATTATAATTGTACTTTTGGTGCCAGTGAACTTTGGAGCAGGTATGGCATCTCTACAGTTTTTGTAATGAGCACCAGGAAAGGTGCTCTTTAACATTCAGAACTACTGTTCAACCCCCACTACATAACAATTGATAAATAAAACCTTCCCCCATCATTGCTGAGTTTTAAATGTCCCACCCTCCCATCCTCACCCTGACACATTACATTCCTTCCCCCACCCCTGTCTGCATCCCAATCCCACCCTCCTTTCCCCAGCACCCACACTATTGTAATATTAAACTGATTCAGTCCCATGGTGGCTGACCAGTACAACCCATTCACCTCCAGAGCCAGCCACCATTTTCATGAAGTACAAGCACTTCTTTGCACTAAACATAAGGATACCCTAAGTCTTCACCATCCCCCCACCTTGGCTGCACCCTTACTCCAGTCTTCTTACTACCAGCACCTGATTTTGTAGTAGCATTAAAGTGACAGCAAGGTGAGTGGCACAACCCGCCCTCCTCCATGGCCAGCCACCATCTAATGAGTGAATACATGCACTCACTTTGTCTCTTTAGAAACCCAGCTGATCACATGATTAGCTGTGTTTCTGTAGTGACAGAACAAGCGCATTCATTTATTAGAAGGTGGTCGGCCATGGAGGAGGGTGGGCTGTGCCGGTCGCCATGCTTTTACTTTCATGCTACTACAGAATCTGGTGCTGGGGGAGGAACTGGAATAAAGGGCTGCTAGAGTGGGGACAGGAGACTAGGGTATCATTGTGTTTAGTGCAAACAAGCGCTTCTACGTGATGAAGATGGCAGCCAGCCATTGAGGTGTGTGGGTTGTGCCAGTCATCCCCTGTGGGACGAAACAGTTTAATATTACTATATTGTTGGTTCTGGGAGGAGAAGGGTGGGATCAGGTTGCAGATAGCAGGTGGGGGGGGGTTAACTGTGTCAGGGTGAGGACAGGAGGGCGGGACATTTAAAAATAAGCAAAGGTAGAGGGAAGGGTGTCTTTTTTAGTTTTTTCCTCTTTTTTGTAAACAGAAAACAGCACGAATACCTGAATACCAAATACCTGAATATTTGGGTGCTGAATATTTTGGAAAAGGTATTTACACAGCCCTACTAATTAATAAAGGATTACAGAAGGATGATTGAAAGTTGTAAGCTTCTGGAGGCTGTAATGTATACAGTCAGTAATTTATCAGACAATGCAGTGGTTACGCGTACAAGTTGAGGCTGTAACATGCAATGAGAAAGCCAGTCTAATACTGTAGCTGAAAGGAAGTTTTCCTGCAGCTACACAGTTAGAGCTGCTGCGTCTGAGATAGGAATGCAAGGATCGATCCCAGCGTTGGGTAATTAAACGTTCAATCCCGTAACTCAGTTTACAGAAGATGTCTCCACACAAGCTGTGGAGAGGACATTACAGAGGCAAAGGAGTAACATCCAGTTCAGATTTGGATATCACAGCGATACTGTACGTACCGCCACATTGCCAATCCCATGTAACTACTGCAGTGGTAACAGTTCCTGTGTAGCAGTAAAATGTCAGCTTATGCCAGTAATCAAGAATGAAGGTGGAGCCTCCAAGGTCACTGGGGCTTATGTTGTGTTCTGAAACGTACATGCTGTTTTTTGTGTTTTTATTAATTCTCTGTTTTGAAACCCAGATGGTGAAAAAAGAAGAGCGACACGGAAAGCGGCCCAGAAAGGTAAAGGCTGTATGATTTGAAGTTGCCCATGTGTTATGGCAGAGGTCTAGACTTACTATATTTAGACTTTCCTAAAACCTTTGCAAGGTACCCCATGGGAGCCTGTTTCTCAAAACTGGTGAGCAGGGAGTGGGAGGTGAACTATTGCTATTGAGCAGAAATTGAATAACAGGAGCCAGAGTATTGTGGTGGTGTCAGGTGGGGTGGGGGCCAGGGAGTGACAGACTGGAAGGCAGTCAGGTGTGTGCAAATCCTCTTGCACTCTGTTCAGGACAAACAAACGTCCTTCAGAATGAGAGGCAACTGCAAATTCAGCAACAGTCATGGTTAGACAAGTCCTAAAAGATTAGGTTTGAACAGCCCTGAAGGCAGTAATCAGAGGGTCCCTCAGGTGTCAGTTATGGGATTGCTTCTATTCAAATTGTTGATTAATAATTTAGAATCAGGGACTAGTAGCTGTTTAGTCAAGCGTGCTGATGATATGTATGTAGTAGTAGTAGAAATTTGTATTTTTAGCTTGGAAAGGTTGCTAATTCACCTTTAGAACAGCAGAGCCCTATCTACGGGGTGGTCCTGTTTACATACAAGCAAGTTACAGTAAAAAAATCAATTAAAATATACACATTGATTTATACACAAAACATAAAATACATAATAAACACAGAATAACAAGAAAACAACAAAGAGGAACTATATATAACTTGTGTAGCTGAAATTAATTTGATCACTTAAAGCTGTTACAATGTACTGTCAGTTCTTGGCTCAAAGCTGAATTGAATGTCCTGTGTTTTTTTGCTAGAGTTTTGATGATTTCATCGATTCTGTTCCAAAGACTCTCAGCAGAAAATGAAAAAGTCGAAGTTAGCAAGAGTGGTCAACAGCAGGGAGGATGTGAGAAATTACAGTTTGTTCTAGATAAATTATGCTGTTGATCAAGCGAGTGACAGATACAGATCAGTGCAGGAAGGTGCAGAGTAATACACCTAGGGGCAGAAACAGACAATGAGATGACAAATGTTACTGTACTGGATGTGACAGAGAAGGAAAGGGGCTTGGGGGAGGGTTATTATAGACTCTTTGAAAATAACCAATCATTGATCAGCAGATGGCAGTAGGACCAACAGAATGTCAGGTTCCATTGAAGGTGGGATACATTGTAAAGAGGTGATAATACCTCTATACAGGGCACTGCTTAGTCCCCATTTGGAGTATGTTGTGTAGTGTTGGTACTATATTACAGAAAGGTACTGGAAAATTATAGCACACAGCTACAAACATGAAACATAGAAACACAGAATCTGTCAGCTTAAAACAAAATAAACCTTTGGCCCATGGTTTCAGCCAATTCCTGCCTAATGTTAATGAGAGAACCCTAGAGACTCTTTACTCTCCCCTTCCGTCTAACCTCTCTGGTGCAATATTTGCCAATTACTTGTACTGGTATGTGTCCCCACCCTCTTTTGTATCCACCCAGTGATTTTGCACTACCTCATCAGGCACCTTAATCTCCCCCCCCCACCCCCACCATCACCATTACTCACTTAGTACTTCTGGTATCTCTCTTAAATTTGCCCCTTGCTAGCTTCATGGACTTGCTCCTGGTATCTGTGTTCCCACTCAGTCTGAAAAATTCCACACTGTCTACTTTATTTACCCAGTGGAGGTATTTGTACGTTCTAGGGATGTGGATATCTTGTTCAAACAACATGAAGTCTTGCTATATTATGACATATGCAGTGAGTCCCAACCTTCGAACTGCTCCGGAGGTGAAAGAGTTAACTTTCCATGCCAGGCATGGAACGCTGAGCTCGAGCTCGGCTGAAACTCTGTCTGTTGTTCTTCAAACTCAAACTGTCAGATTCTTTACTCCGCCTCACTGAACAGTCGCTCCGGAGATTTCTCCTTCTGCTCGGTTCATTTTGTTGGTTAAAGTATTGTTTTTCTCAGTTTTCGACCTAATTTAAACCGCAACCGGTCGGTTCAAGCTCTGTCTGTGGTATTTGTGAGTACTAGATAGGTTTACATTAATTCTCTTCTGTGTGGAACTTGTCAACTGTTTATCGGTTCGGTTTGAACCAATCAGGTTGTTTAAAATATCTTAATTTGTGATTTAGAGTGTGGTTACCAGTTCTTATCAGTTCTACAGTTCTAAAAAAACAGTTTTTATTACGTTTTTTTCCATGACCCGTGACACGGTTGGGAACCGATAAGAGGGTCTTGCCTGGCGGATTGCCATAAACGGGTAAGTTTGGTTAGGACTGGCACTATGTCTGAGAAACCCAAAAGAAAAACCGGGCCCACTGGGTTTCAACACTGCAGTGTGTGTGGGGAAGTCTTTGCCAAGGCTGACCCCGACACCACCTGTGTTTACTGTCTGGGGTTTGACCACCTCAATGCAGACTGCCAGATTTGTAAACATTTTCCTGCAGCTACCCTGGAAAAGAGAGTTGGTAGGCTCAGGGAAAGGGAGGCCAAAAAGTCCGCTGACCGGATGGCCAGCCCGGTTCGGTTCCAACCGAACCAGAGGGAGTGCCCTCTGACCAGGGCGAGACTTCCTCGGGCAAAAGGAGAGCCGACTCTGAGGGGTCAGTTCCAGCAAAAAGGACTAGGAAATCAGCTGGTGTGGAGCCAAAACTTTCCTCTCCAACCGCTGAAGATATAGCCAAAGCGATTCAAATTGTCCAGTCGCTTTCCCCGGTTCCGACCGAACCGGCACCATCAGGTAAGCGCCCGGTTCGGCCGGTTCCACCGGTTCAAGATTATGATTTAGAGGAATATTATGAACCGGAGGAGGGGGAAGAGGAGTATGAGGAGAGTGAATGTGGATTTGAAAGTCTGGATGTGCCCATTGACCCGGACATCTCCCAGACAGACCTTCAGAGTGTCTCCTCCTAGGCTTTCTGAGTCCCTTCTCTTTTATGTTTTATAAAAAGTGGCTGAAACCTCCAGCTCCCTATGGAGGAAGCTGTGGATGATCAGAAGAGCCTGACTATGTGGAAATGATGGATATCCAGAGTCTAGGAGACTGTCTATTCCTTGCTTAAATCTTTGGGAAACAGACTTTAAAATTTTAAAACTCCTCACACTATACCTCCTGTGGATAAGAGAATGGACAAGAGGTACACATTGTCAGGCTGTGATACAGAGTTCCTTTCACAACAATGCAGCCATGTTGGGATAGTGCAGGCTGCAGCCTGTGACAAGGCAAATATCCCCTTGGCTTCACACCCCCCGGACAAGGACTCTAGGAAGATTGATGCCATGGCAAAGAAACAGTACATGGCAGCATCCTTGGGACTCAGACAGGCAAATTATACGGCTTATGTTGCTAGATATCAGAAATCCAGATGGGATACTGTTATGGCTCTAGCAAAACAGGTCCCTGGCCAGCTTGCCAAGGAGCTGGAGCAGGTGGCTGCTGATGGTATTGAGGCATCCAAGGTGCAATTCCATGCTGCAGTGCACTCAAATGATGTGTCATCAAGAGTCATGGCTACATCTGTGGCACTTCGCAGAATGGCTTGGCTCAGATGTACTAGCCTGTCACAGGATACCCAGACTAAGGCCATGGATTTTCCTGTTGTGGGTAAATCCCTGTTTGGGGAGCAGACAGAGAATTACATGAAGAAAATGGATGAGTATAGGACCACCTATAGGAGTGCACAGGCCAAGGAAAGGCAGGCCACTCCTCAGAGGCAGCTTCCAAGGGGCAGGCCTTTTCATAGGCCTTTTTACCAAGCCCATGCCTCCTTTTCTGCTTATGCCCAGAGGGGGTTCTTTAGAGGGAGAGGCAGAAGGGGTGCAAGCAGGCCTGTTTCCACCCCTCAGCCCAAAGCCCCTGCCAAGCAGGCACCCTGATGGGGTTGCCAGGGCCGATTCTCAACTACCTGTAGGGGGCAGGCTGGCTTACTTTGTCCAGGACTGGGAGTCTCTGACATCAGACAAGTGGGTCCTGGAAGTAGTAAGCCAGGGACTGGTTCTCAGCTTCAAAAGTTTCCAAAGATGAGAACCAGATCCTTTCCACCTGCAAATCCACCAGAGGCACTTGCCCTAGAGGCAGAGTCTCTTCCCTCCTGGCTCTCAGAGCTGTGGAAAGGGTTCCACCCTACACCAGGGCAAAGGATTGTACTCCAGGTACTTCCTTACTCCAAAAAGACAGGAGAATGGCGGCCCATCCTGGATCTCAGATACTTAAACAAGCACCTTTTAAAACCAAAATTCAAAATGGTGACTCTGGGAATTATTCTACCTCTCTAAGGCCAGGGGACTGGCTGGCGTCCCTTGACCTCAAGGATGCCTACTTCCATATTCTCATCAGAAGCTCCCGTCGAAAGTACCTCAGGTTCGAGCTGCCTGCAGGCCATTACCAGTTCAAAGCAATGTCCTTTGGCCTCACCTCTGCTCCAAGGGTATTCACGAAATGCCTGGCAGTAGCAGTTGCTTCTCTAAGAAGGCAAAGAATTGCCACCTTCCCTCACCTGGATGACTGGCTCATAGTGGGCCAGTCCCCAGACCAAGTCAAGTTACACTTACAGATGACTCAGCAACTGCTCACTTCTCTAGGTTTCCTTCTGAATCTTTCAAAGTCAGTTCTAGAGCCTGTCCAGCTCCTCACCTCCATAGGCGCAGAGCTGAACACAGAGAAAGCCAGAGCCTTCCTTCCTTTGGACAGGGCAAGGACCCAGGTCTCTCTGGCCTCCTCATTCACCCTGCAGGTGTCTCGACCAGCAAGGCATTTTCTACAGCTCCTGGGGCACATGGCTGCTTCTACAGCAGTAGTGCAGGGAGCAAGATTTCAGATGAGGGACATTCAGTTCCATTTGAGAGCCTTTTGGTCTCAAAGGAAAGACCCTCTAACCAAATTGATCCCAGTGACTCGAACCCTGATCCAGGCCCTTCAGTGGTGGCAGGATCAGAGCAATCTGAGACAAGGGGTTCCTTTTGTCACTCAGTCTCCTCCTTAATCCTTACTACAGATGCATCCCTCTTGGGGTGGGAGCTCACATGGGCGACCTCACTACCCAGGGGTTGTGGTCCCCTCAGGAATCTCTGCTCCACATCAATCTGTTGGAACTCAGAGCAGTTTTTCTAGCACTTAAAGATTTTTCCAAATCTGTTCAGAACAAAGTTGTACAGGTCAGAACAGACAACACCACCACAATGTGGTACATCAACAAGCAAGGGGGCACTCGGTCTACGACCTTGTGCACTGAAGCAATGAAGTTGTGGTCTCTGGCTTATTCCCTGAACACCTCCCTTATGGCAGTTCACCTCCCAGGCAAGGACAATGTCCTGGCAGATGCTCTCAGCAGGATTTCCCAGGGCCATCACGAATGGTCACTGGACCCCCTGGTCCTGGAGGTGGTATTTGCCAGATGGAGCACCCGCAGATAGATCTTTTTGCAGCCCCAGACAATCACCAACTTCCCCTTTTTTGCTGCAGGCACCCAGTGTTGGGCTCAGTCCCTCTGGATGCCTTAGTTCTCAATTGGGAAGGGAAGTTTCTCTATGCTTTTCCCCCCTTCCCTCTTCTGTTCAAAGTGCTAGGCAAAATCAGATCTCAACCCTGCAAGATGATCCTGATTGCTCCAGATTGGCCCAGACAACCCTGGTATCCACTTCTACTGTCCTTAGCAGTCCATCTTCCCAGGAATCACAACCTGTTAACCTGTGCTCAGGGGAGGGTTTGGTACCCGAACCTCAAATCTCTCAATCTCAAGGCCTGGCTCTTGCAGAGTTAGAGTTTGCTGGTTTACACCTCTTCCAAGGTGTAATGGATATCCTGAAGGCTTCTAGAAAACCTTCCACCAGAGCTACCTATAATTCCAAATGGAAAAGGTTTTCCATATGGTGCTCTGGAAAGCATATTTCCCCAGAATCTGCTGATTTACCCACAGTCCTGGATTATATGGTCCACCTAAATACCTTGAGGCTGAGACCAGCTACCCTAAAGGTGCATCTGGCAGCTGTGTCTGCTTTTATTTCAGCAGGTAAGCCCTCTTCTCTTTCAGCTCACCCTGTCTTCCCCAAGTTTTTCAAGGGATTGCTTCACACCAACCCTCCATTCAGGGACCCTGCCCCTGCATGGGACCTTAATGTTTGCATTGCTCAGCTTATGCAGCCTCCCTTTGAGCCTTTGTCTTCAGCAGAGCTTAAGTACTTGACTTGGAAGACTGTGTTTCTGGTAGCAATCACTTCTGCCAGACGCATAAGTGAATTACAAGCTTTGTCAGTGGAGCCTGATTTTATCTCCTTTCATAGAGATAAGGTGGTCCTCAGGACTAACAGGAAGTTCTTGCCTAAGGTGGTTTCAGATTTCCACCTTAATCAATCTATATCTCTTCCAGTGTACTTCACTGACCATTCCTCTTCTGGCGAAAGGAGGCTGCACAGCTTAGATGTGAAGAGAGCCCTTAGTTACTACATAGAGCGTACCAAGGGTCACAGGTTTGACTCCCTCCAACTGTTGCTCACTTATGGTGAGGTTGGTAAAGGTAAACCTGCCACTAAAAGATCCATTGCCAGGTGGATTGTCTCTTGTATCCAATTTTGGTATGAAAAACTGGGTAAGGTTCCTCCCTCAGGCCTGATGGCTCACTCTACCAGAGGTACAGCTGCTTCCCTGGCCGCTGCCAGGGACATCCCTATTCTAGAGATATGTCAAGCAGCTACCTGGAAAACAGTTCACACTTTTACCAAGCATTACTCCCTGGATCTCCAGGCTAGGAGTGATGCTCGGTTTGGCACATCTGTGCTTCAGAGCCTATTTCCTAAGTAGGTTCTGTCCCTCCTCCATGGAGGTACCGCTTTGTAGTCTGCATATGTCATAATATAGCAAGACTTCATGTTGTTTGAAGAAAAAATTACTCACCTTAGTAATGTTGTTTCTTCTAATGGAGTCTTGCTATATTATGACCTCCCCTGCCTGCCCCTCTCAGAACCTCTGTTTTTGGGATGTGGGTGGGCAGTGCAGTGTTGGCACTTAGTAGGTGCCCACCTTGTTGTTTTTCACCCCTCCTTTTTTGGGGTGACTTGGTGGTGTGTTTTTCATTTTTTGGGTCTCCTGACCTGAGTGTTTGTTTTGGGACCAAAAAAAAAAAAAAGGTGTTCTTATGTTTAGTATCCAGTTGGCTAGTGTAGGTTTACAGCTTCCACACAGGACCTCAGTGAGTTTAGCTCATAAAGATCTGACGGTTTGAGTTTGAAGAACAACAGACAGAGTTTCAACCGAGCTCGAGCTCAGCGTTCCATGCCTGGCATGGAAAGTTAACTCTTTCACCTCCGGAGCAGTTCGAAGGTTGGGACTCACTGCATATGTCATAATATAGCAAGACTCCAATAGAAGAAACAACATTACTAAGGTGAGTAATTTTTTCTTCTTATCCACACTTGTTGGCATGTCCCTTTCCCTTTAAATCTTGCCAGAAGGTCTAAAAGCTGGCTCCTCCCACCCACCCTGGTGGTATATGCTTCGGCTCCATCCCATGACACCAGATCTTCCTTTCTGCTTGGAAGATACAGGTTCTTTCCTTACACTCCGCATTGAGTAGGCCCTGGCATTCAAAACTTCGGCTAAAATACCGAACTTAAAGCTCGTTCGAGTATCTCCTCGACAGTTCGTTATTGCGACGGCGAAGGAGGACAAGTCCTTGCCCGGGTTCCGCCAGTGTCCCTGCAGACCGAAGATGTCCCGCACCGATCCGCATTCTACGTGTGTCTACTGTCTGGGCCATGCGCATGACATCTAGGCCTGTGATCTCTGCCACGCCTTCCATCTTCAGGTGCTTGACGATTGCGTTGCACATCTTCAACTGGGACAACCGGAAAAAAGGCACCCACTGGTCAAATCTAAGGATGCCCGTCATGTGGTCTCTGCGGCTGCGGGATCCGCTGACCAACTGGAGCAGATGAAAGCCTTCGAGGAGGAGGCAGCTCGTGCCTCTGAACAATCCTCCTCAGTGTTGTGTTTTATTCCACTCAATCTAGGCACCTCATTCTCCGGTTCCTTCAAAGAGATGTATCAGTCGCTCCCTACTAAAAGGTTTGCACACCTCCCGGTCCTGTAAAAATGACAGAGACCTGAGAGACAAATCTTCCCGTCGGCGCTTTTGTGACAGAGAGAGATCTTGGTCACAGGAGTCTCCTCTTTCGACTTCAGTCAAAATTGCGGCCTCGGCCGCTGGCTTCATGGTACCCCCGTCAGGTCAGACATGGGACGATGACAAGGTCAAAATTATCGTCAACCTCATCAACCCATTGTTGAGTGATGAGGCTAACAATTCGTTGTTTAGGACTCCGGTCCTACCGACCGAGGATGAGACCCAGCTAGCTAGTGCTCCACCCTTTATCATGGTCCCCGATATGGAGGAGCTGCGGTTCTCCCTGGCTCCTTCCAAGAAGCTCCGTCGGTCCCCCCTGTGGTCATCTTCTAGATCTGGGACCCTCTCAACCGAGAGGCCGAGGAAATCCCATAAGTGGTGCTCCAAGGAGCAATGACGCCACCATTCATCCTCGTCCTCCTTGGGTGAGGAGAGGCTTCGACACAAGATGCGTTGTCACTACGAGAATCTCATGTGGCAACAGCTAATGATCACTGGTCTGAAGTCAACCCCGGCTTCGATTCCGGCCATCACCTGGCTGTCACCCTCTAGGCCAACTCCAACTCCTCTGGAGCCTGTCGACACTGTTCCTCCACCCACGGAGCCAGTGAAGACCCTCCTGGCTCGGCCAAAGCTGGCCTGTCCACCTATTCTGGTGGAGTTGCCACCTGGGCAGCCTTCCTCAGGGGCTCCTGCCAAGGAGGCTCAACCCAGTCAGGGTCTCCCACACAGGCTGTCGGTCACCCTCACTCCCAACTGTCCGCGGCAGGTTGAGAGCAACTCAGGTAGTCGGCCACTTTACTAGACTCAGGGTCTGAGGATTCGGACCTTCACGCACGTCCCTGTGACGATGACTCAATGTGTCTGTCAATGGAGGAGGGTCCCACATCCTGCATCGGCATCCTCCATCTCATCTCTGAATCAACGGGGATGCCATTGGAGTCCGTTGAAAAACGGACCGAATAACCCTTGACTGATATCCTCAGGAAAGGGGATTCTCTGTCTGAGGCCTTCCCAGTGGCCGAGGCCATAGTTGGTCCAGCCCTGGCGCTTTGGCAGCACCCAGCCTCCTGCCCTTCACCTTCCCCTTATATAGGCGCACAAATACCACGGTCTCCATGAGCCCTTGGGAGCTTACACAACACCCCTTGGCTGAGGGTTTGGTGTGACCGAATGTGTGTTCTGGCACTCAGGCAGTTCAGGAGACATGGCTAGACTTCCAGATAAAGAGTCCAAAAAATTGGACCATTCAGCCAGGAAAGTCTATGCTGCTTCCTCGCTCGGTCTCCGACAGGTGAGTTCAGCTGTTATCATGGCACACTTTTCCCATGTCCTTCTGGGCTCTCTGGATGAGATGCTTCCTCATCTCCCCGCAGACCTTCAGACCACGGTCAAGCAGGTCCCTGATCAGGGTTGAGCTGTTGCTAAACAGCAGCTCCAGATGGCCTTGGATATCAGGGATTCTTGTGCCCTCTTAGTAGCGGCTGCAGTCGCCATGCACCACCTTTACAGCAGACACTCAGCATAAACTGGTGGACGTTCCTTTCTTGTGTACTGACTTGTTCGGTCCAGGGGTCGATGATCACCGTCAACGTATTGAGAAGTCCAACACCACCTTGGACTCCGTTACTTCCACCAAAAAGAACCCCAGGGTTCTAAACAATCACAGAAGAAGAAGTACTTTCGATCTTCTGCCCCTGTGGCCAAGCAGCCCCAGTATCAAACTGAGCAGCAACAGCAGCAGGCTCAGTCTTGGCACCCTTGGCCCAAGCCTGGGGCTTTGGTGAACCATAAGCCCGGAGGAAGAGGTTCTGGTGGCCCCGCTGTGGCTCTTCATCCTCCATGCCTGCGCAGTGACGGGATGGGGGCAGCCAACCCCATACCCGCCATGGCCACTCTGGGTCCTCCCATGGGGGTCTGGCTCTGCCACTTCCTTTCCACCTGGTCCGCTGTCACAACAGACAGGTGGGTTCTGGAGGTGGTCGGCCAGGGTCTGCCTCGGGAATTCAAGCAGTACCCCCCAAGCCGAGCCCACTCCCCACTGGAGGAAAAGGTATCCGCCCATACTCGGTTGGCTCTCAGAGACGACATTGCCCAACTCCTCTGCAAGGAGGTAGTGGTCAGAGTTGCGGACCCACCAATCAACCCAGGGTTCGTTTCCAGGTACTTCCTGGTCCTGAAACAGATGGGAGGGGGCTGGTGCCCCATTCTAGATCTGCATGACCTGAATCAGTTTCTCAGGTCGTGCACCTTTCAGATGGTAACTCTGTCTCAGATCATACCATCCCTCAAGCAGGACATGTGGTTATGCTCACTGGATCTCCAGGACGCATTCTTTCATGTCCCAATCCATCCATCCCACCGAAGGTTCCTCTGCTTCAGAGGGGAGGGAACCCTCTACAAGTTCCAAGCCATGCCATTCAGCCTGTCATCAGCCCCCTGGGTCTTCACCAAATGCATTGCAGTGGTGGCGGCCCATCTTCGGCTTCGAGGGGTCAGAGTGTACCCCTATCTCTACGATTGGCTTATAGCAGGTCCCTCCAGATTGGAGGTGGAGAGGTCCAGGGATCTGGCCTTCCAAACCTGCATCAGTTTTGGCCTCCTGGCCAATGAGGCCAAGTCAGAACTCGTGCCCTCGCAGGTGATTTGCTTTATTGGGGCAGAGCTCAACTATTGTCGAGCCAGAGCCAGGCTCCCAGAAGACAGGGCAGAGCTTCTCTCCTCCTTTACCTAATCATTTCTGGTTGGGCAGTTGTGCCCTGCCTGGGACTTCCTGCGACTTCTGGGTTACATGGCAACCTGCACCACCATGGTCCGATGGGCCCGGTGGCATATGCACCCTCTTAAATGGGAGCTGGCTCAGCCAGTGGTCCCAGCGACAAGGTAATTTCAACCAGCTGGTCACTGTGACCCAGAAGATGTCGGACGCCCTCCAGTGGTGGACTGTCCTGGAACATCTGCAGGGAGGGATCCCGTTTGTCTGCCCCGAGCCGACGGTCGTCCTCATAACTGACTCCTCTTTCACAGGCTGGGGTGCCTAAATGGGAAATCACAGAGTCCACAGGCTCTGGACCCCAAAGGAATCCCAATGCCATATAAACTTGCTGGAGCTCCGAACAGTTCAGCTGGCACTGGCTGCATTCGCTCTATTCCTTCGGGGTCAAGTGGCTCAAGTCCAGACGGACAATACCACGACCATGTGCTACCTCAATAAACAGGACGGCACACACTCCTGGCCTCTGTGCAGGGAAGTGCTCCACATCTGGACCCTTGTGAGCTGACTGGAGGCAGATCTCCTAGCCATCCATGTGGGAGGAGCCTCGAATCAACTGGCAGACACTCTCAGCCATGTGAGTGAGGCATCCCACGAGTGGTCTCTCCATCCAGAGGTAGCTCACAGCCTGTTCTCCCAGTGGGGCACCCCTCAGGTGGACCTGTTTGTCTCCAGGGAGAACACCAAGCTGAGTCTGTTTCATACCCACCCCCCTCAGCAGGGCTCGCTGCAGGGGGATGCCTTCTTGAGGCCGTGGACCCTAGGCCTCTTCTATGCCTTCCCTCCACTTCACTTAGTCCACAAGGTGCTCCTCGAGGTCAGGAGGGACAAGACAAGAATGATCCTGGTAGCCCCAGACTGGCCCCGCCAGTTCTCATATCAGATCTCCTCAGCCTCAGCTCCAGGCTCCCGAGGCATCTTCCAGCATGCCCAGACCTGATCTCCATCAGTCAGGGGAAGGTATTCCATCCAGACCTTCAATCCCTGCACCTGACAGCCTGGTTCCTGAGTGGCTAGAGTTCCAGGCTTTGGCTCTCTCCGACAGTGCACTCACTGTAGTTGAGGTATCTAGGAAGGAGTTGACCAGGAGGTGCTATGCCTTCAATTGGAAGAGATTCTTCATTTGGTGTCAGGGCAAGGGCCTGGACCCTTCGTCCTGTCTGGTGGCTAGCATCCTCGACTACCTTTGGTCTCCCTCCAAAGGAGGTCTTCAGTCTACGACCCTCAAGGTACACCTGGCAGCCATCTCCGCTTACTGGGTATGGGCCGGGCAGCAGATGGTGGCACAGGAAAAGGTGGTCTGGCATTTCTTTAAAGGCTTCGACCACATATCCCCTGCAGTGCGTGAACCTCCACCTCTGTGGGATTTACTGTTGGTTTTGGCAAAGCTCATGGGCAAGCCGTTCGAACTGATGTACAGGTGTGAGATTTCACATCTGTCGTGGAAGATCACATTCTTGGTGGCTGTCACATCAGCCAGAAGGACTGGGGAACTACAGGCGCTCTCTGTTGATTCTCCCTATCTGGTCTTCCACAGGGACAAGGTTATCCTGCGCCCCACCCGAAATTCCTTCCGAAAGTGGTGTTGGAGTTTCACCTTAGTCAGGTGTTGACTCTGCCGGTGTACTACCCCAGTTACACCTCAGAGGCTGAGTACAGGCTCCATACTTTGGACCTGAGATGAGTGCTCTCTTGTTATAAGGAGCGAGTGGCTGAAGTTTGGGGACAGGCTCGCCAGCTGTTTGTCAGCTGCGCTGAAGCCGCACCTAGCAGACGTGCAGCAAAGCGGACGAATGGCAGATGGATTACATCTTGAATTGATCTCTGCTCTAGGTTGGCAGGCAAGGAGCCTCCCAAAGGGATAAGAGATAATTCTACCCACAATGCTGCTGCGTCAGTAGCTGCTTCTAGGGTCATCCCTATCCAGGATATCTGCAGGGCTGCTACCTTGAAGTCAGCAAACACCTTCATTACCCATTACCACACTGACCTAGAGTCACGCTGGGATGCTGGTT
Source organism: Neoceratodus forsteri (assembly GCA_016271365.2). Taxonomy (NCBI): domain Eukaryota; kingdom Metazoa; phylum Chordata; order Ceratodontiformes; family Ceratodontidae; genus Neoceratodus; species Neoceratodus forsteri. The sequence continues at coordinate 1,557,817,884 of CM057450.1, forward strand.
TTGAGGCCTCAGTTCTCCAGTCTCTGTTTCCCAAGTAGGGGGTGTGCGTCTTGTCTCCCTCCTCCCAGAGAACTGCTAGGAGTCTGCCAACAAGTGTGGATAAGAATAACATATCCACATCCCTAGAAACACAGGTTACTCACCTGTAACAGTAGTTCTAGGAGTGGTATATGTTGTTCATCCACTCTGACCCACCCAACCTCCCCGGCTTCGACACACAACCTCTGCTTCCAGCGGGCAATATCTGACATCATGGGGTGGAGCTGAGGCATACACCACCAGGGTGGGTGGGAGGAGCCAGCTTTTAGACCTTCCGGCAAGATTTAGAGGGAAAGGGACATGCCAACAAGTGTGGATAAACAACATATACCACTCCTAGAACTACTGTTACAGGTGGGTAACCTGTGTTTTCATTCATGTTCCCTCTCTACTAGCAAATGGGGAGAGGGGTGCAGCACATGAAACATCGAATGGGAAGAACCCCTCTCCCCCCTCAGCTAGTGGTCAAACAGGAGTTCAGCATGTTTGTAGTTCATTTGCATCACCAGGTAAAGAAAAAGGCCCGGCTTCCCATACGATGCACAGGGGAAATGCCAGACCTCACCCAACAACTAACACATCGAAATCTAACCAATGGTAAATCATGTACACAAATGTTCGCAGTCTGGTAAAAAAGATCTCAGACCTGCAGACAATAATGACAGAGGCTAAACTGGACATAGTAGCCATTAGCGACACATGGTTTACCAGTAACCACACTTGGGAGACTTCAGTACCTGGCTATGTACTGTTCAGAAGAGACCGAGGTGCAAAAAGGAAGGGGGGGTGGAGTGGCCCTTTATGTCACTGAAAATATCAAAGCTACAGAAATTCAGAATGCACATAAGGAGCCAGAAGAACTGTGGGTCACCCTGGAAACAAGAAATGGGACAGCCATATGAGCTGGGGTCATGTACAGGCCTCCAGACCAGGGGGAAGGACATAGACACGTTACTGTTAGAAGATATACAAAACATGACAGCTAAAGGGGAGGTTCTGATAATTAGAGACTTCAATAAGCCAGATACAGATTGGTCAATACCAGCAGGGACATCTGCCAGAACTAGACACATGGTGGATTCCCTACAGGGGGGAGGGCCTCAAACAACTGGTACAACAACCCACTAGAGACAGGGCTATCCTAGATCTAGTACTGACTAACAGGGAAAGGATCACAGATATCCAGGTAGAAGATCACCTGGGGGCCAATGACCATTACATGGTATGGTTCAATTTGGCCACTAGAACAAAATCATCCCATTCCAAGGCAAAAATATGGGACTTCAGAGGAGCTGACTTTGATAAGATGGCCAACAGAGTTAAGCTAGCCCTGGCAAAAAGAAATACAGGTGAGGGGGTACAGGCAAAGTGGGCAAGCATTAAAGATGCAATACTGGAAGCAACATCCGATTGTGTTACTGAGAAAAGGAAGTGCAAAAGAAGAAGGAAACCACTTTGGTTCTCAAACACAGTAGCAGAAAAGGTCAGAGCCAAAAGGCTGGCCTTCAGAAAATATAAGGAAACGCAGCAGGATGAAGATGGGGAGGCATACCAAACTTCCCTAAGGGAAGCAGGGAAGGCAGTAAGGCAGGCAAAGGCCCAAACTGAGGCAACACTAGTACAAACAGTAAAAGAAGGTGACAAGACTTTCTATAGATACATTAGTGAAAGGAGAAAGTCCAGAGGGGGTATTGCTAAGATCAAAGGGGATAAGGGACATGTGAGGAGGAGGACCATGTAAAGCCATCTATCCTAAATAGATAGTTCTGCTTAGTATTTACTGAAGAGAAGATAGGGTAGGGCCCACAGCTCTGCACCATGGACACAGGGGGGAGGGAGGTGTGCACTGGTCCCTTCACAAAAGAAAGGGTCCTACAAGAACTCGATAAGCTTAGGGTGGACAAGGCAATGGGACCTGATGGCATACATCCCAGGGTACTAAAGGAGCTAAGAGTGGAACTAGCAGAGCCATTATCAGAACTGTTTAGTGAGTCTCTAAGCACAGGAGAGGTCCCAGAAGACTGAAGAAGGGCTCATGTGATCCCGCTCCACAAGAGTGATAGCAGGGAGGAGGCAGGGAACTACAGACCAGTCAGTCTTACCTCAGTAGTGGGCAAGATTATGGAGAACCTCCTTAAGGAAAGAATAGTGCAACACCTGGAGTCCATAGGAGCACTGGATCCAAGACAGCATGGGTTTACAACAGGAAGGTCCTATCAAACTAATCTCATAGATTCTTTGACTGGGTAACCAGAGTGGTGGACCAAGGGGGGAGCAGTTGATGTTGCCTACCTTGACTTCAGCAAAGCTTTCGATACTGTTCCACATAGAAGATTGATTAATAAGCTGGGTAGGCTCGGGGTGGGCCAAACATTGGTCAACTGCATGGCAAACTGGTTGACAGGCAGAAAACAGAGAGTGGCAGTAAACAGTATACAGTCAGAAGAGATGCAAGTCACAAGTGGGGTACCTCAGGGATCAGTCCTGGGGCCAGTCCTCTTCAGTATCTTCATCAGTGACATTGCAGATGGACTGGAGGGTAAGGTTTGTCTGTTTGCAGATGACACCAAGATCTGCAACAGAATAGATGATCCAGATGGTGTGGGCAGAATGAGAACAGATCTGGATAAACTAGCAAAGTGGTCGGAAGAGTGGCAACTGGGGTTTAACGCAAAGAAGTGCAAGATCATGCACATAGGGAAGAGAAACCCTGAAGCCACCTATAGGCTGGGAGGGAAGTTGCTGGCATTAACAAGGGAAGAAAGAAACTTGGGCGTAATCATCACCGATTACCTAAAATCATCCAAGCAGACCTGTAAAGCAGTAGGTAAGGCTAGAGGGATGTTGGGGTGTATTAGTAGGGGTATCACAAGTCGGAAGAGGGAGGTAATAATCCCTCTTTACAAGACACTGGTTAGGCCCCATCTGGAGTACTGTGTGCAGTACTGGAGGCCACACCTTCACAAGGACATTAACCAAATTGAGGCAGTCCAGAGAAGGGCAACCAAAATGGTGCAGGGACTGTATCAGAAAACATATGAGGACAGATTAACTGAACTCAATATGTATACCCTAGAGCGAAGGAGGGAGAGAGGTGATATGATTGAAACATTCAAACACCTAAAGGGCATTAACAAGGTGAAAGAGTCTAACATGTTTCAATATAAGAAAAATAGCAGGACAAGAGGACACAGCATGAGATTAGAGGGAGACCGATTAAGGGGTAATGTGAGGAAGTTCTTTTTCACAGAAAGGGTGGTGGATGCATGGAATGGCCTACCTCAGGAAGTGGTGGATATGAATACAGTGAAGGGCTTCAAACAGGCATGGGAAAGGCATAAGGGAGCAATACAGATGAGTATGACTAGATAGGCCATTGACAGAGCAAAGGCCTGTGGCACATTCATAAGGCAGAAAAATAAATGGGCAGACTGGATGGGCCTTGCGGTCCTTATCTGCAGTCATCTTCTATGTTTCTACCTTTTCACCTCAAGTGTATGCATGTTCAGATTTGACATCCTCTCCTCATACATCATTTTCTGCTGTCCCTGGAGCATCCTGGCTACCTTACTCTGCAATACATCTGCTCAGTCCCTGTCATTCTTTAAATATGGATTCATGAAGTGCGTACAGTACTCCAGGTTTGGATGAACCAGTGAACTATACAGTAGTAGCAGCAGCACCACATCTCTTCTCCTGCTGGCAGTCCCTGCCCATATGCATACCAACATTATATTTGCCCTACCTCTCGCCCTATTGCATTGTGCTGGTGTCTTCAAACTATTTGAAATTATTACCCCAAGTCCTTTTCCTCTGTAGTACAACTGTCCAACCCCCTTGCTACATGTAATGTTAGGGTTCTTTGGCCCAGTGTGTATCACCTTGCAGTTCCTGGCATTAAATTGTACAGTAAATGCTCATACTTCTAGTCACCTTTTCAGTCTGTACAGGTCCTCTTTCATAATTTTGACACCCTGATCATTATCTACCTGGCAACAGATCTTGGTATTATATCTGAAAGGCATATTTTGTCCAGAATCCTTATTTACTACACCTTGAACATGAAGATGTTGAACAGGACCAGTCCCAAGACCAATTCTTGTGGCACCCCACTAGTGACCCCCTGATCCCCAAGAACTACCCATTTATTACAATCCACTGAGTCCTGTCACTTAACCAATTCACCACCCACCCAGTAATTTTGTCCCCTATCTCTTGGTCCTGCAGCTTCTTAACCAACTGTCCATGCAATATGGAATCTAAGACATTACTGCGCTCAAGGTATGGCATGTGAACAGCCTGTTTCTTGTCTACTGCCTTTGTCTCTCAGTTGAAGAACCCCCCCCCAGAGCCCACAATGTGTTTTGTCCAACAGTCCATTTTCCTCCAGGAATTTACTATCCTCTCCCTTATTATTGTCTCTAGCAGCTTATCCACAATAGACTTTAGGCTGACAGGTCTGTAGTTCTCTGCCTCGTCCCTGCTTCTTCTCTTGTATACGGGAACTACATTTGCCATCCTCCAGTCCCTGGGTACTGTTCCTGTCTCCAGTGAGCTATTGAATAGCTCAACTAGAGACTTGGCTAGGACCTACCCTATCCCCTTAAAGGGGGACAGTCAGCACTAAGAGACCCACATGCAAGTGTGAGGTTGTTGCCAATTTGCACTTAGTGTGCAAAAAATTTTTTTTTACTTACTGTTTACTGTAGCATGGTAGATTTATCTGACTAATCTTGTTGACTTCCACCCTGACATTTGCTGTAACCAGAAATCCCAGAATTCTCCATGTGGATGATATTAGAGCTGTGTAGCAGCTGCAGGAGATTCAGTAGCCTGCCGTGCATGTTAGAGATTTTGTAACCTCCAACAGGCTGCGTACTGATCCCACTGTTTTGCAGGGGCTTAGTACAGTTCTCTGTGACTGTACTTAGCCTTGGAAGGACAGCAGGATCAGTAAACGAAAGATCCAAGCTTATAGAAAGTCTAATATGTACTTCAGACTGTTCAGTCTTCCACAGCTGCAGCCCAACTCTGATGTCAGCTGCAGGGGATTCTGGGATTCCTGTTCACAACAAATACAGCATGGAAGTCAGCAGGATCAACCAGATACAGTCTGATATACTGCAGTAAACAATAAGTAAACAATTTTTGTTTGCACGCAAACTTCAGATTGGAACCAGTCCTACATATGGATGGGGGGTTCTTAATTCAGACTGTTCTCCTTAAAGCACACAGGGATATAGCCACTCAGGCCCATGAACTTATCCACTTTTAGTGTGCTTCATCCCCCCAGTGCCTTTTTAATTGGAATAGGATTCACACTAACCCCTTCCACCCTCTGCCCTGATGGCACAGATGATTAGGGGGCTAGAAAACATGACATAGGTGGAAAGGCTGGATCACCCAGGTTTGGTGTTCTTCCTGGAGAAAAGGAGATTGAAGGAAGGTATGGTTGAGATATTCAAGATCATATAAAAATAGATCAAAACAGGCTCGGCTGATGAGCAGAATTAAAGATAACAAAACCAGGTGGCATCGGTTTAAACCAAAGGGAGAGACAGCCAATAGGGGATGTATGGAAACAATTTTTTCACCTAGAGAGTGACAGGGTTGTGGAACAGATTACCAGAGGAAGTGAAAAGTGTGGTTACTACACAGAGTTTCAAGGCTAGGCTAGATAGCTACTTGAAGGGATACCAGAGGAGGTGAAAAATGTGGATACTACTCAGGGTTTCAAGGCTAGGCTAGATAGCTACCTGAAGGGAAAAGGCATTTCAAACTACTGGTGTTAGAGTAATGGGGAGGTGAACTACATGTGCTACATGGTCTTGATTAATCTCACCTAACCAATGTATTTGTGCACAGTATCCAGATGTAACCCTAAGTGTATACATTACACGGAGAAGGTGAAACAACTGCCAGTTGTTACTCTTGAAATATGCACTGCTAAGTTTCTCCATGTTCAATTTATCACAGATCTTTAGCACTTTATCTCAGTATAATTGTGATCGGAAAAGGTGATGTGCTTTATTCTCGAAGGCCTGCATTCTGACATACTGTATGTGGTACAGAGGCCTTTTCATGTCACTGAGTGAGGCCTTCTGCAGATTCCACCCTCCCTGGCATTAACCAGCCCACTCCTGACCATACCAAGCCATTTTTGTACCCAATCTTCATTCTCCCCATGGAGCTACACGAGTGTCTTGTTCACAATACATGATGTGCCGGAAAACATCTTTTCTGTTTTTTGGTTTTTTTTTTGTATAATTCATTTATCTAGGATAACCAGCTAAGATGCAGTAACTTATTTTCAGTGGGGTCCTGATTCATCTGTTTTCACAGCTGAGTAGACTGAAACAGTAATTGACCTGCTCATAGACAGTGTATATCTGTGGTGGGAATTTGTGTTTTTCAATATACCGTACTTTTTTTTTTTTGCCATTTTTTTCTTCCTCTGAACTTGGTTGCATCCCCCCCAGCCCTGTCACCAACCCATCTCAGGGACGTACAGGTTAACCTCCTGTCTGTAGGTGGCCTGCATTGCCTACGGGGAATACAGGGCAAGCCGAGGCATCTTTCTTCTTGGCGGACCCCCAGGGTATTGCATGTGCAGTGACGTGTAGAACGGATGTGCCATGTCTGCCAATGCCCTGCCCACACACTATCCTTGCTGTCACTGCCATCCAGCCTCTACCAGATGGCAGTCGGGTGGCAGTACCCAGGAACCCCCCACCCTGAGGGAGGAGAACTGTCATCAGATGCTCGATCCTTTCTCACCTGGCCAGACCCCGAGCAACCCTGGTCCGTTCCTGAATCCAGGACACTGGCATGGGTGGTGGTGGTGTGGCAGACAGCATCTCAGCCCACCACACTACTGGGCCAGCCTCCGTGGTGAGAATTTAAACCATTCTTCTGGTAGGCATATTCCATAAAAAAAGAGTTTATGTGAAACTCATTGGGGGTTCTTTGGCGCATGCCTAGCTAATTTACATTACCTGCATGCTTGGTTTCAGCATATTGTACAAATGAATGCTGGTTTTGCACTAAGGCCATAGTTTAAGTGGCCATTTTTTTGGCTGGTAGTATAGCCTAAAGGTTAGAATAATGAGCTGTGAACGAGCTTGGTACATCCAGCAGACAAGACCTGGGTTTGATTCTCACAACCTCCACTTGCATACTGTGTGACTCTGAGCAAGTCACTTAACCACCCAGTGCTCCCAGGTCATCCCCTGAAAACAGGCACTTGTGTCAAGTGGGCCTTACCCGGTTACCAAAGACTAAAAAAAAAAGTATATATTTTTGGTGCTGTGCCTTGGGGTGGTGAATGCAGTGACTTCTCACTTTGCACTCTCACTCTATTGCCATCTGAGCACTGGCAACCATGGATGCAGCCAATTTACATTGTTTTGATATTCGGGTTTGACAACAGATAATATTTCATACAGTCTTTCATTATAAAATTTGCTAAAATTCAGTTTACTTTAGGTAGCCTTTCCCACTCCACTAAATGATATACTGTGCCTGAATGTTATGAGGAATGGGATACAATGTTTTATTTTGTCTCTGTTGTTTCCTTTTTATTCTCAGTTGCAATATTCCATTTCCTGATTTTGGTATAGGCTTGACATACTCAGCAGTTTTCAGTAGTACATATTTTTGGTCACAGTAAAGAAGATTTTGGTGAGGGGGTGGTGGGGGGTCTCTGAATTAGGGAGGGCAAGTAGGGAGGGGAGGTAAGGGGCAGACTCGATGGGCCGAGAGGGTCCTTTTTCGCCGTCACATTTCTATGATTTTTATTTCTGCTTTTAAGGGTAAGTACTTATTGTATAACGATTTTACTAACCAAAAGATCTTTCCTTGGCAAATACATAGTGCAAAACAAAATAAAAAATTACCACCCAACTCTGTCATAGAATTGGAGACAGAGATAGAGGCCCTAACCTTTCCCTCAGACACCTTTCTCTAAGAAGATACAACAGTCTTGGTCACAGACTAGCATATCCCAGTTATGGCCCAACACAGATTTCTAATTAAAAGCACAGTGTCTAGCTAGTGTGTACCCCTGGGGTGTACCCCTTTTCTCCACACTGAGCTTTGTGCTTGTACAATGGGACACCCAAGGATCTTTCATGATGTCTATGAGACTTTGCTCCAGGAGTGGCATAGGGGAGGTGTTGCTAGTTGGGGACTTCAGTTTGCCAGATGTGGATTGGAGTCTTCCAGTGGCAGCATTGGCAAGGAGCAGGCTTATCCTTGACTCACTCCAAGGGGTGTTTCTTGGGCAGCTAGTCAAGGAACCTACTGAGGATGGGGTCAGTGCAGGATCTGGTGCTTACAACAGGGATGGCATTGCAGATGTCGCAGTGGGCAGTACCATAGGTACTAGTGATCACCATACAGTGTGGTTTAACATTAAGATGGGGACAGAGACAATCCACACAAAATGAGGGTCCTGGACTTTTGGAAGCCGGACTTTAAAGAAATGAGAGACTGCCTCAGAAACTGCTTTGTAGGAGGGGATTGCCAGGGAGAAGAAGAAATACAGTGGGGGAAAATAAGGGAGGGCATAATTAAGGCAACCAACATCTGCATGAAGGAGGAGAGTAAAAGTAGAAGGAAAAAGAAAATGTTATAGTTCTCTCGGGATGTGGCCAAGCTGGTGAGAAAAAAGGGTGGAATTCAGGAGGTATATGGAAACAGAGGGAGGAAGACATGGAGGTATGCCAACTAAAACAGAGGGAAGCAGGAAAGGCACCAAGGGGAGCAAAGGTGAAGACAGAAGAGGATCAAGAAAAGGCATACATCTTGAATAGGTACTTCTGCTCAGTTTTTTTTGGGGCCACCAGGGAGCAGCAGGAACAAAGATGGGGGGGTGGACACAAGTCCATTTTCAGAGCAAAGAGCCCTAAAGGGGCTTGCAGCTGTGAAAGTGGGCAAGGTTATGGGACCACACAGAAAACACCCAGGGGTACTAAAGGAACTCAGGGATGTGCTGGCTGCCCCACTGACAGCCTCATTCAACAGCTCACTGGAAATGGGTTGCTCTGGAGGAGAACAGACATGGTCCCTTTTCATAAGAGCAGCGGCAAGGAAGAGGCTAGAAGTATAGGTTGGTCAGTCTGACATCAGTGGTGGAGAAATTAAAGAAAACCCTGTTGAGGGAATGGTTGTTAGAGTGTCCTGAGTCCAGTGGGCTGTAAGACCAAAGGCAGCATGGATTCACGGGGGCATACCAGAAGAATCTGATTGATTACTTTGACTTAGTGTCCAGGAAAATATATCACAGGAGGGCAGTGGACATGGCCTATCTGGACTTTAGCAAGGCCTCCAATACAGTGCTGCACTGGAGACTGATAAAACATAATTGAGCAGCCTAGGAATGGGATCCATAGTGATTAACTGGGTAAAGAACTGGTTAATGGATAGATGACAGAGGGTGGTGGTTAACAGCACTCACTCTGAGGGAGGAGTGAGGTAAAGAACTGGTTAATGGATAGATGACAGGGTGGTGGAAAGCACAGCACCACTCTGGAGGGGAGGAGTGAGGTACAGAACTGGTTAATGGATAGATGACAGGGGTAGGGAAACAGCACTCACTCTGAGGGAGGAGTGAGGTAAAGAACTGGTTAATGGATAGATGACAGAGGGTGGTGGTTAACAGCACTCACTCTGAGGGAGGAGTGAGGTAAAGAACTGGTTAATGGATAGATGACAGGGGGTGGTTAACAGCACTCACTCTGAGGAAGGAGTGAGGTGATGAACTGGTTAATGGATAGATGACAGAGGGTGGTGGTTAACAGCACTCACTCTGAGGGAGGAGTGAGGTAAAGAACTGGTTAATGGATAGATGACAGGGGGGTGGTTAACAGCACTAACTCTGAGGGAGGAGTGAGGTAAAGAACTGGTTAATGGATAGATGACAGGGTGGTGGTTAACAGCACTCACTCTGAGGGAGGAGTGAGGGTAAGAACTGGTTAATGGATAGATGACAGAGGGTGGTGTAAGCACAGCACTCACTCTGAGGGAGGAGTGAGGTAAAGAACTGGTTAATGGATAGATGACAGGGGTGAGCACAGCACTCACTCTGAGGAAGGAGTGAGGTGATGAACTGGTTAATGGATAGATGACAGAGGGTGGTGGTTAACAGCACTCACTCTGAGGGAGGAGTGAGGTAAAGAACTGGTTAATGGATAGATGACAGGGGGGTGGTTAACAGCACTAACTCTGAGGGAGGAGTGAGGTAAAGAACTGGTTAATGGATAGATGACAGGGGGGTGGTTAACAGCACTCACTCTGAGGGAGGAGTGAGGTAAAGAACTGGTTAATGGATAGATGATGGGGGGTGGTTAACGGCACTCACTCTGAGGGAGGAGTGAGGTAAAGAACTTGTTAATGGATAGATGAGAGAGGGTGGTGGTTAACAGCACTCACTCTGAGGGAGGAGTGAGGTAAAGAACTTGTTAATGGATAGATGAGAGAGGGTGGTGGTTAACAGCACTCACTCTGAGGGAGGAGTGAGGTAAAGAACTTGTTAATGGATAGATGAGAGAGGGTGGTGGTTAACAGCACTCACTCTGAGGGAGGACTGAGGTAAAGAACTGGTTAATGGATAGATGACGGGGGGGTGGTTAACAGCACTCACTCTGAGGGAGGAGTGAGGTAAAGAACTGGTTAATGGATAGATGACAGGGGGGTGGTTAACAGCACTCACTCTGAGGGAGGAGTGAGGTAAAGAACTGGTTAATGGATAGATGACAGGGGTGGTGGTTAACAGCACTCACTCTGAGGGAGGAGTGAGGTAAAGAACTGGTTAATGGATAGATGACAGAGGGTGGTGGTTAACAGCACTCACTCTGAGGGAGGAGTGAGGTAAAGAACTGGTTAATGGATAGATGACAGAGGGTGGTGGTTAACAGCACTCACTCTGAGGAAGGAGTGAGGTAAAGAACTGGTTAATGGATAGATGACAGGGTGGTGGTTAACAGCACTCACTCTGAGGGAGGAGTGAGGTAAAGAACTGGTTAATGGATAGATGACAGGGTGGTGGTTAACAGCACTCACTCTGAGGGAGGAGTGAGGTAAAGAACTGGTTAATGGATAGATGACGGGGTGGTTAACAGCACTCCACTCTGAGGGAGGAGTGAGGTAAAGAACTGGTTAATGGATAGATGACGGGGGGGGGGGGTTAACAGCATTCTGAGAGAGAGTGACCAGCAGAAGCCAGGCTCAGTACTGGGACCGGTCTTCTTTAATGTTATCATAAGTAACACTGCAGACGAAATAGAAAGGAAGGTACCGTACTGTATGCCTCTTTGTAAATTGCAACAAATTCTGTAACATGGTATATGCTCAATTGGAGGTGGAGAGAATGCATAAGGACCTTGGGAAACTTGAGGAGTGGTTTAGAGCACAACAATTCTGGTTCAAAGCCACAAAGTCTAAAATCATGCACCTAAGGCATAGGAACCCAGGAGCTGAGTACAGGATGGGGGAGGTACTGACAGTCACTAAGCAGGAATGCGACCTTGGAGTTATCATATCTGATAACCTCAAAGTGGCAGGACAGTGTGACAAAGCAGTGGGTAGGGTCATTGGGATTCTGAGATGCATAGGGAGAGGTGTCCCAGGCAGGAGGAGAGAGGTGGTGTTGCCACTGTATCACTCGCACTTGAGCAGCTGTTTTACTATATGAGCAAGCATGAGTGCACCATTCACAAGAAGGCGGCTGGCCGTGAAGGAGAGTGGGTTGTCAGTCCTTCATGCGCCCTGGGTTGGGGGGCATCATTCATTTTATGAAATTTGGGTGCTGGGGGAGGGTTGCATGTGGGTGCTGCTGCTAGGGTGGGGGGATGATTTTTTTATATAAAAAAGTGACAAGAGAAAACAGCGTCGGTTGTGGAGGTGGGCGGTTGCTGGTCGCCCACTGTGGGAGTTTTTTCTTATTAACCTTTTAAAACTTCAGTTGTGGGTGCTGGGGATGGAGTGGGCTTGTTGCAGAGGGTGGAGGGATGGGGGTTGTTTGTAACATGACTGGGCTGTGGGGAGGGTGGGGAGCTGTGTTTTCCTTTTGTTAAGATTTCCGGAATATGAACAGGTATGATTAGTGCCACGGAGTCGGGTCTCATTACGCCCCTGGGCGGTCTGGTATTTCCCAATACCGCCCACCCTGTTGGATATTATTGCACTTAGACAATGGCAAACTGTGGCATTCTTAGATGGGATTTTAAAAAATTGCAAAAAACATTTTAGAAATTTAGAACAATGTTTTTTATGCTTCTTTGTTGTGAAGTAGTCCCTTCATTTTGTGATGTTACATCTTCTGTTGCCCCCCATAGAGCCATTCTGTTCAACGTATCCCCCCCACACACACACGATTGCCAGTTCAAGATATGGACTTTTTTTTACTTGTCCCCAGCAATCTCTTGTTATTGTAGTTTTATTAAAAACAAAAAAACTGTTTTCTTCTCTTCCTGGTAGACTTTTTTCTTCTCCCCCAATTGGGAGCTGTGGCTGTTAGGTGCGTGACCTTTCATGACACTACCATGTAAAAGTCAGAAGTACGAACCGGCAGGTACGATGTGACCTGAGAGCACTGTAAATGTGTTTTTTTTTATTTAGGATTCACAGAGCAGCACTGTTTTAGTTTCAGACAGCAGTGCTGTTCCAGTTTTAAAACGCTGTTCGTTTGCAGTAACTTGTTGAACGGTTTTGTGTTTGGTGGTGGATCAGCGTTGGTGATGTCCAAGGCGGAGTTACAGTGTAAAACATATTGAGAGGTACTTTAATCGAGTATTTTTGACCATGACGGCTTTTTTTTTTTTTTTTTTTTTTTTTAAGAGCCAGCGAAGCGGCTGCAGGTAAAGTCTGTTTGGGTTAGGAGAGACCAGTAGCTCTCACTAAGCAAGAGAAAAAGATGGTGGGCATTTCAAATTTTCTTGGGTACTTTCAGTCAATTACAAAGCAGGCTGGGCACCACAGTAGAATGGTACACGGTAGAGTGGCACTTGGACCAACACTTATTTTTAGCTGGGCATCTGTTGAAGAATAGATGCCCAGGTTGGAGGTGCTTTTAGCCAATCAGGAGAGAGAGAATATATTCTTGCCATTTTCTAATTGTATCTGAATAATTAATAGTGCATTATTCACAGTATTCAAGAACTACTGTTCGATCATGTTGGAGGATATCTCTTTCATCAGGTCACACCTATAGGACTACAATAAGTGAGGCACTAGGACCACATGGAATCTTTTCTGTAGCAGTCTACTAGGGGCCGCCCATGACGACGTCAGACACTTACATCCCTCCTCAGTTCTTTTCCCACTGTCGAACATACTCACACAGACTCCACGGAGACATCATACAGTCAACCACCAAAATACATTCAAATTTTGTTATTTTTCTCTGTAGTAGGAATCACTTTATTTTAAAGTGATTAACATTGTCGTTTATGTTGAGAACGCAAGAATCCGCTAAATTATTCCCTTACTGCGGCTGCGGTAGGAAGATTTATTCCAGCGATGAGCACAACATCGGCATTTGGTGTCTTGGCCTGAGCCACGATGTTCAGGCATGTGAGATCTGCCAGAGCTTCAACAAGGCTACCCTGATGCCGGACAACTTATCGGGCTCTGAGACTCCTAAGGCCCATGATAGATCTACAGGAAAACACTCCCACCGGAAGTGAGAATGGAGCAAGGACTGCTGCCCCCACCGGGTGCGCTTGAGGGCTTTGCCTTCTTTAGCACCAACCACCACAGCGCTGTCAACTGCTTTGGCATGGACCCCCCCCTGCTGCCCAAGCCTCAGTTTCCTCACAGCTGGCTATAGCCAGCGAAGGCTCATTGACGTCAAGGTTGCTTGTGTTAATATTGCAAGCCCTGCCACTCCAGCCTCCTGAACTGCAAGGTCAGCTGGCAGTAAGCTCCATTGATGGCCCATCCAAATCGGGGATTCTACCACCCCCATTGACGCTGCAAGGCATTTCTCCAATAAAGCCTTCTTTTGCGGCCATCATTCAGCATTTTCTGCCTTCTCCAGGCTCTACGACTCTGGGACCACTTAGATCAGCTTACATGTTGATGCTTGAACTGTCATCATGCCCTGTTCCCTCCCAGGCATCGATGGCCTCACTTCCTTATTTTATTTATTTATTTAGTTTTTGTTTACTGGGTGAGTATTCTAGCCATAAAAATGCCTATTTTCAGTCACGACCTGGGAGGTTAAAAGGTAGAACAATATAAACAATGCAAATCAGGACAATTAAGGTATAAGGAAACATTACAATACTCAATGAAAGGCAGAAACAATAGCCAATTGTTTACATTCAGCAAAGGCCTAATTATACAAAGTACACATGGAAACAGGCAAGTGCTAGGTGAATCAGTTAAGGAATAAATGGGAGAGTAAAGACAAGAAGGTAAAAAAACATACAGAAATCTGAGCAAAAAATAAGAAAACATGGCTGAACCAAAATTGAACACAATATACCATGAATAAGTGCAATCACAAACACAAAGGGAAACTTTGAGAGAAGGAGAGTGGTAATTTCATTAGCAAGGGAAAGAACAACAACAGAGGTCAAACCAACAGAAGAGCAAGGCAGAGAACAGTAGATGGTGCAATAGAGGATAAGTGCAAAATACAAAATATTGTGATAGAAGAGAGAGAGAAACATATTGTAGTAGTGATGGCTAAATCAACAAAGATAATCAGTGGAAGCAAGACAAAAACCGGACTAGTTAAGAATGGCAAAAAACAGTTAATACAACCAAGCTAGGACTTTGTGAGACAGAGAAGAAGGGACGAAGAGAGAAATGGAGAGCAAGGTAATTTAGAGTTAAAAGAGGAAATTGTCAACAGACTAAAGTGAGCTAAGGAAACACACACAGGGGTCTGACTGGCATAAGAATTTTAGAAATTACTGTTAAAGATAGCATGCATTGACGAATGACGGATGGCTAGGAGGAGAGAGTTCCAGTGTTTTGGGGCAGCATGAGAGAAGGCACAGGTACCCTTTGAAGTTTTACATCTTGGAACGTAAAGTAGACATTTATCGACAGAGCGAAGGCCATAAGAGAAGGATTGAGAGAGGAGCAATGAGGCAAGAGATGAGGATATTTGAGATCTAATAACGCTGTCAAGTCAGGGAGCCAAGGGAGTAGGATCTGAGGGCAGAGGGGGACAGACAGTTTAAATCAGCGTAGAACTGACAGTGATATTTACGCCATGGGGATGAGGAGGCATATTGGCAAACATTATTATAAGCGGTGTCCCACTTGCGAAAAGTAGACTTTGGCACATTGGCATATGTAGTGACACTGCAGGTGAGTGTCGAGAGCAGAATGCCTCAGGCAATAGCCATTCTGGCAGAGGGGGTTAGGACATAGCTTGTTTTGTAGGCAATCCCTAATTTGGTGTTGACAGATTTACAAGAGGCCTGGATGTGGAGATCAAAATCAAAGGACTCACCCAGTAGAATGCCAAGGTATTTAGAAGTTTACAGTCCCAATAAGGGAGCCGTCAGAGCAGGATACCTTGAGCCGATCTTGGCAAGATTTAAGTTTAGATGCAGAGCCAAAGAGCATAGCTTGGGTTTTACCCATGTTTAGAACGGGCTTGTGTGCAGAGAGCCAAGCTTGAATACAGTGAAGCCCACCAGGATGAAGCGCAGTGTCACAGGTTTACTGCATGGCAAAAGGGATTAACTCCCATTGAAACTGCATTGTTTGCTGCAGAATTCTGCAGTGCTGCACTTCATCCTGGTAGGCTTCACTGTATTTAGGAAGGCAGAGGAGAGATTAAGGTTAATGTCTGATATATTTTTGGAACTAGTATACAGGGTGATATTTATTTATTTAGCTTTTGTTTACCAGGTAAGTACACTAGACAAATCATATGCCTATTTTCAGGTACAAGCCGGGAGAGTACAGGAAGAAAAAGAACATACAGAGCACAACCTGACACTAGTAATGCAGATACACTAAAACAAGAGGAGGAAAAACATACATAGGAGATAACTCAGTTTACAACAGTGGTACAGTCAAATATAATTCAATACAGAGTCATTATGGACATATATGAAAGCAGTATTTACAGAATGAAAGCAAGAAATTTACATATATACAGTTTTGACACAGGGCATCACCCAGATAGGCAGCCAGCACAGCAGTACTGATGTAACCCCTAGATGGCGCTATCCCAGGGGCTACTACCCCTGCCTGATTTGCCACTAACAGGTTGAGGGGCCTGGATCCAATGGCGGGTGCCTCCACCCAGAGGTCAGGGTTTGCAATAGTTAAACTTACTTGGTCACAGCCCTCTGGGACACTGCAACCCCCCTTTCTTCCCACTAGTGGCCCACACAGTATATCAGAATTACCTTCACAGTATACACTTACCCCCAGAACTGGTTCAGGCACTGGGACCCCCAAACAAGATACAGTGCAACAATCACAGTACAATATTTTAACATAGACAAATACCTCAGGCAGTATAACTTTGCTGAAACAAGCAGCTCTGATTTATTTAGGGGATATAACAAGGACAGGGAAATCAGGTTAATTAGCTTATCACTCTACTCATCTACCTATGGCTCTGTGCACAGGCCTATCCCTATCAGTTACTGTCCTGGGTACCCAAGCCCTAGTGGCTAGTCAAACTGTGGCAGCTGGTAGGGCCCTTTCACACAGTGAAAAGAAAAATTAGTTTAAACAGTCAGCAGTACAGTGATTCCATTTGGATTTAATGTGGCAATTCAACGGGAGCAACCCTGAATTAGTACTCACGACCTCCAAACAAGATAGGGTCCTTCAACGTCAGCAGGGCTAATCTTGAGCTCCACGAGACTCTTCACACATTTATATGGTAAAAGAAAGTACTATACCAGGCAGGCTGTTCATCCCGATCGCAATTACTGCACAATACCGGGAGAACACACAGCAGATTCAGTTCCTGACAGACCGAGTGCAATTCAACAATTTCTCCAGTCTTCTACAGGGTGAGCCTGGTTTCTATTCTTCAGAGATCCTTTGATTCTTTTCACAGGACGGATTCAGTCCCAACAAGCAGTTACACAAGCTGCAGACCGAACTCTGGGCCTTACACACGTTTTGACTGAAACTGTGCACTGAAGGAGCACAGGGTTTCTTTCCCTTCACTGCCAAAGCTAAACTGAAACTCCAACAGACAAACCGGGCACTTCCTTTGAGTTCCTCCCAGTTCTTGACTGGATTGGCTGTCACCACAATAGACTGCTGCTGTTGGTCCAAAAGGCGCCCAAGTCTAAACTCACATCTCCCAGAGTCACTCCATGCAATCCTCTTGTGGCTGGCTCAGATTCTGAGTCCAAGTTCTGATTCGGTCCAAGGCACCATTTTAGAGCTAGCTTACCCCACACTGATTGGTCCAGTTCAGCAGTTCAAAACCAGAATGGGAACTAGGCAGACACAGTTCTGACTGCAAAGAAAGCAGGTTAGACAAACTGTATTTTCATTATTACTCTACATGATTTCTGGCAAACAGTTACATCTTTCAGATAGGTTCCCTTTGCACTCCTAGTGACTGCAAAATGGAGTGAATTGGCAGCAGCTTGAGTGGTACTCAATCAAAGAAACACACAGTCCCCCATACAAACTAGTTATGTCTGCAAGCAGACAGCTCTTAAAGAGACAGTACCAGAGGCTCTAAAAACACTCACTGATAAATGGCTTAAACGCCAAACACCATTCAGGCTTGGAGCATTCAAGCAAGCTCCTGGAAGTCTTTTGGGAACCCCCATTTGCAGGGGGGTTACACTGAGCCAATAGGTACAGGAGATGATATGCTCAAGTACCATGCAGGTGACCAAGGCCATCAAGGTAATCATGGAGGTTTAGGACAGTCACATACCGAGGCTAGCTTCAAGTGAGCCCACAGGGAGGACCGTAGGCATGCCTGGGAGGGGGAGGACTGAATCTGAACTGGCAGGGAGTTCCAAAATCTGGGGGCACTTGACACGAAATCCCTGTCACCTATTTGGGTACGCGTGTCAGGAACCTTGAGGATAGCAGGGCCCAGGGACCTTAGGGAATAGAAAGTGGAGGAAGCCGGCACAAGGAGTTCAGCCCATCCGGGGGGGTGCCAGTGCCCATAATCTTGCCTGTGAAGCACCCTCATCAGTGTAGAGAAGGGATGAACAAGAGGTAATGTCCCTGGTGATGTTGTTGATAAAAATGGTAAAAAGGAGGAGGCCAAGGATGGAACCCTGGGGGACTCCAATGTTAATGGTGGTATGATCATAGAGGGCAGAGTTAAATTTGACAACTTGAATTCTGTTAGATAAATAGCTATTGAACCAGGCAACAACATGTGAGGAAAAATTGAAGAATGGAAAGAAGCAAGAGGTGGTCTACAAGATCAAATGCCTTCATCAAATCAGTGAAGACCGCACCTATGAGAAGGCAGAAATCCATGGCTGAGAGAACATCATTCATGAATTTAAGTAAGGCAGTGGAGGTGCTGTGCCTTTTGTGGAAACCATGTTGTTTGTCAGAGAGGAGGTTATATTTTAGAAGAAAATCAATTGTTTGCAAGGCGACCAACTTTTCAAAGATTTTACTTAGGACAGAGATGATGGCTATAGGCCAGTAATTTTAAATATCTTTAGGATCAACTTTTTTGAAAACGGGGGTATCTCGGGCAGTTTTCCAAATGTCAGGGATTTGGCTATGACACAGAGACAGTAAAGATTCTTGCCAGGAGAGAAGCAATTAAAGGAGCAGCATTTTTTAAGAGCCTAGGATCAAGACCATCAGAGCTAGTGCTAGTACAGTACTATCAGAGATAGTATTTAGGAGTTTTAGCACCTCCGGTCTAGTTATGGCTTTGAAACGAAAGGGTGGGGTCCCAGCCTCGGAGATGGGAACAAAGCATAGGTTGGTAGGTAGTGTCGAAGTGAAAGAGGAAGTATATTATAGATCAGAGAAATGCAGATTAAAGGAGTTAGCTATTGTAGCAGGATCATTACAGTGTACACCATTTAGGATCATGTTGTTAGATGTATAGGATTGTTTAGAGCCGAGGAGGGTTTTTATGTGAGACCAAAATTTCCTAGGGTCACCAGCGGCATCCTGTAATAATCCTTTACAGTAGGAATTTTTGGCAATCCTAATCTGTTTTTTGCAAGCATTTCATTGGGCCCTGTAGTGATTGAGATCAGATTGTAAGCCCAAGGACCTGAAACGCTTCCAGCTTTTACCCCTCTCCCGGAGTAAAGTGAGAAGGTCCTTGTGAAGCCATCTAGTTCGTTTACCCTGTACTCAATGAGTAATTAGAGGTGTGTGCCTATCCTGAAGGGCCCCAGAGATGGTTAGGAAGTAGCTTAGAGCTGTCTGAGAATCCTGTGCCAGGTAACTGCTGGACCAGTCAGTAGATGAAACCTCTTGTAGAAATTTGCCCTGGTCAAAACTGATGACATTTCTAAAGGTAATATAGCCTGGAGGGGGAGAAATGCCAGACGAGGGATTCCAGATACAGAAAATGAGTGAATGGTCACTTATAGCATCAGCAAGTGTACCAGAAGCAGGGATACGGTCAATGCAATTTGTCAGAATCCAGTCTATCAGGGAGCTAGAGTTAGACTGAGAAGTGAACCTAGTAGGCTCAGAAATGAGTTGACGTAGATTATGACTTTGAACCAAGGAGAAGAGAGTTTTGAGTCTTGCCTAACCAGTTTAGATTTAGGTCTCCAAGAATAAGAACTTTATTGTGACCAACAAGCAGGGCAGTTTGATCGAGTAATTCTTTGAGTCCTGAGGTACTACTTTGTGATGGGTTGTAGGCACATATTAAATGTAGTTTTGTTGCACCTAGGATAAGGGTGGCATGAAGGGATTCTCAAAGGGAGCACGTAAGAGTAGGAATGTCGGTGAGATTTAGATGTGCCTTATAGAATAAGGCAACACCGCCACCCCACCCTCACACTTTGAGGAGTGTCTGTCACATCTCAGTAGGTTGTAGTTTGTTAGGGAACAGACTGAGTCTGGGGTGGATGGTTTGAGCCAGGTCTCAGATAAGCACAGGATATCAGGTTTATAGAGAGCAACCCATGCGTCAAGGTCAGCAAGGTTACGGACAAGGCCCCTTATATTATGGTGTGCAACACAGATACTCTTAATATTAAACAGGGATGCATCTATGTGAGAGAACTGGGTCAGAGGGCCAGAGTTCGGTTCAACATTACCAGACAAAATGAGAGCCAGGCGAATAAGGTACAAGAGCTTTCGATGAACAAAAGGAGGTAGAAAAAGCCTATGCCAAGAAAGGTATTTTTTAAAGGAATTTGCTGCAAGGTAGATAAAACACCTGGAAAAGAATAGGGGTGTAAGATCTAAACATTTGGCAATAAAAGGAAGTTTGAGAAAGTGAAGACATCAGGAGAGGAGTGTGTGGCATCAGAGGGTAGGGAACTGGAGGCTGAAGAGAGCCAAGAGAGAATAAATAGCATTAGGGCAGCAGACAACAATGTGCAGAGTGGTAGCCATTGAATAGAGAGAGGGTAGATGAGCTGTCAGAACTAATAGGGTAGGTTTGTGGCTTAATTAGGATAAGTAAAGTAAAGGTAAAAATAATGTCTTCCCACTTATCACCAAAAATAAGGTAAACACGGCTTTCACGACCCTTAAGGAGGAGGGATATAGAAAGAAATAGTAAGGGTGGCAGAGGACATTTTTCAGTAGTAGACAGTGATTGTCCTATGAAGAGATTTTATGGGTAAGAAATAATGTTTAGTAATGGAAAAAAGAAGATGACTGAGCCATCAGGGTCGGAAGGATAGGCTTGTTGCTCAATATTTTACAGGGCTGGGTAATTGAGGAGGTATAGCAAGTTACTATAAGGGCTAGTTCAAATGTCCCAAATTCTGCGGTTTAAGTTGGTATTAGTGGTGACAAGATCACTTTAAGACAGTGGGGAAGAACATGACTGAGCGGGGCTTTCAGTGTTGTAGAGTATTTAAAGAGTGGTGGGGGGGCCAGGAGAAAATTCAAATGCTCTATGAAAAATTGCAGCTCTAAGAAGCCACTACATAAAGCAGGCAGACAGAATGATTAGAGGCAGGAAGCACAACAGAGCCTCAGGGAACCAATCATGGAAGCTGGCCGAGGAGAACGGGCCAATAGCGGGGAGCTGCCATGGTGCTGAGACCAATCCAAATACAGTCTAAGGAACTGTACCTTGTAGCCTTCGGGAGAGCAGTCAGGGAAGTGCGGCCGGCAGCTAAAAGAGCCCTGCCGCATGGCCACTCCAGTGGGAGGTGCCCGGTCGGGCAGAAGTCTAGAGGGAACAAGAGAAGTAAGGTTAGGACAATTATACTAGCCGTAGTTACAAAATAAAATGCTTCAGAGCCCGTCAACATGGAGCATAAGTATCACACTGACCTCCTCCCTTCAGATGAGAAGGAGGAAGAGGGTATGGATGGGAGCCACTCGGCTAGGTCTGACTCTACAGTTTCTGCTAGGAGTGAGGACTCCATAATACACAACCCGAGGTCTGCCCCTGAATACCCCTCTTTTTTCTCTATGATGAAGCAGCTTCAGGCTGCCATGGGATTTCAGGCTGAAGAGGGAGATGTCACCAGAAGGAATCTGGTGGAGCATCTGGAAATTCTAGACTCCCCACCTCAGGCGATACCCCCTCTTCTGGCTGCCTTAGAGGAGGCCACCATGGCTGCCTGGAATGGGCAAAATATGATCCCTTCCTGGCCCAGAAAGGCAGCAAACTATACCAGCCCCCTGCAGGAAACATTTTTTTTGCAGGTCAGCCTGAGACTGACTCAGTGGTGATAAAAGTAGCCATGAGAGGACTAAGGTGCCCAAGCATCTCGGTGCCCTCTCTGCAGATAAGGAGTTGAGGAAACTGGACCTCTGGGGTAAGAGAACCTTTGCTTCTTCCATTCTGGGCCTTAGAATAGCTAATTATCTGGCCTGTATGATTAAGTTCTAGAATACCCTCTGGAAAATGGCCAAAGCAGCAGCCTACCAGAGGGTACTCAGAGGTAGGACCAGATCAAAGCTCTCCAGACTGCAGCTGATGTGGGCAAGCACCTCTTGAGGTCTATGATATTTCAGATCCCTCAGCCAAAGCAGCTGCCAATGGCATCTGTATCAGAAGACTCTTTAGGCTAAGGGTGTCTGGTTTTGCTGCTGATGTTTAGTAATCCATTCTGAATGCCCCATTCAGAGGGAACACGCTCCTTGGAGCAGATGTGCAGGATATCCTGACTGATTTGCAGGCCTTGGGGAAGACTTTAAGGTCCATCTACTCCCTGTACCACACCCAGCTTATGAGTAGACAGTAGACCCCTTTTCATAAGGCTTCCCACAGACCTGGGTCAGGGGCAAGGCAGTAAGGCAAACATAGAGCAGGATCTGCCTTGCCAGCCCCTATCTCCACCATAGGTGCCCATACCAAAAGCCCCATATGGGGAGGTGTGGCCCTGGTCACATTTTCTGCTTCAGCATGACTCCTTTCTTGCCCCCCACATCCCCCCAGTCAGGAGGTGATGGTAGAAGGTTGTTTTTCCCTCCATGTAGAATAGTGAAGGGAACTCACTACAGTCACCTGGGTCCTACAACTTATAGAACATTGTAAATTGGTAGGGTAGTGCAGGGGGCATAGCCCCCCACAGAAAATTATTTTAGGAACATCAGTTTCCCAGTGCTATTTTGGTGGTGTGGCTTGGAGCTTTGCTGTTGTACACACGCTATTACAACCTAGTTCCGGAGGGAAGAAATGTACACCTTCCCCTATCTGGATGGCTGGTTGCACAAAGCTCAATCCAAGGACCAGCTGTCTCAGACCCTAATGCATGCCAGGCAGTTGTTCAATGTGCTAGAGATCACTGCCAATCTACCAGAGTCCATTGACACCTTGTCAGCACTTGCAGTACATAGGGGCAGTTCTGGACATGGCCCATGGCTTAGTTTTACTGCCCCTTGACAGGGCAGAACGCCTCATAGCTCAGCCTCGGTTGGTTTCTCACAGCTGGTATGCCACAGCCAGGACATTCCTGAGGCTGTTGGGCCTGATGGTGGCTGCCATTGTCCCAGTACCCCTGGCAAGGCTTCACATGAGGATCCCCCAGTGGACCCTGAGGGTACAGTGGGATCAGCACACTGATGATCTAAAGCAGCAGGTTCTAGTCACTTCCCCTGTTTGCAAGGTGCACCAGTGGTGGATGGACCCCGACAACTTGCTGAAAGGGGTCCCATTCCTAATCCCCTTCCTTCAGCAAATTCTCACTACAGATGCTTCGGGGCTGGGCTGGGGGCACATTTGGACCTTCAACAGACTCATGCACCACAGTGGAGACTCCCCTCCACATAAACATTCTAGAGATGGGTGCTGTTCTGTATGCCTTGCAAGCTTTCCAGACCTGTCTGTCCCCAGGTCCTCTGCTGGTGTAGACAGACAACCTCAGTGTAGTGTCCTAGATAAACAAGCAAGGGGGGACTCATTCTTACCCTCTGTGGAGGCAGGCGATGAGGGCTTGGTACTGGACTGTACAACACAGTCTAGAACTGTCAGCCGTCCATGTTCCAGGTGTCCAAAATGTCCTGAGAGACACACTAAGCAGGTCACAGTCCAGAATGCACAAGTGGACACTACTGACCTTGGTAGTGGAAGACCAGTTCGACAGATGGGGTTGTCCAGAGTTGGACCTTTTTGCATCCCTGCTCAAAGCAAAACTGCTGTTTTTCTGCTTGCTTGATCCAGGGCCTGAAGTTTTCTGGTGAGACATGTCCCTCTTTTGGAAAGGGAGGTTCCTGTATACCTTTCCTCCCTCTAATACTTGTGGCACCCTTCTGGCCTCATCAGATGTGGTTTCCATTACTGCAGCTGTTGGCAGTGTCAACTCCAGTACCCCTGCCCCTGTGCCCAGGCCTGTCACAGAAACAGGGCACTCTGGTTCATCCGAACCTCATGTCACTCCATCTCCATGCCTGGCTCCTGAGGACATAGCCATTGTGAGATTTGGACTGTCCCCAAAATAGGTTGATGTCTTGGTGGCTGCCAGGAAACCCTCCACCAGGGCTACCTATTCTATGAAGTGGAAGTGATTTGCTTTGTGGGCTGCTTCTCATCACCTGGACCCTTTCACTTGCCAGTCAGTCATTTTAGAATATTTGCTGTCCTTGTCGGTCCAGTCTGCAGTACTTTTCCATTAAGGTGCACTTCTCTGCCATTTCAGCCTTCCATGTGCCCCTTGAGGGGGCTGTACTATGGCCCAGGTGGACGTGGCCCATATGTTTTTGGAAGGCATCCTGCATTTGAAGCCTCCCATCTGCAATTCAGTCTCGCTTGGGACTTGAATTTTGTGTTAGAGAAACTTACTTTGGCTCCTTTCAAGCCAGCACGATTTGCAAGCTATGTTTTGTGTCATGGAAAGTATTATTTTTAGTTATTATTTCTGCTCGAAAGATTTTAGAGCTGCAGGCTGTCATGTGTGAGCCTCCTTATATGATTTTCCACAAAGACATGGGCCCACATATTCAAAAGAGACGTGCAGCACAAAATGGGAAATGCATGGAAGCGCGATATTCAAACGGCAGATATGCACTGCGTGTGTCAGAATACGTGTTCACACATAGATAATGTGCAGTGCAGAAACAGGGGGCAGGGACATGAATGTGCCATGCATGGGAATATTCAGCCAAAATGTGCTGCTCATGTGCTACACATCCCAGAAATGTGCCGCACAAAGATGACAAAAAAGATGGCCTAAATCGGCCAGCCACCCACAATCAGACCACGGAACTGCAGTCAGACACTCCTGAGATAGCCCTTGGAGGTACACCAGGATGCGCTTCAGGCACCCACACACAGCAGTCATACCAGGATGGCAGAACTCAAAGCCACTGGTGCTGTGACACCCCTGGCACCTGCCAGATGGTCCCGTCCCCACACCTCACCAGGGACATAGATGCCCAGCTGTCACATACAGGTGGCAGTGGTGCAGACAGCCACGATGCAGCACATGTACCTGGGTCAGGTCTTGCACCCATGTGGCCTTCAGGGCACCACCCAGTGGTGGCATGTGCCCATGGTGACATCTGGGGCAATGGTGGCCTGGTGGTACTGGTGGCAGCATGGCATGGTCCAAAGCCTGACCAGTGGGACTTACCCATGATGGTACACCATAGGTTTACACCGCGCGCCCATGCTAGGCCCACACCACCCGGAGCCACAGACATGACACTAATGCCACCCATGCTGTGTGACATTGCCACAGTGGCACTGCAGTGGGTTGCTGTAGTGTTCCAGTGGTGGACATTGCATAACTGTGGGCAGTGCGGGGCAGGGATGGTACCACCTGCAGCCTGGAGGCAGCATGGGCATGCCTTACAGAGAACAGTCCCTTCCGGTGTTGCGCATGCAGCCACCACAGGCACGTACCTGGCCAGTGTCGGGGTGGCCACCCAGGTTACCAGGACAGTTCCAGGTGGGCTCCACTCACTCAGGTACCTGATCTCTGCCTAAACCCTGACATTCCTTACCTTTCTTATCCCTTATCCATTATACTGGGGTATGTGGGGCACTGTAGGTGAATGTAAGACGCACAGGGCTAGTGTATCACATTCATGTGGCATACTGATCAGAATGTGAAACCCTGGGCCCTCCCCCATTGCTTGTCCAAGTGGGCTTCTTTGGCCACTGTCCAGGTGGGCCCCCTGTACCCCAGTCGGACCCTGTACATGGCCATGGGTATCAGCACTGTATGCAGGCCGCTGCAGTCTATCCACACACATATACCTTCACACCAGCGTGCTGGGCTGCAGTACCTCCTTTTCACCTTTGTTGAGTGGTGGGCTGCCCTGCAAAGCTAGATCTGTGCATGCCACAGGTATGCAAATACCCTGAATACAGTCCAGTGATGAGATGCAAATGTGGGGATTGGGCTCGGACTGTGCAGAGAGGCAATTTGCATATCCTGGCTGAATATTGCAATTCTGCATGCCACGCCAGTAGCCACCCATAGCGCATTTCCGTAAGCCCCGCACCTGCCGCGCCACATATCTCCGACTGCATGATCATGCATGTTCGGGATATTCAGCCAGACTTGCGCAATCGCATTCTATGGTGCATCATCTGAATATACCACTGTTTTTTGCTGGCGCATCTGGGATGCGTGGTACATGGACATGCGCGATGTGGCCAGCCACTTTTGAATATGGAGTCCATGGTGTCTTTGTGTACTGACCTTAAGTTTTTGCCAAAGGTGGTATCTGAGTTCACTTTAAATCAAACCATCCACCTGCCAGTTTATTTTCCAGAGCATACCAGACCAGGGGAAGCATGTTGCCATACCTAAGATGTGCATAGAATACTTACATACTACACACACTGTACGAAGTCCTCACACTTGTTTGTTTCCTTCACTCCTGGGAAAGAGGGTGTTCCAGTTTCTAAACAATGTCTTTCCAAATGGTTGGCTAACTGTATTACTTTTTGTTACAGGAAGTACAGTAAGGAACTTTCTGGGGTTATTCATGGCCATTGAACCAGAGGCATGGCCACTTCTGTTGCCTGCTTCAGGAATGCTTCAGCTGCAGAAACCTGTGCTGCTGCAACTTGGAGTACTGTCTACACTTTCACAAAGCACTACAGTCCGGACATTGCCTCCAGAAGAAGGGCAAGCTTTGGCGTGGCTGTGCTTCAGGGCCTACTTTCTTAGGCCTCTAGCCACCCAGACTGTCTCTCTGCCAGCATTGCTTGGGACTCATCCTATAAGTGTGACCTGGTGAAATAGATGTCCTCGAAGAAGATAGAAATTATGTGAAGAATTTGAGAACCTCTACCACAAGTTTATATTAAAACACATGAAAAACCAACTTCCCTTATTGTAGTCTCTTTTGTTCTTTTATTATTTTCTTTTCAGCTCTTGTAAAAATATTTCAGTGTTGACATACTTTTCAGGATTATTTGTCCCTTCATCAGAACATATTTCAAGCTTTATATAATTAATAAACAGAAAATAGATTACTTATTGGTAATCTACCATATTCAGCTTGTTAATATATACATGTTTATAATGCAGGGGGAACATACTGGCTACAAAACAAAAAATGTAAAGTCCATGTACAAATGGCCTTTTTTTTCTGTTATAGATATCTCTTTTCATTCAAGTACATCTGACAACCTGAGGAATTAATGGAAATATAAGTAAATGTCAGGATTGGGGGAGGAGGAGAATATCAGATTGAATCTATAGTATTGCTTTTTGCTTTATATTGCCCTTATATTGCGCACATAATGACTGTTGTACATTTAGTTACACAATCCGTTTTCAGTTCCTATTGTTTCATATTATTGTGTTAATCTTTATACATATTCACTGTTTGAATTTATATGCTATGTAACTTATTTCAAGAACTTTGAAACAAAATACTCAGTACCTTATTAGTTTTGCTCTCATGGCGCTTTCCTTGGAGTCAAATCTATTTTAGCTGTTTCTGAAAAGAGGAAAACATATCCTGTTGTTGTCTACATCATGTTTTATTTTATTGTTCCTCTCCCCATGTACCCATTTGTTTATAACTTTTACATACCGTTCTCTCTCCAGAGTCCTGATCTTGCTACTTCTATTGCGAGGTATAAACTCCCTTTCCTAAGTCATAGGGAAAACTCTTTGTTTCTTGGTGCCAGTATGTGCTGAAAATCTTTTTGTTTAAATGCTAAGCGTCTTTCCCTCAGCAGCTGCTTCCTTATGCAGCTAGGTAGGCATTAATTAGGACGCCATGCATCTCTATCAAAACCTGCTTCCCTGTGCAGCAAGAAGGGGGCCGAGCCACAGTTATCACGCTCTAGGTAGGAGCGTGATGACTTCACGAAGATGTCTTCTGTTGCCCGGTCCTTAAAGAGAAACTGCTTTTATCACTCGAACATGCGAGTGATCATGCAGTCCCACCTTCTATACAATTCATAAAATAACACTTGGGCTTGTAATTCTAGGAGTGATCTACATGCCTACAAAAAAGGCTTATATAGATTTTCTTGATACTGTTTCAATATGCATGGTTTTAATATACATGATTTTAGAGGGGGAGAACAAAGATATATATGAATATATAAGAATCTCCTCTCATACCAAAACCTTTATTTTAATCTTGGAACTTCATAAAGGCAACAAAATAAAAGAAATAAAAAGAAATGGGGAGCAACATGCCTAAAACAAAATTATAGGTATATCTAGATGTAATATCTATATACAAAGTTATTTTTAAATGTAATGTCTATACACAAGGTTATTTTAGGCTGGGTGGGGTAAGAATGGATATCCCAGAGGTTTAGCACTGGGATTATGGCAGAGGCTAAAGAACATATCATGATGATTATTTGTTAAAGCAGTAGACATAAGATATTCGGTCCACAAGTATGAGGTCTGCATATTTAAAAAAAAAAAGGTGTCCCATCTTATCTAGAGAACGAACTCCAGACTAAACTTTTATTAAGACCATAGCGGCTTCTAAAAGTTCTAAGAGTAAAGATCCACCATGCTTCCCTTCTCTTTCATAGGGTTTCCCAATTTCCTCCTCAAATGGGTTTGTTCACTTTTTCAATCCCCATAAATTTTTAAGAGGAGACCTGGTGATTGTTTTGGTTGAAGTGCTGTGCTAATTGTAATTTGTCATCTCTGCATCTTATTCGACTTTTATGTTCAGAAATTCTGCTCTTCAGTGTTCTTGTGGTCTCTCCGATGTAATACAGCAAGCATGGGCACACTATACTGTATACCACATGATCACTGTCACAAGTTATCAGATCTCTGGTCTCAAATGTACGATCTTGACAAGTACTTCTAATATGTTTGGTTTTGATGCCATTATTGCACTGTACACAATGTCCACAGGTAAAAGAAAAAACTTACTCCTCTGTTGAGCCACTTAGTGTTAGGTGGATCTGGATTCCAGTGTTGAGTATGTACACATTTTTTTTTTAATATTGCCAGTCCTTCTTGCTGTTATCCACGGTGGTTTGTTAAAAATTCTTTCTCCTGAGTCAGTAGATTTCAGTATGTCCCCATTTTTTAATATAGTACATTTTATATCTGGAAAAAAATCAGAAAAGGTGGTTGAAAAGCATATCCTTTCCAAATCTTTCACTGGTGGTTCGTCTTTCAACAGTTCTTCCCTGGTCTTTTCCTGCATTTTATTTTCTGCAGCATCCAAAACATTTTTTTTATAACCTCTTTGAGTAAATCTATTTTTCAGATCCATTATATTGTTGTGTAAAAATTCTGGATTCCCACTATTCCTTTTAATTCTTAGCATCTGTCCATATGGTACTCCTTGCTTTAGTGTTCTAGCATGGCAACTATTAGCATGCAAAATGGTGTTTCTGTCCTACGATTTAGGAAAGGGAGTTTATACCTCGCAATAGAAGTAACGAGATCAGGGCTCTGGAGAGAGAACGGTATGTAAAAGTTATAAACAAATATGTACATGGGGAGAGGAACAATAAAATAAAATATGATGTAGACAACAACAGGATAGGTTTTCCTTTTTTCATAAACAGCTAAAACAGATTTGACTCTAAAGAAAGCGCCATGAGAGCAACTCTAATAAGGTACTGAGTATTTTGTTTCAAAGCTTTTGAAATAAGCTACATAGCAGATAAATTCAAACAGTGAATATGTATGAAGATTTACACAATAATATGAAACGATAGAAACTGAAAACGGACTGTGTAATTAAATGTACCACAGTCATTTGGGCTGGCAGTATAGCCTAGAGGTTAGAGGAACGAGGTGTGAACAAGCTTGACACATCCAGCAGACCAGACTTGAGTTTGATTCTCTCAACCTCCACTTACATATACTGTGTGACTCTGAGCAAGTCACTTAACCACCCAGTGCTCCCAGGTCACCCCTGAAAACAGGCACTTGTGCCTAGTGGGCCTTACCCAGTTACCAAAGACTAAAAAATAAAAAATAAAAAAAAAAATTATGTGGGCAGTATAAGGGGCAATATAAAGAAAAAAGAAATACTACAGATTCAATCTTATCTCTCCGTTTTGGATAAGTATATCTATTTTCTCGACAATTTCAGATTTATTCTGATAATTGTGCACTACCACCTCGCTATGCATGTCATCCCTGACACCATCGGAATCACATAAAAACAAGTGCGACTTGTGTGGATCCCAGCTCCCTCATAAGGATAGCCATTCCCTCTGCCTCTTCTGTCTGTGCCCAGGCTACTGCATGGAGGAGTGTGAGCACTGCCGAAAATTCAATCCTGCTACCCGGTAACGAAGGCAGCAGTCCCTGGAGGCCCATTTACTCAAAAAGAAAATGGTATCCATGGAAAAGAAACTGAAGAAATTGAGGCAGGCATCTACTTTTCCAGAGGGCCATCATAAGAAAAAGAGGGACAAGGAGAAACACTGGGACCGGGACATGCCATCCACAGCGGCCGTGACTTCGGCTGGAGTTGTGGCCCTCAAGGTAACTTCCCCTCTGGAGGATCATCCTTCGACAGCTGCCTTGGTGGTTACTAAGCCAGTGTCGACCCCCACCCCCACCCCCCGTCGGGCTCGCTCTCAGGCCGCTTGGGAGCCCGACAGAGGAGGCCCGTGACCCCACTACAGCTTCTAAACCCAGGCCTACCAGTCAGAGTGCATCCGAGCAAGTTGGGAGTCGGTCCCACTGATGTCCGCCCGGACACAGCTGATAAGTTGGACATCTGTACCCCCGATGTCTGCCCATCTACGCCTGATTCCGGTGAGTCACTGCAGCGAACACCCGTTGCCTTGCCCTCTGAGGTCCCCGCATCTCTTCCTGCTCTTCCGGAGGAGCTCACTCCTTCCTCCCTGACTATGGTCGTGGAGTCTCGAACACTGCCGGACCCTCAAATGCTGGACCCAACGTCAGACAACCCAACGTCACCCTCTGGCATTCCGCTTCCTGACAACACACCGTCAGAGCCATCTGGACTCCCGGACCTTCTGGCGGGTCCTCCTCCGGGCCAACGCCTGACCCGTCTGGTCCACCCTCAGAGCCGACGCCAGAACCTTCGACTCTGTCAGAGCCCCCAGCGCCAGGATACCCAGCCCCAGCATACCCGGCACCACAGTACCCAACGCCGCACACTCAGATGCCGCAGTACCTGGCGCCTCAATACCAGATGCTGGGCCCCCCGCCATCGGTTTTGGGTACTTATATTATAGGTTACCCATACTCGATCCCCCATCCACCTCCTTCTTCCCCTCCTCCACCTACCCCGCAGCCTCAGGTGGACTTGAGGGAGGTCTTGGCCTCCTGGTGGGCTGAAGCTAAATCACAGATCACCTAAGAGGTCAGGAAATGCCTACTGATGCCAGGCCCCTTACGTCGGTGAGAGGAGACTCCTCTACCTCTGCCTAACACCAGAGCTGAACCATCTGGTTCCCGGGCCAGGGAGGATATGCTACCCCGGGGAACCCTCAGAGAGGGCGATCCTCATCCACCAAGGGAGGACTCTTCTCCTTCTTCTTCATCAGAGTCTGATTCAGACTCGGGGCGCTCTGACCTAGAGGACAAGCCCCGTACTCCACATAGACCCAGGCCGTAAGGTTCCCCGAAGTCTCCTCCAAAAGATCCTTCATTTCTGGAGTTGCTTAAGAAAATCCAGGCTGCCTGTGAGTGGCAATCAGTGGAGCCAGATCACCAGCATAAGAAGCTCTCGGCCTATCTGGACCTCCCAGAGACGACTTCCACCCTGGATAGAGCCCTATACGGATCTTGTTTCCACTATTTGGAAGCAACCTTCCTCGTTAGCCCCCCCTCCCCTGGAAGGCAGACAGGCTATATCAGGCTCCTGAGGGGAAGGACTTTCTCAGCCTTCACCCCAAGGCCGTTTTGGTGGTGATTAGTGCCGCACACAACCGATCAGCCAACCCTAAGCACCTAAGCTTGTCCCCTCCTGACAAGGAGTCCCGTCTTCTGGACCAGCACGGGAAGAAGATTTATGCTTCTTCCACTCTGGGCATGAGGGCCCTCAACTACGTCGGCCATATGGGGGATTTCCAGAAGGCCACCCTTAGTCAGTTGGAATCAAAACTGGACTCCCTCCAAGATTCCCAGACTAAATTGGAACTGGAAGATGTGGTCCACTCCATGCATTTGGCTTGTAGACACATGCTTCGTGCTACATACAACGCGGTGGACACAGCAGGCAGGAGCTCGGCTTTCACCATGTCCTTGCGACATTACACCTGGCTCCGAGTGTCAGGTCTGGCCCCTGAAGTACAGTCAGCTATCCACGATGCTCCCTTCAGAGGGTCTGTACTGGTTGGCGGTGATGTCAAGGACATCATCACTGAGTTGCAGGAGAAGGATTTGGCATTGAAGTCTGTCCAGACAATGTACAAACCCTCTCAAGGGCAGAAACGATCCTTTCGGCACCCTAACTGCCAAAAGAACAAACGGACTCAAGCCAGACATCCTAACAAACATAAAGCCGTGTCAGCTGCCAAGGACCCTCCTAGCAAAAAAGCTTCAGAGCCTTGGCAGCTACCCTGCCCTCCGCCTCCTGACTCTCCCACTGCCTCTGCCCGGTTCAGAGCAACCGGTAGGGGAAGATTCTCCCCCCATCTACCGGGTTGGGAGGGGGTAACTGCAGATGCTTGGGTGCTCCAGCTGGTCTCAGCCGGTCACTTAATAGAGTTTATACAGAAACCTCCTCGCAGACCCCCTCTTCCCTCTTCATACTCTCACACTCACCTACAGTTGATAAAGGAAGAAATCCACTCTCTTCTGCTGAAAGAGGCAATAGAACCTGTCCCCCCCCCCACCACCACCACCTCCAGGGGACAGGTTACTACTCTCACTTTTTCCTAGTACCAAAAAGACCAGGGATCTGAGGCACATCCTCAACCTCTGCTCCCTCAGTCAGTTTGTGGAGTACAAATGGTTTCGAATGCTCTTCCTCCAGAGCCTTCTCCCCATGCTTCGTCCAGGTCTGTGGCTATGCACCCTGGATATGCAGGATGCCTACCTCCATATCTCCATTTGCCAACCCCACCGCAAGTACCTCCACTTTTGTTTTCAGGTTACCAGTTCAGAGCCCTTCCATTTGGTCTATCCTCGGCTCCCAGAGTATTTACCACATACCTGGTGGTGGTGGTGGCCTTCCTGCGTACCAAGGGGTTACAAGTCTTCCCCTATTTGGACGACTAGTTTCTAGCAGCCCCATCCAGGGAGAAACTCTTGAGCTCCCTTTCCCTCACCGTTTAAATTTTCTCCGACCTGGGGATTACTATCAACCTTGACAAGTCCCATCTGGCCCCTTGTCAATGGCTGCAGTTCATAGGGAAAGTGTTGGACACGACCCAGGGCAAAGCCTTTTTGCCCATGACTGAGCTGAGACCCTGTCAAACCAAGCTTGGCTCTTATCGGGTCTCAGAAGGGTCAGGGCCAGGAAGGTCCTCCAACTTCTAGGTCTGATGGCGGCCACCATCCCCACTGTCTCGCCTCCATATGAGGGTTACCCAGTGGACCCTACGGACTCAATGGGCTCAGTCTCAAGATGACCTGGATCGTGAGATCCTGGTGTCAGATCCTGTGGTCAGGGACTTGCAGTGGTGGACGGTTACAGAACACCGCAATCAGGGGACTCCATTCTGTACCACCCCACTCACCCAGACCTTGATGACAGACATGTCCGGGACAGGCTGGAGTGCCCATCTCGGGTCTTACCAGACTCAGGGCAACTGGTCTCAGTTTGAACAAAGACTCCACATAAAGGTCCTCGAGCTGAGGGCTGTCCTCTATGCCCTCCAGGCTCTCCTCCCAGTTGTCCTTCCTGGTCACCTCCTTGTACAGTCAGACAACATGTGTGTCATCTGGTACCTCAACAAACAAGGGGGAACTCATTCCTATCCCGTCTACAGGGAAGCAATGAGAGTCTGGTGCTGGGCATCTCAGCACAGCCTTCATCTGATGTCTGTCCACGTGCCAGGGAGGGAAAACACTCTCGTGGATGCCTTAAGCCACTCGGCAGCCAAGTCTCACAAGTGGGAAATTGACCAGGTTGTGCTAAATGACGTCTTCCAGCTCTGGGGGATTCCTCAAGTGGATCTCTTCGCATCCCCAGATAACGCCAAGCTTCCCATCTTCTGCTCGCTCGCTCCAGGGCGAGGTGCTTTTTGTCGGGACCCGCTGCCTCTGTGCTGGAAGGACAAATTCATAGAAACATAGAATCTGATAAGGACCGCTTGGCCCACCTAGTCTGCCCATTTCCCTACCTAACAGATAAGCTGCAGAGTCTAGTTAACCAATAGCCTACTTCCTCCTATCCCCCCCACTAGAATTGCCTTATGTCTGTCCCATGCATTCTTGAATTCCCCCACTGTCTTTGACTCTACGACCTCCTCAGGAAGGCTGTTCCATGCATCTACAACCCTCTCTGTGAAGATATACTTTCTCACATTACCTCTGAGCCATCCCCCTCTAACTTCAAATTGTGCCCCCTTGTTCTTGCACATCTCTTTTTCTGAAAGATGCTACCCTCTTGGACTTTGTTGATTCCCTTGAGGTATTTGAAAGTTTCTATCATGTCCCCCACTCCCTCCTTTCCTCAAGGCTATACATCTTGAGCTCCTTTAGTCTTTCTTCATCTGTCTTCTGGTACAGACCCTGCATCATTTTGGTTTCCCTCCTCTGGACAGCCTCCACCCTGTCTATGTCTTTACGGAGATAGGGTCTCCAGAACTGTACACAGTACTCCAGATGTGGTCTTACCAACTGTCTGTACAGAGGAACAAAAACTTCCTGTTTTCTACTGGTGGTGCCTCTCCCTATGCATCCCAGTATCCCCCCAGCCCTCCTTACTGCCTTCTCACATTGCTTGCCCACCTTTAGGTCATCTGATATGACTAACCCCAGGTCCCTTTCCATTTTTGTTGTTGTCAGTATCTCACCCCCCATTGTGTACTCTTCCGTGGGTTTGTTTCCCAAGTGCATTACTTTGCACTTCTTTGCATTGAATCTAAGCTGCCATACATTTGACCATTCCTCCAACCTTGCCAAGTCCCTTTTCATCCTTTCCACCCCACCTTGTGCATCAACCCTGTTGCAGATCTTTGTGTCATCTGCAAAGAGACGTACTTTTCCTTCCAGTCCCTCTGCAATGTCACTTATAAAGACTTTAAAAAGGACCAGCCCCAGTACTGAACCATGCGGTACCCCACTAGTAACCCCATTTATGCCTTCCCTATGATCCCTCTAATCCCGAGAGTGCTCAACAAGCTACGGTCAGAAGGTGCATGAATGATTCTTATTGCTCCTTTTTGGCTGAGGCAAACCTGGTTCTCTCTTCTGCAACAGTTTTCAGAGGAACCTCCTCTTCCTCTACCACTGTCGTAGCGCTTGCTGACTCAGGAGCAGGGGACCCTGGTCCATCCAGGCCTCAAATCTCTTCATCTTCATGCGTGGCTCCTTCAGACATAGCTAAAGCTCATTTCGGAGTTTCCCCTGCAGTAGCAGACATCCTGGTGGAGGCCAGAAAGCCTTCCACCAGGTCCACCTATGCCATGAAGTGGAAAGGCTTCACTGTCTGAGCTGGATCCAAGGATTTTGAACCTTTCTTCTGCCCAGCTAATAGGGTATTAGACTACCTGAGACATCTTTATGACTTGGGCCCCAGCTACTCTTCTGTGAAGGTCCATATGGCAGCCATTTCAGCCTACCACATCCCCTTCGGAGGCAGGACTTTTGCCCAACTGGACGTCTCCAAGACTTTCTTGAAAGTGGTCCTTCATTTAAGGCCCCCTATTTGCAATCCTGCTCCCCTTTGAGATTTAAATTTTGTCCTGGAAAAGATCACTCTGCCTCCCTTCGAACCAGCAGCTGCAGCAGAGTTAAAGTTTCTTTCTTGGAAGACACTTTTCCTGGTGACCATTACCTCAGCTCAGAGGATTTCCGAGCTGCAAGCCTTAATGTGCAAAATGCCATACCTGATTTTCCACAAGGAAAGGGTGGTCATGCAAACCAATCCCAAGTTTCTTCCAAAAGTGGTGACTGAATTGACTCTGAATCAGTCCATCGAGCTTCTGGCATTTTACACAGAGCACTCCAGTCAGGGAGAATACCTTCTGCATACATTAGACGTACACAGAATTCTGAGATACTACACTAACCGAACTAAGGATCTCAGAAAAACAGATCAACTTTTTGTTTCCTTCGCTCACAAAAGGGAAGGCAACCCTGTTTCTAAACAGTTCCTCTATAAGTTGTTAGCAAATTGTATCACTTTCTGTTACGACAAGCATCACAAAACCCTCCCGGGGTCAAGTCACAGGTCACTCCACCAGAGGGGTCGCTGCCTCTGCTGCTTGTTTCAGGAATGTCAGTGGCAGAAATCTGTGCAGCTGCAACTTGGACTTCCGTCCATACTTTCACGAAACACTACAGTTTGGACATTGCCTCTCGCCGCAGAGCAGGCTTCAGGTTGGCTGTTCTACAGGGACTCCTTTTGTGAGCCCTGATTAGTTCCAGTCATTTTGGATGCTGATCCCTCCTCCCGGATTTCTCGTTGTTCCTGACTGCTTGGGACTCAGTCCTGTTTGTGAATACGTACTGCAAGAGCCCTCTCGAAGTAAGATAGTACAGTTACCTAAGAACTTACCGTAATAGCAGCTCTTCGAGAGAGGCTCTTGCAGTAGGTATTACCTTCCCTCTGTCCCCCTCAGTTTCTTCTTTTCGTCCATGGGGCATATCCTCGTCTATCCTGTCAGACCTTTGGCTCTCAGCAAGAAAGAACTGGAGGGCAGGCATGGGAACCGCCCCTTTATACTGACGTCAGCTGACTCTGGTCACCTGACGTGGGGTCGGTCCCCTGCCAGAGATTGCTAGCTAGAGATTTTTCCGTGGGGTCCTGATGCCTGGCAGCTTAGTCCTATTTGTGAATACCTACTGCAAGAGCCTCTGTCGAAGATCTGCTGTTACAATAAGTTCTTACGTAACTGTACTTTAATGAAAACACTAGTAAAGG
This sequence comes from Neoceratodus forsteri, assembly GCA_016271365.2. NCBI lineage: Eukaryota > Metazoa > Chordata > Ceratodontiformes > Ceratodontidae > Neoceratodus > Neoceratodus forsteri. Next base: position 1,557,854,931 of record CM057450.1, read on the forward strand.
AAAGGATTGTGGAATGTCTTTCATCCAGCTGATTACAGGATCCAAGGCAGCATGGGTTCATGGGGGAAGGTCATGCCAAACAAATCTGATAGATTTCTTTGACAGGGTGCCCAAGGAGTTAGATCATGGAGGAGCAGTGGACATTGCCTACCTGTATTTCAGCAAGGCTTTTGACACTGTCCTACATAGGAGACTGGTGAGCAGGTTAGGGAACTTGGGGGTGGGTAATAAGGTGGTAACCCGAGTAAAAAACTGGTTAGAGGATAGGATGTAGAGGGTAGTGGTAAACAGAGTTCGCTCCAAGGAAGGGAGGCTGACCAGCGTGATACCTCGGGGATCAGTGCTGGGAATGGTCCTCTTAAATGTCTTCATAAGTGACATAGCAGAGGAACTGGAAGGAAAGGTCTGCCTCTGCGGATGACACCAAGATTTGCAACAGAGTGGACACTCTGGGGGGGATGGGATGGGAAGGGATCTGAAAAGACTGGAGGAGTGGTCAAGGGTATAGCAGTTGGATTTTAATGCACAAAAATGCAAAATAACGCACTTCCATAGAAACCCGTGAGTGGAGTACAAAATGGACGGACAGAGACCAAACTGGAAAGAGACCTATAGGTAATCATATCAGATGACCTAAAGGTGGCCAGGCACTGTGACAAGGCAGTCTGATTGGTGAGTGGAACACTGGGGTGCATAGGAAGGGGTATCACCAGCAGGAAAAGGGTAGTGGTGCTGCCCCTATAGAGATGGCAGGTAAGACCTCACCTTGAGTACTGTGTCCAATTCTGGAGACCACATCTTGGGAAGGACATAGAGAAGAAGTGGTCCAGAAGATGACTACCAAAATGGTGCAGGGTCTGCATCAAAATCCCTATGAAGAGAGGCTTAAGTAGTTAAATATGTGCACCTTGGAGGAGAGATGGGAGAGAGGGGATATGATAGAGACCTTTAAATACTTCACTGGGATTAATAAGGTTCAGGAGGTGGTATTTTTCAGAGAAAAAGATGCTCTAGAAGAAAGGGGGGCATGCTTTGAAGCTGGAGGGGGATAAATTTAGGACCGATGTAAGGAAGTACTTCTTCACAGAAAGGGTGGCGAATGCCTGTAAAAGTCTTCTAGTGGAGGTAGTGGGTGGGAAAACAGTGGTGGGGTTCAAAAAGCCTGGGACAGGCACAAGGTAATTGTAGGGGTAAGTAAGGAAGGGGAAGAGGTGGCACAGTAGATCAGCAGCAGATCTGCAGAAAAATTTGAAGGTTAAAAAAGAGAGAGAGAGAGAGAAAGGGCAGACTGGGTGGGCCCAGCGGCCCTTATCTGCCATCACGGGCTATGTTTCTTTGCTGATTCTCACTGTTCTTCTGCTCAAGTAACTGACCTGTTCTGCAGCTGCCTGTCTGCCTGGCCTTGGCCTGGTCTGCTGGTGTAAGAAGCTGCACAAAGACTGACCATCTTAGAGGATGGCAACCCACTCCACAACCATTCCTTGTTTCCATGTTGTGTTGCCTTACCCTTGCTGCCTTGCTTGCCAGAGAGTTGTTCCATGGAGGGAGCCAGCCTTATCCATTCTTGACCAGTGCCCTGGCTTGAGCTCCTTACACGTGCCCTGTGGTTTAATTTCTGAAGTCACCATCATCCAGACTCTCCTTCAGTTCAGTTAGTTATAGCAGCAATATGCACACTTTCTATCGGTGCTCTGGCTGCTAGCTGTAGTGCCCACCTTGTGCCCTGGTAACTGATAGAAGCTGGAGCCACCACTGGTGAATGGGAACTGCATATTTAATATTACAAGTTCTACTAGTGTTTGGCATGACTCATAGTTCTAAAAGGAGAACAGGATCCACAGGTTTTGAAAATTGTATAGTGCTTTCAGCTCCTGGCAAAGGCAGTCTGCCACAAGCTTTGTTTAAAATGTCTGGGTCCAGATCTCGATGTTACTAACTGTGAACTTTGCAAAAGGTTATTCCCTAAAACCCTAAAGAAAAGAGCTTTGAAAAAAGAAAGGTTTATGGCTTCTCAGTACGTCGGTGTTACCAAAGCCCAAAAAAGACTCAGAGGGATCTCTCAGTGATGGTGGAAAGCATGTATTAGAGGAGTCTCTTTATAAGCAGCAGTTCCTGTCAAGGTGGGCAAATAAAAAAAGCTGTTAAGCCATTGGAAAAGCAGGGAAATGATGGTAAACCTCAAGGTGTCCAAAAGGAGGAACCCCCGATTCCAGTGATGGCAAAAATTCAAATAAAAGAGTCTCAGCGCAGGTGCTGGAACCAGTGCCTGCTTCAGGTAAAAAAAAAAAAAGACAAGCATATCCCTGCCACTCCTCCTGTGAAAGAAAAGGAGAACGCAGTGGAGTAGAATCAAAGGTCCCCAGCAGAAGACATGACAAAGGTATGGCAGTTTTCCAGGCCTACCCAGCTATGGAAAACTTATTTAATGTGCCTGCATTCTCCCCGCTCTGGTTCCAGAACACTTGCCTGCAGGGGAGAGGTATATACATTATGAAGAAAAGTAGGCAGGTAAACCCATAGGACCTGATAGGTTCCCTTGACCAGGAGTTTAGTTCCCCTACCAGACCTACAGCAGATTACCTCTTACTCCTCATTCATCAACCAAATGGTGAACACCCTCAGTGTCTCCTCTCATGAAACAGAGGAGGAGGAGGAGGAGGAGAAAATCGAGTTCATCAATATGATGGGACTGGCCCCTACAAGGAGACTGTTGGTTCCCATCCACCAGTCTCTCAAAAAGGACACATCAGAAATCATGTCGGCATCTAATTCAGCTGCTGGTATTGATAAGAAAACTGAAAAAATATCAGGTAAACAGGCGAGGGTAGAATACCTGCATGCACACTCTGATCATGAAGGAGTGGTACAGGTAGCTGCTTGTGAGAAGGCCAATGTGCCTCTCTCTACACAGCATCCTCATCCTAAAAAGGGTTCCAGGAAAGTAGATACTATGGCCAAACAAGTGTACACAACAGCGTCCCTGCTCCTTAGACAGGCAGCTTATTTTGGCCTATACAGGTCAGGACCAGAAAACACTGTGGGGATGTCACCATCAGTTATAGCAGACTGATTCTGAGCGCTGAATACCCAGCGGTTTAATCAGTTGGAATCGGCCACCTAAATCTACAGTATTGATGTTACCTGTGCCTCGCTAGATTGCCGAGCCAACATACTGATGAGAAAGTCTAAAAGTTCCACTAGGCATACCCCCAGACCGTGAAGAACGGAGATGGCTACATTGTGGCCTAGAGACAGTAGTCTCGCGCCCTCCCACATGTTTACTTTCATTGCTGGTTCAGGAGATGAGGATGATGACTGCGACTTGGTGGCACACATAGCAATGAGTAGAGCTGACACTCGATGAATAATGAAGATGCTCCCTTACATAGATAACAAAGTCTCAGGAATCCAAAATGATGTAAAAAAAACTAGAGAAACATACCTCAGACATGGAGACCCATCTGAACTCCATACAGCACAAACACATGGCTTTCGGTTGATCCCTGGTGTATTTGTACAGACAGGAAAGAGATCTTACAGTGCGAACAGAGGATGCGGTAGCCCATTCCAGGCAGAACAACATTAGGATACTTGGGGTCCCGGAGGGTGAGGAAGAAGATGATCCTGCTGAATTTATGGAGCGCTGGCTACAAAAAGAGTTGGACTTAACAGAGGACTCTGAGCTGAGTATTGAACAGGCACACAGGGCAGTGGTTCCTAAGCCCAAGCATGGTGCCCCCACCCCCATGATCTATAATCATAAAATTTTTAAGCTACCCAGTAAAAGACAAAGTTTTAAGGTTAGCCTGGGCCAAGAAGGACCTCAACCTAGATGGTAAATGGGTGTATGTGGATCAGGATTATCCTCCCATGCTTTTAGCAAAGTGGAAAAAAATATTACAGGTCGTTAAACAGCTAAAAGAAAAAGGCTTTAAAGCATAAGTTCGCTATCCAGCTCGATTATGGGTGCAGGACAAAGACACAGTGAAAAGATTCGATACGCTGGTAGCTGCAGCCTCCTACCTGGAATCTCTGAATGTTGTGGTATCAGATTTGAAAGAAGAGGTGGCAGAGGCAGAAACAGAAGATCTGCTATGGTCGGTTGGGTCCCCTGCAACACCACAAAACAAGAGACGTCCAAACCACATGTTACCACTCCATTTGGAGCTCTCAGAATGGTTGAAGAAACAGCCTCCGACCTGAAGTATTTCTGTTGCCCCAGGTGAATTGCAACATTTCTGCAAATGCAAAGGGGTGAATTCAGTTACCTATGTAGTAAAAGGAAAAGCAGGTAACAGGGTTTGTCTGTAGGGATATATAAATCCTAACTGTTATAATGTAGATGTGTTTACCCCGTGTTTCAGTCGGGGAATGATTATCTGTAGTGGAACTTACTTTCAATGAGAAGACGATCCAACACGTCGAGTGTAACTGATACCACAGTGGGTGATGCAAGGTAATTTTTCCCCTCGGGCCAGTCGTAAAAGGGACTGAGACGATAGGACTGAATCAGACACTAGACCTGAACTTGCATTTTCTTTGCTTGATAACTACATGTGGAAAAATAATTGAGGGATGATGTAGAATGGGAACTGTTAAATACACCCTCAAGGGCTTTGCCTTTGCAAACGTCAGTGGGCCTGCTGGTTTTGATTGTAGACCGAGGGCTGGATGAAGTAAGGGTTTGGAAAAGCCATAGGAACCTTGGGACAAGCAGTGATATAACCTAGAATTGGCCAGAGAAAATGGAACTCTGGGGAGAATAAAATCATCTAGAATGGTTACTTAAGATCTGTTACTGTGTGTATAAGTTTCCTAATTGTGTTGGGACATTAGAATGCTGGTTTATTGAATTATACAGTTCCAATGTAATAGTAAAAACTGGTGTTGCATCTTAGATGATGGGGGGGATAAAAAGAGTGTCTGATATCAGTGTAGACATATACTCATTACCCCCAAGTGAGCTTTTGAGGTGACCAAACAATATAGTAAATTACCAACTCAAAGGTGGAAGTTAAGAATTGGCCCAGGTACCTAGTGTAAGAGGGTCGGGCATAGCAGAGGCGGGGGGTCTTATTACCCCTCGGGCTTCAGTTTTCTGGAATATTAGTAGATCTTACTTCGAGAGGGTTCCTGCAGTAGGTCTTCACATATAGAACTGCGCCCCGTGGCGACAGGTCCGAACGGAAAACTTGTAGATAGCAGTCATCAGCGGGGACTGCTCCCAACGTCAGGACCGACTATAAAAGAGGTGGTCCCGCGGGCCTGCTCTCCAGTCCTTTTTTGCCTTTGCCTCAGTAACGTTCGGCATGAGATAGAACAGTGATCAGACGTCCGTCATTTTGTCGAAGTTTTCTTCACCTCATAATCTGGAATATCAATAGTTCTACCATCTTGAATTAAAGTTAACCGCCAGGGGGTTGCTGTACTGGGATCCCGGAGGTCCACCTCAAAGGAAGAAAAGTATGTGGGCAAGGTTTCGTCCACTTACTATCTATACCCTGGTAATCGGGGTGCTCTTTTGAGGGTACAAGTCATCACTAGGGCACCATTAGGCGCCTTTGGAGGACTTTCCCTTTTGTGTCTTCCACTGATCTTTGATTGCAAGGTGTTGGAAAACGTTCCTGCCTGGGTTAAGACAGTATGGTTGTGTTTAAGGTTCAAGTTATGTTAAATGTATGTCTGTGTGTGAGGTTTTGTAAGGTACTTGGCTTAGTTTTTTTCCCAGGAATTCATTTTTATTACAGAGATGCTGGGGAAGGAAGGCACAGAAATTGGCGAAGGGGTAGAAGAAACATAATACAGTATAAAAATGGATAAAATAAATGTTTGTACGTGGAATGTAAAAGGGGTATATAATGTAGTAAAAAGGACCAAAATTCTCCAGGAGCTACAAAGGGTAAATGTGACATGGCCTGCCTACAAGAAACCTACTTGTCAGTGATTGAACATTTGAAACTGCACAGAATGTGGGTGGGAAATGTCTATGCAGATTCATACGCAAGGGCTAAGCAAGCAGGGGTAGTGGTATTAATACAAAAGGGCTTGCCCTTTCAAGTGACACAGGTCCACATGGAGGCCTCTGGAAGGTTGATTCAGATCTTGGGGATCCTGATGGGTCATCCCCTCCATGTGATTGCAATCTGTGTACTAACACCACCCACGGGTGAATTTGTTTGGAAAAGTGTTCAAATTACTATCTACACTACTAGAGGGGCAAGTGCTATGTTTATGAGACTGGAACTCTATAGAGGATTCCGGTCTGGATAGAAGCTCTGGCAAGGGAGGGAGGGCCACAGAGCATGTTCAAAATTATTGAGACTACTGAGGACAGAAGGGGGTTATGTGGATCCATGGAGACTCCAGAATCCTAGTCAAAAAGAATTTGCATTCTATTCAGCTGTCTCCAACTCCTATTCCAGATTAGACTGTATACACAGAAACAATGGACACATATTATTCATGATGTAAAGATACGCCCAATCTCAATCTCAGATCATGCCATGGTATCATATGAATTACGGTGGGGTTCCCAACAATCGAAAGGGAGTTGAAGACTAAATACGAGTCTCCTACACAATGAGGGCTTTGTAGTGTCCACAAGAAATATGATTAAAGACTTTCTTAGAGAGAATACAGAAAAGGACACTGCCCCCCAAGTTTATATGGGACAGTCTCAAAGCAGTGGTGAGAGGGCATGCCATCTCATATGCCACCTTTAAAAAGAGACAATATCAGGCCGCCCTCTCAAAAGCAGAAGAGACATTAGGGCAAATAGAGGCTGAACATAAAAAAACAAGAGACCCTGGTCTTCTACCTAAACTTAAAAGGGCTAAGGAAGAAATCAATAATTAATGCGTCGGACAGAAAATGCGTTTCATTTTATTAGACAAAAATACTATGAAGGGGGGTGGGGACAAAGCTGGTAAACTGCTTGCTCTTCACCTAAGAAAACAGGAAGCGGATAGATACATATCTAAAATTAAGAATGGGAAAGGGGGACCAAACTTATGCGACCTCTCCCACAGAGATTGCCGAAGAATTTCTTCGAATTATTCTCAGCTCTATAGCCAGGAAAAGCAAGAAGGGCATTCGGAAAAAATCACAGAATTTTTTGAGAAGGTAACACTGCTCAGCAACAGCAGATGATAGAAGCCCCCTTCACATAAACTCAAATACTAGAGGCTATTAAAACATTTAAAGGAGGTAAGGCTGAAGGCCCAGATGGGTTTGTAGTGGAGTTTTATACCACATTCTCAAAAGAACTGGTCCCATTGCTTACAGGAGTCTGTAATGTGGCTCATAAAGAAAGAGCCACCCCAGATACTTGGAACAGAGCCATTATTTCAGTATTGCCTAAACCAGGCAAAGACAGTTCGTTATGCTAAAATTATCGACCTGTTTCATTATTGAATCAAGATGCTAAGATTTTTGCTAAGGTGATTAGTACAAGGTACAACAAATAATCACAGCCTTGGTGTGCCCTGACCAGATGGGATTTATTCCGGGTAGACATATCCAGGATAATATTCGCCTGCTTTTAAATGTATTAGACTTGGTGAAATCCCTCCCCAAGGATAAGGTTCAAGTTGTGGTCTCGGTCGATGCAGAAAAAGCGTTTGACCATCTTGATTGGCAGTTTCTAGATGCGGCCTTGGACAGATTCAGTTCTGGGTCCAAATTTCGGTTCTGGATTTCCAATTTGCAGTCAATTCCACTTGTGTGCACAACCTCGGGACCTGCCGAATTTGTGCACACAACCGAATTTGCCATATTACTGATGGGACTGAATCGCTGTTGCAGTAAAATCATACAATTACTTTATTAAACACTATTATACACTGTCGAAATGCTTTACTTACGTTAAAATGCTAAAAATATTGCAGCATATTTAATAATTATCCATTATAAAGTAAATAAAAAAACTGTGCTATACTGTAAACTGTAATTCCTGATGGTACAGTACTGTATTGCTAAAGAGAAGTGCTGACAAGCATTTGGTACTGAGCAGCGTACACATTCCAAACATCATAAACAGCGATGGTACTGTTAAAACAACATAAAAATGCAGTAAAGTGCTGAGTATTGCTAAAGAGAAGTGCTGAAAAGCATTCGGTACTGAGCAGCATAAGCCAGCAGCATAAACATCATAAACTACAGAAATCAGGTAAAGTGCTGAACTTATCCATGCTGGTGTCCTCGGGACTGTAACTAGGACTGTTACAAGTCTGAATGTGCTCTGTGAGTTGTGAGCTTTGATGTCAAACACCCCCCTCTCTGCACTAATTGCACCTGATAGAGAGTAGATGCTCATTAACACATGACTGTGTAGGTGAACAGGTCAGGGCATTTAAGCGCTTAACAAAAGCAGGCGTCTACTGTCGGTAACACCTCAATTAACACCTCGCTGCTGCTGCTACTGACAACAAAATGCTGTCAGAATTGTGCATACAACCAAAATTCTAAGTGCATACAACCAATGTATTTAACATTGAACTAATAGAAAAGGAATTGGGACTGGAGGAATGTGTGCACACATCTGGAAGGTGCACACATCCGAATGGCACACAAGTGGAATTGACTGTATATAAATATCCCTCAGCCCAGATTAAGGTAAATGGGATACTGTCTAGTTCTTTTGATATTCGGAGGGGTACCCAGCAGGGCTGTCTCTTATCCCCACTTCTCTTTGCCCTAAGTATAGAAACTCTGGCAGCACTGGTTCGCCAGTCCTCGAAATATGAAGCTATAAGGGTGGGGGGGGGTGAGGAAATAAAAGTGTCTTTATATGCAGATGACACCCTCTTGTATATGTCAAACCCGAGCAGAGGAATCTCAAAAGTTCTTGAGCTTCTAAAATATTTTGGCTCCATTTCAGGTTTCAAAGTGAGCAAATCTAAAACGGAGATCTTCCCTTGTCAATCTTCACCATTCATTACTTCCTGGGTGTAAGCCGGAGGCGCGCACCCGCCACGGGAGCTTTTTTTTTTTTTTTAAAGTCTAGCTAACGGCACCGCCCTCGAGAGTGACGTCATGCGCGAGGGGTGGCCGTTAGTAGCGACCGACTCCTCCTCCAACTCAGTTCTGTTTCTCCCACCGTCGAGGCAGCACCTGTTCACGGTAGCTTCAGTTTAACTGCGTCTTAGGCCGACTCCTTTTTTTCTACACTCGACGCCTACGGTAAGACTATTCCTTTTCTTTTGTACGGCGCCGGGTGTATTTCCGACAGTGTTTAACCTTGTTTATTTCGCGTTATGTCCGGTTCTGGAGCGAACGTTCTTCTAAGGCAGAGCTGTGCCCCTATGCGTCGGTGCTCCTGCGGCCGGCATTTCTCCGTCTCAGACCGGCATGACGTTTGCCTTCGTTGCCTGGGTCCCAACCATGACATGGATTCGTGCGACGCCTGTTTTCCATGGACCGCCGTGTCCTAGAAGTCCGCGCGTTCAAGCTCGGCAAGACCCCGCCGACCTTCGGGGGACGACGTCGCTCAAGAGGCGCCCAGGTAAGGTCTCTTGGCCTTCCCGGGTCCCTCCCGGGCCTATACGGTCCGTGGAGGAGGGTCTCTCGTCTTCTCTTGCCGAGGAGGCCCCCTTCGCGGTGTCGGGAGCGTCGTGGTCCTCTCCGGGATAGCAGCGCCGACACCGCCTCGGCAGTCACCTCTTCCAGGGCAGGGCTCCCCGAGTCGAGGCCCTCGACTGTTGGGCCTGGCTCGGGTGGACCCTCAACGCCGCCTCTCGGCGCCGTTTAGATCCCAGCGCGTTCGCGGTGCTGGTGATAAATCTTGCGCCGTTTCAGGCATGTTCGGATCGGCGCCGTTCCAGTGCCGGTGATCAGGCAGCGCCGTTAGTAGCTCGTTTTAGCCTCAGCGCCGTTGGCGGTGCCGATGGGCATGCGAGGCGCCGCCCGGCGGTCACGCTCGCCTCAAGCGCCGCCCGGCGGCGTCGGCTCCCTCCCGGTGCGGGCCTGCGGGCCGCTGAGGGGTGTGCAAGGTGAGCCTTCCCTGCTGCCCGTGGGGGGGCAAGAAGCGTCCACGCTTAGTACCGGGGCGTTCGCGCCGTGGCCTCGGGACCCCTGGGGTAGCCAGCATCGAGGTCCTGCTGGTCTCGTCCTCCTCGGAGGGCGACGGCTTCGGATGTGGACCCATCCTGCTTTCATTCTCGAATCTGGGTCCTCGGTGGCTAGGGGTACCAGGCGGCGCAGCGGGCCCCTCCCTCTGTCCCCCTTGCCGTCGTCTCCTGAGGGTTCCTCGGCTGGGGGTGGCCGAGGGTCCCGGGGGGCAGACGTGGGGGTGACGGAGGGGGAGGCTCCCCTCTCTGGAGGCACGGTGACAGCTACCCCCCGGGGTGCTGTTGCCTCCTCTAGGGACAGGGGGACGTTGCAGTCGAGGAGGAGGGCCCTCTCGGAATCCGAGGGGTTGAGGGGCAGGTGGCCTGCTGCCCGGTCTTCTTTGGCCACCTCAGGGGGGGTGGCCAGGAGCCGTAGTGCAGAGCCCCACCCCTCCCCCCAGGGTTCTAGGGTGTCCTCTGGCGGCGTGTGTGCGGACTGCCCTTCTAGATCCATGCAGTCCCGGCGTCGTCACAGGGGAGTTTCTCCCCCAGGGCTCTTCCAGGCTCCGCTTCCCCAGAGTTCCGTTCTGCGGCCTGGTTTGATATCCGGCATCCCTCCTACTAGGGCTCCTTTCCCCGGATTCCAGAGCCCTCGCAGAGAGCAGTTGCCTCCTCGGAGGTGCCCCTCTCCCATCTCTGTGCCTTCACCACCCCCGCTCCCGGGCCATGTCGGTCCTACGGGTCCGTTATCCTGGGAGCAGTTCAGAGGTTCTGCGTCGGCCTTCCCCTCATATGTTAGCTACATGCATGAGCAGGTCTTTCGACTCTCCCCACCGCTGCAGGAATCCTCTGGACATTCCAGTTCCCCATCATCCTCGTCTCCCTCCTCTGAGGGAGAGGAACCCCCTGCTCATCTGTCTTCTGATGCTGATTTCACAGAATATCAGCGTTTCCTCTCGAGGATGGTGAGGGATCTCCGGATTACCTACGTTCGGAGAGACAATACCGAACGGGAGACGTGTGAATTCCTTGGTGAATTCAGTACCCAGCATCTGGTGGTACCTTCCTGGCCTATCCCCTTCCAGGAGGCGTCTATCCGGTCCTGGCAGTTCCCTGCCGCTTCTTCCCCAGCCCCGGCGGACTGCCAGCGTAGGTATTGTGCCCCCTCTGAGTCTCTAGGTTCCCTTCCCAACCCGTCCTCAGGTTTGGTATACCTGGATACTCCTTCTGGGCGCCGTTGCCTGGCGCACGACCGCCCACCGGATTCGGACTCTCTCCAGTTCGACCGGTGGGGGCGAAGAGTGTTCTCTTCTTCTCGTGCGAGTGCTTGTATTGCATCACATCAGGCTCACCACGCTGCCTACAACCGGCATCTGTGGTCGATGATGTCCCAGCTGCTGGCATCTATGCCTGACACGGAGCAAACCAGACAAGCCGTTGCCCTCTCCGCGGTAGGCCTGGAGCTGGCAAGACACCAAGCAAGGGCATCTTATGACGCCAATGAGGTGGCTTCCAGGCTTGCGGGGACAGCGATCTGCATCAGGCGGACGGCATGGCTTCGTCTTTCCAGGTTGTCACCCCTGGCCCGGCGTAGGGTGATTCGCTCCGCCTTCCGGGGGACCCGTCTTTTCTCATCCAGAGCTAGGAGACTTTTACAGGGGCTCCATCCGTCTCCTCGTCCTCGGGAGGCACCTCCTGCTCTTCTCACTTAGGCTTTCTGAATAAGCCAGGGTCTTCTCCTCCTGTTTCTCACCAACAGAAGGCTGGGGTCTTGTTCCCTCAGGATTGGCCTCTTCCCCTCCAGGGGAAGAGGAGCTTGTACTCACCCAGGGAGTAATGAATGGTGAAGATTTGACAAGGGAAGATAGGAAAATTACGTACTACCGTAATTCTTGATCTTCTCTTGTATCTTCACCATTCATTACCCTCCCGCCCACCATCCCTCAGTGGCCTCTTCCTGTGGCTTCTCCACCTCCGCCTCCTTCCTCTCTCTGCATATAAAACAAAAAAAAAAAAAAATTTTTTTTCTTAAAATATAGGAAAGTTGTAATTTTCCAAAAAAAAATCTTTCTTTTGAGGGGTTTCTAATTTTCCAGAAAATTACTTACTCTAAGATTCATGGGCCATCTCGTGGATTGCATTGGCGATCAGACTGCACAACTATCTCTTGCCATTCTTCTGGCAAGATACCTCTGGGGGTTTTTTGGCCTGGCTCAGGCTATTCAGATTTGATCCTGCAATTCCGTGTTCCAGATAGTCGCCCTGAAATCAAAATCCCCCCATTCTTGCCTTGCAGAGCAGAGGAACGGGCACGTCTAATCCTTTTTCTTTTTGCAAATAAATAAATAAATAAATATTAAATGCTGAGGGAACTCTCTTGACTGTTATAGGCATCTTGGTATCGGGGTCATGCATCTAGTCTAAAAAATTTTACCTAAAAAAAAAAGGGAAAAATAAACAGGAAGGCAATGAGAAGGTAGGCTATCCTTCTCGCTAGTTGCTTATTGGTTTTTCCTTTTTAAGTGTCCTCCTGGACAATTTTTGCAGAAGAGCAGTGCTGACCATATCCGATCCCAGCCTGCCTAAGCCTTGGCCTGTCAGTCTGAGTCCCATTTCTATCTTAAGACGCCTGAAAGGCTTACATTTTCCATTTCTAAACCCCTGAGCAGCGCTCTCATGCTGCCTGGGTTTTATTCTCCCTCCTCGGGTTCCCTCCAGTTGAAGGCCTTCCGCAGCCAGGAGCCCAAGGTAGGTATCAAGAACAATGGCATGTTGAAGATGAGGACTATGCCCTCCTGGGTCTGTCTAGCGGTTCGTGAACCTTCTTCAGCTCTATCTCCGGGATTCTTGCTTCCCTTTGTCGAGCCTTCAGCTGTAAGCTAACTATGCTCATTGGGCATTCTGGTCCCTTCAACATCCATCTCTCTCTTCTCTTTCTTCTTCTTCTTCTATTTTCTCATTTCCTTTCTTATCTCTCCTCCCAGAGTCGCCCAGGTAATGAGGCCCTGCAGTCCCTAGGCTGGGATACTCTTATCTCCTCTGTCCTTCCTCCATCGGCTTATTTCTTTTCAGTTCATTCTTCCTTGCTTTGCTATCCCTTGGCTATCTTGCCTCGCTATCTATATTCTCTGCTTTCTCTTTGCCTCTCCGGCTCACAGAACTGAGTTGGAGGAGGTCGATCGCTACTAGGCGCCTGGAAGACACATGGCGTACTCTCGAGGGTGCCGTGCTAGACTTTTAAAAAAAAAAAAAAAGCTCCCGTGGCGGTGCGCGCCTCCGGCTTACACCCAGGAAGTAATGAATGGTGAAGATACAAGAGAAGATCAAGAATTACGGTAGGTACGTAATTTTCCTGTCCTTCTGGTGGGAAGGGAAGGGAACTGCCTACTACTGAATATTGGTAAACTTAAATGGCCTATGGCAGGGTTTAGGTACTTGGGTGTTTGGATACCAGGGAACATTAAAGTGATTTTGTGAGCTTTGCCATAGAACATGGGATTAGTAACCTGTAGGAGTTGTGATTCAATCCCCTGCCATTCAAACTGCCAAAAAGTGCTGTTTTCCATGAAATAAATGCTTTTATTTCTATGCTCTGCTTCATTTGCATAACCCTCCCCTTTTTTTCTCAGTGCTGCAACCCCCAAACATGACATCATGCAAGGGAAACAAAGTTTATAAGTACTGTTTTGAAACAGAGACCTCTGTTGGTCAGTCTTGGTATTGCAGACATATACACTACCGACCCAGGAGACTACATGTCTCATTAAATCTGTCAGCTAGATACTATATGCACAATGCCTTATTTGGAAAATAAACATATGAGAGCTTTTATTGTTGAAGCCACTACAGAGATTTGAGACTACACCTCACTGTAAGGGGAACTGGAAAACAATGTGTTATTGTACCCACAATGCCTTGCTATGTACATCTACATATTAGGTGCAGTCACCACCACCTAAATAGGGGACTGCACCTCTGAGTAACTAACATTTAGATCAACATGATAATTTACCCAGAATGCCTTGGTGCTGTATGTAAAACATTGACAGTTCCCTTGCATGACATCATTCTGGGGGTGTGACCGCACACAGAAAACTGGAGAACACAGTACTGATAAAACATAAATAAAAATGACTACGACAGATATTTTTACAAAACAAATTGCAGTTTCAGCATCTGAAGCATAGGTGACAATGGCATACTATGTGAAAAAGGCATCTGCAAAAGCTCACAAAATCACTTTAAGAAACTTTACCAACTAAATTACTTAAAGCTTCTTCGGGAGGCGCAGGCAGACTGTACAAGGTGGGGGGAGTTACCTCTTTCGCCGTTAGGCAAAATTGAAGTAATACGAATGAATTTGCTGCCCCGATTTCTATTCTTTTAATTCTGCAATTCCTATAAGACCCCAAAATATGTTTTGGAAGGAATTGCAAACTATCCTTACTAAGTTCATATGAGGAGGGAAGAGGCCCAGAATTAGGGTGGCCCATCCTGATAGCTTCCAAAAATCAGGGAGGGTTGGCACTCCCAGACTTTAAACAATACTTTAGGGCTGCTCAGTTGCAACATTTAATAGCACATCTGAAAAGGGAAGATCGTCCTAAGTGGGCGATGTTAGAAAAGGACATAAGGTGCATTGCTCAACTAAGGGATTTGATATTTATGGATGAAAATAATATTAAACTGACTGACACAGCAAATGTCTGGACCCTGACACTTAAACAACTTTGGGTAAAGGTTTGTTAAAAGTATAACTACTGTTGCAGCACTGCTGTGGACACACCAATACGAGCCTGTATGGACTTTGTGCCATACAAACTTGATGGGAGGTTCAAGAGATGGGGGAAACAAGGGCTTTGTCTAATAGGACACTTTTTTACTGGGGGACACATTCAAATGTTTTGGTCGGTTATGCCAAGAATTTGATACCTCTCAGAGACCATTTTCGCTTTTTACAGATTAGACACTACTTGTTAGAGCAATGACAGAAAGGGTCTATAAATGCCACACCTAATAGGTTAAAACAACTAATTCTGAATTTAGCTCAAACCCCAAAATACAAGAGGTAGAAGCACACAAATTATAAGACGACTCTTAGATTCAGAAGCAGAGGCAGTTGAAATGGTAAAAGGGAAAAGGCACTTGGAAACTAATGTGGAACTATCAGCGAGGGAGTGGGAAAAGGTTTAGGCGGGAGTGTTCACCACAACAGCATCCCCATCCTGGAGAGATTTCAGGTGGTGTGGCCAGTAGACATTTCCGTGCCCTGACTATAACTAAGTATTATGGTAAGCATCCATCTGATAAATGGTGGAGAGGATGTCCAGACGGGGGAACATATATTCATATTTTCTGGTTATGTCCTATAGTGGTGAAGTATTGGGGTGACATAGGGGTGGAGGTCCAGAACATTTTAGAGATGGATATTCCTATAGAGTTTCAATATTGGATACTGGTATTACCACCAATTGGCCTGCCTTCCAGAGCTCAGATATATTTATGTAACATATTAGTGGCAGCAGCGCTGAAGGCGCTTACCCAAAGATGTCTCACTCCTACATCACCTACGGTTAATTCTTGGCTTGAAAACTGTATGCGTATACTGATCATGGAACATATGACAGTTAAGCTATGGTTAACAAAAGACAAATTTGTCAGCCACTGGCTCCCCTTTTTTCATTTTTTGGTAGCTAAACAAAACCAAAATGTACTTGAAATCCTAGCTGAACAAGAATAGAATAAAGAGCCTTGGATCTGATCAGGCGGATAAGAGTTTCCACAGTCACCTCTGCTACCTCCCACTGGAAGGTGCTCCGGACCTCCCCCCTAGATGTAGAAGCTGTTATTTTACAAATTTGATGTAAGGGATGGTAATAAAAATATGAAGTCCTGGGTTGTTATGTAAAGGGAATTTTTGTGTGTGTGTGTGGTTTTTCTTGTTGTTCTGTCATTTATGTATGAAGACATTAGTTAAATAATTGATTGTATGTCCTATATGTGGAATGTGTGAATGTTGTTATATCTGATAAACTTGAAAAACTTTCAATAAACTATAATTGAAAAAAAAAAAGAAAGCACTGTGGAATGCAGTACTGGCTCTAATTGATAAGGTGGATAGTGAAGTGGAACTGGACTTGGTTGCTACAGCAAAGTCAGCCCTGGACACCACTAAATACCAGCTTCACATGAATATAGACACTAATGACCCTGCTTCACAAGTCATAGAAATATAGAATTTGTCAGCAGGAAAGGACCACTTGGCCCATCCAGTCTGCCCAGATGTCCCCTGCCTATTCTGCCTCCACAGATCCTATATGGTCTCCAGGGACCTCCTGCATCCCTTCCTCATTTCTAATATACCCCTATTGCTGGTAGTCTGATCCAGACATCTACCACTCTTTCAGAGAATAAATATTTCATCACATCTCTCTTGACCCCCCGCCAGCTTCTTTGCATGCCCTCTGGTCCAGATGTTCATGCAGTGGCACTAACAAGGTTTACCTGGCTAAGGGCTACCATCCTAACCCAGGATATTCAGAATAAAGTTACTGGTTTTCCCTTTGGGGGTCCCATGTTTGGTAACAAACAGTGATGTACATGAAAAAAGTATATGAATGCAAAACCACTTTTAAGAATTCCACTGAGAAAAAAAGGCTTCCTCTTCCTATAGGCCTTATGGAAGGGGAGGCATGCAGCAGGGGTTATTATCCAAGACCCTATGCTGTCTATGAGTGCCAGCCTCAGATAGGGTACTGCAGAGATAGAGGCAGGAAGGACTCCAGGTGTGCTGCAGCACCAGCCCCTAAGCCACAACCAAAACAAAACTCTGGACAATTTTATCCAGGTTGCCAGTCAGCCATTGCCAGTAGGAGGAAGGCTGTCCCACTACTTCCAGAGATGGGAAAAAATTACCGCAGACAAGTGGGTCCTGGAAGTAGTGGGTCAGGGATTGTTTCTGCAGTTCCAAAGATTTCCTAAACTGCAGAGCCAAAAAAACTTTCCAGCTCGCTCACCAACAGAAATAATTCTGCCAGAACTGGAAGTAAAGAAACTACTGCAAGCAAAAGCAGTAGAAAAGGTCCCCGTCTCACAGTGGGGTAAGAAATACTTCCTGACCCGAAAGAAAAATGGGAAAGGGTGACCTATTTTGGATTTGCGATATCTGAGCAAACATTTCAATAAAGAAAAGTTTAAGATGGTCACACTGGGCACAGTAATACCATACCTACATTCAGGAGATTTGTTGGGTAACTGGACCTGAAGAATGCAATGCTCACACTGGGCACAGTGATACCATACCTACATTCAGGAGATTGGTTGGGTAACTGGATCTGAAGAATGCGATGCTCACACTGGGCACAGTGTTACCATACCTACATTCAGGAGATTGGTTGGGTAACTGGATCTGAAGAATGCAATGCTCACACTGGGCACAGTGATACCATACCTACATTCAGGAGATTGGTTGGGTAACTGGATCTGAAGAAAGCAATTCTCACACTGGGCACAGTGATACCATACCTACATTCAGGAGATTGGTTGGGGTAACTGGATCTGAAGAATGCTTGCTTCCACATTCCAGTCAGTCCTAGCCACAGAACATGTCTTAAGTTCAGGTGGAGAAACTGTCAGCATCAGTTTGCAGCCCTAACATTTGGCCTCACCTCGGCACCAAAGGTATTCACAAGCTGCCTAGCCATGATGACAGCTCACCTAAGAAGCTATAGTGTGGTGGCTTTTCTCTGCCTGGACAGCTGGTTGGTCTCAGGGAAAACAAAACAGGATGCAGGGTGCTCCATCCAACTGGTAAGAAGCACCTTGAAGAACTTGGGATTTCTAATAAATGTACAGAACTTCCAGACAGTACCAGTACAGGTCCCAGGCTTCATAGGACCAGAGCTAGACACCCTGCAGGGAAAGGCCTTCCTTCCACAGGAAGGGGTATCAGATCTGATTGCCAGTGCATAATCATTCATCCTGGGACATCCAAGGCCTGCAGGGGATTTTCTGCAGCTACCAAGCCACATAGCATCATGCATAGCCATGGTGCCATGGGCTGGATTTCAAATAAGGGTCATTTAGTACCAAGTAATAGTCTACTGATCCCAAAGGTCGGACCCTTTGTACAACCTAGTGTCTGTCACAAAAGATTTTGTACAGGCACTGGAGTGGTGGATGGAAATCATAAATCTCAGAGAAGACATTTCCTTCCTCAAGCAATCTCCTACCAGTGTCCTCACAGCAGACACTTGTCTCCTAGGATGGGGTTCCCACCTAGACAGCCTTACAGTAAGTGGTATCTGGAGCCCTCAGGAGACTCAGAACATATTATTTTATTTAACCCTGTACCTGTCTTTACATCTTGTTTGTGTACTTCTGTTCCTATTTCAGAACAACATTTGTAATGTCATCATCTCCTCTACATTTTATTTGACTCTGTATGTATACTTATGTTATTAAGTGTAATTAATTCTGAGTCACCTCTGAAAAAAGGGACATCATGTCTCAGTGGGCCTACCTGGTCGACAGAATTTCCATAAACAATAAACGGTAAGCATAAACCTCCTAGAGCTCAGGGCAGTACAGCTTGCAATGCAGTCATTCTCCCAGCTGCAGGATCAGTCTGCCCAGATTCAGGCAGACAGTACCACCGTCATTTACTGCATAAACTAACAGGGAAGAAAAAGACCCTCAAAACTGTGTACAGAAGCTATGAAAAGCTGGGATGTAGCTTACTCCCTGGACACAAAGAAGGCTGCAGTACATCTGCCAGGCAAGGATGGTGTGCTAGGAGACTCCCTAAGCAGTGTCAGCCAGGAAAACCACAAGTAGACCTTGAACCAGCAAGTGCTGGCATCAGTTTTTAGAAGATGGGGAACACCAGAAATAGCTGTTTGCCTCTTGGGAGAACAGTCAGCTTCCATAGCTTTGTTGCAGGCCAACGGCCAGCGACACAGTCCCAGAGGACACCCTAGCCTTGGACTGGACAGGGAGGTTCCTGTATATCTTCTCAACATTCCCACTTATGCAGAAAGTGCTCATAAAACTCAGAAAAGAGCCAGCCACAGTGATCCTGGTAGTTCTAGACTGGGCCAGACAAGCTTGGTACTAAATGCTGCTGTCCCTGTCCAGCAAGATTCCCATCAACCTGTCACTGAGATACAATCTGTTGACTCTGCTCAGTGCAGGAGAACGTACTCAGACCTCAGATCACTGCTTCTGAGGGTATGGTTCTTGAAGAGCTAGAATCTTCTAGTTTGAATCCATCAGAGGAAGTGCAGCAGGTTTTGAAGGTTTCCAGGAAACCCAACAACAAAAAAAAAGCATATTCCGCTAAGTGGAGGAGATTCTCATACTGGTGTGCCCCAAGAAAGATAATCTGTATGTAGGCAGAGCTATCTACTGTTCTGGACTAGCTGATACATCTACAGTTCTTGGGTGTGAGACCTTCCAGCCTGAAAGCAGACATAGCAGCCATGTCAGCCTACACATCAGTAGGCAAGGACAGGTCCTTGGCCTCACAAACCATTTTTAAAAATTTTTTCAAAGGCCTCAACCATATGAATCTCCTTGTAAGGAAACCAGTCCCTCCATGGCCCTAAATATCTCTCATGCCCAGCTGATGCAGGATACTTTTGTGCCTTGAGGGTGAGTTCATCGACGAGATGAGGCCTTTTTTATGCTGCTTGATCCCTGCTGTGCTTCCTGGAAGTCCCACCAGATGGTGAGAAGGTTCAGAGCTCAAGGGGAAGCATCAGCTTTGCAGACCCATGATCAGCAGCACCTCACTCACAGTGTAGTATTTAAGACTGTATCTGCTAGAGGGTAAGGCCCTAAGCCTACATGGTTCCTTTAGCTGTGCAGAAAAGGTTGGTAGCACCTCGAAAAGTTATTCTCCCTGCTTCTGCCTAAGATCCACATAGTCTCATTCCATATTGCCTTCTTGTAGTTTTCAGTCAAGGTTAGGCCTCCTGGCAGCCTTGAGGCTAGGTGCTAGCCTTTTAGCAGTCACTACTCTCCTTTTTCCATGTTTTGGGGGTAGGTCTCCTTTGGGGTTCTTTAGCTGCGGGATCGCCTAACTGCATTCCCACAGTATTATCCCATTAGAAGGATAGAGCGAGAGTTATCCTTCCAAAAGTTTCCTCTGAATTGGAATTCCAAATTAACAAAATGAGCCATAATAAAGAGTACCCCTACTAGCAGGAATGGCCGTCGAGGCTATGGACTCCCAGAGATTTTCTCCCTTGGGGGGAGTGTTTCTGTCCTGAGTGCAAAAGACCATAATGTGGCATCTGTTATAGAATTGCCCCTGGTAGTAGGATTTCCGCTCTGAGTTGGGGTCAGATGGTGGCTTGCCTTATCCTACAATCCTGCCATTCCCTCTTCTTTGGAAGTCATGCATCTGTCTGCTATCTCTCATCAACAGGTACAGTGTTAGCTGTCTTTGTCATCACATTGATCATCTGTGTTTGCGCTCCTGCTTTGCTTTTTTTGAGATCCTTTCTAAGGTGTCTTTAGCCAAAGGAGTCATGCTCCTGCAGCACCTTTAGGGGTGGAACCCTCATCAAGAGGGTTCCTTTGCCTTTATGGTACCTTGACAGGATCGTAGTCCCTTGGGTGATGATGAGTACAAATGGCTAATGTAAGTACATATGACAGTCAAACAATCTAATCATACAACTGGCCTTCGGCTATCAATAAGTTGTACAAGCATTACTTCGCACTGTGGTTGCATACACCCATTAAATCCCTGAGGCTTGATGGGGGGAACTAGACACACCCCTCTTCTGGGCTGTATAATCCAGATTCATCCAGCCTGATTTGGAAGCTCCACTTCACTGCCCAAGCCATTCTCCCCTCCTCCTCCAGTGGCTCACTTCTCTCCTTGGGCTATAAACTGAGGGGCCTTTAGTCAAATGAATCATGTTGCTGTAGCACCTCTATAGGAAGAACTCTCCTCAGAGGGTTCCTTTGCATTCTTAGTACCCCAACAGGGTGGTAGTCCCTCAGGGGACATAGAGAGCAAATGACCAAATGTAACTACATATTGTATGACAGCCAAACAATCTAGTCTTACAACTAGCCTTCAGCTACCTACATGTTGCACAAGAATGATTTCAGACTGTGGTTAAATACATCCATTAAACCATAGTTTAATATGAGTGATTGCACATACTAAGGTACTAATTTCTTTATCTAAAGTCCACATAAAAAGTGCAGTAACAATGCAGGAGTAAAACAACCATTAATATGATTATTCTGCAGAGTTTTGGAAAGACAATCTTGCAGCAATAAATTGTAACAATTGCAATCTTCAACAAAATATGCATAAATGGAATCT
This sequence comes from Neoceratodus forsteri, assembly GCA_016271365.2. Taxonomy (NCBI): domain Eukaryota; kingdom Metazoa; phylum Chordata; order Ceratodontiformes; family Ceratodontidae; genus Neoceratodus; species Neoceratodus forsteri. The sequence goes on from CM057450.1 coordinate 1,557,876,321, forward strand.
GAATCTACAAAAGTTAGGTTCTTGTCATAGATCATGAGCCCATTGATAATCCATGACACTGTACAGACCCTGAATAATGTCATGTTAGGGACAAGATGTTTTGTCATACAGATCCGATCATTAGCTAGCCAGGTCATTATCCTGATAATTGGTCTGGGTCTTTCCAAGAAATTATACAAGTCTATCCACTGGATAGGGATACTTGAGGTACATTATCCACAGATGATGATTCAAAGTGTTTATTACATTGTTCAAGCTCTAATTCTGATCTAGATCTGAAATGCTGAGTGACGTCTACCTACAGTAAATACTTATTACCCTTAGTAAAAAGCATTTTCTGTTCCATTATAAATTTCTCTAATAATGTATTGTCGTCAAAAGGAAAAAAAAAATATCCTTAACAGTGCTTCACAAATGGTGCAAAACAAGTCCCTAGATTCCTGCTGCTGCAAGATTACAAGAGAAAGTCACAGAAATAATTGCTTGTGTGTTGATAACATCAGCTTGAGAGTAAAAAGCCCACTAAGATTTAACTGTAAGTTTAACTTCAAAGAATTGGAAAATAAACTTTTAAATATTTAATTAAAAAAGAACTGGAAACTAAACGTTTAAACATTTAATTTTATTAAATTGCTTTAACAAAAAAAATTAGTATATTCTTCCCTTTATGCCTGCATATTTATAACACACATACAGGAGATGCCCCATATCTTTCAAAAATCATTTTTTTCCATAGAGCCCCATTCTTTGATCCTACGCTGGAGGCAGTAGGACCCAGCAGGAGTTAGAACATTTTGGGTTGACATGCACCATGCACATCACCACAGCACTGATTATAGCACCACATCCACTGATGGAATAAATAGTGGTGTCAAATTCAGTTGCCTCAGTTCCATTTTTCCCACCATCAAGAGCATGCTCTTTGGGGAACCAACAGAACTTTGGGTTACTTTGGCAGTGAGTCTGTTTTCAGGCCACCGCACTTCTCTAGGAAGGTGTCTTAGTACTGAACAGCCTTATGCCTGGCACGATAGGCAGTCTGCCCAAAGTCATAAAAGTAATAGTCCTGGCTCTTGGGACCACAGGACTTTATCCTCACCCAAAGATGTAAGAACATAGGTCTTGATCTGGTCCTTGCCACACCGCCTCAAAGCCATTATCTCTGTGTTGTGTGGGATGGGTGATGGTGTCGCCAACCCATCTCCTTGGGGTAGGAAGTGGGAAACTTGTTACCGGTCTTCTTCATGAAGCAGTACTGGCACCTCTGTCTCCAACAATACCAGTGCCTATAGGGATGTCTCAGATGAGCAGTTTGGCTGTGAACTATGACTTCAGATGCTTCCAGGCATCCACCACATAGACTTCTTTTCCAGATGGTCTTTCTTATGACATAGTTGCTCTGGCAGGCACTGGAATCTGGGGTTTTATGCATCTAGTGCCAGTTGCAATGAATATCCTCATTGGACAAATGTGTCTTCTGTAGGCTTTTTCCCAGCGTGGACTTCAAGGTGGAGCGCCTCAGTGATGGTGTTAGTTCCAGCCTTGGTGCTGGCATCGGTGCTCGTCTCAGTGCTTACATTGCTGCTGGCCTTGGTGCAGACATCTGTGCTGACCTCAATTCCGATGGTGTTACCAGCCTTGGAGTGGACATCATTGCTGGCTTCTGAGCCATCTTCAGTGCTGGTCTCAGTGCCAACCCTGGTGCTGAGCTTCACTAACTTAATTTTTGCACAATTTGTGTTTTCAACATAGAAACTTAGAAGTTGACGGCAGATAAGAACCTCAAGGCCCATCCAGTCTGCCCATTTTTTTCTACCTTATGAATGTACCATAGGCCTTTGCTCTGTCAATGGCCTATTTATTCATATTCATCTGTATTGCTCCCTTATGCCTATCCCACACCTGTTTGAAGCCCTGCACTGTATTCATATCCACCACTTCCTGAAGTAGGCCGTTCCATGCATCCACCACCCTTTCTGTGAAAAAGAACCTCCTCACATTACCCCTTAAGCGGCCTCCCTCTAATTTCATGCTGTGTCCTCTTGTCCTGCTATTTTTCTATATTGAAACATGTTAGACTCTTTCACCTTGTTAATGCCCTTAAGATATTTGAATATTTTGATCATATCATCTCTGTCCCCCTCCTTTGCTCTAGGGTATATATATTGAGCTCCATTAATCTAGCCTCATATGTTTTGTGTTGCAGTCCCCTGCACCATTTTGGTTGCCCTTCTCTGGACTGCCTCCATTTTGTTAATGTCTTTGTGCAGGTGCAGCCTCCAGTACTGCATGCAGTGCTCCAGATGGGACCTAACCAGTGTCCTGTAAAAAGGGATTACTACCTCCCTCTTACGACTTGTGATACCCCTACTATTACACCCCAACATCCCTCTAGCCTTATCTACTGCTTTAATGGTCTGCTTGGATGATTTCAGGTCATCTGTGATGATGACACCCAAGTCTCCTTTTTCCCTTGTGATTGCCAGCAACTTCCCTCCCATGCAATGTGCTTCTTACTCACCTATCTTGTGTGATTTTTATGAAACTCTATCCATTTTTCATGCAAGCCTTCTTTGTCATGCAGTTTTCAGCTACCCATGTGATGTGTGTCTCTCACTTTTATTGCATAATTTCCACAAAAGTCTGTGTATATTTCTCACGGTTTGCATTTTTCCATAAAGTTTGCCTTTTCATACAATGTGCATCCTTTTCTTGTGCTAGTTCTCACACTAAACCTGCATTGTTTGCCCTTATTGCCACACAGTTGTTGTCTTTTGCATGCAGTTTACATCATTTTTAACATTTTGCATTGTTTTGTACACAAGTCTGCATTGTCTGTTTACAAAAGTAACATCATGCAAATTACTTTTTTCCTCGCATCTTGCATTATTTTTTATGCACTTTATTATATTTGTTGCTTGCAAATTTGCAGTTCTGGGCTGTTTTGATGTATGATTTTCATGCAATTTGCACAATTTATTTTCCATGCAAACTCATATTTCACCCTCTGGGCTTATTGCTACATCATACCTCATCACCTCTGCTGTGCCGCCACTGAGTTTTTTCACCCTGGTGGGGGTCTCCTGGGGATTGCCCTGCAGATTCTTGGTGGACTATTTTCCATCCCCAGTTGCATGGCCTGGGATACACAGTTGGTTTGGTGCCCTCATCTCCAGCTGCATCCATTTGCCCTGCTTGGGGACGTCTCTGGGTTTTTATGACCATTTCTTTTTAAATCTTGCACCCTTTGCTAGGAGCCAGTCTCCCAAGACAGGTCTCCCTGTCTTCGGTTAAGCTCCCCAGTCAATTGTTGGCCTATGCTTTTTGCCTCAGGCCTCTGTTGTACTGCAGCATGGGGTCCTTATCCTTAGGGAAAGGATTTTTGGAGGATAACCCTTTGGGAGAATCCTCACCCCAACTACTCTCTTTTCCTAGGGTTCTGCTAAGCCTCTTGTGGCCCTTTACCTGCTGCTTAAGGTACGTTGTGTGGCTCATTTAGAGTTCTTCCTCTGTGCTGATGGCTTATCCCTGTGTTCTAACTAGGATTTTTCTTTTGTTAACCACTGTGGCTGATACACTATAGACATTTTAGGGTATCAAAAATAATTAAGGAGTAGCAATAGTCCTGCTAAGAAAAGGCTATTTTATGTGTAGTCCATTGTCCTCCTTTAAGGTTTTTGTCACTTTAGCAAACTGGCTAGAAATTCTTTTAGCCACTCAGGAAATCTCTTATCATGTGGCTACGAGACTAATGGGAGCATAGTATCCTTGTATCCCTTGTGGGATACCCTGTCCTGCCTGGTGCAGTAGCTGTTTCAAACAACATGAAGTCTTGCTGTATTCTGACAATAGCAGTCAGTCCCAACCCTCAAACTGCCCCGGAGATGAGAGTTAACTTTCCATGCCACGCATGGAACGCTGAGCTCGAGCTCGGTTGAGACTCTGTCTGTTGCTGTTTAAACTCAAACCGTCAGATTCTTTACTCCGCCTCACTGAACAGTCGCTCCGGAGATTTCTCCTGCTGCTCGGTTCATTTTGTCGGTTAAAGTACCGCTTTTCTCGGTTTTCAACCGAATTTAAACCGTAACCTGTCGGTTCAGTCTCTGTCTGTGGTATTTGTGAGTACTAGATAGGTTATATTTATTTATTTTCTGTGTGGAACTTATAAACGGTTCATCGGTTCAGTTTGAACCGATCAAGCTGTTAAAAAATCTTTATTTGTACTTTTAGTGTGTGGTTACCGGTTCTTATCAGTTCTAAAAAAAACAGATTTTATTACGTTTTTTTCCACGACCCGTGACACGGTCAGGAACCAATAAAAGGGTCTTGCCTGGCGGATTGCCATTAAAAGGGTAAGTTTGGTTAGGACTGGCACAATGTCTGAGAAACCCAAAAGAAAACCGCTCCACTGGGTTTCAACATTCAGTGTGTGGGGAAGTCTCTTGCTAAGGCTGACCCCACACCACCTGTGTTTATTGTCTGGGATTTGACCACCTCAATGCAGACTGCCAGATTTGTAAAAATTTTCCTGCAGCTACCTTAGAAAGAGAGTTGGTAGGCTCAGGAAAGGGAGGCCAAAAAGTCCGCTGAACCGGATGGCCAGCCCGGTTCAGTTCAAACCGAACCAGAAGGAGTGCCCTCTGACCAGGGCGAGACTTCTTCGGGCTAAAGGAGAGCTGACTCTGAGGAGTCGGTTCTGGCTAAGAGAACTAGAAAGGAAAAATCAGCTGGTGTGGAGCCAAAACTTTCTTCTCCTACCACTGAAGAAATAGCCAAAGCGATAAAAATTGTGCAGTCGCTTTCCCTGGTTCCAACCGAACCGGCACCATCAGGGAGGCGCTCGGTTCGGCCGGTTCCACCGGTTCAAGATTATGATTTAGAGGAATATTATGAACCGGAGGAGGAAGAAGAGGAGTATGAGGAAAGTGAATGTGGTTTTGAAAGTCTGGATGTGCCCATTGACCCGGACATCTCCCCAGACAGACCTTCGAGTGTCTCATCCTAGGCTTTCTGAGTCCCCCTCCCATTTTATGTTTTATAAAAAAAGTGGCTGAAACCCTCCTGCTTCCTATGGAAGAAGCTGTGGACGACCAGGAGGAGCCTGACTATGTGGAAATGATGGATATCCCAGAATCTAGGAGGCTGTCTGTTCCCTTACACAAATCTTTTGGGAAACAGACATTTAAGATTTTAAAGACTCCTAATACTATACCTCCTGTGGATAAGAGGATGGACAAGAGGTATACACTGTCAGGCTCAGATACGGAGTTCCTTACACAACAATGCAGCCATGTTGGGGTAGTGCAGGCTGCAGCCTGTGATAAGGCAAATATTCCTTGGCTTCACACCCCCCAGACAAGGACTCCAGGAGATTGATGCCATGGCAAAGAAACCGTACATGGCAGCATCCTTGGGACTCAGACAGGCCAACTATATGGCCTATACTGCTAGGTATCAGAAATCCAGATGGGACACTGTCATGGCTTTAGCAAAACAGGTCCCTAGCCAGCTTGCCAAGGAGCTGGAGCAGGTGGCTGCTGATGGTATTGAGGCATCCAAGTTGCAATTCCATGCTGCAGTGGACTCCAATGATGTGTCATCTAGAGTCATGGCTACATCTGTGGCACTTAGAGAATGGCTTGGCTCAGATGTACTAGCCTGTCACAGGATACCCAGACTAAGGCCATGGATTTTCCTGTTGTGGGTAATTCTCTGTTTGGGGAGCAGACAGAGAATTACATGAAGAAAATGGACGAATATAGGACCACCTATAGGAGTGCACAGGCCAAGGAAAGGCAGGCCACTCCTCAGAGGCAGCACCCCAGGGGCAGGGGCAGGCCTTTTCATAGGCCTTTCTACCAAGCCCAGGCCTCCTCTTCTGCCTATGCTCAGAGGGGGTTCTTTAGAGGGAGAGGCAGAAGGGGTACAAGCAGACCTGCTTCCACCCCTCAGCCAAAACCCCCTGCCAAACAGGCACCCTGATGGGTTGGCCAGGGCCGATTCTCCACTACCTGTAGGGGGCAGGCTGGCTTACTTTGTCCAGGACTGGGAGTCTCTAACATCAGACAAGTGGGTCCTGGAAGTAGTAAGCCAGGGACTGGTTCTCAGCTTCAAAAAATTTCCAAAGCTGAGAACCAGATCCTTTCCACCTGCAAATCCCTCAGAGGCACTTGCCCTGGAGGCAGAGGTCTCTTCCCTCCTGGCTCTCAGAGCTGTGGAAAGGGTTCCATCCCTACACCAGGGCAAAGGATTGTACTCCAGGTACTTCCTTACCCCAAAAAAGACAGGAGAACTGCAGCCCATCCTGGATCTCAGATACTTAAACAAGCACCTTTTAAAACCAAAATTCAAAATGGTGACTCTGGGAATTATTCTACCCTCTCTAAGGCCAGGGGACTGGCTAGTGTCCCTGGACCTCAAGGATGCCTACTTCCATATTCTCATCAGAAACTCCCATCGAAAGTACCTCAGGTTCGAGATGCCCTCAGGCCATTACCAGTTCAGAGCAATGCCCTTCGGTCTAACCTCTGCTCCAAGGGTGTTCATAAAATGCCTGGCAGTAGTAGTTGCTTCTCTAAGAAGGCAAAGGATTGCCATCTTCACATACCTGGATGACTAGCTCATAGTAGGCCAGTCCCCAGACCAAGTCAAGTTACACCTACAGATAACTCAGCAACTGCTCACCTCTTTGGGTTTCCTTCTGAATCTTTCCAAGTCGGTGCTAGAGCCTGTTCAGCTCCTCACCTTCATAGGCGCAGAGCTAGATACAGAAAAGGCCAGAGCTCTCCTTCCCCTGGACAGGGCAAGGACCCTTATCACACTGGCCTCCTCATTCACCCTGCAGGTGTCTCGACCAGCAAGGCATTTTCTGCAGCTCCTGGGGCACATGGCTGCTTCCACAGCAGTGGTGCAGGGAGCAAGATTTCAGATGAGGGACATTCAGTTCCATTTGAGAGCCTTTTGGTCTCAAAAGAAGGACCCTCTGACCAAATTGATCCCAGTGACTCGAACCCTGATCCAGGCCTTACAGTGGTGGCAGGATCAGAACAATCTAAGACAGGGAGTTCCCTTTGTCACTCAGTCCCACTCTTTAATCCTTACTACAGATGCCTCCCTCTTGGGGTGGGGGGCTCACTTGGGCGACCTGACTACCCAGTGGTTGTGGTCCCCTCAGGAATCTCTGCTTCACATCAATCTGTTGGAACTCAGAGCAGTATTTCTAGCACTTCGAGCTTTTTTCAAATCTGTTCAGAACAAAGTTATTCAGGTCAGAACAGACAGTACCACCACAATGTGGTACATCAACAAGCAATTAGGCACTCGGTCTACGGCCTTGTGCACAGAAGCAATGAAGTTGTGGTCTCTGGCTTATTCCCTGAACACCTCCCTCACAGCAGTACACCTCCCAGGCAAGGACAATGTCCTGGCAGATGCTCTCAGTAGGATATCTCAGGGCCATCACGAATGGTCACTGGATCCCCTGGTCTTGGAGGTGATATTCTCCAGATGGGGCACCCCACAGATAGATCTTTTTGCAGCCCCAGACAATCACCAACTTCCCCTTTTTTGCTGCAGGCCCCCAGTGTTGGGCTCAGTCCCCCTGGATGCCTTAGTTCTCAGTTGGGAAGAAAGTTCCTGTATGCTTTTCCCCCCTTCCCTCTCCTGTTCAAAGTGCTAGTCAAAATCAGGTCTCAACCCTGCAAGGTGATCCTGATTGCTCCAGACTGGGCCAGACAGCCCTGGTATCCTCTCCTGTTGTCCTTAGTAGTCCATCTTCCCCTGTCTCTTCCCAGGAATTACAACCTGTTAACCTGTGCTCAGGAGAGGGTTTGGTACCCGAATCTCAAATCTCTCAGTCTCAAGGCCTGGCTCTTGAAGAGTTAGAGTTTGCTGATTTACACCTCTCCTAAGGTGTAGTGGATATTCTGAAGGCTTCTAGGAAACCTTCCACCAGGACTACCTATAATTCCAAGTGGAAAAGATTTTCCATATGGTACTCTGGAAGGCATATTTCCCCAGAGTCTGCTGATCTGCCCACAGTCCTTGATTATATGGTCCATTTGAATAGCTTGGGGCTTCAACCAGCTACACTAAAGGTGCATCTAGCAGCTGTTTCTGCTTTCATTTCAGCAGGTAAGCCCTCTTCTCTTTCAGCTCACCCTGTATTCTCTAAGTTTTTCAAGGGATTGCTTCATACCAACTCTCCATTCAGGGACCCTGCCCCTGCTTGGGACCTTAACGTTTGCATTGCTCAGCTTATGCAACCCCCTTTTGAGCCTTTGTCTTCAGCAGAACTTAAGTACTTGACTTGGAAAACTGTGTTCTGGTAGCCATCACTTCTGCCAGGCGCATAAGTGAGTTACAAGCCCTGTCAGTGGAGCCTGATTTTATCTCCTTCCATAGAGATAAGGTGGTCCTCAGGACTAACAGGAAGTTTTGCCAGGTGGTTTCAGATTTCCACCTTAACCAATCTATGTCTCTTCCTGTGTACTTCACTGACCATTCCTCCTCTGGTGAGAGGAGCTGCACAGTTAGATGTGAAAAGAGCCCTTAGCTACTACATAGAACGTACCAAGGGTCACAGGTTTGACTCCCTCCAACTGTTCCTCACTTATGGTGAGGTTGATAAAGGGAAACCTGCCACTAAAATATCCATTGTCAGGTGGATTGTCTCTTGTATTCAATTTTGTTACAAAAAACTGGGTAAGGTTCCACCCTCAGGCCTGAGGGCTCACTCTACCAGAGGTACAGCTGCTTCCTGGCTGCTGCCAGGGATATTCCTATTCTAGAGATATGTCAAGCAGCTACCTGGAAAACAGTTCACACTTTACAAACATTACTCCTGGATATCCAGGCTAGGAGTGATGCTCGGTTTAACACAGCTGTGCTTCAGAGTCTATTTCTACAAGTAGGTTCTGTCCCTCCTCCATGGGTACTGCTTATTGATCTGCTATTGTCAGAATACAGCAAGACTTCATGTTGTTTGAAGAAAAATTACTCACCTTAGTAATGTTGTTTCTTCTAATGGAGTCTTGCTGTATTCTGACTCTCTGCCTTCCCTCTCAGAACCTCTGTTTTGGGGATGTGGGTGGGCAGTGGCAGTGTTGGCACTCAGGAGGTGCCCCACCTTGTTGTTTTCACCCTTATTTCTTTGGGTGAGTGGGTGTTGTGTTTTTCATTTTTGGGTCTCTGACTTGAGTCTTCGTTTGGGACCAAAAATCTGTTTTATGTTTAGTAGCCAGTTGGCTAGCATGGGTTTACAGCTTCCACAGGACCTTAGTGAGTTTAGCTCGTAAGATCTGACGGTTTGAGTTTAAACAGCAACAGACAGAGTCTCAACCGAGCTCGAGCTCAGCATTCCATGCCTGGCATGGAAAGTTAACTCTTTCATCTCCGGGGCAGTTCGAAGGTTGGGACTCACTGCTATTGTCAGAATACAGCAAGACTCCATTAGAAGAGACAACATTACTAAGGTGAGTAATTTTTTTCTTCTGGTGCAGTCTTTCTGTATGGCACATACTGTTTATGGTCTCTTAAGCGCTGCCTGTATCTCAGGTGTGCACTTTTCTCTCTAAACTGCCTGCATGTGAGCAAGTACAGTATAGGCTGACTTTGGCATAGCTGCTAAGGCATAGAGGCAGCTGGAATCAGACGAGAGTGCCCTTCTTTGTTTCTGAGGTGGTCTGCCACTCAGTAGCACCTGTCGTTTTCCTCAGACAGATGTCTTGGTTATACCTAGACCGTCTTGGTGCAATCTCCCACCACAAAGCCCTAATTCCTCTTTCTGGAGGAAATCGCTTTTCTCCACCGCGGTGGTGTGGGAACTGCCAGATCCAGCTACTCCTCTGGTCCCCCAGGATCATCTGCAGTCAACTAGCTCAGCCTGTGGTAAGGAAACCCCTTACTCCTCATCTCATTTTTCCCATGCCATGGGCTTAGATCTTCTTGGTTGAGATTGTAGTCCCCCTCTTTAAGGGGCACCTCACTACTCTATCAAAGAGTGGGACTCTGTGAAGAAGACTGATTCTTAAAAGATAATAGTTACTTACAGTAACTTTATATCTTCAGGAATATCTTCTTGATAGAGCCACACTTACTCACCCACTGTTCCTCTCATCTTCATGTATAGAAATAGTCAGAGGAGGTACTTGACTTGTTCCATGATCACGTCTTGTCTTGGAAACTGAGTTGCAGGATTAGTCAGTGGCTCTCCTTAACTGCTTCTCCCCTCGCACCACTGGAAAGTGGGACTTCTACACTTGGTGCAGAATGCTCTGGCAACTGAATTTTCTGCAGCTGAAGGGATCAGGGCACTGAGTTTTAGAAAATCAGGACTTGTCTTTGCAAACTATTGTTTTCATAATTAGTTTTCCAGTGTATATATAGAAAAAGGTCTAATGAACACCTTTCTTGCATCCTTAACCTCTTCGGTGGATGGTTTCAGCACTTTTTCCTCTGCCTTCTGCTGGCCTAGTTTTTCAGTCCCCTGGCTTCAGCCATTCTGGCCCTAGGCTGGGGGTTATCCGTTCAGAGCAAGTACTAGAGGATTTGTTAAATCCATTGGAATCCACTCTAAAGTTATCTTTGATAGAACTCCCAGTTCAGATTTCATCTTTTATCTTGCATGGTTCTGTTGAACCACTATCAAGTTCCATCCCTTTCAGAATTGGCTGTTTTCTAGACAATCCCAATCTCAATTCTGGTTCTGCTTGTTTTAGATGAAGGGATATTTTGTAAAACATTGTGTTTCTTAGTCCTTTATTTTTTACTTTTCTAAACATTTAGTTAAAAACAAAATTAAACACCTTTGTTTTCTTTTGATAGATTTTTTTTCTTTCTAGGGTATGGACATGGTTCACTTATCCACAGTCTGGTAGTTCCACTGGAATGCTGTTATTGGCCATAACATCTTTAAGCTAAGCTCCTTCCACCTCCAGGGTGGTATATCCCCTGACTTGCCCCGTGGCATCAGATCTTTCTTTCCACTCGAAGAACAGGTCACCTCCTTTGTGCTCTGCTGCTTAGGATTTTTCTGCACCATAGGTGAAACTTTCCCTTTAGGTTTTCAGAGTTAATTGTTGGTAGTTTCACAGTTCTTTCAAGTCTGTCTCTGGACCAACAATAGAACACAAGGAACTGGTATTCGAATTCTCTGTTCGGTGCCACCAGAAAATGTTAGTCACAGATCCACATGACATGTGCGTATACTGCCTGGGTGGGCAACTCGACATGGCTGGGTGTGGCCTGTGCTTAGTCATGCTTCCCGAATCCCTTGAGGTCAGGATGCTCCGACTGTCTCTGGGCTGGGCTACAGAATGGGATCAGAAGGATCACCCTAAGGGCCACAGCAAGGCCTCAGCTGTGCCAAAGTGTGCTGCATAGCTTGCAGCCCTTGAGGTAGAAGCGGCAGCTGCCGCAGTGGGTACCTCCTCAGTCTCTGTTCTGTTCCCACCCCAAGTCAGCATCAGAGGGTCTTTCACAGACTAGTTCCATGACATGTGCCAGTCCCTCCAAATCTTGAGGGACAGCCCTGCACTCCGTGGTTCTAAATCTATATTTAAATCTAGGCACCACCGGTGCTTGTTGTGGGACAGGGAGAGATTGTAGTCCTCCCAGTCCCTTCACTCACCTAACTGCTCGAAGATTGTCAAGCACCTGTCGGCCATGGGTCAGGTCAGGTAGGTAGAAGGCTCTTTGGCTCCACTGTCCAGCCTATTGACCTCAGCTCCAATTGACCAAGCTGTCAAGATTTTTCTCCACCCAGTTGTTGGACGAGGCCAAGGAGTCAGCCTTGCAGACCTGGGTGCTCCCAGTCCACACTCAGGAGTCGAGTCTTTGACACCCTTCTTGCTCAATATATGTAGACACATAATCTATGGCCAGTCGTAGGAAGACTTCTCTTACTGACGAGTGGGCGGTTGAGATCTCAGTCAAGGCATTCGTGCTACCGGTCCCGCTTGACAGGGAGGTGCCACCATCTATGCTCCTTGTTCTCCTCATTCTCAGGTGAGGAGAGGCACCAGCAGAAGATGCGCTGGTGCTATGAGGAGTCCCTCTGGCAGCAGGACCTCTCGTCCCCTGGCCGCCACCAGTGCTTGCCCTGCTGGTCCTAGTTCTGCAGGTGCTCCCCAGACTGCTTTTCTGCCAATTAGGGTGGAGCCACCACCCCGACAGCCACCAGTTGGCACTCTGACCAAAGAGGTCGGCCATTCAGCTCCTGGCTTACCAGGCCAGTTATCAGTTCAGATTACCCCAGGTGAGGATTTCCAGGTGGTCTGTTGCAAACAATGGCCGAGTGCCATCTTTGAGGAGTCATTGGACGACTCAGATTAGGAGTCGATAACCTACTCAGGAATTCAGCTCTTCGACTGTAGCTCAATTGAGGGGCCTTCCACCAACCATGGGCCGATGTTGTTTGGTGAGCTGCTCCGACTTATCTCAGAGTCCATGGTGATCCCATTATAGCCAATCTAGAAGAGGGATAATTACCCTCTTGCAGACATGTTGGACCGGGATGAATCCCCGGGGGTTGCCTTCCTAGTGGCTGCGGCCATCTTGAGACCTGCCCCGGAGCTTGGGTAGCAGCCAGCATCCTACCTGGCACCCTCAGCCTGTATGGTCCACAAGCACGCAGTCTCTATGGTTCCCTTTCAGGATTTTCAGACCACCCTTCAGCCCAAAGTCTGGTCACGGATTCGGTGTTCTGTAAATCTGCACAACAGGGGGATGTGGACAAGTCTCTGGACAAGGAGTCCCATAAGATTGACCATGCCACAAAAAAAGGTGTATGTTGCAGCTACTCTGGGTCTCCATCAGGCTAATTATGCCATCATGATGACTAATTGTGGTCATTACCTGATGGTAATCCTTATTTTTTTGGGGATACTCAGTATTTTATTGATGGGTCGCTTTGCACACATACAGTTACACTTTCCTCTGCACAGTCAACATTCTTGTGCAGAGACCACAATTTTATCTAATTGTACATCGCTTCACTCCTCCTTGCCTTGCTGATATTATTCAATGTCGTCTCCCTTGACGTACCCTCAGATCTACCTCCTTGCTTCTTCTCTCTGTGCCAAACTTAAGACTTTCCATGGCTTGGAGATCATTTGCATTTTCTGCTGTGTCCCACTCGAAAACTGTACCTTCTTCTATACTGGTCTACACCTCCCTCTCTCAGTTTCAAAGGTCACTGTTAACTCACCTAATCACTCCACCTTGCTCCTGCTTCCGCTGACTCCTAACCCCTGTTCACTTCTTGCACGTTTCTCCTAGCAAAACTTCCCACTCTCTTTCTCTTTCTCCTGCTCTCCCAGACAAAAAAAAATAAAATTAAACGATGTCTGAATGTATGTAAGGTTTTGTTGACTGTGCTTTAAATTGCTTATTTTTGAATAAGTGTAGGTGTCACACTAGACCTGGCGCTCAATTTCTATCAACATATCCACCTCCTATCCACTGACCTTAACTCTAGACTAGGCATACTTTATAGGTACAAGCACTGCCTCACCCCTGAGGCTCTGCGTCTTACCATTAACTCCTTTGTACTCTCCCTCCTGGACTACGGCATTCCCATCTACAGTGCAGCTCCTACCTTGGCCCTTGACAGACTCCGGCTTGTTCTAAACAAGGCCTGCCATCTCATCCTTGGATGTGACCGCTTCACCCACACCTGCGACCTCTACTGTACCACAAACTGGCTAAACTTAGACAACAGAATCAAGTACCGCACCTTCCTAATGACCAAAAAGATTACCCTTGGCCTCACCCCCTCCCCCGACCTAAACTAAATTATTTTCCCTGCTGCTCCTGTCAGAACCACCTGAAACTCATCCAAACCACTACTATGGGTACCCCACCGCCAGACTTCCCAATACCAAAGAATGTTCAGTTACAAGGCCCCCTCCTGGACAAATGCGCTCCCTAGTCTAATCACCAACAAAACAAGAATAGGCCCTTTTAAATCCACTTTAAGTAATCTCCTCCAGACCGCAAACCGATGTGACTGCCCCTGACCTGTTCCCTCCCTGATGACCAAGGCCAGTTTCTCTCCGGTCGTCTGACCAGTCTTCACCAAACTTCCTACTTTGACAAACAGTCTCACTGATTCTTTTGTGGCTGTGCTATAGTACTGTATTTCATGTGATCCCTGTCTTCAAGTCACTCTCTGTGCCAGGCATGTATCCTGCACTATGATGTTATGTAATGTCCGAAAACTGTATCAGTGTTATCCCTGTTCCTCTATATGTTTGACATGGAACCTTTGTAAATGAGTCTTTGACTCAAAGGTCTTTCTGAATACCTCAAATAAATAAATAAATAAAAATAACTGAATGTAGTTGGTGTACTCTCTTACTGTATGACTGTTGACTGTGCTTTAGATTATTTTACATAACTGAATGTAACTGATGTATTTACTGTATGACTACTCCTTGTCTACTTTCATGTGTCACTGAATGCACTATCAATGTACTGCACTTCCCGAGTCGCCCCTGAAAAAGGGACTGTCTTGTCTCAGAGGGCCTACCCAGTTACCAAAATTCAATAAATAAATAAATAAAAATTTACCATTATGCATTGCATACTTAATGAATCTGTGATTAACAAGATGTTACATTTCACATTATACCTTCGCCTTTGAACACTAGTCATATTTTGTCTTCTCCCCAAATAGGCTTGTCCTGAGATCTTGTATTGAGTGTCCAAGCACCCGTAGCCACGGTCCATTTCTTGTGTGCAGTCCTGTCTCCATCATGCTTCCATGCCTGTCAAGACATGGTTACCTCAACTAGTGTTTGCATTCAACTTGGTTATGAGCAAGAATAAAGCAAAAGCAACAATGAACCAACAACAAAACCTTTGTGCTTCTGGCAAGTTTTAATACTTTCTCCTTCTTGAGGGTATTTATTTCTGCTTTGAAAACCCTGATTTTCTGGGAAAGGCCACGCTCTCTTTGTGTTCACAGGGTCATCTCCTCCCTTTTAATCAAGTGCATGGGTATATTGTTCACATTCTCCCCAGTGCTCTCCATACCTGTCCAGTGTTAACCTCAGCCTGGCTGTCAGAGACTCCATTTCATATATTTGGGATACTCTACATCTCCATTCTCCTGGTTCCAGAGTGATGGGATCTAGCCAATGAGTTGTGACTGCCTTAAGCACTGCTAAAATCATACAGCTGAAGGCTTCTTTTTTTCTTTCTACCCATGATCCCTAGTGGACATCTACCTAGCTAGTACATGCCCCCTGAATCTGGCATCTCCACTCCCCAAATCTTGGTCAGCTCCTCTCGGACCCCTCCCCAGTATGTGAGAAGTTCTGGACAAGACCATAGAACATGGTAGTGTGTTCCAGTGCCCCCACAGTTTCTCCAGCAATTGTCATTGTTTGTTGTCCCGAAGTGCTTCGTCATTGCTGAGACATAGAAGAGCCTCTGAATCACCTTCCACCTATACTCCCTCCAGTTCTGGGAGGCTGACACCCTCCTTCACAGTTTCCTGCCACATTTGGTCTGCTATTGTTTCTCCCCCACCCCCACTTTGCCTCACCCTGACCAATGTTGTACCCTTGGACTGTATGAGTAGTTTGTACACTAGTGATATGTATCCCAGTCTGTCTTTAATGACAGTTGCCCAGTACAGGAAGTTCTCCCATTCTGTTTTGTCTCTCACTATTTGTCGGTCCCCTTGTATCTCCTGCAAATAGCGCCGTAATTGTAGGAATCTGTAAAAGTCAGGTCTACCTAACCCAAATCTATCAGCCAGCTGTTGATAAGTCACTAGGTGTCCCATTTCTTTTAACTCTTCATACCTAGTTAGCTTTTTCCTGTTCCGTTCCCTAAAATTGGGGTCCTCCAAACCAGGGATAAAGTCTATGTCTCCCCTAATTAGAGTGAGGGGTCCTATCTCATTCGGGATTATTAGTTTTATTCTTTATTTCCAGGAGGATACATAGAGAATGTCTCACCCAAGGGTTTTTAATTTGTCTGTGGGTATTTTTGCTGTAAGCAAGGTACAGAGGCATAGGAAGATTTGCAGTCTCTTCCATGAGGTACCATCTAGATCCTCTGTTTGATCCAGGTGACTAAATAGGTGTCTGGGCTGCTATAAAGTACAATTGTAGGTCTGGCATTCCCACCCCTTTCATCCCTGGGTAGTGTCATCGTGCCCTTATTAATTCTCGGTCTTTTCCCTCCCCAAATAAATCTTTGCAGTGCCTTATTCAGCTGGGTACAATATGCTGCTGGTATTTTAATAGGTAGTGTCTGAAAAAGTAATAGATACCTAGGTAGCACATTCATTTTAAGAATGTCTATCCAGCCAGTCCATCGGCACAGCAGTTGGATTTCTGCTTGCAATGCCAGCGACCTGGGTTCAGGAACGGACCCAGGTGCTGGAGGGCCAGCCGGGGAGAGAGGGCTTGAGCATTAGATGACTGATCGCCTTCTCTCGGGGGGAAGTTGGGGAAGTGACCTGACCCTTGATGATCCCTGGCAGAGGCTGGGGGCACAGCAACGCTCAGGGTCCCACTAACTAATGGGACGTGGTGAACGTCGGCATAAGCCTGACGTTAGTGGCACGCCACGCCCCTGGGTGGCAAATGGGAAAAGAGTCCCGAGGCCAACCAGATGACAGTCACCAACTCCCACTGCCATGAGACCTTGAACAGTGCACGGACCATCCCAGCAGCACCCGGGCTAAGAATTACGCTGGTCGCCCCACTGGTGTCTTCCTCGGTGGAGGAGAGGGACCCACCCAGCGAAGGGTTATGTCCGGGTTACACAGGGGGCTGCAATATGGGGTGATGGGTGGCTGCATCGAGGCAATGTGGCAATGAGGGGTATAGGAAGGCCTGAAGGAGAGGCCGGCCTGGACCTGGGGGAGCAAAAAAAACAAAAAATGTCTAGCCTGCCATACATGGAGAATGGTAATATACTGCAGCTCTTCAGTTCCCCAAGGCATTCCTGCATTAGTTTCCCATAATTTATTTTAAATAACTCTGAAATCTTTGGGGTAATTTTTATTTCTAAATATCTAATAGTATCATTTTTCAACCATGCATAAGGAATCGGTACCCTGTCCCCTAGGGTTGGTTTGCCACTGATGGGTATTACCTCTGTTTTTTCCACATTTACTTTATATCCTGATACTGCCCTGTACTCCTGTAGAATCTTCTGTAACATAGAAACATAGAATTTGACAGCAGATAAGAACTGCTTGGCCCACCTAGTCTGCCCATTTCCCTACCTAACGGATAAGCTGCAGATCCTAGTTCCCATCCCCTGGGGTTGGTTTGTGATTGATGGGTATTACCTCTGTTTTTTCCACATTTACTTTATATCCTGATACTGCCCTGTACTCCTGTAGAATCTTCTGTAACATAGAATATGACGGCAGATAAGGACTGCTTGGCCCACCTAGTCTGCCCATTTCCCTACCTAACGGATAAGCTGCAGATCCTAGTTAACCAAAAGCCTACTTCCTCCTACCCCCACTAGAATTGCCTTATGTCTGTCCCATGCATTCTTGAATTCCTCCACTGTTTTTGACTCTACAACCTCCTTAGGAAGGCTGTTCCATGTATCCACAACCCTCTCTGTGAAGAAATACTTCCTCACATTACCTCTGAGCTGTCCCCCATCTTCAGATTATGCCCCCTTGTTTTTGCACATCTCTTTTTCTGAAAGATGCTACCCTCTTGGACTTTGTTGATTCCCTTGAGGCATTTGAAAGTTTCTGTCATGTCCCCCTGCTCCCTCCTTTCCTCAAGGCTATACATCTTTAGTTCTTTTAGTCTTTCTTCTTATGTCTTCTGATGCAGACCCTGCATCATTTTGGTTTCCCTCCTCTGGACAGCCTCCACCCTGTCTATGTCTTTGCGGAGATGGAGTCTCCAGAACTGTACACAGTACTCCAGATGTGGTCTTACCAACTGTCTGTACAGAGGGCCAACAACTTCCTGTTTTCTACTGGTAATGCCTCTCCCTGTGCATCTCAGTATCCCCCAGCCTTCCTTACTGCCTTCTCACATTGCTGGTCCACCTTTAGGTCATCTAATATGACTACCCCCAGGTCCCTTTCCATTTTTGTTGTTGTCAGTATCTCACCCCCCATTGTGTACTCTTCCCCAGGGTTTTTGTTTCCCAGGTGTATGACTTTGCACTTCTTTGCATTGAATCTAAGCTGCCATACATTTGACCATTCCTCCAACCTTGCCAAGTCCCTTTTCATCCT
Organism: Neoceratodus forsteri; assembly: GCA_016271365.2. NCBI lineage: Eukaryota > Metazoa > Chordata > Ceratodontiformes > Ceratodontidae > Neoceratodus > Neoceratodus forsteri. Next base: position 1,557,894,556 of record CM057450.1, read on the forward strand.
TTCCACCCCACCTTGTGTATCAACCCTGTTGCAGATCTTTGTGTCATCTGCAAAGAGACATACTTTCCCTTCCAGTCCCTCTGCAATGTCATTTATAAAGACATTAAAAAGGACCAGCCCCAGTACTGAACCCTGCTGTACCCCACTAGTAACCCTCCTTTCTTCAGAGTGGACTCCATTTACTATTACCCGCTGTGTCCTGTTGTCCAACCAGTGTTTTACCCAGGGTACCACGCTGGCTAATTTATTTATTAATATTTTGTGCGGGACTGTGTCAAATGCCTTGCTAAAGTCTAGGTAGGCCATGTCCTCAGCCCCTCCCTGGTCTGCTGCTTTGGTCACCCAGTCAAAGAAATCAATTAGATTTGTCTGACATGACCTTCTCACTGTGAATCCATGCTGCCTTGGGTCCTGTGCCCCACTGGCTCTAGGTACTCAACAGTTCTTTCCTTCAGAAGTGATTCTGTCATTTTCCCCTAGCACTGAGGTCAAACTAACAGGTCTATAGTTTCGTGCCTCTATCTTGCTCCCACGTTTGTGAAGGGGAATCACATCTGCCCTTCTCCAGTCCTCAGGTACCACACCATCCTCCCATGATTTATTAAAAAGTGTAGTCAGTGGTGTTACTAGTTCTTCCCTTAGTTCTTTTAGAATTCTGGAGTGAATCCCATCAGGCCCCATTGCTTTATCCACCTTCAGTTTAAAGAGTTCTTTCAGAACCCTTTCTTCTGTGAAAGGACTAATATCAACCCCCCCCATCCAGAGTGCTTCTATTGACCAGATTAGGTATTTCCCCCTGCTTTTCCATTGTGAATACTGAATGGAAGTATTCGTTCAGTATCCTTGCTTTTTCACTGTCGCTTTTTGCACAGCCACCTTCCTCTTTGTTCAGCCTCAGTATCCCTGCCTTAGTCTTTCTTTGCTCCCTAATGTACTTATAAAAGGTTTTATCCCCCTTCTTAACCGAGTTGGCTATTTTTCCTTGGTTTGGGCCTTTGCTATTCTGACTGCCTTACCCGCTTCCTTCTGCTTTAACTGGTACAGTTCTCTGTCCTGCACCTTCTGTGTTTCCTTATACTTCCTGAATGCTATCTGTTTCTCCCTTACCTTCCCTGCCACTTCTTTTGAGAACCATAGTGGTTTTTTTCTTTCATTTTGATTTGTTCTGTAGCTCTGGGATGGATGTGGCAGGGTCTCGTATGAATATGAGGGCATCATGTGCATATAAAGATATTTTATGTTGCTTTCCTGCCACCTCTACTCCGTTGATCATCTGGCATCCCCTAATTTTTACTGCCATCAGTTCTATAGACAGGATGAAGAGTAGCAGTGATAGCAGGCACCCCTGTCGCATAAGGAGGAATCACTCTGTATTAACCCCATTAAATTTAACTGCCACTTGCGGGTCTGTGTATAAAGTCCCTATACATGTTTGGAACTTTGGTCCAAAGTTCATGGCCTGGAGTACCCCTTTCAGAAACCCCCACTTCACCCTATCAAACGCCTTTTCTGCATCTATTGATATAGCGAGTTGGAGTTTTGGGGATTGTGATTGTGATGTAAGGATATTCAGAAATCTCCTGATGTTATTTTGGAGCACTCTCTCTTGTATAAAGCCTGTCTGATCTGGGTGGATAAAACTTTGTATGTTGTTCTGAAGCCTCTTTGCAAGGATGGAGGTAAACATTTTCTTGTCTACTGTGAGCAAAGAAATGGATCTATATGATCCGCATTTCTGCGGGTCCTTTCCCTCTTTTGGCAGCACCGTTATCTGAGCATACCTCCAAGAGTCGGGGGCGGGTTCCCCCTCTAGGGTTTCATTAAGGGTTTTTTGCAGCACTGGTGCCAGCTGTTCCCCAAACTTTTTGTAAACTTCTGAGGGGAGCCCATCTGTCCCCGGTGCCTTGCTGCTTTTTAGATTCCTGATAGCTATAAGTATTTCTGATTGTGTTATGTTTGCTTCGAGACTGTCCCTATCTTCTTCCCTTAACTCTTTCAACTTTATCAAGGAGAGAAACTTGGTCAGGTCCTCCCCATCTTTATCACCCCACTGATCCTCATATAATTGCTTATAAAATTCCGGCCAATTTTTTCGGTATTTCTACTAGATTGGTATAGGTTTTGTTTCCCTGAAGCCCCCCTTTAATCTTTTGTACCTCCCTGTTAATGCCCTGTTGTCTTATTTGCCAGGCTAGTAGTTTGCCAGCATGGTTCCCTGCCTCATGCCGCTGTGATGTCTCCCTCCCTATTGTCTTGTAGGTACCCTTTGGTCTCCTCCTCCTCCTCCATCTTCTGGCAGAATTCTGGGTCATTCATGTGCTAGATGTTCAGTCTACAAAAGGGATTCTTATGTACTACCTCCACCTCTAGGTCTAGTATCACTGGGGCATGGTCTGAAGCTGTGATACTTTTAATGTCACACCCTCCCCCACTATATGTGTCCATTCCTTGGTCAGAAGAAAATGGTCAATTCGAGAATATTGATTGTGTGGGTGGGAATAAAATGTGTAGTCTCTGTCCCTTCTGTGCTGTTGCCGCCACATGTCTATTAGGCCTGTTTTCCCTATCAGCCCTCTCAATATTTTACTCTCCCCTCTCTGATCTCTATGGTTGTTTCCACTCCTGTCTAGTGAGGGACAGCGGACACAGTTGAAATCTCTCCCGTCACAAACAGTGGACCCTGTTCCTTAGGCGACTTAAGCAGGTGTTTATTTAAAAAGGAATTTCACTCTGAATGCTCCTTTGGAGCATAGACATTCAGCAACACACATTGAACCTCCCTGTATGTTCCAAACACTTTATTAAATCTCCCTACCACTCTACCCACCTGTAGTGGAACATCATTTCTCACCAGTATAGCCACACCCCTCCTGTGTGGATGGGGAATAAACAGATCCCACCCAGCTGCGTCTCAGCTTCTGGTGTTCAGCTTGGGTGAGGTGTGTCTCCTGCAGGAAGGCTATCATGGCCTTTAGCCTGTTCACTTCTTACAGAATACGAGCTCTCTTGATGGGAGAGCTAATCCCCTTCACGGTGTATGAGAATTCTTAAGTCCGCCATTTATCTTTTTCTTTCACGTTCCTCCTCCTGTGAAATCCTCCCATTTTTCCCACTCGAGCATTTTGATCATTCAGAAAGCACAACTTGAACAAACCAAACAAGTAACTATATACACAAAGAAACCTTTTTTGACAATGTGTCGTTCTGTCAGTCACCCCATGACTGTTTCCCCCTTTGCATACTTGTAGCAGAAATCTACCTGTGTTCTTTGGTATTCAGTGACTTCAAAGTGAAATTCTCAGCCTCAATAGATACACTTCTGTGTAATGCTCGGTGAGGCTGTGGCTCAGTGGTAGTAGCCTCCACTATAGTGGAGAAAGGCCTACATAGGCTGTTTCACCACCAACCTTCCTGGGTGAGGTGCCTGTCGCTTGTGCCTAAATGTCAGCCGTCTCCATAACCTTAAGAGTTCCCTTTTCTTCTTTATCCCCACTCCCTGACTTAATCCAGGAAAGAGGTGTACCCTCCTGGTAATCAAGCCTCCGCACTTCCTTCCCCCACACCCCCCATTTCTTCTCTTCCTCCTACCCTTGGACTCTGGCCCTAATCACCGCCCTTCTCTGTTCATTGCCATGCTGTCTCTTAGTCCTTCTCTCTCCTCCCCAAGATAACCCTCCCAATCCCTCTGCACCATTACCCTCAATTTCCTTTTCTCCCCCCCCTTTTTGGGGGTGTTAACTCCCACCCAGCTTCAGTATCCGCTTGTTGGAAGGTCATCCATCACCTTCCCTGCTCTGGCTATTGTAATCCTGTTTCTTGCTTTCAGAGTTTTAATCCTTTCAATCTATGAACCCCCCCTTATTATTAATTCTGATCTCGCCTCCCCTTCCCCCTTTGAAACCTTAATAAGCCCATGTCCCACACCAGCCCCCTCCCTCCCCCTTTATATCGCTCCAATATAGCATGTATACTTTTTAGAAAAACATTTATCTTCAGGCTAGGTGATAAATTCAAAGAAAAGTCCTGGTATTCCAGTTCAATTTCTTCTGCCCCTCACAGGTACATCCTGAGCTGAATTATGTAAAAGTACTTAGATGGTGTACCAGTGTTCATTCCTTCAGCACAGAGGTCGTAGATGCATCTACTCCTTGCTATCTGGTCTTCCTGTTGATGATGGCCTCCCAATGTCTCCATAGATCTGCCGCTCCTTGCGACCCCCTCTGGGGCTTGCTGCTGCCGTTGCCCTGGTCGAAGATGGCGTCCTGCTGACTCCTCATTGTCCATGTTCCCCACTCTGACTCCTAATTTTCTTAGGGTCAGGGTGGCCTTCTCCAATCTCCAAAATAACTTTGTACCCCCTCCAGGAAGATCTTCAGTTGCGCAGGTGTGAATATTTGGGCCTTGATATTGTGGTTCTTCAGTTCCCTGATGGCCTGTAGGATAAGTCTGCTTTGATCCAGAATCATTGGGTTAAAGTCATGTTCAAAGTACTGCTGAACATCCCCAAAGATAACTTATTTTTTGCTCCAGGCTGCCCTCAGCACTTTCATTTTTGTTGCATAGTTAACAAAGTGCATTACTATAGACCTGGGGTGCACTTTCAGGTCTGTTGGTCTAGGGGCAAGGGCACGATGAGGCCTTTCTATCAGCAGGAGGGCCTTGTCCCAACCAAGTAGTTCTTGTAGCAGTCCCTCAATGTACCCTTCCATTTCCCCTTGCTCCAAGCCTTCCAGCAGTCCATGTATCTAGAGGTTATTTCTCCAGGATCACTGCTATAGATCATTTAGTTTAATTTCTGCCTCCTTCTCCCACTCATAAAGAAGGCACAGACCCACATTGTGACCGCTCTCCAGGTCTGAGGTACGCTTGTTCAGCTCTGTAACCTCCATTTTGGTGCCTACCAGGTCCGCCTGCATTTTATCCAAGGTGGTGCTGATTTTCTGCAGCTCATTAATTAATTGCTTAGATGTGATGGTGCAGTCTGTTTCTTTCTGCACTCCCGTGTCCGGCAGTTCTGCCGACTCGACTTCGGTACTTACTTGGCCCTGCCTGCCATCCTTGTTTGTGTGCAAAGATCGTTTTGTTTGTTGGCTGTCTGCGTCGAAATCTTTCAATCGCTGCTTTGCCTCCATCCTTATTGTGGCTATTTTAGCTTTTTCCAGCTTTTTTGCACCACAGGTAATGGGGGGAAAAGACATTTTATCTACCATCGGGGAGTAGATCTTACACGGCTAGGTTCTCATGGCATGGTGACATCACCAAAAGTCCCTGATGGGAATCTTTGATGCAGTCTTCTCCACCTCGATCCAGAGCAGCAGATGGTGATGGAGCTCATCAGAGACCATGGTCAGTCACTGGCTAAACACCAGCTCCATACAGCCTTGGACATAGGCTACTCTTGTGCCCATGCAGTGACTGTCACCATGCATCGCAGAGTTTGGCTGCGTTTGTCCATTTTCACAACAGACACCCAGCAGAAGCTGGCGGGTGTCCCTTTCCTGGGCACCGACCTGTTTGATCTTGGAGTGAAAGGGCATCTCACTTGGATTAAGAAGTTAATCACCGTCCTTGACTCTAACTTCTTCCCAGAAGTACCATAAGAAAAAGCCTAAAAAGCTGGCTTTTTAATAATGGTCTCTTTAGTTAGATCCTCCCCAGCAGCAGTCCCAGCAGGGGCATTACAGGCCTGGTGTCCCAAGAAGAAGTCCGGGGCCCATGGTCCTAAAAGGTGTGGGGGGGGCAGTGGTAGTGGTGCCCCTCCAGCAGTAGCCACCAGTGCCCCTTCAAAAGCTGCCCAGTGATGAGTTGGTGGGTGTCATCCCTTCACCTGTCCTGTCCCCAACTGCTTTCCCGGTTATAGGTCAGCTTAGGCCACTTCTTGCCACATTGGTCCGCTATCACAATGGACAAGTAGGTGTTGAATGTAGTGGGCAATGGCCTGTCTCTAGACTTGAGGCTGTCTCACCCCGCTTTCATGCACCTCAGAGTCGGGCTGTCTCAGGACCTGCTGTCTGCGTCCCGGAGAGGACATGCTCAGCTCCTTGTGAAGAGCAGTAGCCTGTGTCTCACCTGCCCTGGCCAGTCAGGGTTACCCGTCCAGGTACTTCCTGTTCCCAAAACGAATATTGGAATTGGCACCCCATACTGGGTCTGCATGGTCTCAACTAGTACGTGCAGTAGCGTAAGTTCCTGATGGTTACTCTGAGTCAGTTTATACTATCCCTGGAGCAGAACATGTGGTTTTGTTCTCTGGACACCTTGGTGTTCTTCCATGTTCCCATCCACAGGTCCCACCACTGATACATCTGTTTCCAAGCAGAAGGGGTCCTGTACCAGTTCCAGGTCATGTCCTTTGGCTTCTCCTCTGCTCCAGCTGTCTTCACCAAATGCATGTCAGTGATGGTGGCCCACCCATGGGGCCCTAGGGTCAGAGTGTGCCCATACCTGAATGACTAGCTGGTAGCTGGTCCATCCAGAAAGGTTGTTTGAGGTCGACAGACCTGACTCTCCAGACCTGCCAAGACTTGAGCCTGTTCGTCAACCTGGACAAGTCCGCACTGTTACCGAAGCAGATGATCAAGTTCATCTTGGCAGAACTAGACTCCCCGTGGGCTAAGACCTGCCCTCAATGGACCAGGCACAGGATCTTACCTCCTTTGCCTGATCATTTCAGGTTGGGCCCTTTCACCCTGCTCAGGATTTCCTACAGCTGCGGAGGTACATGGAATCCTGCAAAAGCATGGTCCACTGGGCAGATACACCTCCTTCAGTGGGAGCTGGGATGTTGGTGGTCCCAGCACCTTGGCCACTTGAACCAGCCAGTCACAGTGACCCAGCTAATGTGGGACACCATCCAGGGTGACTGGTTCCAGAACATCTGGAAGAAGGAATCTCATTTGTCCTCCCAGAGCTCACTGTCACGCCTGATGACAGATGCATCTCTGGTAGGATGAGGAGCACACCTGAGAGAATTTACATCCCCAGGTTCTGGTCGCCAGTGGAATCCCATCACCACATAAACCTGCTGGAGCTCTGTGCAGTGTGCTTGGCTCTTGGGAATTTGCTCTACTAGTCAGGGATCAGGTCAGTCAAGTCAGATGAACAACACCACGACCATGTTTTACCTGAACAGACAGAGCAGCACACACCACTCCTTCCTTTGTGTCGGAAGGCACTTCACACCCGGACCCTCGTACAGCCTGAACAATCGTCACCTGGCACAAGCAAGCCTAGGAGAGCAGTCAACTGCGGCAGATGCTCTCAGCCGCGAGGGAGAAGCATTGCACAAGTGGTCTCTGAATCAGGAGGTGGTGAACAACCTGTTCTTCCTTTTGGGCTCACCCTCAGTGGACCTATTTGCCTCCTGGTAGAATGCCAAACTGAGGCTGTTTTGTGTCTGACTCCCACAGTCCGGGACACTGATGGGGGATGCCTTCACAAGGCCCTGGACACCAAGCATCATGTATGCCTTTCCTCCTTTCCCCTTGATCCAGAGTACTGGTCAAGGTCAGGAAGGACAAGGTGCAAATGATCCTGATAGTTCCAGACTGGCCAAGGTAGTTCAAGTACCCAGGTCACCTCAGCCTCAGCAGCAGGTCTCTATGGTGACTGCCTGTCTGCCCAGACCTACTGACGAGACTTCAGGGGACAGTACTGCACCCGGACCTTTGGTCCCAGCACATCACAGCCTGATTCCTTATCATCTAGAGTTCCAGGCCTTGGGTCTTTCGAGGATGTCTTCCACATCATAGAGGCCACCAGGAGGATGTCGACTTGTAGAGTGCTATGCCTGTAAATGGAAGAAATTTTCCATTTGATGTCAGGGCGAGGAGCTTGATCCCTTGCCTGCCCTGTGTCTAGCATCCTGACTACCTCTTGTCCTTTCCTAGCTGGGAGTGCAAGCAACAGGCCTTAAGGTTCACCTGGAATCCATCTCTGCTTACTGGACATGAGCCGATATGACACTGGTGGCCCAGGAGAAGGAGATCTGTGCTTTCCAAGAGCCTTGACCACTTGTCCTGTAATAAACCACCTCCACTGTGGGACTTACTGCTGGCCCTGGCTATGCTCATGGGCAAGCCTTTTGAGGCAACTCACAGGCATGAGCTGTTATACCTGTCATGGATGATAGCCTTTCTGGTGGCTGTTATGTCTTCCAGAAGGCTTGGGGAGCTCCAGGCACTCTCAGTGAAGTCTTCTTATCTTGTCTTCCATAGGGACAAAGTTGTCCTTCACCCCAACCCAAAGTTCCTCCTGAAGGTGGTATTGGACTTTCACCTTAACCATGTGATTAACTTATCGATATACTTTGCTAACCCATCTTCGGAGGCTGATCGCAGACTCCATACCCTGGACCCGTGGAGAGTGGTCTCCTGTTATGTGGAGAGCACAGCTGGAGTTCGGGGACAGGCTTGCCAGCTGTTCATCACCTACACTGAAGCTATGCCTGGCAGGCTGCCAGTAAAGCAGACAGTTGCAAGATGGCTCACATCATGTATTGACCTCTGCTGTAGGTTGGCTGGTCAGGAGCCTCCTGTATGGATTAGGGCTCATTCCACAGACATACTGCTACATTGATGGCTGCTTCCAGCGATGTAACCAATACAGGAGATCTGTAGGGCTGCTGCCTGGAAGTCCGCACACACCATCATTTCCCATTACCACACTGACCTTGAGTCATGCTGGGATGTGCATTTTGGGACTTTGGTTCTCCAGTCTCTGTTCCCCAACTAGGGGTGCGCACCTTGCCCCCTCCTCCAGGAGCACTTCTAGGAGTCTTGCAGAGTGTGGCTAAGTGAACCATATCCATGCCCACTGAAGAATAGCGTAATGACCTATAACCATTTTTGTAGGGGTGGTATGTGGTTGACATCCACACAACCCATCCGGCCTCCCTGGCAAGTGGCACACAGATCCTGCTTTCAGCAGATAAGCTCTGACATCACGGGCAGAATCAGGGGATATACCACCTGGCTGGTCGGAGGAGCTTAGCTTAAAGATGTTCTGGCTAATAACAGCATACCAGTGGAATTCCCAAAGTGTGGATGTGACCCATATACCACTCTTAGAACTATGGTTACAGGTGAGTAACCTGTTCTTTTCTTGGAAAAAGAAACTGAGGTGGTTGGAGCACCATCATTATTTATGCTGTCGTGTGCAATGCACCAAACTTGGTGCTGTGCATGGTGCATGCTGGTCCCATATGTTCAATGTCCCATGGAGTGCTAGTGCCTCCAATCTGAAGACCAAAGTGTATGGTTCTATTTGGAATATATTTCTGAAGATCTAGAGTTACAGTGAGTAACTTAATTTTCTACATTCATTTTCCATTTATAAATGACCAATTTGCAGCATCTACCCCCTCATTAAAAGCATGCTTATATGAGCAGCGAGTAATAGCATTTGCTGTATCAGAGCAAGAAATGGAGTTCAAAATTCAGAAAGATTTCATAATAACGCACACTCTGTTTAAGGATTGTAAGTAATGAATGTCAAGGAGACTCAGATCTGGCTTTCTACAATCCCTCTCTATCACAAAATGAGTACTATTCAACTATAAAACAAATCAAGGGCTAGAAATAATGGCTTATGATGAATAGAAGTACTTGGGAATAACTGTAGATAATACCCTAAACTTTACATCACATAAATAATTTAACCAAAAAAGTTAAATTGCATATTGGTGCCCTTCAAAAAACACTGGCAATTCTTTTTTTTTTTTTTTTTTAAATATGTTTTTTATTGAAAGATGAAGCATCACAATTGGCATTCAAATAATGAAATACAAAGATATCAGAACATGAAGGTCAACCTTAGTACAGTGGCTCCTAGAATAGTATCTAAAATGACTACTTAGTACCCGAATTTTGTTTCAGATAACATGAAGAAATAAATATCTTCGCAGAGTACTCCATTTGGCACAAGAAAGATCAGTAGTATAACATCCCCTATTATAAAAAAGAATCTTTCTTTTCATTTCGTGAGAGCAGCGGTTTCCCTTCCAGAAGTCCCCCTAAGGCACAAACTCTGGATCCACTTCTGCCATTTGGTTTGACAAGCAGCCAACTTATCATGGACAGCAGCTGTCAGACAATCCAATTGGTAGGTATTAAGAACAATTGATCTCCACTCTGCCATTGTAGGAATTTCTTTGGCCATCCATTTACATGTAATGGACTTTTTAGCTGCTAACAAGTAAATGGGCAGAAGGGACTTGTGCCAAGAGGAAGAATAGTCTGAGTAAATAAACAATAAGTTATTTCCATGGTGAGCTCTATCTAATTACTTCCAAGAAACCCATAGCCACTCCTAGAAGAGCACCAGAATGGCATTAACATTGGACAGAGCCAAAAGATGTGTCCCAAATCCACCAGCCTGTATTTATAATCTGTCCAACAAGAGCCATAGTAGTCTGGAAGATATTTCACCAAAACTGCTGGGGAGTGAAAAAACCCGTTCCTGCATTTCCATGCAAATTCCCTCCAAATATTGGAGGACGTAAGTTTAACAGCAGGAAGGGTGGCTTTCATCCAGGAGATGCTTGACACTTCCATAGTCAGGTCCTTGTTCCGCCCCTCCAGAATCGAGGACGTGGAATCCCCTAAAGTGTCTCTTAGGATTTTATATATGGTACCAGTCAAGTGTCCCCACGAGTTACCTGACAAATAATCCACAAGCATTATCAAGAGAGGGAGTAGGGGGATGGTGGTAACTTGGCAACTATGGAACATTGTCTTAATTTACAGGTCCTAACTTGTAGAAACCTAAAAAATCCTCCTGCCTAAGCCCATAGTTCTGCTTTAATGTGTCAAAAGGAAGAATCCCCGCCTGCCCCAGAAATTGGTAAACATACATCAGGCCCAACCTTCGCCATCTAACAAAACCTAAATTGGCTAGAGCTGGTTCAAAACATTCATCTTCTGAGAGCATCCTGCAGTAAAAAAAAGTTTGCATGAACTTAGACTGCCACTTTGTCAGGGGCCACACCTTCAGAACATTAGCTGAAATTTGAGTAAAGTGACTCAGTGGGGGAGATCTACCCCTAGTAGCAAATAAAATCTTTTCTGCATCATATAAATCATTAATAGTAAATTCTGTAGTTTTCCATGGAGCTGTATAAGCAGCAGACAGCCAGAGAAGCAGCACTCTAAGGAAAGATGCTCTAGCATAAAATTCCAGATTTGGTAAATTGGCTCCACCCTGAGCTAGGGACAAATTCAAAATCGAAAGACGGGTTCTGAGTCGCTGACTTCTCCAAATAAAATTTTAAATCATTCTATCCCAGGACTGAAAATAAAAATGAGCAGGGTAATAGGGAATATTTTGAAAAAGATACAACAGCCTTGAAAGTATATTCATACAAATGATTTCAGTGCACTGGAAAAAAAATGAGATTAAGCTTTCCCCATTTGTTATGGTCCACTCAAATGGTAAGTGTAAGAGGTTCAAAATGTATTACATTCAGCGCATTAATATCTTTGAGACTATTCATCCCTAAGTATTTGATCTTGGTAGCATGCCATTTCAAGGGGCATGCTTGCTTAAAATCTTCTGAGGGGGCAAAATGTAATAGGAGGACTTCTGTTTTGGAAGGCAATTATTTTTTTCAAATTAGTAAAACATGACAAACTTCCATATTGGACAAAGAATTTTGTTGAACCAACCTGTACTCACTCCTTGAGGGAGATACAATCACAAAGCTTCTATATACCCAGGATCAACACAACGTATGGTCAGCTAATGATTTATTGTAATGTGTTAAATCATATTGTAGATTACAGGAGCATCCCTGACCAATCACAATGCTTCCTTCAGTTACACGTGAGGTACTCTCTTTGCTGTAAGAGTACCTCACACGATGAGCACCGTAATGGGCTACCCGTTGACCGCTGCTCACACCACAGAAAGGGACCACAAAAAGGTATATATTTTTTAAAAACATGGTACTGTCTATAACAAATTTAAAGGGGTGCTAGGAGGGCCTCTTATAGATATGAGTGCTGACTTGTTATCTAAACAGCAGTTAGAGTAAATAATAATATTAATACAGATTCTTCCATGTCTTCGGTGTTAGCCAAGAAACATACACAAGCAGGAGTACTAATAATAGTTTATTATACTTACTCCAAGCATGTGGCAGAGAAAATCATAAGGGAGATGGGTTTCTCACCACTCTCCTGAAGAATGCACATAATCTCCAGAATTTCTAGGATCTCTGTGCAGAGGTGGGTTGCATGAAGTTATATACTATAGCTAACAACATAGCAACAGAGATTACATCATAGTTATGGATATGAGAAACATTATGTATTGGTCTTATACTATATACAAGATTGTATTAGACATTCTCCATTAGATAATGACTTAGGAGACAGAATTACTAATGAGTATCATATAAGTCAAAGAATATGCTCCTGTCAGCATGAGGGTTTGGACAAAAGAAAATGCTGACAGGTTCAAACTACATGTGGCATTTCTGGCCTATGTACAAGACATAATAAAGGTTTTCTGTCTGCCAGCTTGCTTAGACAAAGAGAAGTGCTGATTGGCCACTACTACATATGATTATATGAGAATATATATATATATATATATATATATATATAGTGGGATATTCAGACTGTGCCAGGCAGGGGCGCAAGCCTGGGCGCAGCCCTTCTGGGCTGAGCCAGGGCAGGGACCAGGCGATATTCAACGGTGCTGCGCCATGGCTCAGCACCATTGAATATGGCACTGAGGTCACACGCACTGCACCAGCGCAAGTGACCAGTGGGGTACAGGGGGATGCGCCAGCACACGTGCGGTTGCACTAGGCACATCATTCACAATATTCAGCACTGGGCATGCAAATGAGACAATTATGCATGCAAGACACAAATGGGACCATTTGTATGTCATTATGGCCCCATTTGCATGCGGTGCATTCATTCACGATTCGGGATTGTGTAGTACAGTATGGTCTGCACGCCTATTTACCCACGCAGTGGACCAATAGGAGTACAGCCCTACTGTACGATGTCAGTCGGCAGGCAGCCGAGCAGCTTGCGGGCAGGGTGCCGCTGTCTGCCATTGACTGGGGTGGTGCAGGGTGGCGGGGGGCGCAGTGGACGGGTGGGGGGTACCACTGGACCACCAGGGTGTCCTTAGAGCATTCCACCCACGATCAGGTGCTGGGGGGGTTTCCACTGGACCACCAGGGATTTTTAACCTATGACCGGGCACTGGGGATCAGTCCACTGGACCACCAGGGCTTATGTTTACACATGCCCGCGATCGGGTACTGAGGATCGGTCCACTGGATCACTAGGGCTTATGTTTACACATGCCCGCGATCAGGCACTAGGGATCAGTTCACTGGACCACCAGGGAGATATGTAACCTATGCCCATGATCGGGCAAAGGGGATCGGTCCACTGGACCACCAGGGATCATTTTAACAGATGCCCGTGACCGGGCAATGGATAGGAGTCCACTGGACCACCAGGGAGTTATTCGACATATGCCCGTGATCAGGCGAGGGGGGCACGATGCCTCCTGGGCAGGGGGCTCATGGACTCTGTCCTGGGTGGTGGTGGCCACCCATGTGAGCCTTTGCCATGTTGCACCACTACAATATGTGGCTTGCCTGTGGTGGCTAGACTTGCTCCTGGTTTCGCCAGGCACAACTGTGCGCCCACTGGTGCAGTGCAAGGTGATGTGTGCCTGCATATACTGCATCCCGGGCTGAATGTCAGGATGCCACATATCATGGAGCACGCCCACACTTGCGCCGCATACATTACTGGTGCTCCCGTACATCGGGGTTGTGCAGCTTAACCTGCCTTATTGAATATTGCACCAGGGCGATTGGTGGTTGCACATGGCGCAACCCTGTTGATGCCAAGCTAACTCTTTGAATATCCCACCCATAGGTATAAAATAATCACTGATGATCCTCAAGTCATCATATCAGTAATTAGATAGATTATATATGGAATATATGTAAAAGACAAACATAATGCATTATAGTGAGGTATAATAATCATGCATGATATAATCCTATAAAGGATGCAAACATTAGCATATATTAGCAGCAAAGCACATTCCTGACACTCATGCTTATATGATGGGTGCCTAAATATACATACATGTTAGTGCAGAATAGCAGTATCACAGTGTAATAGACCAGAATACAGTGTAAGGTTGTGTGGGATGATAGGGGCACTTAAGCAGCAACCTGCCCATGGTCCTTAGGGCACTAGAACTACTCGCCTTCGGTTGGCAGTTCTCTTGCCTTAAGAACACATGAGGCAACAGTCTTTATCCATAAGAGGCCCTCCTAGTGTCCCTATAAACTTGTAGAATGCTACCACAATTCAGTCCAGAATGGCTCTGACAGAAGATTTTTAACAGCAGTAAGTCAAGAAATGATGATTACATACAGTGTACAGTATAACTTAAAAGAACTATGGAGTGAGGCACAGCACACTTTTATATACTTGTTTTTGTTTTTGTAATGCTGTGGAATAATTTTTTATGCAGTGTACCTTGTTAATTTTTCAGGATGACTTTGAAAAAAGACCTTTTGCCTTAACAGTCAAAAATCAAGTTTCTCCCTAGCTACCATATCAAAAACCGACAGCTGCAAAGAAATTATTTCTGAAGTACAATGTTTGAGACATCTCCATCTTTGTGCTATTCTAACAAATAACTGCTTCTGCCGGTCAGATCAAGTGAAGTAAATAGAGTTGCTACAGGTATAGCTTTATCCCAGCAGGCTCTGACATACCATTTTTCTCCACCACTGCTGTGAGTGCCTAAATGCTAGCGTCTCTGTTCACAGTAATGGATAGCTGTGCCCAGTAGAATACTACTTACCATTAATCATTATGCAAGAAAGTGATCAATTTATTCACACTTAAGCTGTCCTTTAAATATCTGTGCAATCTGTAACTACATTGTGCATATACAAATGTCTAGTATTGTCTTATGCACTTCTTCTGTAGATGGATGTGGCTAAAAAGAGGACATTTCTACTCGTCTTCTTCTGATGGTCAACCAAAATAAATAAATGAATAAAAAAAAAATAAATAAAATTCTCAGGGCTTCTGATGATATTCCAGCAAAGGCTGTTGTCTCAACAAGTTACAAAATGTAGAATCTTACTGGAAAAAATGATCACCCCAAAGATCCATTGTTCAGTTCCTCTTTATTGTATAACTTCACACCTTGTGATTGGCAACGTTTCATGTTCTTCGTTACTTTATCAGGCCGCTGTGTTTGAAATCTTAAAATTTACAGAAAATTCTTTGTTCAGAATCACAGACCGATATCCATCCTCTGCACTCTAAGAATAGGAATATGTTGAACAGAAAATTTATTAACTGAATGACAATATGGTTTTAGAAAAAATCATGGTACCAATACAGCCCTGATTAGCCTTACTGGGGATATCTTCACGGCACTAGATGATAGCCTTTCAACTGGTGCGATCTTTATAGACCTCACCAAGGCATTTGACTTGGTAAATCATCAGCAGCTTATCATGAAACTAACATCTCTTGGTCTTGATCATCTGTCTACTCACTGGTTCACAGGCTACCTTAATGGCAGATCACAAATTGTCAAATGGCATGGCACTACATCCGACAAATGCCCTATCACAGATGGCGTGCCCCAGGGTTCAATACTGGGACCTCTACTGTTTTCCCTATTTATTAATGATTTGCCTCAACATTGTGGAGGGGCCAAGGTGATCTTATATGCAGATGATGCCATGCTTTATAGGTTTTTCTGAGACACTGTCCAAATAAACAACCTTCCTAATCAAGACCTTGGTCTACTTGAGAATTGGTTTCTTGCTAATAAATTAGTTCTAAATAATAAAAAGACCAAAGCCATGCTATTTGGCCCTAAAAGTCTAGGCCAAGCATTTACATTTATTGTCCCAGCTCTTTCTAATGGCTCAAAATTGAAGTGATCAACTGTATCAACACCTAGTTGTATGCTTAGACTAAGACTGTCCTTTAAAAGCCACATCGACCATCTGACCAAGAAACTAACCAAAAGTTAGGACTATTATATCGCCTCAGCCCTTTCCTCACTCATGAATCCAAACTCAAAGCTTCCATTGGTATACTCCTTCCAACAATGCTATATAGGACCCTTTACTACAATCTGTAAGAAGTTCTGAAATGCAAGGCTAAAATACTGTATCACAGGATAGGGTGCTCTGCTGCAGGTGTCACGACGGAGCATCACTGCAAGGTACTATTATCTCTTAGGTGGCCTTCTCTAGATGGCAGTTATCATATCCATCACTCTGCCTTGCATTTAAGCTCCAGCAAAATGGCGTCCCTCCTAGACTAATTAACACATTAGCTCCCAAAAAGAATGGGAGAACACTAAGATCCTCTGGCTGCCAGCTTCTCCATGTCCCTAGTGTTAGGACTTCCTTAGGACTCTGGTCCTATGCTGCCTTCATCCCTCCTATCTGGAATGGTCTCCCTAGTAATCTCCAGGAATGTACCTCCCTTGGGGGCTGCAAGAAGGGTCTTAAAGCCCACCTGTTGGATCTGACCCTCTGCAACTGCTACCGCTGAGTCTATCAGACTCCCTGCTGCTGATCTAACCTTATTGGGACATCAGTCTGATATACTTCTACTCCCATTGATACTGATTGTAAATTAACCTGTTATTGTATCATTGACTGGGTCAGTATTTCTATATTGACTGTTAATTGTGAAATGACATTTATGTATTTTGTTATGTTTATAGATGTATGTAATTAATTCCGGGTTGCCCCTGAAAAAGGGACTGTTTCTGTCTCAGTGGGCCTATCAGGTCACCAAAATTTAAATAAAATAAATAAAGAATCCTTTCCAGATTACATCAAATTACACCCTGGTGCAACCACCCTCACTCAAGGTGCTACTACATCCACCTCAGTGAATGCAGTATACCTTATCCAAACTATATTTTACTCCTATGATAATATTCCAACACATTCAATAAGTGAGTGTCCTACATATTTCTAAATATCACATTTATTCTCAATGCTATTCATTTTCTAACTCTGCATAAAAGTCATATTGTCACATGCTGTCTAACCTGCCTCAAAAATGTTATCTGCTCATACAGTATACAATATACTGCCTTTATTTTTTACTTTCATTTGAAACCATTAATAAACATAGAGCAATTAATTTTGACTTTTTTTTACCTTATACTACTGTTTGCTATTGTTCATCAGAGTAGCTGGGGCCATAGTAGGGAGTTTTGGGACTCAGTGAAAGCCCTCACGGGTAAAACTTCTAGGGCATCTCCTGAACTCATTATAACTGCCTGTGTTATACTGCAAGATCCAAAGGATATTGCAAATGCATTTAATGTAGCCTTCATGGTCCTAAGCAATGTACTGCCTACTGACTGTCTCAGTCATATGCTGCCCGACCAGCTCCCTAACCAGAACTCTACCTCCTCGCCCACCAATGGCCCATCTCTGTTCTACTTCATGTTGATATCTCGAACAGAGACTATAAAATATATCAAGCGTGTCCTAGTAAGACCAGGACGGGTAGTGACCAAATAGACATGAAGATCGTTGCCCTTACATTAAATGAAATTACGGATCCGCTCACCAAGGTCTTCAATGCTACCCTTAGATCTGGTGTCTTCCTCAGCAGGTGGAAGGCAGCACTCATTACCCCATTGTTCAAATCTGGGGATAGAACCAACCTGTCCAACTTTTGGCCCATCTTGATACTACCCCCCCCCACTCCAAAGCCCGAAGGGTAGTCTCTGACTAACTCACTGAGTACCTTGGAAAATACAATCTACTTTGCATGCAACAGCACGGTTTTCGGCATAACCACTCCACTCTCACCGCACTGGTCGAATACACCGCTCAGCTCTATGGTGCCCTGGATAAAGGGATGGCAGTTGGGTCTATCTTCATAGACCTCACTAAGGCTTTTGACACTGTCTACGTCCAACTCCTTCAGCAAAGCCTCCTTGCTACAGGATTATCCACTGACACTGTTGCTTGGTTCAACAGCTACCTGTCTCATAGGTCACAATGTGTTAGAATCAGCAGTACTATCTCTGAGCCTAGGGAGGTGAGCCTGGGAGTCCCCCAAGGATCTGTCCATGGCCCACGCCTCTTCATCAACATCCTACCCACCGCGTGCCCAGTGCACATTTTGCTGTATGCGGATGATGCTGTTATTTCTGTCTCCAGCAAAGAGCTGACAGTAATAAATTCTGAATTACAAGACAACTTTCAAACACTAGAATCATGGTTTCTTCAGAACAAACTACTGCTCAACTATAAAAAGACCAAGAACATGCTCTTCAATACTCCACAGAGCAAGATGAGAGGTGGCCTCTGAGAATACTCAGCCACAAAGGTGACACACTTGATCAGGTTGACACATTTAAATACTTACGGGTTCACCTGGATGACACCTTCACCTTCTCTGCTCACATTGAGCAACTGATCAAATCTGCTAATATGAAACTAGGTATTCTCTACTGTCGCCGAGCATCCATGACGCCAGATGCCCTAAAACACATTACTTGCAGCTCAGTCCTGTACTCAATGGACTACAGAGTAGTGATCTATGGGCCTGGCTCCAACACAGCACTAAAGAGGGTCAAAACCCTTCTGAACAAGGCCTGCCGGCTGGTCCTGGGAGCTCACCACCTGTCGCATACATGTATGCTATACAGTGACACTGGCTGGTTCCCCCTCCATCTCAGAATTCAATACCACACTGCTTACTAGCAAAAAAAGCTATGTTGGGGCTCACACCGGAATCTACCTCTGCCCTCTTTGCAACTGCTCTACCCACCATCAGCACAAGGAGTGCAACCAAGGGAGAGCTGCAAGTACCCTGTAAGCGAAACACACTGGCTCAGATCCCTTTCTTATAGCGGACCAACGTGGTTAAATGACCTGCCTGCCACTCTAGTCGAATGTAATAGGATCAGCCAGTTCAAAACAGGGCTACATTCACACTTGGCTAACAAAATGCCTGCCATTGCCCTATCTAACAAATGACTTCCACCAGCCTATGGTCCTGCTCTCCTTCCTACCCTTCCTCATCCCTATCCTCCCTCTCTATATCTCTCCCCACCCACCTCCTCCCTTTCCACCCCATGTTTACCTCCTCTTCCCCTTATTCTCTTCCCTTCCCTCCTCCTCCTCACCCCTGCCCTAAAACCCCATCTGTCTGCCCCTCCCACCCCCAGTACCTCCCTTACTTCACCCCATGTCTCCTTCCTCCTATTCCCCCTTATCTCTTTTCCTAACCCACTACTCCTCTCACCCCTGCCCTATAAATCTCACCTCCTGCCCCTCACCCTCTTTCATCCCTCCCCAGCACCACCTCCTTACTTCACCCCCCCACACCTCTTACGGACAATGCCATGCCTGGCTGCTCCTATCAGTCTCACTTCCTGGTAGCTTGGGACACTCTTGTCTCTGGCTGCTCTCTGTCTCTCCAAAGCTCTGGACCACACTCTTGTAGTGTTGCATATGATGGTAATTTCGCAAGTGTAGCCAAATACTATTACTTGCTGACCTTGTACTCCCGAACACATTATAACTGCACTTGCAACCATGATATTGTTTTACCTGTATGTACCCGTACTCCTGAACACATTGTAACTGCACTTGTAACTATGAAGTTAATTTTGTTTTACCTGTATGTACCCGTGCTGTCCTGTTATGTCATGTATTTACTGCCAACTTGGAGCCTTTGTAAATGAGCCTATAGCTCAAAGATATTAATCCAAAATGAAATAAATAAATCTTTCTTATTGTAATCTATAAAAAACTCTATATATACCCTCATATATTCCATATATATTACATTTAATATTTCATGTAACATTTAGAATCCAAAATTTAAATGGAGCAAACAAAGCTACTATATTGCCATACTTTGCAAGGTAATAGGCTACACTGATGGTTTGCTCCGTCCCTCTAATTACTTATTGTATTGCTGGAGTAATAGATAGATACAATTTTATTCATATCTGAATATGAACAAGGATGAACTCGACTGAGCAAGGCTCATTTACAACTAAGTACCACAACATTATGTCACAAAGATATCACAGTATTAAAATCCAATAGATAATAATTTACACAACAAATAAGGAAAATAAATATAAAGAATGAAAATGATTATGAATAATTGAGGGTAAACATTAAAGGGACACTGTCAACCCGTTTAGCATAATATTATTTCTAGTTGAAACCACACATTTTGTGATTGCTCACCTTCTTTAAAATTAATTTATGTTGCTGCTTGTTTTATTTGATCTCTGATTAACCATTTGGGCTCAGAGCTCTTTACATAGATTCTATGTTAGTACATTTAGAACAAGTAGGTGATTATACAGAGAATTGAGACAAACAAGGCAAAAGAATTAGAATGAGAACATTTAGGTACATTTGGTCTTTAAACAAAGGACTGCAAAAAATATAGCGAAAACTAAAACTGAAATAAGTAAACACAGTCAGATACATACAGGAACAGACTAAATAACTGTGCCCAACAGGGAGCCTGTCGGTTGTCAGCAACACAAGGGGGTTAACGCACATAATTGCTGGAGACACGGGGTGGAGGGTTGAGACCCAAGTGCAGGGTGTCCGAGAGAGAGATCTGTTTGGTAGAAAGGCAGATGGTAGGAGATGCCTTTGCTAGGTGCTAGTGATGGCAGACACATTGAGATTCCTGTATTAAATGGTTCTTTAGGTTCTTTTTGAAGGTCCACAGAGTGGGCAGGCTAATAATATTCTCATGGAGGGAGTGGAACCACAACGGTGCCCGATAGGCAAAGGATCTTTGTCCTTGAGATGTCTGACATTTTGGAATCAGGAAGGACTGCAGTTCTGAATTTCGGGTGGACCTGGGATTAGTGCTGGGAACTAGGAGTTGTTTCTCCCCAGTCAGAAGCTGACCAAGGCAGATCTTTTTGGCCAGGAGGCAGTATTGATATTTTAAGTGACCAAGAGTGTTAGCCAGTGGGCCTTTGCATAGAGTAGAGTAAGTGTGGGTTAGTCATTGTGCCCCTAAGGTGAGCCTGCAGGCATTGTTAAGGGCAGTTTTTATACGTCGAGGGCAGTATCTGTGGCAGAGCCATATATCGACAGTCCATAGTCCACTAGGGAACCCTCTGAACTGTGGACGCTGTGCTGAGGGCTTCAGGGTCAGGCTCTGCCTATGGCGATAAAGTAGCCTAAGCGCTTGTTGATTGCTTTAGCTGTGATGTCTATGGAGGGCATAGGAGAGCAAGCTGTCAAGAGTGATTCTGAGATATTTGAAGTGATGAACACATTCACATATTGATAGCAGGTAGTTTGTGTGCTTGTTCTTAAAAACTGGTGACAACATGGTTTTGTTTTTGTAGTTCATTATCAATGTATGATTTTTGAACCATGACCCAATGCTGGTGAAGTCACATTGTAGCTGTTGCTTAAGAGCAGTGGGGTCAGAGCATTAGAAAGATAACCGCATCATCCGCGTGAGAGGAGGATACGGCACTGACTGGCTAGGGGAGGGAGAAGAGGGGCCCAGTATTGACCCCTGTGGAATGCCTGAGCACACAGGCTTGGTGTCAGAGAGAAAGATATCTATCCTGACTTGCTGTGAACGTCAGTGTAGGTAGCTCTGGAACACCATGCAGCCGCCTCAGGGGCAAGGCCTATGGCAGTGAGTTGGTTAATTAGTAGGGCATGGTTGACCATTTCAAAGGCCTTTGTTAGGTCAATATAGATAGCCCCGACAAGCTGGCCAAGATCAACGGATTTGTGGATGAAGCCTGTGTATTCCAGGTGGACTGTAGTGGTACTATGCCCAGCCCTAAAGCCATGTTGCTCTGCGCGTAGGAGCATGTGCTTGTCCAGATAATCGACAAGTTGGTCAGCAACAATTCATTCAAGGGCCTTCGAGAGTGGTGGTAGTATAGAGATGGGTCTGTAGTTCCTGGGGAGGGCACGATCCCCACTCTTGTACACAGGGGTGACTACTGCAGTTTTCCATTTTTGAGGGAATAGTGCAAGACGGAGCGAGGATATGGATGAGGGGGACAAGATTTCTTCGAGTGAGAGCGAGATTTTTAGTCAAGGTTATCCCCACTGAATCTCCCCTTCCCAAGCACTTTGCGCAGATATTTCCTGGTTTCTGCAAGGTAATAGTCTTGAAGCGAAAGGGGATCGATGGGGATTGCATGTGCAGCAGGGATGGTGGGGAGAAGAGTCGGTGGGAGAACATGCTGCAAGTCAGTGAAGGCATTGTTAAAGGTGTTGGTGATAGATTTAGGGTCAAAGGATGGGGAAGCCATCAGCATGAAGCATGGTAGGAGCCATTTTAGGTTCTAGCCGGTGACCTCATTTAGGTTAGCCAGAATTTACCACCGTCATTCCAGTTCTTGGTTAGGGCATCTTTATAGTATATGTTTTGGGCTAATTGGATGGTCCTGGTACAGCTGTTCCTCTGACGTTTGTAGTTCAGGATATCAGACTGCTTGCCAGTGGCCTAGCTATATCCCAGAGGTGGTCTCTATTTTCATTAGTTCAGGGTATCAGGGCTCATGCAGGGTTAAAGTAGCCTTTGATCTTCCACTTTTTTATGGGAGCATGGGTATCACAGATTGTATTGAAGAGGAGGATGAAATGGTCGCGTGTGTCGTCAACATTAGAAGCCTCAAAAACTGAGGACCAGTCAGCATTGAGGAGATGCATTTTAAAGCGGTCAGTGTGACCAGATTTGAGAACCGTGCTGGTGATTATACTAGGAGATGGTTTGGAGGAATTATTAGCCCAACTGAACATGACAGGGGAGTGGTCACTGATGTCATCTGGGAGGACGGAGGCATTAGAGGCATGCTCAGGTCAGTTGGTGAACACCCAGTCAATCAAAGTACTAGTGCATGTCCTGTATTAGTCCTAGTGGGTGTTTCAATGAGCTGGGTAAAGTGGATAGCCTGAATTGCATCCTTGAATTGGTTAGCTTCAGGGACAAGCCAATTAATATTGAAATCACCTAAGAGTATAACCTCAGAGCTTAGGGTTAGGCTTCCAAGACAGTCTATGACGGCATGGAGACCTTAGGCGAGTTCTTTTGGGGATAGACAGAATTGTGACAGTTTTGTTGTGGGCCCCAAGAAGAACCTTAATATAGCGAGGCCTGGGCGAATGACCCTAGGCTGGGTAAATTCAGGACTGTTTGAACGCTGTCCTTAAGGTAGATTGCACAGCCACCACCTCTTTAGATTTACGATCTTACCTAAAGATTGAATAGCCCGCAGACTGATAGCTCCATCGGGGATCTTGGGAGTGAGCCATGTCTCTACCACAGACAGTACGTCTGGATTATTTAGGGCTACCCAGGCTTGAAGGTTGTCAAACTTTGCTGTCAGGCTGCGGATGTTTAGTGACGCAAAGGTTAAGGTGCCTGGTTTCGGTGCACTCAATCCCTGATATAGAGGTGGGCCGGGATTAGGGTGGATGTTGCCTGGGAGCAGTAGTAACAGGAGTACCAATCCGACCAGGTAACTTTTAAAGTGTTTAAGGTTAGCTTTGTGCTGTCTTTGTGGATTCATTTGAGCTGCATGCTTATCAGAGAGATCTGTCTGCTTCCTTTCTAAACAGAACTGAAATGCATGGTAACAGTGTAATTACATATTACTTTGTTTTGTTTACAATCCTTGATCTACTCTTATTGCATAGTTCCTAAACATTGTAACCACCCTCAAACAGTGCAGCCAATCATGATGTGATGGAGTGCTGTTGTCCCACTGCATTGTGAGTGGCTAGATGGCATTGGGGGGTGTTTCTAAGTCCAGAAAAGATGTAGTGGTAGTTGATTAAGGAATGTAAACAAACACATTTTTGTGTGGTAAACTCAGTACAGTGGGCAGTCAGTTTTTCAGTTTTAAAAAGAAAAAACAAATCAAAATCAAACAATCAGCTACATCAGCAATATTTACAGAATGTGAGCAATCATAAAATGTGTTTTTTAAACTAGGGAAAATTTGATGTCTAAAGGGGTTGACAGTGTCCCTTTAAAATGTCTGACAACAGGCCAGAGGTTCTTTCACTTTGTCATCAAGGCATATTTTTGTCTTACCCCAGCTAATCATCCCAAGATATGTGGAATGCTATTCCAAGCCACTGGTCCAAGACAGAAAAATGACATTCTACCTATTTCAAGTTACATTTGGGGACCACTAGTTCCAGTCTCATTGCTGATCTTAGAGGCCTTTGTCTGTCTGTAGGCATTGTTGGCTAATATATATACTCAGGATTTGCCCCGAGCTGAAAAGCCCTGCCCCCTCACTCCACCACACAGCTACTAGCTGCTGCGACCCCTCGTCAGCTGTGGTGGGTTAATTGAAAGTCCATGTGGGAGGGCTATAAAAGGAAGCACGCAAGATGTACTGTCGGGCTGTCTTCCCTGCCATGGACTGTGACAACCACCTTTAGCATGCCAGTGTTGGGAGCAGTAGAGTATACAAGGGAGGGCAACACAGGCTTTTGTACTGGCTTGGGCCCACTCCCTCACTCCACCACACAGCTACCAGCTTGTTGCCAAACCCCTTTTTCAGCTATGGGAGGGCTGTAAAGGGACAGCTACAAGGTGTTGTAGTGTCAAGCTGTCTTCACCGCCAAGGACTGTGGTGGCCTCCTTCAGCGTGCCAGCTTTGGGAGCAGTGAAAATATACAAGGGAGGGCAACTTGGGCTTTTATTCTGGCTGGGAGCCCTGATCCCTGCCCCCTCTCTCTGCCACACAGCTACCAGCTCACTGTTGAGCCCCCTCGTCAGCTCTGGGAGTTGACTGCAAAGTTTGTGTGGGAGGACTGTAACAGTGAGAGCTGCAAGATGTTGTTTTGTGAAGCTTTCCCCCCTCTATGTACTTTGGCAGCCTCCTTCAGCGTGCCTGTATTGGGAGCAGTGGAAAAGTTATCTCAACTCTCATATACTCCTAGGACAAAAAGTAAAAATCAGGAGTTTGGGTCATCTTTTCAGAAATAAAATAAAATGGATCAGAATCCCAGTACACTCACTCTGTTTCAATGGGAAATAGAGTACCATCCAGCTGACTCCACAGCTTTTAGTAGTGACCAGCATTGTGCACAGGGCAGTTTAAATACGGCGTGGAGGGGATGCTGACATCATGAATGATGTCATCCTTTGGCCCATACCATAGGTGCCACAGGAGCCTATAGACTACAGGCTGCAACAAGAGACTCAGTGCAGCAGAGGATAAAGGTGGATCCTATGCTCCCAAATATCAGCCTACACTCTGCAGCAGTTTGCTCCTCCAGGGCTGATGCCCAAAGAACTCACAAACATTCATAACTTTTTCCATATATTTTGACAATCGTGGTATAAAAAATCTTACAGCAGCCTATAGTTTACAGGCTCCTGTGGCATTTCTATTTCCCACTGAAACAGAGTGAGTGTACTGGGATTTTGACCCATTTTATTTTTGAAAAGGTAATACTAACTCCTGATTTTTACTTTGTATTGTAGGAGTATACTAGAGTTGAGGTAACTCCAGCAATACAGTAAATACCAGAGGAACGGAGCCAACCAGCAGGGTAAAGCCATTACCTTGCAAGGTGTGGCAATATCCTTGTTTGCACCATTTAAATATTGGATTCTAAATATTAAATGAAACATTAAATGTAATACATATGGAATATATGAGGGCTTATACAGAGTTTGTTTTACAGATTACAGTAATAAAGATGAACAATATGAAGTGAAATACTTTAGCGCAAACAGTAGTATAAAGTAAAAAAGTCATAATGAATTGTTTTCTATGTTTATTAATGGTTTAAAATAAAAGTAAAAAGTAAGCAGTAGACTTTATACTGTATGAGCAAATAATGTTTTGAGGCGTGTTAGACAATAGCATATATAAGAACAATATGAATGTTATGCAAAGTTAGAATATGAAAAGCATTAAGTGTAAATATGTGATGCAGAACATGCCCCCTAAACGGGACATGGATAAGCGTGACGCCCTTTAAGGGACGCGATGCCATGAAACTGATTCAATGCAATGTAAAGTGAATTAACTACAAACACTTAAGTGGGACACTAGAGTACCATAAAGCCATTTTAGTGGGACAGTTCTTCAATGACTCTGACCTTCTCTTTGCACACTAAACACCTGTTGATGGCTCCTGTAATTACAGAAATCACCCTAAAATCACCTGTTCCTTTCTGTTTTCGTCTGCTGCCTGTTTCACATTGCTTGCTGCTGCGGTTGTTCTGTGCTGGTAGACCTGCTAAACCTGCCTGACTTCAGCTGTATTCCTGTCTGGCATGTCTCTTAGAAACATAGAAACATAGAATTTGGACGGAATAAGGACCGCTTGGCCCACCCAGTCTGCCCATTTCCCTACCTACTGGATAAGCTGCAGATCCTAGTTAACCAGCAGCCTACTTCTTCCCTACCCCCACCCCCAGAACTGCTTTATGACTATCCCATGCATGCTTGAATTCCACCACTGATTTTGACTCCACAACTTCTCCTGGAAGGCCGCTCCATGCAGCCACAACCCTCTCTGTGAAAAAATACTTCCTTAAATTACCTCTGAGCCGCCTATCTTCAAATTGTGCCCTCTTGTTCTTGCACACCTCTTTTTTGAAAGATGCTACCTCTTGGACTTTGTTGATTCCCTTGAGGTACTTGAAAGTTTCTATCATGTCCCCCTCCTCCTCCTTCCTCGAGGCTATACATATTAAGCTCCTTAAGTCTCTCTTCATATGTCTTCTGGTGCAGACCCTGCACCATTTTAGTTCCCTCCTCTGGACAGCTTCCATCCTGTCTATGTCTTTGCAGAGATTGGGTCTCCAGAACTGCACACAGTACTCCAGATGGGGTCTCACCAGCTGTCTGTACAGAGGATAATAACTTCCTGTTTTCTACTGGTGATGCCTCTCCTATGCATCCCAGTATCCCCCAACCCTCCTTGCTGCCTCTCACATTGCTTGCCATCTTTAGGTCATCTGATATGACTACCCCAGGTCCCTCTCCATTTTGTTGTTGTGAGTATCTCACCCCCCATTGTGTACTCTTCCCCTGGGTTTTTGTTTCCCAGGTGCATTACCTTGCACTTCTTAGCATTGAATCTAAGCTGCCATACATTTGACCATTCCTCTAACCTTGCCAAGTCCCTTCTCATCCTTTTCACCCCACCCTGTGCATCAACTCTGTTGCAGATCTTAGTGTCATCTGCAAAGAGACATACTTTTCCTTCCAGTCCTTCTGCAATGTCGCTTATAAAGACATTGAAGAGGACCGGTCCTAATACTGAACCCAGCGGTACCCCACTAGTAACCCTCCTTTCTTCTGAGTGGACTCCATTTACTATTACTCTCTGTGTCCTATTCTCCAGCCAATCTTTACCCAGGCTGTCATCTTGGGACCACTCCCAGGCTGGCTAACTTGTATAGTAATCTTTTGTGTGGGACTGTGTCAAATGCCTTGCTAAGTCTCGTAGGCCATGTCCACAGCCCCTCCCTGATCTACTACTTTGGTCACCCAGTCAAAAATCGATCAGATTCGTCTGGCATGACCTTCCCGCTGTGAATCCATGCTGCCTAGGGTCCTGTGCCCTCTGGCCTCTAGATACTGACAGTTCTTTCCTTTAGAAGTGATTCCATCATTTTCCCTATCACCGAGGTTAAACTAACAGGTCTATAGTTTCCTGCTTCTGCCTTGCTCCCACTTTTGTGAAGGGAATCACATCTGCCTCCTCCAGTCCTTGGGTACCACCCCATCCTCCCATGATTTGTTAAAAGGGTAGTCAGTGGTGTCACTAGTTCTACCCTTAGTTCTTTTAGAATTCTGGGATGAATCCCATCAGGCCCCATTGCTTTGTCCACCTTCAGTTTTAAGAGTTCTTTCAGAACCCTTTCTTCTGTAAATGGGCCAGTATCAACTTCTGTATCCAGCGTGTTACTACTGTTTGTTTTATGTAACTCCCCTCTTCCTTTGTAAATACTGAGCAAAATATTTTGTTTAGTATCTCTGCCTTTTCACAGTCTCCTCTGCCCACCCTCCTCCCTTTATTAAGCCTCACTATCCCTCCCTTGGTCTTCCTTAGCTCCCTGATGTACCTATAAAAGGTTTTATCCCCTTCTTAACTGAGTTGGCTATCTTTCCTCGGTTTGGGCCTTGCTGTTCTGACTGCCTTCCTGAATGCACCTTGGCAGACAGAGTGCACGCTCAGAAAGCTCTGAACAACCTGAGCCGCCGCTATCCTCAGTAGCAGCAGAATTTAAAATTTCAAAAGCCAGGCAGGAAGGATTAGCAAAATACAGTGCCCATCCTTGCTGAATGGCGATTGAACTGCAGTTCCATTCCAAAAGCACAAGCGGGAGGAAAGACCAGACGTCGAGACACTCTGATGTTGTATTGCTGACATGTAACTGGACAAGGGAGCAAGATTGTCCGATCCAATGTTAAAAGTGAACACAGTGGAGTTGGCTGCACAAATGGGACACACAGAATTTGATGCTACAGATGGCTGGTTGTCTCGATGGAAACTGAGACACCAGCTTGTGTTCAAGCATGAACACGGCGAGAAACAGGATACAGATGCATCAGCTGCACAGGCTTGGTTAACAGAAGTCCTCTCAGGCATTTTGTCAGGGTACCCGCCAGCCGATGCTTCCTTTTTTTCAGTTATTTGTTATTTGCCCGGCTCCCATGACATCAGAGGAGGCATCATACCTCCTCCTACTCCATCCGCTAGGGCAATCCCCCAAGGCATCCATCCCCAGTTTCATTTGCACATAGAGCCAGGGTTGTTACATTTTCCCGTGTTTTCTCCCATCCCCTGGGATGCCTGCATAGAGGACATGTCCAGGCTGGCGACATGCTGGCGCCATGGACTGCCATCCACTTAACAATGTCCCACTCCCGACTCCATGGAGCAGAGCAGCGGTGCCCCAAAGCCCATACTTCCACCAGCTACAGGGGTGTTGGGTGTTAGAAGCACCAGGGCCGCAGTAATGGGGGGGTAAGTGGGGAAGTTGTCCGGAGGGAGGGGCCCTCCTGAGGAGCTGGCATTACCTCTGTCATTAGCTGGTTTGGGAAACAGGGGCCCATTCCAAATGACTTGTCCGGGGCCCCAGGATTCATAGCTGCAGCCCTGAGAAGCACCCTTGGTATCCCACCTCCGAGGGAGGAGAGCATCCGTGGGGACGCTCATTCCTCCTTCG
This sequence comes from Neoceratodus forsteri, assembly GCA_016271365.2. Taxonomy (NCBI): domain Eukaryota; kingdom Metazoa; phylum Chordata; order Ceratodontiformes; family Ceratodontidae; genus Neoceratodus; species Neoceratodus forsteri. The sequence continues at coordinate 1,557,923,790 of CM057450.1, forward strand.
CCCCACTGACCCCCGGCAACCCAAGTCTGTTCCTGAACCCAGGTCACCAGTGTAGCGTTAGGTGTGGTGTCCAGTGCCTCAACCCTCAGTGCCACCGGGCCGGCAATATTGATAATAGTCCATGGAGCACAGTAGCAAATAATAAAACTATAACTGAAGTACTACAGTTGATTGGATAATTCAGAGTTCTTGTGACATCATAAAACTGCTTAAGCATTTCTGTCATGGGTCTACAGTGTCCTCAGAACCTCGTGGTGCTACAACTTCATATTTCACAATTACTGTACATGCTAATTATTCTAAATGTATGTACTGTTACAGAGTCTTTTACGGCTCTGAATGCCTTCTCACGTTCATTGAATGTGAGAATAGCAGAGCAAAACTGAACAATCCCACACAGTGTAATAAGAGAAGACACTCTTGTGACCACAGAAGACAAGGTAACTGTACTGTACATGCAGAAATACCATACCATGTTAAAGACATTTGTTTAAAAAATGAAACTTGAATTTAAAAAATCAAAATGTTTACTTTAAGAAAGTTAGAGAAACCCCTGCCTGTGTAGGACATGGATTATGCCAACTGAACTTAGAACTGAGGAACTGTTAGTGCGTGTACACTCTCCTGTGGTTATGAGCTTAGAACTATAAGCAAGACCCCTACTTTTCTGTGACACAGTGGGACCAAGTTCTGTGGCAAGACTACCATTTGCCACAGAACTTCTGCGGCGGTGGTTTGTAATTTCTTCGGAAGTTCTGCGGCACTAACAATCTACCATATCACAAGTGTCAGCTTGTCATCCTGACTTCACTTTCATGGCAGTGGTTATAGCAATCGGGGAAGCACAGTAACACTAGTTCAAAAAATAACAGACTTGTAGAAATAATTTTATGCCTAAAAAAGCAAAACAAATCTCTCTCCCTTAAGGTCCTAGCCTACTGCATAAATGAAATATGCAGAGGGAACCTTATGTGATAAATAAGGTATTTCTATATGCATGGTATCTATATCACTAATGAGGTCTCCACTGTGTATCACTTATATATTTATATGTACTTTCTACACCACTCATGAGGTCCCCACTATGTATCACTTATATATTTATATGCAATCTGTAACATGCATACAAATATGTGTGTGTTGTGTGTGTGTGTAGTGAGAGAGAGATACTGTATATGTGTGTGTATGTACATATAGATATATATATATATGATATATATATTTTTAAATTTCCATGAAATTGCATCCTCATTCATACAAGTCTCATTGGAAATGGAATAAACAGAATAGAGGAGTTATTGCAAAATTCATGTTTCATGCCAACCTGCTTCCCCTGACACATTACGTAACACCATTAGGCCATGACATGCATGTGAACCAATTGTGAGATAAAGCTCTCCAGCCCATCACAGTGTGTCCACCGTGTGACAGAACAGTGCACCATACCTTTCCAGGCTTAGAGCAGTGACATGTTCCCCAATCATTGTGCTGCCCAGCCAGCTCCCAGAGCTAATCACTGAACCTGAGTTGCCAGCACGGAAACACAACATGCTACCTTCTCGCCCAACAGCTGGCCCTGAACACATTTCTCCATAGCTTTTGGGTGACTATCAACCAGTGAAAATATGTAATCAATAACCCTGGCAAAAATGTGTACAGCGCAATTATTTATTTAATACGTTTGTTCTTTCAGCAGGTCTGCACATTATTATATTCCACTTTTCTGGGCATAATTACTTTATTTTTCTTAAAAGTGACAGGTAAATTCATTTTACCAGTTATTCATTTCAGATGGCATCTCTGTACCTTAAAGGCACAAATAAGTTTGTACGAAGTGAGGTATGGACTTAACAGGTCTATGCTATTGACAAGGTTTTGTTTAAGCTGGCCCTAGTGCAATAACATAAGACTGAAAATTGTATTAGTCTGTAGTGCAGGTTGAGCAAATATCACCATACCTGATGTGTTGTGCCACCGCCTCTGGCAGTGGGAGGTGTGGTAGATAAGTGGCTGTTCATTTCTGTTGCAGAATGCAGCCATTTCATTAGCTAATTTATGATGTTATAGCAATGATAACATCACATTCTGAGCATAGAGGGATTTTGGATATAAAAAGAGGGAAGGAACCAGATTCTATGGATAAACAGAAATATTAATAAAAATCACCAAGAACAGTGATTTATGTGGCACAGCAAGTTCTGCGCAAAATTCTCGACGCTGCAGATTCCAGGGCCTTGACTATAAGCACTAGAATGGCAACAGTGGCACTACAATGTCGATCAGTAAAGATGGTGTTATCCTGCTACGCATGATTCCACAGTATGTTTGCTCATACAATGAAAGTATGGCTGCCAGTTTATTCTGTCATGTTTTAAAGTAGAGATTCAACATACCTGAGAATGTCACACAAGCACAAGACTGCAAGTGCTTGTGGATCCATGGTTATGAGTACCTGGAATGTTTAGAAATGATCCTCCTCATCTTAAAGTGATATGATTTATACAGTGCCTTCAGAAAGTATTCACCCCCCTTGGATTTTGTCACATTTTGTTGTGTTACTATCGAAATTTTTAATGCATTGAAATGATTTTTGTCCCCTTGATTCACACAACATACTCAACAATTTAAAGGGCAAAATATTTGTATTGTGTAAAACAAAAATTTATGAAACATTAAAAACTGAAATATCTCGTTTCCTTAAGTATTCACCCCTGAGTCAATACTTTGGCAGCAATTACAGCTTTGAGTCTTCTTGGGTATGTCTGTATCAGCTTTGCACATCTGGATTTGGGGATTTTCGCCCATTCTTCCTTGCAGATTTGCTCAAGCTCTGTCAAGTTAGATGGGGAGCATCAGTGAACTGCAATCTTTAAGTCTTTCCACAGATTCTCAGTGGGATTCAAGTCTGGGCTTTGGTTGGGCCACTCAAGGACATTCACCTTCTTGTTCTGAAGCTACTCCAGTGTTGCTTTGGCTGTATGCTTGGGGTCGTTGTCCTGTTGGAACGTAAATCTTCCCCCCAGTCCAAGGTCTATTGCAGACTGATGCAGGTTCTCCTCAAGGATGTGACTGTATTTGGCTCCATTCATTGTTCCCTCTATCCTGACAAGTGCCCCAGTCCCTGCCACTGAAAAGCATCCCCATAACATGATGCTCCCACCACCATGCTTCATGGTAGGGATGGTGTTACACGGGTGATGAGCTATGTTCGGTTTGCGCCAGGCATAGCGCTTTGCATTCAGGCCAAAGAGTTCAATTTTTGTTTCATCAGACCAGAGAATCTTTTGCCACATGGTCTCGGAGTCTGGCACGTGCCTTCTTGCAAACTCCAGGCATGCTATTATGTGGCCTTTTCTCAGGAGTGGCTTCCATCTAGTCACTCTCCCATAGAGGCTACATCTGTGAAGTGCTGCAGAGATTGTCCTCTGGACAGGTTCTCCCATCTCAGCCATGGAACTCTGTAGTTCTGTCAGGGTGGTCATTGGGTTCTTGGTCACTTCCCTGACCAAGGTCCTTCTTGCCCGGTTGCTCAGTTTGGGAGGACGGCCTGCTCTAGGAAGAGTCTGGGTGGTTCCGTAATGTTTCCATTTCCTAATGATGGACTTGACTGTACTCCTGGGAACTTTCAACACCCTAGAAATGTTTTTATACCCCTCCTCAGATCTATGCCGCCTCACAATTCTATCACAGAGTTCTACGGACAGCTCCTTGGTCTTCATGGTAGAGTTTCTGCTCTGACATGCACTGTCAACAGTGGGACCTTATATAGACAGGTGTATTTCCTCTGAAATCATGTCAACCATTTGAACTGACCACAGGTGGACTTCATTCAAGTTTTAGAGTGATCTCACAAGGAAATTGGATGCTCCTGAGCACAATTTGGAGTGTCATAGCGAAGGGGGTGAATACTTATCAACTCAAGACATTTCAGGTTTTTATTTTAAATTGCATGTACAAAAAATTCCAGAAGTTTCATTCCACTTTGACATTATAGAGTAATTTGTGTAGATACATGACAAAAAATCCCATATAAATGTATTTTAATTTGAGTTTGAACATCACAAAATGTGACAAAATCCGGGGGTGAATACTTCTGAAGGCACTGTAAATAGGTTTTGTAGTACAGACTGCAAGTATATTATGTAGTTACATGAATCAACATAACTTAACTTTGAATGACAAATTCAGAGCCTTATTTTGTACTTATTTAGGTAGAAGTGTTCTGGATGGTGACAGTGATGATGATGGGGACGCCAATGAATATGACTTGAATGACAGTTTCATAGATGATGATGAGGAAGAAGAAGAATTTGACCACACTGATGAAGATACTGACTGGGAGCCAGACTCAGAAGATGTTGATATTTTAATGAAGGAAGCTTCACAATTTGTTAAGAGTAAACACTGAGGGGTTTCCAAATATTCAGCATACGTGTGTATCTCTCCTAGATTTTTTATTTACGCAGTATCAGTACAATCTGAGCATTTTGTGTTTTTAATTATACACATTGTGTTTCTCTGTTTGCATTGCTTCAAATATGTATTTTAATTCTATATGTAACCTTGTAAGATAAAACTTGTATTGCTTTTTGCTTCTAATGTACATTATTTTTAATGATCTGAGAGTGTAAATATAAATTGTTTCTATTACATATATTTTTTCAAATGTCAGTGTTTGCTTTTCATATGAAAACTACAGGCTATTTAAATCTGAGTTGCGTTAGAGAGGAATTGACTTTTTGAAGGACACTAGAGCTGCTTCTGTGTAGTAAAAAAACCCTTTTGTCTTCCCCTTCAAGATTAATCTGAGAAGCATGCATATACAGTAGAAGTGCCTCTAGTCAATGTAACTGAAATAGTTTTTAGAGGCAATAAGCCTTTGTAGAAAAGATTCATTCTGACTGCAGCAGGGCTAGTAGGATTTACTGTAAACACTTGATTAAAAATCATTGCGACAGTGAACACAATAAATAATATCTTGTGAAAATAAGACTAGTTATAAAATCTATAAACTCAAAGGTGTTGTAATGCCGATGGTTTCTGTTTGGTAATTGACAATGGACAATATAGAAGGCCATATGTCTGTGTATTACATATTGTACACTGATAAGGCCTCGCTCTTCAGTAAAACAAAAATGTATAGTATCCTGTCCTATGTTATCTCTGTGTTACTGTATTCTAACTTTCTTAGATGTAAAAGTACCAGCATTCAGCCAACATGCATACCCCTACTGTAATGTTAGAATTTTCCTTGTGCTCTGAGTAGCTGTCTTTTATTTAATATCTTAGCCCCTTTACACTAATACTCTGAAGGGTCTCCAGAAATTATTACTAAAGCAAGCCAGCTCAGGTAGCTTGAGTCCAGTCCTAATGATATGTGCAAAACAGAGTACATCTTAACCTTCACTTGACCCTCTCAGTCAGTTAGCTGTTGTAAACAACCATGAGGAGATATTCAATTCAAATTTACAGAGTGAACAATGAGAGCATTTGCCACATTGCACATGTCAGACATTGACGTGTCTGTAGCAAAAAATAAGTAATTGCATGGCACATAGAAGTGGGTAATTGAATATTTGAAGTATAGCAAAATGAATCCTTTCTAAAGTACAAAGCAGACTAGATAAGCAGTCATATAAAGGAAAAATGAATAGATCACAGACAAAACAATTGGCATATAAATATAGTACATAAAAGGGATATATAATGTGTAGAACAGTAAAATGGATAAAAAGTTTACTGAACTAAAATAACAAAATGGTTATAGGACATACTGAACTAAATAAAATGATGGAAATAAACTGAATTGAGTGAAAAGATGGAATTGTCAGATTACATACTGAAATTATTTTTTTTTATTTTAACTTTTGTTTACCAGGTAAATGCAGTGAGCCAAGGCCCGTTTTCAAGCACAACCCGGAACCATAAATATACAGTCAAGTTGGTACAAAATATTTCAACATACATTTTACAGACAGAACAATGAACATAAACCATTAACATTTTTATAATGCTCAGTAAACATAAGATAAACCAGGGCATTCAAAAACATTGACAATACACTTTGCTAAGAAAGTGTTTCTTTAGCTTAACTTTAAAAGTTTGATGGCTAAAATTTCCATACAATAAAATAGGAAGCTCATTCCAATTTTTAGCTGCAGAATAAGAAAGGAGCCATCTCCTATTTGTTTTTTGTATGAAAACATACCAAACTGATGAATATAACTCATACAGATATCAGTATATCATCACCCATGTCACATAACTGACACAATTACCCTATCATGTGACTCTTTTAAGACCTTCAATAATGTGGTACCCTACTTTGTTCTACAAAGCTGCATACTGTTAAGGGGGCACTGTACTGTATTGTGGTATAGTTCCCTGCTTTATTTCTTTGGGGGGTGGGTGTCCATAGACCAAAATATCCCTCTCCTCTCTAAGTAGAGCCTGTCCACCACAACCCTCTGCTTTATGCCCTAAACTTTATGCATACCATGTTGATGGACTGTGCTCAGAAGTTTTCATATGCCACAGTATCAAAGGCCTTGCTGAAGTACATACAGTATGTATACAGCTCCATCTGTCTCTAGCTTCCTGGTTACCTCCTCAAAGAAGGTGATCAGGTTGGTTTTACATTATCTGCTTCTTATAAAGCTATACTAAGAGGGGTCAGGAACTTTTTTGTTAACAAAGTGCTCCATTATTCTATCATTGATTATGACATCCAGAACCTTACGCTGATCAGCCTGCAGTTGCTCAGGTCTGACCTTGCCCCTTTCTTAAAGATGGGGACCACACTAGCCACTTTCCAGCTCTCCAGCACCACACTTGTCTGGGCAGATTGCTGAAAGATTACTGCAAGCAGCTCCGCCAGTTGTTCCCTTAGCATCAAACAAGCAAAATACCAGGCACAGTAAAGACAATAAACAGCGAAACCTAGGAAAGAAGGGGTGTGCAACGAAGACCAGTCACAATAACAAATACAATAATAAATGGTGCAATTTATTGAGGAGTCTAATAAGTAGGGATGTAAGTTTGTCGTGGATGAGGTTTTAATGACTAATTGTTCATGAAATCATTAGTAAACAGTAGTAAATGTTGGGGCACTGTCATCATTGCTACATTCTGATGACACTAATGAAAGTCATGGAAGTCCTCAATAAAGATCAAGCGTCATGGAATCAATGACGTGTATGACTGCATGACAAACTTACATCCCTACTAATAAGACATACAATAAAACTCCCGGTGCTTCAAAACCAGATGATTCTTCTGGGTGAACCACCTGATGTATGTCTTATAAGGCCCTAGTAAATCACACCATGCATCACTCCACTTGTTAGTGTGGTTGCTCTTCTTTGCACACCCTTCTTATTTGCTTTGGTGTCCCTTTAGCTCCTCTAGGATGCCTTTGTAAATGGTCCTTTATAAGACTTTTAACAACAGCCAGTCAGCTCCTTCTCAGTGCAATACAAATAAGTCACTGCTAGGCAAATTTAGATTATGAATTGCTATGAGGAAGGAAAAAGATGAACCACTATGAATTGAACCTAGGACCTCTAGCATTACATGGCAATAACTCTGCCTCTGAGCTATGGTTCACACAGCTGCAGGAGCTGTCCAAGTCTTTGTTTCAAATTCACATTCCTTCCTCTGGATGTTGCATAACTTTGCAACCTCAGAAATACATCAGAACAACAGCCAGTCAAATGTATGGCAGCTGAGATTTAATGCAAATAAGTGCAAAGTAAAGCAGCTGGAAACAAAACCCAGGGAAGAGTACACAGTGGGCATTTTGGGGAAGTACTGACAACAACAAAAATGGAAAGGGACCTGGGGGTAGTTATAGCAAATGACCTAAAGGTGGGCAAGCAATGTGAGAAGGCAGTAAGGAAGGCTGGGGGGATACTGGGATGCATAGGAAGAGGCATCACCAGTAGAAAACAGGAAGTTGTTATCCCTCTGTACAGACAGTTGGTGAGACCCCATCTGGAGTACTGCGTGCAGTTCTGGAGACCCCATCTCCTCAAAAACATAGAGTGGAGGCTGTCAGGAGGAGGGCAACAAAAATGGTGCAGGGTCTGCACCAGAAGACATATGTAGAGAGAATAAAGGAGCTTAGTATGTAAACCCTGGAGGTAAGGAGGGAGGGGGACATGATAGAAACTTTCAAGTACCTCAAGAGAATCAACAAAGTCCAAGAGGGTATCATCTTTCAGAAAAAGAGGTCTACAAGAACAAGGGGGCACAATTTGAAGATAGAGGCTGGGACGGCTCAGAGGTAATGTGAGGAAGTATTTTTTCACAGAGAGGGTTATGGATGCATGGAACAGCCTTCCTGAGGAGGTCATGGAGTCACAAATGGTGGGAGAATTCAAGAATGCATGGGACAGACATAAGGCAATTCTAGTGGGGGGTAGAAAGAAGTAGGCTGTTTGTTAACTAGGATCTGCAGCTTATCCATTAGGTAGGAAATGAGCAAACTAAGGTGGGTGAGCGGGTCCTTAACTGCCATCAGCTTCTATGTTATGTTTCTATGTCATATACAAAACATTGGCTGATTGTGCTGCTGCTCTAAGTTTTAATCTTTTGAAAATATTTCAATTAAAATACTTTTGAACACTAATATTGCTCTGTGTTCTTTGTGATGAAGTGAGTGTGCCCGACTCTCTCTCTCTCTCTCTCTCTCTCTATGCTCAGCTTGCTGTTTGTCTGTGGCTTCACAGTTCTTGGAGCTGCTGATTTCCATGCTTGTATCTGTCTCAGGCACTACTCCTGGCTCAGAGTAGCAGGTTTTGCCACTGATGTGCAGCAAAGAGTTTAAATGCCCCATTCAAAGGTCAGAAACTGTTTGGCCATGATGTAGAAGAAGCTTTGAAAATCTTCAGTCATCTGGCAAAACTCTGAAGTCAGAGAAATCCCTGTACCATACCCAAACGGGTAGGAGCAGGGTACCTTTCACCAGTCTGCTGCCAAGGACACCGCCAGGCCTACAGACAGCAGGCAAAGAGGGTAGAGGTACAAGAGCCTTGCCAGTCCCCATCACAACCCCAGGAGCCCATACAAAAGCACCTAAGTGTGGTGGAGCTGGTGACTCTGCACCCACCCCAGGCTCAGCATGACTCCTTATACACCCCCAACCACTATTGCCTCCAGGGGTGGTTGTAGAGGGTTGCCTGTCCCTTCACATGGATCAGAGGAGGGTGGTGACTACAGACAAATGGGTGTTATGCTCTGGAGCTTTTTGGACAATCTTCCAGATCATCTGCCAGTTGTGACAACATACCCACCGGGATACAATTCCCTGTTGACAGAGGAAGTACAGACTCTGTTTCAAAAACGGCCCATAGAACATTTCCTTCCAGAACAGAGACACACAGGATTTTACTCCAGATACTTCCTCATCCCAAAGTAGACCAGAAATCTGAGGCCTATTTTAGACCTAAGGGACTTAAACGTCTTCACAGAATACAAGAAGTTGCAGATGGTCTCTCTACAGGGTCTCCTTCCCCTTTTGCAAATAGAGGATTGGAGTTGCTCCCTGGATATGAAGGATGCATACTTCCATATCAAAATCCAGTAACCTAACAGAAAATATCTGAGGTTCCTGTTTCAGGGGCAGCATTACCAGTTCAGAGTGTTGCCCTTTAGCTTATCTTCTACGCCACAAGTCTTTCCCAAATACTAGGCAGTGGTGGCATCACTTGGCAGGAAGGCCTGTATGTTTTTCTTGCCTGGATGACTGGCTATTAAAAGCCCACTCGAGGCAACCCGCTCAGACCTTAGCTAGACCAGACAAGTGTTCAGTGCTCTGGGGGTGACAGCCAGTATACCAAAGTCTGTCCAGATACCCCTGCCGATGACTGCAGTACATAGGACAGGTTTGGATTTTCTGCCTCTGGACAGGGCAGACTACCCGATTGTCCAACCACAAATAGTGCACAACAGCCAATATGTCTCAGCAAGAACTTTTCCATGCCTTCTGGGACTCCTGGCAACAGCCAATGTTACAGTGCCACTGGCCAGGCTGCATGTGCGGATCCCACAGTGGACCCTGAGAGTACAGTGGGGCCAAGTGACAGATGGTCTAGAACAGATAGTTCTAGTCACATCTCCCTTGCTCAGAGTGCTGAAGTGGTGGATGGAATGCAACAACCAGCTCAAGGGTATCCCATTCTTGATTCCTTCCCCTCATCCGATCCTCACTGTGGATGCTTTGAGATGGGAGCACACCTGGAACCTCAGCAGTCTAAAGACAAATTAAGCCAGGTGGAGGGCGCATAGCATATAGATTTTCTGGAAGTGAAAGCGGTCCTATATGGACTTCCAGAACCATTTGTCCCCAGGTCCTCTATTAATACAAATGGACAACAACAGTGTGATGCATTACATCAACAAACAAGGGGGGACTCATTCTTACCCAGTGTGCAGGAAAGCAATGAGTGTTTAGTATTGGGCTCTGGAACGTGGTCTAGAACTATCAGCAGTACATGTTCCAGGTGTCCAAAACATTTTGGCAGACAAACGAAGTAGGTCACAGTCCAGGGTGCATGAGTGGAAACTGCTGACCTTGTTGGTCAATGACCTGTTTGAAAGATAGGGTTGTCTAGAGTTGGACTTTTGTGTCCCTACACAACACAAACTACCACGTTTCTGATCACTTGCTCCAGGGCCTGGAGTGTTCTGGTGAGATGCTTTGTCCCTCTCATGGAAAGGGTAATTCTGTATGCCTTCTCTTCTTCTCTAATTCAGAGAGTACTACTGAAGCTGAAGATGGGGGAGGGGAGACTTTAATACTCATTGCTCCCCTATGGCCTCAGCAGATATAGTATCCCTGCTGCAAGACCTGGCAGTGGAACCCCAGTGCCTCTGCCCTGTGCAAGGGCCCACTGTCACAGGATCAGGAGCCCTAGTCCTCCTGAATTTAAATTCCTCAGTCTGCATGCATGGCTTCTGAAGACAAAGCAGTAGCACTCTTTGGGGTATCACAGAAGGCAGATTTTCTGGTGACTGCTAGAAACCGTCCACCAGAACATACCACTCCATGAAATGGAAGCAGTTTGCTTTATAGGCCACTTCACATAACCTGAATCCGTTTACCTGACCAATCAATCCGGTTCTAGAGTACCTGCTCTCCTTATTGGATTCAGGCCTTAATGTTCATCAGTTAAAGTGCATATGGCTGCCATATCAGCTTTCCATGTGCTTGTGAATGGCTGTATGGTTGCTCAACTGGAGTAGCCATACATTCTTGAGAGGCATTTTACACATAAGACTCTAATCAAAATCCAGTTCCTGCTTTGGATCTGAATTTTATTTGGGAAAAGCTGACTTTGGCGCCTTTTGAGCAAGCCGCAAATTGTGGTTTACACTTTCTTTCTTGGTAAGTGTAATTTTTAGTTGCAGTTACTTCTGATTGAAGTATTTCAGAGCTGCAGGCTCTAATGTGTGTGCCTCCTTATTTGATTTTCCACAAATACAGTGTCTTTGTGTACTACTCCTAACCTTCTACCAAAGGTGGTCTCTGAGTTTACTTTAGGTCAAACCATCCACCCACCAATGTATTATTCAGAGCATGCCAGTCCAGGGAAGCATTACTCAATACCTTAGATGTGCATAGAATACTCAGGTACTATAAACACTGTACAAAGGACTGCAGAAAGTCCTCAAAACTTTTTGTTTCATTAGCTAGGAATGAGAGTGCCTTAGATTCTAAACAGTGCTTGTCAAATAGCTAGCACATTGTATTATATTCGGTTATAGGAAGTACTTTAAGGAACTTCCTGGTGTAGTTCATAATTGTGCCGCAGCATAGGCCTACTGCTGAGGCTGGGCATGCTGTCAGTCATTTGAGTAGCTAGCCTGTTTTATTTTATGTTATTTCTTCCTCCGTGTTTGTTTTGAATACGTTTTATTTTTTAAGTTTTAGTTTAAGTAAACCCATCGTAAGAGAGTGTGTGTGGAGCGATATTGGCTGACCGGAATATCTGTGGTGCATTGCTGACCAGCTACCTGAGGTTTTGACTATCTCCCGGCATTGCGTCTGCTGTCGGCCCTTGGTCGTTATCGCAATAGTGATTCATTCGGGCGACCAGAACTTTTGTGGTGCATATTGGAGCGTACTGGACCGGACTGGAACATTTGTGGTGTGTGTATTACGTATTGGAGCCGTCTGTTGTCGACCAGCTACCGATATCGAGTTTTTTCTGGGATTACACTTGCTGCTGGCTCTCTGATTATCCAGGTCGCTAGAACGGAACCGTTGTGGAATCTGGCCAGTATCTGCAGTGGGGAGACCTTGAGTACTGTGTGAGCACTGTGTGACTAGTGGTTGCCGGCCGTCGAGACTATCTTTTAACGCCAGTGAGGGAGACCGTGAATAAAAGCACTGTGTGATTTGCGGTTGCCAGCCACCGAGACTAATTTTAAATGCCAGTGGACCTTGTCGGGATTTTCCAGTGTTCAGTGAATATTGAATTTTGGACTATTGAAGACTGAGGGCAGTCCTGGGGTGTGGGGGTTCCCTGTCTTCCACCGGTCTTAGTGTTATTCCTGGTCACGGCTTCCACAACTGAGCGGGTATTGTGTGAATCTGCCCCAGGAAGCTGGGGGTGTTACCCAGAGCTTGCCTAAGGGGCCTCGTGGCTGGTCGTGCTGGCCTGCTTTGATGCCGCTGTAGCTGCGGGTCGTGGGTAGTCTGATCGGGGCTTGTGTGTGGTGGTGGGAGGGGATTCCCTTTCTCTTCAGCCTGCTATAGTTTGCCTTCTGGCCTTTTATCAGGGATATAAATATCAAGAACTGGTTCCCCTTTTGGGGGATTGAATTGCGACTCCCCGGTGGTGAGAGGACCTGGGGTTTACAAATTCTTGTATGACTTATTATATGAGGAATTAATTAACCCTTTGGGGCTGGATTAAGAAATTTTTATAACTATAAGCAGGGAATGATTGGTACTCTGATTGCTCTTGAAGAATTTTTGTTAATGGAGCCTTGTTTGGTCTCCGTCTGATTTATATATTTGGACTTTGGGATGAAGTATCTGGATTTAGGAAGGACAAGTATTAATGTTTTAATAGTGCTAACCCTGCTTTATGTATTGGGAAGGCCTGGATGGGTCCCTGGGTTTTATATTTTAGTTACAATTTTAAATGTTTTTTTGACTGGCACCTACTCTCTGGATTAAAATATTTTCTTTTATAACCATGCAGTGAGAGTGCCCGGTTACTGTGAGGCTCGGGGAGTGGGAGTCCCTGCTTTCTCACAGTTATTGTATGATTTTAGGTCCGTGCAGTGAGAGTGCCGGGGGGCTTAGTTGACTTGCAGTGTGAGTGCTTGTCCTCTCAGCCAATTTATTTATTTATTGTTTATTTCTTTAATTTTTTCCGGAAAGTGGGTTCCATTTAAGAAATTGTGGGTTTCATTTAAGAAATTTTGGATTGTCAGATTATTTGAGTTTGAGATTGTGTCTTTTGGGTGGTTTAATTTGGTGGGTTAATTGTTATTTTAATTTAGGGATGGGATTTTTAGTATTGGTTAGAGTAAGAGATCATTATCTTGCCTCATGTTGAAGGATGAGGATATTTATTATTACCCACGTCGTGCTGTTATCCTCCACCCTTCATGCCCTATCCCCTTCCCCCCCTTTAGCTTTCAGTCTATCAGCTGTTGGGCCTTGGGAATTGCCCGTAGGAGGAGGGGGAGTGGGCGTGAACAGTGGAGGATGGTCGAGGAGCACTTGCATCCAGGTTGTTAAGCCCAGAAGACACCTGGGTTTCCTATTTGACCATACACAAGGGCCCATCATTAGCAATGATGGACCGGTAGCTGGGGCTTCCCAGGGGATCTGTCCAACTCGGGCGGTGTTATGCAATGCCAGATCCATTGTGAACAAGACTGCTGTTATGGCTGACTTGGTGAGTACAGTGGATCTGGCTTGCATCACCTAGACCTGGCTGGATGGTAATGCTGGCCCTATTCTTGAGGCGGCAGTTCCAGCCGGGTATTCGGTGTTTCACCGTCCGAGATTGGACTGCAGGGGTTGGGGGGTTGCGGTCTGTTTCAAGGCCGAATTGGGTCTTATCAGTGTACCAGTTGAGGAGACCAGATCATTCGAATGTGTCGTGAGTGGCGGTGGGGGCTATAGACTGGCCCTCGTCTACCATCCACCGGAGGAGGAGCCATTCCTTAAGGAAGTGGCGGACTTCATCGTTGACCTAGTATTGGAGTCCCCAGGTTGATGGTGCTGGTGACTTCAGTGCCTGGATTGACGATGAACTCTGCAATGGGACAACACTTCCTCCAGTTGATGAATTCATTGGGCCTCTCACAGGTGGTTACTTCTGCCACTCACAAATGCAGCCATTCCCTTGACCTGGTCTTCCTCCTGGGGATGGAGGCCTCCACCATGGGGGTGGAACCCATCGAATGGTCTGACCATCACACTGTGAGATTCAATTTTGGCACCCCCCTGCATAGACCAACCCTTGTGGAGATGGTCAAGTACCGCCCTTTACGGGATGTGACTCCCAATGGTCTAACTGCGGCACTTGACCTATCAGAATTCCCTGGGATATGCATGGATCCAGAGGTTTTGGTTCTGGCCTATAATAAGGCCATTACCTCTGCTCTGGATTCCATTGCTCCATTTCGTGTGCATCCTCTCTCCCTTCGCCCTCGATCCCCATGGTTTGATGGGGACTTGAGGGAGATGAGGCATTTAGGGCGCAGGTTAGAGAGATGTTGGCAGAAATCCCGCTTGGATGCCGACCATCTTAGACTGCGAGAGCATTATCAACTCTTTCAGTCAGCAATTACCCGTAAGAAGGCAGTGTTCCTGTCCGGGGAAATTGCTGCTGCACAGACCGACCAGCTCAGCTCTTCGAACCATGGACAGACTGCACAACCCAGCCTGTCTACAGGTTCGTAGAGTGTTCACAATCTCAGTGTGATGAGCTTGCTCGGTTCTTTGTGAGATAAGTGGAAGACATTAGGGCAGAGATCCATTCAACACTATCTATGGGAAGGGCTGTGGACCAGTCCTTGGTTGCCTTCCCTCCTCATTCCTGGAATCTCTTCAAAGGCGGGATATCGAAGATGTGTGAGCATTGTCAAGGTATGCACTACATCCTGTAGTTTAGATCCCACAGCCCTGATTATGGGCTGTGGGGAGATCATCATCTCGGTTTTAGCGAGGATAGTCTGGTGCTCCTTAGACTCTGGTGAATATCCCATCTCCCTGAAGGAGGCTGTGGTGACACCTGTGTTGAAGAAGGTTTCTTTGGACCCCGACTCCTAGCTTCTTACAGACCTATCTCAAACCTTCCCTTTGTTGGGAAGGTAATTGAGCAAGTAGTGGCTACTCAGTTGGACAACCATTTGTCCATCCATAGCATCTACGATCCTCTCCAATCCAGTTTTAGAAAGAGGCATAGCACCGAGACTGTGCTGGTTCGGGTGCTCAATGATCTCCTGATGGCGAGAGACCAGAAAAAACGGTCCATTTTGGTCCTGTTGGACTTGTCATCAGCATTTGACACTGTAGACCATGGGGTACTGCTTGAGCATCTGAAAAATATCTGTGGGCTTTCAGGTTTGGTCCACAGATGGTTTATGTCTTTCCTCACTGGTAGATCACAGAGAGTGGTGTCGGGGGTATTTTCCTCTGACCCTATCTCTCTCTGTCATGTGGGGTTCCTCAGGGCTTGGTGCTGTCCCCCATGTTGTTTGCGGTGTACATGCTTCCCCTCGGAGACATTGTAAAAAGTACGGACTGGAGTTTCATTGTTATGCCGATGATACTCAGCTCTACCTGTCTTTTGCACCTGACCAGAATGGAGCACTCTCGGTGTTTAATAACTGTCTCAAGGAAATCCAAGGATGGATGAGGTCCAGCTGGCTGAAGCTGAATTCTGGAAAGAGCGGAGGTGATGGTCGTGGATCCAGGTCACCGGATAGGGGGTGAGGACAGACCATCCCTCAGGTTTATTCCTGGAGGCGGTTGAGCTTCCTAACTCTGAACAGGTACACGACCTAGGGGTAATTCTTGACGATCGGCTGACACTGCGTGCGCAAGTGTCGGTGGTCGTTAAGCTATCCTTTTACCATCTCAGGAATATTGCTAGGATCAAGCACCTTGTTCCGTCCGGAGATCTACTTACGTTGATCCACGCCTTTGTGACCTCGCGCCTGGACTACTGCAATTCCCTTTACTTTGGGCTTCCAGGGGTTGATATCCACCGATGTAGCTGGTGCAGAACTCGCAGCCCGGTTGCTAACTGGGACGCTCGTTCTTCCCACATTACCCTGGTGTTAGGGTCTGCACTGGCTGCCGGTTCAGTGGCGGATCTCCTTTAAAGTCGGATTGCTGACTTATAAAGCCCTGCACAGTCTGGGTCCTGACTACCTGAAAGAGCTTCTGGTGCCTTACATCCTGGAGCGACAGCTCCGCTCAGCCAACGAGGGGTTGCTAGAGATTCCAAGGGTAGTTTTGAAATCATCCGGTGCTCGGGCTTTTGTATTCACAGCACCGACCCTTTGGAATTCTCTACCCCGTTGGATTAGAGAGTGCACGACAGTGGGGGGCTTTAAAAAAGCTTTGAAATCTTTTGTGGAGAAAAGCGTTTGGGGAGGATATTGAGTTGATCTGATTTTATTATGTATTATGTGGATGTCATTACTTATTTTATTGATTTTATGATTTGTTATTTGGATGTATTTTAAAGCCTGTTCTGTGCCTTGATTTTTGAAAGGCACAATAAAAATAAAGATTATTATTATTATATTATTATTATTATTATTATGGTCATTTCACCAGAGGCAGCCACTTCTGTTACTTGTTTTTGGAATGTTTCCACTGCAGAGATCTGTGCAGCTGCCACATGGAGTACCATCCACACCTTCACTAAGCACTACAATCTGGGCATTGTCTCTCGTAGATGAGCTTGCTTGGCCTAGCTGTGCTACAAGGCCTGTTATCATAAGCCTACAGGCCTACAGGCTCCAGTCACCCAGACTGTTAGCTTTTGGTACTGCTTGAGACTCATTCCAAAGCTGTAGCCTGATGAAAGAGATATCATCAAAGAAGATAGAACAGTTACATAAGAACATACCATAACAGTAGATCTTCGAGGGAATCTGTTTCATCAGGCCATGCCATTCCACCTCAGGGGTAGTGACAGAGGATCCTTGTACTGCTGTTTCTATTGCTGTCATTTTCAGCACTCTTGTCTTGGCTTTTGTGTGGAGTGCTGGGGTCTCTCCTGGTTCCCTAGAGGGAGGTCCTCCAAGCATGATCTCTGGCAGGGAACTGAGTAGAGGAGGGACCACCCACATTTATGTACATGCTGATACCTGACATTGTCGTGGGCAGACCCTGGCTGACTGCCTGCAGACGTTTCCGTGTGCTCCTAGCACGGACATGGTTATAATTCCTAAGGTGTGGCCTAATGAAAGAGATTTTCTCAAAGATCTACTAATACGTTAAGTTGTTACATAATTGTTCTTTCCATCTGTTGGAGCAGAAAAATGGCAACCACATCTATGACACAGCAGACCCTCCCCTTCTTCCACGATCTTAGTAATACCTAAAAAAGGTACAGACCATGCTTAGCTAAGGAGTAGTGCAATGAATAACAAGAACATTAGAGGTTAAAAATGCACGTGATCAAGTTTAGAAAACTTCACAAGCAGCATTATATAGGTGCTAAACTAAACCACTACACAAATGGCAATGCAGATATGGGAGAACGCTAAAATATAGTCCATACAACCTGGACATGGCAAGCCACCAGGTTAAATATCCAAAGTTATAGATTCCAAACAGGCCAAAGAACTCCATAGCACTCTTGAAACACTTCAGGAAAAACTGTTGCTTCTTGGACAGCATATACAGACTATGCAACCACGAATAGAAATATTATATTAGTCATTTAAGTATCTAATGGACAGTATATTCAGTCTCATCATGGTTGTAATTAAACCAAACCAGAAGAATTAATGCTAATTATATCGTTTATTGTATTCTAGGAATTAATACCTTTGAGCCAAGGCTCTTTTACAAAGGTTCCGCGTCAAATTAGGTACAAACAATGGGGTTACAATGAGTTGCACATTTAGGTTACATTGTGGAAATAAACAGAGACATGAAACAGTTAAACATCAAAGACATTTATGAATGAACAGCTAATTACCAATTAAACACTTTCATCATTTAGAAAACATATGGAAAGGAAAAGATAGGTAGAGAAGTGTGATAAGTAGTGTAAGAGAAAGGAGGAGGCGGACCATAGTTAGAAAGAGGATCCTACCAGGCCTTTCAGGTAAGTGGGCAGGGTGGAGAAGTGAAATAGTTAGGATTTAATCGAGGCAGTCACAGGAGTTGGAGGTGGCAAGATGAGAGAATAGGCTAGATTTAAATGCACCTAAGGAGTTAGAGGTAGGTAGAGGGTGCTAAGAGTATTTAGCCAGTTGGGGGCACGATAGGCAAATGATCGTTGACCCTGGGTGGTCCGGCAATGGGGACCTGAAGAAGCTGATTTTCTGATCTTCTGGTGGGTCGGACATTTGTGTTCTGGCATAGCAGGTCTTGAATGCAGGGTGGGGTGAGGCCCATGATGGATTTCTTAGCCATAAGGCGGGTGAGGTACTTTAAGCGGGGTTTGAGGTTACAGCAACCACCCAGTTCCAGCATAGAGCTCACTAAGTATGAGTACGCCGATGAGCACCAGTAAGCAGCCGATAGGCCTTGTTAAGGAGGTTGTGACACGCTTAAATGCGCGAAGAGGCGGACCATGTATAATTGCTCGGAGTCGATGACTGAGATGATTGAGGATTGAATAGCTAGCTTCAGTGCTGGTAGGGTAAGGAGTTGTCTGTTCGGTAGAGTATCCCAAGCCGCTGATAAATAGTTTTGGCTATACTATCGATATGTGTTGCAAAGACTAGGCCTTGATCAAAGGTGATTCAAGATATTTAAAGGTAGCCACCTGTTCAAGGGTGATTCCAGGGATGTGTTGATAGTGAGTGGTACTTGCCTTTTCTTGTTCTGCGGGCTTGAGAAAAGCATTGATTTTGTTTTGCGGTTTAGGACCAGCTTATGTTCAACAAACCACGCCTCAACACTGGCAAATGCGTGCTGGAGGCTGAGGTGTAAGGGGTTTGGATCTTTGTGCGAGGATAGAATCACAGCATTGTCAGCATAGAGGATAATTTGCTCAGGGCAGGATTTAGGGAGGGAGTTTAGAAAATATGACAGGTATATTTTGTCAGCCAGTCATAATAGAGAACAGTTGTCAGTTGTTCTCTCACAAACTGCAGGTAGAAACACCCAGTCAGTTATTCAATGAAACCCTCCCACGGTCGGTTTATGAAACATATCCATGCCACAGTTAATGAAATGTTTACCATGCCCACAGTCAGGTTAATGAAAAGTGTTGCCATGGGAGGAGCAAAAAAAGGCATTCTTCTTGTAAGGCCCATCGGTGTGCTGGAAGGAAGAAACTGTAGCCGCCACCCCCTCAGAGTGCTGAAACTTGCAAAGGATTTAATTTTTTAAAGGACTCTGTCGGTCAGGATACCTGTGCTCTGAGACAGACAGGCTGGCGGCAGGACCTCTGAGCAACTAAGCAGCCCGGTGTAGGGAACAACCTGCCATCAACCCAAGTTCTGGAATTTGATATAAATCTTGAATAAAAAGGCAACTCCAAGTCATATAATAGTAATAACATTCATTTAGTTGGATTATACTCACAACAACCTGCTTCTGTGGGAATTAAATGCCTCAGCTTTGCCTTGGTATTTAATTGTCCACAGAAGCTGGTTATAGCTTATTATACCACAGGTATCTCTTCTCAGCCAATCACAACACAGAATGACTGTCAGTCATTCTGTCACAAACTACAGGTACAAACATACAGAGTCAGTTATTCAACAAAACCCCACCCACAGTCATTTAATGGCCCTCTAGCCACATCCACAGTCATTTAATGGCCCTCTAAGCACGCCCACAGTTATTTATGTACATTTTCTTTCATTCCTGTCCAGTCACAGTCCTACACACTGTGAATTTCATTCACAAGTCACCCTATCTAACCAATTTTCACACACTAACGTCTCTAATCTAGCTTGCATAATATGTACAGCTTACCCCTCATTTCTATGCAACAGTAAAACAATTTCAGCAGACATCACATTTGACTCACAGTGCACATAAAATCCCCTCCGTGTCTGTGAGCTATAGTGCTGCAGGACTGAGAAAGAAGCTTGTTTATAACTAAGTGATGATTTTTGGCTCGTATGTCTTAAAGTACTAATATCAAACACTTACTGGCACATAGATTATTTGAAAGTTGGTCCGATTTAAAAGTGAGCACTAGAACCCTTTTTATTTTCTGTTTTGAAATTGATGCTGTGATTCTCGACATGCACATTACCAGCTTCAGTAAAGCGCATGTCCAAAATCACGTATTCTATTTCGCAACAGAAAATAAAAAAGGTTCTAGAGCTCATTTTTAAATCGGACCAACTTTCAAATCATCTATCTGCCAGTAAGTGTTTGATATTAGTGCTTTCAGAAATACAACCCAAAAATCATCACATAGTCTCTAAATAGAGCTTCTTACTTGCTCTCGTAGCACTACAGCTCCATACGCAAAGAGCATAATGCATCCTCATGAGTTAAATTTAATTTGTACTAAAAATACTTTTTTACCACAAATTCTAGTGGTATAGTAGTAATAACATACAGTTTTGTGAAGTATACTCACTATAACCGGCTTCTGTGGAGATTAAACGCCTTGGCATTTAATCATCCACAGAAGCCGGTTATTGCTTCATATACTTCACAAAACTGAATGTTATCACTTAAGTATAGAGGTGAGCTACAAGTGTGTGTGTGTTTTGGGGGGGAGGGGTTAGTCAAGCAGTACAGCAGTACAGTACAAGATGAATTAATGTGAGGTCTAGCCACATCGGGGGGGCTGGGAGGGGATTGTAAGGAAAAAAATGGTATAAAACAGTACAAACAATACAATAATAACAACAATGCATACCCTGTAGTAGATATAAGGAAGTACCATACAACTCTAGGAACCATGCTAAACAATTATGTAGTAAACTATTTAGAAGTGAAAAAAGGGGTTCATATTTTACTCAGACTAGTAAAATATTGGAAGAATTTGCCATGATGTATTGTTGATGCTCCAAGTTTGGATTGTTTTAAGAAATCCTTGGATGCCCTTATGGATACCTGGGAAGACGAATGGATTAATGGGGGAGTCGACTTGAAGTGCCCACGGTGCACTTCTACTCCTAATTTATCAAAGCAAACCTAGGCAAAAATGCCAATTCAGATATCAACTAAAATAGCAGCATCACACATTACAGAAATAGCTTTGCTTCCAATCTGTCATTTAGTCCTGGTGTATCCATGGCTCTAAGAGCAAAAAGTCCAGTATTGTTCCATTTTGAAGAGCAGGTTAACATAGCCAGCACCCCTCATATTCCTCACTAGCTTCTCTATCCCCGTAAAAGTGAATCTGTGCTCTGCTTTTCATAGTGGCCTCATGGCTAGAACTCAACATTAATACATCTTGTACTGTATTGCTGTATTGCTTGACTAATAACCTCCCTCCACCTACTTTTGGCTGCACCTCCACACTTATCCAGAATGGGAAGAGAGTGATGGGACAGAAGTTACCAGGAGCAGAAAGATTGCCACTTTCAGACAGAGGAATAGCAATAGCCTGTAGGGACAGTGGCAGAGGAGGAGAGATTAAGTAAGAAGAGTTGAGTAATAAGATTTGTAATGGCAGGAGATGAGAGAAGCAGAAGTTCAGCTTTATGCCACTTTTCAGCAGAGGCCCACTTTCCTTTACTGTGAATACTGGCCAGAGATAGTCATTCAGAATGCCTGCCTTTTGCTCATAATTCTCTGTTATGAAGTTGGAGGAAGCTCAGATGAAATGTGATACTTCTTCACAGAGAGGTGGTGGATACTTCAAGCGGAGGTGGTGGGTGCCAAAACGCTGACGCATTCAAGCATACGTGGAACAGATACAAGGTGACCCTGGTAGTAAGGCAAGGGAGGAGATGACCAGAGATAGAGTAGAATCTCGTGTGGCACAGTAGGCAGGGAAAACTAGGTGGGTCAAGAGGTCCTTATTTATTTATTTATTACTAGGATTACAGAACTTTGAAACAGAGGTTCTTTTACAAAGGTTTTGCATCAGATACAGAATACAGAACATATTACAGACAGTATTAGTGTTACAAATAAAATAAAAAAGAGGACATGATTGGGACATTCAAGTACTTGAAAGTGATAAATAAGGTTGATAAGAAGAGTCTCTTTAAGCTGAGTGGCAACCATATCACAGGGGAGCACAGTCTTAAGCTGGAAGGTGGGAGGTTTAGGAGGGAAGTCAGGAAACACTTCTCCACAGAGAGGGTGGTGGACACTTGGAATGCACTGCCGGAAGAAGTCATCTCATTGAAGACAGTGGGCAACTTTAAGAGAGGCTGGGATAGGCATAGAGGGAAGGTAAGAATCATGGGTAGGGAGGATGGGAGGAGTGGGGAGGAAGGGCAGGGACATTAGCTCAAGCTGTGGACCCTGCAATACAATCAGACTCGATAGACCAAATGTCCTCCTTCTACTGGCTTCTTTGTATGTTCGTATGTAAATACAGGCATGAAGCTAAAAACATTTATTAAAGGCGACAAAGATACATAAACATTCAGGTTACATATTTTACAGGCAAAGTACACTAGCAGTAGTAGTAGTACTACTAGTAGTAGTACTTTAACTTGTCCTTGGTCACAGGGGTGGTGCCAACGGACTGGAAAAGGGCAGAGGTGGTCACACTACATAAAGGGGGCAGAAGGATGAGGTCAAAAACTGCCATCCTATTAGTCTTACCTCGGTGGTGGGGAAGGTAATGGAAACACTACTTAAGATCAGGTTGATAGAATACTTGGAGATGAATGGCATGCACGATGATAGGCAGCATGGCTTCACCAAGGGAAGGTCCTGTGAGACTAACCTGATAGAGTTTTTCGATGGGGTGACACAGATAGTGAACCAGGGAAGAGCAGTGGACATGGCCTATCTGGATTTCAATAAGGCCTTGACACACCGTTCGCATGGTGGGCGGTGCATAACTGGACAGACTAGGGGTGGACAACAGATCACCAGGTGGGTGGAAAACTGGTTGAAGGGAAGGAGTAATACAGTGGTGGTAAATGGGACACATTCCAGGGAATGGGCGGTGACCAATGGGGTGCCACAGGGGTCAGTGCTAGGACCAAATCTCTTTAACATCTATGTTAATGACCTAGTAGAGGGTCTGGAGGGATGGGTGTGCATGTTCGCAGACGATACAAAAGTCTGCAGTAGAGTGGATTCACCTAATGGGGTGCAAGCCATGAGGTGGGACCTGGAGAGGCTGGAGAGGTGGTCTGACAGCTGGAAATTGAAGTTTAATACACAAAAGTGCTCACTGATGCACCTGGGGAGGAAGAATAGGAGAAACTTGCTCCTTGGGGGTTGCTGATTAAGGAGAAATAAACAGAGGGACCTGGGGTTATTGAATCGGCGTGAAGCCTCAAGGTGGGCAGCCAGTGCTTAGCGGGTGGTGGGAAAGGCAAATGGAATGTTGGCCTGCATTGCGAGGGGTTTTAATAGCAGGAAGAGGGAGGTGCTAATGCCATTATACAGAACCACGGTTAGGCCGCATCTGGAGTATGGGGTACAGTTCAGGAGGCCTCTCCTACGAAGAGATGTTGAGCTGATGGAGAGGGTGCAGAGAAGGGCAATCACAATGGTACGAGGGATGCAAAATGTACCCTATGAAAGAAGATTGAGAGGGCTGAATTTGTACCCTCTGGAGACTAGGAGGGAGAGGGGGGACATGATTGAGACCTTTAAGTATCTGAAGGGAATAAATAAGGTAGAGGGCAACAGCTTGTTCAAATTGAAGAAAGGAGTGAACACGAGGGGACATAGCCTCAAACTGGAAGGTGGGCAATACAAAGGTAATGTCAGGGGGCAGTTTTTCACAGAGAGGGTGGTGGAGGCCTTGAACAAGCTGCCGGAGGAGGTAGTGGCAGCTGAAATGGTGGAGGGTTCAAGAGGGCTTGGGATAGATTTAAGGGGTTGGAAAAAGAGGGTGGAAGCATAACAGAAGGGAGGTAGGGTATTGGGCAGACTAGATGGGCGTGTGGTGCCTTTCTCCGCCATCACATTTCTGTGTATCTGTAGGAGTAAGTGACACAGTGTAGGAATACAGAAGGGATATAGTACCTAGGGTAGAGCCAGAGGTCCAGGATAGAGAAAATTAGAGAGTGTGGGGGGGGGGGTGCAGTCAGCTACAGTAAGTATGACATTGTCTCCAGGGCTAGTAGAGAGAGGAGGAGCAACAGTGAGAAGAGAGAGGGGGAGTATGGGAAAAAGGGGTGGGAGTGAAGCAGGCAGCAGGGGGATGTTTCTGTGTTACCCTCGGTATCCCTTCAAAATAGCGAAGGAATAACAACGAGTGAATAACAGTGAATGGCACATGAGCGAAATGGTCATCACAGTGCATGGTTGTTTCAGCGATGTTGGTAGTTGTCAGCAGAAATGTAGGTCAGGGATGTAAGCCGGCTGCTGTGTGCTGTATAGTGGTGCTGGTAGCATAGCTTAGAGGTTAGAGTTACTGCCTGAGTGTGCTTTGTCCAGCAGACCCAGGTTCAATAGTCGTGCTTCCTGTTTTTTTGTTCGTGAAAGTGTTGCACCCACCTTCCTCCCCCAAGTTGTAAGATGCAATCTCCCCCCCTCCCGACTTTGTCCCCTTTCCCGAGTTTGCCCCCAGAGTGAGACTATATAATCTGCCCTCCTCCCAGTTTTCCTCGCTCCCCGAGTTGCGTCCCCTACTGGAATTAGTTTAATAAATCCTCCCCTCTCCCAACTTGCCCCCGCCATTCTTCTCTTACTGGTTGTCTTGCGATTTTGTGTGGTCATTGTTTCTGCTCTTACTGTTATCGTTGGTGCTGATCTTGATGCGTTCTTATGGTCTTTGCTATTTTTGTTTCACTAATTTAACATAGAACCTTACCCTCCCCCTCCATCAACCTTGCAGTTTTTCCTCTTCTTCCTTTTTTTCCCTGATACACCAGAAGAAATCCTTTGACCCCTTCACAGTTTGTGACTCTGTCTGCTTTTGCATCCCTGCCTGCCTTCTTGGCCTTCTTTACCAGGTACTGTCACTACTCCTCATCCCAGTGTTTCTTTTTGTAAACAGTTAATTTTTTTGGACCTTACTGTCTCCCTAACCTTCTTGAGAACCAGATTGCTCTTTTGTGCTACTGTTCATAACAGTTTTCAGTCATGGTCTGGTTGTTTCGATAATGGCCCTTTAATTCTCCCCACCTCTCCACCACTTCCAGATCTTATCTAGTCCTATCAGCTAACCCTTGAGTAATTTCCTCATCTGGTTAACATCTGCTCATCTGAAATCTAGAACCACAGCAATTGATGAGGTATACCTTACCCAGGGTCAGTTCAAACAACACAGTATGATGGTCACTGGAATCCAGCAGTTCCCCAACCTGCACTTATGTCACCATTATTTAGTTGGTGAACACCCGTCCAATAATAACAGCCTGCCTTGTGTGTCCTCGGTACAAATGCACCAGTGGATAGACCTGCAGTGCATCTGCAAGGCCTGACTTCTAGCCTCCTAGCTGCTGGAAGGTCCCAATCTATGTCTGGTAGATTGAGATCCCCACCACCACGACCACTGCCTCTCCTTTGCAGTTTCCCTCTCACTTTCTTCACCTAACTCCTTGTCTCCCTGTCCCAGTGGTCTGTATACCATCCCCATATGTAATCTTTTTTCTAATGTCATTGTGAGATGCACCCATAGTAATTCTGTCTCTTCATTCACTCTCTTGAAGGACCCATCCTCTACAGCCTCTATGACTTCCCTGACATAGAATGCTACCCCATCTCTTATGCCCTTACTCCATTCCTCCTGTACATGGTATGCCCTATTAATTCTAGGTCCCAATCATTACTCTTGGTGGTAAATGTCTCTGTAATGGTCACAAAGTCTAACCCGTTACTATCACCTGGAGTTTACTCATTTGTTTCTTAGGCTCCTGGCAGTTAGGCAGGCTGTAGACTGCCATCCAGCTATTGCTATTGCCCTTACCCTTCCCTTTCATATCAGTGCCTCTTCTTTTACCCCCTTAACTCCTGAACTTCCTCGTGTTTTTTAACCCTGCTGACTTTGTGGAGCCCCAGGCTTCTTTTCATAATCTGTTTCTGTCCCCTATGTTTCTGTTTCTACCTTAATTGCTTCTAGCCTCCTTTTCTGGGGTGTCCTAGCTAGGTTCCCTTTTGCCCTCCATCCTCTGTGGTATGTAGACATCCAGCTTCTGCTCAAGTGAACTAGTCTGCTCTCTTGGCAAGTGATGGCTATCACACTTAGACCTTCTGTTCCAGAAGTCCCCCAATCTCCCATAAATCATTCCCTCCTCCTGACACCATACCTTCAACCACCTGTTAAATGTCAAAATCTCCTGCTTCTTCACCCTATCCTTTCCCTTTCTCCAATCAGGAAGGACCTTGGAAAAGGCCAGGAAGCTGAACCTGCTTTGTTTGTACCCCAGCCTCTGAAAACTACGCTGGACTGCTTCCAGAGCCTGGATCTCCAGATGATTGGTACCTAAGTGTGCCAGCACCCAACCTCCCTTTCCTTCTCCTCTACCATGCTTCCTAGCCTGTCAATATCCAAATGGCTGATGCATCTTGAAAGCATCTGATCATTCTCCTCCTTCCACCACCTTCTTCACCCCAAGCAGAGTTCTACTACAAGGAAGCTCCTTGCTGCCTTCTTCCTGCTCCCCTCATTGGGTGTCCCTTGTCATCTTGCTGTCCCTTCCAGCTGACTCAGACCCCTGAGGGAGTCCGGTACATGCACTCCTCCAGTGGTGCAAATCAATTTGTGGGACCTTAAATACAATCTTCTGGGACTAAAGTCTCCACCATTCATTCACACAATGGGACTATGCTGGAGGTGCTAGGACCCCATAGGAGCCAAAAATCTTAAGGAGGGCCGGCGGGATAGAACTGCGTATGTGCAGTGCCACGAGACTAGCTCATGTTGTATAGGCAATCTTGGCATCAACCCTCCAACTGCCTCAGTTCCTTTTCTCCTGCCATCGAGTGCGCTTCAATGCTGACATCATTTGCCTGCTGGGAGTCAAGTCTTTGTCTATATGACAGCAGCTATAGCCATTCAGTATTTGATTGATTTACTACTTAGTGTTCTTTTCTTATTTAAAAAAAGAAAGTGAAGAAGAAATTCTCAGCCTGCCATCAATGGAGTCGACCTTAGATGGGAGTGGTGACAGTAAGGAGAATTTGTTTGAAAGCTGTGATGGTAGTGGGGCTGTGTCCAGTCCACCGCCCTTTGCCGAGGGGGGGTCCAACCATGGGCAGTCCAGTGGGGAGGAGGACAGTCCGCTCGAAGCACAAAAGCAGCGGGCCCATTCCCGACCTCGATCAGAGACCCGGCTCTGCTCAACCGCGAGCTGTTCTTCCTCCTGCCAGTGGAAGAAGAAATGGTACCACTTGAGGTCACCCTCTGATACGTCTGCATGGGGATCATTGGTGGTGGCGAGCGGTAGGCCTGACCCAACTTCAATGTGGTCCTCTGTGGCTCCATTCTTAATGGCCACGATCTTCAACAGCGGACCCCGTCCCTGTCCTTGATGGGGCTACGGTGAGCAGTTTCACCTCTGGGCCACTCTTTTAGAGCAGGGGGTACAACATCTGGCCAGCTGACTTTGCCATTGGACCCGGTTCTGGGGCCTTTGGGCCTCAGAGCTGCTGGGCCTCAGCCGAGTCAGGCGGGCAGAATGCTGTGCTGCCCTCCTCCGGTGCCACGCACCATCGACGCCAACCCACATGCCTACCCTCACCTTTTCCTCTGCAGGGGCCAGCATGAGTACTGCTTTCCTTCTCCCTCTTTTCTTCAGGTCTAGGGCCAGAATGCTCAACACCACTTGTGGTGCTGGCACTGCGGGTGGTGCCAGGCACCGTGAATGGTGCCCAACTCCTCGCTGCCATTCTGGGTGGCAGCATCGCCCATGACTCTGGCATATTCCTGCCATTTGGAGGTTCTTCTGGGGTAGAAGTGGATCTGGATGAGTCTCTCCCTGTCCTGCTTTGTCAAAGACACAGTAGATGACTCATTTTAGGGTATGGACTGCAAGCCTTCTCTAGCAGCAGAGCCTGTGATGGAAGATCTTCTTTTCAATTTTTCCTCAGGGATATGGGGTATGCCATAATTTTTCAGGCTTCATCTGTGGACCAAAACAGACTTCTACGTCTGGAGTTCATACATTCCTCACTACGAGTACAGTACAAGTCATGTTAAACTGTTCCATCAACTCACTGGTGTAGCATTTTTTTTTGTGATTCTACTGCAGTGGCAGCTTGAATTGTTGAAGCTTTTAATTCTTTTCCAACCATTCCTCACTGCCTATTCAACTTAGTTGTACCTGTTTAGTAATATGGCAGTAGCTGTTTTGCAGTGTTAATGCAATGCATTTTCATGGCATTGTTTATAAATATCACGGCATTCCTTAACAGCATAGTTTATAAATATCACAGCATTCCTTAAGAGCATTGTTTATAAATATCACAGCATTCCTTAAGAGTTGTTTAGTCTGCCTTCTGAAATGAAACTCATAAGCACTCAGCTGAATATAAAGCTTATAGTCCTAACAGCTAGTTGCAAACCAATACTAAACTTTTAATAATTCATTGAATTAAACACTGCACAGATTAGGAAACTCATTGAATAATGCTACACCAGTGAGTTGAGGGAACAGTTTAATATGACTTGTACTGTACACCCTGTGGAACACACTAAATTCAATGGTTGAGAGCCTCCCAGACTCTACCACTCCATTGCTGGGGCATATAGTCCAATAATCGGCTATAGCTTTTATAGACCCGTATGACACTGCCCTGGGTCGACTGCCCATGGCAGCAGGTGGTCATTATCTCCTTGGCAGGGCTTATTGGTTCAGCCCTCAGATTGAGCTCTGGAGACACTCAGACTCCTGCTGCCCCTCAGAAGGATGGCACCATCGTCATTCCGTAATGAGCAGTCCTTTTAAGGTGAGGCCTGGAAACCTTTGTCAGAAACCAAATCCTCAACTGCAAAAAAAAAAATCACAGCAGAGGTACAGGGCCCAAAAGCGCCCGGTACCATCCTCTTGGATCCAGCCAGGTTCTACCTCAGCTGTCTGAGGTAGATGCCTTCTCATGACAGTGGGGGGGCACCTGATTTTCTTTTTTATAACTACCGGAAGTCCAATCTAGCAGATGTATGGGTCATCAGGATTGTCTGAGAGGGATATTCTCCCACTTTTGCAGAGGTTTTCTCCAGACCCAGGCATCAGCCCAGTCTGTTTACCTGTCTGTCAGACCCTCTTCCTGTGAGAGATGGGGCCTCAGAACAGTAGAAGTTGTTCCACTGCGAATCAGAACACAGGTTCCTACTCCTTTGCTTGGTTCCAAGATAACAGGCGGCATGCTTCCATTTCTCGACCTTGAAGGGTAAACAAGTACTTGTTCAGGGAGGAGTTCATTGCAACCTTGGGATTCAAGCCTTCACTTCCTGGATGTTTGGCTCCAAGCCAGCCCATCTAGGCTAGAGTCTCAGGAAGCAGTTGCCACAATTTCTCAGCTTCTCTCTTCCAGGAGGGGTTTCCTGATTCAGGGGAGGTGCCAGATTCCCCTTCCCAGCAGCTCCTCTTCATACAAGCCCTCCTGGATACCTCCAGAGTGAGGATTCTTCCTTCAGGAGAACAGAAGAAACAACATCTCCAGATGTCTCGTTACTTTCAGAAGCGACTCTGTCCGGGTCCTTTTGATGCAGCGGATGCTGGGACATCTGCCTTCATCCACAACAAATAGTGGTCTCTGACCACGCATCCATAATTCTCTGCATAAATGATTGGACAAAATTACTTACATGGTAGATGCAGTTGGCCTAGCTTCTAAGGTCTACTCTTACCCTCTAAATCCCAGATCACCATCTCCACAGTTGCACTCCTGATCGGTCAGGGAGCTCACTGTCAAGCCCTCCACACTCAAGTGTGGAGCCAGAATGAGGAGCATCATCAGGGCCAGATCAAGCCATGGGGGCCTGGGACACTCACAACTTAGGTGGCCATGTAAAGCAGCAACTTTCCTATACCAAAATGTTTTTATTTTGCAACATTTACTGAGCACGTTGTTTATTAACCATAACAACCACCATATGGGGAGACTACCCCATTATTCACAGGAGAAAAAGTAACTTGAAGTACAACACCCTGTCATGTTGTCATAGTCTGTAATGCTATATTTATTGTACTGTACAAGACATGAAGGCCAGGCTCCAGATGCTCTGGGGGTCTAGATGCTCTGTGGTGAGTTTTGGGGCTTTTATTGAAGTCGCTCCTCTAGACCCTGTTCAGAAAAGCAAAGTAATCTTTAAGTAACCTCTTTAATCACAAGTTTATTTTAAGGAAATAAATGAAACAAAAATAAGCAGTGCTTTTACTAAGAGGTATGCATCCTACTCCAAACAACAGTAAGTTACTGTATGTACCCATTGTACAGAAGTGTGCAGTTCCAATGTACAAATGCTATGACTCCAAATAAACAGACTGATGTCATACCTTTATCTGCTCATGGGATATCAAAGGAATGATTAATTCCATTTATTTCAGAGTTAGAGGATCCATGCATGTATATACACACACCCATGTCCTTTATCTCTTCTTTTGAACAAGCTCAGATCAATTATCTCAGCATAAAAATTAAATACAGATATCAACTTTCTAAACCACTTACTGAACTCAAGCTTTCTGCTGTTGCTTGGCACTCCCTTTGAAACTCCTTAGTTTAGCAGCAGCAGGCAGTTTAGGACAGTGCATCGATTAATCATGCTGCTAGCGATAGAGTGGCCGTGGCGTACAAATAGCGAGTGCAGGTGCTGCCGCTGGCAAAGTGCATGCTGAGCCTCAAAAACCACCAAGAAAGAGTGGTTTAAAAATGCTGCCCAGATGGATTGTATGCAAAAAGCCCCTGGTCCTGGTGCCGCCCCTCATATTATGCAGCAGCAGCCCAGGTCTGGTCACAACTTGCACTGGTCCAGGTCCAGTCTCAGACTCAACAAAATGGAAAACCTGTCAGTATCCTAAGGAGGTAGATCACGGTGCTTGCATAGTTAGCCTTCTTCACTTCTTGTGCCACACAGTGCCAGTTTGTTTTTCTAGCAAGTCACCTGACCCTAGCTGCAGGCTGCAAATAATGGAGGAGTGTGGGGGGACGAGAGAATCTTCTGCAATGTTGGCTTGCCGGGGGCCTATCACTGTAGGAGGGTCCGAGGGCTTGTGTTTTGTTTCTTTAATTAAAGAAATCCTCTCCCAAAGTCATTTTTTGTTTGTTTTGTTTTATGGAGCAAGCTCGGGCGGGGGTTGATTCCTCTTGACTCATGTGGGGAAGGCATGATTTATTACAAACCTTACCAGTACTGTACCACCTGAGGGAAGGAACGAGAGAAATCTGCAATGTAGGCTCGGCGGGAGCCTATCTGTGGCAGGGGGCTTGTGTGTTTTTTTTTATTTTATTTAACAAATGTGCTTCTTCCGAAGTCAGGCTGCTTTCACAGCGTTTTTAAGGGAGCAAGCTGCCGGGGGCCTATGGGGTGAGGTTGACTCGCGCTTAACTCGCGCTTCGGTGAGGGGGAGGTGGCATGATTTACAAACCACCAGTCCACCTACTAAAAGTGTCTTGCTTCCGACTACTGGGGGGGTCAGTCTATGGCGGGGGCTTGGGGCATTTGCCCCATTTGTCCCCCCCTTAATCCGGCCCTGAGCATCATCTTCTCATAGATTTCTTAGAGATGAGAGCTGTCTTTTACGCTTTCCACGTCCTAAAGGAGGCCCTCTGCTGTGAAGTGATTACACTTCAGACAGATGACAAAATTGTGATGTTTCATCAACAAGCAGGGTGGAGCACTCTCCTACCCTCTGTGCAGGAAGGTCGTGGGGAGGTGAGTGGTGCCATGCACACATTGCATCAGTTCAGTCATTGTGCTGTTGCTTTCGATGAGTGGGGCAGTCCGGACCTGGTCCTTTTTGTGTCCCCTCTCAATGCAAATATGCCTCTATCTTGCTTCAGAATACTAGACCCTGGTGTTTTCTGTCAAGATGTATTCACTGCAGTAGACAAGACTCTCCCTTACACTTTCTTCCTCTTCCCTTAGTTCAGAGGGTGTTGCTCAAGTTGTAGGCAAACTGGGGGAAGGATGATTCTCATCATCCCAGACTGACCTCAGCAGATATAATTGCATAGATCAACAGTCAGTCAGAAGTTCCCCCTAGGCAACTCCCTCCATGAGCAGACCCTCTGACACAGGGACTTCGGTCATTCCTTCCTGCGCTCCCTTCATCTCCATGCCAGGCTCTTGAAGAGATGAAGTGGGCAAATTTTAGGTTTCCAGATAATCACAGCGATCTTCTTGCCACGCATAGACCTTCCACCAGGAGGACTTACGCAGCTAAGTGGTAACTCTTCACCATCTGGTGTGCAAAGTTCCGTCTGGACCCTTTTGATTGCCCACCAAGTAAAATGTTGAGTTGCCTCGTGGACCTATAAAACGCTGGTCTGCATTTCTCAGCAGAGAATGTTCACCTCTGTGCATTTTCAGACTATCTTGAGCCAGTAGACAACATGTCACTGGCTCAGTTACCATTAGTCAAGTTTTGCTTCTTTTGACTTACTTCGCTAACTCCAGAATGAAAGGGAGTGTTCCCTTTATCTCTCTGAATGTTCAAGAGGATTCTGCGATTCCACAGCAACAGAACGAAGTGATATGCATCTGAGCAACTATTGTATCTTTCCGCATGCCTTGGCTGGGTCAGCCTGTTGTCATGAGATATGTTCTGCTTGGTTAGTAGCATGTTTCGACACTACTAATCCATGACACAGGTCAAGTTGGAAGGCCAGATTCACACCACTACCCAGAGTGGTTGCGCTTTCTTCAAGGAGATCCGTAATGTACCGTCGCAGACATCTGCAAAGGGCGAGTTGGAGCTCGGTGCATACCTTTGTAAAAGCACTATATTCTGGATGTCCCATACCTGACAGTTAACTTTCTTTAGCAGGGCAGTCCTTATTTACTTCTGTCCTGAGTGAGCTCTGTCTCCTACTGCCCTACTTGGGGCGGGGAGTTGATTTTCAGCTCGGTACTCTGCCATTAGTGTGAATGAGTGGTGGAGACTTTTAGTCCAGGAAGATATAGAAAGTATGTACTTACTGTAATTCTTGATCTTCTTGGACAAAGTCTGCACCACTCATTCCACACACCCACCCACCACCCCGAGCTCACTCGTTTCTGTTTTGGTCTTCACTTCCTTGTTGTTCAGGCTGTGAAGACATTGTTGAATTGACCCTTCATACATGGGTCATCCGGGCCTTCACATGCCGGAAGTTAGTGTTAGGTTTTCTTTAGTTACAGTAGTTTATGCTGTACCTCCTCCTCAGTCAAAAAGGTACTGAGGCGGTTGGAGGGCCGACGCCAAGATAGCCTATACAGCACGCTCTAGTCTCGCAGCGCCACCCATTCGCGGTCCTATCCCGCCGGTCCTCCTGAAGATTTTTGGCTCCTGCGGGGTCCTAGCACCTCCGGCATAGTCCCATTAGTGTGAATGAGTGGTAGAGACTTTGTCCAAGAAGATCAAGAATTACAGTAAGTACATAATTTCCATTTCTTGTGACTTCTCCTGCCACCCTCCCCACCACCCTCCAGCCCCTCCAGTTTTAAACACTGACTTCATGCCTTACTTTTGTTTGTTAATATTGATAAAGGTTTACATGCAAAATCAAATGAAATCTTTTTAAAACATACTTTGTTTTCTTTTAGAAAAATATGAATCCCAGTAACGTTATCACTGAACGTCAACAACATGTAAACTGCTGACAAACGCTGGTTTACATGTTGACATCCACTAACAACTGCAGTTAGTGTTTTATCTAAAAAGTGAGTTTAACATAGAAACAACAATAAACATGTCTCCACTTGAAAACCTGTATCAATATGAACACAAAATGTAAGACATGGAGCTAGTTTGTAAAGCTTTTCTACGAATCTCATTACAACCTGGTCCTGTTACGGCGCTCCACCTTCCTCGTCTCGTGCTTCTTCCCAGTCTGGATTCAGAAAGTTCCATTCAACATCAGCCTCCCTCCTCCAGCTCACTGACTCCGTCTTTATGGTGTGAACTAGGGTTGCTTGAAATCTGACAAATGGAATTGGATTTATTGGATTCCGATACGAGTTTCAGATTTAGATTTCCTGAACTGAAGTTCAAATGTCTGAAATCCTAAACTAAATCCTGAAACCTATTTGTGCATAGAAATTTAGGGTTTAATATTCCAAATCTGATTCTGATTTTGAGGTCCTTTTAGGATTTGGGTCAGAACAAGGTTAGGAATACTGTAGGTATTTTCAAAATCTTAGAGATGTAGAAATCGATCAGAATCAGCTAATACATAGCATCCCTAGTATGGACCAGAGCCAAATCACCTCCACCATCTTTGTATGCCAAAGCCTTCAACACTGTTGCCCACCTTCTCTTCTAGAATAAGTGTAAGGTGGCAGGGCTGTCTGACTTCTCAGTCAGTTAGTTCCCTCCTACCTAGATGGCAGGTCTCATGCAGCCTATGTTGAAGACACCCAATCTCCCGTTAGCTGCTTAGGCATGCCCCAAGAGTCTATCCTGGACCTTAGTCATATTTCCATCTCACTGAATGACCTCCCTGCTGCCTGTTCCTCTGCATCCCTCCACATGTATGTAGATGACACAATGCTCATTGAAGATTATCCTCCCCATCTTCCACTATGGGACATCGCCTAAAGCTCCCAAATCCACCCTTGCCAGACAGGACGCCCTCTTTCACTTCTTCTTCCATTTTGCCTTGGACTGTCCCCCTCCAACCCACCACTGCTCTCTTTACTCCTCCATCTCCCAACACATCCTTGATGCTAGACACCTTACACACTTTGCTTCCTTTGTATCCAAATTCTGACTTAGCTGCCTGTTCCATACCTTTCCTCCTCCTTTTCTCCCCACCTCTTCATTGCTACCCCCTCCATAATTCTGTTTCCCATTTCATTTCCTTCCCCCAAGGAAATCTACTGCTGACCAAGCTGTCTTCTTATATCATATCATTTTCCTAAGCTCTGGTCCTCTGTTTCCCTGGCCTTCTGTTCAGCCTCTTTCCCCTTTTCTCCTTTGTGACTTTGCAACTCCCTCTTGCAAGTGTTCCTGACCTCAGAACCCCAGATCTTGTCATACTCCCTACACCCAACCCCTCACTTGATCAAGACCTGTTTTGCTCTGAGCTTCCACCACCTTTCCTCCCCCAGTTATGGGTGGACCACTGTTCCAGTTCAAGTACGATTTTATCAACGTCCAGTACCGTGAATGTCCTGTATTATTTGCACCCAAAATTGGAGTTTGTACATCTGTTATTGCATTGTACTTTTGCACCTGATTTTGTTTGCACTGTATTTACTTGGCACAGATTGTTGTTGCTGCACAACTGTTAATGTAGTTTCTTTCTTACTCTTGCACCTTGTTGTATTGTCTATTCCCCCCTCCCAAACAGGATACATTTGGAAACAAGCTGTTGCCAGCTCAGTATGTTTTTCCTGTTAACAATTTTTAAATGAATGCATGTACTTTTTGTGGCAACTCTCAGGTAATGTAAATTCTTTAGTGTAACATATTGTAGTGCCATGTAAGCAATAACCTGCAATGGAGGATATGGTATGACAGATTTCAACACATACCCATGGGGGTTAGGAAGTATGAGTGTAGATGAGTATCTTTGACAATCTGGGAAGTGCAGTAAAATGTATCAGCTCATGCCCTGATTAGGTTATTGTGCTTTCAGAATGACTTAAGGTAGAAAACTACCTGAATTAGATGTTTTATAAGTTTTAAAGGAAACTGCTTAGTTGATTGACATCCAGTCATGTGGTAAGGCAAATCATACCACAAGATTACATGATGTGGTTCAGCCAATGATGGTCTTATTTTTCTCACCACTGTTGTATAGCTATGTTCATGTAATCATCCTCATTTCCTCCAGCATAGCCCAAATGTCCTCGCCTACCAGGCTACCCCTCTTCTATGCTTTTTTTGTGCTTTGCCATCCCCTACCCCTGCACTGTCCACTGTTACATGTACTCCCTTCTGGGGTGGACTTCCCATGGTGGGCAGTGGCATTTGCATTCTACCCTGCTGATCTTTACCAGCTGGTCTAACAATCTTCCCGACTGTCATTTCCTCTTCTTACAGCTACTCCTCCCTCAACCTACCATCTCCTCTCTCAAACCTTTGCTTCTTCCTTAATCTCAGATGTCACCACTCAGCTGGTCAAGCCACGTTCTCCTGATGGATTGCTGTCTTTCGGAACTGCTTCTTTCCTCAAGTCCTCCACTTCGCTGTGGTCCCTTATTTATTTATTTATTTAGCTTTTGTTAACCAGGTAAGTACACTAGACAAAATGTATGCCTATTTTCAGGTAGGACCCGGGAGAGTACAGGAATTAAAAGATCATACAGAGTACAACTCAGCACAAGTAAGGCAGATACACTGAAGTCAGAAGCATCACATACACAGTAAGATAACTCGGGTTATGAGGTAAATGTCCTGTCCTCCATGTGGCCATTGTCCTTTAGTTAGAAGCTGACCTTAGACTTGGTTTGGGTACATCTTGGCTCGGTGGCTGAGACCCATCCAGGGGTTTCTTTTAGTGATACTCTATTTTATTTTTCTCCCTGCGGAGCTGACTGCTACTTAGAATACTCCAGCTTCTTCTATGCTGTTATTAATTGTACTTCAGGTTTTTTTTTTTTAGCATAACTGTGAGCTGTATCTCTTTTACCTGTACATGAATTTGTATGAGCTCTGTTTACACTTTTTCCATACCCTATTACTGGTATGCTTGAACACTGAATTTTTCTCCCCTTATGTACTCCAACCTGCTTCAGGCCATACCTGAAACAGACTGCTTGCAGCTTTTTGTGGCCCTGTCCTGGATAAAAAATCCAAATGTATAAATATTTAGGTTCAGAATTCTCTACTCCCAATAGTCAAGCTTCAACACAGGGACAAAATTGCTGTAGCCCCAGTAGTCTGTGTTTTAAAAAGCCCCTGATACCACTGTGCTAACTTTGAAAAATGTCATATTTAGACACAATTCAGCTTATATTCATTATTTTTCCTATAATTCTCACCATTACTCCTTTATTACTAAGGACATTTGCATGTAAAACGGGACCAGTGCCTTTCTGTTCCAGCGGCTCTACACCTGACATCACGGTTCTGTTTAAGACATTGGAATCTCTTGCTGTGAAGATAATTATGATGCCATAAGCAGGCAGTTATAATGTCAGGTGTGAGCAGGGTGTCAGCAAACTTCTAAAAATGGGGAGCACATGCCCTTCAGTAGTTTTCTCCCAGAAAGGGGTCTGGAGGATTTGCCCATAAGAAATGTTGAATAATTCAGTGGCAAATGGTGCATTTTAGAAGCAATTCCAGAAAATTTCCAGCAAGACACACATAGGAATTTACAAGCTGAATCTGAAATATAGCAGTAAACTTGAGCCAGGAATGAGGGAACATACTTATTCTACTAGAACCCTTCTGCTTTATGCCTCAATCTTTTAATCAGGTCCTCATCCCCAAACTGCACACAAACAAAAAGCACTATGAACAGTGTGACAGGCACTGCCAGAAAACCCTGCAGTTATTTATTTTTATGGGGTAGGAGTCAGCGATATAAAATGTGGGCAATAAACCACTTCAGACTTCAAAACAGTCACTGCCAGCAAATAGTACTGTTGTTTTTTTCTGGGTTAGGAGAAATACTCTGGGGGCACTAGGACTATATTAGCAAACACTGCTGTTATTTATTTTAGAAGTATGAGAAATACCCCGTTGTGGGCAATAAAGCACTATGGACTGTGCCAACAAACACTAAGAGAAGCCCAGGAATTTTTAAAAACAAAATAGTGTGTGAGCGGGAAAAGAGAGTTGTGGGACAGAAATGATTTGTGTAAGAGAGGGGTTAATACTGTGCTAGCCCTTGTCATCCGAAGAGAAGTAGGAGCATTTTCAATCTCCAGAGTACAGTATTGTTTATGGAGTAGCCACAAATAATGAGAAATAGTCAGTGCTGGGTTTCACCTACCGAGTGTCCCATTATGGTGGTATTCATATTAATTAAGACACTTCTACTGGTACTGCAATACTTCATTGAGGAGAGTCCTTGATATTTTCAGTTTTACATAATGTTGGGTGATGCAGCTATCTGAATGGCAAGAGACTAACGTGATATGCCCTGGTGTTTTGTATACTGTAGCATGTTACTATGGTATATTTGTACAGTATATAACCATCCATTTCACCTTAGTATGAGGAATCATGATTAGCCTGCTGCCTTTTCACAGTTTTAGTTCTTGTTTATACAAGTATGGCTCTATTCTGTATGGTATTTTTCATCCGTGTCTTAAATGCACCTTTAATGATGGTCTCACCCATACAGGCAGGACAATTTAATCTTTTTGTCACCTACTTCTCTCATGACAACATAGTGATTCCCACATATTTTAATATCCCATTGAAGGAGTTCCACATCTCCTGCATTCCCTTCTTTATGCTGATTTTATACTGTTCTCTTTAACCTATTTCCTCAATTTAACAAAGTCTGCCCTATTATATTTCAGTTCTCATTTTTGTTTGAACTTTTACTGTAGCCCTCATTAGTGTAAGTAGATCCATGATATGGTCACTTGTCCCTAGGTACTCACAACCCCCTGTGAAAGGAACTTGACCATCCCTATTGCTCAGAACATGATCCAATATATTTACCCTTCTCGTGCCTACGCCCACATACAGTATTCTGAAGGTAATCAATTCACTGTTACATTTAAGAACCCCTTGTTAAGTGTCCCCTTTGGCAAAATACTGTAACTACCTCAAGACTGCAAAGCCACTCAGATCTTGGGACACAAAGTTGTTCAAAGAGATTCTAGCTTGTTTGCTATTATTCTATATGAATTCCCTGAATCTGATCAAGCTAAAATCGTTCAACCCTTCCTTCAGTAGTTAACACAATGCAGAGTCAGATTGTAATGTATATGCAATCATTTATATAACAAATTCAGTTTGGATTCAGAACTACAGTTCCCCTGACACCTTGTGATAAAGCCCATACTGCAATTCCTAGTGTTGTTAAATAGGAAGGTGCCTACCTACGTGACCAAGTATACACTCCAGAGCAAAAGCAGGCACACTACAACATCCTAGGCAATATGCAAGGCTGACACTGCTATTCAGTTTGTACTAATTTTTGCACTCTGATATCAAATCCTGGCTCAAAATGAAATGTAAGAACTCTGTCAATAACATACATAGCTCCCCACAACACACACACACACACACACACACATATAAATTGCACAGGCACTGGACTTCAAGCTTACTGGCTAGTCTCCACCAACAAGGTACAAAATTATATGTGTGGAGGGTGTTATGAGGTAGCTGGATGGCGGCATGGGGATGGGCAGATCCAGAGTCAGATGTACAAGGACCAGTGAGGTAGGGTAGAGAAGGTTCTGCGTGAGCAAAGAGGAGGATACAGAGGAAAAATGATACGTGATACTAAATTTCATATTTAGTAACAGAACAGTGATTTTTAAGGTATCAGCAAATATGTATTAGCCAATCACAAGACAGTACCCATGCATACTTATTAGAGGGCTTTATTCTGCTACCATAACATACTCATAACACCTCTGACTGACTATACCACCTTGAGTGACATCTAATTAATGCTTATTATCAAGATATGCAGTATGCAAACAGTGTAACAGCCAATCACCAGCCAGACTTAACAGATTTATGTCAGTTTGTCAAGTACTGCAACACCCTCCAGCACTCAACTCATAAAACTGTCTTATACTTGTTTTGTTAAAATCCAAATAATGGTTTGCACTATATTTTCAAAAATGAAACAGAGTCAAACCAATTCAGCATTCAGCATCAATGCTCCAGACAATGGAGCAGGAACAAGTAATTTACAAAGTGATTGAAACCATTACAGCCTGCTTGCTGAGCTGTAGTACCACCTACGACTGAGCGGCTTATTTCAGGAGAGGAAGCTTTGAAAACTTCTAACAGTCCAGTCAAAGACTGTCCTGTATTTTAAATTATGATAGACTAGTACACATGAGTTAGATACAGTCACAGTTTCATAGCAGACCAGAGTTTTAGAAAACTCTTGATATTCTTTAGTGATTAGAAGCAAGCACTGAAAAACAGTTGTATTCACGAACACGTCGCACTTACTTACTGAGGTACAATCCATATCCTGAGACCTGTCCTGCACACACACACACACACACACACACACCTGTCCCTACTGTATTGAAATTAAGTGGTGTACCGCTAACAGAAGTAACGTGTGTTGCTGGCATCAGCAAACCTAAGCCGCTCCTCCACTAATCAAACCTTTCGGCCATATTACCTGGTTGTAATGGTGTACCTTTGACAAAGTGCCCAGCTTGAAACGGTGGTGGTTGGAGTCATCAAGATTACGGTCTGGGACAGACTGAGACTTGGGGGAGGGGCAACTCACTGAGGAGCTGCTAACTACCAGCATTTAACACCGGTCCAGGCACACCTTGCTAGTACTGGGTTTATTTGTGTACGGATCCTATGCTTATTAATATCATACCTGTATATTGTAAGTAGGACTGCTCTCACCAACTGTCTTGTACCACAATTATATTTATGTATGTTACTTCTGTACTCCATACCATTTGTAATCCCCAAGGGCGCATCTGGAATCGAGCAGTACTCTGCTCAGTATGTTTTCTGGTAAAACTCTTAAATAAAAGCCCACAAATGTAAATGCAAGGGTGGAGGATAAAGATTTGGGGCACCAGCCTAATCTGGGGGCACATGTTCCAAATATTGGGCTAACGACACCACTGGGTGCAGGCAAGCACAAAGAACAGATAAAGTCTAACAGACAGTAGTCCTTTTGGTAAAAGTGTCCTCAGTAGTAAAGAAACAGGAGGGGGATGAAGAGGAGGGGCTACGTGTTAGGGGGAGGGGGAACCTGGCTGGGGGAAGGGGGGTGGGGAGAGAAGTCAGAAGGATGATGCAGTGCCTATTAAGGGTACTGACTCTCGAGCAGACGCGATAGACCATGGGGCCTACTCTGCTGGTATTTTAGTATGTTAGTAAGTATAGAAAATATATGCAATATAAACTAAACTATGTCTAAATCTCACCTGGCTTCTGTAGCAAAATGGGGAAGGAATGTTCTATTGTAAATTATAGCCCCTAAAGGCATAAAATTGAGTATATAAAGTGAAAAATGCAACATTTAATGAAGAAAGATGCCCACTAAATGCCTGCCAGATATGTTCGATCCCAACTCAAAGGTGGTGGGTTCCCCAGTTGA
The DNA here is from genome assembly GCA_016271365.2 of Neoceratodus forsteri. Lineage (NCBI taxonomy): Eukaryota > Metazoa > Chordata > Ceratodontiformes > Ceratodontidae > Neoceratodus > Neoceratodus forsteri. The sequence continues at coordinate 1,557,965,383 of CM057450.1, forward strand.
TGTTGTCCATTTTCAACACTGGTAATTAAAATGGTGCAGTTCGTAGTAAGATAAACATAGAAACATTAGAATTTGATGGCAGATAAGGACCAGTTACCCCACCTAGTCTACCCATTTCCCTGCCTAATGGATAAGCTGCAGATCCTAGTTAACCAACAGCCTACTTCCTCCTACCCCCACTAGAATTGCCTTATGTCTGTACCATGCTTTCTTTAATTTCCCCACTGTTTTTGACTCCACTGCCTCCTCAGGAAGGCTGTTGCATGTATCCACAACCCTGTTCATGAAAAATACTTCCTCATATTACCTCTGAGCCGTTCTCCTCTATCTTCAAATTGTGCCCCTTGTTCTTGCACATCTCTTTTTCTGAAAGATGCTGCCCTCTTGAACTTTGTTGATTGCTAGGGTACTTGAAAGTTTCTGTCATGTCCCCTTCTCCCTCTTTTCCTCAAGGGTATACATATTAAGCTCCTTTAATCTCTCTTCATATGTCTTCTGGTGCAGACCCTGCACCATTTTAGTTCCCTCTTCTGGACAACCTCCATCCTGTTTGTGTCCTTGCAGAGACGAGGCCTCAGAACTGCACACAGTACTCAGATGGAGTCTCACCAACTGCCTGTACAGAGGATAACAACCTCTTGTTTTCTACTGGTGAAGCCTCTCTATGCATCCCAGTATCCCACCAGCCCTCTTTACTGCCTTCTCACATTGCTTGCCCACTTTAAAGTCATCTGATATGACTAGCCCCAAGGTCCTTTTCCATTTTGTTGTTTTAGTATCTCACCCCTCATTGTGTACTCTTCCCTGAGTTTTTGTTTCCCAGGTGCATTACTTTGCACTTGTTTGCATTGACTGTAAGCTGCCATCATTCAACCCTCCTCCAACCTTGCCAAGTCCTTGGCCTCATTTCCACCCCAGCTTCTGTATCAACCCTGTTGCAGATCTTTGTGTCGTCTGCAAAGAGGCATCATTTTCCTTCAGTCCCTCTGCAATGTCATTTATAAAGATATTAAGAGGACTGGACCAATAGTGAAAAGAGGACCAGTCCCAGTACTGAATCCTGCGGTCCCGCTAGTAACCCCTCTTTCTTCAGGTGGAGTCCATTTACTATTACCCTCTGTGTCCTGTTGTCCAGCCAACTTTTCCCAGGCTACCACCTTGGACCCACTCCAAGGCTGGCTAACTTGTATATTAATCTTTTGTGTGGGACTGTGTCAGTTGCCTTGCTAAAGTCTAGGTAGGCCATGTCCACAGCCCCTCCCTGGTCTACTACTTTGGTCACCCAGTCAAAGAAATCTATTAGATTTGTCTGACATGACCTTCCTGCTGTGAATCCATGCTGCCTTGAGTCCTGTGCCCCACTGGCCTCTAGGAACTCAACAATTCTTTCCTTCAGAAGTGATTCCATCATTTTCCCTACCACTGAGGTCAAACTTACAGGTCTGTAGTTTCCTGCCTCTGTCTTGCTCCCACTTTTGTGAAGGGGAATCACATCTGCCCTCCTCCAGTCCTCAGGTACCACACCGTCCTCCCATGATTTGGTAAAAAGGGTAGTCAGTGGTGTCACTAGTTCTACCCTTAGTTCTTTTAGAATTCTTGGGTGAATCCTATCAGGCCCCATTGTTTTGTCCACTTTCAGTTTTAGGAGTTCTTTCGGACCCTTTCTTCTGTGAATGGACTGGTATTGACCTCCCTATCCAGAGTGCTTCTATTCTTTGATTTAGGTACCTTCCCCTCCTCTTCTTTTGTGAATACTGAGCAGAGTATTTGTTCAGTATCCTTGCTTTTCACTGTCACCCTCTGCCCACCCTCACTTCCCTTTATTAAGCCTCAATATCCCTCCCTTGGTCTTTCTTTGCTCTCAAATGTAACTATAAAGGTTTTATTCCTCTTCTTAACTGAGTTGGCTATCTTTTCCTCAGTTTGGGCCTTTGCTATTCTGACTGCCTTCCCCTTCCTTCTGCTTTAACTGGTACAGTTTTCTGTCTTGCTCCTTCTGTGTTTCCTTATACTTCCTGAATGTTACCTTTTTCTCCTTAACCATCCTTGCCACCTCTTTTGAGAGCCATAGTGTTTTTTTCCTTCATTTTGTTTTGTTGATTTGCTTCTCACAAAGGCTTGTTGCCTCTGTGATGGCTGTTTTGATTTTTCCCCATTGTTCCTCCACCTCTCCTTCTTGCTCATTTACTAGTGCTTTTCTGAGACACTTTCCCATTTTCCAAAAGTCAGATCTTGCTTTTGTATGGCTTGACTCTATGGCTGTGTTTATCATGAACCACACTGTCTGGTGGTCACTTGTTTCCAGATGGCTACCCACTTTTAAATCCGAGATCCTTTCTCCGTCCCTGTTTGACAGTACCAGGTCTAAGATTGCTCCCTCTTGAGTGGGTTCTACCACTAGCTGTCTGAGGCATGCCCCCTGTAGAACATTGAGAATAACGCTGCTCTTGGATGTGGCTGCAGCAAAGGTGCTCCATTTAACATCTGGCATATTCAGGTCCCCCATCAACAGTATCTCTCCTTTTTCTGCCATTTTAAGGATTCCTTCTATCATTTCCTTATCCATTGCCTCCCCCTGAGATGGGGGTCTGTATACAACCCCCGTGCAGATTGTGGTGCCATTTCCTGTCTCCAGGGTGACCCACAGTTTCTCCTCTACTACCTGTTTATCCTTTAGTTCCATTGCTTTGATCCTGTCCCTTACATAGAGAGCTACTCCTCCTCCTCCTCCTCTTTTACCCTCCCTGTCACTCCTGTAGCTTGTGTACCGTGGTATGATGACATCCCAGTCATGGTTCTCTGTGCACTATGTTTCTGTGACAGCCACGATATCCAGGTGTCCCTCTTACTGGATTTTACTGCATAATATAGGGCAAAAGTAGGCACAAGTCTCATAAAGATTGTCGCCCCACAACAGTAGGACATTGCTGTGATTAAGTTAACATAAGGTTAGCCAAGTATCAAGCTTAGATTTAAAAGAATCACAGCTGACTGAGTCTCGATCTCCTGTGGAAAGCATTCCATTGTTTTGCTGCTCTTGTATTAAAGGTATTATCATATTTGCTTGTATTTGCCCAGTCAATATTAAGTTGCAGAGCATGCAATCTTCCCACCCTACATTTATTGGCTAATGATAATCCACATGACTCAAGTAATGTAGTATGTCATTTAGCTTAAATATGAGCAACAGATCACCCTTTGCCTTCTTAAATGTAGAGGATAAAGTCCCATTTCTTTAAATCTGGTATCATAGTTTTTTGTTTTAGTCTTGGGATTGATTTTGTGAGCCTTCTTTGGACTTGTTCTAACCGACTAACATCAGCCTTTAAATATGGACTCCAAAGGAGATCCATAATCCAAATAAGTGGATGTATGCTGCTCTATACAAGGGCACTAGACAATGCTCTGATCTGCTAATAAAGTTTTAATAATCTGTCTTAGAATAATATTTACTGCTCTGGCCACTTTGCTACAATGGTCAGTAGCCGACAGTTTATTATTAATCAATCCATCTTTCGGATGAGGCATTAAACCGAGGTCCTTTCTGCCTGGATTGGTGGAAGTTCAGGTGGATCTTAAAGATCCCATGGCACTATCGAAAAGAGTAGGGGATTGCTGGTGTCCTGGCCAAATCTCCCCATTCACTAAAAAATACCACCGATAGCTTAATCTGGTTCAATTTCAGTTGCTTACCATCTGTATCCCCTCTCCCCCAGTCTCCCCTGAAAAAAGGACTTCTAATCCCAGTGGGCCTACTGGGTCAACAAAATTCAATAAATAGATAAAATAAATAAATAAGATACCCAAATCTCTTTCACAGGTGGATGATTTAATTTGAAGATTATTTAAATAATATTTATGAAGTGAATTATTTCACCAAAATATAAAACCTTACATTTTCAATATTAAAGGCCATTAAGTTCATCCTAGCCCATGCTCAGTATGAAAGAGGTCTCATTCAAGCACTAGTATATTAGATGAAGAGTCAACTCTACCTCCAATTTTCTGATCGTCCAGCAAATTTTGAAAGAAAATTATTAGAGATGATACTCATATCATTTATGAAGAGATTAAAGAGAATAGGCCCCAGTACAGAGCCCTGAGGAACTCCACTTGTCACTCTGCCAGAAGTAGACTGTGCACCATTAATTCTAACAAGTTGAATTCAATCAGAAAGCCATTTAGTTATCCATTTGACTAGATAGGAAGGAAATCCTAAACTATGGAGTTTGTTAATTAGCAAGGCATGTGACACTTTGTCAAAAGCCTTGCTAAATATGAACAATAGTTCATCTGTGGGAATATTATTATCCATAAACCTACTTATATTACTGTAAAAAGATATAAGGTATGTGGTACAAGAATGCCCAGATTTAAAACCATGTTGGGAATTATCAAAAATACATAGAAACATAAAAACATAGAGTTTGACAGCAGATAAGGACCGCTTGGCCCTCCTAGTCTGCCCATTTCCCTACCTACAAGATAAGCTGCAGATCCTAGTTACCGCCACAAGAATTGCCTTATGTCTGTACCATGTATTCTTGAATTCTCCCACAGTTTTAGACCACACAACCTCCTCAGGAAGGCTGTTCCATGCGTCCACCACCCTCTCTGTGAAAAAATACTTCCTCACATTGCCCTGGAACCGCCCCCCCCTCTATCTTTAAATTGTGTCCCCTTGTTCTTGCACATCTCTTTTTCTGAAAGATGCTACCCTCTTGGACTTTGTTGATTCCACTGAGGTACTCCGAAGTTTCTATCATATCCCCCTTCTCCCTCCTTTCCTCAAGGGTATACATATTAAGCTCCTTTAGTCTCTCCTGGTATGGCTTCTCTTGCAGACCCTGCAGCATTTTAGTTGCCCTACTCTGGACTGCCTCTATTTTGTATATGCCCTTGAGGAGATGGGGTCTCCAGAACTGGACGCAGTACTCCAGATGGGGTCTCACCAACTGTCTGTACAGAGGAGATAGCAACTTCCTGTTTTCTGCTGGTGATGCCTCACCCTATACATCCCAGTATACCCCAGTCCTTCCTACTGCCTTCTCTATGTGCTTGCTAACCTTAAGGTCATCTGATATGATTACCCCAGGTCCCTTTCCATTTTTGTTGTTGTTACTACCCTCCCCCACCCGTTGTGTAATCTTCCCTGGGTTTTTGTTTCCCAGGTGCATTATCATGCACTTCTTTGCATTGAATCCAAGCTGACATACTTCTGACCATTTCTCCAACCTTGCCAAGTCCCTTCTCATCCTTTCCACGCCTCCTTGTGTATTAACCCTGTTGCAGATCTTTGTGTCATCTGCAAAGAGGCATACTTTTCCTTCCAGTCCCTCTGCAATGTCACTTATAAGACATTAAAAAGGACTGGACCCAGTAGTGAACCCTGTGGTACCCCACTAGTAACCCCTCTTTCTTTAGAGTGGACTCCATTTACAATTACCTTCTGTGTCCTGTTGTCCAGCCAATGTTTTACTAAGGCTACCGCCCTGGGACCCACTCCCAGGCTGGTTAATGTGACTATTAATCTTTTTTGTGGGATTGTGTCAAATGCCTTGCTAAAGTCTAGGTAGGCCATGTCCACAGCCACTCCCTGATCTACTACTTTGGTCACACAGTCAAAGAAATCAGATTAGTCTGACATGACCTTCCCACTGTGAACCCATGCTCCCAGGATTTGTTAAAAAGGGTAGTCAGTGGTTTCACTAGTTCTCCCCTTAATTCTTTTAGAATTCTGGGGTGAATTCCGTTAGGCCCCATTGCTTTGTCCACCTTCAGTTTTAGGAGTTCTTTCAAACCCTTTCTTCTGTGAAATGACTAGGATCAACCCCCCCCCATCAAGAGTGCTTCTGTTAATTGGATTAGGCACCTCCCCCTCCTCCTCCTTTTTGCGAATACTGATCAGAAATATTCGTTCAGCATCCCTGCTTTTTCACTGTCCCTCTCTGCCCACCCACCGTCCATTCTGTTCAGCCTCACTGTCCCTACCTGTGTCTTTCTATGCTCCCTGATGTACCTCTAAAAGGTTTTATCCCCCTTCTTAACCAAGTTGGCTATCTTTTCCTCAGTTTGGGCCTTTGCTATTCTGACTTCCCTCCCTGCTTCCTTCTACCTTAACTGATACAGCTCTCTGTCCTACTCCTTCTGTGTTTCTTTATAGTTTCTGAATGCTGTCTTTTTCTCCCTGACTTTCCCCGCCACCTCTTTTGAGAACCATAGTGGCTTTTTCTTTCATTTTGATTTGTTTATTTGCTTCACACAAAGGCTTGTTGCCTCTGTGATGGCAGTTTTGATGTTTCCCCATTGTTGCTCCACCCCTCCTTCTAGCCTGTTTGCGAGTGCTTTTCTAAGGCACTCTCCCATCTTGCCAAAGTCAGCCCTCCTGAAGTCCAGTACCCTCACTTTTGTATGGCTTGACTCTGTAACTGAGTTTATCGTGAACCACACTGTTTGATGGTCACTTGTTCCCAGATGGCAATCCACTTCTAGATCTGGCAATCCACTTCTAGATATGAGATCCTCTCACTGTCCCCATTTGACCAAGCTGTTGCATAATTTTCTCCATCCTAGATTTAATTGGGTGCTCCATAAACTATCCATGAAGAACACTAGTTCAGGGAGCTTGTTACACAGACTACGGGCATTAGTACTCATCACCCTCCATTTTTTGTTGCCCATACCCCTTTTAACCCCATCCCTGTCCGTACTGCCTTTTTCCGCATTTACCCCTGTCCTGCTCCCTATTGACTTCTTTGCCTTAGTGTTTATCTCTCTAACTACTGTGTTTTGTGGGGGAGACTGAGTTTTCCCTGCTTCTTTTCATTGCCCCCCACCCCCGGCTAGTTTAAATGCTTGCCAATGAAGCATTTAAACCTATCACCTAGGATCCTGGTTCCTCTCAGACAGAAGCAGACCATCACGGCAGTATAGGCCTGTGTCCCTCCAAGTGGACCCCAGTCCCTAATGAAGCAAACCCTGAGCTCTTCACCAGTTTTCAACCATTCATTGAATCCCATGGTGCAGAGTACCCTAGCATCACCCTTGCCATAGACAGGCAGCACCTCCGAGAAGGTTACCTTATGTACTACTTGTCTAAGGCCCCTCCCCAACTCTTCAAACTCCTCTTGCACTGCTCTGATTCCATTCTCAGCCAGATCATTTTCCCTAGGTGATCAATGACATCCAGCTCATTCCCTCATGCAGCTGCTCTTGCAATCCTGAGGATGTGCTCCTGTCCTCAAGCTGTGGTGCCAGGCAGGCACTTCCTCCCTCCCTTCCTACCCCAGTTCTACCCTTAACGATTGAGTCCCCATCAGGAGTTGTTTCCTTCCCTGTGGGGTCCCATGCCACCCTCATGGGTCTCCTTTGTGGAGGTTCCCAGCATCCTCCTTGGTCTCCACTGCAGGTGCCTCCATAGAGGAACCACTCTCCACCAGAACAATGTATGAACTGTAGAAAGTTACAACTAGAGGAATGCACCTCTGTTCCACCACCCTCTCCCTAACTGAGCCCACCTTGGTCCAACCATTTCTCTTTCTTGGCAACCACTGAGGTCTTCACTGCCCTCCTCTGCACCCCCCTCCAGTAGCCTGATATCACGCTTCAGGTATGGCCTCCAAAACTGCACACAATAGTCCAAGTATGGCCTTACCAGTGACCTGTAGAGGGGCAGTATCACCTCTCTTCGCCTGGACGAAAAAACCCTCGCTATGCACCCCAGCATTTTGTTTGCTTTTGCAGCTGCTCTCCTGCACTGGACAGTGTTGTTCATGGTCCCTGTTACCATTACCCCTAGGTCCTTCTTCTCCATGATCCCTAGGTTAACCCCCCCCCAGCCAGTATTCTCTCCTTGGGTTCTTCGCCCCAAAGTGCATAACCTTACACTTCTTTGCATTGAACCCCTGCTGCCACCTCTCTGACCACTCCTCTAGCTTGCATAGGTCCTCCTGCAGGTACTTCCATCCTTCCCCTCCATCCACCACTGCTCCCATTTTGATGTCTGCGAACAGACTTACCTTGCTCACCATCCCATGTGTAAAGTCTGATATGATGAGCCCAAATAATACTGGTCCCTGCACAGAGCCCTGTGGCACCCCGCTCATCACTGGCCTTGGAGTTGAGAGTTCCCCTCCCACCACCACCCATTGCAGCCTCCCACTCAGCCAGCTTGTAATCCAGTTCATCATTTTTGCCCCTACCCCTACACCAGTTAGCTTCCCCCCAAGCTGCCCATGAGGCAGCGAATCAAATTCCTTGCTGAAGTCCAAGTAAAGAACATCCACTGCATGACCCTTATCCAGTTCACATGTCACCCAGTCATAATATTGCATCAGGTTGGTTTGACAAGACTTTCCCAAAACGAACCCATGCTGTCTCACATCCTGGAGGCCATTGTCCTCCAGGTATGACATCAGTATTTCCTTTAGTGTCGTTTCCATGAGTGTGCACGCTGTGGAGTTGAGACTTAGCGGATGATGATTACCCAGTTCATCCCTTGGTTTGCTCTTGTGTAATGGCACTATATGTGCATCTTCCAGTCCAGTGGCACACATCCGGACTCCAGTGAGGTGCAGTACAGATCTGCCAGCTGCTCCGCCAACACCTCCGCCATATCCCTCAGCACCCTGGGGTGAATACCATCTGGCCCTGGTGCCTTGTCTACCCTCAGTGTGCTCTGTCCCTCTAGGACTCTACCTCCCTCATTTCTTCTGTCGCCTCCTCCACTTCCCCACCCTCCCAGCCCATGGTGGTAGCGGTCCCCTTTTCTCCCATGAACACTGAGCAAACATATTCATTCAGTGCTTCCACCTGTTCCTCCCCTTTCCGTCCCTCCTCCCTTTTTATCCTCACTATTGTCTCCTTGCACTTCCTTTTCTCACTGATGTATCTGAAAAGTCCCCCCACCGTTAATTCCTGTGCTAAACTCAGCTCCTCTGGGCCTTGCTTCTCTCATCTTTCTGGTCACCTCCTTGATCATCTTGCATACCCTCCCTGTCCCCTTCCTTCCCGTCCTCCTATACCTCTGGTGCACCTCTCATTTTGCCCTCATCACCTCCACTACCTCACTGTTCAAACAGCATGGTTTCCTTGCTTTGCTCCTCTTACTCTGTGTCTTGGTGCAGGCTTCCATTGCCTCTGTAATCCCCTGTTTAGTAATATCCCATTTCTGCTCCACGTCCATCTCCTGCCTTATGCCCTCCAGTTTCCCTTTCAGTACTTCCCGCATCCTCCCAAAATCCGCCCCCCTGAAGTTTACCACCTGGGTTACTGATTTCTCTGGCTCCCCGCACATTGTGATATTAAACCACACCGTTTGATGATCGCTGTTGGCTAGTGGGTCCTCCATCATTATTTCCCTTACTGCCTCCCCATTCGACAATACCAGATCTAAATAAAGCGTTCTGTGTAAAGTGTCAGTAAAACTGGGCCAGTCAGTCCACACTTAAACAGCAAATCTAAGAGAAAAAAATATACATTTAAAAGGGCTCCTTATATGCGTTTAATAGGTCTATTTAACATAGGAAGTATAGGAAAAAATTCAGGACTTGGAAATTTTATGCGTTTATCTGGGTTATGCGTTTATCAGGTATGCATTTAAGTGGGATGCACTGTATTTGCAAATAGGCATACCTTCCCTTCCAGTTCATCTACAGTGACACATATAAAGACATTGAAGAGGATCGGTCCCAATACTGAGCCATGTGGCACCTCGCTGGCCATTCTTCTATCACTAGAGTCAGTGCCATTAACTACCACCTTCTGTTGTCTACCTATTAAGCAGTTTCTAACCCGATTCACCAGCCCAGGCTGCTCAGTTTCCAAGTCAGTATCCTCTGCAGTACAGTGTCAAAGACCTTGAATTATGCCAGATAAGCCATGTCTACTGCCTCCTTCCCAATCTATTTCTCTGATCACACAGTCAAAGAAATCAATCAGGTTTGTCTAACATGACCTCCCCCCATGAATCCATGCTGCCTTTGGTCTTACAGCCCACTGCATTCAAGATACTGTACCAACCTTTCCTTTCTCAGTGTTTCCATTAATTTCCCCAACACTGAGGTGAGGCTTCCAGTCTGTAGCTGCTAACCTCTTCCCTGATGCGACTGTTATGTAAAGGGACCATGTATGCTCAGCTCCAGTCCTCTGGAACCATACCAGATTCAAGTGAGCTGTTGAATAAGCCCATCAACGGGGCAGCCAGCACCTCCTTGAGTTCTTTTAGTACCATTGGGCATATCCCATCCAGTCCCTTAGCCTTGTCCACTTTCAGAGCTGCAAGTCCTTTCTGGACTTTTTTCTCTGAAAATGGAATTGAATCTGCCCCCACTTTGTTCTTGCTGGTCCCTGGTGGTCCCTCACCACCTCCTTCCACTGTGAAAACTGAACAGAAGTACCTGTTGAAAATGTCTTTTTTTTTCCTGGATCCCCCTCCATGCAGTCTCGCTCTGCCACCCTCCTTATCCTCACTATCCCTCCCTCTTCTTCTCAGTTATGTACCTGAGGAAAGTCTTATGCCTGTTTGCTACCTCTCTGACTGTCCTTTCCTCTGTCTGCACCTTTGCCTCCCCTTCCCCCTACTGCCCTACCTGCAGCTGTTTATTTTACCTGGTACACCTCCCTGTCTTCCTCTTTCTGTTTCCTTATACCTCCTGAATGCCTCCCTTTTTTCCTTCACTACCATGCCTACCTCCCTAGAGTGTCAAAACAGTCTTTTTTTTTTTTTTTTTGCTTTTATTCATTTCTTTCGTGCAGAGGCTGGTTGACTTATTGGGACACTGTCAACCCCTTTAGGCCTCAAATTGTCCCTAGTTTAAAAAGCATATTTTATGATTGTTCACTTTCTGTAGAATGTGCTGATATGGCTGGTAGTTTGATTCCGATTCCTACTTTCTTTATAAAAGTGATAAACAGATTGCCCACCACCACCACACTGGTGTTACCACACCAAAATAAGCTTGTTTACATTCCTAATCAACTCCCACTGCATTATTCCTGGACTTGGTAACACCCCCAACACAGTCTAGCCATGCAGGATGAAGTGGGAACAGAAAGACTATTGCATTGTTAGTGGCTGCACTGCTTGGGATGTTCCTAATTTTAGGAAGTGAGCAATAATAGATCAAGGATTTGAAACAAAACAGTGTTGGGTATAATTACACAATGACCATGCAGTTCAGTTCTCACGAAGAAAGAAGGCAGATTAAACTACCAAGAACACCAATAAATTTTAGAGAAGGTAGCAGTCACACAATTTTTAGCTTGAAATAGTATGTTGTAAAGGGTTGACAGTGTCCCTTTAATTGTGCCTGCCCTTATTTTTCCCCACTGTTCCTCTACCCCTTCTAGCCAGTTTCTGAAGCAGTCTCCCATTTCTTTAAAATCCACCCTCCTAAAGTCCAGGACCATCGTCCTCATGTGGTTTGCCTCTGCTCCTATCTTAATGTTAAACCACACAGAACGGTGATCACTGGTACCTCGGGGACTGCCCACTATGACACCTGCACTGCTGCCCCTCTTTGTAAGCACAAGGTCCAGCACTGGCCCATACCTAGTGGGATCATTGACTAGCTGCCTGAGAAAACCCCCTTGTAAGGAGTCAAGGATTGCCCGGCTCCTTGCCAAAGCTGCAGCTGGAACATTTCAGTCCACATCTGGCAGACGGAAGTCACTAGCAGCACCTGCCCCTTTGCTATCCTGATGACGTCTTTCCCAGTGCCTTATCCAACTCCACTCCCTGTGCTGGAGGTCTGTATACCACTCGTGTACCAATCGTGGCCCCAGTTCCTGTCTCCAGGATGACCCACATCACCTCCAGGCCTTCCTGTTCCATTTGTCTGTAATTGTTGTCAAACTAGGAGTGATATTCAGTGCGACAGCACAAGTGATATCGACTGTTCTTAACAGAATGCTGATACTGACCAATTTTTTTTCCCCAGCAAAATTTAGTGTCCTGAGCACTGTGATGCTTTGTAGAGGAGTTCATATACAATATTATAATAAATTATAAAAATACACTGTTGTCTTAGACTGTTAGTGCTGCTACTTGTTCCCAACATGAATGCAACTGTTAAGACCCCTGTTCTCGAGAGCTCAGTGTCTCGTGAGGACCAGATATTGATGTAAGGGAACTGACAGCAAGTGTTTTAATGTAGGTCTACTGCAATATAGCACCAGCTCCATTTTATATTATATTGATATTGTACTGACACTGAATTTTGCTGGGAAGAAGACTGATCACCGTAAGCAGTCTAGTAAGAACAGTTGGTCTAACTTGCACTGCTGTGGTAAACACCCCTCCTTGTTTTACTTTTTGAAGCCACTTTTTCAACATAGTAATTTTTCACCCCATCTCATGGACATGGCAGGTTACATTTTCAGATCCCCCTCCAAAACCTGTGTTCACAGTCATTCTGCAAAATCACATTTTCGGTGGCATTTGATAAATGACATCTGTCATGTTCATGTGCTGGGGCAATAAAAATACAGTCATGACAATTCAGGGTCACAATCTAAGAAAACAAAAATGTTATGTGTGAATCTCTTCATTTCCCAAACATAACAATTTTAGTATTATAACTCATGTTATTCCTTTGTTAATTTAACTGCTGCGCTATCTGTGACTGGCAAGTTAACATTTGGCAGTGGTTAATGCATGTTTTAAATGGTGCTTTTGAGTTGTACAGTACAGCGTGACCTGGGTATTCAAAAGGGTTGCGCCATGCGCAACCCACCGATGCGCCCTGGTGCAATATTGAAAGGGGCAAGTTGCGATGTGCAACTCCTGATGTGCCAGGGTGCAACAGTAATGTATGCAGCACAGGTGCGGGGGGCATGGCCATGCATATGTGGCACATCCCAATATTCAGCCCGACAAAGTGCACATTTGCTGCTAATAAACCCGCCTTGCACCACGCAGGGGGGCTTAAAGATGCTTGGTAAACCAGGAACAAGTCGAGGCCACCCACAGGTGAGCCACCGTGATTGCAGGGTGTAATATGGCAGTCGCCAGCTGTGGGTGACCACCCGCCTACCCAGAACACTGACCCCAAGCCCCCTGCCCTGGGAGCATTGAGCCCCATCGCCCATTCACGGGCGACTGTACATTGTAAACACTGGTGGGCCAGTGGACCCCATCGCCCGATCCCAGGCATATGTAATAAAGAATCCCCATCGCCCGATCGTGGACATTGGAACTAAAGAACCCTGGTGGTCCAGGGGACACCCCTCCAGCGCCCGATCGCGGACACATGTATATATATTCCCTGGTGGTCCAGTGGAAGGTCCCCCATCGACCTTCATTCACATATTGGGCCTGTGTAGCACAGTATGGTCTGCAAGCCTATTGGTCCACACAGTGGACCAATAGGCGTACAGACTGTACTGTATGCTGTCAGTCAGCAGGCGACCGGGTGGCATGCGGGCAAGGTGTTGCTGCCTGCCGCTGATTGGGAGTGGTGCTGGGTGGCAGGGGACCTCATTGGGTGGGTGGGGAGGAGGGTCCACTGGACCACAAGGCTTTTATGCTATGTCCGCCCACGATCGGGTGATGGGGGGGATTCCACTAGACCACCAGGGTTGTTGCATACACATATGCCCACAATCAGGTGACGGGGGACCTTCCACTGGACCACCGGGGATTATATATACATTTGCCCGTGATCGGGCACTGGAGGGTTGTCCCCTGGACCTCCAGGGTTCATTAATTCATATGCCTCCGATTGGGCACTGGAAGGTTCTTTAATTCATATGCCTGCGATCGGGCGATGAGGGGGTTCCACTGGACCACCAGGGATGTGTTTTACACAAATGCCATCGATTGGGTGTACGGGAGTGAGGGAACTGCCATGGGACCGCTGGGCATCAGTTCTTGATGGCTGCAGCCTGGCAGGGCGCCAGGTGCAAGTTGCCAGGGATCGGTGCATCGCATGCAAATGGGGCCATAATGACATGCAAATGTCCCCATTTATGCCTTGCATGCATAATGGCCTCATTTGCATGCCCAGTTCTGAATATCGTGGTTGATGTGCCTAGCGCAACTGCACTTGCGCTGCTGCATCCCCCTGCTCCAGGCTTGCCACTTGCACTGGTGCAGTGCCACTGCACCATGCGCAGTATGTACACCATCACTGCCATATTCAACAGTGCTGTGCCATGGTGCAGCACCGTTGAATATCACATTGTCTATGCCCTGGCACAGCACAGTTGCGCTGTGCCCGAGCTTGTGCCCCTGCCCGATGCAGTTTGAATATCCAGCCCACTGTGTATAAGAAACTTTTAAATGCATTACTAACTCATTTGCAGCTCAGTGCCTGTAGCAAAATGATTGTGGAATGCAGTGTGTAAAACTCATACTAGGGACGTGGATATGTTGTTCAATACACACTGTCTGGCAGGTTCCTTGCCACTTTAATTCTTGCCGGAAGGTCTTCAAGCTGACTCCTCCCACCCACCCAGGAGGTAAAACCCTTGGCTCTGCCGCATGACACCAGATCTTCCTTACCACTTGGAAGCTTAGGTTCTCTCCTTAGCGCTCTGCGTTTTAGGCCTGGATCCTACCTTTTTGGGTTTACCGAAAACTGTTTTAAAATTTACAAGACTTCAGTCTTCTTCTTCCCTTGCGGCTGCAATGGACAAATCCACTCCCAGCTTCTGTTGGTGCCCTTGTGGGCAGAAGATATCCCAGACCGATCCGCACTCCACGTGCGTTTACTGCCTGGGTCTTGCTCATGATCCGCAGGCCTGCGATCTGTACAAGTCCTTCTCGGCTTCAGTTCTAGAGGACCATGCTACCAGACTGCAACTTGGGCATCCCGAGAAACAATACCTGCCGGTGAAGTCAAAGGAGGCCCGTTGGGCAGTGTCCACGGCTGCGGGCTCCGCGGAGCAGCTGGAGCAGTTGATTGCCCTCAAGGAGGAGGCGGCCCAGGTCACTTCTTCTTCCTCCTCGGTTGCAGCGTTTATCCCGCTCTCCTTGGGCTCCTCCTATACTGCTTCTTTTAAGGAGCTTTGCCAGTCCCTCTCCACCAAAGGAGAAGGGCCATCCGGGACATTCAGTCGGTCTAAGAAAAAGAACCAAAAGGTAAGTCCCACCATCGACGTTCATGGAGCGGAGAGATCCTTCACCGACTGTCGGCTTTTGACTTGGGTCGAGGTTGCAGCTAAGACCGCTGGCTTCACGGTGTTCCCATCAGGTCAGCCGCCAAGACATCTGTCATCGCGGTCAAGATTTTCTCGACCCATTAGATGGTTTGTCAACTGGAGAAGCCGACAACCCTTCTTTACGGTTCCCGGTGGTAACCGAGGACTTGCCTGTGCCTCCTGTGCCGAATCCCCAGTAAAGGACCCTGAACCAAGGGATGAGCGGGTTTCCCCTGCCCCTCTTTCACCCCACCCCGCGACCCCAAAGGTCTCGTGCCCCAGTCCTTCTGTTGACTAGATCCTCCGACGTTGGCAGTCTCGGTCTCGACACCATGGAAAGCAGCACCACCGCTCGTCCTCCTCATCCTCTTTGAAGGATAGGCTCCGACATAAGTTACATTGGCGCAATGAGGACATGATG
The DNA here is from genome assembly GCA_016271365.2 of Neoceratodus forsteri. Classification (NCBI taxonomy): domain Eukaryota; kingdom Metazoa; phylum Chordata; order Ceratodontiformes; family Ceratodontidae; genus Neoceratodus; species Neoceratodus forsteri. The sequence goes on from CM057450.1 coordinate 1,557,980,945, forward strand.
TGGCAGCAACTTTTATTAACCGGTAACAAGCCGGCTCCATAGCCTTCTCCAGCAATTAAGTGCTGTCACCGAAGCATCCCCTTGTAGTCATCGAGGAGCCAACCCTGGCGCCGGTTGTTTGGCCGAAACTGGCTGCTCTGCCCATTGTGGTGGAACCACCGCCTCCTCAACCGAAGACTGGGGCCCCGACCAAGGATTCTCAGTCGGGTCAGGGCTTGCCCCACAGGTTGTTGGTCACCCTCACTCCCAATTGATCTCGGCAGGTGGAGGGTGGCTCAGGTGCTCGGCAGCTGTTTGCAGACTCCTCAGAGTCTGACGACTCCTCCCTGTACTCCAGGCCCATTGACCTGGAATCCGCTGGGGGTCAGTCAGTGGACAGAGCCCATCCTCGTTCCTGGGTATTCTTCGACTCATCTCAGAGTCTACTGGGATGCAGCACTGAATCTGTCCAGAAACTCATGGAGATACTGGACCGAGAGATCTCTTCACGGAGGCCTTCCCGTGACCGAAGCCATTGTTGGCCCGGCCTTGAGTTGTGGCTGTGGCCTGCTTTTGTTCCATGCCTTCAGCCAGGATGGCCCATAAGTCACGCAGTCCCTGCGGTTCACTCTCCATTTTTTTGGAGCACCCTCTGCGGAGAGGCTGGTGACCGATGGTGTTTCCCAAACTCTAGGGATGTGGACAAACCACCCGATAAGGCATCCAAGAAGCTGGATTTACGGGGCAGAAGGTTTACGCTGCTTCCTCCCTAGGCCTTTGACAGGCTAGCTTGGCTGTACTGATGGCACATTTCTCATTCGCCCTTGTGGGTTTCCTGGATGAGGTGATTCCCCATCTCCTGGCTGACCTTCAGATGACGGTCAAGCAAGTTCGGGATCAGAGAAGGGTGGGGCTAAACAGCAGCTTCAAACCTCTTTGGACATTGGTGACTCTTGTGCCCAGTCAGTAGCAGCCGCAGTAGCTATGTGCCACAGAGCTTGGCTGCGGATCTCCACCTTCACGGCAGACACCCAGCACAAGCTGGCAGACGCCCTTCCTGGGTACTGACTTTTTCGGGCCAGGGGTGAAGGCCATCTCCAGAGGATCGAGAAGTCCAATGCCACCTTGGACTCAGTCACATCTGCCCAGAAGGACAAAGACCGCCAGCAGCAGCGTAAGCCCTTCACCCTTCTGCTCCTGTGGTATGTCTGGCCCAGCAGCACCAGCAACAAGGCCAGCAGCCTCACACTTGGCACTCTAAGGCAGTCTGCCGCTCCTCCAATAGGAAGCCCAGAGGAAAGGCCCAGGAGGCCCTGCTGGCCGGTCCTTCCTCCAAGCCTGCCCAGTGACTGGTTGAGGGGTGTTGCCCCAGCTTCCTCACTCTCCCGGGTTCCCCATGGGGAGACAGCTCCTCCACTTCCTTTCTACCTGGTCTGCTATCACCATGGACCGCTGGGTGCTAAAAGTGGTTGGCAGGGGGTCAGCCTCTGGAGTTCGAGCAGTCGCCTCCCTATCAAGCTGTTGCCCCACGGGATGCAACGGGCTCCACAGTCTCTTTGTCAACTCATCAAGCCGACATTGCCCTGCTTCTCCAAAAGGAGGTGATCAGAGAGGTGGCAGACCCTCCCCCAGACCCAGGGTTTGTGTCCAGGTACTTCCTGGTCCCAAAATGGACAGGGGGCTGGCACCACATTCTTGATCTGGACGACCTGAACAAGTTCTTAAGGCCGCGCACCTTCAGGATGGTCACTCTGGCTTAGATCATTCCATCCTTGGAACTAGGCATGTGGTTTTGCTCTCTGGATCTCCAGGGCCGCGTTCTTTCATGTCCCAATCCGTTCGTCTCATCAGCGATTCCTCCGCTTCAGGGCAGAGGGATCTCTGTACGAGTTCCGGTCCATGCCCTTCAGCCTCTCTTCAGCTCCTAGAGTCTTCACCAAATGCATGGCAGTGGTGACAGCATTCCTGCGGTGCCAAGGGGTCCGGGTGTACCCTTACCTGGATGACTGGCTGATTGCAGCCCCCTCCTAGTTGGAGGTGGAGCAGTCCAGGGATCTGGCCCTCCAGGTCTGCTCTCAGATTGTCTTCCTCATCAGTGAGGTAAAATCGGAACTCATACCATCGCAGGTGATTCAGTTCATTGGGGCAGAGCTCGACTCTCTGCAAGCCAGAGCTCGGCTCCTGGCGGACAGGGCCGAGGTCCTTCCTCCTTTGTCGAATCATTTCTGGTTGGGAATGCGCCTGCCGGGACTTCCTGTGCCTTCTGGGCCTCATGGCGGCCTGCATCAGCATGGTCCATTGGGCCCGCTGGCATATGCGCCCCCTGCAATGTGGGCTGACCAGCCAGTTGTCACAGCGCTCCGGTCCTCTGGACCAGCCAGTGACAGTGACCCAGGAGATGTGGGATGGCCTGCAGTGGTGGCTAATCCCAGATCATCTGCAGGAGGGTATCCCATTTGTCTGCCCCAAGCTGACGGTCACACTAACGACCGACGCCTCTGTGATGGGTTGGGGTGCCCATCTGGAGGATCTCTGGGCCCACGGCCTCTGTATCCCTCAGGAGTCTCGATGCCACATCAACCTGCTGGAGCTTCGAGCGGTTCGACTAGCCCTCACAGCCTTCACTCCATTTGTACGGGGTCAGGTGGTTCAAGTCCAGACAGACAACACCACAACCATGTACTACCTCAACCATCAGGGCAGGACACACTCCTTGCCTCTGTGCAAGGAGGCTCTCTGCATCTGGTCTCTCGTGATCAGCCTGGAGGTGGATCGCCTAGCCATCCATGTGGCAGGAGCCTCCAACAGTCTGGCTGATGCCCTCAGCCGGATAGGCGCTGCTTCTCATGAGTGGTCTCTCCTGCTGGCAGTAGTGCAAGAACTGTTCTCCCATTGGGGCACCCCTCAGGTGGACCTGTTCACCTCAGGAGAATGCAAAGCTGAGGCTGTTTCACGCCCGCCTGCCTCAGCAGAGCTCGCTGCAAGGGATGCCTTCTCAAGGCCGTGGACCGGGCCTCTTCTGCGCCTTCCTTCATTTCCCTTGATCCACAAGATGCTTCTCAAGGCAAAGAGGACAAGGCACAGGTGATTCTGGTAGCCCAGACTGGCCTCACCAGTTCTGGTACCCAGATCTCCTCAGCCTCAGCTCCAGGCTCCTGAAGTGGCTTCCAGCCCGCCCGGACCTGATCTCAGTAGACATGGGAAGGTTCTCCATCTGGACCTTCAATCCCTGCACCTGACGGCCTGGTTCCTGAGCAGCTAGAGTTCCAGGCCTTGGGTCTTTCCGACGAGGTCCTCAACATCATTGAGGTGTCCCATAAGGAGTTGACCAGAAAATGCTACGCCTTCAAATGGAAGAGATTCTCCATTTGGTGTCAGGACAAGGGGTTGGACCCCTCTTCCTGTCCCTTGGCTAGTATTTTGAACTACCTGTGGTCCCTTTCTCAACTAGGCTTCGGTCGACAACCCTCATGGTGCACCTGGCAGCCATCTCTGCTTACCGGGCATGGGACGGTAAGCAGTCAGTGGCACAGGAGAAGGTGGTCAGGTGCTTTTTCAAAGGCCTTGATCACATATCCCCTCCGGTGTGAGAACCTCCACCTCTGTGGAACCTACTGCTGGTATTGGCTAAGCTCATGGGCAAGCCATTCGAACTGATGCACAGGTGCGATGTCGCCCACCTGTCATGGAAGACAGCCTTCTTGGTGGCTATCATGTCAGCCAGAAGGATGGGAGAGCTCCAGGCGCTTTCCATCGAGTCTCCCTATCTGGTCTTCCACAGGGACAAGGTTGTCCTTTGCCCCCAACGGAAATTCCTTCCGAAGGTGGTGTCGGAGTTTCACCTTAACCAGGTGTTGACTCTTCCAGTGTTCTACCCCAATCACACCTCAGAGGCCGAATATAGGCTCCATACTTTGGACCCTTGAAGAGCGCTCACTTATTATAAGGAGCGAACGGTTGAAGTTTGGGTAGCGGTTCGCCAGCTGTTTGTCACCTACGCTGAAGCCGCACCTAACAGACCTGCAGCCAAGTGGACAATAAGCAGGTGGGTCACCTCCTGCATAGATCTCTGCTATAGGTTGTTGGGCATGGAGTCTCCCAAAGGGATAAGAGCTCATTCTACCAGCCATACTGCTGCTTCGGTGGCTGCTTCTAGGGATGTCCCTATCCAGGAAATCTGCAGGGCTGCTACCTGGAAGTCAGCACACACCTTTATTTCCCATTACCACATTGACCTAGAGTCACGCTGGGATGCTTTTTTTGGGACTTCGGTTCTCCAGTCCTTATTCCCCAAGTAAGTATAGGGGGTGCGGACCTTGCCTCCTTCCTACCGGAGAACTGCTAGGAGTCTGCCAGACAGTGTGGATTGAACAACATATCCACATCCCTAGAAATACAGGTTACGCACCTGTAACAGGAGTTCTAGGAGTGGTATATGTTGTTCATCCACATGACCCACCCGACCTCCACGGCTTCGACGCACAACCTGGCTTCCAGCAGGCTAGATCTGGCATCATGGGGCGGAGCTGAGGGTTTTACCACCTGGGTGGGTGGGAGGAGCCAGCTTGAAGACCTTCCGGCAAGAATTAAAGTGGCAAGGAACCTGCCAGACAGTGTGGATGAACAACATATACCACTGCTAGAACTCATTTTACAGGTTAGTAACCTGTATTTAAAGCCTCACTGCTGTTTCCTGCTGTCAGTGCAGCTGCATCTCAAATCATAGCTCATTACCAGTAAAAAATGCAAAATTACATACATTGTAGGTGCATGCAGTTCCTTTAGTTAGGGTTGTACCAGCACTTCTATGTTAAATTCAAAATGTACCTTAATAACTTTGGCATTTTTTTATGAAATAGCCCAATATTTGGCATGCACAGTTAGTCTGTCAATGTCTCAAGATGTGGAAAGTTTTGTGATGGCATCTTGTATGGCTTTTGAGATATGGAGTGGTTAAAAACAGAGAAAAAAACACTTTTTTACATTGGTTAACATGGGATTTTTTGCCCAAATCTATAGCACAGATGAAATTAATTTTTTTCTTGAAATGTTTGGGGATGATGGAGTCTGTGCCAAGGGAATTCCTTTGGATAGTGTCTTGAGAAGATATCTCACCATTTTTGAATTATAATAGTTTTTGTGATAGCTGCTAGACAGGCAGGTAAATGAAAACAGTTTGAACTGTTAATTGATAAGGATTTACTGTTTGTGCTGTGGAAGGGTGCAAGACTAAGTTTGCTGGCAATGGCACCTAGCTTCACCTGAGCGATCTTCTAGGTTTGCTTGTAAGGACAGAGCAAGGAATAACATTATCAGAGTAAGGAAAAAGATTAAGGCTTCTTTTGGCTAGGCAGATTTACTGTGTGTTACTATATTCTTTTGTGCTCGCAGGTTTTGTTACTGTTTTTGCTTACATTTTACTGCTTTATTGTTCTCTGATTCAAACTGCTGTTGCATGGTATACTTTCTGCTGCATTATTACAGGGTGTGCCTACAGGTTTGTTACTGTTTTGTGCTTAAAGATTACTGCTGTAATCTTCTCTGATTCAAATTGTTTTTTGCAAGGTATATCTTCTGTTACTGCTTTATTTTTCTCTGTAGCAGTGTTTTTTGCAGGGTATATCTTCTGTGAAATTGTTACAGCGGTGCTTACAGGTTTTACAGTTTTATCTATCATTTGGCTAAGCTTTCAGGGCTACTGCATTTGTTGTTGGTTGATTGTTTCTGCTCTTACCTCCTTGTTTCTTTTGTCCATGGTTATTTTTCGGCAGGGGAAGGGCTCAACCACCCACCCATATCCCCAACCATCCAATGCTGCACTTCTTTTATAGAGTAGCACAGTCGTGCAATTTTCTGTAGCAAAGCAGAAAGAGGAGGATCAGAGGGGTATCCACACAATGACCTCACTTACAGGGGCACAAGTAATTTAACTTGTTATAAAAGTTGTACAGAAACAAACAAAACAAATAAAAAATAAATATATATATATATATATATATATATATATATATATCTCAAACATTTGCTTTCATTTTCCTTCTAATTACTCGGACCAGGTTATAAACTAGGCATCTACTCAGACCCAGTCAGCGGCTGCTCTCGCAGCATAAGGAGCAGTTGGAACACTTACTCAGAATTCCTGGCTCCTGTATGTAAATTAGCATTTGTACTGCTGTACCACTTCTGAAATACTGGTTGACTAATAGAAAGCTGTCAGCTGGAAGCAACAGCTCAGACCGCTCAGGATAACAGATGGTCTTCCTCTTATTTTAGTTAATTTTGTACTCTTTTGTTCCATCCACTGGCATGCACATGGATATCATTGGCTTCCAATACTGCAGGACACTCTTTAACGGTCATGTCACCCGGAGGCAGGGCTGCTATCCCATATGCTGGGAGATATGTCACCTCAGGGCTCAGCTCCATGAGGCATGGGGTGAGATCAACCTTCTACATAACCACCTACAGGGAAACATTTCTTATAGGAGTGCACCTCCACATCACCGACACCAAACCAGCACACCTCTCCCCCAGAGAACGATCAAGCCTGAGGGATGGTAACTGGTTACAGAAAAAGGGGGCAGCACTTGGGAAACTCTCCCAAACAAATAAAGCACTCTAAACACAGGAAACAGGTACACACCTCTTACATCCATACCATCTGAAAGGGCAGTGGATGTCTTTGGACAGCAAAAAGCCGAATGCAACAGGATAGCAAAACAACATCATAAACAAAATCTCAAGAACAACAGGAAAAAACTCATAATCATAGGGGACTCCATGATTCGTGGTGTGGACCCCCACCTGAGACAATACGAAAATGCAGATGTGCAAGTCAGACGTCTCCCAGGGGCATCCACTTGGAGTGACACCGACCGAATAGTCAACATAGTTAAGAGGGAAGAAGTGGGCTCAAATATCCTGGTTCTCCTATGGACCAATGACCTTGCTAACCAGTCAGTTGAGGAGGTTAAGGAGCACATTGCACAGCTCAGCGAGAATTTGGTTTAATTTTCTTCCAGCACTGCATTCTCTTAAATGTTGCCTGTTTGGGAAAAGGGGAAAGAACAGGCAGAAAAGTGAGCTCAATGCAAGGCTCAAGGACTGGTTCCACACAAAGAGGCATCACTTCGTCAGAAACTGGGGCAACTTCTGGAAAAGAGGGTTCTTCAAATTCGACAGCCTCCACCTGACTAAGGAGGGGGTCAGGGCACTGGTCCAGAAATTTGACGTCCACGTGGAACATTTAAACTAGCAGGAGGGGAGATGATGGTAGCTCTAGGAGAAGCACACACTGAGCCTGCTGTCTCTCCCCCTCCAGCTAGCACCATATCCACACACTCCAGGATAGCAAAAGCAGATAGCAGGAAACATGAAACCCTTTCTGACTCTGCAGAGGACCAGAGCAAAGGAAAGGGAGGAAACAAAAACATAAAAAAGGCAAAGGGACAAACAGTATGATCAAGGGGGTATGACAAACAAAGAGACACATCAAGAATGGTCAGTGCTATGCCTCGATGCATGCAGTCTGGCTAACAAGATGACTGACGTCACTGCCATAATAGCTGATGCAGGACTAGACTGGGTTGCCATGACGGAAACATGGTTCATGAACAATCATGGTTGGAAGGTGACTATCCCAGGGTATAACTTGTTCTGGAGAGATAGGACTGGGAAAAGGGGAAGGGGGTAGCTATTTATGTTAAGGATAGCATCAATGCTACAGAAATGCAGCAGGTACAAGGGGAAACAGAGGATCTATGGATCACGATCGGGGCTGGAAGCTGGAAACTTATTCAGTTAGAAATAATCTATAGACCCCCAAATTAGAAGGAAGCTAGGGATAAGGAAATCCTGGAAACAATCCTCCAGATGTCCGGCAAAGGGGACGTGGTACTGGTGGGAGATTTCAATCTACCAGATATAGGTTGAAGTACCCACATAGTGGCATCACAAAAAAAGCAGGGAATTCCTAATCACACTACAGGAAGCAGGCCTAAGTCAACTAGTGACATCACCCACAAAGGGTAACGTGATTTTAGATCTGATATTCACAAATAGCGATAGGGTACTGGACACTGATGTAGGGAACCACCTAGGCAACAGTGACTATAACACAGTATGGTTCAGGACAAAAAAGACTGAAGACTCCACACAATCCAGACTGAAGGTCCTTGACCTCAGGAGGGCAGACTTCATAAAAATGAAGGCCTGCCTGAGGGACAACCTTAGTAACACAACAGAAGGGAGCATTGAGGAATTTTGGACAAGGTAGAAGGATACAATAACCATGGCCATATCACAGTGTGCCCGTCAGGTTAGTAAGAAAAAAAGGAGGAAAAACCCACTAGTTTTCCAAGGAGGTGGCAACCATGGTGAAAGAGAAGTACATAGCCTTCAGAAAGTACAAGGAGTCAGGGAACGAGGCAGGCAGAACAGAATGCAAACAGAAACTAAAAGAGATAGAAAAAGTGATAAGAAATGCAAAGGCTCAGACAGAGGTTAGGATAGGATAGCTCAGGAAGTGAAAAAGGGTAACAAAACCTTCTACAGGTACATACGAGAAAAAAGGAAGATCAAAGGGGGCATTGTTAGAATCACGAAAAAGGATGGACAACCCACACAGCAAGAAGGGGAGAAGGCAGAGGCACTCAATGAGTACTTCTGCTCAGTCTTCACACAGGAAGCAGACGGAAACGGAACCAACAATAGGCATTAAGAAGTGTCCAATTGAAGGAATAGACATGAGTCCCTTCACAGAGGAATGGGTCCTAGAAGAAATAAACAAGTTAAAGGTAGATAAAGCTATAGGGCCAGATGGGATACACTGAAGAATACTTACTGTAAAGAACTTGGGAGAGTACTGGCAGCCCCCTTAGCAGTGCTCTTCAACAAATCATTGAGGAGCGGGGAGGTGCTGGAGGATTGGAAGAGAGCAACAGTAGTACCGCTGCACAAGAATGGAAGCAAGGAATGGCAAGAAACTACCATCTGGTTAGTCTAACGTCAGTCATGGGAAAACTGATGGAGTACCTTCTGAAAGAAAGAATTAAGCTGGAGAACATGGGAGTCGGGCCCAAGGTAACGAACTGGGTCAGAAACTGGTTACGTGGGAGAACTTGGAGAGTATTAGTGAATTGCACTCTGTCAGAAGAGGGAAGGGTGGTTAGCGGGGTCCCGCAGGGCTTGGTTCTGGGGCCGATCCTCTTCAACATATTCATCAGTGACATTGCAGATGAACTGAAAGGAAAGGTGTGCCTGTTTGCAGATGACACCAAATTGCAACGGGTGGACACACCAGAGGGACAGCATAGCGTGAAGCTGATCTGCAGAAACTGGAGGAGGGTCCAGAACCTGGCAATTTAAATTCAGTGCCAAAAATTCAAGGTCATACACCTGGGAAAACGTAACCCAAAGAAACTGTACTAATGGGAGGAGAGCAGCTGGTGGCTACTGGGCAGGAGCGAGACCTGGGATGATCATATCAGATGACCTCAAGGTCAGTAAACAATGTGAAAAGGCAGCACTAAAAGCAGTGGCACCCTGGGATGCATAAGAAGGGGTATTACAAGCAGAAGGCATGAAGTAATCATGCCCCTGTATCAGTCCCTGGTAAGGCCTTACCTGGAGTACTTTGTCCAGTTCTAGAGGCTACACCTTAGGAAGGACATAGATAGGCTAGAGACAGTACAGAGAAGAGCAACAAAGATGATGCAGGTCTTGCATCAGAAAATGTACAAGGTATGGCTAGATGACCTCAAATTATACTCTCTAGAGCAACGCAGGAATCGTGGGGACATGATCGAAACATTTAAATATCTTAAAGGCAACAACAGGGTGCACATGCAGAACCTCTTTCAGTTAAAAGACTACAACAGGACTAGAGGGCATGACCTTAGACTTAAGGGAGGAAAGTTCAGGCGCAATATGAGGAAATTTTTCTTCATGGGCGTTGTGGAACCATGGAATAGCCTGCCGGAGGGGGTGGTGGGAGCCAAGACAGTGGGGAGTTCAAGCGGCATGGGACAGACAATGTGGATACTCAGAAGACACCAGGAGAAAGGACTGCAGTGTGACTGGACTTCTCTGCTGGGACTATATTGCCCTCCTTCCCTCCCCTCCACCCAAAGCTAGTTCTATTTTTATAGGCACAGGATTTGACTGACAACAGGAACTTCCTGTTTGGGAGCAGGAAGTGAGTGATCACAGAACCACCAAAGAACCACCATCCTAGAAGGGCAAGAGTAGCTCTCCGGCCCCCTCTAGCTGCTGGAGGTCTGCCTCTGAGCAAGTAAGTGGTCTACTGAGAAATATAGGATATTCTTGTCTCAGAACAGGACAATCAGGAGCTTAAAGGCACACAGGCAGAAAGTAAGGAGAGAGAGAAAACAAACAGAGGAAAGAGTAAGGATTGCAGACAGTTAAGGGGCCAGAAATAAGACATGATTGAGTGGTGCAGTGCAGTGGCTGTGGAGCAGCAGTCTTCGGGAGACGTTTGGAGGATGCGGTGTTGTCCCATCTGCAGGCACCCTCTGGGCTGAGGGAGGAGGTTGCTCATCTCCAGGCTGAGTTGGCCAAGATTTGTGGGACCTCCTCTTCCATCCAGGGACCACCAGTGCCACTGCCGTTGCCTCAGAGGTTGCCAAGAAAGAGGAGCGGTTGGACCACAGTGGGCTCAGGGAGGGTGAGGTGGTGGAACAGGCGCATCCCCTCCAGTTGTACCTCTCCACAATCCTATGCCATTCTGGAAAAGTGTGGTTCCTCTATGGAGGCACCCGCAGTGGAGACCAAGGAGGATGCTGGGAACTCCACAAAGGAGACCCACAGGAGGGTGGCAGGGGACCCTGCAGGGAAGGAACAACTCCTGGTGGGGGACTCCATTGTTAGGAAGGTAGAACTGGGGAGGAAGGGAGAGGAGGTAAGGTGCCTGCCTGGTGCCATGGCTTGAGGGACAGGGAGCGAACCTCAGGATTGCTGAGCAGCTGCACAAGGGAGGGAGCTGGATATCATTGTCCACCTAGGGACAAATGATCTGGCTAAGAAAGGGATCTGAGAAGTGCAGGAAGAGTTTGTGGAATTGGGAGGGGCCTTAGTCAAGAGCACGCATGGTAACCTTTCTCGAGGTGCTGCCCATCTATGGCATAGGAGAGGCTAGGTGTTCCGCACTAGGGATTCAATCAGTGGTTGAAAACTGGTGTGGAGCTCAGGATTTGGCTGCATTGGGGAATGGGGTCCACCTGGAGTGATGCAAGCCTATACTGGCATGATGGGCTGCATCTGTCCTGGAGGGAACCAGGATCCTAGATGATAGGTTTAAATGCTTCATTGGTAAGCTTTAAACTAGCCAAGGGGAGGCACTGGAAAGGAGCAGGAAATCTAGCCCCCCAAATAATCACAGTAGTAAGTGCGGCAAACACCAACAAAGAGGTGTCGATTGGGAGAAGAGCAGGGTAAATGGAGAAAGTGACAAAGGCATGAAGGACAGGGATGGGGCAAAAGGAGTAAGGCCATCAGGAAAGGAGGGTAATGAGTACCAATGCCGTAGTCTGGGCAACAAGCTCCTGAGCTGGTGGCCTTGATGGAAGAGGGATGCCTGGATATCGTAGCAGTCACAGAAACATGGTACACAGAGAACCATAACTGGGATGTTAACATACCAGGGTACATAACCTACAGGAGAGACAGGCAGGGAGAAGAGGGGAGGAGTAGCTCTCTATGTAAAGGAAGGGATAAAGCAACTGAACAAAGAGTAAACAGGGAGGAGAGGAGGCACTTTGGGTCACCTTGAGACTGGAAAGGGCACCACAATCCGCACAGGGGTTAGTACAGACCCCATGTCAGGGGAGGGAATGGACAAGGATATGATAGAAGGCATTCTTAGAATGGCAGAGAAAGGGAGATGCTGTTGATGGAGACCTGAATATGCCAGATGTTAACTGGAGCACATTTGCTGCAGCCACATCCAAGAGCAGGGCCATTCTTGATGCCCTACAGGTGGCAGGCATTAGACAGCTAGTTTGGAACCCACTCGTGAGGGAGCAATCTTAGACCTCGTGCTCTCAAATGGGGCAGTGATAGGATCTCAGATCTAGAGTGGGTCGCCATCTGGGGACAAGTGACCATCAAACAGTGTGGTTCACGTTAAACTCAGCTACAGAGTCAAGCCATACAAAGTGAGGGTAATGGACTTAGGAGGGCTGACTTGGCAAGATGGAGAGTGCCTCAGAAAAGCACTAGCAAACAGGCTAGAAGGAGGTGTGGGGCAATAATGGGAATCATCAAACTGCCATCACAGAGGCAACAAGCCTTGTGTGAAGCAAATAAACAAATCAAAATGAAAGAAAAGCCACTATGGTTCTCAAAAGAGGTGGCTGTGAAAGTCAGGAAGAAAAAGACAGCATTCCAAAGTATAAGGAAACACAGAAGGAGCAGGACAGAGAGCTGTACCAGTTAAGACAGAAGGAAGCAGGGAGGGAAGTCAGAATAGCAAAGGCCCAAACTGAGGAAAAGATAGCCAACTCAATTAAGAAGGGATAAACCTTTAACAGGTACATCAGCGAGTAGAAAGACAAAGGAGGGATAGTGAGGCTGAATAGAATGAATGGTGGGTGGGCAGAGGGGACAGTGAAAAGCAGGGATACTGAACGATATTTCTGCTCAGTATTCACAAAGAGGAGGGAAGTGCCTAATCCAATTAACAGAAGCACTCTTGATAGGGGGGTCGATCCCAGTCCTTTCACAGAAGAAAGGGTTCTGCAAGAACTCTTAAAACTGAAGGTGGACAAAGCAATGAGTCCTGATGGAATTCACCCCAGAATTCTAAAAGAATTAAGGGAGGAACTAGTGAAACCACTGGCTACTCTTTTTAATAAATCATTATCCGAGGACTGGAGGAAGGTGGATGTGATTCCTCTTCACAAAAGTGGGACCAAGACAGAGGCAGGAAACTACAAACCTGTCAGTCTGACCTCTGTGGTAGGGAAAGTGATGGAGTCACTTCTGAAGGAAAGAATAGTTGAGTACCTAGAGGCCAGTGGAGCACAGGACCCAAGGCAGCATGGGTTCACAGCGGGAAGGTCATGTCAGACGAATCTAATAGATTTCTTTGACTGGGTGACCAAAGTAGTAGACCAGGGAGGGCTGTGGACATGGCCTACCTAGACTTTAGCAAGGCATTTGACACAGTCCCACACAAAGATTAATAGTCAAATTAACCAGCCTGGGGTGGGTCCCAGGTGGTAGCCTGGGTAAAACATTGGCTGCACAACAGGACACAGAAGGTAATTGTAAATGGAGTCCACTCTAAAGAAAGAGGGGTTACTAGTGGGTACCGGAGGGTTCAGTATTGGGTCCAGTCCTTTTAATGTCTTCATCAGTGACATTGCAGAGGACTGGAAGGAAAAGTATGCCTTTTGCAGATGACACAAAGATCTGCAACAGGGTTGATACACAAGGAGGCGTGGAAAGGATGAAAAGGGACTTGGCAAGGTTGGAGGAATGGTCAGAAGTATGGCAGCTAGGATTCAATGCAAAGAAGTGCAAAATAATGCACCTGGGAAACAAGAACCCAGGGGAAGAATACACAATGGGTGGAGAGGTAGTAACAACAACAAAAAAGGAAAGGGACCTGGGGTAATCATATCAGATGACCTTAAGGTTAGCAAGCAATGTGAGAAGGCAGTAGGGAGGGCTGGGGTACACTGGGATGTATAGGGAGATGCATCAGCAGCAGAAAACAGGAAGTTGTTATCCTCTGTACAGACAGTTGGCGAGACCCCATCTGAGTACTGTGTCCAGTTCTGGAGACCCCATCTCCGAAGGACATAGACAGGATAGAGGTAGTCAGAGAGGGCAACTAAAATGGTGCAGAGTCTGCAAGAGAAGCCTTATGAGGAGAGACTAAAGGAGCTTAATATGTATACCCTAGAGGAAAGAAGGAGAGGGGGACATGATAGAAACTTTAAGTACCTCAGTGGAATCAACAAAGTCCAAGAGGGTAGCATCTTTCAGAAAAAGAGACTTGCAAGAACAAGGGGACACAATTTAAAGATAGAAGGAGGGTGGTTCAGGGGCAATGTGAGGAAGTATTATTTCACAGAGAGGGTAGTGGATGCATGGAGCAGCCTTCCTGAGGAGGTGTGGGGTCTAAAACTGTGGGAGAATTCAAGAATGCATGGGACAGACATAAGGCAATTCTTGTGGGGGTAGGAAGAAATAGGCTGTTAGTTAACTAGGCTCTGCGGCTCATCCTGTAGGTAGGAAATGGGCAGACTAGATGGGCCTAGCGGTCCTTATCTGCCATCAAAGTCTATGTTTCTATGTTAAGCAGGCAGCTAAGTAAGGGGGGGGGGTTGGAAACCAAGGGCAGACTTGATGGATCATAGGGTCCCCATCTGCCGATAACTTCTATGTTTCTATGTATTCAGATAAATACTGTTTGTGCTTCTGGCATCTTGTCCCCCCCCTTTTTTACAAATTGATTTCTAAAGCAATGCTGCTCGCTAAGGAATGACGAAGACCTGTATTTAGGTCTCAGTCACATACTTAGTTCCCTTATTGTATTATTATTTAAAATTTTTTATGGCAAGCTTGTCTTTTTGGAGCGAGAATCATGTTGCCCATCACTCGCTTAGTTAAGGATCAATTGATCTGAAAATAACCAATGGCACTTCTTTACAGTTCAAACTTTACTGTTCAAACAGAAAAGACTGCGAACAGTAAAGGTGAATAATACATCGAATTTTAAAAGGTCTCTGGTGTCTATTGGTACCCCCATGGCTGACCACCATCCCTGTAATAAAATTGTATTTCCCTGGTGTCCAGTGGCATCCCCCTAACCATGGATTGCCATCCCCTATGAATATAATATTGCCCTGGTGTCTAGTGGAACCTGCACCCACTGATCATCATCCTGTAATATAGTAGTATTTCCTGGTAGTCCAGGGGTGCAAAGACAACAAGATGTCTGGAAAAGTGTTTGGAGCCACAAATGTTCTTGCTTCATAATGCTATATAATGTGACTGTTTTTATTGTTTTGTATGTACGATCTTAGTATTTTTCTGTTCTAATGCTATAAGAGGTACTGTTTTCTTATTTTTATGCCGTGATTGAATACCCAGACTATTTAATGAATTGGGATAACTGGGTAACTAGGTTCGATCACTACGACATTGTTCCAAACACTAATACTTTGGAGCCTGAACTCCCACTACTTGAATTTACACCTCCTAAAACCTCAACACTTAGGTTCTTCCATGTAGTGCCCTCCCGCTGCAAACTTTGCAAAGATGCTGCCCCAGCGAGTAGAAGAGATTGGCTGTGGTGGTACATCTCCCCCTATGAGATATTATTTCTTTTTCTTGAGGAACATGAACTCTTTTAAACCCACCCATTTGCATTTGCAACAGTCCTAATTCAGTTCATAGCGTGAAGCACTTGACTTGCAGCAGAGGCTTTAGGCAGGACTTTGAGCTGGGTTTGAGTCATTGAATGGCTGATACATTGCTTTTGTGCCGACTAATTGGTCTAATATAAGTCAAAAACTGTATGGCTTTGCCAAAAAAAAGAAAAAGGAGTTATTGAACTCAAAACTCTTGTTAAATGGCTGCATGGGAATTTATTAATATAACTGCTGGCATGTAGTACAACCAATACGGGAACTCATATTTCTGTGAAGAAACAAAATTGAACTGGGCTAATTGGACCGGGTCTATGTGGAGTCCCTGGTCTTTACTCTTTTTGTGCCATTTTACTTGAGAAATTTCATGGATGACATGAAAATGAACTATGTGGCATTAAATCTTGGATGAGGATAAAATTCAATGAGATCTGTGTTCAAATCCTGAACCGAACCTGAAGCTGATCGAAGTATGTGAACTGGTATTGGGGGACTGGATTTTGTTGAATTTGTTTTCTGATAGCCTTCGGGAATGATTTCTCTACTGATGACAAGGAGCTGCTAAATAACTATTAAAAGTGTCTTCTCGCATGGAATCACTTACATCTTTTTAAAATTGCATATTATTTTCGTTGCTTTTTAGGTAATGTTTTACATGCCATGCATTCAGCTCATCAAATTTTGTCATTTTATAATGATTAATTGTTGGATACACTACAAAGCTTAAACCACAGCAAGACTGGCAAATACAGAACTTGGATAATGGAAAGAACCACATGCGCTGAGATTCGACATGTAAGGATCTCTTATTGCATGTTAGTACCTATTTATTAGGTGATAAATATGTTTATTTTAGTTAAGGAAATGTATATAATAGCTACAAAGGTTTACATCAACGGGGGGATCCTATGATATATTGGGCAAATGAAAGTACTGTTCTTTTTGAGGTAGAAGGTTCTGATAAATGTGCATCTGCACCAGTCATTTATATAATAAATCTTGAAGACCGCCCCAAACTTAGAAAATAAATGCTAAGGTGTAAACATACGTTAACTGCACATGTGTGGAGTATACAAAAGTAGGCAAGATTGAGTAGCTGGGAAAAAGACCTTACAGTATCTGTTTGACCCTGTGCAACACGCTATAGAAAAGATTCTGACATTTCAACACTACCAATTTATTTATTTTATTTTAGTCTTTGGTAACCGGGTAAGTCTCAATAGGCACAGGTGCCTGTTTTCAGGGGTAACCTGGTAGCACTGAGAAGGCGAAATGTCTTGCTCACAGTCACACAGTATGCAAGTGGAGGTTGTGGGAATCAAACCATGTACCCAGTTAAAATGTCATTTCAATAATAGTGCTGTCAAAACAGCATTTAAATACCACATCTGCCTTTACAGCAACAGGGGTAGTATAGCGAAAGTCAGTTACCACTACTTCTGTACCTGTTAAGGCAGACGGAAGGAGTCAAGTAGCTGGAAGCAAGGTGCCTGTTCAAGTAGCTCCTGTTATGGAGAGGCTAAGGCACTCACATGCTGAGCAGAGGAGACCCAGAGGCCTGGGTTCAGTTCCCGGTCTCCCGAGTATTAGATTTTCAATTTTCCTCTGATATTTAAATTTTCTATTTTTTCGTCCCCCCAAGTGTTTTTTTTTTTGTTCCCCGGTTGTTATTTTTGCTTGATTCCCCCCTCAACGTGGTTCTCTCCATCCCCGAGTTCCACCACCTCCCCATGGAGTTGATTATTTAAAAATCGGGGTTGGGGGAGTGGGAGAGTCAAAGCCCCCCATGTCAGGGTGTGGGGCAGAGTCCCACAAAAACACTAATTTAATTTTTCATTTTGCCATTGTAGCGTTTCATTCACTTGTTTTTGACTGCTACCATTGGCGTATTTTTCATATGGTGTTTTCCTGGTGCCATATTGTCGGCACCATTTTTCCTGCACGGTTCTTGACCATGCTGTTATTGCATGCAGCATCTTGACCTAGTGCCATCAAACCCAGGTCTGCTGGATGTACAAAGCTCATTCACAGCTCGTTACTCTAACTTCTAGGCTATACTGCCAGCTTGCTTCAGTTTTGTCTGCTCAGTATTCTTATCCAGTGATGGCCTTTGCTGATGTGCTTTCATTTAATGGAATTAAGAGATATTGATAGTGACAAGAATCTTATCCATGTAGCACACCAGACATTATTTATTTATTTATTGAAATGTTTCACCAGGAAAGGCACACTGGCAACAAGTTGCTTGTCTCATGGTGCATCGGGGGGCAAGGATAAGCAATACACATAGCATACATATAGTGAGCAACATTGAATAATAGGTCCTATACAAGGCACGGTATAATACCTGGCCCAGCACCGCTTCTCATCCTGAAGGGTGGGGTACAGAGAGACTAATTTGGCAATTTCCAACAAGTACTCTAATACCCTCATACTACTATATATACAGAATGCCAGATCACTGCATTTACTAGTTGCGGTTTCATTGATATGTCATGCTTTGTCTGATGATATTTTCCAACCAACATTGGTACTTAATATGGCCAAAGTCTTGCTGGACAATTATTGCTACCTAGAGAACTCAAAGGTCAGCAATATAAAAATAGTAATTATCCATCAGGGGCGTTTTGGCTACACCTGTAGTGCCTCTCACTACAAATAAAAAATGTTACACAGTGATGAACGGCAAGTGCAACCTGAAACATATAATTACATTCTCTGGGATGTTCCGTGGACCAAATACTTGATTGGTTTCAGCAATCTGATCATAAATTTGAGACTGTAAGTTCACAGGTGGATTTTCTGCAGCAGGATACCAAAGTTACCCTGGACAACATTTTATCCATTAATAGACAGGTCAGCACAAACACGGAAAACACGTCATTGCTTATTGAAAAAGTTAAAGCGGTAGAAACAACCAATTTTAGCACTGTTAAAGATAACTACACTATACGTACAAAAACAGAATTGCTTGAGAACCATAATAATAACCTGACATAGACATATTTTTAACAAGGTGTTGAACCGTCTCAAAATCAGTTTCAAATTTCACTGCCAAATCAATAGTTCTGAGATTACAATGTTGTATATGGTTCTCTTGCAGTTCTATTTTTCTGTTTGTAGTGTTGTTGTCTTTAACAGTGCTGAAAGTGATTGCTTCTGCTATGTTTACTGTTTCTCTGCTAATGTACGTAATTTAGACTTTTTAGACCTGCACACCCCTTTCCATCTGTCAAACTTAAAAACACAAAATGACATACAGTAGCATTCATTGAACTGAGAACCATCCCTACTCTACAACTCACATGTGTGCTTTCTCAAAACAGAAAGCAGTTTGGAGTACTACTGTAGGACGAGAATCTGAATCTTCAGCCTAACGAGACCACCTGGACTTATCATTCAGAGATGACATGTATTCATGTGAACAAAAGGATAGGGGCAAATGAAACAGGACTTCAGAACTGGCGTATTGATTGGCCAGACCCCACCCCCAAATAATCAGGCAGTGTATCTGCCCTATAACTCACATCCACTGCTTACACAGTCTTTATATGATAATATCTGATATACTTCCTTTAAAAGAGCATTGGCCAAAGAATTTTTCACTTTGCACATAATGATGTTTAACATTTGTAAACATTTTGTCAATTTTTAACAAATGTTGCATGCAGTAAATTTTACAACGGGAGCAATATCTGGTCTACCCTGACTGTGTCTGTTAGCTGAGAGAACGTGCTTGGAAAGTTGGAGCCACTTTGCACCACAAGCAATAGTGGATCTACCCTGATAATAGCTGGGAGGACAAACTCGGGTGAAAGCTGGAACCACTTTGCACCTGTAGCAATATCAGCTGTGCCCTGACTGTGTGCATTAGCTGGGAGAACAACATGAGGAGGAAGCTAGAGCCACTTTACACCTGGAGCAATATCAGGTCTGCCCTGACTGTGTGCATTAGCTGGGAGAACAACATGAGGAGGAAGATGGAGCCACTTTACATCTGAAGCAATATCAGGTCTGCCCTGACTGTGTGCATTAGCTGGGAGAACAACATGAGGAGGAAACTGGAGCCACTTTACACCTGGAGCAACATCAGGTCTGCCCTGACTGTGTGCATTAGCTGGGAGAATAACATGAGGAGGAAGCTGGAGCAACTTTACACCTGGAGCAACATCAGGTCTGCCCTGACTGTGTGCATTAGCTGGGAGAACAACATCAGGAGGAAGCTGGAGCAATATCAGGTCTGCCCTGACTGTGTGCATTAGCTGGAAGAACAACATTAGGAAGAAGCTGGAGCCACTTTAGCCCTGGAGCAATATCAGGACTGCCCTGACTGTGTGTATTAGCTGGGAGAAAGACATGAGGAGGAAGCTGGAGCAACTTTACACCTGGAACAATATCAGGTCTGCCTTGACTGTGTGCATTAGCTGGGAGAAAGACATGAGGAGGAAGCTAGAGCAACTTTACACCTGGAGCAATATCAGGTATCCCCTGACTGTGTGCATTAGCTGGGAGAACAACATGAGGAGGAAGCTGGAGCAACTTTACACCTGGAGCAATATCAGGTCTGCTCTGACTGTGTGCATTAGCTGGGAGAACATCATGAGGAGAAAGCTGGAGCCATTTTACATCTGGAGCAATATCAGGTCTGCCCTGACTGTGTGCATTAGCTGGGAGAACAACATGAGGAGGAAGCTGGAGCCACTTTACACCTGGAGCAATATCAGGTCTGCCCTGACTGTGTGCATGAGCTGGAAGAATAACATGAGGAGGAAGCTGGAGCCACTTTACACCTGGAGCAATATCAGGTCTGCCTTGACTGTGTGCATTAGCTGGGAGAAAGACATGAGGAGGAAGCTAGAGCAACTTTACACCTGGAGCAATATCAGGTCTCCCCTGACTGTGTGCATTAGCTGGGAGAACAACATGAGGAGGAAGCTGGAGCAACTTTACACCTGGAGCAATATCAGGTCTGCTCTGACTGTGTGCATTAGCTGGGAGAACAACATGAGGAGAAAGCTGGAGCCATTTTACATCTGGAGCAATATCAGGTCTGCCCTGACTGTGTGCATTAGCTGGGAGAACAACATGAGGAGGAAGCTGGAGCCACTTTACACCTGGAGCAATATCAGGTCTGCCCTGACTGTGTGCATTAGCTGGGAGAACAACATGAGGAGGAAGCTGGAGCCACTTTACACCTGGGGCAATATCAGGTCTGCCTTGACTGTGTGCATTAGCTGGGAGAAAGACATGAGGAGGAAGCTAGAGCAACTTTACACCTGGAGCAATATCAGGTCTCCCCTGACTGTGTGCATTAGCTGGGAGAACAACATGAGGAGGAAGCTGGAGCAACTTTACACCTGGAGCAATATCAGGTCTGCTCTGACTGTGTGCATTAGCTGGGAGAACAACATGAGGAGAAAGCTGGAGCCATTTTACATCTGGAGCAATATCAGGTCTGCCCTGACTGTGTGCATTAGCTGGGAGAACAACATGAGGAGGAAGCTGGAGCCACTTTACACCTGGAGCAATATCAGGTCTGCCCTGACTGTGTGCATTAGCTGGGAGAATAACATGAGGAGGAAGCTGGAGCCACTTTACACCTGGAGCAATATCAGGTCTGCCTGACTGTGTGCATTAGCTGGGAGAACAACATGAGGAAGAAGCTGGAGCCACTTTAGCCCTGGAGCAATATCAGGTCTGCCCTGACTGTGTGCATTAGCTGGGAGAACAACATGAGGAGGAAGCTGGAGCCACTTTGCACCTGGAGCAATATCCGGTCTGCCCTGACTGTGTGCATTAGCTGGCAGAACAACACGAGGAGGAAGCTGGAGCCACTTTACACCTGGAGCAATATCAGGTCTGCCTTGACTGTGTGCATTAGCTGGGAGAACAACATGAGGAGGAAGCTGGAGCCACTTGGCCCCTGGAGCAGGTCTGCCCTGCCTGTGTATGTATCATGTGGGAGAAAAAGCTCGGGAGAAAGCCTGAGCCAGTTTGCCCAGGGTGCAATATCGAGTCTACCCTGATTGTATATTATCTAGGAGAACAAGCTTGGAAGAAATTCAGAGGCATCAGTCCCCTTTTGAATTGATGAATCACTGAGAAGGACAGGATCAGAATACCAGAACACAAGACCCTTCTAAACACTTGTGAACTGTATTGAATTTCACCAAAATATTTCTTAAACATAAGCTTTATAAAATATTAATAGTAAATTTTCTTATATACTGTTTGCAGTATATTACAGTATTGTTGGTATGGTCCAACAGTTTTTCTTCAATCTGCTGGCTTAAAAACTGATTAGAGTGGTTTATCAGTCACAGGGTGGTTAAAAGGGATAACATCACAAAGGTTTTATAAAATAATTCACAACATTTCATGTATTCTCATTATGTATATTTTAAACACTATTTCATGTACATGTGATTCAGTAACATAAAAAGTGATTTTCTTTTCTGCTGTATGTTCGTGATTTCTGAAATTTGAGAATGGACCTGCATTTCTCATTTACTTCAGGTTTCTTTACATGGTCATAGGCAAATCATGATTCCAAAGTACCATTCCAACAGTGCCGTGCATGATCATGTGTGGTGTCAAGTGTGCGGGTATCTCAGGTGGTTACTTGTTTGAACTAAGCCTAAGTTTAGATTGGGAGTGGGAGTGTGTATTTGATATCTAGATATTGGTGCCTATTTTATGCATAATAAAAGGAAGTGTGCTCTGGCTGGTTTTTAATTTCATGCATTATCTTGAAAAATGAAGAAAAATACACCAGCTATACTGTTATTTCAATTAAAGAATATTCACCTGTTTAGTTGATGCAGTCTCCTGCTGTAAGCAGTGTAATTCTTGTGTGACTGACTTGTACTGTGCTGTTACACTCTCATTTTATCATTCTCACATGTATTTGATATATCGTTGCAGTAAGTCCTAATATGTGTTGCTGTTTCCATGTAGTTATCATTGTCGTCCCCATACATGTTACAAATAAACTACAATATTTATTGCCCATTTCTTTTATTCATGTCAAGTTTTGCAGAAAACATACTTTTTTTTTAATTTTCTCATAATTTATCTATAATTTTTATACATTATTTTTCAGCCTTGCACTGGCAGCGGTACAATTCAGTTGTCATTTATTGACTTGCTTTCAATCTGGTTTGATGCAACAGATGCTCTCGTTATTGAGGATTGCTTATGTAATCATTCAAGTACCTATTATTGAATATGTCTGAGTGATCATTACTGCTGAAATCTAAAGTATGATCTGTGTCATTTGTCATGACACTATTCTGACTGGTACTCTCCAATTATACTCTCATTTTGTCATTGTCTTCATATTTCTTTAATGCATGTATGTATCATTGTAATAAGTCCTACTATGTGTTGTTAATTTATTTGTGTATTTATTATTTATTTATAATTACTGGTGACCCTATTGATCAACCAGATTATGAGTCTCTTCAAATGCTGTAATAACCCAAAATCCGGTTATTATGGCATTGACGCTGTAATAACCCGAAATCCAGTTATTATGGTGTTCCAAACAACCCTTTAAACCACCAAAAAACTTTCACATTCTCCGCTGATTGTAGCATAACCAAGTGGTTTGGTCTTCTAAAGAATATTGTACAAATGTTACAGAGAGAGGACTGTTTAGTATAAAAACATGTTAGCTTCTTTGTTTCACCTTACTTTGAGTTTCCTGACAAAGAAGTCTCACTTAAGTGTAAAGGTTATGACTCGTGATCATGAAGACTCAACATAAGCAGCAAGCTTGTTAAAGTAAACTCGCTAACGCCAGCTGAGTCTCTGAAGCCACTGAGTCACCACTGCCCTCACTCTACACTCGCCGGCTTGTTTGTCAGGAACTACAAAAAGTAAGCTGAAACAAAAAGCTAACATGTTTTTATACTAAACAGTGTTCTCTGTCACATTTGTGCAATATTCTTTAGAAGACTGAACCACTCAGTCATGCTACAGTCAGAGGGGAAAGTGAAAGAAACTCAAACTTAAGGAAATCTATGCACTAGCAATTATAAAATATAAGAATAGGCAAGTATCAGTGGATTTTTACTTACGATCGGTATGTAATGATTCCTCAAAAAATCTCTCAAGCTTTGCTTTCAAGATTTATGGGTCATCACACACCTTGGGTGTTCAAAAAAATCCATAATATACACTTGCTCTATCCATTATTCTCTATGCTATACCCTACTGCCTTTTTAATCACAAAAGAAAACATCATTACAACACCAAGTGTTCTCCAAACTTTATGTGTATTCATTTCCAAAGGAACTTGTGTGCCTGGAACTAAATAGATTTTTATTTACAGATCAGTGACTGGGGAGAGGAGCAGGAAATACTGTAGCACACTGGCAGTCAATTTAAAATGTCCCTGCCTGCTTTAACAGAGTCATTCAAGACAGTGGTGCAGGGGCCATGGCCTCGTCTTCCTATGGCACAGACAGGACCTATACAATTGTGGACCTGCTGCATACATCACCACCACCATACCACCATCACCATCTCCTCTCCAGTTGAGACCAAGATGGGGCACCTTAGCTACCACCTCAGTACCCTATGGTCCATTGGCTGGCATCATCCCTGATGGATCTGACTCAACCATGCAATTTACTGGGAAAGCAGCCCAGCCAATGCCCAAGATGATATGATGGGAGATCAGTTTGCTGGGTTCAAGAAAAACCTTAGCTTTTAATGTTGAGCTCCATCTCAGCTGTCCTTCTTTCTCTGCTTCGCCTGGCTTGGCAAAGCTCACCTTCCAGGAGAGACAGATGCCTTCATACACCAGAGCTAGCTAAAAAGATGAAAATCTATCTACCCACTCCTATAAAGGATCAATAGCAGTGCCCTACCTGTGAGTTCATGTTCTTTAATGCAAAGACTGAAATTTTATTTTTATAATCAGAAATGTACTGTTTGACAAGATTTTGTCTGCCTAACACCAAGAAGTATGCCCTGGGGTGATGGTTCTTGGTTAAAACTGTAATATGTAGACCAAAGAAACAGGCACTCACTAACAAAATTCATAGGACACCACAGCTTGAAATTTCAACTTTATTTGATAAAGGACACAAGCAGTGTCTGAAACACGTCAGGAGTAATCCCATGATAGGAAATAAAGTTTACATTTCTTAAAACTATAAGCTGTGGTGTCCCATGAATGTGGTTGGTGAGTACCTGGCTTCTTTGGTATACTTATGTCTGCCTGTAAATCAATATCTATGTTTTAAATATATACATGACTGTATGAATGCATTATACCTTTTAGCAGAGAAAATAAAATACTAAGTGACATTCATTTGTTTTACTTTTATATTGTTATTTTATATAATATTCCCATCAACATTACAAGGATACTAGCAGCATTAAAGATTCTCTTTTTTTTTTGGAGTCATTCTAAGTACATATTTCCTTCTGTCTAGATAATAAAACAAATCCCTAAACACCTGGTGTATTTGTTTAGTGTATCCTGTGCAAAAACTAATCTTAACGCAGCTGCGTGTACATTTCTTGCACACTTTGACTGATAATGTAGCCACATCTGCACCCCCTTAACTTGGATAAATGCTTGCCATGTGGCCTGTTGATAAATATGGGCTTCAATTTATTAGAGTCTAGCAAACTGCTCAAATACTTATATAGCCTGAAAGTCTATAAAGAGAAGAAACCCCTGCTTGTTACATAAAATTAAATCACTATCAATGATACCTATACACATAACCAGGTATTACAGGCATACCCAAACACTGGAGTCAGAAAATGTTTCTTTTTTTTTTTTTTTGGGGTGGGGGAGGCAGGATTTTAATGTGGTTTAAATCATGCACAAATATAACACACTAACATACTAAAATGCCAGCAGAGTAGGCCTAATGGTCTTTCGTTTCTGCTTGTTTGGTCAGCCCCCAGCCTGGGAGCTGACCTTGCTGGTCCCCCACCCCCTTGAGCTTCTCCATTCCCAGTCTGAGATATTCCCCCTGTATTGGAATTTGTCAGCACAACCCTACCCGTGTATCTGTCCTAACCCCTCTTGAACCCTTCCACAGTCTCTGCCTCCACTAGTTCCCCTGGGCAGCACATTCCATGGTTCCACCATCCTCTCAGTGAAGTAACACCTCCTCCTTTCCTGAGTCTCTCCCAACTTCCACCCATACCCTCTAGTTGCCCCCCCCTTTCCTTTGGAGCACCCTGACTGAGCCTCCCATATTTTGCCCCTTCATGTGCTTGAGGACCTCTATCATGACCCCCTGTCCCTTCTCTCCTCCAACGTGTACATGTTGAGCTCCTCGAGCCTCTCCCCATAGGTCCTGTCCCCCAAGCCCTGGATCATTTTGGTTGCCCACCTCTGGACCCTTTCCAGGAGTGCAATGTCCCTTTTTAAGTGTGGCCTCCAAAACTGCACACAGTACTCGAGGTGCGGCCTAACCAAGCAGCTGTACACAGGAATTATCACTTATCTTCTTCTGGAGGTAATCCCCCTAGCAATGCATCCCAGCATCCTATTGGCTTTGACTGCTGCCCTCCTACAAGTCTCAGAGTTGTTCATTTTGATATCCACCCCCCCCCCGGTCCCTCTCAGCCATCAAGACTTGAACCATTACCCCTCCAGGGTATACACTTGGCCCAGGTTTCTGGTGCCCAGGTGCAGAACCCTGCATTTCCCTGCATTGAATCTCAGACTCCACTTCCTTGACCACCTCTCCAGAGCATTTAGGTCCCCCTGTAGGGTAACCCTCCCTCCCTTCCTCCACATCCACCACTGCTCCCAAATTTGAGTCCTCCGCAAAGAGACTCATTTCACTCTTGATACCTTTCCTTATGTCAGAGACATAGGTGTTAAACAGGAGGGGCCCTAGAACCAATCCCTGAGAGACCCAACTAATGACCCTCCTTAGAGATGAGACTAACCCCTCGAAACACGACCCTCTGGGTATGCTCCGAGAGCCAATTTCCTATCCATCTGATCATCTGTTTCCCCACCCCATTTCCCCCAGCTTATCCAACAGGCCTCCATGAAGAACTGAGTCAAATGCCTTGCTGACGTCAAGAAAGAGGACGTCCTGGTCCAGGGCACTCGTCACCCAATCATAAAACTCCACAAGGTTTGTTTGACACAATCTTCCCAGAACAAAGCTATGCTGTCTATTGTCCAAGTACCCTAACTTTTCCAGTACCCCCCAGCCTCTTCTTGATAATACCCTCCATCACCTTGCCCACCACCAATGTCAGACTGATGGGCCTGTAGTTCCCCGCCTCTCTCTTGATCCTCCCTTGTGGATAGGCATGAGATGTGCCACCCTCCTGTCCTAGGGCACCCACCCCATCATCAGAGAGATGTTGAAAGCTCTGTCAGGGTTCCACCAGGACATCCATCAGTTCCCCAGTACCCTGGGATGTAATTAATCTGGCCCTGGTGCTTTCTCTGTGCTAAGGGACCTGAGAGCTTCTCTATGCTCTACTGGGATTCCGACCTCTACTCTTCCCTTGGCTCCTGTTCTGCCTCCTCCTGATGGATATGTTACCCCCTTCCTAGACCTGCCTGGTTCCCAGTTGGTAAGGGGTCCCGCCTCATCCTCAGTTTCACCATCTCCTCCCTTGGATGACGAACCTCCCATTCTTCCTGGTAAAACTGAGGCAAAGTACTCATTTAGTACCTCGACCTGCTCCCCCAGGTCATAGAAACATAGAAACATAGATTTTGACGGCAGATAAGGACCGCTTGGCCCACCCAGTCTGCCCATTTCCTGACCTAATGGATAAGCTGCAGATCCTAGTTAACCAGCAGCCTACTTCTTCCTACCCCCACCCCCTAGAATTGCCTTATGGCTGTCCCATGCATGCTTGAATTCCACCACTGTTTTTGACTCCACAACCTCCTCCGGAAGGCCGTTCCATGCATCCACAACCCTCTCTGTGAAAAAATACTTCCTTAAATTACCTCTGGCCGCCCCTTCTATCTTCAAATTGTGCCCCTTGTTCTTGCACATCTCTTTTGAAAGATGCTACCCTCTTGGACTTTGTTGATTCCCTTGAGGTACTTAAAAGTTTCTATCATGTCCCCCTCCTCCTTTCTCGAGGCTATACATATTCAGCTCCTTAAGTCTCTCTTCATATGTCTTCTGGTGCAGACCCTGCACCATTTTAGTTGCCCTCCTCTGGACAGCCTCCATCCTGTCTATGTCTTTATGAGACTGGTCTCAGAACTGCACGCAGTACTCCAGATGGGGTCTCACCAACTGTCTGTACAGAGGGATAATAACTTCCTGTTTCTACTGGTGATGCCTCTCCCATGCATCCCAGTATCCCCCACCCCTCCTTGCTGCCCTCTCACATTGCTTGCCCACCTTTAGGTCATCTGATATGACTACCCCCAGGTCCCTTTCCATTTTGTTGTTGTTAGTATCTCACCCCCATTGTGTACTTTCTCCTGGGTTTTTGTTTCCCAGGTGCATTACCTGCACTCTTAGCATTGAATCTAAGCTGCCTGACATTTGACCATTCCTCTAACTCTGGCCAAGTTCCTTCTCATCCTTTCCACCCCACTTGTGCATCAACTCTGTTGCAGATCTTTGTGTCATCTGCAAAGAGACATACTTTTCCTTCCAGTCCCTCTGCAATGTCGCTTATAAAGACATTGAAGAGGACCGGTCCTAATACTGAACCCTGTGGTACCCCACTAGTAACCCCCCTTTCTTCAGAGTGGACTCCATTTACTATTACTCTCTGTGTCCTATTCTCCAGCCAATTCTTTACCCAGTCTGTCATCTTGGGACCCACTCCCAGGCTGGCTAACTTGTATATTAATCTTTTGTGTGGGACTGTGTCAAATGCCTTGCTAAAGTCTAGGTAGGCCATGTCCACAGCCCCTCCCTGATCTACTACTTTGGTCACCCAGTCAAAGAAATCTATCAGATTTGTCTGGCATGACCTTCCCGCTGTGAATCCATGCTGCCTTGGGTCCTGAGCCCCTCTGGCCTCTAGATACTCAACAGTTCTTTCCTTCAGAAGTGATTCCATCATTTTCCCTACCACTGAGGTTAAACTAACAGGTCTATAGTTTTCTGCTTCTGCCTTGCTCCCACTTTTGTGAAGGGGAATCACATCTGCCCTTCTCCAGTCCTCCGGGTACCACCCCATCCTCCCATGATTTGTTAAAGAGGGTAGTCAGTGGTGTCACTAGTTCTACCCTTAGTTCTTTTAGAATTCTGGGATGAATCCCATCAGGCCCCATTGCTTTGTCCACCTTCAGTTTCAAGAGTTCTTTCAGAACCCTTTCTTCTGTAAATGGGCTGGTATCAACTTCTGTATCCAGAGTGTTTCTGCTGTTTGTTTTAGGTACCTCCCACTTTCTTTGTAAATACTGAGCAAAATATTTGTTTAGTATCTCTGCCTTTCACAGTCACCCTCTGCCCACCCTCCCTCCTCTTTATTAAGCCTCACTAACCCTCCCTTGGTCTTCCTTCGCCCCTGATGTACCTATAAAGGTTGTATCCCCTTCTTAACTGAGTTGGCTATCTTTTCCTCGGTTAGGGCCTTTGCTGTTCTGACTGCCTTCCCAGCTTCCTTTTGCTTTTACTGATGCAGTTCTCTGTCCTGCTCCTTCTATGATTCCTTGTACTTCCTGAATGCTTTTTTCTCTTGAACCTTCACTGCCACTTCCTTTGAGAACCATAGTGGTTCTTACATCGCTTGCTTTGTTTATTTGCTTCACACAAAGGCTTGTTAACTCTGTGATGGCAGTTTTTATTATTCCCCATTGTTCTTCCACCTCTCCTTCCTGCCCATTTGCTAGTGCATTCCTTAGGCACTCACCCATTTTGGCAAAGTCAGCACTCCTAAAGTCCAGTACTTCTGCCTTTGTATGGCTTGACTCTATTGCTGTGTTTATTGTGAACCATACTGTTCGATGGTCGCTAGTTGCCAGATGGCTACCCACTTCTACATCTGTGATCCTCTTCATCTCCATTTGAGAGAACCAGGTCTAAGATTGCTCCCTCTCGAGTGGGCTCCAATACTAGTTGTCTAAGGCATGCCCCCTGTAGGGCATCTAGAATAACCCCACTCTTTGAAGTGGCTGCTGCAACTGCACTCCAGTTAATATCTGGCATATTTAGATCACCCATTAGCAATATCTCCACTTTGTCTGCCATTCTAAGTATTCTTTCTATCATTTCCTTGTCCATTTCCTCCCCCTGAAAAGGGGTCTGTATACAACCCCTGTGCGGATTGTGGTGCCATTGCCGGTCTCCAAATTTACCCACAGTGCTTCTTTTCCTCCCTGTTTTCCCTTTTGTTCTGTTGCTTTGATTCCTTCCCTATGTAAAGAGCTACTCCTTCTCTCTTTACCTCCTGTCCCTCCTGTAGATAGTGTATCCTGGTATGTTTATGTCCCAGTCATGGTTTGTGTGTACCACGTTTCTGTGACTGCCACAATATCCAGATGTTCCTCCTCCATCAAGGCCACTAATTCAGGAAGCTTGTTACTCAGACTATGGGCATTGGTACTCATTGCTCTCCATTTTTGATGGCTTTACCTTCTTTTGCAGCATCCCCCACTGACCTTTCTACCTCGGTCTTTTTCTCATTTAGTACCCTGTTTTGTAGGGAGAGGCTGGGATTTTCCTGCTGCTTATCAGTGCCTCCCCCCTTGACTAGTTTAAAAGCTTGCCAATGAAGCATTTAAACCGATTGCTCAAAAGACTTGTTCCCTTCCTGGACAGATGCAGACCATCTTGCCAGTATAGGCTGGTGTCCCTCCAGGTGGAACCCCAGTCCCCAATGAAGCCAAACCCCTGTGCTCCACACCATTTTTTCAACCATTCATTAAACTGCATGGTGCAAAGTACCCTTGTCTCACTCATGCCATTGCCAGGCAGCACCTCAGAGAAGGATATTGTGTGTGCTACTTGTCTTAGGCCCCTCCCCAATTCTACAAAGTCCTTCTGCACTGCTCTGATCTCATGATTAGCCAAGTCATTTGTCCCTAGGTGGACAATGTTGTCCAGCTCAGACTCCCATGCAGCTGTTCTCGTGATCCTGAGGATGCGCTTCCTGTCTCTCCAAGCCATGGCACCAGGCAGGCACCTTACTTCAGTTTTCCCTGTTCCCCCCAGTTCTATCCCCCTAATAATTGAGTCCCCCACCAGGAGCTGCTTCCTTTCCTTGTGGTGTCCTCTGCCTCCTTCCTGTGGGCCTCCCTTGTGACAGTTGTCCTCAGCCTCCTTAGTCTCCTCTGTGGGTGCATCCATAGGGGAGCTATGCTCCCCCAGAATGGTGTATGGATTGTGGTGTGGAACAACTGACTGGGTGTGCCTCTGTTCCACCATCCTCACCCTCCCTGAGCCCACTGTGGTCCAACTGCTGTACTTTCTTCACAACCTCTGAGGTAGTGGTGGTGGCTCTGGTGCTCCCTGGATGGGGGAGGTTCCTTTCCTACCATCCAGTGTGGCCTGGGGGAAGGTTCCCTTACTTCTGTCCAGTGTGGCCTGAAGACGGGCAACTTCCTCCCTCAGGGCAGAGAGTTGTCTGCAAATAGTGCAGCCTCTCAGCCTCCAGAAAGACTCCCGGAAGACTGCTGCCCCACAGCCATTACATTGCACTACTCCCCACATTTTTTTTTTGTGTGTGATTGGTTTGTTATAAATAAGTATATATATATATATATATATATATATATATATATATATATATATATATATATATTATACAATGTGTATGCTTATATTGTCAGTGCAGTGTGCTAGAGAGGATATGACAGTGATATGCACCCTGCACTCTTGAGGAATGATGTCAGAACCCCAGTATAAAGGCACTATTTCCAGGGGTGGGTGGGGTGAGGGGTGGGAAGGGGTTGGGGCTAAACTGTGCCCTCACAAAACAATCAGCTAAAAGCTCTGACCCAGTGCTGCGATGAGTGCCTTCCTGTCAGCAAGATGCCCTACACAACAACTTGACAGAGAAAATACCCTGCTAATCAAACAGAGAAAATCCACACATCCAAGTCAGACACGAGTAACCTCCCCAGCCCCAAAACAGGCCTGGTGGTTCGTGCTCAAAGCTGTCAGTCCCAAAATAAGTCAGCTGTGCTTTAAACTCTTTCTGCACTGAAAATCTTAAGAATTGTAACAAACAAACGTAAACCTAGATCCACCTCCCTCTGTTGCTTGAAAGACTGTCTTTTCCTGTTTCACACTGCAGGTTTTGCTATGACAACTCCTTAACCACAGTACTTGTTTTAAAATAGTTTAACTATCACAAACTCCTACGCACCAGTAAATTATTTAAAATAGTTTCTGTCCCAAAATCGTAGTAGTCAATCCAGCTACCCCCAAGGGACAACCAAATGCAGTATTCAAACACTTGTGAAGTTACTTCCAAGATAAGCAGAGTTTGCAAGCTTCTTTTTCAACTCCTCAGCCACCTGTAATTTATTCAAAAATAGTTTAACTGTCAGAAAATCCTAGTAGACAATCTAGCTATCTCGAAAAGGATCTACCCAAATGCAGTATTTAAATCCTTCTGAGTTACTAACAAGATAAACAGAGTTTGCAAGCCCCTTCTTGGTTAAACACTAAATAAATATGTGAATAAAAGCAATTACCAAGGGTAGTTAGTTTCACCTCCCACAGAATTAAGCAAAAGTGCACGTTTGTTGCAGATATCAAGTGCAATATAGAATTTCTCACACAGCTCACAGCTGAATAAAGAAGTAGTGTCCTTCCAGGTCAAGAAAATGTGCTTTGTGTGCCCAACCCTCCCCTGTTCTAATCCTGCTAATATGCCCCTTCACCTTCCTTTTTCCCCCAGTGTATCTAAAGAACCCCTTGTTCCCCTTCTTGATTTCCCTTGCCAGGTTCTGCTCCTTCTAGTCTTAGCCAACCTCACCACCCTAGTGACCCTTCTGGCCATCAGCTCATAGTCCCCTTGATCCCTTTCACTCCTTGAGCATTTGAAGCACCTATAGGCAGCCCTCTTTTCCCTCACCACCTCCTGAACCTCCCAGGTCCACCAACAGGGTTTTCTGGCCTTACCGCATTTATGCCTCACTCTTGCACAGGTCTTGGTAGCCTCCTGCACCCCCTCCTAATGATTTCCCACCTACTGTCAGCATCCATGTCTGGCCTTATCCTATCCAAATGATCCTTGAATATCCTTTCCATCCCCTTGAAGTTTTCCCACTGAAGTCAAGGACCACTGTTTTTGTGTGGCCCCCCCCCAGGTTCAGGCAGAACCACATCATGGCATGATCACTCCCCACCAATGGGCCCCTCACCTGCAGGACCCTAATCTGGTCACTGTCTGCCAGGACTATGTCCAGTGTCTGGGCCTCCTAGTCAGCTCACTCACCTGCTGGGTTAGGAACAAGTCCTGGAAGACATCCAGCAACCTCTACTGCCTGGCCACTGAGGATGTCATAGCCCCCAGTCTGTCCCTGGCATGTTTAGATCACCCATCACCACCACCACCCCCTTCCCTTGCCCAGTCTACAGTATCTCATGACATTTCCACCAGACTCTCTTCCAGTTACTCAGTCAGCACAGGGTCTGTATACCACTCCTATTTTAACTCTCTTGCCCCTTTATTTTCAGGGTGACCCAAATTACCTCCACAATCCCTCCACCCATCTATACCTAATTTATTTTTGACTATCAGTGTTACCCCCTTCCCTTTCCTCCTCCCTGTCATTCTTGAACGTAGTGTAGTCCTCCAGGTTTAGGTCCCAGTCGTGGCTGAGGTCTCAGTGACAGCTGCCACATCCACTGCTCCACTCAGCTAGCATCGCCTGGAGCTCTGGCATCTTATTTCCCAAGCTCCTGGCATTTAACAGGACCACCTACTACCCTTTCCTCCCTCCCATTCCCCCCCTTGTGTTTCTGTGTGACTGCAGTCTCCCCTGCACCCTACCTGTTGGCCTTTTTCCATATTCCTCCAACTCACTGGGGGGTGGAGATTAAGTCTCTCTTTTGTCAGACCCCCTGCAACAATCCCTACTCCCATCCCTCCCCTTTTCACAAGTTTAAACCCCACCTTTCACTGATGAACCCCTCTATCTTCAGCTTAAGGATTTCCTTCCCTTCCAAATTGAGGTGTAGCCTATCCCTAGAATACAGCCCCTTATCCTCCCAGATTCCCCCAATCCCCCATCAACCCATACCCCTTGGCCTCACACCACTTCCTGAGCCACTGATTTACCTCCCTAATTTTCTACTTGCTTTCCCCACTAGCCCTCGGCATCGACAGGATTTCTGAGAAGGAAATCAAGCATCCTATGGAATGGCAAACCCTGGCTAGCTCCTGAAACCTTATCTCTAGTTTCCCTCTATGTCATTTGTACCCAGGCGCACCAGTATGGCTGGGGAACCTCCACATTCCCTTACTAGAGAGCATACCTCATGCTTGGCCTTGTGCACCATCAGGCCAGGGAAACATTTGGCTCTAACTGGGCAGGCTTCCCCCCCTCCCTATCCCATTTGATACTCCAGATCATGGAATCCCCAACAGGAGCGCCCAACCACCAAAATATGATGCTACTTTACTTTACAAACACACACAATCAGTTGTGATTACACTATCTCAAAAGTAAGGAAATTCTTTGCAAAAACTACGTTAATGTAACAGTTAGGGTTGATAATAAAATGACAAAAGTAAGGAAATATGACGTTAGAGTTTCCAACCTAACACCCCTGCCTCACCCATGAAGCTTAATAAGGGTGGAGTCTTCCTTGGGTGTCAACCCCAACACTTACCCACTCTCTGCACTCATGAAATATTCTCATCTGTCTCCATCACATCTCAGCTTTTCTGTTACTGCAAAGGGTGAGTGTTAGGTTGATAACCTCAAGGAAGACTCCACCCTCTTCGCTTCAGGCATGGTTGTTAGGGTTGAAAAGTCTAATGTCATATTTCCCTAATTTTGTAGCTTTTTGCAAAGAATGTTCTGTATGAAGAATACATAACATATGCTCTCCTTAACATTACAAACTGTAAAATGAGTTTCATCAGATTAAATATTTACAGTAAGTATCTCGTGTCACAGCACAGTTACAACAGAGCAGTTAAATATATATCATGGAGAACTAGTGATCTTCCCTACCAAGGTTTGGTAGTATGAACTGCTTCACTGATAGTAACCATGCAATGTAGTTACAGTGTATGAGTAACTATACAGCATGTGACACACACAAGTGGTGTTAACATACAGTTTGGTAGTATGAACTGCTTCACTGATAGTAACCATGCAATGTAGTTACAATGTATGAGTAACTATGCAGCATGTGACACACAAGTGGTGTTAACATACAGTTTGGTAGTATGAACTGCTTCACTGATAGTAACCATGCAATGTAGTTACAATGTATGGAGTAACTATGTAGCATGCTACATACAAGTGGTGTTAACATACAGTTTGGCTGTCTCTACTTACTGTAATGGTGGAAGGCACAACATACACCTGTTTACTTTGGAATCATCAATCTATGGGGAACTTACAGCTCCTATGTTTTTCGCAGGTGTGGTTTCCTTCAGGGTTCGACTGTGCCCTGTGTGTGAATGAAAGTGTGATATTTCGATTGGATTGCTTACAGGCATCAAAGAAATAATCGCGAAGCATCTTTAAAAGAGACTGAAACCAATTGCCTCAGGCAACAGCAGACCTATAGTTATAAAAATCCCAAAAGGTTTTTGGAAAAACTGAAATCAGATCAAATAAGGATCAAACGTATCCAAGATAGTATTGAAACTGGGGTCTCTGCTTGTACAGATCTAAAAACTGTGGCCAACTTATTTAACCTGTTGTTCACTGAAGCTCCCTAACTGTTCTTCCTGACTGCAGCTACAGCCTCTGGCAAGTTTAGTTTATTGTGAAACTTAGCCATTGAGCAGAAGCTCATTTCCAGTGGCATCCCATAGACAGCTTCAAATACAAATGTGTTGCTGTGCAGGCAAGTGAAATCCAACAGCGCTTAACTTCCATTTCAGGCTGGTAATAGAACCTGAGGTGTTCAAATCACGGAATAAAATAAAAACTTACATGGCTGCTAGCTGTGATGGCTTTAAACACAGATGCTCTCCCACCATCTGTAAACACACTTCTCGAACAGCAGCTGTTTGGCCGGCCCTGTCTTCACTGCCTTGCTTTGCTCTCCGGGCGCTGCACCCATTGACTTTGCATTAGTTTTGCTGCAAAATTTTGCCCACCCCCCCACCTTACTTAAATAGACCTCTAACCCCACCCTCCCTCTTATATACCCCGCCTCCCACTGCCTATTGGCCAACACTTGTAGCTTCCTCTGCTCTGCCTATGCCTCCCATCCCCCTTTTCTCATCCCACATAGTGCTTACTGATTGAGGTGCTCTCTTTCTCAGTCTCTCTTTCTATCTGCCTCCTGCTAGCAAAGTTACTCCCTCCTGTTCTACTTGCTTCCCCACCCCTACTGTGCTAGTACGCAAACCATGTGGGTTCTCTCTGCCTTTCTCTTACCTCTCCTCCTCCTCCTCCTTGCCCTGCTCCCCCCTCTTCTCTCTCCCTGGTCCTAGCCCCCTCCCAGCCTCTACCACCCTCTACTCTGGTTTCTAATGCTCTAAGGGGAATCCTCCACTTCCACTCGAGACTTGTGCTTGGTCCATCATTTGGATATTCCTGGTTACTTACCCCGACCACTACTCTCAGCAAGTGTGATGACCTCTCTACACTGTACCACCTTGCAGTCCATATGGGATACCACCAGGAACCTTGCAACCTCGACTCTCGGAAACAACAATCAAACTATCTCTCAAAGAGCTGCGACTCTGCTCCTTAAAATTCTCTACCTCCTCCTTCTCATCTCATGCAGCATCCATCCCAATCCTGGCCCTAGAAGCTTAGGCCACACACAAACTCCAGGTGCCCTTATCCTTGCAACCATTAATATCTGCAGCCTACTACCAAAGCTGGATGCACTCCAAGCCTTGATATGCCAACACAACCCTGACATCCTTGCAGTGGTGGAAAACATGGCTGATGCCCAAAGTTCCTGACTCGGCAGTAACAATACAGGTCTACAATGTCCACAGGCTGGACCAGATATCCAAAAAAGGTGGTGGTTGCACAATCTATATCAAAGACTCCCTGTCATGGCATCCTGTAGCAACTCCATCACTTTCTGCCTCAGCCCAGATTCTGCCAATAAGAATCGTCCTAGGTCCCAACCATAAAACCCTAACTATTGTCTCTGTATACATCCCACCCAGGGACCCTAAACATGGCTTCAATGATGTCCTAAACTTTATCAACTGTCATCCTCCTGAAACTGAACTTATTCTACTAGGGATTTCAACATAAACTGGTTAGTATTGGCCAGTGCCTATAAAGACTCCATCTCAGCTGCTAACCTCACACAAATGGTAAACTCCCTACTAGGATTAACTACAAGACTGGCAATAGTACCCTCCTGGATTGGGTCATCACCACTCACCCCACAAGGATTTCTCATACACCATTCTCCCAGACTCTCTCAGTGACCACTCCTGAGTCCTATGTGCATGGTCTGACAAATTCCTCAAGCCCGCTCCCAAATTATCACTAGCAGAGTCCTTCCTCATGGAAAACTTCCACATCTCAAACAATACCTGCTTCTAAAAGACTGGCAACCCATCTATGAAGCAACAGATGTTAACCTGGCTCTTGATCACTTCATCTCAATTTTCAACAAAGCTCAGACCTCTTTGCCCCTCGCAAAAGGTGCAAAACAAAATCTCTCTAACCCATGGCTCACCACGGCTCTTCTCTCACTGCTGAAACTAGGGACCACCTCTGGGCAGTTGCCAGGGCCACTGGCAATCAACTGGACATCCAAAATTACAAACAAGCACGAAATGCCTGCACAAAAGCCATCTGGCTCATGAAATCCACCTATTACAATGACGCTCTCACCAATACATGGGGAAATGGTCGTGCTTTCTGGGACAATATCAAGGATGTCATGGGAAGTAGCCAAAACCCTCTGGTTATGTTAATGGTCGATGGATCCTCAACCCTCACCCCAAGGTGATCACAAACATCTTGACACAGCTTTTTCAGACCTTTACTGCTGTCCTACTCCATGACTTTTTGAAAACAGGCCTACTCCCCAAGTACCTCAGCCCCACAGTCTAACCATCCCTCTTCTACTTCAGGAGGTAAGGCTGAATGCAGCTCGCTGCTATATTACTGCAGCTATCTCTAAATCTAGAGCTAGTAGTGACACCCCTGAACTTAAGCTTCTGTTGCTCACCCTCGATGAAGTAATTCATCCATTAACAAAAATCCTAAACCTCTCTCAGCTGTGAAAATTCCCGGACTTATGGAAAACAGCCACTGTGACACCTGTCCATAAAAGTGGGGATAAGATGAATCACTCAAATTATTGCCCTATCTCCACACTGCTCCCACTCTAAGGCACTTGAGCGCATTGTGGCTGATCAACTTACCGACCACTTGGTTAAATACAATATACCTTGTCCACAACAACATGGTTTCCAGAAAGGTCACAGCACCACCACAGCTCTTCTTGAGTTCACTGGAGCTTTGCACAAATCCCTTGACAATGACCTTCTCACAGAGGCCATTTTAGTCGACTTCTCCAAGGCCTTCGATACAGTACACCATGGACTACTACTTGGCCAAATACTGAATGCTGGGCTATCACCTGACTCTTCTCTCTGGTTTAAAAGCTACTTAGAAAACTGGTTGCAGAGAGTAAAAATTGCTGACGCTCTTTCTAACACCCTGCCTGTTCGCTCAGGTGTCCCATAGGGATCCATACTGGGCTCCCTCCTTTTTAGCCTTTTCTTAAACTCCCTCCCTTACCACTGCTCTGAGCAGATCATACTATATGCCGATGATGCTGTTGTATTCTCCACTCACAAAGATCCTGCAACTCTTCAACACAACCTTCAACTTGGTTTCAGTTCTGTAGAGACATGGCTTCTTAATCATAAACTGGTCCTCAATAACAAGAAAACCAAATCTATGCTTTTCTGCAGCTCTCATAACCCACACAAGCTACACCACTTGGCTATCTCCACCACCAAGGGAACACTCTAGATAAGGTGGGGTCCTTCAAATACTTAGGATACAGCTTGACCCTAATCTCTCCTATGGACCTCACGTAGATAATGTAGCTAGAGCTGCTAATACATGGCTTGGTCTCCTCTACAAACACAGATGACACCTCATGCCAGAACCTTTGAAGGTTGTAGTCCTGAGCTCTGTGATCTCTGTAATAGACTATGGTCTCATCATTTATGGCTTGGCCACAACCAAAACCTTTAGACACCTCTCAACTGCCTTAAATAAGGCATGTTGGCTCATCACTGGTGCTCACCGCCTCCCCACACATGTGACCTGTACACCCAGACTGGCTGGCTCCAACTATCAAACCAAGATAAAGTTTCTCACCTGTGCCATGGTGAAAAAATCTGCCTTGGCCTTGCACCTTCTGGGGTCTCAAATCTGTTACAACACCAAACCAACAAATGGTGCCTTTGGAGAGCCATGCTAGCTACTGAAAGTCCCCACTGTCACACTTCACAGGGACAACGCTCTTTTGCTTATCGAGCGCCACTCTGGTTCAGTGGCCTCAGCCCCACCATCTCCTCTGCCCTGACACAATTGGTATGTTTAAAACTAGGCTCCGAGACTATCTCACTCACCAACAGCTCCTGTGACTGCCCAACTTAACCTTGTTTCTCCACTTCCTGCCTGCTGTAGTGGTCCCCCTCCCCTCCTCACTGGATTCTACCTCACTTTTGGTATACCCAATGCTGCACTTTTCACCCTCTCCCACCCAACCTATATTCCTTCCCCCCCTTCCCTCTCCCTATAACTCTGGCACTTTTTATCTCTTGTCTGTTTTCTCTGACAAATGCCGCTGGCTGCCTTTCTTACAATGTTACCCTTGAATTGTAGTAATCTGTAATCTGTTTGCAATGTCCACATTGTTGTAATGTCTGTCTTGATGTTCCCCATAATTTGTATTTCTCTGACGTGGAACCTTTGTAAAAGAGCCTTGGCTCAGTATTTGTAACCCTAGACTTGATAAATAAAAAATAAAAATAAACTAAACTTTGTGGAACTGATTGCCCCAATAGTCTCAGCCCCTTTGCTGACTTATTGTACTTGTCCATTCACACAGGAAAAGTTCCTTACAGCTGGAAAATGGCTAAGTTACTCCTGTAGACAAAGCTGGCTCATAAATGAATCCTTAGCTAGTAATTAGCTAATGATATGATTTACTGCAGAGAACCTGCTGCCTGTTCCCTCTGCCAAACCCACCTGAATCCTCACTGCACTTGCCCCAGCCCATTTTGTTCCAAAAGTCTCCAGGGACCAAACCAAGTGGTATCTATATCCTTTCTCTGCTCTCCTCTGCCCTCTTTTTCTATATCTATA
Source organism: Neoceratodus forsteri (assembly GCA_016271365.2). Taxonomy (NCBI): domain Eukaryota; kingdom Metazoa; phylum Chordata; order Ceratodontiformes; family Ceratodontidae; genus Neoceratodus; species Neoceratodus forsteri. The sequence continues at coordinate 1,558,020,752 of CM057450.1, forward strand.
TCATACCCCACTCTTACTCTCACCTTCCTCTTCCTCTACTACATCCCTTTCCTATACTGTATCATACTGTATCATCCTATTACCCTACTCCTCTAGCCCTCTGGCCCCTTAGCCCTTTCTTGTTTCCCATACTTTATTATATATAGCACACGAGAGGGTGTTGAGGATACCAGGATTTACCCATGTCTCTGGGTGTTGTTCGGTCACGAGGTGTAGCTTAGTGACCAACAACACCCTAGGGGTGGGTAAATCCTGGCATCACTAACACCTCGAGTGGGATATTGCTATTATACAATGTGTCCATTTTTATTGATGATAAAAAATAAAAAAAAAATATTTGTTTGTGTTTTAAATTATTTTGTTTTATTAATTAATTAGTAGAGATAAAGTAGTCCTGTGTTGCTAGGAGAGGCTGACAGTTTGTTTTTCTAATTATGGGAGTGTGTGATAGCGATAGTGTCTATTTCTCTTTCCTGCCTAGCTATGATTAAGATTTTTTTATAAGAAAAAAAAAGTTGCAGTAAGCGCCTGTTTGTAGAAAGAGAGTGTGATGGAGTGGGAACTAGCAGGCTGGATCATTGTGGTTTCTGGGGTTGGTTTCCATGATAAGGAAGGGGTAGAAAAGTGGAAGACTGAGCTGATACAAATGAAAGGCTGCTTTGATTGTTGTAATGAGAGAGAGAGATAGAGTTTTCCATCAGGTTCCAGGAGTTAAGTGTGGGTCTGTGTCCTCTGATGATGGGGCTCAATGTTTCGTGTGTAGTAAAACGTGGTAAAAAAATTTTTGTTACCAACTTTTATAAAAGTTTGGAAATCAGTCGGCATTCTGGGTTGGCATTCATGTGGGTCGACTTTGGTAAAGAGAGAGAGAGGGTCAGATAGGCTTTAATTTATGTTGGGGAATATCGGGAATGAAGAAAGTGAGTAGTGTATTTTTTCCAATTTTAGATGTGGTTTGTTTTGCGTCTCAGACTGCTTGAGCAGGTAAGGTCAAAGGCTAACGGGAATTTCAACTGTGGAGAGGACATCTTCATTATTAGGTCTCTGGGGCAGTGCTGTAATGGAGGGTGAAGATGTTAGAGACAGATCTGAGAGGACAGCTGCTTTAGCCCGGAAAGGTTTCTGAAAAAGGGGTTGTATCAGGGACGTGTCTCAGACAAAAGATTGTTTAAAAAAAAAGTGTTGTGGTTTGAAGGCTGGTTTGCATATGGGAATGGAAGCAGAGCAGCAGTCATGAGAGATGGCCATTTAGCTGTGATTCACGAGTTTAGCAGTTGTGGATTTCTGTTGCTTGGAGTGATTTCGGGTGGGGTTACTGATTCGGCTGACTGGCAGCTGGCAGCTGGCACCTCTTCCTGTGGGGTGATGCTAGGATTTACAACGGGAGAGGGGTGCCAGTGAGCCAATCAGGATGGAGGATTTGACTTGTGTTTAAGTGCCCATTGTATAATTTATCTTATTTGATGGCTGTTAACTCTCCACCGCAATGCTTTTTACCATTCTATGCTCGCTGCACCTACCTTTTCATTCCTTTTTGAGCAATATGTATCATACGACTTGAAACTATACTTAATTACTGTAACGTCTGTTATTATGTACTTTATTACTGTGATGTTTGTTATTATGCAATATGTAATTGTCTGCACACATGTCACAAGACCTCCTTGTGAATGAGCTTGCTCAACAGTTTTCCTGCAATAAACTTGAACTTGAATCAAGTAAGGATTAACCCACAATAGAGGATGGGTCTACTTGAGAATTAATTAACGACTGGATGGGGGTTGGAGGCCGAGTGGTTCCAACCACCCAGCCATTGATTAAGGATTAATTCACTTGTAACTTGGGGAAGAGAAAGAATTCAGCACTCTTTCTATATGTTTCTCTTCCTCATGTTACATTTCTGTAAAAGTAAGTTTAAAGTACAAAATTACCAAGGTTCCGGGAGACTATTAAGGTTCTTACCATTGGGAAGAAACAGAAAGATGGGTGGCTCCTGACTGGAGAAATTACAAGCTTAACTTGTTTATATTGTGATGACTGCAACAGTGACCAATTACTGATTACATGCAGATGTGAACAACATTTCAGAATATGTGCTCATTTTGATGGACTTAGTTTTGTAAACTGTGGAATCATCTCCGTTTTTCAGCTGTGTTTCATGTTTGGGATTTTGCTGCTGTGCATTATGGGAAATGCATATATTTAAATGCAGAGGAGATATGAGGTCTGGTAGTTTGGGCTGCAATTCCTTGACCAACCTACAGATGGTAGTACACTGAGGTTTACATCTTTTTTATCTGCGCATTTTACAGCCATCATTGCACATTAATAACTTTGCCTCTTTTCAACTGATTTAGATGAAATTTAGAAAGTGCAGCCTTTGGGTGAGACCCTCTTGATCCTGTAAATTCTATGTAGATTGGTTCAGGGGAGGCAAAGCTACAGAGGTGCAAAAAAAATGCAACAGTCTCAGTTTTTGAAATTGTTAAGCCTTTTTTTGCCACCCGATAACAATAACTAAAAATATAGGAGACTTTGAAACCTGAAACTTCAAACAACATGAAGTCTTGCTATATTATGACATATGCAGTGAGTCCCAACATTCGAACTGCTCCAGAGGTGAAAGAGTTAACTTTCCGTGCCAGGCATGGAACTTTGAGCACGAGCTCGGTTGAAAACTCTGTCTGTTGTTCTTCAAACTCAAACTATCAGATTCTTTACTCCGCCTCACTGAACAGTCGCTCCGGAGATTTCTCCTTCAGCTCGGTTCATTTTGTCGGTTAAAGTATTAATTTCTTGGGTTTTTAACCAAATTTAAACCGCAACCAGTCGGTTCAAGCTCTGTCTGTGGTATCGTAAGTACTAGATAGATTTTACATTTCTTTCTGTGTGGAACTTGTAATCGGTATTATCGGTTCGGTTTGAACCGATCAGGTTGTTTTAAATACATTAAATCTGTCTTTTAGAGTGCGGTTCCCGGTTCTTATCGGTTCTAAAAATAACGGATTTCATTACGGTTTTTTCCATGACCCGTGACACGGTTGGGAACCGATAAGAGAGTCTTGCTTGGCGGATTGCCATAAACGGGCAAGTTTTGGTTAGGCTGGCACTATGTCTGAGAAACCCAAAAGAAAAACCGGGCCCACTGGGTTTCAACACTGCAGTGTTTGTGGGGAAGCCTTTGCCAAGGCTGACCCCCACACCACCTGTTTTATTGTCTGGGGTTTGACCACCTCAATGCAGACTGCCAGATTTGCAAGAATTTTCCTGCAGCTACCCTGGATAAGAGAGTTGGTAGGCTCAGGGAAAGAGAGGCAAAGAAGTCCGCTGACCAGATGGCCAGCCCGGTTCGGTTGTAACCGAACCGGAGGGAGTCCTCTGACCAGGGCGAGACTTCCTGGGGCAAAAGGAGAGCCGACTCGGAGGAGTCGGTTCCAGCAAAAAGGACTAGAAAATCAGCAGGTGTGGAGCCAAAATTTCCATCTCCAACTGCTGAAGAAATAGCCAAAGCGATTAAAATTGTCCAGTCACTTTCCCCAGTTCCGACCGAACTGGCACCATCAGGTAAGCGTACGGTTCGGTTGGTTCCACCGGTTCAAGAATATGATTTAGAGGAATTTTATGAACTGGAGGAGGGGGAAGAGGAATATGAGGAGAGTGAATGTGGATTTGAAAGTCTGGATGTGCCCATTGAACCGGACATCTCCCCAGACAGACCTTCAGGAGTGTCTCCCCCTAGGCTTTCTGAGTCCCCTTCTCATTTTATGTTTTATAAAAAAGTGGCTGAAACCATCCAGCTCCCTATGGAGGAAGCTGTGGATGATCAAGAAGAGCCTGACTATGTAGAGATGATGGATATCCCAGAGTCTAGGAGACTGTCTATTCCTTTGCATAAATCTTTTGGGAAACTGACAGTAACAATTTTAAAAACTCCTCACACTGTACCTCCTGTGGATAAAAGAATGGACAAGAGGTACACATTGTCAGGCTCTGATACGGAGTTCCTTACACAACAATGCAGCCATGTTAGTAGGGCAGGCTGCAGCCTCTGACAAGGCAAATATCTCCTTGGCTTCACACCCCCTGACAAGGACTCCAGGAGGATTGATGCCATGGCAAAGAAACAGTACATGGCAGCATCTTTGGGACTCAGACAAGCAAATTATATGGCTTATGTTGCTAGATATCAGAAATCCAGATGGGATACTGTTATGGCTCTAGCAAAACAGGTCCCTGGCCAGCTTGCCAAGGAGCTAGAGCAGGTGGCCGCTGATGGTATTGAGGCATCCAAGGTGCAATTCCATGCTGCAGTGGACTCTAATGATGTGTCATCAAGAGTCATGGCTACATCTGTGGCACTTCACAGAATGGCTTGGCTCAGATGTACTAGCCTGTCACAGGATACCCAGACTAAGGCCATGGATTTCCCTGTTGTGGGTAATTCTCTGTTTGGGGAGCAGACAGACAATTACATGAAGAAAATGGATGAGTATAGGGCCACCTATAGGAGTGCACAGGCTAAGGAAAGGCAGGCCACTCTCAAAGGCAGCCTTCCAGGGCAAGGGCAGACCTTTCACAGGCCTTTTTACCAAGCCCAGGCCTCCTCTTCAGCTTATGCCCAGAGGGGGTTCTTTAGAGGGAGAGGCAGACGGGGTACAAGCAGACCTGCTTCCACCCCTCAGCCTAAAGCCCCTGCCAAGCAGGCACCCTGATGGGGTGGCCAGGGCCGATTCTCCACTACCTGTAGGGGGCAGGCTGGCTTACTTTGTCCAGGACTGGAAGTCTTTAACATCAGACAAGTGGGTCCTGGAAGTAGTAAGCCAGGGACTGGTTCTCAGCTTCAAAAAATTTCCAAAGATGAGAACCAGGTCCTTTCCACCTGCAAATCCATCAGAGGCACTTGCCCTAGAAACAGAAGTTTCTACCCTCCTGGCTCTCAGAGCTGTGGAAAGGGTTCCACCCCTACACCAGGGCAAAGGGTTGTACTCCAGGTACTTCCTTACCCCAAAAAAGACAGGAGAATGGCGCCATCCTGGATCTCAGATACCTAAACAAGCACCTTTAAAACCAAAATTCAAAATGGTGACTCTGGGAATTATTTTCCTCTCTAAGGCCAGGGACTGGCTACGTCCCTGGACCTCAAGGATGCCTACTTCCATGTTCTTATCAGAAGCTCCCATCGAAAGTACCTCAGATTCGAACTGCCCTCAGGCGATTACCAGTTCAGAGCAATGCCCTTCGGCCTCACCTCTGCCCCGAGGGTATTCACAAAATGCCTGGCAGTAGCAGTTCCCCACTTAAGAAGGCAAAAGATTGCCATTTTTCCTTACCTGGACAACTGGCTCATAGTAGGCCAGTCTCCAGAACAAGTCAAACTACACCTTCAGGTAACTCAGCAACTGCTCACATCTCTAGGTTTCCTTCTCAAACGTCCAAAGTCAGTTCTAGAGCCTGTCCAGCTTCTCACCTTCATAGGTGCAGAACTGAACACAAAAGAGGCCAGAGCCTTCCTTCCTCTGGAAAGAGCAAGGACCCTGGTCTCTCTGGCCTCCTCTTTCACCCTGCAGGTCTCTCGACCAGCAAGGCATTTTCTGCAGCTCCTGGGGCACATGGCTGCTTCTACAGCAGTAGTGCAGGGAGCAAGATTTCAGATGAGGGACATCCAGTTCCATTTGAGAGCCTTTTGGTCTCAAAGGAGAGACCCTCTGACCAAATTGATCCCAGTGACTCAAACCCTGATCCAAGCCCTTGAGTGGTGGCAGGACCAGAGCAATCTGAGACAGGGGTCCCTTCACCCTCAGTCTCACTCCTTAATCCTTACTACAGATGCATCCTCTTGGGTGGGAGCTCACATGGGCGAACTCACTACCCAGGGATTGTGGTCCCCTCAGGAATCTCTGCTCCACATCAATCTGTTGGAACTCAGAGCAGTTTTTCTAGCACTTCAAGTTTTTTCCACCTCTGTTCAGAACAAAGTTGTACAGGTCAGAACAGACAACACCACTACAATGTGGTACATCAACAAGCAAGGAGGCACTGGTCTCACGGCCTTGTGCAATCAAGCAATGAAGTTGTGGTCTCTGGCTATTCCCGAACACCTCCCTTACAGCAGTTCACCTCCCAGGCAAGGACAATGTCCTGGCAGATGCTCTCAGCAGGATTTCCAGGCCATCACGAATGGTCACTGGATCCCCTAGTATTGGAGGTAGTATTTGCCAGATGGGGCACCCTGCAGATAGATCTTTTTGCAGCCCCAGACAATCACCAACTTCCCCTTTTTTGCTGCAGGCCCCCAGTGTTGGGCTCAGTCTCTCTGGATGCCTTCCTTCTCAGTTGAGAAGGGAAGTTTCTCTGTGCTTTCCCCTTCCCCTTCTGTTCAAGGTGCTAGTCAAAATCAGATCTCAACCCTGCAAGATGATCCTGATTGCTCCAGATTGGGCCAGACAGCCCTGGTACCCACTCCTTATGTCCTTAGCAGTCCACCTTCCCCTGTGTCTTCCCAGGAATCACAACCTGTTAACCTGTGCTCAGGGAGGGTTTGGTACCGATCTCAAATCTCTCAATCTCAAGGCCTGGCTCTTGAAGAGTTAGTTTGTTGACCCACACCCTCCCAAGGTGTATTGATATATTGAAGGCTTCTAGGAAGCCTTCCACCAGGGTTAGCTTATAATTCCAAATGGAAGAGATTTTCCATTTGGTGCTCTGGCAAGCATATTTCCCCAGAATCTGCTGACTTACCCACAGTCTTGGATTATATGGTGCATTTGAATACTTTGGGGCTGAGACCAGCTACCCTAAAAGTGCACCTGACAGCCATGTCTGCTTTCTTATCAGCAGGTAAACCCTCTTCTCTTTCAGCTCATCCTGTATTCTCCAAGTTTTTCAAGGGGTTGCTTCACACCAACCCTCCATTCAGGGACCCTGCCCCTGCCTGGGATCTTAATATTTGCATTGCTCAGCTTATGCAACCCCCTTTTGAGCCCTTGTCTTCAGCAGAGCTTAAGTACTTGACTTGGAAAACTGTGTTTTTGGTAGCCATCACTTCTGCCAGGCGCATAAGTGAATTACAAGCATTGTCAGTGGAGCCTGATTTTATCTCCTTTCATAGAGATAAGGTGGTCCTCAGGACTAACAGAAAGTTCTTGCCTAAGGTGGTTTCAGACTTCCACCTTAATCAATCTATGTCTCTCCCTGTGTACTTCACTGACCATTCCTCCTCTGGCGAGAGGAGACTGCACAGTTTAGATGTCAAAAGAGCCCTTAGTTACTACATAGAACGTACCAAGGGCCACAGGTTTGACTTCCTCCAACTGTTCCTCACTTATGGTGAGGTTGGTAAAGGAAACCTGCCACTAAAAGATCCATTGCCAGGTGGATTGTTTCTGTATCCACTTTGCTATGAAAAACTGGTAAGGTTCCGCCTCAAGCCTGAGGGCTCACTCTACCAGAGGTACAGCTGCTGCCTCTGGCTGCTGCCAGGACATCCCTATCTTAGAGATATGTCAAGCAGCTACCTGGAAAACATCACACTTTACCAAGCATTACCCCTGACATCCAGGCTACGAAGTGATGCTCAGTTTGGCACAGTTGTGCTTCAGAGCCTATTTCCAAGTAGGTTCTGTCCCTTCTCCATGGAGGTACTGCTGTGTAGTTCAGATATAGTCATAATATAGCAAGATTCATGTTGTTTGAAGAAAATTACTCACCTTAGTAATGTTGTTTCTTCTAATGGAGCTTGCTATATTATGACCTCCCCCCCGCCTGCCCCTCTCAGAATCTCTGCTTTTGGGATGTGGGTGGGCAGTGCAGTGTTGGCACTTAGTAGATGCCCACCTTATTTTTCACCCCTCCTTTTTGGGGTGTTTGGGTGTTATGTTTTTCATTTTTTGGATCCCCTGACCTGAGTCTTTGTTTTGGGACCAGAAAATGTGTTCTTATATTTAGTAGCCAGTTGGCTAGTGTAGGTTTACGGCTTCCACACAGAACCTTAGTGAGTTTTGCTCATAAAGATCTGACAGTTTGAGTTTGAAGAACAACAGACAGAGTTTTCAACCGAGCTGTTCAAAGTTCCATGCCTGGCATGGAAAGTTAACTCTTTCACCTCTGGAGCAGTTCGAAGGTTGGGACTCACTGCATATGTCATAATATAGCAAGACTCCATTAGTAGAAACAACATTACTAAGGTGAGTAATTTTTTCTTTCAGATTTGATAGACATTGGTCCACAGTGTGTGCTCTTTAGGTCCCACTGTTAAAGTAATTTTTTTAAATATGTAATAAAAGACATGGAGGCAATCTGAAAAATCAGGCAATGTGGAAAATCTTATGTGACATACATTACTGTGTAGTTACTGAAAGGGTATGTGTTTCTGAGCCAAAAGACCAAGCAAAACAAACAAAAAAAACACACACACATTACATAGTCATATAGATGTTTTCAAGCTACTTATGAGGGAACTACAAGAAATGTCACTTAAGCATATCTACTCTTGTTTGACAGCCATCTATTGGTCGACTGTGAATTGCAGGCTAAGACTGTTTTGGGACAGGAAACTAACATGGGAAACACAATGTGGGTGCACATTATCATTGAATATTTCTCAAGCAACCATGGATTACTTGAGAATTAATCAATGGTTACCTGATGCTGTTTGGCCAATCCTGTGCAACCCTTTCTCTTCCCCATGTTACAAGTTTCATTTGTGTATGTGGCTTCCAAGATCTGGAAACTTCTACCACTGCATGTATGAGAAGCTGAAACTCCTTGGACTTTTATACATAGTTTAAAGTGTAAGCTATCAGAAAAGTTTAAATGTACTTGTGTTTCCTGAGTCTTACCTCATCTTTCTGTATGAATTAACTGTGATGTAGGTTTTGCCCTCCTGTTCATCCTGAATCACTGAAATTTTCCTGGTGTTCCAGGTCATCCCTGTAATGGATTTGCTCCAAGTGGGCTCACCCAGTTAACAAATAAAGAAATATATGTCTGCATGCCTATCTACCTATCTATCTATCTATCTATCTATCTATCTATCTATCTATCTATCTATCTATCATAGGAGCGCAGTCATGCCTCAATAGTTAGGATTGAGTAGCCTGTTTAATGTTAAACCCTGTTTTGTGCACCTTAATAACTTTTACATGCTTTGATGAAATAGCCCAACATTTGGCATGCATGGTCCTGCTGCCAGAATCTCAAGACATGGAAAGCTTTGTGAGGGCATCTTCTGCGGTTTTTGAGATATGGAGTGCCAAAAAACAGGAAAAAACACTTTTGGTTTCCCTATACTTAGGAATGTTTGCTCTCACCTATAGCCTAGACTATCTGAAATTCTTTCATGAAATTTTCAGGGTTGAAGGGAGCCATGCCAAGGGTGTGCCTTTGGAAGGTTTGATGAAAAAATGTAATTCTGTTTTAAAGTCATAACGATGTCTGAGTTAACGTTCTGGTGTGACTGGTAAAAATAAACTATTGTGAAAGCTGAGAAAAATATCACGAGTGGTTATTTGCATGAATTCCTTGTCGTGGGGAAAAAAACAGTTGGTTGTCAGCTCCTCTGACAACCACCTGGCCCAGGCTGATAAGCTGCACGCCAGCTCCTCTGGCATCCACCCAGCTGCTGCGCTTTTGTCGGGCCCCGATAACAGGCCTGACGTTGATCCCCAAATTTGCGCACACTGCCACTTCTGCTGCAGCCCTCTTCTGGTGGAGACTTCTGGCTCACTTGTCCATTCTAAGCCACAGTTGGAGGAGTGACTGCCCAACACCACCCTGGTGCCAGGGCCAGAACACCCAACGCCGGACCTTCCTCGGGAGCTGGCATCTTCTGTGCCACATGCTCCCCCATCTGGGCCAGTTCCCCTTCCCCAGACTTCAGTGGGACCCTCTGCCCTTTGGGGTTGACCTCAGAACTTCCTCTGGCAGGTACGGCACCAGACCTGACATTACCAGTCCCTTCTCATTCTCTGTCAGGGCCCCCATCAGGCCCCTCGGCCCCTCCTTCTGGGCCGACACCTGGTTATCTGCTGTCAGGGCCTCCATCAGGACCCTTGGCTCTGACATCAGGGCCTTCACTGTGCCTCAAAATGCCAGGCTTCCCTGCACCTCGCTACCCTTCTCCAGGGTATCTGCGGCCAGGTTATCAGATGCCAGGATACCCACGCTGGGGTATTCAATACCAGGCTATTCACTCTATGGTACACCAGGTTAGCACTACCCAACGCCGGGCTATATGACATGTGGTTATCATTTTCCAACCTACCTGCCCATCTATCAGTCCCCTCCACCCCCTCCTCCACCTCCTCAGCCTCAGGTGGATTTTTGGGCGGCATTACAGTCTTGGTGGAGTGAGAGTGGGCCCCTAGTGCTCTACGGCAGAATTTTCTCATTTCTGCAGCAGGGCTCCTAGGCTTCTGCAGCAACATTTTCTGATTTCTGCGGCATGATTTATTCATTTCTGTGGCAGAATGCAGTCCTGCCATTGGCTAACTTATGATGTGATGTCATAGAGTACATCGTCTGCCAAGCATAGAGGAGGGGCTTCAGGATAAACAAGATGGATACAGGAGCCTGTCACTGTGGAAAAACTGTATATTTGAATGAAAATTCACTAAAATAATAAATTTGTGGCACTGTATGAATTCTGCAGCATGATGCACTCTCATGGAAAATTCAAGAATCAAGAGAATTCCAGGGCCCTTGAGTGAGACCAAGAGACAGCTGGTTTCCAAGTTGGACCAACGTCAGTCAGCCCCGGCCTCCATGCCAGTCTGCCTGGACCCTATGCCCAGATCCCTTTCTCCAGTGGAGTTCCGTCCTTCTACCTCCGGATAGGCCTTTCACCCTACCACAGTAGCAGGTAACAATGGGGGACTCACGGTCTCCTGTAAGGAGATCCTGCTCCCAAGAGCTATATCCCTGAACAGAAGCCTGTCGTCAGACTCAGACTCTTCCGCTTCTTCTACTTGGGGCTTTGAGACCCCTCCCCTGGAGGATTCCAAGCCCAAGGACTCTCCCAAGTCCCCCCAGAGGACCTCGGTTTCACAGAGATCCTTTGGAAGATTCAAAAGGCAAATGGGTGGAAGACTGAAGATCAGAACCCCCAACTTAGAGGTTGGCAGAACACCTAGATGTGTCTGAGCTGTTGCCACTTCTCATTCCTCCGTGGATAGGACCACATGAGGACCTGGCCTCCACAGTTTGGCAGCAGCCTTCATCGGTGGCCGTGGTCGCCAAAAAGGCCGACCGATTATATCGAGCACCTGAGGGCAAAGACCACCTCAGTTCTCATTCTAAAGTGGACTCTGTGGTCATTAATGCAGCCCCTGACCATACAGCTAAGCCAAAGCATATGAGCACCTCCCCTCCCGACAAAGAGTTGAGGCAAATAGACCAGTTTGGATGTAAAGTTTATTCATCCTCCACACTGGCCCTCAGAGCTCTGAATTATCTGGTGCACATGATTGTGTACCAAAAGTCAGTCCTGGGCCAGCTGAAGTCTGAGTTTGAGGCTTTGCCTGATTCCAAGGCTAAAACCAAGATTGCCCAAACAGTCACAGTAGCAGAAATCTCCTGCCGCCATTCCCTCAGGGCTACTTATGCTGCTGTGGATGCCCCCACCTGGAGCACCGCAACTACTGTCAGCATGCACAGGTACTCCTGGCTGTGGGTCTCTGGATTGGCCCCAGATGTTCAAATGGCCATTCAGGATGCCCCCTTTCAAGGGCCTGTTCTCTTTGGGGGTGATGTCAAAGGTATCATAACTGAGCTACAGGACACTGGCAAGAGCTTGCGCTCTGTCCAGTCTATATATCGTTCTAATACCAAGCCCAAGCAGCCATTGTATTGCCATCAAAGGTGTCAGAACTGGCAACAGCCCACCAGACATCAGAACAAATGTCGGGCTTCCTCGGCAGCAGCCCCCAGCCAAATCTCAGTGAGCCGCTGGGGTGCTGCTGTCCCACCTCCTTCAGCCTCCTGACTTGCAGCAAAGCCCCCAGCCTCCTGCCAGCTCTGAGGAACTAATATGAGGAAGATTCACCAAACATCTGACCGGATGGGAGGTGATCACTACAGACTCGTGGGTTCTACACCTAGTTGCTCAAGGCCACACCATGTAATTCACAGAAAGACCTCCAAGAAATCCTCCAGGTTTCACTCACTACTCATAAGATCACATTCCTGTCATAAGGGAGGAAATACAGGCTCTTCTGCAAAAATCCACCATACAGCCCATTCCTCGGACCCAGAAAGGAGGAGGCTATTACTCCCACTTCTTTCTGGTTCCAAAAAAGGCGGGAGACTTCCATCCAATTCTGGACCTCAGCATGCTCAATCCGTATGTAGAGTACAAAAGATTTCGCATGCTGACCCTGCTGGTCTGTTGCCACTAGTTCACCAGGGACATTGGCTCTGTGCACTTGACATGCAGGATGCCTACCTGCATATTCCAATCTTCCCCTCCCACCACTGCTTCCTCCGGTTTACTTTCCAGGGGGAAACACTTTCAGTTCAAAGCCCTCCCTTTTGGCCTTGCCTCAGCACCCATGGTGTTTACCAAAAGCCTAGCAGTGGTGGCAGTGGCTTTACACTGCCAAGGCATCTATGTGTTCCTGTACCACGATGATTGGCTTCTGTCAGCACCATCCAGGGACAGCCTGGTAGCCTTCTTGACTGATACCCTGGACCTTTTTCGGAGAGAGGGAATTACAGTGAACTACACCATATCCCACCTGGTTCCATCCCAATGCCTGATTTATAGGGGCGGTGCTGGATACTGTCCAGGGTCAGACTTTTCTCCCATTGGACAGAACAGAAACCTTATGCCAACAGGCCATTCTTGTGGCAACCAGTCGATGGACCATGGCCCATTCTATCTTATGCCTTTTGTGCCTGATGGCAGTGACTTTTTCCACTGTCCCCCTAGCCAGGCTCCAAATGTGAATTACACAGTGGACCCTAAGGGTCCAGTGGGATCAGAGATCAAATGACCTGGATCACAGAATTCTGGTATCCACCTCCATGTGTTGGGACCTCCTTTGGTGGCAGAACCTGCCCAGTCTCACTGGAGGGCCCCGTTCAGCAGCCTCCTTCAGCTTAGACCCTGGTTATGGATGCTTCCAGTCAGGGTTGGTGCGCTCACTTGGGCGACCATAGGACACCAGGATCCTGGTCTCAGTGGGAGCTATCTACACATCAACGTGCAAGAGATTCGGTCTGTACTTTATGCCCTTCAGGCATTCGAGACTCATTTCCTCCTGGGCCACTCCTTGTCCAGATCAACACTGTGTGTGTGGTTTGGTATCTGAACAAACAGGTAGGCACATAATCGTATCCACTGTGCAGGGAAGCAATGCGAGTATGGCACTGGGCGATCCAGCATGGCCTACAGCTCATGACAGTGCACGTTCCAGGAGTTCAAAACATCCTAGCAGACCTTCTCAATCACACTCAGGGAAGGGCACACGAGTGGGAACAGAGAAAGTCTGTAGTCAAAGACTTCATTGATCTGTGAGATGGACCGGACCTCTGTCTGTTTGCCTCCCCATCCAATGCAAAACTTCCCAGTTTCTGCTTGCTCGTTCCCGGGTGTGGTGTTTTCTGGTGAGATGCACTGTCTCTCTGCTAGATGGGGAGGTTCTTGTCCACCTTTCCTCCCTTTCTGCTATTGCAGTGGGTGCTTCTGAAACTACAGCAAGAAGAGACTTGCATGATTCTGATAGCCCCATATTGGCCCCGTCAAGTTTGGTTCCCTCTGCTCCAACAGTTGATATTGGAGCCTCTGGTTCCTCTTCCTCTCTGCCAGGACCTTCTGATCCTTAATCAGAGCAGGCTGGTCCATCCAGGTCTCGGGTCCCTTCACCTTCACCTTCATGCGTGGCACTTGCTGACATAGCTGTTGCATGCTTTGGGGTCTCTTTCAGAGTGGCACAAGTCCTTGTGGAGACCTGAAAGCCATCCACAAGAACCACATGTGATGAAATGGAAGAGGTTCTCCATTTGGACTTCTTTCAAGGGCTGGGACGCTTTCTCTTGCCCAGTAGCACAGGACATGGAGTACCTGCTGCACCTCTCTGACCTTGGCCTTAGTTACTCTTCTCTGAAGGCCTGTTTGTCCTCCATTTTAGCCTACCACACTCTGGTGGATGGCAAAATCTTGGCTCAGTTGGAGGTTTCCAAAACCTTTCTGACAGGAATTCTCCATCTGAAACTCCCCACTCAGGATCCCTATTCTTCCGTGGGATCTAAATTTTATCCTTGAGAAGCTCACTTTGCCTCCCTTTGAACAGGCTGTGAGCTGTGACTTGCACTAACTTTCTTGGAAAGTGCTATTTTTAGTTGCCATTACTTCTGCTCGAAGGATTTCTGAGCTTCAGGCACTGATGTGTAAGGAGCCTTATTTGATTTTTCAGAGACTGGGTGGCTCTGCGTACAAATCCAAAGTTTCTACCAAAGGTGGTTTCGGAGTTTACTTTGAATCAGACCATACACTTGCTAGTGTATTATCCTGAGCATTCTAACTGAGGGGAAGCCATTCTGCACACCCTCGATGTGCACAGAACTTTGCATTACTACACGAACTGAATGAAATCAGTTCATAAAATGGATTTGCTTTTTGTTTTATTTGCACTCGAGAGGGGGCGCTGCAGTTTCAAAATAGTGTTTGTCCAAATGGTTAGGAAACTGCAGTCTGTTTTGTTATCAGAAGTATAATGAGCCCCTTCCAGGGGAAGTTAAGGGGCATTTAACTGAAGGCATGGCTGCATCTACAGTACTGCTTGTTTCAGGAATGTTTCTGCTGCGGACGTTTATGCGGCAGTCACTTGGAGCTCTGTCTACACCTTTACCAAACATTACTGTCTGGACATTGCCTCTAGGTGCAGGGCAGGCTGTGGACCAGCTGTTCTTCAGGACCTCCTGTCTTAATTTAGCAGCTACTGCAGACCTGTCTTACCTCCCGTGCTTCAGCCTTTTTCTGAGTTGCACTGCTTAGGACTCAGTCCTAACGGTTATTATCTACTGCAACAGACCTCTCATAGCACGATAGTACAGTTACATAAGAACTTACCATAACAGTAGATCTTCGAGAGAGGCTCCTGTAGTAAGTACCATTTTCCCTCCCACCTTGCCCCTGATTCTGCAGCTACTTCTTTCTAGCCTTCCTTTTGGCTCCAGGAGCCTACTCCTTTCTCCTGTCGCACCGTCTTAGGTCTCTGACGGGAGAACTGGAGGGCGGGAGTGGGGACCGCCCACTATATAGTGTCATGCTGACATCCGTCATGTGATGTCAGGTGGGTGATCCCTACCAGACACTGCTAGCTAAAGTTTTCTGTGTAGTCCTAGCGCCTGACGGCTCTAGTCCTAATAGTTATTACCTACTGCAAGAGCCTCTCTTGAAGATCTACTGTTATGGTAAGTTCTTACATAACTGTACTGTTCTCTTGGCATCCACCCTGTTATTCTGATAACTAGATATGAACATTCCACATTTCCAGATTCATGATGCACGCATTAGGCTGTGCCCTCCCTCCTTACACCATGTTCATCCCGGTGCAGCAACAGTAGGGCTATGTTCTCCCATGTCAGTATTCCAGGGTTGGGAACAAGCTTTGGTTATTGGTGGCAGACTGGGTGATTTGTGGGAAGAATTATCAAGTAAGCCATGCTACATTTTATTCTTTGAGAAGGTGCAGTGAGTACAGATGCTGTCAATGTGGCTGCTTAGTCCTTATTCACTGCATAAGAAGCTGTGTGCATGCAGGCATTCAAGGAAGGGAAACCATGTTATCACATTTGTCCTATTACTTTGTTTCTGATGGGTGCTATCAAGCCTCAATTACTGATGCTTAAGTCACCTCATTTAAATTCTGCATTTGCTCTATTTTATTTGAAAGGGGGATTCATTACAGAGACTGTGTTAAATAGCTCCATTATGTCCTCCTCTTTGACTGGTGTCTCCCAGGACAGAGACTGAGATTAAATTTTAGCATCCTTCCTTTTTTTTGTAATGGTTTCCCTAAATTATAATGGTATCACTAGCAATAAACTATGGATACATCTTGTGCTGGTACTTTCCTAACTGACTGTTTGGAATCACTGCAAATGTACCTTGTCATCATCTGGAAGGGTTAACCACATTCCACCTAAAATAAGCGTGATCATCACAGCTGGCCACTGCCTTTGTTTTGGGGGCAGGGGGCTTAACTGACTGGCTGGCATTCATATTTGCACCATTTATCAGGTTGGAAGGGGGGAGTTTAGTGGATGATCATCAACAAAAAAATAACCCAAAATAAGATTGGGAAGACTGGGTGGACTGTCGGCATAATTTAAAATCAAAAGGGGAGTTAGACAGGGCTGTGTGATGGCCCCTTTATTATTCCCTCTTTTATATAGATAAAATGTTAGCTGAGTGTGAATCCACCAACTCAGACTCCCCAAAAATGTCATCTCTGCCATGCCCCCTTTCGGCCTACATGGACGATATTGTTTTGTTTTCACTTACAAAATCAGGGTTGCAGAAGAAGTTAGATTTTATTTACAATAGATCCACAGATCTAAAATTAAAAATAAACCTGAATAAAACTAAAATTGTTATATTTGGTTTAGGAAAAAAAGAAAGACTCAACCTACTGGCAAGTGGACAAGCTATGTCTATTTAGGCATCCTCTTTTAGGAAAATTGTAACTGGACATTACATATTGAAATGCTTCTAGAAAAACTAAACAAAAAATGTAGCTGGACTTACCTGATTTAATGTAAAATATGGAGCTATGACCATCAAGCCATTAATCCAGGTGATTAGGACAAAATTTGACACTAAACTTTTATATGGTTCTGATATTTGGGATTATCAGAATCTAAACACACTAATATCCCCACTATACAAGTTCCTACACACAGTTCTAAAATTGGGGCACTCCTGCCCATCAGCGTATATAAGATCAGAACTGGGAATTGTGAACATAAGGGCCTTGATTGAGACAAGGAAAATTAACCATTAGATCAGACTGTCCAGGCAAAATAGTTCTACATTAGCAAATATTGCACTAAAAGAAAAAGAAGCATGGTATAATTTAGGTTACAAAAACAGATTTTGGTACACCACATTCTTGAATGTATTAAAAAAACATAAAAAAACATAAAATGATGAACCTGAAGTACGCAGTTGATAAGGGTATCACACTTACTGTAAAATATAAAAAGTAAGTCTCTAAAAGGATAACAGATAATTGGATTTGCTTAAATTTTAAAATGATTAAAAACTCTCATTATTCAAGATGGTTTTCCCGAACAATTATTACTTTGGATTTAAACCCTATTTAGAAATATTAATGGATCCAAAACTAAGATCTACAGTATCCAACTACAAATTTGAGCAATGTCCAAGTAATATGCTAGCCTATCGTTACGAAAAAAAAGTCTCCAGTCAGGAGAGTGTGACTGCAGTAAAGGAGGTGAAGAAAATTTAATCCATATATTATGGGATTGCTCATGGTATGATAACCAACTAATTTATTAATTGAGTCCCTTCATGAATAGCATTATACCAGCTCCACAAATTAACCCTTACGGATATACTGTTTCACACAAAGGACTTATGGACTGTCGAAAGACTAGCTAAATATTTGGCTGCAATCAACAAAATAAGGAACAGAATTATTATAATTTAAATAAAGCTGGCTGCTGCCAGAAAGCCTTATTTTAACTTTTTATAGGGCAATAATTGTGTACATATGAGCTCATCTTAAGCAATTTATTAGCCTTTTTTTATACATATGTATAGGAGTATTATTTAGCTCCTCTTTTTTATGTGATATTATGCATTTATTGTTGAAAGTTGTATGATGAAATGTAATTGTAAAGGCTTATTTTTGGCTATATACAATAAAATGCTTTGATGATGAACAAAAAATTACAGAACTTGGTAAATTCGACTCACTTTTGTTAAAAAGATGATTTGGAATACATGCCTGATAAACTAGTAAAAAATCAAAAATATTATTCAGGATAACTATCATACATCCGGAATCATTTATTGGTGTCCATAAACACCAAATTCTGTTTTGAATGGCAGTAACTAGCAGAGTTTGTGTGATTTTTGGTGCATGGTGGGAGAGGTTGAAAAGAGCCCAACAAAGCTGCATTTCAGCACTAATTTCAAGTGATCTTGTGTGTGTGTGTGTGTGTGTGTGTGTGTGTGTGGGTTAATCCAGCCATTTGCATCTCTTATTTTTTGTTTACAATACCTAAAATAATATCACAAAAGCTCAAATAAAGTTTACATCAAATATGTAGAAAATCACATTTGTTAATACTGAGATCAATTGTAGAAAAGGATGGTACCATGTTATTAGACCACTTATGTGAGACAAAAATCACAAAGCAATAGCTACATGAAGCACTGTTAGTTAAAGACGTTTCTTTCATCTTCAGAATGACGAAGCAGTAATTATAAAATATGCAGAGAAAGGTCTGTTGTGATCCAGATGGGTTCTTGATAGTGACCCTTAAAAGTGAATAGAGAAATTCCTTCTGTACAGTATATTAATATAGGTATTTCTCAGCTTCTTAACTCGTACTCAGGTTAAACATATACTGTAGACTGATTTTCAAACACTGCCCAATCTTGACAGGCCAGTGTACAGAACCATATGATGTTTCCCCCTTATTTATGTCTGACAGTATAAATTGTTGTTCTTCATATAGGTATCTGCATCTGATTTCATGACTCCCATCAGACCAACTACCCCGTTTCCCATGATCAGGTGTCAAAGTGACCACAGTGGATTAAACATACCCATCCTGCCATTTGTACAGTATATGAAGGAGACCATCCTAGACACAGACTTACACACACCTCCTAATGCTCCCCCATGCAAAAAAAAAAAGCATAGCACAAAAATTACATTAAGAGCATGATGCTTGTATTTTGACAGGGGCTATAATCAGTGTCAAATGGTGAAGCGGCTGAAATGCACTAGTCACCAGTCCAGTATGAATTAATAGACATTTCTCAAAAGTAGTATTACCCAGCTGTCCCAATGTTAGCCAATCAAGTGTTACTACTAATGAAGGAAGTAATTTCTGTTATATTGAAATGAGGACAACTGCAAGGCAACCGCTCATCCATTGGTCCTGTTGAGCACTGTCAATGTCAATGTCACTGGAACCTATTAATTGTATAAATATATTATGGCTGCTAACTGAGGAAAGGAGCTGATGTTGTTGATGGCTAATGAGTATATTAGTGCATTATAAATGGAATAAAGTATGGGGTGGTGACTAACGATAATTGTACACACATTTGAGGGGTTGGATGCCACATAAACCCCAATAGCGTAGCTCGAGGGGTTTATGTAGACATCCAACTCCAAGGGTGTGTGTAAAATTCTAGTTTACACACCACCCCATATTTTATTTTATGTAATTGCTGGGTTTAGCTTTCTCGTCGCAGAATTATATAAAATATATTATGTCCTGGTGCAGCCATGGTACGGTTTGCTCTTAGAGTGGTCCGTGGTCGCTTTGTGGCAATTTTATGTTTATTTTTTTTTGTTTTGCCCTGTCTGGCCCCTGCTTTTCTGGAGATTTTTTTAAAAATTATTTTATTTAAGTAACTTATGGGCAAGTCAAGTGGCATTGTGGTTTCGGGTGGGCGAGGACTCGAAGGCAGAGTGGCGAGTGGAGAAAACTCAGAAGAGTCATGATTTGCGCATGCATAAAGCCAGGGAAACCCAACACGTTTGCCATTCTAAACACTCCTTTATAACAACAAACTATACGACTGCTGGTTTCCCTATAGGAGAAAGCTAAACCTGGTAATTATGATAATTATGCAGTGGGTAATTTATTGAATATGGGTAAAGTGAGCTTTGAGGCTTCGGTGGCATTGGGTGCTTAAGATTTAGTGGGGCTGGGAGATTAATCTTGTATTATATATTCTCAAGATGAGGCGACGACAGTTACAAAAAAATACCTTATCAGTGAATTATTGAGGAGAAGGGGATCAAAGTCCGTTGGATTTAATCATTGTATACATAAGAGCACCAGAGTAGACATCTATTTTTTTTTTATTCCATGCTCATCTGCTCATTATATTTCAAGCCCACACAAGTGTTTATCAAATAAATAAGAAACCAGTTCCAGTTTATATATATATATATATATATGCTGTTTACATTTCATGAGCGAGAATATATATAAATGGCTTTTCTTAAATGAAAGTTACATCTCAATATCTCTCACTTTTATTAAGTATCACTGTATGAATGACTTGTATTAGATCAGAGACAGAAGCTGTTGTGCTCATAAAGTAATAAGTGATGACCAGTTTGATAATATGGAAATAAGACCTACAGAAAAGGACAGATTAAAATAATTCATGCATATTGAATTATTCATAATTCCATTTGATTATCATTTTAAAGTGCAAACACAAGTACAAAGTAGCTGTTTCTTCATTACTCATAAGTTGCAGAAGCTCGCTGACAATATGACATTGATGGGATGGGGAAGTTTGGAATGTCAGTGGTTAAAAAAAGTAATGACAAAACAAATTTCAAAAGAAAACATAGAACACACTGTCAATGCCTCTTACTATTTGATTGCATGGGAATAAATGGAGAAATGCATGTAATGAGAACATGAACTGGACAATAAATAAGCATAGTCTGATTAAGGCTGAACACATTTTCATACCGTCCAGCTGATACAAATTATTTAGCACACAGCATTGTTCCTTGACACACACACACTCACACATATATATATATATATATATATATATATATATATATATATATGTGTGTGTGTGTAATATATATATATATATATATATATTATATTTTATACAATGGGGTGAGGGATAAATGAGCGAGATAACATGTTATTTTCACTGCAGTGGAATGACCTGATATCACCACTATGAGAATATTTACGGATATACACATAGTGCCTACATCACTAGCAAATATTCTCACAGTGGTGATGTCACCAGAGTGAGAATATCTTCACTGCAGCCTGCATTTGCTTCACAGTTTCTCCTTCTTACTGAATCCTGCAACTAACTCAGTTAGCATTGTAAAATACAATCATCTGTGTCCCATAGTTTTTCTGACACTCCTAGCCCATTACTGTGCTGCTCTAATCTTCAAAACAGCCTCCTTTATAAAGCAGTTTCTCTTTCTGAGTGCTGTCTGCAACAGTTTCTCTGTCTCACTGAAGCCTGCAACTTACTCAATTAACAGTTTCTGTTTCTCACTCCTAGCTGCAGGTAACTCAGCATTGCAGAATGCATTCACCTGTTTCCTATAGTGTCTAACACTCCAAGCCCATTTAGAAACACTTACACACACTCAGACCACACACAAACAGTGCTATCAGTATAGCCTAGAGGTTAGAGTAACAATCTGGGAACAAGCTTGCTACATCCAGTAGACCAGACCAGGGTTTGATTCTCACAATCTCCACTTGCATACTGTATGACTCTGAACAAGTAACTTAACTGACCAGTGCTCCCAGGTCACTCCTAAAAACGTACCCAGTTACCAAACACTAAAATAAAAAAACAGAGTAAACAGGAAGAGAACACAGAAACAAATGTTTTTAAAGGTCCTAGCCCCATTGTAGAAATCTCACACATGATATTATCGATCGTAGAATATGGAAAATATTCTCACTCCTGCAGAGTGAGAATATTTTCCATATCCTACTCCTGCCCATCATGTATCCTCTATGTATTATACTGGCCAGTAGGTATAGTTAGAGTTAGTGGGCCACTTTATTGTTAAACCCCAAAGTTTGCACTTTATTAACTTTGCAACTGTTTATCTGATTTGCCTGCAATTTTGCTTGCATGGTGTCTAACCATGATCTCTGGATCTGGAAAGTTCCAGTTGGATGTACGGTTGTGGAACTGTAGAGTGTCAAATAAATGAAAAATACCCAACTTTATGGCATTTTTGGTCAGGTTTAAAGGACTGAAGAATGTGTCTGAGGGTATTCAGATTTGCATGTCTATATGTGGCATCGGTTAAACTGGTGCCTTTTGAAGATTTGGTGAAAAAATCTTAATCCGTTCAAAAGTTTTGCAAGTTTTTCATGTCCCATTTTAGTCTGTGGAAAAATTTATATGTGCAATGTAAAAACTTTCACGAAAGCATTTTTTTGTGTGTGAAAACATTTTTTGTGCACAAAAACATTTCATTATAAGGTATAGGGGCGTCACAAAAACATTTTTGTTGTCGCGAAAACATTTTTGTTTTCTCAAAATCAGTGCTTGAAAACACTGCCCCATGTGTTGTTTTCTTTGTCACTTTATTGTGCCAAGGTGGACTGTGCTTTTGGGCTGAAATTTGCAGGGTGGCAAGCCCTGGTCCCACAGATGTGCCTTTTGGTAGTTTGGTCCCAAAACATTCAACGAGCCCATAGTTACAGCATTCTGAAGTCAAGAAATTTCCCATAGGATAACATTCCTTTCAGCACCCGTATCTGGATAACGATTTGTGATACAGATTTTTCACTATCCGCAGCTGCACTAAGCATGCATGGAGGTTTTGAAGTCATTTTAACTGCAGTGGAATTTTTCCATAGTTGCTACGGTTACTGAGATATTGCCAAATAAGTGTTACAAGGGTTCTTTTTCAGTATTATGGGGCTGCTGTATGGCTCCGTATTTAAGTGTAAATGGGAGTGCAGGGCCTGGAGGGCCTGCGCTCCCACATACACATACCATTACACAAAAATGGGCAATATGAAGTGAGTGCAGATCCGGAGGCCCGCTCCACAAACACATATCACTAACCACTTACATTACACTTTCTCAAAAGAAGGAAATTCATTGCAAAAAACTATGCATCAGTAGGGTTGATGTCACAGCAACAAAAGTTTGGAAATTTTATATTAGGGTTAACCATTCCTACTATTACTTTTCTCACTTCTACAGGAACCAACAGGCACTGGGTGTGCTATAGTCATCAGACCTAACTCTCACCCCATTCTCCTGTACTGTAGAGTGTCAGTTTGTTTACATATGGAATGGGGTTAGAGTTGGGCCTGATGAACCCATGGCATGCCCCAGTGCCTGTTGGTGCCTGTAGGGTGGGGGAGGGCTGGTATGGTAGGGGTGGTAACCCTAATATCAAATTTTCAAACTTTTGTCACTGTGACATCAGCCCTAACTGATGCATTAACAAAGTTTTTTTGCAATGTGTGCATATATATTATATATATATATTATAGTGCCACTATAGTTAGGGTTGAGTACCCCATTTAAGGTTACATCTGAAATTTGGCAGCTTAATAACTTTGCCACCATATGACAGATTTGCCTGTAATTTGGGATACACAGTCTGGTACCATAGATATGTGGACCTGCCAAGTTTCGTTATGGTTGGATGTACAGTTGCGGAGCTACAGAGCACCAAAAAATGCATAAATTATGCATTTTTGGACATTCTTTGCTCGCACCTAAAGCCTGCATGGTTTGCGTGAACAGTCCAAAACCTTCAGGGAATATGCAACCAGAGTCCCTGATGTGCCTTTCAAAGATTTCGTGAAAAAATATTAAACGGTTCAAAAGTTATTCAAAAAAACCTTTTTCCATTATGGTCTATGGGAAAAGTTAACAAAATATGCAAAAGTGTCACAAGTGCACTTTTTACTTTTGCAAATGACCCTTGTAGTGTCGCAAATCGGCCATCTTGTTTTCAGTTGGTGGTCACAGAGATGCTTGGCGTTTAAATTTGAGACCCTCTAGGGACACAATTCTTGTTGTGTTCACCTAGTTGAGCCCTGAGGATGCTAGCCATGTCTTTCTTGGGGGTAAAACACCCCAGAAATATGTTTCTTAAATTTTTTTAAACAGTAGTGTCGCAAATACTTTCAAATGTGTGATACTTTCATGATTTGTGAAAGTACTTTGTGACACTATGGCCAAAACAATAGAGAATCTTTGCCACCCTGCTGCAAAAGAACGGTTTGCTCTTTTGGGCTGAAATCTGGAGGGAAGAAAGCCAGGATCCCACAAATGTGCCTTTTGGTGACAAAATATTAGAGGGCTGCAAAGTTACGGCACTCCAAAGTTGACAATTTTTTCCATAGGCTGACATTACGGCGTCCGCCATGCCTTTCGGGGCCCGTATCTCGAAAACGGTTCAAGACATGGACTTTCCGTTGGAAGAATGCTTAGTCCTCCACTAGGGAGTTAAGTACAACCCTAGCCTGGAAAGTCATAAATAATATGAGCTTTAACTTTTTTTTTATGTCGTACGGTTCCAGAGATATAAGAATTTAGTATTCAGGTGCTCATTTTCTGCTCTGAGGGCAATTATTATGGATACTTTCTTTGTATTCACTGTGCTTCTGAATGCACCTTTTTGGGAAATAAAGGGTGTGCGTTTGCATTACTGTTACTGTTAGCATTTCCGCTTGCGTTTCTGTTAACATTTGCGTTAGCGTTTCCTTTAACGTCACCATGTGCGTTACCCTTTACGTTTGCATTTGCGCTTGCATTTGCATTACTGTTACCATTCATTTCTGTAACCATTTTTGTTTACGTTTACTTTTGCATCACCATGTGTGTTACCATTTGCATTTGTGTACGCGCTTGCATTTGCGTTTTCTTTGGCATCATCATTGGTGTTACCGTAACTGTTTGCATTTCCAATTGCGTTACCATTACAGTTTGCGTGTTTGTTACATTTGTGTTTGCATTGGCCTTAGCATTTGCATTTTCAGTAGCATTTCTGTTGTCGAGTGCATTACTGTTACCTTCTGCATCGCTGCTGATATTACCATTTGTATTTCTGTTTGTGTTTCTGTTACCGTTTGCATTTTCGTTACTTTTGTTTGCATTTCTATTGCTGTTAGTGTTTGCATTACCATTTGTGTTACCATTTCTATTTACATTTATGTTTGTGCTTTAGCGTTTCTCTTACCATTTGCGTTCTCGTTTCTGTTTGCATCACCATGTACATTACCGTTTGCACTTACGCTTGCGTTACTGTTAGCGTTACTACTTTCTTTTTACCTCACTGTTGCGTCACCGTTTGTGTTAATGTTACTGTTTGTGTTTTTGCGTTTGCAGTGCAGTGCAAAACATTGTTTTTAGTATTTTCTGCACTATTTTCCATGACGACAGTGCAGCCAGTGTTTGCTGACTGATCTGAAACGTGCCACGTAGAAATACCTTTGTTCAGGGAACATGCCAGTTTTTGTTTGGTGAAAAATAGTTTTTCCATTCCAGAGTTATTGCCATTTGAAGTTGTCCCCTTAACGGTTACAGATTTTTCAGCTGCCAGGTCTGCCATTTTAGCACATTTTTGGCTGTGAATTCCACCATTTTGTGGTGGAAGACTTCTTAAAGGTGCAGAAACATAAAAATTGAATATCTTTGGAACAGTTTGGTCTTTTCACATGAAATTTGGAGGATCAAGTTGCACATTATTGCTCTATTTAAAGGTGTGGCAGCTATTCTTCAGCCCCATACTTTATTATACTCTACATCACCCCGGGACAGAAAATGTGAGTATTACTTCAACAAAACAAGAGCATGGCATTTAAACAACAGTAAGAATTAGAAGAATAAGAATTAGCAACTTTATTAAACATGACATTAGCATTGAATACAATTTAAAAAAAATACCTTTTGCTTGATTCAAAACACAATATTTCTCTGCAGGAGGAGAAAGAACCTAGATTTCACTGGTGACCAGTCAGTGTAATGCCAGAGGAGGATGGGACACCATAGCACTTGAAGCTTGGCCATGCTACAAGCGTTAAGTGTGAGGGAAGGAAAGGGAAGAGGAATGGGGCAGCAGGATGCACATTAAATATATGTCAATATTGAAAACCATCAATATTTCAAAGACCTGGGGGAAATGGTTATTGCAACAGTAAAGGCTTTGAGAAAACATTGCAAGCAACAGTTAAAGGACTATAATAATGCAAGAATAAATGAGCACACAGTTCTATAGGCAGACAATAAATGAATGACCACACAGAGTTCAAGACATGACCATTGAGTTCAGAATTAAAGTTCACACTTTGCGACTTTTGCGGTCAGTGGGAATTGACTCATGTGTGGGTTGGACCAGTTCCTGACAGGACGGGGTCAGGTCAGGAAAAGGGATCCAAGAGTTTCGTGAGCTGTCATAACTACACCATTTGTCGTAAGTCCAGGATCCATTGACATACTTTTCAGCGCAATATCTTCTCAATCTGATATGTGGGAGAGTTCTGAGAAGAAGATGAAGCAAAACACTGAGAAGTTCCAGGAAGTCCATCAGGCTGAGCTAGCAAAAGAGGATCCAGCTGAAGATTGTCAGGACCATGGGGTTGTGGAGGAACTGGCCACAAATTGTCTGCAGGAATTTCAGCTTCCGAAAGTATAGCAGGTTCAAGTGCAGCTTCATTGTTAGGTGGACTGAGATCATCAGGGAGGGTATTATTCAGGTACCTGTGTTTCAGTCTGTTGATGTGGAAACATAGAAACATAGACTTTGGTGGCAGAAAAGGACCACTTATCCCACCTAGTCTGCCCATTTCCTACCTATTGGATAAGCTGCAGATCCTAGTTAACCAACAGCCTACTTCTTCCTACCCCCACCATAATTGCCTTATGTCTGTCCCATGCATTCTTGAATTCCCCCACTGTTTTTGACCCACAACTTCCTCAGGCAGGCCGTTCCATGCATCCACCAGCCTGTCTGTGAAAAAATGCTTAATCACATTGCCCCTGAGCTGTCCTCCTCTATTTTCAAATTGTGTCCCCTTGTTCTTGCACATCTCTTTTTCTGAAAGATGCTACCCTCTTGGACTGTGTTGATTCCCTTGAGGTATTTGAAAGTTTCTATCATGCCCCCTAGCCCTCCTTTCCTCAAGGGTATACATATTAAGCTCCTTTAATCTCTCTTCATATGGCTTCTGTTGCAGACCCTGCACCATTTTTATTGCCCTCCTCTGGACAGCCTCCATCCTGTCTATGTCCACCCAGTACTCCAGATGGGGTCTCACCACTGTCTGTACAGAGGGATAACAACTTCCTGTTTTCTACTGGTGATGCCTCTCCCTATGTATCCCAGTAACCCCCAGCCATCCTTACTGCCTTCTCACATTGCTTGCTTACCTTTAGGTCATCTGATATGTCTACCCCCAGGTCTCTTTCCATTTTTGTTTTGTTAATACCCCCCTCCCCATTGTGTACTCTTCCCCTGGGCTTTTGGTTCCAAGTTGCATTACTTTGCACTTCTTTGCATTGACTCTAAGCTGCCATACTTTTGACCATTCCTCCAACCTTGCCAAGTCCCTTTTCATCCTTTCCACTCCCCTTATGTATTAGCCCTGGTGCAGATCTTTGTGTCGTCTGCAAAGAGGCATACTTTTCCTTCCAGTCCCTCTGCAATGTCACTTATAAAGACATTTAAAAGGACTGGACCCAGTACTGAACCCTGCGGTACACCGCTAGTAACTCCCCTTTCTTTGGCGTGGACTCTGTTTACTATTACCCTCTGTGTCCTGTTGTCCAGACAATTTTTTACCCAGGCTACCACCATCGGACCCACTCCCTGACTGGCTAATTTGTTAATTAATCTTTTGTGTGGGATTGTGTCAAATGCCTTGCTAAAGTCTAGGTAGGCCATGTCCACAGCCCCTCCCTGGTCTACTGCTTTGGTCACCCACTCAAAGAAATCCATTAGATTTGTCTGACATGGATTTTATTGTGCACCAGCTTTCCATCGGACTTATGGCACAAGCGAACATGAACAGGAGGAAGCTTTTCCATAGTGTAGAAGGGACCAGTCCAGGGATGAAGCAGTTTTTTGGTGGTGCCCGGAACTAGGACAGATCGGTACAAATATACAATGTACCCAACAGAAAATGAAAGTTCATGCGACTTGGCTGCTGACATTTTCTGCATTGCAGATATTCTCTGGCTCAGTGTGTCAGTTGCAACATTTCTGGCATGGTAGACATCATTCTCTCACTTTGTCCATTCCATTGTGGATGATAACTGGTTGTGTGAGTCTTTTTGATGTCAAGAAGTTTGCATGTTTCTCACTCAATAATTGAAAGGTAGTTAGTGCCTCTGTCCAAATGCAGGTACGCTGGGGTACCATGATGACAAATGATTGTGTTGAGGAAGGCACCTGCCACTGTGGCAGCTTTAATGTCTTTAAGGGGGATTAGTTCCAAATACCTTGTAAGGTAGTCCATGAAAACAAGAATGTATTTGTTGCCAGAGTCAGGGCATGTAGGCAAGGGGCCAAGAATGTCGGTGCTGACTCTTTGGAATGGTTCAGTGGCTACAGGCATTGGAATGATGTGTGCCTTTGTCAGTTTGGCAGGAGTCTTTTTTTGGGAGTAGGGCTGGCAGTATTTGACAAATTGGACAATGTCCTTGTTCATGCGAGGCCAGAAGAAGTGAAGCCTTGTCTTTCGAGAGTTCTGTGGATTCCCATATGACCTTCAGAAAGTGGAGAGCTCGTGGATTGAAGAACTTGGGTGACTAGAGGGCTGGCACAACTAGCTGTACACGAGTTCTATCCGTCGATGGTCCTTGCCTTCCTTGGTCCAAGTGTGAAAAAGCACTCCGTCACTGAGAAAATAGTGAGATGCAAAGGTGGTGTTGCTTTTGTTGTGGTATAGTTCCAGTTTTTAGATACGTGACTATGTCTGTGAATTGAGGATCAGTTCTTTGTTGCATTTTAATCATCGCCAGGGAGATAACAGTATTAGAGGTTGTAAGAAGCTCTTTGGCTGCTTGCAATAAGTGAGGATTAGTACTTTTCTCTGAGGAAGCAGTTGGTAGCATCAAAGCAACTTGAGGTGCTATAGGAGTGTTCACAGGGAGCTCATCTATGGAGAGGAAAGGAAGAGCTGTAGACAGGATTCTTCATTTGTTGAGGATGATGTGGAGGATACCATCTCTGGCTTACAGCATCGGGTATTAGAATGAACTCGACCTGGTCGGTATTGAATTTCAGAGTTGTAGCATTGCAATATGGCAATCCAGCAGGTGATCCTGCCTACTGGCTCCTTCATTTCGAACAACCATCTGAAGGCAGAGTGATCAATGATAGCTGTGAAGGAGGAGTAGCGAAAGTAAAAGTCACATTTCTTTACAGCAAATACCATGGCTACACATTCTTTTTCTGTGATGCGATAGTTTTGTTCAGCTGAGGAAAGAGTGCCCGGCATAGGAAACAACTCGTTCTGTTCCATCTTGGATTTGACACAACACAGTGCCCACTGCAAAGGAACTAGCATCTGAGTAGAGGTTGAAGGGTTGAGCAAACCTGGGATAGGCCAATACTGGAGAAGATATTAGATTTGCCCTCAAGGTTTCAAAGGCCTCTTTACATTGGGAGTCAAACATAGTCACATCCCTTTTGGTGAGGGGTACAGTGGAGCTGCAATCTTGGAATAGTTGCAAATGAATTTTCTGTAGTAGCCAGACAAGTCCAGGAAAGCTCTAAGGCCTTTGAGGTTGTTAGGTTGTGGATAGTCTTTGACTGCTGAGAGCTTATCCAGGTCTGAGAGATGCCTTGAGAACTAACCACATGTCCCAGGTAATGAATTTGATGTTGCAAAACAACACTTCTCGAAGCTTGAGGTTGGCTTGTTTGAGACGTTTGAACACCTTTTGAGATGTTGGATGTGGTCTGGGAAAGTTCTGCTGAAGACAAAACATTGTTCAGGTAGACCAGGCAAGATTTCAAGACAGACCACATAATACAGCTTCCATGACACATTGAAATGTGGCTGGACTGTTCTGAAGTTCCATAGGCAAGTGTTTAAATTGAAAAGTCCTGGTGGCAGCGCCCAGGCTGCATAAGGGTGCAAAGCTGGATCAATGGTAACTTTGTAGAATCCATTCTGAAGGTCTAGAGTGGTGAAGTGAGCTGGACTGGCTGCACCAAGGCTCTCTAAGGTGTCTTTGGTTGTAGGTAAGGGATGAGCATCCTGCACCATGTAGGAATTGAGCTTTCTATAATCCACCATGAAATGATACCCTTTGTCTTTCTTTACCACCAGCAAGCAAAGTGCACCACAGGGACTTGTAGATTCTTTGATAATGTCCTGTTCAAGCATGTCCTTGATGATGTCCTCCAGGATTTGTTTTTGTTTGTGTCCCACTTTTTGTAGACTCACTGACAGACTGGCTGTTGGTTGGGCTGCACCTCGATGGTGTGTTGCAGGATATCACAGCGCTCGAGTTTGTTATCTGGACCAACAAAGACATCTGAGTAGTTCTCCAGGAATTCTAAAAGATGTTGTTTCTCTGTTGGACAGGTCTGAAGTTTTGAAGAGGGTAATCGCTGGCTGAGTGGTAGCTCTTTGGAGAGTGGAGTGGTTGTGATGGTACTTACAGGATGAGAGTTGATGGAGCCAGGTTGAGACTCTTGCAGGAGGAGTAGCTGGTCCCTTGAAGACAAGCATACAAACCTTCTGATGTTGGTACCCTTTGAGATGACCACTGGCTCATCTGTGAAGTTGCAGCATTTTTGGAAGACTGTGCCACCATGCACCGACAAAAGTATTTCCTGCAAGAAGACCTGACAAATGCAGTGTGGGGATCCCATGATGATGCCAACAACACCTTGTGGAAGTGGTTCACTCGAATCTTGGCACTCAAACCCATCTCTGACTTAGGCGGTACAGTGACTGAGTCTGTAGCTGCAAGTTGCTTCCGAGGATCTAGTGACAGTTTGTTTGAGGCAAAGTCTAGGATGGCTTTGTGAGCTTTAAGGAAGTCCTGGCCAAGAATCACTGCTGGCTGTAGGTCAGGCACTAGATAAAACTTAACAGTAGCTTGCTGTGAGCCATAGTGGAGTTTGAGATGGACCATGCCTGTGATAGGTACTGTAGCAGTTTCTGCTGTGATAATGTACTTGAGGTTGGCTGGAGAAACATTAGGTATGTGATGTATAGCTGGGTTGTCTAGAATACTGCTGTGTATAACTGAGATTTATGCTCCAGAGTTGACCAAGGCATGGGTGGACCAATCTCCAATGGTTAAAAGGCCATAGTTTACTTGCAGAGGTGACCTGATGACAGGAACCTTTGCCCCAGCGGTGGGGGTGTGCCTGAGTTAGTAGCCAAAGGGTGCAGATTGTTTGAGTTGTGAGAGTCAGAGGGGTGGTCAGTTGTTGTTTTTTCCTGATCCTGGGTGTAGTTGTGGTTATCTTGGTGATTGTGCTATGGTAGACGTCTCTGGCTCCTTTGATTTCTGTTTTGATTCTGTAGCTTTTGGCAGACAGCAGCAGTGTGTCCCCTGAATCCCACACCACTGGCAAGCCACTGATTCTTGTGAAGGTGGGGGTGGCTCAAGTCACTGTCAAAGTGGTCGAAGAGCATTGACAGAAGTTGCAGGGGAAGCAGGAGCATTGAGGTGCAAGCTGCTAACAGTATTGGTGAACATCTCTATCATTGATTGCTGTTGCTGGACACAAGTTGCGAGGGTGTCTAACTGCCATGACTGGGGTGCTTGCACAGTGGTAGCCTTGGACATTGATATGGACTCTTCTACGAGTTGTGCAGCTTGGATTGTGTCCATCCAGGTTGTTGGTTTTTGTTGGATTACATACAGGCAGAGTTGAGGAAGGAATCCCAGTACAAAGGTTGTGATTTGCTCTTTTTCTGATTTTGCAAACATTTACAGCGTGACTCAGCATCCACTATGAATGCTTCCAGAGACTCAGAGGGTTGCATGGTGCATTCCCATAGTTGCTGTTCCAAAAACCAGGGCAGATGTGCTTGGGGAAAATGGTCCTTGAAAGTTGCATATGGGACGGCAGTGTCCCCTTTGACTTATTCTGGAAGTGCATTGAACCAGGAAATGGCAGTCCCTCTCAGGAACAAGTGCAAGGCATTGGAATATGCAAAGGATCAGTCCAACCATGTAAGGAAATCCATGCTTGGAATTGCTCGAGCCAGTCGATGGTGTCTTCATAATGCAGTGCTGAGAAGGGTACTGGCTGTAGGCTGGTATAAACCATGGACTGGGATGAGATAGTTTTAATGTAGGTGAGGTCATCCTGGATAGCTTGCATAGCTGGTGCTCGTGCAAATGAGATGGGTGACTGGATGTCTTGCAGGATGGTTTCTATTATGAGGCCCCATGCACTTGAGGTGGGTGGAGATAGCTCTCTGGATGCTCCAGCGCTCGAAGTGACGTCTTCCTCGGACATCATGGTTGGAGACAAGCTTCCCTGCAGTAAATGAAGGTCATAAGGATGAGAAGGAGCTGCCATGATGCAGGATACGAGACACTCTGGAGTTGATGGAGTGCCAAGAAGAAAATATTTTTGTAGCCAAAAGTACAATTATTTGTAAGCAATTTCCATCAAATAACATCCTAATAAATAATTCCCACTCAATGTTGTATTGTCAGTTACTTAAATAAAGTTTTGTTGCAGAATCAGCTATTTGTTGTACCGTCCCTTTAATTCAATAGATTTGCCATTGATTCCTATGGAGAGAGGTGATTTGGTGGTTGACTGTTGCAAGATAGCGCCAGCGGGGGATGTTAAAGTCACAGCTTTCATTAACTTGAGATGGAGACTGCAAGGGGGCTTCCCCTTTTGTGGTGAATGGCAGAATGCGGAGGAGTTTTGTATACTTAGATTGCTGCCCTCCATTTTGGTTGATGGAGGGTTTTGTTTCTTTTGTGTTCTTTCCTTTGTTCCCCCAGGGTTTGTGCCTTATTTATTCACTTTGTCTTGCCACCTTTTATTTATACTATGCCCTGCTTTGAATTTGCTGAAGAGCTTTGCTTTGCTTTTATTTGTATTTTTCTTTTTTTTATTTCCTGCTCCGATTTATTTATTGATGCGCCCCGCTTGGGATCCTGTGGCTGTGTTCAGCTATGGAGCCCCAGTTTTATTTACTTGCTCAGTGAGGGCTCCTACAGTCATTATTTAAGAAGGCCAATTTATATGTGGCCGAGGTGGGGAGAACATACCTCTCAACTTCTCAGCATTAAAAATCATAGCACTGGCCTTCAAAAATCATAGCAAAGGGCCAGAATGTGTAGCACTTTCTTATATTAAACAATAATATGTCTACAGATAAAGGGCCCCATATAATTAGTAATAAGGAATGTTTCTATCAACTTAGTTCATTGATTTAATAGTTTGTGTGTCCAGAAATAGCTCTAACATTATGAGAAACATCAGTAAACCTATGCAGAACAAGGGTACATTTGAGTGTGAAAATCATAGCGCTATGCGAAATTCATAGCAATTGAGAGGTATGGGGGAGAAGCAGATCTTCGAGCAGCTTGGGGGTGTAGCCTGGTTGAGAAGTGGCTCCATTGTTGCAGAAGTGGCTATGCTGACAGACTGCACTGCGGCTCTGGGTGCGTGGAGCAGCTGGGTGGCTGAGGGGAAGAAAGCTGCAGTTTGTGCAGGCATAGCAGGAGTTATTGGGTTCGTGGAGTAGCCACTGCCTGTTGCGGCATCGAGTGGGGCCAGTCCTGGAGCCGTGTTAGCTGTAAAGCTCCCTGTTTGTGGTCCTTGGTTGTGGAGCAGCCATGGGGCAGGACTAAGGTTCTGATTTGACTGGCAGGCAAGGTAAGAGCCGCTGTGTGGGTCTCCAGGAGGAGTGGGGTTCCAGTGTTACACTGTGCAGCTGGGGGGGGGGTAACGAATTTGTGGAGCCACGTGGTGGAGCACGGCTGGAGGAAACTCCGTAGTAGCAGCAGTGTTGAACTGCGATTGCTGTGGGCAACAGGGCTTGCCGCGGTTCTTAGTTTATTTTTTTTTCTTTTGCAGCAGTCCCTTTGGCAGCAGTGTTCTGCACTGCAGATTGGAGCAGGAGGGCTCTGGCACTCAGGTAGTGGAGGGGAGCACAGAGTGCTAGATTGTTGGGCCACAGTCCATAGGCAGCAACAGGGGGCTGATTTAAAATTTTTGGTGCCCTTTTCCGTTAACTGGCTCCTGTTGAGAAACTGCACAGGGGTCAGGTTTGCACAGGCTCTGCCATGAGGTAGGAGCGGGGTTGCAGTTTGCAACACTGTGGAGGAAGTTTGAAAAAAGTCAGTTGTTTGGTATGGCAGCTGGTAGGGCTGGAGCAGCAATATCCCACATTCAAGCGCATTTATATCCCTGAGGCAGATTTGCAGGAGGGTGAAATTAAGCAGAATACAGTTCAGTTTTATATTTACAGTTCAGTTTTACTGTTCCTCTCTGCTGCCAGGGTTGAATTGTATTCAGCATGCAACAGTTCAGGCATACTTGGGCACTGACTCTGGGTTACCCAATGATACAGACAAGTGAGATGGGGGTCTGGGCAGAAGAAGGGCCACATTCTCCACCATGTGTGGCATTTTTGTGTTGGTCTGCCACAGAGGACCCTTACCTTCATTGTAGCCTGCCTTGCCCATCTGGTTCTTCTGCAATAATTGCCTTCTGGTACTGAACGAACTGAGTTGGACGCATAAAATAATAAACAAGATTAGTTTTATTCAGACACATAAGCAGGAGCATCTATACAGCATGAAGCACCACTCAGAACCAACTGAGGAAACAAGAAATTGGGGGTTCCAAGCCCCTGCAGGAACTAATTAGCATAACAGTCATACTAAGCTTAAGTTGCACATTATTGCTCATTTAAAGGGGCAGCAGCTATTCTTCAGCCCCATACTTAATTGTACTCTACACTACATAAACCCAGAGAGCGAAGCTCAAGGGGTTTATTAAAGCATCTAACACCAAGGGGGTATGTAAACTTTGTGTTTACACACACTATCCTATATTTTATTTTATGTAATTGCTGGGTCTCCCCTTTTTTGCCATGGCAATTATATAAAATACTAGGCATTCCAGTGTGTCTGTGCTCAGGTTCCATTTTCGGCTGGTCTGCACATTTGTCTTGATCCACATTATAAAAATGTTTTAAGATGTTTTAACCCCCTTGTTTTGGAAATTAGTTGATTTTCAGAAAGATGACTTACCAGCGAGTTCCACTGGCAGTTCACTTTGCAGGCAAGAAAGTGAACAGGGAAGGGGTTGGGAAACGAGTAACTGCAGGGGGCACATGTGCAGCGTCAGGGAAACTGTGTGTATATTTGCCGTAATCAACACTCCTTCATTACAGCAAATTATGGCATGGTTTCCCTATGGGAAAAAAGAGAGACCCATTAATTATAATACAATAATAGACTTTAAAGAATGAAAGGTGTGTGATAAACTCAGCGATGATGATTTGCGTTTTTAATGTAAATAAAATGTGTACTACAAAACTTTCCACATGCCTGTATTTGCACAGGTACAAGGGCTTCTTAAGGAATGACCAAAAGGACTTTGTACACATTTTACAAATTTTCAGAAAGGGGGATGAATATAATTTTAGCTTGAATATCTATGCCCAGGTGACATTGAATCCGGCACCAATTCTAAAGGTATAATACAAACACAAAAAAAGAGCACTGTTCAATGTTCAAAGCTTTTGCCTGCATGTAAAAGTCCATGGTTGTTTTTTAACCTCTGTTTATTCTTGCAGGAATTATTTTTAACAGGAGCATAGTGTTTATTCCCTTAGTAGCTCTCACAGCTCTCTTCTAAATTATACTGTCTCCGGAGTCGATTTGTTAATTTTTGATTTAGACATTTGACCCTGCCTTGTGCCACACTGGCACCAAACTTGCTGTAAAAACATTTGCTTTGATTTAGTGAATTCATTGAAAACTCACCTGTCATTACAGAAATATTTATTATTGCGTTTTCTTTGGACTCATGAATTAAACTATTGGCAATTTGAGCTCCTGCATTGATCCCCCCCAAAAATTGCTTTCTACGTAGACCTCTTCTAATGTTTGACAGTCACGACTGTATTTCTTCCAGGTAGTGATCAGCTGTTCTGCTGACTGCAATGGCTTGCACTATGAAAGACAGCACAGCAAAGGTAGAATAGCTGATTGTGCTCGTTCATCATGAGTGTGCAGTCCAAGAGCACTGTTAGATTTGCTCAGTCCTAGACTCATCAGCACATGAAGCCGGAGTCTGTTTTGTTTGACATCAGACAGAGTGGGCTTCTCAGGTCTCTTTCACCATTGTTTTCCTTCCAAGACTGCTCATTCTGCAGAAACACTTGGGATTCTTCACGTAAGAGTACAGCTCTGATCGTGCACCCAACTGATAAATAATGACACCAATACTGATTAAATTACCCATCTTTATTGCACAGATGTGTTAAATCCTTGTAGGAAGAGAATCATTTAAGTGAATACCTCCACTTTAAATGACAGGTTTGGGAGGAACATTGTCTGTTTGCCTCTTAGGCTTAATCTGTTGAATTCTATCTATCTCTAAAATGCATTTACTGTACTAATGAGAGCATCAGATTCAGATGAAGTTTTCAAACATATAGTAGGTGAAAGGTCCAGGGATTAATATGATTATTATGGGATGACGGGTTTCCAGCAAAAATGTTGATTCCTACAAAATTAAAAGTTGTAATTAATGAACAAACCATATATTATATCACCTCCCTTATAATAAAAAAATAAGCTCCCCATCCATGCCAAAGCACTAACTTCCCAAATCCCCCCATCCTCAATTAAGCCAAAACTTGACCAGTTTAGTAGTCACCCCTACCCAGTACATCCAGAAGCCCCCACTTCCCGGCCACCCCAGCAACCTAGGAGTGAATATGGTCCTGCAGTGGAGCAGCTCACTCTCTTTAGTCTCAAAAAGTATGAATGAAATGCTGATGTCCTCCTATAGTGATACCTCATTGATCAGGTGTCACTATAATAGGATGTCATCATTTTGTGATGGTAGAGCAAAGTGCTGCACCATGGAACCCTCCTTACTCCCATCCAGAATGGGAGATCATTTACTTTTAGGGCTAGGTGTGGAACTTGGCTCTAGTGGTTGTATTGGTCCAAGGGTTGACAACTAAAATTGGCAGACTTGGGATAAATTGAGGGTGGGAGATGTTTAAGCAATAAACCACAACAAGGTGTGCATTATGCTGGGATTTAGTCATGCTTGGTGTGGTTTGGTCACGAGGCTGCGGGCCTCATGACCAAATCCAAACCAGACATGAGTAAATCCCAGCATAACCCACACCCTGGAGTGGTTTATTGCGATTATACAATGGGTAGGAATTAAAGATTTTATTTTTAATTACATTTTTTCAAAATAAATTTTTTTAAAATTGATGTTCTGTGTAATAGCCTTCCTCTGTAGGTAAAATAGTTCCCTGTTGCTAGGTAGAAACACACACACACACACACACACACACACACCTACCTGTTCCCACTTCTGCTTGCTAGAGCACTGTGTCCCCCCCCAACATAAAGACATCAGCATACAGCATATGTGGTGTGGCAACCAAGACTGGCAGCTGCCACGCTGACAGACAGACAGTGTATGCCAAGGGAGAGAGTGAACAGCTGTGTTCCTGCAACTTGACTGGGTGCTGAGGTTTTTTTGTGTGATTTTTTTCAGTTTTGCTAATGGGCTGGGGTATCAATGGAAATCCTATACTGGGATGGGGGCAGGGGGAATGGTATTGCAAGGGAGGCTGGAGCAAGTTAATGTTTCAGGTGACAGCACTAACTGCAATAGAAGCTGGAGGGAGCAAACGTCAGAGGAGCTTGCAGCTGACGATGTCATGGGGAACGGGGGACAGAGTGGAGAAAAAGCCATGGTCTGAGTTTATTTATTTAAAAGTTTTGCTAGGAAGGCATGCTGAGCAGAGTACTGCTCAATTCCAGATGTATCCTGGGGGAAGGGTAAGGTGGGTACATATATAATAATACAACAAAGAGTTGGGCCTGTATTCCATTTCAGAGGTACGTCATGTTATTTGAGGATGTTTAACTGTACTACATGTATTTAGAAAAATATAAAATATAAAAAAATTTACAGTGCTCTGTCAACTATTCACCAGCTTTGGTGTAAGAAAAAATAAGCAGATGGAGTGGCAAATAGTTCCGTTTTGAAAAATGTTGTAAAGTGTTTCATGTTCATAAGTTGTACTGTAGGTACTGTGCACTATTATTGAAATCATATATTAAAACATTATATATGGGTGTTATTATGGCTGGCAGTATAGTCTAGTGGTTAGAATAACAAACAGTGATTGAACTGGGTACGTCCAGCAGACTTGGGTTTGATTCCCACAACCTCCACTTGCACACTGTGAGACTCCAAACAAGTCACTTAACCTCCCCAGTGCTTCTAGGTCACTCCTGAAAACAGGCAGTTCTGCCCAGTGGGCCTTACCTGGTTTACAAAGAATATATATAAAAAATACCAATATATGTTTAGTACTACATCATAGAATAGTAGTCAGGGTACTATGTAATTTAACTGAGTTTTACTTGGGCTGCAATTATTTTGTATAGGTAAAGACAAATGTTCAACTACATTCTATGCGATTTATAAGCTTGTTTTTATATTTTAGTCAGGTTTTTATTGTATTCTTTGCATATGAGCATTTAGGTTGTAGATTGCTAAATGCAGGATCACTGTTACCAACTAGCTTATTGAAGTTTATAATCAACAGGGCCATCCAGAATCCTCAGTTGTTTGATTGAAAACTAGTCTGAATGAAAGTATGTTCACAAGGAAAAAGCTGCCTTACTACTTATGAAAAGACTTCACAGTCAGCACCCCATTTAGGTGAATTGGATCATTTGCATCTTTTCTCCCACCTGCTGTTTCAGTCTCTGTGACAACAAAAAGTTTTCTGAAGACTGCTTCTACAAAAAGCAAAAGTTATGTATTTAAGTGTACTTCTGTTTGGCCAGTGGATTTTGAAAGCACATTCAATGATATACAGAAGGTAAGACCTCAGGGACTGTATGATGCTGGTGGGCAGAGTGGTGCTCAATTCGCATCTGAGCTCAGACATGAAAACTGGGAGACACCCTTTTCATGGACACCAAGTAAAAAAAAAAGCATCCACATGTTTGGGAGATGCATGAATCCATTTGAAGGTCCTCCACTAATCACCTGTGGATTTTTTAGGTGAAGACACTTTATTTCAAAGAAGCAAATTCAAGCATTTTTTTTTTGCTCCTTCTACCCCCTGGCCATCCACTCCTTCAGGCCTGCCAAGGCCCCCTACCACCGCTGCTGAGTCCTGACCACCATCCACTGACCCTTACTGCTGTGCTACCAGGTAACCCAAAGTAACCCTTCATTGAGTGGGCCCCTACCCCTGTGGGAGGCTATCAGGGGAGGAGAATTGCCTCAAAGAGCTTCCGGTGTATCCTGGGCATGGCAGGGGTCAGAACGGACACATGTCTGGGGCTTCTGGCTTATGGAGGGACCATCAGCTGTCCTTCAGTTGGCTAGTGGGTGTTTTCCCATTTTCTTGAGAGAGTGACAGGCCACATGATGTCAAGGCACAAGCTGACGTTCATCATGCTCCCTCCCGCAGTGAGGGCCGGCGTGTTGTCATACCTCTGGCCTCCACCAGGGACCAGCAAATGCTGAACCATGAACCCACCCTCCCTCCCAGGAGAAGATGAGTGGTTGTTGGACATTCAAGCCTTCACCCACCAGCTGGCCCCCCCAACACCCAAGTCTGTTCCCTAACCCTGGTCAGCGGTGTCACAGGCAGAAATCCAATTCAGGCAGCTAAATTATAGATAGGAAAAAACAAAGGTAGTCTACCTTAGCAGTGATGGTTCAGATTAATTCACATCTGAGTTCTAACAAGCAAAGAGACCAAGTAATTTGTAACTTGTGCATGTGGGGTGTGGGTGTTGAAGAAAGGGGATCATAGTGCTGTCACTACTGCATTCACTCCAGAGGGATGTGGACTGCATTGTTGCTACTGCCATCACACCGAAAGGGTGGGGTCTGTAGTGCTTCTGCCATCACCACTGGTGGATGGGGAATGCAGTATTGCTGTCATCACACCTCAGGGATGGGGGCCACAGTGCTGCTGCTTCTGTCACACCTGAGGGAGGGAGGTTGTAGTACTGTTGCTGCTGCCATCACCCAGAGGGATGGAGGCCATAGTGCCGTTGGTGCTGCCATTGCACCTGAGGGATGGGGCTGCAGAGCTGCTTCCATCACACCATAGGGATGGGGGCTGTAGTGCTGCTCTGCCATCACTTCTTGTACCTAAAATAACTTTAAATTGGTACAAGGATGGAAGGATGTGCAATAGTGGAGGTCAAAATTGCTAAAATGCATGTTAGTAGAGTTAAAAATTGTTAAATAAAGTACACAGAACCAAATACGGGTAAAACTGGATTTTGGCTTAGCAGACACTGGTGACAATACCATTTTTTACAATATGCAAAATGGAATATGCCCTTTCTCAATCCCAGTAAACCAGTGTCCCTGATCCTTATGACAACCTCTGTGTTGTGCAATACAGTTATATTCCTATTAAGCTAAATTACATTATTTTTCTAATTTCTCACTTAAGTGCACTCTAGTTACTTATCAGCATGCTGCCTTTACTGTTTGCAATATCACTTCTATACTGACATTATTTTATTTTTATTTTATTCATTGTATTAAATGAGTTGATTAAGCTGCTTGGGGGGGGGGATCAAGTGAGAAAGTCGCACTATATTCCACACTAGATCTTCATGTTTGTATGTCAGTGCCTCTCATTATTAATAACTGCCCACAATCTAAGAAATATAATGTCATGCATGCAGATATACTGTACACATCGTATGGGGAAACAGTCAAACTCTGTAATAGAAACATAGAAATTGTCGACAGATAAGGACCGCCTGGCTCATCTAGTCCCGTAGTGCCCATACGCCCTTGAACTGGATTACTGCTTCTGACCCACCCACTGCTGTACCTCTGTGGTTCCCCTATGCCTGTTTTCATCAATATTGGTACAGGTTGCCCTTTACTTTTAATCGCTAAATATTCCTGGATCACCTTACTTGGCATACTCATACAAAATACATTAACATTGTAAGACTGATATCCAGTAGTCTATAAATTCCTTATAAAAAGTTTTTATTTTTTCTTGACTTCACACCATATATTCAAAGCAGGCAACAGTTTTGTACTGTAGCTTGACACCACTTCTTTTGGCCAAAAATATAAACAGTGTTGTTTCTAAATGTAAAACAGATATAAACAATCATCAGTTCATCATTCTTTCATACAAACTCTTTCATATACAATAACTCTGCAGTGTATAGTACATGACACGTATTGAATCACTAGTGACCATATTCCATAAAGTACATAGAACTTCTTAAACATTTACCTTACTAATTATAAAAAATCCTGTTCCTATTAACAAAAATTTCAATTCATCTAAACCTATCCAATTCTAAGAAAGTGTTTTCACAGTTTTTTATTCATTTCTCATATTGATCTAAATGCATACCTGCTGTATTCATTTTCTATTTAAATTACATTTCCACATCTCGACATTATGAATC
The DNA here is from genome assembly GCA_016271365.2 of Neoceratodus forsteri. Lineage (NCBI taxonomy): Eukaryota > Metazoa > Chordata > Ceratodontiformes > Ceratodontidae > Neoceratodus > Neoceratodus forsteri. Next base: position 1,558,062,141 of record CM057450.1, read on the forward strand.
ATATTCCACTTATACAATGCTGCAAAGATAATGACAAAAATAAATCATATCAGAATTTCATAATACCTGAAATTAAATATTAATTTAAAATATTCTTAATAGTCTCCCTTTTTACATTTTTATATTTTATTCTTACTCCATTTCCATGTATTTAACCAATTACTTAATTTCACATTGATGAAAATCTCCAGTCCTTCAAGTTTCTTCTCGTATAACTATAAAATAAATCATTATCCATTATTACTATCTTTCTTGCTTGGTATTATTTAACTGTTCTAATAGTCAAGTCCCTTTTAATGTTTATTTACCTGTTTGCATTTATATTGCAATCTCCACTAGTGCCCTTCTTTGCGTGTTACCTTCCGTTTCTTACAACAGTTTTAACTACAAAATACAAAGCCATACAAGCAGCGTCACCATTTCTGTTTTATAAATTTATCATTATATCTTTTGTAGGACATTAAATTTCATAGATTGGCTTGCAGTCGCTTACTGGCTAGATGCCATGGACCGTCTGTCTTCCTGAAGAAAAGGAGCAGCCTGACCCATTGATCCTGCACAGTTTAAAAAGACCACAAAAACGGCGGGGGTGTTATGTCATTCATGACAATGTATACCGTCACCCACTAAAGGTACTGCCTTGATCTTAAGAAATGGAACGAGAGCCTATAACTCAATGTAGCCAAGTGATAAATTTAAGTGGGCTTACTTGGTACATTCATTGAGAAAAGGCAGTTCGCCCTCCTGCCCTCGGCTGTTGCCGAAAATATAAACTTCAATATTTATTCTTTTTACTATTATACTTATACACTTATTCTCTGTAATTATTATTTAGACTATTAAAAGTTACCCAAACTATGTATATCCTAACCACTTACTGCCATTTAAATGGCCATACTCATTAGACTATAAATCCTTAGTGATTCCATTTTGGTTTACAGCTGCTAAGGGTTGAAGTCACTCTTCTCACTCCCTACATCTTATTTCCTAGTTTATAATGTGTCGTACTCTGATTATTACTTTAATATATAAAAAAATTTTAAAAGGACCAATCGTATTGGAGGAGGATTTATGTCATATATGATGTCTCTATCCTTCACACTATAAGTTGTTCCCTAAATCCTTTAATTTCACTTTAGGACTCCAAACGTCATATGTCCTAGTGGCTAATGAACCAGCACTCTAATTCTTCAACCCTTCAAAGTGCTGGTGGTTTGCTTCCCACTCTCGGCTCATTGCCAAAAAACAAACTGTCACCAAATTAGATATAGACATAATGAATACTCCAAAACGCTTTTATATACATTGTTTACAATAATGAATACATAATAAATACTATCCAGCTGTCAGCAATACACAATTATCATAATATAAACGTTGATTATTATTTCATATTCATTCACAGACTACCAGGACTTGCAAAAAATCCTTAATGTCCATCTTCCAGATTTAAGGTTGTTCCCAAGACTTAAGATTTTTTAAAGAAACAGTTCCCAAGGGTGTGGGTGCAGATTCATATTGATTCATGAATTCAGTCTATAATTCATTTCCAGTATAAACTCCAATTGCATATTTCATTCATTCCGATTCTTAGATTAGTGCTGTCCATCATGTAAATCCAGTATACTTCCCTTTTTAATAATAAATCATCCCACGTTATATTATGTCCATCTGGTTCATTGATTTTTTCTAGTCCCCAAAATCTAAGGGAAGCTGCTGAATGTCCCACACTGTTGAAGTGCTTTGCTACTGATGAATTTTGATGTTTTAACCTCGTCACTTTTATGTTCACTTATGCAATTTCTGAGCTCCCTTTTAGTTTTACCCACATAAAGTCTATCACATGGACATTGTATAATGTATACTATGTGGTACAATTTGCAAGTGATGCGTTGTTTGATAATATATTTCCTGTTTGTATACGGATGTTCAAATACCAATTTTTTTGTTGTATTGTTACAATGGCAGCACTGACCACAGGGGAGAACTTCCTTCTTTTAAGGGCCCTAAGAGTAGCTGTTTCTCTTGTTCTGTATGTACCAATCTATCCCTAAATGATGTATTTCTTTTTGATGTAATTAAAGGGTTCTCTAAAAATCTTTTATTTTGTCCCTCCCCTGCCTGTAAAATATGCAAGTTATCTATCAATGTGCCCCTAATTTTATTACTCAAATGGCTACAGTATATGCTGTTGAAATTACAATTTTATTTTCCATTTTGTTGTTTTCTTTTTTCTTAATAATGTGTCACGTGGCATATTTTCCACTTCAGGCAGAGACTCCTGAGTATTTGTATGTTTATATCCCCTCTGTTTAAATCTTTCAACCATTTTTTCAGTTTCTTTTTTAAATTCCTCATCCATACTATCATTTCTTCTTGCCCTTATAATCTATGACTTTGATATGCTTTGCTTCAGTTTAGGATCATGAAAACTGCTGTAATGTAGTAAAGTATTTCTATAGGTTTCCTTTCAATACAATTTTGTCTCTAATTTATTATTATTTTTATAAATTAGTAAGTCCAAAAATGCAACTTGTTGTCTATCAACTTCCATAGAAAACGTTAAATTCTCATTTCTACTATCTAAATACAACTTGAACCTTTCCAGCTCCTCTTTTGTTCCTTCGCACAACAGAAGTACATCATCTATATAACGTCTCCATTTCCTGATATTCTTATGAAATGGATTATTGCCCTCATCCAGTATATGCATCTTCTCAAAATTCCACATAAAAAGGTTGGCATATGAAGGTGCCATTACGCTTCCCATTGCTGTTCTGTGGATTTGTAAATAAAATTCTCCCTCAAAATTGAAGTAATTTTTATGTAATACCAAATCAGCCAAACCAAGCAAATATTCTGTTTCTGGAAACCTTTCTTCCCTGTTTCTTAATATTTGTCTTAATGACATAAGACCCTCATCATGTGGTATACTTGTATATAAATCTTTTATATCTAAGGATACTAGTCACAAATCATTGACATTAGTATAGCTTTCATTTATGTCTGCAATTATTTCTATCACAAGGCCTGTTTCCTTAATATATATTTCCATTTTTTTTGCTTCCTGTTGTATATGATAATCAACGTATTTCAATAGAGGCTCTAAACTTGAATCAGCTCCTCACAGAATTGGTCTACTGAGTTTTTTTTTAGGATTTTTGTGTATTTTAGGTAATGTGTAGAATATTGGTACTCTGTGTTTTTTGTTTGTTAGCATATCCTTTTCTGTTTCTGTGCACCACCCTAGCTCCACTGCTCCATCAAGAAAATCCTGAATCTCTTCTTTAATTTCATCTGTAGGGTCACCCTCCAATTTTAAATAATTGTCACTATTCTGTAACTGTCTATTACATTCTTCCTTGTAGTCCTGGTATCCCCAAAGGATTACTCCCCCTCCTTTATCTGCCAGTTTAATTACTATTGTGTTATCCTTCTCTATGCTCCTTAGTGCTTCCCTTTCTTTTCTTGTCATATTGTTATAGTTTGGAAATGTAGACTCTTTATTCACCATGTCTTTAATTTATCTACCACTTTAATATAAGTTTCTACCACTTCCCTTCCTCTAGGAGGAGTAAAATCCAATTTGATTCCTAATGTTTTCTTTAGTTCCTGTTTCCTTGTTATTGGTTCTTCTGGTTTATCCTAGAAACATAGAAACATAGAAGTTGATGGCAGATAAGGACTGCAAGGCCCATCCAGTCTGCCCATTTCTTTTTCTACCTTATAAATGTGCCATCGGCCTTTGCTCTGTTAGTGGCCTGTCTGTTCATACTCATCTGTATTGCTCCCTTCTGCCTATCCCATGCCTGTTTAAAGCCCTGCACTGTATTCATAGCCATCACTTCCTGAGGTAGGCCGTTCCATGCATCCACCACCCTTTCTATGAAAAAGAACTTCCTCACATTACCCCTTAAGCGGCCTCCCTCTAATCTCATGCTGTGTCCTCTTTTCCTGCTATTTTTCTTATATTGAAACATGTTAGACTCTTTCACCTTGTTAATGCCCTTAAGATGTTTGAATGTTTTGATCATATCACCTCTCTCCCTTCTTTGTTCTAAGGTACACATATTGAGCTCCATTAATCTGTCCTCATATGTCTTCTGATACAGTCCCTGCAAAATTATGGTTGCCCTTCTCTGGACTGCCTCAATTTGGTTCATGTCCTTGTGAAGGTGTGGCCTCCAGTACTGCATGCAGTACTCCAGATGGGGCCTAACCAATGTCTTGTAAAGAGGGATTATTACCTCCCTCTTATGGCTTGTGATACCCCTACTAATACACCCTAGCATCCCCCTAGCCTTACCTACTGCTTTAGAGGTCTGCTTGGATGATTTCAGGTCATCAGTGATGATGATGCCCAAGTCTCTTTCTTCCTTTGTGACTGCCAGCAACTCCCCTCCCAGCCTATAGGTGGCTTAAGGGTTTCTCTTCCTTATGTGCATGATCTTGCACTTCTTTGCATTAAATCCCAGTTGCCACTCTTCTGACCATTTTGCTAGTTTATCCAGATCTTTTCTCATTCTGCCCACCCCATCTGGATCATCTACTCTGTTGCAGATCTTGGTGTCATCTGCAAACAGACAAGTCTTACCCTCTAGTTCATCTGCAATGTCACTAATGAAAATATTGAAGAGGACTGGCTCTAGGACTGATCCCTGAGATACCCCACTTGTGACTTGCATCTCTTCTGACTGTATACCATTTACCACCGCTCTCTGTTTTCTGCCTGTCAACTAATTTGCCACCCAGTTGACCAATGTCTAACCCACCCTGAGCCTATCCAGCTTATTTATCAATCTTCTATGTGGAACAGTGTCAAAAGCTTTGCTGAAGTCAAGGTAAGTGACATCTACTGCTCCCCCTTGGTCCACCACTCTGGTTACCCAGTCAAAGAAATCTATGAGATTAGTTTGACAGGAACCTGGATCCTGAAACCAATCTGCCAATCTCAATTTCCTGTAGAATTTTTGTAAGTCTATTTCTAATTGAAAGGGGTCTAATCCTTTAGTTGGGAAGAAGGAAAGTCCCTTATTTAGTACCTGGACCTCTGTATCTGATATAAATCTATCACTCAAATTAAAAACCACTATTGTTTCCTCTGTCTCCCCCTGTTGCTGTAAACCACCCCTCCTCTGTCTCTTCCTCTCCCGCCTCTTCCACCCCCTCTGATTTGGTTTCCAAATGTTTGTCTGTATTGTTCTGTGTTTTGCCATCCCTTTTCTTGTAAATCATATCTCCTAGGTGCCATTGGTTCTTGCTGGGCCCCTCCTCTTCCATCAATTGTTGTTCCCTCCGTAAAGAAGGTTCTCTATTACCCCTTCTATTGTGTCTATCGTATGCACTCACTACATAACTATCACCACTATCAGAGTCTGTTTGGTAGTCCTGTGGTCCCTGTGCATATTGATTCCCCCCATATGTTCTTTGTTTTACAAACCAATTATATACTTTATTGTCCCTATAGTCAATAATATCCCTTTTGAATTTTTTTATTTTTTGTTGTTTTATATATTCTTCATATTCCCCCAAATCTTTTTTAATTTTTTCCAGTATTGTAAATTCCTGATGTTGTACCCATGATTTATATTCATCTTTTACTCCTTGAATTTCTACCATTTATCTATTTCTTTCTTCTACAATGGCTTCTATAAGTGCCAACATAAAATCTATTGAGCACTTATTACGTATATCTGTCCACTTTTCATTTAATTTAACTATCATGAATCCCAGGTTTGGTTCCACTATTACCTGTAGTCCTCTTGGAATCCTTTTGTTCTTTATATACTCCCCTAGGGATAATGCATGCCATTCCAGTCTAATATCTTTCTGTTCAAGGTGATATATTCTATTCATTAACAATTTCTCACTTGTTACTTCCATCCATGTTTTATCCCTATTTAACAAACTTGACACCTGCTCTTATTCTTCTAGGGTAAATTGATATGTAAGTAAGGTGCCTTCCACTGTTTGTCGAAATTCCTGAAAGGGTTTATGTCTGTTGTGAGCGGGACCAGCCCCTCGTGAAATGTTCATTTTTGTAATCCTTATCCTATCTATAAACAATTCCATAGATTGAAACTATTATTTTTTTCTACTTCAATGGGTTAGTTAGAAGGGACAGAAAAAGGAGTGTGGTATAGGAGGGATATTATAGATGTGTACTGAGGTTGTGCACCAAAACTACTGTGTTAAAAGTGTTTCTAAGTCTTATACCAGACTTAAATTATAATGGATCACTGTACCTAAGGTTTGCCACCTTCCTATAAACTAATTCCATCAATATTGGTACAGGTTGCCCTTTACTTTTAATTGCTAAATATTCCTGGATCACCTTATTTGGCAGACTCATACAAAATACATTAACATTGTAAGATTGATATCCAGTAGTCCATAAATTCCTTACAAAAAGTCTTTATTTTTTCTTGACTTCACACCACGGCCCAGATATTCAATCTGCGCCAGGGTGTGGTGCAAGCCCAGGCACAGCTCAATTTGGCTGTGCAGGGACGTGGACTGGGTGATATTCAACGGAGTTGCGCCATGGTTCAGCATAGTTGAATATCACACCCTGGCCACCCGCAGTGTGCATAGCACAGTGGCACTGCACCAGTGCCAGTGGCCAGAGTGGAGCATGGGGATGCGCTAGCACAAGTTCCATTGTGCAAGGTGCAGCAACAATGATATTCAAAAGTTGACATTCAAATGGGGTCATAATGTATGCAAGGTGCACATGGGGCCATTTGCATGTCAATATAACTCATTGCATGCAGGTCGCCCCGATCCATGACTTGCTGGGCGCCCTGCCAGGAAGCAGCTGTCGGGGACCGACACCCTCTGCAATGCGGCAATATGCCGCACAGCCCAATCACGGGCTGCAGTAAAAAAAGAAGAATCATAAATCCCCGGTGGTCCAGTGGACCTACCCACCCAATCGTGGACTAAGTAAATAAATAAGAATCATAAATCCCTGGTGGTCCAGTGGACCTGCTCAACCAATCGCGGGCTAAGTAAATGAATGAAAATTATCATTATCCCTGGTGGTCCAGTGGACCTTCCTGCCCGATCGCGGGCTAAGTAAAGGAATGAAAATTCTCATTATCCCTGGTGGTCCAGTGGACTGCTGCCCACCCGATCATGGGCTTCTGTGAATTAAATAAAATCCCTAATAACCCTGTTGGTCCAGTGGACTGCTGCCTGCCCGATCATGGGCTTCTTTGAATTAAATAAAATCCCAAATAACCCTGGTGGTCCAGTGGACTGCTTCCCACCCAATCATGGGCTTCTGTGAATTAAATAAAATCCCTAATAACCCTGGTGGTCCAGTGGACCTAACTGCCCGATCGCAGGCTGAAGTAGAATATAATAAAATCCCTAATAACCCTGTTGGTCCAGTGGTCCTGACTGCCCGATCACAGGCTGAAGTAGAATATAATAAAATCCCTAATAACCCTGGTGGTCTAGTGGACCTGACTGCTCGATCGTGTGCTTCAGTAGAATGTGATAAAATCCCTAATAACCCTGGTGGTCCAGTGGACCTGACTTCCCGATCGTGGGCTTCAGTAGAATATGATAAAATCCCTAATAACCCTGGTGGTCTAATGGCCCTGTCTGCCCAAATGTGGGCTGCAGTAGAATAATAGGAAACCTATCATCCCTGGTGGTCCAGTGGACCCCTCCCCACCACCCACTGATCCCCACACCCGCTCCCCATCAGTGGTGGGTGGCAGCCACCCGCCACCCTGCCCACCCCCACTGACTGACACTGTCAGTAGGGCTTACGCCCATTGGTCCTGGCGTGAGCCAATGGGTGTGCAACATACTACTACACATTCCAGATATGTAAATGGATCCATTCACATATCTGGAATGTATGTATGGGCTGTGCGCCCGTGGCTCACGCTTGTGAACTCATCGTGCATACAGCCCTACTGACGGTGTCGTCGGCGATAACGGGGCAGGCAGAATGGGTGGGGTGCTCTGTCCCGCTGCTGACCGGGGGGAGCAGGGTGGTGGGGATCAGTGGGCAGGTGTGGAGGGAGGTCCACTGGATCATGAGGGATGATAGGTTTCCTATTATTCTACTGCAGCCCACAGTCGGGCAGACAGGTCCACTGGACCACCAGGGATAATGAGAATTTTCATTTATTTACTTAGCCAGCAATCAGGCGGGACGGTCCACTGGGCCACCAGGGATTTATGATTCTTCTTTATTTACTTAGCTCGCGATCGGGCGGACAGATCCACTGGACCATCAGGGATTTATGATTCTTCTTTATTTACTTAGCCCACGATTGGGCGGGCAGGTCCACTGGACCACCAGGGATTTGGGATATATCTTTTATTTACTTAGCCCGTGATTGGGCAGGCAGTGGTCCACTGGACCACCAGGGATTTTGGATAAATCATTTTCTACTGATGCTCGCACTCGGTCATGGGGGGGCGCCACCACGGAGGTGCAGCCAGAGCTCGGGTGGCCACCCACAGGTGGCAGCTGCTGTGTTGTGCCCCGGCAATGCGGCAGCTCACCTGTGGGTGGCCATCCATTGTTCCTTTTGGTTTTTGGATCAGCTTTGTGCTTGCCCAGGTAGGGGTTGTGCGTGCATGGCTCTGCCCATTCTGGACTGAATATCGGACTGTGCAGAGTATGTATGGGCATGCCCCCCCACCTGCGCCTGCATACATTACTGATGTGCTCCGGCACATTGGGATTTGTGCCGTGCACTTTTCCCATTTAAATATCGCGTCGGATGCATCAGTGGGTTGTGCATGACACAACACTGTTGCGCCATGCGCAACCCTTTTGAATATCTGGGCCTACATATTCAAAGCAGGCAACAGTTTCGTAGCTTGACACCACTTCTTCAGGCCAAAAATATAAACAGTGTTTTTTCTAAATGTAAAACAGATATAAAAAATCATCAGTTCATCATTCTTTTATACAAACTCTTTCATATACAATAACTCTGCAGTGTATAGTACATGACATGTATTGAATCACTGGTGACCATATGCCATAAAGTACATTGAACTTCTTAAACATTTACTTTACTAATTATAATAAATCCTGTTCCTATTTAACAAAAATTTGAATTCATCCAAACCTATCCAATTCTAAGAAAGCATTTTCACAATTTTTTATTAATTTCTCATATTGATCTAAATGCATACCTGCTGTATTCATTTTCTATTTAAATTACATTTTCAAATCTCCATATTATAAATCATATTCCACTTATACAATGCTGCAAAGATAATGACAAAAATAAATCATATCAGAATTTCATAATACCTGAAATTAAATATTAATTTAAAAGATTCTTAATAGTCTTCCTTTTAAAATGTTTATATTTTATTCTTACTCCATTTCCATGTATTTAACCAATTACTTATTTTCACATTGAAGAAAATCTCCAGTCCTTCAAGTTTCTTCTCATATAACTATAAAATAAATCATTATCCATTATTACTATCTTTCTTGTTTGGTATTATTTAACTGTTCTAATAGTCAAGTCCCTTTTAGTGTTTATTTACCTCTTTGCTTTTATTTTGCAATCTCCACTAGTGCCCTTCTTTGTGTGTTACCTTCCGTCTCTTACAACAGTTTTAACTACAAAATACAAAGCCATACAAGCAGCGGCACCATTTCTGTTCATAGATTTATCGTTATATCTTTTGTAGGACATTAAATTTCATAGATTGGCTTGCAGTCGCTTACTGGCTAGATGCCATGGACCGTCTGTCTTCCTGAAGAAAAGGAGCAGCCTGACCCATTGATCATGCGTGGTTTAAAAAGACTGTGAAAATGGCGGGGGGTGTTACGTCATTCATGACGATATATACCTTCACCCACTAAAGGTACCACCTTGATCTTAAGAAATGGAATGACAGCCTATAACTCAATATAGCAATGTGATAAATTTAAGTGGGCTCACTTTGGACATATGTTGAGAAAAGGCGGTTCACCCCCCCGTCCTCTGCTGTTGCCGAAAATATAAACTTCAGTATTTGTTCTTTTTACTATTATACTTAAACACCTATTTTCTGTAATTATTATTTAGACTATTAAATGTTACCCAAACTATGTATGTCCTAGAGGAGAATTTGGAGAGCTTCTGTAAATAAGGATGTAATAAACCTCTGACTCAGATTAAAAAGTTCAACCAAGATCACAGATAACTCCTCCTTCAGTCCTTCATAAAATTTAGAAGTCAGCCCATCTACCCCAGAGGCCACATTATCTTTCAACCCTGTAATCACTTTAACCACCTATGCAGAACTAATAGGCTGAACAAGGTCTTGGCTAGCCTTAGATGAGAAGGGAAGAACCATGATCATACTCACAAAAGAGCTCAGATTGGAAGATTCAAGTGGAGTATTGAATAAATCTTTCAAATGCAAATAGACTACACTCAAAGTACCCATCACATCCGTATATGTAAAACCATCCAGTGTCACCACCCCCTTCAGAATTATTTTCTGCACCAGGGTTTTGCAACTACCAAATGGGTCCCTCTTCACCTGCTTACCCTGTGTCCCACATTTATGTTCCAATAAAAAGGAACTCACCCTGTCATACTGTAGCAGCCTCATTTGTGTTTTAATACTGTCCATCTGTTACAGAAAACTGTCATTATCATCATGGATCTTAGTCAGTGCTCTATCTAGTTGAAATTGTAGGTCTAAATATTTAATATATAGCTGCCTCATTCATTTGTTTGGAGTCATGAATAAAAAAACCTAGTAAAGCTAATTTTGTGTCATTCCACCATTGTCCAAGGTTGTCATCCATGCATGCCAGAGATTGTCGAGCTAAGAGATCAGTCACCTCTGTAGTTGCATCTGGATTTAATAAACAAGAGTTATTCAGGCATTAGAACCTTCTTCCCAAGGGACAGGTGTCAGACTCCACATAAGTACCCCCAAGAGCATGTGATCAGATAGTTCCACAGGGGTGAGATCAACCCACAGTGCTCTAAGGTCAGCTGAAATAAACAGATAATCAATACAGGTGGCTAAATTAGCTGGATAATAACTAAAGCCACCCGTAGGATGTATGGCTCTATATGAGTCCACCAATGAAGTCGTCTGCAGCATTTTAACAAGAAAAGTTGAATCACAATACATTTTGGAGGTATGTACTCCCCTGTCCTTTTGAGCAACGCTACAATTGAAATTACCCCCAACACAGTATTACACGAGGCATATAAATATGGCTGTATTTCACTGAACAGTTAAACCCTAGCCTTCTTTGTTTGGGGTGCATATACATTTATCAGACAAAATCAGAATCCCTGATAAACTACATCAAGTAACAAAACTGTAATATTAAATGCACACTGAAAATAGAAAATTGAGTTACAAATCTACTTTTCGATCTTAGGTCTTCTTCAGGAAAGATCTAAAAGTGAAAAAAGCAAAGTTACATCAACCGAAAATAAAGGACAAAGCCTATGTTTCTATGTTTCATCAAGTAACATTGCACGCCCTGGGTCTATATCTACTAGCCTCGTACCTGTGAATAAAGATCCCTTAAGTAACATTTCCACCCCATCACATATGTCAGTTCCCATGGATCAATAAGAGGGGCCCCAACACCAACTCTGGCATGCCTGTGTTATATCTCTGGAGGAAGTGTGCCTTGTTTTCTGCATGAAGACCACATCATAGTCCAAATCCTTCAGTAGCGAAAAATTAAGGAGATGCCTTGTGACAAACTTTATGTTGTTTACATTAATGGTGGCAACACTTGGGATGGAGGTCATTTAGTAATGTTTATTTGTTTGTTCGTTTTTTTATACTTATAGGCAAGATGGGCAAATTGTCCATTTTTACAAGCGACAAGTTTAGAATAAAAAAAGACACACATCTTTTAAAAACAAAACACAATACAAGAATACATATAAATAACAACATTAACTGTTACAAATCTCAGTCTGATCAATCATAACATTAATGAAAACAATTGCACTCTGATTTAGCAACTAGCCATTGAACCAACCTATTCTTAAATGTCCTTACTATCCTAGAATTGATTACTGATGAGGGAATACTATTAAAAAACATAATGGCCCTATATATTACTGACTTTTGACCTATAACTTTCCTATGTAAAGGAATACTAAACAATTTCTTAGACTGAGACCTGGTATTCTTTATCCCAGTTGGAATAGGAGGCGAGATCAAGGATGAGGGGCGGACAATAAACCAAGTGTACTCTTAAATACAAATACTCCCAGTTTAATTTTTATTCTGTCCAAAAATAAAGGACAGTTTGCTTCCCTAGCAAGTACACAGTGATGGGTATTATATTGCATACCAGCCTTAAATCATAAAATACCGTGATAAGTGGACCTATGTTTCTGTAACATTTTTTCATTTGTACCTGAATAAATCAACAATGCATAGTCCAACAAACTTAATAGAAAATAATGTGCCACTAACGTTTTGGATTCTGGGACAAGGAAAGATTTTATCCTAAAAAGCATTCCCAACCTCTGATGGATTTTCTTGATGAATATATTAACATGATCTACAGTACAAAAGAAAATTGAGAATCCAAAATAATCCCTAAGTAATTAAATCTATCAACAAGTTGAATGACATTACCCTGTAAATCTAAAATAGGGACAGAAATACCTTTTAATTTCCTGGGACACAAAAAAAAACCTGACCTTAGTCTTAGATGAATTTAGAATTAAACTATGAGAACATAGCCAATTTTGAAATCTTTCAAAATCATGTTAGACAGTTACCAAAGCCATGTCAGGATCTGGGCCCTCCACAAACAATATTGCATTGTCTGCAAATAAAGTAATTCTAGAACCAACACAAGAAAGGGCAACAGCATTCATAAAGAGGGAAAAAAGCAAGAAGCCCTCAATTGAGCCCTGTGGTACCCCACAAGAGATTGGGAGAGATTGAGAACAAACATTAGCAATAATGGTCTCATCCTCCCTTTTTTGTAAGTAGTCAAACAAACGTAACTCCACATCTTTGAAACTCTTACCTCCCTCAGGAACTCCAATAACTGGGAGTGATTAAGGAAAGAGGATCCAGCAACTCTTATGGCACACCCTAATTGAGGCTGGTGTCATCTTGCCTGATGATCACTTTCAGTTTCTTTCTAACCTTAGTTTTAGTGGACAGGTGGTTTGTGTCATCCTCCACGTCCATTGAAAAAACAGGTTTGGATGACCGCCATGAAGAGTTCATCAAGGAATGACAAGACATGTGAGTCCATCAGTTCTTCCTCCAGTAAATCAAATTTGTTCTCCAATCGGTTGGGTGCCCCTTTTATTGCAAACTGTAATGGTGACACATTTCATTTGTATGATTGAAGAGATAGTTTTTGATGCATAAAGGCCAATTCAGGAGATGGCATTTCCATCACCTCCTGTACTGAGGATGGGTCAGCAAGGTCTTGAGATCCAGCATCCGACTTATGTGCAGGCATTGAAAGAGGCGTCCTGACCAAGTTCATCAGCTGTACCCGGGATGCTCTGTGCTGTCTCCTGGGTGGTGTCTGACTTGTCAACAGTGGCCTGAACAAGTACTGGAGGGGGATCCAAGTCATTCGTGTGTGCCAGTTCAGCTGCCAGCACTTTATGCAACTTTTTTTGCTGCGTTTGTTGTGCTTTGTTGATATCTCCATCCTGATGATCTACCTCTCCCTTCTTATGCATTGCCCATAGACATTTTGTGTATGAATGCACTGCGTCTTCACAGAGGTTGTAAAAAGCTCATTTGAAAAATTTGCACAGGTATGCCTCAACGACATGCAGAGGTTGAACCTAACCTTGTTACAAGCATTACTGAGGTGATTGTCTGACCCGCATTTAAAGCAGGTCTTTGGTTGGCCTGAGAAAAAACCTTGAGCTTTCTCCCTTCCCAAAAAGAAGACACTGGGTAAATGTTGTAACCATGGCTCTGAATGGTGTAGTATTACCTTAAAATGCCAATTCATAGTCCAGAAAATTTGGCATCCAGAATAGGTTTGGGATCTCCTTTCACCTCACATCACTGCGTTAGCCAATATTGTATGTCTGGACACTGGACACTCACCACTTGGTTATGCAGGAGAACAATCACTGTTCGAAGGGCAGGCTTTGTTAATAGGATAGCTTTGAATGGTCACCAAAGAGGGGTATCCTGTAAAGATTTGTACTGCACCTAGAACCTGTCCATATACTCAGGCATTTGAAAGCTCAAGTCAAAATAGGATTCACTGGGGGATGTATCAAGGAATATGGTTTGTTTGGACTACAATTAATGGTATCCTTTAATAATACTCTACCTGGCCCGGTGGCGCTGAGGGTTGAGGCACTGGACGCCACACCTTGCACCACGCCAGTGACCCAGGTTCAGGAGTGAGCCCAGGTTGCTGGGAGTCGGCAGGGGATGGAGAGGATTGAGCATCCAGAGGACAGCTCTCCTCTCCCAGGGAGGGACAGGGGTCCTGAGTTGGTGCACTGCTGCCCTCTGGTGGAGGCCGGAGATGCAGCAAGTGCTGACAATGTAGAGAAGGGATGGTGGGATGGCAGATGTTGGTTCCATGCCTTGATGTCAGGGTGCCAGCCACTCCCCAAGAAACAGGGGAAAATACCCTTCAGCTCCGGCGGAGACGGAGCACTGAAGCTTGCCCTCGATTTGTGGCCACCTGCCTGGCACCCTTCTGATGGACGCTACTGATGATCGGGGTGTTAGGGACCCACCTCATCCCCACCCAGGGGGTACCCCAAGGCTACATGGGTGATGGAGGAATGTCCAGGTAGGTGAACTGCAGAGGGATGACTCCTTGGTGCTCCCAAGGAGACTGGAGTTGAGGGCAGGAGAGGAGGATAAATACGAAACAAAAAAAAAATAATAATACTCTACCCACATAAGCACTCTCTGGTGGAGAGACCAGTCCCCCTGTATACGTTAATCTGATGGCATTTTGCCTTTGCATTGGAGCTGGAGAATTATGAAAAACAGCAGAGGAATGAAACGACCTCCATCGCTGGGCAGGGGTAAAAGGCAGTGGAGCATCGGGGGGGTTAAGTCCAGCGAATGAAGCAGTCTCCACTGCCTTAACCCAGTCTGCCCATGTTAGATCCATAGTAGTCAACTGGGCCAATGGAGGGACAGTTCCCAGTGGGACATCTGGTGCACCCAATAATAGAGAAGAATCAGGCAATTGTGGTGGTTGCAAGGGAGTATCCCTTTCCATGTCCTGCAAGGATAGTTGGGAGTAAACCATAGGTCCGTCCTGTGCTCCTGCAGTTGCACAGCTGGTGCAACTGTACTATTTGCAATAGTTAAATCAGTCATGTCTGTTGCAGACCAGAGGGATGCCTCCATTAGATCCCCCAATTGCATTTGAACCCAACATATCGCAAAGGTGTTTTCCATCATATTTTTAATGTCCTGCTCAATTGGGGAGTCTTGTAAGACATCAGCAGTCCTGAAAATTGGATCTGTGGAATCTACAGGGGGCTGGGCATTCCAGTGTCCTATGGCATCCTGGGACCACCCAGCCACTGACGGGGCCCTCACTGGTGAGCATTCTTTAGGTGACTACACCTTTTCATCCCTAATAGGGCTGACAGCATGTAGCAGAGCATTTTCTGTAGCCATCTTGTGTAGCAGTAAAGGTTGCAGTTGTGGAGAACCCTCCGTCGGACATGTCACCATTACAGAAGTCTCCTGTAACCCAGGACATTGTGGTACTCCAGTAGTAAATACAGTCCCATGTGAATCCCCAGCCATCTGCACATCAAAGCTACTAGTAAGCTTTGAAGTTACCTGTTGTGAAATGTTTGGCTTAATGAAAAGTTCATCCTCTATCACCCAGCCCCCGCCTACCCTTGGGAGATGACCTTGGCAACTGGTAAGTCCTGACTAATCTGCAAGGTTCTGTTCAGGGGTCCACTGGATATGGCATAGGCTGTGCTGATGAGGAGCATCATTCCCCTATAGGGATATTCCATTGAATGAGTGGCTTTCCCTTCTGCAGTTGCAAAATTCATTCTTTTTCCATAAAGTGTCTTTCATCTTCCACTGCCATCAATGTCAAAAGATGCATTTTCTTTTCTTTTAGTGCATCTTGCAGATGTTGTTCTGCATCCTGATAATCCACTGTACCAGTCATGTTGAATTCTGATACACATCTCTGTTCAGTCCACTGCTCACTACCATCCAGGGTTTGCTGTGCCATTCCTGAAACAGTCGATTCTTCAGCCCTTGTTAGAAAGGTAGAAAGGAATGGGGACTTTATTCTCCTTCCAGGTGTATCCCGTGCTACAGACTGTGCATTGTTGACCATCTTCAGAAATCATCTCACCAGCTCCCTCTACTGCCAAAACTAGGGGAAGTTTTTATTCATAACTGAAAAGAACATATAAAAAACAGTATTTCTTCATACAAAATCATGGAAAAAAAAAGAAAACAGAAACACAAAAATGTATTACTTCATACTGAAATGCAAAACATAAATAAAATACTGTAAGCATACCCCCTCCCCCTCCCTCTCCCTACTGAAAAAGTAGGGAAAATTTTTTTATTCATAACGTAAAAGAACATATAAAGAAAACTGTATTTATATCATACAAAATCATAAGAAAGAAAATATGAAAAAAGCTAAATCAGAAAGCAGTATTGCATCATACATGCTACCATATACATAAATAAAAAGACAGCAAATAGACCCCCCTACTAAAAGAGTGGGGGAATTTTTAAGCAAAACTGAAGAGAACATTCGAAGAAAATAGTAGTACAGTGTACCAATCATAAAGGAAAAACAAAAAACAACATAAGAAGCACAGCAGACAAGTTACCCCAACCATTGACAGAAACTTTGAAAACATACTCACGTCCATCCCACCTGAAAAGGAATTATGGGAGATGCGTATATAACTTACACAACAGATAATAAGCAATCCATGGGTGCTGCACGCAATAATAAAGAAATCAGAAAAAAATAATCGGATATATACAGCACAAAATCACTGTCAACAGAGAGGTGAAAAATCAGTAAAACTGAAATGAACCTTCCTTCCCCCACTAAAATAGTAGGGAATAATTTTCAAAACTTAAAAGGTCAATAGAAAAAAAACCCATTATTACTGCATACAAAATGAGAAACAGAAAAAAACATAAACATAAAGGAGTATAATGTCATGCTGTAAACCAAAAAAATAAATTCCTGGAAACATGCACCGTCCCCTCCTGTACTAAACAGCGTAAGGGAATCGTTGTGTCTTAAAACTAAAAGAAACATACAAGTAAATAGTACATCCTACAACATTCTCTAGGTAAAAAAAAATAAAAAAGGGGGGGAACCAAGAAAGTAAGACGGTAACATGCCAGTCCATTGGTAACGCATCCTACCTGAAATTCTCACAAGACAACATGAGAAGTCTCCCTATACCCAAGAAATGGACTGCAACCATGACTGGAAAACCTGAAAAAGCTCAGGACAACGTTCTTGAGCACTTAACTTACACAAATTCAATGAAATTTTTTCAAACAACTGATCTTCGGAGATAAATTGTTGTTGCAATGATAAACGACACTGGGTATTCCAAATGTAATATTAAAAAAGGTCATAAACAGTCAAAGCGTCGTTTTATCATGTTTAGTCCATTGAAATGGGAGAATACCTAAGAGCAAAATCTCTGGGGTCATGGAACTGGGCCAACAATTCTGCAGCAGCTTCCAAAATCTCTGAATATATGGACATTCAAAAAATAAGTGAGCAATATTCTCAATTTGTGCAACACAAGTGGATCGTGGGCAAAACCTTTCATCAGTAGGTTTGTGTTTTAAATTTCCTTTTACATTAAGTTTAAAGTGAAGGGCTAAGCAGTTCACATCCCATATATGTACAGGTGTATGGGAAGATGTTACCATTGCCAAAATATGTTTAATCTCTTCAGGTAACATGTTTGAAAAATGGGGTTGGGTGATGAAAAAGTTATCCTGAATCAAGGAATACAAAAGTTTCCGTGGCACAGAGGAGACATGGTGTCTGGTCAGTGCCCACAACTTAATTTTACTAAAACAGGATCTATAAAAACAAGCTTTTGTCAATTCAGAATGTTGTTGCGCTGGCACTGGCAGTGGGACTGGCGGAGCTAGAGATGCATAGTGCTGTGATTTTGTTAATGTGTCCCAAAAGGTGATTTTGCACAATGAGCACGCCATTGTGTGTCACAGCTGTGGAAAGACGTTTTGGGCAGGCTGAGAGAAATGGCAGCTGGACTGTTGATAAGGAGATGTGCACAAATGCCAGTGGTGAAAATGTGGCATGAAAATATTGCAGATTGACGAAGTTACAAGAGTGCGTGGAAACTGCACAATGCATGCTTGCAACACAGTCATTGTATGGACTTTCAGCACCAGATTTTCAACATAGGCATTTTAGAACCTTTGCTCATGAATAGTGTCACTGTAATTTCCTCAAACTGTCCCAAAAACTGATTTTGCACAGCGCCGTGCAATTCTGTGCCGGACGTGCGAAAACACATTTCAGGCAGCTGTACTGTTCATAAGGAGTTATCGAAGAATGCCAATGATGAACAGCTGGAGTGAAACTATTACAAGTTCACAAAGTAACAAGTGTGTGTGCAAACTGTGCAATGCATGCTCATAAAACACTCATTGTATTGACTTTTGTCCCCAAATTTTCAACATAGGCATTTTAGGACATCTGCTATGAACAGTGTTACTGTCATTTTCATCATGTCTTGAACACGGACTTTCCACAGCAACCGTGCTATTCTGCACCAAAACTGTAAAAACAGATTTTGGTCAGGATGTGAAAAATGACAGCTATACTGTTCATTAGGAAGTGCAGAACAACGGCATTGTTGAAAATCTGGAGTGAAAATATAAGTTTTCGAATGTACGAGCGTGCGTGCAATCTGCGCAACACACACTCGTAACACAGTCATTTTATGGAGTATTGTCACCAAATTTTCAACACAGGTATTTTAGGACCTCTGCTCATGAACAGTGTCACTGTCATTTTCATAATGTGTCCCGAACACTGATTTCGCACCTCAACCATGCTATTCTGCGCTGGAAGTGTGAAAACACATTTTGGCCAGAATGTGAAAAATGACAGCTATACAGTTCACAAGAAGGCATGGTAAAATGACAATGTTGAGAATCTGGCATGAAAATATTGCAAATTAGCTAATTTACGAGTGTGTGTTGTGCAGTTGCTACGCATGCCCGTAAAACAGTAATTTTTTGGATTTTTCCCACCAAATTTGCAACATAGACTTTTTGAGAGCCCCCCTCATGAACAGTGGCACTGTCATTTCATTACTCAGTCCCAAAAGGTGATTCCGCGCAGTGACTGCAAAATCACCTTTTGGGACCGAATAAAGCCATGACAGTGCAAGAATTCACGAGAAGGGGTCACAAAACCCCCATGTTGAAAATTTGGGGCAAAAATTCACAAAAATGCCTGAAATATGCATCAAAGTTGGAAAAACCCTGTTTATTCCATTATACAGCTTACTGGCATTTCCTCAGTTTGTGGTCAGCTTTGAAGAGTGCAGACGTGTTCCCGGTCCACCGAAGATCGTTGCACCGGTCTCCGGAGGTAAGTATGGGGTGAGGAGGGGTGTGGGAGGCAGGGTGCACAGAGGGTGGGTGTGGGTTAGGGAAGGGGGGCACAGAGACTATGAGAGACCGTTTTTGTTTTACAGGTTAAAACAGAAAAAAAAACCCATTGTGGGACAGTTTTTTTTTGCAGAGGATTTGGCATGCTGAGGTAGGCTCCCAGCATGCCAACTAACTGTTTGGGGGGGTCTGTA
Organism: Neoceratodus forsteri; assembly: GCA_016271365.2. Taxonomy (NCBI): domain Eukaryota; kingdom Metazoa; phylum Chordata; order Ceratodontiformes; family Ceratodontidae; genus Neoceratodus; species Neoceratodus forsteri. Next base: position 1,558,081,949 of record CM057450.1, read on the forward strand.
GCCGACAGGGGATTGGGCACCCTCGTCCGCAAACAACAGAAGAGGGGAAGGAATTTATGCTGATGGGGATTGGACACTCCCATCAGCACACAAAGAAGGGTAGGGGCACAAAGCCAAGTGGGTTTGGGCACCCCCCTCGGCATTAAACAATTGGGGGGGTTCTTTATGCCGACTGGGAGTGGGCTCCCTGTCTGCACACAAGGAAAGGGGTGGGGTAAGAGCTGAGGGGATTGGGCACCCCTCAGCATATCACAAATGGGGGTGCTTTATTGCTGATGGGAAGTGAGCTCCCCCATTGGCACATATAGGGGCATGGTCAACCGACAGGATTGAGCACCCCCGAAGTTAACAGTTTGCGGCCAGTGTGCGCCATGTGCAAATGTCAGTAGAACACATCAAGAAGCCGCCATGCCTGACGCAGCTTTGCTTGGATTGCAGCAGAACTTTTCTTAGATGTGCTCGCCACATTATGTATGCTTGGTGTGGCATTGGCATGCGGTTGATTGGGACTGTGGGACGCACCTACTGGTGCGTGCCCTGCATTCGCCCAACAGCGACCACGCCTCCAAATCCCCACTGTCCCAAGATGTTGGCTGCGCAAGTGCACCAACATAAACAAGTAGATCTACTATCTTCTTTTGTCTTGGAATGACAGCATCAGCCTGCCAATCTCAAAGAAAACTACCAAATCTATCTAAAACCCAGGGCACCCAGACCTTGGAAGTGTTTAGGAGAATTGGCCGTAAACTATGTATAATGAGAAAAGAGCAAAAAAAAAGAAATGGGGTTAACCATGTTCAGGCCCCCCAGGGCCATTGATCCATATAAAATGCCTCTTTTCACAGGGTTCAATCTATTCCCCCAGATGCAAGAAAATAAACAACTATAAACTCTAGTATCCAGAGATGATGGAAGGGCAAAAAACATACTTAAATGTAAGAATAAAGATAATAAGTTTTAACCATGAAAATACATTTTTGCTTGGACAGCCTCCATCGATTCCAAGATGTAACCTTTTGGTTAGCCTTGGACAATAAAGTCTCCCAATTAAAGACAGCTAGATTGGGTAGTGGGTGACAATGGCAGATGCTCACTGAAAGAGCTCCCCAAGACACCAGCCTTAATTTAGCCTAAATAATCAGAATCTGCTGATTTAAATGTGTTAATATAGCGGGTGAGCATTATTAAAGGCTTATGGCATCTGGCATCTGGCAAGCAAAAAAAACAAGCTAAATTGCCTTTTAGTACCCAAAATACATCTAGAGAGTCAGTGTAACAGCCTGTAATCAGAGAGCCTCTGGGGAGCAGCAAGTAGGTGATCCACATATGGAGAGCATGGAGTCTCTGACTAAAACCCTGGCTGAAGTTCCTGATACTCTATCGGCGATGCAGCGGGAAATGAAAACAGGATTTGGTAACATTACATCACAGCTGACCCACTTGCAAACTGTGGTAATGAGCTTATCAGAGACAGCGACTACACATGCCACACAAATCTCTGAATTGGAAAGGTGCTTTGGGGAGCTAGAGGATTCCTATGTTGGTGTTTCAGTGGAATAGAACGGCTTGAGATCCGCTCTGGCAGAGTTAAAAGAAAGATTAGATGACCAGGAGAATCGGTCTAGATGGCCCAACATAAGAATTATATGATTGCCTGATGGGACTAAAGGCCGTAACCCCAACCAGGGCCTTCATCAATGGGTGGTGATGCAGTTCAAGCTACCAGAGGAATATGCGGCCTTTGAGGTAGAAAGGGCACATCGGGTGGGTCCGCCTCCGAAACCTAGCGACAGGCCTCATCACTGTTTAATAAAATACCTGCACTACCATAACAAGGAGAAAATTCTGCAAAAAGTTAAAAAAGCTGGGCCCATTCCTTATGGAAACGGGATAGTCCATATATACCAGGATTACAGTAGGGAATTGCAGGAGAGAAGGCAGCGCTTTAATTCAGTTGAAAAAAGTGTCTTTCAACTGGGGTGATCATTCGCGCTTCTTTACCCAGCCAAGTTGCGGGTGGAAAGATCGGGTCAAAAAGCATGTGTATTTAATTGCCCTAGAGAAGCAGAGAAGTGGCAGGTAGAGGAGAAGACCTGAGTGAATAAAGAGCCAGATGCCGGTGGAAAGGAAAAGTGAACTCCCGGGATGTAAGTATCACAACAGATATTACTCACAGCTCTCTGGTGCTCTTATTTCCTTCAAACCACATTTAGTAAATGTGTTGGGGTAGCTAATGCAAGTGACCTATTTAGTAAAATGGCCTTGACATCACCTTTAGTGGATATGGGTTCCCCCCTCCTGAACAGACCTGGGGCCTGAGCCCTATTGAAAAGGAGAAGTGTATTTCTGCTGGGGCATGTCCTGTCAGGAGGGCTCAGCCGGCTACTGTAGGACACACTTGACCTTCTTTTTTATTTCGAAACCACCTAAGTCCTGATTTAAGAAATCCTTCAGATGAGAAGCTCAGAGGAGTATTTGTTCTTTTAAGTTCTGCCCGACCATACCAGGGGGTGTGGTACCAGCGGGATCTTCCTATTTGGTTTACTAGCAGAGTCTGCAGCTTTTGAACATCTTTTTTTTTTCCTATGTATTTAAAGTGGGGGAGTGAATAAAGCATGGATGTTTTCCTTCACTGGCTTTGCCCGACTGTATCTGGGGATACGGGTATCAACGGAAAACCCCCTGAATCATCTATCAGCAAAGCTTGCAGTTTTTATTTTCTGTCTAATCTGACAGTGGAGAGGGAACTCAGAAATTGGGTGGACGTATTTGTGAGCAAATTATAAAGTTATAATATCAAGTGATGTGGTCTTATTGATACATGACCATCACCAGAAAATTAGGAATGCTATTATATTTTGGTTCCATCTGATTAACAGGTGGCAAACGCATGGAACAGGCTGTGCATTCTGTGTACGTGTAGCTGCATAGGAATTTAGTTAATTCGCTTGGCTAGACTTCAGTTGATACATGCTACCTAACTGCATTCGTGTTATATTTCTTAAACAGTTCTGTTTACCTGATGAGATTTAGATAAAAGGTGTCTCTGTGCACTATTGGTGTTTGTTATTACACACTTTCACTGCCTGTTATTTGCAGTGTGAAATCTGTCAGAACTGTTTCTGCTCGGGGGGGGGAGCTCAAAGTTGTTGGAGCAATATGGTTGGGGTGAGTTCTCTCGGGCGACTTGCAGGACTGGGTGCCCCTGAAGTGCCTTTAAATGCTGTAACTTGGCTCTGTTGGGGACACAGTCCTGGGGTGAGACAAGATCACTGGAGAGACTCCCAGGGGTTCATTTATAAGAGGGGCCGGGAACGAGGTTGTTGGGGGCAGGTACAAAACTAGAATTTAGGAGAGGTACAGAATTCTTACATAGCAAAGGCAATGGGACTAAACATGTTTGATGATTATGGCTGAAAATATTAAATGTGTGTCCTAGAACATGAATGGGCTGAAAACAATCATTAAAAGGCGGAAAGTCATGGGGGAAGTAAGGAGGGCTAGAGCAAATATAATTTTATTGCAGGAAACCCATTTCTCACATCAAGAAGAACAAAAAACAGCTAGGTTTATGGGGGGCTATGGATTTCTGCCACGTTTCCCTCAAAGGCACGGGGAGTTTCAATATGGATTCCAGGAGGAGTACCTGTTCAGCTCATTGGGAAAAAAATAGATCACGCTGGGAGATATGTGTTGGCCAAGATTAACATAATAGGTAGGGGAGTGTTTTTAGTGGGCTCAATATACACACCGAATGTTGAAAACCCAAGTTTTATTCAGAAACTGGCTCTCGATATGGCAGATTGGGCAGAGCCTTGGATTCTTGTGGGGGGGACTACAACTGTGTTCTGGATAATATACTGGATAGATCCAGTAGGACCCCTGCGAATAAAACCCAAAATGCCAGGGCACTAGAGGGACTTCAGAGGGATATGGGCCTGATAGACGCATGGCGCCATGTCTACCCAGATGGAAGGGACTACAGCTTTTTCTCACACGTGCACCATACTTATGCTAGACTAGACAGGATCTTAGTGTCAGGAGCTTTACTGGTGACCATTAAAGAGGCAAAATATTGCCCTATAATTGTGTTGGATCATGCAATGCATATGGTTATGTTTAAGGGTCTGGGAGAACCTAAGAAGGTGGGTAGCTGGAAACTGGACCCCTTACTTTTGAAAGACCAAAACTACTTATGTTTTGTGACTGAATGTATAAAGGAGTATCTCCTTTATAACAAAAGGGGAGATACCTCCCATCGCACCCGATGGGAAGCCCTCAAAGCATTCATTAGAGGTCAGACCATTATATATGCAGCACATAAGCGAAAGCTGGAGAACCAAGAACTTGCTAAATTAAGAGCTGAGGTGGAAACCCTTGAACAATCTCATAAACGGACGCATACTGTGCCCCTATATTATACCTTTCAAAAAAAGAAGTGGCAGCTAAACACACTTTCTAGTGCCCAGTTAGAGCGGCCTATATTGCTTATGAATGTGGGGGCATATTATGATGGGAACAGAGTGGGGAAACTGCTAGCCTGGCAGTTAAAAGGTAAGGAAGATGACAGGCATATAGGCCAAAGACGAGCTAAAGATGGGACACTAATACAAGGGGTGGAAGAAATAGGTAAAGTTTTTGGGGAATTCTATGCTAAACTTTACACTTCTGAACACAAGCCTAGTCAATTTGACTATGACCAGTTTTTTAAGAAAACCTCACTTGCTAGTACTACTGACCAAGCTATGGCAGAACTTGACTCCCCCTTAACTAAACAAGAAATAGTGGCAGCTCTTAAAACCTTAAAAAGTGGGAAAGCTCCTGGTCCTGATCGACTGCCGATTGACTTTTTTAAACAGTTTCCAGCTCTCATAACAGACCCATTATTTGACATGTTTTTAGAAAGTCTAGAGAATGGAGGTTTGTGCCCTTCCACATGGTCAGCCATTATCACGGTACTACCTAAGCCGGGGAAAGCTGCAAAAGATTGTACATCATATAGGCCAATTTCATTGCTTACTGTGGATTACAAGATTCTGGCAAAAGCCATTGCGGCCAGTTTGGAGCCAGTACTACCTGAACTGATCCACCCAGACCAGTCGGGATTTGTTAAGGGTAGGTATGGGAAGCATAATATTAGGCGCACCCAGAATATTATTTATCAATGGGCTAAATCTAAATGAGCACATGGGGCAGCAGTGGTGGCGTTAGATGCCGAGAACGTGTTCGACCGTGTGGAATGGGGGAACTTGTTTGAAGTCTTAAAGAGATTCGGAATTGGCCCAAGGTTCATCTCCTGAATAAAAACCCTTTACACTCTCCCACAAGCACAAATTGCAGTAAATGGCACTCTTACAATGCCATTTTGTCTGGGAAGGGGCACACGACAAGGGTGCCCTCTATCTGCATTGTTATATGTGTTGCCTCTGGAGACCCTGGGCATGGTTTTAAGAGCCCACCCGGGTATAAGGGGATTGGGGGTAGGCAACTTAAAGTAGCCATGTATGCTGATGATCAGCTTCTTTTCATGCAATGTCCAGCCCAGGATTTGCCTGTAGTGCATGAATTGATGCAAATGTTTGGCAACATGTCAGGACACTGAGTCAATTGGACTAAAAGTGAATTGCTCTCAGTGGAATTGCGGTATAGAGCACAACTGATAGAGAACCTGGGAGGGCTACAACTGGTGCACACTATAAATTATTTAGACATCTACATTTCGGCTATGGCTAGCTGCCTTTACACCCAGAACTTTGTTCCTTTAATGGACAAACTCTTAGAAGATTGTGACCGGTGGAACACACTTCCACTGTCCACAATAGGGAGAGTGGGAGTGGTCAAGATGACCATTTTGCCAAAAATTTTATATCTATATCAATCACTCCCTATAAAGATCCCCCTGAAACACTTTGGGCAGCTGGATACGTTGATTACCCGCTTTGTGTGGAAGTGAGGAAGGGTTAAGGTTAAGCAAAATATTTTACAACTTCCTTCCAATCAGGGTGGAATGGGGTTACCCAACTTGAAAAGCTATTATTGGGCTGCACAGTTAGCCTACCTTCCCAGTAAAGCACAAGAAGCAAGTTGTCCCTGGCTAAGAATTGAGGAGGATATGTTAAATTGGAATCTTAAAAATGATACCCTAGTGGGCGCCGTGGTGAAATTAGGGAATAACCTACCTGTTAATCCATTCACTAAAACTACTATGCAGATATGGTTATTAGCTCACCAGTGCACAGCACATGTAAATAAAAAATCTCCAAACATAAGCTTGCTCATTGTGCTGTGGGATGTGGCACAATGCATGCCACTAGTAGTGCAGCTAGTCTTGGCTTGGAGGAAACTGGGGTTAGTAACAGTTAGTCAGTTATATGAAGGGGGAACACTGAGAAGCTTTGAAACCATTTGTAAGGAATGGGGAATCCCAGTAGGGGACTTTTTCATATTTTTAAGACTACGACAAAAATGTGGGGAACAACTTACGCAGGAGTGAGGGTGGGCAGATCCCTCGCCATTAGAGGAGGAGTTATTCAGTCCACAACCAGGACAGGTGGCACTGTCGGTATATTATGGCACAATCCAGGGACACATCCAGAAGGGGCTTCAGATTAAGAGTATACTTAGATGGAGTGAAGACCTGTTGCTCCCAATAGATAACCTTACTTAGAAGTATGCTTGCAAACATTACATAAATTGCTCCAGAAGCAATAAGCTTCACCAGATACAGTTTAACTTTCTACACAGAGCATAACTGACTCTGTTGATGCTGCATAGGATGGATGAGTCCCGGTCGGACCTATGCCCAAAATGTCACATGGAGGGAGCTGATTTTTTTACATATGGTTCTGATTTATCCTAGGGTCGCTCCACTCTGGCATGTAATCCACAGTATAATGAGTGAAGTGCTGAGGTGCCCTTTGTCCAAATCTCCACTGGAATTACTACTGGGAGCAGGCCCTATTGTGGGGACTCCTAGACCTGCGAGGTCCCTCTGGAATCTAGCGCTTATTAATGCGAGAAGAACAGTAGCACAGCCGTGGCTCTCCTCGTCTTCTCCATTGGTGGCCAGATGGGCTGGCAGTAGGAGGGCTTGTATGGCATTGGAGTGAGCACAGGGTAATTCCCATGGTTTACACAATGACTTTAACCATACATGGGTGCCTTTATTGGCGGCAGTAGAGGCAGGTACTTTTCCCATGTGAATTGAACTTGATTATAATGCATTGCCTGTTACTCCATGACTTTGTTCACACAAACAATAATAACTTAAAATGTAAATTGCTGAAATGTCAAATAAGATGTAACAACCCCTCACTGCTTTTGTTATAATATATCACTGACAACACTGTATGTACCAAAAGTAATATAGCACTCATGTATGATGTATGCTTCTTGTACCTCCTCTTGCTAATACAACAATTTGAAAAAAAAAAGAGAGCTAGATCACCTGGTCCAAAAAATAAACCCAAGATTTTACAAGGCTGGAAAACAACTGGAATATCTATAACCTCTTCTCGGGGAGCAGAAGCATCACCAAGTAAAAGACATTTGCTTTTTTGGAAATTAATACTAGACTGAGACACTGAAGCATAAGATAAAAGTTCTTGATTAGCTAATATACATGAATTAGTGTCAGAACAAAATAAAATAAGGTGCACAATTCTGGGACTGTACTGGAAAAGGAAAGTCCAGAAATGGATTGGGTATTATTGAGTCTATGGAGTAAGGGTTCAATAGATAAAATATATAGTGCAAGGCTGAGGGGCACCCTTGTTGGACCCCCAGCCACCAAATGTTCCTGACCCATCCATCCATTAATTAGAGGAATAATCCTAGCATTATTATAACAAGCCAGCAAAATATGAATAAATGTATCTTGGAACCCATATGCAGCCAAACACAATGTTAGGTAATCATGTGGAACCCGATTGAAGGCTTTAGCTTGGTCCAGAGAAAACAGAAAATCTGATAGTTCCCCATCCTGACCACATTCCAAGACCTCCCTTAGCATAATTAAATTATCCATAATGGATCTACCCGAAACAGTCCATACTTGTTGGATGGATAATATTCATAAGCACAGAGGCGAGTCTCATGCTCAAAAGTTTAGTAAAAATTTTAAAATTGGAATTTAACAGAGTAATGGGGCACCAGTTAGAAAGGGAGTCCCTATCACCAGATTTATATTAGAAAATTAATAAACCTGCTGACATGGAGGGAGGAATATTATGAGATAATAAGAGACAATTAAAAACTGCCAATAATTCTGTCAGAAGGACAGGTGTAAGGAACTTGTACAGTTCATAAGGTAAGTCATCCACCCCGGAGAGGATCCAGTTTTTAGATGAGCAATTATTGTCAGAATTCATTCTGAAAAATGGGAGAACAAAGAGACAGTTTATCAGCTTCCGATAGTAGTAGTAAACAACTCTGTGATGACCAGAGTTGGATAGCTGAGGGTAGGGGTGAATGATCAGGGACCCGTAAAGAAGAGGCCACATATGCATCCACTGCTGCCATAATATCCTCATTGCTAGAAACATGGGAGCCATCAGGTAACCGAAGGCTACTAATCGGCTTTATGTGTGCCGGACTTTGACAAAAATCAAAGGGATTTATGAATGCAAACTTACCTAGTGCCAAATTGTTGCTTGAATTCTAAAGATTTTAACCGATTATATTGTAATGATGCAAGTTGAGCTTTCAGAACCTGAATATCTTCTGAATAATCCCCACAGGCTGCATCATGCAGGGAAGAAAGTTTCAGTAGGCATGACCTATAATATGCATATTGGTCAGTTTTTAATTTCCTATGTAATCTACCAATTTTGTAAAAAGAAATCCTGAATATCAGTTTTAGTGGTGATCCACCAATCTAAAAGGGAATCATACAAAAAAAAGACAGATTTCCTGACTTCCAGAACCACCTGAAAACCCTGTTGAATAAGTGTATGCTGTAGTAATGTCAAACTCAGTCTCCAATAACCCGGGCCATGACCAATCTGTGCAAAATTTGAAATTATCAAAGTGAGCAAAACGTGGTCAGACGAAATAACTTGGGTTGTTGAGGCTTATTGAACACCTAGATTGACAGACAGAAACACATAATCAATCCTAGTGGCCAAAGACCCCTTTAAATATGTTTTTTTGGGAGTTTCCCCCCAATAGTGAACACATCTGTAAGGGATGCCTGTGTTAGTAAGGAATTTAAACAAGAGGTATCACAAAATAATTTAGTGGTTTTTGCCCCGTTGTCTGTAAGATACCTGCTACAATTAAAGCACACAGCAAAAACAATTTTCCTGTTGGTAAAAAGATAGGGCCAAATCAACTGATATGGGGCAATGTGAGCAGCCTTGTTTTGAGGAGTATAAATATTAATCAAGCGAAGGGGTGCTGTACCAAAATCCATATCTATCAACAGGGCCTTCCCTGGGTCCACATCAACCAAGTGAACTAGTTTTGCTGCTGGGTTAGCTATTGCTATACCAACCCCTGAACAAACATCCACCCCTGGAGACCAATCCATTTTGCCCCATAACCAAGCAGTGCTAGCTGCATCCATCTCTGCAACCGTATACAAATGAGTATCCTGAAAGAAGATAATATCGAAGGGATGAGTGGAAAAGCAGGAGAAGGTCAAAGTCCTTTTCCACTCGGACCGAATACTATTTACATTCAGTGATGCAAAGGAAAAATCATATAATGGGTTATCCAGCAGAAGAATCAATCAGGGGATTAGCATCAGGGTGTGATTTGAGCAAGGCCCTCGTACCCATGCATTTTTTCTTGACTTTTGCAATGGGAACATCTTGTATAAGTTCTCCTTCCGGAGTCCTATCAACCTGGGAAAAAGGTAAAGAGGCTGAATCTGAACCAGATTCCATGTCCCTCTCTTCAGCATGGAGCACAGAAAATTTATTCCTATGGGGTACAATGTCTGCAACTGCAATGGGGGGGGGGCACCAATGAAGAACATTTATGTCTCGAACTGGCCCTACTTTTTTTGGTATTCTAAAGTCAGTACCAAGGGCAAGGGGGGTTATCACAACAATTTCTGCAGATAGAGAGACCAGTGCCTGGTCTGCAGAAGCTGGCTGTTCCTCATGTACAGTAATGGGGGGGGTCTACCAACTGAGGTGCAGAGAGGGGTACAGAGGGGGTCAGGACAGATTCCTCCAGCAAAGGGGAAACCAGCTGACCCTGGGGTTCAGGAATATGAGGGGCCCTTGAATGGAAAGGTCTACCAGCAACATTAATAAAATTATCCTGAACAGCAAAATCTGAATTGGAAGTGTTATGGGTAGCCCAAGGACACACACCGAGAAAGAATGACCCTCATCACACAGGGAACACTTAGATGGACTATAACAATGAAATGCAGAATGCCCAGTTTCACCACATTGAGAACATTTAGAAACATCACAAGTTCTGCTCAGATGACATGCCTAACCACATTTGTAAAAATGACGTGGTTGGCCAGGGTAAAAAATAAAACCCTCAGGACTGCCTTGGATCTTGCAGCGTTTCTCCAGCCAATTAATTATATCAGTCACATTCGCCCCCTCATTTAGGAACAAAACTGTTATCACCTTAAAAGTCTGTTTTGTCAAAGGGATCACTTGAAAGTCCTGACACAGGAGGTTGGTTTTAAGTTGAGCATAACAAATCCAGAAGTTATCCAAAAAGTCTTGGGAGCGAAAGCTAACATCATACGAGTTCTTCCCTGGGGTATGAATGAGGGCATAAACCTGGGCAGGGGAAAAAGCCCATAGATTGCTTTAATAGCACTTTCTCAACATAAAACCAGTCAAGGAGATCTTTAGAGCACCCCAAAAACTGGAAACGCACAGCATTTCTTCGCTTTGCCAACTCAATAGGAGTATGAAATAAACTGGCAAAGGTAGGGGCGGCAGATGGTAAGGAAGTAGATGGAATATCATCTTTCTTGGCTGTAGGATCACCCATGACAGGTAAGGCTTCTAAGGGAACTGAGGAGTCCAGAAGCACCCCTATGGGTGTTGCAGTGTCAATAGAAATAGTAAGGGAAACAATGTTACCCCAATTCTGGACAATAGGTGAAGACATACCTCCCGGTTCCTCCAAATTCGGGTCCGTAGGTTGTGGAACTGGGCTGCTTGCAATGCCAGTAACAGTGACAGCTGGGTTCGAGATCCAGGACCCATCTTCTTCCCAGTGCCAGCCGGCTCTGACCAAAGCTTGTTCAGGGGATCAAGTAACCCCATGCACTAAATCACTGTCAACAGTAACAACAGTTGGCCCTCAAAGGGGTGTAAGGAGAGAAGTATCAACTGAAGTGTCTAGCGTTATCAGTTTAGAAGAGACAGAGGTACCCTCAGGTGAGGTACTCGACCCTCACTTCCTTTTTTTGTCTTCTTCACTCTGGAGTCTGTGCAACCTCATCTCAGGAGTCCTTGGGTCACCAGAAAGAATAACATCCAATAACTGTGAAACTGGGTCCGAACCATCTCCAACGGTGTGAAGATCAGGATCAGGTAGGCCACACTCCATCTCCGCCTTGGACATCAACTCTATGGCCTGGGGGAAAATTACTGAATCATTCACCTCCGGATCATCAGAGGGAAGGTGAGTTGCTAAAGCCAAGCTGCCAAGAACAGCAGTACCATGTAAGGCCAATAGAGACTCTTGTTTTGCGATGATATCGAGAAGCTGACGCTTCTTAATTCCAGGTCCAAATATAAATCATTCACAGCATCCTGCTGTGTCTTTGAAGCCTTTAATGAAACCTGAGGTCAATGAAATCCATCATACTGATCCAACTTTGTAGCTCCTGAGGCAACAGAGACCAAGGGGGAGCTAAACCCTCAGCTCCTTCCAAATCCATCTCCAACACTGGACTGCCGGCCTCTTCCTCCATTCTCACGTCCAACAACGCCCCCTACCAAAGAGTAGGGGAATTTTCCTAGTGTCCTGGCTAAATTCCCTCAATCACCAAAAATACCACCAACAGCTTAATCTGGTTCAAATTTCAGTTGAATTGCATCTGTATGCCCCCCCTCCAACCCCAGGACAAGGCTGGAAACAGGCAGTACTGTCTGGTACTCCTTTCCCGGTCAAGAAAAACTAAATAAATGAAATGTAAATCATTAGTACAAATGCCATCATATGGTACCACATCCCTATAATGTCAGGCAAATCTGATATCTTGACAGAATTGAAAGAATGTATTAAATCACCTACAAATATCGGGATGCTAGATGTATCCAGTGATTCCATATTACCAGCCTATTGCAAGAATCTATCTTTAAATCTATAATATTCAAATTTCATAAATGCCAAGGACTGACTGAAGTTGGATATTTCATTTACTAGGAATAATCCAACATATGTAAATAGGGCACTGTGTTGTAAATTTCTATCTGGATTGTCTACTGCATTAATCCCCCCACAGGACTCATTTAAAATCTGTGTGCTTTGAAATCCTTGTGTTTTCCTTTTTTGTTGGGGGGGGGCCCAAAGGCCCTTCCCTGTGGGGGATGTTGTGTGGAAAAATTACCAAAAGACAGCTTTTATGGCTGTATCATCACCAGGGTCTAGCCTGATGGCACAACAGCCAACACAGAAGATAAATCCTGGTATTAAAAAATATCCTCCAATGAATGATGTGGATGCTATGAAGAACAAATACTGGCAGTGAGTGGCAGCATTATTGGGTCGACTCACATCTGTTTGGTTGAAGACTGGGGCAAGACTGACCAACTGTCTCTTCTGTTGGTACTATATACATGACTAATGTATGTAACAGAAAAAAAAGACAATTATGAAATGAGTGCTACCTTCCATAATTTGTTGGTGGTGTGCACATAGGTGACACTATGAGCAGGATTCAGTTTTAGCATATTTTGGCCATAACATATCAAATGCTTTATCTGTTTTTGCCATTCATATAAAGTACAGTATACCCAATCTGATTTGATTGTATAAGGAGAATCAACGGCATATGACATTAAAGGCATGGAGCAGTGCACTAGAAGGATTTATAAAGCCCACCCCACACACACACATACAATCCAGTGTGAGTCACTCATGTAACCATGTTACAAGCTGTTTGTTTTTTTATTAAAGATGTGAAAATTGATTCTAATCTTGTGTGAACTGTGAACTACATTTTGTTATTTACTGTGGCTGGAGAAAAGCAACAAGAAATTATTCTGTCTCATATCCATCTTTCCCTTATGTCTGTCTACCTCTTTTTCTCTCTAGCTCTTTCTTTCTTTCTTTTGGTCTTTAGTTGAGAGTAAGCCGGTAGTGGGATAATCATGCCCAAGACAATGCAGCCTTTAGTTACTGGATTAAGAAGGCAGTCTTGGCCTCAACCGAACAAGAATAAGTCTCTTAAAAAAATTAACAAAGTGCCATTCACCAAAGGAACTTCATTGGTGATGAAACCACACCCCAGAAAAAAAATGAAACAAAAAACATTGCTTTTACAGCAGAACAATCTTGACTCATATGCAGTGGAAAAGGGGTGCCCTGAAGTCACCAGTTGCATCTGCATTATTGGAGGACAGCTTGTTTTTAACCAGGGCTCACTCTTGTCTAGCAACTGAGATGTAGGCTCTTCAAAGGATTGTATCAAGCTGTCATCTTGCATTTTCTGTGCAGGCAATGGCAAATGTACTCCTCAAACTGAGCAACTGTTGCTGGCATCCTTACACCTGAAATGGTGACCATGTGCAGTCGATTGTATTGTTGATGGCTGTACAAGGAGAATTGGCCCATGTTGCTGGTACAGTATATTAGAAATACACCATTCCATTTGTTTTCAAGGGAGGATGAGGCATACGTGCAAGTACATTATGGAGCTGAGGCACTGGCCACACAGCTATGGGAGGTCAGACTCAGCTCTGTCCATCACCTTACTAAATTTACAGGTAATGGTCAAGCAAGTTGTAAGTAACACACATACTATACACACACCACACACAAGTTCAACCATCCATCCATCCCCGACACTCACACATACACCTGAAATTCTAGAGATGAACTGAAAAATGAAAACCTTTCAGAAATATTCCTAAAATGATCCATTTCAGACAGTGTGGCACAAAGCATAGAACAGTGAATTGTGGTGTGGGAGATCACAGATTCAAATCCCTCCACAGCCACCAGGTCACCTGACCTCCTTGTACTTAATTTCTTCAGAGGTGGATTTTCTCAGTCACCAGCCCTGTTGGCCAGTGGCTGCAATGGTCAACCCCGACCTCTCCCACCCCTCCCCATTGTAGTGGGAAGGCTCTGCAGGGAGCCCCAGTCACTGTAAACCTCCAAGCCTAGGAGTGGTGCCATGTTTGTTGGGCTCTACCATCTAGGCCCCCCCCCACCAGCAATTACTTCGGAGAGGACATCTTGACTACTAGCTGGGCTGTTGCCCATTGACTATTTCCAGGAGGCCTCAGGGAGTCTGTGACACCAGGGAGTTATGATTCAGGGTTCCTGAACCACCGGGACTACATACTAGGAGTATGCTTCCCGCTCATGGCGGCACCCACCCACGTGGAACATCCCAAATTCCAGCAAAGGAGACCCTAGGTCATTACTTGGTCATGGGGGGGGGGGACCAGCAGAAGTAACAGTGCAATCACTACATCTACACATGCATAGTGTTCATACCAATCCTGAATATACAGTTATGGAGGGCGTTGAGTCGGTTGCCCTACATCATCAATAAAATGTCTCTTCACATAGGGCAACCTAAATCATTGGGTGGTATAATCAGACTCACTATTTGGATCTTGTTGCCCCTGCTGAGTCACCTGGTTTTCAGGCAAGAGGGTCTCTGGACACAAAGGTCTCACAGGGAGCTCATAATGTAGCCAACCCTGGCCACAGTGGGAGGGGGAATAGTACCAGAGAGTACAAATTCATTAAAGCGCTGAATCTCATCTGTCTGGCAAGGAGCTTCCTGAAATTGCAGATTTTATGGGTAATCCAAAACCCTAAACCCCCTCAGTTAGCATCTGTACATATCATTACCTCTGTACTGGGGTCCCTACTGCGGGGGGGGAGATTAATAGGGGGCAATGAGGGGCGAGGTCATGGCAACTCAGGATGTCCAAGTGGTCTGGTTTGATCAAAAGGATTTCAAATGGCCCAGGTTGCTAGGGGGAGGGGGCAAAGAAGTGATTTGGTAAGTCCCACAACATTCAATATATGTCTCTAAATCCCCAAAGCTCCTCTCCTTTCACCTCCAGCTGCATTTTGATGAGGGCTATCAGGGTTTCAGTTTCAGATCATCCTGGAGAGGCATGCTCAGACCTACATAGCTCATTTGGCAGGCCTCAAACCAGTTGCATGGAGGAGAGAGGGGCTGGAACCAGCAATCCTGTGTGCACATTTAATAACACCCAACCACCTGGATCACAAATTTACCCACTGTCTCTTGGATAGACATCAGCAGTACTTGTTGTACTTGTGTAAGAGACCCTACATAGCCCTGCATACTAGAAGGGCACATTTTGGTCTATTAAGCCTAGATGTGGAAAAGGCCTTTTATAGGGTCTCTTGGTATTTCTATATGCCACCCTGGCTAGAATGGATTTTCCACTCTCGCTAATTATAACATTCAAGAATATGTATTCTTCCCCCTGAGCCTGCGTCAAAATAGCACGTCACCATTCAGCAGACTTTCCCCTTCTCCAGGGCATGAGACAAAGCTGCCCGCTCTTCCCACTACTACTTGCCATCTATATAGAACCCTTGGTGCAAGCAATAAGAGAATCCCAACAACTTACCAGTATATCGCCGCATGGCACAGAACATCATATTGCCTTATATACAGATGATGTCTGGTTATACTTAAAACCCCCCCTGAGTCTCTCCTATCAGTCTTCAAAATAGTCGAGCAGTTTGGATCTACCTCAGGGTATAAACTAAACTGAACAAAAACAAAAGCTCTTACTTTCCATTTTCAACCTACTGAGGAACTTCAGGCTAGATTTCCCTTCAAATGGCACCTAGATAAGGTTAAATATCTGGGAATATTTTTGGCATGCAATCCCTTGGAATCCTTCAGAAATAACTACTCCCCCTTCACCACCCAGATACAGCTAGATCTAGCTAGATGGAATCTGTTACCCCTTTCCTCACACAGCAAATTGAGGTGTTTAGAATGGTTACATTACCACGTGCTCTATATGTCTTTTAAATATCCCCCTTATATTACCGCATAACCTATTTAAATCATGGAATAAGGCAATTTCAAAATTCATATGGGTGGGGTAGTGCCCTAGGATCCGATATGCAACTCTCTCACTCCCTAAAAATAAAAGCGATCTTGCCCTTCTGAATCACAAATATTACTGGGCCTCACACCTATCCTTCATCTATCAAATGGCATTTGGATACACCACTTACGAGGTGGATAGAAATCGAAGAGATGGATTTCCTGACAGAGATTTTATAAAGATGCTGTATTGCCAAGAAAATACCACAGGGCAATACCCCTCCCTTAACCCATGGTTCCACTATCAAATTACAGTTTGGGCATCTATCTGAAAAGCCACACATCTTACCCCCTTCCTTAGCTTACTCACCCCAATACCGCTATTAGAGAATTTTCTCCCAGTTCAATCTGACACGGCATTCCATAGATGGAGACACGTATCTTTGCAGTATATCTTCCAATTTATAGGTGGTCCACCCTTAAATCCTTCACAGAAATTCAGCATGAATTCAATGAGAGACAACCTGACTTCTTCCAATATCTGCAACTTTGGCATTTCATTAACTCCCTTCTTATAGGTGTCCACTGTCCTGACTTACATCCACCCAATCTGACGATCTTCCACTTACTGTTGTGCTCTGAGAGGTTGGCCCACTCAGTGTCTCTTTTCTATAAAGGCCTGCTTGACTCCTTAGGAGATACAACAGTCTCTATCTTATGGTGATGGAATGAAGAACTAGACTCTCACCTGACCATAGACCAATGGAATATTGCTTGCATATTAACCTAAAAAATAACTAGTTCCCACCAGTGGAGAGAGAGTTTGCCTGGAAAAACCTGATCAAATTCTTCTGCACCCCAGCAATTACTGCTCACTTCTTATTAACAAAAGAGTCCTCTTGCTGGAGACAGTGCAGCAATATCAATGTACACCACACTCAAATTTTCTGGTCCTATGTGAAGCTCACACGTTTTTTCCAGAACCCAATGTTTGAACTAGAGGAACACTATGACAGGCCAGTTACATTAACGATGGAGATTTTTCTGTTCGACATACTCCCACAAGATTTTAGGGATAGGAATTGCAGGTATCTACTCCCTCTTACTTCGGGCAGCTAAAAAGGCTATTACAAAACATTAGATAACACAACAACCCCCCACAATAACTAAATGGAGATCAATTGTTAACCAAATCTACCAGATGGAAAGAATAACCCATGTGCTAAATGAGAGAAATGAACAAGGTAACTGGATGGTGAGTGATATATATGATGCTGAAGGATCTGCAAATTTGTTCCATAAACTTTCCCCAAGGGATATTATTTTATTCCCCCGAAAACAAGGATACGCTTTACTCCCTTACCCCTTCACCAGCCCCTCCCGCCACATAAGTAAGCATCCGAAATATGCTAGGGTCAAAAGAATTGGGGTCACAGAATAGCCGGTCCTGTGAGTTTATTTCCCCCTCTCCTCTGGTGCCCCCCCACTAGTCTGCCCCAGCCACAGACTAAAGATTAATACAGGGACACAGGTCTCAGAAAGTTTATTGCCTTTGTACTTTGGAGAGAGTCCTCCCCTCCCATACTGTAACCAGGGGTTAGCGAGCTCTCTGTGATAATGGTGCCTGATTATCCCTATGAAGTACTCATGTAAGTAAAATGTATGCACACAATGCTGCTGTGACTCTATTGTATAATGATATGGTTGTATCTGACTTCAAAAAAGCTTAATAAACATATTTACAAAAATAAATTTCTTCAGAGGTGTAAAATGGATTATGGCTTTCTTCTGTGATTTGTTTGCCACTGACCAAATAACAGAAGGATCTATAGTTAAAAAAAAACTAACTATAGCACATGAGAGTTGGTTGTGTATAAAAATTTGAAAACAGATTTCATTTCAAGCAGGAACATTCCTGCTCAATACATCACTCTTGAAAATTCTGGCAATTGCAATGCCTTATCTTGATATTTATTAATAAACATGCTTATTAAAGAATGAGTGAGGTTGTCCGTGGCTCTGGCCTGAACCTGGGGAAGGGATCGATGGGGAGACTGGGTCTGGGGCCGTTGGAGAGCGTACTCTATTGGATCCTGTGTTCTGTAGTTTCCTGGGGGAGGTGGGCTGGAGAGCCGGCTCCACTTGGGGACTTGTTTGTGGCCTAGGGCTTTCGGCGGTGACTCCTTGGGGGACAGGCGGGCAGTCGAGTAGCCTGGTTTGAAGGGAGTTTTCTAGGATCCTTGGAGAGACAGCCATGCCAGAGAAGTTTTTTTGTGGATGATCTATAATTGGATTTTATTCAACTCGTTGGGGACGGTCAGACTCTTCCTTTTTCTTTTCCTTTCCTAGTACTTTGAGCCTTGGCAGACAGTGAGCGTGCCCAGTTTAAACTGATTTTGTGGATAAACTGCTGTTTGCTCTCCCAGCTTATGTGGGAGATAGTGTCGGAGGGGGCAATAACTTTTATCTCTGGAGAGGTGGGAGCTCCCCAGAGGGCAATAATTACTCAACTTGGAGAATCTGTCTGACTTTTTAGTTTAACTGAAATCACATTCACACTTTCAATAGAAATCATATTATTTTGTTTTGGGGTAGGGGATTTGGTTGATTATTTGTTGTGTGTGTGGTCACAGTGTGGAGTGGTGTGGAAGTTTTAGTTGAGTGTTGTTTGACTTGGTGCTTGTGAACTGTGGCGAAGATGTGTTGGGTAGGCAAAATGATGGTCAGGCATTATGCCCCACCCAGGCTAAGGGACCTCTGCCCTTTCTTTTGTCCCTCTCTGTCCCTGGAGGTGTATAGATGGTGCCGGGCTCTGGGGATAGTTAGGAGGCCGAGGTCGGGGGCTTGGTCTGGTGGGGGAATGGAAAGGGGTGGGTGGATTTTGATAGTAGGAACAAGGAAATGCCCTGGGGTGAAATGGTTCCAGGAAAGGGGTCCTTCCTGTCTGGTTCCCATATCCAAGGGCTCTGCTTATAGCAGGCAGGCAACTCAGTCTTCCTCGGTTGCTCATCCTACTCGGGTGGTGTTATGCAATGCCAGGTCCATTAAAAACAAGACCGCTGTAGTAGCAGATCTTGTTGGATCATCTGACCTGGCTTGCATCACCGAGACCTGGCTAGATGAGAATGCTGGTCCCATTCTGGCATCAGCATTTCCGGCTGGGTACTCGGTGATACACCGCCTAAGGATGGATTTTAGGGCCGGGGGTGTGGCCATCTGTTTTAGATCGGAACTGAACCTGATGGAGGTACCAGTGGGAGCCACCAACTCCTTTGAATGTATCTCGAGTGAGGGTGTGGGGTGCAGGATTCTTCTCATCTACTGTCCACCAGGAGATGGGAATGTTTACCTGCGGGAAGTTGTGGACTTCATTGTTGACCTTACACTGGGTTTCCCAGATGTCTGATCCAGGGGATTTCAGTGACTGTGTTGACAATGAACTCTCACAGTTTGGACAGGACTTTCTCCAGTTAATGAATTCACTGTGCTTCTCACAGATTAGTTCCTCCTCTACCCATATTGGTGGTCATTCATTGGACTTGGTGTTTCTCCTGGGGATGGAGATATCTGACTTGGTGGTGGAACCAGTCGGGTGGTCTGATCATCACGCCATTGGGTTCAACTTCCTGGTCCCCCAATAGGTCTGCTCTTACGGAGATGGTCCGGTACTGCCCTTTGAGGGGTGTGTGCCCTGAGGGCCTGATGGTGGTACTTGACCTATCGGGTATACTGAGTGAATGCACGGATCCAGAGGATCTGGTACTAGCCTATAATAAGGTGGTGACAGAAGCCCTGGATTCCATTGCTCTTGTTTGTTTTCATCCCCTCACTCTTCTCCCCAAGTCTTCTTGGTTTGATGAGGTCTTGAGGGAGTTGAGGAGAGTGGGACGAAGGTTAGAGAGGTGCTAGTGGAGGTCGGGCCAGGAGTGTGACAGAATTAGTTTGATAGATCACTGTGTGGTCTATCAATCAGCAATTACCTGTAAGAAGGCAGAATTTCTGTCTAGGATAATTGCTGCTGCTGCTGCACAGAATCGACCAGCTCAGCTTTTCTGGACTGTGGACAGATTGTGCAATCCACTTTGTCTCTAGCCTGGAAATGCTTTTTCACAAGAATGTTGTGAGGAGATTGCTTGATTCTTCATGGATAAGATTTCCACAATCAGGTTCGGCACCTGTATGACTCTCTCTCAAGGGAACTACGGTGGTCAGCAGGAGATGTCGGATGCCCAATTTGTGTGATGTGACATCAGCCGGCCCATAATCAATGATATTGTGATTGTTATCCAGTCGTTGTGTCTGACCAACTGCAGTTTGGACCTGGGCCCCATGAGCCTTTTAGTAGGCTGTGTGGATAATATTGGTCTGGTTCTTGCTGAGATAGTCTGGATGTCTTTGGAGAGGGGGATCTTTCCAGATCCCCTGAAGGAGGCTGTGGTTTGGCCCCTTCTCAAGAAGCCCTCCTTGGACCCGGACTGTCTGGCTAACTACAGGCCTGTCTCTAACCTATCCTTTGTTGGTAAGGTTATTGAGAAGGTGTTGGCGTCGCAGCTGGATGACCATTTGACCAGCCACAATGTTTATGATTCTCTCCAGTCCAGATTTAGGAAGAGACACAGTACCGAGACAGCCCTTGTCCGGGTACAAAATGACTTCCTAATAGCAAGAGATCGAAAGACCCATTCCATCTTGGTTCTTCTAGATCTCTCTGCAGAATTTGACACCGTGGACCATGGTGTACTGTCGGAGTGCCTGTGGTCCATCTGTGGACTTTCGGGGATGGTCCTCAGATGGTTTCAATCATTCCTCAAGGGTAGGACTCAGGGTGGTGTCTGTTTTTTTTTTCTCATCTCCATTCCCCCATATCCTGTGGGGTGCCACAGGGCTCCATCTTGGTGCCCATGTTGTTTGCAGTGTATATGCTGCCGTTAGGAGTGATTATTAGGTGGTATGGCTTGAGTTTTCACTGCTATGCAGATGATACTCAGCTGTACATGTGCTTTGTGCCTGGCCAGGATGATGCTGTCTCGGTCTTTAACAGCTGTCTAGCCAAGATCCAGGACTGTATGAATGTGAGCTGGCTGTGGTTAAACCCAGAAAAAAATGAGTTGTTGGTTGTGGACCTAGGTCATCAAGAGGCAGGTGTGTTGGCTAGATCTCCTTTGGGTCTATGGCTTGGAGGTGTCCAGCTAACTATCTCAGACTGGGTGCGGAACTAGGCGTATGATGACCGCCTGACCCAAAAATTGCAGGTATCGGTGGTTGTCAAAACCTCTTTTTACCATCTAAGGAATATCACCTGGGTAAATCACCTGGTTCCTTCCGATGATCTTCCAGCTTTGGTCCACGCCTTCATTACATCCCACCTTGACTACTGCAATGCCCTTTACGTTGGGCTACCAGAGGTTTATATCCGCCACTTCCAGCTGGTGCAGAATGCGTCAGCCAGGCTTTTGACTGGTACCTCTAGGGCCAATCATATAATGCCTGTGCTCCGTGAACTGCACTGGCTGCCAGTACAGTGGCAGATCACCTTCAAGATTGATTTGTTGACCTATAAGGCCCTACACGATCAGGGACCCAGTTACCTGCAAGATCTCCTTCACCCCTACTATCCCTTCTGCCCTCTCTGATCCACTGACGAGGGATTGCTTGAGAGTCCCATGGTTCGTTTACAAACATCCAGAGCAAGATCAGTTAGTTTTATGGCCCCGACCCTGTAGAATTCTCTACCTCGTCGGGTACGAGATTGTCTGACTGTCCAAAGTTTGAAAGTTGCCCTGAAAATGTATCTTTTTAGCCTGCCATTTTCTGATTTTTAAATCTGCTGCTGTATTTATTATTTTTAATTTTACATTGTTATTTATTAATGTGTCTTGATTGTTATTGTACAGGCGCCTTGGTTTTAGAAAGGCGCCTTTTTACAAATAAAGAACTGATAGATTGAATTAATTGAATAAAAAGACAGCATCAATTGAATATGTACACTTTACTAATACTGTAATTTTCTTGGGCTGTTTGAATGTATGCTTTACTTGTAGCATATTAATTTTTCTAACAATATACAAACTGAGTTTTGTTGTCTGTGATCATCACCTGAGACCGATCTGCCAGCTGAGTTTAATAGGCTGTCCCCCTCCTTGTGGTCTCTACCAGGTATGTCGAAGTGTTGGGGGAGGACCAAACTAATGACAATATCCCCACCTGCTGAGGGGACCAGGAGAATTCCTCCCATGCCAGTGGTACTGAAGTAAGTGTCCTTCTCCATAGATGTTCACTGGCAACCCCCTTCCCAGACCACCCATGAATCCTTTGCATCTCTAGCCGCACAGAAGTGCAGGGCCTGGAGGAGCAGATGGATTCTTTCTTTGGCGCAGGGCCATTATCTGTGTAATCTATTGGATGTCTTGTATGTATTTTTATTCTGTACCTTATGTTTTACATGTGTGTAATGTTAAGTATTTATTAAGTGGTATGTAATTATATGTATAATGCACTCTTGCTGCCCATGAAAATGGGTCTTTGGCCCATGGACATACCAGATTAAATAAACAAATCAATCAATCAAATCTTAAAAGAAAGAAAATTAATTGAAAAAACTGCAGGTAGGGACTGGCACATTTGCATGCTGAGGCAGATGTCTATATCTTGTGTGCACATGTGTACCTGTGGCTTCAGACGTAATGGTTCCATGGGGGGATAGTACTTCTAAAGTCTCTAGGTCTGTGTGATAAATATTTAATTACTTTTTCAAAAAGAAAGGTAATTAATTGCAAAACACTGCATTAATGCACTAGTTAGCATTCAACTTAATGCCACAAAAGTAGGGAAATGTGGCATTAGGGTTTCCAACCCTACCCCCCTCCCAAACAGCAAAAGGACATGACCACACAATCAACCACAGACAGCCATCATCTGGTAAGACAAACAACGTACAACTGTTTCCAGATGACACAAAAAACATCCATCATCATGGTCCAGTGCTTCTGCAATCATGGATACACATGCACACTTCAACACATACACACCCCCACTTCCTGTTGCAGATACACACCCATGACACTGCTATCACAATGTTTAGCTTCTGCCGCTGTTGATACATATGCACACTTCAACACATACATATACATTTGTAGCTGCAGATACAAATCCGTGATACACACATCACAACACTATTTCTGCATGGAGGACCAGGCATTCTGCACCAACAGATTCAAATCATTGATTCCCAAACTACATGAGTATTTTCATCTGCAGAAGAGCAGGCCTCTTTGGGGCTTGCATATTTGATGCCAAATTTAGAAATCTAAATCCCCCGATTAGCAGCCCCTGTGTAGCCTGGAAATCTGTAGACACAGATACAATTGCATAGTGTAACATACACAGCCACTGCTGACTGCAGAAGCACAGGCTGCTGTGGGTCCTCTCCTGCTGCTGCCACATATAGGCAAGGCAAGGCAAAGCAATTCAATTTTATTTTATTTATAGAGCACCCTTTCTCAAAGGCTCAGAGTGATTCACAATACATACACTACTAAAACTTCACAACACCTAATAAACTACAGATAACAAGCAGCTGAAACATAAATTCCTGTAATAATTAAAACAATCAGGGAAATGCTTAGCAGAAGTGATATGTTTTTAAATTTTTCTTAAAAGCCCCTGCCAAGCGGGAAGATCTAATATGTTGTGCTAAAGCATTCCAAAGGGTAGGTACCACAACACAAAATGCTCTATCCCTACATACATACAAATCCAGAATTCCCAGTTCACAACAGTACCTCTGTCTGCAGAAGCACTTGTGAAGTCACTTTTGGGGACCCCACATAATGAACAATGTTGGTGGAATTCTGAAAATCCATCCTGAAAGGCGATTTTGTGGTCGCTTGGTGAAATCACCTTTGGGGCAGGATTTGAACATTTTCCCCACTCTTGTTCATGAGGTGGGGTCATAAGAGGCTATACTGAAAATCTGGACTCAAAATATGTAAAAATGGCAAAGTTATATGCATGGGTTGAAATTTCACTACACTTTCTCGTAATTTTGTTCATTGCAAATATTTTAACCCCAAATGGTCAACACAGACATGTTTTTACACCACCTCGTGAACATAACAGCTGTCATTTTTCAGATCCTGGCCAAAATGTGCTTTTGCACCTGTGGTGTGGAATGACATTGCGGTGGCGCAGAATGATATTTCAGCAGGGATTTGAAAGTTCTCAGTATGGTGTTCATGAAGAGGGGTAATAACAAGGCTATGCTGACAATTTGATTGCTGTCTTGGCTGAAATGCCATGGCAACATACATGTACGCATTTATGGTAGGATGTCAGCACAGAGCCCAGTGGGCCCTGCGCTTCCACAGGCAAATGATAATTTGATTATACTATCTGAAACATATAAGGAAATAATTTGCAAAAAAGCTGCATTATTGCACCAGTTCGGGTAATTTAATGCCACAAAAGTAGGGAAATATGGCATTAGGATTTAGCACCCTAACACCCCCCCCCCAAGCAGCAAAAGGAAAAAAACATTAGGGTTTTCAGTCTCCATGGTCTTGGCAAATCAGTGGTGGGGTCTTCCTTGGGGTTTGTCAACCCTAATGCTCCCCTTCTCCCCGTGAGTCCAGTGTGAAGAAAGGAGATCATGTGTGATGCTGCTTTCTAATGGATTGGGATGGACATCAGGGTTGAAAATCCCCTAGGAAGACCCACCACTGATTCACCAAGACTCTGGAGACTGAAAACCCTAATGTTTTTCTTTTTGCTGCTTGAAGGGGGCATTAGGGTGAGAAACCCCAATGCCACATTTCTCTAGTTTTGTGGCAATTAGTTATCCTAACTGGTGCATTAATGCAGTTTTTTCCAAATTATACAGGCACAGTAGTGCCTGTATATTAAGACTGAGTAAGCACTTCTATTTTAAACTTAACATTTTGCACCTTAATAGCGTTGCCCCCTTTCAACCAATTTACAAGAATTTGGAAACCACAGCCACTGTGCCAGGTTCCTTTGGTCCTGTAAATTTCATGTAGATTTAAGACTTTTGTTTTGCCATCAGATAACTAAAAACAATGGAAGGCTTTGAAACCTGAAACTTTTAGGTTTGATAAAGTATGGTCAAAGGTATGTGTTTTTGTGGGTTTTGGGTCCAACTGTTAAGTAGTTTTTTAAATATTTTAAAATGTTCCATTTCTGAGCGTGCACAGTGCAAAAAATCAACATTCTAGTCATAACAGAATTTTTGCAAAAGCAGCAGCTTGCACTACACAACACAGCTGTCTTTAATAAATGACAGCTGTGTTGTATAATGTAATCCCTGCTGCTGTTGTGACTCATATGTCAGGGATAGGGCTACTGTCATTATAACCTCGCCATCCTGACTGTGCTGTGCCTTCAACTGTATCTGCACACTGGGGGCCTCAATCCCCGATGGCATTGTACTTACATATTTACATCATTAGTTGTTTAATTTATATTTATGTTATATAATCTGACACCAGGATGCCCACCCCCCATGTTGGATGCCCCCTCAGCCCTTTGTTTCATTTATGAGTTGTCGACATCAGGGACCCCAATCACCATATCAACATTAACAAGTCCCCCCAGCAGTGTGGGACACTGGGGAGCCCACCCCCAGTGACCCAAAATAATCTTATTTATTTATTAAGTTCCTGCAAAGTAAAAACTGTCCCACTATGTCTTTTTTCTTTTTGTATCCTGAAAAAAAGAAAACTGTCCCTTGTCATTGTGGCCATCCCCCCATCCCGACCCTCCAACTGAGCACCCAACACCCACACACCACCTTACACAATACTTACCTGTGGAGTCATATGCTGTCATTCTCTGTGGACTGAGACACAGCTGCACTCTTCTAAGCCGAGCCAAGAACTGAGGAATAAAGGTATATACTGTATAATGTGTAATGCTGGTTGCATTATACGACATAGCTGTCATTTAGTAACAAATGACAGCTGTGTTGTATTGAGTAACACCTGCTGCTGTCATGACTCATAGGTGGGGGGGCACTGTCATTATAGTCATGCCATTCTGACCGCTGTGCCATATACACTATCTGCTCACTGGGGGCTCCAATCCCTGGTGTCAGTGTATTTACTTGTTTATTTTTTAATAATTTATTTATTATAATCTGATACCAGGATGCCCACCCCCTGTGTCGGATGTCCCCCCCACAAAGCCTGTAGTTTTTAAATGGGTGCCCAATCTCTGTGTTGGCATTCAGAAGTCCTCCCTCAAGCAGTGTGGGACACTGGGGAGCCCACCCCAGTGTCCCCTTATAACTTTAAGAAAGTTCTTGCAATAAAGAAAACCATCCCTGATGTCTGTTTTTTTAACCTGAAATAAAGAAAACCATCCCTTGTCATCATCACCAATCCCCTTCCCCATCCCCACCCCTCCCACTGAGCGCCCACCACTCCACCCCCTTACCTGATACTTACCTCCGAGGTCATATGCGGTCATCTTCTGTGAACTGAGACACGTCTGCACTCTTCAAAGCTGAACCATTAATGGAGGAATAAAGGTAAGAGCCATATAATGTATCTCAATGGCATTTTGAACTTATGTCCATAACTTTGCCATTTTTTTTAATTTTTTTCATGAAATTTTCAATATGGCCTTTTTGGGACCCCATCTCATCAACAATGCAACTGTCATTTCATTAATCAGTTCCGGAAGGCGATTTCGTGGCAGCTGTGTGAAATCACCTTTTAGGCCTGATTAACAAAATTTCAGTGAAGTGTTCATGAGGCGGGGTCTCAAAAAGGTTATGTTGAAAATTTGCTGAAGAAATTTCTAAAAATGGCCAAGTTACGTTTGTTCTTTGAAATTGTTCTATGCACTTACATAACTCACCAAATTTTCAACATAGCCATGTTTTCACACCACCTCATGAACAGTACAGCTGTCATTTTTCTCTTCCTGTCCAAAATGTGTTTTCACACCTGTGGCACAGAATGGCATTTTGGCATGAATTTTAAAGTTTTCACCTACACAGTTTTTTTTTTTGGGGGGGTCATAAGAAGATTATGTTGAAAGTTTGGGATCAAAATATTAAAACAAGAATTTATTAAGTAATGTTGTTTGCAGAGATGTTCATTGCATCACTGTGGAACATGCTACCTTACTGTGCCAGTGAGCTATGTTCAGGTGTGAACTCAGTGAGCCAGCTTAATGGGACAAGGCTGATGGGGAGGTGCTGCAACATGCAGCACCAGCCCAGGCATGGGTAGTGATGGAGTGGTGTTTTGGCGCAGATGCCACACCCTGTGGTGGGTCAGGGAACCTCACCCACTAGGTATCTACATGTGTGCCAAGGCCTACTGGGCCCATGCACTAGGTCAGGACTGTCTCCAATATTGTGTTTAACTCATTTTGTGCAGGTTCTGAAGGGACCTGCACAAATAAGGATACAGTTCCAGTATCACAAAAAGAAGGAAAATTCTTTGCACAAAAATATGTTAATGCAGCATTAGGGTTGCAGAATGCAAAATGCACAAAGACGGAAAATTAAAAACATTAGGGATTTGGGCCTCCGGAGTATTGACGAATCAGTGGTGGGGTCATACTTGGGGTTGTCGACTCTAATGCCCATACCCTTCCCTTATCAGATGAGGTCAAATGTGGTGTCATGGGCCCTGTGGGAAGAAAGCTCCAACAGATTATGTTGGCTATACTGTACCACTATGAGGCACTAGTTTGGAACTGTATCTTGTGCTTCTGATAGGAGGTTATGGGCTGGAGGGGGGGTGGACATTAGTGTTGACAACCCCAAGTAAGACCTCACGACTGATTTGCCTGTACTCCGGAGACCCAAATTCCTAATGTTTTTCATTTCCCGTCATTGTGCACTTAGCGTTCTACAACCCTAATGTCTGCATTAATGTAATTTGTTTGCAAATATTTATTATATATATATGTAAATTGATTGTCATGTCGGTTGTGATACTTGAGTATTAGTATATACAGTACTTCTCAGCATCTCAAGGTCTACTATTTGACAGTAACCATGCTAACTGTGGTTTATTAGCTCGGGTTGTCTGCCTATGTTTTTTTACGGTTCCACCATGCCACATTGATGTGAAATCTGTCGATCGGCATTACAGCGATGGCACAATGCCGACAGTCGCCATTGTTCCGTCAGAAGCAGAAGGTGTTTTTTGTGGGGGACTTTGCCTCCCACCCCCACCCCCACATTTTAGATGATCAGCTCCAAGTTGGAGTTGTTTAGGGAAGGGGGTGAAATCATGGCAGACAGCAGTGTCGGCAATACCGTGGACCGTTACAGTGAACTGCAGATTTTGTCGCTGTAATGGTCTTCATGGTATTGCCGTCACTGTGTTAATGGTATACCATTTGTTTACATACCCCTCTCTGACATAAACCTGCTCTGAGGACTGTACTGGGGGGAATTTGGCTGGGGTGGTACACCTGTCAAAAAGTAACACGGGCTTCCTTAGGCAAGCTCAGGGAGGACAGAAACCTCCTGCAGATCAGAAGGGCAAAGGCTCTCTTGAGCTTGATTTTCCTCTAAAGACCTTCCATTTATCATAGAAATATAGAGACATGAATATTACCAACAGATAAAGACTAAGGGTCCATCCATCCATTCTGCCCATAAGGAGTTTACTACCTATCCCTGTGACCTAATGTCCTGAGGGCTTACTCCCCCAAACCCTCCTTTCCTACCCAAACTTCTTCACCTTGCTAGCTCCTCTTCCTAAAATTATAAGCCCTTTAAACATGTCCCAGCCATGTTTAAACTCATTTATAGTCCCCGCCTCACCACCTCTGCAGATCATCTGTTCCACTGCTCCACCAACCTCTCAGTGAAGTAGAAGTTTCTCTAGTTCCTCCTGAAGTTTTCACCAACTCATCTTTGTGTCCCTTCTTGACCGTACTTCTGTTCCTGTTGAAGAGATCTTCATAGTTCACTATTGCATATCTCTGTCATATTTTATTTATTTTTTATTTATTTATTTAGCTTTTGTTGACCGGGTAAGTGCACTAGACAAATCCTGCCTATTTTCAGGCACAACCCGGGGGAGGGGGATACAGATGAATGCCAACTGACCTTGAACCACATTAAGCTGTCACATTAAGCTGTTGGTGGTATTTTTAGTGAATGAGGGTAATTTGGCTAGGACACCGGGGAAATTCCCCTACTCTTTTTCGATAAGTGCCATGGGATCTTTAACATCCACCTGAACTACCACCAATCCAGGCAGATGGGGCCTCAGTTTAGCGTCTCATCTGAAAGACAGCACCTCAGAAGTGCAGCACCCCTCTCATGCTGCACTACAGTGTCAGTACTGGGATATTAACTCAAGTGCCAGATGTGGGAGCTGAACCCACAGCCCTCTGATCTCCCAGCCTCAGAGGCGAGTGTGCTACCTACTGAGCCACTGACACAATATTGCCCCTCTCCCATCTGACCTTCAGTGAGTACATGTTCAGGGCTTCCAGATGTTCTTCATAGGGTTTGCCTTGTTGGGCCTGGATCATCTTAGTGGTCTTTCTCTGCACAGGCTCTGTCATATCCCTGTCCTTCTCTCAGGTGCAGGCTCCAGAACTGTGCACAATACTCCAGGTGAAGTTTCACCAATGACTAGTACAGGGGCAACATCATCTCCTTCCTTTTGCTGTCAACTCTCCTCTCAGTGCATCTCAGCATCCTTGTTGCCTTTCTGTAATCTTTGTTGCACTGGTTGGATTGCTTGAGAGACTTGCTAATGATGAGTCCCAGGTCCCTTTCCTCATATGTTGTGTCCAACCTAACTCCCTCACCCAGTACTCAGTACATGTGTTTCTCTTCCCCATATGCATTACTTTGCACTTTTTGCCATTGAATCTTAACTGACATATTTCAGACCATCACTGCAAACCCTCCAGATCACTCTTAACTACCTGTTGCCCTCCTCACTGTCTATCCTGTTGCATAATTTTGTATCATCCACAAAGAGACACATCTTGCCCTGAATACCCTCCTCAGTGTCACTGATGGACATGTTGAACAGGGACTGGTCCCAGATCTGACACCTGTGGCACCATAGTCATGATCTTCTGTTCTCTGACTTGACATTGTTCACTACCACCCTTTGTGTTCTCCACCTAGCCAGACCTCCACCCATCTGATCAATTCATTCCCCACTCCCAGATCTTCCAGCTTCCTTGATAGCCTGTAGTGTGGTACCAAAACAAAGACTTTGCTGTAACTGAAGTAGAGTGACCCTTGATAACATGTTATTGGGTTGGTCTGGCCTAATCTCCCTGCCACAGATCCATGCTGCTTATTATCTTGTAGACTTTTTCCAGACAGTCTACCCAGTTTTACCTGATCAGGGTCTCCATCTATTAACCTACAATGGAGGTAAGACTAACTGTCTGCAGTCTCCTAGGTCTTCTCTGCCACCCCTTATGGAACAGAACTATATCTGCAGACCCCAATCTATCAGCACCATACTAGTTTCTAATGAGCACTTGAACAGCTCAGCCAGGTCTCAGAAGTCAGCTCCATAAGCACCCTTGAGTGTGAACTGGTCCCAGTGTCTTCTCTTGAGGGCAGCTAGCCCTTTCTAACCATGTCTACCGTGACCACTACCCATTACCTACTAGCCATTTCCCTGTTTTCTGCACCCCTTTAAAGGGGCCTTTATGCCATTCTCTGGTAGAGGCCCTCCATACTCCACTGTAAATACCTATGAGGAAGTAATTGTTTAAAATATTTACCATCTGCTTGTCCTCTTCCACCTCTCACCCTGACAGTCTAAAAATTCCCTCCTTGTCTTTATAATTTCCTTGATGTAGCTAAATAATTCTTTCTTCCTTTGACACCCTAGACAGTGTGCAACTTTTTGTCTACCTTTGCCTTCCTGACCACCCCTTTGCTTCATTTATCTTGACCTGATAGTTCCCCATTCCTTCTTCCCTGGCTTCTCCTTATATCTTTTGAAGGCCCTCTTTTTAGCAGGCACCTCCAAAATGGTCCTCTTGATCATTTCCCATTATTTCTCTACCACTTTGACCCTATCTACTCCCTTCAGTTTGTCCCTGACCCTTTCCCTCATTTTCCCAAAATGTGCCCCTCTGAGGTCCACAACAACTGAAGAGGGTTTGCAATTACCCAGGGCCAGTTCAAACCACACAGTATTGCAGTTGCTGGAGCCCAGATGTTTTCTCTCCATTACCTTCCACCACCTCTGAACTGATTAGCACTAAATCAGGAACAGCTTCCTGTCTTGTGGGTTCCCTGACACACCAGTAGACAGTCCTCCATTATGTATAACAGAGCCTGACATCTGTTACTCTTAGCTGCTGAGGTAGCTCAGTCAATGTCCTGAAGGTTTAGGTGTCCCAGAACCACTAGTTCTCCTTTTGGTAAACGTCTTGTATTATGACAATGGAGAAGAACATTTCTCCAATTGAGATACAATATGTCACCATTTCCTGTTTCCACCATCAAAAAATGAGTTGGTCTGGGCTAATGTAAATTCTGGCAATTCACAAGTTTGTTGCAGTTAAGGCTGCCTGAAAGCTATGTTTGTTAATACAAAGGCACAGAATGTTTAGGAGTTCAGCTTGAATGTTGAGGTGCACCATTCTGTGGGGAACTACACAAGTGTGCAAAATAAGTTGTTTACCTTAGTAAACATATTGGGTCAGCATCCTCATATAAGTTCAATAGTCAGCTTCAGAAGGCAATTCAGTTTTATCATATTGTCATTTTATTAGAACATTCAGTTAAAATGCATATCGCTCCATACAGACACCGAGCAGGATACTTTCATAGGTGTAAGGCTGGTGTGAAAACTCTTCAAAAAATCCAAAAGCTGCCAGTTACATGCTATGTCAATTTCAGCTCTGTGGCTTGGTTGAAACATTAAGGCTTGGCTACTGACGTCAGGCTTCGGGATAGTCAACATTGTGGTTGATCTGTACAGCCGTGGAGCTGAAACTGACATAGCATTTAACAGACAGCTTTTGAATTTTGTTCATGAGGTAGGTTCACAAAAAGGGTATGTTGACAATTTGAGGTCAAAATATGTTAAAATGGCAACATTGTGTGCATTTGTTGAAATTTTTGCTAGGCTCACTCCCAACTTTCGTAATTTTCAGATTTTTCACCTCAAATTTTCAATATAGCCATTTCTTTACATCACCTCATGAGCATGACAGTTGTTAGTTTAAAAATCCTGGCCAACATGTGTTTTCTTACCTGTTGCGTGGAACAACATTGCTGTGGTGCAGAATAACGTTTCAGCTGCGATTTGAAAATTCTCAGCCCAGCGTTCATGAGATGGGGTAATAACAATGCTATGCTGACAATTTGGTTGCTGTTTTGGCTGAAATGCTTCCAAGGCAACATACACGTATGCATTTCTGGAGGGGTGGGGGCACTGCACTCCTCCAGCCAAATGAGGATACAATTATACTATCTCAAAAAGTAAGGAAATTCTTTGCAAAAATCTTTGATAATGCATCAGTTAGGGTTCAAGTGACAAAAGTTGGAAAATGTGGTGTTAGGGTTTCCAACCCTAGCATCCCACCCCCACCCTACACACACGAACAGGTGTCAGGGGTGTGCCTTGTGGTTGTCAGCCCTAATGCTCATGCCAGTCTCTTATACTGTACCCATCTCAGCTTATTTACTTATGGAATGGGGTGAGCATTAAGGCTGATTACCCCAAGGCACACCCCTGATGCCTGCTGGTGTGTGAAGGGTGAGTGGGGTGTTAGAGTTGGAAACTCTAACACCACATTTCACAACTTTTGTCACTGGAACCCTAACTGATGCATTAATGAAGTTTTTTGCAAAGAATATCCTGTATACCTGATTTTGTTTTTTCATGTTTATTGCTTCTTAGCCAACCAGTTTGGGCTTAAGAACTCTTTATTTATTTCTCTATTTTAGGCACAGTGAGATGCACAATGGACCTAGAGATAAACATCTTAAATTAAGTAAAACTGCATCTATAGTATGACTGTATATTTTAATGATGTGCTATACCCTTAAGAGGTTAAGTATAAAAGTAGCTACAGTAGCTGGTCCAGTAACTGTGCCCTTTGACGAAGCATCAGAACTGTGTAAAACATTGGGGAGTTACTGACAGCCCTGTGGATGCCCATTCTTTCTGTTGAGGATACCTGTGCTATAAAACCACAATCTGAAACTACTAAAGGAATGAATACTTTCATGGAGAAGTTAGTATGCTCCGGATGGCTTTTTCTCTGCTACAGGTTCTCCTTTGGGGGTATACAGAAGCATTTATTTATAGTTAATTTGTTGTGTGTCTCATCAGTTCCTTCTGTTGATTTCCACATCACGTACAAGACGGACATGCTCGAGCCTCCATATATATTGCAGTTGGGTGGAGTATCTGGAATACATGCAGTCACATTGGTGGCGCCCATACATGTTCCACAGATGATTCCAGCTGGGTAGGTTGGTTGTTTGCGAACCTTGATATCCTTTGTGAGCAGCTAGGGGCTTGGTTCTATTGCTGTGGTTGTCTCATTTATACCAAGTTTTATAGTCTGGAGGGCTAAAGCCCAAGATGAGAACATGGCCTGGCCAAGCACACAAAGTGAGACAGTGGCCATGGCAGAGTTTGAATTTGGGGAGGCAGTGTGGTCTAGTGGTTAGAGGTTAGAGCACAGGACAGCATGGGAACCAGGAAACCCAGGTTAAAATCCTATCACAGTCACTGGATCACTGTGCAAGTACAAGCAGGTAAATGGATCTCTATGTTCTGCAGTATTTAAGCTGTAAACTTAAAGAGAAGGAGGATCCCACTGTAAATGCAATTCAGTTTTATTTTATTCTGGATAAACACCATTGAGCAGAGCTAATTTATAATGGTGTCCTAGTAAGGCAACATTTCTGATGGTAGACCAACATATTAAACACATAAATAGTGCTAGATACAGTATCCAACTTACAAGGGGTTGTATGTTTACATATGCATAACAAAGTTTCCAGTGAGGTGTTGCATCTTAATTGGGCAATGTTGGTTTAAACAAATTATAATTCAGCCCTAAAAATAAAACTGGGATCTTCCTATATTTCGTTACCCCAAGTCCTAGACCCCAATGCCTCAGTGTTTAGTAGTTTATCATTTTTTTATGCATAAAAATGACATTACTATTTGCAGAGTCTATAATGTCTATTCAGTTTCAGCGTCAGGGCATCTTTATAAGAAAGGGGAAGATGTGTTTGCTTGTTGACATTCAATGTGCTGAATAGACAGAGTCCTCACAAACTAAATGGCCTATACACTGTGCACCCCTACATGCTCCCTTCACTCTCCCATGAAAATGAAATGCTACATCTCCTTGGGTTAACTCCTGGTTGGAGTTATTTCGAATACAACAAATAAATCAATAAAGAATTTGAATTTGGGGATGCAGTGTATTCTAGTGGTTAAAGGTTGGAGCACAGGCCAGCACAGAACTGGAAAATGCTGGTTCATCCCATAGCTGTGAAATTAAATGAACACAGCAGTACCCCACTTTAAATCAATTCAGTTTTATTCAGGACAAAGAAAAACATTGTACAGATCTTGTTCATAGTGGTGACTTGTTAAGGCAACACTTCTGGTGGCACACAAACATGTTACAGACATAAACAGTGCTAGATACAGTGTCCAACTTGTTTTAGTTTTGTTGACCAGGAAAGAGGGGCTAGGCAGTTCTGCCTATTTTAGGCTGGGGGGGGGGGAGGGGCTGAGATATACAGAAGGAAACCAACTGATATTGACCCAGATTAAGCTGTTGGTGGTATATTTAGTGAATGGAGGAATTTGGCCAGGATACTGGAGTAATTCCCTACTTTTATTGAAAAGTGCCATGGGAGTTTTAATGTCCACTGGAACAACCACCAGAACAGGTAGATGGGACTTAGGTTTTGAGTTGTTGCATCACAGTTGGACTATGTCAGTTTAAAGAAATGTACTCCCCCCCCCCGAAAAAAAGTGGAGATCTTCTCATATTTCTTTATTCCAAGTCTTAGACCTCAATGCCTCCAGGTTTGGTAGTTTGTGTTTTTTTAATGAAAATGGTATTACCATTTGCAAAGTCTATTATGTCTATTCAGTTTCAACATTAGAGTATTTTTATAAGGGCGGGGGGGGGTGTGCTTGCTTGTTGACATTTAAGGTGCTGAATGGACTGAATCCTCACTACATAGTTAGCCTCCTGACACCATGTACACCTGCACGCTCCTTCACTCACCCATAAAAAATGAGATGCTGCATCTCATGAGGTTATCCTGGTTGGAGTAACTTCAAATAAATCAATAATCACTCCATCAGAGGTTAATGTGGTTTTCATCCCTCATTCATGCTTAAAGAATTTGAGGACAGGACATGTCAAAGACAGCTCAGTGGATTTGGAATTTATTATAGCTGTACACATGGACTAGCCACTCGGCAAAGCTTTTTTTTTTAAAGAAGTTTAAACCTATTTTTTCTTCCAGGCATTCCCATCTGTGTTGTTGTTGTTGATTATAATACCCCTGCAGTGACTGGTGTGTCTGTTTTGCATTGAAGTTTTATTTAGTATTCTTTATCTAGCTGTTGAATTAAAGGTATTTTATATAAATGGCTCGGAGTCCTCTGAAAAGGGAGCTCTATAGAGTGTGGCAACAAAATTATGAGTTGTGTAGAAAAAGGTACATGACCTTGCATATTATGGCTTTAAGCAAGGCTTAGCTTGCTACTTTTCGAGTTCTCCTTGCGCTATTTTCTTTGCTTGGCAATCTGTTTTTTACTTAGTGCTAGCAATTTACCATTTAAAAACACGTTTCTACCATGCATTATATCTGCATTTTTAAACAAAAGCAAATTTAAGGAGCTGATTTCAAATGATTTCTGGTGGAAGTGACAGTTATCCAGAAATATAGCCAATAATCTCAGTAATTGAAGTACAAATTAGCAGAAACAAATTGTTCTCAGGGTATCATTATTTGTCCATCCTTTTGTCAAATATGCTCTTATGTGTTCCTGATTTCATTGACATTTAGAAAAATCATTGACTGGAGATATTTTTCTCTAATGTCCATTTCTGTCAACTTTTGCCTGTGGGGCTGATTAAGCTGCAAGCTGAAACATGTATTTATGTGCAAAGTGTAGGAGGCTCTTACCTATAGTATACTGTATAACTGCATATCCCTTAGGACTAAATGACACAGTTGAGATGTGATTCGTTCTTTTTCCTTTGACTTCCTATTTATCACCTCCAGGCCACAGATGCCTCCATCCACACTTACTCTGGCAACTTGCCAGCCCCACTCACTCTTACTCTTACTTGACCTCTTTCTCATCTCGGACTCCACCTATCGAGATGGAGCAGTGGTGAACTGGCCAGACTGCACCTTGAGCAACATGGTTCTGGGAGGTAGGTGAACAGTCAACACACTGGGGAGCAACATTACTGGTAGTGCCTCATCCTGCTTGCTGTGTAGGAATTTTTACTTTACTTTTTTTCACACCCTCAGAGATACCGGAGTGGAGCTTGTGATGGACGTGTGCATGCAAAACATGACAACATTTTATCTCAGCCAATTGGCATCTCCTGTTTCTTACATTGGCTCCTGCTTATGGCACCCCATGTGGTCACCCAAGTAGCAGTCATGTATTGGTAGCTGGGTCCCTCCCCTCCTCAAGGAGAATAGTGTCTCAGGATACTCAACTCAGCTCAACTCAACTCAACTCATTCTTTATTTATAAAAAGCGCCTTTCCAAAACCAAGGCACTTGTACAGAAATAAATAATTAAAATACAACAAAGATAAAACAAATAATAAAACCAGTCAACATAGTGGATTAAAAATCCAGGTAAGCTAGGCTATATAAATATGTTTTCAAGGCTGTTTTACAACTTTGGACAGTCAGGCAGTCTCGCACCTGATGAAGTAGAGAATTCCACAGGGTCAGGGCCATTAAACTAAATGACCTGGCACCAGATGTCTTCAAACGGACCCTGGAAATCTCTAGCAATCCCTCGTCGGTGGATCACAGAGGGCAGAGGGGACAGTAGGGGTGAAGAAGATCTTGCAGGTAACTGGGTCCTTGGTCATGTAGGGCCTTATACGTCAGCAAACTGACCTGGAAGGTGATCTGCCACTGTACTGGCAGCCAGTGCAGTCCACAGAGGACAGGCATTATATGACTGATTCTAGAAGCTGCCGCATTCTGCACTAGCTGCAAGGGGTGGATATCAACCCCTGGTAGCCCTAGGTAAAGGGCATTGCAGTAGTTGAGGTAACTCGAACCTTCTCTCTCAGCCAAGCTGCCAATGACTCAGGCTTGTTCCCAAACCTGGGCTGCTGGTGCTACTGAAACACTGATGAGCCAGCATATGTGATTCATTCTGTAACGTGTTTAGGTAAACAAGCCACTCACAGCTTCATGACACTTTTGAATGAACTCATATTGTACTATGGATCATTTCCCCTGTCATAATTGTTTAAGATGATGAAGGGGATGGTCACCATTTATTTACAAGCCATTGTGCTGAATTTATATAATAAGACTGGCAATATGAGAGACTGGTAGCTCAGGAGATACTCTAGCTGGGCAGTGGCAAGATAGTATTTACAAGAGGAGAAAGCCTGGCTCACAGTCACTGATTTGTCAAACAATTACCACTGGATCAGGATAATATTGCAAAGTTTTTTTGCAGGATGAGCAACAGACGCTTCCTGTACCACCAGTATTTTGCAACCACTACACTGTGTTTTGTCAAGGTATGTCATCATAGGTGGTGCTTAAACTTAAGTAATCCCTCTCATATGGTGATAGTGCAGCATTTTTTATTATGCAAATTATGTGTATTTTGACAGTTCCAGATTAAAGTGTGGACTCCTGTAAGACAAGTCTGCACTTAAATCTGGGACGGTCAAAACATGCATAACAAAATTCACATAGTAAATAATAGTTTGCATAACAGAAAACATTGCACTGTAACTTTAAGGGGGGAATATTCAAGTGTAAGCTCCACCTGTGACGACACACCACGATACAGTGCCATTTAGTAGGCATGAAACATTGGTGTGTGAGGGAACACTTGTTGTTTACTACTCATCATGGAATAAAACTTTAAAATATTATCCTGATCCAGTGGTGATTGACAAATCAATGTCCATAAGACAGTCTTTCTCCTCTTTATTTAAATAAGACTGTTAAATGACAAATTACCTTTCATTAAATCAAATCACTTCCTTTTTTTCTGACCTGTCAAAATGTTTTTTATCTAAGAGAATACTACATATGTAGCCAATATGCTAACCATTACCTCCTTAGATGGTGAAATGAAATCTTATTTTAAGATCAGATGACATAAGCAAACATTGTGAAGGTGAACAAATCTAAATGTTTGTAGGGGGAGAGAGGTATATTGGACTCCACCTTTATACATTCTGGAAGATTTGACAGTGTTTTATTAACTTTTGAAATATACAGATGGCAGTTGGTATTTCAGCATATATCCACACCTGTCCATCTGGACCAAAGAGCCACGCAGACATTGATAAAATCTCCTCACTTCTTTTTGGTTAGCCTTGTTCAAGGTCAAAGAATATTGTTGTCAATATCCAATCATAAAACATTTACAATGTGCAAAAACAGCCAAGTTAGAAAAAAAGTCAGCAGTACAAAGATGTGCTATTTCATAAAGGAAAAGAGACAAACTAGATGAAATGGACATTTATATAATTAAATGTCTGATATCTTAATTGGAAATCAGAAATCATGTGGGGTGGGAAAAGCTTGGACAACCCATCACGATGTGCCCTTTTTGCTAATTCAGAGTGAGTGTGCATTTTCTGTATGTAAGCGTAGAAATGACTACAAACTATTGCCCCAGTTCTAAAAAAATATGCAAGTTAGAAATGAAAATTATAATTAGCTTTCAAACAAGATAAATAACTGGGGATTATTTGTCCTCCGTGCATTCTTCAACCTACAAATTGTGTGTGTGTGTGTGTGTGTGTGGGGGGGGGATAATCACCAGCTGTGTCTTGTTTACAAAGCCTTTTTTCTCCCCTAAAGCTCAGTTCTTTTGCCAATACACTGTAGACAGTTCACTGATTCAGCCTGGAACTTGCAAGAAACATGCTGTAAAGTTAAAGATATAAATGTTTATGGAAATTCTAACCATTGTGGGAATGGAACTCTTAATCTTCTCTTCCAAGACCCAGCTCCTTCAAAACTACACTACAGAAGGTTCACTGATTTAGCCTAGAACTTGCAGGAAATATATGTTTTAATAATATAAATGTTTATATAAATTCTACCCATTGTGGTAATTTAACTATTTAGCTTTAGATTCTCAAGCCCAGTTCCTGCACCACTATTTATTTGTTTAGTTTTTGTTTACCAGATTGGTGCACTAAATACAATGCCTATTTTCAGGAATGACCCAGGAGAATTACAACAATAAATAACACTGACACAAGGCTACAGAGACAATCTTACATACATCAGCAGTAGAAATCAAACAGTACTGTAGTACAGAAACTTATGAGCAGAGTACATCCTGAGTACAACAGAAAAAAGCAACAAAGGCACTTACTAGTAGTCATACAAAGCATCAGGTACACGATAAATTATCAGAAGACCATAGGAACTTGTAAAGCTCATTCTTGAAAACCTGCTGTATCTGAGAGATCCTAAGGTTACAGCCTGGAAACAGGAGTGGTTCCAGAGAACTGGAGGAGGGTGGATGTAGTCCTATTACACGAAAGTGGTAGCAGAGAGGAGTCTGGCAATTATAAGCCAGTCAGCCTGACGTCAGTGGTGGGAAAGTTAATGAAATTACTGCTGAAGGAAAGAATTGTGGAATATCTTGAATCCAGTGGGTTACAATGGTTCCACCATCAGAATGCCCCAGCGGTTGTCCGCCCATCAGTAGGGTGCCAGTCGGCAAGTTTGCCAATCACTTTCTATGTGGAGGCTGTGCTCCCAAACCTCACACAGCCCCACACAACCCCCCAACTAATGATTCTAACTCCAGACAGAGCTGACCTCAGGGAGGGGGTGGTGAATTATGGTTTTTGCACCCTAATGATGGGTGCACTAGTGCCAGCACCCTGAGGGTGTGCAGTGGGTTACAACACCTGAGGCAGCATGGTTTCACAGGGGGGGAGATCATGTCAAATGAATATGATAGATTTCTTTGACCGGGTGTCAAAGAATTTAGATCATGGTGGAGTGGTGGATGTGGTCTACCTAGATTTCAGTAAGGATTTCAACACTGTTCCACATAGGCTACTAGTAAGAAACCTGGATAGCTTAGGAGTGGGTCAAAAGATGGTAAACTGACTAAGAAATTGGTTAGGGGATAGGCAACAGAGGATGGTGGTAAATATAATTTATTCCAAGGAAGGGAGGGTGACCAGCAGGGTGCCTCAGGGATCAGTGCTGGGACCGGTGCACTTTAATGTCTTCATAAGTGACATTGCAAAGGAGCTAGAAGGGAAGGTCTGCTTCTTTGCGGATGTCACTAAAATCTGTAATAGGGCAGACACTCCAAGGGGGTGGAAAGGATGAGCAGAGACTTGAGTAAACTAAAAGAGTGGTCAAGGGTATGGCAGTTGGGTTTCAATGTGAAAAAGTGTAAAATAATGCACTTAGGGCACAGAAACCCAGGGGCAGAGTACAAAATGGGTGGAGTGGTATTGACGACCACCAAGCAGGAAAAAGACCTTGGGGTAACCATATTGGATGACCTAAAGGTGACCAGGCAGTGCGACAAGGCAGTCAGGAGGGTTGGTGGGATGCTGGGGTGCATGGGGGATCACTAGCAGAAAGATTGGGGTGGAGTTGCCTCTGTATAAATCCCTGGTAAGACCCCACCTAGAGTAGTGTGTTTACTTCTGGAGACTACATCTCCAGAAGGACATAGACAGAATACAGGTGGTCCAGAGGACAGCAGCTAAAATGGTGCAGGGTCTGCATCAAAATTCCTATGAGGAGAGACTAAAGGACCTCAACATGTACACTCTGGAACAGAGGAGAGAGAGGGGGGATATGATAGAGACCTTTAAATACCTCACGGTGATAAATAAGGTACAGGAGGGAAGTATTTTTTCAGAAGAAAAGGTGCTCAAGGACAAGGGGGCATACTTTAAAGCTGGAGCGGGTGGATTCAGTAGAGATGTGGGGAAGCACTTCTCCACAGAAAGAGTGGTGAATTCCTGGAACAACCTTCCAGGGGAGGCGGTGAGGGTAAAAACAGTAGTGGAGTTCAAGAATGCATGAGATAAGCACAAGGGGAATTATATTGGAAAGGAAGGGGAGAGAGGAAGAGTTGCAGATCAGGGATGGTCTGCAGTAATAGTGTAGGTAGGGAGGAATGAGCAGACTGGATGGGCCAAGTTGTCCTTATCTGTGATCAAATTCTGTGTTTCTATGGTTAGGCAGAAGTGAGTTCCAGAGTTTGGGGCAAAGACGGAAAAAGCTTGCTCACCCATATTTGTAGTATGTTTGGGTAGAGACAAAAGTGACAGTCCACTAGATCTCAGGGGGTAAGCCAGACCAATTTTAGTGAACATATCGGCATGATCCGATGATCTTGTCAATTGTACAGCCTAAGGTATATTGCCGAAGTGTGACTGGAAAAGCCATTCTAGGCTCGAGCAAAGAGGCTAGTGGTGAGTCAGTCTGGGCACAGATAAGGCAAACTGGCAGATGCTGTTATAACTAGTGTTCCATTTAGTTATTTTACATTTCTTCACCTCAGAATAAGGTATAAGACCATAAGTGAGGCTAGAAAATAAAACACTGAGCAATAGCTAGCCTAGCAGCTGGAGTCAGGGCATGTCTGACCCTCGAAGCAAGTCCCATCTTCAAATTAACAGACTTGCAGGCATTAGTCATATATTTTTTTCCCAATTATTTAACCAGGAGAGACACACTAAGCTGAAAGCTTGTTTACAGGTGCGACCTAGGAGCACAGGGAAGTTAAGTGACTTGCTCAGGGTCACACAGTATGCAAGTGGGGGCTGTGGGATTCAAACCCAGGTCTCCAGGTTTGCAGCTCAGAGCCTTAAACCACTGTGCTACATAGGCAAGTTAAATTCAATGGCAGGATCAAGAGTTAAGCCAAAGTATTTGAAGGCATCAATAACAGTAAGGGGAGAACCATCAGAGCAGTAAATAAATAACTAAGGCAGAGGAACAAGCCCTCTGCTTAGGTGCCTATCCAAAGAGCATGGAATGGATTTTGCTAGAGTTTAAGAGGAGTCTATTTTGAGTTAGCCAAGACTGAACATTCTCAAAGTCAGCATTACGCTGCAAGCTGATTTCAATAGTTTTCTTGGAACTGGTATATAGCACCATATTGTCTGCATAAAGCAGAGTGAAGCAGGAACAAAGTGGACATGGTCGGGTTATTGATAAAGAGGGTAAAAAGCAGACTCA
The DNA here is from genome assembly GCA_016271365.2 of Neoceratodus forsteri. Classification (NCBI taxonomy): domain Eukaryota; kingdom Metazoa; phylum Chordata; order Ceratodontiformes; family Ceratodontidae; genus Neoceratodus; species Neoceratodus forsteri. The sequence continues at coordinate 1,558,124,593 of CM057450.1, forward strand.
GTATGGAGCCTTGAGAAACATCAGTGTTTATGGTGGAGAGGTTAGATCTAGCTTGGTTGAATTTAATAAACTGCTGTTGATCACTGAGGTAACTCAAAAACCAGGTAATGACAGAAGGTGAAAAACCAAGGGCTGAAAATTTAGTTTTGATTAGGTATCGGTCTACATTGCCTATGTAAGGTCTATGAAAACAGCCCCTGTGTACATAACCATCTCCTTGGCCACTTTGACATCATTAGTACACTGAATGAGGGCAGTTGACATGCTATGAGCCTGCCTGTAGGCATGACATGCTATGGGCCTGCCTGTAGCCATGCTGAGCTGGGGATAAAAGGTTGTATTTGTGACGGTGCTCAGGAGCACGAGAAGCCACTAGCTTCTTCAACTTGTTGAGCACTGATAGAATTGCAGTAGGCCGATAGTTTTTGATGCACTTTGGATCATCTGTTTTGTAGACAAGTACCACTTTAGTAACCTTTCAGATTTTTGGCACCACCCCCGAGATGATGGACAAGTTAGTCAAGTTATGGGATTGGGCTAGCTGGGGTACAGCAATCCTGAGATGCCTAGATTTAGGACCATCGTGACCAACACCACCTCAGGGACATATAATCCTCAAAAGGCATAAATCTCACTGTGAGTGACAGCACCGAGTTTGGGGAGGGGGGCGGTTGCCATACAAGGGAGAGTTGGTCAATGGCAGAACAAGACATCTTGGTGTTCTTGGTCACATCAGAGAAGTGAGAATTAAATGCATTTGTAGTTGTCTCAGCATTATTGTAATTTGTGCCATCCAATGTTATGCCAGACACTATATGGTTAGCACCTTTACCCATAAAACCCTTAAAGAGATTTACCAATGTCTTAGTGTGGCCTACACACCACGGAAGCCTATAGTGGCAAAAGTCCGTAGAGGGTAATTTCACATGTTTTTGAACACTCTATATGGTGATAGAAGAGATCATAGTTTGGCTTTGACATGGCAGCCAGCCAATCCCATCACTTCCTGATTGATCCTATCTGCCCCCATGCTCAAGCACATAATGACATTTGCCCAGAGAGATCGCAGGGGCGCACCCCATTAAAGCCAATGGGGCACTTTTAAGTCTATTTTCTTACCTTTGAATGGCCAGTTTGAGATTAATGAAGGGCACCACTCAACTAACAAGGCCCTTGTTAATCGAGTGGTGCCCTTCATTAATCTCAAACTGGCCATTCGTAGGTAAAAAAAAACAGACTTAAAGGGACCCCCATTGACTTTAATGGGGCCGATTGGATAAATCAGGAAGTAAAGGGATTGACTGGCTGCCGTGTTGGAGCCAGACTATGACCCCTTCTGTCTCCATTCAGAGTGTTAAAAAAAATGTGAAACTATCCTCTACGGACTTTAGGCTTCCACAGACAGTATGTATTAACCCACCAACAGAAAGTTGTTGAATCTTTTTAATATGACTCCAGAAGCTATGGAAGTCACTTACACACTCTTTATAGTAGTTACTTTTAGCTACTCTTATAACTTTTTTACATTCATTCCTCCACAATTTATAATCCCGCCAGTGAGCAGTTAACCCTGAAACTTTAAATCTAGACCAGCATTTACCCCTACCTGTGATTGATATAAACAGGTCACTATGTAACCATATAGTGGTTGCTCATCTAACCCTCTAGTGGCTGCTCCTCTAACCATCTAGTCGATGCTTCTCTAACCATCTAGTGCTGCTCCTCTAACCCCTTTAGTGGCTGCTCCTCTAACCCTCTAGTGGCTGCTCCTCAAACCTTCTAGTGGCTGCCCTCTAACTCTCTAGATGCTGCTCCTCTAACCATCTAGTGGCTGCTCCTCTAACCCTCTAGTGGCTGCTCTTCTAACCATTAAGTAGCTGCTTCTCTAACCATCTAGAGGCTGCTCCTCTAACCATCTAATGGCTGCTTCTCTGGCCCTCTAGTGGCTGATCCTGTAACCCTATGCCTTATTAGGGGGTGTCCTTCAGGAGCTCGAGCTTAGAACTGAAATAGTTTAGAGCATTGTCTAAACTGGATGTATGATACTGAGGAGTCCAGTCTATCAAGCATATGTCAGCAGAAAGGTTGCCAGGGTTAAGTTTGGAAAAAATCATGAAACACTATTTCTTCAGGAGGCTTTGACGGGGCATAGGTATTCCAAAAGCAGAAGACAGGCGAATAATTGCTAATGGAGTCAGGCAGAAGGGATCCAGTCAGTGAGGGACTGGTGGTTGCTCTTTGTTGTTACCCTAGTGGTACAAGTGATAAGCTGGGCCAGATGGAGCTTGCCTAGCAGGGATTCAACTGTTCTTGTTTTATTACCAAGCCAATCCTGGTTTAGATCACTCAAAAGGAGGATTTCATTTTTTCTGGTACAAGAGGCCAGGTAGTGGATAACATCAGATCCAGCCAACTCACATTTAGGAGGATTATAAAAACATACTGTGCAATTTCTTGGTATTTCCAAGGACTGACAGTGAGTGCAGTACTTCACAGGAACTCTGGGTATTCACAGTTAGTGCAGAGAGAGAGATGCAGGTTCTCTCCAAAGTAGCTGGTAATGCTGCCACCCCTCTTTGAGGTAGAGCGGTGAAGTCTGATCTGTTTGTAGCAAGACAAGGAGCTCATGGGATTGGGGACAGTGGACTTTAGCCAGGTTTCAGTTAATTCCAGTATGTCAGGACTGTACTGCATTACTTAAGCCTCAAGTTCAATGAAGTTGGCCATAAAACTGCAGACATTTAGGTGGGCCACTTTGAGACCCATAACACCGAATCATTCAGAGGATTAAGCAGGCTTAGCATAGGTGAGGGGATTGGGATATGGTTCAGTATCCCCAGATAAGGTAATGCAGAGAAGTAGGTGCCACGCACTTGAGAAGCCAGTAACCAGTGAAATTAACAGAGGCCCATGGAAGGAATTTTTGGTCAAATGGCTGGGGGTAAGTAATATACAAGACACCATGTTAAATTGGGGGTGGGGAGGGGGGTAGAGCCAAATACCATGATGTTAGTGAAGTAGAAGGCAAGTTTGGTATTTGGGGTGGGTCAAGATTGGCAGTCAGAGACTGGGGTAACATAGTCCATAAGAACTAGAAGGGCTACAAGTGTAATCCTATAATAATGGATGTACACAACTATTCAGGATTGCAAGTGTACTAGGGCTAACTAAGTGAGGGCAACCACCTAGGAAGAGACTAAATTGTTCTACACATAAAATGCCAAACTGAGCCTACTTATCATAAGCAGAGGCCGTAGGGGCAAACAGAGTAGTATAAAACAATACGATGACTAACCAAAAGCAGCAGTATTTAACAATTACCAGTGAGTTAGGTAAAAACCAGAAGTAGGCAGACCCTAAATAGGGTGTTGGCTGGACACTGCAATAATCAGGTTTATTTATTTATTTTAATTTTTTTTACCTAGTAAGCTCATTGAGACAAACGTCCCTTTTTCAGGGGTGACCCGGGATTAGTTACATAGAAATCAACATACAATTACAATTACGAAGCAATGGTATAGCGATACAGAAGAAAATACATACTGCACGTGGGACAAATACACTTTTACTTACGAAAGGTTTGCATCAAGTATACAACAGTTGTAAAGTGGTAGTTTACAATGTAGACCTGCTGGCAAGTACAGAACATTAAGTGCAAATAGAGGATGTTACAGGGGGAACGTTAGTTTTGAGAAGATTTTTAAATGTCCCTAGAGAGGCACATTGTTGTAGGGGGACCAGAAGGCCATTCCACAGCCAGGAGGCCTTGTTTGAGAAAGACTGCGGGCCGGATAGGGACCTAGTTTTGGGTATTTCCGAAGAGATTGCTCAGAGGAGTAAATGGGCTCTGGTAGACGTTTTTTATTTTCACTAGACCAGTGAGGTTAGGTATGGATCCCATTAGGATTTTGAGCCACGATTCTGGGACCCAAGAAGCATTGCTTTTGTTTTCTCAGTATTTAGGACAAGTTGGTTGTCCACTGGCCATTTTTCCAGAATGGTGAAGTCTAAGTTCATACCATTCTTGATCACGTTTACATTTGTATTGGATCTGTGGAGACAGCATCGTCTGCATATAGTAATGCTTGGACCTGTCCACAGTTTAAGGGCAAGTCATTTATAAAAAGGGAGAAAAGTAGAGCCCCCAAAATGGAGGCTTGGGGAACTCCATCTTGAATCACTTTCAGGGATGATAGGTTGCCACCCCATTTAACAGCTTGATAATGGTCTGTAAGATAGTCTTCCATCCAGGTAACAGATAGTTTATCAGTCCCCAGTTTCTTTAATTTCTAGATAAGAAGATCATGGTTTACCAGGTTGAAAGCTTTTGTCAAGTCTTTAAAGATAGCTTCGGTGATTTTTCCAGAGTCAGTGGCCCAAAGAACATCTGTGTTGAAGTGACAAGGGCTGTGTCTGTGCTATGATGCTTTCAGAAACTACTAGGCAGGGATAAGCAGCGAGTAGGCTTCAATGTAGGCCACCAATTAATTGTACATGAGCCATTCTTGAATTTTTGATAATGCACAGACTGTAGAGATAGGGCGGTAGTTCTCTATATGTTCTTTGCATCCTCCTTTGTGTACTGGAACTACGTTGGCCACTTTCCAGTTTTGGGGGATCACCCCTTGGAGAAGTGAGAGGTTGAAGATTTTGGTCAGCGGGCATGCAATTACTGAAGCTGCAAGTTTAAGTAGTCTGGGCTCTAGGCCATCATGACTCACTAATTGGTCAGTTTTTAACTTAAGCAGCTGATCCAGAATGTCCTTGAGATTAGTTTGAGATGAAAATCAGGGCGATTGACCCAAGGAGCAGATGCAAGGGGGGATTGGGAGCATTGACTTTGTAGGCAGTTAGGTTTGTAAAGTGTTTATTAAACTCTTCTGCTGAAAGAAGAGGGTTGTTGATACTCTTGTTATTAATTTGGAGTTTGTCCGGTAAGGGGGATAGGCATCTTTTCAATAGATGGTTGATTTGCATCCAGAACCTTTTGGGGTCTTGAAGATTGTTTAGTTGTAGGTTTCTCATGTAGCCCCAGTGCCATGTACCAGTGGGCTACTACCCCTGCCTTTTGGCTGTGATACAGGTTAAAGGGCCTGCATTCTTTTCTTGTGACAAATGGGGGTTCTTTTCCAGAGATATAAATAAATAGCATGGTGCCTCCACCCAGAGTAAAATTACAATGGGCCGGATGTTGGTGTAGTACAACTCCCTGGGATGCTGTACCGACCCACCTCCCCTTCCAGTCACCCCCCCCACACACACAGCACACTACTTTGAACTGTAATACGGTAAAACACATGTAATTAGTGACTGTAGCTAATAATATGCTCATGCATGGGAATGACAAGGATCAAACATAGCTTTATTTACAGAGTAGGGCTAGGAAAATGAATAGCTGAACAAAGGAGTACCATAACAATGTGATTCAAAGCCTGTAATTCTGGCGATGAATAACTTCAGCAGTAAACGTTTTTGCAATACACCCCCTCCAACCAACATGCATGTATAAGTCCCTGGCTGGTACCAGCTCTACCTAACAGTCCTTGCTGAGGCTACCCCCCAGACTGGTGCAGGCCTGATGTTGCTGTGGGTTTGCCAGCACTGAGGTCCTTACAGTAAACTCTAAATAACTGTAGCTGGTTACTAACTTTAAACAACCAAGTTGAATGAGCTGTAGCTTGATTAAACTTTAGACTGATAGGCAACCTTAAACAAATTCCTCAGGGCAGGGCAGGCCCTGATTTACTCAAGGTTCTGAAGTCCCAATTTACAGGGTCTGCATGAAAGCAGGCTGGAGAGCTGGGGCCTGGAACAGCAATGTGGGTTGCGGTAGGCTTGCTGGAACTGTAGGCTTGTCGAGCAGCTTGGAACATTCTGGCAAGCATGTGTGATCTGGACATTTGTCACCTTCTGCCTTGATTGCAGAGTCTGGCAGCTTGTCACCTTCTTCACTGGAGAGCAGGAGCCCTGTGCAAGGTTTCCTAGTCCACAAAGAGCCCAGACTCAAGGAGTGATCCCCATGGTCTGACTCCCACAGAAGGGTCAAGAGTGCCCAAGCACTCAGGCGCGTGCCCGTGGCTCCCTGCATCCCATTCCATCCCACTCAGTAAAGGCTGGCTGGTCCCTTACCTGGCTCCGGAGTGGTCTGAGCACAAACACTTCTGCATACAGCTCCGGGTTGCTTTGGGCTGAATAGCATGCAGTCTTTTAGCTGACAGCCCCCTATTTCAGACAGCAGGAGGTCAAAAGGTTCTCTGGCTCCCTGGCACAGGAGCATCCACAGGCTTCTTTCCACTTCTGGATTCAACTTCAAGCCAAACTAGGCAAACTGCAGTCTTTTGGTAGACAATTCAAACACTTTTGGAAAACAGAGGACTTTCTCAAAATTGCTGCAGAATTCGGCAGAAACTCTCTTTCTCTCCTCGGCCTTCCAGGTGCTGAACGCAGGCAAAATCTCCCAGTCTGTTCTGCCTGGTGGTGCTGAGGGTTGAGGCACTGGATGCCACATCTTTTGCCATGCCACGACCTGGGTTCGGGAATGATCCTGGGACACTGGGGGTTGGCGGGGAGAGAGGACTGAGCATCCGGAGGATTGCTCTCGTCTCTTGGGGGGAGGGGGACTAGTCGTTCTGCTCGCTGACTGCCCTCTGGCAGTGTCTGGAGGACAGTACAGGTCGGGAGGCTTGACCAACATCCTTACATTGGAAAGGAGGGGGGGCCGGGCAAAAAAGGAAAAGGAGCTCACCTCTATGATAGTCCACCAATCCTGGGAGCAGTTCCAGATTCTGTATTAGGTCTTTGGGGGGGGGAAGCTGGAAACCTCCTCCTGGCCCCGCTGCGGGGGGGCAATCCACAAGGGAACTACTGGAGACTGCCTAGCATGGGATCAATGGGTCTGGAGAGAGAGTCCCTCCATTCAGAGGGCCATAGCTGTCTGCCAGGGCTCCAGCGTCTAAAAAGGGCTTTTGGAGAAAAAAAAAAGAAAAAAAATCTCCCAGTCTTTGGCTGTAGAAGCCTTTAGCTGACTTCCAAACTCCTCTCACAGCAGAGTCCAAGCCCTTCTGTCTCTCTGAAAACCCAAGCCAGACTGCCCCAACCTGTAGCTGTCCCTGGAGTTTCACTGTAGAAATGGCAGCCTCAGATTGGCTGAAACATGCTGTCCATCAGAAATATTAATAAACATTAAGTCCCTTCAATTATTGATTGGTGATTGATTTGGGCACCTAGAATAGGGTTCACAGCTTCTCCTAGAAGTTAGCATTTTCAATTTTGGGAGCCAAGACTCCTGATTGGCTGCCTCTGGGGGTCAAAGGACCAAACATGGCTGCTATAACAACAGTCACATTCAGTTTATACAACAGTCCCAATGTTAAGTTTATATAACAGCCAAACCATGCAGTTTTTATAAACATTTGCCCCACAGTTTTATAGTAGCCTTTCTTAACTGTGATCCAGCTGCTGAATTATAAAATAAAACACTGTGCCCTGCCAGTCACTGCCCTCGTTTCGTACAGTTCCCAGGCAGCCGGCAGATAGCTCATTAATAATAATGATCCCCTCATTAATATTTATAAAGTTCCCCATTCTATAGTGCCTATTGGTGCTTTTAAAATAAACTACTTTTCCACTTCTTGGTGGCTTCCTCGGTGTCACCGACACCCGACTAGCTTAACGTGGGAGTTGGGAGTACTGGAGAGGCACTCGGATAGCCAAAATTGAGGCACAAAAACAAGAGTGAGCTAACATGCATGTGCGGACTGCCATTGCACATTTGTGATGCGGGCAGTGCTGTGGTCCTGTGATTTTGCTCCTCTGGACCTCATTTACCAAAGAAATGGGGGGGGTGGATGGAGCTGCAGGGGTACCACAGGACCCATGGATTGCAGCAGTGAGCCAATGGGCAGAACGGGAGGAGGAGGAGACAGAAAAGAGCTCCTGAGGGGCAAAATAAGGTAAGCCCCACCATGGGGAGGGGTACACTCATATAGGTCCTTTTGGCATTTTTCAGAGATGCCTCACATTTAGAGACACAGAATCTGATGCCAGTTAAGGACCACTTTTTGTCTGGCCATGCATTTTTTTAATTTCCCCTACTGTTTTTGCCCCTACAACCTCAGCCAGGAGGCTGTTCCATGGATCCACCAACCTTTCCATGAAAAAATACTTTCTCATGTTACCCCTAATTCTAGTTCCCCCCCCCATCTTCATATCATGGCCCCTTGTTCTCGAACATTTTTTTTAAAGATGCTACCCTCTTGTACCTGATTTACACCCTTGAGGTATTTGAAAGTCTCTATCATATCTCCCCTCTCTCTCCTCCAGGGAATACATATTGAGATTCTCCAGTCTCATCTCATATGACTTTTGCTGCAGCCCCTGCACCATTTTGTCACCCTTCTCTGAATTGCTTCTACTCTGTCTATGTCCTTCCAGAGATGCGGCTTCCAGAACTGGACACAGTACTCTAGATAAGGTCTCACCAATGTTTTATACAGAGGCATCATCACCTCCATCCTTCTGCTAGAGATACCTCTCCCTATGTACCCCTCACAGCCATCTCACATTGTTTGGTAACTTTTAGATCATCAGATATGATTACTCCCTGATCCCTTTCCAGTTTGGTGGCCGTCAGTACTCCTCTTCATCTTGTACTCCTCTCTTGCATTTCTGTGCCCCAAGTGCATGATCTTGCACTTCTTTGCATTGAATTTTAGCTGCCACAAAGCTTGCTTAGGTCCCTTCTCATTTTCTGAACCCCTTCTGGAGTGTCAACCCTGCTGCAGATTTTCGTGTCGTCTGCAAAGAGACACACCTTCCCTTCCAGTCCATTTGCAATGTTGCTTATGAAGACATTAAAGAGGACTTGTCTAAGCACTGATCCCTGTGGGACCCCGCACACCCCCCCTTCGATTGAACTCTGTTCATGACCTCCCCCTGTGTCCCATGGGCACTTTATTCCACAGGTGCACATAAGTTTGCCAGTCATGTGGATGCCCAGAGGCTTTGTGGGCCTCCCATGTCTTTTCCCTCTCCTTCATAAGTTTATGCACTGCAGGGGTGATCCATTTAGAGTAGAGACCTTTAAATATTCTCTGCATTAACAGAGCATGTTTATTTGGTTCCACCCTAGGAACGCGCCAGCGTTAGGGCACCGAGTCACTACGGCGCCAAATGGCAATATCACCAACCACACTTTTTGCAGGGGGCTGTGCCCCCGAGCCCCACCCTTGTGGGGGTCTGTGCCCCTCACACACAACCTAACTACAGATTCTAACTGCGGGGGGTTGGACCTTGGGGAGAGGGTGGTGAAGTTGGATTTTAGCGCTGTAGTGACTCACTGCACTGAATCAGAGCCTGCTGAAGGGTCGTGAGGGCTTGCTGCTGCTGAAGCCCTCCCTAACCCCTCATTATGAAAGAAAGACACCTCCCGCTGCGCTGAATCAGAGCCTGCTGAAGGGTCATGAAGGCTTGCTGCTGCTGAAGCCCTCCCCAACCCCTCACTGTGAAAGAAAGACACCCCCTGCTGCACTGAATCAGAGCCTGCTGAAGGTTCGTGAGGGCTTGCTGCTGCTGAAGCCCCCGCCCTTGCTGTGAAAGAAAGACACCTACTGCTGCACTGAATCAGAACCTGCTGAATAGTCATGAGGGCTTGCTGCTGCTGAAGCCCTCTCCAACCCCTTGCTGTGAAAGAAAGACACCCCCCACTGCGCTGAATCAGAGCCTGCTGAAGGGTCATGAGGGTTTGCTGCTGCTGAAGCCCTCCCCAACCCCTTGTTGTGAAAGAAAGACACCCCCCGCAGCGCTGAACCAGAACCTGTTGAAGGGTCATGAGGGCTTGCTGCTGCTGAAGCCCTCCCCAACCCTCACTGTGAAAGAAAGACACCCCCCACTGCACTGAGTCAGAGCCTGCTGAAAGTATGCGATGGTGAACCCAGCTCACTTTTGAATTTGGTGCCTCTTTGCATGAGTCTTAATTAAACTAATTTAACTTGCTCCCAGCTACTTATGAGCAGCCGGCTTGAATTTTGAACTTTAAAATCATTGTTACAGCATTTCTGTGTTGTTTACTTTACCTGCTGTTTAATTTTATTCCTCTGCCTGCTGTTTTTCTATCCCTTCTTATGCTCCTAAGTTAAATCCTGATCTTAAACTGTCCCCAGTCTTGTTGGCTCGTTCTCCCCTCGGTTCAGCCTTAGGTGTAATGCACCTTCCTTTCCCCACCCCCCTTTCCCGTTGGTGCCTTCTGTATTTAATCTCTGTTTATTTCTTTCCCCTATCTCTTTCAGGATCATGAGGGCTTACTGCTGCTGAAGCCCTCCCCAACCTCTCGCTGTGAAAGAAAGTCCCCCCCCCCGCTGTGCTGAGTCAGAGCCTACTGAAGGTACGCGACAGTGAACCCAGCTCACTTTTGAATTTGGCTCCTCTTCACATGAGTCTTAATTAAACTAATTGAACTTGCTCCCAGCTCCTTATGAGCTGCCGGCTTGAATTTTGGCCCACCCCCTATCCCTCCTCCTCTCAATTAAATACTCCTAAGCTCCTCCCCTTCTCCTACTTTGATTAATATTAAGTGAGGGAGGCGGTCACGTCCTCCTTCTTTTGATCCTCTTTATCCTGTGCTGACTCACTGTCCTTCTCACCAGCTTTCAGCTGCTCAGACTTTCACCATCTGGTTTCTCTGTGGCTATGTCTCATAATCATACAAGCCCCATTTCTGCTAGTACTTTGTTCTGCCTCTGTCTAGCATATCCTAGACGTTTGTGCATAACACTGTCCCTAATATTGCAAAATCGCCGTCCCGTCTTTGTTCTCTGTGTCAGTTAAGCTCATCACTCGTTTCAAATTACTAGTCCCCTATTGCCTCTCTGACCTTCAAGTCTCCTCGTTCCCATGTTGTGTCTCCCATCATGCTGGTTTCATCTAAACTTGTAAGCATTCTCCTGGTTACTGTTTGACTGCAACTTTCCCTTATTTATTTTTCTCACCTCTCGATTTCCTTCCCAGATTGTGATCCTGGATGGGATGCACATGATAAATCCTCTTTTGGCTTCTCAAATCTCATAATTAACAAATATTCACCTCTCTCATGGCATCAACCTCTTCATGATATCCATTCTGCCAAGCTGGGACACTATCTTATGACTTGCCCTCACTCTGTGCCCTACTGGTACAGATGTCTGTCCTGGATTTGCAGACAGACAGACATGGGTAACTTTCCTGTGCCATGCCATTTCAGGGGACATTGAGCTTAACCCTGAAACCTCTACTGATACTCGGCCTATCAACAGTTCATCCTGGTCCTCCTCTAAGGGCTTGAAAATTGCCCATATGAATATTAGAAGCCCGCCTGCAGTTTTCATGAGCTTGAAGCCTGGGTTGCCCTTTACTCCCGTGATATACTAGGGCTCATGGAAATGTGGCTTAGGCCTGGCATCCTGGATGCAATGTACATCCTAAATGGCTACAACCTGGTTAGATTTGATCACCCCTGCCCTCGTAGAAGTGGCGGTGTTGCTTTCTACTTTAAATCTCACCTTACTATCTCTGTTTAACTTGTTGGGCTAACTGGCCCCTGTGAAACCATTCACACTGTCCTGTCCTTAGGTAGTGCCAAAAAACTCAACCGTATCTGTGCATATAACCATCCTCAGAATGCTCTTTCAGGGCCAAATGATCTTGTCAGCTATCTTGCCTCACTAAAAGGGAAAACTGAAATCATACTCATGGGTGACTTCAACCTGGACTGGTCTGGGAGCAGTTCAGGTATCTACTCAGAAATCCTAGCTTCAATTCACCTCTCCCTGCTTATACTAGATCCCACCAGGCTCTCTACTAACAGCAACCATCAGTCCCTATTGGGCTGGATTGCAACCAACAGATGAAACAAGATCCTTGCGGCAGGCACTTTTCCTGATTCTGTTAGTGATCACCTTCCCACTTTCTGCATTTGGAATAGGCACTCTCCAAGGATTCCCCCTAAAATCATCATGTTCTGAGATTTCTCATTATTTAACCCTGTAGCACTACTTGCTGATCCAAGGTATATCGACTGGTCTCCCTTCTTTTCCACTAGTGATGTTAATAGTGCCCTTGAATACCTTATCTCTATCCTACTGTCCTCCAGCAGCAGCTTGTTCCTATAAAGAGGAGCGAGTCAGGGGCTCCTGTACTAGATGGCTGCATAAAGACCTCCTGGCCTCCATGAAAACAGAGACAAGGCCTGAATCTCTGCAAAAAAATTGAGAGTCAAGAAGACTGGGTTAGATACAGGACTTTGAGAAAGTCATGCAAAAAAGGCATACGGAAAGCAAAACAGTCCTACTGCAATAAACTTCTCCAATCCTCAGCCAGAGATGCTCGTGGATTCTGGAACCACATCAAAAATTTTATGAGCCTATCGTGCATGCCTTCTATAAATGAGATGACTCTTAATGGAGCCAGCTGCAACAACTTAACTACAATCATAAATGCATTCAACACCCATTTCTCTGACCTCTCTGCCTCTATGGACAACTCAGGCAGGGCCACCAATAGCGTTCATCCCCAAAGCAGGCCCTCCAACTGTCACTTTAGGCAGGTCTCTTCTGAAGAGATCCTGCATCTTCTTAAAGCCATCTCACCCTGTGGATCTGCTGGGCCTGATGGATTACTGACTAGATTCATTAAATCTGCAGTTCCTGCTCTTGCAGTCCCTGTCTCTAGGATAATCAACCTTTCTATCATAACCCAAACTGTGCCGTCCCTCTGGAAAACAGCCTGTGTGTTTCTGGTGCACAAAAAAGGGGACACAAAGATTATGAACAACTCTCATCCAATAGCCATCCTCCCTACTCTCTCAAATATACTTGAGAAGGTTGTGGCCACCCAGGTCACCAAGTACCTACACCTCAACAACCTCATATCTCCTACTCAGCATGGTTTTCAAACAGGCCATAATACTACCACTGCTCTTATTCAACTGACTAATGCTATCCTAACTGCAATGGACAAGGGCCTGTTTAAGCGAGCCAGTTTCATAGACCTCACAAAAGCCTTCGATCTTGTTAATCACTCTCGTCTGCTATCCAAGCTGCCCTTCTTGGGATTCTCAAAGTCTGCTACTTCCTGGTTTAATAGCTACCTATCGGGCAGGGAGCAATTTGTTCAAATTGAATCCATCTCCTCTGATCTTGCATCCAATAATCTTGGAGTCCCCCAGGGATCTATACTAGGCCCCCTCCTTTTCTCTCTCTTTATTAATAACACACTATCCCTGCCTTGCTCCTCTTCCATGATCCTATACGCTAATGACAAGTGCCAGAGACCTGCTCTGCATAAACTCCAATCTCCAAACGGACTTTGATGAATTATATGCCTGACTACTTCAAAATTAGCGGATACTAAACTGCAAAGAAACTGTGGCCATGCTCTTTGGCTCCCTCCCTAAACTCAAGTCATGTTCCACTGTGCTCTCTATCCATGGTCCAGATAGCTCCCTGTTTGAAATGGTCTCCTCTTTCAAGTATCTAGGTGTAACTCTCAACCCATCCCTTGATTTTAACTTACATATAGCAGCCACCTGTAAGATGGTGAATACCAAACTGGGGTTGGCTTATAAACTTAGGTCCTCCCTCAATGATACTGTCAGACCGGCTATTGCACAAGGATATCTTTGCCCCTGTTTGACCTATGGCTCCCTCGCCTATCTCACTGCTAGCAAAGGTGCCGTCCTAAAATGGAGTACTTGCTATAACAACATTTGTAGATTTGCCCTCTCTGCACCCAGACTCACCCACCACTGTCATCTCTATTCCCGGCTTGGCTGGCTCTCTCCTTCATTGTACCGTCTCTTTGCCACTGGCTGGCTGATTGACAAAATAATCAGAACTGGAACCCCTGAGATCCTATTAACTTTGTTAAACCCTTTGGACCCAGTTTATCCCTTCAGATCCTCTGAACAATCCACACTAGGCATTCCCGGATGCTCTATGAAAATGGAAGAACTTTCCTTTGCAGTATCTGCTCCAGAAACCTGAAACTCCCTCCCTTGCTATGTTAAACTTGTGGTCTCCCACCAGGCCTTCAAAAATAGTCTTCGATCCAGTCTAACTGATAATCACAACTGCTCCTGCTCTGCCTCTATTATATCTCTCTCTCAACAACCATGCTGACCCCTCTTAGCACTTATTCCTTTCTGAAATTACTATACTGATCTGTGTATTTAGCCCCTAACCCGTATACCCTGTAATTGCCCCCATTCTTATTCTACCCTATCTGCCCCCTGGGGTCCTTTATATTGTGTTGATCCAACCTGCCTTCATTACTGTACCTGCTGATCCCCATGTACTACTGGATGTTTTGCTTGCATTTTGTATAAACTGCGTTTAATTTAATTGTAACCTGTTTCCGTTCGTAATGTCCTTGTTGTCAGTTTTCACTCTTTGCTTTGCTATCAAAGCCTTGCTGTAACATGCCTGTTTGTACATCTGTGTTCCACTGTCATGTTCTGTAACTCTCCTGGGTCATGCCTGAATATAGGCAACACTCTTGTCTAGTGCACTTACCCGATTAACAAAAACTAAATAAATGCCAGCACCCTGAAGCACTGCAGTGTTTATTTACCATTGCTAGAAAGTTGTTGATAAAGCATTCAAGGTCTTGGTTGACATCTTGCATGATGTTAATGCTTTCCCAGTTTATGTGGGTGAGAGATCATCCAGGAAGGCATTCCTATCAAGCTTTGAGGGTGTCCTGTGAATAGAGTGAATCATTTTAACTGAGTCAATTTGGGTAACACTAAAATAGCAAGTGTCAAATACGCTATGTGTTCTTTATAGTGCATTGTCAGTTCAGCGATTTGCTTGCAGTAGGGAGTACTTGTTTTATGCAGTACATGGGGCCTGGGTTTGATTCCACGTCCCCTACTTGCAATAATAACAGAAGTACAATTAACCAAAGCAAAGGCCACACTTGAGTCTTGTTTTTACTTCCTTGCTTCAGTCTCACCTGGTGGGCCAGGTTGTAAAACACTCCTTTTCTATTACCAATGTGGGTTGCTATTATACTGGGGTCATAAAAGGCTGTGTCAGATTCCTTATAGTCTGTAGGGGGCAGGTACTCAAAGTAATGTCCAGAGGGGGGCAGTTTGTGCTATCAGAGATCTGAGAGGGATAGGAGGGCCAGTCCAAGCAGGGCTAGCACCATTTCTGCTATTGCCATTTTTAGTTAATTTACACTGTGATTGATGGCACAGAGAGAGAGAGAGAGAGAAGGGTGATGCCAGGTAAGGTACTTGGGCTGCTCCACCTTCAAGATAGTGTAGATTTATAATCTAGCACTGCTGGGCAGTAATCATAAGATGGGAAGCTGCTAAGGAGAGATAGAGAAACCCTAGATCAATTGCAATACTGTTACTATGAACTCCTAGACTAAATGTAATACAGTTTCCATGATAACACTATGATTATCCATAAGCACTTCAAGGTAATCAGTTCATAGGTGTGCAGTGCAGCTTAAGCAGAGGCATGAGGAAACAGCAGATATCCTGAGGCCACAAATTCGGAAGCCATAAAGGAAAGGAAAGGCAAACCTATACCCTATTAATTAATAGCAATATAGACTATGAATGAATGTATGAATAGAGTAGATTGATATAGGCATACAGAGCAGCTTAATAAGTAGAACAGCTTAGTACAAGCTGGAAAGATTTGACTGTGGATAGAAGCTTCTCTTTAAAACATGTACAGCAGAGCAAACTAATAGTCTCAGTTTCAGAGACTAGTATCAGTACCATAAACACAGAGGCCTGGATATTCAAACGGGTTGCGCATGGCGTAACAGAGATGCACCATGTGCAACCCACCGATGCACCCTGGAGTGATATTGAAAGGGGCAAGTTGTGATGTGCAACTCCTGATGCGCTGGGGGACAACAGTAATGTATGCAGCGCAAGTGCGGGGTGCCCATGCATATGCGGCATATCCTGATATTCAGCCCGGGATATGCGGTGCATATGCTGGCACAAACCCGTCTTGCGCTGCTCGAGGGGGTGCAAAGGTGTGCCTGGTAAAACCAGGAACAAGTCCAGGCCACCCACAGGTGAGCTGCCACATAGCAGCGTGCAATATGGCAGCCACCAGCCGTGGGTGGCCACCTGCCCACCCAGAACACTGACCCCAAGCCCCCTGCCCTGGGAGCATTGTGCCCCCCATTGCCCGATCGCGGGCAACTGTGCATTGAAAACCCTGGTGGTCCAGTGGACCCTCCCCATCATCTGATCACGGGCATACGTGCAATGTAAGCCCCTGGTGGTCCAGTGGATACCCCCATCGCCTGATCGCGGGCATACGTACTGATAACACCCTGGTGCTCCAGTGGAACCCCCCATCGCCTGATCATGGGCATGGGAAATAATGATCCCTGGCAGTCCAGGGAAAGCCCCTTCAGCACCCAATCACGGGCATATGTGACATTAACATCCCTGGTGGTCCAGTGGAATCCCCCCATCACCTGATCGCTGGCAGACATAGCAAATGTAGCCCTGGTGGTCCAGTGGACCTTCATCCCCACCCAGCCACTGAGGTCCCCCACCACCTAGCACCTCCCAGTCAGTGGCAGGTGGCAGCACCCTGCCTGCATGCCTCCTGGCCACTCACAAAATGACAGCATACAGTACGGTCTGTATGCCTACTGGTCCACTGCATGGACCAATGGGCATGCAGACCATACTGAACTACACAGGCCCAATATGTGAATGAATGCATCCATTCACATATCGGGCCTCTGTAGTACAGTAGGGTCTCCATGCCCATTGTCCACGCAGTGGACCAATAGGTGTACAGACCGTACTGTATGCTGTCAGTCGGCGGGTGGCCGGGAGGCATGCGGGCAGGGTGCTGCCACCCGCCGCTGACTGGGGGAGTACTGGGTGACAGGGAACCTCAGTGGGGAGGGGGTCCATTGGACCACCAGGGCTATGTTTGCTATGTCCACCTATGATCGGGCGATGAGGGGATTCTACTGGACCACCAGGGATTACTCATACATCTGCCCATGTTCAGGCAATGGGGGACCTTCCACTGGACCACCAGAGATTACTCATACATCTGCCCACGTTTGAGCGATGGGGGACCTTCCACTGGGCCACCAGAGATTACTCATACATATGCCCATGATCGGGCACAGGTGGGCAGTCCCCTGGACCACCAGGGGATTAGTATCACATATGCCCATGATCGGGTGATGGAGAGCAGTCCACTGGACCACCAGGGTTTTCCTTTACTCACGTCCGCAATCAGGCAAAGGAGCAAGGACTGCCATGGGACTGCAGGGTGTTGGTCCCTGATGGCTGCAGCATGGCAGAGCGCCAGGCGCAGGCCACCGGGGATCGACGCACCGCATGCAAATGGGGCCATAATGACATGCAAATGGTCCCATTTGTGCCTTGCATGTATAATGGCCTCATTTGAATGCCCAGTGCTGAATATCGTGGTTGATGCACCTAGCGCAATCGCACTTGCGCTGGTGCAACCCCCTGCTCCCCTTCTGCCACTGCGCCGTGCACAGTGCATGCACCCTCAGTGCCATATTCAACAGTGCTGAGCCATGGCACTGCACCATTGAATGTCACCTGGTCCATGCCGTGGAGCAGCCTAGTTGCGCTGAGCCTGGGCTTGCGCCACTGCCCAGTGCAGTATGAATATCCAGCCTAGAGAAAACTACACTTTGTACAATGCACAGATATAGGAGCTGAATCAGATTTTGTAGGCTAGCAGCTAATTTAATATAAACACTCCAGAGGGAGTTAAACACATAACTCAGTCATGTGGCATGAGTGACGCTAGTAAAGTTCACCAAGTAACACAGCAGCAGGACCTATTGTAGTGCTCAAGTTTAGGGACACGCAATTGAATTTCAGAGCCTGCTGATAGCCCTACAAGTTATACTGCTCTACAGAAAGCACTAATGATAAATCCCTTATAATTATTATCACCTGCACACAGGCTTTACCAACCCAGTATTCAGTAATACAGGCTGAGCCACTCACCGTACAAGTTGATGATTTACTATGCTACAACCTCACTTTTAACAAGGTACACATCAGTGCAATTATTAATATATTACATGTGAGACCTATCACTGTTCATATGTCCACTGTTCTAGTCCTTCCAGGTCAGTTGAGCAGCATTTCTAGCCACTGGCTGCCTCCTTAGGTTGCCTCCCTTGGGCAGACTCCCATGATGCCTTTTACTCTTGGCCCTTCATACAAGAACAGCCAAGGAGGACCACTAGGGAGGCACACTGATAACCCAAAGGAGCACTCCTTATTGGCTGCAAGTCTGGGTGGGAGTACCTGCCACCGCTCTGCAGGTCCCGAACTGTCTGTGGCCACGATTCGGCCATTGGGAGGAGGAGTCACCCGATGCCTGAAGGGACTCTCACCAGCCCCCATTGCTTTTAGCAGCCACTTGATGCTCTCATGGGGTAGGAGAAGAATGACTACAACTTTTACAGGCTCCACAGAAAAAAGCAGGAGTCTTGGCAAGTCAGTTCAAATTCAGAATTTTATGTGCCTCCACTGGCTATGCTTTTCTTTGACTGCAAGTCTCTGAAGATGGGCTGGATTGCATGCTGCTGCTCTGCAGGTCCCAGAGCCATCTCTGGCCATGATTCAGCTGTTGGGGGGGGGGGAGTCGCCAGGTACGTGTAGAGACACTCTCACCAGCCCCGGATGCTTTTACACAGCAAGGTTGCAACAAAAATACAGAGAGCAATATAAAGCTGAAAAAATTGCTGTGCCAAGCTGCTCTGTGTAAGGACCCCAGGTAGCGATAGTGAATAATCAAGACAATAGGTTAAAGAATCCCACTACATAAAAACTACTCAGCTGGGGACACATATACTTGTAATATCAGGGGATACATAGAGCAGTGCTGTATAGGCACAAATTCAGTGGTATTGATCTAGTCAGTGACTGCAGTAACACTGTAGGATAAAAAGTCGTAGTGATTAGTAAAAGTTCCTTAGGGTGCCCAGTTAACTAGAGCTCACAAAGTCCAGGAAGAGTTGTTGGGGAGTCAATCAAGGGATGATTCTCCTATCTGACACTGGTGCCCACACAAACACTGGATGCCCAACGCACCTTTCCTGGCGGTGGAGTTTATTTTATGTTTCGAGGACTGAGTCCCCTCACCCCCCACTTTAGGATTCCAACTCCACTGCGGGCAAATCCTGATGTCGGGCACCCATGTTTCAGGCACCTGGTGTCAGGATAGTGAACATCGGGCAGAGCAATCACGGGAAACTAAATGGATACCAAATGAAGCAACATAACTGGCCACCAGCTACCTCCTTGTGCAGACTCCTGGGCAGACTCCTTCATGATGTCCTTTGCACTCAGTCCTTCATGTAGATGGCCACAACACAGAGAGCCACAAAGGGCAATGGCTTGATACAAAGGAAGCCATTTGCTGATTGGCTCAGTGTTTCAGGAGAGGCACAGCTTGAGCCAGGGCTTCTGATGGGTGGGTTTTGGTTCCTGCGGTGAACTACAATGGAGGGTGGGCTCATTTGCATGCAGAGTGTCCAGTGCTTCTGTATACTATAGAAAGTTCATTGATTCAGCCTTGAAATTTGAAGGCCGGATTATCGACAGCCTAGATGGACCTCTGGGTCTTTATCTGCTGTCACTTTCTATGTTTTTATGCAAATTGCATCCCAGTCTATGGCATATCATAGAGATGCATTACATCTGAGGAAAATAATGATTCAGCTTTTTTTCTTAAGGGAATAATGATTAAACTTTTTTCTTAAGGACTTCAGAGTTCAAACATGCTGTAGTTCATGTCTTGCTCTACCACCATACAAACGTTTGTGAAAATTGTACTTCCTTTACCTTGTTTTGCTTCTTCAACAGTGAGCAGTAGAAGAATAATTTTATTTCTTCCACTTTTTTGTTTGTTTACTCTGGAATAACCATTGAGGAAAGCTCATTTACAGTGGTGACCCTAGTTAAGCAAAAAAGGCATTGCATATATTGCATTCTACAAATTTATTACATAGGAGCTCTGTCTTTGGTCCTGAAAACTGCTACTCCTCCTGCTGCTGATCTCAGGCTACGTCCATCCAAACCCTGGACCATGCAACCCAAGCTACAAATCAACTACAGGTGCTCTTCTCCTTGCATCTCTTAACATCTGCAGCCTGCTACCTAAGTTTGATGCTCTTCAATCCTTTGTAAGACAACACAACCCTGACGTCTTAGCAGTGGTTGAAACTTGGCTGATGCCAAAAGTTCCCAGATAAGTAATAACACTACAAGGCTACAACATTATTAGACTGGACTGTGTCACTAAGAAAAGAGGGGGGCTGTGCCATCTATGTCAAAGATACCCTATTGATGCACCCTCTTGCAACCCTGATGCCTGACTCCTTGGCTCAGATCCTACCTATAAAAATTCTCCTTGGACCAAACCAAAAAGCACTCATGATTGTCTCCATCTACACCCCACCCAAGGACCAGGTCACTGGTCTCAATGATGTTCTTAAGTTCATTAACTCCCAAACTCCTGGCTCTGAACTTATCCTGCTAGGTGACTTCAACATTAATTGACTAGCATCAGAGGCAGAAGAGGTTAAAGATTCAAGTGCCTCTGCTAACCTCACTCAGATGGTGGACACACCAACCAGGACTAACTATAAGACCGGCACTAGTACCCTTCTAGACTGGGTACTTACCAGCCACCCATCCAGGATCTCCTGTACCACTGTTCTTCCGGATTCCCTCAGTGACCACTCGCCAGTCATCTGTGAATGGTCCAACAAATTTCTCAAGCCCACCCCCAAATTCATATACAGTAGTGTCCTCCCACGTGGACAACTTGCCCATCTTAAACACTACCTGAATCTGATAAACTGGCAACCTATTTACAAGGTGATGAATGTTAACTTGGCCCTTGACTACTTCATTGCCACTTTCAACTAGGCCTGTGACCTCTTCGCTCCTGTTAAAAAATGCAAAGCTAAGACACTCTGTAACCCCTGGATTAATGCCAAGCTCCTTTCACAGCTGAAATTAAGGGACCACCTCTGGGCAGTGGCTAAAGCCACAGGCAAGCCGTCTGACATATTAAATTACAAACAAGCCCGTAATGCCTGTACCAAAGCCATCCGACTTACGAAAAGCTCCTTCAACAAAGATGCATTTACCAACACCTGGGGTAACGGACATGCCTTCTGGGATAACATCAAGGAAATCACAGGGAAACAACCTAAAAACTCTCCTGCCATGCTGATCGTTGATGGGAACACTACCCTTGACCCCCTGGACATTGCCAACACCTTTAACACTGCATTTACCACCTTAGTGCCATTCTTCCCCCTGATTTTTTCAAAGAAGACACCAGCTCATCTAACACCCATCCTGCTCAGGCCAGTCACCCTCATTTCTACTTTCAGGAGGTCACATTGAACGTAGTGCACTGCTACATCACTACTGCCATCTCCAAATCCAGATCTAGTGGTGATTCCCTTGACCTTAAGATACTGTCACTAACTCTTGAGGAAGTTCTTCATCCTTTAACCAGTATCCTGAATCTCTCTCTCCATTTCAGTAAATCCCGGACCTATGGAAAATTGCCTGTGTCATTCCAGTCCACAAAAGTGGTGACAAGACTAGCCACTCTAACTATTGCCCAATCTCTACACTGCCCCCACTCTCCAAGGCACTCGAACACATCTTAGCTGACCAACTAACCGACCATCTGGACAAATACAATTTACTGTGCACTCAACAGCATGGTTTCAGAAAGGGTCACAGCACCTCCTCTGCTCTACTCAAATTCACTGGTGCTGTTCATAGTTCTCTCAATAAGGACCTTCTTATCGGGGCGGTTTTCATTGACCTCTCCAAGGCTTTCGATACTGTCCACCATCGGCTGTTATTTGGTCAACTTCTGAACACTGGTCTCTCCCCTGACTCGGCCCTATGGTTCAAAAGCTACCTGGAAAACCCTTCACAAAGGGTCAAAATTGCCAGTGCCCTCACTGATACCTTGCCAGTTTGCTTGGGTGTCCCACAAGGTTCGATTCTGGGTCTGCTCCTATTCAGCCTCTTTCTAAATTCTCTACCAGAGTCTTGCATGGAGAATATCATCCTCTATGCTGATGATGTAGTCATCTTCTCCTCTCACAAACATCCCGTGTCCTTACAATGGAATCTTCAACTTGGTTTCAGTACCATGGAGTCATGGTTTTCTAATCATAAACTTGTTCTTAATCACAAAAAGACTAAGTCTATGCTCTCTGCAGATCCCACAATCAGCACAAGCTTCACCCCCTGGCTATCGCCACATCACAAGGGAATACCCATGAATGGGTTCTTGCCTTCAGATACCTTGGGATACTTTTGGATCCCAACCTCTCATACAGTGCACACGTCAACATTGTGGCAAAAGCTGCTAACACCTCATTGATCTCTACAGACACAGACAACATCTCACCCCTGACACCCTGAAGATTGCCTTTCAGAGGTTTGTGGTCTCGATTATTGACTATGGTCTCATCATTTATGGCTCTGCCACAGTGATTACCCTCAGACGTATTTCAACAGCCCTCAATAAGTCATGTCGGCTCATCACTGGAGCACACCATCTTACCCACACCTGCAATCTTTATACTAAAACCGGCTGGCTCCAGCTTTCTAATCGCATCAAGTACCTCACCTGCACAATGGCAAAGATAATTAGCCTTGGCCTTGCACCCCCGGGGGGTCACAGCCTTGCTACACAACAACAGGAACATCATGCAGATCACCAGGGGATCAAAAACCCAACTCTTGCAAGTTCCCTGCTGTCATACCACTCAGGGTCAATGCTCATTCTCCTACAGAGCTCCTCTCTAGCTGAACAGCCTCAACCCTGCCATCTCTAC
This sequence comes from Neoceratodus forsteri, assembly GCA_016271365.2. Taxonomy (NCBI): domain Eukaryota; kingdom Metazoa; phylum Chordata; order Ceratodontiformes; family Ceratodontidae; genus Neoceratodus; species Neoceratodus forsteri. Next base: position 1,558,147,501 of record CM057450.1, read on the forward strand.
TGCCCCAACTCTGGGCATTTTTAAAATTAGACTATGGCTCCACCTTACTGCCTCCAGATCCTGTGACTGCCTCCCGTAAGCTAAGCTGACATCACCTCTGGGCCTCTTACTGCCTCTCTCCCCCACCACCTCTCCTACTGCCCCTTACCCCACTTATGCTCTTATTTCCTATTCTGACCCTCTTCCACCTTCCCTCCCCTCCCACCTCTACCTACCCCCCATGTCACTGGCACTTATACCCCTGTTCATTTGACAGCTGCCTCTTGCTGCATCCATGTGCCCCTCCCTTTTGCTACCCTCCCCTTTTTCTGTTTTCTGTCACACTGTCTCTAAGCCAAGCCTCAGCCTCATCTCTGGTTATACCGTCTGTACAGTACAGCAAGTAACTCTGCCTTAATCGTTCTCTGATCTGTCCCATAACTATTTACTATTGTATTTTACTGTGATTATTGTATTTACACTTTTTCCCCTGTATGTCCTTGCCTCTGACGAGGAACCTTTGTAAAAGAGCCTTCGCTCAAAGGTAATTGTAATCCTAGACCTGAATAAATAAATAAAAATAATCTAAAAACAAACCACAGTGGTTTCCGAAATGTAAAATATACAGTCAATCCATACAAAAGCACAGAGTTCTACAAACACCCAATAATCAACAACTTATTGCAGACAGCGTATTCAAGTAATTTCAGAGGATTGGTCCCAATGTCCATTACAAAGCTGAGGTAATGTTGAAAAAAACAAGATTTCAATAAGGTAACTGATGGCAATTCAATTTCCCTACATCTACATATAGAGCGCAATGCATTCCAAGTATCATGTAACATGTAACTAAAAAAAGAAAATGCTCTTTGTGCTTTTATTTTAGAAACAGTTAGTTCCCAATGACCAGAATTCTGTGATGATGAATGCACTTCTCTAAAAGAAATTGAATTCAATAAGTAGTCCAGGAGAAGACCACAGACACGTTTTAGAGGAAACAAAATGTTATGCAATCTACAATAACTGGACAAGGAATTACAACACAATTGGCTATACATATCACCAGGGCTGCAGCTATGAATCCTGGGGCCCCAGACAAGTCACTTGGAATGGGCCCCTGTTTCCCAAACCAGCTAATGACAGAGGTAATGCCAGCTCCTCAGGAGGGCCCCTCCTGAGCTCTGGGCACCGACAACTTCCCCACTTACCCCCCCCCATTACTGTGGCCCTGCATATCACATTGGTAATTTAATATTAGTCATGCCAACCAATAGTAATGCATATCCAGCTTCAACAATTTTTCTTTTACACAATGATCATAAATTATGTCTGCATAGTTAATCATAAGGAAGGTTTGAGACTGGACTATTTTTAAACGTGTCTCTGAGTCTAGGCAGCCTGTACTATGATATAAAAGGCAGTACAGCCTAGAGGTTAGAGTAACAAGCTGTAAATGAGCTTGGTACATCCAACAGACCTGGGTTTGATTCCTGCCACCTCTACTTGCATAGTGTGTGATTCTAAGAAAGTCACTTAACCACACCAGTGCTCATGGGTCACCCCTGAAAACAGGCACTTGTGCCTAGTGGTCCCTACCTAGTTATCAAAGAATAAAATAAAAAATAGGACCTACACAATTTCCCACCTTTTTTATCAGTTAAATTACATATAGGCTCTCAGAACCAGAGGGGTCCATCCAAAACCTTAAGTATTTGTAGGCCCTGACCTGCTCTATCGTATTGCCATCAGAGGTATAAATAGCCAGCTGGTTATTCAAAGTCATTTAATTTAGATGCAGTGCCAAATAATATCACATCCATTTTAGCTTTGATTGCGTCAGATGAGAGGACTTGTTAAAATGATTGAAGGCCTTTAAAAGCTGTCTGTAGGTGCCACTGCCCTATTAACACAGAGGGGATCGGAGGTGTAGACCACCATGTCATCAGCATATAGATGGTAGTCCACATCTATATGCTGATGACATGGTGGTTGACACCTCTGATGCCTCTGTGGAAATAGTGCAATGTTGGCTACAGACAACTTTCAAAGGCCTTCAATCATTTTTCAAGTCCTCTCGTCTGACGCAAGACACAGCTAAAATGAATGTGATATTATTTAGCACTACATCTAAATTAAATGACTATGAGTCACTGGCTGTATCATTCTCTAAAAGTAGAAACCTATGTGAATGGTTTTAGTATCCGATATTAGAATGCTTACATATAGACAGAAACACTAAAAGAGCAAAGCTTGAGCATCCAGACTTGTTTTTGGCAGTATCCTGCATTTCCAAACAAGTTCAGACATATATTGCTAGTCACTGGGGTAGTACCTGCACTATCTTTTTTAACTTGGCTGGAGTCAATACCACCAGTAGAGAAATGGTCAGCATGCTGGCACAAATAGAGGTGCTTGTATGGGCATACTGCCCATTTCTGCATTGGTGCCTACAGTATATGCACTTGTGTCCACCCTTCCCCCCCAAGCTCCTTATAATAAAGTAAGACATACCCCACTTCTTCAACACAGGGTACCCCATCTCCCTCCCTCTTCCCTCAGTGGTTCCAATAATAAAGAAAGAACCCTTCCCTCCAACACACTCAGCAACCCATCTCCTTTCCCCCCTCTCCTTGGGTACACTGACACAGAAAAGGATACAGAGTCAAACAGAACAAGTAGCACAGCCTTCCTAGGCCAGCTGCCATCTGATTGAATGAGAGTGACAGTGTGCCTATTTGTGTAGTATTTGATGATGATATGAATCGCATGTATTTTCAACAGAAAACATCTGTTTATCAGCTTATAATAGTGTCATGTAAGCATTTGCACAGCTGTTGTTATTTAAAATTGATTCAACAGACCAAATGGAAAAAAAAACCTGCATTCAGACTATGTATATCCTAAACTCCTATAAACTTTGATAAACTCCTGTATATCTCTACTCATGCCATTGCCTTCCCTATCACCTACCTTATTAATCTCTTCTCCTTATCTTTAGTTTCTAACTCTACAGAAGCTAGCTACCACCATACCCCCTTCCCAAAGGGGGTGATCCCTCTTCCCCTGGAAATTACCATTCTATCTCTGTACTCTGCACCCTGACTAAAATTCAGGAACACCTTGTTCTCTCCCAGCTCTCCCCTTTTCTTGACACAACCTCCTTCTTCACTTCTTTCCAGTCTGGCTTCAGAAAGTCCCACTCAACCTCCTCCTCTCGCCTTCTGCTTACTGATAGTATCCTGTTTGGCGTGGATCAGAACCTAGCCATCTCTGCCATATTTTCTGATTTGGCTAAATATTTCAGCACTGTTCCTCACCCCATTCTCTTGGACAACCATAAGGCAGCTAGACATTCAGCCTTCTTGGTAGTGTTGTTCTACTCCTGCCTTAGAGCAGGTCTTAAGCTGTCTGTATTTGAGATTCCTTCTACCCCCACTCCCAGTCTGCTCAGGTGTCCCCCAAGGTTCTGTGCTTGGCCCAGTTCTTTTCTCCATTTTTCTCAAATACCTCCCCATTGCCTGCTCCTCTTTGTCCATTCACATGTATGCACTGCAGATCACACAGTAATCTTTACTTCTGTCTCTGCTGCCATTGACTTCATGGCCCAATGGGAACTGGACTTTAACAATGTATGACACCAGTTTCAAGAAAACCAGCTGTCCCTTAGTGCCAGGAAAATGAGTTCCATGACTTTTGACACTAGGCTGAGGCTTGTTAGGCTCATCTTCCTCCCTCCTTTCATACTCTTTATGTTACAGTGATTGAAGATGCCTCTTTCTTCGAGTACCTTGGGGTCTAGCTGGACAGTCACCTTGATTTCTCTGTTCATTTGGAAACTATTCACAAGGAACTCCACCCCAAACTTGGTGTGCTTTACAAGAGTAAGGAGAGCCTCCCACTTCCAGCCCACAGACAGATCCTTTTGAAAATGATTTTTACAGAGCTGATCTGAAGACTGTTTAGCCAGACTGAACCCCTCTTTCACTCCTTCTGTCGCTATGCCCTTGATAAACCCCTGCACAGTCAGAACTGTTTCAGGTTTCAATGTTTTTATTGTTCAGCAATCAAGCCTTTACAACATACTAAGCACATAAAATTATGTACAAAAAAAGAGAGAAAAAAATAGAGAAAAAAAATATTAAATCTAATATTACATTTAAAATTTTAACACATAAAAATCCATGAACAAATTAATTGTCATAGGCAGAGAGACATTTTTCTTTGTGTTTCAAAACCTGATAAACAAAACTTGAAACCATCTTAGCCTCCTCAATGTCTGAGGGTGAAGAAGTATGAATAAAATATCATATTTTGCATTCACATATTTAATAAGAAAATCATTTAACAGATTAAACTGGGATTTTGTATAAAGGGCACTATACCGTAATATGATAAAGATCTTCTTGAAAACCCTTGTTACATCTGCAAAACTCCAAACCTGAATTGGGTGGAGTCAGTCTTATTAAAAAGCATATTTAGAACAGATGATTCCCAGTCTTGCCCAAGTAATCATTTTCTTTCTAACAGGTCAGCCCAAGAGTAAGATATTTCTCTATAAATACATCAATTTTATTTTGAGCTAACCATCTGGCCTGACGTTGAGCTCTGAGGAGCTCCATTTGCTTATCATAGGCAAGCCTAAGTATTTTCTTTTGACATACTCCTTAAACACATAAGATATTGATATTGATTTCTCCCAATCTATCAAAGATGAAGCATATTAACACTGCCCAAAATACGTTGAATATTTTGACCCAAGGAGACCTAAAATTCTGTTTGTGCCAAGATAATTTTCTCTAAGGCATAGTAGAGGCATAATATTAGTCTGTTGACTAATAATTTTGATCAGTAACTCATGAGACATATATCAATTATTGTAACAATAGGTACTCTACCCAATTCAGCCCTCGCTACAACATTAGAAGTGGCAAGTGGAACCCAATAAAGATTTATAGTAGAGAGAAAAGTGGATCTCCAACCATGAAGGGACATTGTTGTTCCAGACCTCTCTGGCCATACAAAAGAATAGGATTAATTTTGGCCTCGCCAACTATCAATGCCGGCGAGACCAAATATCCTACATATTTCCTAGCAAAAGCGTAAGAGATACCTAACAGTCAGTTTGCCCTATCACTTGTCCTCTCCAATGCTCTATCCAATTTCCATTTGAAGCAAACTTCACCCCCAAATATATATAAGAGGATACCACTTCAATAAGTTCGTTATTTAAATAAATCCTTGGTTTAATTTGATGTCCCTGTAAGGGTGCAAAAATCAGCAGCTTAGTTTTTTTCATATTTATTAATAAGTCTAAATGTTTACATTTAGAGCAAAATTGATTTATTTTATTTTGTAAACCTTGAGCAGATAAAGCAAAAATAATCAGATCGTCTGCATAGGCCAGACAATGTACTGGGATATTCTTAATTTTTGGGGAATCAAGAATATCTATATCTTTATAAGTCAGAAGGGCATCAATATACAAATTAAAAAGAAGGGGGCCAAAGGACATCCCTGTTTAACTCGAAGTTGTACTGAAATAGTCAGAAATGTTGCCCTTATTATCATACCTAATAGCCGATGTTGTGTGAGAATATAACCTAATAATGGGGGCTAATAAATTAAATGGTACGCATCTATTTAATAATATCTCCCATAACTTGGCTCTATTAACTGAGTCAAATGCTGCAGAAAAGTCTACAAACACAGCATGCAGCTTCATTTACAAAATGATCTGTATTTTTCTATCAGATGGGCTAAGATATAAATATTATCTATCGTAGAACAATCCTTATGAAAACCTGCTTGAAACATCAATAAAGGGGTTTGCAGTTATCCAATCTTGAAATTTATGTAATATTATTTAGCAAAGATTTTCCACTAATGTCAATAAGACTGATTGGGCGATAATTAGATAGCAAATGAAGTTGGCCCTTTTAATGGATTGGAACTATTATATTTCTTGTCCAAGATAATGGAATAAATCTCTCTTTTAAACAGATATTGAAAAAATTAGTGAAAAAACTACCCAATAATTTAAGTGCCCCTTGTAAATTTCTCCCGGTATCAAATCGGGTCCAGGTGCTTTATTATTTGATAAATTCACAATGGCTTCTTCCACCTCTCCAAATGAAAACACTAACAATGTGTATTCCCCCCTCAATGTTAACATTTTCTATCACATCATAATCGTTGGTAGAATGTTTATTAAATAGTAGACTATAATAAGATATCCAAGTTTCCTTGGGGATATATATGGGAGGTCTAGAATTCTGATCAGCTGTCCCCTTGGACACCAAAGCCCAAAAAAGCTTAATATCACCCTCCATAATAACTCGGTGCATAATACCCCATTGTTTTTCAGTAAATTCTGTTTTTTTCTGATGGAGAAATTCCTTGTACTCCCTTCGCATTTTATTTAAATTTATAATTGCCATCTTACTCGGATTTTATTTTGTCTGCCTGATGGCCCTCATCAAATTTCTTTTCTCTCTCTTACAATACCCATCAAACCAGGATGCTAACTGGGGCTTAACACTATTAGCTGAGTAAATCAGTGTCTTAATCTGTTGATACCCTATGTTTAATAATTCACTGATCCTTTCACCTTTGGAGCCATTATGTACCTGCTGAAATAACTCGACAAAAATAGAAGAGTATAAAAGGTTCCAAACTCCCTTGCATCGACTCATTATTCAATCTTAACCTTTTTTTCCCACTAATCTCAATATCCGCCAAGGGCTTATTGGGGGGAGGAATGACACTATCAGAAATCCTAAAATCCAGCAAAATTGCTGCATGATCGCTTTCTGTTCTCATAGCCACATATAATCTCCTACAGAAATGATAACTAAAAGGAGAGCATAATATAAAATCAATTATGCTTTACCAACTGGGAGAAAAAGTGCATCACCCGATGATCCCTTCTAATCTCCCATTAAGAATCAAGAAATTATTCTCTGTGATAAAAGTACTAAAACATCTCCTGCCTCATTTACAATCATGTCAGTTGTATTTCTTTTTCCAAATCTGCCATATATAATAGTTCTTGTAACAATGATAAATTATCGAACTCGGCTATCCTAGGTTAAAATCCCCAGCTAAAAGGACAGTATCTATCCAATTTGACTGTATCATTAAATCTATTTCCATCGATAGTTTGGACCAAAAATCATATGAAGTAAGTGTGAAAACATGGTGGAATATAAATGTTAACAATCAGAACCATACAAAGGTCCCAGTTAACCACTACCATAAGGATCTAGGGTTGAGAGTAACTTTTGATTACCCTTAATCCTTCCTAATTTTGATCATTGTAACCAGACCTCCTTTGTTCCTCCCATATTTTTTCCATTTAATTGCTGGCACAAAACTAGTTTCATATCCATTCAGGAAAGGAAATGTTAAAACCCATGTCTCTGGAAAATAATCACTTCATGTCATGAAATAAAAGCAACCCACTGCAGATCCACAAATTTATTATGGAGTCCTGCTATATTCCAATTAAACATTATAACCAGGGTTACTTTCAGACCCCCTTCCTGCTCTAATGAGGACTCATTACTTTGTATTTCCAAAAAACTTAGTCAAGGTTGCATGGCTCTAGATTGACCTGATGTCTCCCACTCATTCAATTCCACCATGTAAATACCCACCTCATCCAACACATGTCTATTTTCAAAAAGTAATACCAACAATTGTGCAGAACCAATAATACAGTTAATCTGAGTACCCTCTTTATCATTCCAAACTCTATTCACCTCCACAAATTCTTCTGGAAGTATATGGGTTTTGATAATAGTTGATAAAATCATCCGCAATAATGATGGTAAATTAGTAGCAGTTTCTCCCTCCAATATATCCAGCCCAAAAATAGAGATCATTGAGGTTTCATGGGAAACTCCAAACTCCCAATTCAGTGTTACAAGAGTAGTTTTGAATATATCATATGTTAACATTTTTCCTATTTTTGCCCTATTATAAACATTTTTCCAAATTGTTGACCAGGTCACTGGTGTTGATAACAGTAATCCCAAAGAGTCTACCAGGCCTTGCTTAGCCCAGACCAATTTTGCCATATCCATGTTAGGAGCATAAAGTAAACTGAATTAGTAGGGTTGGAAGTATCTCTAGTCACCATAATAAGAACATCTGTGACTGTTGGTAACCCTAATTCTGCTCTCAACATAAGGGCTATCAGGCTGGTTAGGGTTGCAGTAGATTCATAATGTTTAAAATACAACTTATCTAATTTAAAAATGACTTCTTTCCTGTTCAAATTAAATTATATGTTTCCAGGTCATACCCTTGGGGTTACTATCCTCCTTGGCCAACATGAAATTTGGGCAAAGATTTTATTAGACTGATCTACCTTAATTAACTTCTCCTGATAGATTTGTTTTTGTAATCACCCTCCTCCTTTTCTTGATCTTTATAAGTGTCCCATCCACAAGTATAGATTTGTTTTTTGGTCAGGATTCTTCCTTGTATCTCTCTGTACCTCTCCTATCCTAATGGTACCTGTAACCACAATTTTATTAGTCTTTTCATCCTTAATGTTTAATTCATCTTTCTGTTTTCCTAAGTTAGGAGTCTGAGTAAGTCCCACAGGCCCAAGCTTTTTCTTCCCCCCTTTTTTCTTACTTACTCCACCCCTCTATTTGCCCTTTTTGCCTTTGGAGGGCTCTTGAACATTTAGGGGAGAAAATGACAAATTATGCCTATATCTGTGAACTTTCTTTCCCCCCAATAATTATGAAATTTGTTGTTCTAAAGCAGCAAACTTCACAGCACAAAAACTAGAAAGAGTTTCCAAAGCTGTCTTAATATCATTATATGCCTCCAATAAAACAACATTAGACATTACTGGATGTGCAAGAGCCTTAATGGTATATTTCGATATAGTATCCGGACACTGAACCAAAAATCTTTATCTAAATGGATGTCCTGGACCTCTTTATCCATTTTTCTAAAAAACTCTTCAGGCGCATCATTAAGGGATGAATACACCATTTCTTTAGAGTCGATATTGCAGACCCCTACCTCACTGGAGATCTCTAATGGACTAAATAACTTTATTTCTGAGGGAAAGCATGAAATACCATCATCTTTATATAATCTCCTTGCCCAGACATGCATTGCTGACTTGCTTCTACCTCTCCCATCCACTCATCTTGTCTAAAAACCTGGGAATGATCTGCTATATTTGTTTTTTCCCCAAAAGTGGTACAATCGTAATCTCCTATATTGGAAACCATATGTGTGCTGTTCATTATTGGAACATCCTGAAAAATATTATTAGGGGCTTTAGGAAGGTTTTTTTTTTTAAAGAAATCAGTGATTTTCCCTTGGGATGGAATTTTAACACCAGTCTCTAAATTACTAATTACTTCCAAGTCCGGAGTTATATTCTTATTGTCAAAAGAGGATAATTGTTTAAATTCCTCAAATTTCCTGTTAGTCCCATGGCTACCACTAAATTGGTTCTTCAATGAATTAATCAAAGTCTCTTGATTTGTATTATTCAGACTGTTCTTATCCCAGCTCTTAGCCATCGGAATTTGATTTCTTCCATTAAATTCTGAATTATCTACAGCTAAATCTGATCTGTATTCCTCATTCATAAACTCCTTAAAGGAGTAAAAACACAGTAATTGCCTTTTTTATTCTTTTTTGGATTTATCCTTTGCTTCCCTTTAGTTGCCCCTTTAACAGTTTTGTTTACCATCTTACCACTGAGTATACATATAAGAAGAAGAAGAAAAAAAAAAATTAAATCCTAACTCAAAAAAGGGACTGAAAGGAATCAGGTGACAGCTTATCTAAACAGCTAAATCTTCACGAGCATCACTCCTTAAATTGTAGAAAGCCTTCCACCGAAAACAACCAGAACCACCAGTTAAAACCAAAAATACAAAACCAGATAAACAATAAAGCCTATTTAAAATGAGGTCCCTCTCTTTATAGGTACATATTCTATGCAAAATCTACTCTGAGTGGCATCACACACTCACGCCACGCCTATGTGTGAGCGATGTTTAAATGCTGCAGCAAACCCTCCCACAGAGGCAAACCTGCTGTATTATTGGCTTACCCCTAAGATGAAATCACATGCAGGTGAATGGTCTCTTGCACACACCTGGGTAATCCCCTATGTTCAGCAGAGCAGCAAGATGAAACAAATCAGAGCAGTTTCAGTTACAAAGTCAAACATATGCTGCACTCACAGTAATTTTCAAGCTGCCAAACTGTTCCAAAAACACAGATCTCTTGGATAGTTGCTGCTCAAAGTATATTGCACAAGTGTCCCAGTGGAAATAAAAGGCTGGTGATCTTGCAGGGAAGGATGTTTAAATGCTGCAGCAAACCCTCCACAGATGCAAACCTGTCTATTATTGGCTCACCCTGAGCTGAAATTACATGCAGGTAATGGCCTCTTGCACACACCTGGGTAATCCCCTCAGTTCAGCAGAGCAGCAAAATGAAACAAATCAGAGCAGTTTCAGTTACAAAGTCACACATATGCTGCACTCACAGTCATTTTCAAGCTGCCAAACTGTTCCAAAAACACAGATCTCTTGGATAGCTGCTGCTCAAAGTATATTGCACAAGTGTCCCAGTAGAAATAAAAGGCTCGTCAGAACTGTTCTTTGTACACCTCCATCTCTCTGCCTTCCTTTGATGTCATGTGCTTTGCCCACTGCACCACTTTTATCTCCAAATTTTGGTTGGGCTTCTTCTTCTCTTATCTTGCTTCTCTCTTCGCACCCCTCCTGAGAACTACCTCTTACTTCCTTTGTAACTCTGGCTCTCCCCCTCTCACTCTGCCCCCAGTGAAATCCACTGCTGGACAAGCTGCCTTTTCTTTCCATTTCCATAAACTCAGGGGCTCTCAACCCCCTTCCATTAGCTGTGTTCCTCCCTTTTATACTCTGTGATCTCTCTTCTTTGACTTCACTACTCACTGCTGTAGTTGTCCCTGACTGTGGATCTTGGATTTTGTCTGCTGCCCTCAACCCTACACTGTCACTAGTACAGTTCCCTCTCCCCCAATTTTCAGCCACTACTCCACACCTATTATTAATGCATTGTTACTCACTGCAAATTGTTCTTGCTCTTCTTCTTCTGTAGTTTATTGTATTGCATAATTCCTGCTCATAAGCATTGCCTGTAATTGCTCATTTTGTTATTCTTATATCGATATTATTGCATTTTGAACACTGTACAGCATCTTGTATGTGCACTGCTCTCTCCTCTTTCCCTCTCCTGCAGGCACATCTGGAAATCAGCTGATACCAGCTCTGTATGTCTTTGCTGGTAACACTTTTGAAATAAATCAATAAATAAATATATTTGTTCAGAAACAGGCCATTGTAAATATGAATACTTAAACTGGACTGTGAGTGCAAGAATGATAATCTTTATACAAGATATAGCGTGTTTCTTTTGCAGTCTATTATATATGCATCAGCTTGCCATACGCGCTGTAGGAAGAAAATATACTGCATAACACATTGCAAGGAGAAAACTCTTTCTCAAAACTTAGAAGTACAGCAAAAGCTGTGCCGGGAGAAAACATAAGTTTCACATCAGTAAGGGACTGACACTTGCACATGGCATTAAAATAGCAAGATTAAAAGGTAAGGCCAGTGAGCATGTGTGTAAGGAAGAAAAAAGTTATGAAAAAAAATGTGCTTTTAAATGTACAACATACTGATTAGTTGCAAAACTTCAACAAATACATTTTGGTCTGTACCAGAAACAGAGAATAATGCCAGTCAGCTTTGAAGCATGACAGATACAGACATCTGTCAAAATTGATTTACATAGAATTGCATTAGACTTTAATTTGATTTACCTGAAGCCACCCATCAGCAAAAAAATCCTAGTTAGCATTGGCAGGACTCAGTTCTACAACTTTTCAAACATAATTTGGATTTCAACCTATCCAGTTCTTACTAAAGTGAAGAGATTTGCATGGAGACAGGATTATTTTCTCTTGGAGTTCATATTCTCCCCATGCTGATTCCTTACCTGAGGTCATGCTCTCATTATCCTCTGTGCTTTAGTGTACCAGTGAAAGTTGCTGTTGCCACACAGGCATTTGTTGTGATGATTTATTTTCACATGAACTGTGCATGTCTCTCTGTTCACAGAAAAAACCCAAACCTCTTGCTGTTCTCTAATAATACAATATATTGGTGGCAAAAATGTGTATCGATACAGAGAAGATAAATTATTTTTGTATATATTAAAACAAATTTAAATATTGTTAGTTAAGAAAATGTGAAAATGATATACTTGTATTATGTAAGAATATGGATATGTACAGTATATACTGAGTTGGAAACATTTTACATTCTGATTGGCATTTTTCACCAGTAAAAATACCCATTTGCACATTTTTTTAAATATTTGGTCCATTTGTGTCTGTTTCATTCCCTGTATCTGCTTTTAGCCTGTTTGTGTTTTTTTAGTAATTCCACAGTGGTCCTGCTCTAGTTTCCACCTGCTTGGTCACCAACACACTTACTTTTTAAATTGTGATTTTTATTGTTAAAATGAAAACAGATACAAAACAATAATTCTTAAGTCTTACATGGATGTATAATGCATTGTATTCACTTAGCCTAATACACTTATTTAGACTGCTCATCTCTTATATGGATAGCGGTACATAAGAAAGGTCTGTGCATATATTTCCTTTCTGTATTTCCAGTAACCAGTTGTGCTGCTGAGTGACTCAGTGGTCAGTTCTTCAGATTTGAGGCTTGATGCATATTTAAACCATTATTCCAGTGCACTTTACTAATTCATTTGAGCTAATTGCCCAATCTTATTCTGCCAATATTAGCTAGGCTTAGTCAGAGAATAAGTATAGCCAAGAAGCAGCTTGTAGAAAATGTAAAGTGTGTGGAAAGGAAGAAAAGATTAGGAAAGAAAAGTGGAGGGAGAAGCAGCAGGCTCACTGGTATAGAATGGAATACAATAGGCTGCTCTCCTATGTATGATCTCATTTTTAAGTAGCGAAAGTGATCTGCATTCCGGATATGGTACTCCACCTGTATAGAGGCAAACGGCCGGGTTCCATGTTGGTCCAACACTTGGAAGAGGAAGCGCAGGCCCAGTTTTGCCCATGTCTGCATGGCCCCATCTGTTAGATTAAGCATATAGTCTTTATCGTGTGCTAAGGCCCAAAGGTGAAAACGGCTTACTGGTGTTAGGTATTTTTTCAAGATCTGTAACCATTGGGCCAATACTGTTGCTGTGTACTTATAGAAATGTGTTAGTGGGATACATTTGGGGGGGTTGCCAATTAGATATGGGTCGCAGTTGTGCAGATCATTCAGGGTAAATCCGATTTGCTTCCAGTATGGGTTTTGGGAGGGTGTTATCCAGGTGCAGATGGTGCGCATGGATGTTGCTAGTGCATATTTTGATAGATTCGGTAAATTAATACCTCTCTATGTCTTGGGAGTTGCAGTATGGTAAATTTGATTCGGGGAGGGGCTTTCCATTCCTTATAAACCGTGAGATTGCTCTATCCCAAGTTTGGAAGTATTGCTGGTCCGGGTGCACTGGTAGGGTCTGCAAATAGTAAAGGGTATGCGGTAGTATGTTCTAATGTATTGCCTCACTTTGCTGGAACAGGCCTAGGGAAAGATCAGTCCATTTGGAAAGGTCCTCCATGATTTGTATTGTTAATGGCTCATAATTCAGGACTCAAGATGCCCCAACTGTTGTGTAATTTTAATTCCTAAATATCAGAAGCAGGACCTATTCCAACAAAATGGGAATTGCCTCTTAAGTTCTCTAGCTGGTGTGTAGTTATATAAGATCACCTCTGTTTTGGAGGTATTGAGTTTATATCCAGAGAGGCTTCTGAACATATCAAATATCTTCCATAATTCAGGATCGGAGTCCTCCGGAGAGGAGGCTGTCATAAGCAGATCATCTGCAAATAAGGAGAGCTTATACTCCCTGCCTCCCAGTGGGATCCCTGAACTTCGGCACATTCACCTCATCTGGATAGCTAGGGGTTCCAGATATAGGGCACAAAGTACAGGGGATAGTGGGCACCCCTACCTTGTTCCCTGCTCTAGTGGAAATGGGTCTGATAGGGATCCATTCAATCAAACATATGCTCTAGATTCTGTGTACATATATTTCAGGGCACTGGTAAACTCATCTGGAAGACCAAATGCAGAGAGCATGGCCCACAGAAATGGCCACAACACTCAATCAAATGCCTTCTCAGCATCCACGCTTAAAAGGGCTAGTGGGATTTTATGCTTTATGGCATGTTTTAATAATAGAAAGGTCCGCCTCACACCATCATGTGCCTGAAGTTGACTTACAAATCCCACTTGATCTTGATCGATGATGTATGGGAGGGTTGTCTCAAGGCAGCAGGCTAGAATGGACATAAATATTTTGTAATCATAATTTAGTAGGGAGACGGGTCTATACGGGGATGTATATTTTGGATCTTTATTTGGTTTTGGGATTGCCGAAATCATGGCGTGGTGCCATGTGGGTGGTGGTGGTGGTGGTGGGTCCCCTCTCTGGACTGACTGGAATACTGGAAGACGTGTTGGAAACAATAAAGTACAGAACTTTTTAAAGAATTCTGTGGGGTATCCATCAAGTCCTGGAGCTTTTCTAGGTTTCGAGTCTCTGATCACCATCTGAAGTTCCCTAAGTGTGATAGGGGCCATCAGACATTCAGCTTCCTTTTCTCCCAATTTAGGACTGTTAAGGGAGCTCAAATATTTTGTTATTTCTTGTGGGGTTGCTTGTACAATGGCCAAATATAGTTTTTTATAAAAGTATGCCAGGATATTCTGAATGGCTGATGGGTGTTTAGCTAGTGTTCTTGTCTCTGTGTCCACAATTTGAGTGACACATGTATGTGCTTTTGTGCCCATAGTGCTCTTGCTAAATTTCTAGCTCACCTGGCTCCTCCTTCATAATGATGGTGCTTAAGAAAAAAGAGGGACTGTTCTACTTTGGTGTCTAACACTTTCTGCAGTTTCCCCTTGACCTGTTTTATCTGTTGGGACATTTCATGACCTCTCGACATGTAGATGGATTGTAATGTCACCAGTTGCACCTGTAGTTCCTGGAGTCTTCCCTCTCTTTCCTTCTGTTTGCGTGCTGAGGAAGCTATGGTCTGCTCTCCTAGCACCACCTTGAGGGTGTCCCATATTATAGCCGTGGACACCAGGGGGTTTGTTTTATCCTGTATAATTTGTGGGATATTATCTTTAATCAGTTGTAGGAACTCTGGGTCTTTTAACAGAGCTAGGTTAAGTCTCCACCTGGGCCTCGCTTTGGTTTTCCTAAATTTATTTTGGCCTGCAATGGGGCATGCCTCGAGATCAAAATTGGGCCATGGCTGATGTCTTGTATGGCATCTAAATGTTTGGTCGTTGTGATCAGATAGTCCAATCTTGCCTATGTACCCATCCTATGAGAATTATACGTAAAAGTCGGAGTGGTTGGGAAGAAGTGATGCCATGTATCTGTGAATCCCAGATGTGCCAAGGTGGCTTGACCAACACACTTACTCACTCCCTTAATATCTCGGCATTATTTTTTTTATTGTCAACAGAACAAGCAGGAATCTATTACTAATGGACATACTCACTTGCATCCCCAGAACCTTATAACATTACAACTGGGGTCTGAGATCAAGGAGTACACCACGATAAAGAAGACAAAGTTGGTTGTGTGGGTCAGGCAGTGTATTGTGGTTGTAGTCACTCAAACTTTCCACCATGAGCCACAAGTATGTTGAAAGTGGATCAACCAGCTTACTGTTTTATGTATACGTACCAATCCCAAACTGTTCTGTGCTGTCCTGAGTTTGGCAACTGGGGGTGGGGGATGGGGGAGTGGACAGGAAACATATGCAATTACTCCAGCAAGTCCCTCTTTAACAAAAAAAGTAAACAAAAAATGGATAGCAGGCTGCACTAGTGTCTCACACTAACATCTCCTAATTATAGCCCTCCTATGAAGAGAATGTTGTACTTGTGTTCATATTAAACATTTTTAATATTTATTTTTTTTTACAACATTTTCCTGAAAACACATTTTATAAGAACAATAGGATACTCCAGGGTGTCCTTTGTGATGGAATAGTTGCACCTCCAGTTGTGGAGGAATTTTATTTTATGTTTGATAAACATTTTATTTTCCAAACATTTTATAAAACTTTGTTTTTATTTTTAAACTTACATAATTTTTGGAAACCCATTTTATAAATGCAATAAAACACTCCAGGGTGCTGGCTGTGTTGGTATGCGTGCATCTCCAGTGATTCAAAGCACTTAGCCTGTGGCCTCACCATGCCCCTGGTGATTCTAGCAGAAAAAAAAAAAAAAAGCAAAAAACTGTTGTGTCTTATAGCTTACATAAAATGCTTGGCAATGAGATACCGAAATTGTTCTGTTAAGGAACAAATGTTGTACATCACTGTTGTCACATTGCTTCTGTTATATACGTAGAGCCAGTTTAGTCTTGCAATTGTAATTTTGTATTTGGTTTTCAAATTGCTGCTTGTAATGATTTCACAATTTGTGGTTTGAAGAATTTGTACTTTAAGTAACAACTGACTGGCTGGCCATTTGGACATTCGCCAGAAGCACCATAATCAAAGTGTGGTAAACTCAGTACATCACAGACTATTGTCACTCTGCTCTCTGCTAGGTGGGTCAAGTATGCTTACAGAAAAAAACTTTGCAGCTATTTAACCTGAGACTTGTCACATAATCAGTAAATGACATATTGTGGTCTAACTAGTACAGTATATGCTACAGCATAACTGGATCAATCTGCCCTTGTGAAGTTCAGTACTGTAGATAATTCTGGCTAGTGGACTGGATTTGTTTAGTTATTTTGTTGCCTAAGCCAAGCACAAGGCATGGCATTTAGTTTTGCTCTGATTCGCAGTGAGCTACAATAGTTCTTATTCAGCTACTGGGTGATTTTTAATGTATCCTTTATGTTTTTGCAGCTCTCAAATGCCACAAGAATCAGTTTGGGCAAGTGGTATGAGAACAGGGCTGAGAACCTGGAGACGCCCCAGTACTTTTTGTATGTGGCCCCATCATCCCTGATTTACATACATACACATACATGCAAAATTGCCAGCAGATTAGGCCTAACGGTCTATCACATCTGCTGGAGATGCATCTCACTGTTTAGTTGCTGCAGCTGCTCCACCTTCCTTTTTGACCCCTTACACACAACCCCACCACCCAGAACTCTCCTACTGTTGCCCTTCCTGCTGCCCTGTACCATACCCCTATACCTGTCCCACCCCTTCTAGAACCCTTCTGCAGTTTCCATCTTTATCAGCTCCTCAGGTAGCATGTTCCAGGATGCCACAACCCTCTGTGAAGTAATGTCTCCTCACTTCCCCTCTGTAAGTTCCCCCTACTAGTTTTAGACTATGGCCTCTCGTAGATGCCTCCCCCTTTAGTTTGAGCAGACCTTCCAGTTTTACACTATTTATCCCCTTCAGATATATGAAGGCCTCTGTCATATTCCTCCTGTCCCTTCTGTCCTCCAGGTAGTACACGTCAAGCTCTAGGTCTGTCCCCATAGGACATTTCCCCCAGACCACGAATCATCCTTGTTGCTCTTCTCTGGACCCTTTCCAGCAGAGTGACTTCCTTCTTTAGGTGAGGGCCCAAAACTGCACACAATATTCCAGGTGCGGTCTCACCAGTGAATTGTACAAGGGGAGTATAACCTCCCTGCTCCTGGATGTTATTCCCCTAGCAACACACCAAGCATCTGATTTGCTTAATCAGCTGCTCTTCTGCACTGCTCCGAGTTGTTCAGTTTGGTGTCAGTTATCACCCCCAGAGCTTTTTCCATCTTGGAGACAGTCAGCCTTTCTCCCCCCAAGTGGTAGCTATTCCCCAGGTTCCTAACGCTGGCTGCTCAACTCCTAAAGTTCTTTTAACTAACAATGTCCAGTACCGGTTCTGTGTTGTTCAACTCTCTTTCAGTGCTAATATCCCTAACTTTTGTAAGCAGGCAGTGGATGGTGAAACTTTAGCCCTTCTAGTCTTTGCAACCTTAGATGGCACTCTACTGAAGGAAACCTTCTTGTTTAAATGGGGAGACAATATGGTGTAATGGTTAAGAACATTGAGCTTCAAACTTGGAGATCTGGGTTTGAATCTCACAGCCACCACTTGCATACTTTGTGACTCTGAGCAAGTCACTTAATTTCCCCGGACTATCATACACACCTGGAAATCAGCCTTGTCCAGTGTTTTCTGGCCAAAAATTGTAAACAAAATATATATATACCTGGAGATGAGCCTTGACAGTCATCTTGACTTCTCCAATCACATGGATGCCATACAAAAAAAAAACCCTCTTCTTCCCCATGTTTGGTGCACTATACCAACACAAAATGATACTCCCAGCATTTAATTATGGAGATGTGCTATACAGCATAGCATCCAAATCCACCCTGGTCATTTTGTTCTTGGCTGCTCTGGTGATACAGGGACCCACCACTGCTCCCTGTATATTGCTTTCTCTCTCTCTCTCTCTCTCTTCCTTTTTCTCCCTCCCTGGAGGGCTGGTACCTTTCCCATTATATGGCTCTTATTGCATAATTTTTCACATTTCAAGTTTATTTATTTGGGATAATTTCACTGAGCACGCTCATTTACAGTGATGTCCCATTGTACAAGTCAAATAAAATAAAATTATTCTGGTGTGGTTCAGCAGCTCTGCTACCTCATTTCTCTACTTACATGCTTATTCCCACCCTCCAACTGTTTCAGAAGCTAAGACTTTCTCTTCTTCTGTCCTACGCTTAAGAACTTGGGTAGCCAGGCTGTTTTCTCTTTCAGATGACCACATCTCTGATTTACCCTCCCACTCTCCCTTTGATCATCCTCATGCAGTTTTATCCTGAAGCTCTCATGCCATGACCACATTACTTATATCTGTTCCTATATCTAGCCCTACATCCTCCTCCTCTCAGTCTCACTCTTTCTGTCCTCCTGTCTGTTGCTGACTATTTGGCAGCTTCTCAGTTCCAGTGTTCCATTTTTGCCCATTTGCTGCTTATTTTGTACTGATGTTTGCACTTGATATATGCATCAACTTTCTGTTCCTTAATTTGTACTGTCCCAGAGTTTTTAATCCTTGCTATTTTTGCCCCCCCCATACTGTACTCCTATAACTGATAATGCTACGCACTGTTGCTGTACTGTTTTACTGTATCTATGTTATTTATTTAGTTTTTGATGAGTAGGTAAGTGCACTGGACACGCAATGTCTGCTTTAAGGCACAAACCTGTAGATCATTGAAATTACATAAAAGACTTATACGGAGTTATAAAATTACATCAAGAACAGCAAAAACAAGAAGCACAGTTATATGCTATGGCCAATTGTGGGTACACTGTTAATGGTGCAGTAGCTACAATGTGGGGACAGGATGGCATTGTTAGGTGCTTGGCAAGGGTGTGCACTTGCATGCTGCAGTCTGGCTTCCTGTCCTTGTCCTGATGGCCTCAAGGGGAAGAGGGAAGGGGGAAACTAAAGGGTAAATCACCTACACTACAGTAGCATGATGGCCTCTATGGCTAGAAGGCAATTAAATCTGCCTTGCTAGTGGAAGAGCAAAGACAGAGTTAAAAAAAACAACATGATGCTAATCTTTACAAATCCTGTCCCTAGTATCCTGATTGAGCAAGTTGTGATAATAATAAACGGAACTCACTATGTAACTGTTAGCTTACAGTAATACAAACAGCAACCACTGCCTCTTGCATTTAAACTGTTAAATTTTAAGCAAGAACTTACTGTCTCCTTGGCGTCCCCTGATTCTGGGAGCCTCATAATGGAAGCGGAGACACTAGTTCGATCCATTCTCATGACATGGGGAAATTGGAGAATTTTGGGAACCTAGAGAGGACATAGAGGGCTCTATAAATAAAGCCTTTAGTTACATTTTTGTCAGCTGATGGAAACACTTGGATGCTGGCACCATCTGCCTCACTATGAACTGGCATTGCTCAGCCTTCTCTTAATGACTGCTTGTCTGCCTGTTCTCCACTTTGGCTGCTTGGTATAATCTGCATTGGGACCTCCACATCTCCCCTGCACACATTCACTTGTTTTTATCAGTTTATGATAGAGAATCCTGACCTCCTGACTTACCCATGCGTTATGATCTTGGTTTGGGACTAATATGTCTCACATGTTATAGTTCACTTACTTCTGTAAATCTCATTTATAAACCTACTACCTCACAGCTGATTGATACCAGCTGATTCCCCAACTCTGCACTTTTCTCCAGCTTCCTTGTCCTGGCTTACATCCATCCTAACCCCCATCATACTATAACATGCTCCAATCTATCTACAGCATAAAGAATCTGCCCTTTCCTTTCTATTTACACTCCGCATTACAGAACATACCCTTAGATCTAATTTTCCTTAGTACATTTCATTCAAATCTATTTTATTTCAATTTTATTTTATCAATGTTAATTGTATTTGCTGTTAGTCCTACAGTATTGAGAAGTTTCCTATTTCCCCTACCCTGTATTTCAGCCTTGCCTTTATTCCATATTCCTGTCATTCACTGCTTCCTGCTACTTTTATTCTTATCAGATTCTATCTGCTATTTAAATAATCTCTATTTGAACAGCAAATTTTCTTTTTCACTGTATTAATTCTCTTAATTTTAGTGTTCCTGATCTGGGTTTTAATTGATCAATTACTGTACATACTCCCTTCACTTTATAACTAACTTATTACCCTGTGTTACAAATTGAGATGGTTCTAGATAATTGTACTGTTTTCCCAGCTTTATTACATCCTGCTTATCACTGCATTGACCACTGAACTTATAAGGGCCAAGCACAGAAGCATAGAAACATGAGACACATAGATGCTGTCGATGGGAAAAAGCACATTGGCTCATCGTGTCTGCCCATTTCTACCTAACTCATGCTGAATGAGAGAGCCTTATGTTTTGTGTTAATACTTTACCAAACACTAAGCAGCATGTGCAACGTGATGTCCATATTTATGCTTCTTCCATCACAATGAACAAACTAGAGCTTCAAGTTTGGTTTTACTCAAAAATCAAACACCTCGAACTTTGGAAGTTTGTTTCTTACTGACTTTAAATACTATTATACAATGGCTTGGGAAATTCCTGCTTCTGATTGGCTGGTTGGCACAATTTATCCATTGTAAATCCTGGCATTACCAACAGGTAAATGTGCCAGCCAGCTGCATCTCCAAAATCTGTCTGAGCCCCTGAAGTTGATGGCAAAACCGCCATATTGTATCCCCGGTAAACGGCCATGTCCCAACTGAAAGGCACAACACACAAAATCAGAGTATGTCCCCAAAATACTAACAGTGAGCCACCAAAAACTCCCGAAACAGTCCAGAAACTCACATATGACCACAAACAGTACACTGCTTACATTTTTCCCACAACCGCTTCCACATGGCTTGCCTAAGTTTTTTTTTCCCCTTCTGGCACCCACCTCACCAATGCGAGTCAGCCCTGCCTTTCATTTTCTCTGATCCACTCCCAGTAGCTCATTCACTCTCCACTTCATTACACCTTTCTCTCTCTCTCTCTCTCTCTCTCTCTCTGTCTCTGATGCAGTCCTGATCCCTCTGTCTCCCATAAGTGTGCAAAACAAAACAAAAAGAAAAAAAAAAACATAAAAAAGAAATTGCCCCTGAGTCAGGATGGTAGACATTACTCTGTATTGATTGTACTGATCCGGAATTGACCCCGGAAGAAAACACTCAGCATCAGCAGCCTGTTACCGCTCTGAACAGACAAATCTACATGTTACTGGCCTGTGGCCTCGTGACCAAACAACACACCAGGTGTTGTAAATCCTAGCATAACCCACACCCTGTCATGGTGTGTTGCTTAAATGAATATTACTTTAAATTCTAATGAACACTTTTGAAAAACTGCAAATTTTTAGTTCACCTGGTTTACTTTGGCCACCTGGTGTGGATCAAACTGCAATTTGAGCACTAAACAGTGAACATAAACTTGTCAGAGAATCAATCACATGGTAAAAGTCTAATTTTGGTGTTAGATTTTTGCTGGAGTGCAGCGAGACAGCTCACTCATGTGCTTGGTTAGGCAGAGAGGTAGCTTACTAGGGTGCTTGTAATGTTAACTAGTTTAGTTGGGAAAAATATTCATCTGCCAAAAACTTGTGACTCCTACCCAAAACTAAAGGCAGCAGAGAAAAAGAAAGTAAATGGCAGCAGATTGAGTCACACAACCAGGGGAACAGGAGGAACAAAATGCTGCTAGTGACTATCAGCCTGAGGTGTACACTCTCCACTGGTGCACTCTGAAACCAGGGCATATATTTGGACTAGGAAGGCAGGAAGTTTGCTTTCGCTTGGACAGTGGGGAAGGGGTGACAGCCTGCCAGTCGCCAGCTGTCCACCACAACAACAACAACAACAACAAAAATGATTTACCTTTTTGTTTACTAGAAGAATACACAGTGCACTGGAACCTTTTTTGCTGATTCAGGGATTGCATTTGCAAATTAAATGAATGCTGCATGCTGGCTTGTTGGCTCATCGGAAGTGCTACTACTCATGATGCAGGCAACTGGGATTCAAGAATGAGCGTAGGTTGGGGGGGCCATCCAGTGGAGGAGGAGGATCAAGTGTCCCAGAGGATGTTCTCCTTCTCTGGGGAGGAGGAGGAGAGAGAGGATGTAGACAGAGGACCCACACTATAAATGCTTTGCATATGCATGTGGATTGGTTCCCATGCTTGCCTATGTCCTCAGGGGGACTCTGCAATGGGATCCCAAAAGAATCACACTCAATAACCAAGGAGTTGCAGTTCTTTTGGGATCGTAGTGACTTCAGCTGGGGCTTTAAATACCTCATGGGGGCAAATAAGTTACAGGAGAGGAAGTATGTTTGAGATAATAAGGTGTTCTAGGACAAGGGGGCACAATAAGAATCTGGATGGGGGAGATTCAGGAGAGATGTGAGGAAGTACTTCTTCCTAGAAGGAGTGGTGGATTCCTGCAACAGTCTCCCAGTGGAGGTGGCGGGGGTGAAAACAGTGGTGGGGTTCAGGAATGCATAGGATAGACATAAGGAAATCTTAGGGAAAGGGAAGGGGGGCTGAAGGGGCTGGAGATCAAGTAGGATCTCATAGAATTATAGAAATCTGATGGCAGAAAAGGATCCTTCTGTCCCATCTAGTCTGCCCAACCCTCCCATTTCACATACCTCCCTCCTCACCTGCCTCCACCCTCCCTCCAATACTCAGTCCCATATGCCTGTCTTATGCCCTCTTAAATTTCTCCATCCATGGTGATAATATAGGCAGGGAAAAATGGGCAGACCAGGTGGGCCAAGCAGTCCTTATCTGCTGGCAAATTCTATGTTTTTGTGTTTCTATGGCTGCCCCATGAACTGGCACCCTCCTGCCTCCAGCTCGAAGTGCGCTTAACAGAGATGGTGAATACATCTGGACTCTGCAATGGGATGAAAAGCTTGGCCCTACTTCTGACACCTATGGGGAACCTTGGTATATCTGTGAGGGTCCTCACTGCCATCTAGGTTGCACAACATGATGCGTAATTGGGTGTGCATCTCCCCACCCCAGAACACTGCTCTAGGGGTGTAATCTGCAGTTCCATGGGGTTGACAGAAGAACAGGGAAGCAAGGATCAGGAGGGGTCCCAGGGGAAACCTGGGGAGGCTGGATGGAGATACAGGGACATAAAAAATAAATTAAAAAATGAACATTGCATGTCTCATGTCTCCCAGTCCTGGCCTAATTTTCTCTTTCTCAGCTTAGATGCTGAGAAGGCTTTGATAAAGGCTCTTGGGATTTTTTTTATCACTACTCATTCTCATTTTGGTTTCCCTCTGGGCTTGATATCAGTGTTTTGGAGCTTATGTAGAAGTTCTAGCAGCACATATTGGGACAAACAGGGCAATTTATTCTCCCTTTGAATTATACCAGGGCACTTGCCAAGTGTGTCCCCCTTTACCACTTTTGTTGATACTATATATTGGATCTCAGGCGCAGACAGTTCAGTGGAATGGTGAGACTGGGGCATACAGGTGGGAGGACAGGTACAAAAATTAAAATCAAATCAAATCAGCTTTATTTTTATAGGGTCTTTCAAAACCAAGGCACTGTACATAAAACCAAATACATAAAAATAACATTAAAACAAGAACATTAAAACAGATCATCCATAACTAGGGAAAGCTAAGCTAAATAAATAGGTTTTTAACTCAATTTTAAATCTATTGACAGTTGGGCATTCTGTCAGCCGACGAGGTAGAGAATTCCACAGGGTTGGTGCTGAAAAAGTGAAGGCACGAGAACCAGATGTCTTCAATCGTACCCTGGGAATCTCCAGCAATCCCTCGTCGGTGGAATGGAGAGGATGGAGGGGGCAGTAGGGTACCAGGAGATCTTGCAGGTAACTGGGTCCCTGATCATGTAGGGCTTTAAAGGTTAGCAAGCCAACTTTAAAGGTGATCCGCCACCAAACAGGCATCCAGTGCAGCTAGCAGAGCACAGGCGTAATATGACTGGTTCTAGAAGTCCCAGTCAAAAGAATGGCAGCCGCATTCTGCACCAGCTGCAGGCGGCGGATATCAACCCTGGTAGCCCTAGGTAGAGGGAATTGCAGTAATCAAGATGGGTAGTGACAAAGGCATGGACCAGTGTTGGAAGATCGTCTGGAGGAACCAGGTGTTTCACCCGGGCGATATTCCTCAGATGGTAAAAAGAGGATTTGACGACAGCTGACACCTGAGATTTTAGGGTCAAACCATCATCAAAAATAACTCCCAGGTTACGCACCCAATCTGAGGCAGTGAGTGACATATCACCAAGTAATAAGCCTGATGGTTGTCCAGCCCCCAAACCCGCCCCTGGACGGCCTGGGTCCACTACCAGCACTTCAGTCTTATCTGGATTCAGTCAATTAGAGCTGTACATGGATGATTTACTTACTGTATATGTATAACAGAGTTGGAAGGCTCGATCCTGGTCTTGTGGGCTGCATTACGGAATTTTGGGACATTTTCTGGATACACCATAATTGCTCAAAAACAGAAGTAAATAAAGATTTTGATTGATTGATTGATTGATTGATTGATTGAGAAGTCTTAAAACTGAAATTTGTACCATCAGTTGCACTGTGGGGTGCATATCAGTTTAGTTGGGACCTGTCCTCTTTAAAATATTTAGGGATTAGAATATCCATTGATCTGACTCAGATATCTTAGTTGAACTGTACCCCACTTACAAAGGCAACATCCCAGGATTTACAAAGATGGATGTTTGTGCCCCATTCTTTTTCTCAGCATATGGATACTGTCTGGATGAATGCCCTGCTTTGCCTGTTACATTTCTTTCAGACTCTACCTTTGTTTCCTCTGGTGCAACTTTTTTACAGTAGGATAAATTAGTTTTACATTTCATTTGGAGTGGGGAAACCCCCTGAGTACATTTTAAGACTGTTCAGCTCACTAAATTACATTATGGGTTAACTTTGCTGCCAGATATCCTGGAGTATTGTAATTTATATAGTGGTAAGAATAAAATGAGGATTCTGACTGGCTAACAGGGTCTTTTCAGCAGATGATCTGAAATGTAAACATTTTACCTGCCATCTTGTTTCCCTGCTGAGCAGTCCCTAACTATTAAAAAGTACACTGCCCTCCCACAACAGCTCGGAAAAAAAGAAAAAAAGTTTAAATCACAAATACCTGAATGGTTGGTGTTGATCACTCATTACTTTCATGCTCGCATCCTCACTCCTGCCTCCTTTCCAGTGACCACTGGCTCCCCTGACGCTCGCTCCCTCCCACATTAAGATGACTGGCCACTGGCTCCCCAGTTTGTTGCACTATAGGCATCAGAAAAGCTCTCCTTCACACAACCCCACTGCAAGCTTGATGCCCATTTCTATTTGGAACTCTGCTGAGAATGCTGCTGCCCTTTTACTAAAAGAAGGATGAAATCTGTTGTCCCTGCACAGCTCACACTCAGGTGTGTGGAGCACTACTACTGTTGCTGCTGCAGAGTGGAGGGGAAGGATCAGTAAACTGGCATGCCTCTTAACTGCTATTTCTACTTACCCAAGCCAAACTGCATTTCCAAGGCTCCTGTGCAGTTCCTAACATTTCTTCCATAACAAGTGACATTTAAAAATAAAAATAAAAAAACAAATAACAAACAATCATGCCTTTATATGACTGTTGGGTGAGGGGGGACTTGTATCCATCAACCATACTCTACCAAGCAACAGGGACTGTTTTTAATATGGAGGAAGGATATTTACACTAAAATCAATAAAAAAGCTGCTTTTGAAAAAGTAACCTTTTTTAACAATGCATTTTCTTTAACCTTTTTCTTCCAACCAATTGTATAATCACAATAATGCACTCTAGTGTGTGGGTTATGCAGGGATTTACCCATTTCTGGTGTGGATTTTGTCACTTGGCCTGCGGCCTCATGACCAAATCACACCAGGCATAGGTAAATCTCAGAATAACCCACACCCTATGGTGGATTATTGCGTAAGCATCAAAGTTACTCACAGCATTGTATTGGCTTGAGGAATCTAACATCCCTGCAAGGAAAGCTATGGAGCTAATACAGGAACAACTACATCCATTATTGCAAACTTTGCCAAACTGTTATGTAAAATAGAGAATATCACAATTAATCCCTATTCTTCACAACTCTGCAGAGTTGGCAGAAAACTCACTTACTCTGACCTTTTTGGTCTTACCTTTCCTTGTACTGCCCAACTACCTGTTTCTCACAGTTTTTCCTGGCCATATTAGAAAGTAAATTCCCTGGCTGGCACAACAGGGATTAATTTTCTTTCTTCAGTTAGTTCAGGAAGATGGTATTAAATCCTTATACTAACTGGTGCATATTTTTTTCCCATATGGAAATACAGTTATAATTTGCAGTTATAACCAGCTGGTTATAATGGCAAACATGCACTGGGTTTCCTTTGCTCTGCGCATGTGCTAGCTGGCCATCTCCCTGAAGTTACGCTGAGCACCGCACCCCCACTTACTCTTGGCGGTAATTTTTTTTTTTAATAAACAAAACGGACTGGCAACTTTCCTCCTAACAACTGTTTAAAGTACCTGGACAAAGGAGCCTCACAAATTTCAAAAAACAAAAAAATGTCTCACCAGCCACAGACCACACTTGAGCCAAATGATACCATGGCTGAACAGGAGTATGGTTTTATTTTATATAATTTTTGTGGCAAAAAATTGCTGCCAAGCAATCATATGAAATAAAGGCTGGGTAAGTGTGTAAAACTTAAATTTAACCCCCCCCCCGGTGTGGTATGCTTTTATAACCCCTCGAGCTTCGCTCATGGGGTTTATGTGGCATCCCACACCTCAGGGGAGATTGTAAAATTCTCATTATAACCCCCTACTCAGCCAGTATTCTGTATATTGCAGCAGGAATTTCAACTGCAGTGTTATAATTTTTATAGGTGTTTGCAGGTCCACACTTATCTTAGCAAAATAGATCTAATTGGGCAACAAAATGCAGACCCCCATTACTCCTGGGGTTACTCTGACAAACCTTTCTCCGGCAAAACTCCTCTTGGCTGATATCTCACCTTTATCATGCTCTTAAGGATTCTTTTCCTCATGCCACTTTAAATAGCTAAATTAAACTGAATTGCAAACTTAACTATAGCACCGATGGATCAGCAGTGGGAGTATATTCATGTTTCAGTACATACAATTCCTTGCGCTTCAATTTGGAGAGAGTTTGCCTGGAAGATATCCCACCCCTACTGCATACCCCACTTATCCAAGCCAAATATCAACACATTTGGATGGATGAGTGCTGGTGGGAATATAGGGCATCTCTAGCAACCTAAGCCCATATCTTCTGGCAATGCATCAGCTACTCATGCTGACTAATGTGGCAATAAACAAAATATTCCAAGTAAACCTACCCTCATCACCATTATGGGCTGTATTTACATCTCTGTTCTAAACATGACAATAACCTTGCCAGCACAAACACTGTGGTTAACTAAGTCATCGCCCACATTAGAAGCTTGGCAAAATATAATGATTGAGATATTTAGGATGGAAAAGATTCCCCACTCCATGAAACATCAAACTATTTTATTTGATAACAGATGGTTCCGTGCATTTGTTATGTAATAAAATGTTGCAATGATTTTGTTCAATAGGATGAAGTCCTTTGTGGAGTGCACCACCCTCTGGGTTTGTCCCTGGGAAGCCTGAGGATAAGCAGAGCTGTAATATAATGAAAGCAACGAGTTTATCAAGCACCTTTCCCTTATTTTTCATTCCCCTTCTCTGTTTCTGCTCCCTTCTCCCATGCACATATAGATTTTGTGTTCCAGGAATAATACTAAAACTATAGCTCTGGGACTAAATTCTGGGATTTTTCTACTCAAATACTGACAGTGTTTTACTTTTATAAGAACTATACAGAAGAACTTGCTTTTTCAATTTGCAGAATTTTATTAAAAGATAAGCTTGAGAGACTTTGCACAAACTTTCTAATGCACCCTTATATTTAAAGGGGCAAACTGAATTTTTTTTTGCAGCTCTATTCTGCGTGTGCTACTTATATTTATTAGGGGTTGGTGAATACCTGATTTCAAATATTTGGTTGAATATTCGTATTTGGGGCCCCAAATATTTGGAAATTCATTATTTGTATTTGTTATTCATGTACCGGGGGAAAACACAGCCCCACACTCTCCTCCCCAGCCCAATCATCTTAAACTACATCCCCCATCCAACCCACCCTCTGTAACAAAGCCCAATCCCACTCTCCCCCTGCACCACAATTTAAGGTTTAGATAACTGGTTTAATAAAAAAGTCACATGATGGGTGACCAGCACAACCTGTTCACCACCATGATTGGCCGCTGTCTGTTTCTTCTCATGATTCCCCCTGTCAGCACAATTAAATTAGACATTGCACAGCCTCATCTATTGGAAGAAAATATATAGGGCTCAGAGCTATAGCAATGTACTTCTGGGAGTTGCCTAGGGTTTTAGAAATGCTTCACATAAACAAACTGCTTCTGTTTACATGTTTATAAGCATTCTCCTGTCCAATTCAGATAATGCTTTTTTTTTGTTGGAACTCTCATTATATCACAAACTCTTCATACACTGATATTGCCATGCAACAGGATAGGGAGGCCTCACTGGGCAAGGGTGATATTTAATAGCTGTTGATGGATTTTTCTATAAAACTCCTAATGCGATTAGAAGGCACCCAGTCCCCATGTGACCAGCTGTTTTACTATGTGAGCAACCGAAAGAGTGTTTCCATTCGGAAGAAGGTCATGGAGAGAGCAGGTTATGCCTGTTGCCTCATCGAGCATGGCAGGGGCTTCATCATATTATGAAATTTGGGTGCTGGGGGGAGGATGGGATTGGGTTTTGTTGCAGAGGGTTGGGAGATAGTGGGATGTAGTTTAGTTGATTGGGCTATTCTTTTTTTCAGTGTAGTATTTCCCCAAATATGAATAGGAACTAATAGTGCTGCTATTCATTATTCATATCCAAATAACAAATAGTGCATTATTCATGATATTCAGGAAATTCTATTTGTTACTTGCAAATCCCTAGTATTTATTATATGATGGCAGGGAAATTTCTAAGGACCTGATTGGTCTGCATGCCCCTGGACCACTGATATTATCTGACAGTAACAGCACTGTATTAAGTTCAGGCACACACATGACCTCCTCACAGAAAGAAAACATTTGTGAGATCACTTCTCACATTTTCACAATGCTGTCATCCCCCACCCAGACTTTGCCTTCATTTTCTTTCTTCATTTACAGGCCACAGAGATAGCCCATATCAGCATCTATCTCCTGTGAGCTGGATTGCAATTTTTAAAAACAAAGTAAAAGTAAAGCCATGACTTCGCTTGGCAGTGTGAACATTATAGTGCATGCTCACTTCAGCAGCGTCACTCACCTACAGTCACCAGGCAGCTCAAAACTGCCATGCTCACACCACTTTCTGCCAATCCTAAAAAATATAACTTCATAGCACATTAAAGTAAAATGAAGCTGTAACATTGGCTTCTCATTCTCCTGTTGGAAACCATGATCGACATAGTGGATGCACACTTCAAAAGTGCCACATTGACTTACAGTAGCCACTCCTGACCCGCTCAGCTCCAAAAAGTAAATGGCAGCTCAGACAAATGGCCCTGCCTGATATCACAAACACTGTACAGTAGTATGGGCAGTTGACCGGTGGAGGCAGGGGCATCAGCAATGTTATCAGAAGAAAGCTTTCCTGGACCCTCATGATTTCTCTAATTACAGACCATCTTGAACCTACCTTTCTTGGCAAGTTGATCAAGAAGGTGGTGCATTACATCTAGAACAACACCTGGAGAGATATGAAATCTGTGAGTCCTTCCAATCTGGTTTCTGGCTTCACCATAGTACAGAAACTGCTTTAGTCTGGGTGCACCATGATCTCCTCTTAGTGAGGGATAGCGGACATTGTTCCATTCTTGTTCTGCTAAACCTCTCATCAGCATTTGACATGGTGGATCATGGGCTACTGTTGACTCACCTTAGGCATGTGTGGGACATGTAGGAACCATGCTGCAATGGTTTGAGTCCTACATGTCCAGCAGGATGCAACAGGTGACACTTGGCTCCTTTACATCGAGCAGTGTTGTGCTCTGCTGTGGTGCACCTCAGGGAGTGATTCTGGCTCCCACGTTATTCGCCCGTTTGCATGTTGCCATTGGGGGAGATCATTAGATGCTATGGCTTGGCATTTTATTGCTATACTGATGACACCCAGCTGTATGTGTCTTGTGCCCCTGAAGATAGAGCAGCTGTTCTGGAACTGAACAAGTGCCTCAGAGAAATCCAGGCTTAGATGGCAGCTATCTGGCTTAGGCTCAATCCACCCAAGATGGAGGTGTTACTGGTGGAGCCGGGCCAGTCTGGTTCCACAGCAAGTGGTAGCGCAGCCCTTCCTCTGTTGGATGGTGTGGCCCTTTGCACAGCAGATAGGGTGGAGAATCTAGTAGTCATTGTGGATTCCAAGCTGACTCTGGAGTTCGAGGTGTTGGCTATTGTCCGCAGTGGCTTTTACCATCTTTGTAACATCACCTGAATCAAGCCCTATCTTGAACCAACTGATCTGGCAACACTAGTGCATGCCTTAGTCTCATCTAGGTTGGAGTACTGTATTGCTCTCTATGTTGGGCTATCCACGAGGCTGATGCATCACCTGCAGCTAGTTCAGAATGCAGCAGCTTGGTTGATTTCTGAGACATCCCAATCTGAGCATAGTTAGGTGTACCAATTTCAGCCATACTGCTGGTGTTGGCCACATGTTCCATTTCCATAACAGACTCTGATTCCGAATACATTTTGGGGTCCAACTTAATTACTCAATTAGTAGTATTAGTTAAGACACAGAGATGGGCAACATAGAGTCTGAGATGTGACGTCCCCCTCTCAAATATGTGAGGCATTATGTGACTTAGTAGTAGTTCAGTCACAGAGATGGGCAACACAAATTTTGAGATGTGACCCCCCCCCGTCACAATCTGTATGGCACCATGACCTAGTAGTAGATCAGGCACAGAGATGAGCAAAACAGAGTCTACAGCACTATGACCTTTCAAGGCAGCACAGAGATGGGCAACACAGAGTCTGAGATGTGACACCCCCTCTCAAAATATGTGAGGCACTATATAACCTAGTAGTAGTTCAGTCACAGAAATGGGCAACACAGAGTCTGAGACGTGACCTCCCCAACCCCTTCAAAATCAAAATCTGTACGACACTATGTCCTAGTAGTAGTTCAGGTACAGGGATGGGCAACACAGAGTGTATGGCACTATGACCTTTCAGGGCAGCACAGAGATGGGCAATGCAGAGTCTGACATGTGGGTGACACCCCCTTAAAAATCTGTATGGCACTATAAGCCTCCCTCAGAATTCGTAAGGTACTATGACCTTTAGACAGTGTCCTCCTGTCCTGTCTGACTCTGCTCCCCTTCTTGTTTACTTTTTTACAAAAAACATTTTCCAAAAAGAAAATAATTATTTAAGTTGCTGTATGCTGTGCAGTACACTTTTTTTCACAGCATTGTTGATTTTTACTGCATTGTTGATTTTGCAAGAAAAACAGACTGGAACTAAGCTACTATGTTTTTGTTGTTGCTGGATGATTTCATGAGAACTGCACCTGCCTCATGGCACTGCAGACTACAGGCTGTGCTTTTTTGTAGTACCCAAATCCCTTTCCTGTTTCCTATACTTTCTCTAAAACTAAGAAAACATCTGCAAATCTGCACTCTGCTGTTGATTTCGTTGGTCTCTCTTGCTACTCTCTAGTCTCCCTCCCGTCTCTCTCTCTCTCTCTCTTTCTAATGACAAATTAATTTTTTGTGTGGAGTACTCTGCTGCAATGTCTGCACTTTGCTGTTGTCTGCTATTGAATTTGTTGGTCTGTCCTGCTGCTCTCTAGGTTCTCTCTCTCACAACAATTTTTTTTTTGTTTGTGGAGTACTCTGCTGCAGCATCTGCACTCTGCTACTGTCTGCTGTTGAATTCATTGGTCTTGGGTCTCCTCTCTTCTCTCTCTCTCTCCCCCTTTCTGACTAGGGAAAGAAAATTAAAAACTTTGTTTTCTTTTGGTTTTGTATTTTTGGAATCTCTTGCAGAAACACACACACACACACACACACACACACAGACACACACACACACACATATCGCCTTTCAATGCAAAGCACCCAGTGCACTCAACACACTGTTTCCTAGGGCTGTCCTGTGGTGGCTGATACACAGGATTGGCTAGAACATAAGTCAATGACAGAACAGAGACTTTCATTGGTTGTCTCCCTTCAGTGCCCCAGTATCACTGTGTTTGCCTTTTCTGGTTATGTGTCAGCCCAGGTACTCAGGAGTATTTGTTAGAGATCTGGAAAAAAATAACACTTTTCTTTAAAAATTCTGCACCCTGCCCTGTCTTCTTTAATGACTTTGGTGGTCTGGTCCTTGCCTTTTTCTTTATGTTTGTGTAGTCTGCACTCTGCAGTAAGTGGCTCACTCACGCTCGTAGTTATTATTGGCGCCCTTCCGGTGCAACAATTCAATTAATCAACGAGTTTACGTTTGCAGGTGGGGATCGTCAAGTAGTCATCATCCACCGACCAAGTAGTACCAGTGCATGGTGTTATTCGAGGTTGAGGAGGACTGGAATCGAATGTCTGTGTGCTGTGCTGACCCTGCCCTGACTGCCCTCTCATCTCATCAAATTTGTAACCAGGTATTGGTAAAAACAACAAAATGTAATGTAATGCCTGATGCCATGTATGATGTGTATTTCTGAATCTGTCTGATTACTGTCTGGGCCCTTTTGGTAATGTCTGGTGGTGCTATTGTATGGAACAGGACTGGATGGTAAAATGAAATAAAAATGCATTAGGGGGGCAGTGCTGTGCATGTCTAACAGTCCAATGCAGATTAATTGAATTATTTGTTATGCATGTCTACCAGTTCAGTGCAAATTAATTACTTAATCTCATCATTCAGGTTTTTAAAATTCAAGTTGTGAATGGTGGGGTCTGGGCTGCTATAAAACGGGCTGCCAGGATGGAGGGGGTAATTTGAAAAGGAAAAAAAAATGCAGTGGGCATGGCTCAGCCCCACTGGACTCAGTGAGAGGGTGAATTAGAATGAATGGAGTATTTATGCCCCAGGCTTCACCCTCTCCTATATTCTCCTGCCCAGTGTTCGACTTCCATGATTGGGGAGGGATGGTGGTGGCTTAGTGAAGTCGGTGAGAGTCCGACTTGGATACAAATGAACCACAAGCCATGTGGTGATGCCTGGCTGCCTGGGGCAGAAAACCTTGGCAGGCAGACGTCGGGACTCTGGAGCCGCTGGGGGTCAGGGGATGCTACATCAAGATGGAGTCAGAGTCATCACAATTAACACTTTTTCCATTAGCCTGCCCATGGCATCTACTGCTTAAATTCCTTTTTTTTAATGTGGGTACGAGGAAAGTCCCTACTATAATGGCAGTGAGTTGTGTGGTTTGAGATGTGCCTAAATGCCATGAATTTACCTTGGGGAGAAGCAGGTTTAAAGTTTCTACCTGTTAGCAGTACACACACACACACACACACACACACACACCTTTTCTCTCTCTCTTTATTTATTAAAGAGTTTTTAACCAGAAAAACACAGTTGCTCGTCTACTCCCCCACAACCACATACACATAGGAGGCTGGGTGAGTAGCTGGTTAGGTGCAGGACATGTGACTTGGCCATCTTCAGAAGGGTGCTCTGGAAGGTTTGGGAGAATGCTCAGTGTTCATGAAGTTCATGGTCCTCCGTGTAGTTTGCTTGATTGAGGACTGAAGTGGTATGAGGTCTGCTGAGAGAAGCAGTCCCATTACTTGAATGGACACCATGTGTCCATTCTGTGGATAGACTGCATTGGGGAAGAGATGAGGGGAGGAGGATTGGGGCTAGTATGTGGGGATTCCTAGGGGTGGCAACCCAGGACAGATTAGGAGGAATTAGTTCTAAATTACTGCACTAGCTAGAACACCACTGCCAATGCCCTGGTGAACAACCACTGATAAATTAAGTGCATTATTATTTCTCAACCTCCGTCAGTATCTTTGTGTGAATGTAAATAGTATACAGTTGGGGGGGAGGGTCACCCCCCCCCCCGTAGTTCTGCTGTGGCTGGTTTCTATAACTGCCTTTTGCAATAAATTCAGTGCATTTATGAATGTAAATAATTTTTGTAGTACTGTGCTAAGATGTTTTGTAATATTAGGTGTTGATACTCTTTCAGAGGGGTAATGCTCTGTCCCCCCGTGCTCCGGTGAAATCCTGTTAATAGGCATGGGTGGGGGTGGGTGGAGGAGTGTCCCCACAAAAAGAATATTACCACTGAATATTACAAAACATCTTAGCAACAGTACTACAAAAACTATTTGCATCCACAAAGGCACTGAATTTATTACAAAAGGCAGTTATAGAAACCATTGGTTGATATTTTTTTAGATTGCCTGTTTATATTTTGTACCCTTTATAGTACTCCACAGTCAACACCAGTGGGTATTCTTCGTCCATCCTATAGGTTGATGCACAATCCAATCAAATCAAAGGTGGGCGAGGACATCCCTCTACCCTGATCAGAATATCTCCAGTTCAATTCGTGCATCAAGATAGGTTGGTCACGTCCTCACTGTTCCCAACAACAACTGTACAGGTGCTGTAGAACCTAATTTCCTTTAATTCAATAGCTAACAAACAGCCTAAAAAAATAGCAAGATCAGCTACTAACTGCATGCAGCCTTTAACTCAGCGTCTCTTTAATCAACGGTTATCCCCTTAAAGCACAGGGAGGCAGAAAAATAGTGTTTCTATCAGAAGATCAGAACTCCCTCTCGTAGCGGGTCCTGATCATTCACAATTGTCAGCTCATGGCTAAGGTCTCTCCTGCAGCGACCCCAGCCTACAATACATCAGCAGCCACATTTCCCTGTGTGACTGGACATGCCCTTCTAACAGAAGCAGCCGCTGACAACAACGCTAGTTACCTCGGAGGTGCAGGACTTGCTTCTCGCTCCCCCGAAGCTCCAATGCTGCCAGCATAACAAATCTTCTGGGCAGGAATCCTCAGTAGCAATTTCTGCCAAGGGTAATGGGCCACTGCTCATCGAGGCACCTCCAGAAGTGGCCTCCTAAGTGTTAGCCCCTTATACAACATCTCCAGCCCACGGTATCTCCACGCTATTTAGGCACCTCCAGAAGTGGCCTCATAAATGCTAGCCCCCTCACACAATGGGCTACATGGCAGACTACCTTCCCCCTCCTGTGCAGTGAGTTCAACATTCGCTGTTCAGGCAGCAGCACACAAGCAACAACACTAGTTACCTGGGAGGTACAGGACCTGCTTCTCGCTCCCCAGAGGTGTTCCACTCAGACCTCCTTGTCCAGCAATCACCTCCATTTCTTGGGCATTGTCTCTCCACTCCCTTTCACTCCAGGGCAATCTCCTTTGTCTCGGAGTCCATAAAACTTTAACCCCCTCCCCCCGAGATAGCTTCAGTCGTGCTCCCTTGTGCTGATCTTGAGCTAGGCAAGCCCCATGATCTTCAGTGTGTCTCTTCAGTCCCGAGATCTCACTACAAATCTCGCGGGATCACCCGGCCATTCTCCCTTCATCCAGCCCTCCCAAACAACGGGAGTTACCGCGAGACTTTGCGGCCGCCATCTTGCCTGGGTATTTTTACCCAATTCATGCCTATACGGCTGCCTTTTTTTCCCAAACAAACAAACATGATAGCTGGAACCTGTAAATTAATTATGTGGCCTACTACATGGCATGGAGGCAGTATAGCGGAGTGGTCTAAGGCTCTGAGCTGCAAATTTGGTGACATCCAGCAGACCAGACCTGGGTTTGAATCCCACAGCTTCCACTTGCATACTGTGTGACCCTGAGCAAGTCACTTAACCTCCTTGTGCTCCTAGGTCGCTCCTGTAAAAAAGCTTTCAGCTTAGTGTGCTATACCTGGTTAAACAACGAAATAAAATAAAAAAAAAAAACTTCCTAATACAATTCTTTCTTGATTCCTCCAAATATCCCCACAGCATGAGAAAGTGCAGGGAGTCGGAGTATCTTTCACTCCCTTAGAGGAAGATGACCAAATGTGTGCAGTGTGCATCCTTAGTGAGCACAGGAGTACAGCTCATGCGGAAGATGAGGACTCCACTCTGGAACCCCATCCTCCACCCACCGCTCCTATTGCCTTGGATGCCAACCAAGCACAACTACTTTTTCAGCTGCTAGAATGTATGAAAGGGGGTGACCCCTTTACCACAGCACCTAAAAAGGCCACCGATAAGGGACCCACAAAAAAACGCCCCAGACTGGATACGGACAGCACCACGTCTGACAACTCCTCCGAACCCGACGAGGGCAATTCGGACAAGTCAACCCGAATGTGCCATGGGGAGAACAATGATGGACTAATCACAATGGTGCGGGTGGCACTCAAGATATCTCAGCAACCCATACAACCGTCCACGTCTGAGGACCCCCTTCTCTCCATGGGAGAGCTGGACGAGAAAATACATTTCCCCTCATGCCAAGCTCTCAACTCTCTACTTGCAAAGGAATACGAGGCAACTGACCTGACCAGAATGTCCGAAAAGGGCATGATAAACAGGTGGTACCCCATTAGTCGGGAAAAAAGCGACCATTGGGGGAAACCTCCTAAGGTGGATCAACTGGTCTCACAGCTATCCAAACGCACTACCATCCCCATTGAAAGTACAGCAGCACTCAAAGACCCGATGGATAAAAAGGTAGAAGAACATCTCTGGAAAATCCACGAAGCAGCTGGCATTACACGCTCAGCAGACACCACCATGTGGTTCACCTGCAGGGCCCTCTGTAGATGGCTACACATTCTCACCGAGAATATTCCCAAGGATTCCCCCCAAGCGGATGCAGCAGAGTGTGCCATTCAAGCTGTGAAGTACATTATGGATGCATCTTCTGACATTTTCAGATTCAGCGCTTGTACAACAGTACTAGCCAATAGAGCCAGAAGAGCCCTGTGGCTCAAACTATGGCAAGCGGACAGTGAATCCAAAGTCACCCTCCTTATACTACCCTTCAAAGAGGGTACCCTTTTAGGAGAAGGCCTAACACCATACCTCAAACAAAGGGGGACACAGGCACAGGGAGATAAGGACGTCTATCTCCCCACAGACAGACCCTATAATCCCAAAGGCAAGTTTTTCAAACACAAACCTCAGACATACCATCCCCAGACCTCCAAGCAGTGGCCCCAAAGACCATGCTTCCAACACAAGGCATACAACAACAGACCAAGAGGCAATATAGGGGGCCAGTACCCCAATGGAGGTGAAACCCAACTTCAAACTACAGGCTAACAAAAATGAAAGGCAGAATGCATACCTCTGGCAGGGAGGCTGAGGTGGTTTGCACAACAATGGGCCCACACAACATCCGACAAATGGGTGCTGGAACTAGTTACCAAGGGATATGCGATTGAGTTCAACAGCAACCCCATAAGACACAGACCATTCATGTCACCAACACCTGTGGACCCAGTCAAACTGCAAGCGTTATGCAACGCAATACAGGACTTACTCAGTGATGGGGCTATCATGCAAGTCCCCACAGAAGAACAGGACACAGGGGTATACTCCTTGTTCTTTGTCGTCCCGAAGAAGACGGGCAGAATGCAGCCCATGCTAGACCTCAAGTATCTCAACCAGAATGTCACTTACAAAAAATTCAAAATGGAAACCCTTCGCTCCACTCTGGCATCCATTCAACCGGGGGACTACCTAACCTCAATAGATCTCAAGGATACCTATCTCCACATTCCCATCTGGCCCTCACACCACCGTTACCTACGATTCAACTTCCAAGGGCAACATTTCCAATATACATGCTTACCCTTTGGCCTGGCATCAGCACCTCGGGTCTTCACCAAGACCCTGGTGGTCCTCGCAGCACATCTCAGAAAACAAGGGGTCCACGTAATACCTTACCTGGATGACTGGCTCATAAGGGCAAGAACAGAGGAGCAAGCCCTACGAAGCTCACAGCTTGCAACCAACTGCCTGCAACAACACGGATGGATAATAAACAGGGACAAGAGCCAGTCAATCCCCGCCCAATCCATCACTCATCTGGGCGCAGTAATACATACAAAGAGCAACAAGGTCACCCCTACACCCGAGAAAATTCAGAACATCCAAACTCTGGCGTCGGGTCTAATCAGCAGACCAAACCGGGCTGTATGGGACTACCTACAGGTACTGGGAGTCATGGCAGCACTAATCGACATGGTTCCATGGTCCAGGGCACACATGCGAACACTGCAAAGGTTCCTAATAGACTCATGGGACCAGACAACCCAAAACATCAAATTCAGAGTCACACCCCCTCCACTACTGTTAGCCGGACTACGTAGGTGGACTCTGAAACCACACTTAATGCAGGGCACAACACTGACACAAGTAGCATCAGAGGTGATCACCACAGATGCCAGTCTGTTGGGGTGGGGGGCAACATACAACAATCATGTAACCCAGGGATTGTGGACTCAGCAGGAGTCCTCTCAACCCATCAGTCTCTTGGAAATGAGAGCGGATCCCCTGGCCCTCCTCTTCTTTACACTCCTACTCAACAAGAGACTGGTCCTAGTCCAGTGCGACAATCAAGTGACAGTCGCATACATAAACAAACAAGGAGGAACATGAAGCAAAGCGATGATAAAGGAGTCACTAAAGCTATTCCGCTGGGCAGAACAGAACTTACTATCACTAACTGCAATATATCTAGCAGGAGAGGCCAACACAGAGGCGGACTGGCTGAGCAGAGTTACGGTCAACCAGTCAGAATGGAGACTTCACAAGTCCATCTTCCAGAGGCTATTGTCCAAATGGGGACCCCTGCAAGTCGACCTAATGGCATCACGGACAAACACCCAACTACCCAACTACCACTCCAGATTTTCAGACCCCCAAGCTCAGGAGATCGATACGCTGTCAGCCCCTTGGGACTTGTCACGGGCCTACATATTCCTGCCACTACCAATGATACCAAAAGTACTCCACAAGATTCAATGCAGGAGATCATCAGTAGTCCTAGTGGCCCCCAATTGGCCGAGACGACTGTGGTACTCTCTCATACAGGACATGTCAGTGAGCCCTACGATGACCCCACCTCCTTGGCCCGATCTTCTGTCACAAGGTCCAATTCTGCATCCAGATCCAACCAGTCTGAATCTGACGGCCTGGTTATTGAAAGGGAAAGACTGTTAAACCAAGGTTACCATGCCAGTGTTGTAAATCACCTGCTGCAATCCAGGAGACAATCCACTAATAAGACTTACCTCAGACAATGGGAAATCTTCCACAAATGGTGCCGGGAAATGGGTACCTCACCTTCAGTGATGGGATTACCACAAATTTTAGACTTTCTCAATGAAGGGGCGAACAAGGGCCTTAGCCCAGCCACAGTCAAAGTGCAGGCATCAGCTAGTTCCTCCATTAGGGGCCCACTACCGGGGATAGGTCACATTGGTTCTCATCCCGACACCATCCGACTCCTCAAGGCAGTCACACTAACAGCACCAGGGGGGAGGAAGAGATGCCCACCATGGCAACTCAACACAGTGCTAGACGCACTCCAGTTACCCGCCTTCCAGCAGGACTCTCTTCACTGGTGCACTATTAAGACAGCATTCCTTGTAGCAGTTTGTTCCGCCAGAAGAATAGAAGAGGTTCAGGTCCTCTCATGCAGAAAACCCTTCATCACCTTTCATAGCGATAGAGTCATACTGAGAACAGTACCCTCTTTCCTGCCCAAGGTGGCTTCACAGTATCACAAGGACCAGGATGTCCTTTTGTCCTACTTATCTCCAAGTAACCCCCAAGACACATCGACCCACCACCCCCTAGATGTGGGCCACCAATTGGAAAAGGACCTCAGTGTCACTAGGGAAATACGAAAGTTAAACAGATTATTTATCCTAACAAGAGGGCACAGATTAGGACAGGCAGCCTCTAAAGACACCATAGCCAGATGGATCAAGCAGACCATTAACGAGGCTTATAAGGCAGTGGGCCAGACACCACCAGAAGACCTCAAAGCACACTCTACCAGGGCAGTAGCAACATCCTGGGCAGAAAGGGGAAACGTGTCTTCTCAAGACATTTGTTCAGCGGCTACCTGGTCATCTATACACACCTTCACCAAACATTACAGGTTAGACATAGAATCTGCAGAAAGGACTAGCTTTGCCAAGTCAGTTCTGAAGGCAGGAGTCACACAAGACTAGACTGACACTAATCTGCCTTCTCCTTACCCACCCGAGAGTAATCACTCAGTTCTACACTGCTACTAAGGTCCGACTGGTGTTGACTGTGGAGTACTGTAAAAGGTATGAAATACAATGGGATTTACTCACCTGGTAAAGGTGATTATCTGAGTACCGTTTATAGTACTCCACAGGCCCACCTTGATGGCAGATTATCCTCAGGCTGGGTCAGCAGAAAAAGCGATACCCTTTAAAGGAAAGGGTAAATCTAAGGTCAGAGCAATTAGCCCCTTGTGCACAGATTCAATGACAACATAACTGTATATGTCAAACTGTGTATATATTTTTTCTGTAAATAAGGAGGTTACTTCAATAAAGGTGATGGGTGAAACACAACTCCGGACTAAGTGTACCTTAACTTATTATTCTATAATCAATGACTCCAGGCAATAACCTCAGATACCAGAGCTCTTGGAGGCCCATCTCCCATTGGGTCTACCTTGGACCACACATATTCCTGGCTTGTATTTTCTTCTCCTTCCTCTCTCTCACTATTTAGCTATGTAAGACTCACACTGGAGATATTCT
This sequence comes from Neoceratodus forsteri, assembly GCA_016271365.2. NCBI lineage: Eukaryota > Metazoa > Chordata > Ceratodontiformes > Ceratodontidae > Neoceratodus > Neoceratodus forsteri. The sequence continues at coordinate 1,558,189,024 of CM057450.1, forward strand.
GATGAGGGTAGAGGGATGTCCTACCCACCTTTGATTTGATCGGATCGTGCATCAACCTATAGGATGGACGAGGAATACCCACTGGTGTTGACTGCGGAGTACTATAAAGGGTACTCAGATAATCACCTTTACCAGGTGAGTAAATCCCATTTTCTAATTTGTAGTTCTTTTGCTGCTGCCACCGGATGTTAGTGGCCAGTAGTGGATCCAGGATTGTACAATGGGGGTGCTATGCTGGTTTGCATACTTGATATGCAACTTTTTGACATTTTTTAATCCTCTATATTATCTTTTCCATTAAAGTTTTGACAGAAAATATAAATGTAAACTATTGTTTTGATTGTAGATTTTCTTACAATCAATATATTAGACTTCTCCAGCAGAGTGAAATGCAGCTGCAGCAAGCAAGTAAGTTACAATGGAAGGTGCACCGACAACCTCTGAAACCCCCTAGATCCACCACTGTTAGGTGCGCTCCATCACACAGCTACCAGAATACTGTCTACATGCTAGAAATGAAGGAAGGTCTGGGACGCTCCCCCAATACCACTGGCTGTTCACGAAGGATGACCTGCACTGAAGCCTAGGGAGAACCAGTGCATTAGGTCCAAAGCTGGATGTTACAATTTTCAAATTTTTAAACCAGGTAAGTTGGAGAGAGTGTTACAGTACAGGAGAGAGCACAGATACACAAACAGAGACAGAATGGCTCTCCCCCAGTTCACAAGGAACTTAAGAAAAAGAGGAGGTAGGTAGGGGTAATTGCAGAAAGAAGGGTCATTGATCAGTAACCAAAAACAGGAAGACAAGAAGGGAAAGGAAAAATGGGAGAGTAATGCATACAGTGCAGACACAAGGAGCTTGGGGAATAAGATAGACCGCACAGCATAGAAAACCTTTAACTTGGCCAGAAAATGAGTTTGAAATGTGAGTCCTTTTTATGGAAGGGACAGAAGAAATATGATGGGCTTCCAATTTGGGGTCTGGGATTGTTGGGGAAGACTAGAACGCAGGCATGTGCGATGTTCTGGCACCTCTCATTTACAGCACCAACTCTAATGCTGGCAGCTTGGTCTCAATCATGCATGGCTGGGACAAGGTAACGGCATTGTGTGTAGTGATTATTACCTGTGTGATATCCCCCCCCTTCCCAGACAGATACTCAAAGCCTATACCTTTCATTTATTTATTTTGAATCATTCAGCAATGCTGCAAACTGAGTTAAAACCACATGCTCCTTACAACAGTGACAGCATGGTATACTAAATATGTGGTTTGTATGAAGGCACTCAAAATACCTGATTTTTGGTAATGGCATTCCTCGTCGAACACCACTTTTTAAAATGAATTTCTAGCCCTGATGAGGGTGATCTGTAAGCTGAGTGGCAACCATAACAAGAAAGGTTGCAGGCTCAGCCGGGTTGGGGGGTGACTGGTTTTAAAGAGGGAGGCCAGTAACACTTCTTCAAGTAGAGGGAGGTGGCAACTTGGAATGTAAGATGTCTCATTCAAGACAGCAGGCAGCTTCAAGAGCAGCTTGTACAGGCATAGAGGGAAGCAGTGTATTAAATGGTCTGTGTCACTTCTCACTTTGCGATGCAATCCTGCTGCTCAGGCGAGTCCATCTTTACCATTTTACAGTGACTTGTTGGTTTGTTTACTGTCTGTCCTACCTCTCCTCTCCCAGTCATAAAAGCTGTAAAAAAAATATGCGTTGCTTTCTCTTTTTGTGTCTCTGCCAAAGCTCTGCCCAAATCAAGTGTTGTCTGGCCTCATCCTGCACTTCAAGAGTCTGCATGAGAAGCTGCACTACACACAGACCTCATATAGTTGCTGGTGGCACTGAAGACTGATTGAAGGCAACAGCCAAAAAAAGGTGGGTACACAATTTGATTAAATGTACTGTAAGTGATTAGGGAGGCAGTATAGCGCAGTGGTTTAAGGCTCTGAGTGACAAATCTGGAGTCTTGAGTTTGAATCCTATATCCCCCACTTGCATACTGTATGACCCCAAGCAATTCACTTGACTTCCCTGTGCTTCCAGGTCACACCTGTAAACAAGCTTTCAGCTTAGTGTGCCACTTCTGGTTAAACAATTGGGGAAAAAAAAGTGTTGCTCTTTTTATTTTGTTTGCCAATGCCAAAGCCGCTAACAGTTCATTGCATGCCGCTCACGTATGTAATATTTCACCCCCCCTCCACCAGAGTTGTACTTGCTGTGCGGGTTGTGCGACTACTTCAGGTGGATGCTCATTGCTGCATTCTATAAATCCTGTGCTGGCTTCCCAGTTTATCCTCGCTAGCACTAAAGGCATTGGGACCTTTCAGACAAAGTATTTCTGCAGTCCCCCCCCGGTTGAAGAGCTCAGAGAGGAGTCTAGTGAAGGGCATGCCCAGACTGAGTCATCATTATGACCCACCACCTACACAGTTCTGGAGGTCTTCTGATTGTTTTGTTTTTAGTGGTGGGTTGGGCTGCTCACTGAGACAAAGAAACTCAGGGCCCTGTAACATGGGGGGAGGGAGAATTTTGGCACAAGTGCACCCTTCCACCCAGTTCTTTTCATCAGGGTCAAGTCTGTGCACTCAGACTGAGTTTTATTAACTCTGTGCCCTGCCACTTGGGAAAGAAGATTTTAGCAGTCTAGTACCACCTGCCCAATTCATTGATTTTTATCATGGGCAAGTAGGCTGTTCACTGAGACCAAGTCCAGTAGCACCGGACCCAACCACCAGGAGGAGGGAGATTTTTGCATACTATACCTACCATGCCAACCAGTTTTAGTGCGTTGTATTTTTTGGGGTGAGCAGGCATACTGGTAATTATAATTCCCCAGTGAATAGCTCTGTGCCTGGCCCAGTCACCTGGGAAGGGGGAACTTCCATAAATGTCTAATTGCCTAGAGGATGGCAGAGATTTTGATGATAAGCTTTTTTTGGGTGTAGGGGGTAGCTTAGAGAAGCATGATTTGGTGGATCCCTGTGTTCTGATCATGTTTCATTTTCACTTTACCGGTGCTTTTGTCACTTCTGCAGCAGACACTACCTCAGTAGGACATTCATTATTAACTCCAATGTTGCCCATAGGTAAGTTTTTTTTTTTCCTTTTTAATACACTGTTAAAAAGTTGACTTGTTGAAGTCATTTATATGTAATCAGGAGTAACTAATATTTTTTAATTACAGGGAACTAACTGCCAGGGGTGTTTGAGCAGCTGACTGATACGCACTGTGGCTGTGTGACTTTCAGACCCTGAAGGTAAGTTACATTTATTTTAGGGCAATGGGTTGGGGGAGAAAAGTAGCAAGGAAGAGGCTGGCAGTTACAGGCCTCTTCCAGAAACAAAGCTGCACCACACGTGATGGAGCGAGGTGCTCCTACTGGGCTGGTAAGCTCTAATTTCACAATCCATTCCCAAACATAGGAGCATTCTATATAAAAAGGACTTAATTTGAGTAACTGAAATTTGACTTTAAGCTTTTGTAGAAATGTATTCAACAAGTCCAAACAAAAACATCACGATCACCAAGAAGCAGTAACACCTCAGGAGGGCTGCTGATGAAGCCTGCAAAGGTGAAGTGGCCACACTGAGGTGCTACTGCTTCCTGGTGATGTCATTTTTTTTTTGGGAGGGGGATAGGCTTGTGAATTTCTATTAAAGCTTAAAACTGAATTTCAATTGATCCATTCCTTTTGTGCTCACTTGTGTGGAATGCTCCTGTGTTTTGGGACAGACAGTTATAGGCCCCAGAGCCTGAAATCAGTGGTACATAAAAAAGGCACTAGGAGGAAGGCATTGCAGCATGGATTCACTGGGGAAGTCATGGCCAAGGAAATCTGATAGCTTTCTTTGACTGGCTGACCAAAGAATTAGATCAGGGGGAGCACTGGATGTCACAAGACATCGTCACCCTCATCCTATCCAATGCTTTGCCCTGATATCATTCCTTGATAACCCAGTTAAAGTAATGTATCAGAGTGATTTGCATGATGTTCCTGTGGTCTACGTTGAATTCAATAAGATTTTCAACACAGTTCCACATAGCATAGATGCAAGCTGGGTAAATGGAGGTGGGCAATAATGTGTTAACCTGCATAAGCATTGGTTGGAGGGATAGAAAACAGAAGGTAGTTCCATAAACGCAGTTTACTCTGAGGAAGGGAAGGTGACCAGTGGGGTATCTCAGGGTTCATTGCTGGAACTAATACTCTGTAATGCCTTTATAGATAAGGGATGGTCGACATTGCAGATGACACCAAGATGTGCTACAAAGCAGTAGTGTAGCATCTTGTGTAGCATCTGCAAGGCATCAGCAGGGAGTGCAGCATTAGAGTTGTGGTTGTGAATCAAAAAGGGCTGCCTAGAACACATAAACTAAAGAGGCTCAGCGGCAAAGTGAGCACTGTGGTGGTGGGGGACTTTAATCTACTGGGGGAGATAGGAGCATCCCGGCTACCTGTGCCAGGGAGCTGATCCTTCTGGAAGCCTTCTGGATAGCTTCCTGACAGAGGGTAGCAGAACCAGCTAAGTAGGGAACATCCTGGACTTGGTGCTGGAGGATGGGAAGCAAGTCAGGCATGTTGGAATAGAGGTGAAGAACCACTGGCAGGAAGCAACCACAGCACAGTATGATTCTCAATCTAGGTAAGGAGGTAGACACTACAGTGACAAAAGTCCTAGAGTAAGGATCAGATTGCTAAGGTCAAGAATGGCAGTGGGTAAGTAGAAAATGGGGCAGAGCAGGCAAAAGTACTCAATGAGTACTTGTATTTGCCAAGGAGAGGGATGGGCCCATACCTAACAGTAAGGGTGGGTAAGGGATAGGGGACAGGAGATCATGGATGGGGAAATCACAGAGGGACAGGTGTTGGAGGGCCTTAAGTCCCAGAGGGTTGATAAGGCACCTGGGCCAGATGGAATTCATCCTAGAGTACTGAGAGAGTTGGCAGTAGTCCTTGCGGGGTTGTTGGCGGACCTGTTCAACACCTCTATGAAAACGGGATGCATACCCAGGGACTGGAGGGTGGTGCATGTGGTGACCCTCCATAAGAGTGAGCCCAAGGACGAACTGGGGAACTATGGATCAATGAGCCTAACCCCAATTGTGGGAAACCTAATGGAGACTATCCTCAAGGAAAGGCTGGTAAAATTTCTGGAGGATAATAAATACCAGGATGGCAGACAGCACAAGTTTGTCTCTAGCAGATACTGCCAGTTGAGTCTGGTGCACTTTTTTGATTGCGTGATGCGGACACTGGACAAGAATCTTGCAGTGGATGTCCTATACCTGGATTTCAGCAAGGCCTTTGATTCAGTGCCACATGGTAGGCTGACCAGCAAACTGAGCAACCTTGGAGTGGGGAGGAAATTGGTTAGCTGGGTCAGGAACTGGCTGCAGGCTAGGCAGCAAAGGGTACTATTTGGGTCACGGTATCTGAGCTCAGGGTGGTAACAAGTGCATACAGCCCCCCCATCTCAGGGGGAGGCAATGGATGAGGAAATGACAGAAGACATCCTAAGAATGGCAGAAAAAGATGGGATATTGTTGATTGGGGATGGGGGCCTGAGGCCTGAATATGCCAAATGTTAACTGGAGCACCTTTGCTGCAGCCACATCCAAGAGTAGGGTCCTTCTCGATGCCCTACAGGGGCCATGCCTCAGATGGCTAGTGTTGGAACCAACTTGGGAGGGAGCATTCTTAGACCTGGTACTCTCAAATGGGGATGGAGAGTGGGTCTCAAATTTAGAAGTGGGTAGCCATCTGGGAACAAGCAAGCACCAAACTGTGTGGCTCCTGATAAACTTAACCGTAGGGTCAAGCCATAAAAAAGCAAGGGTACTAGACTTTAGGAGGTTGGGCAAAATGGGAGTGTGCCTCAGGAAAACCGGTTTACCAGTTATAACTTTTAAGTCTGCTGTTTGTGGGAAGGTTTTATTGTATCTCTTTGACATCAACTGCAGGCTTTCATGCAGCACAGGTTGTTTTTTTTATATATAATTTGTTTTTTCACCCCCTCTTGGTGCAGCTTTCTCATACTCCAGGCCATGCTGTGCTCCATCCCTCCACATCTCTAGCTGTACCTCTGCATGCTGACCCCATGGTTTACCCGCTGGTGGGACCTGGCTGCAGTCAGGCATCATCCTCCATTACACCAGCTAATGTGGTTGGAGACGCCCCCTTTGGAATTAGAGTGGCTGGTAGCAGAGAGTGGGGTTTGTACAGGCAAGCTATCGTGCTTCTTGCTTCCTAGAATTTTTCTGGTTAGACCTACCCAGCTCCCTGGCATGCATTGCCAATAAATGCCCTCTACATTGACTTGTAGGTGGGAAGCAGCCAACACTGCATGGCCATCCACAGCACCATGGAGTCTCGCTTTCCACCTTCACATGATGCACAGAGCATGGGTCATTCAGCTCCCTGTCCCCAGGATCAGCATGAGATTCCTCTATATCATGCTCCAGGGACAGAGGTACAATCCCATGTCTTCCACATAGCAGAGCAGTGCTTCACAAGCCAACCCCACCTGGCGGGGTGGTACACTGCTTTTGATGGCCTTCCAGTATAGCCTGAAGCCCCAGTCCGGTCTCTCCTACTGTTATTCTTGCCCTTCCTGCCCCCAAGGTCACCAATGATTGCTTCTAATTGTTTTCTTACCCCTCTTACTACCTGGCTTGGTAGGGGTATAAGTATCATTGTGGGGGGGCTTTCCAGTGTCCTCCTAATAGTTCCCAGTGGGTCCCAAGCCCTCACCTCCCTTAGCTGCCACCACTGCATGTGCCTCTGTTGATGGCAGTGGTATGAATCGAGTCTGACAAGTATGGGCCAATACCCAGACAGCCAGCTGCAGTGGGAAGAAGGGGAACATTTCCCCCCAAAAAGGACTAGCTATTGAGAATGACGCTCTCTGCCAGGTCAGTGAACTAAGGAAGAAAGCATGAGCATGTTTACACTCACCTTGTTTTACTACAACCCGCCCCCCCTCCATATTTGGAGCATGTGGCAGGTCAGAATTACGTCACATATCATGACGTTTGGTACAAGTGGAGACAATGTCTATCGAGTCTGTCCCACCCCCCAGGATTCAAAGCACGTGACAGGTCAGAATTACATCGCATACTGTATCATTACATTAGTTAGGACTAGAGGGGGCAGTACCTATTGAGTCTGCCCCACCTCCCGGATTCAAAGCATGTGACAGGTCAGAATTACATCGCATACTGCATCATTACATTAGTTAGGACTAGAGGGGGCAGTGCCTATTGAGTCTGCCCCACATCCCGGATTCAAAGCATGTGACAGGTCAGAATTACATTGCATACTGTATCATTACATTAGTTAGGACTAGAGGGGGCAGTACCTATTGAGTCTGCCCCACCTCCTGGATTCAAAGCATGTGACAGGTCAGAATTACATCGCATACTGTATCATTACATTAGTTAGGACTAGAGGGGGCAGTGCCTATTGAGTCTACCCCACATCCCGGATTCAAAGCATGTGACAGGTCAGAATTACATCGCATACTGCATCATTACATTAGTTAGGACTAGAGGGGGCAGTACCTATTGAGTCTGCCCCACATCCCAGATTCAAAGCATGTGGCAGGTCAGAGTTACATCACATATCATAACATTTGTTAGGACAAGAGGAGACATCTGCCCCCCGGATTCGGAGCATGCGCAGGTTAGAATTGTCAGAATTGCATCACTTATTATATTTGTTAGGAAAAGGTACAGCAGTGCCTATCACGTTTGCTCCTCCCCTCCCCCCAGCTTTGGAGCACGTGCAGGTCAGAGTTACATCACATATAATTGCATCATTGTTAGGCTCGGAGGAGACATTGCCTAATGAGCCTGTGCCCTACTCCAGATCTGGAGCATGTGATAGATCAGAATGTCATTACATTTGTTAGGACAAGAGGAGGCAGTGCCTATGAAGTCTGCCCTGCCCACCGTGGTTTTGCACCATATGCAGGTCAGAATTACATCACATATCATTACATTTGGGAGGACAAGAGCAGGAATTATCTATTTAGTTTGCCCCCAGCTGCCTTTGGTTATAACCCCTTATCCTCTTTCTGGTCAAGAAGGCATCACATTCCTTCTCAGAATAGTGCCCTTTCCTTTCTCTGGTGGAATATTAAGTGAAGCTTTAGGTTCATAGTACTGTGTGTGCTGCTTAAACAATCTCCAAGGTTAGGCTTGCAAGACTTACTTGCTTTGGTGGCAATGGGGATGTGTACTTACTGTGTAGCTGTTATTTACGGTTCCACTTTTCTATTTCCTCTTTTGTAGATGGCCAGCAAATGTGCCTTGTTTGTGTGGTAAGGACCGTAAGGCAGAATAAAGTGGTTCTCCTTTAGTTGCAGTGTGCACTGTAACAAAAGTACAAAAGCACAGAGAGAACGCTAAATTTGTCTGCTGCTGGTAAGAGTAGGACTTTATTTGCATGCCTTCATTCAACAGCTGGTGTTACTAAGTGGAAGTTTCTTCTTAAGGACTGCTGCTGCCCTCCCTGCACCCTCCATGAAATCTGCCTCTGCAATCAAGACCATTTTCATCATTGCAGTAGAAGTCCCCCTCCCTCCCATCCAGTCACACAGCAGGACAACAAATTGGCTCCTTCCCACTGCTGCTGCCCACCCTGCACCTTCCATTCTCCATCCCCTGCCAACATCAGGGTGCTCAATCCCCTTGTCCGCATGTATCCACCTCCCCTAATATTTCTGACACCGGGATGTCCACTCCCAGTGTTGGATGCATGCCCACCCACACCCCTATGTTCTAAGCCGACCGCAGGGTGCCCAATCCCTGGGTCAGCATTGATCCCCCCAGTACTCTGGCACACTAGGAGCCCACTCCCCTGTGCTGAAATCCGTTTTGTAATATTTCACCTGTAAAAAAGACAACAGCCCCACAATGAATTTTTTTTTAAATCTGGAAAAAAAAGAAAACGGTCCCTTGTTCCTGCCGTCCCCCCTCCCCAACCTGCACCCTACCTCTAGCACCCACCTCCCCACCCCTCACCCATACTTACCTCCGGAGGTCAGGAGCAGTGATCTTCAGTGGACGAGAACACATTTTCACTCTTCAAAGACCAACCAGGAACTGAAGAAATGACAGTAAGCCCTGTAATGGCAGTCAATGGGGGGTGCAATTTAGGTTAGTATCTCACTTAATGTTTGGAGTTTTGGTCCCAAATTTTCAACATGGGGTTCTTAGGACCCTACCTCATGAACACTGTCACTGTAATTTCGTTTCTCTGTCCCAAAGGTGATTTTGCAGTCACTGCATGGAATCACCTTCGGGACCAGTTAATGAAATGACAGTGTCACTGTTCATGAGGTGAGGGTCCAAAAAAGCCTTGTTGCAAATTGGTGAAAAACTCAAACAAGCATTTGTCAATGCCGAATGTTGCTTGCTTCTATGTGCTGTTTAGGTAGTTGGAAGTCATTGGGTGCAAATATTGAAAAGTCCCCTGGGGCACCAGAGCATGCGTGGAGAACTGTGCAGCGCCAGCTGTGAAAGAGTCATTTCTTAGGAATTTTTTCACCAAATTTTCAACATAGCCATTTTAAGACCTCTGCTCATGAACAGTGTCACTGTGATTTTGTTAATGTGTCCCATACATTGAGTTTGCACACCGACTGTGCCATTGTGCGCTACATGGGCGGAAAGACGTTTTGGGCAGGATGTGAAAAATGACAGCTGTACTGCTCATAAGGAGGTGTGGTAAAATGGCAATGTGGAAAATCTGGAGTGAAAATATTGAAAATTTGTGAACTTATGAGCCTGTGTAGGAACTGCACAACGCACGCTCGTAAAACAGTCATTTTTAGGAATTTTTTCACCAAATTTTCAACATAGCCATTTTAAGACCTCTGCTCATGAACAGTGTTATTGTGATTTTCTTAATTTGTCCGTACATTGATTTCGCACACCAGCTGCGCCATTCTGCGCTACATGGGCGGAAACACATTTTGGGTGAGATATGAAAAATGACAGCTGTACTGCTCATATGAAGGTATGGTAAAATGGCAATGTTGAAAATCTGGAGTGAAAATATTGAAATTCTCTGAACTTACGAGCCTGCGTAGGAACTGTGCAACACAAGCTCGTAAAACAGTCATTTTGGAATTTTGCACCAAATTTTCAACATGGGGTTTGGGACCCCTTCTCATGAATGATGTCACTGTCATGGTGGTATTCGGGCCTGAAGGGTGATTTCGCAGTCACTGCTGAAATCACCCTTGGGACCGAATAACGCCATGACAGTGACATACATATTCATGAGAAGGGGTCCCAAAAACCCCATGTTGAAAATTTGGTGCAAAATTCCCAAAATGCCTGAGATATGCACAGTTGAAACCCCCATCTAGGCCATTATACAGCTTACCGGCATTTCCTCAGTTCGCGGTCGGCTTTGAAGAGTGCAGGCGTGTTCCCGGTCCACCAAGATCGTCGCGCCGGAGTCCGGAGGTAGTATGGGGTGAGGGGTGTGGGGAGGCTGGAGTGCGCAGTGGGTGGGTGGGGTTGTGGGAGGGGGTCGGAGACGCTCTGCTGGACCGTTTTGTTTTTAGGTTTAAAATAAAAAGACTATGTGGGATCGCTTGCCATGCTGGGGTGGGCTCCCAGCATAGCACAAATGCGGGGTGTTCAGCTGACGGGGATTGGGCACCTACGGCCTATGGACCTCATTGCCACGCTGGGGTGGGCTCCCAGTGTGGCACCTACAACAGGGGGGAGGCATAGCTCAGCCGGCGGGGACTGAGCACCCATCGGCTCACGCGGTAGGTGTGGAGCGCCGCGCCCTGCGTGTGGGGAGCTACGCTCAGTGGGCTTCTTATCTCTGCTCACTGAAGCGTAGTCTCCTTTCAATCAGAGGTTACTGCATTTTGGAGCGTGTCATAGACAGCTCCAAAATGCATTGGCTTACAGGGGCCGCGCCTGCCAGCTGGCTGACTGAATTGGAGGAGGAGGTGACACACCTCCGAAATCTCTGTTGATGGCACTATGTTTCTTGCACATGCATGCAAGCAACATAAAAATGACAGTGTTACAAGTGTCCCTTGCCCAGTTTCTACACACACTCGTAACTTCATCACTTTTTAATATTTTCACTCCAAATTTCCAACATTGTAATTTTTTCACACACCCTTATGAATAGTACAGCTGTCATTTTTGGCATCTTTCTCAAAATGGGTTTTTACACCTGTGGAGCACAATGGCATAGTCTCTGTATGAAATCAACTTTCGGGACACATTAACGAAATTAGAGTGCTACTGTTCATGAGGGGAGGTCCCAAAAAGGCCATGATGAACATTTGGTAACAACCTTCCAAATAATGACTGTGTCATGAGTGTGTATTTCACAGTTTCTACGCATACTCGTAACTTCTCCACTTTTTCATATTTACACTCCAGAGTTTCAGCATTACCATTTCTTCACACTTCCTCTTGAACAGTACAGCTGTGGTTTTTCACATCCTGTACAAAATATGTTTTTGCACCTGTGGTGCCGAATGGCACACTCGCTGTGTGAAATCACCTTTTGGGATTGAGTAACGAAATGATACTGACACTGTTCATGAGGTGGGGTCCCAAAAAGCCCATGTTGAACATTTGGAGCAAAGATACCAAAAGTCTCGGGCATTAGGCTTTCCAACCATATCGCCAACCCTGTAAAGACTGACAGGTGTCGGGGAGGGGGTGACTTGGGGTTGTCTGCCATAATGCTCACCCCATTCCACCCCCACCCCTACCTTACAGCCATTGAGGTGTGCCTTGGGGTCCTTGGCCCTAACTTTCACCCCATTCTCCTGTACTGCACCCATCTCAGCTTATTTTCTAATGGAATGGGGTGAGCATAAGGGCTGAAGACCTCAAGGCACACTACGACACCTGTCGCTGTCTGCAGGGTGGGGTGAGGTGGAATGGCGTGAGTGTTATGGCTGATGACCCAGAGGCACACCCCCAATGCCTGTCAGTCTCTGCAGGGTAGGGGCCGGGGGTTGGTGTTACTTCAATACTTCTCTGCCATTCCTACTATGTATCTCTCCAACTCTTGCACTATCAATGCCAATACCAGCAAGCAAACATTTGGCATTGACAAATGCTTGTTTAATGTGTTTTGATCTTTTACTCATAACTTTGTCATTTTTCAACCTTTTTATCCAAAATTTTCAACATAGCTTTTTGGGACCCAAACCTAATGAACAAGGTAAGTGGAATTTTTCAAATCCCCCTAAAACATATTTTTGCAGTCGATCTGCAAAATCATTTTCAGTCATAATTTTAAAAATTCCACTGGTCTTGTTCATAAGATGGAGTTATAAAAAGACCATGTTGAAAATTTGGGGTCAAAATAAAAAAAACAAACAAAGAAGTTATGAAGAAACATTGAATTGTCTCAATGTTTACTCTTAACTTTGTGATTTTTGCAGATTTTGGCCCCAGATTTTCAAAATAGCCCTCTTGTTACAGAACCTCATGAATACGACAAGAGTCGTTTTTCAAATCCTCTCTGAAACGTGTTTTTGCAGTTGTTCTGCAAATCATCTTTCAGATAAGATTTAAAAAATTCTACTTATCTTGCTCATCAGGTGGGGTGATTAAAAGACAATGTTGAAAATTTGGGGTCGCAGTGCCTAAATAACAACTGAGTTGTGAAGAGACGTTGAATTTCTCCGTTTATGCATCACTTTATTGTTGTAGATTTTGGGCCCACGTTTTCATCATATCCTTTGTGTTATCCCTCTCAGGAACATGACAGTTAGCATTTTTCAAATCCCCTCTGAAACATGTTTTTGCAGTCACTCTCCAAATCATCTTTCAGATGGAGTTTAAAAATCCCACCTGTCTTAATCATAACATGAGGTCAAGAAAATATTATGTTGAAAATTTGGGGTCACAGTGTCAGCGCCCACTGAAAATGAGATATTGCCTCTCAGCTGGCCTAACTTGGGTAAAGCTTGGCCCCCACGTAAACAAGATACTGCACCTCCACTGTGCTACCCTAGGTAAATACAGTGTAAAAATGGGTAACAGCAGAACCCCGTGGAAAATGAGAGATTGCATGTCAGCTGGCCTAGCCTGGGGAATTACATTTAAAAATGGATAAAAACTAGACTCTTAAGCAGGGCTGGTGTAACAGCTGTAGTGCTACTGCTTGCTATACTGACAATGTGCATTTGGGAATGAACGTGGGTTGTGGGGGCCTGGTCGAGGGAGGAAGGATTGAGCATCTCAGAGACTGCTCTCCTTCCTCAGGAAGGAGGATGCTGTTCCCACTGCATGACTGCTGAGTGATGGAGACTGTTCAGGAGCTCCACGAGTGGAGGGATTGCTACCAGATACCTTTCATGCATGTATGCCACCGCACATATGGGCAACTGCCTAATTGCATGCTACCACCCCAGGGGAGAACATCAGGTGGTAGGAGAGAAATACAGACCGTCCAAGCTGGCACCCCCAGCAGGCTCTCACAACTGACATGGCTGGCACCCACCACATTGTGGTCTTGGATAAATGGTGGATAATCTATAAGTCAATGAGAAGATAAGTAATGGGTCTAGTGGGGTGCTGCCGGATGAGACTAGAATGAAAAACAATGGACAATAAAAAAGCAGGACCCCACTGAAAACAAGATATTGCATCTTAGTTGTGCTATGCTGGGTAAATACTGTGTAAAAATGTGTAAAAGCAGAACCCCATTGAAAACAAAATTTTGCTGCTGTTGTAACTTGTAACAGCATGCAAGCAAACATGTTTGGCATTCACGAATGCTTGTTTATATTTCATCCTGCTTAAATCAGTAGTATTTATTAAACACCATATAGTTTTTTCCAGCAATAATGTATTATATATACAGTGCATTTGTAATACAGCTACAGCAGAAATCTAATATATACAGTCAAAGTTAATTCCAAAGAAAATAATTTTTTTTTAAATTGAGTCTGGCTGTAATCTTTAATGACTGGAGTCATTATTACAATACTACCTAGAATAGTGATTTTAATATTTGAGGGAATTAGAAATACACTAATGGTAAATCTAAGGATGTCGGAAATATACATTTGCTAAAAAAATACTAATTGATGAAATTTTTTTTCTCCAAACTAACAAATACCGTTTTGCTTCGAGTACCTGTCTTCTTTATCAATTCTATATTCTGTACTTTTACAAAATTATTGTTATTTTCATATTCTGAAGCTACCTGTATTATCCAGTTCATAATGTCCCAGTATGTACTATTGATTACATTTTTCTATACATTCTCTTTAAGCATAGAGAGAGGATATAGAATGCCTGGGGGGGGGGGAGCTTAAACTTTCTCTATCAGTCTTAAACTTGCTTTAAAGCATACACATTTTCAGTGCATATTTGTTAAATAATCTTAACTTCAAATTCTCTTTGCTGTCCTGACATTCTTATTCATTTTATAAAAAAAAAAACAAATCTCATTTTGCATTTCTGCCAAAATGCAGAGCTGTTTCATATCAGAAAAGAAAGCATTTTATATGTGGAGATATTCTGACCTCTGTTTAAGCTTAAGTCATTAGGGGTTCCGTTTTCATTTCAGAACTTCTTTATTTACAGTTATTCACTGTGCTTTGCCTGGAAAGATATTAAATATATCTCATTCCATATTACCAAGATATAATTCACCACTTGGTGATGGCTATTAAATTCTTCTTTAAGCAATTCTGTTTTGTGACAGCACATACCTCTATTTTCCCCACTGACTCTTATCTCCAGTTTCCACTATTGTGGTATGTTTACTTGTTTGTAAAATTGTAATATTTATTATTCATTTTTAATGCTATTATTGCCTTCTGTATTTACTTTTTAGTTTTTTCAGCTCAAAAGCACTTTTGTTAGTGCTTACCTTTTTGATCCTCCTAAGAACACTGGTTGCAGCCACTCTGTGTATAGATAATTTCAGTCTTCGTTTTTAATCGGGGAAATTGTTTACTGGTAAAAAAATAAGCAGATTTTGCTTTAAAGATGCCCTTGGAACTGATTAATTCTTTTTTGCTTACCTCTTCTTTCTTAAGAATGTTTTTCTGTTAACAAAGAAGAGTTAAACACTGAGAATGGTGTGGTTACAAGCATTAATATCATGAGAAAGAATTTATTAGTACCACACTAACCCCTGCCAGACTGAAACACGAATGGCAGTCTTAATATGGCACCTACTAGTAACGAACCACCACCACCTCCTAATGAAAGAGAGAGGTTGTTATGCTCTGCCTGAAAAACCATTTCTAACTCCAGAAATTTCAGTGCAAGAACAGTGATGATTGCCTAGCACACCAGCACAAGTGGGTTAGTGCTATACCACCCTTCTTCCAGCAACATGTATGAGTGCTACAAGTGTTTGCCCTATACCACAACAAAAACGTCCCCAAAACAGCCCAAAACAAAACAATCTTATCTTCATTTCGACTAAATAGTCCCATCCCCTGGCACTTACATCTCCAGCTGAAACACCATTTGTTTCTCATTTTTCCCCTTCTTCCTGGCTTCAGAGGCCCCATCCACTGTTCAGGTGACCTCCCATCCCCACCTGTGCCTTATCTGTTGCTTACCTTGCTCTTCCTCTTATCCTGGACTTCCCTCTGGGGTGGGGCAGTCGAGAGCTGGTCACCCCCCTCTCGGACAACTCGGTTGTGGTTGGTGCTGCAGTATCATCTCACTCACACACACATGTGGGATTTCTTCGGTTTTTCCCTGTTCCCCTGAGATGCCAAGGTGGGGCTCATGACGGACACACATGTAGAGATGTGACAGCACTCTGCCTGTGGTCATACAGTGGGTGCTGGAGTCCTGTCCCCCTCTGAGGAGGAGAGCATTCTCTGGGATGTTCAATTCTCCTCCCCTGGCAGGCCATCTGGTGTCTTGGGCTCATTCCTAAATGTGGGTTACAGGTGTCATAAGCAGTAGTGCAACTGCTGGATCAGTGAGCTGGCCTAACACCAATGCTTTTACCCCCTAGAGGACTAACCTCTCTTCTGTCTGAAATGCCTCCTATCAGGCCTAACAGGGAACCTCCAATCCCCTTACCTTCTTAAGGGAATCTGGAAGTCACTTCAGTCCATTCCAGTAATGTGTGCCTGTGGCACTTTGCTTTCTGTGAGGAAAACTACCTTGCAATAGCTCAGGTTGCTTTCCACCAGGCAGTCATTCACAGTGCTTGCTCCAGTAGTAGTCTGCAGACCCTACTCCTGGACACTTGGGAATCCATCCCTATTACCTGGTCTCTAGTCTGCTTGGGGCTCCTATTAATTGCATGACCAACCCTCACCATCCTCCTGGAGAATGTGATCCCTCTTCTTTAGTTGTGTTGTCTCATCCAATGTATAACAATGAACCCATTTCAAGAAAAGAGTGTCATATAATTTGTGTTTGTAACCCTCTTCTAAAAGGGGGCTTGCCTTTGGCTTTCTCTGGGCAACTGCTGCTGCTGTCTTCCCCAGCATTGCTCCTTAACCCCAGTATCAGTCCAGACTGCAGCTGCAGGACCCTGGACTGAACTGGACACTGTCATTCATTCTGTGGGCTTGTACAGTGCCTTATTCACTGTGGCTGTTACGCCACCACCTCTCTTTACTCAACTGGTCCCTAGACTGCCTTCTCACAACAATGAGATTACCTAGTTTCAAGCAACTCCTAAAGCTGCACAAAATGCAAAACCACTCCTGCACTGGAGCACATACTTTGGAGACTAGTTCAGCCCTGCAAAACAACTAAATTGGTACATCCTATCCCTATGAAACTGACATCTGTTTGGACCTCAGCTTTGCAAAACAGCTCTGAACTGCAAGCTGGCGCAGGGCTTGTATGCATGCTTTTCACCTGGAACTGAGAGCTACTGAGAGCTAGGGGGTTAGCATATTGAATAATACATGAAATGCTAGCCACTGATATTTAGTTCCTAGATTTCTACACAAGGGAGAGACATGTGAAAATAGAGCAAATTTGTCTGAAACAAAACCTCTGAGAAGAGGAGCGCATTTGTGAATAGCTCTCACTTGCTTTTCCTGTCTGACTGAAATGTTTATCTAAAACAGAATTGAGAACCCTGGAAAGGGGATTGATGCAGCTAGAGTGCCACGCCTAGGCTCTAGCACTGAAATAGAGCAGGGGTTGCCTTGAAAGCTGCTCTGTATCTGGGAAAGTGGGGAACCACTGCCTTCTGCCACTGTTAGGAATGTATCCTGACAGGGGAACAAGTCAGCTGAGGTCCCGAGTGCCTGCCTGCCTGTCGAGGTGGGTGAAGGTAGTGCCCCTTGTGGGGTGAATAGGATCATCATCGTCTGGAGCATCACAGTCTGCACCCCTTACCACCTGAAAGTGCACTGTGTCTGCTGTACCTGTAACAGCTTACAGAACAGAGCTGCCATCATTTAAAGTCATCGTGGCCTGCACCCTTCACCTCTGGGAGTAGGTTGGGTCTTCTGTACCTGTATTCAGCCTACAGAAAAGACCATACAGCCATCATCTGCCTAAGCAGGGTAGATGTTCCCACGGAAACAGCACCAGCCTGTCATCTAAAGGTTGTGAGTACTGGGTTTTACAAACAGAAATTATAATTCCTATTGTTTACCTAACTAGTTAGATATTTTTGGGGCTTTCCTGCTTGACCTTACAGACAAGCCCGCAGCTACAGCTTGCAGCCAGAAGCAACTGTTTTACTGTCCATCCAGCTGTGTAATTTGTCAGCCAGCAACTGCAGCCAAACATGGTGCCACACTGAGATCCATGCATCACTGGCCTGCAACTCTGCATATGTGTGCACACTTGAACTGTATTTAGGAGCTCCCAGAGGCACTGTGGGGTTAACTGGTGCAGCAGTGGTGACAGAGGTGCTGAGATACATCTTATAGTTGGGTGAATGCAAAGTGATGTCTATTTTTACCTTTGCTTCTCTTGTCCTCTTCCTTGTTCTCCAACCCCAAAGTAAACCTATTGGTTATTTACATGCAACTGCTGATCTAGTTTGCCATTATTGCCTTGCTGTTTATTTGCATACTTAGAGATCGGCTCGCCAGCTCGTTAACTGGAATTTGTGTATAATATGCAAGAATGTGTGTCACAAAAAAGACAAAAATCTATCACAGATTGTAACCTTCAGAGGGCAAGAAACTCTGCTTGATGTGGCTGAAACCAGAGGAGACTACAGTCTTTTTTTTTTTGTGGTTAAAATTTTTATTGTTTTGACTTCAAGTCACAATACAATTGAGATTAAAACTGTTACAATACATCATCATTCATAACATCAAACTGTTCGTATCATACAAAATGCAAGCAATATACCTTCTTTAGGAGCAGGTATAGGATCTTTTACCAAACAGGCTCCCCCTGGTTAGGCGTATAACATCTGCCTGATATCATAAAATGTGGGAGACCTTCCAAGGTAACCTAGACATCAGGAAATATGTAAACAGGGCCTGCCTGGTGCTGCTTATGGAGGCTTCTCTAGGGTGTGAGTCCCTGTGAGACTAAGAGGTTCTAGGGCTGGCACGGGTTGAGATAGACATGCAACAAACAAACAGGACACACACAAAGCAACTACTTTCCATCAAGTCCGGATATTTCATAGAAGACTAGTTGAACCTGCTTATATCATACATACAACTCCTGGGGCAGCTCCTGAACCAGGGGAGCCTCCTGCCATGACTGACCACTGTGGTTGAATAGGAGAAAATCTGGGGCTGTAGTGGTCAGAATCAGCCTATACCCTCCTTGGGCTTCAGGAATGTAATGAAAGGTTGCCATAGATTTACATACTGGGGGAGAGTATTGGCAACTACATGCATCATTCGGGACAGACTGGTGACCTGCGTGAGGGATTTGAGCACCTCTGTGACTGTGGGGATCACCTGCATTCTCCATCTGTACAGCAGTAGTCTTTTTACCTGTGTACTTAAACTCGCCAACCATTTTTGGTCCAGAGGTCTGAGGTAGGGGACGGAGGTATGGATACCTAAAATCAGTACCTCTGGAACCAGGGGCACTGGTTTCTGTAAAATTTCTGACCCCAGGTTGTTTACTGCCTGCCAAAATGGTTGGATTGCGTGACACTGCCATAGAATGTGGATTAAGTTACCTCGCTCCACCTGGCACCTCCAACAGAGGTTATCCTGGGTCAGCTTAGCCTTATGAAGGACCACAGGGGTCCTGTACCAAGACTGACAGATATTGTTCTGTATTAACATGCTTTTGGTGTTGGGGTATGCCGTGTGGGCCGACTTCAGACATGATTTCCATTCCTGGACTGAGCTCTGTATCCACAGAGCCTGTTCCCATCTGTTTTTTGAGGCTTGGGATTGAGAGGGGAGAGTGGCCCTAAGGGCTGCACATGTACTGCTGAGCTGGCCCCTTTTCAATAGTAGCCAATTCTCCACAGATAAGGTGGGCCTGCCCGGGGGACGCCTGCATGCATACTCAGTTATGGCACTTCTGACTTGGAGGAAACGCCAGAAGTCCTTGGAGGGGATCCCGCTGGAGTCACACAGTTCTTTAAAGGAATCAAGGATAGTGGTGCCTGGGGTATATAAATCATGGTGCCATTTCAAATCTAGATCAGCCCAAGTGGCCCAAGAGATTGGCATTTTATCTATTACGATTTCAGTATTATCCCACAGCGAGGTAAGGCACAGTGGGGCAGGGTTGATATTCAGCTTCTTCTGTTTATTTATTTATATAGTCTCAGATTACAGTACCTTTGAGCACAAATAGCTCTTTTGCAAAGGTTCCATGCCATTAGAAGGGGTGACAAACATACAGTGGAGGTACTGTATAATATATTATCAACAAGACAGTCAATCAGAGTAAAATACATTGCAAGTACAGTGGAGATTATAACTAAGAAGGTGGAACAAGAGAAAGGAGGGTAATAAAGGAGGCACGAAAGTTGGAGGAGGCTGCCTGGGGCCTTGTCAACCTAGCTGAGTAGAAGGGAGGTCTGGGAGAGGGCATTGGGGGCAGGGAGGGAATACAGAGGAGGGGAAAGGCAGCCAGTGGCCTTGTCAATAAATGGGGAGGAGCGGTGGAGTATTGTAATAATTGGGAGAGCACATAGGCAGAACATTGATTGCAAGTGGTGGAGATTAGGCATAGCAGTCACAGAAGCTGTTAGAGGTGAGCTATTGTCAGAGCATGCATTTAAATGGACCTATTTTAGGTTGGGTAGATATTTCCCTCTGAAGTGCATTAAACCAAAGAGGTGCTCTGCAGGCAAATGAGCATTGGCCCTGTGTTGTTTGGCATCTAGGTATGTGGAGGAACTGGTTGCCAGAGCTACATGTATGTTGAGAACTGCAGTGTGGGCTTAGCAGGTTTCCTGTACCAGGCGTCAGGAGGCCAAGACGTACTTTTTTGGCTAACAGACAGGTCTGATATTGAATCCTCCCACTAAGCTGAAACCAGCCTGTCTGAGCATACAGCTCACAAGTGTGAGATCCCCTGTATTCCAGAGTGGGGCTTATCATCAGATTGGAGTGGATTCCCCTTGGGGGATGGGTATATACCATCAGGGTCAGGTGTGCCACCTTACTAGCTGTCCTCTCCATACCTAGCCATTGGGGGTGGCATCTTGGCCCAGACATGTGAACCACTTTAGTGTTTGGGTGGCCTGGAATGCCCATTTATATCTCTCAAACCATGGGAGACCCCACCCACCCTCCGACCAATGGGACTGCAACTTATTCCTGCTATACCTAGATCTTTTTCCTTCCCATATAAAGGCCCCCATCATGGAGTCTAACTTCCTGTACCAGGGTTGAGGGAGTTTCAGAGGGATATGTGATAGTAAGTACATGATCTCGGAGGCTGTGACCATTTTTGTAGTTGATATTTTGCCTGCTAGGGTGAGTTGGAGGGTCCTTCATCTGTCTAATTCTGTACAAATGGAGATGAGTAAGGGTTTCACATTCACCTCCCATAGCTTGGCGAGGTCAGAGGTGAAGCCTATACCGAGGTAAGTGATTCCCTCTGGTGACCAATGAAGGTTGTACAATATGGCTAGAACAAAGAGTAGAGGTGATAGTGGGCAGGCTTGTCCTGTGCACCTGCCCAGCAGAAAGGGTGGTGACATCATGGAGTTGGTGAGAACCTTGGCCATAGGGGAGGAGTAGATCACCCTGATGCATGATCTGAACCCCTCACCCATCCCCATATTGCTGAACACCTGTTGTATGAAATCCCACTCCTGGGAGTCAAAGGCTTTCTCAAAATCAACCGCTATGGTCACAGCTGGGGTGTGGAGAGATTTGACTTTATGCAGTAAATTCACCAGTGATCTGATGTGGTCTGCACTGTAGTGACCTTTGAGAAACCCTATCTGTGAGGGGTATATGAGGCTGGGAAGTAGTGGATTAAGCCTATTGGCCAATATTTTGGCTAATACCTTGCTGTCGGCATTCAGCAGAGAGATGGGTCTATAACTGGCTGCTTCTTGGGGATCTTTCCCCTTCTTGGGAAGGATGGTTATTATTGCCTCCTGGCTTTTAGGGTTTCGGTGGACACCTGTTGAAGAATTGGGGTGATTGTGGTCTGCAAAATTTGCCATATCTCCAGAAGGAAACCGTCCCCATGTGGAGGCTACTTCTGCCACCATAATTGAAGCATCTAGGGCCATGGCCTGTTGCTCTGAAATGTTGAGGAGGTTGAGGGCCTGTAGGAAGGGGAGAACACCCTCAGAATTCTTGAGGACTTATACAGCAAGGTGTAGACCTCAGCCATTATTTGGTTTATCCCTTCCATCTTGGTTTGGGTCCTATCTTCCTTGTCTTCCTGGGCAGCTATATACCTTTTAGTTTGCTGCTTTTTCCACTGGTAGGTGAGGACCTTCCCCCCCTTTTCCCCACACTCCCAGTATTTATGTTTCAAGCAGATAATGGAGATTTCTGCTTTCCTGGAGAGGAGCTCATTCACCTCCATCCTCAGAGCGTCCACCCAAAGTCCTTTCTGGGAATGGAGTGAGGGGTTTTGTAGGGGGTTTCAAAGCCTCCCCCACCTCCTTCAGTTTTTTTCTAGGGATGTAAGTTGGAGTTCCCTCTTCTTCCATCTTTTGTGGGCATACACCATTATCGCCCCTCTCAGAGTGGTTTTGAAAGTCTCTCATGTGGTGTCAGCGAGTTGTCGGTGATTGGGTTGTTCTGGAAGACATCCTTGGCCTCATGCTGGAGCCAAGGGGAAATCTGTGGTCGTGTAGTAGCAGGGGGTTGGTGTGCTGACCGCACATCAAAACTTTCATGGCGAAATCCCTCACAGCGACAGCCTTGACAGGTTTTGAGATTGTTGCTGTGAGGGACCTGTGGGCGAAATTTTGCTTTTTCACTGTGTTTCACCCCACCTTCAAATCAACTCTGACTCAGAGTTGAGAATCTGTAGAAGAGGGGTTTGGGGGCACAGCCCTCCAAGAGAAACAAAGCACTATTGGACAGGCAAAATTTCGCCTGTCGACATTGTGGATCTCACTATGCCGAACTTTGACAACAATGTTGTGGATTTGGTGTAGGTAAACCCAGGGGGTCTAGTCTCCAGGCTGGGAAGGTTGGGGCAGGTGGGACCCAAGTGAAGGTCAGCCACACTGGGGCATGGTCTGAGATGACAAGGTAGCAAGATCATAATTTCTATGGCGTTCCAAGTGATACTAGGGGAGGTAAGCCAGCAGTCTATGTGACTGTGAGAGCTATGTACCAGGGAGCGAAAGGTGTAGTCCCTTACCAACGGATGAAATATCCTCCATACATCTGTGACGGCCATGTCCTGCTGCAGTTTTGTGAGGGCGTGTGCTGCACTGGAGTGGGGCTCGATGTTGGAGGGGCATCTATCAAGAATCAGGTTTGAAGTGAGGTTAGAATTCCCCTAATTAGCAGTAGCACAGCCCCCAAGGCCTCTGTCCCTAGCACCTGGGCTAATTTGTGAAAAAAGTAGAGTGAGTCCTCATTGGGGTCATATATTTTCCCGAGTAGCAAGGGTCCCTCTGCCATGTCCATAAGGGTGACTACCCACTGTGACGTAGACAGCCAGCTCTGATTGCTGTATCAGTTTTTTTATTACATATAAAATATGTGATGGGAAGGCCGGTTTGAGAAAACTACTGTCTTACTGGAACTGACACATCAAGACCCCCCAGGGATAAGTTCAAAGGATAGGACATAGATAAATTGCAGATGTCTGGGGTGCAATTACCTTGTCAATTTGCTTTCATCCCAGGAAATAAGATTAGCCATTCATATTTCCCTCAGGGAAAATCCTTTGACTTGCAGTAGTTGTCAGGAAGAACTTGAGAGGGAGGGGTGTCAGAGAGAAGTCAGAATGGGCATTGAAGAGAGGTTGATGTCTGAACCAGGGAGGACCCAGACAAATTTGGAAGGTCCAATATACTTTCCAGGGGAACCCTTGAATTACATCAGAGAGACCTTTGAGGTGTAGATTCCAAGGTCCAGACGGGATTAAAGAGACAAATACACTTTTGCTTGAATACAGTGACTTAGATCAAAGAAACTTTTGAGATGTATGTGTAGTAGAGCACAACCCAGTTTGGTCTGGTTAACTTGAGGGAGGAAAGGCAGTGAGGTCACCTATTATGGTTTTTTTTTTAATATTTTATTTGGACATCCTGTGAGATAAAATATAGATGTTGTTACACCAAGGCGGCGGAGTTAGTGACCTCATGAGAAGGCCGGCTCAGAACTGTGTTTAATTGCTGAAAGAACCTTGACAGAGACACACAAGACAATATTTCTGACTGAGAGAAGAGAGACCCTCAAAGCACTGAAAGAAAGTAAGCATTAGATTAGACCAGTCTGAATGTACAGTGGCGTGAAAAAGTATTTGCACCCTTCCTGATTTTCCCTATTATTGCATATTTGTCACACTGGATGTTTTCAGGTCTTTAGACAAAATGTAATATTAGATAAAGGGAACCTGAGTGAACAAATAACACTTGTTTTTTTTTACTTATTTCATTTATTTAATGAAAAAAGTTAACCAACACCAACTGGCACTGTGTGAAAAAGTAATTGCCCCCCTAATTAAATCAATTAAATGGATAATTAGAGTCAGCTGATTGAACACAGCCAGGCTTGATTACAGCCAGCCCTGCTCAATATAAACTCACTTATTTTGACCCTTACCATCAGAGTCACGTTGCCAGCACAAAGATTCAACAAGCACATTATGCCACGATCAAACGAAGTTCCTGAAAAGATCAGAAAAAAGTTGTTGCTATCTATCAGTCTGGAAAGGGTTACAAAGCTATTTCTAAGGCTCTGGGACTCCACCAAACCACAGTGAGAGACATAATCCCCACATGGAGAACAGTTGGAACAGTAGTGAATCTTCCCAGGAGTGGGCGGCCTGCCAAAATTACTCCAAGGGCGCAGCGTAAAATCATCCAGGAAGTCTCAAAGGATCCTAAAACAACATCCAAAGAACTGCAGGCTTCTCTTGCTTCAGCTAAGGTCAGTGTTCATGACTCCACAATCAGAAAGAGACTTGGCAAAAATGGGCTTCATGGAAAAGAAGCAAGGTGGAAACCACTGCTAACCAAGAAGAACATAAATGCTCATCTCTCATTTGCCAAGAAGCACCTGGATGATCCACAAGCCTTTTGGGAAAATGTTCTATGGACAGATGAGTCCAAAGTGGAACTTTTGGACGATATGGATCCCATAATGTCTGGCATAAAGCATACACAGCATTCCACAGTAAGAACATCATACCAACAGTCAAACATGGTGGTGGTAGTGTGATGGTGTGGGGATGCTTTGCTGTCTCAGGACCTGGACGACTTGCCATAATTGTAGGAACTATGAATTCTGCTCTGTACCAGAAAATTTTAAGGAGAATGTCCGGTCATCCGTCCATTAGCTGAAGCTGAAGTGTAGTTGTCATGCAGCAAGACAATGATCCAAAACACAAAAGCAAGTCCACATCAGAATGGCTGAAAAGAAGTAAAATTAAAGTTTTGGAGTGGCTTTAGTCAAAGTCCAGACCTAAACCCAATAGAGATGCTGTGGCAGGACCTGAAACAAGCAGTTCATGCTCAAAACCTACCAATGTTACTGAATTAAAGCAGTTCTGCGAGGAAGAGTGGGCTACAATTCCTCCACAGTGATGTGAAGACTGATATTGAATTATAGGAAGCGTTTGGTTGCAGTCATTGCAGCTAAAGGTGGCGTAACCAGTTATTAAGTGTAAGGGGCAATTACTTTTCCACACAGTGCCAGTTGGTGTTGGTTTGCTTTTTCATTAAATAAATGAAATAAGTAAAAAAAAAAGTGTTATTTGTTCACTCAGGTTCCCTTTATCTAATATAACATTTTGTCTAAAGACCTGAAAACATCCAGTGTGCCAAATATGCAATAACAGAGAAAATCAGGAAGGGGGCAAATACTTTTTCACGCCACTGTATGTATTGTAGGAACTGAACTTTTACCTGTTTGTTTTAAGGCTGTATGTGTTGGGATATATTTTGTTCTGTATTTATTGTTCTGTTTTGATATTTTAAAGTAAACAGATAGTTTTACAACAGAAGCTGTCTGGAGTGCCTTAACAGTTCTTTTTATTTTAAGTGGAGCTTTTAAAGGTTATAAGTAACACTGTGTGTGAACTTATTGTATACCAAACTGGGAAAATGGATAGAGTTCTCTAAAGTCTTGCATAGAGTTCTAAGGGTTCATTTGAAAGACCTGGTTGGGTGCCCATAGGCAAAGATATCTCACCCCCCCAAAGACAGAATTATCTGAGCCTGATAATTGGGTACACTAACAAGAGGTTATCAGTTTGAATCCCTCCAGAGCTTGAGACTAAGGTGACTTGAACCCACAAAACAGACTAGAGGGTTACCTTGTTCTGTTCACTGTACACAAATCATACTCTCAGAGGTTGGTACTTTGGGAGTAGAGTGCTGACCGGCTGAGCGAGTTTGTAACAGACTGATTGGCAGCGGTGGCATAAAAAGTTTGGTAAATAAGCATCATTGTTCAGTGTGTCAGCTTGAAATCATTTAGCTCACTTGGAAAAAAGAAAGGCAGTGTTTTATTTCAAAAAGAAAGAGAACTATATCCCTTGACTTACAGTTAAGTTCCCACCCATTTTATTTTTTTTTTCTGAAGTGCCAGTCAGAATAGTATTAGTAGTGAGGGAAGAAGAAAATGGCTTCCGACTACAGCAGACACACTGTAGATTTCTTAAAGCAGTTGTGCGGGGACAGGGGAATCCTGTTTGGGGTGAAAGCTAGTAAGCAGAACCTCATAGAGGCCCTGACGGTAGCAGATTCCCAGAGCAGGGAGTCACAGACCATGACTGAAAGGGACCAGACCTCAAGTGTGGCAGAACTAGTGGCCAGTGAGGGGCCCCAAGCCAATGAGGAGGACAGCAGGGCCACTGTCAGTGAAGGGCCACAGTAGCAGGGGATGGTCACCAGTATCCTGAATCTAGAGGTACTCAAACTGCAAATTGAGTTGCAGCAGGATAGAACTGGAGGCAGAGCGACAACAGAGGGAGGCAGACCATGAGGAACGTGAGTGCCAGTGAGAGGCAGATGAGAAGAGAGAGTGAGAATGCAGAGAGGCAGAGGAGCAGAGAGAGGAGAGCCAGTGGCAATGCGAACTGGAGAAGCTACAACTCCAACCAGTGGCACCAGGGCAGGTAAGTGGCTTGAGTTTAACTGGGACTGCAGGACTGGGTTACAAATTGAACTCCAAATTAATAGCTGAGTTTAAGGATAGGGAGGACATGGATGCCTTTTTAAATTCTTTTGAAAAAGTTTGCATTCAGGCTAAAATTCCTAGAAAGTCCTGGAGCTTCCAGCTATCCCCGCTACTAACCGGAAAAGCTCAGGATGCATTGGGTCAAATGGACAATGAGGACAGCAATGATTACAGCAAGTTAAAAGCTGCACTGTTAAAAAAGTTTGAATTAGTTGCTAAATCATACAGAGCTAAATTCCGTAAGCTCAGGAGAAGCCCTGATATGAGCTATGAGGAGCTAGCCACGAAACAACATCAGTTTTTAAAACGTTGGTGGGAAGGAATTGAGGCAAACACTGTTGATAAAATTTAAAATGTGATTTTATTAGAATAGTTTTATTGGGCATGCCCAGCAGAGTTAAAAACCTGGCTAGAGGACCGAGATCCAAAAACAGTGCAAGAGGCTGCTGAACTCTCGGACCACTATGCCAAGAGCAGACCTGCTCTGAGAGCGAATGGAGTGAGTGTGGCAGTGCAGAAAGGGAAAAGCGTGCCTTCAGGGCAGCTAAAACCCTCACTGATTCCACCGAAACCAGTTAGCCCCAGGTTTCAAAGAAAAGATTTCTCTGAAGTAAGAAATGTTTGTTGGTTATGTAAAGAAACTGGGCACATTACCAGACAGTGTCCAAGAAGGGCAAGCAATAATATGCAAAGTAGTACCAGAAAGGAAATGGGTTGTTTGTGTGTCCCTGGAAGCATACCAGTGAACATGAGGGAACACATGCACCCAGTCATGGCAAATGCCATACAGATGCAGGAGTTAAGGGACACAGAGGCATCCCTGACATTGGTAAAAGGGGATCTGGTACAGCCTGGTCAGCTTATACCCAATAAATACGTGACTGTACAGGACTTTGCAGGTGAAGAGAAAACATTGCCACTGGCCAGTGTTCTCCTGGACTAGGGTGAAACAGGGGAGACTGTGCAACAGGTGGCTGTGGCTAACACATTAGCAGTAGCTGTGATCCTGGGTAACAATCTCCAGCAGGGGTGTATGTGCAGTTACCCGTAGTCAAGTGGCCAGGGAAAATTGTAGTTCCCTGAGCCCCCCAGAAGCCATTGGGGAAGATACTGAGAGGCTGGTTCCCCAGCCTGTGTCTGCAGAGGGGGAGACTGATAAAAAGAGGGTAGATATTTCCCCAGTAGCAAGTAACCACAAAGCTACAGAGGGTTACTCTGAAGAGGAAGGGGTGACCTCTTGTCAGAGGGTTGGATTGACAGTGATCCTGAGGGCTCTGATAGTGCTAGGAACCCTAGTTTAGCAATGGAAGGGGACCCTAGTTTAAAGAAGCTGAGGGCATGGGAAGACTCGGACGGTGCACAGGGAGGTGACCGCAGACATAAGGTTTATTGGGAAAATGGACTTACTTATACACAGGCAGTACAGACAGAGGGAGGGGTGCTAGACAGGGGGCTTGTCGTTCCACAGGGATATCGTGAGCAGTTGCTCAAGATTGACCATGATATTCCCCTGTCTGGTCATCTGGGAATCATGCACAGAATGCAGCGGTTAGCCCAGAATTTCTACTGACCTAACTTCAACCAGCAGGTGAAGAAATATTGCAGGTCTTGTCACCAGTGCCAAGAAATAGGGAAGGCGGACAAGAAAACCCAAGCCACCCTGATTCCATCGCCCATAGTGGAGGAGCCATTCCAGAGGGTGGGAATGGATATTGTGGGGCCTTTAATACCTCCAGCTCCTCAGAGAAGAGATTCATCCTGACTGTGGTGGATTATGCCACCCGGTACCAAGAGGCAGTCGCCCTGTCCTCTCTGAGGACAGACAAAGTGGCAGATGCCTTACTTGGGATTTTCTCCCATGTTGGGTTTCCACAGCAGGTAATCACCAATCGAGGGGGTTCCTTCATGTCGGACCTAATGAAATGCAGAGATGCACAACACTGTATCACCCACAAGCCAGTGGGCTTGTGGAACGCTTCAATGGTACCCTAAAGTCAATGCTCCGGGTGTTTGCTGAACAGCATGGGAGGGACTGGGAGAAATACCTTCCCCACCTGTTGTTTGTATACAGGGAGGTGCCCCAAGATTCAACAGGATTTTCCCCCTTCAAGCTCTTTATGGACTCCGGGTACGTGGGCCCCTAGACTTGATCCGGGAGGACTGGGAAGGCAAACACGCCACCCAGGGAACTCCCATCGTGGATTACATCCTAAGGTTTGGGGAAAGGCAGAAGGAGCTTATGGGGACAGCCCAGAGCAACCTGGCAGCTGCCCAGCAGAAACAAAAAGTATGGTACGACCGCAGAGCCAGAGATTGCTCGTACATGGTGGGTCAGGAAGTTATGGTCCTTATTCCGGTCCAGAAAGACAAGCTGCAAGCTGAGTGGGTAGGACTGTACAGAGTGGTTAGGAAGGTAAATGACGTAAACTACATTGTGGAGTTACCTGACCGTAGACAGACAGAAAGGATGTAGCATGTCAACATGATGAAGCCATACGCAAATAGGGCTGACATGGTGTTCGCAGTGTGAAGTCCTGGGGAGGGGACGGATGAAGGAGACCCCCTTCTGGACTTGCTGGAAGAGAGTAAGTGGGAGTCTTCTGTGGAGGCAGTAAAATTGTCTCCCCAGCTGACCCCGGGCCAGATCCAGAAAGTGAGGGAGGTTTTAGCAGACTTTGCTCCCTTGTTTAGTGCCAAGCTTGGACTAACCCCCTTAGCAACACACGATGTGGAGAAAGGGACACAGACACCCATATGGTGGACAGCATATCGGGTGTCGGAGGCTATTCAAAAGGACATTAGGAGGGAAGTGGAGGAGATGCTGGATTTAGGGGTAATCCAGAGATCCCACAGTCCCTGGGCCTCACCCGTAGTCCTTGTACCCAAGCCAGATGGCTCAAATCATTTCTGTGTAGACTATCATGGACTGAATGCAGTTATGAAGTCAGATGCCCACCTGATGCCCTGAATGGATGAACTCCTGGACAAGTTGGGGGGGCAACCTACCTTATGACCATTGACGTGACAAAGGGGTATTGGCAGGTAGAGTTGATGGACAGAGCTAGTGAGAGGTCGGCCTTCATCACTCCGATAGGCTTATTTGAGTTCAAAGTAATGCCTTTCGGAATGAAGAATGCCCCGGCCACTTTCCAAAGGTTGGTGAACCAGGTGTTAAATGATGCTGAGGAGTATGCCGTGGTATACCTGGATGACATTGCCATCTTCAGTACCAGCTGGGAGGAACACCTGTCACACCTTAGGGAAGTGCTGGGCAGAATACAGAGGGCCGGGCTCACTGTCAAAGCCAAGAAGTGCCAGGTGGCCATGGGAGAAGTGGCATACCTCGGGCATGTGGTAGGCTGGGGACAGCTCCGTCCTAACCAAATCAAGATAGAGGTAATACAGGCATAGCCCAGACCAGAAACTCAGAAGCTGGTCAGGAGTTTTCTCCGGACAGCATGGTACTATTGAAAATTTGTACCAAATTACAGTGCCCTGGCTGCTCCACTATCTGACCTGACAAAGAAACGGATGCCCAAGAAAATTACCTGGGTCCAGTCTGTGAGGAAGCCTTTACCAAACTAAAGGAGGCACTGTGCAGTGCTCCTGTTTTGACAAGTCCAAACTATAGTAAAACCTTTATAGTTCAGACAGACGCCTCAGTCGTGGGTATTGGGGCAGTACTGAGCTAGATATCCAGCGAAGGGAGGGACCACTCCATAGCCTACCTGAGCCGAAAGCTTCTCCCCAGGAAACAAGCATACTCCATGGTGGAAAAGGAGTGTCTTGCCCTAGTGTGGGCCCTAAAGAAATTGGAGCCATACTTGTATGGGCAGCCTTTTGTGGTGCAGACTTACCACAACCCCCCTGGTTTGGTTGATGCAGATGGGGGAAAAACAATGGCTGACTGCTCAGATGGAGTCTTGCTTTACAAGGGTATGATTTGAAAATCGTACATAGGGCCGAAGCCCAGAATCAGAACTCAGATGGACTGTCTAGGGTCTATGAGGAGTGAACTGATTTGGAAAGCTCATCCCATGTAGGGGATAGAGCCCCCAAATTCAGTCTAGGTGGGGAGGAGTGTGACGTAGACAGCCAGCTCTGATTGCTGTATCAATTTTTTTATTACATATAAAATATGTGATGGGAAGGTCAGTTTGAGGAAACTATTGTCTTACTGGAACTGACACATCAAGAACCCCAAGGGATAAGTTCAAAGGACAGGACATAGCTAAATTGCAGATATCTGGGGTGTAGTTACCTTGTCAATTTGCTTTCATCCCAGGAAATAAGATAAGCCATTCATATTTCCCTCAGGGAGAATCCTTTGACTTACAGTAGTTGTCAGGAAGAACTTGAGAGGGAGGGGTGTCAGAGAGAAGCCAGAATGGACATTGAAGAGAGGTTGATGTCTGAGTCAGGGAGGACCCAGATGAATTTGGAAGGCCCAATATACTTTCCCGGGGAACCCTTGAATTACATCAGAGAGACCTTTGAGGTGTAGATTCCAAGGTCCAGATGGGATTAAAGAGACAAATACACTTTGGCTTGAATACAGTGACTTAGATCAAAGAAACTTTTGAGATGTATGTGTAGCAGAGCACAACCTGGTTTGGTCTGGTTAACCTGAGGGAGGAAAGGCAATGAGGTCACATATTATGTTTTTTTTAAATATTTTATTTGGATATCCTGTGAGATAAAATATAGATGTTGTTACACCAAGGCGGAGTTAGTGACCACATGAGAAGACCGGCTCAGAACTGTGTTTAATTGCTGAAGGAACCTTGACAGAGACACACAAGACAATATTTTTGACTGACCTTCTTTATAAGTGATCAGTGGACGGACTTGTGCAAGAGAAAGGCAACCCCTCTCTTTCTGGTGGGAGCCACAGTGGTCACAAATGCACTCCGCAGGTCAGGCCCTCTGCTCCCATAGTGCCAACCTCAAATTGCAATAGTGTGAACAGGGGACATACAGGGTAACCCTCCTGTCTGTTTTGGGTCTGAATCTCCTACTAGCCTCGAGTCCTGGGGTCAAAATATGAACCTTATGCTAGCATACCCAGTTAACAGGCTCAGTTACGTACCCTCTTCGGGGGATGCAGTACAATCCTTCACCCAGGGGCACCTAGCCAGGTTTCCAAAATGTGCCCTTATGACTCAATATGAGCCCTAGGTATATTTTTACCTTTTAGCAAGATTAGTAACACGTTCAAGCCCCTAACAGTTGTCAGACTAAAACACAGACTCAGCATTCACATGCAAAAGAACTGAGGAAAAGCACAGGCAGTACTTTAAAGAAAATATTGTTTACTAAAAATTGTAAAACAGGTAAAATCGAACACAGAACAATTATATCACTAACTTACAGTCACATGAAATAAATGGAAAGTTACAGAACACAAATATGTCTACCCCCAAATACTTAAAAGTTCTTGTCTAGCTAGATGTTACCATTAAGTGCCTTCTAAAGTCCACAGAATTAAGTCTCTGTCTGAGTCCAAAATAATATGCCCTGTTTCCCTCTGATGCATGCCCATTTCAGAATCCATCTCCCCATTCCTTTTGGTGAGGTCACAGTTAGAACCTCCTAGTTGTTTCTTCTTAACATAATTATCCACATTGATGTATGTTATTACTGTGAAAAATCAGCAACTAGCCATTACCCAAGTATGACAGTCTTTGATAAAAACATCCCCTTTGATGCTTCACAATCCCACAATCATGTCACTAATTCTCAGCTAGGTGAGAAAACCAAGAGGAATCAGCCAAATTACTTCCCTTCCTGCTGTGTCATAAATGCATACATGGGAACTAACTTTAAAAGCAGGAGCAGGTTATAAAAGGTAATAAACTATTCTTCTGCCTTCTGGAAGGAAGGCTTTTAATTAGGTTTCCCTGGTCTGTTTATAACATCCTGCTGCCGCAGAGTGAATGACCTAGCCCACCCAGTCCCTCTTTAATCTGTTGTGGTCTCCCCTGGTTAGCTTGGTCCCCTGGAGGAAGACCACCTCTGCTCTCAGCCTCTTAAGGTGCAAAAGCACCTGTTTCCTTTTATTAGGGGTATTAGGCCCCCTGTTGTTCCACATCAGGCAAGTTGTGTCACCCATGTAGAATGGGAAGCTGATATTTATTATGGAGATATTGAAATGTGGAGGTTGAGACTGGGAGTAGGGTAGAGCTCCCCAGTGGGAGCAAACAAGTGTAGGAATTGGCACTGTATGGAGAGAGATCATAAGGCAGCACAGGCCAGAAGCAAACCTTTAATGCAAATATTTTACCTAGCAGAGACTGTATGTGTCCAGTAAATCAACATGTAGAACACTTCAAGAAACAAACTACATATACTCTGTACACCTTCATACTTGGGGCATAGAGGTGGTATGATGGCTACAGTGACCTGCTGAAGGCCAGCCTCTATTCCCTAGGCACAATCTTGTAACAGTAACTCCTATGGCTCACTGGGGGGGGCGGGGGTGGGCAGTCCCCCAGAATCACTGTGTAGCCACCTCTGTGTGAACGGGTGTACGTGTCAGAGCTCACCTAGTAGCCCATGAGGAGAAGCAGCATAAAGGGAAGGCTGGGGCCATACCTGGGAGGGCAGTGGGGGTGAAGGTCCTTTTTTGTGGGGTAGAAGGTGTAGCAAGGTAGAGGCTAAACACAGAATTGCTGTGCCAGCTGCAAGTGAGCCCCTGTCCCCCTGGAAGTGATGCTTACCTTTTTTTTTTTTTCAGTTGTTTAACCAGGTATAGCCATGGCCCCGATTTTTCTGCGGCACATCGGAGCAAAGTTCTGCTGCAGCAGCCATTTGCCGCGAGAACTTCTGGCACTCAACACCAATTTCTGCTGCAATTCTATGCACATTTACCCTTAATTTTTTCCTTTTTTGTTTTTTGCCATATCTGACACAATGCACGCCAGAACACAGTCATTTTATGGGTGTTTGTCACCAAATTTTCAACATAGCCAGTTTAAGACCTCTGCTCATGAACAGTATCACTGTGATTTTATTAATCTGTCCGAACATTGATTTCCATTTTACCATCGCCATTCTCGCTACAAGGGTGGAAACACATTTTGGGTGAGATGCGAAAATGACAGCTGTACTACTCATAAGACAGTGTGGTGAAATGGCAATGTTGAAACCCTGGAGTGAAAATATTGAAATTTCATGAACTTACGAGCCCGCGAGAACTCGCGCAATCCACGCCTGCTTAAACAGTGATTTTTTTTGAATTTTTTCACCAAATTCTTAACATAGCCATTTCAAGACCTCTGCTCATGAACAGTGTCACTGTGATTTTCTTAATTTGTCCCGACATTGATTTCAGATACACCGACTGCGCCATTCTGCGCCACAAGGGTGGAAACACATTTTGGGTGAGATGAAAATGACAGCTGTACTACTCATAAGACAGTGTGATGAAATGGTAATGTTGAAACTCTGGAGTGAAAATATTGAAATTCCATGAACTTACGAGGAGCCTCATTAGGAACTGCATGATGCGCTCGTTAAACAGGGATTTTTGGAATTTTGGCACCAAATTTTCAACATGGGGGTTTGGGCCCCTTCTCATGAATGATGTCACTGTCATGGTGGTATTCAGTCCATGGTGATTTCTGCAGTCACTGCACAGTCACCCCTTCGAGCCCAAATAACGCCATGACAGTGACATCATTCATGAGAAGGGTCCCAAAACCCCATGTTGAAAATTTGGTGCAAAATTCCCAAAATTCCTGAGATATGCATAAAGTTGAACCCTCCTATCTAGCCCATTATACAGCTTACCGCATTTCTCAGTTCAACGGTCACCTTGAAGAGTGCAGATGTGTTCCCGGTCCACCGAAGATCGTCAGCCCAGAGTCTGGAGGTAAAGTAAGGGTGGGGTGGGGAGGCTGGGTGCGCAGTGGGTGGGTGCGGATTGGGAGGGGCTCAGAGAGGCGCGTTGGACAGTTTTGTTTTACAGGGAAAAAACGCCGCTGGATCGCTTTGCCACGCTAGGGTGGGCTCCCAGCATGGCACAACAACTTTGGGGCGCCCAGCCGACGGGGGATTGGGCACCTCACGGCAAAAAATACTGGGCACGCTTTGCCACGCTGGGTGGGCTCCCAGCGTGGCACAACGACTTTGGCGCTCAGCCGACGGGGATTGGGCACCCCTGGCCGGCAAATGAAGCGGATGTTTGTTCCGCTGGCTGCTTCGAATTCTGGCGGGTGATGGCAAATTCTGGATATTTCAGTGCTTATGCGATCCGCGAATCGTGGAAAACTCGGGCCCTGGGTATAGCACACTAAGCTGAAAGCTGTTTTACAGGAGCAACCTGGGAGCACAAGGAGGTTAAGTGACTTGCTCAGGGTCACACAGTATGCAAGTGGAAGCTGTGGGATTCAAACCTAGGTCTAG
Source organism: Neoceratodus forsteri (assembly GCA_016271365.2). Lineage (NCBI taxonomy): Eukaryota > Metazoa > Chordata > Ceratodontiformes > Ceratodontidae > Neoceratodus > Neoceratodus forsteri. The sequence goes on from CM057450.1 coordinate 1,558,224,158, forward strand.
TCTGCTGGATGTCACCAAATTTGCAGCTCAGAGCCTTAGACCGCTGCGCTATACTGCCTCAAGTTGTGTCACCCATGTAGAATGGGAAGCTGATATTTATTATGGAGATATTGAAATGTGGAGGTTGAGACTTACTTTTTTTTTTTTAGTTGGAAATACCCAGCACCAAATAGAGTGCCTTGAATAGAGGGTAGAGGGGGAGGTGAGGTGTGTGCTCTGTCAATGGGGTGTATAGCCAGAATAGGGGGGGTCCGGTGTGTGGCACACATCTGGCACAGGGTGGTGGGCGCTCAGATTGAAGCATCACCGGAGTCTTCAACAAAGAGAAGTATTTGTGCCTGAGCACCCATTCTGGGGTTTAGATAAATTCCATTCCCCCCTGGCAGCTGTCCGCCATCCTCCCTGATTCGAGCCAAACTCGGAACTGGTCCATGCCCTATGCATACTCCTTGGGATAATTCTTGTGCAGGCTTAGGCACATATGCCCCTGACCACCCCATGCACCCACATAGCCTCTCATACCTTGTCATATTCCACAGCAGCCTCCCCACCCACACATACACAGCAGACCCAAACACACTGACCATGGATTTTCACATACGGTTGCAAGGGACAGGAGGTGTTGTAGCACCAGGAATACAGTTAGGGGTTGCAGCGGCCCTCTTCCCTCTACATAGTTCAGCTTGCTGATGCATCAGCCCCTGTTGGAATCCCTCCTGTTATATGGGAGAGGGGCAAAAAGCAGCAATTTGCAGCTGTCTGGAAAAGTTATGTTTGGGGGGGAGCATCACAGTGATCTCTAAACTCGAGCAGTGTGGCTTGGGCCTGGAGAATGTAGTTCAGGTCGGCCTGCCACAAAGCCACAGACTCTCACCCCCCCCAGCCCCCACCCATCATGGACACAGAACATAGCAAACAAGGACAGCACAGAAAAAATTACTTATCTGACCATGCAGGATCTCTGGTGGCTGGAGCTGGCAGGGAGATCTAGTCAGGGGCCATTAGGCCTGGGGAGCAAGCTGGGTCATTGGGTCCTGGGGAATCTGCTCTGAGGATCTGTGGTTGCTGGTTCTCCGGGGCTCTTGATCTGACAGCTGCCTTCACTGAGGATCTCTCAGAGCCAGGCAGGTAGTCAGGCCAGAGCAGTGGGACTTGCTGGCATTCCTTGGGCTCCTTGGAGGTGTTCAGATGCTGCCCTAGGGAACTCAGTCTGAGGGCCTCATATCTGTTGGATTTGAGGAACCTCTGCAGTGAGTCAGGGGTTGAAGTGTCCTTCAGGGATCCATCTGCAATGTCAGCCTGCACTCACTCCAATGGGTGGTTCCCTCCATCCATGTTTTTTGGAGTAATTCCTTTTGTCATGGTTCTTCAGGGGGAGCTCCCCCTGTGAGTCTGGGGTGTCTTGCCTTCCCCCTGTCCTGGTACTGTGAATAGGGGAGTGTCACTCTAAGTCCTCAGTGGGCTCCTTAGAGGAATCAGGCTGATGCAAGCAGAGGTTGGTGTCCCTTGGCCAGTTCCTTCTCAGAAAATCATTCAGGGCTTCGGGGGTCTCAAAGTTCAGAGGCACCCTATTATGCACTACCCACATAGTGGCCAGGTAGCACAGGGATAAAGGTAGTCCAATTTTGTGAATCACATGCCTCGCATCTGTTTAGGCCCTGTTCCTATCAGAGAGTTCCTTGGAGAAGTTATGGAAAACACTTATGCAGTTTGACCACCAGATCACCTGCTAGAGCTCCCTTGCCTTAGCCGGGACCATCTCCTTGTCCCAGAAATCTATGAACCCTGGCTATGATGGGTTGGGGCCTGTCATGGGCTTTCAGCATGGGGGCAAGGGAGTGATGGGCTCTCTCCATGTGTAGCGGCCAGGAAGGGTCCAGATTTAACATATCAATGAGGGCTTTCTGTAGGAAACTCTCCATGTGCCATCCTTCCCCATGCTCCGGAAACCCCAGAAATCAAAGACTGTTGTGATGACCCTGGTTTTCAAGGTCATCAGTTTTGCCTCTCAGATAAAGGATGGTGTGCTGCTGCTCTCTAAGGGCCTCTGCAAGATCCTGAACTTTGAGCTCGGCCACATTAACCCATCACTTGGTTTGAAAAGTTCTGGCTTTCAGATTCTGTAGGACCTGAGTGTTATGATTGGTGGCAACTGTTACCTTGGTCATCTGTTCAATAAGCTGCCCAAACATCACCTCCACAGATAAATGCTTCCAGGTTTGTGGATGTTGGATTTTCACAATGCTGCTGAGCTAACCACCCTACTCTGTGGGCCCAGGTAAGGTTTCAATACCAACTGAGTTCAAAGTTCTTTGTAGAAAAGAAAGTTATAGTTAGAGTTCTTGGTCAGTGCTTCCCCAGTACTACTAGTTTAGGAGGCTTCTGCTGCTGGAAATAGCAGAATGCCTAAGGATTTTTCCTTCCAGGCTGTGGAGCTGGTGACTACGCTGCCATCTTGGTAAGCACCCCTAGTGTCAGTCGATGACACAGTCTTAAAGTGAATAGCTGGACTGGACTTATTTGCATTTGAAGCAAAGTACCACAGAGACTGTCTTAGTACTTTCACCAGCAAAAGAAACATACAGACAAAATTTTCACTATCCTGTGACAAGAAAGATGAGTCTGTGTATAAAGCATGTTTCAAGTGAGCTGATTTCTGAAATTGAGAGTGACCTTGTTATCAGCAGAAAAGCCTTGTCCATATCTTACATCTTACAGAGATACCGAGATATTCTGAAAGACAAGTTCCTAGCAGTGAGAATTACCAAAGTGAGAAGCTAAAGAAGAGACTAACAAACAATTTTGGTGACCAAATTGTTTTTTTAAATTCAGCATGATGCAAGTAAACCAGAGCTTGTGTCTAGCAGAGCTGTGTCTTTGGAAGATGTCATCAACATAGATTCACAGTTGCATTCAAAGCAGCAGTATGAAGAGGAAAACCTCTCCCTGCTTCTGAAATTAAAGATAAATATTCAACCGCATCTATACTGTTTCATGCAGCTCAGGTCCTCCGCAGTGAACTCAAAATGTGTGAGGGACAGGATATCAATCCAATAGATAATTCCACTATCAGTTTAGAACAAGTATTAGACATGATTCCTGACAATGTGTATAGGTTCCTAAAATGGATATTCCAAGGGGATGTTGGTGATGAACCTATTAAAGATGGCAATCCTTTAGTAACAGCCACTAACAAGACCCTCCACAGACAGATATTATCAGTTGGTCAGAACTTCATTCATATAGTATCCAGAGGTGCAAAGTGTACACCTACACATGTTGGGCTTGAAATGCCCATATGACTGGCTCTAAACATGTAGTAACAATGCTAGCACACTGTGTCAGTTATGAAACCCTAGAGAGAACTGACACAGCTATTGCAATGGATCAGCATGAAAAACCTTCCAGGGACAATATCATAATTCTACCAAACATACAGAATGGGGAGTTTGTTAAGTTTACTGCTGACAATAACAATATAAATGAGGAAACATTAGATAGAAAGCACACAACCCATGCCACAACCATGGTAGTGTATCAGCATCAGACTCCCACAATTCCGGAGGGCAACTTTTGCACCGTGGCAGCTCAGGCTGAAACAAAGAAAATAGCACTGTGAACATGATCACTTAAACTCCTGTAATGTGCCAAGCCATTCTGGAGTACAATTCTCATGGCAGACACCCTACACCAAATCTTGTGTGAAAAGTAAAAAGTAACAGTATATTGATATTGAGGCTTGTCAACAAGCTGCCAACTTTGATCTGCAATGGTTAATTCTAAGATGCTGCTCAATGAAGCTATTTGAGGTTAAGTCTGAAAAGTTGAATGCTCAGCAGGTACCAGGATGTACAGCATTTAATGTGATGTTTTTCTGTACCACATCAATGGTAACATCTATTGGGTACTGTCCAATGCTGCAAGCATCACCTACTGAATCGAGTACAGTTTTCACTGTAATGAAGAATATCTGCAAGATGTCTAGGACACTTGGCCAAGATTACAGTGTCTTAACATTTGACAAGGCTATATATTGTAAGGCCAAAGAGATTCAATGGAGGTGCCTGGAGTAATTTCAGAAAACAGTCTTGAGAATGGGTACACATAGCACAGACATTTATGGTTGTAATTGGATGAAGTATGAAGAGAGTGGTCTGGAAGACATCCTCATAGAATCACAGGTGTATGGTAGCACCACAGAAAGCAATCTACTTAAAGGCAAATCATACAGCCGTGGAGTGAGGGCCCACAAGCTTGTAATGGAGGCTTTGTCCAGACTGAGGTAGCAGACATTTTGTAACTGGGTACAAGACAATAAGATTGATTGTGATGTAGACTTCATCAAAAGCAAGCTCCAGGAATGTCAAAATGTGGTATCAAACAATGATGCAACAAGCCTAACAGCAACACTTTCTCAGCTTGGTAATGCCCTCAAGAATAAACAGGATGCATTGCACAGATTCTGCAATTTTGGAAAATCAACCTTCCAAACATTTGCATTGTGGGATGATTATATCGAAATGGTTAACATCCTAATGCAGTTCATTAGAGCAGAATGTGAAAGCAACTGGGACCTGCATCTTGTGGTGGTTGTAGAGATGCCACCACTATTTTTTGCCGTTGACTGCACCAACTATGCCCACTGGATATCTGTGTACATCAGCGATATGAAACTTCTGCCAGATTGTGCCCACGAAGTTCATGAGCAGTTTGTGCAAGGAAATCATGTTGTAGCTCAGTCTAGAAATAAATTCAGCAAAGTCTGGACAGACATGGCACTTGAACAAACCGTAAACTGTGATAGTAAAGTAAAAGGGGGTATAGTGGGTTTCACTTTGAAACCAGGAGCCTTGGTTAGATGATTCACCACTGCTCATGAGCTGTCAGCAATCACTACTTCCATGAAGGTAATGTGTGATATGGTAGACTCAGATGTTTCACAAGGAAAACACAAGGAGGCTGCACCACGTCGTATGCAACAAGATGAAGGAGATGTAAATAAGATTAACGCAATCCCTGACTCAATGACAAACCCATTTGATTTAAATGCTGACTTGATGGCACTTGCCAACATTGCAGCAGGCATTGTTGCACCCGCAGAGGTTGCCACCAAGCTTGTGACTGCGAAGGATACAGGAATCAATGTAATGAAACTGTTTGTGGAAGACAGACTAAATTCAAATACCACTGAATTCATTGAACCACTGCACAAGCTCAACATCAAGACATTTGCATCTCTAAGCAAGGAGATCAAATTGAACGTTAGTAGTGATGAGACAGTGACTATCTATGCAGACAGGGAGTTGTTTAGCCATCTTTTAGTAGCTGCACAAACAAGACAGATTAATCTGAAGGACATTTTCACACATGAGCTTTCCACAGTTCCATATGCTCTAGCACACTCTGATGGTACCCTGAACAAAACTGCAAAGAGTACGCTATTGCTTGAATTAGAAAAAGAAGCAGTCAACGTATCAACTGCTAGCATCCAACATGTCCAAGGCTTGGATAGTGGATGGCATGGCTGTTATTCAAATGGTCAAGCAAGGAGGTGCAACCAGCTTTGGAGAACTTGCTGAACTGGTCTTCAGAATAGTATGCCAGCCTCTACAGATTTATCAGAGCTGCAAAAGAGTAGATATCGTCTTTGATCGATACGATGCCAAAGATTCAATTAGAGCTTTTGAGCATGCATGAATGCAATCCTCACAAAGCAATGAAGTCAAAATCCATGGTCCCAAAACACCCATCCCAATGCATGGACTAAGTTCATTGGAAATCACAAGAATAAATAACATCAGGTAAAATTCCTGTCAGAATCATGGTGTGATATGGCAGAAACTTTTCTTGGCCCAGATCAGAAAATAATTATTGCAAGTGGATTCAAGGATGGCCTCATTGCTCGCATGGTCACATCAGATGGAGTTGTAGACCAAGAAGATGTATTCTCATTGCATGAAAAAACAGATTTTATTTATTTATTTATTTAGACAGCAGTTTGGAAAACCTTTGAGCCATAGGCTCATTTACAAAGGTACCTTGTCACAGTAAGACAAACGAAAATACACAGTATAACAGTATAACACAGTATAACAGTAACTTAAGACATAGATACAAACAAGCTGGTACAGGTAGGATTGATGCAAACAATACCGGAGTTATGTTGTCCTTAGCAGCTTAGTAGTAAGCTTTGTTATTAGTATTGAGTACGGCTTTGACTAGTGGCAATTACAGCTTTGGGTGTTAACAAGGTGGTTCTGTGAGGACGTTTTGAAGCACAATATAGTTGGAGCTTCGGAGACGGGGGGGCAGTGTGTTGAACCAGGAGGGGGCCCTAAAGCTGAAGGCTCTTTGGCCGTGAGAGGTCCTAGCTCTAGGGATAACAAGAGAGGTTTTCCCAGAGGTCCGAGTATGAACTAGTGGGAAAGAGTGGCAGATGGTGATGGTCAATCCAGGTGGGGATAGCCCAAGGAGGGTCTTTTTTGTAAGGGTACAGGTCAGATATTTGAGGCGCTCATCAAGATCAAGTACCAGCGCTTTAGCGTACAGTAGACAGGTGTGTGTTAGCCTAGGTGCCCCAGTAATTAATCTGCAGGCCTTATTCAGAGTAGATACTCTGCTTCTGCTTCATGTTGCACATGCTTCACAAGAATATTCTCGTGTAGTGGTGTGGTCTTCAGAAACTGACATTGCAGTTCTCTGTGTACATTTTATTCACAAGTTGGAAGCAACTCAAGAGCTTTGGCTTCATACTGGTGTGAAAGATAAAGCCAGGTTTATACCAACCCACACCATAGCAGCTGAACTTGGCCTACAACTATGCAGAATGTTGCCAGCAGTACACACACTGACTGGGTGTGATTTAATCTGCAGTTTTGCAAGGGTTGGCAAACTAAAGCCATGGAAGCTTGTCAGGAAGAATCTACACAAATTTAGAAGCCTTACCAAGTTTGGCACTGCAATGGATATACCTCCTGCACAGTTAAAATCAGTAGAATGTCTAATAACCCTTCTCTATGACCCAACGGCTAACTCAGTGGATGTAAATGGTGTGCGATATAATCTTTTCTGTCACAAATATGCCTGGAATGAAACCCTCCCCCCAACTTCTGATAGTCTTCTGCAACTTGCCAAGTGCATAAATTACCAGACCCTAATCTGGAACCATGCCCTGGAGGCTCAGCCTGACATCCCACCCCAATTGGAAATGGCTGGTATCACAACAAGGATGGACATATTTCTCCAGCACTAATGACACAGACACCTGCCCCTGAAGCACTCTTGGAACTCATTACATATGGGTGTAAAAAAGTCAAGTGTGACCACAACTGAAGTTGTTCCAGGATGAGCATGGGGTGCACACAAACTTGCTTGTGTACTGGTGGTGAGAACAATTATAATCCTCATAAAGTTGCCAGTGTGGATCCAGATGAGTCTGATACTACAGATGATTCAGACTTAGACGTGAAACATATGACAAATATATTGAAAAAGGCTAGACACACACATACTGTATATACTGTCATATTGCCCATCGCTGAGATGGAGTCCATTGAATATTAATATTTTGCTAGCACCATGGTGTGCAATAGTACACCTGGCTTCTATTATAATGAATATGGTATGTAAAACTTTTGTGTCAATGAATAATCTGTGCATTTATCAATACAAACCACAAGGCCAACATTCTCTAAGTAATGAACCTTATTAATAATTTGTGTCAAAGAAACCTTTTGCATGACTAAAATGTGTTTTTGTCTTTCAAAATAAATTGTTTAAATCCCATCTTATTGGTCATTTTTACTTTCAAACTTGTCTTGACAACTTTAGTACATTTTTTTTTTAAACTCAAGTTTATTCAAGAAAGTTAGATTATCGAGAACGTAATACAGCTAACTTGCAAACTTGCACTCAGTACAGTAAATGACAGTAAGTTAAGCCCAAATATTCATTAAATTGTTATACACATTCAGAATCATTATTGATCTCCATTATTCAGGCTTTCCTGTCTGTTTTTCTGTCTTAAGTTATGATGCCAGTCTGGCTTTATTTGATGAAACCAAGTAAAGAAGTCTTAAACTTGAACTTTCTGAGTTTTGATTCTAACTAGAACATATAACCAGTAAATAAATCTTAGTGCACTGTTCATTTTATCCCTACCCTTCTTGGGGGGGGGGGGGTCTAGCGAATGGGTTCCTAAGTAAAGTGTTTAAATCAGGTATTCAAATCATGCAGATGATCTGAAGGAGAGAGGAGAGGAATGTTGAAAGGAAGGAGAGCCCTAGTTAATTGAGCATCAGACACTCAGATTTTAATTTAATCATTGTTGTTGTACCCCATGGTCCAGCCATGTCCCTAATGGAAGGAGAGATTGGCAGGAGTGATCCACAGGAAAGGTTTTTTGGAGGGACTAAGAGGTGTCTTCCTCCCCAGTCCCAGGCCTCCCTCCATCCACCTCCCAGGCAATCTATGGGCTCCAAATTGCTCTGCAAGTCTCCTCCTTAAGGTGGAGTTGTGCTGTTATTGCCTCCATGTCCTGCATCATCATTGACCCTGCGTACCCACTCTGCGAATGTTGATGGGTCCTTTCTCAGCCAGTGGGTCATTATGCATTTTAGGGCAGCTGCAGAAAAGACCAAGGCAGGTTTTCTCTTGGGAGAGAAAAGGCTTATCAGGGTGAGAAGTCCTAATATCCATTCTGTAAAGTAGAGGAGGATGTTTACTGAAAGAATCTACTAGGTAGCTGCGTTTACCTCTGACCAAAATTGAGTCGGCATAGGGCAGTCCCAGAATATATGATGATGCAAACCAACCTCACCACACTCCCTCCAGCAGCTGTCAGAGTAGCTGGCGCCAAAATGTTTGGTCACTGTTGGAGTCTTAAAAAAACAAACCAGGATCCTCCAATAGAATTCTTTTCAAGTTGGGGAAGAGGTTACCCTCCAACCTATCTTGAGGCGATGGAGCCAACCACCCAAAGGGATCTGGCAGGAAGCCTTCCTCTCCCAAGCAGCTTTAATGTGTCTCAAGGGCTCTGAATTCTGTTGTCTTAACATGCTGTATAAATGGCAAATGGTTTTCATTTTAACTTTTGGGTGGTGCCCTGGTTAATAAAATCCTCCCAGCGGTTTAAGGGACGAGACAGGGAAGCCCTATGCTCCATCATGGTTATGAAGTGTCGCAGTTGGAGGTACCTATGAAAGTCCCTGTCCTCCAGCTAAAATTTTGCTTTGCTTGTTGAAATGACACACAGCTGCCCTCTCCAAAAGTTGTGAGAAATGGGTCAGACCCATGAAATCCCAATGTGCGTAACCCACATCAAGCTTAGGAGGGAGGAAAGAGGGGTGGCGGCGAATAAGAGACAGTGGGCCAAGAGTTTCCTCTGAGTTCAGGGTATGCCTGACCTGCTAAAGGGCCAGGAGTCTGCCGAGTCCACGGGTTTTTTGTCAGGGATGGAATAGGGTCATTTACCTGTGTTAATGCCAGGGCATATAGTGATAGGCCTAAACAGTCTTCCTCCTCTATTTAGGGAAAGGGAAAGGGAACATTGTTTAACCAGGAGTAGCACACTCAGCTGAAGCTTGTTTCCAGATGCGACCAGGGAGCACAAGGAAATTAAGTGACTTGCTCAGGGTCACACAGTATGTACTAGGCAGCTGTGGGATTCAAACCCAGGTCTCCAGATCTGCAGCTCAGAGCCTTAACCCACTGTGCTATATTGCTTTCTGATACCAGCCAGAGGCCTCCTGCCTAATGGCCCAGGTGCAGACTGCCTGTACTTGGCAGGCATAATATTTGCGATGGTCTGGCATTGCCAGTCCCCCCAGTTCCCTAGGGAGTTGGAGGACCTCCCGGGCAATCTGAGGCCAGAGGCCCCCGCAGATAAACTTTCCAATACCCACCATCACCTTACACCAGAAAGTAAGGGGAACAGAGAGGGGTAGGGCACCAAACAAAAACAAAAAATGGGGAAGTATGTTAATTTTCATGGTGTCTGTCCTTCTGGCAGTTGTTAATGGGAGGAGGGACCATCTGGCCAAATCTTGCTGCATCCCCTCCCAGGCTCAATTATAGTTGACATCGAAAAGCTTGTCTGTGTCTACATTTATCTGAACCCCAAGGTAAAATATTTGATTGTGTCTGGCCCAGGTGAATGGGAATGTTACGTTAAATCCTCAGGGACAGGATCCACTGAGCCGAAGTGCTTCAGATTCTTCATAGTTTAACTTATAACCTGATAGGGAACCAAAATCCCCAAGGACAGCCAGAAAATGGGGGACTGAAGTTTTTTGGGAGCTGAAAAAGAAAATCGGATCATCTGCATAGACAGCAACCTTGTGTTCTCTCCCCCCCCCGCCATGAGCCCTGTAATATGAGGGTCCTGGTGAACCGCCACTGCCAGGGGCTCCAGACAAATTACAAACAACAAGGGTGACAATGGGCAATCTTGGTGGGTACACCTTGATAGTGGGAACCTGTCTGAACTAATCCCATTTACTCTGACCTGTGCCTGGGGAAAGGTGTAAAGACTTGCAATTATCTCTAAGAATTTGGTGCCAAATTCCATCTTCTCCATGTTTTTTTGAAGGAATTGCAAATACATCCTATCATATGCTTTTTCTGCATCCATGTAGATGGCAATCTGGATTTGTTTTTGCCCTGTCTGTGTTGTGATGATATTCAACTGCCTTCAAATGTTGTCGAAGAGGTAGTGACCCACTACAAAGCCTCTCTGGTTCAGGTGAATAACCCTCCTGATAACCTGCTGGAGGCGGTCAGTCAGGATCCCCATAAATATTTTTGTGTCTATGTTCAGTAAGGAGATGGGGCGATAAGAGCTACAAATGTCTAGACATTTACCCTCCTTGGGTAAAACCACAATCTGTGTGGATCCTCAGGAATCAGGCGTGACACCCCCAGCCTGTACATGATGATATCATTCCAACAATGGGGAGAGCAGGGTCTCTGAGAATGGCTTATAAAACTCTGAGGGCAAACCATCAAGACCTGGAGACTTACCCGTTTTTAGTTGTCTGATCTTTCTAGGACCACCTGTGGTGAGATGGCTCTTTTCAGGAGAGTCCTATCCTCCTCCCAGAGGTGTGGAAGCACCACCCGGCTGAGGAAAACCTCTGTCTTCATATCGTGCTGTTCCACCTGGTTCTGGGATTACAGAGCCTTATAGTAAGAGACAAAATCAGTTGAGATTCCCAGTGGGTCGGTAATTGTTGTGCCATTACCTTCTGGATCTTGTACTTTGAGAACTGCCCTTGAGGTTATCTGTTTTCTAAGGGCCAGGGCAAGAAGCTTACGAGCCTGGTTACCACCTTCATAGTATCTCTGCGCTGTCCTCCATAGCTGACCCTCTGTTTGATGGGCTAGAAGAGATTCCAACCTCTTTTTTTTATTCCCAACTAGTGTTTTTTGTCTTCGGGGTGCAGTGTTAGTTTATGCCGAAAGTCCACTTCCTTAAGTTGGGCCTCAAGTTGTTTTTGGAGCTGGGTGTCCTGTCATTTTTTTATGGGCACTTAAGCTAATAATGGACCCCTGAAGGAAAGCTTTCATAGCATCCCATCTAGAGGAGGGAGACACCTCCACCTGCGTGTTATGCTGCCAGAATTCCTCTATCTTTGCCTTCACCTCTTGACAAAATTCTTTATCATTGAGCAGGCCCACATTCATTTGCCAATTGGAGTTGCATGGGGAGGGTGAGAGAGAGCAGCAGGTGCATGAACACAGGGGAGTGGTCTGACCACCTCATGAGTAGTATGCCTCTCCTTGAACCGAGACCTTGTCATGGTGTAGAGGCTTGTGTGTTCCAATGACCCTCAGGGCTATGTCATCTGGAGTCTCATACTCCTGGAAGGGTCACCCTTGGTGAACAAGCCTGAGGCGACGTCCCAGACTAAGTGCGGTCCAACCACCAAAGTCCTCAACGATAGATCAGGCAGAAGAAAATGTTAGGATCTCAATGACTGTGAAGGCAGATGAAGACTGCAACAAAATGGGGATCTCCAGTCATCTTGGACTCTCCTTGCCACTGGGCGCTAGATCTCTTGCTTGTCAAGTTTGTTTGGTTGCTGTAGGTGCACCAGCTTCTCCATACTAAAAGAAGCCATGCGCAGGCTTCTACCATGGGAATCAACATCCCCGCAACCAACCTTCCAAGCCCTGTGGTGACAGACTAGTGGTGACGGGACAGGACCAGTGAATCCAGCAGTCTCTAGCCACGAATCTGCACGTAGGTGGCAGTGGTTTGATGGTCATCTGGCACCTGGACTGGGACAGGAGTGCAATTTGGCAGCTGCTACTGTGTCTGAGCAGTCCTCTTTAGGATCCCCTCTGCTCACCCTGCATGGGGAAGGGGCTAGAAAAGGTGCCCTAAACCTAGGCTGTCTCACCTTCTCCTGGCTGGATAGCTGCATCCAGTGGGATCACTCTCTCTGCAGTTGAAACAAGAAACAGACAATGATTTTTTCGACATGGAACGTTCATGCTCTGATGGACAACCAGTACAGCAAATGACCAGAAAGAAGAACTGCTATTATCGCCAGGGAACTTGCAAGATGTAACATCAATATTGTTGCCCTAAGCGAAACAAGATGACCAGATGAAGGCCGGTTGAGAGAAGAGGGTGGAGGTTTCACCTTCTTCTGGAAAGGGAAGCCTGCTGAAGACAGACGCATTCATGGTGTTGGCCTTGCCATCAAGAACAAGCTCATCAACCAACTTACAGAGCTCCCAATTGGCATCAACGAACACCTCATGACCCTTTGTCTAAGCTCAGCAACAATCATCATGCCATTGTCATCAGTGCATACGCCCCAACACTTAATGCTGACGAGGATGTCAAGGAACATTTCTACTCCAACCTTGACAGAGTCCTGACCATCACCCCTAAGGAAGGCAAGATCATTCTCCTTGGTGACTTCAACGCCAGAGTCGGGCATGATTCAGATCTCTGGAATGGTGTCATTGGGAAGGAGGGGGTAGGAAAGACAAACTCCAATGGCACCCTACTCCTGAACAAATTTGCAGAGCATGGTCTGGTCATCACGAAAACTATCTTCAGATGGAGCGACAAGTATAAGACTACTTGGAGACACCCTCGATCCAAGCACAGGCACCTCCTTGACTATGTCATTGTCAGAACCCGTGATCGAAAGGATGTCTACATCACAAGGGCTATGCGAGGAGTCGATGACTGCTGGACTGACCATCGTCTTGTCAGACCTGTCATGAACATCCGTCTCACTCAGAAACATCGAAGGCAGCCAGAATCAATGCAAAGGAAATTCAACACCAAGTCCCTTCAAGACCCAGTGGTTTAAGAGGACTTCCAACAACGTATTCAAGCAAGGCTCTCTGCCATGCCCGCAGCTGATGATAACATTAAGAGATACTGGAAGGAGTTCAAGACCGCCATCCATTCGGCATGTGCTGAATCTATTGGCTATATCATCCGGCATCACCAGGACTGGTTTGATGAAAATGATACTGAGATTCAAGACCTGCTCAACCGGAAAAGAAGAGCTCACTGCACATGGCAAGATGACATATCATGCCAGCAAAAGAAAGAGACATACCAGCAGCTCAAGGCAGAAGCTCAAAGGAAGATCTGAGACATCAAAAACAAATGGTGGCAAGACAAGGGCAAGGAGATCCAGCTCTATATTGACAAACATGACATGTGGAGCTTCTTCCAGGCTACAAGGGCCATTTATGGTCCAAACTTCCATGGTCCCACTCCCCTCTGATCTCAAGATGGGTTGACGCTCCTAAAGGGAAATGAAGGCATTCAAGCTAGATGGAAGGAGCATTTTGAGACACTTCTGAACTGTGAGTCATCTGTGACAGATGCCACTATCAATTCTGTCCCTCAACACCCTGAAAGAGAATCTCTCGCCAACCCTCATACCATCGAAGAAGTAAGACTTGCCATCAAGCTGGCCAAAAACAACAAAGTTGTAGGACCAGATGGCATACCGGCTGAAGTCTACAAGGCTGGGGGCGAGGAACTGGTACTAAAGCTCCACAAACTCATTCTCCGAATTTGGAACAATAAGGAGATTCCAGAGGACTTGAGGAATGCCAACATTGTTACCATCTTCAAGAAGGGAGACAAGTCGGTGTGTGGAAATTATCGAAGCATTGCTTCACTCTCCACCACAGGGAAACTGCTCCCCGTATTCTTCTGAACCGTCTCCTTCCTATCGCCAAAGATGTCCTGCCAGAATCTCAGTGTGCATTCAGACTGTCTCGCAGGACAACCAACATGATCTTTACTGACAGGCATATCCAAGAAAAGTGTTGGGAACAACATCAGGACCTGTACATGGCTTTCATCGACACATTCAGTCACTTCACTACCAGTCTAGCATTGCTTGTAAAGCGCTTTGGGATACTGTGTATCAAAAGCGCTTTATAAATGCTGATTCTTCTTCTTCTGACAAAGGTCTTTGACTCCATCAATCGTGAAGCCTTGTGGAAGGTGATGGCCAGATTTGGCTGCCGTACAAAATTCATCAATGTCCTGAGGCTTCTGAGTGACCAGATGATGGCCAGTGTTCTCTATAATAGTTCAAAGACAGACCCGTTCATCATCTAAACTGGGATCAAGCAAGGGTGCATCATCGCTCCAACCTTGTTCTCTGTCTTCCTAGCAGTCATCCTAGTCCTCACCAAAGGCCATCTTCCCACTAGAATTGAAATCGAATACAGAATGGATGGAGGGCTCTTTAATCTTGGACGTCTCTGTTCAAAGACCAAACTTTGCAAGGCATCCGTCATTGACCTCCAGTATGCTGATGACTGTGCCATCCTTGCACACACCAGGAGCGACCTCCAGTCTGCGCTAGATCTCTTTGCAGTAGCTTACTGAAGTCTGGGGCTCTCACTTAACATCAAGAAGACCAAGGTGCTCTATCAGCCCACTCAAGGCCTTGTAAATGACCCTCCACAATTCACCATCGAGGGACAGATCCTGGAGACAATCAAGCACTTCCCTTACCTCGGTAGCCACCTCTCCCTAACAACGAACACTGACAATGAGATTCAGCACAGGATCCATTGCGCTAGTACCTCATTTGGGAAACTGCCTCGGCGCATCTTCACTGACTGTGACATATGAAAGAACACCAAGATCCAGGTATACAGTTTGGTTATCATCCCTACCCTTCTTTGTGGATGTGAAACTTGGGTGACTTACCGACATCATCTAAAGAGCCTGGAGAGGTACCACCAATGATGTCTCTGGAAAATCCTCTGCATCAAGTGGGAAGACCACCTCACTAATGTCAGTGTTCTCGCTGAGGTCAATGTCACCAGCATTAAGGCAATGATCCTCAGACATCAATTGTGCTGGACTGGACATTGTGTACGGATGCCCGACTCTTGACTCCCCAGACAAATTTTATACTCCCAGCTCAGTCATGACCAGAGATCCCGTGGTGGTCAAAGAAAACACTACAAAGACACACTGAAGGCATATCTCAAGAAAACAGATATGGACATCATGAGCTGGGAGGAGCTGGCCACCAACCGATCTCAATGGCACCAGAACCTCCATCAAGCGGGGGCCCGCTTTGAAGAGAAACGCCTTGTCCTCAAAGCGGAAAAGAAAGCGTAGGAAGGAAAGGGAAAGAAACCCCAGCCAGCGGGCAGCTCTCCCACATGGAAACATCTTTAATTTCTGCAGACGAATCTGTGGCTCTAAGATTGGATTACTGAGCCACCTCAGGACCCATAGATGAACTATGGTAGAGATCATCCTTGAATCGAGGGATCGGCGCTGCCGCTGGGTAGTATATGACAATCTTTCACATGACCCCTCTCCTCAGGGAGGAATATCCTGTCTATTCTAGAGAAGCTATTATGTCTATGAGAATAAAAAGTGTAATCATTGTGTGAAGGATGGGAATTCCTCCAAATGTCCAATAGACCCACTTCCCTCATAAGTTGTTTAAGAAAACTAACAGGCCTACCACCTCCCATAGGAGAGAGAGCACTCCGTCTGTCCCTGCGTGGAGACATCACCATATTGAAGTCTCCCCCAATTATAAATAAGGCATCCTGTTCCTGGATAGTTTGCAGGATTATCTTCTTAAGGAAGGCCCGGCTTTGTTTTTCTTCATTGGGTGCGTAGATATTAAGCAGGACACATTTAACATCAAAAAACATTGCTTGTATCTGAACATAGCAACCACGTGGGTCAAGATCCACCCATGTGACTTTAAAAGGTATGTCCCTTTGAATTTGGATGTCGGTCCCTCTCCTGTGTGGATGTTCTGGCCAATGGGCCGCATTAACTTCCCCCATCCAGGATCTTTTAATTTTGTGTGCTCACTCTCAGAAAGCTGCGTCTCCTGCAAGTATGCCACTGAGACTCCCAGCCCTCCCACTTTGCGGAGGACCCTGGCCCTCTTCACAGGGCCATTAAGACCGTTAACATTATATGTTATGACCGATATATCTGTCATGTTGGAAGAACGTTATTCGGTGTGATAGGCTGTTTCCAACCCCCTCCCCTCCTCTGCCTGATAAAACCATACCCTTCCCCTCTTCAAACAGTGCACAAATTCAGTCTAAAACATGAACAGTAAAACCAGAACATGAAAACTGTAACATATCTAAGGATAAAAACATACTGTAAATTGCTGAACTCCCAACAGTGCCATCCTTGAACATCCACCAGCAATTGTGGTAAGGGACGAAGGGCACTACAACCAAAGGTTGTGCCTAAATGTGATCCCCTAATGAGGGAAGCACATGTCAGGATGGACAGCCTTAATTCATGCATGACCATTGCCCCGCCCCTCTCCCTTAGACCCGGCCCCCATTCTGGCACTTATCTCTGCTCAACCTGCCTGTGGTTGGTGGGGGGGGAAGGCTGCTTCCATTCATGCCCCCCCCAGCAAAGATACTTCCCTGCATTTCAAGAGGGAAGAGAGGACAGGACAAGATCAATGCAACACAAACTGAGTCTGTACCTCTCCCTTCAACCCCCGCATACTTATATTAACATAGCAGGCGTATATTGTACAATTAATGCTGACTAGTGTTGTTCAGATGTTGCTTTTGTGGATCATACAGTACTACTATCTGTCAGATAGTGCTGGTATCCTGACTTGGAGCCTACCTGATATCCTGCCAAAGACAGATGCAGGATCCAGGGCCAGATAGTGATGGATCCTGGTTAGGATCCAGGTATCCTAGTTAGGATCCATGGATCCCAGGGCAGATAATTAGGATCGGGGGTCAGATAGTGATGGATCCTGGTTAGGATCCAGGTATCCTAGTGTAACCACCCTGCAAATGGGGGTTCCCAAAAGTCTTCCAGGAGCTTGCCTGAATGCTCCAAGTCTGGGCGGTGTTCGGCGTCTGAGCTGTTTAAATGTGGTTCCAAGTGAGTGCTATTTGAGCCTCTGCGTACAGTCTCTTTAAGAGCTGTCTGCTTGCAGACTTAATTAGTTTGTATGGGGGGACTGTGTATTTAATGCTCAAATCCCACCTGAACTGCAGAGAAATCTCTCCGATTCTGCAGTTGGTAAGAGCGCAGACAGAGCCTAAATGAAAGATGTAACTGTTTGCCTGAAACCAGTTAGAGTGTTAAGTAAAATGCAGTTTGTCTAATCTGTCTTTCTTGCAGCTGGGACTCTGTGTGTGTTACCCCTCCATTTTGGACCTAAATTGCTGTGCTGGGCCAATTGGGTTAAGGGTTCCCTAAAATGGAGCCTGTGGACGAATCAGAACTTGGACTCTTAATTTTGAGCCAGCCACAAGGGGATTGTATAGGCAGTGACTTGGGAAATGAAGTTTGACCTTGGTGCCTTTTTCTACCAACAGAGGAGTCTTATTGTAGTGACAGCTGAATCAACCAACAGAATAGTGTGGAGCTAAAGGAAATGCCCTACTCTGGACTGGAAAGATCAGATCAGTTGTGGCAGTGAAGAGAAAAGAGCTGTGTGCTTCTGCGGTGTATAGTTTAAATGGGAAGTGGAGTGTGAGGCCCTGAGTTTGGGTCTGCAGCCTTTGTGAGTCCCAGTTTGACTGAATCTGAGTTGTGAGGAGAAAGAAGCACTAGAAGTGTGGAAACCAGGCTCACCCTGTAGAAGACTGGAGAAATTGCTAAATCGCACTCGGTCTGTCAGGAACTGAAGCTGCTGTGTGTGCTCCCGGGTATTTTGCAGTAATTGTGATTGGGATTGAGGAGCAGCCTGCCTGGTATAGTACTTTCCTTTTACATATAAATGTGTGTAGTGCTTGTGGGGAATCACTATTTCAGTCCCCTATACAGTGAATTGTGTGCTGAAGCTGGAAGTAAACCCCCAGCTTAATTCGGACTACATCCGTTTGCCATCAACTGCAGTGGGGTCCAGTCACAAGGACCTTGTCCTCATGTCCTGCTCTTCTGGCAATCCAGAGGGACATTCTCCATTCGATCCTAAGCTTGGGTGTTGTGAGTACAAATCAGGGTATTCCCCTACAGCTTGTTTTCAATCACAAGTGTGTCACCTAATTCTTGTTGTTTCACTGTTTCATAGACTGAGCCCTCCGGCTCCAGATTACAATTGGGTGTTGTGCATATATTTTCTTCTACAGGGCCCTATCCATCTGCACCTGCCGGCCAACCCCGGGCAACGGATCTGGTTAGCCCCCCCAACCTGGGTACCCAGAGTGTGACTTTTCAGACCCTGTATGTGTGCACAGTACTGTGATTTAATGCCACTAATTAACCTGATTTCCCCCTCCCGTGTTACTGTTCCCTAAATAAATCAGATTTGTTGTTGTTGTTAAACTTTACACTGTCTGAAGTGTCAGTACCTTCATGCCAAGCACTGTATTGGTTTGTGTATGCTGCTTAACCTTATTTTTCAGGGGGTCGTCAGAGACGAACCTGTGAACCAGTCTCGAGGGTAACTGGTACCTTATGAAAGAACAGTGT
Organism: Neoceratodus forsteri; assembly: GCA_016271365.2. NCBI lineage: Eukaryota > Metazoa > Chordata > Ceratodontiformes > Ceratodontidae > Neoceratodus > Neoceratodus forsteri. The sequence goes on from CM057450.1 coordinate 1,558,243,101, forward strand.
GTACATGTGGGGTAATAGTACTGTAACTTCTGTGCATTGTGTGAGCCATTAGAGGGATTAGAAGGGGGTCTCAGTGTCCCAGAGTGCTGTGACCAAACTAGACCAACCATTACAAACCCTGACCTCTGGGTGGAGGCACCGTCATAGAACCTAGGCCCCTCAACCTGTCAGTAGTCAAGCAGGCAGGAGTAGTAGCCCTTGGGATAGTACCACCTGGAGGTTACACTAGCTGATAGGATCTATGGTCAGATAGCACTACTATCCTACCATAGCAATTATCTGGCCAAATTGGAGGTATCTATTGGTTTCCTTATTTCTAAGATGCTATCTGAGCAACACTAATGCTGACCATCAGTCCTTGAGTAATTCAATGCCTAATAGATGCAAGTTCTACCCACAATAAGACCATCTGTTTCCCCATATTTCTGCACCCCCCAACTAAGCACAGGAATAAAAAGCAAACCCTGTCCTCACAGCCCCTCCATCATGACTCCCCACCCGTCTACTCGAACCAGGGCCCTCCCACAGCATTTGTATTAAGCATCTCCCACATAATATGAGGTGAAATCTACTCCCAGAGTTAGGTTATCAAATATAGTGGGGGTATAAATTCCATAAAATCATATCCGTTTGCAAACCTAGTGCTGGAATGAAAGTCCCAATTATGTTATGTGTTCAGTGTTCCGGATAGACGATGAGAGGGTCGTGGATACAATCCAACCAAGGTCTCTGCAGCTTGTGTCTGCCACTGCCCAGGAGTGCGCACTGTAATTTTAGGGATCGTTATCAAATAGCCCAAAAAAGTTATTTCAAAAAACATGAAGTCTTGCTATATTATGACAATTGCAGTATGACCACTGGTTAGAACTGCTCCGGAGGTGAAATAGTTAACTTTCCATGCAGGCATGGAACTTAGAGCGCGAGCTCGGTTGAAAACTCTGTCTGTTGTGCTTCAAAGACAAACTGTCAGATTCTTTACTCTACCACTGAACAGTCGCCCGGAGATTTCTCCTTCTGCTCGGGTTCATTTTGTCGGTTTAAAAGTATTATTTTTCGTTTTTTAGCCGAAATTAAACCGCAACCGGTCGTTTCAAGCTCTGTCTGTGGTAATGTAAGTAACAGATAGGTTTTACATTTAGTTTTTCTGTGTGGAACTTGTAATTTGTTATCGGTTCGGTTTGAACCGATCAGGTTGTATTTAAATTTTACTAGTCCTTTTTTAGTGTGCGGTTCCTGGTTCTAAAAAAAACGGATTTCATTACGTTTTTTTCCACGACCCGTGACACGGTTTGGAACCGATAAGGGTGTCTTGTTTGGTGGATTGCCATAAACGGCAAGTTGGTTAGGCTGGCACTCATGTCTGAGAAACCCAAAAAAAACCGACCCACTGGGTTTCAACACTGTAGTGTTTGTGGGAAGCTTTTACAAGGCTGACCCACACACCACATGTGTCTATTGTCTGGGGTTTGACCACCTCAATTCAGACTGCCAGATTTGTCACAATTTCCCTGCTGCCACCATAGATAAGAGAGTTGGTAGGCTCAGGGAAAGGGAGGCCAAAAAGTCCACAGACCCGGATGGCCAGCCCGGTTCGGTACAACCGAACCGGAGGGAGTGCCCTCTGACCAGGGCGATACTTCCTCGGGCAAACGATGAGCCGGTTCTGAGGAGCCGGTTCCAGCAAAAAGGACTAGAAAGTCAGCTAGTGTAGAGCCAAAAGTTCTCTCCCAACTGCTGAGGAAATAGCTAAAGCAATTAAAATTGTCCAGTCTCTCTTCTGTTCACTGAACCAACACCTTCTGGTAAGCTGCTCGTTCAGCTGTTCCACCGGTTCAAGATTATGATTTTGAGGATTTTTATGAACCGGGGAGGGGAAGAGGAATATGAGGAGAGTGAATATGGTTTTGAAGATCTGGATGTGTCCATTGATCCGGACATCTCTCCAGATAGACCCCTAGGGGTTTCTCCTCCAAGACTTTCTGAGTCCCTTCTCATTTCATGTTTTATAAAAAAGTTGCTGAAACTCTCCAGCTCCCTGTTGAGGAAGCTGTTGATGACCAAGAGGAGCCAGACTATGTAGAAATGATGGATATTCCAGAGTCTAGAGACGGTCTATTCTCTTTGCAAAATCTTTTCGGAAACAGACAGTAAAAGTTTTAAAACTCCTCACACTATACCTCCTGTGGATAAAAGGATGGACAAGAGGTATACTTATCTGGCTCCGACACTGATTTCCTCACTCAGCAATGCAGCCATGTGGGTAGTGCAGGCTGCAGCCTCTGACAAGGCTAATATTCCCCAGCTTCACACCCCCTGAGAAGGACTCCAGGAAGATTGATGCTATAGCAAAGAAGCAGTACATGGCAGCATCTTTGGGACTCAGACAAGCAAATTATATGGCTTATGCTGCTAGGTACCAGAACCAGATGGGATACTGTGCTGGCCCTAGCAAAACAAGTCCCTGACCAGCTTGCCAGGGAGCTGGAACAGGTGGCTATGGATGGTATTGAGGCATCCAAGGTGCAATTTCATGCTGCAGTGGACTCTAATGATGTTTTATCAAGAGTCATGGCTGCATCTGTGGCTCTTCGTAGGATGGCTTGGCTCAGATGTACTACCCTTTCTCAGGATACCCAGTCTAAGGCCATGGATTTTCCTGTTATGGGAAATTCTCTGTTTGTGGAGCAAACAGAGAATTACATGAAGAAAATGGATGAATATAGGACCACCTATAGGAGTGCACAGGCCAAGGAAAGGCTACCCTCAAAAGCAGCTTCCTAGAGGCAGGGGTAGGCCTTTCATAGGCTCTTTACCAAGCTTCCAAGCCTCCCTCACCTATGCTCAGAGGGGGTTCTTTAGAGGGAGAGGCAGATGGGGTACAAGCAGGTCTTCTTCCACCCTCAGTCCAAAGCCCCTGCCAAGCAGGCACCCTGATGGGACTGCTGACCGATTCTCCTCTACACAGTGGGGGCAGGCTGGCTTACTTTTGTCCAGGACTGAAGTCTTTAACATCAGACAAGTGGGTCCTGGAAGTAGTAGTTGTGGACTGGTTCTCAGCTTCAAAAATTCAAAGCTGAGAACCAGATCTTTTCCACCTGCAACCCATCAGAGGCACTTGCCCCAGAGGCAGAGGTCTCTACCCTCCTGGCTCTCAGAGCTGTGGAATGGGTTCTCCCCACACAGGGCAAAGGCTTGTACTCCAGGTACTTTCTTACCCCAAAAAAGACAGGAGAATGGCAGCCCATCCTGGATCTCAGATATTTAAACAAGCACCTTTTAAAGCCAAAGTTCAAAATGGTGACTCTAAGAATTATTCTACCCTCTCTAAGGCCAGGGGACTGGCTAGCTTCCTTGGACCTCAAGGATGCCTACTTCCATATTCCCATCAGAAGCTTCCATCGAAAGTACCTCAGGTTCGAGCTGCCCTCAGGCCACTACCAGTTCAGAGCAATGCCCTTCAGCCTCACTTCTGCCCCAAGGGTATTCACCAAATGCCTGGTAGTAGCAGTTGCCCACCTAAGAAGGCAAAAGATTGCCATCTTCCCTTACCTGGATGATTGGCTCATAGTAGACCAGTCCCCAGACCAGGTCAAATTATACCTTCAGATAACGCAGCAACTGCTTACCTCTCTAGGTTTCCTTCTGAACCTCTCAAAGTCAGTTCTGGAGCCGGTCCAGCTTTACCTTCTACAGGCGCAGAACTGACACAGTAAGCCAGGGCCTTCTTTCTCAGACAGGGCAAAGACCCTGGTCTCCCTGGCTCTCCTTACCCCTGCAGGTCTCCCGGCCAGCAAGGCATTTTCTGCAGCTCCTAGGACACATGGCTGCTTCCACAGCAGTTGTGCAGGGCAAGATTTCAGATGAGGGACATCCAGTTCCATTTGAGAGCTTTTTGTCTCAAAGAAAGGATCCTCTTACCAAGTTGATCCTAGTAACTCGAACCCTGATCCAAGCTCCTATAGTGGTGGCAGGATCAGACCAACCTGAGACAAGGGGTTCCTTTGTCACTCAGTCTCATTCTCTAATCCTTACTACAGATCGTCCCTCTTAGGACTGGAGAGCTCACATGGGCGACTTACCACCCAGGGTCTGTGGTCTCCCCAGGAACTCCTGCTCCACATCAACCTGTTGAGCTCAGAGCAGTTTTTCTAGCACTTCAAGTTTTTCCAAATCTGTTCAGAACAAGACTATTCAGGTCAGAACAGACAACACCACTACAATGTGGTACATCAACAAGCAAGGGGGCACTCGGTCTACGGCCTTGTGCACCAAAGCGATGAGATTGTGGTCTCTGGCTTATTCCCTGAACACCTCTCTTATGGCAGTTCACCTCCCAGGCAAGGACAATGTCCTGGCAGATGCTCTTAGCAGGATTTCCCAGGGCCACCACGAATGGTCACTGGATCCCCTAGTCTTGGGAGTAGTATTTGCCAGATGGGGCACCTCTGTAGACAGATCTTTTGCAGCCCCAGACAATCACCAGCTTCCTCTTTTTGCTGCAGGCCCCAGTGTTGGGCTCTCTCCCACTGGATGCCTTAGTCCTCAGTTGGGAGGAAGTTTCATGCCTTCCTCCTTTCCTCTCCTGTTCAAAGTGCTAGTCAAATCAGATCCCCAATCCTGCAAAGTCATTCTGATAGCTCCGGATTGGCCAGACAGCTTGGTATCCACTCCTGCTGTCCTTAGCAGTCCATCCTCCCGTGCCTTCCCAGGAATCACAATCTGTTAACCTGTGCTCAGGGAAGGGTCTGGTACCTGAATCTCTCAAATTTCAATCTCAAGGCTTGGTTCTTGAAGAGTTAGAGTTTGTTGATTTACACCTTTCCCAAGGTGTAATGGATATATTGAAGGCCTCAAGGAAGCCTTCCACCAGGCTACTTACAATTCCAAATGGAAAGGTTTTCCATATGGTGCTCGGAAAAGATATATTTCCCCAGTCTCTGCTGATCTACCCACAGTACTGGATTATATGGTCCACCTGAATTCTTTGGGGCTGAGACCAGCTACCCTCAAGGTGCACTTGGCAGCTGTGTCTGCTTTATTTCAGCAGGTAAATCCTCTTCTCTTCAGCTCATCCTGTATTTTCCAAGTTTTTAAGGGTTGTTTCACACCAACCCTCCATTCAGAGACCCTGCCCCTGCCTGGGATCTTAATGTTTACATTGCTCAGCTTATGCAGCCCCTTCGAGCCCTTTGGCTGTCAGCTGAGCTCAAGTACTTGACTTGGAAAACTGTGTTTCTGGTAGCCATCACCTCTGCCAGACGCATAAGTGAATTACAAGCATTGTCAGTGGAGCAGGAGTTTATCTCTTTTCACAGATAAGGTGGTCCTTCGGACTAACAGAAAGTTCCTGCCTAAGGTGGTTTCAGATTTCCACCTTAATCAATCTATTTCTCTTCCAGTGTACTTCACTGACCACTCCTCTTCTGGGAGAGGAGGCTACACAACGGATGTGAAGAGAGGCCCTTAGTTACTACATAGAGCGTATCAAGGGTCATAGGTTTGACTCCTCCAACTGTTCTTCACCTATGGCTGGGTTGGTAAAGGGAGCCAGCCACTAAAAGATCCACTGCCAGGTGGATTGTCTCTTTTATCCAATTCTGCTACGAGAAGTTGGGTAAAGTTCCTCCCTCAGGCCTGAGGGCTCACTCTACCAGAGGTACAGCTGCTTCTCTAGCTGCTGCCAGAGACATTCCTATTCTAGAAATATGTCAAGCAGCTACCTGGAAAACAGTTCACACTTTTACCAAACATTACTCCCTGGACATCCAGGCTAGGAGTGATGCTAGGTTTGGCACAGCCTTGCTTCAGAGCCTATTTCCTAAGTAGGTTCTGTCCCTCCTCCATGGGGGTACTGCTGTGTAGTCTGCAATTGTCATAATATAGCAAGACTTCAAGTTGTTTGAAGAAAAAATTACTCACCTTAGTAATGTTGTTTCTTCTAATGGAGTCTTGCTATATTATGACCTCCCTCCCTGCCCCTCTCAGAACCTCTATTTTGGGATGTGGGTGGGCATTACAGGGTTGGCACTTTTTTGATGCCCACCTTGTTGTTTTCACCTACCTTTTTGGGGTGAATTGGTGGTGTGTTTTTGCATTTTTGGGTCTCCTGACTTGAGTCTTTGTTTTAGGCCAAAAAATGAGTGTTTATGTTAGTAGCCAGTTGGCTAGTGTAGGTTTACAGCTTCCACACAGAACCTTAGTGAGTTTTAGCTCGTAAAGATCTGACAGTTTGTCTTTGAAGCACAACAGACAGAGTTTTCAACCGAGCTCGCGCTCTAAGTTCCATGCCTGCATGGAAAGTTAACTATTTCACCTCTGGAGTAGTTCTAACCAGTGGTCATACTGCAATTGTCATAATATAGCAAGACTCCATTAGAAGAAACAACATTACTAAGGTGAATAATTTTTTCTTCTTGGTTACTTGGTTACTTGGTTTTTGGGACAAAAGAAGGCTGATAGCCCATCGAGATTGTCCTCCATATTGATGGATCATTTACCCATGTCCTATTCGTTCATCCATTTATCTAGTTCATTCTTGAATATTGTAATATTTGTTGAGTTGACAATATCCTGGGGTAATTTATTCCATAATCTGGGTGATCTAATAGAAAAGAAATTTAATCTCTTGTTATTATTTACTTTTTCCACTTCCAATTGTCTATTGTGAAGTCTTGGCACAATTTTTCTTACTGAATAAACAATACCACATCGTTCCATTTGATCTGGTGATTTAAGTATTTTAAACAGTTGCAGAAGATCACCTCTAGTTCTCCTGCACTCAAGAGAATGTAATCCTGTTTTTTTTAATCTAGTATCATATTCTAAGTGAGTAAGATGGGGTACTAGCTTAGTAATTCTATGTTGAACTTGTTCAATTTTATTTATATCTGACTTTAAGTAAGGGTTCCAAAATGGAGATCCATAATCAAGATAGGGCCTTATGTGTGACCTATACAAAGTTAAAAGACATTCTTCTGATTTAGAAATAAATGTCTTATTTATTCTACGTAGCAATGCATTAGTTTGATTTGCAATTTTCGAACAATGTGAGGAAGATGATAATTTGTCATTAACCATAATATCCAGATCCTTTTCTATAGAAGATGTCCTAATAATGCTGTTATTCAGGTAGTATTTTTGTTTGGGGTTATCTTTTCCAAAATGGAGTACTACTCATTTAGTTATATTAAAGTTCATTTTATTAATACTAGCCCATTGTTCAATTAATGCAAGATCCAATGCTAAGTTATGACAGTTTACAGGGGTGTTAACCTTTCCTCCAAGTTTGGTAACATCTGCAAATTTAACCATTATGTTTTTTGGTGAAATATACATATCACTGATAAACAGATTAAACAGCACCGGGCCCAGGATGATTCCCTGTGGCACGCCACTAGCCACCACACCCACTTCTGACAGTACACCGTTCACCCTAACTCTCTGTGTTCTGTCACTCAGCCAGTTATTTATCCAGGATATAATAGGTGCTGAGAAACCTAAACAGTTAAGTTTATTAACCAAAATACTGTGTGATACTTTATCAAAAGCCTTGCTATAATCTAAAAGAATGACGACTGTAGGTATTTTACAGTCAAGGTTGGAACTAATATAGTTGTAAAAAGTGATCAGATTTGTAGTACACGAGAATCCTGCTCTAAAACCGTATTGATAGTTATCATTAATTTTTAATGTAGACATTTCATTTTCAAGTTGATGTTTAATTATTTTCTCCATGAGTTTACATGGTATCGATGTAAGACTAATAGGCCTATAGTTTTCAATTTTAGAATGGGAGCCTTGTTTAAAGATGGGTGTGACAATGGCTGTGCGCCAATCAGCTGGGACTGAGGATTCGTAAAGTGATTTTTTAAAAATAATAATCAAAGGGGGGATTATTGTATCCTTTGTTTCTATAAGAAATCTAGAACTAATATTATCAGGACCAGAACTAGTATGCTGTTTTAAAGTGTCAAAGACCATTGAATATCCTGGAAAAGAATTTCATATTGCTCAAGTTTAGAACCTGTTATGCTAGGTGCAATATTAGTTGATTCTGGAGTAAAGACAGATGAAAAATATTTGTTTAGCTCTGAAGCTGTTTCTATATCGGATGTTATAGTCATGTTATTACAGACTAAGGGACATATCATATTGTTATTACTTTTCTTACCATTTAGGTAAGTATATAATGCCTTATGACAATCCTTAGTATGGACAATTTTAAACTCGAAATTACACTTTGTCAATATGATAGCTTTCTTTAATTGTCTAACCACCTCTCTATATTTAAGCAGGATGTCATTTTTCTGGTCAGATGGACATTTTTTTAAGGCTAAGAAAGGTTTTTTTTTTTGTTTGATTAATATTTTAACATTACCATTGAACCATGGGGGGATTTTCCCTTTGTTATTATACTTAAGTTTATCCGGGACATATTTTTGTTCGAGTTCCAGTATCTTTGTTTTTAAAAAGCCCCAGGCCATCTCAGTATTCATTGGATACATTATTTGTTCCCAATTAAGGGATTTTATTTGATTATTAATTGCTTCAAAATTAGCCCTATTATATTGTTTTATTTTTAGTTTGTTTATTTTTGGTAATAAGGGCAACTGGATGGAAAAAAAAGGGACAGGTGATCGCTATTTCCCAAGGGGCTGAGTAGTTGGATGTCAGATATATGTGTCTCCGGGTTGGTTATAGCTAAATCCAATATGTTATTCCCCCTTGTTGATTCATTTACACATTGAATGAGTCCAATATTAATTATAACTGACAAGAATTGTTCGTCGTGTTTATTAATACCAGAGAGTGCATCCCAATTAATAGTGGGAAGATTAAAGTCCCCTAAAATAAGAACTGGGTCTTTACTAGCTATCTGAATGATTTCATTACAAAGTTGTTTAGTTTGGTCAATATCAGAAGGTGGACGATAGCAGGTACCTATAAGAAATTGGTGGATACTGGTGGGTCAAATATGGACCCAAACACTTTCAGTTTGTGTAGTAGTTGTTGACTCATATGATGGAATGTCATCTCGAACATATAGACTGACCCCACCTCGTTTTTTTGTGTCCACTCTGTTTTTGAAATAGTGCTTGAAATCAGGGATTTCTGCTCTCCACTTTTTATCTGTGTTACCCCAGGTTTCAGTGATTGCTATTAAAGCTAAATTTAAAGTTTTAGCTAGGATTTCAAGTTCAGCAAGTTTGGTGAGTGTCAATGATTGGGCTTTTAGTGAAAGAATATTGAGATTTGTCCAGTAAGGTGAACATGGACTATCTTTACAAGAGATAGGGGGCATTCCTATCTCCCTCTTCCTATCAGTTTAAATGATTGTTTATGAAAGTTGCTATTTTTTGTCCTAAGACTGTACTACCCCTTCTGCTGACTTGTAAGCCATCCCAACAAAAAAGTGATGGCCTTTCATCAAATTCCTTCCAATGGGTTAAGCAGCTTATGCCCTGCCGGTAAGTCCATTTGGGCATCCATTTATTTAATGCTTTTACTTTATTATTAATGTGGCTAGTTGCTCTTGGAATGGGTAAGACTTCAGACAGGCATATATTGCAACCACATTCCGTTAATACATTACATAGAACCACATAGTCCTGTTTGATCTGCTGAAGTGGGGACCGTGTGATGTCATTTGTACCAACATGGACAACCACCAGGGGATTTTCCCCAGCAGCTGACAGAATTGTTTAAGTCATTGATGTAAGATCTGCTATTTTTGCACCTCTATAACTAGAGCTAGTGCGGTTTTCCTTGTCTGGGTTACAGACTATGCGGTCAGCATATTTTGTTATAGAGTCTCCTAGTACATATACATGTTTTTTTGGAATAGACACATCAGGAGTATGCAGAGATTGAAACACAAGGGGGATGTCTGGGGGTCAGAAACCTGAGGAGATTTAAGTGCTGAGGTCACAGTTACTTTGTGGTCTGATTGCATTTTATGACTTCCTCTGTTCAGGTTGTCAGTTGCGTGTTCGATGGTACCTAGAATATCATTACAGTCATCTTCAACCAAATCGGGGAGGGGTTCAAAAGAATTTGAAAGTGGGATCATGTAAGTTTTGGGAACAGAATTATTTTTAGTATGCTTTTTTGGAGGAATTAGAATCTAGTTTTCAACCTCTATGGGGTGTTCAACTAAGTTTTTAGTAGTAATAGTTAAAGGGGTAGAAGTAGTTGTTGGATGTTCAGTCAGGATAGAAAGTGGTAAACAACTAAGTGGTGGATCATTAGAAAAGGAGTTTCTCAGACATTTTGAGGAGGAGGTATTAGCCTCTACCAGTAATGACATGTGATCAATGTATTCTTCTAATGCTTTGATATCAGAGCTAATATTCTCACTTGGTTGCAGTTTCTTAATTTCCTCCTGTAAGTTCCCAACTGGAATACATTTGTCACACAAAAACTTTGAATTTTGTTTGCCAATGGTATACATCTTACACTCAGAACACATTTTATTTGCTTTCTTCATGATTTAAGATAGTGAGGATACAAGGGTGATACTTTGTGGGTTTGTTACCTTATGTGTATGTATCTTGGTAAGGTTGCCTGGTCCTGGTGTCCCCGGTGGACATGGTAGACACGCGCAAGATGCGCGTGTCTCTGTGCGCATCTCCACGCGTGGTTCCCCATGCTCGCCTGCCTCACTAAATGTTTCGCTTTAAGCACGATACGGGAAGTGCGTTCTCCCACTATTTCCGGTTTCGCGCTACGATTTAAAATGTAAAAGAAATGCTTGTAGCCTTTAAAAAGGCTACACCTAGTGTGAAATTAAGTATTTTAGATTGCCAGAAGCCTTTGTAGCAATAAGCAGTGCTCAGGAAAGGGAGAGACTGGTGCTACAATATGTCAGCAGTGCACTCAGTCCTCCAGTATCCCACAGTGCCCTATACCACAGACAGGGCTTACAGATAGGGAAAAGATTTTAACCCTGTTCTCAGCCCAAAAGTTGTTATTTCAAGCAGTATACACACAATATGTTATATTTCAATCAGCAGCAGTTTCAGGTCTATCTACTTTCTGCGAGCCAACATAGTGTAGAGCCTCGTATTAAATTGAGGATCCTTTCCAAAGTACTAGTAGTGGGTTTACTTGCTGCAGGAAACCGCACAGACCTCAAGAAGCAAAAAAGAAAGAAGAGAAAGTCCTGTAGCAAGATATGAGCTGCTCAAGAATCTGTCTGTAGATGATTTGAGGAAGGGGTGCCCTTGCTGTTGGTTGTCTTAGTTTTATTCTTCCTTTTGCCTGCCCAAATCCTCTGTGGTAAGGGCATCTGTTGGTTAGTTGAAGTAGATGAAACTGATGTCAGAAGATCCACAGGTAATGGCTGAGTTCCTTGGGGCTTTTCGCCTCGCTGACCTTCCCTAGTTGTGCCCCTCACTGTATTCCACCGGTGATGATCTAACTCTTTTATCACCTTGGGAGTTAGGAGGTCATCAATCATGATGTTCCATTGAAAGAGAAATTGTTTTGCCTCTGAGATGGTATGGAACAAATTCACTCCAGAATCTGTAGTTATTCATAGGGTGGCTGGATAATCGAGGTGAGCCTTAATCCCCTTCTCCTGCAGCAATTTTAGGACTGGCAGAAGTTTCCTCCTATGGTCCATTGTCATTGGCACATAGTCATGTTCGAAATAAAGGTGGGTGCCACCAAACAGAATTTCTTTTCTTTGCCAGGCCTTTTGTAAAATTTCTGTTTCTACTCTATAGTCCAGGAAGGCTACAAATACAGACCTGGGGCATGCTTTAGGGTCATATGGGTGAGGGGCCCAGGGAGCGATGTACACAAATTATATTCAGTGCATAATCTATACTCCTGGCCCAGGTTTAAGATTTCCTTGATGAAGCTTTCCATAAATTGTACCATGTCTCCAGATTCTGTTTCCTCAGGAATGTCATGTATTCAGGATAGCGCCATTGTGTAAATCCACTGTGCTGGAGACTTCTGTGGTATATTGTTTGAGGTCAGTAAGTTGTTTTTGTTGCTTTTGCTGGTCAGATTTTATTTCTAGTAACTCTTGTTGGAATAGGGAGATACTATTCCCCAGTCACTGCAACTCTTGGCACAGTTGTCTTGAGGTTATTGTAACCTCTTCATCCTCATCTGAACTGCAGTCAGCAATTGAGGTGCGGGCTGGTGATGCAACTTGACTGCAGACCTCACGGCCCATATTGCCCGTAGCTGATTGTTCACTTAAAAGCTCTTTTTCTCCTGTGCCGGCTGTAAATTCCTTTAATCAGCTGTGAGTGTTGGCAATTAGAACTTCAGGACGTGCTTTTTTACTACTGATAGCTAGCGTGAAGGGCTAGATGGTGCTGGATTGCATTTGGACATGGGGAGCCATAAAGAAGCTACACCGCCACGCAGGAAGGCAAACCGAAAGTCAACTTTAGTACAGTTTTGTGGCCTTTAAGCTTGCGCAAAATGTTGTTTTGACATGGGTACAAAAATCTTGTACTGGCATACCTTGCAACCACTTTACAAGACCACATCCACCCTAGATAAGTACCTAAGGGACTCTTCTATCAAAATAACATAGTATTTGCTTTCTGTATGGGGGGTGCTACATCACCAAATATTTCAGGTCTGGGCCCCCAGACTAGGTGCTGGATAGTTGCAAAGAAGATGCAGGTGGCTATCCAAGCAGTCATGAAGTCCACAAAACACCAGGCATGACTGGCTTGACCCGCCGGTGACTGCTGGAGCCCAAAGGAAAAAATGCCACCACAGTTCCCTTGAGTGCTGATTCAAAAAGCACTCCTTCAAGCCACACCACACCCCTTTTCTGTTGCTTGCTTCCAATTGGAGCAGGGGCCATCACAGAAACTGGTGCTGGATAGACACAAAGAAGGCACAGGTGGCTATCCAAGCAGTCTAGAAGTCCACCAGACACACCAGTTTGACAAGTTATTTAACTTACATAGTAATTGCCAGCAGATTAGGTCTTATGGTCTATCAAGTCTGCTCGAACCTCAGATCCCTAGTTGGGTACCGAGGCCCTCCCCCCCTTGTGTTCCAGAAACCCCTATCATCCATCCCCACCCCCCTGGGCCAGGCCATCATCTGATACATCTGCTTTCTGTATCTGTTCCACCCTCTCTTGAAGCCATCCACCATGGATATCTGAACCAGCTCTCCAGGCAGCGTGTTCCAAGGATCCACCAGCCCTTTCAGTGAAAAAACTCCTCCTCTTTCCCCCCTCATCCTTTCACCTTCCAACTTCAAACCATGTCCTCCGGTGATACCTCCCTGCTTTAGTCTAAAGTTCCCTCCATGATTACCCTATTTATTCCCTTGAGGTACTTGAAGACCTCAATCATGTCCCTTCTGTCTCTCTTCTCCTCCAATGAGAACAGGCTGAGCTCCTCAAGTCTGTCCTCATATGTCAAATCCCCTAGTCCTCATGTCATCCTACTAGCCCTCCTCTGTACCCTCTCCAGGAGCTGTATGTACCTCTTCAAGTGTGGTCTCTAGTACTGAACACAGTACTCAAGGTATGGTCTAACCAGTCCATTGTACAGTGGCAGAATCACTTCCCTGCTCCTAAAGGTGATCCCCCTTATGATGCATCACAACATCCTGTTTGCTTTGCTAGCTGCTATTCTGCACTTCTCAGAGTTATTCATACATGCATCCACCATGACCCCAGGTCTTTTTCCCTTGTTGAGGCCTCCAGCACCTCCCCTCCCAGGGTGTACCTGTGTTTAGGGTTTTCCTGCCCAAGATGTAACACCTTGCACTTGGTGGTATTGAAATATAATTTCCAGGTGTGAGCCCACCTTTCCAGGGTGTCCAGATCCCCTTGCAGGGCCAACCTCCCCTCTGCCCCCTCAACTACTCTTCCCATCTTGGAGTCGTCAGTGAAGAGACTCATTTCACACCGTATACCCTCCCTGATGTCAGATATGTATGCATTAAACAGGATCAGACCCAGGACCGAGCCCTGCGGTACCCCACTACAGACCTCTCTAGGGTTTGAGAGCTCCCCACTGACCGCTACTCTCTGAGTGCATCCAGCTAGCCAGTTTCCTATCCATTTGACTGTCAAAGGGCCCACTCCCAACCCCATCAGTTTCTCCACCAGACCATTGTGGGGGACCGAATCAAACATCTTGCTGAAGTCCAAGAATAGTACATCCACAGGCTTTCCCCAGTCCAGTTCTGATGTTACCCATTCATAGAACTCCACAAGGTTGGTTTGACATGATTTACCTGGCACAAACCCATGTTGCCAACTATCCAGACCTCCCACCTCCTTCAAGTACACCCCCAATCATTCCTTTAGTATACTCTCCATTATTTTTCCCACCACCGAGGTCAAACTGATGGGTCTATAGTTACCTGGTACTTCCCTTGACCCCCCTTTTATGGATTGGCACCACATGTGCCTCTCTCCAATCCCTAGGTACCCTCCCTGTCTCAAGCGACCTGTTGAAGAGCTCCACCAGGGATGCAGCCAGTACGTCTGCCAATTCCCATAGTACTCTCAGACAAATGCCATCTGGCTCAGGAGATTTATCTTTCTTTTGGGCCTTAAGGGCTTGCCACACCGGTTCGGTGTGGATAGCATCATCCGTCTCCCCACCTTACTGGCCTTTTTATCCTTTTTCTGATGTGACACCCCTGGGATACCTCTCCCTCCCTCATGCTCCATTTCTGTTGCTCCCCCGATCCCACACGCTACCACTGCTGTCCCCATCGTGCCTTGCTTTGTAAATATCCCATCCCCCTCCCTAGTGAACACAGAGGCAAAGTACTCATTTAATACCTCCGCCTGGTCCCTCGCCTCTTCCTCAGACCCACCTTCTGATCTAAATCTGCTGAGCTGGCCCTTAGTTTTTCTCCACTCCCCAATGTACCGGAAGAACCCCTTTTTCCCTCCCCCTATCCCTTGTGCCTGCCGCTGCTCTATACTGGACTTTGCCCCCGCACAATCCCGGTGACTTTTCTAGATACAAGACAGTACATTTCCTTTTCCCTATCCCCTCTCATTGTTTCGAATTTTTTGTAGGCAGCCTTATTTTCTCTGACCGCTACCTGAACCTCACTGGACCACCAGCACGGTTTATGTGACCTTGCTCCCTTACGCTTCACCTTAGCGCAGGTCCTGACTGCCTCATGAAGTCCCCGTTTTATGACCTCCCATCTCTTTTCCACATCTGTCATTGTTGTAATCCCCTTCAAGTGATCCTTGTGAACATTTCCCATGCCCACAAAGTCTGTCCCCCTGAAGTCCACAGCCACTGTCCTAGATCTCTCTTCCCCTTCCCCCATGCTTATTTGAAACCAGACAGTATCGTGGTCGCTACCAGTCAGGGGATCCTGTACAGCCAGGTCCCTTACCAGATCCCCATCCACCAGAATCACATCCAGGACATGCCCTTCCCTTGTGGGCTTCATCACGTACTGTATTAAGAACACATCCTGGAAGCCATCCAGCAGCCTCTGCTCCTTGGCCACCTTAGAGGACATGATTCCCCAGTTTGTACCTGGCATATTAGGGTCCCCCATCAACACCACTCCCTCCCCTTTTGGTCCACACTGGGCAATGATGTTGTCCAGCAAACCATCCTCCAAAACATCACCCATCCCGAGGGCCTATATACTACACCCAGCTTGACCTTACCTCCTGCCGGGGTTCGTAAGGTAACCCATAAGGCCTCCACATTTCCCTCTGCCTCTTCTACCCTAACAATTTCTTTGTTATCTCTAATGAACATAGCCACTCCACCCCCTCTGCCCTCCTTTCTATCCTTCCTAAGCATAGTGTACCCCTTTATGTTTAGGTCCCAGTCATGGTTACTGTTGGCCCACGTTTCTGTGACCGCTGCCACATCCCCCCCGAACAGCATGGCCGGGAACTTGTTTCCCAAGCTCCTGGCATTTACTAACACCACCCCCAACCCCTTATCCCTGATCACCTTTGTCGAACACCAACCAGGTTCCTTATACTTCCACCCTCCCTCTGCTCCTCCTGAAACCTCCTCCCAGTCTGTTTCTCCCCTTTGGGTTTGAAGGATACTCCTCATCTGGAGGAGAGCTTCTGGTCATCCCTCTTATCCCCCTCACAAGTTTAAACCTCACCTTTCTTGAACGTAGTCCGCCACCCCCTGTTTAAGGACTTCCCTCCCTAATGGAGTAAGATGGAGCCTGTCCTTGGCATATCCTTATCCTCCCAAACTCCTTCCCAGTTCCCTAACACCCCTGACCCACTTTCTTCACCCCACTTCCTGAGCCAGTCATTAACCTCTGTTATCTTCATTTTGTTCTCCACTGAGGCCTTTGGAAATGGCAATATTTTCAAAAAGGAAGTGTTGCATCCATTATCCCGACAGACTCTGGCAAGTTCTTGGAACCTTGCTTGGATTTCCAAAATGCTGTTTCTCTTTATATCATTAGTCCCCAAATGCATCAGGAAATCTGGTTTCCTTCCACAATCCCTAACCAGTTTGTATGCCATGAACTTTGCTCTGTGCGCTGTCAGCCCAGAGATACTCACTACCTTCATCTGGCTATGGCATCCCCCTCCCTGTCCCTCACAATGGATAACCATAATCATAGAGTCTCCTAATAACAGAACCTTAACACTACCATCATACTTATGGTTACCTCCAATTTGTGCTCTCAGCCCCCTTCCCCCCCTTATCCGTGATCTCAATTGCATCGGAGTCTTACTTTAAACCGTTTACTTCATTTGAAGTTTGCATTCATTAGTATATGCAGGTTAAACTCTGTTTCCTTTTCTGTAACACCCAGGACACTGGCACAACACTTTAGGTATAATTTTGCTGGCAAAAACGAACATTTATTTACAGTATGTATGCACACATACCTGTGGTGATGGGGATTACTCATCCAGAGTTCTGACTGATTGCCCACCTGGGGCGCCATCAAAATCAGCAGTAACAATCAGCAAAAATCAGCGTTACTGTATAAATCCCCACAGTAACCTGTGTAACCCCCCTACAAATGGATGTTCCCGAAAAGTCTTCCTTGAACTGGCCTAAATGCTCACTGCCAGGCTGATGTCCTGTGTTTTAGCAGTTCAAATGTATTGCCAAAGAGTGCCTGTAAAGCCTCCGTGTACTGTCTCTTTAAGAGCTGCTTAGATTGCAGTCATAATTAATCTGGGAGGGGGGTTGAGTGTTTCTATGCTCGAGTCCCACCTGAGCTATCAGATGATCGCTCCGTTCTGCCATCGCTCTTAGTGCAGAGGGAGCTCTGTTAGAAGCTGTACTTATTTGCTGATTATCCATTAGAATAGCAATGATATTGTAGTTTGTCTAACCTGCTTTCTTTGCAGCATGGACCTTATGTATTGCACCACCGTTTTGGTTTTGGACTGCCAGTCAGCACCAATCAGTACCTTCGGGAACTCTAAAATGGAACCTGTCCCCAGGGGTCTTGTGGGAGCAAAATTCTGTAGGAATTGTAGTTTTTGCATTTTGGCACCAAAACAAACCTGGAGGAGAAGCCCTTTAAACTGACTGACAGATAGATCAGCCAACCAAACCTTTTGGATCCTGAGAAAGTCCCAGGCTGCTTGCAGCTAGAGTCACTCTGAATTTGGAAGTGAAAGTGGTAACAGCTTGAGTGATTCAAGCAGTAGCCCCTGTGTAATTTGAGCAGGAGAACTGTGAAAGGGCTGAGTTTTGGCCTGCCTGTCTGCCTGCTGTCCCTGAGAGGGAAAATAGAGCTTATTCGGACTGAATACGAATTGTGAGGATGATTTAAGCCACAGAACTGTGACCAGGCTTTAACCTGAAGAAGACCTAAGATTTGCTGAATGCGATCGGCCTATCAGGATTTCCAGTCACCTTTGAATGCCCGGTTTGAGCAGAGACTCTGTAATTATGACCGGCTAGCAATCTGCCTGGTACAATAGAATTTCTTACATGTAAATGTGCTGTGTGCTGTTAGTGGGTCGTGATTTGGTTCCCCACTGTGTGCTGAACTGTGTTCTGCTTGCTGAAGGCTGTATCCAGCTCAGACGGACTAAATCCGTTTGCATCTCCATTTGGCCTGGGACTTGCCACACTGGTCCAGCCAGACTACCCGCTACATAGAGAAAGCCATCGATGAGGGATCAGCCCCCTGCTCAATGCCTTGAACAGGAACGATGCCTCGGTGATTCATGTGGTCCCTGCTTCTGCTGACATTCCTGCTCAACAACCTGCAGTCTCGATTTTGTCCTGCCTGTGTCCTGTATTGGACATCATGAGTAAACATCAACTAAATCTAAAGTGTTGTCATCTGATTGGTTTGTTGACTTTTCCTTCATGAACTGAGCCCTCCAGCTCCAGATTACAAATAGTGTGTGTTGTGCATGTTGCTTTTTTCCATCGCAGGGCCCCAACCAGCTGTGAAGCCGGCCTACCCCGGGCAATGGTCTGGCTAGTCCACCTTTTTCCTACCTGGGTACCCAGAGAGTGTGACTGTGTAGGGACTCTGAAGTGCATGCATAACTGTCTGACGAATTTAGCCTATAAGCTAATCAACCTGATTGCGCCCCTCCCTTGTTCAAGTTCCCTGAATAAATCAGATCTAACTCTTTTTACATTTAACCTGACTGAGGTTCCTTTTTGTGCCAAGAGTACTGTACTATTGCTATTTACTGTGCATAACCTTGTTTTACAGGGGGTCCCCAGGGTCGAGCTAGAGGAACCAGCCCTGGTGGTAAGTGCAAACAATGTGGGTAATTGCATGGTGAATAAGGGTCATTGTGAAAGTGATTATTGTATATTGTTCAGGCCACTAGAAGGGAAAGAGGGGTTACAGTGTCCTGGAGGGCTGTGCCCAGGTTAGCTTGACAACTGACAACCCTGATCTCCGGGTGGAGGCACCCACTTCAGTACCCAGGTCCCTTAACCTGCTACTAGCCAAGCAGGCAGGAGTAGTAGCCCTTGGGATAGTGCCACCTAGGGGTTACACCTGCATAGGTACACATTTAGCAGCATAAACATATTTACAAGTTGCAACTAGAGACACATGTCAAGAATCATGAGTCAGGGATGTCCCCTTGTAGCCATGAGAGGGAAGCAGACCTGGTGGTATACCTGGCCCTTAAGGTACAACTTTTACTTAGTGCCTCACCAGTGGTTGCATGGTAGGGGTATACCCTGCAAGGGTGGACAGCTTGGCTGTACTGGTACAACAGATTTGAGGTTGACACATATGGCAACTGCATCTAGACCCTTAGCTCCTGGGGATTCGGTGTTCAGTCCTTTATGGTCACAGATACAGAGGCTTTGCATGGCTCACTACATCCTTCCCTTTCCCTTAGGGACAGATACTTGGCACCCACCAACTGAACTGAATCTTTTGTTAATTTTTTTTCTTTCTTTCACCATTTGGTAGGTCTCGGTTCCTCCACCATGAACAGTTCTGATCTCAGCTTCTTTGTGGGGAATAAATGGGGCATTAATGCAGAAACCATCTGGTGGCCCTGCTTGAAGATGAGCCACCAGCTGGCCCCCAATGTCCCAGTCCCAGACCCTGGGAGGGATTCAAGCCTCCAGAGACTTGCATCAGAGGGAACCAGGACAAGCTGGGAACCCAGGACCTTGCCACCATCCTGAGCCCGCAGGACCCCTCTGGGAATTCGCAGCCAGAGAAGTGCAGCCATGGATGCCCAGTTCCCTGAGGGCTCTGCTTGAAAACCGAACATACAGAACCCAACTGGAATTCACTTTTTGTGGGACCAGGGTCTCTTTTAAAAGCCCCTGTTAGGTTGGTAAAACATCCTGGAAATGTTCCTGGCCAGTAGGCACCAACTGTAAAGAACACAGAGGAAACATTCTGTTACCAGGCAGAAAATATTTGTCAACAGAAAAGAGACATATTCTTTACATTTCCTAACATTTTTTTGGCTAGAACATTAATGCCTTAAGGGCTTCCATAATCCTGTAGCACAGAGAAAAATAAGGGAGGCCAACTAGTAACCCCTATTTATAATTGCCAGGTTACAGGAGCACATGTAGTCCCAGTCCCTATTCACTCTCTGTCCGGTAAAAAAAGGTGAATACACACTTAAATCTTATTTTGTTCACCAAAATAGAGTGAGATATTCTCTTAGCTAATACCCTGGCCTATTTCATGGGGACCAGGGAGGTCACTTTTTGACTTGACAGTTATGAATAGGTTAGCTATGCCATTACCAATCACCAGGTTGTTCTGACGACAGATCAAGATGAGATACGAAGAGCTTTCTGGCAGTTTTTTCAGAATCTTTATACTACTGAGAACTCCCCTTTGTCAGGTGCCTCAGAACATTTAGATACTTTGTCATTTCCCCAGTTGGGGGTATGAGAAAGGGTTGGGTTGTCATAGCCATTGTCTTTACTTGAAGTGGAGTTGGCCATGGGATCTCTGTTATTGGGAAACACAGACAAACATGGGT
Organism: Neoceratodus forsteri; assembly: GCA_016271365.2. Classification (NCBI taxonomy): domain Eukaryota; kingdom Metazoa; phylum Chordata; order Ceratodontiformes; family Ceratodontidae; genus Neoceratodus; species Neoceratodus forsteri. The sequence continues at coordinate 1,558,263,517 of CM057450.1, forward strand.
CTCCGTGCTTACAACCCCAAACTGGTGGGGTGCTAGAACTGCCACTAAATCTGACCAGGAACCCTACAAACAACTGCACTCCAATAGAATAACTGGGTTCAGCCAAAGTAATGCAAAGAGACTCACAGTTTATGAGGTACACCACCATACATCTAGAGCATAAGAGCAGGGTACTGAGCCCTGGAGCTTTGGGTCTATCACATGACCCTTCATGATGAAGGGTCACATGATAGACCTGAAGTGTGGGGGTTCAGTGCAGCTGTCTGTGTGGTTCCTGGTATCGGGATAGGCACTGGGCCCCAATGACGTACCCTGTGAGTTTTACAAGATATATAGTGAATTCTTAAAAGGACCAATATTTGAGATGATTGTGAACAGCTTAACAAGGGGCTTCCCTATCCATATTCTCACATTAGCCATCATAACTGTATTCCCCAAGCCTGGAAAGGGTCTCCAGCTTTGTGCCTTTTGTAGGCCTATCTCCTTATGAAATACAGTATATGCTTAACTAAAAGATCATAGCTCTGATTCTGGTTTCTTTAATTGAACAGGTCCTCCTACAATTATTCATGAGACCAAGCAGGATTCATGATATAGCAAGCCTGGTGGCACTGAGGGCTGAGGCATCCGCCTTACCTCATGCCACAGTGGCGACCTGGGTTTGGGAGTGAACTCAGAGCACTGGGAGTTGGCCAGAGAGGAGAGTATTGAGCATCTGTAAGACTGCTCTCCTCTCCTGGGGGGGGGACTGTGGATTCTTGGTGACTAGAAGCTCCCAGTGGAAACTTGGAGTGCTGCAGCCATGGGACACTCAGGTTGGGGGGAGGACTCACTCCTAGGCTGCCCAGGTTGCTCACCAGTTTTTTGTGTGGAACGGTATCGAAGGCCTTACTGAAATCCAGGTAGCCACATCCACCACTCCACCCTGACCCACTTCCCTGGTCACCCAGTCAGAAAACTTGATCAGGTTTGTCTGCCAAGATCTCCCTCCTGTGAAACCATGCTGCCTCGGATCCTGTAATCCAGGAGTCACAAGGTATTCTCCCATCCTTCAGTAGTGATTCCATTACTTTCCCCACCACTGAAGTCATGCTAACAGGTCTGTAATTTCCTGCCTGCCTATTATTACTTTTGTGAAGTGAGACCTCATCTGCCCTCCTCCAGTCCCCTGGAACTTATTCCGTATCTAGTGATAGGTTGAACAGGGCTGTCAGAGGTGCAACCAGCAGCTCCTTGAGCTTCCTCAGTATCCTAGGGGTGCACCCTATCAGGCTCCATTGCCTTGTCCACTTTTAATTGTGCTAGTTTCTTGAGGACTCCCTCCTCTGTGAAAGGACTAGTATCCATCTCCCTTCCTTTAATGCCCTTGTCCCTTATCTGTGGCCCGTCATCTACCCCTTAATCTGTAAATACTGAACAAAAGTATTTATTCAATATCAAAACAAAACCTGACCTTGGAAAAGATAAAGCTAAACACAGCAGCACTCTTTCAAAAAGGAAAGGTAGGAGACTATATTCTGTTAAACCAAACCTCCTCTTTTACTGACAGTGATAAACCTTTTATACAATACAGTGCAGATAGTAAACACATCCTTACAGTTCATAGATAGGCTAATCTTCATGGCTCAGTTGCCTACATCCATCGTCGAACTTCAGTTTATCGGCTAGTTCTTAAACAACTTTGTAAGTAGTCATACAGCTTTTGCATGTACCAGTAAAGTTAGTATGGTGCCATTCAAACATTTCCTTTTTACATGTGCTCATTGCTAAGGGCCTATGTCATGGTGAATGTACCATTAGGAGATACCAGATGTGGGCATGCAGCGTGTGTACTCCTCACAAAGATGCTGACATTTTGACGTGAGGATGCCTGTAACGGGAATAGCTGTCTACCAGTTATGTGTATATAATTTTGTTATTAATATATGTTTTGTATGGCAGTCCTGCTTAGAAAACAAACCAAGCAGCAGAGCATCATGGGACACTGGATTTTAAAAGAGAAGAAAAAATGGTCTGCCCTCTCACTGACCTAGATGATAAGTTAGTTAGAGCTTCCTTTTTTGACACCTACCCATCAGAGCCTGTGTAGCTGCTATACAACCAGGTTATAAAAAGACCACTGCTTTGAACCCAGGTAGTGTGTTGTAAAATATTGCCGTTTATGATGTACCAAAAGGGAAGCTGTTCTTTTGGCAGAGCTATGTCAAGTTTTAACCAGCTATGTGAAATAGTTCATCAAGATGGTTTGCTGAAGATCAAAGGGGGAATGCTGTTATAAACTATGCTCTGATGAGGAAATAGATTGCCTTGTTTATAATTAAAATATTGCTGTCTTTGCAGATTTTAAAACAGGCAGTAAGCTGAAACATTTGGTTATAAACTGGTCAGGTTACAAATTAACTACAGGACTAAGAGTGACCTCATGTGCTATGACATCACAAGGAGGGTGGGAAAGTATTGCCAGTCTGATACTGGTGAAGCCTGGCTGAAAGAACTGACTCATGTTTTCAGGACTTCTAAGGGACACTTTTGTTCCTGGACTCAAAGAGAGGCACTTCTTCCAAAATAGGCAATTTCATTCAATTTATTTACCAACTGGAACTAGGGCAGGCTTAGTTATTCAGTGCAAGGTACTTTGTTTATAACTGATCATTTATTTTCTGACTGTACCCTTAATGTATATATGTTCTGTATTTTGTATTTTATTTATTATTTTTAATTTTAGTAAACTTTGTTTTTCCTTAAAACACTGCCTGAGACATGCTCATTCCATGTGTGAATGGTGGAACAGTCTTAATATTCTAACACAGCTGTTAAATGCTTATTGTGTCACCTTATGCAGCCATGCTAACAAGGATCTGTGTAAAGATCTAGCAAGGTAAGAAAAATACCAGCGTCTTAACTGAGTCACAAGGGGGTTGTGAATCAGGTTGGTTGTGTGCCCGCTGGGTCGAATATTGCACTGCTTTCCCTGAAGAGATTGTGATATCTGGATCTGTTACCTGGGCGTGCTGGCTAAAAAGGGTTCATAATTCACCCCAGGACTCGAGACTGGTAGTTTACTTGGACCCAAAACAAACAGGAGGGTGTCTCTGTTTGTCCCCTGTTCACTAATTTACTTCAAGGTTGGACACTGTGGGAGTAGAGGGCCTGACCCCAGGAGTGGGTATGTGACAGATTTGTTGTACAGTGCTGGGATCTAAAAGATTTGTTTGCATACTGTGCAATTATTTGGTGACACGAGCATTAACAGTCCAGTATGTCGGATTGATAAACTGTAATAGTTCACACAAACAAGGCAGAGATTTTAAAAGAAAAATATCATTTTGGTTACAGTCTAAAGTTCCCTACATGTTTTATTTTTTTTTTCTGGTGCAAGCTAGTGTAGTTGTAGATTACGGAAGAAGATGGCTTCCACCTACAGCGAGTACACTGTGGAATACCTGAGGCAGTTGTGCCAGGAAAGAGGAGTCCGGAGTGAGGGGTGAAACAAACAGCATCTTGTGGAGACTCTTGTGGCTACCGATGCACAAGTGTTTGCCCAGGACCTTGGGTCACAGTCGGTGACTGAAAGGGACCAGACCTTGGATGTGGTGGTGCCAGAGTCTATCGCAGTGTCCAGCCCCAGGGAGGAGGGCAGCAAAACCAGTGAGAACTGAAAGCAACAGCACCAGAGGAGGGTCACCACAATGCTGGAGCCAGAAGACTACAGATAGTGTTAAGGAGAATGGAGCTGGAATTCGAGCAGAAAATATTTGAAGCCCAGCAGCAGAGGGAGTTCGAGCAGAGGAGGTTCGGGCTGTAGATGCAAGAAAAAGAAAACCAGTGATGAAGAGAGGCAGAGGAAAGTGAAAAACAGCTTCAGAGAGAGACCAAGTGAGAGGAGAGAGAGCACCAGATGAAATTTGAACTGGAGAAGCTACAACTCCAACGACCATTTCCAGAGCAGGTAAGTGGCATGGGCAAGCCTGGAACTCCAGGACTGGGTTACAAGTTCAATTCTAAATTGATAGCTGAATTTAAAGAGGGGGAGGATATGGATGCATTTTTAAATTCAAAAAAGGTATGCATTCAGGCAAAAATTCCCAGAGAGTCCTGGAGCTTCCAGCTATCCCCATTGCTTACCATTAAAGCTTGTGACACCTTGGGTCACATGGGCAATCAGGACAGTAATGATTATGACAAACTTAAAGCTGCATTGCTTAAAAAGTACGAATTAACAGCTGAAGCATACAGAGTTAAGTTCAGTAAGCTCAGGAGAAGCCCTGACATGAGCTACGAGGAACTAGCCACAAAGTAACGTCAGTTTTTGAAGCATTGTTGGGAGGGGGGCAAAGCAGACTCTATAGAGAAAATTGAGGATGTGATACTTTTGGAGCAATTCTTTTGGGCTTGCCCAGCAGAGCTGAAAACCTGGCTGGAGGACTGAGATCCAAAAACAGTGCAGGAGGCTGCTGAGCTCTCAGACTGCCATGGCAGGAGCAGGCCTGCTCTGAAAGGCAGTGGGGCAGGTGTGGCAGCACAGAAAGGGAAAAACACACCTTCAGGGCAGCTAAAACCCTCATTGTCTACCCAGAAAGTGAGCAGCTCCCGGTTATAAAGAAAGGATCTGCCTGATAAAAGAAATGATGAATGTTGATTTTGCAAACACCCTGGGTATGTTGCAAGACAGTGTCCTATAAAGGCACAGAGTGCACAAAATAGTGCTCGAACAGAGGTGGGTGCACTGTGTATCCCTGAAAGCATGCTTATAAACATGAGGGAGCACATACACCCAGTTAGTGTAAATGGGGTGCAAATCCATGGATTGAGGGACACTTACTTTGGTAAAAGGGGATTTGGTTGAGCCTGAACAGCTTATACCTAATCAGTTCATTAAAGTACAGGGATTCACTGGGGAGATGAAAACTCTGCCACTTGCTAGTGTTCTCCTGGACTGGGGTGAGACAGGAGAGACTGTACAAAAAGTTGCAGTGGCAGAAAATCTTGCCCTGGATGTGATTATAGTGAACAATCTTCAAAAAGGAGTGGTGTGTGTGGTTACCTGCAGTCAGATGGCAAAGGCCAATTGTGGTTTCCTGGACCCCATAGAAGTCCCTGTGGAAAACACTGGGAGACTGGTTCTCCAGTCTGTGTCTCCTGACATGGTGAGTAGTGAAATGGAAGTAGAAATTCCCCAGGTAGCAGTTAACAAAACAGCTACAGAAGGTTACTCTGGGGAAGGAGGGGTAACCAGTACTCAGAGGGCTAGGGATGGCAGTGACCCTGAATGCCATGACACTAGAGCTGGGACCATAGTTCAGAAACTGAAGGGGACCTGTCCCATGCCTTGGGAATGTGTAAAGATTTTGCAGCTGCTCAGAAAAATTACCCTAGTTTAGAGAGACTGAGGGCTTGTGCAGAATCTGATGGGACACAGGGAGGTGATGGGAGACATAGAGCATAGAGCATATTGGGACAATGGACTGCTATATATGCAGAATGTAAGAACAGAGGGAGGGGTGATGGGCAGGCAGCTTGCTGTTCCCAAGAGGTACCGTAAGCAGTTGCTCAAGACTGCTGATGATATCCCCAAGTCTGGATAACTGGGAATTGCACACACTATGCAGTGTCTGGCCCAGAATTTCTATTGACCCAACTTCACCCAGCAGGTGAAGGAATATTGCAGATCTTGTTACTAGTGCCAAGAAATAGGGAAGGCGGGTAGTAAAACCCAAGCCACCCTAATTCCCTTGCCCATAGTGGAGGAGCCATTCCAGAAGGTAGGAATGGATATTGTGGGGCCTTTGAATACCCCCAGCTCCTCCAGGAAGAGGTTTATCCTACAAGTGGTGGATTATGCCACCCGGTACCCAGAGGCAGTTGTCCTATCCTCACTGAGGATAGACAAAGTGGCAGATGCCTTGCTAGGGATTTTCTCCTGTGTCGGGCTCCCACAGGAGGTTATCACAGATCAAGGGGGTTCCTTCATGTTGGACCTGATGAAGTATTTGTGGGAGAAGTGTGAGGTGGTGCAGAGATGCATGACACCTTATTACCTGCAAGCCAATGGACTTGCGGAAAGGCTTAATAGTACCCTAAAATAGAATGCTCCAAGCATTTACTGAACAGCATGGGAGGGACTGGGAGAAATACCTTCCCCACCTGTTGTTTGCATACAGTAAGGTGCCCCAAGAGTTGACAGGGTTTTCCCTCTTTGAGCTCTTATATGGATGCAGGATGCATGGGCTCTAGACTTGATCTGAGAAGACTGGGAAGGCAAGGACACCACCCAGAGAACTCCCATAGTGGATTATGTCCTTAAGTTTAGGGAAAAACTGAAGGAGCTTATGGGAAAAGCTCAGAGCAACCTGGCAGCCACCCAGCAGAAGCAAAAAGTATGGTACGACCACAGAGCCAGAGCTCATTCGTACACAGTGGGTCAAGAGGTCATGGTCCTAATCCCAGTCTGAAGGGACAAGCTGCAGACCGAGTGGGCAGGACCATACAAAGTAGTCAGACAAGTGAATGACATAAATTACATTGAAAAACTGCCTGGCAGGAGACATACCGAAAGGATGTACCATGTCAACATGATGAAGCCATATGCAAATAGGGCTGACATGGTCTTTACAATGTATGGTCCTGGGGAGGGGAAGGATGAGGAAGACCCCCTTCTGGACTTGCTGGAAGAAAGCAAGCAGGAGTCCTCTGTGGAGGCAATCAAACTGTCACTCCAGTTGACCCTGGAACAGATCCAGGAAGTAAGGGAGGTTTTAGCAGACTTTGCCCCATTGTTTAATGCCAAGCTGGGCCTGACCCCCTTAGCAAGACATGATGTAGATATGGGTATGCAAGCGCCCAGATGGCAGACAGCATATTGGGTGTCAGAGGCTGTCAAAAAGGACATTAGGAGGGAAGTGGAAGAAATGCTGGATTTAGGGGTAATCCAGAAATCCCACAGCCCCAGGGCCTCTCCTGTAGTCCTTGTAACCCAAGCTGGATGGCTCTACTCATTTTTGTGTGGACTATCATGTGCTCAAAGCAGTCACAAAGTTGGACACCCACCCAATGCCATGGATGGACGAACTACTGAACAAGTTGGGAGGGTGACATACCTTACCACTATTGACCTGACAAAAGGGTATTGGGAGATGGAGTTAACTGCCAGAGTTAGGGAGAGGTCAGCCTTCATCACTCTGATAGGGTTATTTGAGATCAAGGTAATGCCTTTCAGAATGAAGAACGCCCCTGCCACCTTCCAAAGCTTGGTGAACCAGGTGTTACTTGGTAATGAAGCGTACACTGTGGCAAACCTGGATGATATTGCTGTCTTCAGTGCCAGCTGGAAGGAACACTTGTCCTACCTTAAGGAAATGTTGGGCAGGATTTGGATGGCTGGGCTCATGGTAAAAGCTAAAAAGTGCCAGATGGCCATGGCTGAGGTGGCATACCTAGGGCATGTAGTAGGGAGGGGACAGCGCTGTCCAAATCAAGCAAAGATTGAAGCAATAGAGGCATGGTCCAGACCTGAAACACAGAAGCAGGTCTGGAGTTTTCTAGGGACCACAGGGTACTATTGAAAATGTGTATCAAACTTCAGTGCTCTGGCAGCTCTCCTTTCTGGCCTGCTAAAGAAAAGAATGCCTAAAAAGGTAAAATGGGAGCCACCCTGTGAATGATCCTTTACATGGCTAAAGGAGGCACTGTGCAGTGCTCCTGTGTTAGCCAGTCCAGACTACAGTAAACCATTTGTAGTCCAGACAGATGCCTCAGATGTAGGTATGGGGCAGTACTTAGCCAGATGTCTAACCAAGGGAAAGATCACCCAATAGGGTACCTCAGTAAGAAATTACTTCCCAGGGACCAGGCTTATTCTACAGTGGAGAAGGAGTGCCTGGCACAGGTGTGGGCAATGAAGAAATTAGAGCCATACCTATACAGGTGGCACTTTGAGGTACAGATAGCTCATAACCCCCTGGTTTGGCTGGCACAAATGGATAAGACAAATGGTAGGCTTCTAAGATGGAGCCTTGCCTTACAGGGTTATGACATGACTGTAACTCACAGGGCAGGGGCAGCAAATGCTGATGCAAACGGGCTATCCAGACAGTTAGAGCAGTGAATTGAATTTGTAAAACTCATCTCATGCCTAGGAATAGATTCCCCCAAATTCAGTCTAGGAGGGAGGAGTGTAACAGGAATAGCCATCTGCCAGTGACGTGTATATAATTTTGTTATAAATATATGTTTTGTATGGCAGGCATTCTTGGGAAACAGGCCAAGCAGCAGAGCCTCATGGGACACTGGATTTTAAAAGAGAAGAAAAAATGGTCTGCCCTCTCACTGACCTAGATGATAAGCTAGTTAGAGCTTCCTTTTTTGACACCTACCTGTCAGAGCCTGTGTAGCTGCTATGCAACCAGGTTGTAAAAAGACCACTGCTTTGAACTCAGGCAGCTTGTCATAAAATATTGCCTTTTATGATGTACCAAAAGGGAAGCTGTTCTTTTGGCAGAACTATGTGAAGTTTTAACCAGCTATGTGAAATAGCTCATCAAGATGGTTTGCTGAAGATCAAAGGGGGAATGTTGTTATAAACTATGCTCTGATGAGGAAATATACTGTCTTGTTTATAATTAAAATATTGCTGTCTTTGCAGATTTCAAAACAGGCAGTAAGCTGAAACATTTGGTTATAAACTGGTCAGGTTACAAATTAATTACAGGGCTAAGAGTGACCTCATGTGCTGTGACATCACAAGGAGGGTGGGACAGTATTGCGAGTCTGATATTGGTGAAGCCTGACTGAAAGAACTGACTCTTGTGTTCCGGACTTCTAAGGGACACTTTTGTTCATGGACTCAAAGAGCGTCATTTCTTCCAAAATAGATGATTTTATTCAATTTATTTACCAATTGGAACTAGGGCAGGCTTAGTTATTCAGTGCAAGATGCTTTGTTTATAACTGTCCATTTATTTTCTGACTGTACTCTTAATGTATATATATATATATATATATATATATATATATATATATATATATATATATTCTGTGTTTTGTATTTTATTTACTATTTTTAATTTTAGTAAACTTTGTTTTTCTTAAAATGCTATCTGAGACATGCTCATTTTGTGTGTGAATGGTGGAACAGTCTTAATATTCTAACACAGCTGTAAAATGCTTATTGTGTCACTTTATGCAGCCACGCTAACAAGGATCTGTGTAACTGTCTTGTTTATAATTAAAATATTGCTGTCTTTGCAGATTTCAAAACAGGCAGTAAGCTGAATCATTTGGTTATAACTGCTCAGGTTACAAATTACTTATAAGGTTAAGAGTGACCGCATGTGCTTACAGCTTGAAAAAGTCCCCAGCTTTAAATACCTGGGTGTAATGCTTGACGAACACCTATCATTTGATGTACACATTACCAGCATTATAAAGGCTACCAACCAGAAGATAGGCCTCCTCTATTGAACAGCCACCTATCTCTCGAACCATGCTAGGAGTACTATTACCTTGGCCACCCTTCTGCCTGGCCTCTTCTACGGGACCTCAATAATACATTCATCTAAGCTGGGAATCCTACACAAACTCAGTACAGCTTATTACAGGATTGCCCACTGTAAAGGCCCCAGCCCATACCCATCATTGTTTAGTGCTAAACACCTTGGGCTGGCCATCTTTTAAAGCCAAACTTTACTTCCCAGTGTATTGCGCTACCTTCAAACTAATCCACCTCCCCCAACCCCCGAGTTTATCTGGCCTAGTTAACTTGAAACCCTCCCCTCGAATGCTCAGGTCCTCCCGCCTCTCACTGTTAAGCCTACCCAAGACTTGCCTTGTTGTTGGCAGAAGATCGTTCTCCTTCGCAACACCACAAAAATGGAATAACCTTCCACACTTGTTACTCTCATGCAAGACTCTTCCCCTTTTCAAAAGTCTATACAAGGAAATCTTCTACATGCCCTCTGCCTGTAATGGCAACTGTACCTAGCCTTCTCCTGGGCACCACCTCTCCTTCTATCCACTTTGTTAGTACCTCACCTCACCTTTCTCTAGCTTGCTTCTCCACATCTACCTAACTCCTTTTAGCTTTTCACACTAACCTTCTATTAATTACATCATGTTTTATATAAGAATGTCATCCCCTAACACTGATTGTACAGCAGCTGTTGACATCTGTTATGAAAGTCACAAACCAGCCAAATAAAGCATACCAAAAGTGTCACATAAGAAGCACATAAATCCACAGCACTAACACCCTCAGTGCCTCGTGTCCACTCTGGGACAAAGAAAAAAAATATGACATCTGTTATGAACTGTCTCCCTAATATATAGCATACCCAGTTTGCCGAAATATGTTAAGCACCTATTTAGAACATATGTTAAATCATCCTTTAAATATCTATCCAAGATACCTGTTACTCCACAATTGTATATTTTGACTTGCATTTCAATTCCCTGGGTCGCCCCTGAAAAAGGGACTTGTTTGTCTCAGTGGGCCGACCTGGTCATCAAAATTTAAATAAATAAATAACTAAAATAAATGAAGATCCAGCAAGGTAAGAAAAATACCAGCGTCTCAACTGAGTTAGAAAGGGGTTGGGAATCAGGTTGGTTGTATGCCTGCTGGGTCAAAGATTGCGCTGCTTTCCCCGAAGAGAGTGTGATATTTGGACCTGTTACCTGGGTGTGCTGGCTAAAAAGGGTTCATAACTGACCCCAGGACTCAAGACTGGTAGTTTACTCGGACCCAAAACAAACAGGAGGGTGTCCCCCCGTTTGTCCCCTGTTCATGAATTGCACTTCAAGGTCGGGCACTGTGGGAGCAGAGGACCTGATCCCATGCATGGGTTTGTCACAGTGCCCTCTTCAGAGCAATTAGCTAATGAGGCTGGGGGCACTTATATACCCGCCTACAGTATGGTTGTTATGATAACTTACACCAAACTATATTTGCAAAAGATGTTGTAATACACAATCCCGCCGTCAAAGTGAATAGTGCTCTATGTGTTAAAATTATACAAGGGATAGTGATGTGATAAAAACAACACCGGTGAGTTTTAGCAAGAGTTTACTCTGGTAATGCATGATTTACTACTTGTATTTGATTCATTCAATACTTTTCACTAACAGAAAGCACGTCTTACATTTGTGGGTCCTACATTTGTTTGTTAAACATGTTTATTGACAAGCATATACTTAACTTTAGCAGTACCCAGTGAAAGCTCAGACCCTGTACCCTCAGTTCCGATAACCACCAATACAAATGCTCGTCAAAACAGTGACCTGGCAAAAAGTATAGAAGTTGCTCATTTGAATTTAAAAGTGTAAAGCACACTCTAGTCCTAATCTGTTGATATGGTTATTTTGTGGGCAAATCTCCACAGCCCCATGCAAACTGATTTTGTGTCTCTCAGACAGAACTACTGATGCAGTTACTGTTGGGGAGATCATTTAATGGGCAAATCTTCAGAGCTCCAAATAAATTATTTTTGTGTCTCTGTAACTGAAACATCCTACCAACACGGCTAATATCAGGGATGGGTTGCACCTTACCTTTGTACCCTGAGGTGACAGTCGGAGGCTCCCGATGGTGAATAGAATGCACATCTTTACTAAATGTTTCATTGCTAGTATGAGCTTTTTCCAATTTAGAAGAAACCAATTCCAGTGCTCTAATTCATATCACCAAGTCACATAGGTATGCTCAGGGCTGCCGAAGCTAAACAGGCTTACTGTGTCACTCATTTTGACTGTAAACAGATTAAACCTATCGGGTGTCAAAATTTGCTTCTTTATAACTCTAGAATTAGTTATCTGTTACATCCTCCTAAGAGTTTAATGGCAACTAGAGACACCTTCATGTATGAGAAAATGTTTTGTCTCTTGCCTATGCTAAACAATTCCTATAAAAAATGAAAATATGCTGTTATGTTAAGTTTTTGATTTTTATACCAGCAATGAAGGACTTCTATCCTAGATTGATTAGCAGGGGAAACGTGGACCAGGAGATATGCGTAATAATTGCTAAAAGGTTATCTCACTAAGTAGTGAATACATTCAGCAAATTAGTGTGCAAAGACATGGAGGAAGTTGAGTGGTTCTGATACCCTAAGAGTGTAAGTGAGACCACTCTTACAAGCATAAGAGTGGTCTCCACGACAGTATTAATATATTATCGATCGTGATCAATAATATGTTATTTAAAAAAAAATAATAACTGGTGACCCCCGTTATCAACCCATTTTCGAGTGCTGTTAAAAGTCATATCAACCCGCAAGTTGATATGAAAAAAATAGTATCAACCCGCGGGTTGATACGACTTTTACAGTCTCGCGCTAAGAAGCCTGTTTTCAGGCACCCTTCAAACGAGCAGTGTTCGGTAAATCCACAAAAGAGAAGTGGCTTGTGAAAAAAATTATAACCTATGGGTGCTGAGCTCATTTGTTTTCAGTTTTAAGATACAAAAGCTGTTGAGTATAGACCTACGAGAGCAAGTTATTCTGCGGCTTCAGTAGGCTAGATTCAAGCGTGAACAAGTGTTGCTATAGCAATACTTGTTCACGCTTGACTCTCACCTTCTGAAGCTGCGAGTAACTGGCTCTCATCAATCTACACTCGGTGGCTTATGTATCTTAAAACTGAAAACAAATTAGCTAATCTCCCACAGGTTAGAATTTTTTTTTCATACAAGCCTGTGGAAGTAACTAGGTGGTACACAGAAGAACTTCAATACAGGCTGTAATCTTCAGCGACTTTTAAGAATTTATTTGTAGTACTTCCAGACAAAATGTCAAAATAAAGCAAGGTGAACTTAGTCCGACAAATTAAATAACAAGGCATAACAAACATAAAGGCACAAATCACGAACAGCAGTCTTTACGTCTTTAACTAGGGCACTAGTTCCAGATGCATTCACTTCACCATCCTGACTGCTACTGATGTTCCATTTGAACTGCTGGGTATACTCTATATTAATGACCCATTGGATGAAAAATCCATCAATCATCTGCTTTGGACCATTTCTTGAATAAAACAATTATTTATACATTTTAAACATAAGGCAATGCATTATAACACACTCTAATTGCAAATATGTATAATGGAAGTATTAGTATTTTGTTTAGAAGTCTTTACATTATGTTTGCACAGTAAGTCCCTCCCTACTAAGTATAAGAGTACTAGCAGTATGGCTGGCCAGCTCCTAGAGAGAAGGAACACATTACAGCCATTCACAAGCTGCTGCACTTTCTGCCAGGTATTACAACATTTTCTTGGCTTTCCTTCACATTACTGTTGTAAAGTACTATGGAAGCTGTTGTAGCCTAATTTTTAGAGGGTAGAGCACTACAGGAAATGCTTACAAAAGTAAAGAGGGGTTTAGAAAGACAGTTCTCAGTTGCTGATACTGAAAAGGGTCCATAAGGACAACACTCCATATTGGCTGTTTCAGCTCCCAGCTGCTGACACTGAAAAAGGGTCAAAATTACATGTATTTCACTTAGACAGACAGACAATATATTATTATTGCAGGAAACAGTGCAAATGCCTCTGTAGTGAGTGCCAGAGGCTAAAACGGCTTATCTTAAGCGTTTGCGGCATTTGCGAGCTGCACGAAGGTGCGCACGTTCGTGCAGCTCGTAACAAACCGTCGCGAAGGAGCGCTTTACTCAGCGCAAACTCCTGGGGTACAAAAACATAAGAAAAAAGCCTTTTTAGGAAGAAAACAATAAAAACCCGTAGAAAACTCTTGTTTTGAGCAGAGAAAGGGGGTTTTGAGGTGACCTGCCTCATTATGGCCATTTAAAGGGGCCATACATATTTAAGATACAATCTTGCTTTGTAATTTGGCAAATATTATTTTAGTCAGCCAGAAATACACAATAGACAGAGACAACGAATAACAGCTATTTGCATAGGTGGCCAGTCTATGCATAAACACAAAACAAAAGAAAAACCATAAAGACAAGGACAATACAAGGACGATTGGGGGGGGGGGGTTCTGGCTAACAACATCAATATCTGTCCATTACAAAGCATAAAACCTACAACACTAGATCACCCTTTGACAAAGCCACTTCCCTTTTTTGTGGATTTTGAGGCATATAATTTACCGAATTGAACACCGCTCAGCTGTGCTTTCTATCTCGCCCAAATACTTTTACACCAAAAGTCCATGCACCAGTTATTATAAAAAATAAAACATTTATGGGGGATTGATATGCAGTTTTTTATATACACCCTCGGTGTGTGATACTAGTGAAACCTCTCGAGCTTCGCTCTCGAGGTTTCTCTAATATCACACACCTTGGGTGTGTATAAAAACTGCATATCAACCCCCTACATATGCGTTATTCTCTATATACTGTCCTGGAATGTGCCCGTTTCCAGATCATCTGTGTGTGAGATGCTCTTCACAGAATAAGAGTGTCTCACATGCAGGGAAAAGGAGCATTCCGATTAGCTGGGAGCGCTCCTTCAATTTATAATTAGAAAAATACTGCTCAGATGGGACTGGGGTAGATGTCTGTTCTATGCTAATGTGAACTATTACCATTTAGCACCAGGATGAAAAATCTGATTGCAATTTTCATTTTTCAAGCACAGACAAAATAACAGATAGAAAGTCAAACTTATTAAATTACTGAATGTAGAACACATTTAAGTTTTTTTAATAGCATCAGCAAAGCAGATGTATGGGAGTTAGGAGAAACCCACCTTCAGCAAATGAAATATACCAAACAGAACCATTTCGATAGAATCAAATTACAGAATGCTTAGCATGCTGCAAGAGCCGATTGTATGTGGTTGAAAGTTGTAGTCACTTCCATGTCATTGTTTTTATGTTCCTGTGCAGTCACCATGCACAGACACAGTGTTTGTTTTGTGCATGACTATTGCATTTATGCCATCAGAGATCTTCTTTTCACCCAGGGGATACAATCTCCTTTATAATGCTGACATGCACAATGACCTAATCTTGGCAATATCCACTTTCTGTCTTTTTTTATTATAATTTATTTGCTAGATGTTTGATCGACCACTTGTTATCCACTTTGGCTGGCACATGCTGGCTGTCAGGTATATCGGGCACTCTGCTTTAAGAGCCCCTAATGTGGACAGTGGCTGAGTGAGGAGGATCTCCTGATCTGTGCTTGTGTGGAAGTGTGTGTAAAGTATTCACCTCTCGTTCGGATTCAGCTCTTTGCTGCTGCTGTCTTGTGCTTGTCTCTCATTTAACGTTTCACTGTTGTACTAATCTGAGTCTGATAACTCAGCTTGAGAGGAAGAGGGACTGGTACAGTATTTGAACAATCAGTAATGTTAAATTCAGTGGAGGTAGAGAGAAGATTCACTTCTAGATATTATCTATGCTATGTGCATTGAGTCATTTTTTTTAGTTGATTGAATCCCTTCACTGGATTTTACCTGGAATTTGAACACTGATGATTAGGAAATATCTTTCATTACGTGTCCTGAGCTAGCAATTACATCAGGAAGGAACTGGACCAATACTTGACTCCTGCTTTTCTGCACTTGCATTATGAATAAGGAGGTGCATCCTTCGATTGTTCTTGGATGAGGTGGCAGCAGTGTAATTTGGACAGATCTCTGGATTTGGAAGATTGAAAGGCAGTATAGCATAGTGGATAAGAGCACTGAGCTGCAAACCTGGAGAACTGGGTTTGAATCCCACAACCACCACTTGCATACTGTGTGACCATGAGCAAGTCACTTAACTTCCCTGTGTCCAAGGATGCACCTGGAAACAACCCTTGGCATTATGTTTTTTCTGGCCAAAAATTGAAAAATAAAATAAAAGAAATAACTGTTGTCCCTGCAATCATAGACATGATTTTGTACATCTGCATCTTAATATTTCTTTAAAGGTGGTTTCCTGTGTAATGTAATTCTTAAATATATAGAGCCGAGTACTGGGTGGAAGATGTAATTTATCTGGATATATACGCAATCACTACCATATCTGAAGTATAATGTTCGATACATTAAGAGTAGCGATATAACTAATAATAGCAAAAGTGTGAAATAATACCAATTCACAAGCACATTGTCTGCAGAAAGGAAATAGTCAAGGTGTGAAGTGTGTCCTTAGTGAGAGAAGGAAGGAGTGGGGTGATGTTATGAGCAAGGCCCCGATTTTTCTACAACTCTTTGGGACCAAGTTTGTGGCAGGGTTACCATTTTCCACAAATCATCTATGGCAGTGGTTTGTAATTTTTGCCGAAGTTCTGTGGCACCAATAAACTGCTACGTCGCAGCCCCTGCTCATCATCCTGACACTGTGTCCATGGCAATGGCAACCAGGATGGGAGAACATGCAAAACCACTACTTCACAAAATAAAACCAAAAACTCTTGTAAATAATATGTTTTTTAAACAACTCTAAAAAAATCAGTCACACATAGTCCTATCCTGTTGCAGAAATTAAATACGCAGAGGGGACCTTGTGTGAAAAATTATCTATACTCATGCTGTTTATGTGACTCATTAGGTGTTTATGCAACTCATGAGGTTATTCAATCAAACAGTGCTTGTATGGCTAAATCATTCATCACACAGGTCCCCACTATATAGCCTGCCTACCTATCTATCTATCTATCTATCTATCTACCTACCTACCTACCTATCTATCTATCTATCTATCTATCTATCTATCTATCTATCTCATATAGTGGAGTGTTGTTCTGTATAAAATTCCATCCCTTTCAAAATGCTGTTGTAGCACAGTTCAAAGGTCATGGAATGCGATTCTACCCTACAGTGGTAGAACAGCAGTCTAGAACCTCTAGAGATTGCATGACTCAGTTTCATTTTTTTTAACTCTATTTGTAGCCCCCCAGCCTGGAACTCTCTCAGGCCACTGCTCTCACCACTTGCTTTACTGCCCGCTTTGTTCCCCCTGTCATCTTCAAGTATGTTACAGTTCCCTGGGTCGGGGAGGACAACCCCGGAGAGACCCTGGGGGCAGTGGCAGAGGAACCAGCATTGGGCATGTGGTAGTGGTACTGGCAGGGCTGTTGCCTATCCAGGGCTGGAGGGGTGTTTCTGGTAGAGGACCCAAGATCCCCCCCCGTGGGCATGTCTGACTCCAGTGCATGGTAACCCTGACTATGCCAGCCATGCTCTTACGTGCTGCCCGGCGGCACAATGGTATCTGGCGGACTCCAGCCGGGGTCACCAGAGCACCGGCTTCCCCAACCCCTCCCACCCAGAGAGAGAGCTCCCGAGGGTGCTCAATCTGTCTCCCTCCCCTGCCGACCCCTGACTCCTGAGCTCACTCCCGAACTCGGGTCGTTGGCGCGGCACACGGTGTGGCGTCCAGCACCTCAACCCTCAGTGCCACCAGGCCGGCATTAGTCAGTTTCATTTTGAAAACAAAAGAACTCACGGGGGTGCTTGAGAGGTGGAAGGAGTAAGATGCTGTTTTCAGAGCTCTGCTACAAACAGTGCTTAATCTCTGTCAAAATTGTCTAAAATCACTGACATTTATGGTGCAGTTAAGGTGTAAAGTTAAGGACCTGACAGAGACTAAGTCGGACAACACTGAAAAATATTTTTCCCCTAAGTTAGGGAAAACAGCCCCTCCATGAGTGAATGTGGATTCACCTGTGGTTGGGGGGGGGGGGTAATGGCTTCCCCAGCAACAGTGTGCTCTGACACGGGTGCAAAGCCAAAACAATCTGCAAAACCAATGCTGCAATCAATACGAATGCTTTTGTTGGGATTTCAAGAAGAATCCCATACATCTTTTGAAAAAATGCATGACACTTTATTTGAAATATCGAACAGATGCTCCCAAATTGAAGATAAACTTCAAAAGTGTGAAGAGTGAGTGAGGGTGTCGGAGCACAGTATGGAGTTACTTTCAGGGAGAGTTACAACATTGGAGGGTGTGGTGAATGCATCCTTGCATGAGCAACTCTCGAACATAACCAGGTTTGAAAAAATTGAAAATGCCCTGCTAATGAAGAACTTGTGGCTGATTGGGTTTTCAGCTGAAATACCTTCTACTGACCTAAAGCTGGAAGTGGAGGAGATTATAACCCCAATCTTGTCACTGGAATTCCAGCTGTGTTTGGAGTCAGTCTTTCAGCCCTAGTCAAAGACTGTTATGGGAAAAGCTGGCACAAGGTATGTTGTATGTACCTTTTTATTTCGCAACAGAATTACATCTTACAGTTTGCCGAACAAAGAAAGGGCTTCCAGTATGAAGGACAGCAATTGCACCCGCATCCTGATTTTTGCCTGATTCTCACACTCAGAGCTGAGTTCAGCTGTGCTGGCGTTACAGCAATACCGCAAGCCCCTGCAAAACTAAAACTAATCTTTCAAGGGAAAGATTATTATTTTCTGGATGTAGACGCTGCTCGTAATTTCCATGAAAAGAATGTTGCTTTGCCGACAGAACTTGGATTGGATTTGGAAGAAGATGAAGAAGATGAGGCAGCAGACATAACTCAGTATGTGCCAGTTAAATAAAGGACTATTAGACTGCTCTTCCTCCATTTATTTATTTATTTTTTGGGGAGCTCTCCTTTTGATTGATTCCTTTTGATTTGAATTCTAGATGGATTATAATCTTAAAAATATATATTAATGTGCAGAGAGGCTTTGGTTAATGAGGACATTTCATTAAAGACTGTTTTTTGAAGGACGATATAGCTTGGAGCATGAAAATGTGAATAAGATTATTATTTTTCTTAACATCACCTCATAGTTAATTGTGTTAAAAAAGTATTTTCCTTTTAACCCCCCTAAAATTAAAAAATCTTTCAGTCCTTATGGATTTTTTTTCCGAGATGTTTCTTTATGCATGTTGTGTATATCATTTTTGTTTTTTCTCTCTGATAAAAATAAAGTATAAAAAAATAAAAAGAAAGCAAAAGAACTCACAAACACATATTTCACGCAGTACTATATACTATAAAAAATACAGGATGAGCAACTCTATACACAACCAGTGTGTTTTGCCACTTCAGGGTTCTGATTCCTCTGGATCTCTCAGAATCAGAACCCCTCTGTGACAGAACTCACTGGCTATGCATAGTTGCACATCCAGTATTCTCTATATCTATCTATCTATCTATCTATCTATCTATCTATCTATCTATCTATCTATCTATCTACAGACAGATAGATAGGTAGATAGATAGATAGATAGATAGATAGATAGAATAGATAGATACAGATATATTTATAGAGGGAGAGAAAGAGAATAAATGCTAGAAAGGGCTGTGTACAAGGAAAATAACACCATCGATTGGGCTAATGAGCTTCATAATGCCACAAGTCTGAAGAGCGAGTGGCTTTATGAAGCTCATTAGCCTCTGAGATGGTATTATTTTCTGAGTACACAGGCCTTTTCTGGCTGTTGTCCTATATAATGCTCTGTGTTGGACACTGCTGTTCACTGTTTTTTTTTGTAGTGTAGTGTAGGTATTTTCTACAGGGAAGGATTGTCTGTTTTTTAGCTTCAGTGCTTCCGTAATGTGAGGGCCTCCTATAAAAGGAGACATGGCTCTGGTGCTCTCCTCCTCAGATATGGATGGCGGATGGTAGCATGTGTGTGTGGCAGTCTCGGCTGGCATATTTAGTAGTCTTGGCATTCTTGGGAGTGCGTGTAGTTGGGAGCGGGCTGGAGTGGTGCTACGATTGGGAGCTGGTTAGGGCACCAGCACACAATGGCAGCAGACCAGCATGGAGGGCACTGAACCACAAAGTTACTTTGGTGAGTGATATGGGAGGGAGAATATTGGATGGGTGTTTGTGTAGTGCATGTGAGTTTTTTGCAGGTAGGGTTGGGGGGTTAGGGTTACTGTAAAATATGCTATCTAGGGGCTTGTTATGTGCTATTGGGGTGGTCTGTAGTGAGTTGGGTATCAGTGTGTTATTAGTTCAAGTTCAAGTTCAAGTTTATTGCAGGAAATCTCTGTTGAGCAAGCTCATTCACAAGGAGGTCCTGGGATGGGTATACAGACAAGTACACAATACATAAAGAAAATTACGTAACAATACATAGCATACATAAAGAGTTCCCCGGATACAAAATGTTCATGATGAAAAGTAACACTAATTATATAACAATACATAGCATACATTAAGATGTTGATAACACATTAACACAGTGGAGTTAGTCAGGTGGTGTCATTACACCCTAATTGGCTACCAGCATATATGGGGGAATACAGTATATGATGGCTTTTTCAATGGAGGTGAGGGTCCAACCATGCATTACATCTGTCTGTCTGTCTATCTATCTGTCTGTCTGTCTATCTATTTTGCAAAAAAATGCATTAATGCAACATTTAGGGTTCAGGCTAAAGCAAAAAAGTAGGGAAATTTGGTTTTAGGGTGTTTAACCATAAAACCCTACCACCACCCCTAAAACAAATCCAGGGTACAGTCTTCCTTAGGGTTGTCAGCCCTAAAGCTCATCCCATTTGGTGTGTATGTTTCTGGAGTGTATAGAATGGGGTGAGCTTTAGGGTTGACAACCCCAAGGAAGACTGCACCCCTGATTTGTTTTAGGGGTGATGGTGGGGTTTAGGGTTAGAAACCCTAAAACCACATTTCCCTACTTTTTTCACTTAAGCCTGAACCCTAAATGTTGCATTAATGCAATTTGTTGCAAAGAATTTCCTTACTTTTTGAGATAGTATAATTGTACATTTATTTGCCTGTAATAGTGCAGAGCCCAAGGTTCCCTTCTCTCCCATCCATCCACACTTTTTGAGATAGTGTAATCGTATCCTTATTTTCCTGTGGGAGTGCAGATTCCACTGGGCCCTGTGTCCCATCCCTCTATAGATGCATATATGTATCTTGCTGTGGAAGAGCAGGGCCCTCTCGGCCTTGAGCTTGCATTTTTAGCAAAACTACAACCAAACTGTCAGCATAACCTTCTTATTACCCTACCTGGTCCTGAAAATTTACAGATCCCTGTCAAAACATTATTCCAAGCCACCGCAATGTCATTCCACGCCACAGGTGTGAAATTACAGTTCCTCCAGGATTAAAAAAATGATAGCTGTCATGTTCATGATGTTGTGTAAAAAAATGGCTATGTTGAAAATTTGGGATAAAAATATTTAAAATTACAGAAGTTACGAGCAAGCGTAGCAACATTTCAACAGATGCGACTCAGGAGTCACGTGATGCAAGTTCCAGAGTAGCTGCCTGATCCTGTAGCTCTTGCCTCCCAGCTCAAATTTAGTCTACTCTGACATCTTCTTTGAACTCTAGGTGTCAATTTTCTATCTAATTCATGAAAAGAACACATCCGGTTACTATCTTAACCAATTTGGAAGCAAATAGAAATGGAAATGAAGAGATCACAACTGAAGCATACTCTACCTGTCACTCCTGTGAAGGTCCCCAAAAAACCAACGGTTTCCCCAGCTACAAGTCTACCGGAAACCGAACATGCGGCCTCACTGAATGAGCCCTTAACACTGGCTCAATTCCTAGCCGAATTTAAACCATTTCGGGAGGAGTTACTGTCTGTAACAGAGGAATTAAAATTGGTTACACAGGGTCTGGAAGATATATCCAGAAGAGTGAATGACAGCGTGGCTAGGATCACGTCGCTGGAAAACCGCATGAATAAACAGGAAACAGAGACAGCGGCTTTACAACAAAAGATCTCCAGAATGGAAAATAAAATTAAAGATCTCGAAGGAAGGAGCAGGCATAATAATCTTATTATAATTGGCCTGGAGAAGGAAGAGGGGCCCAACTCCATATTATTTATCCAGAAGTTCCTGTCAAAAGTAGTAGGCCCTACTCCCTTTGGAGCAACTTACACAATAGAACGGGCGCACAGAGCCCTGAGAGCAATGCCACCATCCGGAGCTCAAACATGGACTTTCATATTCCATTTTTTAAATGATCAAGAACGTCAGCATGTCCTCACAAAGACCAAAGAATTAAAGGAAATTACCTGGGGGGGGGGCTGTTCTGCGAATCACACAGGACCTGCCTACATCAGTCCGGCAAAAAAGAGCAGAATACCACCCGATGGTGAGTAAGCTGATTACAGATAGCATTCAATTTCGTATGCTCTACCCGGTGACATTGCAAGTTATGCTGTCGGGAAGATGGAATAGCTATGAAGATGCTCAAATAGCTGCGGTGGACCTGAAGGAGGTTTTGACCAAGTTGTTTAAGATGGGCTGAAGATATATTCTACGGTTACATGGTCAAATGCTCTGTAGAGAAGGAGTGTAAAAAGTTCTTCTTAAAATAGGAATCAGGATCTATGTCATGCTTGTTCAGTTATGACTGACCCTACCATGCTCAGCACTGAATACAGTGTCTTTGATGACTTTAAAACCCGATAGGTTTTTGTTTTCATCTTGTCTCCTGCTCAGATAACTTTGGGTTGAGGAGCAACACATCGAGATTCTGAACTATTTGGTTATTTTACGTGAGGAGCAGACCATTCTGTTGATGTACAATAATATTTACTTGCCTGACACCAGTGCTACAAACAAATTCAGGGGTTCTGTTTATATTATTTAGAATTATGTTCTGTTCACAGTCAATTATGCACCCGGAGGCCACTAGAGGGCACCCGTCCTCTAAGTTTATTGCTAGGGAAAGGGATATGCCTGAGGGTTAAGATGGAATGGCAAATATGCCTTCGATTTTGCGATTATCTTTTCATTTTTTTTGTATACTCCTTCTTTCAGGGCTTGCTAAATAAATAGTAGGTAGCAGCCTTGACAGACAGAGCCGGGTCTGAGTGTGAAGACCCTAGTACTGGGGAGGAAGAATGTGTTTCTCTCACCGTTTCTCTTTTTACTATAATATTTATATATGAACATGGTTAAAATACCTGTATTGAGATATTTTCCTTGGCGGGCTTTTGAACTGTTTAAACGTTCATTGGGACCCTTACCAGAGATTTTGTTTAATAACTGGAGAATGGGTAACAAGTTATAATACTTGTTTAAACATTAAGTTATAGCATTGTAGAAATGTCTGAGTACAGTAATGGAGGTAACCTGATCCATTTTATTTTTAAGAGTGGATTCTTCAAAGGAAGTTCCCCTTTTCCAGTACACAAGGGGACCATTTTCAGTTCTTAAGGTCACATCCCCCAATAAATGATGGGGAGTTTAAGTTTTGGGAACTAACTGTTTGGAAGGTATAGAGACAGGCCTCCTATTTATTGTTTTCTTTTTATTTTGTGGATCATATCAAGGGAGCGAATATTAATATAGTGGGGGGGGGCAGGGAGGGAGATTGTGAAGGTTGGAATTTTGTGATCACGCACCAAATTGTGTTTTTGTTGGAAGGAAGGGGAAGGAAGATTCAGTGTATGGGGTTTTTTGGAATTTTTTTTTTTAGTAAGGAAGTAGGACAGGACTTAGGTGGGTGGAAGGGACTGAAAGGAAGTAAGGGGATGGGACAGGAGGGAGGGAAAGACAAGGAATACAAGCTAGCAGATAGTGTAAATGGTTTTTACTGGTGGAACTGTACTAAAGTGATAGTTGTGTGCAGGAGATCCTGGGTTTTAGGACCAATTACTCCTTTTTTTCGTTTTTTTTTTTTGTAGGATATGGGTATTCCTTACGAGTTTAATACTTGGAATATTAAAGGTGCTAGAAATAAATCAAAATGCTATAAAGTTCTTAAGCATCTGCAAATGCAAAAGAGTCAAATTATATGCTTGCAGGAGACACATATGTTGGAAACTGAAGCCCATCTTTTTAAATGCCAGTTTGTGGGGCAGGTCTTTATTGCTGGGGATAGTACAGCTAGTAGAGGTATAGCTATATTAGTAAAGAGAAATGTCCCCTTTGTATGTGAGCAAATTATCAAGGACCCTACTGGTCGATACCTTCTTATTCAGGGTTTGATGTTCAGGATGAGAATAGTTATCGGGTGTGTATATGGCCCTAATGCAGATACACCAGGCTTTTTTATTGAACTTCTCAAAACTCTGTCCCCCTTCGTTCATATTCTAGTGTTCCTGGGTGGAGAGTGGAATCTACCTTTCACTGCACAGATGGACAAGGATGGCAAAAGCCAAGTGGGACTAACTCCAGCTCAGAGAGCTATGAGAGATCTGATAGACAACATGGGTCTTTGTGACCCATGGAAGGTGTTACACCCCTCACTTAGGGGGTTTATGTTCACATCAGAGGTGCATAAATCCAGATCTAGAATAGATTACTTCTTGATCAGCCAGTTGGCACTCACTGGTCTTTCAAACTGCGTTATAATTCCTGGAGTGATCTCGGACCGTTCGATGGTCAGATGCTCCATAGACCTATCCCCCAATCTTCCCAGACAGACTATATGGAAATTGAACAATCAGCTGCTAAATTCTATTCAGATTAAAAATAGCATTATCCAGATAATAGAGCAGTATGAGGAAGAGAACATTAACTCAACCGGAAAAGGGGACATTGAGTGGGGTGCTATGAAATGTGTCTTAAGAGGAGAGCTAATAAAAATAGTGGCTAATAGGAAAAAGCAGAGGGAAAGCAAAGCACAACAAATACTTGCTCAGATTAGGGACATAGAGTGTACCCTATCAATGTCCACCTCAGCTGAGACCAAGGAGTGGCTGATTGGTTTAAGACATCAGTATGCCAATATTCTAAGAGAGAAAGCTGAGTATGGAAAACTAAGGCATTTTTTCTGGACCAAGGGGAAAAGTCTGGACATCTCTTGGCTATGAGGTTAAAAGCACAGGAGTCCTCTAAAATAATTCAGAGTATCACCTCTCAGAAGGATGGAGTCACTAAAGTGCTCCATCAAGAGATAGTTTCAGAATTTGAACAATATTACAGAGAATTGTACAGTCCCATGAACCCTCGTCCTAGCAGGGAGGAAGCAAAGGCATACCTTTCCTTCTGTTCTGGAGGAATTGAGGGAGAGTCTATCTGTTCCCATATCTGATGCTTAGATCCTATGGGCAATTCAGGCTTTATCAATCAATAAAGCTCCAGGTCCGGATGGCTTTTTCCCAAATTTTTATAAGTGTTTTGCAAAACAGTCACTGGATTAAAGAGACTATTTTGGGGTATTTTTAACTTGGATGATGTCGACAAATCTCTTTTTGAAGCCCTTATCATAGTTATTCCTAAAGAAGGAAAGGACCCAGATAAGGTTTCTAGTTATAGGCCCATTTCGTTAATTAACTACGACGTTAAGATCTTGGCCAAGATCTTGGCATCACGACTCACACAGGTTGTGCCCTTCCTAATACATAGTGACCAGGTAGGGTTCATGGAGGGTAGATTGGCTTCTGACCATATGAAGAAACAGTCTCATGTCTTCTCTGTGGCCAGAGACTCCGGTATTCCATGTGGATTATTGTCTCTGGACGCGGAGAAGGCATTCGATAGGGTTGATTGGCAATTTCTCTCCTTAACCATGGAGAGATTTGGTTTTCCTATCTCTTTCATTAACAAGGTTTTTTCTTTATACAGTCAACCAAGTGCAAAGATATACTGTAATGGATTTTTTTCATCCGGTTTCCCCTTATTTTCAGGAACCAGACAAGGGCGTCCCCTCTCTCTCCTCTTGTTTTTAATCTCTACTTGGAACCTCTTCTCTCTAATATTAGATTGCAGTCGAAGATAACAGGAATGGTAATTGGTACCCAAGAGTTTAAAGTCTCCGCCTATGTGGATGACATTCTTCTTCATATTACACATCCTCATAAATCTATTCCTGTAGTGCTGAAACAGATAGAAGAATATAGCTTAATGTCTAACTATAAAATAAACTTAGGGAAAACCTTAGTATTTCCATTAAACTCTAGGATTTACAAGTCTGAGATGACTGATTTACGACTACAATAGAGTCCACAAATGCTAAAATACTTAGGAATTTTACTGGCAAGAAGTGACTCACAGATGGTGAAATTAAATTTAGACTCCATTATAAACATGATTTAACAGGATCTCTTAAGGTAGCGTAAACTTCCAATATCTCTCTGGGGGTGTATTAATATAACCAAAATGAACGTATTGCCCAGATTGTTTTATCCTCTTAACATGCTTAATGTCTGGTTACCACTGACATGGTATAAAAAAGTCAACTCCATTATTTCAGACTTTATTTGGATGGGAATACCTTTAACTGGCAGCTCCTAGAGAGAAAGCTGGTTTACAACTTCCACATCTGCGGCTATACTACTGGGTGAGCAGTGCCACTAAATACCTGAAATGGTTATTGAATCCCATGCACAGGCCTTGTCCTATGTCCCTTCATGGTTACACTAGAAATTGAATTGATTAAGGCAGCTGGATTAGACCCAACATCCCTTCTATATTCCACACTGAAGACCTTGCCCCCCAGACTGGCATCCACCCTGATACAGGTTTCTTTAAGAATTCATAACCAATTATGTTTTTTTCTAAGATACTCCCCCAGCAAGGACATGGCTCAACCACTATGTTTAAATCCCAATATAAAAATTGGTGGGAAAATGATTTTGGAAACTTGGATACCTCAATTAAAGGGCATTTGGTTCAATGATATTTTACAAGATGGAAAATGCCCCCCAGCTGAAGTTTTACTCAATAAGTTTCATATTAGTCCCAATAATAGATTTAAGGTTTATCAGCTGAGACATCTGGTAGCTCAATTACGGGATAAACTTGGAGGGGTAAGTTCCTTAGAAGCCTTTTTCGAATCCCTTTTCCAAGTAGTGTGGGAATCACATGTAGTATCCAAATTATATAGTCTCTTATTTAACCAGGCATATGCAGAGCTTACTGGTAAGCCCCATTATTGGTCTACCCTATTAGAGGATCAAAACAGAAATTGGGATGTGATCAGGCAACACACCTATTGGCATATCATCCAAGATAGAGTAAGGATCGTGCAGTTTCAATTTATTAATAACCTGTTCTGGACCCCTGCCAAATTATATAAAATTGGCAATTTATCTGATCCTTCATGGGTCAGATGTCACCAAGCAGTAGGAACATTGTATCATATTTTTTGGGAATGCCCCCCAATAAAAGAATTATGGGAGCAAATCAAATCCAAAGCTGACCCTTTATTGGGAGTTGAGCAGCATTTTACTCCAGAGATCTGTCTACTGGGAGATTATGCCAATATTAAGGTGAAAGCCAGGAGGTATTACATGGTGATGATTTCTTCTTCTCTTAAAAAAAGTAGTTTTAAGGCATTGGATAGAATGACTCCCTATAACTTATTCTGAATGGCTACAAGAGATGCTGTTCAACTTGAACATGGAAAGGATTAGTGCAAATAGAAAGCACTGTCTCAACAAATATGCTGCCAGATGGGAACAAATGCACACATTATATGTGTTATAAACAGATAGACAGGTATCTGGATAGTAGACCCGTACTCAGCTATTATTTTATATATGTGAAACAATCCACATATTCATGGGAATTTTATTAGGCCTATATTTAGCACACTATCTGTATATTGCAAAGGGATATAAAAAGGGGCGAGAATGAGGGAGTGGGGAGGGGGAGGAAGAGTCAAAAGGGATTGTCTATGTACTTCTCTTGCTAAATGTATGATAGTTCTTGTCTTGGACAACTCTTTCAGCCTTGTAAGATGATAAAATAATAAAGCTGAATTAAAAAAAAAAAAAATTTTTAAATTTCGACAGATGCACATAACTTTGCCATTTGTACATATTTTGACCCACAATTTTCAGCATAGTTTTCTTACGATTTACACAAAACGCTCGCTCCAGTTCTAGAAAAGTCTATGCCAGGTAAAGAACTAAGCGGCTACATTTCAAAAAATACTGGCACCAGGCTACGGCTGTAGTATAAATGTTTTATATGCGTTGACAAATGCATTAAATATTTGTCTCACAAACCCTGTGCAAAAAACTCTCCCCTTTGCACAGTGTTTGTGAGGTGAATATTTTATGCATTTGTTAATGTGATTAAAACATGTATACTACAGCTGTAGCATGGTGCCGGTATTGCTTTCTTATGACCCTACCTCATGGACAAGGCTGGTGAAAATGTCCAAATCCTGCCCAAAAGGTGATTTCTCCAAGCAACAGCAAAATCACCCGTTGGGCTGTATTTGCATAATTCTAGCACCATTGTTCATGAGGTGGGGTCTCAAAAAAGCCATTTTAAAAATTTTGTGTGAAAATATGCAAAAATGTCAAAGTTATTCATCAACGTTCCACAGACAATTCTCCATGCACTTCAGTTAATCCCTAGGAAGGAGAAAAAACACATAATCTAATTGATCATTCAAAAAAGAAACTATCTTTGGCCACATTTATGTAGGGAAAGGAGGAAATGGGGTGGAGGATAAGTGCTCTCCTTACTGTGTCTCCTACATGTTGTGGAACTGATCACTCCTTTACCTACATAGAAACATGGAAACATATATTTTGATGGCAGATAAGGACCTCTTGGCCCACCTAGTATGCCCATGTTCCCTACCTACTGTACACCGTAGACCCTGCTTGATCTCTGACTTTACCCCCCTTTACCTTGCATCTAAGGTTCCCTTATTCCTAACCCATGCCTTCTTCAATCCCATTACATGTTTTGCTCCCAGCACCTCCTCAGGGAGGCTGTTCCAGGCATCTATTACCCTTTCTGTGAAGAAGTGTTTCCTTACATTTCCCTTGATTCTACCCCCCCAGCTTCATTGCATCACCCCTTGTTCTTGTGCATCCTTTTCTCTGAAAAAAACTTCCCTCTTGAACCTTATTTATATCCTTCAGGTATCTGAAAGTCTCTATCATATCCCCCCTCCTGTCCTCCAGTCTGTACATATTGAGGCCCTTCAGTTTCTCCTCATAGGGTTTTTGATGCAGATCCTGTACCATTTTAGTTGCCCTCCTCTGGACTGCCTGAACTCTGTCTATGTCCTTTCAGAGAGGAGGAATCCAGAACTGGACACAGTGCTCTATGTGGGGTCTCACCAGAGATTGACACAGAGGTATCAGATATATGAGGGAATGCCGGCACTCACAGTCCCAACACCCAAGAAACCGAGACTGACATCCTGACATTGCACACACCCAATGGATTGCTATCCCAACTGTGGAAGCCCGACACTACAATTATGCCATCTCCATAGGTGGACGGGGGCTCCACCCCCACACCATCCCTAAATTAATATAATGAACTCCGCATCATTGCAAGTTGGGGAGTCAGGCATTCCACAGTCAGGATGGCAATCCATTGGGCAAACGCAATGTTGGGATGTCAGGCTCAGTCTCCTGGGTGTCATAGTTGTGAGTGTCAGGCTTTTAAAATGATACTGAGGTATCACCACCTCCCTCTTTCTGCTGGTCATACCCCTTCCTATGCACCCTAGCATCCCATTGGTTCTCCCCACTGTCTTGTCACACTGTTTGGCCACCTTTAGGTCATCAGATATGATAACACCCAGATCTCTTTCCTGTTTGGTGGCCACCAGTATCACTCTCCCCATTTTGTATTCTGACCCTGGGTTTCTATGCCCCAAGTGCATGATTTTGCATTGTTTTGCATTGAAATTTTGTTGCCACCTTCTAGACCACTCCTCAAGCTTACCTAGACCCTTATTCATTTTTTACGCTCCTCCGGAGTGTCCACTCCATTGCAGATTTTTGTGTCATCTGCAAAAAGACATATATACCTTCCCTTCTAGTCCCTCTGCAATGTTTCTTATAAAGATATCAAAGAGGACTGGTCCCAGTACTGAACCTTGTGGCACCCCGCTAGCCACTCTCTCTCCCCTGGAGTGAACTCTGGTTACCACTACCCTTTGTCACCTATCCTCCAACCAATTTCTTACCCAGTTTACCACTTTTATTCCCACTCCTAGGCTACCCAGCTTGTTTATGAGTCACCTATGTGGAACAGTACCCACACACTACTCCGATATTGATTGCTAGTATTACATTTGCCCATGGTGAATCACCAATTAATTTAAAATTAATTTCCAACATTTAATATTACTGTACTTATTGCAGGTAATGTGAATGTTTGCTCCCATTGTCACTGCACATGCCTCAGCTGCAAAGTGCCAGAGTTACGCTCTCACCCATATCAACAAGGTTCACCAATTCTGTAAAAACAGCTGACTAATAATATTAACCTTGGCAAGGACATAAGTGAAAAAGTTTTGAAGAGATAGAAGGGTGGGAAGAAAGGGGGGAAAACACTCTCCTCACCACATCTCCTTTATATTGTCAAGCTTAGTGCTTCTGTACATGCACAGTACTCTAATGTTAAGTGTCAGTACTAAGTTCACCTATGTTAAATCAGTAACTCATTTGAAATTTAATGTCCAATAGCATTTAATGTTACTGTATGCACCACAGGCAATATAAAGGTCCGCTCCCACTGTCTCCACGCATGTCTCAGTTAGTAAGTGCCAGTGTCGCACTTACCCATGTTAACAGCCTTTTAAGTTTTATATTCAGAGTTCACCAAATTTGTAAAACCAGCTGGCTAGTGATAGTGATGCTCGGCAAGTGCATAACTGTTTTCAGCATGAACACATACTAATTATGCGCTCCCCAAAATACTGCGGTGCAGCTGTACAAGACGGTATAGGTACAGTAAAAACAGGGGAAACTGGGAGGGGAAAAAGAATATGGTCACAGATATAAATCAAGGTGGTGAACAAATGTTAAGTACTGTGGTCACTAATTTTGTGCAAGAGAATCCACACAAGCAATCACTCTTGAAACCACAAGGTCATATCAGACCAAAAATTTAACCACCCAATATATATCTTGTAGGGAAATAAATTGCCACAGCAAGTAAGAAGGGGTTTACAAAGACCCCAACAGAGCCACAACAACATTAGAAAAATGATAGGGATCAAACTCTGACTAGACCAAACAACAATGAAAACCTTTCATGTAAAAAAAGGACCAGAAAAAAGGGGGAAATATATGCTATATTACTCGGCCCTCTATACTGGATTGCATAGAACAGCAATATTTATTCTTTAAGATCTGCTATAGTCCTCCTTTTTTCTTTTTACAAATTTAAAAGTTGAAATACAGCCTTAACCATATGCGGTTTTACAACTGGCTCAGTCTATGCCGTGACAGCAGCAAGTGATCTTTGAACACTTCACTCACAATAGACATGCAAGATAAAGATACAAATAAAATATTATTTATTCATTTTATTTATTTATTGTTGCTAGAAAATACCTTTGAGCACAAGTGCTCTTTCTCAAAGATTCCACATCAAACAGAAAATCACATAAAAAAAAATACAGAACAAATAAATACAGAAACATACAAGTTACAGAAATGAATTATCCACAAATATAGCAACCTTGTTCAAGAAGTGATGCATGAAATGCTCTTGAACTAACCCAGGTTAGACCTGCTAAATAATGTATCAGGTAGTGCTTTCAGCAGTCTGAAGTCCTTACAGAAAAGGAGTGATGGCCCTGTTCTACTTTTTTTTAATAGTGATTTAAATGCTGAAATCGGGAACTGGAAACCAGCTGAAAGTCCCTGACAAGAAAATGCACATTATGCTGGCACTAGTATGTTTCTAATTTTGCTATTCATATCATTGTATTGTCACTACTGATTGGGGCTTGTAATGGAACTCATTAATATGCATGAGAGTCTTGTATAAAAGATGACTTCCCTCCACTGTAGCCACACCCCCTGAGGAAGGGTTTATGTGGACATGAAGTGCCAGGGTAGAGGGGTTAGTGACTTGAGTCTGCTTTCTACTTTCAGTTTTTTTATTTTGACTCAATAAAAATTGTTTCACACACCGTATTTTGAGCTTGCTGCAATTTCATTTGGAATGGCTTACTAGAACTCAATGCTCCAGAGCAGAGCAATGCAGTCTTTTTTGAAGTAAGACTCACATAAAATAAACTCCCTTTGTGGGACTGTGTGTGGGTCTGCTAGCCACCAGGGACTGGGTTAATGTTTTTTAAACAGTGGATTTGGGTGGGGGGGCATTAGCCACCAGGGATGTGGTTTCTTTTTATTCAAGAGTGGATTGGGGATAGGAAGGGGGGTCCACTAGACCACCAGGGATGGGTATATATTTCACTACCATGGGAGCAGGGATGTTGAGGCCACTGGACACCAGGAAATGTTATATTTCAAACAAAGATGGATCAGGAGGGTGACCACTGGACACCAGGGGAAAAAGTAAGGTTTGCTGTGCTTTGCAACAGAAACTAGAACATTGAATACAAAAACCGGGAACTCACCAGCTATATATGTCTTTATCGTGAGTCAGTTAGGGATTGCAAGATGTTTAATGGTGTGAATACCAGTAAGGAATGGCCTACCTCAGGAAGTGGTGGCTATGAATACAGTGCAGGGCTTCAAACAGGCATGGGATAGGCATAAGGGAGCAATACAGATGAGTATGAATAGATAGGCCACTGACAGAGCAAAGGCCGATGGCACATTTATAAGGTAAAAAAAAAAATGGGCAGACTGGATAGGCTTTGCGGTCCTTATCTGCCATCAACTTCTATGTTTCTAAAAAAAGGCAGTGCACTACCTGCGACACAGCAGGTGTTATTTACCTAGCAGAATGCAAATGTTCAGTGTTTTATGTGGGAAAGACAAAACAAGCATTTAAGCAAAGGTTGGGAGAACAAATGCAGGCAATAGAGTGAGGAGATCCACAATATGCAACGGCAGCGCATATTAGTAGTATGGGTGGTGGTGAATCCCATATTTTTAAATTTTGCATTATTCACAAAGTAAGTAGAAATCCAAGAGGTGGGAACTTTGATAATTTAATCCTAAAAAGAGAAACATTCTGGATTTTAAAACTAAGAGCAAATACAAAACCAGGTTTGAATTCAGGATTTAACTTGAAACCTTATCTTAATTCAAAGTGAGTGATATGTTGCCTGAAGTTCAGGAAATAAGAAATTTTAAATGAAATAGTATTGCCATCACTTGTTTTCATGCATTTATACTATATGCTGGTTATTTCTTTGATAATTATTCTTATTTTATATTAAGATGAGAAAATTATCTTCCCCCTTTATTATTTATGTTTATATAGGGTGATGTATGTATGCATAGAAATATCAGTGTGGCCCTTTTTAAGGTGATTTGAAAAGATCGAAAGTTCTTAATTGTAAGAAATTGATGCACTTGAATGTTATAAGCACTTTAACTTTATGAGCACTTTATGTGGAGGTATTAGTAGTACCAATGAAATTATATAATGTCATACTGACATGTATAGGGTGTGGATATAAGTAAGGTGTGTGCAATGGGGTTTTAACTGCTTTTGAGAAAGGATCCATGAGGATCTGAAATGCGTCAAGCATTTACTCCAATGTTTGTTTGTTTTTTTTAAAAAATTTTACGCTTTTAAAACTAGTCAGAGTCATATTTAAATGGCTAGTGAGTGCCTGGTTTTTGTATTCATTGTTAGCTAACAGCTCTGAGTGCACTTACTTTTTTTGGTTTGTGTTGTGTGAGAAACTAGAACATATTTAACAAGTGGCACTAATTATACTGTCCCCCCATCTCTGGCCTGTATCAATGGCCCTGCAAAAAGAGTAAATTAATAGTAGTGATGTGAATACTGGAATTGGGAACTGGAAACCAGCTAAAAGTCCCTGACAAGAAAATGCTCATGAACTGGAACATAAGGTAGTAAAACACAGATTTTTTTTTATTTTCACACAACTGCGAACAGGAAGTGAACTGCAAGTGAAGGGTAATAATAAAATAGTACACCTGCGGTGGGGATGGGCAGTGGGGAAACAAAGGAACAGCACGGACTGCATGTGCTTCAATTCCACTGTGGAAGGACACAGTGGAGGCATCCGATCACATGCTTTCACCATCCCTTCTCTCTTCTATGTCATAGAAATAAGTCAGCATGGCTCCGCCCATGCACCCATAAAAGTGTAAGGTTTGACTAATCTTGCATGATTTGTAAGAATAACATAAGATAATGCACCTAGTGTCAAAATTACTGTAAATTATTTGCATGACTGTGCAAGAATTTTATCAGATACACAAACCGTCATTTTTCTTGCGTGAACAAATGCAAGCTTATTGTAAGCACAAATAATGTTTTTGCAAGCTCACAATATAAGGTTTAACACTAGCCAACAATTCTGCAAGTTTGAAATGTGGTGTGTTACAAAATAATTATACTTGCATGTTTCTTGACTAGTTTAAGCACAGGATTTCTTTCTTGCACTACTCTTACAAACATGTATATGTGTTTGTGAGACTAGTGCAAGAAAAAACTCTTAATACTTAAACTAGTCAAGCTGTCTAATATAAAAATAATAATAATAGTTGGCTTCCCCTTTCTCCATAGGGAAACCATGTCATAATTTGCCATTATAAAGGAGTGCTTATAACAGCAAACACGTGCACGATTTCCCTTGCTGTGCGCATGCTCATGCAGCAGCGTGACCAGTCAAGACCGCTCACCGTTTTCATGTCCCCCGAAACAGAACCACCAGAAGAAGTCGGCTATAAGTTCTTTTCTTTTTTCCCCATATACAGTGAAAATGCATAAAAACCTGCTGAAAGGAAAAAAAAAACAGTTTTAAAATATGGCAAATCTCGGCACTGGACTAAAACAAAACCGAACCAAGGATACACTGGAAGCTCTTTATTTTATATAATTGCTGAGGCGAAAAAGGTAAACCCAGTAATTATATAACATAAAACATGGGGTAGTGTGTTTAAACTCAAAGTTTACACACACTCTCGGGGTTAGATGCTAACATAAATCCCTCAAGCTTCACTCTCGGGGGTTTATGATATCTAACCCTTTGGGTGTGTGTAAACGTCTCATTAAATACACCACCCCATATATTATTCTATATTTTAAGGATGAATGATAACTGGTATACCATTGCAAAATGCTATGCAAAACAAAGGGTAATGCTAATCATTTACAGAAATGCATAGCAATAGACTGCTAACCATGGTACAAGGGACTACATAAATAAAACTATTTTTTTTAATGTTGCTAATCAATCTATGACAAGTGCTTTGCATTTTTATAGATGAGTAGCCCTTTTATATTTGAAACTGCTAGTCAATCTTTCTGGCGTATTTAATACCCTGATCTCTGGTCCACTGGCACCATTCAGGACTTTAGTGAGTCACTAAATAGACATGTTAAGGGTGCTTCCAATTCTGTGAACATTTCCCTCAGTAGTAAGTGCCCAAGGGTGCATGACATCCTGATTTGATGCTTTGTCTTCCTTGAAAGCACCTTGCTACAGAGACCCTCTTTTGGCACTGTTAAGTGCAACCAATCCTACCTGCCTGATATATTCTGTGCCATGAAGAGCACTTCCTGTCTTTCCTGTGGCAGGCCAGGCAGTTGAAAAAATGTTGAATGTGACTTTGTTGTCTGTGTTTGTTTATTATTCCCAATGTCTTGTTGCTGACAGCTGTGCAGACGTCTGGAGAGGAAGGAACAGGAGGCTCAGGTGTTCCATCAACTGCTGGTGCCACTCCTGGTGGTTCTGGCGGCCATGGCGATGTTGTTGAAGTGGTTGTTCGGAGCACAGAGAAAGTGTGCCTCAAAACTTACAGATATGGCATGTTATGAGATACATAAATAATAAATAAAATGATTAACTTCATCTGTGAATGACAGGGACTTATTAGTACTGCAGCTAGTGACTATGCACTGTGATTGTAGGGACAATCTAGCTGTCACTATCACTAATATACCCAATTCCCATTGTCATCTGAGTCAGTCTGTAGTACTGCTGCTCAGTGGAGTGAGTGGCAATGGGTGGTCTTAAGATCATGAAGGATGTGTGAAACACTAGCGTCCTTATTGATGCCAACTGAGCCACATAGTATCACTAATGATGCTACTGTCTAACCCTCCCTCATTCTCATGTGCCAAGCTGCATCTTTCTTCTGTCTCTGGGCAACAAGAAAAGGGGTAGGTGGGTGGGAAAAGATTAGAATTGTGTGGGAGCGTGTCCCAGAGATTAGCCCAGAGCACTGATTAATTTATAAGTAAACCAAGAAATAAATAGTTATTATTATGCTACTGATGTGATTGTTCTGATGTTGCTGATAACTGGACAGACAAAACATGATGTTCTAACTTCAGTATAAGTTAACCGTAAGTTAGAAAATAGGTAGGGAGAATGCTAGTTTTGATTGGCTAACTTCCCCAAGTAGCTGGTCTGGTGTCAGGCAACAGAGACTGGGAAATTATGAATCCCAGTCTCTGGCTGCCAGATTACCTTGTAATATCACTGTCCCGTAGAATTTCAAAATGCTGCCATTTTTTTTCTGTCTCTGTTATGAAATGTACAGAGCCCCCATGCTCGTTTTTGAATTTTGCCACCATTTTATACACTGAAGGTGACTTACCACCTTCCCTCTGCCCCGCCAGTCCGTTTAGTTTCAAATAACAACTTAATGTTCACATTTAAATAAATGAATCTAAACACAAGCAGTGTGTCAAGTGATCGTCGATGCACTTCTGATGTCCTGCTCCCTCTCAACTCTCAGTGTACTTGCATCTCTTCCAACCACTATACAAGTCTAGCAGGGGCAGGCATGTATTTTTTTATCGTAAAAATAAAACCTTTTCCAGTTCACATGCTGTCACACTGCCTGTCTCAGAAGAGCAATGAACAGCACTCGGGAGACTCAGATGCCAGCTGCATTCCCAATTTAGCATGAAGTAATGATCCTTCTTCAGTTATGACCGGGCAAAGAAACAAAAAATTAAATAGCAACACCTGTTCTTGGGGAGACAGGTGACAGAGGATATAAAATGAAGCAGGGGAGACAGAGAAACTGCTGAGGGGGTGGAAGACACAACATTCAACAGACTGGAAAACATAGATTACAACAGTGCCCTGCACTGTCAATACGAAAAGTAGAGGGACTACTTTACACAAAATTTGTATTCATTCAAATTAATTATTTGCAATAAGTTTTGCAATTTTTTAAAACATTTTTTTCCTAAAATTAAGCCCAAATCCCACTTTGTAATCATAATAATATCCTCCAGGGTGGGTGGTATTAGGCTATACCAAACCTTCCAGGAGATATGAGGCACTCCCCCTGTAATGTTGGGCCTCATTACACCCCTTGGTGGTCTGATGCAGCCCAACACTGCCCACCCTGTCAGGTATTATTGCTTATACTGTGGAGGTGGGGGCACCACATGTAGTGAGAGTTGAGTCAATTGAGACAAAAAAGGATGGCCAGGTTTTCAGTAGAGTATAACATAATGTATTTTTTTAAATACAGAGGCATCTGCTAGGAAGATGAGCACCAGAAAGGCTAACCATTTTACGGATATCAAGGAAGCCTTCAAGAAACACAAATCCAGCAAGAAATGTGAACATGTCAAGCCAGAATATAGGCAAATGATTGTACAGTGCACCCTACATGGTTAAGCAAAACGAAATAAATACATACATAAATAAATAAAAGGAGCAGAGTGTCAGTGCCGGTGGTCCATGCCCAGCCACTTCCCTAGTCATCCCTCACCCGGACAGTAGTTCCTCACAGGCCACACCCGTCCCATGCCCACAGCTTATCCACGGCTTGCAGAAAACAGTGGTGAACTGCAGCTGGTGCAGCTTTACCAGTGCATCAGGAAAGTGGAGCATCAGGTGAAACAGCTGTTTTAAAAATCAAAATAAAACCCTGACTGGGATTGAAGGGCTGAAGAAGAAGCATAATGCTGTTTTGTGCCTCTTGTGTCTAACACCCACCTCGCAGGAAGGGAACAGCAGCAACCCTAAATTTTAATTACTTTGGTACATGTACAGTATGTGTAATTTATTATTTCTCTCTGCATTTTTGCATTGTTTATTTATCAGTTTGATAACTGGGAAAGGCACACAGAGCAAAGGCATGTTTCCAGGTGTGACCCGGGGATCAAGGGTACAAGAACAACAAAGGGAAAGCAACAAACAGTATAGTACAGAATAATATTTACAGCTTAATAGATACAGTATAATACAAGAATGAGTCGTATAGTAACAGTAAAAGACAAAGGGTAGGTAAATACCCATTATGTGAATACAATGCATTGTTACAAGCAGGAGCTGCAAAGGGAAGGGATGGCCTATAAATACAGGCAGCAGCCAAATCTTAGTGGTAGCAACTGATTCAGGAAGTGGAGGGAAGGGAGGAGGACAGGCATGAAGTGGGAAATTAGGGCCTTGGACAGTTGCAGGATGTAGTAGGGGAGGGCCTGAGGAGGTGCTTGACAGCGGGAAAGGAGGGGGTGAGATGGGTTTGAGGGGGGGGAGATTGTTCCAGATAGATGGGAGTCTATAGGAGAAAGCTTGTTTCCCTGTTAAAGTGCAAACTTTTTACTTATTTTTTATTTATTAGATTCTAGGATTACAATATCTTTGAGCCAAGACTTTTTTACAAAGGTTCCACATCACTGAATACAAATACACAAACATGAGCAAAGTTAACATCTTCTAAAATAATGTAAATATATAGATATGGCGACAGTATTTGTAAGACCTTGAATGAGGAAAGGGAAAGGAGGAGCAGAGGTAGTCAAGGGAACATAAATAGGAGGGGGGTAAATGGAATATAGGGGAGTGAGGAGCAAGAGTAGGGGCGGAAGGTGGTGGGGGCAGAGAGAGAGAGGTGGAAGGGGATAGGAGAGAAGTTGAACAGCCAGGAGGCACTGTCATAGGCAGGAGGATGAATGTGCAAATTGAGGAAGGCGCTGGAAAGGTGCTGGGGGAGATGAGGATCCAGAACTCATGGGAGGGAGAAGGAATGATGGTAGTTTTTTTATGTAAAGTGTGGGGGGGGGAGCTGCAGGATTTAGGCAAGAGGAAAGGTAGGAAGGGAGAGTACCAAATCAGAATTTGGAGATGAAGTGGAGCAGTGAGACATGCATCTCTGTGCTAGAGACTGGAGGGATAGGGAGGAGTACAAGTCGCAGTGGTATGTCATGTGGGGGAAATTAGAGGTGAAACGACAGAAAGCATTGAAAAGGATGTCTAGTTTGGAGTGAGAGGTGGTAGGAGCAGTGCTGAAAATCACATAAGTGTAGTGAAAGTGAGGGAGTATCCATTTCACCAGCAGGTTGCGCTGGACAGGGATGGGGAGGCTACCCTTATGGTGGTAGAGTTGACCAAGTTTAGGACATAAATTGGAATGCAGGGCCTTGAAGTGGGAGGAAACATTAAAGGAGGGATCAAGCTACACACCTAGGTATTTGTAGGTCAGGACAATATCAAGGGGAGAGTTTGCAAGGGTATAGAAAGCTGGAGGGGTGGAGAGCCTGACAAGCTTTTGTTTGGAACCAGAGGTCATAGCCACAGTCTTTTTGGTGTTCATTTTTAGGCAGTTGGCCATGAACCAATTGGATACTGTGGTAAAATCCTGTTGTAGTGGGGTTTGGATGGCTTGGGCAGAGGGACTGGAAAGGAAAAGGATAGTATCATCCGTGTACATGTGGATCATGGCATGGAGCAGGCAGAAGGGAGATCAATGATGAATAGGGAGAAGAGGACAGGACCGAGGATAGAACCCTTGGTGACACCTGCAAGGATGGGGAGGGGGTGGACATGATGTTACTGTTTTTTACTGACTGAGATTAGCCAGTTAAGTAGGAGCTGAACCAGGAGACAGATGCAAGTGAAAGGCCGATGGAGCTTAGTTTATTGAGAAGTAGAGGTTGAGAGATGGAGTTGAAGGCCTTGGTGAGGTCAATTAATATAGCCAAAGTGATCAGCCCTTGATCAGTTGCAGAGTGGATGGCGTTAGTAAATTGAAGGAGCAAGAAGGTAGTGGAGTGGAGTTTCCTGAAGTCAGATTGGACTGGGGAGACAGTGTCTGAGGTGGAGAGGAAGTCATTGAGCCTAGCGAGGATCAGTGATTCTTGGACCTTGGTGAGAGAGGGGACATGAGATATGGGGCGATAATTGCCCAGGAAGGTGGGATCACCCCCTTTGTGAAGGGGCATGACAGTGGCTGACTTCCAGGCAGAAGGGACCGTGGAAGAGGAAACAGATAGGTTGAGTAAGTGAGTTAGAGGGATCAGAATAGAGGGGGGTGTAGATTTTAAGTAGTCTGGGATAAAGGCCATCAGGGCTGGATTTCGTAGAGTTCAGGGATAGAATAGCCCTAAGAACTTCTGTAAGGGTTACCAAGGGCAGTAGAAAGCCAGAGGGTGAAGAGGGGGAAGGGGGAGGGACTCAGGAGCAGGGAGAGGGGTCATGAGGGAGGGCACAGGTAGTAAAGAAATTGTTTAGGGCATCTGCAACAGACACTAGGGAGCCTGCCGCACAAAGAGTGGGAGGGGGAGTTTGTAGGAGGGGTACAGGAGCAAACGGAGATAATTCCAAATGGAGGTGGGGAAGTGTTGGAGGAGCGAAACCGGGTTTTGAAGTAGGCAGCTTTTTCTTGCCTAGCATGCTTGGTGCAGTTATTTTGGAGGGTTCTGTAGTTCTGAAGATCAGCAGGGTCACCGGTGACTTTGAAGCGACGCCAGGTGAGGCTGCAGATTTTGCAGGCGGAAAGGATGTCAGGGGAGATTCATGGATTGTGCTAATGCTTTACCCTGACAGATCTCAGAGGAGCATGGGCATCCCATATTTTTAGAAAGATATCTGTAAAATGGGTGAGACCAACATTGACAGAGGGTGTAAAGGACTGGAGATCAATTGGCTGAGGCCAGGTCAAGGAGTAGTTTGTTTGAATCAAGTGATTTAAGGGCTCAGTATTGAGTGTACTTGGTGGGGGGGGGTCTCAGCTTTCTGATGCAGAAAGTGGAACAGTGATCACTCAGTACATCATGCAGAACGCCAGAGGAGCAGATGCAGTGAGGGTGGGTAGCTAGTATCCAATCTAGCAAGGTATGGGGCTGGGATCTGTGGTTTAGGTGAGTGTGCTCACTGATTAATTGGGTAAGTTAAGCGCTTCAATCTGTAAACAAGAGCTTTGTGAGGGGGGGTGAGCCAGTCCAGATTAAAGTTGCCAAGAAGGATTAATTCACCTGCGAGTGCCATTGTGGTGATGGAGGTGATGCAGGAGACAAGAGCAGGGAGGGAGGGAGGGAGGGAGTTTGGGAGGGTGTATATTACGCCAACAAAAAGTGGCATTGAGGACAGAAAGGTGAGCTTTGCCAGGAGTAGTTTGTGAGATTCATGTACAGCTTCACAGTGAGTGATGGTGCAAGACAGGGGGGTGCAGTAGTAGATTGTGCCTCTACCTCCTCTTTTACCAGGGTCTTGCTGGAGGAGGTTATAGTTTGGGAGGGCAAGTTGATTTTCTGGGACACGTGATGACAACCATGTTTCTGAGATACGCAGAATGTCAGGGGAGTACTAAGTGACCCAAACTTTGATATTTATTTATTTATTTATTGAAATGTTTCACCAGGAAGGCACACTGAACAACAAGTTGCTCATCTTCCGGTGCGACCTGGGGTACAACTGGATGAAGAATTAGACATACAGTTTAACATGCATCATAGCTGAGAAATTAAACATTCAATTACATGTGCAACAAGACATACAGTTACAAAATAGCATAAATAATCATACAGTCACATTTGTAATATAACATACAATTAAATATGTCATACTTGTGAAATATACATTTAATTACAAGTGATATATCTGAGGAACATAGTACAGAAATTTAATGTAGCCATGGAACCAACTCCTTGCAAAAATGGATCACGGTTAAGAGGCAGATTATTTAATAATTATTGAATAAATGAGATACAGAGGAGGGACATCAAGGAGGGGAGAGGGGTACACATGGGAAATAAGCTGGGGGTAAGGAGAGGATAAAGATGGGGGGAACATTACCGGAGAAAAGTGAGCAAAAAAAAAAAAATTGTTGTGAAGGGCACGTTAACACAGTGCTGGTGCAATCTGGGAGCATTTTAGACACAGCAAAAAGTGCAAATTATTAGCTGAAGTGAGCTAATTCCTTTGATTAAGTGCAGGGAGGTAGAGAGGGGGTCAGGAGAGAGGTGGGGTAAGGAATAGGGAAGGGAAGGACAAGTTATACCTGGAACTGGCCGCTTCAGAGTGTGAAGATAGCTGCTAGTGGTGGAATGAGGTGAGGACTTAGAGTAAGGGGCAGGAGTAGGCAAGGACAAGTTGGGTAGAGATAGTAGAGGGGATGGTAAAGGGAAGAAGGAGGAGGAGGAGGAGGGGTGGGAGAAACTTACCTAAGACTAGGCCTCTTCAGGATGCTGAGAACCCTGCTGGAGAGCAGAGCCAAGCAAGGACGAGGTAGGTAGAGAGAATGAAGGGGAAGGGAAGGGAAGGAAGAGCCATTTCCCAGTGCTGGGCCCTTCCAAGATGCTGAAAACCCTGCAAGGGGGCAGAACTAGGTGACGACAAGTTGGGAAGAGAGAAAAGAAAGGATGAAGGGAAAGGAGGGAAGAGGAGGGAAAGAAGAAGCTTGTCTAAGACTAGGCCACTTCAGGATGCTGAGAACCCTGCCAGAGCGCAGAATCAGGTGAAGACTAGTTGGGTAGAAAGGATATAGGGGAAGGGGGTATGAAGGAAGAGTAATTGCCCAGTGCTGGGCCCTTCCAGGATATAGAGAACCCTGCCAGGGGATAGAATTAGGGAAGAACAAGTTGGGCAGAGGGAATGGGGGGGATAGAAGAGGAAAGGAAAAAAGAAGGAGAGAGGAAAGAAAACTTACTGAGAGTAGACATCGCGAGGGTGCTAAGAATCCTGACAGAGGGCAGATTTAGGAAAGGACAAGTTGGGTAGAAAGGAGAGAGGAAGGGAAGGGGAAGGAGGAGGCTTGCCCAGTGCTAAACCCCTCCAGGATGCTGAGAACCCTGCCAGAGGTCAAAACTAAGCAGGAGCAAGTTGGTAATGGGGTATAATCCAATCTAGGGAGGAGGTTATGGACATTAACATGGAAAAGCCTCAAACCCTTGGGGAAATCCTGTGCAGAGTTTGGGGTGAAGGAGCTAGGGTTAAGTTCAACATCCCCAGACAGGAGAAGGAAATGGACTAGGAGGTGATAATGGAGGGAATATTTTTTAAAGTTTAGCTGGTATCCATGGAGAGGGGGACATTTAGAGGGGGTATGAGCACCCCTCAGGTGATGATGGAGGGCTTCAAACTTAGAGAAGGAGGAGGAGAGTAACCCAGGATGATTATTCGTTGTGCGGTAATTTGAAAGAAAAAAAGGGAGGAGATGAAGAGTAACTTCAGGGGAGAGACAGAGATGGTGTAGGAGGGAGAGGGACTAAGGTTCAAAGGGGACACAGCAGGTGAGGAAGCTAACAGGCTGGGTGGCCTGGTGGAGAGAGTTCCAGGCTACCAGACAGGCTGGAAAGCATAGACTAGGGTTTGAAACCCATGGAGGGGAGGAGCTGTGAGAGGGGGAGGAAAATGAGTGGGCTGGTAATTTGAGGGAGGGAGATGAGAGGGACTAGATAAGAAGAAGGGTGGGGTACCACAAATTCTATTTAGGATAGAGTGAA
The DNA here is from genome assembly GCA_016271365.2 of Neoceratodus forsteri. Taxonomy (NCBI): domain Eukaryota; kingdom Metazoa; phylum Chordata; order Ceratodontiformes; family Ceratodontidae; genus Neoceratodus; species Neoceratodus forsteri. Next base: position 1,558,306,926 of record CM057450.1, read on the forward strand.
GGATACAAAAAGGAGAGTATAGCATCCCCTAGTGGTCAGGCAGTATAGGCTGCTGAGTTGAAAGTGAGCTGATAGAGGAAAAATAGCAACTGGACGCGTGACAAGGTTAGCTGACCACAGTGCTCTATAAATGAAATGCCTACCCAGGGTGGGAGGGGCAGCCACTATGCAAGTAGTGGTGGGTATGAGCTGGTCCTTCAACAGTATCTGCAGTGGGGATTCAGTGCACTGGCTGCAGCTTGAGGGGGAGTAGAGCTGTGATTCTTGGCTCCGCTCTTCTGTAGATGCATGTGCTGTGAACGAAGGAACAAAGGGAGAGGGTTAATACAGGAGAGGGAGTAAAGGGTCAGACACCAGACAATGGCAGGGGAGAGGTCATGGCAGGAAATGGGACGGGGGAGGGGAGTCCAGTAATGGCATTCCGCAGAGGGGGTGAACAGGCCAAGCAAGTAAACACAGCAGCATTAAGTCAAATATAGCAGCATTAAATCAAGTACAGTTAATGAATGGCACAAGGTAAGCACTTAAAGCACACTCCAGAAATGGACTAAACAGTCAGTTAGTGCAGCAAAATGAATTACGGTAACAACCTAAATCTACCAGAAATAGTGCACTTAATAGGGTGAGGCAGTTACAGAAACAAACAATCAACTCCATTCCTCCGATGGTACCAGCGGTGGGGATTCAGTGCACTGGCTGCAGCTTGAGAGGGAGGGGAGTGGAGCTGTGATTCTTGGCTCCACTCCTCTGTAGATGTCTGTGCTGTGGTGGGGATTCAGAGTACCAGCTGCAGCTTGAGGGGGAGTGGAGCTGTGATTCTTGGCTCTACTCCTCTGTAGATGTCCATGCTGTGGCAGGGATTCAGTGTGTGAGCTGCAGCTTAAGGGGAGGTGGAGTTGTGATTCTTGGCTCCGTTCCTCTGTAGATGTCAATGCTGCAGTGGGGATTTGGTGCACTGACTGCAGCTTCAGGGGGACTGTAGCTGTGATTCTTATCTTCACTCCTCTGTAGATGTCCATGCTGCAGTGGGGATTCAGTGCACTGGCTACAGCTTGAGGTGGAGTGGAGCTGTGATTCTTTGCTCCGCTCCTCTGTAGAAGTCCATGCTGCAGTGGGGATTCAGTGCACTGGCTACAGCTTGAGGTGGAGTGGAGCTGTGATTCTTTGCTCTGCTCCGCTGTAGATGTCCATGCTGCAGTGGGGATTCAGTGCGCCAGCTGCAGCTTGAGGAGGAGTGGAGCAGTGATTCTTGGCTCTGCTCCTCTGTAGATGTCTGTGTTACAGTGAGGATTCAGTGTGCCGGCTGCAGCTTGAGGTGGAGTGAAGCTGTGACTCTTGGCTCCACTTCTCTGTAGATGTCTGTGCTGTGATTGGGACTTGGTGCATCGGCTGCAGCTTGAGGAGGAGTGGAGCAGTGATTCTTGGCTCTGCTCCTCTGTAGATGTCCATGCTGCAGTGGGGATTCAGTGTGCTGGCTGCAGCTTGAGGGGGAGTGGAGCTGTGATTCTTGGCTCCACTTCTCTGTAGATGTCTGTGCTGTGATTGGGACTTGGTGCGTCGGCTGCAACTTGAGGGGGAGTGGAGCTGTGATTCTTGGCTCCACTCCTCTGTAGATGTCTGTGCTTCTTCTTATCTTAATTTAAGGTACATATCTAATACTAGTTATTATACAGCACTGTTTTGTTTAAAGAACAACTTCTGGCCCTGGATAACCATTTTGTGATGCAGCGGACTAGCACTAGCAGACACAGTCATCCATCTTGTGATGCTCTGGGATTCCAGCTGGCCTCAATTTCTGTACTTCTGGTTCTAGCCTTGGCTCCCATTTTCTGTTTTTCCGATAAAGGATCTGTCTCCCATTCTCTGTACTTCTGGTTCTGGCCCTGGATCCCATTTTCTGGTTTTCTGTGATGGGACGAGGCTCCTATTTTCTGCACTACTGAGTCTGGCCCTGGCTTCCATTTTCTGGTACTTTAGTTCTAGACCTGGCTCTTGCACCATATTCTGATGCTCTGTGTCTTGTTCAGTCTGCCATTTTGCACTACATCTTGCCTTGGCCAACCATTTTGTTATGCTTCAGGTTTAGCCATAGCCCACATTTTCTAATGCTTCAGGTTTGTCTCTCCACACATTTTGTAATGCTTTAGGTATGGTGCCCATTTTCTGATGCTCTAGCTATGTCTCTGGCCCCAACAGGCATTTTGTCTTGTTTAGAGAAAATTACTGTTTAGTTGTCCTTTAATATGATTGCCCCTAGATTTGCCCACTTGGCTGCGAGATTTTTTTATTTAATTTGTTGTAAATGTCTCCAGATTTGCCTGCCTTGGCTGCAGGTTTTTTTATTTAATTTGTAGCAAATGTCCCTGGATTTGCCCACCTTGGCTGCAGGGTATTTTATTGAATTTGTTGTAAATGTCTCCAGATTCAACTTCCTTGACTGCAGGGATTTTTATTTAATTTGTTGTACATGTCCTCTGTTTCCCCCACCTTGGCTGCAGGGGTTTTATTTAATTTGTTGTAAATGTCCCTGGATTCATCGGCCTTGGCTTCAGGGGGTTTATTTAATTTCTTGTAAATGACCCTGGATTCACCTGCCTGGGCTGCAGGGGTTTGATTTAATTTCTTGTAAATGTCCTTGGATTCACCAGCCTTGGCTTCAGGGGCCAGATATTCAAAGCTTTACGTGGTCCGCAAACAGTTTGCGTGGGTTTAGCGTGGGATTAGCGTGGGACTGCCATATTCAAAAGGCCACATAACATGGGCAAAATGCATTAGCGCCGAGCAAACCATAATTATATGCAAGGGGCAAAGTGAACATGAATACAGGTGCTATGAGATATTCAGCAACTAGTGCGCACTAAGGTGTTTAAGCAGCGACATAAGCGTGACCCTTAGTCGCAGATGAGGTATTGCCTACAGGAAAAGCTGGTCTGAACCTTGGGCAAACAGCTTTGCCGTCATTGGTGCATAGCATGGTGTTTGTGTGGGATTAGCGCAGCTTGAGCGACCCTAACAGAAGAGCATGACACTTAGAAACTGCCTGACATGGAGGACACATGATGCACACTGCTGGCACCACCATGATGCCAACAGCTGCCACCAGTCCCAGCCAAGCAAAGACAGTAAGGGGGGATCTGACCAACAGGGGACAACTAGGTAGTGTGGCCATACAGCACACACCTGCAGACCATATGTCTGTGTTGACCAACAGATGCCAACACACACATGCAGCACTGTGGGCATGGCGGCCATCAAGGGGAGGGTGTATGGGTGGCCAGACCTCACCACAGCTCAGGTGTGGCTACATGGCTGAGACACATCATGCAGTGCACATGGGCCAGTAGTGGGAATACCCCACCACCTGAATGCCTGTCGGAGCATACATGACCCCCCCAGCCACATACCGCACAATTGTATAGAAGCCACAGCACACACAGCCAGCCATGCAAATGTCACTGTGAGCATCCCATGCCACAGGTGCAGCATCTGTGGAGCACAAAATGGCAAAATAGTACTGTCCACCATCAGTAATCACCTGCATGCTGGGCCTGTCACTCTGTACAGTGCAGTGGTCACCACTGCCCTACATACCATAGGCATTGCTGTGTCCCTCACACTACCAGCCCCCTTGCTACTGTAGCATCTGCTGTGCACTGTAGCATGGCCTACAGTGTGATGGTTGCATACAGCACCACCAATGCCTGTGCCTATGCTGTGTTCTCCCCTGGGGCACACAATGCTATGCTGTACTACATACATGAAGCCTGCAGCAACCATCATGCACTGTCTGATTGACCTACAGGTGGAGCTGCGGCCAGACCTGGCCAGCCCCTGTACTTCCAGACTGACCTACAAGTGGAGCTGTGGGACCCTGCAGTAACGCTGGGTAAACTGCATGCAAATCAGGGAATGATGAGATGCTAATCTGGCTGTTTGCCCAGAGACTACCTAAGTAGGCTCATTTGCATGTCACTTTTGAATATGGCAAATCTTAGCACCAGGCAAACACGTTAGCACCGGGCTAACAGCTTAGCTTCACACTAAAGCCGCACTAACGGTTCGGGGATATTTATACAGTTTTGATCACTGTTCTTTCACATTTGCTGCTGCCTGCTGCTGTACTGGGTTCACGTATCTGCTGGCATGCACATTGGCCACATAGTTCATCTCTACCTTCCCTCATGTCACTATGCACTGTGTTGTTGTTGTGATTTGCACTTCCTGGTTGCTATATTCAGTGTTGCCTTATTCTAGGGCTATGTTTGCCCTGCACTCCCAGCCCTGTTTGCACGGCCTCATTACCATGCTATATTCAGAAGCTGTTTGCTCAGGGCTATTCCTTTTGAATATAGCTTGCTTTGTGCTCCGGGCTACGTTTGCCTGCCAGGCAGTGTTAACTTAACCCAGGGGCAAAGCTTTGAATATCTGGCCCCAGGTGTTTTATTTAATTTGCTGTAAGTCTCCCTTGATTCACCTACCTTTCCTGCAGGGGTTTTATAAGTATCCCTGGATGCTCCTGCCTTGGCTACAGGGGTTTTATTTAATTTGTTATAAATGTCCCTGAATTCACTCGCCTTGGCTGCAGTGGTTTTATTTATGGTAATTTGTTATAAATGTTCCCAAATTCGCTCACCTTGGCTGCAGAGGGTTTATTTCATTTGTTGTAAATGTCCCTGAATTTACTCATCTTGGCTGCAGAGGTTTTACTTAATTTGTTATAAATGTCCCCAAATTCACTCGCCTTGGCTGCAGAGGTTTTGCTTAATTTGTTTTAAATGTCCCCGAATTCACTTGTCTTGGCTGCAAAGGTTTTATTTAATTTGTTGTAACAATGTCCCAGCATTCACTTGCCTTGGCTGCAGGGGTTTATTTAATTTGTTGTAAATGTTTCCTTATTCACCGACTTTGGCTGCAATGGTTTTATTTAATTTAATATTTATTTTAATGTGATTTTAATTAATATTTTTGTTTTCAATAAACTTTTATATGTTTCTTACTTACCCATATGTATCAGCTTGGATTCTTCTCAAGCCAAGTGCTGCGTATTGTGTTGACACTGAAAATTATTTGGTATGTCAAAATTAGAAAGAATTCATGAATTATATTACAGGAAAAAATAGATGCCGCCAAAAATGGGGAAAGCTCTAATTTAAAGCAAAAATCAGAAATATCTGCTTTAAATGTATATTTTTGTAATTCACTCTAGCAGTCAATTCTTTGCCTATATTAATCAAATTAAATGTGTCTACCTAGAAATTTTGCTTTCTCTTTCAGTGCCTGCTACAGCTAGTGCAAAGCAGGTCCCAACCCCGTGACTGGAAAAATACAGCTGAAACTAAACTAGTCCAAAAACATACACAAATAATAACACAAAAAACTACAAGCACACCTCAGAGACCACTACAACATTTACTACAAGCCTTTAGGAAAAGTACTTGATGCAAACCAGCTTTTTGAGGTTTCTCCCAGGTTTTTGTTGTAAACCACAGCCCAGCAGATGCTTCCCTCTGAAACACCAATAAAGGTCTTTAGTAACTCAGGAAGTCACATGGTAGAATACTGTTACTCTGGAATGCAGCAGCAGCAGCACCATGTGATCATTTGTTTACATGCCAGATTAATCACAAAAATTTAATCCACGTATATGCATTTCTGTGGAATTAGAATTTGCATATGATAATACATTTGTGCCAATTTAAGTAACATAGCAGAACATTAATTAAAAACATAGAGGACAAATTAAATTATCAGATTAGTCTTCTACAAGGTAAAAACTGGGTGCATTTTTAGGAAGATATCCGAATTGGATTCCATGGAATCTATCAAAAATGGTCACAGAAAGGTTCCACAGAATATATCTAAATCTGTGGAATTTTATTCTGCCATAATTAGTGGAGGAAATATTTTCCACATTTTCTGGGGTGGATTTCAGTCATTCCGCTTCTAACAAAATGTAGTGGAATTCAGTCAAATTTGTTAAAATTCCACAGAATTTTATTCTGTCAGAATTTGAAAATTCCACACAGCACTGTTATTTAGAATTTGAACCAGCTGGTTATTTACTGCCCTCACAAGGGTCCTGGACAGTGAGGAGAGGATAGAGACTGTGCAGTAGTTTGTGGGATGCAGGTATTGCCACCCTTTTATTCTGCATATATTTGTGTCAGAAAACTGCTGAATGCAAATATTTTTTAAAGAGGAAACCTAAGTTTTAACAATAAAGTAATAGTCCCCTTACAATCACAGATGCAGTGGTTATCAGTCTAATTAAACTGACAATAATTAAGATGGTCACACCATCAGTTTAAGATAAGATAGGGTTTTCTTAATGTGGCCTGAACTTCTTTGAAACTTAGATAAGCTAGAGACAATACTTTTCCCCATCAGCTACAATAATAAGAAATGGAACAAAACAATTCTGACAGATTGATATAGTGCATTCATTGTAAACTGTCATAACCGTTTTGGGCCAACATATAGAATAATGTATGGACAGTAATGCACAATGAGGCTGTGTTTCCATTGAGGGGTTCTGATGTCATTTGAACTCCAAGATGTAAACAGTTGCTTTGTTGTACAGTGTTATCCATACATTATTATTTACAGTATATGCTCATTTTAATTTATTATCTTCTTTCTCCCTCCCCACCAAACACACACAGAGCAGTCTGCCATTTATTTCTGAAAATTAAGAAAATCCACCTCATGGCCAGCTGCTTAGTAGCCACCCAGTTGCCACTCCAGTATGTCCCCAAAAGTTAAAGAGACACTGTCAACTAGAGATGCAGCGAAGTTTTAATCCATGAATGAATATGCAGTGAAGTCACCAAATTCGCCCCGCATAGCACTTTGTGGCATTTTGTCACATTAATCAAAATTTGCCATTTGTGACTTTGCCTTGCTTTTGGGGTTTTTAAGTGCAAATTTCACTTAAAACCCCCCCCAAACAAGTAGAGGTTACAAATGGGGAATCCCCCAAACACCTTCCCTGATCTATCCCTGGTGTCTAGTGGTCTCTCCCCTGCTGATCACTGTCCCCAATAATGAAAACATTTTTTCCAAATCCCTAGTGTCTAGTGAATCCCACACCCTGTTGATCACCAACCCATTAATGAAAAAAAAAAAGTCCAGATCCCTGGTTTCTAGTGGTCCCCCCACCCCGCTGATTGACAGCTCCAATAAATAAAAAAAGTCCCAAATCCTGTGGTGTCTAGTCGACCTCCCACCCCACCAATCGCTGGCCCCAATAATGAAAAAAACTTTCTAAATCCCTGTTGTCTAGTGGACCCTCCACCCCATTGATCGCCGGCCCCACTAATGAAAAAACTTTCCAAATCCCCAGTGTCTAGTGGAACCCCCACCCCCATCGATCGCCAGCCCCAATAAAAAAATCCCTGGTGTCTAGTGGAACCCCTTGCCCCACACTCCATCAGGTAGTAGTGCCCCCTGCCACTACTCTACTCCCATCCGAGTCACCCGACCCTGCCCCTGTCCATGAACTGCCACCAGCACAGCCCTCCACTCACCTCCACATTTTGCAGCCCGACTGACCTGCTCTGAATGAATGAGTGCATGCTTGTACAAGCACATGCTCATTCATTCAGTCAATCAGCCAGCTCATCACTCTATGGGACATTTTTCAGAGGGTAGAGAAGGGAGGGTGGACTGCTCCAGTCTTTGGTGGGGGGCAGAATGGGGGGGAATGGTGTCATTCCACCTATCCTGCCCAACTGCAGAAAACCAGAGCAGCCCCCTTCCCTTTTCTAGCCCCCTGAAAAACGTCCCCTGCAATGATGAGCTGGCTGTCTGACTGAATGAATGAGCATGTGCTTTTACAAGCACATGCTCATTAATTCAGAGCAGGCCAGTCAGGCTGCCAGTCACAGAGGTGAGTGGAGGTTTGTGCCAGTAGCCCACTCGGGGACAGGGTCGGGGTGACTCGGGGTGGAGGGTGGTGGGGACACTACTACCTGATGGGGTGGGGGGTTCCACTAGACACCAGAGATTTTTTATTGGGACCGTGATCGGCGGGTGGGGGAGTCCATTAGACACCAGGGATCAGGAAATGTTTTTTCATTAATGGGGCTGAAAAGCGTCGGTGGGGTGGGAGTCCACTAGACACCAGGGATCTGGAGTCTTTTTTTATTATTGGGGCTGGTGATTGGTGGGGAGGTGGCAAACAATAGTTTTTGCACAAAGTGTGCTTCCGTCATCGATCTGTGCTCCACAAATTGGTGAATTTCGTGAATTGCGCTCCACGAATTGAGCGCTATTTGTGAAATATTTTGCAGAGCTAATTTTGTCAACTTTGCCCACCTCTGCTGTCAACCCCCTTAGGCCTCAAAGTGTCTTCAGTTTAAAAACATATCTTATGATTGGTCACATTCTGTATAGATTGCTAATGTAGCTGGTAGTTTGATTCTGATTCTTTTTTGGTTTTTAAAAATGAAAAGCCGACTGCTCACCATACTGGTATTACCACACAAAACATGTTTGTTTACAAGCCTTAACTCCTACTGCATCTTTTCTGGATTTGGGAACTCCCAAGCACTGTCTAGCCACTCATGGGAGACTACTGCATCATGAATGGCTGCACTGTTTGGAGTGTTCCTAATGTTCAGGAAGTATGCAATAAGTGTAAATCAAGGATCTGAAACAAAACAAGGTTGGGTATAATTACTCCATTAGCATTCTACTAAGAAAGGAAGCAGAGAAGACAATTAGCAACATCAATGATTGTTAAAGAAGTTAAGCAATTATAAAATGTGCATTTTAAACTAGAAATAATATGATGCAAAAAGGGTTGACAGTGTTCCTTTAAAGGAATTGTACACCCAAAATCTAAACAAAAAAACATACACTTCACACTGCTGTTGTCAGTGTGACTATTCCTGCTGTACTTTTTCCTGCTTCTGTCTGAAGGTTTTTTTTTGTTGCTTTTCTCTGGACCTTTTATGGCCTGTGGGATCACCATGCAGGCTTCTTGTAGGACCATACAATTCCCAAGAATGTCCCAGAATGCCTCTGGGAATGATGCTTGGGGGACCATCATGCAGTGTATGGTCTTTTTCCTTATACAGACTAGGAAATATATCTGTACATAATGCTTAATTTAAAAGTAAAAAATCTACATAAACATGGCAAAGTGATGGGAGTTTCAGTCATGGTATGAAGTATAACTGCAGTGCAGTCTTGTTCCAGAGTTGTGCTACTTTTACTGAGATATGACCAGGCAACTCATTGGAATGTATCCTAGTACAGTTAAACTTCAGACCACAGCTGAAACCATTACTTTGCCCTCCATTTCTTATCTGGCTGTTGTACTTGTAATTTGCTTCTCCTGATGTGCTGCCCTCTCTACCATCTGCTGTGAGAAGCTTCTCTAAGCCCTCAAACCACCCCGACTTGCTGTCCTCCCTCCAGACTGCCTTCCTTCCTCCCCCTGCAATGATAGTGCTGTCTAAGCCCCACAACCAGACCCAATGTGCTGCCCTACTTCCCAGCTGCCTTCCTACCTTCAAGGGAGAGTGATAGCCCTCTCCAAGGGATTTACGATGAAAGACTGAAACTCTCAATACAGTGTCAGGATCCCAAGACTGATATCCCAAAACTTGGAATCCTGACCCTCGGTACTTGCCCGCAGCAGAGGTTTTCAGGATGCTTCACCCCCACAGCCCCCAATGTGGGGGGCTCCATCCCCACACCCCCTTATTTAATATAACAAACTCCACCGCGAGCAAATATCGAGTGTCGGGTTTTTTTTTTTTTTTTTTTAATTTTCCTATTTTTCCCCACGCCTGGGCCGACCTCATCGACTCTGGTCACGGACCCTCGATCCCGCCACCGGATATTGCTGCTTCCGGTCATTCCTGGCTTACTTCCCCAGAGTGGGGCCGCAATTCGACCCCCTATATCGGACCGCCGGAACTGGACTGGTTGGTGGAACGTGCTCTGGTGGCCAATCAGGGCATTCCTGGGGCAGAGCGTCACCGAGACGCAAGGCGTGGGATTTTGTTCCCTCCCATATTCCTTCCCCCGAGGAGGCGGGGATGTGCAATGACGCCAGCATCTGCCCCGCCTCCCCCCCATTTGAACGTTGGCAGCGCGAGTTCTCCCGGCCTCCGCCAGGAGTCCCCAGAGCTCCAAATGTTGCCCGCACCCTCCCCCCAGAGAAGGAGAGCTGCTCATTGATGCTCAATCCTTTCTCCTGGTCGCCTCTCTCATCGATCCGGGTCCATTCCTGAACCCGTCGCCATGTCATAGCGAAATCGACTGCCGGGTGAGTCAGTTGAGGTCGGATTTTGAGTTTCAGGATATCAGACTTGGGATCCTGGCACTCGGTATTGTGATTTTCAATCTTTTGTAGTGATACCTCTCCAAGTGCACCGATGTGCTGCTTCCCTACTGACTGCCATCTTCCCTGAAACATGAGGAATCAATGCTGTACACCTCTCAAAGTGAACATGCCACCACTTTTAAAGCTGTCAACACTTCCTGTAATTTGTGCATGCATGACTTTTTAATTTTTCATGGCATAGTAAAAATGTTCTAGCAAGAGCCAATGCGGCTGCAAACTAATGGCATTGTGAGCAGTGAGAAATGTGTAAAGTAGCACTTTGTGTACTAACCACTGAGCCACCTAACTGCACTTTCTAATTGTTGTGATACACACACACACACACACACACACACACACTAATACATATACACATATATATATTCCAGTGTAACATAGCAGTGCACTGTCTACACACATTTTTACAGATTAAGAAAATGACATTGAGGAACTGTTTTCTTCATTTCAGGCTCAGAGGGACATCGAAGGGTGGGGGTTGCCACTAGACACTTCATTTAAATCAGCAATGGCATGCATAAGACAAGACCCCCTGTTTTCTGTGGTTCTGTGGCACATGGTGATTGCCGCAGAAATGATAACCTACCACAGAATTTGGGGCCAGACTCAAAGTTTGGGGTTGGCAGCAGAAATTGCACAGACATCGCTCCAGTAAGACAGACAGAGACTGACACTACTCATTTCAAGCAATTCCTCTGCCTGCTTGTAGCTTTATAAGAACTAAAATTCTCCCTCAAGTCCTCAAACCATCCCCACCCAGCCCTGAGAGCCCACCCTAGAGTCACCCTATTTTTTTTATATCGGCACCCCATTTTTAGTCCAAGGTTGCATTATAATCCTTTGCCTTTTCCTATCACTGCTAGTGGGCCAGAATGCTTTTTTACTTATCCCAATAATGCTTTGTAGGGCCCATACAAAGCCATTCTGGGGCATGAATCCAGCACTGGGGTCCAATAGTAATGGGAAGAGGTGGAGGATTGTCCTACACTGTTGGACCAAAAAAGGGTGTCAATATAAAAAACAGAGTTATTCAATGAGGCTCTGTGTGGAATGACTCTTGGGACTTAGATATGCAGGGTTGGTATTTCTTGTTTTATGAGGTGGGCAGAGTAATGTCTAAGAGGAGACTTTACAATACTTTTGAGGCAGGAAGAGGCAGAGAATCACTGTACTGTGTAGGGCTGGATAATGATATACTAATTAATCTATCTACAATCTACAAGACCACTCAATGGCATTCTCAAGGTTTGTTAGGAAAGTGGTGGTGTTGAGATGGGCAGTGGTGGGTTTACCTGTTCTAAAACCATGAGAGGGTAATGTGCTCGGGGGGGGGGGCAATTTGCTATCCTTATGGGGTTAGAGCACAAGTGGTTGCTGTGGATGGGGTTGTGAGGTTGCCAACCTGTTCGGTCAACTCTGGTGCATAGGGTAGAAAATGTAAATTCTGAAAAATTCAAGCAAAGAGACAGCTAAGTAAACAAAAAAAATGTTGGGCAGGAAAAGAATGAGAGAATGCTAGATAGACTGAAGAAATTATAAAGATGAAACCAAGGTAAGAAATATGAAAAGCTAAAGATTATTTATGTAAAATTTGGAAACTAAATAAGGGAAGAGAAAAACAAATTGAGAAAATAGGGGAAGTCATAATAACATTGCAGATGAAACATTTTTTAATATTTTGACATTTATGTGTTGCTCCAGGACAATATGCAAGGGTGGGCAAGACAAATTTCAAGCTTACTGCACCACAATTAAAAATATCACTGAGGGAAAAGTAGATTCACTCAGAGCATCAGTGCAGATTCGTAGTTTTTTTAAGCACAAATAGCTTGACCATTCAATACAGTAGTTAGTTTTTTCTATTGTTTGCTAACCAAGTAAGGTTAAAAAATAATAAATCCAGGGTAGCCCACCCCCAATTTGAATAAATCAAAGTGTGGATCTGTTTAACTGGCAGCCCTATCTCTTCTACTTCTCTTGTCTGACAGCCAGCCCCCAGTGTGTTAACATTTTGTGATAAAGTTTGGAGAGCATTGCAAATACCATCCTTTTCCTTCTTGGGTGGGATTGTGGTGCTGAGATGGGTGGAGGTGGGCTACACTGGATTTTAAAATCTTGGATCAGGCAAGGCTTTTGGGGGCAGGATCATGTTAGGGAGAGGAGAACATATGTTGCTGCCATAGGTCTATGGTGGGAGAGGTTGCAAAGAGCATTACTACCATTATAGGGGAGGGGGAGGAAAGAGAGCATTACTGTGATTAGGTCTGGGGAAGACAGGAGAGGATGGATTATTGCTGCCATTATGTAGATTGTGGGAGGAGATAGCATTACTGCCAATAGGTACAGTAGGTAGGAGGTGGGGGAGGAGCAAGCTTTTCTTTTACAAGGTTTTGGAGAGGGAAGAAGAGAGCAAAGGGCATTGCAGCATTTTGGTCTGGTCTGGTGTAGAGGTGGGAGCATTGTTGCCATTTTTTCCTCCGGGGCAAGGGGAACTTTGGCTGACTTAGAAACACAGACAATGAGACTACAGAGACAGAAAAAAAAAAAGGGAAAATACAAAAAGGTAGCTGAGCCACCCTACTGGGCTAGTAGTAGTGCATCGAGGTTCCCTGAGGGCAACCCATGATTAGGTGCGATCCTGAGATTACCTGCGCTAGGACAGCCCATGGTCAGAGGGTCTTGCAGATGCCAGGGCTTTCAGGCTGGGGAAATGAGGTGCACATGAAAGAAAATAAAAAAAATGCAGCCAATGTAAGAAAGATGACAACAAAGCTAAAGATTAATTCAAAATGTGACAACTAAACAAGGAAAGAGTGAAACAAACAGAGAAAAAGATAGAAATAATCATGCTGACACTGCTGATGTTTAATATTTTATATTTTTAATATATGCCAGTTTTCAGGGTGGCAGTACGGGGAAGTCTCTGTATGCACCAATAGCCTGCCACCCCCAACTACGACTGTGTATGGAGCCCCTGGTAGGTGTTTACAGAGGAGGGGAGTTGGGTGCTCCACGGCTAATGCACTTCAAGCTGTTCCCTGGAGAACAACTATTCAGCTATTTGCTTTGTTGCCAGTACACTGAGGCAGTGCCTGCCAGTAGCCATTAATACTGCATGACATAGCACTAAGCCCTAAACAGATAAATATGGAGAGCCAAGACAGTTTTGGAAAAACAAAAAAATAAAATTGAAGGTTTAAGAGAAATCATGTAACTTACTTTTATGTGGTGGAAGTCAGAGATCCTCCTTACAGGCCATCCTTGCTGTGGTCCCCCAAAACTGTAAAACTGGCTCTGTATTAGTTACATATAAATGTGCCGCAGAACTTTAAACCTTGCTGCAGAATTTGACCTAACAGTGCCGCAGAAGTTCAAAGTCTCTGCCACAGAATTTACATCAGTTTGCTGCAGAGAAGAGGGGGGTCTTGGCATAAGGCTGAAACTGATCTAGATAGCAGGGGAATGTAGACTAGCAATTTCTGCACTAACCACTGAGCCACCTAATTATTGCGATACACACACACTAATACATATACACATTTATGCATATATATTCCAGTATAACATAGCAGTGCACTGTCTATACACATTTTTACAGAGTTAAAAAAAAGACATCAAAGAACCTTGTTCTTCTTTTCAGGCTCCGAAGGACATCAGAGGGTGATTTGGGGCGGGGGGGGGGCCCACTAGACACCTCATTTAAATCAGTAATGACATGCATAAGGCTGAAACTGATCTAGACAGTGGGGGAATGTAGACTAGTAATTTTTACACTTACCACTGAGCCACCAAACTGCACTTTCTAATTGTTCTGATACACACACACACACACACACACATTCACACACACACTAATACATATACACATATATTGCAGTATAACATAACAGTGTACTGTCTACACACACACAGCATTGCTACACACATACTAACACACATACACTGCCTTATATGGCATTTATTTACTTATACATCTAACCCTAACTTGTACTGTATTTAGGATAAGCACTGTGTTTTGCACTAACTCATTGTACTAATCTATGGTATGACTGGATAACTAAGGTAGTAGATCAGGGAGGTGCAGTGGATGTGGCCTATGTGGATGTCAGAAAGGCCTTTGACACCGTCCCCCATAGAAGACTGATTAACAAACTGCGCAGCATAGGGGTGGATCCTAAAATAGTTCTGTGGGTGGAGAAGAGGCTGAATGGCAGGAGTCAGAGGGCTGTGGTAAACTGGAAGTATTCTGGAGTGGGAGAGGTGACGAGCAGGGTGCCACAAGGGTCCGTGCTGGGGCTGGTCCTCTTCAATGTCTTTATTGGGGACATTGCAGAGGGACTGAAGGGGAAGGTATGCCTCATCACAGATGATAGAAAGGTATGCAATTGGGTGGACACACAAGGGGATGTTGAAAGAATGAGGAAAGACTGGGGAAATGGTCTGAAGAATGGCAGCTGGGATTCAAATTCAAATTCAAAGTCACTTTATTTATAAAAACAGGCGCTTTTCTAAGAGATCATAGTGCCTTTACAATTTAAAATGCTAAAACAGTAAAAATAATCCCAGACAAATAACATAGCTAGACAGAGTTACCAAAAGCTAGTTCGAATAAATATGTTTTCAGAGCTGCTTTAAAACTCTTCACAGTCAGGCACTCTCGTATCCGATGAGGTAGAGAGTTCCACAGGATGGGGGCCATGAACATGAAAGCTCAGGATCCAGATGTCTTTAACTGAACCCTGGTAATCTCTAGCAATTCCTTGTCAGCAGAGTGGAGTGGTCAGGAGGGGCAGTAAGGAAACAGAAGCTCTTGCAGGTAGTCTAGTCCTTGTCCGTGTAGGGTCTTATAGGTAAGTAAACTGACCTTGAAGGTGATCTGCCACTGAACTGGCAGCCAGTGCAGTTCGTGCAGCACAGGAGTGATATGACTGGATCGGGATGACTCAGTCAACAACTTGGCCGCAGCATTCTGCACCAGCTGCAGGCAGTAGATATCAACCCCCGGAAGCCCTAACTAAGAATAGGGAGTTACAGTAGTCAAGGCAGGAGGTCACAAAGGCATGGATCTGTGTTGGAAGGTCATCAGATGGAACAAGGTGCTTAATCCAGGTGATATTCATCAGATGGTAAAAAGAGGATTTGACAACAGCCGACACCTGTGAATAAAGTGTCAGCTAATTCTCAAATATTACACCCAGAGGTAATGCCAGCCACCAATCCCCCAGTCCAATGACCTGGATCTACTACCAACACCTCAGTCTTGTCAGGATTCAACTTCATCCAGCTATCATTCATCCAATCCTGAATCCCGATGAGGAAGTTGTTAAACTCTGAGACTACACTATCCTGCTCGGGAACAAAGGACAGGTACAGCTGGGTATCATCTGCATGACAGTGAAAACCCAGCCCGTACCTCCTTACAATGTCTCCCAATGGCAGCATGTACACTGCAAACAACATGGGGGACAGCACAGAGTCCTGCAGAACCCCACATGGCAGTGAGAAGGAGTCAGAAGAAAAATCCCGACATCACCCTCTGAGATCTGCCAGAGAGGAAAGATTGGAACCATCTGAGGACTGTCTCTGACAGGCCACAGATGAACTGCAGGCACTACATCAGCACCTCATGATCCATGGTGTTAAACGTTGTAGAGAGATCAAGAAGAACCAAAATGGAATGGCTCTTCTGATCTTTTGCTATTAGGAGATCATTGAGAACTGAAACAATGGCAGTTTCAGTGATATGCCTCTTCTGAAATCCAGACTGGAAGGGATCATAGATTTCATGGATGGTAAGATGATTCTCCAGTTGCAGCATGACCACCTTCTCAATGCAAAGAAGTGCACGATCATGCACATAGTGCACAAGAACCCGGGGGCAAAGTAGGAACTAGGTGGGGAGGTGCTGACAGTTACAAAGCAGGAAAGAGACCTGGGAGTTATCATCTTGGAGGACCTAAGAGAAACTAGGCAGTGAGTTAAGGTGGCTGGAAAGGCTAGCTAGATGCTTGGATGCATAGGGAGGGGTATCAGGAGTATAAAGAGGGAGGTCATCTTGCCCCTGTATGACACTCAAGAGAGACCACACCTGGAATACTGCATCCAGTTCTGGAGGCCCCATCTGAAAATGAACATAGACCGGGTGGAGGCAGTGCAATGGAGGGCAACTAAAATAGTGCAGGGCCTGCTGGATAAGACCTCTGAAAAAAGACTAAAGGAGTTAAATATGTATTATTTGGAGGAAGGGAAGGGGAGACATGACTGAGACATGCAAATACATCACTGGTATAAACAGAGCAGGGCTGGCATCAGCACCTGGGTGACCCAGGCAACTGTCCAGGACCCTGACACCAGAGGGGGCACACCAGGGGGGGCTCAGTTTATTTGACAGTTGCCCTGCTGTGCTGCTTGGGTTCTGCTCTACCTCCCACCGCTCTCTGGTGACAAATCAATTTAAATTAGCCAAGCCCGTCAAGTGAAAATTAAAACTACCAGCAAGAATTCCCCTCCCCCCCAAAAAATAAAGGCTGAGCCCTGCTTGACAGACAGGGCCCCGATACATATGTGACCACTAAGGAGCATTCCATGGGATAGGGTGTGGATGTGCAGGCTAATGGCTGGAGAGAGTGTGGCAGAGGGGCAGGCCTTGGGGTCTGAGCAGCTCGGTGGCCAGGTTAACTGTTGTTGCGAAGGGAGTCAGGTGGAGTGGTGAAGTGAGAGCGAGTTACGAGCGATAACAGCGAGTGAACCAGCTATGTATTGGGATGGTGGGGGGGGGAACTCAGGAGCTCTGAAATGCCAATAGCACTGACAATCTCCTTGGCAGCCTGGACTTATCGAGTGCCCACCCTGTGACTGTATCTCTGATGTCTGTTCAACAGGTGCAAGCCAGGTTGGTGGAGCTGGAAATGGAAATCTGAAGGTAAGGGGAGGGCATAATTAATGCTGTCTGCCCTGCCAAGTTGTGGCTATTTTGAGTATTACTTGTGCGCTGTGCTTAGTACGCTTGGGATGATGAGAAGACTTAAGCTGTAAGTAGCCAGACAGTGACAGCAACTGCTGAGCACAGGCTGGGCAGCATTGTGCAAGGAAGTGAAATTCTGTGTTAATATTATGAACAGAACAACAACAGCAGGCTTTGACAGGATGCAGTGCAGTAGCCTGAACTGGTAGCTTTTTTGTGTTGTCTGTTGCCTGCTTGTCTAGTAAAAGGGCAAAAGGCATCAAATGCAAGACATTGTACTTTTTTTTTTTTTTTTTTACTTTCTGTTTGTACTCCTCCCCTCCCACGGACCTCCACTCCCTTTGGGAGACACCAATGGCTGTTCTAGTCCCCACCTCCTACCTGTATCCCGTGGCGGTCCATCCTCCACGTAGCCTTGGCTTACCCCCCAGGCGGGGATGAGGTGGGGGGGCAAGCACCCCAAATTCCTGAGTCTCGTCAGGACGCCGGTCACCGGGGCAGGTAGAGGTATTGGGGATAGGGGCCTGGCGCTCTGTCTACCCAGGAGTGCCGCAGGTGTTTTCACGATGTTCTGGGGGAGTGGCCTATGCCCCGATGTCAAGGCATCTCCACCGACGTCCGCCACTTCCCAACCCCTCTGTACGCTGATGTGTCTGCTGTGCCTCCTGCTTCTGCCAGAGGCCAGTCAGGCACTGAGCATGTATCCCCCTCCCTCCTGGGAGAGGAGAGCTGTCCTTGGATGCTCAATCCTCTCCTTCCCCCCCCGCTGACCCCCGACATCCAGGGCCTGTCCTCGAACCTGGGTAGCCGGGGTGGCACGAGGTGCATGCTCAGCGCCTCTACCCTCAGTGCCACCGGGCCAGCCTTTTTACTTGTTTTGAAAATAAAAAATAAATAAAACATGCACACTCTTTATTAATTTTGTGAGAAGGTCAAGGCTAAGGGCAGGCAGCACTGAGAGTGTGTCGTGTAAACTGGAGACAGATCATTTTATTAAGTCATCCTGTTTGTGATGTTATTGCTTCCTTGTGTGTTGCCTGTGTTTTGGAGGACATAATCATTTCTGACTGGTACTGACACTGTAATTGTCTTTTCTGTCAAATGTTTTGACCAGCGGAGCATCTTTTGGAACCGTTATGAGTGGTGCACTGGCTGCTGGTGGAGGGTTGGTTGTGAGATTTTTATTTCAACTGGTATGGCGGCTGTGTGTGAAAAATGCTTTTGACTGCATCTCCAACTGCCAAGCTGGTCCTGCATTGATTGTATTTTTTTTTTGTAAATGGACGAATGGGTCTGAGGGGGCCCACTGGAGGTCCATTGCTCGCGGCCCACAAAAACCTGACGCCGGCCCTGAAACAGAGTACAGAAAGGAAGCATATTACAAAGTAAGAGATGCTCCAAGTCAAGGGGAAACAAAAAGAAATGAAATGGGGGAAGGCTCTGAGTAGGCCAGTAGGCTGCTGGTTAACTAGGATCTGCAGCTTATCCATTAGGTAGGGAAATGGGCAGACTGGGTGGGCCAAGAGGTCCTTATCTGCCGTCAAATTCTATGTTTCTATGTAAAATATTTTTTTCACAGAGAGGGTGGTGGACTCTTGGAATAGCCTACCAGAAGGGGTGGTAGGGGCTAAAATGGTCACAGAATTTAGTAAGTAAGTAAAACATTATTTATAGACAGCCTTTCCAGAACTAAGGCGCTTTACAATCATAAAATCACATCACTTTAAAACAATTTAAAACAGGTCACGACATCCATAGACAGCTGCAGACTTTAAAAACCATCAGGAAATGCTAGATGAAACAGATAGATTTTAAATTCAGATTTAAAACTTGAAATGGTCAGGCATTCCCTTAACCGACAAGATAGAGAATTCCACAGGGTAGGGGCAGCAAAAGAAAAAGCACGTGCACCAGATGTTTTTAACCGAATCCTGGGAATCTCTAGTAATCTCTCGTTGGTGGATTGAAGTGGGTGGGAGGGGCAGTAGGGAGTCAGAAGATCTTGCAGGTAATGGGGTCCCTGTTCATGTAGGGCTTTATTGGTCAGTAAACTGACCTTAAAGGTGATCTGCCACTGTACAGGCAGCCAGTGCAGTTTGCACAGCACAGGCGTAATATGACTAGTCCTAGATGTACCAGTCAAAAGCCTGGCTGCTGCGTTCTGCACTAGCTGCAAGTGATGGATATCAACCCCTGGGAGTCCTAGGTTGAGGGCATTGCAGTAATCAAGGTGGGTGGTCATGAAGGCGTGAACCAATGCAAGAAGGTCATCCGGAGGAACCAGGTGTTTCACCCGGGCAATATTCCTCAGATAATAAAATGAGGATTTGACAATGGCAGACACCTGAGATTTCTGGGTCAAACCATTATCAAAAATAACACCCAGGTTATGCACCTGGTCTGAGGTAATGAGCTGGACACCATCCATCCAGAAGCCTGAGGCCTGTCCAGCTCCCAAACCCACCTCCGGACAACCCGGATCCACAACCAGCACCTAAGTCTTATCCAGATTCAGCCTCAGCCAGCTGGTGCTCATCCAGTTCTTGATCTCGGCCAGACAGTTGTTAAGCAGAGAGACTGCATCATCCCATCCGGGCATAAAGGACATATACAGCTGAGTATCATCTGCATTGCAGTGGAAACTCAAACTGTATCACCTAGTGATATCTCCTAATGGCAGCATATACACTGTGAACAACATGGGTGACAATATGGAGCCTTGCAGCCCCCTGCAGGACAGGGGAAGGGCATCAGAGGAATAAATTCTGGTGACAACCCTCTGAGACCTGTCCACAGGGAATGATCAGAACCATCTGAAGACTGTCCCAGACAGTCCACAGAGGAACCGCAGGCACTCCAAAAGCACACCATGGTCCACAGTGTCAAATGCTGCTGAGAGGTCAAGAAGGATTAAGATAGAGTGAGCCTTTCGATCTCTCGCAATTAGGAGATTATTTAAAACCCAGACAAAGGTAGTCTCGGTGCTGTATCTCTTCCTAAACCCAGACTGGAAAGCATCATAGACATTGTGGGTTACAAGGTGGTCATCCAGCTGCAACGCAATCACCTTCTCAATAACCTTACCCACAAAGGGAAGGTTGGAGACAGGCCTGTAGTTAGCTAGACAGTCTGGATCCAAGGAGGATTTTTTTTAGGAGTGGTCATATGGCCACCTCCTTAAGGGGATCAGGAAAGACTCCATTCTCCAAGGAGCTCCAAACAATTTTAGCAAAGACCGGGCAGATGACATCTATGCAATCTACCAAGAGAGTAGAAGGAGTGAAGTGAATTAGGTTAACTGTCTGTATTGAACATTTTTTTTCATGTTTAAAACAAAGGCAATACTTTTTTTCTCCCTTTTTGTACATCAATAATCCCGCAACTCAAGGTAATATTCCCCAGATCCACATTCTTCTTGGCAAATCGCTGAAATTTGTTACTAAATTCAAATACTTGGGGTTGTGAATAGACCAAAAAAGCTTTCCTTTTGCAATCACATTGAGGATCTCTTAAACAAGCTTAGGCAGATGTTTGGCCTCTTCTGTAGGATCAAAAATGTTCTAACACTGGATGCCAGGAAGAGACTGGTCCAAACCACATTCCTTGCCTTATTGGACTACACAGATTTCCTGTACAGCCAAGGCCCTGTGTCTGCCCTGGCTAAATTAGACACACTCTACCATCGGGCATTGAAGTTCATTACTGGTCTCCCATACTCCAGACATCACTGCTCCCTTTACTCCGCTGTAGGTTGGTCATCCCTTAACTGCAGAAGACAGAGGAATGCAGCTTTCTGAACATTTAGGACCATCATGAAGATGTTGCCTCAGTACATCTCGGATTGTCTTCCTTTAGGTGTGATAGGTAAATATGCCTTAAGGAGTTCCCCCGTTATCTCCCTTATAGTACCAAAGTTCAAGTCATCCTTTGGCAGGTCTGCCATATCTCACGCTTTACCCTCTCTGGAACAACTTGCAAAAAACCCTGAAGATGGCTTACCCAATCAAACTATCAGCCTTCAAAGCATCGTATTCTCGCTCTATCAAGGAATCATGTAACTGCTTCCCCTGATGTCACCTTCCCTATCCTCAGCTCCATCTGCTCCAGTGCATCCCTTTACGGGTACATCTTTCCCACCCCTCTTGGGCAATGTTACAGCCGATAAGAACTTACTTGACTGCTCCTTCTATCCTGACCTTTTGTTTTTTTCATTTTCATTAGTTCCTTTTCCATGTCCCCCTGACTCCCACCTACACTCCTTGCTTGCCCCCCTTGACACCATCATGGTGTTTTGCTTTCCACTCCCTAACTGTTGCCACCTCCCCTGCAATCACTGCATGTCCTTGTGGGCATGTATCATGTACCTCTCCTTACTCATCCTCTTGTGTCCCCTCCCACCCTCCCATTCCTCACCAAGCTCCTTCAATCAATAATTGTGTACAAGGATGCTTCAAATACACACTGTATTTATAGTTGTGTATGTTTAACCTGTCTTTACTGTACTGCAGTTGCTATACTTTTTAGCTGCATACTCTTCATGGTCCTAGCTTAAAGGAGTAGTCCACCCAGAATTTGCAAAAAACATATGCTATGCAGAGAGTTTTTATATGTATGTTAAGTCCTAGTGTGTCATTCCCTCTGTCTGCTATTAGGAGTTTTTCCTAAATTAGCCTGCTAGCTGTGTGGTAGTTTTACGACCCCTGGGGATCTCCATCACAAATAGGTTTATTGGCTTTCTTTCTCCTACGATGCACCCTGTCTCATGTGACACTGATGTAGCCATGCCCTTAGATTTAGCATGTGCACTGCTTTAAAATCAGTTTAAAATCAGTTCACAACAGCAGGTAACTGTTCTTATCCAGGAAGCACAAATGGCAACAGTTAGATTAGCAGATACCTGAGAGCAAGCTAACTGGGGTTTCTGTAAGACAACAGCTACTAAATAGCTCTAATTCACGATTTTTGTTTTCTATGTGCATCAGTTCTAGCTAGCAGGAGTGTTTACATTTTAAAACTTTTAATTTTAT
The DNA here is from genome assembly GCA_016271365.2 of Neoceratodus forsteri. Classification (NCBI taxonomy): domain Eukaryota; kingdom Metazoa; phylum Chordata; order Ceratodontiformes; family Ceratodontidae; genus Neoceratodus; species Neoceratodus forsteri. The sequence continues at coordinate 1,558,329,271 of CM057450.1, forward strand.
CAAACTATACACAACTATAAAAGCACAGAAACTGCCCAGATCATTAATGTTACCTATAATTAATAAAGACTCTAGCTGTTTTTTTTACAGAAACCCCACTCAGTTAGATGTCAAGTATTTGCTAAACTGCAAATGCAGGTATGAGCATTATATTAGCAGTTAGTGCTAATTTTGATTTGTGACAAGATTTTCATATTTATTTATATATTTTTACAAATTAAGTGTATGGTATGAAGCTGCAGCCTAGGAACTGCAAAATACTTTGAAGTCAGCTTTTCTCCTGGTTGTGGTATGGCATGAAAGCAATAGGATGACAGTGACTATTCCAGCTACACATTTGATTCCATTTTACAATGGTTCACTACTCTACACATTTAGTGTATCACACTTTTTCAAATCATAAAACAAATATTCTCCAAACTAAATAACTCACACATACATATTTTTATACTTTATTAAAGCAACACTTCACATCTGTAACAAAAAACAAACAAAAAAATAAATAAATGAAAGTGATGTCACAGAGCAAAATCAGCCCTAACTTCCAGTTCCTTCAAGTAGAATGATGGTACCTACATTTATGGTTTAGCAAATACTTGAGACCTGAGTAGGTGTTCTGTAAGAAAACTGCTACAGTCTTTACTAATCATAGCATTGATGATCTGGGGCAATTTCTGTGCTTTTTATTATTGTGTGTAGCTTGATGAAATAACATTTTAAAATGAAAACACTTATTACTGCTAGCTAGACCTGACACACACGGAACACACTATTAATGAATTAAAGCTATTTACAGCTGTTTTCTTACAGAAACCCCAGTTAGCTTGCTCTCAGGTATCTGCTAAACTAACTGTTGCCATTTGTGCTCCCTGGATAAGAACAGTTACCTGCTGTTGTGAACTGATTTTAAACTGATTTTAAAGCAGTGCACATGCTAAATCTAAGGGCATGGCTACATCAGTTTCACATGAGACAGGGTGCATCGTAGGAGAAAGAAAGCCAATAAACCCATTTGTGATGGAGATCACCAGGGTCGTAAAACTACCATACAGCTAGCAGACTAATTTAGGAAAAACTCCTAATAGCAGACAGGGAGAAGGGCACACTAGGATTTAATGTACGTATCAAAACACTCTGCATAACAAATGTCTTTTGAAAATTCTGGGTGGACTACTCCTTTAATGACTCTTTTTAATAATCTATTTCATGTGTATTATAAGCCTCCTGAGTATAATTACTGATCTATGTAAATAATATGTAAGTGTGAATTCATTTTGTATATATTGTTTACCAAATTATGATGTAACTGAGTATTCCTTTGTATGTAATGTTTTAACCTCTCCTTTCCAGTTCCATCTTGAAAATGAGCTTGCTCAATGATGTTCGCCTGGTTAAATAAAGATTTTGATTGTTTGATTGATATGATGAACTACATGTTTTTCTTTTGTGATAGTTTATAGCATAGTAACATAGTGACTTCCTAGCAAACTTGGGTCAGGTAATTATTTGCATTTGTGTCTGGTGAAGGTTTTGCTATAGCATTTAAAAATGAACTCATTTTGTAGATAATTGTGTGGCCATTAACAAGTTTTAATAACATGTTTTAGTGAATTTTCAGTGTCCATATGGATATTTAGGAGCATAATTTAATATGTGTTTATGCACACAGATTTTTGAAAAAATGTTTAAAGAAAGCAGATAAAGACATGCATACATTGTGGAACTATTACAGTAATGTGGATACCATTCCTCTCCATATTACAATTGAGGCTGACAGTATAGCCAAGAGGTTAATGAGGAATGAATGAGCTTGGTACATCCAGCAGACCAGAGTTTGATTCTCACAACCTCCACTTGCATACTATGTGACTATGAGTAAGACACTTAACCACCCCAGTGCTCCCATGTTGCCCTTGAAAACAGGCACTTGTGCCTAGTGGGCCTTACCCAGTTGCTAAAAGAAATATAATGAAAAAATGATTATATGAATTATTTTGTGAGGTATGTTAGCAGTGAAAGACTGCATACTAATTTTATGATTATTATTTGAATTTCAGCCAATTCCCTGATGAAGAAGTCTTTATGATCTTGAAATGTTGCATGGTTTGGAATAACAAATATTGGCTGATGAAAAATTAAACTATGTATTTCATGTGAAAGTAGCTCTCAGGTCTGATTTCTCATTCATGCTTCAGTTTTCGTCTGGCCTGTCTGAGGCCTTTCCCCATAACATTGGAAATCTGAAATCTCCTTCTTCACTCTCAGTTACTGTTTATGCCTGGGAAAGGCTAAATGACTTGACATGTTTATGAGCTATGAATATTTCTTGAAAGATAATTCTAGCCAGATTGAAACTTAGCACACAAAATAGTTCTTGGAAGCACTCCTCAGCAGACTGCTTCAATTAAGTAGCGTAGTGATAACACAAAAGCTCCAATTTTATCTTGTCCATTAGGATTCTGGAGGGCTCCCTTTTTCTACTAAAATTGCAAAACATCTGCAGGGCTCTGCCCACTGCAGCCGTAAAAAGGGCTGGAGCTAACAGGTAGCAGATGATGCAGGTGCGTACACTTGGGATCACGGTTTGATTTTTCTGACACTAAAGTACACACTTGTACTGCTCATTTTCAACACAAACATAACTAGAAACACTAATAAGTCTGTGCTCAGCTTCTGACATCTCAATAAAGTAAATAAGTAAGCAATAATGCCCGATGGAGTGGGTGTTATTGGGATATAATGGATCACCAAGGGGCGTAATGAGGCCCAACGCCAAAGGCAGAGGGCCTTATAGCCCATGGAAGGTCCATTATATCCCATAATGCCCACCCTGGAGGGTATTATTGTGCTTAGAAAATGGGCAATGTAAAAAAAAGTTTAATTAAAAACAATTAATAAAAAATTAGTTTAACATAAGTTTAAAAAAATTAGTTTAACATAAGTTTTATAGTAAAATAGTTCCTCCACCTGCATTACTGTATAATGATGTGTGTTTCTCTTTTTGAGCTAGAGATTTTTGTCTTACGGGAGCCTCTGTAGTTCTGACTGGAGCTGGTTGTCATGGTTACCCCCCCACACACAAACACACAGAGTGAGAGAGAGAGATTGTGAGTGGTTTTTGTTTTGGTTTGAAAAAGAAAAGTGTCTTAAAAACATGCAGGTTGTGATCTGTTTTTTTTTTCTTTTTGAACTGGCATTGTTCCTCTACTGTTTTCTGTTTGCCCTCGGTGGTAGCTTCAAGACAAATGGGGGAACAGCGCTGGAAGATGCGCCTGATACTGTTCTGCTGATTTGTTTTACATTGAAAAAAGATTCTTTGTTAAGAAAAACAGGTATTGTGTTGATTGTGTATTTTTCTTTTTTTAGCCGGAAAGCCGAGTGACTGAATAGGAAATACTTCCAGGTGCCCAAGTGTGCAGCTGCGAGGAGTCGTGGGTTCAGCCTACGATTTTTTTCCCTTAAATGGAGAGTAATAAGAAATGAGGCTGGATTTTATGGAAGGGGTAAGGATTTGGGGAGAAAGAAAGGTGGTTCAGTTTTTTGTTTAATGGGGCACTTTCGCTGCTGTTCTTGTGGTTACAGAGGTGAGTCTCGTACTAAGCAAGACAGGAGAAAATGGTGGGTGATGAATTTGAAAATTTGGGGTGCCCAATAATATCATAAGTAGTGGGGCACCCCAAATCGGTACTTGTGTTTTACCAGGCATTGTCAAAAAGTAACAGCCTGGGTGCAAGGCTGTTTTGGCCAATCAGAATGCGGATTTTGCAGTGCCCATTTTCTAATAAAATATAGTGTATAGCAGAGCATTGTTCAGTATGGAATTCAGGCAGGGTGGGAGCTGAATTCTTGCTGGAGGTAGCCGACTTAGCTGTCAGTGAAACATTGGAGGCCCCCAGGTGTTTGGTGCTGGGGGACTTCAATGTTTGGGGGGACAACTAATCTTTTTGGCTTGGTTACAACTTCCTCCAGATGATGTAATCTCTGGGCCTGACAAAAGAAGTTTCTTCCATGATCCACCAGGGTGGCTACATGTTGGGCCTGGTCTTCTCACTGGGGCTTGAGATAAATATTCTCAGGACTGGTCGGGTCGTTTGGTCTGATCATTGCATGGTGGAGTTTTTGTTCGGGGCACCCCCCGAGAGCCCTCCCCCTGCTGAGATGGTTAGCTATTGTTCTTTGAAGGGACTGACCCCTGAGGGGTTTTTGGTGGTTGCTGATCTATCTAGCATGGACAGTGAGTGCACTGGGGGTGTGTGCATGGCAGTTGCGGTCTATAATAAGGCAACGTCTGCTGTGCTCGACTCCCTTGAACTAGTCTGTGTACGACCCAAGTCTTCTCACTTGAGGTCCACTTGGCATGACAGGGAGCTCAACGTGATGAAGATTATGGGTCGGAGATTAGAGTGCTGATGGCAGAAGACTGATCTGGAGGCAGACAGAATGGCCCTATGTGCACACTACAGTGTGTACCAGGGGGCAATCAACCATAAGAAGGCAGAAGTCCTGGCCAGGGAGATTGCTGCCAGGAAGAACAGACCAACTGTGCTCTTTCAGACTGTGGACAGGCTTCTCCATCCTTCCTGTCTACAGCCGAAAAAAGCCTTTTCAGATACTTTATGTAAAGAGTTTGCTCAGTTCTTCTCGGACAGGGTGTCCGCCATCAGACAGGGGATTCTGCCAGTGAGCCACAGTGTGACCGACAGTGGTTGCCGTGGGCATCTGGAGAGCACTCCACCTGGTTGGGGTGTGTTTAGACCAGTGGAGGTGGCAGAGATCATTGAGGTGGTTTCCAAGCTGCGGCACACCTTTTGTGAATTGGACCTGGTGCCAACTCATTTCTTAATGGCATGTGTTGACTCAGTTGGCCCGGTGTTTGCCTTGATTGCCCGGTGCTCCTTGTTGAAGGGGCTCTTTCCTGATGTCTTGAAGGAGGCACTGGTGAGACACCTTCTGAAAAAACATCTTTGGACCCAGACGTTAAGGCAAATTACCGTCCTATCCCATTTCTGGGTAAGATTGTTGAGAAAGTGGTGGTGCCTCAGCTTGAGGAACACCTTATGGCCCATGATTTATATGAGCCTCTCCACTCTGGATTTCATATGAGGCATAGCCCAGAAACTGCATTGGTTCAGGTGCATAATGACCTCCTCAGGGTGAGAGATCAAGGGTAGGGGACAATTCTCATTCTCCTTGAGCTCTCCTCAGCATTTGACATGGTGGACCATCATGTGTTACTTGACCACCTAGGGGAATTCTGTGGACTCACTGGCACTGTCATCTACTGGTTTGAGTCTTTTCTCGCCAACAGGAGGCAAAGGGCAGTGATGGCGAATTTCTCCTCCTCCCCTAGCCTTCTGTCATGCAGAGTTCCCCTGGGTTCGGGCTTGTTGCCAATGTTGTTTGCTGTGTACATGCTGCCCCTGGGAGAGCTCATTAGGAAGTACAAGTTGGGTTTTCATTTCTATGCTGATGATACCCAACTGTATCTTTCCTTTTCCCCAGGGACACCCAATGAAGTGGAAGTACTAAACATCTGCCTTGCTGAGATCAATGACTGGATGGCCTCCAGCTGGTTGTGACTGAACTCCGATAAGATGGAGGTACTGGTGGTGGAGTCGAACAGAAGGCATGATAGGTTGGCCTCTGGTGCAGAAACAGGGCTTTCCTTAGATCTGTACCATTGAAGGCCTCCTCTAGGGTGCGTGATCTGGGCATTATTCTCAACAGCAGATTGATGCTTGAGTCCCAGGTGTCATCTGTTGTTTGCACCAGTTTTTATCATCTGAGGAATATTGCCAGGATAAAGCCCCTAGTTCCGCCCCTGTACCTCCCCACCCTGGTTCACGCCTTTGTGACGTCTAGGCTTGACTACTGTAATACACTCTATCTCAGGGTCTCTAGCGGTACCCTCCACTGACTGCAGCTGGTGCAGAATGCAGCTGCCAGATTGTTGACTGGGCAGTCTAAGTATTGTCACCTCTCTCTGGTGCTGCATGAACTGCACTGGCTGCCGGTCAGGTGGAGGGCCCTCTTTAAGGTGGGTTTGCTCACCTTTAATACCCTACAAGGCCTGGGCCCTGGTTACCTAAAGGACCTTCTTACACCTGCTGTCTCAGCGCGCTCCCTCCGCTCCTCCTCTAGGGGCCTCCTTGCGATTCCTAGGATGAGGTTAAAAACAGCTGTTGACAAAGTGTTTAGTGTCACCGTCCCCATTCTGTTGAATTTGCTGTCTCCAGCGGTAAGATAGGCCCCTTCTGTTGAGGTTTTCAAAGACCATTTCAAGGCCTTCCTATATAATCAGGCCTTCCCGGACTTTGATTTATAATTTTTATCTGATATCTGACCTACTGTCTATGTTTGTCCCCGGCTATATAATTAGTCTTGATTATTTATTACTGAGCATATTATTTATGAGAATATTTATTATTAGATCTTATATTGTAGTGTTATTTTATTTATTTTTTACTGTTGGTTTCTTGTATGTGATGTTAATTGTTTGGCGCCCAGAGCCTCCATCATGGACGTCTTTTTAAATAAAATTTGCCTTGCTTTGCCTTGCCATTCTTTTCAAAATGCTGTTGTACCATAGTTCAAAGGTCGTGGAATATGACTGTACCCTTCTGTGGTACAACAGCATTATGAAACCTGTAGAGATTGCACAGGGTGCTGAGGGAGATGGCGGAGGTATTGGTGGAGCTTCTGGCAGATCTGTACTGCACCTCACTGGAGTGCCACTGTACCACTGGACTGGAGGATGGCACATGTAGTACCATTACACAAGAGTGGACCAAGGGATGAACCCGGGTAATTATCACCCAGTAAGTCTCACCTCCATAGTGTGAAAACTCATGGAGACAATACTGAAGGAAAGACTGGTGTCATACCTGGAGGACAATGGCCTCCAGGATGTGAGGCAGCATGGGTTTGTTTCAAGGAAGTCTTGTCAAACCAACCTGATACAATATTATGACTGGGTGACAGGTGAGTTGGATAAGGGTCATACGGTGGATGCTCTTTACTTGGACTTCAGCGAGGCCTTCAATTCTGTGCCTCATTGGCGGCTTGGGGGGAAGCTAACTGGTGTAGAGGTAAGGGCAAAAATGATGAACTGGGACTACAAGCTGGCTGAGTGGGAGGTTGCAACGGGTGGTGGTGAGAGGGGAGCTCTCAACTCCAAGGCTGGTGATGAGTGGGGTGTCACAGGGCTCTGTGTTGGGACCAGTATTGTTTGGGCTCTTCATATGAGACATTGCACATGGGGTGGTGAGCAAGATAAGTCTGTTCACTGATGACACCAAAATCGGAGAAGTGGTGAATGAAGAAGAGGGATGGAAGCAGCTGCAGGGGGACCTAAGCAAGCTAGAGGAGTGGTCAGAGAGGTGGCAGCTGGGGTTCAATGCAAAGAAGTGTAAGGTTATGTACTTTGGGGTGAAGAACCCAAGGAGAGAATACTGGCTGGGAGGGGTTAAGCTGGGGATAACTGAGGAGGCGGAGGAGGAGTTGAAGTGCCTAGGGGTAATGATAACAGGGATCATGGACAACACTGCCCAGTGCAGAAAAGCAGCTGCAAAGGCAAACAAAATGCTGGGGTGCATAGTGAGGGTTTTTTCATCCAGGCCAAGAGAGGTGATCTTGCCACTCTACAGGTCCCTGGTAGGGCCACACTTGGAGTATTGTGTGCAGTTTTGGAGGCCATACCTAAAGCGTGATATCATGCTACTAGAGGGGGTGCAGAGGAGGGCAACAAAGATGATATGTGGAATGGAAGGGACAAACTATGACAGCAGGCTGAGAGACCTGAATATGTACACCCTGGAAAATAGAAGGGACAGGGGGACATGATAGAGACATTCAAGTATCTGAGGGGAATCAATAAGGATGGGGCAGATGGGGTCTTTAAGTTAAGGAGGGGGAGGGTCACCAGGGGACATGTGCTAAGAATAGAGGGGGAAGATTTAGGAAGGAAATGAAGAGACACTGTTTCACAGAGAAGGTGGTAGCAAAATGGAACGCCCTACCAGAATGGGTGGTATCATGTAAATCTGTGAACAGTTTCAAAAGGGCATGGGACAGGGAACAGGGAGAGTGAGGTGGGGGAGGTGGGGGGTGGCAGTGGGAAGGCAAATGGGCGGGGGGTGGGGCAGCTGCAAACTAGGGGTGCTAGCTGCACACTCGAGCAGACTTAGACAGACCGGGTGGTCTGTTTCTGCTGGCACATTCGTATGTTCATATGTTCGTAAATCAGTTTCATTCTGAAAGCAAAAGAACCACTGCACACACATTTCACATAATACAATATACTATAAAAATCCAGGATGAGCAACTTTATGCATGACTAGTGTGGTGTGCCACCTCGGGGTTCTGATTCCCATGGACTTCTCAAGCTTTGCTCTCAAGGTCAGAGGAATCAGATCCCCGAGGTGGCAGAACACACTGATTGTGCATAGTTGCCCATCTAGTACTCTCTATATAGTGTACAGTAGAGCATTGTTCTGTACAGAATTCCATCACTTTCAAAATTCTGTTACACCACTGTTCAAAGGTCATGGAATGTGACTGTAGTGGAAACTGGATGGGTATTAACTGGGTGTAGGGAGGGTTTTCCTAATTTAAAAAATGGTACATTGTTCTGTGGTGTGTGTGTGTGTGTGTGTGTGTGTTGTGTGTCTGTGTTTGTTGGTTGGTGGTTGTGGTGCAGTGTGGCTGAGAAAAGGCTAACATTAGCATCTGATATGAAAAAGTTGTTGCATTTCTATGACCTTTGAAAGGAGGTACTGAAGTATTTGAGAGGTATGGATTTCCATACACAACATCCAACCAGGCATGCTGACTTTTATTATGTTTTGGCTGGGTGTGGATTAACAGTAGATAAGGGCTTCTGAGGATGCTCTTTACCAGTTTACAGAGGAAACCAGTGAAAACTTGGTTGGGGAATGAGCCCGCACCAGTTTCAGCAGCCATGCGTCCAACCATATACTACAAAAAAATTGTACATACATGTTGCAGTACACAAGCTTTTGTGACAGGTCCTTTCATTAGGTGTGAGAGATAGACATGAATGGTAGGTGCCTACATGTATAGCATACTGAAGTTGTGTTTTTAGGTTTTAATCCTAATTATTGAGGTTGCACCTAAGAAAGTGAGTAGCAAAATGAAAATCTGAGATTGTAAGCCATTCCTTCATGCAATCTGGGCATAATTAGGAGATAAATTGACAGTATTTTGCTATAAAAATGTGTTCTGCCTTTTAAATACAGGCCAGCTGTGGCTTTTTTCCACCAATCAGGAACCTGACTTGTTTTGATAGAAACAATTACAAAGTAGGTCAAGCAGGAACAGGTAACCATCTGTAACTGGTGCAATTTAGTTGCATCTGGACCCCCCTGCTTATTATTGTACTACAAAACATGTTAATTATCTATAAACATGAACAGACGTGAAATGATGAAAAAAAATTGGGCTCATTCTGTGTCTTATTTTCTATTTTCAGGCACGACCCAGGAGAATTACACCATACAGATACAAGTGCCATATAACAGTACAACAACAAGATTAGGTGGACATTCAGTATACAAACCAGCAGCACAACATATCAGAATTAACAGTTACCAGAACACTAACAATGATTAATACAAATTACAGTGATAATAAACAGCAGATATCAAAACCTCCCCAAGATACATAATTTGGACACAATACATCAGATTAGAAGGCAGAGAGTGTCAAATACAGGAACATGTGCATTTGTCAGTGGACATAAGGTGCTTGCAGAGCTCAGTTTTAAAGATGGAATGAGACAGTGAGGAATGCAAGGTAAGGCATAGAGAATTCCAGTATCGAGGAGCAAAGCAGGAAAAAGCCTGTATGCCCATATTAGTTATGCATTTAGGTGGAGCGTGTAGCTCAAGGTTGGATGGCTGTAGGAGCTACAGTTGATTGGACTTTTTAAACATGGCCACAAGGGTGGCAGGGGTTCCTGACCTAATGAACTTGTCAAAAGTTCAGCCTAGTACATAGTGCATGAGAGACATAGGAGATAGCTTCTTAAGATTGGACAGCAGGTTCCTATATTTTGAAGCACAGGTGAACAACTGCTACAGAAGAGTGCCTGGACAGCCTAATATAGGAAGTATTGCCTTCAGACCCATCATGTGGCCTACAGCTCTGCCTCAAAGGTCAAGCTGCAACCACCCCTACGTTCCAGTTTCCGTGGTGAAAATATGATGACCCTAACTAAACTGTGATCACTAAGCTATTTTCCGACATCACATACTGCATTTCCCTTTTCAGACTCATTGCAGAGAACATTATGCAGATCATGTGAGACACATGGATATTTCTACAGGAGAATCGGCACAATAAGAAGAAAAGAAATGAACGCTGTTTGTAAATGAATGGTCAGTAATAAGTGTAGATACAAAAACATTATCAAAGAAAATAAAAAGCATAAAAAAACATAAATTATAGGGCAGGTGAATGCATAAAGAAAAGCTACACATAAAGCTTGAGATAAAAAACTTCAACAAACAGGTTACAAAAAGGCACAGCTGCTTTATACGCTGTCATAGATTCAGATCATTCTTTTTTCTTGCTTCCTCAAATATTACTCTTTCTGTCTATTCATAAATTTACTTTAAGTAGGAAGTCAGAGAATATAAAGTTCTAGACAAACACCATGTTTAATTACTGAGTTGAATTCTTTCCAGACTCTTGTAACATGATGTTACAAAAGCTAATCTTTCCATTTGGTTTTCAAATGCAGTAATCATAGAACACTTTGCCAGGCTATAATGCTTTTTGGTATTTTACTTGCTTAGTTAAGTGATGTGGTAGATTGTGTGAGACAGTTTGCAGAAATGTTTCTCTTCTTTGTGAATTCCCATGATTGTTATCAAAAGGTATTTCTAAACAAAAGGTATTTCTAAAATTGCAGACGAGATCCCATTTTTGGTAGCTATCTTTACCAACTCTGTGTAGTACCTGGAATGGTAAATTCAGTAGCTGAGCTATCTAGTTTTAGTAAGCTAGTAGTCTGAAAACAGAAATTGTTCTTGTGAAGTGCATTATGTACCTTTCAAGTGCACCTTCCTAATACGCAAACAGCCGGGTGCTCCTATTCTGGCTGCCACAAAATCTTTGAATGCTCTGTTACCTGTATAACATCTATGCTTGCACTCAAGAAAATAGACCAGTCACACATGTCTGGCATAACCTGAACTACTCTGGAGAAAATCATCACTCTGCCACTCACAGGAAAAAGCACTTACAAACTACAGTATAAAACATGCCATGAAACAAGTTTAATAAAGTGCATAAACAAATGTGTGGAAAAATTTCCAAACAAACTTTCATGAGCAGCTGATGACTTTTCAAACATTCAGAGACATGCCTTTTTAAGGGTGATGACACTAGGACCTAAACCACTAGGTATGCGAAAACTTTAAAGGCACAGTAATGCATTTATAATAACTGGTGCTCATTTTTCCCTAAGGGAAACCTGGTTATAATTTCCCTGTTATATCCCATGGGTTATAATGGCGAACATGCTCTGGGTTTCCCTTCTGTGCATGTGCCACTCACCGCTTTTCCCTTCCTCTGTTTGGCCACCAGTTGTCAGTGCTGCAGTGATCACCACCACTCTGAGTCAGTGGTAAGTTAAAAAAATAATTATAACATGGCTAAAAAACAACTTTGAAAGGGGGCTGCTTTAAAAAACCAAAAAAAAAGTAAATGTTTTATTTTGTCCAGGAGTCGCTACAGACCACTCTGAAACCCAAGCGTTCTGCAGCTCCCTGGAGATGTCTATTTAATTTATATAACTGTTGTGACGAAAAAAAAAAATGAAACTCAGCAATTATATAAAATAAAGTCTGGGTAGGTGTGTAAAACTCGAATTTTACTTACCCCCTCAGTGTGGGATGCCTATGTGGCAACCCAAACCTTGTGTGTGAGTGTGTGTGTGTGTGTGCGTGTGTGTGTAAAATTTTTGTTATAACCCCCTACCCAGCCATTATTCTATATGTAATGTGTGCATATGTGTGTGTGTGTGTGTGTATGGGGGGGGGGGCTCCACTAATCCACCTAAGTGTAATATAAACAAGTGCAAAGTGCAATTAAAATATTATACACGTATGTTTACAGATATATCACAAAGACATTTTAGAAATTTAAACGTTGAAATACGGCCTTAACCGTATGCAATTTTTCAAATGGCTCAGACTATGCCATGACAGCAGCAAGTGATCAAACATCAGATCACATAAAAATACAGAGTAGATAAATACAGAAACATACAAGTTACAGAAATTAAATTATCTACAATTACAGCAACCTGGTTTGAGAAATAATGCATAAAATGATCTTTTAAATTGACTCCAGTTAGAAGTGTTAAATAATGTATCAAGTAACGCTTTCAGCAGTGGGAAGCCCTTACAGAAAAGATGCACTGACCCTGCTCTGTCTTGCAAAAGGTTATCATTAAACTATTTCTTTAGTTATATTCCTGCTATGGTACTGGTTGTCAGTGAAACTTCTTCTTCTTCTTCTTCTTCTTAAAGGGGCACTGTCAGCTTTTCCCCTCTGATAGAATTAATTTTAAAGTACTGGATCTCTAGGCACATACCTGGGTAAACGATGATGCAGAATGCCCCTGGATAGATGAAAATGCAATCCCTGTACCTGTTTTTTATAAATTAATACTTGTTACATTACACATGGGCCGCATTTAAATGCTCTGCACCGGAAGCAGATTCAAGGCGAGAACGCGTTTACCGTGGCTGTCCCGAGGAGCACATTTTACTATCATTATCCCCTAACCACATAATGCAGTTACATCTAATTATTTTAAGGTGCTCCTGGTATTTCTAGCATAAAAAGCGAACACTCGATCAACGCAAAGAGAGGTGAAATCTGGTGCGAAATCCCGGCAGCATCTTTTAATAGCGACACATTATTGTGCATCGCGGGATCTTTCGATGCATACTTGTTTGTGGGTTGTCCTTGTTTGCTTTTGTGTTGTGTGGATTGGGGTATTGAGAGATAAAGTATTTTTTTTAGGTTCATAGATTTTCTTTCAGTTTTCTCTTTTCCTTGAGTTTCTTTTTGTTTTTCTACTTTTTTGTGTTTGATGGTGAAATTTTGTGTTCATCAAGTTTCTTTCTGTGTTTATTGATTTATTTTGTTTGGTATGACGGTGGTTAGGTTTAATAGATGGTTAATTTTGCTAAAGTTTGGTACATTGTTGTTACTTTTTCTTTTGTTGTTTTGTGGTAGAGTTTTTTGCTTATAGTTGTTGGTTTCTATTTTGGCTTTTGAAGTGGAAAGTTTTCAAGTGTTTGTGTACTGGGGAGCATTTCTTGTTCTTTGTTTTGTTTGCTTGGCATGTTTTGGTGTTTAGTTCTTTTTTGTTTTAATGATTTCTGCTGTTTTTTTCTCGTATTATCTATGTATGTATGATGGTTCTTTTTGGTTTTGCTTTATTTATGGATAGTATTGTTTCTGTTTTGCTGGATTTTGCTAATATCTAGCATTGTTTTGGTGTTTGTTGTGCTTAATGTTGAAATGGTTTCTGTGATTTTTGGCCAGAGCAGGGGTTGTTGTGTTTACTTTCTCTTGTTCTTCTATATTCTTTTTATGGTAGTGATTGAGGTGTTTTTGTTTGTGTGAGGTTTGATTGTTTGATGTTGTTTGCTTTGGATGTTGTGCTACTAGAAGTTTACTAAATTTGTGGTGTTTTGCAGTAGTAAAGTTTTGTATTTGCTTTTACCGAAGATTGGTTTCGAAGATATTCTTCTATTTTCACTGTGGTGATATTATTTATTGTGTGTTTTGGGCCATTTTAGTAGAATGGGATTACTTTTTTTCATTTCTTTGTTGTTGTTTTAGATTGTTTCTTGCATTTTGCTTGTATTTTCTCTACTTTCATTGATGTTAGGGAGTGCTGTTTACTGTGGGTGGTTTTTTTCTGGGCTTTGCTTGTTTTTCATATATTTTGTTTTCTTTTGGCTTGGCTTTTTGTTTTTTTGTAACATTGATTAGTTTTTATTTTTTCAGGGGAATTTTGTGTGCAAGTGTTTTTCTACTTGTTACTAAATTTCTGATTTCTGTTTTGATTATTTGCTTGTATTTTCTTTATTTTCAAGTTTGTTCTTCTATGACGTATAATATATGTTGTAACGTTTTGGACTTAGTTGTTGTATGTTAGCTATCTACTACTTTTCAGTTTTATGGTTTTCTAAGTTTTCGTTTTTGTACTAGTGTGTTCTACTTTCTTATGGCCTATCTTCTACTTATTGTTTGTAAGAAAGTTCTGCATTGTTTTTTTGTATTGTTATATATTTGTAAATGGCTTATTCTACCTTCTTTTGCTTTGTTTTTTTTTTGCACTCTGGTACATTAGTTGCCTTTTACGCATTATTTTTTTTTATTAATTGCACCATATTATACTGTCTGTCCTCCATTCTCCTTACTCCTCACCCAGAATGCACATTGAAATGAGCAGTTACCAGCTCTGTATGTATTTACTGTTAAAACAAACTAGAAAAGAATGTTTTTATTCTTAGCAAGAACTACAGTATGCCAGCCCAGTGGTGCTAAGGGATGACGCGCTGGATGCCACACCTCACGGCACACCAGCAAACTGGGTTCGGGAGTAGACTCGGGCCATTGGGGGTCAGCAGGGGAGAGGGAGGATTGAGCTTCCTGCAACAGCTCTCTGCAGTGGCAACTGGTGGAAGCCAGGGGCACTACTAGTAGCACGCGCAGTTGAGGGTTGGAGCGTGGTGGGTGTCAGCACGTTGTGTATGGATGCCATTGCACGTCTATCTCTGAGGGAGAAAAATCCAGGCAGAAAATTGCGGGCTGGTCATGGTGGCTGATGGTCGTGCGCCACATGCCCCAGACATGAGAGGTACACCCCCCCAGGTATCAGGATCTAGGTGCCCGGGGGGGGGGGTGGATTCTGTGTGTTGGCCTGCTTGGAGGAGAGTGTGTCACTGCCCAGGCCTGGTCCAGGGGTGCGGGTGCCGGTGGCCGGACAGCTTGCCACCTGCTCCGCAGAGGTAGGAAAGAAAGAATATTGTGATAGAAAAAGCAGGAGCTACAGTACTACTAGTTTCTTCTGACCATTTTCCAAAAATAATATTTTATGATATGTTATAATCCTTGAAATTATATTTTAATAGCTGTAATATTTGAAGTGTTAATCACAGAAAAAAAATTTTTTCAAGTGAAAGCTTAGAGTCTGTTCAGCATGTATTGATCCTAAGGATACGGTTCTATTGTGTTGCTACATGTCTATACATGTCAACATAATATGTTGTTAAAAATGTAGTGAACAATTTTATGATTTTTTTAATATCGATAATGTAACATTTTATCTTTTTCTATATTGATATATGGCCGCTGTAGTACTTAGCTGATTCCAAGCATTCATTTAAAAACAATTGTAAAATGGGGTCAGAAATCCAATTATTTTTGTTGACTAAAACCAGTCGGCTGACCGTGCATTCATATAGCACAGTGCACGGTTATCCTGGTATTTAGCCTTATTACAAATCAATATGCTGACCATCATTTCAACATTCACCAATACCCTCCCCTACCACCTTCATCTTAAATCAATTGCCACTGTCATCCGTGATAAAATAAGAAAAAAGTTTTACTGGTAATGGTAAAAGCTTGCTCACTTGAACTGTACCCTCGGATTCCCAGTTGAAAGCCACAGTTGCTCACTCCTGATATTGCGTTCTTCCGGCCCCACAAAATCAAATAAACTCTCAATAAAAATGTAAAATGAAACATGAATTAGTGCCATTACTTTCTCATGCTATCTGTCAGTCGTACAGCGTTAACATCACTCTGTCAGCCGCACAGTAAATGTTTGAATTTGATTTGTAACCATGGAGACAGTATGGGGATGGGGGTCTACATTGAAATAGGCAGGAGGACCTAAAAAATATTTGTGACTCTTATTGGAGTCTCATCAGTCATGGGAGCTGTTCTAATGCTGTTTCATTTCCGCTTCCATCCCCAAATGTTTCTACTGTATTCCTTCGCACAGCCTTAAGCTTCAGCATTGTACAAAACATATTCAAACATGTATCGTGTGGCTGACAGAGCCAGTGTACCTGAAAGGCACTAGAATGACTCTGTTTCATTTTACATTTTACATATAGTTTCTTTCGTTTTTGTGGGGATGGAGGATCGTGCTGTCAGAAGTGAGCAGCTGCGGATTTCAACTCGGAATCTGCGAGTGCCATTCAACTGTATAAGCTTTTACTGTTAGAAGGAAAAAGGATTTTTTATTTTTTTATTTTTATCAAGAATGCCACAAAAAGTGATATACTTGGTATATGTATGTAATACTGATTTTTTTTTAAACGATGCAGTCCATGGTGGGGGGGCAGAGGAACTACATGGTGAATGGGGCAGAGAAACTACAGAACTACAACTACAGAATCTCCTTTAGGTCAAAAGACCTTAAGCAGGAGGGCACTGTGGAGCTCGAGCTGAGTGCAGCACTTTTCTGCAGCTTGCTACTGAGAACTTTAAATCAGATAAAATTCTTTATCTAGAGACGAAATCAGGAGTTGATTTTAATTTTATTAGGAAAAGAAACATTAAAAAACCAACAATGGGCAATCCTAGAAAGGATAGAGGTGGTGAATCCAGTGGAAAATCCTCAGTTTCTTCTCAGCCCGAGAGGCCCAGTCTAGACGTGCAGGCCACTTCATCGCACGAGCCTGACGAGACCATGGCTTCAATCAGAATAAAGCTGCAGCATTTCACATCGTTGGTTTCAGATCCGAGTACAAGAACGGATAATTTTGGGTCACGGCTGATGCTGGTTGAAAGAGTTGTGGAGATGCTAAAAGCAGTATGTTGGACATTAAAAGCAATCAGACACCACCTCGGCTGCTTGTACACTGCTGGTGAAGGAAAACACACACTTTAGGACTTGACTCGAAACATTAGAGAATCAAGCCGGTCCTCGTACATAAGAATCCTTGGGCTACCTGAAGGCATTGAAGGCGATCACCCCTTGATGTTTTTACAGGAGTGGCTGGTGGATAAACTTGTACCAGACAGACAATCCATACAGTTCAGTCTGCAGAAAGCATACCGTACTACCCCATGAGGCTACAGGGATAAACACTCCTCGCATGCTACTTTTGGTAACTGTGATGGTGTCTGGAACAAGGGACAAGATATTGAGACTGGCCAGACAGGCAGGGTCGCTGTCTCAGGATGAGAGATCCATCTACATTTGCCCAGATATTAGTTATGCAACCAGGATGTGTCGCAAAATGTTAGACGGGGTACGGAGGTAGTTATGAGAGGCATCCATCATTCATGCGATGATATATCCTGCTTGCTTGAGGATTATACATGGGGGGAAAGGTTTGGGGTTTTTTTGATCCCACAGAGGCAGGCAAGTGGGCCTCTTGCTTTGTTTCCACCTGCCGGAGTCAGCACCGGGACCATGGAGCTACCGATAGTGAATCGGAGGAACACAAGAAAGGCTGAACTTGTATAAGTACTATATTCTTTTCTATAACTGCTTCCTCATAAAATGACTTCAAGGCCTGGTTATCTGTCCCGTAGTGTTTGAGTGGCCCTGAAGGCTAAATGCCTTTGCTTTATTTTAATATTTGTGCCCAGGCCTTTCTCCTGGTATTATCTCTAGTTAAAGGAGTGTTTGTTTCAGAGTTTTCTTCTTATATTTCTCATTCAGAAGTGGAATGTGTGTAATGTTCGTGTACCAACTCAGTTCAAAAGCAGCAAGTTCTACAGTAGGTAATAACTGTTCTTGCTGCCAGTGCTTATTCAGGATTTTTACTTCTTTAGGTCAGTAGTATGACTCCATTAACCCCCGTTAAGGGGTGTACAATTTTGGGACTTATATACTAAGGACTTTAGAACATTGCAATTAGTTATACTGCTCATGGACTCGCAAATACGGATATTAACGTGCTTGGTTATGATGGATATAAATTTAGTAATCTCTCCACATGTGGTATCGTAATATATGGGATACACTTATCCCAGGATTAAGTAGAGGGTTGTACCTCATACTGTGGTTTTTCATATCAAATATGGTCTGTCATATGTATGGAATTGTCATGTATATCAAATTATATGAAAATAATAAAAATAAAGTACAAAAAAAAAGACCTCAATCAAAGCAGTAAATTAAATTAAGTCCCAGTAGGTGGAGGGACTCCTTTACGGTAAATCCACTTACAAATGACTTCTTTCTTTTTGGTAACATTTTTATAAAAATAATAAAATTGAGTTTTAAAAATAAGGGCCCATTTTATAAGTGCAATAAGACACTCTGGGGTATGCATTATGCTGAGATAATCATGCCGTCAGAGGGCTGAAGGCACTCAGCCTGTAGCCTAATGGGTACGCCATTATCTCAGCACAGTGCACACCCCATTGTGTCTTATTGCTTACTTAAGTCTCTAGCAGTAACAGTTCCAAAGTTCTCACATTTTAAAGAAATTATTTTTGAAAGCTCTAGCTTTCAAACTGTTAAGGGCTAGAAACTTAATTTGTATGGCTGTGCACGGAGCCTACAGCCATCTTGCTGTCTGTAGCTGGAAACATGGAATACTGTGGAACACATGTTTGCAGTTTTTAATGTATCCTTCCACACCTACAGATCACTATGGCAGTTGAAATAAAACACTCCCTTCTTTCTGTTTAAAATGTTGAAGACAGAACTCCAAGCTGCTTATCAGATGGCCATTAGGAAACTGAAACAACTTGCTAAATATTGGTTGCCTATTAAATTGGAGATTTGGTTAGCCCCTTTGAAATGCAACAACTTACACATTTAAGTACTTAACATTTAAAAATGTTCTTGCTACTAGCTTTAGTTGAGCAGGTATTGTCTTTAAAGAAAGATTCATGCCTCATAAATGTCATCCTTTCCCAGCAACAAATCTAACAGGATTTACCCTGTTTTTTAACCTCTTAAGACACTATCTGATATGTACTGTCTTGGACACATGCCAGGTCATCTGTGAACTATCCAAGCTAAATATATAGCGATCAGCAGGCATTTTTACTATGCTTTTGGGAAAAAATATATTGTGCTACAGCAAACACACACACACACACACACTGTACACACCATCCTCATGGCCACAATATTCAAAATAAATACTGCAATATAATATGTTATAAAACAATAAAGAACTGTTTTTGTCAGTGAAGTTCAGTTTACAGTAGATTTCCTTTAAATATTTCTTATTTTATATTTTGTATCCTGGATAGCGTAGAGGAGATGCTATATCTCATTGTCATAGGGAACTTCATTTTACACACTGTTGCACTATATTTACTCAGAATGTCCAGATTAGATGCAATATCTTGTTTTCAGTGGGGTCATGATTTTGCCATTTTATAATGTATTTATTCAGGGTAGCCTAGTCTGATTTTACGCACACGCATAATATTGTGTAGATGAAGAGCCCCACTGAAAATAAGATGCCATGTCTTCTGTGAATTATCCAAGCTAAATATATAGCAATCAGCAGACATGTTCGAGGAAAATACATTGTAAAAATGTGTAAAAGGAAGACCACATTGAAACTGCCTCTCAGCAGATCTACATTGTGCAAATTCATTAGAAATAATGGGTAAAAGCATCCCAAAAGCTCTCCACAGCCATATTGTCTCTGACCAGAATTTGTTTTAAAAATGAAAGCTTGAGTCCAGCCATTAAGAATTAGCTTGGTCGATACTGTTTTTATGTGTTGATACTATTCTATATGTATCAATACTGTTTGACCCTGCCTTTTCAGTATATTATTGATGCATGTTTTTAGTTGCAACACAGCAAAAAAAATCACATACATAGTGTAAGTACTGTTTTTTGTAACAAAAACTTTATCAAGACATAAAATTACATGTCAGTTTTAAGAAAACATTTTTAACAAATAGTTTTCAACTTTTTCTGAATTTTGGTATTCCTACATAACATTTAATTAGCAACTGTGTAGTTTTGAAATTAATTTTCATTTATCTTATGACTGCAGTCGTGTGGTGAACATTTCCATCTCCTGTCTCCCAGCAATACCAAATCTTCCACGCTTGCACAGGCAGAAGATGATAAAATAAATAATTTTATTCTAGAAGGAGTTTGAACCTGCAGTCTTTTGGTTCCCAAGACAGGTCTTTAACCAGTAGAGCACAATGCCTCAAAGATGATTAAAATCACCCTCCTCCTCCTGTGCCTGACCCAGTAAAATAAACTAAATCCCCAGCCACCCTTAAAGGATATCTGATAGCCCTCCCTTCACTTTAGCTGGCAGTCGTCTAATAAATGAAACCATAAAACCATGGTTTCATTCATTAGACAGTGGCTGGGTGAAGTGGTGGAAGGGCTGTGCTAGTCACCCATTGAGGGACGTGGAATAGACTTTGGGGATGATGGGTAAGGGAGGAGGTGGTGGGTGTCATGGGGATGGGCTGTCATTTATTTTAGCAGCTCAGGTGGGTGGGAGAGAGGGACAGGACCGTGACACTACCAATGATGGTGTTAAATTAGGATGGTGTTAAAGAAATCGGTGGTCACTCACCTTGTGTAGTGGAGTGGACGAAGAGAGAGACAGAGACACACACACACACACACACAGCAGCAGCAGCAGGAATGGGCTCCATGCTGCCATTTATTGTAGTAAATGTTCAGCAGTTGTATGCCTGGGGGAGGGAAGGAGAGGAAGTCGCAGCACTGACAACGTTACCACCAGTGGTGAGCTCCTGACTGCAGGTCAGAGGAGCAGTGTTGGCTTTAGAAACACAGAATGCAGCACTACACACAAGACTCAAAAATAATAACTTGTTTTATTCAAGCTTCCACATAAGAATAATTCCCCCAGCACTTCGAGGGAGCAGTCCATCTTCATCAGGGGGTGGAGTCTCAGTGCAACAGCTGGTGTTTTTGTTTTGAGCAATGGTGGCTTCACTGAAACTCAGAACCATATTTCATAAAAATTAGCAAATCAAGAGATCCTGTACCAGTATACATGCTTTTGAAAATTTGGAGAAATTCGATCAATGAATGACCAAGGCTTAAATGACTGAAAACAGCAATATAAAACTGACCTGCCTACCCAGCCCTAACTATTATAGCACAACCATGCCACTATTATAACTGTTGCCATGCCTAGAAAGCCAGAAGCTCAGTTAGGGTTTCACTGTCATAATTAGTATTTCTTCTTTGTTAACCTTCGTTTCCAGACAGATTTTGATTCCTCTGCCAATCCTAGTGTTGTTATGTGCAGTGTATTCTAATGCCGTTTGGCCATAGTCACCAGTTTCAATACTATTTAGTTGGGTATTTGTGGTCATAGGTTATGGTGATCCCCTGCACCATCTCCTCTCCCTAGCCTGTAGTTTAAATGCCCCCCAAAAAAACTGCCAGAATCATTCAGCTGGCCAGTACTCCCACTCCCTACAGGTGCAGGTGCATCCCTTCCTGGGCATCATGGTGTCCCTTGTCACAGAAGACTCTCCAGCTGGCCAGAAAATTTGAACCCTACCTCTTCCATCAGACCCTAAGCCAAGTTTTAACCCACCTAATGGTCTCCTACCACTCCTAACTAGTCACCAGGAATGAGAGAATCTTAGAAAAAAGTTGCCCATGTTACATTTCTCTTCAGGAATATCCCTAGATTTTCTTTGAGGATATCTCTTCCCTTAGGCTACTCTTTTGGAACTATACCTGCATCAGTGCTAGGACCACATGGAAACTTTTGGTAGCCAGGAACCACTCATAACAATGTCACATATCGGCATCTACATAAACGTAGGTGGCCCCATCTCTCCTCAGTTCTTTTCCTGCCATGGATTATATGCATCGGACCTACTGTGGAAATGCCAACCAACTAACCATTGTCATTTATGATTTTATTCTTATGTAGTCACTAATTTTTGGGGGATACTGCCGTCTCTACATGCCACCAAAACCAACAATATTCTGGTACTGTGAGTGCGTGAAAAGATTTATAAGGATAATGCACACAAAGTGTGTGTTTGCTGTGTAACCCTCTCTCACGATGTCAGGACATGTGATATTTGCCAGGGCTTCAGTCAAGCAACCAGGTGATGTAAGAGAAAGGTGCCGGATAACTTTTTATTAGAAAAAACTCTTGTGGCTACAGAAAACCGATTTGTGGTCATCAAAATCCAAAGACTGTGAAAAAGACCAGTCATCATCAAGACATAAGAATCAGAAACATATGGATAAGGATAAATCTGCTTTCCTGTTGAGGTTTAGTTACCATTGTGGCCTGCAGCTACTTGAACTGCAGCGTCATCACTCTGGCAGAAGTGATGACAGCGCCTTCTGACCATTGACCAGACACCATGGTTGTGGCTTGGCTTAGGCACTGCCGTACCTACCATGGATGGTACATCACCATTGTTGACAGGTCCAGGCCCGTTGTCAACTCCAGCGGTCATGGCCCCTGGCCAGGGCATCGTTGACACACAGGCAGTACTGGCATTGTTTTCAGATATGATACAGCGCATACTTCCTGGCTTACCTATGCAGCTTGTACTGCCATTAATGAGGGTTCATGCATCACCGGCCCCGTCAACCTCTTTGGCTTGCTCACAGCAGATACCTTTTGATCAGCAGCCTACATCATCATCCGTGAGGTTATCCATTCCCACCGCCAACAGGAACATTGATGATGAGAAAGAATATAATTCAGACCTCACGTTGGAGGAGGATTATGCAGAGGAGGAGGGTATGGAGAGGAACATTGTGCTTCACATTCCAGCTCCACTGTATCCTCCTGCAGGGAGGATTATGTGGTGTATACAACCAGATTGCCTCCTGAAGACCCGCTTCCAAACCATGATACAGCAAATGTAGAATGCCATGGACTTTGCTGTAAAAGAAGAGAATTCCACTAAAAAACTGATGGATTTTGAGGTACCCTGTACTCCATCCACCATTGATCTTCCAATTTAGCATGCACTGGAGGATGCCAATTTTTCTGCATGGTACAGGCCAAAGTTCATACCTACTGTACCCAGAAAGGCTGACAAGCTGTACCTCACTCTTGCTGCCAAGCCTTATTATGCCAACTAACCAGAAACAGACTCTGTGGTTATAATGGCTGCTCATGATAGATCCAGGGCACTGAACCATATGAGTACTCTGCCCCAGATAAGGAATCCAGGAGGCTTGATGTGATGAGCAAGTGCACAGATGCCTCTGCCACAAAAGCCTTCATATTGCAAAACACGGGACCATATGATTAAGTATCAAAATATTGTAGGAGGCTGCCAAAGCTGCAGCTCAGGCTCTTCCAGAATAAAATGCCAAGAATGAATTGCTTAAAAATCTAAATTCTGGAGCCGAGACTGGCAAACATTTGCTAGGCTCAGCATACAATGTTTCTGATTATCCTCCAGGACATCTGTTCCAACTGAAAGAAGAGGTGCAAGCTTTGTTAACTGAACATGCCACAGAACCTATACATTCTCGCCAGAAGGGCAAAGGGTTCTACTCCAAATACTTCCTCATCCCCAAATGGACAGGAAATCTCAGGCTTGTGTTAGATCTGAAAGACCTAGTTCTTTTCATAGAATACAAGATGTTTTGGATGGTGTCACTGCAAAATCTGATTCCCTTATTGCAAACAGAGGATTGGGTTTGCTCCCTGGATTTGAAGGATGCATACCTTCATATCAAGATCAGACATCACACACAATATCTGAGATTTGTCCTGGAAGGGGAGCACTTCCAGTTCAGAGTATTGCCGTTTAGCTTGTCTTCTGCACCACAGATCTTTTTTTTTTTTTTCACAGTTTAATCTATTTTTGCATTGTCATCCCGGGTGGCATTCCTTCTAGCTGGTCCCATAGGCCTGCCTCCATTCCACGGTAACCTCTGTCTTACTCTCCATGGCTTACCCGCTTACAGCAGGGTGACAGGGACCCTCTACCTACTGATAGGTATCCAGTGCCAGGGTTACTGCATATTCGCTGAGCGGCACCTGCGGGGACTGGCTGTCATCCAGCCGCACCAGGAACATTTTTCTGCCTCCGATTTTTTCCCTCTGGAGAGGAGGCGTGCAGTGATGCCCATGGATGGAGTGCACATGCATCCGCACACACTCCCTTCAGGTGTCTGCTTCCTCTCCTCCCTAGCTCTGGAGTGTCAGTGTGCTGCCCCCCAGCCAAAGCTAGGGGTCATTCAAGCACCAAAAGCTAGTGACCCCCCCCGGAGAAGGAGAGCAGTCCATCGGACGCTCGATCCTTCTCCTCCCCTGCCTATCCCTGGTGACCTGTGCTCATTCCCGAACATGGGTCACCGGTGTGGCATGTAGTAAGGCGTCCAGCACCTTAGCCCTCAGCGCCACTGGGCGGGCTTCCGCACCACGGATCTTTACCAAATGCTTAGCAGTGGTGGTAGCAGCCCTTCACAGGGAAGATCTCTCTGCCTTCTTATACCTGGGCAATTGGTTATTGAAAGTCAGTTCCAGGAACCATCTCTTGCACACACTGCCCCAAACAAGGAAATTGTTTGAAGACTTGAGGGTTACAGTGAATATGCTAAAGTCAGTACTGACCCCTTGCCAAAGGCTGCAGTACATAGGTGTGGTACTGGATACAGAATAGGGCTAAGTGTTTCTACCCCTGGACAGGGCAGGACATCTCATAGCTCAAGCACAACTAGTATACAGCACTCATTACATCCTAGTCAGAACTTTCCTGTATGTACTGGGACTCATGACAGAGGCCATTGTGACTTTGCCACTGACCCATTTACACATGCAGATACCACAATGGACATTGAGAGTGCAATGAGACCAACTGACGGATGACATGAACCAGAAGATGCTCTTCATATCCAATTTATACAAAACACTGACGTGGTGGATAGACCGCAACACCTCTTGAGGTGCGTTACATTTCTAATCCCAGCTCCAATTTAGATTCTCACCTCAGAGCCTCAGTATCCAGGTGGGGAGCATATATGGGCACGTTTCAAACCGAAGGTTCATGGACCTAGTTGGAAACAAGATTACACATAAATGTCCTAGAGATAAGAGTTGTCTTGTACAGTCTCTAGGCTTTTCAGGAGCATCTGACTCTGGGTCCTCTGCTAGTACAGACGGACAATGTCAGTGTAATGCATTACATTTAAACAAACAAGAGGAGAATCATTCCTATCCTCTGTATTGGGAAGAAATGAAAGTGTGGTACTAGGTGCTGGAATACAGCGTAGCGTCAGCTGTGCATCTCCCAGGTATCCAAAACGTCTTAGCAGACAAACTAAGCAGATGACTGTCCAAGATGCACGAATGTGAACTGCTGGCCTCAGTAGTAGACGACCTCTTCACAAGGTGGTGTCATCCGAGTTGGACCTTTTGCATCCCACACAATGCAAAACTGCCACATTCTGCTCACTCACTCCAGGGCCTGGAGGTTTTGCGAGATGCGTTGTCCCTTTCTTGAAAAGGAAGGTTTCTGTAGGCATTCCTTCCCATTCCACTAATACAGAGATTGTTACTGAAACTGCAGATGGAGGGTGTGACTCTCATTCTTATTGCACCTCTGTGGTCTCAACAAATATGGTATCCTCCGCTGCTGCAACAACTAACAGTGGAGCATCCAGTACTTTTGCCTCTGTGCAGAGGCCTGTTGTCACAGAAGAAGGGGTCTCTGGTCCATCCAGATGGACCAGACCTGAGGTTCCAGCACCTGCATAATAAGATATGTGTTGTTGTGCTCTGTCAGGGACGTGGGTGCTAGGCTGAGGAGCTACCCAAAGACAGACATAAAAGAAAACCAGTACTCCTTGAGTTCAATTCAAATATACTTCAGTGAAGATTTATTCCATAGCAGAGGAGAAACTGAACAATCAAGCCCTAAGCCTCAACCACTAGATCTTCCAGGGGGCATAGCTTAGTACACAGACATGTTCTTCTTTTATATGTGTCACTAAAAAACCAGTGCATAGTTACTCAGTTATACAACAGAATATCAGATTCACTATACATATGGCATCATTAACATTTCAAAAAAATATATATCAAGCATAGCAATTACCAAGACATCAGGCTAAGCAGTCCAAGAACTCATCAAAATGGTGATAAACTGTACAAATAATCCTGAGTCTCCACTGTACTTGGTCTTGGCATGATATGCAGAGAGGTGCATAATAAATGCCTCTCTAATGGGTATATATTTAACCAGTGCATTATTTATTAATTAATTAATTGCTGGTACCCAAATAAACCATATGGGGAGGTCATGTCAAGATGTCGTAAGGTCAGTGGTAAGATTTCAGGATAAATGTATATCAAATGAAGTACAGTTACCTATTACTTTTGGAACAAAACTGATATATGACATGTTTATAACATACAGTTATGTCTGATAGGAACTGTTAATGGTATGCTAAGATAAAAAATGAAAATGTAGACAAATGTTTTTGTTGTAAACTACACTGAGTGAACCAAATCAAACTAAATGAAAAAATGACAGAGGGTGAGGGAGAGTAAAGAGGAAAGAAGTAAGAGGTGTGTGTGTGGGGAGATTTAGAGATCAAAAGTTACTAAAATTGTGATTGTCCAAATGTAACTTGTCTCCATCAGATTGTAAAAGCAAAGTCAAAAGCCCTCATATTGGCCAAGGGAAGATGGAGGAGCAAATCAAAAGCTCTGAATAACCAACAACTTGCACCTGCATGCCTGGCTCCTGAAGACAGCCATTGCATGGTTTGGGGTATCACTTAAGTGGCTGCTGTGCTGGTTGCGGCTAGAAAGCCTTCCACGAGACAGACATACTCTGTGAAGTGGAAGTGTTTCACCTCGTGAGTCGCTTCCAGACATATGGACCTGCTGGAATTCTTGCTGTCACTGTCAGACTCTGGTCTGCAGTATTCCTCGCTGAAGGTGCATCTAACAGCTATATCAGCTTTCCATGCCCCCATTGATGGGCGTATGGTTGTCCTGTTGGAAGTCTCCCATACCTTTTTGAGAGGTATTCTGCACAAGAAACCTCCTGTTTATAATCTGGTCCTGCCTTGGGACATGAATTGCTTGAAAAACTGACTTTGGCTCCTGTGAGCCAGCCGCAAGTTGTGGTTTTTGCTTTCTCTCATGGAAAGTGTTATTTTTAGTTGCAGTCACTTCGGCTCAAAGGATTTCAGAGTTACAGGCTCTAATGTGCGAGCTTCCTTATGTGATTTTCCACAGAGACAGAGTGTCTTCATATACTAATCCTAAGTCTTTGCCAAAGGTGGTGTCTGAGTTTACACTAAATCAAACTATCCACCTTCCAGTTTACTATCCTGAACATGCTAGTCAGGGTGAGACATTGCTCCATATTTTGGGTGTACATAGAATTCTAAGATCCTATATTGCTTACACCAAGGATTGCAGAATATCTTCTCAACTATTTGTTTTCTTCACCTCTGGAAAAGAGGACACTCCTTTATCAAAACAGCACTTGTCCAAATGGCTAGCACATTGTAATATGTTCTGTCTTTCCACAAGGGGTGTGGCCATCTCTGCTGCTTATTTTAGATATGTCTCTGCAGCTGACATCTGTGCTGCAGCCACCTGGAGTATTGTCCACACCTTTACTAAACATTACAATCTGGACATTGTTTCTCGTAGACGAGCAGGTTTTGGCCTTGCTGTTCTACAGGGCCTACTGTCCTGAACAGACTGCACCAGCCTCCCATTTGGCTTTTGGGACTGCTTGGGACTCATTCCAAAGGTGTTGCCTATGGGAATAGATATCCTCGAAGAAGATAAACTGTTATGTATTTACTGTAACAGTAGATCTTCAGGAGACTCTCTTCCCTTAGGCCATGCTGCCCCTCTCTCCTTAGCCCTTTTTTTATCAGCTGTTGGGGTATATGGCATCCGTTTCTGCATTGTGAATTTCCCATGGCTTCTTGTTCCAGTGCCTGCATTTGCCTAATATCAGCGGTGCTGGTGTAATGTTCTGGTTCCCCAAGAAGAGTCTTCCAAGCACAGCCTTCACCAGGGAACTGAAGAGAGATGGGGCTGGCCACATTTATATAGATGCTGACATCGTGGGAGGCTCTGGCTAGCAAAAGTTTCCATGAGGTCCTTACACTGACGCAGTATAGTTCCAAAGGTGTGGCCTAAGGGAAGAGATTCTTTTGAAGATCTACTGTTATGCTAAGTACGTGATTGTTCTTTCTGTGAATGGTTTGCTCTGGACTTTCGCTCCCTATTTCGGTCATGACAACATGTATGACAGTGGTCTACACCTTCCTCTAGCTGTGTTGCTTGGCCCTGGATATCACTAGTTCAACCCACACAACATTCAGGCAAATTGCCTTGCCTAACCCAGAGTATCATCCTGGTCCAGCATTGCTCCCTCCATCTCTCCCATTGCCCCAGCTATGGAGTCACTAGTGACTACTATCATCGTGCCCCTCCTCCCAGATTTTTCCTTTATGATCTATAGCAGATTGGATGTCCTTGTGACTGGACTGCCCTCACCAGCCTCAGCCATCTGTTGTCCCCACCTAACCTGGCCAGCCAGATGCTTATACCTGTCGCTAATGTCCAGTGGTGATGGTACATCTTATGACTATGCCTGCTACCTCCTTCTTCCCCTAGTCTTACCACTTGACATCACAGTTCCTGCTGCCTCCCCACCCCATCTGTCCTTTCCAAGTACCCTCCTCAGAATAGTGTCACCTGTTTAGCCTCATCTCCCACCTCCTCAGCCACCTGCTCACCTCCCGCACCCTGGTGGTGAATCTGTCACTTAAGCCTGAGTGGCCACAGATGTATCCCCTTTGCCCTCCATAGGCAGGATGGTGTACATCACACACCTCTGGCAGTACACAAGGTGTACTTTCCTCCCATTCTCCTGGACACTACCTCCCCATTTCACTCCCTCTTTAGAATCCCCCACCACAGCTGCCATCCCTCTTTCCATGCCTGCATGATGCAGCCAGTTTCCATTCAGACTGGCAGCATGCCTCTCTAGAAGCAAGGAACCAGTGACTGGCGATTACCTCCCTGCTGTCTGTAGGCAGAGTGGCATATATCAGACTACTCTGGCAGCCCTACAGATGTGTTTCCATCCTCCTATCGTACATCATTACAAACAGTGTATCTTCTTTGGGGTTATCTCTTTCATCAGGTCACACCTGTGGAACTTAGCCGTCAGGCGCTAGGATCCCTCTGAAACTTTTCTGAAGCAGCCTGCTAGGGGCCGCTCATGCCAAAGTCATGCGCTGACGTCACTTACTCTATATATGTATGGGTGGCCCTGCTCCCTCCTTAGTTCTTTTCCTGCCATCAACCTTTTTGCATGGACTCCATGGAAGCTTTATTGTTTAGTCGACCACCAAAACGTTTATTTTTCTTTCTTTTGTGATTGGAATCACTTTTACCAAAGTGGTTCCATTGGTCTGTTTATGTTGAGAACTATTTCTACGGCTCTTTTTCATCCCTGCTGCTGCAGAAAGAAAATCTTCTTAACCTACAGTATAACCACAAAGAGAGTACCAGAAGGTCAGCAATCCTTTATAAAGATGGATTTAGGCAACCGAGCCATGAAAATATTGTTGAGAATAATGCATGACTTGAGACTGAATTCACCACTAAAGGTTATCAGTAGCCAGATAAGTACTTTGTGTTTTTCCGTCACATGCTAGAAATGCACTATTTTGTTCCTTGCAGGTGCAAGTGAACTTCTATCAAGGAAATAAATATATTTTGATGCAGCTTAACAGTTTGGAATTTTGTTTTTGCAAAGGCCTCATAAAAACTCAGGTTTAAACATATATCAAAGCATTTGGTGGATCAACTTTGACTGATTATTTAAAGACAGTCGGTACAGGTGCATACTAAATTAGTATGTTTTAGGGCAGTCCTCACACTGCTGTAATTACCCTCTAGTGTAGCACCTGAGCCCTATAGATTCTTATGTAAGAGTGCATGAGCACTATCATCATTTTTTTTTCTACTTGAACCACAAACTCTGCATCTGCTGCCTTGAGCCTAGCCACAACATTCTTGCCTGCGAGTCCTGCCTGAAGCTTAATCTTACTACCCAGTGATGTTGCAAAAAAGCCCAGCAAAAATTCCTTATGGAGCAACAAATAGCCAGTAAGGACCAGGGGTCTTCGGGGGTCCCTCTCTACCAGTTGCCAGCCTGTTCTACAGCCTCTCAGGCCACTAAGGCCCAGGACAAGACCACAGGGAAACACCATAGACAGGACAAGGACCATTCTGTGGACTGCTCCTTCAGGGAGTGCTCCCATTCCCTGCTAACTCCTTCATCCTCCTATAGGAGTGTGGCATCGGCAGCTCCATCTCTGTCACCCTTCGCTGTCCAGGCTTCAGCTCCTATCAGGACCCTCATGACAGCGCTCTCTGCGGCATTTCTGCATCTGGAGAAGGTTCATTGGCCTCGAGTGCGTCAGACACCACCCTGCCACTTCAGCCTATGAGTCTCTGGGCCCCGGCATCGGGTGCCTGATGCTTGCCCTCTGGGGCTTCCTCATTGTCGGAGCGCAGCCTCTTATCGCCTCCATCGATTCTGATGTCAATGGCAATACCCTATTCACCAGTCGATTTCAACTCTGTTCTTCCCTCTAGTACCATATCCTTGGTGCAGCAGCTCGTACCTAGGCCTGGGCCCTCCTGTCCTTTGCCGTTGGGCATTTCCATGGAGCAAGCGCCGCTTAAGCCCTCGCCCTATTGGGAGCCGTCAAGTGCCTGAGTCATTGTCTCCCAGTTTCAGTAAGGGCTGACATCGAGGAGGAATATCGCCTAGATCTGATCCTCCCTGATGAGGAAGAGGAGGACACTGAAGTAGGGGACTCTTCAGATGGGTCCATGATATCTTCCAAGTGAGGTCTCGGTGAAGCATACCCCCAAGATCCCCTCCTGAAGACGCATCTTTTACAATATTATGAGCATATGTCTGTTACCATGAGGTTCCAGACTGAGGAAGAGGCTATCACCAGGAGAAACCTAATGGATTTCTCGGAGAGTCCAGAATCCCCTCCTAAGGTAATTGCTCATTGCGTTCTGCTTTACAGGATGATGCCACTGCAGCCTGGCATAGGCCTAACTTAGTGCCAGCCTTGCCCAGGAAGGCTGACAAGCTTTATCTAGCCACCAAGGGCTGCCCTTCTATGCAACTCAGCCTGAGACTGACTCTGTAGTAATTAAGGCTGCACATGATAGGTCTAAGTTGCCTAAACACCTCTGTTCTCTCCCTCCTGATAGGGAGTCCAGGAGAATAGATCTTTGGGACAAGAGAACCTTTGCTTGTGCAACTCTAGGCCTCAAATTGCCAACTACTTGCCTGATATGGTTTAAATACCAGAATACCCTCTGGAGGAAGGGCAAGGTGGCTGTGCAGGCCCTTCATGTGGGTTCTCCATGGCAGAGCTCCTCAGAACTCTTCAGGCTGCAGAAAATGTCAGGAAGCATCTCCTCAGAGCTATCTATGACATGGCAGATACTACTGCCAGGGCTGCTTCCATGGCATCTGCCTCCAGCGCCATTCCTGGCTGATGTTTCAGGTTTTACTGCTGATGTCCAGCAGAGGTCTTGAATGGCCCTTTAGGAGTTTCAAGCTTTGGACCTGTTATTCAGAACATTATGTGATGGCTTACAGGCCTCTAACAGGGCTATAAGTCCTGTCCATTCCCTCTACCATACCCAGCCCAGGAGCAGGCCCAAGCCTTCCTTTTGTAGGTCTCAGCAAGTTAGGCTCAGGAATTAGGCCACAGAGTAAGTGCAGAGCTGGTTTCTGCCTTGTCTTCCCCTCCTGCACCACAGGTGCTGCCCCCAGAAGCCCCAGAGGAGGTGGTGTGGCCCCGGCTGCAGGCCCTACCACAGCATGACTCCTTGCTGGACCCCCCTCCTTCTGCCCTAATCCAGGAGGTGGTGGTTGGGGATCAGTTCTCCCTCCACCTGGAGCAGTGGATAAACATCACTTCAGATGCTTGAATTCTGCAGTTGATCGAGCAAGGTCATACTCTAAAACTTCTGGAACAGCCTCCAGACACTCCGCCTGTCCCCTGTTCCCATCCCTCAGACCACATTTCAGAGTGTTGCAGGAGGCAGTGTTCACATTGCTGCACAAAAAAGTCATATAGTCGGTTCCCATTGCTGCACAAAAAAAGCCATAGAGCCGATTCCCACGCGGCAGAGGAACACAGGGTTCTACTTCCAGTTCTTCCTCATTCCTAAGCAAACAGGGGACCTTCAGCCTATTCTCAACCTCAATGACCTAAACCTCTACATCCAGTACAGAAGGTTCAGGATGGTCACTCTGCAGGGCCTCCTGCCTCTGCTGCAGCAGGGGCGACTGGTTATGCTCCCTGGACATGCAGGATGCCTATCTACATATCACAGTTTGCCCTACTCACAGAAGATTCCTCAGGTTTCAGTTCCAGGGTGAACATCACCAATTCAGAGTTTTGCCTTTTGGTTTATTCTCTGCACCATGGGTATTTACCAGATGTTTAGCAGCTGTTGCAGCCACTCTCTGGCAGGAAGGCCTGTATGTGTCCCCGTATATGGACGACTGGCTCTTAAAGGCACAGTCCAGGGCCCTACTTGTACAAACCCTTCACCGTTCTGTGCAGTTATTCTGTTATCTGGGAATAATGATCAGTTTGTCCAAGGCCATCCTGACCCCTTCACAGCGGTTACAGTACAGAGGGGAAGTTTAGACTCTTCCCAGGGCAAAGCCCTCCTTCCCCAGGACAGGGCAGAGAGCCTGATGGCTCAGGTGCATTTGTGGCTCAGCATCGCCATGTCACTGCATGGGTCTTTCTGAGACTGCTGAGCTTAATAGTCAGACCATTGTCCCTGTTCCTCTGACCAGGTTGCACATGCAGATTTCACAATGGACATTGAAGATCAATGGGATCAGCGCACAGTGGAGCTAGACCAGCAGATTCTTGTTTCCTCACCTGTCCACAAAGTGCTTCAGTGGTGGATGAATCTCTGCAACCTTTTGAAAGGGGTTTACCCTTATTCCTTCCCTCACCAGGTCCTCACCACAGATGCCTCTGGTCTATGTTGGGCGGCACACCTGGGTCGCTTTCAGACTCATGGGCCCTCTTCCAGGATGGAGGCTCACCTCCACATAAACATTCTAGAAATTAGGGCAGTTCTATATGCCTTGCAAGCCTTCCAAAACCACCTCTCCCCAGGTCCTCTGCTGGTGCAATTGGACAACCTCAGTGTAGTTTATTACATTAACAAGTAGAGGACTCACTCTTACCTCTGTGTCTGGAGGTAATGAGGTCTGGTTCTGGATTCTAGAACATGGTCTAGAACTGTCAGCAGTACATGTTCCAGGTGTCCAAAACATTCTGGTGCACAGTCTCAGCTGGTCGCAGTCCAGAAAGCACAACTGGGAACTGCTGACCTCGGTCACCAAAGATCTGTTCGACAGGTGGGGGTGTCCAGAGTTGGACCTTTTTGCATTCCCAATCAAATCAAAACTATCACAGTTTTGCTTGCTAGATCCAGGGCCTGGAGTTTTCTGGCGAGACGCGTTGTCCCTGTCTTTGAAAGGGAGGTTCCTCTATGCCTTCGCTCCCTTCCCTCTAATCCAGAGGTGCTAATCAAGCTTCTGATGGAGGTGCCCCCTAACTCTGATTGCACCATTCTGGCCTCCCGAGATCTGGTTTCCATTATTACAGTAGTTAGCTGCAGAGCCTCCAGTCCCCTGCCCTCTGCGGGACCTCTTGACACAGAAACATGGAATCCTGTTCCATCGGACCTCAGGTCACTTCATCTACATGCTTCACTCATGATGACATAGCCATCGCCTGGTTTGGGATGTCTCAGAAGTCGCTGATGCCCTGGTGGCTGCCAGAAAGCCTTCCACCAGGTCCACTTACTCAAGTCAAGTGGACCTTTTCACTTGTCTAGTAAACCGGGTTCTAGAGTACCTTTTGTCCTTATCCGATGTAGGACTCCAGTATTCCTCTATCATGGTGCACCTGTCTGCTGTATCAGCCTTTCATGTGCCCATTGAGGACCATACTGAGGCCCAGCTGGATGTGGCCCACACTTTTTTGAGAGGCATTTTACACCTGAAGCCTCCCATCTGCAGTGTGTGGTCCCAGCTTGGGATCTGAATTTTGTGCTTGAAAACTGACAATGCCTCCTTTTGAGCCAGCCATGTTCTGCAGGCTATGCTTTCTATCGTGGAAGCATTATTTTTTAGTTACTATGACTTTGCTCTAAGAATTTCAGAGCTACAGGCTCTCATGTGTGAGCAGCGTTATTTGATTTTTCACAAAGATAGGGTCTTTTTGTGTACCAATCCTAAGTTTCTTCCCAAGGTGATGTCTGAGTTTACTTTAAATCAATCTAGTCACCTGCTGGGTTATTACCAGAGCATGCCAATCCAGGGAGGCATTGCTCCACTCTTCAGATGTGCATAGAATTTTGCAATACTATACACACCATACCAAGGGCTGCAGAAAGTCCTCTCAGTTGTTTCTTTGTTCCTGGGAGAGGGGCACTCCAGTTTCTAAACAGTGTTTGTCCAGATGGTTGGTCAACTGTATCATTTTGTGTTGTAGGAAGTATGGTAATGAACTTCCTGGCGTTGTCCATGGCCACTTTACCAGAGGCATGGCCTTCTATTGCCTGTTTCAGAAATGTGTCAGCTGCTGACATCTGTGCTGCTGCCACTTTGAGTACTGTCCACACTTTCACCAAGCAATACAGTCTGGACATTGCCTCTCGAAGGCAGGCAGGCTTTGGCCTTGCTGTTCTTCAAGGCCTCTTTCATAACATTGAGTGGGAATTATTTATTAGGATGTTATTTGATGAAATTGCTTACAAATAATTGTACTTTTGCTACAAAATATTTTCTTCTTGGCACTCCATCAACTCAGAGTGTCTCGTATCCTGCATCATGGCAGCTCCTTCTCATCCTTATGACCTTCATTTACTGCAGGAAGCTTGTCTCCAACCATGATGTCCGAGAAGGCGTCACTTGACGCTGGAGCATCGAGAGCTATCTCCACCCACCTCAAGTGCATGGGGCCTCATAATAGAAACCATCCTGCAAGACATCCAGTCACCCATCTCATTCACGAGCACCAGCTATGCAAGCTATCCAGGATGACCTCACCTACATTAAAACTATCTCATCCCAGTCCATGGTTTATACCAGCCTACAGCCAGTACCCTTCTCAGCACTGCATTATGAAGACACCATCGACTGGCTCGAGCAATTCAAGCATGGATTTCCTTACATGGTTGGACTGATCCTTCATATTCAATGCCTTGCACTTGTTCCTGAGAGGGACTGCCATTTCCTGGTTCAATGCACTTCCAGAATAAGTCAAAGGGGACACTGCCGTCCCATATGCAACTTTCAAGGACCATTTTCCCCAAGCACATCTGCCCTGGTTTTTGGAACAGCAACTATGGGAATGCACCATGCAACCCTCTGAGTCTCTGGAAGCATTCATAGTGGATGCTGAGTCACGCTGTAAATGTTTGCAAAAATCAGAAAAAGAGCAAATCACAACCTTTGTACTGGGATTCCTTCCTCAACTCTGCCTGTATGTAATCCAACAAAAACCAACAACCTGGATGGACACAATCCAAGCTGCACAACTCGTAGAAGAGTCCATATCAATGTCCAAGGCTACCACTGTGCAAGCACCCCAGTCATCGCAGTTAGACACCCTCGCAACTTGTGTCCAGCAACAGCAATCAATGATAGAGATGTTCACCAATACTGTTAGCAGCTTGCACTCAATGCTCCTGCTTCCCCTGCAACTTCTGTCAATGCTCTTGACCACTTTGACAGTGACTTGAGCCACCCCACCTTCACAAGAATCAGTGGCTTGCCAGTGGTGTGGGATTCAGGGGACACACTGCTGCTGTCTGCCAAAAGCTACAGAATCAAACAGAAATCAAAGGAGCCAGAGGCGTCTACCATAGCACAATCACCAAGATAACCACAACTACACCCAGGATCAGGAAAAAACAACAACTGACCACCCCTCTGTCTCACAACTCAAACAATCTGCACCCTTTGGCTACAACTCAGGCACACCCCACCGCTGGGGCAAGGTTCCTGTCATCAGGTCACCTCTGCAAGTAAACTATGGCCTTTTAACCATTGGAGATTGGTCCACCCATGCCTTGGTCAACTCTGGAGCATAAATCTCAGTTATCCACAGCAGTATTCTAGACAACCCAGCTATACATCACATACCTAATGTTTCTCCAGCCAACCTCAAGTACATTATCACAGCAGAAACTGCTACAGTACCTATCACAGGCATGGTCCATCTCAAACTCCACTATGGCTCACAGCAAGCTACAGTTAAGTTTTATCTAGTGCCTGACCTACAGCCAGCAGTGATTCTTGGCAGGACTTCCTAAAGCTCACAAAAGCCATCCTAGACTTTGCCTCAAACAAACTGTCACTAGATCCTCGGAAGCAACTTGCAGCTACAGACTCAGTCACTGTACCGCCTAAGTCAGAGATGGGTTTGAGTGCCAAGATTCGAGGTGAACCACTTCCACAAGGTGTTGTTGGCATCATCATGGGATCCCCCACACTGCATTTGTCAGGTCTTCTTGCAGGAAATACTTTATCGGCGGTGCATGGTGGCACAGTCTTCCAAAAATGCTGCAACTTCACAGATGAGCCAGTGGTCATCTCAAAGGGTACCAACATCAGAAGGTTTGTATGCTTGTCTTCAAGGGACCAGCTACTCCTCCTGCAAGAGTCTCAACCTGGCTCCATCAACTCTCATCCTGTAAGTACCATCACAACCACTCCACTCTCCAAAGAGCTACCACTCAGCCAGCGATTACCCTCTTCAAAACTTCAGACCTGTCCAACAGAGAAACAACATCTTTTAGAATTCCTGGAGAACTACTCAGATGTCTTTGTTGGTCCAGATAACAAACTCGAGCGCTGTGATATCCTGCAACACACCATCGAGGTGCAGCCCAACCAACAGCCAGTCTGTCAGTGAGTCTACAAAAAGTGGGACACAAACAAAAACAAATCCTGGAGGACATCATCAAGGACATGCTTGAACAGGACATTATCAAAGAATCTACAAGTCCCTGTGGTGCACTTTGCTTGCTGGTGGTAAAGAAAGACAAAGGGTATCATTTCATGGTGGATTATAGAAAGCTCAATTCCTACATGGTGCAGGATGCTCATCCCTTACCTACAACCAAAGACACCTTAGAGAGCCTTGGTGCAGCCAGTCCAGCTCACTTCACCACTCTAGACCTTCAGAATGGATTCTACAAAGTTACCATTGATCCAGCTTTGCACCCATATGCAGCCTGGCGCTGCCACTTAGGACTTTTCAATTTAAACACTTGCCTATGGAACTTCAGAACAGTCCAGCCACATTTCAATGTGTCATGGAAGCTGTATTATGTGGTCTGTCTTGGAAATCTTGCCTGGTCTACCTGAACAATGTTTTTGTCTTCAGCAGAACTTTCCCAGACCACATCCAACATCTCAAAAAGGTGTTCAAACGTCTCAAACAAGCCAACCTCAAGCTTCGCCCAGAGAAGTGTTGTTTTGCGCAGCATCAAATTCATTACCTGGGACATGTGGTTAGTTCTCAAGGCATCTCTCCAGACCTGGATAAGCTCTCAGCAGTCAAAGACTATCCACAACCTAACAACCTCAAAGGCCTTAGAGCTTTCCTGGACTTGTCTGGCTACTACAGAAAATTCATTTGCAACTATTCCAAGATTGCAGCTCCACTGTACGCCCTCACCAAAAAGGGATGTGACTATGTTTGGACTTCCGAATGTAAAGAGGCCTTTGAAACCTTGAGGGCAAATCTAATATCTTCTCCAGTATTGGCCTATCCCAGGTTTGCTCAACCCTTCAACCTCTACTCAGATGCTAGTTCCTTTGCAGTGGGCACTGTGTTGTGTCAAATCCAAGATGGAACAGAACGAGTTGTTTCCTATGCCGGGCACTCTTTCCTCAGCTGAACAAAACTATCGCATCACAGAAAAAGAATGTGTAGCCATGGTATTTGCTGTAAAGAAATGTGACTTTTACTTTCGCTACTCCTCCTTCACAGCTATCATTGATCACTCTGCCTTCAGATGGTTGTTCGAAATGAAGGAGCCAGTAGGCAGGATCACCTGCTGGATTGCCATATTGCAATGCTACAACTCTGAAATTCAATACCGACCAGGTCGAGTTCATTCTAATACCGATGCTGTAAGCCAGAGATGGTATCCCTCCACATCATCCTCAACAAATGAAGAATCCTGTCTACAAGCTCTTCCTTTCCTCTCCATAGATGAGCTCCCTGTGAACACTCCTATAGCACCTCAAGTTGCTTTGCTGCTACCAACTGCTTCCTCAGAGAAAAGTACTAATCCTCACTTATTGCAAGCAGCCAAAGAGGTTCTTACAACCTCTAATACTGTTATCTCCCTGGCGATGATTAAAATGCAACAAAGAACTGATCCTCAATTCACAGACATAGTCACGTATCTAAAAACTGGAACTATACCACAACAAAAGCAACACCACCTTTGCATCTCACTATTTTCTCAGTGACGGAGTGCTTTTTCACACTTGGACCAAGGAAGGCAAGGACCATCGCACGGATAGAACTCGTGTACAGCTAGTTGTGCCAGCCTCTCTAGTCACCCAAGTTCTTCAATCCACGCAAGCCTCTCCACTTTCTGAAGGTCATATGGGAATCCACAGAACTCTCGAAAAGACAAGGCTTCACTTCTTCTGGCCTCGCATGAACAAGGACATTGTCCAACTTGTCAAATACTGCCAGCCCTACTCCCAAAAAAAGACTCCTGCCAAACTGACAAAGGCACACATCATTCCAATGCCTGTAGCCACTGAACCATTCCAAAGAGTCAGCACCGACATTCTTGGCCCCTTGCCTACATGCCCTGACTCTGGCAACAAATACATTCTTGTTTTCATGGACTACCTTACAAGGTATTTGGAACTAATCCCCTTAAAAGACATTAAAGCTGCCACAGTGGCAGGTGCCTTCCTCAACACAATCATTTGTCATCATGGTACCCAGCGTACCTGCATTTGGACAGAGGCACTAACTACCTTTCAATATTGAGTGAGAAACATGCAAACTTCTTGACATCAAAAGACTCACACAACCAGTTATCATCCACAATGGAATGGACAAAGTGAGAGAATGATGTCTACCATGCCAGAAATGTTGCAACTGACACACTGAGCCAGAGAATATCTGCAATGCAGAAAATGTCAGCAACCAAGTCGCATGAACTTTCATTTTCTATTGGGTACATTGTATATTTGTACCGATCTGTCCTAGTTCCGGCACCACAAAAAACTGCTTCATCCTGGACTGGTCCCTTCTACACTATGGAAAAGCTTCCTCCTGTTCATGTTAAACATGCCATAAGTCCGATGGAAACTGGTGCACAATAAAATCCATATCGAACAAATCTAATGGATTTCTTTGAGTGGGTGACCAAAGCAGTAGACCAGGGAGGGGCTGTGGACATGGCCTACCTAGACTTTAGCAAGGCATTTGACACAATCCCACACAAAGATTAATTAACAAATTAGCCAGTCAGGGAGTGGGTCCGATGGTGGTAGCCTGGGTAAAAATTGTCTGGACAACAGGACACAGAGGGTAATAGTAAACAGAGTCCACGCCAAAGAAAGGGAGTTACTAGCGGTGTACCGCGGGGTTCAATACTGGGTCCAGTCCTTTTAAATGTCTTTATAAGTGACATTGCAGAGGACTGGAAGGAAAGTATGCTCTTTGCAGACGACACAAAGGATCTGCACCAGGGCTAATACATAAGGGAGTGGAAAGGATGAAAAGGGACTTGGCAAGGTTGGAGGAATGGTCAAAAGTATGGCAGCTTAGAGTCAATGCAAAGAAGTGCAAAGTAATGCAACTTGGAACCAAAAGCCCAGGGGAAGAGTACACAATGGGGAGGGGGGTATTAACAAAACAAAAATGGAAAGAGACCTGGGGGTAGACATATCAGATGACCTAAAGGTAAGCAAGCAATGTGAGAAGGCAGTAAGGATGGCTGGGGGATTACTGGGATACATAGGGAGAGGCATCACCAGTAGAAAACAGGAAGTTGTTATCCCTCTGTACAGACAGTGGTGAGACCCCATCTGGAGTACTGGGTGGACATAGACAGGATGGAGGCTGTCCAGAGGAGGGCAATAAAAATGGTGCAGGGTCTGCAACAGAAGCCATATGAAGAGAGATTAAAGGAGCTTAATATGTATACCCTTGAGGAAAGGAGGGCTAGGGGGCATGATAGAAACTTTCAAATACCTCAAGGGAATCAACACAGTCCAAGAGGGTAGCATCTTTCAGAAAAAGAGATGTGCAAGAACAAGGGGACACAATTTGAAAATAGAGGGAGGACAGCTCAGGGGCAATGTGACGAAGTATTTTTTCACAGACAGGCTGGTGGATGCATGGAACGGCCTGCCTGAGGAAGTTGTGGGGTCAAAAACAGTGGGGGAATTCAAGAATGCATGGGACAGACATAAGGCAATTATGGTGGGGGGGTAGGAAGAAGTAGGCTGTTGGTTAACTAGGATCTGCAGCTTATCCAATAGGTAGGGAAATGGGCAGACTAGGTGGGATAAGTGGTCCTTTTCTGCCACCAAAGTCTATGTTTCTATGTTTCCACATCAACAGACTGAAACACAGGTACCTGAATAATACCCTCCCTGATGATCTCAGTCCACCTAACAATGAAGCTGCACTTGAACCTGCTATACTTTCGGAAGCTGAAATTCCTGCAGACAATTTGTGGCCAGTTCCTCCACAACCCCATGGTCCTGACAATCTTCAGCTGGATCCTCTTTTGCTAGCTCAGCCTGATGGACTTCCTGGAACTTCTCAGTGTTTTGCTTCATCTTCTTCTCAGAACTCTCCCACATATCAGATTGAGAAGATATTGCTCGAAAAGTATGTCAATGGATCCTGGACTTACGCATAAAATGGTGTAGTTATGACAGCTCACGAAACTCTTGGATCCCTTTTCCTGACCTGACCCCGTCCTGTCAGGAACTGGTCCAACCCACACATGAGTCAATTCCCACTGACCGCAAAAGTCGCAAAAAAGTGTGAACTTTAATTCTGAACTCAATGGTCATGTCTTGAACTCTGTGTGGTCATTCATTTATTGTCTGCCTTATAGAACTGTGTGCTCATTTATTCTTGCATTATTATAGTCCTTTAACTGTTGCTTGCAATGTTTTCTAAAGCCTTTACTGTTTGCAATAACCATTTTCCCCCCAGGTCTTTGAAATATTGATGGTTTTCAATATTGACATATATTTAATGTGCATCCTGCTGCTCCCATTCCCTCTTCCCTTTCCCTTCCCCTCACACTTTAACGCTTGTAGCATGGCCAAGCTTCAAGTGCTATGGTGTCCCATCCTCCTCTGGCATTACACTGACTGGTCACCAGTGAAATCTAGGTTCTTTTCTCCCCTCCCTGCAGAGAAATATTGTGTTTTGAATCAAGCAAAAGGTATTTTTTTTAAATTGTATTCAATGCTAATGTCATGTTTAATAAAGTTGCTAATTCTTATTCTTCTAATTCTTACTGTTGTTTAAATGCCATGCTCTTGTTTTGTTGAAGTAATACTCACATTTTCTGTCCCGGGGTGATGTAGAGTATAATAAAGTATGGGGCTGAAGAATAGCTGCCACACCTTTAAATAGAGCAATAATGTGCAACTTGATCCTCAAATTTCATGTGAAAAGACCAAACTGTTCCAAAGATATTCAATTTTATGTTTCTGCACCTTTAAAGTCTTCCACCACAAAATGGTGGAATTCACAGCCAAAAATGTGCTAAAATGGCAGACCTGGCAGCTGAAAAATCTGTAACCGTTAAGGGGACAACTTCAAATGGCAATAACTCTGGAATGGAAAAACTATTTTTCACCAAACAAAAACTGGCATGTTCCCTGAACAAAGGTATTTCTACGTGGCACGTTTCAGATCAGTCAACCAAACACTGGCTGCACTATGCGTCATGGAAAATAGTGCAGAAAAATAGCAAAAACAATGTTTTGCACTGCACTGCAAACGCAAAAACACAAACAGTAACATTAACACAAACGGTGACGGCAACAGTGAGGTAAAAGAAAGTAGTAACGCTAACAGTAACGCAAGCGCAAGTGCAAACGGTAATGTACATGGTGATGCAAACAGAAACGAGAACGCAAATGGTAAGAGAAACGCAAGCACAAACATAAATGTAAATAGAAATGGTAACACAAATGGTAATGCAAACACTAACAGCAATAGAAATGCAAACTAACGAAAACAGTAACGAAAATGCAAACGGTAACAGAAACACAAACAGAAATACAAATGGTAATATCAGCAGCGATGCAGAAGGTAACAGTAATGCACTCGACAACAGAAATGCTACTGAAAATGCAAATGCTAAGGCCAATGCAAACACAAATGTAACAAACACGCAAACTGTAATGGTAACGCAATTGGAAATGCAAACAGTTACGGTAACACCAATGATGATGCCAAAGAAAACTAAATGCAAGCGCGATACAAATGCAAATGGTAAC
This sequence comes from Neoceratodus forsteri, assembly GCA_016271365.2. Classification (NCBI taxonomy): domain Eukaryota; kingdom Metazoa; phylum Chordata; order Ceratodontiformes; family Ceratodontidae; genus Neoceratodus; species Neoceratodus forsteri. The sequence goes on from CM057450.1 coordinate 1,558,371,895, forward strand.
ACACATGGTGATGCAAAAGTAAACGTAAACAAAAATGGTTACAGAAATGAATGGTAACAGTAATGCAAATGCAAGCGCCAAATGCAACGTAAAGGTAACGCACATGGTGACGTAAAGGAAACGCTTAACGCAAATGTTAACAGAAACGCAAGCGGAAATGCTAACAGTAACAGTAATGCAAACGCACACCCTTTATTTCCCAAAAAGGTGCATTCAGAAGCACAGTGAATACAAAGAAAGTATCCATAATAATTGCCCTCAGAGCAGAAAATGAGCACCTGGAATACTAAATTCCTTATATCTCTGGAACCGTACGACATAAAAAAAAAAAGTTAAAGCTCATATTATTTATGACTTTCCAGGCTAGGGTTGTACTTAACTCCCTAGTGGAGGACTAAGCATTCTTCCAACGGAAAGTCCATGTCTTGAACCGTTTTCGAGATACGGGCCCCGAAAGGCATGGCGGACGCCGTAATGTCAGCCTATGGAAAAAATTGTCAACTTTGGAGTGCCGTAACTTTGCAGCCCTCTAATATTTTGTCACCAAAAGGCACATTTGTGGGATCCTGGCTTTCTTCCTCCAGATTTCAGCCCAAAAAGAGCAAACCGTTCTTTTGCAGCAGGGTGGCAAAGATTCTCTATTGTTTTGGCCATAGTGTCACAAAGTACTTTCACAAATCATGAAAGTATCACACATTTGAAGTATTTGCGACACTACTGTTTAAAAAATTTAAGAACATATTTCTGGGGTGTTTTACCCCAAGAAAGACATGGCTAGCATCCTCAGGGCTCAACTAGGTGAACACAACAAGAATTGTGTCCCTAGAGGGTCTCAAATTTAAACGCCAAGCATCTCTGTGACCACCAACTGAAAACAAGATGGCCGATTTGCGACACTACAAGGGTCATTTGCAAAAGTAAAAAGTGCACTTGTGACACTTTTGCATATTTTGTTAACTTTTCCCATAGACCATAATGGGAAAAGGTTTTTTTGAATAACTTTTGAACCGTTTAATATTTTTTCACGAAATCTTTGAAAGGCACATCAGGGACTCTGGTTGCATATTCCCTGAAGGTTTTGGACTGTTCACGCAAACCATGCAGGCTTTAGGTGCGAGCAAAGAATGTCCAAAAATGCATAATTTATGCATTTTTGGTGCTCTGTATCTCATAACTGTACATCCAACCATAACGAAACTTGGCAGGTCCACATATCTATGGTACCAGACTGTGTATCCCAAATTACAGGCAAATCTGTCATATGGTGGCAAAGTTATTAAGCTGCCAAATTTCAGATGTAACCTTAAATGGGGTACTCAACCCTAACTATAGTGGCACTATAATATATATATATAATATATATGCACACATTGCAAAAAACTTTGTTAATGCATCAGTTAGGGCTGATGTCACAGTGACAAAAGTTTGAAAATTTGATATTAGGGTTTACCACCCTACCATGCAGCCTCCCCACCCTACAGGCACCAACAGGCACTGGGGCATGCCATGGGTTCATCAGACCCAACTCTAACCCCATTCCATATGTAAACAAACTGACACTCTACAGTACAGGAGAATGGGGTGAGAGTTAGGTCTGATGACCCCCATGGCACACCCCAGTGCCTGTTGGTGCCTGTAGGGTGGGAAAGGGGTGGTAGGGGTGGTAACCCTAATATAAAATTTCCAAACTTTTGTTGCTGTGACATCAACCCTACTGATGCATAGTTTTTTTGCAATGAATTTCCCTTCTTTTTGAGAAAGTGTAATGTAAGTGGTTAGTGATATGTGTTTGTGGGAGCGTGGGCCCTCCGGGATCTGCACTCACTTCACATTGCCCATTTTTTGTGTAATGGTATATGTATGTGGGAGCGCAGGCCCTCCAGGCCCTGCACTCCCATTTACACTTAAATACGGAGCCATACAGCAGCCCCATAATACTGAAAAGAACCCTTGTAACACTTATTTGGCAATATCTCAGTAACCGTAGCAACTATGGAAAAATTCCACTGCAGTTAAAATGACTTCAAAACCTCCATGCATGCTTAGTGCAGCTGCGGATAGTGAAAAATCTGTATCACAAATCGCTTTCCGAATCACGGTGCTGAAAGGAATGTTATCCTATGGGAAATTTCTTGACTTCAGAATGCTGTAACTATGGGCTCGTTGAATGTTTTGGGACCAAACTACCAAAAGGCACATCTGTGGGACCAGGGCTTGCCACCCTGCAAATTTCAGCCCAAAAGCACAGTCCACCTTGGCACAATAAAGTGACAAAGAAAACAACACATGGGGCAGTGTTTTCAAGCACTGATTTTGAGAAAACAAAAATGTTTTCGCGACAACAAAAATGTTTTTGTGACGCCCCTATACCTTATAATGAAATGTTTTGTGCACAAAAATGTTTTCACACACAAAAAATGCTTTCGTGAAAGTTTTTACATTGCACATATAAATTTTTCCACAGACTAAAATGGGACATGAAAAACTTGCAAAACTTTTGAACGGATTAAGATTTTTTCACCAAATCTTCAAAAGGCACCAGTTTAACCGATGCCACATATAGACATGCAAATCTGAATACCCTCAGACACATTCTTCAGTCCTTTAAACCTGACCGAAAAATGCGCAAAAGTTGGGTATTTTTCATTTATTTGACACTCTACAGTTCCACAACCGTACATCCAACTGGAACTTTCCAGATCCAGAGATCTATGGTTAGACACCATGCAAGCAAAATTGCAGGCAAATCAGATAAACAGTTGCAAAGTTAATAAAGTGCAAACTTTGGGGTTTAACAATAAAGTGGCCCACCAACCCTAACTATACTGGCCCTACCTGGCCAGTATAATACATAGGGGATACATGATGGGCAGGAGTGGGATATGGAAAATATTCTCACTCTGCAGGAGTGAGAATATTTTCCATATTCTACGATCGATAATATCATGTGTGAGATTTCTACAATGGGGCTAGGACCTTTAAAACATTTGTTTCTGTGTTCTCTTCCTGTTTACTCTGTTTTTATTTTAGTGTTTGGTAACTGGGTACGTTTTTAGGAGTGACCTGGAGCACTGGTCAGTTAAGTTACTTGTTCAGAGTCATACAGTATGCAAGTGGAGATTGTGAGAATCAAACCCTGGTCTGGTCTACTGGATGTAGCAAGCTTGTTCCCAGATTGTTACTCTAACCTCTAGGCTATACTGATAGCACTGTTTGTGTGTGGTCTGAGTGTGTGTAGTGTTTCTAAATGGGCTTGGAGTGTTAGACACATAGGAAACAGGTGAATGCATTCTGCAATGCTGAGTTACCTGCAGCTAGGAGTGAGAAACAGAAACTGTTAATTGAGTAAGTTGCAGGCTTCAGTGAGACAGAGAAACTGTTGCAGACAGCACTCAGAAAGAGAAACTGCTTTATAAAGGAGGCTGTTTTGAAGATTAGAGCAGCACAGTAATGGGCTAGGAGTGTCAGAAAAACTATGGGACACAGATGATTGTATTTTACAATGCTAACTGAGTTAGTTGCAGGATTCAGTAAGAAGGAGAAACTGTGAAGCTGTTAAATGCAGGCTGCAGTGAAGATATTCTCACTCTGGTGACATCACCACTGTGAGAATATTTGCTAGTGATGTAGGCACTATGTGTATATCCGTAAATATTCTCATAGTGGTGATATCAGGTCATTCCACTGCAGTGAAAATAACATGTTATCTCGCTCATTTATCCCTCACCCCATTGTATAAAATATAATATATATATATATATATATATATTACACACACACACATATATATATATATATATATATATATATATATATATATATATGTGTGAGTGTGTGTGTGTCAAGGAACAATGCTGTGTGCTAAATAATTTGTATCAGCTGGACGGTATGAAAATGTGTTCAGCCTTAATCAGACTATGCTTATTTATTGTCCAGTTCATGTTCTCATTACATGCATTTCTCCATTTATTCCCATGCAATCAAATAGTAAGAGGCATTGACAGTGTGTTCTATGTTTTCTTTTGAAATTTGTTTTGTCATTACTTTTTTTAACCACTGACATTCCAAACTTCCCCATCCCATCAATGTCATATTGTCAGCGAGCTTCTGCAACTTATGAGTAATGAAGAAACAGCTACTTTGTACTTGTGTTTGCACTTTAAAATGATAATCAAATGGAATTATGAATAATTCAATATGCATGAATTATTTTAATCTGTCCTTTTCTGTAGGTCTTATTTCCATATTATCAAACTGGTCATCACTTATTACTTTATGAGCACAACAGCTTCTGTCTCTGATCTAATACAAGTCATTCATACAGTGATACTTAATAAAAGTGAGAGATATTGAGATGTAACTTTCATTTAAGAAAAGCCATTTATATATATTCTCGCTCATGAAATGTAAACAGCATATATATATATATATATATAAACTGGAACTGGTTTCTTATTTATTTGATAAACACTTGTGTGGGCTTGAAATATAATGAGCAGATGAGCATGGAATAAAAAAAAAATAGATGTCTACTCTGGTGCTCTTATGTATACAATGATTAAATCCAACGGACTTTGATCCCCTTCTCCTCAATAATTCACTGATAAGGTATTTTTTTGTAACTGTCGTCGCCTCATCTTGAGAATATATAATACAAGATTAATCTCCCAGCCCCACTAAATCTTAAGCACCCAATGCCACCCAAGCCTCAAAGCTCACTTTACCCATATTCAATAAATTACCCACTGCATAATTATCATAATTACCAGGTTTAGCTTTCTCCTATAGGGAAACCAGCAGTCGTATAGTTTGTTGTTATAAAGGAGTGTTTAGAATGGCAAACGTGTTGGGTTTCCCTGGCTTTATGCATGCGCAAATCATGACTCTTCTGAGTTTTCTCCACTCGCCACTCTGCCTTCGAGTCCTCGCCCACCCGAAACCACAATGCCACTTGACTTGCCCATAAGTTACTTAAATAAAATAATTTTTAAAAAAATCTCCAGAAAAGCAGGGGCCAGACAGGGCAAAACAAAAAAAAATAAACATAAAATTGCCACAAAGCGACCACGGACCACTCTAAGAGCAAACCGTACCATGGCTGCACCAGGACATAATATATTTTATATAATTCTGCGACGAGAAAGCTAAACCCAGCAATTACATAAAATAAAATATGGGGTGGTGTGTAAACTAGAATTTTACACACACCCTTGGAGTTGGATGTCTACATAAACCCCTCGAGCTACGCTATTGGGGTTTATGTGGCATCCAACCCCTCAAATGTGTGTACAATTATCGTTAGTCACCACCCCATACTTTATTCCATTTATAATGCACTAATATACTCATTAGCCATCAACAACATCAGCTCCTTTCCTCAGTTAGCAGCCATAATATATTTATACAATTAATAGGTTCCAGTGACATTGACATTGACAGTGCTCAACAGGACCAATGGATGAGCGGTTGCCTTGCAGTTGTCCTCATTTCAATATAACAGAAATTACTTCCTTCATTAGTAGTAACACTTGATTGGCTAACATTGGGACAGCTGGGTAATACTACTTTTGAGAAATGTCTATTAATTCATACTGGACTGGTGACTAGTGCATTTCAGCCGCTTCACCATTTGACACTGATTATAGCCCCTGTCAAAATACAAGCATCATGCTCTTAATGTAATTTTTGTGCTATGCTTTTTTTGCATGGGGGAGCATTAGGAGGTGTGTGTAAGTCTGTGTCTAGGATGGTCTCCTTCATATACTGTACAAATGGCAGGATGGGTATGTTTAATCCACTGTGGTCACTTTGACACCTGATCATGGGAAACGGGGTAGTTGGTCTGATGGGAGTCATGAAATCAGATGCAGATACCTATATGAAGAACAACAATTTATACTGTCAGACATAAATAAGGGGGAAACATCATATGGTTCTGTACACTGGCCTGTCAAGATTGGGCAGTGTTTGAAAATCAGTCTACAGTATATGTTTAACCTGAGTACGAGTTAAGAAGCTGAGAAATACCTATATTAATATACTGTACAGAAGGAATTTCTCTATTCACTTTTAAGGGTCACTATCAAGAACCCATCTGGATCACAACAGACCTTTCTCTGCATATTTTATAATTACTGCTTCGTCATTCTGAAGATGAAAGAAACGTCTTTAACTAACAGTGCTTCATGTAGCTATTGCTTTGTGATTTTTGTCTCACATAAGTGGTCTAATAACATGGTACCATCCTTTTCTACAATTGATCTCAGTATTAACAAATGTGATTTTCTACATATTTGATGTAAACTTTATTTGAGCTTTTGTGATATTATTTTAGGTATTGTAAACAAAAAATAAGAGATGCAAATGGCTGGATTAACCCACACACACACACACACACACACACACACACACAGATCACTTGAAATTAGTGCTGAAATGCAGCTTTGTTGGGCTCTTTTCAACCTCTCCCACCATGCACCAAAAATCACACAAACTCTGCTAGTTACTGCCATTCAAAACAGAATTTGGTGTTTATGGACACCAATAAATGATTCCGGATGTATGATAGTTATCCTGAATAATATTTTTGATTTTTTACTAGTTTATCAGGCATGTATTCCAAATCATCTTTTTAACAAAAGTGAGTCGAATTTACCAAGTTCTGTAATTTTTTGTTCATCATCAAAGCATTTTATTGTATATAGCCAAAAATAAGCCTTTACAATTACATTTCATCATACAACTTTCAACAATAAATGCATAATATCACATAAAAAAGAGGAGCTAAATAATACTCCTATACATATGTATAAAAAAAGGCTAATAAATTGCTTAAGATGAGCTCATATGTACACAATTATTGCCCTATAAAAAGTTAAAATAAGGCTTTCTGGCAGCAGCCAGCTTTATTTAAATTATAATAATTCTGTTCCTTATTTTGTTGATTGCAGCCAAATATTTAGCTAGTCTTTCGACAGTCCATAAGTCCTTTGTGTGAAACAGTATATCCGTAAGGGTTAATTTGTGGAGCTGGTATAATGCTATTCATGAAGGGACTCAATTAATAAATTAGTTGGTTATCATACCATGAGCAATCCCATAATATATGGATTAAATTTTCTTCACCTCCTTTACTGCAGTCACACTCTCCTGACTGGAGACTTTTTTTTCGTAACGATAGGCTAGCATATTACTTGGACATTGCTCAAATTTGTAGTTGGATACTGTAGATCTTAGTTTTGGATCCATTAATATTTCTAAATAGGGTTTAAATCCAAAGTAATAATTGTTCGGGAAAACCATCTTGAATAATGAGAGTTTTTAATCATTTTAAAATTTAAGCAAATCCAATTATCTGTTATCCTTTTAGAGACTTACTTTTTATATTTTACAGTAAGTGTGATACCCTTATCAACTGCGTACTTCAGGTTCATCATTTTATGTTTTTTTATGTTTTTTTAATACATTCAAGAATGTGGTGTACCAAAATCTGTTTTTGTAACCTAAATTATACCATGCTTCTTTTTCTTTTAGTGCAATATTTGCTAATGTAGAACTATTTTGCCTGGACAGTCTGATCTAATGGTTAATTTTCCTTGTCTCAATCAAGGCCCTTATGTTCACAATTCCCAGTTCTGATCTTATATACGCTGATGGGCAGGAGTGCCCCAATTTTAGAACTGTGTGTAGGAACTTGTATAGTGGGGATATTAGTGTGTTTAGATTCTGATAATCCCAAATATCAGAACCATATAAAAGTTTAGTGTCAAATTTTGTCCTAATCACCTGGATTAATGGCTTGATGGTCATAGCTCCATATTTTACATTAAATCAGGTAAGTCCAGCTACATTTTTTGTTTAGTTTTTCTAGAAGCATTTCAATATGTAATGTCCAGTTACAATTTTCCTAAAAGAGGATGCCTAAATAGACATAGCTTGTCCACTTGCCAGTAGGTTGAGTCTTTCTTTTTTTCCTAAACCAAATATAACAATTTTAGTTTTATTCAGGTTTATTTTTAATTTTAGATCTGTGGATCTATTGTAAATAAAATCTAACTTCTTCTGCAACCCTGATTTTGTAAGTGAAAACAAAACAATATCGTCCATGTAGGCCGAAAGGGGGCATGGCAGAGATGACATTTTTGGGGAGTCTGAGTTGGTGGATTCACACTCAGCTAACATTTTATCTATATAAAAGAGGGAATAATAAAGGGGCCATCACACAGCCCTGTCTAACTCCCCTTTTGATTTTAAATTATGCCGACAGTCCACCCAGTCTTCCCAATCTTATTTTGGGTTATTTTTTTGTTGATGATCATCCACTAAACTCCCCCCTTCCAACCTGATAAATGGTGCAAATATGAATGCCAGCCAGTCAGTTAAGCCCCCTGCCCCCAAAACAAAGGCAGTGGCCAGCTGTGATGATCACGCTTATTTTAGGTGGAATGTGGTTAACCCTTCCAGATGATGACAAGGTACATTTGCAGTGATTCCAAACAGTCAGTTAGGAAAGTACCAGCACAAGATGTATCCATAGTTTATTGCTAGTGATACCATTATAATTTAGGGAAACCATTACAAAAAAAAGGAAGGATGCTAAAATTTAATCTCAGTCTCTGTCCTGGGAGACACCAGTCAAAGAGGAGGACATAATGGAGCTATTTAACACAGTCTCTGTAATGAATCCCCCTTTCAAATAAAATAGAGCAAATGCAGAATTTAAATGAGGTGACTTAAGCATCAGTAATTGAGGCTTGATAGCACCCATCAGAAACAAAGTAATAGGACAAATGTGATAACATGGTTTCCCTTCCTTGAATGCCTGCATGCACACAGCTTCTTATGCAGTGAATAAGGACTAAGCAGCCACATTGACAGCATCTGTACTCACTGCACCTTCTCAAAGAATAAAATGTAGCATGGCTTACTTGATAATTCTTCCCACAAATCACCCAGTCTGCCACCAATAACCAAAGCTTGTTCCCAACCCTGGAATACTGACATGGGAGAACATAGCCCTACTGTTGCTGCACCGGGATGAACATGGTGTAAGGAGGGAGGGCACAGCCTAATGCGTGCATCATGAATCTGGAAATGTGGAATGTTCATATCTAGTTATCAGAATAACAGGGTGGATGCCAAGAGAACAGTACAGTTATGTAAGAACTTACCATAACAGTAGATCTTCAAGAGAGGCTCTTGCAGTAGGTAATAACTATTAGGACTAGAGCCGTCAGGCGCTAGGACTACACAGAAAACTTTAGCTAGCAGTGTCTGGTAGGGATCACCCACCTGACATCACATGACGGATGTCAGCATGACACTATATAGTGGGCGGTCCCCACTCCCGCCCTCCAGTTCTCCCGTCAGAGACCTAAGACGGTGCGACAGGAGAAAGGAGTAGGCTCCTGGAGCCAAAAGGAAGGCTAGAAAGAAGTAGCTGCAGAATCAGGGGCAAGGTGGGAGGGAAAATGGTACTTACTACAGGAGCCTCTCTCGAAGATCTACTGTTATGGTAAGTTCTTATGTAACTGTACTATCGTGCTATGAGAGGTCTGTTGCAGTAGATAATAACCGTTAGGACTGAGTCCTAAGCAGTGCAACTCAGAAAAAGGCTGAAGCACGGGAGGTAAGACAGGTCTGCAGTAGCTGCTAAATTAAGACAGGAGGTCCTGAAGAACAGCTGGTCCACAGCCTGCCCTGCACCTAGAGGCAATGTCCAGACAGTAATGTTTGGTAAAGGTGTAGACAGAGCTCCAAGTGACTGCCGCTCAAACGTCCGCAGCAGAAACATTCCTGAAACAAGCAGTACTGTAGATGCAGCCATGCCTTCAGTTAAATGCCACTTAACTTCCCCTGGAAGGGGCTCATTATACTTCTGATAACAAAACAGACTGCAGTTTCCTAACCATTTGGACAAACACTATTTTGAAACTGCAGCGCCCCCTCTCGAGTGCAAATAAAACAAAAAGCAAATCCATTTTATGAACTGATTTCATTCAGTTCGTGTAGTAATGCAAAGTTCTGTGCACATCGAGGGTGTGCAGAATGGCTTCCCCTCAGTTAGAATGCTCAGGATAATACACTAGCAAGTGTATGGTCTGATTCAAAGTAAACTCCGAAACCACCTTTGGTAGAAACTTTGGATTTGTACGCAGAGCCACCCAGTCTCTGAAAAATCAAATAAGGCTCCTTACACATCAGTGCCTGAAGCTCAGAAATCCTTCGAGCAGAAGTAATGGCAACTAAAAATAGCACTTTCCAAGAAAGTTAGTGCAAGTCACAGCTCACAGCCTGTTCAAAGGGAGGCAAAGTGAGCTTCTCAAGGATAAAATTTAGATCCCACGGAGGAATAGGGATCCTGAGTGGGGGTTTCAGATGGAGAATTCCTGTCAGAAAGGTTTTGGAAACCTCCAACTGAGCCAAGATTTTGCCATCCACCAGAGTGTGGTAGGCTAAAATGGAGGACAAACAGGCCTTCAGAGAAGAGTAACTAAGGCCAAGGTCAGAGAGGTGCAGCAGGTACTCCATGTCCTGTGCTACTGGGCAAGAGAAAGCGTCCCAGCCCTTGAAAGAAGTCCAAATGGAGAACCTCTTCCATTTCATCACATGTGGTTCTTGTGGATGGCTTTCAGGTCTCCACAAGGACTTGTGCCACTCTGAAAGAGACCCCAAAGCATGCAACAGCTATGTCAGCAAGTGCCACGCATGAAGGTGAAGGTGAAGGGACCCGAGACCTGGATGGACCAGCCTGCTCTGATTAAGGATCAGAAGGTCCTGGCAGAGAGGAAGAGGAACCAGAGGCTCCAATATCAACTGTTGGAGCAGAGGGAACCAAACTTGACGGGGCCAATATGGGGCTATCAGAATCATGCAAGTCTCTTCTTGCTGTAGTTTCAGAAGCACCCACTGCAATAGCAGAAAGGGAGGAAAGGTGGACAAGAACCTCCCCATCTAGCAGAGAGACAGTGCATCTCACCAGAAAACACCACACCCGGGAACGAGCAAGCAGAAACTGGGAAGTTTTGCATTGGATGGGGAGGCAAACAGACAGAGGTCCGGTCCATCTCACAGATCAATGAAGTCTTTGACTACAGACTTTCTCTGTTCCCACTCGTGTGCCCTTCCCTGAGTGTGATTGAGAGGGTCTGCTAGGATGTTTTGAACTCCTGGAACGTGCACTGTCATGAGCTGTAGGCCATGCTGGATCGCCCAGTGCCATACTCGCATTGCTTCCCTGCACAGTGGATACGATTATGTGCCTACCTGTTTGTTCAGATACCAAACCACACACACAGTGTTGATCTGGACAAGGAGTGGCCCAGGAAGGAAATGAGTCTCGAATGCCTGAAGGGCATAAAGTACAGCCCGAATCTCTTGCACGTTGATGTGTAGAGATAGCTCCCACTGAGACCAGGATCCTGGTGTCCTATGGTCGCCCAAGTGAGCGCACCAACCCTGACTGGAAGCATCCATAACCAGGGTCTAAGCTGAAGGAGGCTGCTGAACGGGGCCCTCCAGTGAGACTGGGCAGGTTCTGCCACCAAAGGAGGTCCCAACACATGGAGGTGGATACCAGAATTCTGTGATCCAGGTCATTTGATCTCTGATCCCACTGGACCCTTAGGGTCCACTGTGTAATTCACATTTGGAGCCTGGCTAGGGGGACAGTGGAAAAAGTCACTGCCATCAGGCACAAAAGGCATAAGATAGAATGGGCCATGGTCCATCGACTGGTTGCCACAAGAATGGCCTGTTGGCATAAGGTTTCTGTTCTGTCCAATGGGAGAAAAGTCTGACCCTGGACAGTATCCAGCACCGCCCCTATAAATCAGGCATTGGGATGGAACCAGGTGGGATATGGTGTAGTTCACTGTAATTCCCTCTCTCCGAAAAAGGTCCAGGGTATCAGTCAAGAAGGCTACCAGGCTGTCCCTGGATGGTGCTGACAGAAGCCAATCATCGTGGTACAGGAACACATAGATGCCTTGGCAGTGTAAAGCCACTGCCACCACTGCTAGGCTTTTGGTAAACACCATGGGTGCTGAGGCAAGGCCAAAAGGGAGGGCTTTGAACTGAAAGTGTTTCCCCCTGGAAAGTAAACCGGAGGAAGCAGTGGTGGGAGGGGAAGATTGGAATATGCAGGTAGGCATCCTGCATGTCAAGTGCACAGAGCCAATGTCCCTGGTGAACTAGTGGCAACAGACCAGCAGGGTCAGCATGCGAAATCTTTTGTACTCTACATACGGATTGAGCATGCTGAGGTCCAGAATTGGATGGAAGTCTCCCGCCTTTTTTGGAACCAGAAAGAAGTGGGAGTAATAGCCTCCTCCTTTCTGGGTCCGAGGAATGGGCTGTATGGTGGATTTTTGCAGAAGAGCCTGTATTTCCTCCCTTATGACAGGAATGTGATCTTATGAGTAGTGAGTGAAACCTGGAGGATTTCTTGGAGGTCTTTCTGTGAATTACATGGTGTGGCCTTGAGCAACTAGGTGTAGAACCCACGAGTCTGTAGTGATCACCTCCCATCCGGTCAGATGTTTGGTGAATCTTCCTCATATTAGTTCCTCCAGAGCTGACGGCAGAGGCTGGGGGCTTTGCTGCAAGTCAGGAGGCTGAAGGAGGTGGGACAGCAGCACCCCAGCGGCTCACTGAGATTTGGCTGGGGGCTGCTGCCGAAGGAGCCCGACATTTGTTCTGATGTCTGGTGGGCTGTTGCCAGTTCTGACACCTTTGATGGCAATACAATGGCTGCTTGGGCTTGGTATTAGAACGATATATAGACTGGACAGAGCGCAAGCTCTTGCCAGTGTCCTGTAGCTCAGTTATGATACCTTTGACATCACTCCCAAAGAGAACAGGCCCTTGAAAGGGGGCATCCTGAATGGCCATTTGAACATCTGGGGCCAATCCAGAGACCCACAGCCAGGAGTACCTGTGCATGCTGACAGTAGTTGCGGTGCTCCAGGTGGGGGCATCCACAGCAGCATAAGTAGCCCTGAGGGAATGGCGGCAGGAGATTTCTGCTACTGTGACTGTTTGGGCAATCTTGGTTTTAGCCTTGGAATCAGGCAAAGCCTCAAACTCAGACTTCAGCTGGCCCAGGACTGACTTTTGGTACACAATCATGTGCACCAGATAATTCAGAGCTCTGAGGGCCAGTGTGGAGGATGAATAAACTTTACATCCAAACTGGTCTATTTGCCTCAACTCTTTGTCGGGAGGGGAGGTGCTCATATGCTTTGGCTTAGCTGTATGGTCAGGGGCTGCATTAATGACCACAGAGTCCACTTTAGAATGAGAACTGAGGTGGTCTTTGCCCTCAGGTGCTCGATATAATCGGTCGGCCTTTTTGGCGACCACGGCCACCGATGAAGGCTGCTGCCAAACTGTGGAGGCCAGGTCCTCATGTGGTCCTATCCACGGAGGAATGAGAAGTGGCAACAGCTCAGACACATCTAGGTGTTCTGCCAACCTCTAAGTTGGGGGTTCTGATCTTCAGTCTTCCACCCATTTGCCTTTTGAATCTTCCAAAGGATCTCTGTGAAACCGAGGTCCTCTGGGGGGACTTGGGAGAGTCCTTGGGCTTGGAATCCTCCAGGGGAGGGGTCTCAAAGCCCCAAGTAGAAGAAGCGGAAGAGTCTGAGTCTGACGACAGGCTTCTGTTCAGGGATATAGCTCTTGGGAGCAGGATCTCCTTACAGGAGACCGTGAGTCCCCCATTGTTACCTGCTACTGTGGTAGGGTGAAAGGCCTATCCGGAGGTAGAAGGACGGAACTCCACTGGAGAAAGGGATCTGGGCATAGGGTCCAGGCAGACTGGCATGGAGGCCGCGGCTGACTGACGTTGGTCCAACTGGAAACCAGCTGTCTCTTGGTCTCACTCAAGGGCCCTGGAATTCTCTTGATTCTTGAATTTTCCATGAGAGTGCATCATGCTGCAGAATTCATACAGTGCCACAAATTTATTATTTTAGTGAATTTTCATTCAAATATACAGTTTTCCACAGTGACAGGCTCCTGTATCCATCTTGTTTATCCTGAAGCCCCTCCTCTATGCTTGGCAGGCGATGTACTCTATGACATCACATCATAAGTTAGCCAATGGCAGGACTGCATTCTGCCACAGAAATGAATAAATCATGCCGCAGAAATCAGAAAATGTTGCTGCAGAAGCCTAGGAGCCCTGCTGCAGAAATGAGAAAATTCTGCCGTAGAGCACTAGGGGCCCACTCTCACTCCACCAAGACTGTAATGCCGCCCAAAAATCCACCTGAGGCTGAGGAGGTGGAGGAGGGGGTGGAGGGGACTGATAGATGGGCAGGTAGGTTGGAAAATGATAACCACATGTCATATAGCCCGGCGTTGGGTAGTGCTAACCTGGTGTACCATAGAGTGAATAGCCTGGTATTGAATACCCCAGCGTGGGTATCCTGGCATCTGATAACCTGGCCGCAGATACCCTGGAGAAGGGTAGCGAGGTGCAGGGAAGCCTGGCATTTTGAGGCACAGTGAAGGCCCTGATGTCAGAGCCAAGGGTCCTGATGGAGGCCCTGACAGCAGATAACCAGGTGTCGGCCCAGAAGGAGGGGCCGAGGGGCCTGATGGGGGCCCTGACAGAGAATGAGAAGGGACTGGTAATGTCAGGTCTGGTGCCGTACCTGCCAGAGGAAGTTCTGAGGTCAACCCCAAAGGGCAGAGGGTCCCACTGAAGTCTGGGGAAGGGGAACTGGCCCAGATGGGGGAGCATGTGGCACAGAAGATGCCAGCTCCCGAGGAAGGTCCGGCGTTGGGTGTTCTGGCCCTGGCACCAGGGTGGTGTTGGGCAGTCACTCCTCCAACTGTGGCTTAGAATGGACAAGTGAGCCAGAAGTCTCCACCAGAGAGGGCTGCAGCAGAAGTGGCAGTGTGCGCAAATTTGGGGATCAACGTCAGGCCTGTTATCGGGGCCCGACAAAAGCGCAGCAGCTGGGTGGATGCCAGAGGAGCTGGCGTGCAGCTTATCAGCCTGGGCCAGGTGGTTGTCAGAGGAGCTGACAACCAACTGTTTTTTTCCCCACGACAAGGAATTCATGCAAATAACCACTCGTGATATTTTTCTCAGCTTTCACAATAGTTTATTTTTACCAGTCACACCAGAACGTTAACTCAGACATCGTTATGACTTTAAAACAGAATTACATTTTTTCATCAAACCTTCCAAAGGCACACCCTTGGCATGGCTCCCTTCAACCCTGAAAATTTCATGAAAGAATTTCAGATAGTCTAGGCTATAGGTGAGAGCAAACATTCCTAAGTATAGGGAAACCAAAAGTGTTTTTTCCTGTTTTTTGGCACTCCATATCTCAAAAACCTCAGAAGATGCCCTCACAAAGCTTTCCATGTCTTGAGATTCTGGCAGCAGGACCATGCATGCCAAATGTTGGGCTATTTCATCAAAGCATGTAAAAGTTATTAAGGTGCACAAAACAGGGTTTAACATTAAACAGGCTACTCAATCCTAACTATTGAGGCATGACTGCGCTCCTATGATAGATAGATAGATAGATAGATAGATAGATAGATAGATAGATAGATAGATAGGTAGATAGGCATGCAGACATATATTTCTTTATTTGTTAACTGGGTGAGCCCACTTGGAGCAAATCCATTACAGGGATGACCTGGAACACCAGGAAAATTTCAGTGATTCAGGATGAACAGGAGGGCAAAACCTACATCACAGTTAATTCATACAGAAAGATGAGGTAAGACTCAGGAAACACAAGTACATTTAAACTTTTCTGATAGCTTACACTTTAAACTATGTATAAAAGTCCAAGGAGTTTCAGCTTCTCATACATGCAGTGGTAGAAGTTTCCAGATCTTGGAAGCCACATACACAAATGAAACTTGTAACATGGGGAAGAGAAAGGGTTGCACAGGATTGGCCAAACAGCATCAGGTAACCATTGATTAATTCTCAAGTAATCCATGGTTGCTTGAGAAATATTCAATGATAATGTGCACCCACATTGTGTTTCCCATGTTAGTTTCCTGTCCCAAAACAGTCTTAGCCTGCAATTCACAGTCGACCAATAGATGGCTGTCAAACAAGAGTAGATATGCTTAAGTGACATTTCTTGTAGTTCCCTCATAAGTAGCTTGAAAACATCTATATGACTATGTAATGTGTGTGTGTTTTTTTTGTTTGTTTGCTTGGTCTTTTGGCTCA
Source organism: Neoceratodus forsteri (assembly GCA_016271365.2). Taxonomy (NCBI): domain Eukaryota; kingdom Metazoa; phylum Chordata; order Ceratodontiformes; family Ceratodontidae; genus Neoceratodus; species Neoceratodus forsteri. The sequence goes on from CM057450.1 coordinate 1,558,388,108, forward strand.
GAAACACATACCCTTTCAGTAACTACACAGTAATGTATGTCACATAAGATTTTCCACATTGCCTGATTTTTCAGATTGCCTCCATGTCTTTTATTACATATTTAAAAAAATTACTTTAACAGTGGGACCTAAAGAGCACACACTGTGGACCAATGTCTATCAAATCTGAAAGAAAAAATTACTCACCTTAGTAATGTTGTTTCTACTAATGGAGTCTTGCTATATTATGACATATGCAGTGAGTCCCAACCTTCGAACTGCTCCAGAGGTGAAAGAGTTAACTTTCCATGCCAGGCATGGAACTTTGAACAGCTCGGTTGAAAACTCTGTCTGTTGTTCTTCAAACTCAAACTGTCAGATCTTTATGAAGCAAAACTCACTAAGGTTCTGTGTGGAAGCCGTAAACCTACACTAGCCAACTGGCTACTAAATATAAGAACACATTTTCTGGTCCCAAAACAAAGACTCAGGTCAGGGATCCAAAAATGAAAAACATATACACCCAAACACCCCAAAAGGAGGGTGAAAAATAAGGTGGGCATCTACTAAGTGCCAACACTGCACTGCCCACCCACATCCCAAAAGCAGAGATTCTGAGAGGGGCAGGCGGGGAGGTCATAATATAGCAAGCTCCATTAGAAGAAACAACATTACTAAGGTGAGTAATTTTCTTCAAACAACATGAATCTTGCTATATTATGACTATATCTGAACTACACAGCAGTACCTCCATGGAGAAGGGACAGAACCTACTTGGAAATAGGCTCTGAAGCACAACTGTGCCAAACTGAGCATCACTTCGTAGCCTGGATGTCAGGGGTAATGCTTGGTAAAGTGTGATGTTTTCCAGGTAGCTGCTTGACATATCTCTAAGATAGGGATGTCCTGGCAGCAGCCAGAGGCAGCAGCTGTACCTCTGGTAGAGTGAGCCCTCAGGCTTGAGGCGGAACCTTACCAGTTTTTCATAGCAAAGTGGATACAGAAACAATCCACCTGGCAATGGATCTTTTAGTGGCAGGTTTCCCTTTACCAACCTCACCATAAGTGAGGAACAGTTGGAGGAAGTCAAACCTGTGGCCCTTGGTACGTTCTATGTAGTAACTAAGGGCTCTTTTGACATCTAAACTGGGCAGTCTCCTCTCGCCAGAGGAGGAATGGTCAGTGAAGTACACAGGGAGAGACATAGATTGATTAAGGTGGAAGTCTGAAACCACCTTAGGCAAGAACTTTCTGTTAGTCCTGAGGACCACCTTATCTCTATGAAAGGAGATAAAATCAGGCTCCACTGACAATGCTTGTAATTCACTTATGCGCCTGGCAGAAGTGATGGCTACCAAAAACACAGTTTTCCAAGTCAAGTACTTAAGCTCTGCTGAAGACAAGGGCTCAAAAGGGGGTTGCATAAGCTGAGCAATGCAAATATTAAGATCCCAGGCAGGGGCAGGGTCCCTGAATGGAGGGTTGGTGTGAAGCAACCCCTTGAAAAACTTGGAGAATACAGGATGAGCTGAAAGAGAAGAGGGTTTACCTGCTGATAAGAAAGCAGACATGGCTGTCAGGTGCACTTTTAGGGTAGCTGGTCTCAGCCCCAAAGTATTCAAATGCACCATATAATCCAAGACTGTGGGTAAATCAGCAGATTCTGGGGAAATATGCTTGCCAGAGCACCAAATGGAAAATCTCTTCCATTTGGAATTATAAGCTAACCCTGGTGGAAGGCTTCCTAGAAGCCTTCAATATATCAATACACCTTGGGAGGGTGTGGGTCAACAAACTAACTCTTCAAGAGCCAGGCCTTGAGATTGAGAGATTTGAGATCGGTACCAAACCCTCCCTGAGCACAGGTTAACAGGTTGTGATTCCTGGGAAGACACAGGGGAAGGTGGACTGCTAAGGACATAAGGAGTGGGTACCAGGGCTGTCTGGCCCAATCTGGAGCAATCAGGATCATCTTGCAGGGTTGAGATCTGATTTTGACTAGCACCTTGAACAGAAGAGGGAAGGGGGAAAAAGCACAGAGAAACTTCCCTTCTCAACTGAGAAGGAAGGCATCCAGAGGGACTGAGCCCAACACTGGGGGCCTGCAGCAAAAAAGGGGAAGTTGGTGATTGTCTGGGGCTGCAAAAAGATCTATCTGCAGGGTGCCCCATCTGGCAAATACTACCTCCAATACTAGGGGATCCAGTGACCATTCGTGATGGCCTTGGGAAATCCTGCTGAGAGCATCTGCCAGGACATTGTCCTTGCCTGGGAGGTGAACTGCTGTAAGGGAGGTGTTCGGGAATAGCCAGAGACCACAACTTCATTGCTTCAGTGCACAAGGCCGTAGACCGAGTGCCTCCTTGCTTGTTGATGTACCACATTGTAGTGGTGTTGTCTGTTCTGACCTGTACAACTTTGTTCTGAACAGAGGTGGAAAAAACTTGAAGTGCTAGAAAAACTGCTCTGAGTTCCAACAGATTGATGTGGAGCAGAGATTCCTGAGGGGACCACAATCCCTGGGTAGTGAGTTCGCCCATGTGAGCTCCCACCCAAGAGGATGCATCTGTAGTAAGGATTAAGGAGTGAGACTGAGGGTGAAGGGACCCCTGTCTCAGATTGCTCTGGTCCTGCCACCACTCAAGGGCTTGGATCAGGGTTTGAGTCACTGGGATCAATTTGGTCAGAGGGTCTCTCCTTTGAGACCAAAAGGCTCTCAAATGGAACTGGATGTCCCTCATCTGAAATCTTGCTCCCTGCACTACTGCTGTAGAAGCAGCCATGTGCCCCAGGAGCTGCAGAAAATGCCTTGCTGGTCGAGAGACCTGCAGGGTGAAAGAGGAGGCCAGAGAGACCAGGGTCCTTGCTCTTTCCAGAGGAAGGAAGGCTCTGGCCTCTTTTGTGTTCAGTTCTGCACCTATGAAGGTGAGAAGCTGGACAGGCTCTAGAACTGACTTTGGACGTTTGAGAAGGAAACCTAGAGATGTGAGCAGTTGCTGAGTTACCTGAAGGTGTAGTTTGACTTGTTCTGGAGACTGGCCTACTATGAGCCAGTTGTCCAGGTAAGGAAAAATGGCAATCTTTTGCCTTCTTAAGTGGGGAACTGCTACTGCCAGGCATTTTGTGAATACCCTCGGGGCAGAGGTGAGGCCGAAGGGCATTGCTCTGAACTGGTAATCGCCTGAGGGCAGTTCGAATCTGAGGGTACTTTCGATGGGAGCTTCTGATAAGAACATGGAAGTAGGCATCCTTGAGGTCCAGGGACGTAGCCAGTCCCTGGCCTTAGAGAGGAAAATAATTCCCAGAGTCACCATTTTGAATTTTGGTTTTAAAGGTGCTTGTTTAGGTATCTGAGATCCAGGATGGCGCCATTCTCCTGTCTTTTTGGGGTAAGGAAGTACCTGGAGTACAACCCTTTGCCCTGGTGTAGGGGTGGAACCCTTTCCACAGCTCTGAGAGCCAGGAGGGTAGAAACTTCTGTTTCTAGGGCAAGTGCCTCTGATGGATTTGCAGGTGGAAAGGACCTGGTTCTCATCTTTGGAAATTTTTTGAAGCTGAGAACCAGTCCCTGGCTTACTACTTCCAGGACCCACTTGTCTGATGTTAAAGACTTCCAGTCCTGGACAAAGTAAGCCAGCCTGCCCCCTACAGGTAGTGGAGAATCGGCCCTGGCCACCCCATCAGGGTGCCTGCTTGGCAGGGGCTTTAGGCTGAGGGGTGGAAGCAGGTCTGCTTGTACCCCGTCTGCCTCTCCCTCTAAAGAACCCCCTCTGGGCATAAGCTGAAGAGGAGGCCTGGGCTTGGTAAAAAGGCCTGTGAAAGGTCTGCCCTTGCCCTGGAAGGCTGCCTTTGAGAGTGGCCTGCCTTTCCTTAGCCTGTGCACTCCTATAGGTGGCCCTATACTCATCCATTTTCTTCATGTAATTGTCTGTCTGCTCCCCAAACAGAGAATTACCCACAACAGGGAAATCCATGGCCTTAGTCTGGGTATCCTGTGACAGGCTAGTACATCTGAGCCAAGCCATTCTGTGAAGTGCCACAGATGTAGCCATGACTCTTGATGACACATCATTAGAGTCCACTGCAGCATGGAATTGCACCTTGGATGCCTCAATACCATCAGCGGCCACCTGCTCTAGCTCCTTGGCAAGCTGGCTAGGGACCTGTTTTGCTAGAGCCATAACAGTATCCCATCTGGATTTCTGATATCTAGCAACATAAGCCATATAATTTGCTTGTCTGAGTCCCAAAGATGCTGCCATGTACTGTTTCTTTGCCATGGCATCAATCCTCCTGGAGTCCTTGTCAGGGGGTGTGAAGCCAAGGAGATATTTGCCTTGTCAGAGGCTGCAGCCTGCCCTACTAACATGGCTGCATTGTTGTGTAAGGAACTCCGTATCAGAGCCTGACAATGTGTACCTCTTGTCCATTCTTTTATCCACAGGAGGTACAGTGTGAGGAGTTTTTAAAATTGTTACTGTCAGTTTCCCAAAAGATTTATGCAAAGGAATAGACAGTCTCCTAGACTCTGGGATATCCATCATCTCTACATAGTCAGGCTCTTCTTGATCATCCACAGCTTCCTCCATAGGGAGCTGGATGGTTTCAGCCACTTTTTTATAAAACATAAAATGAGAAGGGGACTCAGAAAGCCTAGGGGGAGACACTCCTGAAGGTCTGTCTGGGGAGATGTCCGGTTCAATGGGCACATCCAGACTTTCAAATCCACATTCACTCTCCTCATATTCCTCTTCCCCCTCCTCCAGTTCATAAAATTCCTCTAAATCATATTCTTGAACCGGTGGAACCGACCGAACCGTACGCTTACCTGATGGTGCCAGTTCGGTCGGAACTGGGGAAAGTGACTGGACAATTTTAATCGCTTTGGCTATTTCTTCAGCAGTTGGAGATGGAAATTTTGGCTCCACACCTGCTGATTTTCTAGTCCTTTTTGCTGGAACCGACTCCTCCGAGTCGGCTCTCCTTTTGCCCCAGGAAGTCTCGTCCTGGTCAGAGGCCACTCCCTCCGGTTCGGTTACAACCGAACCGGGCTGGCCATCTGGGTCAGCGGACTTCTTTGCCTCTCTTTCCCTGAGCCTACCAACTCTCTTATCCAGGGTAGCTGCAGGAAAATTCTTGCAAATCTGGCAGTCTGCATTGAGGTGGTCAAACCCCAGACAATAAAACAGGTGGTGTGGGGGTCAGCCTTGGCAAAGGCTTCCCCACAAACACTGCAGTGTTGAAACCCAGTGGGCCCGGTTTTTCTTTTGGGTTTCTCAGACATAGTGCCAGCCTAACCAAAACTTGCCCGTTTATGGCAATCCGCCAAGCAAGACTCTCTTATCGGTTCCCAACCGTGTCACGGGTCATGGAAAAAACCGTAATGAAATCCATTTTTAGAACCGATAAGAACCGGGAACCGCACTCTAAAAGACAGATTTAATGTATTTAAAACAACCTGATCGGTTCAAACCGAACCGATAATACCATTTACAAGTTCCACACAGAAAGAAATGTAAAATCTATCTAGTACTTACGATACCACAGACAGAGCTTGAACCGACTGGTTGCGGTTTAAATTTGGTTAAAAACCCAAGAAATTAATACTTTAACCGACAAAATGAACCGAGCTGAAGGAGAAATCTCGAGAGCGACTGTTCAGTGAGGCGGAGTAAAGAATCTGATAGTTTGAGTTTGAAGAACAACAGACAGAGTTTTCAACCGAGCTCGTGCTCAAAGTTCCATGCCTGGCACGGAAAGTTAACTCTTTCACCTCTGGAGCAGTTCGAATGTTGGGACTCACTGCATATGTCATAATATAGCAAGACTTCATGTTGTTTGAAGTTTCAGGTTTCAAAGTCTCCTATATTTTTAGTTATTGTTATCGGGTGGCAAAAAAAGGCTTAACAATTTCAAAAACTGAGACTGTTGCATTTTTTTTGCACCTCTGTAGCTTTGCCTCCCCTGAACCAATCTACATAGAATTTACAGGATCAAGAGGGTCTCACCCAAAGGCTGCACTTTCTAAATTTCATCTAAATCAGTTGAAAAGAGGCAAAGTTATTAATGTGCAATGATGATGGCTGTAAAATGCGCAGATAAAAGATGTAAACCTCAGTGTACTACCATCTGTAGGTTGGTCAAGGAATTGCAGCCCAAACTACCAGACCTCATATCTCCTCTGCATTTAAATATATGCATTTCCCATAATGCACAGCAGCAAAATCCCAAACATGAAACACAGCTGAAAAGCGGAGATGATTCCACAGTTTACAAAACTAAGTCCATCAAAATGAGCACATATTCTGAAATGTTGTTCACATCTGCATGTAATCAGTAATTGGTCACTGTTGCAGTCATCACAATATAAACAAGTTAAGCTTGTAATTTCTCCAGTCAAGAGCCACCCATCTTTCTGTTTCTTCCCAATGGTAAGAACCTTAATAGTCTCCGGAACCTTGGTAATTTTGTACTTTAAACTTACTTTTACAGAAATGTAACATGAGGAAGAGAAACATATAGAAAAGAGTGCTGAATTCTTTCTCTTCCCAAGTTACAAGTGAATTAATCATAATCAATGGCTGGGTGGTTGGAACCACTCCGCCTCCAACCCCCATCCAGTCGTTAATTAATTCTCAAGTAGACCCATCCTCTATTGTGGGTTAATCCTTACTTGATTCAAGTTCAAGTTTATTGCAGGAAAACTGTTGAGCAAGCTCATTCACAAGGAGGTCTTGTGACATGTGTGCAGGCAATTACATATTGCATAATAACAAACATCACAGTAATAAAGTACATAATAACAGACGTTACAGTAATTAAGTATAGTTTCAAGTCGTATGATACATATTGCTCAAAAAGGGAATGAAAAGGTAGGTGCAGCGAGCATAGAATGGTAAAAAGCATTGCGGTGGAGAGTTAACAGCCATCAAATAAGATAAATTATACAATGGGCACTTAAACACAAGTCAAATCCTCCATCCTGATTGGCTCACTGGCACCCCTCTCCCGTTGTAAATCCTAGCATCACCCCACAGGAAGAGGTGCCAGCTGCCAGCTGCCAGTCAGCCGAATCAGTAACCCCACAAAATCACTCCAAGCAACAGAAATCCACAACTGCTAAACTCGTGAATCACAGCTAAATGGCCATCTCTCATGACTGCTGCTCTGCTTCCATTCCCATATGCAAACCAGCCTTCAAACCACAACACTTTTTTTTTAAACAATCTTTTGTCTGAGACACGTCCCTGATACAACCCCTTTTTCAGAAACCTTTCCGGGCTAAAACGGCTGTCCTCTCAGATCTGTCTCCTAACATCTTCACCCTCCATTACAGCACTGCCCCAGAGACCTAATAATGAAGATGTCCTCTCCACAGTTGAAATTCCACGTTAGCCTTTGACCTTACCTGCTCAAGCAGTCTGAGACGCAAAACAAACCACATCTAAAATTGGAAAAAATACACTACTCGCTTTCTTCATTCCCGATATTCCCCAACATAAATTAAAGCCTATCTGACCCTCTCTCTCTCTTTACCAAAGTCGACCCACATGAATGCCAACCCAGAATGCCGACTGATTTCCAAACTTTTATAAAAGTTGGTAACAAAAATTTTTTTACCACGTTTTACTACACACGAAACATTGAGCCCCATCATCAGAGGACACAGACCCACACTTAACTCCTGGAACCTGATGCGGAAAACTCTATCTCTCTCTCTCTCATTACAACAATCAAAGCAGCCTTTCATTTGTATCAGCTCAGTCTTCCACTTTTCTACCCCCTTCCTTATCATGGAAACCAACCCCAGAAACCACAATGATCCAGCCTGCTAGTTCCCACTCCATCACACTCTCTTTCTACAAACAGACGCTACTGCAACTTTTTTTTTTTCTTATAAAAAAAAAATCTTAATCATGGCTAGGCAGGGAAAAGAGAAATAGACACTCGCTATCACACACTCCCATAATTAGAAAAACAAACTGTCAGCCTCTCCCTAGCAACACAGGACTACTTTATCTCCCGTACTAATTAATTAATAAAACAAAATAATTTAAAACACAAACAAATATTTTTTTTTAATTTTTTATCATCAATAAAAATGGACACATTGTATAATAGCAATATCCCACTCGAGGGTGTTAGTGATGCCAGGATTTACCCACCCCTAGGGTGTTGTTGGTCACTCGGCTACACCTCGTGACGAACAACACCCCAGAGACATGGGTGAAATCCTGGTATCCTCAACACCCTCTCGTGTGCTGTTAGCTAATAAAGGTATGGGAAACAAGAAAAGGGCTAAGGGGCCAGAGGGCTAGAGGGAGTAGGGGTAATAGGATGATACAGTATGATACAGTATAGGAAAGGGATGTAGTAGAGGAAGAGGGAAGGTGAGAGTAAGAGTGGGGTATGATATAGATATAGAAAAAGAGGGGCAGAGGAGAGCAGAGAGAAAGGATATAGATACCATTTGGTTTGGTCCCTGGAGACTTTTTGGAACAAAATGGGCTGGGGCAAGTGCAGTGAGGATTCAGGTGGGTTTGGCAGAGGGGAACAGGCAGCAGGTTCTCTGCAGTAAATCATATCATTAGCTAATTACTAGCTAAGGATTCATTTATGAGCCAGCTTTGTCTACAGGAGTAACTTTAGCCATTTTCCAGCTGTAAGGAACTTTTCCTGTGTGAATGGACAAGTACAATAAGTCAGCAAAGGGGCTGAGACTATTGGGGCAATCAGTTCCACAAAGTTTAGTTTATTTTTATTTTTTATTTATCAAGTCTAGGGTTACAAATACTGAGCCAAGGCTCTTTTACAAAGGTTCCACGTCAGAGAAATACAAATTATGGGGAACATCAAGACAGACATTACAACAATGTGGACATTGCAAACAGATTACAGATTACTACAATTCAAGGGTAACATTGTAAGAAAGGCAGCCAGCGGCATTTGTCAGAGAAAACAGACAAGAGATAAAAAGTGCCAGAGTTATAGGGAGAGGGAAGGGGGGGAAGGAATATAGGTTGGGTGGGGAGAGGGTGAAAAGTGCAGCATTGGGTATACCAAGAAGTGAGGGTAGAATCCAGTGAGGAGGGGAGGGGGGGACCACTACAGCAGGCAGGGAAGTGGAGAAACAAGGTTAAGTTGGGCAGTCACAGGAGCTGTTGGTAGTGAGATAGTCTCGGAGCCTAGTTTTAAACATACCAATTGTCAGGGCAGAGGAGATGGTGGGGCTGAGGCCACTGAACCAGAGTGGCGCTCGATAAGCAAAAGAGCGTTGTCCCTGTGAAGTGTGACAGTGGGGGACTTTCAGTAGCTATAGCATGGCTCTCCAAAGGCACCATTTGTTGGTTTGGTGTTGTAACAGATTTGAGACCCCAGAAGGTGCAAGGCCAAGGCAGATTTTTTTCACCATGGCACAGGTGAGAAACTTTATGCGGTTTGATAGTTGGAGCCAGCCAGTCTGGGTGTACAGGTCACATGTGTGGGGGAGACGGTGAGCACCAGTGATGAGCCAACATGCCTTATTTAAGGCAGTTGAGAGGTGTCTAAAGGTTTTGGTTGTGGCCAAGCCATAAATGATGAGACCATAGTCTATTACAGAGATCACAGAGCTCAGGACTACAACCTTCAAAGGTTCTGGCATGAGGTGTCATCTGTGTTTGTAGAGGAGACCAAGCCATGTATTAGCAGCTCTAGCTACATTATCTACGTGAGGTCCATAGGAGAGATTAGGGTCAAGCTGTATCCCTAAGTATTTGAAGGACCCCACCTTATCTAGAGTGTTCCCCTTGGTGGTGGAGATAGCCAAGTGGTGTAGCTTGTGTGGGTTATGAGAGCTGCAGAAAAGCATAGATTTGGTTTTCTTGTTATTGAGGACCAGTTTATGATTAAGAAGCCATGTCTCTACAGAACTGAAACCAAGTTGAAGGTTGTGTTGAAGAGTTGCAGGATCTTTGTGAGTGGAGAATACAACAGCATCATCGGCATATAGTATGATCTGCTCAGAGCAGTGGTGGGAGGGAGTTTAAGAAAAGGCTAAAAGGAGGAGCCCAGTATGGATCCTATGGGACACCTGAGCGAACAGGCAGGGTGTTAGAAAGCGTCAGCAATTTTTACTCTCTGCAACCAGTTTTCTAAGTAGCTTTTAAACCAGAGAGAAGAGTCAGGTGATAGCCCAGCATTCAGTATTTGGCCAAGTAGTAGTCCATGGTGTACTGTATCGAAGGCCTTGGAGAAGTCGACTAAAATGGCCTCTGAGAAGGTCATTGTCAAGGGATTTGTGCAAAGCTCCAGTGAACTCAAGAAGAGCTGTGGTGGTGCTGTGACCTTTCTGGAAACCATGTTGTTGTGGACAAGGTATATTGTATTTAACCAAGTGGTCGGTAAGTTGATCAGCCACAATGCGCTCAAGTGCCTTAGAGTGGGAGCAGTGTGGAGATAGGGCAATAATTTGAGTGATTCATCTTATCCCCACTTTTATGGACAGGTGTCACAGTGGCTGTTTTCCATAAGTCCGGGAATTTTCCACAGCTGAGAGAGAGGTTTAGGATTTTTGTTAATGGATGAATTACTTCATCGAGGGTGAGCAACAGAAGCTTAAGTTCCAGGGTGTCACTACTAGCTCTAGATTTAGAGATAGCTGCAGTAATATAGCAGCGAGCTGCATTCAGCCTTACCTCCCTGAAGTAGAAGAGGGGATGGTTAGACTGTGGGGCTGAGGTACTTGGGGAGTAGGCCCTGTTTTCAAAAAAGTCATGGAGTAGGACAGCAGTAAGGTCTGAAAAAGCTGTGTCAAAGATGTTTGTGATCACCTTGGGGTCGAGGGTTGAGGATCCATCGACCATTAACATAGCCAGAGAGGTTTTTGGCTACTTCCCCATGACATCCTTGATATTGTCCCAGAAAGCACGACCATTTCCCCATGTATTGGTGAGAACGTCATTGTAATAGGTGGATTTCATGAGCCAGATGGCTTTTGTGCAGGCATTTCGTGCTTGTTTGTAATTTTGGATGTCCAGTTGATTGCCAGTGGCCCTGGCAACTGCCCAGAGGTGGTCCCTTAGTTTCAGCAGTGAGAGAAGAGCCGTGGTGAGCCATGGGTTAGAGAGAGATTTTGTTTTGCACCTTTTAGCAGGGGCAAAGAGGTCGCAGGCTTTGTTGAAAATTGAGATGAAGTGATCAAGAGCCAGGTTAACATCTGTTGCTTCATAGATGGGTTGCCAGTCTTTTAGAAGCAGGTATTGTTTGAGATGTGGAAGTTTTCCATGAGGAAGGACTCTGCTAGTGATAATTTGGGGAGCGGGCTTGAGGAATTTGTCAGACCATGCACATAGGACTCAGGAGTGGTCACTGAGAGAGTCTGGGAGAATGGTCGTATGAGAAATCCTTGTGGGGTGAGTGGTGATGACCCAATCCAGGAGGGTACTATTGCCAGTCTTGTAGTTAATCCTAGTAGGGGAGTTTACCATTTGTGTGAGGTTAGCAGCTGAGATGGAGTCTTTATAGGCACTGGCGCCCAATACTAACCAGTTTATGTTGAAATCCCCTAGTAGAATAAGTTCAGTTTCAGGAGGATGACAGTTGATAAAGTTTAGGACATCATTGAAGCCATGTTTAGGGTCCCTGGGTGGGATGTATACAGAGACAATAGTTAGGGTTTTATGGTTGGGACCTAGGACAATTCTTATTGGCAGAATCTGGGCTGAGGCAGAAAGTGATGGAGTTGCTACAGGATGCCATGACAGGGAGTCTTTGATATAGATTGTGCAACCACCACCTTTTTTGGATATCTGGTTCAGCCTGTGGACATTGTAGACCTGTATTGTTACTGCCGAGTCAGGAACTTTAGGCATCAGCCATGTTTCCACCACTGCAAGGATGTCAGGGTTGTGTTGGCATATCAAGGCTTGGAGTGCATCCAGCTTTGGTAGTAGGCTGCAGATATTAATGGTTGCAAGGATAAGGGCACCTGGAGTTTGTGTGTGGCCTAAGCTTCTAGGGCCAGGATTGGGATGGATGCTGCATGAGATGAGAAGGAGGAGGAGTAGGAATTTTAAGGAGCAGAGTCGCAGCTCTTTGAGAGATAGTTTTGATTGTTGTTTCCGGGAGTCGAGGTTGCAAGGTTCCTGGTGGTATCCCATATGGACTGCAAGGTGGTACAGTGTAGAGAGGTCATCACACTTGCTGAGAGTAGTGGTCGGGGTAAGTAACCAGGAATATCCAAATGGTGGACCAAGCACAAGTCTCGAGTGGAAGTGGAGGATTCCCTTGGAGTAGCAGTGGAAACCAGAGTAGAGGGTGGTAGAGGCTGGGAGGGGGGGGCTAGGACCAGGGAGAGAGAAGAGGGGGGAGCAGGGCAAGGAGGAGGAGGAGGAGAGGTAAGAGAAAGGCAGAGAGAACCCACATGGTTTGCGTACTAGCACAGTAGGGGTGGGGAAGCAAGTAGAACAGGAGGGAGTAACTTTGCTAGCAGGAGGCAGATAGAAAGAGAGACTGAGAAAGAGAGCACCTCAATCAGTAAGCACTATGTGGGATGAGAAAGGGGATGGGAGGCATAGGCAGAGCAGAGGAAGCTACAAGTGTTGGCCAATAGGCAGTGGGAGGCAGGGTATATAAGAGGGAGGGTGGGGTTAGGGTCTATTTAAGTAAGGTGGGGGTGGGCAAATTTTGCAGCAAAACTAATGCAAAGTCAATGGGTGCAGCGCCGGAGAGCAAAGCAAGGCAGTGAAGACAGGGCGGCCAAACAGCTGCTGTTCGAGAAGTGTGTTTTACAGATGGTGGGAGAGCATCTGTGTTTAAAGCCATCACAGCTAGCAGCCATGTAAGTTTTTATTTTATTCCGTGATTTGAACACCTCAGGTTCTATTACCAGCCTGAAATGGAAGTTAAGCGCTGTTGGATTTCATTTGCCTGCACAGCAACACATTTGTATTTGAAGCTGTCTATGGGATGCCACTGGAAATGAGCTTCTGCTCAATGGCTAAGTTTCACAATAAACTAAACTTGCCAGAGGCTGTAGCTGCAGTCAGGAAGAACAGTTAGGAGCTTCAGTGAACAACAGGTTAAATAAGTTGGCCACAGTTTTAGATCTGTACAAGCAGAGACCCCAGTTTCAATACTATCTTGGATACGTTTGATCCTTATTTGATCTGATTTCAGTTTTCCAAAAACCTTTGGGATTTTTATAACTATAGGTCTGCTGTTGCCTGAGGCAATTGGTTTCAGTCTCTTTTAAAGATGCTTACGATTATTTCTTTGATGCCTGTAAGCAATCCAATCGAAATATCACACTTTCATTCACACACAGGGCACAGTCGAACCCTGAAGGAAACCACACCTGCGAAAAACATAGGAGCTGTAAGTTCCCCATAGATTGATGATTCCAAAGTAAACAGGTGTATGTTGTGCCTTCCACCATTACAGTAAGTAGAGACAGCCAAACTGTATGTTAACACCACTTGTATGTCGCATGCTACATAGTTACTCATACATTGTAACTACATTGCATGGTTACTATCAGTGAAGCAGTTCATACTACCAAACTGTATGTTAACACCACTTGTGTGTCACATGCTGCATAGTTACTCATACATTGTAACTACATTGCATGGTTACTATCAGTGAAGCAGTTCATACTACCAAACTGTATGTTAACACCACTTGTGTGTCACATGCTGTATAGTTACTCATACACTGTAACTACATTGCATGGTTACTATCAGTGAAGCAGTTCATACTACCAAACCTTGAGTAGGGAAGATCACTAGTTCTCCATGATATATATTTAACTGCTCTGTTGTAACTGTGCTGTGACACGAGATACTTACTGTAAATATTTAATCTGATGAAACTCATTTTACAGTTTGTAATGTTAAGGAGAGCATATGTTATGTATTCTTCATACAGAACATTCTTTGCAAAAAGCTACAAAATTAGGGAAATATGACATTAGACTTTTCAACCCTAACAACCATGCCTGAAGCGAAAGAGGGGTGGAGTCTTCCTTGAGGTTGTCAACCCTAACACTCACCCCTTTGCAGTAACAGAAAAGCTGAGATGTGATGGAGACAGATGAGAATATTTCATGAGTGCAGAGAATTGGGTAAGTGTTAGGGTTGACACCCCAAGGAAGACTCCACCCCTTATTCGCTTCATGGGTGAGGCAGGGGTGTTAGGGTTGGAAACTCTAACGTCATATTTCCTTACTTTTGTCATTTTTATTATCAACCCTAACTGTTACATTAACGTAGTTTTTTGCAAAGAATTTCCTTACTTTTTGAGATAGTGTAATCACAACTGATTGTGTGTGTTTGTAAAGTAAGGCGCATCATATTTTGGTGGTTAGAGCGCTCCTGTTGGGGGATTCCATGATCTGGAGTATCAAATGGGATAGGGAGGGGGGGAAGCCTGCCGGTTAGAGCCAAATGTTTCCCTGGCCTGACGGTGCACAAGGCCAAGCATGAGGTATGCTCTCTAGTAAGGGAATGTGGAGGTTCCCCAGCCATACTGGTGCACCTGGGTACAAATGACATAGAGGGAAACTAGAGATAAGGTTTCAGGAGCTAGCCAGGGTTTGCCATTCCATAGGATGCTTGATTTCCTTCTCAGAAATCCTGTCGGTGCCGAGGGCTAGTGGGGAAAGCAAGTAGAAAATTAGGGAGGTAAATCAGTGGCTCAGGAAGTGGTGTGAGGCCAAGGGGTATGGGTTGATGGGGGATTGGGGGGAATCTGGGAGGATAAGGGGCTGTATTCTAGGGATAGGCTACACCTCAATTTGGAAGGAAGGGAAATCCTTAAGCTGAAGATAGAGGGGTTCATCAGTGAAAGGTGGGGTTTAAACTTGTGAAAAGGGGAGGGATGGGAGTAGGGATTGTTGCAGGGGTCTGACAAAGAGACTTAATCTCCACCCCCAGTGAGTTGGAGGAATATGGAAAAAGGCCAACAGGTAGGGTGCAGGGGAGAGACTGCAGTCACACAGAAACACAAGGGGGGGAATGGGAGGGGAGGAAAGGGGTAGTAGGTGGTCCTGCTAAATGCCAGGAGCTTGGGAAATAAGATGCCAGAGCTCCAGGCGATGCTAGCTGAGTGGAGCAGTGGATGTGGCAGCTGTCACTGAGACCTCAGCCACGACTGGGACCTAAACCTGGAGGACTACACTACGTTCAAGAATGACAGGGAGGAGGAAAGGGGAAGGGGGTAACACTGATAGTCAAAAATAAATTAGGTATAGATGGGGTGGAGGGGATTGTGGAGGTAATTTGGGTCACCCTGAAAATAAAGGGGGGGCAAGAGAGTTAAAATAGGAGTGGTATACAGACCCCCTGTGCTGACTGAGTAACTGGAAGAGAGTCTGGTGGGAAATGTCATGAGATACTGTAGACTGGGCAAGGGAAGGGGGGTGGTGGTGGTGATGGGTGATCTAAACATGCCAGGGACAGACTGGGGGGCTATGACATCCTCAGTGGCCAGGCAGTAGAGGTTGCTGGATGTCTTCCAGGACTTGTTCCTAACCCAGCAGGTGAGTGAGCTGACTAGGGAGGCCCAGACACTGGACATAGTCCTGGCAGACAGTGACCAGATTAGGGTCCTGCAGGTGAGGGGCCCATTGGTGGGGAGTGATCATGCCATGATGTGGTTCTGCCTGAACCTGGGGGGGGGCCACACAAAAACAGTGGTCCTTGACTTCAGTGGGAAAACTTCAAGGGGATGGAAAGGATATTCAAGGATCATTTGGATAGGATAAGGCCAGACATGGATGCTGACAGTAGGTGGGAAATCATTAGGAGGGGGTGCAGGAGGCTACCAAGACCTGTGCAAGAGTGAGGCATAAATGCGGTAAGGCCAGAAAACCCTGTTGGTGGACCTGGGAGGTTCAGGAGGTGGTGAGGGAAAAGAGGGCTGCCTATAGGTGCTTCAAATGCTCAAGAAGTGAAAGGGATCAAGGGGACTATGAGCTGATGGCCAGAAGGGTCACTAGGGTGGTGAGGTTGGCTAAGACTAGAAGGAGCAGAACCTGGCAAGGGAAATCAAGAAGGGGAACAAGGGGTTCTTTAGATACACTGGGGGAAAAAGGAAGGTGAAGGGGCAGATTAGCAGGATTAGAACAGGGGAGGGTTGGGCACACAAAGCACATTTTCTTGACCTGGAAGGACACTACTTCTTTATTCAGCTGTGAGCTGTGTGAGAAATTCTATATTGCACTTGATATCTGCAACAAACGTGCACTTTTGCTTAATTCTGTGGGAGGTGAAACTAACTACCCTTGGTAATTGCTTTTTTATTCACATATTTATTTAGTGTTTAACCAAGAAGGGGCTTGCAAACTCTGTTTATCTTGTTAGTAACTTCAGAAGGATTTAAATACTGCATTTGGGTAGATCCTTTTCGAGATAGCTAGATTGTCTACTAGGATTTTCTGACAGTTAAACTATTTTTGAATAAATTACAGGTGGCTGAGGAGTTGAAAAAGAAGCTTGCAAACTCTGCTTATCTTGGAAGTAACTTCACAAGTGTTTGAATACTGCATTTTGGTTGTCCCTTGGGGGTAGCTGGATTGACTACTACGATTTTGGGACAGAAACTATTTTTTAAATAATTTACTGGTGCGTAGGAGTTTGTGATAGTTAAACTATTTTAAAACAAGTACTGTGGTTAAGGAGTTGTCATAGCAAAACCTGCAGTGTGAAACAGGAAAAGACAGTCTTTCAAGCAACAGAGGGAGGTGGATCTAGGTTTACGTTTGTTTGTTACAATTCTTAAGATTTTCAGTGCAGAAAGAGTTTAAAGCACAGCTGACTTATTTTGGGACTGACAGCTTTCAGAGCACGAACCACCAGGCCTGTTTTGGGGCTGGGGAGGTTAACCTGTGTCTGACTTGGATGTGTGGATTTTTCTCTGTTTGATTAGCAGGGTATTTTCTCTGTCAAGTTGTTGTGTAGGGCATCTTGCTGACAGGAAGGCACTCATCGCAGCACTGGGTCAGAGCTTTTAGCTGATTGTTTTGTGAGGGCACAGTTTAGCCCCAACCCCTTCCCACCCCTCACCCCACCCACCCCTGGAAATAGTGCCTTTATACTGGGGTTCTGACATCATTTCCTCAAGAGTGCAGGGTGCATATCACTGTCATATCCTCTCAGCACACTGCACTGACAATATAAGCATACACATTGTATATATATATATATATATATATATATATATATATATATATATATATATATATATATACTTATTATAACAAACCAATCACACACACACAAAAAAAAAATGTGGGAGTAGTGCAATGTAATGGCTGTGGGGCAGCAGTCTTCCGGAGTCTTTCTGGGCTGAGAGGCTGCACTATTTGCAGACAACTCTCTGCCCTGAGGGAGGAAGTTGCCTGCCTTCAGGCCACACTGGACAGTAAGGGAACCTTCCCCCAGGCCACACTGGATGGTAGGAAGGGAACCTCCCCCATCCAGGGAGCACCAGAGCCACCACCACTACCTCAGAGGTTGTGAAGAAAGTACAGCAGTTGGACCACAGTGGGCTCAGGGAGGGTGAGGATGGTGGAACAGAGGCACACCCAGTCAGTTGTTCCACACCACAATCCATACACCATTCTGGGGGAGCATAGCTCCCCTATGGATGCACCCACAGAGGAGACTAAGGAGGCTGAGGACAACTGTCACAAGGGAGGCCCACAGGAAGGAGGCAGAGGACACCACAAGGAAAGGAAGCAGCTCCTGGTGGGGACTCAGTGTGGGGGATAGAACTGGGGAACAGGGAAAACTGAGTAAGGTGCCTGCCTGGTGCCATGGCTTGGAGACAGGAGCGCATCCTCAGGATCACGAGAACAGCTGCATGGGAGTCTGAGCTGGACAACATTGTCCACCTAGGGACAAATGACTTGGCTAATCATGAGATCAGAGCAGTGCAGAAGGACTTTGTAGAATTGGGGAGGGGCCTAAGACAAGTAGCACACACAATATCCTTCTCTGAGGTGCTGCCTGTCAATGGCATGAGTGAGGCGAGGGTACTTTGCACCATGCAGTTTAATGAATGGTTGAAAAAATGGTGTGGAGCACAGGGGTTTGGCTTCATTGGGGACTGGGGTTCCACCTGGAGGGACACCAGCCTATACTGGCAAGATGGTCTGCATCTGTCCAGGAAGGGAACAAGTCTTTTGAGCAATCGGTTTAAATGCTTCATTGGCAAGCTTTTAAACTAGTCAAGGGAGGCACTGATAAGCAGCAGAAAATCTCAGCCTCTCCTACAAAACAGGGTACTAAATGAGAAAAAGACCGAGGTAGAAAGGTCAGTGGGGGATGCTGCAAAAGAAGGTAAAGCCATCAAAAGATGGAGAGCAATGAGTACCAATGTCCATAGTCTGAGTAACAAGCTTCCTGAATTAGTGGCCTTGATGGAGGAGGAACATCTGGATATTGTGGCAGTCACAGAAACGTGGTACACACAAAACCATGACTGGGACATAAACATACCAGGATACACTATCTACAGGAGGGACAGGGAGGTAAAGAGGAGAAGGAGTAGCTCTTTACATAGGGAAGGAATCAAAGCAACAGAACAAAAGGGAAAACAGGGAGGAGAAGAAGCACTGTGGGTAAATTTGGAGACCGGCAATGGCACCACAATCCGCACAGGGGTTGTATACAGACCCCTTCTCAGGGGGAGGAAATGGACAAGGAAATGATAGAAAGAATACTTAGAATGGCAGACAAAGTGGAGATATTGCTAATGGGTGATCTAAATATGCCAGATATTAACTGGAGTGCAGTTGCAGCAGCCACTTCAAAGAGTGGGGTTATTCTAGATGCCCTACAGGGGCATGCCTTGAACAACTAGTATTGGAGCCCACTCGAGGGAGCAATCTTAGACCTGGTTCTCTCAAATGGAGATGAAGAGGATCACAGATGTAGAAGTGGGTAGCCATCTGGCAACTAGCGACCATCGAACAGTATGGTTCTAATAAACACAGCAATAGAGTCAAGCCATACAAAGGCAGAGTACTGGACTTTAGGAGTGCTGACTTTGCCAAAATGGGTGAGTGCCTAAGGAATGCACTAGCAAATGGGCAGGAAGGAGAGGTGGAAGAACAATGGGGAATAATAAAACTGCCATCACAGAGTTAACAAGCCTTTGTGTGAAGCAAATAAACAAAACAAGCGATGTAAGAAACCACTATGGTTCTCAAAGGAAGTGGCAGTGAAGGTTCAGAAAAAGAAAGCATTCAGGAAGTACAAGGAATCATAGAAGGAGCAGGACAGAGAACTGCATCAGTTAAAAGCAAAAGGAAGCTGGGAAGGCAGTCAGAACAGCAAAGGCCCTAACCGAGGAAAAGATAGCCAACTCAGTTAAGAAGGGATACAACCTTTTATAGGTACATCAGGGGCGAAGGAAGACCAAGGGAGGGTTAGTGAGGCTTAATAAAGAGGAGGAGGGTGGGCAGAGGGTGACTGTGAAAGGCAGAGATACTAAACAAATATTTTGCTCAGTATTTACAAAGAAAGTGGGAGGTACCTAAAACAAACAGTAGAAACACTCTGGATACAGAAGTTGATACCAGCCCATTTACAGAAGAAAGGGTTCTGAAAGAACTCTTGAAACTGAAGGTGGACAAAGCAATGGGGCCTGATGGATTCATCCCAAATTCTAAAGAACTAAGGGTAGAACTAGTGACACCACTGACTACCCTCTTTAACAAATCATGGGAGGATGGGGTGGTACCCGAGGACTGGAGAAGGGCAGATGTGATTCCTTCACAAAGTGGAGCAAGGCAGAAGCAGAAAACTATAGACCTGTTAGTTTAACCTCAGTGGTAGGGAAAATGATGGAATCACTTCTGAAGGAAAGAACTGTTGAGTATCTAGAGGCCAGAGGGGCTCAGGACCCAAGGCAGCATGGATTCACAGCGGGAAGGTCATCCAGACAAATCTGATAGATTTCTTTGACTGGGTGACCAAAGTAGTAGATCAGGGAGGGGCTGTGGACATGGCCTACCTAGACTTTAGCAAGGCATTTGACACAGTCCCACACAAAAGATTAATATACAAGTTAGCCAGCCTGGGAGTGGGTCCCAAGATGACAGCCTGGGTAAAGAATTGGCTGGAGAATAGGACACAGAGAGTAATAGTAAATGGAGTCCACTCTGAAGAAAGGGGGGTTACTAGTGGGGTACCACAGGGTTCAGTATTAGGACCGGTCCTCTTCAATGTCTTTATAAGCGACATTGCAGAGGGACTGGAAGGAAAAGTATGTCTCTTTGCAGATGACACAAAGATCTGCAACAGAGTTGATGCACAAGGTGGGGTGGAAAGGATGAGAAGGAACTTGGCCAGGTTAGAGGAATGGTCAAATGTATGGCAGCTTAGATTCAATGCTAAGAAGTGCAAGGTAATGCACCTGGGAAACAAAAACCCAGGAGAAGAGTACACAATGGGGGGTGAGATACTAACAACAACAAAAATGGAAAGGGACCTGGGGGTAGTCATATCAGATGACCTAAAGGTGGGCAAGCAATGTGAGAGGGCAGCAAGGAGGGCTGGGGGATACTGGGATGCATAGGGAGAGGCATCACCAGTAGAAACAGGAAGTTATTATCCCTCTGTACAGACAGTTGGTGAGACCCCATCTGGAGTACTGCGTGCAGTTCTGAGACCCAGTCTCATAAAGACATAGACAGGATGGAGGCTGTCCAGAGGAGGGCAACTAAAATGGTGCAGGGTCTGCACCAGAAGACATATGAAGAGAGACTAAGGAGCTGAATATGTATAGCCTCGAGAAAGGAGGAGGGGGGACATGATAGAAACTTTCAAGTACCTCAAGGGAATCAACAAAGTCCAAGAGGGTAGCATCTTTCAAAAAAAGAGGTGTGCAAGAACAAGGGGGCACAATTTGAAGATAGAAGGGGGGCGGCTCAGAGGTAATTTAAGGAAGTATTTTTTCACAGAGAGGGTTGTGGATGCATGGAACGGCCTTCCGGAGGAGGTTGTGGAGTCAAAAACAGTGGTGGAATTCAAGCATGCATGGGACAGTCATAAGGCAATTCTAGGGGGTGGGGGTAGGAAGAAGTAGGCTGCTGGTTAACTAGGATCTGCAGCTTATCCATTAGGTCAGGAAATGGGCAGACTGGGTGGGCCAAGCGGTCCTTATCTGCCGTCAAAATCTATGTTTCTATGTTTCTATGACCTGGGGAGCAGGTCGAGGTACTAAATGAGTACTTTGCCTCAGTTTTACCAGGAAGAATGGGGGGTTCGTCATCCAAGGGAGGAGATGGTAGAGAACTGAGGATGAGGCGGGACCCTTACCAACTGGGAACCCAGGCAGGTCTAGGAAGGGGGGGTAACATATCCATCAGGAGGGGGGAAGGCAGAACAGGGAGCCAAGGGGAAGGAAGTAGAGGTGGAAATCCCAGTAGAGAGCATGAGAGAAGCTCTCAGGTCCCTTAGCACAGAGAAAGCACCAGGGCCAGATTAATTACATCCCAGGGTACTGAGGGAACTGATGGATGTCCTGGTGGAACCCCTGACAGAGCTTTTCAACATCTCTCTGATGATGGGGTGGGTGCCCTAGGACAGGAGGGTGGCACATCTCATGCCTATCCACAAGGGAGGATCAAGAGAGGAGGCGGGGAACTACAGGCCCATCAGTCTGACATTGGTGGTGGGCAAGGTGATGGAGGGTATTATCAAGAAGAGGCTGGGGGGTACTGGAAAAGTTAGGGTACTTGGACAATAGACAGCATAGCTTTGTTCTGGGAAGATTGTGTCAAACAAACCTTGTGGAGTTTTATGATTGGGTGACGAGTGCCCTGGACCAGGACGTCCTCTTTCTTGACGTCAGCAAGGCATTTGACTCAGTTCTTCATGGAGGCCTGTTGGATAAGCTGGGGAAATGGGGTGGAAACAGATGATCAGATGGATAGAAATTGGCTCTCGGGCATACCCAGAGGTCGTGTTTGGGGTTAGTCTCATCTCTAAGGAGGGTCATTAGTTGGGTCTCTCAGGGATTGGTTCTAGGGGCCCTCCTGTTTAACACCTATGTTCTCTGACATAAGGAAAGGTATCAAGAGTGAAATGAGTCTTCTATGGAGGACTCAAATTTGGGAGCAGTGGTGGATGTGGGAGGAAGGGAGGGAGGGTTACCCTACAGGGGACCTAAATGCTCTGGGAGAGGGTCAAGGAAGTGGAGTCTGAGATTCAATGCAGGGAAATGCAGGGTTCTGCACCTGGGCACCAGAAACCTGGGCCAAGTGTATACCCTGGAGGGGTAATGGTTCAAGTCTTGATGGCTGAGAGGGACCGGGGGCGGGGGGTGGATATCAAAATGAACAACTCTGAGACTTGTAGGAGGGCAGCAGTCAAAGCCAATAGGATGCTGGGATGCATTGCTAGGGGGATTACCTCCAGAAGAAGATAAGTGATAATTCCTGTGTCAGCTGCTTGGTTAGGCCGCACCTCGAGTACTGTGTGCAGTTTTGGAGGCCACACTAAAAGGGACATTGCACTCCTGGAAGGGTCAGAGGTGGGCAACCAAAATGATCCAGGGCTTGGGGACAGGACCTATGGGGAGAGCTCGAGGAGCTCAACATGTACACGTTGGAGGAGAGAAGGACAGGGGTCATGATAGAGGTCCTCAAGCACATGAAGAGGCAAAATATGGGAGGCTCAGTCAGGGTGCTCCAAAGGAAGGGGGCAACTGGGGGTATGGGTGGAGATGGGGGGGAGACTCAGGAAAAGGAGGTGTTACTTCACTGAGAGGATGGTGGAACCATGGAATGCTGCCCAGGGGAACTAGTGGAGGCAGAGACTGTGGAAGGTTCAAGAGGGTTAGGACAGATACACAGGTAGGGTTGTGCTGACAAATTCCAATACAGAGAGATATCTCAGACTGGGGAATGGAAGCTCAAGGGTGTGGGGACCAGCAAGGTCAGCTCCCAGGCTGGGGCTGACCAAACAAGTAGAAACGAAGACCATTAGGCCTACTCTGCTGGCATTTTAGTATGTTAGTGTGTTATATTTGTGCATGATTTAAACCACATTAAAATCCTGCCTCCCCACCCCCAAAAAAAAAAAAAAAAACATTTTCTGACTCCAGTGTTTGGGTATGCCTGTAATACCTGGTTATGTGTATAGGTATCATTGATAGTGATTTAATTTTTATGTAACAAGCAGGGGGTTTCTTCTCTTTATAGACTTTCAGGCTATATAAGTATTTGAAGGCAGTTTGCTAGACTCTAATAAATTGAAGCCCCGTATTTATCAACAGGCCACATGGCAAGCATTTATCCAAGTTAAGGGGGTGCAGATGTGGCTACATTATCAGTCAAAGTGTACAGAAATGTACACGCAGCTGCGTTTAAGATTAGTTTTTTGCACAGGATACACTAAACAAATCACACCAGGTGTTTAGGGATTTGTTTTATTATCTAGACAGAAGGAAATATGTACTTAAGAATGACTCCCCCAAAAAAAAAAGAGAATCTTTAATGCTGCTAGTATCCTTGTAATGTTGATGGGAATATTATATAAAATAACAATATAAAAGTAAAACAAATGAATGTCACTTAGTATTTTATTTTCTCTGCTAAAAAGGTATAATGCATTCATACAGTCATGTATATATTTAAAACATAGATATTGATTTACAGGCAGACATAAGTATACCAAAAGAAGCCAGGTACTCACCAACCACATTCATGGGACACCACAGCTTATAGTTTTAAGAAATGTAAACTTTATTTCCTATCATGGGATTACTCCTGACGTGTTTCAGACACTGCTTGTGTCCTTTATCAAATAAAGTTGAAATTTCAAGCTGTGGTGTCCTATGAATTTTGTTGGTGAGTGCCGGGTTTCTTTTGGTCTACATGTTACAGTTTTAACCGCAAGAACCATCACCCCAGGGCATACTTCTTGGTGTTAGGCAGACAAAAATCTTGTCAAACAGTACATTTCTGATTATAAAAATAAAAATTTCAGTCTTTGCATTAAAGAACATGAACTCACAGGTAGGGCACTGCTATTGATCCTTTATAGGAGTGGGTAGATAGATTTTCATCTTTTTTTAGCTAGCTCTGGTGTATGAAGGCATCTGTCTCTCCTGGAAGGTGAGCTTTTGCCAAGCCAGACGAAGCAGAGAAAGAAGGACAGCTGAGATGGAGCTCCAACATTAAAAGCTAAGGTTTTTCTTGAACCCAGCAAACTGATCTCCCATCATATCATCTTGGGCATTGGCTGGGGCTGCTTTCCCAGTAAATTGCATGGTTGGAGTCAGATCCATCAGGGATGATGCCAGCCAATGGACCATAGGGGTACTGAGGTGGTAGCTAGAGGTGCCCCCATCTTGGTCTCAACTGAGAGGGAGATGGTGATGGTGGTATGGTGGTGGTGATGTATGCAGCAGGTCCACAATTGTATAGGTCCTGTCTGTGCCATAGGAACACGGCCATGGCCCCTGCACCACTGTCTTGAATGACTCTGTTAAAGCAGGCAGGGGACATTTTTAAATTGACTGCCAGTGTGCTACAGTATTTCCTGCTCCTCTCCCCAGTCACTGATCTGTAAATAAAAAATCTATTTAGTTCCAGGCACACAAGTTCCTTTGGAAATGAATACACATAAAGTTTGGAGAACACTTGGTGTTGTAATGATGTTTTTCTTTTTGTGATTAAAAAGGCAGTAGGGTATAGCATAGAGAATAATGGATAGGCAAGTGTATATTATGGATTTTTTTTTGAACACCCAAGGTGTGTGATGACCCATAAATCTTGAAAGCAAAGCTTGAGAGATTTTTGAGGTCATTACATACCGATCGTGTGTAAAAAAATCCACCAATACACACTTGCCTATTCTTTATTTTTTATAATTGCTGGTGCATAGATTTCCTTAAGTTTGAGTTTCTTTCACTTTCCCCTCTGACTGTAGCATGACTGAGTGGTTCAGTCTTCTAAAGAATATTGCACAAATGTGACAGAGAGAACACTGTTTAGTATAAAAACATGTTAGCTTTTTTGTTTCAGCTTACTTTTTGTAGTTTCCTGACAAACAAGCCGGCGAGTGTAGAGTGAGGGCAGTGAGTGACTCAGTGGCTTCAGAAGACTCAGCACAAGCGTTAGCGAGTTTTACTTTAGCTGCGCTTGCTAACACTTGTGTTGAGTCTTCTCAAGTCACCGAGTCACTACACTTTACATTGTGAGACTTCTTTGTCAGGAAACTCAAAAGTAAGGTGAAACAAAGAAGCTAACATGTTTTTATACTAAACAGCTCTCTCTGTAACATTTGTACAATATTCTTTAGAAGACCAAACCACTTGGTTATGCTACAATCAGCGGAGAATGTGAAAGTTGTTTGAAACACCATAATAACTGGATTTCGGTTATTACAAGCGCAATGCCATAATAACCGGATTTTGGTTATTCAGCATTTGAAGAGACTCATAATCTGGTTGATCAATAGGGTCACCAGTAATTATAAATAAATAATAAATACACAAATAAATTAACAACACATAGTAGGACTTATTACAATGATACATACATGCATTAAAGAAATATGAAGACAATGACAAAATGAGAGTATAATTGGAAGTACCAGTCAGAATAGTGTCATGACAAATGACACAGATCATACTAGATTTCAGCAGTAATGATCACTCAGACATATTCAATAATAGGTACTTGAATGATTACATAAGCAATCCTCAATAACGAGAGCATCTGTTGCATCAAACCAGATTGAAAACAAGTCAATAAATGACAACTTGATTGTAGCTTGCCAGTGCAAGGCTGAAAAATAATGTATAGAAAATTATAGATAAATTATGAGAAAATTAAAAAAAGTATGTTTTCTGCAAAACTTGACATGAATAAAAGAAATGGGCAATAAATATTGTAGTTTATTTGTAACATGTATGGGACGACAATGATAACTACATGGAAACAGCAACACATATTAGGACTTACTGCAACGATATATCAAATACATGTGAGAATGATAAAATGAGAGTGTAACAGCACAGTACAAGTCAGTCACACAAGAATTACACTGCTTACAGCAGGAGACTGCATCAACTAAACAGGTGAATATTCTTTAATTGAAATAACAGTATAGCTGGTGTATTTTTCTTCATTTTCAAGATAATGCATGAAATTAAAAACCAGCCAGAGCACACTTCCTTTATTATGCATAAAATAGGCACCAATATCTAGATATCAAATACACACTCCCACTCCCAATCTAAACTTAAGCTTAGTTCAAACAAGTAACCACCACATACACGCACACTTGACACCACACATGATCATGCACGGCACTGTTGGAATGGTACTTTGGAATCATGATTTGCCTATGACCATGTAAAGAAACCTGAAGTAAATGAGAAATGCAGGTCCATTCTCAAATTTCAGAAATCACGAACATACAGCAGAAAGAAAATCACTTTTATGTTACTGAATCACATGTACATGAAATAGTGTTTAAAATATACATAATGAGAATACATGAAATGTTGTGAATTATTTTATAAAACCTTTGTGATGTTATCCCTTTTAACCACCCTGTGACTGATAAACCACTCTAATCAGTTTTTAAGCCAGCAGATTGAAGAAAAACTGTTGGACCATACCAACAATACTGTAATATACTGCAAACAGTATATAAGAAAATTTACTATTAATATTTTATAAAGCTTATGTTTAAGAAATATTTTGGTGAAATTCAATACAGTTCACAAGTGTTTAGAAGGGTCTTGTGTTCTGGTATTCTGATCCTGTCCTTCTCAGTGATTCATCAATTCAAAAGGGGACTGATGCCTCTGAATTTCTTCCAAGCTTGTTCTCCTAGATAATATACAATCAGGGTAGACTCGATATTGCACCCTGGGCAAACTGGCTCAGGCTTTCTCCCGAGCTTTTTCTCCCACATGATACATACACAGGCAGGGCAGACCTGCTCCAGGGCCAAAGTGGCTCCAGCTTCCTCCTCATGTTGTTCTCCCAGCTAATGCACACAGTCAAGGCAGACCTGATATTGCTCCAGGTGTAAAGTGGCTCCAGCTTCCTCCTCGTGTTGTTCTGCCAGCTAATGCACACAGTCAGGGCAGACCGGATATTGCTCCAGGTGCAAAGTGGCTCCAGCTTCCTCCTCATGTTGTTCTCCCAGCTAATGCACACAGTCAGGGCAGACCTGATATTGCTCCAGGGCTAAAGTGGCTCCAGCTTCTTCCTCATGTTGTTCTCCCAGCTAATGCACACAGTCAGGCAGACCTGATATTGCTCCAGGTGTAAAGTGGCTCCAGCTTCCTCCTCATGTTATTCTCCCAGCTAATGCACACAGTCAGGGCAGACCTGATATTGCTCCAGGTGTAAAGTGGCTCCAGCTTCCTCCTCATGTTGTTCTCCCAGCTAATGCACACAGTCAGGGCAGACCTGATATTGCTCCAGATGTAAAATGGCTCCAGCTTTCTCCTCATGTTGTTCTCCCAGCTAATGCACACAGTCAGAGCAGACCTGATATTGCTCCAGGTGTAAAGTTGCTCCAGCTTCCTCCTCATGTTGTTCTCCCAGCTAATGCACACAGTCAGGGGAGACCTGATATTGCTCCAGGTGTAAAGTTGCTCTAGCTTCCTCCTCATGTCTTTCTCCCAGCTAATGCACACAGTCAAGGCAGACCTGATATTGCCCCAGGTGTAAAGTGGCTCCAGCTTCCTCCTCATGTTGTTCTCCCAGCTAATGCACACAGTCAGGCAGACCTGATATTGCTCCAGGTGTAAAGTGGCTCCAGCTTCCTCCTCATGTTGTTCTCCCAGCTAATGCACACAGTCAGGGCAGACCTGATATTGCTCCAGATGTAAAATGGCTCCAGCTTTCTCCTCATGTTGTTCTCCCAGCTAATGCACACAGTCAGAGCAGCAGCCTGATATTGCTCCAGGTGTAAAGTTGCTCCAGCTTCCTCCTCATGTTGTTCTCCCAGCTAATGCACACAGTCAGGGAGACCTGATATTGCTCCAGGTGTAAAGTTGCTCTAGCTTCCTCCTCATGTCTTTCTCCCAGCTAATGCACACAGTCAAGGCAGACCTGATATTGCTCCAGGTGTAAAGTGGCTCCAGCTTCCTCCTCATGTTATTCTTCCAGCTCATGCACACAGTCAGGGCAGACCTGATATTGCTCCAGGTGTAAAGTGGCTCCAGCTTCCTCCTCATGTTGTTCTCCCAGCTAATGCACACAGTCAGGGCAGACCTGATATTGCTCCAGATGTAAAATGGCTCCAGCTTTCTCCTCATGATGTTCTCCCAGCTAATGCACACAGTCAGAGCAGACCTGATATTGCTCCAGGTGTAAAGTTGCTCCAGCTTCCTCCTCATGTTGTTCTCCCAGCTAATGCACACAGTCAGGGGATACCTGATATTGCTCCAGGTGTAAAGTTGCTCTAGCTTCCTCCTCATGTCTTTCTCCCAGCTAATGCACACAGTCAAGGCAGACCTGATATTGTTCCAGGTGTAAAGTTGCTCCAGCTTCCTCCTCATGTCTTTCTCCCAGCTAATACACACAGTCAGGGCAGTCCTGATATTGCTCCAGGGCTAAAGTGGCTCCAGCTTCTTCCTAATGTTGTTCTTCCAGCTAATGCACACAGTCAGGGCAGACCTGATATTGCTCCAGCTTCCTCCTGATGTTGTTCTCCCAGCTAATGCACACAGTCAGGGCAGACCTGATGTTGCTCCAGGTGTAAAGTTGCTCCAGCTTCCTCCTCATGTTATTCTCCCAGCTAATGCACACAGTCAGGGCAGACCTGATGTTGCTCCAGGTGTAAAGTGGCTCCAGTTTCCTCCTCATGTTGTTCTCCCAGCTAATGCACACAGTCAGGGCAGACCTGATATTGCTTCAGATGTAAAGTGGCTCCATCTTCCTCCTCATGTTGTTCTCCCAGCTAATGCACACAGTCAGGGCAGACCTGATATTGCCCAGGTGTAAAGTGGCTCTAGCTTCCTCCTCATGTTGTTCTCCCAGCTAATGCACACAGTCAGGCACAGCTGATATTGCTACAGGTGCAAAGTGGTTCCAGCTTTCACCGAGTTTGTCCTCCCAGCTATTATCAGGGTAGATCCACTATTGCTTGTGGTGCAAAGTGGCTCCAACTTTCCAAGCACGTTCTCTCAGCTAACAGACACAGTCAGGGTAGACCAGATATTGCTCCTTGTAAAATTTACTGCATGCAACATTTGTTAAAAATTGACAAAATGTTTACAAATGTTAAACATCATTATGTGCAAAGTGAAAATTCTTTGGCCAATGCTCTTTTAAAGGAAGTATATCAGATATTATCATATAAAGACTGTGTAAGCAGTGGATGTGAGTTATAGGGCAGATACACTGCCTGATTATTTAGGGGTGGGGTCTGGCCAATCAATCGCCAGTTCTGAAGTCCTGTTTCATTTGCCCCTATCCTTTTGTTCACATGAATACATGTCATCTCTGAATGATAAGTCCAGGTGGTCTCGTTAGGCTGAAGATTCAGATTCTCGTCCTACAGTAGTACTCCAAACTGCTTTCTGTTTTGAGAAAGCACACATGTGAGTTGTAGAGTAGGGATGGTTCTCAGTTCAATGAATGCTACTGTATGTCATTTTTGTGTTTTAAGTTTGACAGATGGAAAGGGGTGTGCAGGTCTAAAAAGTCTAAATTACGTACATTAGCAGAGAAACAGTAAACATAGCAGAAGCAATCACTTTCAGCACTGTTAAAGACAACAACACTACAAACAGAAAAATAGAACTGCAAGAGAACCATATACAACATTGTAATCTCAGAACTATTGATTTGGCAGTGAAATTTGAAACTGATTTTGAGACGGTTCAACACCTTGTTAAAAATATGTCTATGTCAGGTTATTATTATGGTTCTCAAGCAATTCTGTTTTTGTACGTATAGTGTAGTTATCTTTAACAGTGCTAAAATTGGTTGTTTCTACCGCTTTAACTTTTTCAATAAGCAATGACGTGTTTTCCGTGTTTGTGCTGACCTGTCTATTAATGGATAAAATGTTGTCCAGGGTAACTTTGGTATCCTGCTGCAGAAAATCCACCTGTGAACTTACAGTCTCAAATTTATGATCAGATTGCTGAAACCAATCAAGTATTTGGTCCACGAACATCCCAGAGAATGTAATTATATGTTTCAGGTTGCACTTGCCGTTCATCACTGTGTAACATTTTTTATTTGTAGTGAGAGGCACTACAGGTGTAGCCAAAATGCCCCTGATGGATAATTACTATTTTTATATTGCTGACCTTTGAGTTCTCTAGGTAGCAATAATTGTCCAGCAAGACTTTGGCCATATTAAGTACCAATGTTGGTTGGAAAATATCATCAGACAAAGCATGACATATCAATGAAACCGCAACTAGTAAATGCAGTGATCTGGCATTCTGTATATATAGTAGTATGAGGTATTCGTACTTGTTGGAAATTGCCAAATTGTACTCTCTGTACCCCACCCTTCAGGATGAGAAGCAGTGCTGAACGGCAGGTATTATACCGTGCCTTGTATAGGACCTATTATTCAATGTTGCTCACTATATGTATGCTATGTGTATTGCTTATCCCCTTGCCCCCCCCCCCGATGCACCATGAGACAAGCAACTTGTTGCCAGTGTGCCTTTCCTGGTGAAACATTTCAATAAATAAATAAATAATGTCTGGTGTGCTACATGGATAAGATTCTTGTCACTATCAATATCTCTTAATTCCATTAAATGAAAGCACATCAGCAAAAGGCCATCACTGGATAAGAATACTGAGCAGACAAAACTGAAGCAAGCTGGCAGTATAGCCTAGAAGTTAGAGTAACGAGCTGTGAATGAGCTTTGTACATCCAGCAGACCTGGGTTTGATGGCACTAGGTCAAGATGCTGCATGCAATAACAGCATGGTCAAGAACCGTGCAGGAAAAATGGTGCCGACAATAGCAGCACCAAGGGAAAACACCATATAGAAAAATAACGCCAATGGTAGCAGTCAAAAACAAGTGAATGAAACGCTACAATGGCAAAATGAAAATTAAATTAGTGTTTTGTGGGGACTCTGCCACACCCCTGACATGGGGGCTTTGATCTCCACCCCCACCCCGATTTTTAAATAATCAACTCCATGGGAGGTGGTGGAACTCGGGGATGGAGAGAACCACGTTGAGGGGGGAATCAAGCAAAAATAACAACCGGGGAACAAAAAAAACACTTGGGGGGACGAAAAAATAGAAAATTTAAATATCAGAGGAAAATTGAAAATCTAATACTCGGGAGACCGGGAACTGAACCCAGGCCTCTGGGTCTCCTCTGCTCAGCATGTGAGTGCCTTAGCCTCTCCATAACAGGAGCTACTTGAACAGGCACCTTGCTTCCAGCTACTTGACTCCTTCCCGTCTGCCTTAACAGGTACAGAAGTAGTGGTAACTGACTTTCGCTATACTACCCCTGTTGCTGTAAAGGCAGATGTGGTATTTAAATGCTGTTTTGACAGCACTATTATTGAAATGACATTTTAACTGGGTACATGGTTTGATTCCCACAACCTCCACTTGCATACTGTGTGACTGTGAGCAAGACATTTCGCCTTCTCAGTGCTACCAGGTTACCCCTGAAAACAGGCACCTGTGCCTATTGAGACTTACCCGGTTACCAAAGACTAAAATAAAATAAATAAATTGGTAGTGTTGAAATGTCAGAATCTTTTCTATAGCGTGTTGCACAGGGTCAAACAGATACTGTAAGGTCTTTTTCCCAGCTACTCAATCTTGCCTACTTTTGTATACTCCACACATGTGCAGTTAACGTATGTTTACACCTTAGCATTTATTTTCTAAGTTTGGGAGGTCTTCAAGATTTATTATATAAATGACTGGTGCAGATGCACATTTATCAGAACCTTCTACCTCAAAAGAACAGTACTTTCATTTGCCCAATATATCATAGGATCCCCGTTGATGTAAACCTTTGTAGCTATTATATACATTTCCTTAACTAAAATAAACATATTTATCACCTAATAAATAGGTACTAACATGCAATAAGAGATCCTTACATGTCGAATCTCAGCATGTGGTTCTTTCCATTATCCAAGTTCTGTATTTGCCAGTCTTGCTGTGGTTTAAGCTTTGTAGTGTATCCAACAATTAATCATTATAAAATGACAAAATTTGATGAGCTGAATGCATGGCATGTAAAACATTACCTAAAAAGCAACGAAAATAATATGCAATTTTAAAAAGATGTAAGTGATTCCATGCGAGAAGACACTTTTAATAGTTATTTAGCAGCTCCTTGTCATCAGTAGAGAAATCATTCCCGAAGGCTATCAGAAAACAAATTCAACAAAATCCAGTCCCACCCAATACCAGTTCACATACTTCGATCAGCTTCAGGTTCGGTTCAGGATTTGAACACAGATCTCATTGAATTTTATCCTCATCCAAGATTTAATGCCACATAGTTCATTTTCATGTCATCCATGAAATTTCTCAAGTAAATGGCACAAAAGAGTAAAGACAGGGACTCCACATAGACCGGTCCAATTAGCCAGTTCAATTTGTTTCTTCACAGAAATATGAGTTCCAGTATTGGTTGTACTACATGCCAGCAGTTATATTAATAAATTCCCATGCAGCCATTTAACAAGAGTTTTGAGTTCAATAACTCCTTTTTCTTTTTTTTGGCAAAGCCATACAGTTTTTGACTTATATTAGACCAATTAGTCGGCACAAAAGCAATGTATCAGCCATTCAATGACTCAAACCCAGCTCAAAGTCCTGCCTAAAGCCTCTGCTGCAAGTCAAGTGCTTCACGCTATGAACTGAATTAGGACTGTTGCAAATGCAAATGGGTGGGTTTAAAAAGAGTTCATGTTCCTCAAGAAAAAGAAATAATATCTCATAGGGGGAGATGTACCACCACAGCCAATCTCTTCTACTCGCTGGGGCAGCATCTTTGCAAAGTTTGCAGCGGGAGGGCACTACATGGAAGAACCTAAGTGTTGAGGTTTTAGGAGGTGTAAATTCAAGTAGTGGGAGTTCAGGCTCCAAAGTATTAGTGTTTGGAACAATGTCGTAGTGATCGAACCTAGTTACCCAGTTATCCCAATTCATTAAATAGTCTGGGTATTCAATCACGGCATAAAAATAAGAAAACAGTACCTCTTATAGCATTAGAACAGAAAAAATACTAAGATCGTACATACAAAACAATAAAAAACAGTCACATTATATAGCATTATGAAGCAAGAACATTTGTGGCTCCAAACACTTTTCCAGACATCTTGTTGTCTTTGCACCCCCTGGACTACCAGGAAATACTACTATATTACAGGATGATGATCAGTGGGTGCAGGTTCCACTAGACACCAGGGCAATATTATATTCATAGGGGATGGCAATCCATGGTTAGGGGGATGCCACTGGACACCAGGGAAATACAATTTTATTACAGGGATGGTGGTCAGCCATGGGGGTACCAATAGACACCAGAGACCTTTTAAAATTGATGTATTATTCACCTTTACTGTTCGCAGATCTTTTCTGTTTGAACAGTAAAGTTTGAACTGTAAAGAAGTGCCATTGGTTATTTTCAGATCAATTGATCCTTAACTAAGCGAGTGATGGGCAACATGATTCTCGCTCCAAAAAGACAAGCTTGCCATAAAAAATTTTAAATAATAATACAATAAGGGAACTAAGTATGTGACTGAGACCTAAATACAGGTCTTCGTCATTCCTTAGCGAGCAGCATTGCTTTAGAAATCAATTTGTAAAAAAGGGGGGGGACAAGATGCCAGAAGCACAAACAGTATTTATCTGAATACATAGAAACATAGAAGTTATCGGCAGATGGGGACCTATGATCCATCAAGTCTGCCCTTGGTTTCCAACCCCCTTACTTAGCTGCCTGCTTAACATAGAAACATAGACTTTGATGGCAGATAAGGACCGCTAGGCCCATCTAGTCTGCCCATTTCCTACCTACAGGATAGCCGCAGAGCCTAGTTAACTAACAGCCTATTTCTTCCTACCCCCACAAGAATTGCCTTATGTCTGTCCCATGCATTCTTGAATTCTCCCACAGTTTTAGACCCCACACCTCCTCAGGAAGGCTGCTCCATGCATCCACTACCCTCTCTGTGAAATAATACTTCCTCACATTGCCCCTGAACCGCCCTCCTTCTATCTTTAAATTGTGTCCCCTTGTTCTTGCAAGTCTCTTTTTCTGAAAGATGCTACCCTCTTGGACTTTGTTGATTCCACTGAGGTACTTAAAAGTTTCTATCATGTCCCCTCTCCCTTCTTTCCTCAAGGGTATACATATTAAGCTCCTTTAGTCTCTCCTCATAAGGCTTCTCTTGCAGACTCTGCACCATTTAGTTGCCCTCTCTGACTACCTCTATCCTGTCTATGTCCTTCGGAGATGGGGTCTCCAGAACTGGACACAGTACTCAGATGGGGTCTCGCCAACTGTCTGTACAGAGGATAACAACTTCCTGTTTTCTGCTGCTGATGCATCTCCCTATACATCCCAGTGTACCCCAGCCCTCCCTACTGCCTTCTCACATTGCTTGCTAACCTTAAGGTCATCTGATATGATTACCCCAGGTCCCTTTCCTTTTTGTTGTTGTTACTACCTCTCCACCCATTGTGTATTCTTCCCTGGTTCTTGTTTCCCAGGTGCATTATTTTGCTTCTTTGCATTGAATCCTAGCTGCCATACTTCTGACCATTCCTCCAACCTTGCCAAGTCCCTTTTCATCCTTTCCACGCCTCCTTGTGTATCAACCCTGTTGCAGATCTTTGTGTCATCTGCAAAAGGCATACTTTTCCTTCCAGTCCTCTGCAATGTCACTGATGAAGACATTAAAAGGACTGGACCCAATACTGAACCCTCGGTACCCACTAGTAACCCCTCTTTCTTTAGAGTGGACTCCATTTACAATTACCTTCTGTGTCCTGTTGTGCAGCCAATGTTTTACCCAGGCTACCACCTGGGACCCCACTCCAGGCTGGTTAATTTGACTATTAATCTTTGTGTGGGACTGTGTCAAATGCCTTGCTAAAGTCTAGGTAGGCCATGTCCACAGCCCCTCCCTGGTCTACTACTTTGGTCACCCAGTCAAAGAAATCTATTAGATTAGTCTGACATGACCTTCCCGCTGTGAACCCATGCTGCCTTGGGTCCTGTGCTCCACTGGCCTCTAGGTACTCAACTATTCTTTCCTTCAGAAGTGACTCCATCACTTTCCCTACCACAGAGGTCAGACTGACAGGTTTGTAGTTTCCTGCCTCTGTCTTGGTCCCACTTTTGTGAAGAGGAATCACATCCACCTTCCTCCAGTCCTCGGATAATGATTTATTAAAAAGAGTAGCCAGTGGTTTCACTAGTTCCTCCCTTAATTCTTTTAGAATTCTGGGGTGAATTCCATCAGGACTCATTGCTTTGTCCACCTTCAGTTTTAAGAGTTCTTGCAGAACCCTTTCTTCTGTGAAAGGACTGGGATCGACCCCCCTATCAAGAGTGCTTCTGTTAATTGGATTAGGCACTTCCCCCTCCTCTTTTGTGAATACTGAGCAGAAATATTCGTTCAGTATCCCTGCTTTTTCACTGTCCCCCCTCTGCCCACCCACCATTCATTCTATTCAGCCTCACTATCCCTCCCTTTGTCTTTCTACGCTCGCTGATGTACCTGTTAAAGGTTTTATCCCCCTTCTTAATTGAGTTGGCTATCTTTTCCTCAGTTTGGGCCTTTGCTATTCTGACTTCCCTCCCTGCTTCCTTCTGTCTTAACTGGTACAGCTCTCTGTCCTGCTCCTTCTGTGTTTCCTTATACTTTCGGAATGCTGTCTTTTTCTTCCTGACTTTCACAGCCACCTCTTTTGAGAACCATAGTGGCTTTTTCTTTCATTTTGATTTGTTTATTTGCTTCACACAAAGGCTTGTTGCCTCTGTGATGGCAGTTTTGATGATTCCCCATTATTGCCCCACACCTCCTTCTAGCCTGTTTGCTAGTGCTTTTCTGAGGCACTCTCCCATCTTGCCAAAGTCAGCCCTCCTAAAGTCCATTACCCTCACTTTTGTATGGCTTGACTCTGTAGCTGAGTTTAACGTGAACCACACTGTTTGATGGTCACTTGTCCCCAGATGGCGACCCACTTCTAGATCTGAGATCCTATCACTGCCCCCATTTGAGAGTACGAGGTCTAAGATTGCTCCCTCACGAGTGGGTTCCGAAACTAGCTGTCTAATGCCTGCCACCTGTAGGGCATCAAGAATGGCCCTGCTCTTGGATGTGGCTGCAGCAAATGTGCTCCAGTTAACATCTGGCATATTCAGGTCTCCATCAACAGCATCTCCTTTCTCTGCCATTCTAAGAATGCCTTCTATCATATCCTTGTCCATTCCCTCCCCTGACATGGGGTCTGTA
Organism: Neoceratodus forsteri; assembly: GCA_016271365.2. NCBI lineage: Eukaryota > Metazoa > Chordata > Ceratodontiformes > Ceratodontidae > Neoceratodus > Neoceratodus forsteri. The sequence goes on from CM057450.1 coordinate 1,558,424,538, forward strand.
CAACCCCTGTGCGGATTGTGGTGCCCTTTCCAGTCTCCAAGGTGACCCAAAGTGCCTCCTCTCCTCCCTGTTTACTCTTTTGTTCAGTTGCTTTATCCTTCCTTTACATAGAGAGCTACTCCTCCCCCTCTTCTCCCCTGCCTGTCTCTCCTGTAGGTTATGTACCCTGGTATGTTAACATCCCAGTCATGGTTCTCTGTGTACCATGTTTCTGTGACTGCTACGATATCCAGGCATCCCTCTTCCATCAAGGCCACCAGCTCAGGGAGCTTGTTGCCCAGACTACGGGCATTGGTACTCATTACCCTCCTTTTCCTGATGGCCTTACTCCCTTTTGCCCCATCCCTGTCCTTCATGCCTTTGTCACTTTCTCCATTTACCCCTGCTCTTCTCCCAATCGACACCTCTTTGTTGGTGTTTGCCGCACTTACTACTGTGATTATTTGGGGGGGCTAGGATTTCCCTGCTCCTTTCCAGTGCCTCCCCCCTTGGCTAGTTTAAAAGCTTACCAATGAAGCATTTAAACCTATCATCTAGGATCCTGGTTCCCCTCCAGGACAGATGCAGCCCATCATGCCAGTGAGGCTTGCATCACTCCAGGTGGACCCCATTCCCCAATGCAGCCAAATCCTGAGCTCCACACCAGTTTTCAACCACTGATTGAATCCCTGAGTGCGGAACACCCTAGCCTCTCCTATGCCATAGATGGGCAGCACCTCGAGAAGGTTACCATGCGTGCTACTTGACTAAGGCCCCTCCCCAATTCCACAAACTCTTCCTGCACTTCTCGAATCCCTTTCTTAGCCAGATCATTTGTCCCTAGGTGGACAATGATATCCAGCTCCCTCCCTTGTGCAGCTGCTCCAGCAATCCTGAGGATTCGCTCCCTGTCCCTCCAAGCCATGGCACCAGGCAGGCACCTTACCTCCCTCTCCCCTTCCTCCCCCAGTTCTACCTTCCTAACAATGGAGTCCCCCACCAGGAGTTGTTTCCTTCCCCTGCAGGGTCCCCTGCCACCCTCCTGTGGGTCTCCTTTGTGGAGGTTCCCAGCATCCTCCTTGGTCTCCACTGCGGGTGCCTCCATAGAGGAACCACATTTTCCAGAATGGCATAGGGAATTGTGGAGAGGTACAACTGGAGGGATGCGCCTGTTCCACCACCTCACCCTCCCTGAGCCCACTGTGGTCCAACCGCCTCCTCTTTCTTGGCAACCTCTGAGGCAACGGCAGTGGCACTGGTGGTCCCTGGATGGAAGAGGAGGTCCCACAAATCTTGGCCAACTCAGCCTGGAGATGAGCAACCTCCTCCCTCAGCCCAGAGGGTGCCTGCAGATGGGACAACACCGCATCCTCCAGAACGTCTCCCGGAAGACTGCTGCTCCACAGCCACTGCACTGCACCACTCAATCATGTCTTATTTCTGGCCCCTTAACTGTCTGCAATCCTTACTCTTTCCTCTGTTTTGTTTTCTCTCTCTCCTTACTTTCTGCCTGTGTGCCCTTTAAGCTCCTGATTGTCCTGTTCTGAGACAAGAATATCCTATATTTCTCAGTAGACCACTTACTTGCTCAGCGGCAGACCTCCAGCAGCTAGAGGGGGCCGGAGAGCTACTCTTGCCCTTCTAGGATGGTGGTTCTTTGGTGGTTCTGTGATCACTCACTTCCTGCTCCCAAACAGGAAGTTCCTGTTGTCAGTCAAATCCTGTGCCTATAAAAATAGAACTAGCTTTGGGTGGAGGGGAGGGAAGGAGGGCAATATAGTCCCAGCAGAGAAGTCCAGTCACACTGCAGTCCTTTCTCCTGGTGTCTTCTGAGTATCCCACATTGTCTGTCCCATGCCCGCTTGAACTCCCCCACTGTCTTGGCTCCCACCACCCCCTCCGGCAGGCTATTCCATGGTTCCACAACCGCTCCATGAAGAAAAATTTCCTCATATTGCGCCTGAACTTTCCTCCCTTAAGTCTAAGGTCATGCCCTCTAGTCCTGTTGTAGTCTTTTAACTGAAAGAGGTTCTGCATGTGCACCCTGTTGTTGCCTTTAAGATATTAAATGTTTCGATCATGTCCCCACGATTCCTCGTTGCTCTAGAAGTATAATTTGAGGTCATCTAGCCATACTTGTACATTTTCTGATGCAAGACCTGCATCATCTTTGTTGCTCTTCTCTGTACTGTCTCTAGCCTATCTATGTCCTTCCTAAGGTGTAGCCTCTAGAACTGGACAAAGTACTCCAGGTAAGGCCTTACCAGGGACTGATACAGGGGCATGATTACTTCATGCCTTCTGCTTGTAATACCCCTTCTTATGCATCCCAGGGTGCCACTAGCTTTTAGTGCTGCCTTTTCACATTGTTTACTGACCTTGAGGTCATCTGATATGATCATCCCCAGGTCTCGCTCCTGCCCAGTAGCCACCAGCTGCTCTCCTCCCATTGAGTACAGTTTCTTTGGGTTACGTTTTCCCAGGTGTATGACCTTGAATTTTTTGGCACTGAATTTAAATTGCCAGGTTCTGGACCACTCCTCCAGTTTCTGCAGATCAGCTTCTACGCTATGCTGTCCCTCTGGTGTGTCCACCCCGTTGCCGAATTTGGTGTCATCTGCAAACAGGCACACCTTTCCTTTCAGTTCATCTGCAATGTCACTGATGAATATGTTGAAGAGGATCGGCCCCAGAACCAAGCCCTGCGGGACCCCGCTAACCACCCTCCCCTCTTCTGACAGAGTGCAATTCACTAATACTCTCCAAGTTCTCCCACGTAACCAGTTTCTGACCCAGTTCGTTACCTTGGGCCCGACTCCCATGTTCTCCAGCTAATTCTTTCTTTCAGAAGGTACTCCATCAGTTTTCCCATGACTGACGTTAGACTAACCAGATGGTAGTTTCTTGCCATTCCTTGCTTCCATTCTTGTGCAGCGGTACTACTGTTGCTCTCTTCCAATCCTCCAGCACCTCCCCGCTCCTCAATGATTTGTTGAAGAGCACTGCTAAGAGGGCTGCCAGTACTCTCCCAAGTTCTTTACAGTAAGTATTCTTCAGTGTATCCCATCTGGCCCTATAGCTTTATCTACCTTTAACTTGTTTATTTCTTCTAGGACCCATTCCTCTGTGAAGGGACTCATGTCTATTCCTTCAATTGGACACTTCTTAATGCCTATTGTTGGTTCCGTTTCCGTCTGCTTCCTGTGTGAAGACTGAGCAGAAGTACTCATTGAGTGCCTCTGCCTTCTCCCCTTCTTGCTGTGTGGGTTGTCCATCCTTTTTTGTGATTCTAACAATGCCCACTTTGATCTTCCTTTTTTCTCGTATGTACCTGTAGAAGGTTTTGTTACCCTTTTTCACTTCCTGAGCTATCCTATCCTAACCTCTGTCTGAGCCTTTGCATTTCTTATCACTTTTTCTATCTCTTTTAGTTTCTGTTTGCATTCTGTTCTGCCTGCCTCGTTCCCTGACTCCTTGTACTTTCTGAAGGCTATGTACTTCTCTTTCCCATGGTTGCCACCTCCTTGGAAAACTAGTGGGTTTTCCTCCTTTTTCTTACTAACCTGACGGGCACACTGTGATATGGCCATGGTTATTGTATCCTTCTACCTTGTCCAAAATTCCTCAATGCTCCCTTCTGTTGTGTTACTAAGGTTGTCCTCAGGCAGGCCTTCATTTTATGAAGTCTGCCTCCTGAGGTCAAGGACCTTCAGTCTGGATTGTGTGGAGTCTTCAGTCTTTTTGTCCTGAACCATACTGTGTTATAGTCACTGTTGCCTAGGTGGTTCCCTACATCAGTGTCCAGTACCCTATCGCTATTTGTGAATATCAGATCTAAAATCACGTTACCCTTTGTGGGTGATGTCACTAGTTGACTTAGGCCTGCTTCCTGTAGTGTGATTAGGAATTCCCTGCTTTTTTTGTGATGCCACTATGTGGGTACTTCAACCTATATCTGGTAGATTGAAATCTCCCACCAGTACCACGTCCCCTTTGCCGGACATCTGGAGGATTGTTTCCAGGATTTCCTTATCCCTAGCTTCCTTCTAATTTGGGGGTCTATAGATTATTTCTAACTGAATAAGTTTCCAGCTTCCAGCCCCGATCGTGATCCATAGATCCTCTGTTTCCCCTTGTACCTGCTGCATTTCTGTAGCATTGATGCTATCCTTAACATAAATAGCTACCCCCTTCCCTTTTCCCAGTCCTATCTCTCCAGAACAAGTTATACCCTGGATAGTCACCTTCCAACCATGATTGTTCATGAACCATGTTTCCGTCATGGCAACCCAGTCTAGTCCTGCATCAGCTATTATGGCAGTGGCGTCAGTCATCTTGTTAGCCAGACTGCATGCATCGAGGCATAGCACTGACCATTCTTGATGTGTCTCTTTGTTTGTCATACCCCCTTGATCATACTGTTTGTCCCTTTGCCTTTTTTATGTTTTTGTTTCCTCCCTTTCCTTTGCTCTGGTCCTCTGCAGAGTCAGAAAGGGTTTCATGTTCCTGCTATCTGCTTTTGCTATCCTGGAGTGTGTGGATATGGTGCTAGCTGGAGGGAGAGACAGCAGGCTCAGTGTGTGCTTCTCCTGAGGCTACCATCATCTCCCTCCTGCTAGTTTAAATGTTCCACGTGGACGTCAAATTTCTGGACCAGTGCCCTGACCCCTCCTTAGTCAGGTGGAGGCTGTTAATTTGAAGAACCTCTTTTCCAGAAGTTGCCCCAGTTTCTGGAGTGATGCCTCTTTGTGGGAACCAGTCCTTGAGCCTATGCATTGAGCTCACTTTTCTGCCTGTTCTTTCCCCTTTTCCCAAACAGGCAACATTTAAGAGAATGCAGTGCTGGAAGAAAATTAAACCAAATTCTCGCTGAGCTGTGCAATGCTCCTTAACCTCCTCAACTGACTGGTTAGCAAGGTCATTGGTCCATAGGAGAACCAGGATATTTGAGCCCACTTCTTCCCTCTTAACTATGTTGACTATTCAGTCGGTGTCACTCCAAGTGGATGCCCCTGAGAGCGTCTGACTTGCACATCTGCATTTTCGTATTGTCTCAGGTGGGGTCCACACCACGAATCATGGAGTCCCCTATGATTATGAGTTTTTCCTGTTGTTCTTGAGATTTTGTTTATGATGTTGTTTTGCTATCCTGTTGCATTCGGCTTTTTGCTGTCCAAAGACATCCACTGCCCTTTCAGATGGTATGGATGTAAGGGGTGTATACCTGTTTCCTGTGTTTAGAGTGCTTTATTTGTTTGGGAGAGTTTCCCAAGTGCTTGCCCCTTTCTGTAACCAGTTACCATCCCTCAGGCTTGATCGTTCTCTGGGGAGAGGTGTGCTGGTTTGGTGTCGATGATGTGGAGGTGCACTCCTATAAGAATGTTTCCTGTAGGTGGTTATGTAGAAGGTTGATCTCACCCCCATGCCTCATGGAGCTGAGCCCTGAGGTGACATATCTCCCAGCATATGGGATAGCAGCCCTGCCTCCGGGTGACATGACCGTTAAAGAGTGTCCTGCAGTATTGGAGCCAATGATATCCATGTGCATGCCAGTGGATGGAACAAAAGAGTACAAAATTAACTAAAATAAGAGGAAGACCATCTGTTATCCTGAGCGGTCTGAGCTGTTGCTTCCAGCTGACAGCTTTCTATTAGTCAACCAGTATTTCAGAAGTGGTACAGCAGTACAAATGCTAATTTACATACAGGAGCCAGGAATTCTGAGTAAGTGTTCCAATCCGCCTTATGCTGCAGAGCAGCCGCTGACTGGGTCTGAGTAGATGCCTAGTTTATAACCTGGTCCGAGTAATTAGAAGGAAAATGAAAGCAAATGTTTGAGAGATATATATATATATATATATATATATATATATATATTTATTTTTTTATTTGTTTTGTTTGTTTCTGTACAACTTTTTATAACAAGTTAAATTACTTGTGCCCTGTAAGTGAGGTCATTGTGTGGATACCCCTCTGATCCTCCTCTTTCTGCTTTGCTACAGAAATTGCCGACTGTGCTACTCTATAAAGAAGTGCAGCATTGGATGGTTGAGGGATATGGGTGGGTGGTTGAGCCTTCCCTGCCGAAAAATAACCATGGACAAAAGAAACAAGGAGGTAGAGCAGAAACAATCAACCAACAACAAATGCAGTAGCCCTGAAAGCTTAGCCAAATGATAGATAAAACTGTAAAACCTGTAAGCACCGCTGTAACAATTTCACAGAAGATATACCCTGCAAAAAACACTGCTACAGAGAAAAATAAAGCAGTAACAGAAGATATACCTTCCAAAAAACAATTTGAATCAGAGAAGATTACAGCAGTAATCTTTAAGCACAAAACAGTAACAAACCTGTAGGCACACCCTGTAATAATGCAGCAGAAAGTATACCATGCAACAGCAGTTTGAATCAGAGAACAATAAAGCAGTAAAATGTAAGCAAAAACAGTAACAAACCTGCGAGCACAAAAGAATATAGTAACACACAGTAAATCTGCCTAGCCAAAGAAGCCTTAATCTTTTCCTTACTCTGATAATGTTATTCCTTGCTCTGTCCTTACAAGCAAACCTAGAAGATCGCTCAGGTGAAGCTAGGTGCCATTGCCAGCAAACCTAGTCTTGCACCCTTCCACAGCACAAACAGTAAATCCTTATCAATTAACAGTTCAAACTGTTTTCATTTACCTGCCTGTCTAGCAGCTATCACAAAAACTATTATAATTCAAAAATGGTGAGATATCTTCTCAAGACACTATCAAAGGAATTCCTTGGCACAGACTCCATCATCCCCAAACATTTCAAGAAAAAATTAATTTCATCTGTGCTATAGATTTGGGCAAAAAATCCCATGTTAACCAATGTAAAAAAGTGTTTTTTTCTCTGTTTTTAACCACTCCATATCTCAAAAGCCATACAAGATGCCATCACAAAACTTTCCACATCTTGAGACATTGACAGACTAACTGTGCATGCCAAATATTGGGCTATTTCATAAAAAAATGCCAAAGTTATTAAGGTACATTTTGAATTTAACATAGAAGTGCTGGTACAACCCTAACTAAAGGGGGCGCTACCGTGCACCTACAATGTATGTAATTTTGCATTTTTTACTGGTAATGAGCTATGATTTGAGATGCAGCTGCACTGACAGCAGGAAACAGCAGTGAGGCTTTAAATACAGGTTACTAACCTGTAAAATGAGTTCTAGCAGTGGTATATGTTGTTCATCCACACTGTCTGGCAGGTTCCTTGCCACTTTAATTCTTGCCGGAAGGTCTTCAAGCTGGCTCCTCCCACCCACCCAGGTGGTAAAACCCTCAACTCCGCCCCATGATGCCAGATCTAGCCTGCTGGAAATGAGTTGTCGCGTCGAGAGCCGTGGAGGTCGGGTGGGTCATGTGGATGAACAACATATACCACTCCTAGAACTCCTGTTACAGGTGCGTAACCTGTATTTCTAGGGATGTGGATATGTTGTTCAATCCACACTGTCTGGCAGACTCCTAGCAGTTCTCCGGAGGAAGGAGGCAAGCGCACTCTATACTTACTTGGGGAATAAGGACTGGAGAACCAAGTCCCAAAAAAGCATCCCAGCGTGACTCTAGGTCAATGTGGTAATGGGAAATAAAGGTGTGTGCTGACTTCAGGTAGCAGCCCTGCAGATTTCCTGGATAGGGACATCCTAGAAGCAGCCACGAAGCAGCAGTATGGCTGGTAGAATGAGCTCTTATCCCTTTGGGAGACTCCATGCCCAACAACCTATAGCAGAGATCTATGCAGGAGGTGACCCACCTGCTTATTGTCCACTTGGCTGCAGGTCTGTTAGGTGCGGCTTCAGCGGGTGACAAACAGCTGGCGAACCGCTACTCAAACTTCAAACTGCTCAGCTCCTTATAATAAGTGAGCGCTCTTCAAGGGTCCAAAGTATGGAGCCTATATTCAGCCTCTGAGGTGTGATTGGGGTAGAACACTGGAAGAGTCAACACCTGGTTAAGGTGAAACTCCGACACCACCTTCGGAAGGAATTTCCGTTGGAGGCAAAGGACAACCTTGTCCCTGTGGAAGACCAGATAGGGAGACTCGATGGAAAGCGCCTGGAGCTCTCCCATCCTTCTGGCTGACATGATAGCCACCAAGAAGGCTGTCTTCCATGACAGGTGGGCGACATCGCACCTGTGCATCAGTTCGAATGGCTTGCCCATGAGCTTAGCCAATACCAGCAGTAGGTTCCACAGAGGTGGAGGTTCTCACACCGGAGGGGATATGTGATCAAGGCCTTTGAAAAAGCACCTGACCACCTTCTCCTGTGCCACTGACTGCTTACCGTCCCATGCCCGGTAAGCAGAGATGGCTGCCAGGTGCACCATGAGGGTTGTCGACCGGAGCGCTAGTTGAGAAAGGGACCACAGGTAGTTCAAAATACTAGCCAAGGGACAGGAAGAGGGGTCCAACCCCTTGTCCTGACACCAAATGGAGAATCTCTTCCATTTGAAGGCGTAGCATTTTCTGGTCAACTCCTTATGGGACACCTCAATGATCTTGAGGACCTCGTCGGAAAGACCCAAGGCCTGGAACTCTAGCTGCTCAGGAACCAGGCCATCAGGTGCAGGGATTGAAGGTCCAGATGGAGAACCTTCCCCATGTCTACTGAGATCAGGTCCGGGCGGGCTGGAAGCCACTTCAGGAGCCTGGAGCTGAGGCTGAGGAGATCTGGGTACCAGAACTGGTGAGGCCAGTCTGGGGCTACCAGAATCACCTGTGCCTTGTCCCTCTTTGCCTTGAGAAGCATCTTGTGGATCAAGGGAAATGAAGGGAAGGCGCAGAAGAGGCCCGGGGTCCACGGCCTTGAGAAGGCATCCCCTTGCAGCGAGCTCTGCTGAGGCAGGCGGGCGTGAAACAGCCTCAGCTTTGCATTCTCCTTGGAGGTGAACAGGTCCACCTGAGGGGTGCCCCAATGGGAGAACAGTTCTTGCACTACTGCCAGCAGGAGAGACCACTCATGAGAAGCAGCGCCTATCCGGCTGAGGGCATCAGCCAGACTGTTGGAGGCTCCTGCCACATGGATGGCTAGGCGATCCACCTCCAGGCTGATCACGAGAGACCAGATGCAGAGAGCCTCCTTGCACAGAGGCAAGGAGTGTGTCCTGCCCTGATGGTTGAGGTAGTACATGGTTGTGGTGTTGTCTGTCTGGACTTGAACCACCTGACCCCGTACAAATGGAGTGGAAGGTGAGGGCTAGTCGAACCGCTCGAAGCTCCAGCAGGTTGATGTGGCATCGAGACTCCTGAGGGATACAGAGGTCAGGGGCCCAGAGATCCTCCAGATGGGCACCCCAACCCATCACAGAGGCGCCGGTCGTTAGTGTGACCGCCAGCTTGGGGCAGACAAATGGGATACCCTCCTGCAGATGATCTGGGATTAGCCACCACTGCAGGCCATCCCACATCTCCTGGGTCACTGTCACTGGCTGGTCCAGAGGACCGGAGCGCTGTGACAACTGGCTGGTCAGCCCACATTGCAGGGGGCGCATATGCCAGCGGGCCCAATGGACCATGCTGATGCAGGCCGCCATGAGGCCCAGAAGGCACAGGAAGTCCCGGGCAGGGCGCAATTTCCCAACCAGAAATGATTCGACAAAGGAGGAAAGGACCTCGGCCCTGTCCGCCAGGAGCCGAGCTCTGGCTTGCAGAGAGTCGAGCTCTGCCCCAATGAACTGAATCACCTGCGATGGTATGAGTTCCGATTTTACCTCACTGATGAGGAAGACAATCTGAGAGCAGACCTGGAGGGCCAGATCCCTGGACTGCTCCACCTCCAACTAGGAGGGGGCTGCAATCAGCCAGTCATCCAGGTAAGGGTACACCCGGACCCCTTGGCACCGCAGGAATGCTGTCACCACTGCCATGCATTTGGTGAAGACTCTAGGAGCTGAAGAGAGGCTGAAGGGCATGGACCGGAACTCGTACAGAGATCCCTCTGCCCTGAAGCGGAGGAATCGCTGATGAGACGAACGGATTGGGACATGAAAGAACGCGTCCTGGAGATCCAGAGAGCAAAACCACATGCCTAGTTCCAAGGATGGAATGATCTAAGCCAGAGTGACCATCCTGAAGGTGCGCGGCCTTAAGAACTTGTTCAGGTCGTCCAGATCAAGAATGTGGTGCCAGCCCCCTGTCCATTTTGGGACCAGGAAGTACCTGGACACAAACCCTGGGTCTGGGGGAGGGTCTGCCACCTCTCTGATCACCTCCTTTTGGAGAAGCAGGGCAATGTCGGCTTGATGAGTTGACAAAGAGACTGTGGAGCCCGTTGCATCCCGTGGGGCAACAGCTTGATAGGGAGGCGACTGCTCGAACTCCAGAGGCTGACCCCCTGCCAACCACTTTTAGCACCCAGCGGTCCATGGTGATAGCAGACCAGGTAGAAAGGAAGTGGAGGAGCTGTCTCCCCATGGGGGAACCCGGGGAGAAGTGAGGAAGCTGGGGGCAACACCCCTCAACCAGTCACTGGGCAGGCTTGGAGGAAGGACCGGCCAACGGGCCTCCTGGGCCTTTCCCCTCTAGGCTTCCTATTGGAGGAAGCGGCAGACTTGGCCTTAGAGTGCCAAGTGTGAGGCTGCTGGCCTTGTTGCTGGTGCTGCTGGGCCAGACATACCACAGGAGCAGAAGGGTGAAAGGGCTTACGCTGCTGCTGGCGGTCTTTGTCCTTCTGGGCAGATGTGACTGAGTCCAAGGTGGCATTGGACTTCTCGATCCTCTGGAGATGGCCTTCACCCCTGGCCCGAAAAAGTCAGTACCCAGGAAGGGAACGTCTGCCAGCTTGTGCTGGGTGTCTGCCGTGAAGGTGGAGATCCGCAGCCAAGCTCTGTGGCACATAGCTACTGCGGCTGCTACTGACTGGGCACAAGAGTCACCAATGTCCAAAGAGGTTTGAAGCTGCTGTTTAGCCCCACCCTTCCCTGATCCCGAACTTGCTTGACCGTCATCTGAAGGTCAGCCAGGAGATGGGGAATCACCTCATCCAGGAAACCCACAAGGGCGAATGAGAAATGTGCCATCAGTACAGCCAAGCTAGCCTGTCAAAGGCCTAGGGAGGAAGCAGCGTAAACCTTCTGCCCCGAGTAATCCAGCTTCTTGGATGCCTTATCGGGTGGTTTGTCCACATCCCTAGAGTTTGGGAAACACCATCGGTCACCAGCCTCTCCGCAGAGGGGTGCTCCAAAAAAAATGGAGAGTGAACCGGCAGGGACTGCGTACTTGTGGGCCATCCTGGCTGAAGGCATGGAACAAAAGCAGGCCACAGCCACAACTCCAAGGCCGGGCCAACAATGGCTTCGGTCACCGGGAAGGCCTCCGTAAGAGAATCTCCTCGGTCCAGTATCTCCATGAGTTTCTGGACAGATTCGTGCTGCATCCCAGTAGACTCTGAGATGAGTCGAAGAATACCCAGGAACGAGGATGGGCTCTCGTCCACTGACTGACCCCCAGCGGATTCCAGGTCAATGGGCCTGGAGTACAGGGAGGAGTCGTCAGACTCTGAGGAGTCTGCAAACAGCTGCCGAGCACCTGAGCCACCCTCCACCTGCCGAGATCAATTGGGAGTGAGGGTGACCAACAACCTGTGGGGCAAGCCCTGACCCGACTGAGAATCCTTGGTCGGGGCCCCAGTCTTCAGTTGAGGAGGCGGTGGTTCCACCACAATGGGCAGAGCAGCCAGTTTCGGCCAAACAACCGGCGCCAGGGTTGGCTCCTCGATGACTACAAGGGGATGCTTCGGTGACAGCACTTAATTGCTGGAGAAGGCTATGGAGCCGGCTTGTTACCGGTTAATAAAAGTTGCTGCCACATCATGTCCTCATTGCGCCAATGTAACTTATGTCGGAGCCTATCCTTCAAAGAGGATGAGGAGGACGATCGGTGGTGCTGCTTTCCATGGTGTCGAGACCGAGACTGCCAACGTCGGAGGGATCTAGTCAACTTGGAAGAGGACTGAGACCGAGACCTTTGGGGTCGCCGAGGGTGGGTGAAAGAGGGGGCAGGGGAAACCCGCTCATCCCTTGGTTCAGGGTCCTTTACTGGGGATTTCGGCACAGGAGGCACAGGCAAGTCCTCGGTTACCACCGGGGGAACCGGTAAAGAAGGGTTGTCGGCTTCTCCAGTTGACAAACCATCTAATGGGTCGAGAAAAATCTTGACCGCGATGACAGATGTCTTGGCCGGCTGACCTGATGGGAACACCGTGAAGCCAGCGGTCTTAGCTGCAACCTCGACCGAAGTCAAGAGCCGACAGTCCGGTGAAGGGATCTCTCCCGCTCCCATGAACGTCGATGGTGGGACTTACCTTTTGGTTCTTTTTTCTTAGACCGACTGGAATGTCCCGATGGCCCTTCTCCTTTGGTGGAGAGGGACTGGCAAAGCTCCTTAAAAGAAGCAGTATAGGAGGAGCCCAAGGAGAGCGGGATAAACGCTGCAACCGAGGAGGAAGAAGAAGTGACCTGGGCCGCCTCCTCCTTGAGGGCAATCAACTGCTCCAGCTGCTCGGCTGGAGCCCGCAGCCGTGACACTGCCCAACGGGCCTCCTTGACTTCACACCGCAGGTATTGTTTCTCGGGATGCCCAAGTTGCAGTCTGGCAGCATGGTCCTCTAGAACTGAAGCCGAGAAGGACTTGTACAGATCGCGGGCCTGCGGATCATGAGCAAGACCCAGGCAGTAACACGCATGGAGTGCGGATCGGTTCGGATATCTTCTGCCCACAAGGGCACCAACAGAAGCTGGGAGTGGATTTGTCCATTGCAGCCGCAGGGAAGAAGAAGACTGAAGTCTTGTAAATTTTAAAACAGTTTTCGTAAAACCCAAAAAAGGTAGGATCCAGGCCTAAACGCAGAGCGCCAAGGAGAGAACCTAAGCTTCAAGTGGTAAGGAAGATCTGGTGTCATGCGGCAGAGCCAAGGGTTTTACCACCTGGGTGGGTGGGAGGAGTCAGCTTGAAGACCTTCCGGCAAGAATTAAAGTGGCAAGGAACCTGCCAGACAGTGTGTATTGAACAACATATCCACGTCCCTAGTATGAGTTTACACACTGCATTCCACAATCATTTGCTACAGGCACTGAGCTGCAAATGAGTTAGTAATGCATTTAAAGTTTCTTATACACAGTGGGCTGGATATTCAAACTGCATCGGGCAGGGGCGCAAGCTCGGGCACAAGCGCAACTGTGCTGTGCCAGGGCATGATGTGATATTCAGCGGTGCTGCACCATGGCACAGCACTGTTGAATATGGCAGTGATGGTGTACATACTGCGCATGGTGCAGTGGCACTGCACCAGTGCAAGTGGCAAGCCTGGAGCAGGGGGATGCAGCAGCGCAAGTGCAGTTGCGCTAGGCACATCAACCACGATATTCAGAACTGGGCATGCAAATGAGGCCATTATGCATGCAAGGCATAAATGGGGACATTTGCATGTCATTATGGCCCCATTTGCATGCGATGCACCGATCCCTGGCAACTTGCACCTGGCGCCCTGCCAGGCTGCAGCCATCAAGAACTGATGCCCAGCGGTCCCATGGCAGTTCCCTCACTCCCGTACACCCAATCGATGGCATTTGTGTAAAACACATCCCTGGTGGTCCAGTGGAACCCCCTCATCGCCCGATCGCAGGCATATGAATTAAAGAACCTTCCAGTGCCCAATCGCAGGCATATGAATTAATGAACCCTGGAGGTCCAGGGGACAACCCTCCAGTGCCCGATCACGGGCAAATGTATATATAATCCCCGGTGGTCCAGTGGAAGGTCCCCCGTCACCTGATTGTGGGCATATGTGTATGCAACAACCCTGGTGGTCTAGTGGAATCCCCCCCATCACCCGATCGTGGGCGGACATAGCATAAGAAGCCCTTGTGGTCCAGTGGACCCTCCTCCCCACCCACCCAATGAGGTCCCCTGCCACCCAGCACCACTCCCAATCAGCGGCAGGCAGCAACACCTTGCCCGCATGCCACCCGGTCGCCTGCTGACTGACAGCATACAGTACAGTCTGTACGCCTATTGGTCCACTGTGTGGACCAATAGGCTTGCAGACCATACTGTGCTACACAGGCCCAATATGTGAATGAAGGTCGATGGGGGACCTTCCACTGGACCACCAGGGAATATATATACATGTGTCCGCCGATCGGGCGCTGAGGGTGTCCCTGGACCACCAGGGTTCTTAGTTCCAATGTCCACGATCGGGCGATGGGGATTCTTATTACATATGCCTGGGATCGGGCGATGGGGGGTCCACTGGCCCACCAGTGTTTACACTGTACAGTCGCCCGTGAATGGGCGATGGGGCTCAATGCTCCCAGGGCAGGGGGCTTGGGGTCAGTGTTCTGGGTAGGCGGGTGGTCACCCACAGCTGGCGACTGCCATATTACACCCTGCAATACGGTGGCTCACCTGTGGGTGGCCTCGACTTGTTCCTGGTTTTACCAAGCACATCTTTGCGCCCCCCTGCGTGGTGCAAGGCGGGTTTGTGCCAGCAAATGTGCCGCACATCCCGGGCTGAATATTGGGATGTGCCACATATGCATGGCCATGCCCCCCGCACCTGTGCTGCATACATTACTGTTGCACCCTGGCACATCAGGAGTTGCACATCGCAACTTGCCCTTTCAATATTGCACCAGGAGGCATCGTGGGTTGCGATGCAACCCTTTGAATACCCAGGTCACGCTGTACTGTACAACTCAAAAGCACCATTTAAAACATGCATTAACCACTGCCAAATGTTAACTTGCCAGTCACAGATAGCGCAGCAGTTAAATTAACAAAGGAATAACATGAGTTATAATACTAAAATTGTTATGTTTGGAAATGAAGAGATTCACACATAACATTTTGTTTTCTTAGATTGTGACCCTGAATTGTCATGACTGTATTTTTATTGCCCCAGCACATGAACATGACAGATGTCATTTATCAAATGCCACCGAAAATGTGATTTTGCAGAATGACTGTGAACACAGGTTTTGGAGGGGGATCTGAAAATGTAACCTGCCATGTCCATGAGATGGGGTGAAAAATTACTATGTTGAAAAAGTGGCTTCAAAAAGTAAAACAAGGAGGGGTGTTTACCACAGCAGTGCAAGTTAGACCAACTGTTCTTACTAGACTGCTTACGGTGATCAGTCTTCTTCCCAGCAAAATTCAGTGTCAGTACAATATCAATATAATATAAAATGGAGCTGGTGCTATATTGCAGTAGACCTACATTAAAACACTTGCTGTCAGTTCCCTTACATCAATATCTGGTCCTCACGAGACACTGAGCTCTCGAGAACAGGGGTCTTAACAGTTGCATTCATGTTGGGAACAAGTAGCAGCACTAACAGTCTAAGACAACAGTGTATTTTTATAATTTATTATAATATTGTATATGAACTCCTCTACAAAGCATCACAGTGCTCAGGACACTAAATTTTGCTGGGGAAAAAAAATTGGTCAGTGTCAGCATTCTGTTAAGAACAGTCGATATCACTTGTGCTGTCGCACTGAATATCACTCCTAGTTTGACAACAATTACAGACAAATGGAACAGGAAGGCCTGGAGGTGATGTGGGTCATCCTGGAGACAGGAACTGGGGCCCACGATTGGTACACGAGTGGTATACAGACCTCCAGCACAGGAGTGGAGTTGGATAAGGCACTGGGAAAGGCGTCATCAGGATAGCAAAGGGGCAGGTGCTGCTAGTGACTTCGTCTGCCAGATGTGGACTGAAATGTTCCAGCTGCAGCTTTGGCAAGGAGCCGGGCAATCCTTGACTCCTTACAAGGGGTTTTCTCAGGCAGCTAGTCAATGATCCCACTAGGTATGGGCCAGTGCTGGACCTTGTGCTTACAAAGAGGGCAGCAGTGCAGGTGTCATAGTGGGCAGTCCCGAGGTACCAGTGATCACCGTTCTGTGTGGTTTAACATTAAGATAGGAGCAGAGGCAAACCACATGAGGACGATGGTCCTGGACTTTAGGAGGGTGGATTTTAAAGAAATGGGAGACTGCTTCAGAAACTGGCTAGAAGGGGTAGAGGAACAGTGGGGAAAAATAAGGGCAGGCACAATTAAAGGGACACTGTCAACCCTTTTTACAACATACTATTTCAAGCTAAAAAATTGTGTGACTGCTTACCTTCTCTAAAATTTATTGGTGTTCTTGGTAGTTTAATCTGCCTTCTTTCTTCGTAGAACTGAACTGCATGGTCATTGTGTAATTATACCCAACACTGTTTTGTTTCAAATCCTTGATCTATTATTGCTCACTTCCTAAAAATTAGGAACATCCCAAGCAGTGCAGCCACTAACAATGCAATAGTCTTCTCTGTTCCCACTTCATCCTGCATGGCTAGACTGTGTTGGGGGGTGTTACCAAGTCCAGGAATAATGCAGTGGGAGTTGATTAGGGAATGTAAACAAGCATATTTTGGTGTGGTAACACCAGTGTGGTGGTGGTGGGCAATCTGTTTATCACTTTTATAAAGAAAGTAGGAATCGGAATCAAACTACCAGCCATATCAGCACATTCTACAGAAAGTGAACAATCATAAAATATGCTTTTTAAACTAGGGACAATTTGAGGCCTAAAGGGTTGACAGTGTCCCAATAAGTCAACCAGCCTCTGCAGAAAGAAATGAATAAAAGCAAAAAAAAAAAAAAGACTGTTTTGACACTCTAGGAGGTAGGCATGGTAGAAGGAAAAAGGAGGCATTCAGGAGGTATAAGGAAACAGAAAGAGGAAGACAGGAGGTGTACCAGGTAAAATAAACAGCTGCAGGTAAGGCAGTAGGGGGAGGGGGAGGCAAAGGTGCAGACAGAGGAAAGGACAGTCAGAGAGGTAGCAAACAGGCATAAGACTTTCCTCAGGTACATAACTGAGAAGAAGAGGGAGGGATAGTGAGGATAAGGAGGGTGGCAGAGCGAGACTGCATGGAGGGGGATCCAGGAAAAAAAAAGACATTTTCAACAGGTACTTCTGTTCAGTTTTCACAGTGGAAGGAGGTGGTGAGGGACCACCAGGGACCAGCAAGAACAAAGTGGGGGCAGATTCAATTCCATTTTCAGAGAAAAAAGTCCAGAAAGGACTTGCAGCTCTGAAAGTGGACAAGGCTAAGGGACTGGATGGGATATGCCCAATGGTACTAAAAGAACTCAAGGAGGTGCTGGCTGCCCCGTTGATGGGCTTATTCAACAGCTCACTTGAATCTGGTATGGTTCCAGAGGACTGGAGCTGAGCATACATGGTCCCTTTACATAACAGTCGCATCAGGGAAGAGGTTAGCAGCTACAGACTGGTAAGCCTCACCTCAGTGTTGGGGAAATTAATGGAAACACTGAGAAAGGAAAGGTTGGTACAGTATCTTGAATGCAGTGGGCTGTAAGACCAAAGGCAGCATGGATTCATGGGGGGAGGTCATGTTAGACAAACCTGATTGATTTCTTTGACTGTGTGATCAGAGAAATAGATTGGGAAGGAGGCAGTAGACATGGCTTATCTGGCATAATTCAAGGTCTTTGACACTGTACTGCAGAGGATACTGACTTGGAAACTGAGCAGCCTGGGCTGGTGAATCGGGTTAGAAACTGCTTAATAGGTAGACAACAGAAGGTGGTAGTTAATGGCACTGACTCTAGTGATAGAAGAATGGCCAGCGAGGTGCCACATGGCTCAGTATTGGGACCGATCCTCTTCAATGTCTTTATATGTGTCACTGTAGATGAACTGGAAGGAAGGTATGCCTATTTGCAAATACAGTGCATCCACTTAAATGCATACCTGATAACGCATAACCCAGATAGCATAAAATTTCCAAGTCCTGAATTTTCCTATACTTCCTATGTTAAATAGACCTATTAACGCATATAAGAGCCCTTTTAAATGTATATTTTTTCTCTTAGATTTGCTGTTTAAGTGTGGACTGACTGGCCAGTTTTACTGACACTTTACAGAAGCGCTTTATTTAGATCTGGTATTATTTAATGGGGAGGCAGTAAGGGAAATAATGATGGAGGACCCACTAGCCAACAGCGATCATCAAACGGTGTGGTTTAATATCAAATGTGCGGAGCCAGAAATCAAGTAACCAGGTGGTAAACTTCAGGGGGGCGGATTTTGGGAGGATGCGGGAAGTACTGAAAGGGAAACTGGAGGGCATAAGGCAGGAGATGGACGTGGAGCAGAAATGGGATATTACTAAACAGGGGATTACAGAGGCAATGGAAGCCTGCACCAAGACACAGAGTAAGAGGAGCAAAGCAAGGAAACCATGCTGTTTGAACAGTGAGGTAGTGGAGGTGATGAGGGCAAAATGAGAGGTGCACCAGAGGTATAGGAGGACGGGGAAGGAAGGGGACAGGGAGGCGTATGCAAGATGATCCAAGGAGGTGACCAGAAAGATGAGAGAAGCCAAGGCCCAGAGGGAGCTGAGTTTAGCACAGGGAATTAACGGTGGGGGGGACTTTTTCAGATACATCAGTGAGAAAAGGAAGTGCAAGGAGACAATAGTGAGGATAAAAAGGGGAGGTGGACGGAAAGGGGAGGAACAGGTGGAAGCACTGAATGAATATGTTTGCTCAGTGTTCATGGGAGAAAAGGGGGACCGCTACCACCATGGGCTGGGAGGGTGGGGAAGGGAGGAGAGGCGACAGAAGAAATGAGGGAGGTAGAGTCCTAGAGGGACAGAGCACACTGAGGGTAGACAAGGCACCAGGGCCAGATGGTATTCACCCCAGGGTGCTGAGGGATATGGCGGAGGTGTTGGCGGAGCAGCTGGCAGATCTGTACTGCACCTCACTGGAGTCCGGATGTGTGCCACTGGACTGGAAGATGCACATATAGTGCCATTACACAAGAGCAAACCAAGGGATGAACTGGGTAATCATCATCCGCTAAGTCTCAACTCCACAGCGTGCACACTCATGGAAAGCGACACTAAAGAAATACTGATGTCATACCTGGAGGACAATGGCCTCCAGGATGTGAAAGCAATGGGTTCGTTTTGGGAAAGTCTTGTCAAACCAACCTGATGCAATATTATGACTGGGTGACATGTGAACTGGATAAGGGTCATGCAGTGGATGTTCTTTACTTGGACTTCAGCAAGGAATTTGATTAGCTGCCTCATGGGCAGCTTGAGGAAACTAACTGGTGTAGGGGTAGGGGCAAAAATGATGAACTGGATTACAAGCTGGCTGAGTGGGAGGCTGCAATGGGTGGTGGTGGGAGGAACTCTCAACTCCAAGGCCAGTGATGAGCGGGGTGCCACAGGGCTCTGTGCAGGGACCAGTATTATTTGGGCTCATCATATCAGACTTTACACATGGGATGGTGAGCAAGGTAAGTCTGTTCTGCAGACATCAAAATGGGAGCAGTGGTGGATGGAGGGAGGATGGAGTACCTGCAGGAGGACCTATGCAAGCTAGAGGAGTGGTCAGAGGTGGCAGCAGGGTTCAATGCAAAGAAGTGTAGGTTATGCACTTTGGGCGAAGAACCCAAGGAGAGAATACTGGCTGGGGGGGTAACCTAGGGATCATGGAGAAGAAGGACCTAGGGTAATGGTAACAGGGACCATGAACAACACTGTCCAGTGCAGGAGAGCAGCTGCAAAAGCAAACAAAATGCTGGGGTGCATAGCGAGGGTTTTTCGTCCAGGCGAAGAGGGGTGATACTGCCCTCTACAGGTCACTGGTAAGGCCATACTTGGACTATGTGTGCAGTTTTGGAGGCCATACCTGAAGCGTGATATCAGGCTACTGGAGGGGGGTGCAGAGGAGGGCAGTGAAGACCTCAGTGGTTGCCAAGAAAGAGAAATGGTTGGACCAAGGTGGGCTCAGTTAGGGAGAGGGTGGTGGAACAGAGGTGCATTCCTCTAGTTGTAACTTTCTACAGTTCATACATTGTTCTGGTGGAGAGTGGTTCCTCTATGGAGGCACCTGCAGTGGAGACCAAGGAGGATGCTGGGAACCTCCACAAAGGAGACCCATAAGAGGGTGGCATGGGACCCCACAGGGGAAGGAAACAACTCCTGATGGGGGACTCAATCGTTAAGGGGGTAGAACTGGGGTAGGAAGGGGGAGGTAAAGTGCCTGCCTGGCACCACAGCTTGGAGGGACAGGGAGCACATCCTCAGGATTGCAAGAGCAGCTGCATGAGGGAATGAGCTGGATGTCATTGATCACCTAGGGAAAAATGATCTGGCTGAGAATGGAATCAGAGCAGTGCAAGAGGAGTTTGAAGAGTTGGGGAGGGGCCTTAGACAAGTAGTACATAAGGTAACCTTCTCGGAGGTGCTGCCTGTCTATGGCAAGGGTGATGCTAGGGTACTCTGCACCATGGGATTCAATGAATGGTTGAAAAACTGGTGAAGAGCTCAGGGTTTTGCTTCATTAGGGACTGGGGGTCCACTTGGAGGGACACAGGCCTATACTGCCGTGATGGTCTGCTTCTGTCTGAGAGGGGAACCAGGATCCTAGGTGATAGGTTTAAATGCTTCATTGGCAAGCATTTAAACTAGCGGGGGGGCAATGAAAAGAAGCAGGGAAAACTCAGTCTCCCCCACAAAACACAGTAGTTAGAGAGATAAACACCAAGGCAAAGAAGTCAATAGGGAGCAGGACAGGGGTAAATGCGGAAAAAGGCAGTACGGACAGGGATGGGGTTAAAAGGGGTATGGGCAACAAAAAATGGAGGGTGATGAGTACTAATGCCCGTAGTCTGTGTAACAAGCTCCCTGAACTAGTGTTCTTCATGGATAGTTTATGGAGCACCTAATTAAATCTAGGATGGAGAAAATTATGCAACAGCTTGGTCAAATGGGGACAGTGAGAGGATCTCATATCTAGAAGTGGATTGCCAGATCTAGAAGTGGATTGCCATCTGGGAACAAGTGACCATCAAACAGTGTGGTTCACGATAAACTCAGTTACAGAGTCAAGCCATACAAAAGTGAGGGTACTGGACTTCAGGAGGGCTGACTTTGGCAAGATGGGAGAGTGCCTTAGAAAAGCACTCGCAAACAGGCTAGAAGGAGGGGTGGAGCAACAATGGGGAAACATCAAAACTGCCATCACAGAGGCAACAAGCCTTTGAAGTGAAGCAAATAAACAAATCAAAATGAAAGAAAAAGCCACTATGGTTCTCAAAAGAGGTGGCGAGGAAGTCAGGAGAAAAGACAGCATTCAGAAACTATAAAGAAACACAGAAGGAGTAGGACAGAGAGCTGTATCAGTTAAGGTAGAAGGAAGCAGGGAGGGAAGTCAGAATAGCAAAGGCCCAAACTGAGGAAAAGATAGCCAACTTGGTTAAGAAGGGGGATAAAACCTTTTAGAGGTACATCAGGGAGCATAGAAAGACACAGGTAGGGACAGTGAGGCTGAACAGAATGGACGGTGGGTGGGCAGAGAGGGACAGTGAAAAAGCAGGGATGCTGAGCGAATATTTCTGATCAGTATTCGCAAAAGGAGGAGGAGGAGGTGCCTAATCCAATTAGAAGCACTCTTGATGGGGGGTCGATCCTAGTCATTTCACAGAAGAAAGGGTTTGAAAGAACTCCTAAAACTGAAGGTGGACAAAGCAATGGGGCCTAACGGAATTCACCCCAGAATTCTAAAAGAATTAAGGGGAGAACTAGTGAAACCACTGACTACCCTTTTTAACAAATCCTGGGAGCATGGGTTCACAGTGGGAAGGTCATGTCAGACTAATCTGATTTCTTTGACTGTGTGACCAAAGTAGTAGATCAGGGAGTGGCTGTGGACATGGCCTACCTAGACTTTAGCAAGGCATTTGACACAATCCCACAAAAAAGATTAATAGTCACATTAACCAGCCTGGGAGTGGGTCCCAGGGCGGTAGCCTTAGTAAAACATTGGCTGGACAACAGGACACAGAAGGTAATTGTAAATGGAGTCCACTCTAAAGAAAGAGGGGTTACTAGTGGGGTACCACAGGGTTCACTACTGGGTCCAGTCCTTTTTAATGTCTTATAAGTGACATTGCAGAGGGACTGGAAGGAAAAGTATGCCTCTTTGCAGATGACACAAAGATCTGCAACAGGGTTAATACACAAGGAGGCGTGGAAAGGATGAGAAGGGACTTGGCAAGGTTGGAGAAATGGTCAGAAGTATGTCAGCTTGGATTCAATGCAAAGAAGTGCATGATAATGCACCTGGGAAACAAAAACCCAGGGGAAGATTACACAACGGGTGGGGGAGGGTAGTAACAACAACAAAAATGGAAAGGGACCTGGGGGTAATCATATCAGATGACCTTAAGGTTAGCAAGCAACATGAGAAGGCAGTAGGAAGGACTGGGGGTATACTGGGATGTATAGGGTGAGGCATCACCAGCAGAAAACAGGAAGTTGCTATCCCTCTGTACAGACAGTTGGTGAGACCCCATCTGGAGTACTGCGTCCAGTTCTGGAGACCCCATCTCCTCAAGGGCATATACAAAATAGAGGCAGTCCAGAGTAGGGCAACTAAAATGCTGCAGGGTCTGCAAGAGAAGCCATACCAGGAGAGACTAAAGGAGCTTAATATGTATACCCTTGAGGAAAGGAGGGAAGGGGACATGATAGAAACTAGTACCTCAGTGGAATCAACAAAGTCCAAGAGGGTAGCATCTTTCAGAAAAAGAGATGTGCAAGAACAAGGGGACACAATTTAAAGATAGAGGGGGTTCCAGGGCAATGTGAGGTATTTTTTTCACAGAGAGGGTGGTGGACGCATGGAACAGCCTTCCTGAGGAGGTTGTGTGGTCTAAAACTGTGGGAGAATTCAAGAATACATGGTACAGACATAAGGCAATTCTTGTGGCGGTAACTAGGATCTGCAGCTTATCTTGTAGGTAGGGAAATGGGCAGACTAGGAGGGCCAAGCGGTCCTTATCTGCTGTCAAACTCTATGTTTTTATGTTTCTATGTATTTTTGATAATTCCCAACATGGTTTTAAATCTGGGCATTCTTGTACCACATACCTTATATCTTTTACAGTAATATAAGTAGGTTTATGGATAATAATATTCCACAGATGAACTATTGTTCATATTTAGCAAGACTTTTGACAAAGTGTCACATGCCTTGCTAATTAACAAACTCCATAGTTTAGGATTTCCTTCCTATCTAGTCAAATGGATAACTAAATGGCTTTCTGATTGAATTCAACTTGTTAGAATTAATGGTGCACAGTCTACTTCTGGCAGAGTGACAAGTGGAGTTCCTCAGGGCTCTGTACTGGGGCCTATTCTCTTTAATCTCTTCATAAATGATATGAGTATCATCTCTAATAATTTTCTTTCAAAATTTGCTGACGATACGAAAATTGGAGGTAGAGTTGACTCTTCATCTAATATACTAGTGCTTGAATGAGACCTCTTTCATACTGAGCATGGGCTAGGATGAACTTAATGGCCTTTAATATTGAAAAATGTAAGGTTTTATATTTTGGTGGAAATAATTCACTTCATAAATATTATTTAAATAATCTTCAAATTAAATCATCCACCTGTGAAAGAGATTTGGGTATCTTATTTATTTATTTTATCTATTTATTGAATTTTGTTGACCCAGTAGGCCCACTGGGATTAGAAGTCCTTTTTTCAGGGGAGACTGGGGGGAGAGGGGGATACAGATGGTAAGCAACTGAAATTGAACCAGATTAAGCTATCGGTGGTATTTTTTTAGTGAATGGGGGAGATTTGGCCAGGACACCGGCGAAATCCCCTACTCTTTTCGATAAGTGCCATGGGATCTTTAAGATCCACCTGAACTTCCACCAATCCAGGCAGAAAGGACCTCGGTTTAATGCCTCATCCGAAAGATGGATTGATTAATAATAAACTGTCGGCTACTGACCATTGTAGCAAAGTGGCCAGAGCAGTAAATATTATTCTAAGACAGATTATTAAAACTTTTATTAGCAGATCAGAGCATTGTCTAGTGCCCTTGTATAGAGCATACATCCGACCTCATTTGGATTATGGATCTCCTTTTGGAGTCCATATTTAAAGGCTGATGTTAGTCGGTTAGAACAAGTCCAAAGAAGGCTCACAAAATCAATCCCAAGACTAAAACCAAAAAAACTATGATACCAGATTTAAAGAAATGGGACTTTATCCTCTACATTTAAGAAGGCAAAGGGGTGATCTGTTGCTCATATTTAAGCTAGGACGCATACCTACATTACTTGAGTCATGTGGATTATCATTAGCCAATAAATGTAGGGTGGGAAGATTGCATGCTCTGCAACTTAATATTGACTGGGCAAATACAAGCAAATATGATAATACCTTTAATACAAGAGCAGCAAAACAATGGAATGCTTTGCCACAGGAGATCGTAGACTCAGTCAGCTGTGATTCTTTTAAATCTAAGCTTGATACTTGGCTAACCTTATGTTAACTTAATCACAGCAATGTCCTACTGTTGTGGGGCGACAATCTTTATGAGACTTGTGCCTACTTTTGCCCTATATTATGCAGTAAAATCCAGTAAGAGGGACACCTGGATATCGTGGCTGTCACAGAAACATAGTGCACAGAGAACCATGACTGGGATGTCATCATACCACGGTACACAAGCTACAGGAGTGACAGGGAGGGTAAAAGAGGAGGAGGAGGAGGAGTAGCTCTCTATGTAAGGGACAGGATCAAAGCAATGGAACTAAAGGATAAACAGGTAGTAGAGGAGAAACTGTGGGTCACCCTGGAGACAGGAAATGGCACCACAATCTGCACGGGGGTTGTATACAGACCCCCATCTCAGGGGGAGGCAATGGATAAGGAAATGATAGAAGGAATCCTTAAAATGGCAGAAAAAGGAGAGATACTGTTGATGGGGGACCTGAATATGCCAGATGTTAAATGGAGCACCTTTGCTGCAGCCACATCCAAGAGCAGCGTTATTCTCAATGTTCTACAGGGGGCATGCCTCAGACAGCTAGTGGTAGAACCCACTCAAGAGGAGCAATCTTAGACCTGGTACTGTCAAACAGGGACGGAGAAAGGATCTCGGATTTAAAGTGGGTAGCCATCTGGAAACAAGTGACCACCAGACAGTGTGGTTCATGATAAACACAGCCATAGAGTCAAGCCATACAAAGCAAGATCTGACTTTTGGAAAATGGGAAAGTGTCTCAGAAAAGCACTAGTAAATGAGCAAGAAGGAGAGGTGGAGGAACAATGGGGAAAAATCAAAACAGCCATCACAGAGGCAACAAGCCTTTGTGAGAAGCAAATCAACAAAACAAAATGAAGGAAAAAAACACTATGGCTCTCAAAAGAGGTGGCAAGGATGGTTAAGGAGAAAAAGGTAACATTCAGGAAGTATAAGGAAACACAGAAGGAGCAAGACAGAAAACTGTACCAGTTAAAGCAGAAGGAAGCGGGGAAGGCAGTCAGAATAGCAAAGGCCCAAACTGAGGAAAAGATAGCCAACTCAGTTAAGAAGAGGAATAAAACCTTTTATAGGTACATTTGAGAGCAAAGAAAGACCAAGGGAGGGATATTGAGGCTTAATAAAGGGAAGTGAGGGTGGGCAGAGGGTGACAGTGAAAAAAGCAAGGATACTGAACAAATACTTCTGCTCAGTATTCGCAAAAGAAGAGGAGGGGAAGGTACCTAAATCAAAGAATAGAAGCACTCTGGATAGGGAGGTCAATACCAGTCCATTCACAGAAGAAAGGGTCCGAAAGAACTCCTAAAACTGAAAGTGGACAAAACAATGGGGCCTGATAGGATTCACCCAAGAATTCTAAAAGAACTAAGGGTAGAACTAGTGACACCACTGACTACCCTTTTTACCAAATCATGGGAGGACGGGTGTGGTACCTGAGGACTGGAGGAGGGCAGATGTGATTCCCCTTCACAAAAGTGGGAGCAAGACAGAGGCAGGAAACTACAGACCTGTAAGTTTGACCTCAGTGGTAGGGAAAATGATGGAATCATTTCTGAAGGAAAGAATTGTTGAGTTCCTAGAGGCCAGTGGGGCACAGGACTCAAGGCAGCATAGATTCACAGCAGAAGGTCATGTCAGACAAATCTAATAGATTTCTTTGACTGGGTGACCAAAGTAGTAGACCAGGGAGGGGCTGTGGACATGGCCTACCTAGACTTTAGCAAGGCAACTGACACAGTCCCACACAAAAGATTAATATACAAGTTAGCCAGCCTTGGAGTGGGTTCCAAGGTGGTAGCCTGGGTAAAAAGTTGGCTGGACAACAGGACACAGAGGGTAATAGTAAATGGACTCCACTCTGAAGAAAGAGGGGTTACTAGCGGGGTACCGCAGGATTCAGTACTGGGACTGGTCCTCTTTTCACTACTGGGTCCAGTCCTCTTTAATATCTTTATAAATGACATTGCAGAGGGACTGGAAGGAAAATGATGCCTCTTTGCAGACGACACAAAGATCTGCAACAGGGTTGATACAGAAGCTGGGGTGGAAAGGAGGCGCGAAGGGACTTGGCAAGGTTGGAGGAATGGTTGAATGTATGGCAGCTTACAGTCAATGCAAACAAGTGCAAAGTAATGCACCTGGGAAACAAAAACTCAGGGGAAGAGTACACAATGAGGGGTGAGATACTAAAAACAACAAAAATGGAAAAGGACCTTGGGGCTAGTCATATCAGATGACCTTAAAGTGGGCAAGCAATGTGAGAAGGCAGTAAAGAGGGCTGGTGGGATACTGGGATGCATAGTGAAGGCTTCACCAGTAGAAAACAAGAGGTTGTTATCCCTCTGTACAGGCAGTTGGTGAGACTCCATCTGGAGTACTGTGTGCAGTTCTGGAGGCCTCGTCTCTGCAAGGACACAAACAGGATGGAGGTTGTCCAGAAGAGGGCAACTAAAATGGTGCAGGGTCTGCACCAGAAGACATATGAAGAGAGATTAAAGGAGCTTAATATGTATACCCTTGAGGAAAAGAGGGAGAAGGGGGACATGACAGAAACTTTCAAGTACCTCAAGCGAATCAACAAAGTTCAAGAGGGCAGCATCTTTCAGAAAAAGAGATGTGCAAGAACAAGGGGGCACAATTTGAAGATAGAGGAGGAACGGCTCAGAGGTAATATGAGGAAGTATTTTTTCATGAACAGGGTTGTGGATACATGCAACAGCCTTCCTGAGGAGGCAGTGGAGTCAAAAACAGTGGGGAAATTAAAGAAAGCATGGTACAGACATAAGGCAATTCTAGTGGGGGTAGGAGGAAGTAGGCTGTTGGTTAACTAGGATCTGCAGCTTATCCATTAGGCAGGGAAATGGGTAGACTAGGTGGGGTAACTGGTCCTTATCTGCCATCAAATTCTAATGTTTCTATGTTTATCTTACTACGAACTGCACCATTTTAATTACCAGTGTTGAAAATGGACAACATCAACTGGGGAACCCACCACCTTTGAGTTGGGATCGAACATATCTGGCAGGCATTTGCGGGCATCTTTCTTCATTAAATGTTGCATTTTTACACTTTATATACTCAATTTTATGCCTTTAGGGGCTATAATTTACAATAGAACATTCCTTCCCCATTTTGCTACAGAAGCCAAGTGAGATTTAGACATAGTTTAGTTTATATTGCATATATTTTCTATACTTACTAACATACTAAAATACCAGCAGAGTAGGCCCCATGGTCTATCGCGTCTGCTCGAGAGTCAGTACCCTTAATAGGCACTGCATCCATCCTTCTGACTTCTCTCCCCACCCCCCTTCCCCCAGCCAGGTTCCCCTTCCCCCTAACACGTAGCCCCTCCTCTTCATCCCCCTCCTGTTTCTTTACTACTGAGGACACTTTTACCAAAAAGGACTACTGTCTGTTAGACTTTATCTGTTCTTTGTGCTTGCCTGCACCCAGTGGTGTCGTTAGCCCAATATTTGGGGGCATGTGCCCCCCCAGGTTAGGCTGGTGCCCCCAAGTCTTTATCTCCACCCTTGCATTACATTTTGTGGGCTTTATTTATTTAAGAGTTTTACCAGAAAAACATACTGAGCAGAGTACTGCTCGATTCCAGATGCGCCCTTGGGGGGGGGATTACAAATGGTATGGAGTACAGAAGTAACATACATAAATATAATTGTGGTACAAGACAGTTGGTGAGAGCAGTCCTACTTACAATATACAGGTATGATATTAATAAGCATAGGATCCGTACACAAATAAACCCAGTACTAGCAAGGTGTGCCTGGACCGGTGTTAAATGCTGGTAGTTAGCAGCTCCTCAGTGAGTTGCCCCTCCCCCAAGTCTCAGTCTGTCCCAGACCGTAATCTTGATGACTCCAACCACCACCGTTTCAAGCTGGGCACTTTGTCAAGGTGCACACCGTACAACCAGGTATTGGCGCGAAAGGTTTCGGTGGTGGAGCGAGCGTTTGGGTTTGCTGATGCCAGCAACACGTTACTTCTGTTAGCGGTACACCACTTAATTTCAATACAGTAGGGGACAGGTGTGTGTGTGTGTGTGTGTGTGTGCAGGACAGGTCTCAGGATATGGATTGTACCCTCAGTAAGTAAGTGCGACGTGTTCGTGAATACAACTGTTTTTCAGTGCTTGCTTCTAATCACTAAAGAATATCAAGAGTTTTCTAAAAACTCTGGTCTGCTATGAAACTGTGACTGTATCTAACTCATGTGTACTAGTCTATCATAATTTAAAATACAGGACAGTCTTTGACTGGACTGTTAGAAGTTTTCAAAGCTTCCTCTCCTGAAATAAGCCGTTCTCAGTCGTGTGTGGTACTACAGCTCAGCAAGCAGGCTGTAATGGTTTCAATCACTTTGTAAATTACTTGTTCCTGCTCCATTGTCTGGAGCATTGATGCTGAATGCTGAATTGGTTTGACTCTGTTTCATTTTTGAAAATATAGTGCAAACCATTATTTGGATTTTAACAAAACAAGTATAAGACAGTTTTATGAGTTGAGTGCTGGAGGGTGTTGCAGTACTTGACAAACTGACATAAATCTGTTAAGTCTGGCTGGTGATTGGCTGTTACACTGCATATCTTGATAATAAGCATTAATTAGATGTCACTCAAGGTGGTATAGTCAGTCAGAGGTGTTATGAGTATGTTATGGTAGCAGAATAAAGCCCTCTAATAAGTATGCATGGGTACTGTCTTGTGATTGGCTAATACATATTTGCTGATACCTTAAAAATCACTGTTCTGTTACTAAATATGAAATTTAGTATCACGTATCATTTTTCCTCTGTATCCTCCTCTTTGCTCACGCAGAACCTTCTCTACCCTACCTCACTGGTCCTTGTACATCTGACTCTGGATCTGCCCATCCCCATGCCGCCATCCAGCTACTCTCATAACACCCCCCTCCACACATACACTTGTACCTTGTTGGTGGAGACTAGCCAGTAAGCTTGAAGTCCAGTGCCTGTGCAATTTATATGTGTGTGTGTGTGTGTGTGTGTGTTGTGGGGAGCTATGTATGTTATTGACAGAGTTCTTACATTTCATTTTGAGCCAGGATTTGATATCAGAGTGCAAAAATTAGTACAAACTGAATAGCAGTGTCAGCCTTGCATATTGCCTAGGATGTTGTAGTGTGCCTGCTTTTGCTCTGGAGTGTATACTTGGTCACGTAGGTAGGCACCTTCCTATTTAATAACACTAGGAATTGCAGTATGGGCTTTATCACAAGGTGTCAGGGGAACTGTAGTTCTGAATCCAAACTGAATTTGTTATATAAATGATTGCATATACATTACAATCTGACTCTGCATTGTGTTAACTACTGAAGGAAGGGTTGAACGATTTTAGCTTGATCAGATTCAGGGAATTCATATAGAATAATAGCAAACAAGCTAGAATCTCTTTGAACAACTTTGTGTCCCAAGATCTGAGTGGCTTTGCAGTCTTGAGGTAGTTACAGTATTTTGCCAAAGGGACACTTAACAAGGGGTTCTTAAATGTAACAGTGAATTGATTACCTTCAGAATACTGTATGTGGGCGTGAAGCACGAGAAGGGGTAAATATATTGGATCATGTTCTGAGCAATAGGATGGTCAAGTTCCTTTCACAGGGGGTTGTGAGTACCTAGGGACAAGTGACCATATCATGGATCTACTTACACTAATGAGGGCTACAGTAAAAGTTCAAACAAAAATGAGAACTGAAATATAATAGGGCAGACTTTGTTAAATTGAGGAAATAGGTTAAAGAGAACGAGTATAAAATCAGCATAAAGAAGGGAATGCAGGAGATGTGGAACTCCTTCAATGGGATATTAAAATATGTGGGAATCACTATGTTGTCATGAGAAGTAAGGTGACAAAAAGATTAAATTGTCCTGCCTGTATGGGTGAGACCATCATTAAGGGCATTTAAGACACGGGATGAAAAATACCATACAGAATAGAGCCATACTTGTATAAACAAGAACTAAAAACTGTGAAAAGGCAGCAGGCTAATCATGATTCCTCATACTAAGGTGAAATGGATGGTTATATACTGTACAAATATACCATAGTAACATGCTACAGTATACAAAAAAACACCAGGGCATATCACGTTAGTCTCTTGCCATTCAGATAGCTGCATCACCCAACATTATGTAAAAACTGAAAATATCAAGGGACTCTCCTCAATGAAGTATTGCAGTACCCAGTAGAAGTGTCTTAATTAATATGAATACCACCATAATGGGACACTCGGTAGGTGAAACCCAGCACTGACTATTTCTCATTATTTGTGGCTACTCCATAAACAATACTGTACTCTGGAGATTGAAAATGCTCCTACTTCTCTTCGGATGACAAGGGCTAGCACAGTATTAACCCCTCTCTTACACAAATCATTTCTGTCCCACAACTCTCTTTTCCCGCTCACACACTATTTTGTTTTTAAAAATTCCTGGGCTTCTCTTAGTGTTTGTTGGCACAGTCCATAGTGCTTTATTGCCCAGCAGGGTATTTCTCATACTTCTAAAATAAATAACAGCAGTGTTTGCTAATATAGTCCTAGTGCCCCTAGAGTATTTCTCCTAACCCAGAAAAACAACAGTACTATTTGCTGGCAGTGACTGTTTTGAAGTCTGAAGTGGTTTATTGCCCACATTTTATATCGCTGACTCCTACCCCATAAAAATAAATAACTGCAGGGTTTTCTGGCAGTGCCTGTCACACAGTTCATAGTGCTTTTTGTTTGTGTGCAGTTTGGGGATGAGGACCTGATTAAAAGATTGAGGCATAAAGCAGAAGGGTTCTAGTAGAATAAGTATGTTCCCTCATTCCCTGGCTCAAGTTTACTGCTATATTTCACGGATTCAGCTTGTAAATTCCTATGTGTGTCTTGCTGGAAATTTTCTGGAATTTGCTTCTAAAATGCACCATTTGCCACTGAATTATTCAACATTTCTTATGGGGCAAATCCTCCAGACCCCCTTTCTGGGGAAAACTACTGAAGGGGGCATGTGCTCCCCCCATTTTTAGAAGTTTGCTGACACCCCTGCCTACACCTGACATTATAACTGCCTGCTTGGCATCATAATTATCTTCACAGCAAGAGATTCCAATGTCATAAACAGAACCGTGATGTCAGGTGTAGGCAAGCAGCCAGAACAGAAAGGGCACTGGTCCCGTTTACATGCAAATGTCCTTAGTAATAAAGGAGTAATGGTGAGAATTATAGGGAAAAAATAATGAATATAAGCTGAATTGTGTCTAAATATGACATTTTTTCAAAGTTAGCACAGTGGTATCAGGGGCTTTTTAAAACACAGACTACTGGGGCTACAGCAATTTTGTCCCTGTGTTGAAGCTTGACTATTGGGAGTAGAGAATTCTGAACCTAAATATTTATACATTTGGATTTTTTTATCCAGGACAGGGCCACAACAAGCTGCAAGCAGTCTGTTTCCAGGTATGGCCTGAAGCAGGTTGAGTACATAAGGGGGAGAAAAATTCAGTGTTCAAGCATACCAGTAATAGGGTATGGAAAAAAGTGTAAAACAGAGCTCATACAAATTCATGTACAGGTAAAAAGAGATACAGCTCACAGTTATGCTAAAAAAAAAAAAAAACCTGAAGTACAATTAATAACAGCATAGAAGAAGCTGGAGTATTCTAAGTAGCAGTCAGCTCCGTAGGGAGAAAAATAAAATAGAGTATCACTAAAAGAAACCCCTGGATGGGTCTCAGCCACCGAGCCAAGATGTACCCAAACCAAGTCTAAGGTCAGCTTCTAACTAAAGGACAATGGCCACATGGAGGACAGGACATTTACCTCATAACCCGAGTTATCTTACTGTGTATGTGATGCTTCTGACTCCAGTGTATCTGCCTTACTTGTGCTGAGTTGTACTCTGTATGATCTTTTAATTCCTGTACTCTCCCGGGTCCTACCTGAAAATAGGCATACATTTTGTCTAGTGTACTTACCTGGTTAACAAAAGCTAAATAAATAAATAAATAAGGGACCACAGCGAAGTGGAGGACTTGAGGAAAGAAGCAGTTCCGAAAGACAGCAATCCATCAGGAGAAAGCATTACTGACCAGCTGGTGGTGACATCTGAGATTAAGGAAGAAGCAAAGGTTTGAGAGAGGAGATGGTAGGTTGAGGAGGAGTAGCTGTAAGAAGAGGAAATGACAGTCGGGAAGATTGTTGTAGACCAGCTGGTAAAGATCAGCAGGGTAGAATGCAAATGCCACTGCCCACCATGGGAAGTCCACCCCAGAAGGGAGTACATGTAACAGTGGACAGTGCAGGGGTAGGGGATGGCAAAGCACAAAAAAAGCATAGAAGAGGGGTAGCCTGGTGAGCGAGGACATTTGGGCTATGCTGGAGGAAATGAGGATGATTACATGAACATAGCTATACAACAGTGGTGAGAAAAATAAGACCATCATTGGCTGAACCACATCATGTAATCTTGTGGTATGATTTGCCTTACCACATGACTGGATGTCAATCAACTAAGCAGTTTCCTTTAAAACTTATAAAACATCTAATTCAGGTAGTTTTCTACCTTAAGTCATTCTGAAAGCACAATAACCTAATCAAGGGCATGAGCTGATACATTTTACTGCACTTCCCAGATTGTCAAAGATACTCATCTACACTCATACTTCCTAACCCACGTGGGGTATGTGTTGAAATCTGTCATACCATATCCTCCATTGCAGGTTATTGCTTACATGGCACTACAATATGTTACACTAAAGAATTTACATTACCTGAGAGTTGCCACAAAAAGTACATGCATTCATTTAAAAATTGTTAACAGGAAAAACATACTGAGCTGGCAACAGCTTGTTTCCAAATGTATCCTGTTTGGGAGGAATAGACAATACAACAAGGTGCAAGAGTAAGAAAGAAACTACATTAACAGTTGTGCAGCAACAACAATCTGTGCCAAGTAAATACAGTGCAAACAAAATCAGGTGCAAAAGTACAATGCAATAACAGATGTACAAACTCCAATTTTGGGTGCAAATAATACAGGACATTCACGGTACTGGACGTTGATAAAATCGTACTTGAACTGGAACAGTGGTCCACCCATAACTGGGGGAGGAAAGGTGGTGGAAGCTCAGAGCAAAACAGGTCTTGATCAAGTGAGGGGTGGGGTGTAGGGAGTATGACAAGATCTGGGGTTCTGAGGTCAGGAACACTTGCAAGAGGGAGTTGCAAAGTCACAAAGGAGAAAAGGGGAAAGAGGCTGAACAGAAGGCCAGGGAAACAGAGGACCAGAGCTTAGGAAAATGATATGATATAAGAAGACAGCTTGGTCAGCAGTAGATTTCCTTGGGGGAAGGAAATGAAATGGGAAACAGAATTATGGAGGGGGTAGCAATGAAGAGGTGGGGAGAAAAGGAGGAGAAAGGTATGGAACAGGCAGCTAAGTCAAATTTGGATACAAAGGAAGCAAAAGTGTGTAAGGTGTCTAGCATCAAGGATGTGTTGGGAGATGGAGGAGTAAAGAGAGCAGTGGTGGGTTGGAGGGGACAGTCCAAGGCAAAATGGAAGAAGAAGTGAAGAGGCGTCCTGTCTGGCAAGGGTGGATTTGGGAGCTTAGGCGATGTCCCATAGTGGAAGATGGGGAGGATAATCTTCAATGAGCATTGTGTCATCTACATACATGTGGAGGGATGCAGAGGAACAGGCAGCAGGGAGGTCATTCAGTGAGATGGAAATATGACTAAGGTCCAGGATAGACTCTTGGGGCATGCCTAAGCAGCTAACGGGGAGATTGGGTGTCTTCAACATAGGCTGCATGAGACCTGCCATCTAGGTAGGAGTGGAACTAACTGACTGAGAAGTCAGACAGCCCTGCCACCTTACACTTATTCTAGAAGAGAAGGTGGGCAACAGTGTTGAAGGCTTTGGCATACAAAGATGGTGGAGGTGATTTGGCTCTGGTCCATACTAGGGATGCTATGTATTAGCTGATTCTGATACGATTTCTACATCTCTAAGATTTTTGAAAATACCTACAGTATTCCTAACCTTGTTCTGACCCAAATCCTAAAAGGACCTCAAAATCAGAATCAGATTTGGAATATTAAACCCTAAATTTCTATGCACAAATAGGTTTCAGGATTTAGTTTAGGATTTCAGACATTTGAACTTCAGTTCAGGAAATCCTAAATCTGAAACTCGTATCGGAATCCAATAAATCCAATTCCATTTGTCAGATTTCAAGCAACCCTAGTTCACACCATAAAGACGGAGTCAGTGAGCTGGAGGAGGGAGGCTGATGTTGAATGGAACTTTCTGAATCCAGACTGGGAAGAAGCACGAGACGAGGAAGGTGGAGCGCCGTAACAGGACCAGGTTGTAATGAGATTCGTAGAAAAGCTTTACAAACTAGCTCCATGTCTTACATTTTGTGTTCATATTGATACAGGTTTTCAAGTGGAGACATGTTTATTGTTGTTTCTATGTTAAACTCACTTTTTAGATAAAACACTAACTGCAGTTGTTAGTGGATGTCAACATGTAAACCAGCGTTTGTCAGCAGTTTACATGTTGTTGACGTTCAGTGATAACGTTACTGGGATTCATATTTTTCTAAAAGAAAACAAAGTATGTTTTAAAAAGATTTCATTTGATTTTGCATGTAAACCTTTATCAATATTAACAAACAAAAGTAAGGCATGAAGTCAGTGTTTAAAACTGGAGGGGCTGGAGGGTGGTGGGGAGGGTGGCAGGAGAAGTCACAAGAAATGGAAATTATGTACTTACTGTAATTCTTGATCTTCTTGGACAAAGTCTCTACCACTCATTCACACTAATGGGACTATGCCGGAGGTGCTAGGACCCCGCAGGAGCCAAAAATCTTCAGGAGGACCGGCGGGATAGGACCGCGAATGGGTGGCGCTGCGAGACTAGCTTGTGCTGTATAGGCTATCTTGGCGTCGGCCCTCCAACCGCCTCAGTAACTTTTTGACTGAGGAGGAGGTACAGCATAAACTACTGTAACTAAAGAAAACCTAACACTAACTTCCGGGCATGTGAAGGCCCGGATGACCCATGTATGAAGGGTCAATTCAACAATGTCTTCACAGCCTGAACAACAAGGAAGTGAAGACCAAAACAGAACGAGTGAGCTCGGGGGGTGGTGGGTGGGTGTGTGAATGAGTGGTGCAGACTTTGTCCAAGAAGATCAAGAATTACAGTAAGTACATACTTTCTATATCTTCCTGGACTAAAAGTCTCCACCACTCATTCACACTAATGGCAGAGTACCGAGCTGAAAATCAACTCCCCCCGCCCCCCCCAAGTAGGGCAGTAGGAGACAGAGCTCACTCAGGACAGAAGTAAATAAGGACTGCCCTGCTAAAGAAAGTTAACTGTCAGGTATGGGACATCCAGAATATAGTGCTTTACAAAGGTATGCACCGAGCTCCAACTCGCCGCTTTGCAGATGTCTGCGACGGGTACATTACGGATCTCCTTGAAGAAAGCCGCAACCACTCTGGTAGAGTGGTGTGAATCTGGCCTTCCAACTTGACCTGTGTCATGGATTAGTAGTGTCGAAAACATGCTACTAACCAAGCAGAAATACATCTCATGACAACAGGCTGACCCAGCCAAGGCATGCGGAAAGATACAATAGTTGCTCAGATGCATATCACTTCGTTCTGTTGCTGTGGAATCGCAGAATCCTCTTGAACATTCAGAGAGATAAAGGGAACACTCCCTTTCATTCTGGAGTTAGCGAAGTAAGTCAAAAGAAGCAAAACTTGACTAATGGTAACTGAGCCAGTGACATGTTGTCTACTGGCTCAAGATAGTCTGAAAATGCACAGAGGTGAACATTCTCTGCTGAGAAATGCAGACCAGCGTTTTATAGGTCCACGAGGCAACTCAACATTTTACTTGGTGGGCAATCAAAAGGTCCAGGCGGAACTTTGCACACCAGATGGTGAAGAAGTTACCACTTAGCTGCGTAAGTCCTCCTGGTGGAAGGTCTATGCGTGGCAAGAAGATCGCTGTGATTATCTGGAAACCTAAAATTGCCCACTTCATCTCTTCAAGAGCCTGGCATGGAGATGAAGGGAGCGCCAGGAAGGAATGACCGAAGTCCCTGTGTCAGAGGGTCTGCTCATGGAGGGAGTTGCCTAGGGGAACTTCTGACTGACTGTTGATCTATGCAATTATATCTGCTGAGGTCAGTCTGGGATGATGAGAATCATCCTTCCCCAGTTGCCTACAACTTGAGCAACACCCTCTGAACTAAGGGAAGAGGAAGAAAGTGTAAGGGAGAGTCTTGTCTACTGCAGTGAATACATCTTGACAGAAAACACCAGGGTCTAGTATTCTGAAGCAAGATAGAGGCATATTTGCATTGAGAGGGGACACAAAAAGGACCAG
Organism: Neoceratodus forsteri; assembly: GCA_016271365.2. Classification (NCBI taxonomy): domain Eukaryota; kingdom Metazoa; phylum Chordata; order Ceratodontiformes; family Ceratodontidae; genus Neoceratodus; species Neoceratodus forsteri. The sequence goes on from CM057450.1 coordinate 1,558,461,376, forward strand.
GTCCGGACTGCCCCACTCATCGAAAGCAACAGCACAATGACTGAACTGATGCAATGTGTGCATGGCACCACTCACCTCCCCGACCTTCCTGCACAGAGGGTAGGAGAGTGCTCCACCCTGCTTGTTGATGAAACATCACAATTTTGTCATCTGTCTGAAGTGTAATCACTTCACAGCAGAGGCCTCCTTTAGGGCGTGGAAGCGTAAAAGACAGCTCTCATCTCTAAGAAATCTATGAGAAGATGATGCTCAGGGTCGGATTAAGGGGGACAAATGGGGCAAATGCCCAAGCCCCCGCCATAGACTGAACCCCAGTAGTCGGAAGCAAGACACTTTTAGTAGGTGGACTGGTGGTTTGTAAATCATGCCACCTCCCCTCACCCATGGCCTGAGTTAAGCCAGAGTCAACCTCACCCCATAGGCCCCGGCAGCTTGCTCCCTTAAAACGCTGTGAAAGCAGCCTGACTTGGAAGAAGCACATTTGTTAAATAAAATAAAAAACACACAAGCCCCTGCCACAGATAGGCTCCCGAGCAACCTACATTGCAGATTTCTCTCGTTCCCCTTCCCTCAGGTGGTACAGTACTGGTAAGGATTTGTAATAAATCATGCCTTCCCCACATGAGTCAAGAGTGAATCAACCCCCCCCCGAGCTTGCTCCATAAAACAAAACAAACAAAAAATGACTTTGGGAGAGGATTTCTTTAATTAAAAGAAACAAAAACACAAGCCCCGGACCCTCCTGCTACAGATAGGCCCCCGCAAGCCAACATTGCAGAAGATTTCTCGTCCCCCCCACTCCTCCTCCATTATTTGCAGCCTGCAGCTAGGGTCAGGTGACTTGCTAGAAAAACAAACTGGCACTGTGTGGCACAAGAAGTGAAGAAGGCTAACTATGCAAGCACCGTGATCTACCTCCTTAGGATACTGACAGGTTTTCCATTTTGTTGAGTCTGAGACTGGACCTGGACCAGTGCAAGTTGTGACCAGACCTGGGCTGCTGCTGCATAATATGAGGAGCGGCACCAGGACCAGGAGCTTTGCATACAATCCATCTGGGCAGCATTTTTAAACCACTCTTTCTTGGTGGTTTTTGAGGCTCAGCATGCACTTTGCCAGCGGCAGCACCTGCACTCGCTATTTGTACGCCACGGCCACTCTATCGCTAGCAGCATGATTAATCGATGCACTGTCCTAAACTGCCTGCTGCTGCTAAACTAAGGAGTTTCAAAGGGAGTGCCAAGCAACAGCAGAAAGCTTGAGTTCAGTAAGTGGTTTAGAAAGTTGATATCTGTATTTAATTTTTTATGCTGAGATAATTGATCTGAGCTTGTTCAAAGAAGAGATAAAGGGACATGGGTGTGTGTATATACATGCATGGATCCTCTAACTCTGAAATAAATGGAATTAATCATTCCTTTGATATCCCATGAGCAGATAAAGGTATGACATCAGTCTGTTTATTTGGAGTCATAGCATTTGTACATTGGAACTGCACACTTCTGTACAATGGGTACATACAGTAACTTACTGTTGTTTGGAGTAGGATGCATACCTCTTAGTAAAGCACTGTTTATTTTTGTTTCATTTATTTCCTTAAAATAAACTTGTGATTAAAGAGGTTACTTAAAGATTACTTTGCTTTTCTGAACAGGGTCTAGAGGAGAGCGACTTCAATAAAAGCCCCAAAACTCACCACAGAGCATCTAGACCCCCAGAGCATCTGGAGCCTGGCCTTCATGTCTTGTACAGTACAATAAATATAGCATTACAGACTATGACAACATGACAGGGTGTTGTACTTCAAGTTACTTTTTTCTCCTGTGAATAATGGGGGTAGTCTCCCCATATGGTGGTTGTTATGGTTAATAAACAACGTGCTCAGTAAATGTTGCGCAAAATAAAACATTTTGGTATGGAAAGTTGGGGGTTTTACATGGCCACCCAAGTTGTGAGTGTCCCAGGCCCCCCATGGCTTGATCTGGCCCTGATGATGCTCCTACTCCTGGCTCCACACTTGAGTGTGGAGGGCTTGACAGTGAGCTCCCTGACCGATCAGGAGTGCAACTGTGGAGATGGTGATCTGGGATTTAGAGGGTAAGAGTAGACCTAGCAGAAGCTAGGCCAACTGCATCTACCATGTAAGTAATTTTGTCCAATCATTTATGCAGAGAATTGCGGATGCGTGGTCAGAGACCACTATTTGTTGCGGATGAAGGCAGATGTCCCAGCATCCGCTGCATCAAAAAGGACCCGGACAGAGTCGCTTTCTGAAAGTAACGAGACATCTGGAGATGTTGTTTCTTCTGTTCTCCTGAAGGAAGAATCCTCACTCTGGAGGTATCCAGGAGGGCTTGTATGAAGAGGAGCTGCTGGGAAGGGGAATCTGGCACCTCCTGAATCAGGAAACCCCTCCTGGAAGAGAGCTGAGAAGTTGAGGCAACTGCCACCTGAGACTCTAGCCTAGATGGGCTGGCTTGGAGCCAAACATCCAGGAAGTGAAGGCTTGAATCCCAAGGTTGCAATGAACTCCTCCTGAACAAGTACTTGTTTACCCTTCAAGGTCGAAATGGAAGCATGCGCCTGTTATCTTGGAACCAAGCAAAGGAGTAGGAACCTGTGTTCTGATTCGCAGTGGAACAACTTCTACTGTTCTGAGGCCCCATCTCTCACAGGAAGAGGGTCTGACAGACAGGTAAACAGACTGGGCTGATGCCTGGGTCTGGAGAAAACCTCTGCAAAAGTGGGAGAATATCCCTCTCAGACAATCCTGATGACCCATACATCTGCTAGATTGGACTTCCGGTAGTTATAAAAAAGAAAATCAGGTGCCCCCCCACTGCCGCATGAAGGCATCTACCTCAGACAGCTGAGGTAGAACCTGGGCTGGATCCAAGAGGATGGTACCGGGCGCTTTTGGGCCCTGTACCCTCTGCTGTGATTTTTTTTTTTTGCAGTTGAGGATTTGGTTTCTGACAAAGGTTTCCAGGCCTCTACCTTAAAAGGACTGCCTATTACGAGAATGACGATGGTGCCATCCTTCTGAGGGGCAGCAGGAGTCTGAGTGTCCTCCAGAGCTCAATCTGAGGGCTGAACCAATAAGCCCTGCCAAGGAGATGTTAATCACCTGCTGCCAAGGGCAGCCGACCTAGGGCAGTGTCATACGGGTCTATAAAAGCTATTAGCCGATTATTGGACTATATGCCCCTAGCAATGGAGTGGTAGAGTCTGGGAGGCTCTCAACCATTGAATTTAGTGTGTTCCACAGGGTGTACAGTACAAGTCATATTAAACTGTTCCCTCAACTCACTGGTGTAGCATTATTCAATGAGTTTCCTAATCTGTGCAGTGTTTAATTCAATGAATTATTAAAAGTTTAGTATTGGTTTGCAACTAGCTGTTAGGACTATAAGCTTTATATTCAGCTGAGTGCTTATGAGTTTCATTTCAGAAGGCAGACTAAACAACTCTTAAGGAATGCTGTGATATTTATAAACAATGCTCTTAAGGAATGCTGTGATATTTATAAACTATGCTGTTAAGGAATGCCGTGATATTTATAAACAATGCCATGAAAATGCATTGCATTAACACTACGCAAAACAGCTACTGCCATATTACTAAACAGGTACAACTAAGTTGAATAGGCAGTGAGGAATGGTTGGAAAAATTAAAAGCTTCAACAATTCAAGCTGCCACTGCAGTAGAATCACAAAAAAATGCTACACCAGTGAGTTGATGGAACAGTTTAACATGACTTGTACTGTACTCGTAGTGAGGAATGTATGAACTCCAGACGTAGAAGTCTGTTTTGGTCCACAGATGAAGCCTGAAAAATTATGGCATACCCCATATCCCTGAGGAAAAATTGAAAAGAAGATCTTCCATCACAGGCTCTGCTGCTAGAGAGGCTTGCAGTCCATACCCTAAAATGAGTCATCTACTGTGTCTTTGACAAAGCAGGACAGGAGAGACTCATCCAGATCCACTTCTACCCCAGAAGAACCTCCAAATGGCAGGAATATGCCAGAGTCATGGGCGATGCTGCCACCCAGAATGGCAGCGAGGAGTTGGGCACCATTCACGGTGCCTGGCACCACCCGCAGTGCCAGCACCACAAGTGGTGTTGAGCATTCTGGCCCTAGACCTGAAGAAAAGAGGGAGAAGGAAAGCAGTACCCATGCTGGCCCCTGCAGAGGAAAAGGTGAGGGGTAGGCATGTGGGGTTGGCGTCGATGGTGCTGGCACCGGAGAGGGCACCGCGCACATTCTGCCCGCCTGACTCGGCTGTGGCCCAGCAGCTCTGAGGCCCAAAGGCCCCAGAACCGGGTCCAATGGCAAAGTCAGCTGGCCAGATGTTGTACCCCCTGCTCTAAAAGAGTGGCCCAGAGGTGAAACTGCTCACCGTAGCCCCATCAAGGACAGGGACGGGGTCCGCTTTGTTGAAGATCGTGGGCCATTAAGAATGGAGCCACAGAGGACCACATTGAAGTTGGGTCAGGCTCAGCTACGCCACCACCAATGATCCCCATGCAGACGTATCAGAGGGTGACCTCAAGTGGTACCATTTCTTCTTCCACTGGCAGGAGGAAGAACAGCTCATGGTTGAGCAGAGCTGGTCTCTGATCGAGGTCGGGAATGGGCCCGCTGCTTTTGTGCTTCGGCGGACTGTCCTCCTCCCCACTGGACTGCCCATGGTTGGACCCCCCCTCGGCAAAGGGCGGTGGACTGGACACAGCCCCACTACCATCACAGCTTTCAAACAAATTCTCCTTACTGTCACCACTCCCATCTAAGGTCGACTCCATTGATGGCAGGCTGAGAATTTCTTCTTCACTTTTTTTTTTTAAATAAGAAAAGAACACTAAGTAGTAAATCAATCAAATACTGAATGGCTATAGCTGCTGTCATATAGACAAAGACTTGACTCCCAGCAGGCAAATGATGTCAGCATTGAAGCGCACTCGATGGCAGGAGAAAAGGAACTGAGGCAGTTGGAGGGTTGATGCCAAGATTGCCTATACAACATGAGCTAGTCTCGTGGCACTGCACATACGCAGTTCTATCCCTGCGCCGGCCCTCCTTAAGATTTTTGGCTCCTGCGGGGTCCTAGCACCTCCAGCATAGTCCCATTGTGTGAATGAATGGTGGAGACTTTTAGTCCCAGAAGATTGTAATTTAAGGTCCTACAAATTGATTTGCACCACTGGAGGAGGTGCATGTACCGGACTCCCTCAGGGGGTCTGAGTCAGCTGGGAAGGGACAGCAAGATGACAAGGGGACACCCAATGAGGGGAGCAGGAAGAAGGCAGCAAGGAGCTTCCTTGTAGTAGGAACTCTGCTTAGGGGTGAAGAAGGTGGTGGAAGGAGGAGAATGATCAGATGCTTTCAAGATGCATCAGCCATTTGGATATTGACAGGCTAGGAAGCATGGTAGAGGAGAAGGAAAGGGAGGTTGGGTGCTGGCACACTGAGGTACCAATCATCTGGAGATCCAGGCTCTGGAAGCAGTCCAGCGTAGTTTTCAGAGGCTGGGGTACAAACAAAGCAGGTTCAGCTTCCCTGGCCTTTTCCAAGGTCCTTCCTGATTGGAGAAAGGGAAAGGATAGGGTGAAGAAGCAGGAGATTTTGACATTTAACAGGTGGTTGAAGGTATGGTGTCAGGAGGAGGGGGAATGATTTTATGGGAGATTGGGGGGACTTCTGGAACAGAAGGCTCTAAGTGTGATAGCCATCACTTGCCAAGAGAGCAGACTAGTTCACTTGAGCAGAAGCTGGATGTCTACATACCACAGAGGATGGAGGGCAAAAAGGGAACCTAGCTAGGACACCCCCAGAAAAGGAGGCTAGAAGCAATTAAGGTAGAAACAGAAACATAGGGGACAGAAACAGATTATGAAAAGAAGCCTGGGGCTCACAAAGTCAGCAGGGTTAAAAAACACGAGGAAGTTCAGGAGTTAAGGGGGGGGGTAAAAGAAGAGGCACTGATATGAAAGGGAAGGGTAAGGGCAATAGCAATAGCTGGATGGCAGTCTACAGCCTGCCTAACTGCCAGGAGCCTAAGAAACAAATGAGTAAACTCCAGGTGATAGTAACGGGGTTAGACTTTGTGACCATTACAGAGACATTTACCACCAAGAGTAATGATTGGGACCTAGAATTAATAGGGCATACCATGTACAGGAGGAATGGAGTAAGGGCATAAGAGATGGGGTAGCATTCTATGTCAGGGAAGTCATAGAGGCTGTAGAGGATGGGTCCTTCAAGAGAGTGAATGAAGAGACAGAATTACTATGGGTGCATCTCACAATGACATTAGAAAAAAGATTACATATGGGGATGGTATACAGACCACTGGGACAGGGGAGACAAGGAGTTAGGTGAAGAAAGTGAGAGGGGAAACTGCAAAAGGAGAGGCAGTGGTCGTGGTGGTGGGGGATCTCAATCTACCAGACATAGATTGGGACCTTCCAGCAGCTAGGAGTGCTAGAAGTCAGGCCTTGCTAGATGCACTGCAGGTCTATCCACTGGTGCATTTGTACCGAGGACACACAAGGCAGGCTGTTATTATTGACGTGGTGTTCACCAACTAAATAATGGTGACATAAGTGCAGGTTGGGGAACTGCTGGATTCCAGTGACCATCATACTGTGTTGTTTGAACTGACCCTGGGTAAAGGTATACCTCATCAATTGCTGTGGTTCTAGATTTCAGATGAGCAGATGTTAACCAGATGAGGAAATTACTCAAGGGTTAGCTGATAGGACTAGATAAGATCTGGAAGTGGTGGAGAGGTGGGGAGAAATTAAAGGGCCATTATCGAAACAACCAGACCATGACTGAAAACTGTTATGAACAGTAGCACAAAAGAGCAATCTGGTTCTCAAGAAGGTTAGGGAGACAGTAAGGTCCAAAAAAATTAACTGTTTACAAAAAGAAACACTGGGATGAGGAGTAGTGACAGTACCTGGTAAAGAAGGCCAAGAAGGCAGGCAGGGATGCAAAAGCAGACAGAGTCACAAACTGTGAAGGGGTCAAAGGATTTCTTCTGGTGTATCAGGAAAAAAGGAAGAAGAGGAAAACTGCAAGGTTGATGGAGGGAGGAGTAAGGTTCTATGTTAAATTAGTGAAACAAAAATAGCAAAGACCATAAGAAGCATCAAGATCAGCACCAACGATAACAGTAAGAGCAGAAACAATGACCACACAAAATCGCACAACCATAAGAGAAGAATGGCGGGGGCAAGTTGGGAGAGGGAGGATTTATTAAACTAATTCCAGTAGGGGACGCAACTCTGGGGAGCGAGGAAAACTGGGAGGAGGGCAGATTATATAGTCTCACTCTGGGGGCAAAACTCGGAAGGGGACAAAGTCGGGAGGGAGATTGCATTCTTACAACTTGGGGAGGAAGGTGGGTGCAACACTTTCACGAACAAAAAAACAGGAAGCACGACTATTGAACCTGGGTCTGCTGGACAAAGAAGCACACTCAGGCAGTAACTCTAACCTCTAAGCTATGCTACCAGCACCATATACAGCACAGCAGCCGGCTTACATCCCTGACCTACATTTCTGCTGACAACTACCAACATCGCTGAAACAACCATGCACTGTGATGACCATTTCGCTCATGTGCCATTCACTGTTATTCACTCGTTGTTATTCCTTCGCTATTTTGAAGGGATACCGAGGGTAACACAGAAACATCCCCCTGCTGCCTGCTTCACTCCCACCCCTTTTCCCATACTCCCCCTCTCTCTTCTCACTGTTGCTCCTCCTCTCTCTACTAGCCCTGGAGACAATGTCATACTTACTGTAGCTGACTGCACCCCCCCCCCCACACTCTCTAATTTTCTCTATCCTGACGCTTCTGGCTCTACCCTAGGTACTATATCCCTTCTGTATTCCTACACTGTGTCACTTACTCCTACAGATACACAGAAATGTGATGGCAGAGAAAGGCACCACACGGCCCATCTAGTCTGCCCAATACCCTACCTCCCCCCTTCTGTTATGCTTCCACCCTCTTTTTCCCAACCCCTTAAATCTATCCCAAGCCCTCTTGAACCCCTCCACCATTTCAGCTGCCACTACCTCCTCCTGCAGCTTGTTCAAGGCCCACCACCTCCTCTCTGTGAAAAACTGCCCCTGACATTACCTTTGTATTGCCCACCTTCCAGTTTGAGGCTATGTCCCCTCGTGTTCACTCCCTTCTTCAATTTGAACAAGCTGTTGCCCTCTACCTTATTTATTCCCTTCAGATACTTAAAGGTCTCAATCATGTCCCCCCTCTCCCTCCTAGTCTCCAGAGGGTACAAATTCAGCCCTCTCAATCTTCTTTCATAGGGTACATTTTGCATCCCTCGTACCATTGTGATTGCCCTTCTCTGCACCCTCTCCATCAGCTCAACATCTCTTCGTAGGAGAGGCCTCCTGAACTGTACCCCATACTCCAGATGCGGCCTAACCGTGGTTCTGTATAATGGCATTAGCACCTCCCTCTTCCTGCTATTAAAACCCCTCGCAATGCAGGCCAACATTCCATTTGCCTTTCCCACCACCCTGCTACACTGGCTGCCCACCTTGAGGTCACGCGATTCAATAATCCCCAGGTCCCTTTCTGTTTATTTCTCCTTAATCAGCAACCCCCCAAGGGAGCAAGTTTCTCTCCTATTCTTCCTCCCCAGGTGCATCAGTGAGCACTTTTGTGTATTAAACTTCAATTTCCAGCTGTCAGACCACCTCTCCAGCCTCTCCAGGTCCCACCTCATGGCTTGCACCCCATTAGGTGAATCCACTCTACTGCAGACTTTTGTATCGTCTGCGAACATGCACACCCATCCCTCCAGACCCTCTACTAGGTCATTAACATAGATGTTAAAGAGATTTGGTCCTAGCACTGACCCCTGTGGCACCCCATTGGTCACCGCCCATTCCCTGGAATGTGTCCCATTTACCACCACTGTATTACTCCTTCCCTTCAACCAGTTTTCCACCCACCTGGTGATCCTGTTGTCCACCCCTAGTCTGTCCAGCTTATGTACCGTTCCACCATGCGGAACGGTGTCGAAGGCCTTATTGAAATCCAGATAGGCCATGTCCACTGCTCTTCCCTGGTTCACTATCTGTGTCACCCCATCGAAAAACTCTATCAGGTTAGTCTCACAGGACCTTCCCTTGGTGAAGCCATGCTGCCTATCATCGTGCATGCCATTCATCTCCAAGTATTCTATCAACCTGATCTTAAGTAGTGTTTCCATTACCTTCCCCACCACCGAGGTAAGACTAATAGGATGGCAGTTTTTGACCTCATCCTTCTGCCCCTTTATGTAGTGTGACCACCTCTGCCTTTTCCAGTCGTTGGCACCACCCTGTGACCAAGGATAAGTTAAAATACTACTACTAGTAGTACTACTACTACTACTAGTGTACTTTGCCTGTAAAATATGTAACCTGAATGTTTATGTATCTTTGTCGCCTTTAATAAATGTTTTTAGCTTCATGCCTGTATTTACATACGAACATACAAAGAAGCCAGTAGAAGGAGGACATTTGGTCTATCGAGTCTGATTGTATTGCAGGGTCCACAGCTTGAGCTAATGTCCCTGCCCTTCCTCCCAACTCCTCCCATCCTCCCTACCCATGATTCTTACCTTCCCTCTATGCCTATCCCAGCCTCTCTTAAAGTTGCCCACTGTCTTCAATGAGATGACTTCTTCCGGCAGTGCATTCCAAGTGTCCACCACCTCTCTGTGGAGAAGTGTTTCCTGACTTCCCTCCTAAACCTCCACCTTCCAGCTTAAGACTGTGCTCCCCTGTGATATGGTTGCCACTCAGCTTAAAGAGACTCTTCTTATCAACCTTATTTATCACTTTCAAGTACTTGAATGTCCCAATCATGTCCTCTTTTTTATTTTATTTGTAACACTAATACTGTCTGTAATATGTTCTGTATTCTGTATCTGATGCAAAACCTTTGTAAAAGAACCTCTGTTTCAAAGTTCTGTAATCCTAGTAATAAATAAATAAATAAGGACCTCTTGACCCACCTAGTTTTCCCTGCCTACTGTGCCACCGCAGATTCTACTCTATCTCTGGTCATCTCCTCCCCTTGCCTTACTACCAGGGTCACCTTGTATCTGTTCCACGTATGCTTGAATGCGGTCAACGTTTTGGCACCCACCACCTCCGCTTGAAGTATCCACCACCCTCTCTGTGAAGAAGCATTTCCTCACATTTCATCTGAGCTTCCCCCCCTCCAACTTCATAACAGAGAATTATGAGCAAAAGGCAGGCATTCTGAATGACTATCTCTGGCCAGTATTCACAGTAAAGGAAAGTGGGCCTCTGCTGAAAAGTGGCATAAAGCTGAACTTCTGCTTCTCTCATCTCCTGCCATTACAAATCTTATTACTCAACTCTTCTTACTTAATCTCTCCTCCTCTGCCACTGTCCCTACAGGCTATTGCTATTCCTCTGTCTGAAAGTGGCAATCTTTCTGCTCCTGGTAACTTCTGTCCCATCTCTCTCTTCCCATTCTGGATAAGTGTGGAGGTGCAGCCAAAAGTAGGTGGAGGGAGGTTATTAGTCAAGCAATACAGCAATACAGTACAAGATGTATTAATGTTGAGTTCTAGCCATGAGGCCACTATGAAAAGCAGAGCACAGATTCACTTTTACGGGGATAGAGAAGCTAGTGAGGAATATGAGGGGTGCTGGCTATGTTAACCTGCTCTTCAAAATGGAACAATACTGGACTTTTTGCTCTTAGAGCCATGGATACACCAGGACTAAATGACAGATTGGAAGCAAAGCTATTTCTGTAATGTGTGATGCTGCTATTTTAGTTGATATCTGAATTGGCATTTTTGCCTAGGTTTGCTTTGATAAATTAGGAGTAGAAGTGCACCGTGGGCACTTCAAGCCCACTCCCATTAATCCATTCGCCTTCCCAGGTATCCATAAGGGCATCCAAGGATTTCTTAAAACAATCCAAACTTGGAGCATCAACAATACATCATGGCAAATTCTTCCAATATTTTACTAGTCTGAGTAAAATATGAACCCCTTTTTCACTTCTAAATAGTTTACTACATAATTGTTTAGCATGGTTCCTAGAGTTGTATGGTACTTCCTTATATCTACTACAGGGTATGCATTGTTGTTATTATTGTATTGTTTGTACTGTTTTATACTTTTTTTTCCTTACAATCCCTCAGCCCCCGATGTGGCTAGACCTCACATTAATTCATCTTGTACTGTACTGCTGTACTGCTTGACTAACCCCTCCCCCAACACACACACACACTTGTAGCTCACCTCTATACTTAAGTGATAACATTCAGTTTTGTGAAGTATATGAAACAATAACCGGCTTCTGTGGATGATTAAATGCCAAAGGTCCTAGTTATATAATGAGTATACTTCACAAAACTGTATATACTACTATACCACTAAATTTGTGGTAAAAAGTATTTTAGTACAAATTAAATTTAACTTCATAAGGATGCATTATGTCTCCTTGCGTACGTGAGCTGTAGTGCTGCGAGAGCAAGTAAGAAGCTCATTTAGACTAAGTGATGATTTTTGGGTTGTATTTCTGAAAGCACTAATATCAAACACTTACTGGCAGATAGATGATTTGAAAGTTGGTCCGATTTAAAATGAGCTCTAGAACCTTTTTATTTTCTGTTGCGAGAAATAGGAATCGTGATTTTTGGACATAAGCACCACTGAAGCTGGTAATAACATATCGAAATCACAACATCATTCAAAACAGAAATAAAAATTCTAGCACTAAACCATCCGGACCAGCTCAGCAGCTATGTGCCAATGATGTTGAAATATACTGCATCGACCAAAAATCATCATGAACAACAACTTCTCTCTCCTGCAGCACTATAGCTCACAGACACGGAGGGATTTTATGTGCACTGTGAGTCAAATGTGATGTCTGCTGAAATTGTTTTACTGTTGCATAGAAATGAGGGGTAAGCTGTACATATTATGCAAGCTAGATTAGAGACGTGTTAGTGTGTGAAAATTGGTTAGATAGGGTGACTGTGAATGAAATTCACAGTGTGTAGGACTGTGACTGGACAGGAATGAAAGAAAATGTACATAAATAACTGTGGGCGTGCTTAGAGGGCCATTAAATGACTGTGGATGTGGCTAGAGGGCCATTAAATGACTGTGGGTGGGGTTTTGTTGAATAACTGACTCTGTATGTTTGTACCTGTAGTTGTGACAGAATGACTGACAGTCATTCTGTGTTGTATTAGCTGAGAAGAGAGATACCTGTGGTATAATACAATAACCAGCTTTCTGTGGACAATTAAATACCAAGGCAAAGCTGGAGGCATTTAATCTCACAGTAATGCTGTTGTGAGTATAATCCAACTAAATGAATGTTATTACTATTATATGACTTGGAGTTGCCTTTTATTCAAGATTTATATCAAATTCCAGAACTTGGGTTGATGGCAGGTTGTTCCCTACACCGGGCTGCTTAGTTGCTCAGAGGTCCTGCCGCCAGCCTGTCTGTCTCAGAGCACAGGTATCCTGACCGACAGAGTCCTTTAAAAAATTAAATCCTTTGCAAGTTTCAGCACTCTGAGGGGGTGGCGGCTACAGTTTCTTCCTTCCAGCACACCGATGGGCCTTACAAGAAGAATGCCTTTTTTTTTGCTCCTCCCATGGCAACACTTTTCATTAACCGACTGTGGGCATGGTAAACATTTCATTAACTGTGGGCATGGATATGTTTCATAAACCGACCGTGGGAGGGGTTTCATTGAATAACTGACTGGGTGTTTCTACCTGCAGTTTGTGAGAGAACAACTGACAACTGTTCTCTATTATGACTGGCTGACAACATATACCTGTCATATTTTTCTAAACTCCCTCCCTAAATCCTGCCCTGAGCAAATTATCCTCTATGCTGACAATGCTGTGATTCTATCCTCGCACAAAGATCCAAACCCCTTACACCTCAGCCTCCAGCACGCATTTGCCAGTGTTGAGGCGTGGTTTGTTGAACATAAGCTGGTCCTAAACCGCAAAAAAACAAAATCGATGCTTTTCTCAAGCCCGCAGAACAAGAAAAGGCAAGTACCACTCACTATCAACACATCCCTGGGAATCACCCTTGAACAGGTGGCTACCTTTAAATATCTTGGAATCACCTTTGATCAAGGCCTAGTCTTTGCAACACATATCGATAGTATAGCCAAAACTATTTATCAGCGACTTGGGATACTCTGCGGAACAGACAACTCCTTACCCTACCAGCACTGAAAGCTAGCTATTCAATCCTCAATCATCTCAGTCATCGACTCCGAGCAATTATACATGGTCCGCCTCTTCGCGCATTTAAGCGTGTCACAACCTCCTTAACAAGGCCTATCGGCTGCTTACTGGTGCTCATCGACGTACTCATACTTGCGAGCTCTATGCTGAAACTGGGTGGTTACAACTCTCAAACCGCTTAAAGTACCTCACCTGCCTTATGGCTAAGAAATCCATCATGGGCCTCACCCCACCCTGCATTCAAGACCTGCTATGCCAGAACACAAATGTCCGACCCACCAGAAGATCAGAAAATCAGCTTCTTCAGGTCCCCCATTGCCGGACCACCCAGGGTCAACGATCATTTGCCTATCGTGCCCCCAACTGGCTAAATACTCTTAGCACCTCTATTACCTCCTCTAACTCCTTAGGTGCATTTAAATCTAGCCTATTCTCTCATCTTGCCACCTCCAACTCCTGTGACTGCCTCGATTAAATCCTAACTATTTCACTTCTCCACCCTGCCCACTTACCTGAAAGGCCTGGTAGAGGATCCTCTTCTCTAACTATGGTCCGCTCCTCCCCCCCTTTCTCTCTTACACTACTTATCACACTTCCTTACCTATCTTTCCCTTTCCATATGTTTTCTAAATGATGAAAGTGTTTAATTGGTAATTAGCTGTTCATTCATAAATGTCTTTGATGTTTAACTGTTTCATGTCTCTGTTTATTTCACAATGTAACCTAAATGTGCAACTCATTGCCACTTATTGTTTGTACCTAATTTGACGCGGAACCTTTGTAAAAGAGCCTTGGCTCAAAGGTATTAATTCCTAGAATACAATAAACGATATAATTAGCATTAATTCTTCTGGTTTGGTTTAATTACAACCATGATGAGACTGAATATACTGTCCATTAGATACTTAAATGACTAATATAATATTTCTATTCGTGGTTGCATAGTCTGTGTATATGCTGTCCAAGAAGCAACAGTTTTTCCTGAAGTGTTTCAAGAGTGCTATGGAGTTCTTTGGCCTGCTTGGAATCTATAACTTTGGATATTTAACCTGGTGGCTTGCCATGTCCAGGTTGTATGGACTTATATTTTTAGGCGTTCTCCCATATCTGCATTGCCATTTGTGTAGTGGTTTAGTTTAGCACCTATATAATGCTGCTTGTGAAGTTTTCTAAACTTGATCACGTGCATTTTTAACCTCTAATGTTCTTGTTATTCATTGCACTACTCCTTAGCTAAGCATGGTCTGTACCTTTTTTAGGTATTACTAAGATCGTGGAAGAAGGGGAGGGTCTGCTGTGTCATAGATGTGGTTGCCATTTTTCTGCTCCAACAGATGGAAAGAACAATTATGTAACAACTTAACGTATTAGTAGATCTTTGAGAAAATCTCTTTCATTAGGCCACACCTTAGGAATTATAACCATGTCCGTGCTAGGAGCACACGGAAACGTCTGCAAGCAGTCAGCCAGGGTCTGCCCACGACAATGTCAGGTATCAGCATGTACATAAATGTGGGTGGTCCCTCCTCTACTCAGTTCCCTGCCAGAGATCATGCTTGGAGGACCTCCCTCTAGGGAACCAGGAGAGACCCCAGCACTCCACACAAAAGCCAAGACAAGAGTGCTGAAAATGACAGCAATAGAAACAGCAGTACAAGGATCCTCTGTCACTACCCCTGAGGTGGAATGGCATGGCCTGATGAAACAGATTCCCTCGAAGATCTACTGTTACGGTATGTTCTTATGTAACTGTTCTATCTTCTTTGATGATATCTCTTTCATCAGGCTACAGCTTTGGAATGAGTCTCAAGCAGTACCAAAAGCTAACAGTCTGGGTGACTGGAGCCTGTAGGCCTGTAGGCTTATGATAACAGGCCTTGTAGCACAGCTAGGCCAAGCAAGCTCATCACGAGAGACAATGCCCAGATTGTAGTGCTTAGTGAAGGTGTGGATGGTACTCCATGTGCAGCTGCACAGATCTCTGCAGGGAAACATTCCAAAACAAGTAACAGAAGTGGCCGTGCCTCTGGTGAAATGACCATAATAATAATAATAATAATAATAATATAATAATAATAATCTTTATTTTTATTGTGCCTTTCAAAAAATCAAGGCACAGAACAGGCTTTAAAATACATCCAAATAACAAATCATAAAATTCAATAAAATAAGTAATGACATCCACATAATACATAATAAAAATCAGATCAACTCAATATCCTCCCCAAACGCTTTTCTCCACAAAAAAGATTTCAAAGCTTTTTTAAAGCCCCCCACTGTCGTGCACTCTCTAATCCAACGGGGTAGAGAATTCCAAAGGGTCGGTGCTGTGAATACAAAAGCCCGAGCACCGGATGATTTCAAAACTACCCTTGGAATCTCTAGCAACCCCTCGTTGGCTGAGCGGGAGCTGTCGCTCCAGGATGTAAGGCACCAGAAGCTCTTTCAGGTAGTCAGGACCCAGACTGTGCAGGGCTTTATAAGTCAGCAATCCGACTTTAAAGGAGATCCGCCACTGAACCGGCAGCCAGTGCAGACCCCGCAACACCAGGGTAATGTGGGAAGAACGAGGCGTCCCAGTTAACAACCGGGCTGCGGAGTTCTGCACCAGCTACATGCGGTGGATATCAACCCCTGGAAGCCCAAAGTAAAGGGAATTGCAGTAGTCCAGGCGCGAGGTCACAAAGGCGTGGATCAACGTAAGTAGATCTCCGGACGGAACAAGGTGCTTGATCCTAGCAATATTCCTGAGATGGTAAAAGGATAGCTTAACGACCACCGACACTTGCGCACGCAGTGTCAGCCGATCGTCAAGAATTACCCCTAGGTCGTGTACCTGTTCAGAGTTAGGAAGCTCAACCGCCTCCAGGAATAAACCTGAGGGATGGTCTGTCCCTCACCCCCCCTATCCGGTGACCTGGATCCACGACCATCACCTCCGTCTTTCCAGAATTCAGCTTCAGCCAGCTGGACCTCATCCATCCTTGGATTTCCTTGAGACAGTTATTAAACACCGAGAGTGCTCCATTCTGGTCAGGTGCAAAAGACAGGTAGAGCTGAGTATCATCGGCATAACAATGAAACTCCAGTCCGTACCATTTTACAATGTCTCCGAGGGGAAGCATGTACACCGCAAACAACATGGGGGACAGCACCAAGCCCTGAGGAACCCCACATGACAGAGAGAGATAGGGTCAGAGGAAAATACCCCCGACACCACTCTCTGTGATCTACCAGTGAGGAAAGACATAAACCATCTGTGGACCAAACTGAAAGCCCACAGATATTTTTCAGATGCTCAAGCAGTACCCCATGGTCTACAGTGTCAAATGCTGATGACAAGTCCAACAGGACCAAAATGGACCGTTTTTTCTGGTCTCTCGCCATCAGGAGATCATTGAGCACCCGAACCAGCACAGTCTCGGTGCTATGCCTCTTTCTAAAACTGGATTGGAGAGGATCGTAGATGCTATGGATGGACAAATGGTTGTCCAACTGAGTAGCCACTACTTGCTCAATTACCTTCCCAACAAAGGGAAGGTTTGAGATAGGTCTGTAGTTAGCGAGGGAGTCGGGGTCCAAAGAAACCTTCTTCAACACAGGTGTCACCACAGCCTCCTTCAGGGAGATGGGATATTCACCAGAGTCTAAGGAGCACCAGACTATCCTCGCTAAAACCGGGATGATGATCTCCCCACAGCCCATAATCAGGGCTGTGGGGCCCGGATCTAAACTACAGGATGTAGTGCGCATACCTTGGACAATGCTCATAACATCTTCGATATCCGGCCTTTTGAAGAGATTCCAGGAATGAGGAGGGAAAGCAACCAAGGACTGGTCCACAGCCCTTCCCATAGATAGTGTTGAATGGATCTCTGCCCTAATGTCTTCCACCTTATCCACAAAGAACCGAGCAAGCTCATCACACTGAGATTGTGAAAACACTCTACGAACCTGTAGACAGGCTGGGTTGCACAGTCTGTCCATGGTTCGAAAGAGCTGAGCTGGTCGGTTCTATGCAGCAGCAATTTCCCCGGACAGGAACACTGCCTTCTTACGGGTAATTGCTGACTGAAAGAGTTGATAATGCTCTCGCAGTCTAAGATGGTCGGCATCCAAGCGGGATTTCTGCCAACATCTCTCTAACCTGCTCTAAATGCCTCATCTCCCCAAGTCCCCATCAAACCATGGGGATCGAGGCTAAGGGGAGAGGATGCACACGAATGGAGCAATGGAATCCAGAGCAGAGGTAATGGCCTTATTATAGGCCAGAACCAAAACCTCTGGATCCATGCATATCCCAGGGAATTCTGATAGGTCAAGTGCCGCAGTTAGACCATTGGGAGTCACATCCCGTAAAGGGCGGTACTTGACCATCTCCACAAGGGTTGGTCTATGCAGGGGGGTGCCAAAATTGAATCTCACAGTGTAATGGTCAGACCATTCGATGGGTTCCACCCTCATGGTGGAGGCCTCCATCCCCAGGAGAAGACCAGGTCAAGGGAATGGCTGCATTTGTGAGTGGCAGAAGTAACCACCTGTGAGAGGCCCAATGAATTCATCAACTGGAGGAAGTGTTGTCCCAATTGCGAGAGTTCATCGTCAATCCAGGCACTGAAGTCACTCAGCACCATCAACCTGGGGGACTCCAATACTAGGTCAACGATGAAGTCCGCCACTTCCTTAAGGAATGGCTCCCCGTCTCCGGGTGGATGGTAGACGAGGGCCAGTCTATAGCCCCCCCCACCGCCACTACGACACATTCGAATGATCTGGTCTCCTCAACTGGTACACTGATAAGACCCAATTCGGCCTTGAAACAGACCGCAACCCCCCAACCCCTGCAGTCCAATCTCGGACGGTGAAACACCGAATACCCGGCTGGAACTGCCGCCTCAAGAATAGGGCCAGCATTACCATCCAGCCAGGTCTCGGTGATGCAAGCCAGATCCACTGTACTCACCAAGTCAGCCATAACAGCAGTCTTGTTCACAATGGATCTGGCATTATGCATACACCTTGAGTTGGACAGATCCCTAGGAAGCCCCAGCTACCGTCCATCATTACTAATGATGGGGCCCTTGGTATGGGGTCAAACAGGAAACCCAGGTGTCTTCTGGGCTTAACAACCCGATGCAAGTGCTCCCTCGACCATCCTCCACTGTTCACGCCCTCCACCCTTCCCCCTCCTCCTACGGGCAATTCCCAAGGCCCAACAGCGCTGATAGACTGAAAAAGCTAAAGGGGGGGGAAGGGGCCGAAGGGCATGAAGGGTGGAGGATAAATAGCGCACGACGTGGGGGTTGGGGTAATAATAAATATCCTCATCCTTCAACATGAGGCAAGATAATGATCTCTTACTCTAACCAATACTAAAAATCCCATCCCTAAATTAAAATAACAATTAACCCACCAAATTAAACCACCCAAAAAGACACAATCTCAAACTCAAATAATCTGACAATCCAAAATTTCTTAAATGAAACCCACAATTTCTTAAATGGAACCCACTTTCCGGAAAAAATTAAAGAAATAAACAATAAATAAATAAATTGGCTGAGAGGACAAGCACTCACACTGCAAGTCAACTAAGCCCCGGCACTCTCACTGCACGGACCTAAAATCATACAATAACTGTGAGAAAGCAGGGACTCCCTCCCCAGGCCTCCACAGTAACTGGGCACTCTCACTGCATGGTTATAAAAGAAAATATTTTAATCCAGTAGTAGGTGCCAGTCAAAAAACATTTAAAATTGTAACTAAAATATAAAAACCCAGGGACCCATCCAGGCCTTCCCAATACATAAAGCAGGGGTTAGCACTATTAAAACATTAATACTTGTCCTTCCTAAATCCAGATACTTCGCTCCCAAAGTCCAAATATATAAATCAGACGGAGACCAAACAAGGCTCCATTAACAACAAATTCTTCAAGAGCAATCAGAGTACCAATCATTCCCTGCTTATAGTTATAAAAAATTTCTTAATCCAGCCCCAAAAGGGTTAATAAATCCTCATATAATAAGTCATACAAGAATTTGTAAACCCCAGGTCCTCTCACCACCGGGGAGTCGCAATTCAATCCCCCCCAAAAAAGGGGGAACCAGTTCTTGATATTTATATCCCTGATAAAAGGCCAGAAGGCAAACTATAGCAGGCTGAAGAGAAAGGAATCCTCCACCACCACACACAAGCCCCGATCAGACTACCCGACGCACTCACACAGCGGCATCAAAGCAGGCCAGCACGACCAGCCACGAGGCCCCTTAGGCAAGCTCTGGGTAACACCCCAGCTTCCTGGGCAGATTCACACAATACCCGCTCAGTTGTGGAAGCCGTGACCAGGAATAACACTAAGACCGTGGAAGACAGGGAACCCCCACACCCCAGGACTGCCTCAGTCTTCAATAGTCCAAAATTCAATATTCACTGAACACTGGAAAATCCGACAAGGTCCACTGGCATTTAAAATTAGTCTCGGTGGCTGGCAACCGCAAATCACACAGTGCTTTTATTCACGGTCTCCCTCACTGGCGTTAAAAGATAGTCGCGGCCGCAACCACTAGTCACACAGTGCTCACACAGTACTCAAGGTCTCCCCACTGCAGATACTGGCCAGATTCCAACAGTTCCGTTCTAGCGACCTGGATAATCAGACAGCCAGCAGCAAGTGTAATCCCAGAAAAACTCGATATCGGTAGCTGGTCGACAACAGACGGCTCCAATACGTAATACACACACCACAAATGTTCCAGTCCGGTCCAGTACCGCTCCCAATATGCACCACAAAAGTTCTGGTCGCCCGAATGAATCACTATTGCGATAACGACCAAGGACCGACAGCAGACGCAATGCCGGGAGATAGTCAAAACCTCAGGTAGCTGGTCAGCAATGCACCACAGATATTCCGGTCAGCCAATATCGCTCCACACACACTCTCTTACGATGGGTTTCTTAACTCAAAACAATAAAACTTAAAAAATAAAACGTATTCAAAAACAAACACCGGAGGAAGAAAATAACATAAAATAAAACAGGCTAGCTACTCAAATGACTGACAGCATGCCCAGCCTCAGCAGTAGGCCTATGCGCGTGCACCATGAACCACACCAGGAAGTTCCTTAAAGTACTTCCTATAACCGAATATAATACAATGTGCTAGCCATTTGGACAAGCACTGTTTAGAATCTAAGGCACTCTCATTCCTAGGGGCGAATGAAACAAAAAAGTTTTGAGGACTTTCTGCAGTCCTTTGTACAGTGTTTATAGTACCTGAGTATTCTATGCACATCTAAGGTATTGAGTAATGCTTCCCCTGGACTGGCATGCTCTGAATAATACATTGGTGGGTGGATGGTTTGACCTAAAGTAAACTCAGAGACCACCTTTGGTAGAAGGTTAGGAGTAGTACACAAAGACACTGTATTTGTGGAAAATCAAATAAGGAGGCACACACATTAGAGCCTGCAGCTCTGAAATACTTCAATCAGAAGTAACTGCAACTAAAAATTACACTTACCAAGAAAGAAAGTGTAAACCACAATTTTCGGCTTGCTCAAAAGGCGCCAAAGTCAGCTTTTCCCAAATAAAATTCAGATCCAAAGCAGGAACTGGATTTTGATTAGGAGTCTTTATGTGTAAAATGCCTCTCAAGAATGTATGGCTTACCTCCAGTTGAGCAACCATACAGCCATTCACAAGCACATGGAAAGCTGATATGGCAGCCATATGCACTTTAACTGATGAACACTTAAGGCCTGAATCCAATAAGGAGAGCAGGTACTCTAGAACCGGATTGATTGGTCAGGTAAACGGATTCAGGTTATGTGAAGTGGCCTATAAAGCAAACTGCTTCCATTTCATGGAGTAAGTATGTCTGGTGGACGGTTTTCTAGCAGTCACCAGAAAATCTGCCTTTCTGTGATACCCCAAAGAGTGCTACTGCTTTGTCTTCAGAAGCCATGCATGCAGACTGAGGGAATTTAAATTCAGGAGGACTAGGGCTCCCTGATCCTGTGACAGTGGGCCCTTGCACAGGGGCAGAGGCACTGGGGGTTCCACTGCCAGGTCTTGCAGCAGGGGATACTATATCTGCTGAGGCCATAGGGGAGCAATGAGTATTAAAGTCTCTCTCCCTCCCCCCCCATCTTCAGCTTCAGTAGTACTCTCTGAATTAGAGAGAAGAGAAGGAAGGCATACAGAATTACCCCTTTCCATGAGAGGGACAAAGCATCTCACCAGAACACTCCAGGCCCTGGAGCAAGTGATCAGAAACGTGGTAGTTTTGTGTTGTGTAGGGACACAAAAAAGTCCAACTCTAGACAACCCTATCTTTCAAACAGGTCATTGACCAACAAGGTCAGCAGTTTCCACTCATGCACCCTGGACTGTGACCTACTTCGTTTGTCTGCCAAAATGTTTTGGACACCTGGAACATGTACTGCTGATAGTTCTAGACCACGTTCCAGAGCCCAATACTAAACACTCATTGCTTTCCTGCACACTGGGTAAGAATGAGTCCCCCTTGTTGTTGTTGATGTAATGCATCACACTGTTGTTGTCCATTTGTATTAATAGAGGACCTGGGGACAAATGGTTCTGGAAGTCCATATAGGACAGCTTTCACTTCCAGAAAATCTATATGCTATCGCCCTCCACCTGGCTTAATTTGTCTTTAGACTGCTGAGGTTCCAGGTGTGCTCCCATCTCAAAGCATCCACAGTGAGGATCGGATGAGGGAAGGAATCAAGAATGGGATACCCTTGAGCTGGTTGTTGCATTCCATCCACCACTTCAGCACTCTGAGCAAGGGAGATGTGACTAGAACTATCTGTTCTAGACCATCTGTCACTTAGCCCACTGTACTCTCAGGGTCCACTGTGGGATCCACTGTCATGCAGCCTGGCCAGTGGCACTGAACATTGGCTGTTGCCAGGAGTCCCAGAAGGCATGGAAAAGTTCTTGCTGAGACATATTGGCTGTTGTGCACTATTTGTGGTTGGACAATCGGGTAGTCTGCCCTGTCCAGAGGCAGAAAATCCAAACCTGTCCTATGTACTGCAGTCATCGGCAGGGTATCTGGACAGACTTTGGTATACTGGCTGTCACCCCCAGAGCACTGAACACTTGTCTGGTTCGAGCTAAGGTCTGGAGCGGTTGGTCCCTGGAGTGGGCTTTTAATAGCCAGTCATCCAGGCAAGAAAAAACATACAGGCCTTCCCTGCCAAGGGATGCTGCCACCACTGCCTAGTATTTGGGAAAGACTTGTGGCGTAGAAGATAAGCTAAAGGGCAACACTCTGAACTGGTAATGCTGCCCCTGAAACAGGAACCTCAGATATTTTCTGTTAGGTTACTGGATTTTGATATGGAAGTATGCATCCTTCATATCCAGGGAGCAACTCCAATCCTCTATTTGCAAAGGGAAGGAGACCCTGTAGAGAGACCATCTGCAACTTCTTGTATTCTGTGAGACGTTTAAGTCCCTTAGGTCTAAAATAGGCCTCAGATTTCTGGTCTACTTTGGATGAGGAAGTATCTGAGTAAAATCCTGTGTGTCTCTGTTCTGGAAGGAAATGTTCTATGGGCGTTTTGAAACAGAGTCTGTACTTCCTCTGTCAACAGGGAATTGTATCCGGTGGGTATGTTGTCACAACTGGCAGATGATCTGAAGATTGTCCAAAAGCTCCAGAGCATAACACCCATTTGTCTGTAGTCACCACCCTCCTCTGATCCATGTGAAGGGACAGGCAACCCTCTACAACCACCCCTGGAGAACCAGCCGATGGTTGGGGGTGTATAAGGAGTCATGCTGAGCCTGGGGTGGGTGCAGAGTCACCAGCTCCACCACACTTAGGTGCTTTTGTATGGGCTCCTGGGGTTGTGATGGGGACTGGCAAGGCTCTTGTACCTCTACCCTCTTGCCTGCTGTCTGTAGGCCTGGCGGTGTCCTTGGCAGCAGACTGGTGAAAGGTACCCCTGCTCCTACCCGTTTTGGGTATGGTACAGGGATTTCTCTGACTTCAGAGTTTTGCCAGATGACTGAAGATTTTTCAAAGCTTCTTCTACATCATGGCCAAACAGTTTCTGACCTTTGAATGGGGCATTTAAAACTCTTTGCTGCACATCAGTGGCAAAACCTGCTACTCTGAGCCAGGAGTAGTGCCTGAGACAGATACAAGCATGGAAATCAGCAGCTCCAAGAACTGTGAAGCCACAGACAAACAGCAAGCTGAGCATAGAGAGAGAGAGAGAGAGAGAGAGAGTCTGGGCACTCTCACTTCATCACAAAGAACACAGAGCAATATTAGTGTTCAAAAGTATTTTAATTGAAATATTTTCAAAAGATTAAAACTTAGACAGCAGCAGCACAATCAGCCAATGTTTTTGTATATGACATAGAAACATAACATAGAAGCTGATGGCAGTTAAGGACCGCTTCACCCACCTAGTTTGCTCATTTCCCTACCTAATGGATAAGCTGCAGATCCTAGTTAACAAACAGCCTACTTCTTTCTACCCCCCACTAGAATTGCCTTATGTCTGTCCCATGCATTCTTGAATTCTCCCACCATTTGTGACTCCATGACCTCCTCAGGAAGGCTGTTCCATGCATCCATAACCCTCTCTGTGAAAAAATACTTCCTCACATTACCTCTGAGCCGTCCCAGCCTCTATCTTCAAATTGTGCCCCCTTGTTCTTGTAGACCTCTTTTTCTGAAAGATGATACCCTCTTGGACTTTGTTGATTCTCTTGAGGTACTTGAAAGTTTCTATCATGTCCCCCCTCTCCCTCCTTACCTCCAGGGTTTACATACTAAGCTCCTTTATTCTCTCTACATATGTCTTCTGGTGCAGACCCTGCACCATTTTTGTTGCCCTCCTCCTGACAGCCTCCACTCTATGTTTTTGAGGAGATGGGGTCTCCAGAACTGCACGCAGTACTCCAGATGGGGTCTCACCAACTGTCTGTACAGAGGATAACAACTCTGTTTTCTACTGGTGATGCCTCTCCCTATGCATCCCAGTATCCCCCAACCTTCCTTACTGCCTTCTCACATTGCTTGCCCACCTTTAGGTCATTTGCTATAACTACCCCAGGTCCCTTTCCATTTTGTTGTTGTCAGTACCCCCAAAATGCCCACTGTGTACTCTTCCCCTGGGTTTTTGTTTCCCAGCTGCTTTACTTTGCACTTATTTGCATTAAATCTCAGCTGCCATACATTTGACTGGCTGTTGTTCTGATGTATTTCTGAGGTTGCAAAGTTATGCAACATCCAGAGGAAGGGAATGTGAATTTGAAACAAAGACTTGGACAGCTCCTGCAGCTGTGTGAACCATAGCTCAGAGGCAGAGTTATTGCCATGTAATGCTAGAGGTCCTAGGTTCAATTCATAGTGGTTCATCTTTTCCCTTCCTCATAGCAATTCATAATCTAAATTTGCCTAGCAGTGACTTATTTGTATTGCACTGAGAAGGAGCTGACTGGCTGTTGTTAAAAGTCTTATAAAAGGACCATTTACAAAGGCATCCTAGAGGAGCTAAAGGGACACCAAAGCAAATAAGAAGGGTGTGCAAAGAAGAGCAACCACACTAACAAGTGGAGTGATGCATGGTGTGATTTACTAGGGCCTTATAAGACATACATCAGGTGGTTCACCCGAGAAGAATCATCTGGTTTTGAAGCACCGGGGAGTTTTATTGTATGTCTTATTAGTAGGGATGTAAGTTTGTCATGGCAGTCATACACGTCATTGATTCCATGACGTTTGATCTTTATTGAGGACTTCCATGACTTTCATTAGTGTCATCAGAATGTAGCAATGATGACAGTGCCCCAACATTTACTACTGTTTACTAATGATTTCATGAACAATTAGTCATTAAAACCTCATCCACGACAAACTTACATCCCTACTTATTAGACCTCAATAAATTGCACCATTTATTATTGTATTTGTTATTGTGACTGGTCTTCGTTGCACACCCCTTCTTTCCTAGGTTTCGCTGTTTATTGTCTTTACTGTGCCTGGTATTTTGCTTGTTTGATGCTAAGGGAACAACTGGCGGAGCTGCTTGCAGTAATCTTTCAGCAATCTGCCCAGACAAGTGTGGTGCTGGAGAGCTGGAAAGTGGCTAGTGTGGTCCCCATCTTTAAGAAAGGGGCAAGGTCAGACCTGAGCAACTGCAGGCTGATCAGCGTAAGGTTCTGGATGTCATAATCAATGATAGAATAATGGAGCACTTTGTTAACAAAAAAGTTCCTGACCCCTCTTAGTATAGCTTTATAAGAAGCAGATAATGTAAAACCAACCTGATCACCTTCTTTGAGGAGGTAACCAGGAAGCTAGAGACAGATGGAGCTGTATACATACTGTATGTACTTCAGCAAGGCCTTTGATACTGTGGCATATGAAAACTTCTGAGCACAGTCCATCAACATGGTATGCATAAAGTTTAGGGCATAAAGCAGAGAGGTTGTGGTGGACAGGCTCTACTTAGAGAGGAGAGGATATTTTGGTCTATGGACACCCACCCCCCAAAGAAATAAAGCAGGGAACTATACCACAATACAGTACAGTGCCCCCTTAACAGTATGCAGCTTTGTAGAACAAAGTAGGGTACCACATTATTGAAGGTCTTAAAAGAGTCACATGATAGGGTAATTGTGTCAGTTATGTGACATGGGTGATGATATACTGATATCTGTATGAGTTATATTCATCAGTTTGGTATGTTTCATACAAAAAAAAAACAAATAGGAGATGGCTCCTTTTCTTATTCTGCAGCTAAAAATTGGAATGAGCTTCCTATTTTATTGTATGGAAATTTTAGCCATCAAACTTTTAAAGTTAAGCTAAAGAAACACTTTCTTAGCAAAGTGTATTGTCAATGTTTTTGAATGCCCTGGTTTATCTTATGTTTACTGAGCATTATAAAAATGTTAATGGTTTATGTTCATTGTTCTGTCTGTAAAATGTATGTTGAAATATTTTGTACCAACTACTGTATATTTATGGTTCGGGTTGTGCTGAAAGCAGGCCTTGGCTCACTGCATTTACCTGGTAAACAAAAGTTAAAATAAAAAAAAATAATTTCAGTATGTAATCTGACAATTCCATCTTTTCACTCAATTCAGTTTATTTCCATCATTTTATTTAGTTCAGTATGTCCTATAACCATTTTGTTATTTTAGTTCAGTAAACTTTTTATCCATTTTACTGTTCTACACATTATATATCCCTTTTATGTACTATATTTATATGCCAATTGTTTTGTCTGTGATCTATTCATTTTCCTTTATATGACTCTTATCTAGTCTGCTTTGTACTTTAGAAAGGATTCATTTTGCTATACTTCAAATATTCAATTACCACTTCTATGTGCCATGCAATTACTTATTTTTGCTACAGACACGCTCAATGTCTGACATGTGCAATGTGGAAATGCTCTCATTGTTCACTCTGTAAATTTGAATTGAATATCTCCTCATGGTTGTTTACAACAGCTAACTGACTGAGAGGGTCAAGTGAAGGTTAAGATGTACTCTGTTTTGCACATATCATTAGGACTGGACTCAAGCTACCTGAGCTGGCTTGCTTTAGTAATAATTTCTGGAGACCCTTCAGAGTATTAGTGTAAAGGGGCTAAGATATTAAATAAAAGACAGCTACTCAGAGCACAAGGAAAATTCTAACATTACAGTAGGGGTATGCATGTTGGCTGAATGCTGGTACTTTTACATCTAAGAAAGTTAGAATACAGTAACACAGAGATAACATAGGACAGGATACTATACATTTTTGTTTTACTGAAGAGCGAGGCCTTATCAGTGTACAATATGTAATACACAGACATATGGCCTTCTATATTGTCCATTGTCAATTACCAAACAGAAACCATCGGCATTACAACACCTTTGAGTTTATAGATTTTATAACTAGTCTTATTTTCACAAGATATTATTTATTGTGTTCACTGTCGTGCAATGATTTGTAATCAAGTGTTTACAGTAAATCCTACTAGCCCTGCTGCAGTCAGAATGAATCTTTTCTACAAAGGCTTATTGCCTCTAAAAACTATTTCAGTTACATTGACTAGAGGCACTTCTACTGTATATGCATGCTTCTCAGATTAATCTTGAAGGGAAGACAAAAGGGTTTTTACTACACAGAAGCAGCTCTAGTGTCCTTCAAAAGTCAATTCCTCTCTAACGTAACTCAGATTTAAATAGCCTGTAGTTTTCATATGAAAAGCAAACACTGACATTTGAAAAATATATGTAATAGAAACAATTTATATTTACACTCAGATCATTAAAAATAATGTACATTAGAAGCAAAAAGCAATACAAGTTTTATCTTACAAGGTTACATATAGAATTAAAATACATATTTGAAGCAATGCAAACAGAGAACACAATGTGTATAATTAAAAACACAAAATGCTCAGATTGTACTGATACTGCGTAAATAAAAATCTAGGAGAGATACACACGTATGCTGAATATTTGGAAACCCCTCAGTGTTTACTCTAACAAATTGTGAAGCTTCCTTCATTAAAATATCAACATCTTCTGAGTCTGGCTCCCAGTCAGTATCTTCATCAGTGTGGTCAAATTCTTCTTCTTCCTCATCATCATCTATGAAACTGTCATTCAAGTCATATTCATTGCGTCCCCATCATCATCACTGTCACCATCCAGAACACTTCTACCTAAATAAGTACAAAATAAGGCTCTGAATTTGTCATTCAAAGTTAAGTTATGTTGATTCATGTAACTACATAATATACTTGCAGTCTGTACTACAAAACCTATTTACAGTGCCTTCAGAAAGTATTCACCCCGGATTTTGTCACATTTTGTGATGTCATAAACTCAAATTAAAATACATTTATATGGGATTTTTTGTCATGTATCTACACAAATTACTCTATAATGTCAAAGTGGAATGAAACTTCTGGAATTTTTTGTACATGCAATTTAAAATAAAACCTGAAATGTCTTGAGTTGATAAGTATTCACCCCTTCGCTATGACACTCCAAATTGTGCTCAGGAGCATCCAATTTCCTTGTGAGATCACTCTAAAACTTGAATGAAGTCCACCTGTGGTCAGTTCAAATGGTTGACATGATTTCAGAGGAAATACACCTGTCTATATAAGGTCCACTGTTGACAGTGCATGTCAGAGCAGAAACTCTACCATGAAGACCAAGGAGCTGTTCCGTAGAACTCTGTGATAGAATTGTGAGGGGCATAGATCTGAGGAGGGTATAAAACATTTCTAGGGTGTTGAAAGTTCCCAGGAGTACAGTCAAGTCCATCATTAGGAAATGGAAACATTACGGAACCACCCAGACTCTTCCTAGAGCAGGCCGTCCTCCCAAACTGAGCAACGGGCAAGAAGGACCTTGGTCAGGAAGTGACAAGAACCCAATGACCACCCTGACAGAACTACAGAGTTCCATGGCTGAGATGGGAGAACCTGTCCAGAGGACAATCTCTGCAGCACTTCACAGATGTAGCCTCTATGGGAGAGTGACTAGATGGAAGCCACTCCTGAGAAAAGGCCACATAATAGCATGCCTGGAGTTTGCAAGAAGGCATGTGGCAGACTCTGAGACCATGTGGCAAAAGATTCTCTGGTCTGATGAAACAAAAATTGAACTCTTTGGCCTGAATGCAAAGCGCTATGCCTACAAAACCGAACATAGCTCATCACCCGTAACACCATCCCTACCATGAAGCATGGTGGTGGGAGCATCATGTTATGGGGATGCTTTTCAGTGGCAGGGACTGGGGCACTTGTCAGGATAGAGGAACAATGAATGGAGCCAAATACAGTCACATCCTTGAGGAGAACCTGCATCAGTCTGCAATAGACCTTGGACTGGGGAAGATTTACGCTCCAACAGGACAACGACCCCAAAGCATACAGCCAAAGCAACACTGGAGTAGCTTCAGAACAAGAAGGTGAATGTCCTTGAGTGGCCCAACCAAAGCCCAGACTTGAATCCCACTGAGAATCTGTGGAAAGACTTAAAGATTGCAGTTCACTGATGCTCCCCATCTAACTTGACAGAGCTTGAGCAAATCTGCAAGGAAGAATGGGCGAAAATCCCCAAATCCAGATGTGCAAAGCTGATACAGACATACCCAAGAAGACTCAAAGCTGTAATTGCTGCCAAAGTATTGACTCAGGGGGGTGAATACTTAAGGAAACGAGATATTTCAGTTTTTAATGTTTCATAAATTTTTGTTACACAATACAAATATTTTGGCCCCTTTAAATTGTTGAGTATGTTGTGTGAATCAAGGGGGACAAAAATCATTTCAATGCATTAAAAATTCTGATAGTAACACAACAAAATGTGACAAAATCCAAGGGGGGTGAATACTTTCTGAAGGCACTGTATAAATCATATCACTTTAAGATGAGGAGGATCATTTCTAAACATTCCAGGTACTCATAACCATGGATCCACAAGCACTTGCAGTCTTGTGCTTGTGTGACACTCTCAGGTATGTTGAATCTCTACTTTAAAACATGACAGAATAAACTGGCAGCCATACTTTCATTGTATAGGCAAACATGCACATCGGAATCATGCGTAGCAGGATAACACCATCTTTACTGATCGCACATTGTAGTGCCACTGTTGCCATTCTAGTGCTTATAGTCAAGGCCCCTGGAATTCTGCGGCCGCAGAATTTTGCGCAGAACTTCTGCTGTGCCACATAAATCACTGTTCTTGGTGATTTTTTATTAATATTTCTGTTTATCCATAGAATCTGGTTCCCTTCCCCTCTTTTTATATCCAAAATCCCTCTATGCTCAGAATGTGATGTTATCATTGCTATAACATCATAAATTAGCTAATGAAATGGCTGCATTCTGCAACAGAAATGAACAGCCCTTATCTACCACCTCCCACTGCCAGAGGCGGTGGCACAACACATCAGGTATGGTGATATTTGCTCAACCTGCACTACAGACTAATACAATTTTCAGTCTTATGTTATTGCACTAGGGCCATTTAAACAAAACCTTGTCAATAGTATAGACCTGTTAAGTCCATACCTCACTTCGCATAAACTTATTTGTGCCTTTAAGGTACAGAGATGCCATCTGAATGAATAACTGGTAAAATGAATTTACCTGTCACTTTTAAGAAAAATAAAGTAATTATGCCCAGAAAAGTGAATATAATAATGTGCAGACCTGCTGAAAGAACAATATTAAATAAATAATTGCGCTGTACACATTTTTGCCAGGGTTATTGATTACATATTTTCACTGGTTGATAGTCACCCAAAAGCTATGGAGAAATGTGTTCAGGGCCAGCTGTTGGGCGAGAAGGTAGCATGTTGTGTTTCCGTACTGGCAACTCAGGTTCAGTGATTAGCTCTGGGAGCTGGCTGGGCAGCACAATGATTGGGGGAACATGTCACTGCTCTAAGCCTGGAAAGGTATGGTGCACTGTTCTGTCACACGGTGGACACACTGTGATGGGCTGGAGAGCTTTATCTCACAATTGGTTCACATGCATGTCATGGCCTAATGGTGTTACGTAATGTGTCAGGGGAAGCAGGTTGGCATGAAACATGAATTTTGCAATAACTCCTCTATTCTGTTTATTCCATTTCCAATGAGACTTGTATGAATGAGGATGCAATTTCATGGAAATTTAAAAATATATGTATATCATATATATATATATCTATATGTACACATACACACACATATACAGTATCTCTCTCTCACTACACACACACACAGACACACACATATTTGTATGCATGTTACAGATTGCATATAAATATATAAGTGATACATAGTGGGGACCTCATGAGTGGTGTAGAAAGTACATATAAATATATAAGTGATACACAGTGGAGACCTCATTAGTGATATAGATACCATGCATATAGAAATACCTTATTTATCACATAAGGTTCCCTCTGCATATTTCATTTATGCAGTAGGCTAGGACCACAAGGAGAGAGATTTGTTTGCTTTTTAGGCATAAAATTATTTCTACAAGTCTGTTATTTTTTGAACTAGTGTTACTGTGCTTCCCGATTGCTATAACCACTGCCATGAAAGTGAAGTCAGGATGACAAGCTGACACTTGTGATATGGTAGATTGTTAGTGCCATAGAACTTCCATAGAAATTACAAACCACACTGCATGAAGTTCTGTGGCAAATAAGGAATCTTGCCACAGAACTTGGTCCCACTGTACCCAGAAAAGTAGGGTCTTGCTTATAGTTCTAAGCTCATAACCACAGGAGAGTGTACACGACTAACAGTTCCTCAGTTCTAAGTTCAGTTGGCATAATCCATGTCCTACACAGGCAGGGGTTTCTCTAACTTTCTTAAAGTAAACATTTTGATTTTTTAAATTCAAGTTTCATTTTTTAAACAAATGTCTTTAACATGGTATGGTATTTCTGCATGTACAGTACAGTTACCTTGTCTTCTGTGGTCACAAGAGTGTCTTCTCTTATTACACTGTGTGGGATTGTTCAGTTTTGCTCTGCTATTCTCACATTCAATGAGCATGTGAGAAGGCATTCAGAGCCGTAAAAGACTCTGTAACAGTACATACATTTAGAATAATTAGCATGTACAGTAATTGTGAAATATGAAGTTGTAGCACCACGAGGTTCTGAGGACACTGTAGACCCATGACAGAAATGCTTAAGCAGTTTTATGATGTCACAAGAACTCTGAATTATCCAATCAACTGTAGTACTTCAGTTATAGTTTTATTATTTGCTACTGTGCTCCATGGACTATTATCAATATTGCCGGCCCGGTGGCACTGAGGGTTGAGGCACTGGACACCACACCTAACGCTACACTGGTGACCTGGGTTCAGGAACAGACTTGGGTTGCCGGGGGTCAGTGGGGCGAAGGAGGAATGGCGTCCCCACGGATGCTCTCCCTCCCTCGGAGGTGGGATACCAAGGGTGCTTCTCAGGGCTGCAGCTATGAATCCTGGGGCCCCGGACAAGTCATTTGGAATGGGCCCCTGTTTCCCAAACCAGCTAATGACAGAGGTAATGCCAGCTCCTCAGGAGGGCCCCTCCCTCCGGACAACTTCCCCACTTACCCCCCCATTACTGCGGCCCTGGTGCTTCTAACACCTAACACCCCTGTAGCTGGTGGAAGTATGGGCTTTTGGGGCACCGGCTGCTCTGCTCCATGGAGTCGGGGAGTGGGGACATTGTTAAGTGGATGGCAGTCTGTATGCGTCAGCATGTCGTCAGCCTGGACATGTCCTCTATGCAGGCATCCCAGGGGGATGGGAGAAAAACACGGGAAAATGTAACAACCCTGGCTCTATGTGCGCAAATGAAACTGGGGATGGGATGCCTTGGGGGATTGCCCTAGCGGATGGAGTAGGAGGAGGTACGATGCCTCCTCTGATGTCATGGGAGCCGGGCAAATAACAAATAACTGAAAAAAAGGAAACATCGGCTGGCGGGTACCCTGACAAAATGCCTGAGAGGACTTCTGTTAACCAAGCCTGTGCAGCTGATGCATCTGTATCCTGTTTCTCGCCGTGTTCATGCTTGAACACAAGCTGGTGTCTCAGTTTCCATCGAGACAACCAGCCATCTGTGGCATCAAATTCTGTGTGTCCCATTTGTGCAGCCAACTCCACTGTGTTCACTTTTAACATTGGATCGGACAATCTTGCTCCCTTGTCCAGTGCTTGTGTCAGCCACAACATCAGAGTGTCCTCGACATTGCGGTCTTTTTTCCTCCCGCTTGTGCTTTTGGGTGGAACTGCAGTTCAATCGCCATTCAGCAAGGATGGGCACTGTATTTTTGCTAATCCTTCCTGCCTGGCTTTTTGAAATTTTAAATTCTGCTGCTACTGAGGATAGCGAGCGGCTCAGGTTGTTCAGAGCTTTCTGAACGTGCACTCTGTCTGCCAAGGTGCATTCAGGAAGGCAGTCAGAACAGCAAAGGCCCAAACCGAGGAAAAGATAGCCAACTCAGTTAAGAAGGGGGATAAAACCTTTTATAGGTACATCAGGGAGCGAAGGAAGACCAAGGAGGGATAGTGAGGCTTAATAAAGGGAGGAGGGTGGGCAGAGGAGACTGTGAAAAGGCAGAGATACTAAACAAATATTTTTGCTCAGTATTTACAAAGGAAGAGAGTTACATAAAACAAACAGTAGTAACACGCTGGATACAGAAGTTGATACTGGCCCATTTACAGAAGAAAGGGTTCTGAAAGAACTCTTAAAACTGAAGGTGGACAAAAGAATGGGGCCTGATGGGATTCATCCCAGAATTTAAAAGAACTAAGGGTAGAACTAGTGACACCACTGACTACCCTTTTAACAAATCATGGGAGGATGGGGTGGTACCCAAGGACTGGAGGAGGCAGATGTGATTCCCCTTCACAAAAGTAGGAAACAAAAGCAGAAAGCAGAAACTATAGACCTATTAATTTAACCTAAAGTGACCAAAGAAAAATAATAGAATCACTTCTAAAGAAAGAACTCCAATATCCCAAAGGCAAAGGAAACACAGAACCCTAAACACATAGATTCACAGCAGAAAGTCATACCAAACAAACTCATCATTTCTTTCTTCGTAACCAAAAGAGCAAATCAAAGAAAGAACTAACATAACCACACGTAAACTTTAACAAAATTTGGCTTACATCCCACACAAAAATTACTATACAAAATTACTTAACCTAAGTAAATCCCAAAACCCAACAACCTAAAAATAGCTGAAAACAAAACACACAAAATAACAATAAATAAATCACTCAGAAAAAGAAATTTACTAGTAAAAGTACACCAAAAATTTCAATAATCAAAACAGTCCTCTTCAATATCTTTATAAACATTACAGAAAGAACTAGAAGAAAAAAAAATATATCTCTTTACCAGAATAACACTAAAATCTACAACAAGAAATTCAATACACAAAGTAAAGTAAAAAAAATGAAAGAAAAACACTTAAAAAATTAGAAAAATAGTAAATATATAGCAATCAAATCAATACTAAATACAAAAGTAATACACCTAAACAACCAAGAAAAGTACAACAAAATGAAAACTCTCACAACAACAACAAAAATAGAAGGAACCTGAGAAATGTCATATCAAAATAACCTAAAAATAAACAACAATATGAAACAAGAAAACTAGAATACTAAAGATACATAAAGGAGAAAGCATCACCAATGAAAAACAAGGAGATTATTATCCCTCTGTACAGACAGCTGGCATTTAAAACCCCATCCCCAAATACTATATGCAATTCTAGAAACATCTCTGCAAAAACAAACAGGAAGGAAGCTGTCAGAGGAGAACACTAAATGGTGCAGGGTCTGCCAGAAGACATATGAAGAGAGACTTAGGAGCTTAATATGTATAGCCTCGAGGGAAAGAGGAGGAGAGGGACATGATAGAAACTTTCAAGTACCTCAAAGGGAATCAACAAAGTCCAAAGAGGGTAGCATCTTTCAAAAGAGGTGTGCAAGAACAAGAGGGCACAATTTGAAGATAGAGCGGCTCAAGAGGTAATTTAAAGGAAGTATTTTTACAGAGAGAGGGTTGTGGCTGCATGGAGCGGCCTTCGGAGAGTTGTAGTCAAAATCAGTGATTTCTTCCTTTATGGGCTGAACGAAAGTGCTCGCTTTTGTGTTAGAAATACCAGAGCACCTTAAATAATTAGATGTACTGCATTATGTGGTTATTGGGATAATGATAGTAAAATGTGCTCCTCGGGACAGCGCCACGGTACGTATGCTTCGGCGTTCTCGCCTTGAATCTGCTTCCGGTGCAGAGCATTTAAATGAGGCCCATGTGTAATGTAACAAGTATTAATTTATAAAAAACAGGTACAGGGATTGCATTTTCATCTATCCAGGAGCATTCTGCATCATCGTCTACCCAGGTATGTGCCTAGAGATCCAGTACTTTAAAATTAATTCTATCAGAGTGGAAAAGCTGACAGTGCCCCTTTAATATTGATGTGGCAGGTGGGACATCTCAACAGGGCTTTTTTCCCTAGTATGCAGAGCTGAAACTTTATTCTGCTGTTTAGAGGTACTGCAACTAGCTGGTTCATGTTTATAAGTCACAGCTGTAGGTAAAGTTGTCTGCTCTCAGGACAAATCTGCAGGTTTTGTTGCAGATAAGGAAATATGCAAAACCAGGCACCACAAAGTACTGTGACAATCTTTATTACAAAATTGCTCCATGCACAGTAGCAGCTGCCCTACAAATTGTTGCAGATGACCTTAATCCTGTCCAGTACTAACTGAGTCACATGCCACTGAATAGACAGTGAGGACATAGTTAATAAAGGATAATATGGAACTTGACACAATGAGATGTCTTGCTTCAGGGGTGAGATAGACCGATTTGTTATAAATTCGGATATGTGACACTTAATCAGGTCATATAAGTTACAATGGTGAAATGTTATAATTTATACAATATATGGGCAACTAAAACAAAGTAAGGGTTATGCATGTCACTGTTGCTAGGATATCCTCCTCTGGGTGGCAAGACTGTGGGTTTTGGTCCCATACCAGGATTGTGCTTATACCATAACAATGCTGACATCCAAGTACTGTGTTGTCAGGATGTTGTCCTTCAGATGAGATGTTAAACTGAGGTCCCTTCTGCCCATCTCTGGTGTTGTCCTAATGGTTGTCCAGGTGGAGTAAGAGTAGATGATTTCCCCTCATGTCCTCGCCACCATTCCCCTTCCCATGAAACCAGTTCATGAAATTGTCCAAGACTGTTTGTGTGTTGATGTGTGATATGGCTGCCACTACACATTTAAAGTCACTTGACTACCAATGTCTCATTGCTTGTAAAGTGCTTTGTGATACGATGATCTTGAAAAGTGCTATTTATGCAATAGATGTGGATGGATAAACCATTACATAAATTCATTTATTCTCACTGGTGTTGAATAAATGGTGGTTCTAAGATTTATCCATTACCCTGCTGTCAATCAACCACCGTTTATTCAACACCCTGCCATCAATCATCCCCGCTGGCACTGACACTACTTACAGTAACCCACGCTTTCAGTTTCATTTTTTTGTCAGTCACCCACATCTCTCATACAAGATAAGTGAATTCCATGATTTAATAGAATAAAAAGAAAAGAGAGAGAAGAATGCCACTGTTAAATGTTTGCAGTGACAATGACATTCGCCATCTACCTCTCTTAAAGCACTCTGGCAACAATCTCTTTTGAAACACATGTCCAATTTTCATGTAAAAACACTTTCCTTTTCTACAGCACCCTACAGTTTTCAACATCCCTTTTTTTATGTAAAGAGATGTAAAGAAAATCCTGCCCCATTTTTTTTTAAAGAAAAACGAACTTTTTTGGAAAAACGTCAGAGAGAAAAGCCGCATACTGCTTTCCTGTTTGGTTGCACCACTCACAATGCCGAATTCTTTTCTAACTTGCACCTTCTCTGCCTCCAAAACTGCCGAACTAGACACACACACACACACACACACACACACACACACACACACTCTCAACCAGATAAAAGACAGGATGTGCTCTAACAAACTCCACAGGATCAACCAGATAAAATACAACAAACAAAAAATAAGGAGCCGCAACAAAAATGAGCAGAGCCACAACCAAACCTGGCAGGACCTACTTCTCTTCACCTTCAATCACAGGCCGCAACATCAAACAGATCAAATGACATAAATGCAGCATCAATCACATAAAATAAAATACTCTTTTAGCACATTTATGCGTAGACTGATCACCTGACCAGCACCAAGGATGACTAGACTGCTTGATGCAAAAAGAAAGGAGAAGCAACCCTGAATGGGAGGCTTGGCAAAAAGGTTGTAGCAAAAACCAAAACAACTCCCTTTAATGCACACAGATGGCACAACAAGTCCTGGGCAAGGAGTGGATGGCAAAAAGTTCAGCCACAGAAGGCAACGACAATGGCAAAACATTTAGATTAGGCAACTGAGCCACAAAAAAAATGGACAAGACACTTGTGAAGGAAAATAAAAAAGTAAAGAGGAAAATTTAACTCTTGTGGGTACATGACTTTATATAACTGTTTAGGATTTTGATACAAAAGAAATATAAAGTAGCCCAATTTCTGTACATGAAGATAAAAAATAAAAACTGAATTTTTTATTGATCTTATGCTTGGAGGAGTATGGTCTATTTATGAGATATACATGATTTAGCACATAAGAGAGTGCAGATGGAAATTACACAGTTGTTTGAACAGTGGGCACCCGCATTATAAAATATACTTACTCAGCAGAGTT
This sequence comes from Neoceratodus forsteri, assembly GCA_016271365.2. Classification (NCBI taxonomy): domain Eukaryota; kingdom Metazoa; phylum Chordata; order Ceratodontiformes; family Ceratodontidae; genus Neoceratodus; species Neoceratodus forsteri. The sequence continues at coordinate 1,558,498,999 of CM057450.1, forward strand.
CTAGTAATTTGCAGGATAGACCAGATATTTAAAAATAAAAACAAGCCACAACACAAGTCTATGAAGCTAGCTCCTTTGTAAATTAAACAAACCGCCGTCATGTTTTTTCTTTTGAAAATTCCCCCAAATGCCATTCTCAACCAATAGACATGTATAGCATTACTGTTTGAATGTCGCTTCCCTTGCAACCACATTACCAACCCTGAACTATGAAGTAACCCACAGATGACCATAAAAAAAATCTCTCCCTTTTAATATTAAAAAAAACCCCACATAGCTAAATCAAAATAAATAAAAACATACTTATAAAACTCTATCCCTATTGCATGAATCAGATATGCAATGGAAAACTCATGAGGTTACCTGAGGTCAAACTGCTTCTGTGCAGATAAATAATGTATTCTACTCATTTCCATTGCATATCCCTTATATACATGCTAATTCGTCTAAGAAAATATACAGACAATAACAGCCACTAACATTTTTTAGAACAACTGGAGAAACAAAATAAATTAAGAGGCTAGGTCATAACATCCATTATACAATAGCCACCTTTCATTCCCATTTTAAAGTTGATCCAAGTACACAAATCACAAAAAAAGAAAGTCTGGTGTTGCAGTAGACCCAGGGCTGTACTGCTGACATCACTATAGGGCAGAGGAGTGACTCACACTGTGCAGTACAGTGCAGTCACAGCAGCTTTGCAATGGAAAACTACCAGTACTCAGTTTACATACTGGGTTCCCCCTTCCCCAAGACATCCTGGTAGCAATGCATTATGCCAAAATCTGAAAGCCTTGTCAGTATGTTTTTTGTAAAACTGACTTGTTTGTGAGTCACTCCTCTGCTATATGGTAACTTGAGAAGTACAGCCCTGGGTCCACAGAAACACCAGGCTTGCTACAGAAGCTCTGGTATACCCTGCAGGTTTTTAGCAGCTCAGAATGCAAAAACTAACTGCAGAGGACAGTAATGAAATGCAATTCCAGAATCAATGTAAGAAGGGGTAATTTATGTACAAAATTCAAAAGGACTGGGAAAGGTGCTCTTTAAATCTCACTCTCTCTCTACCTCTCAACAAAATATTACTCTCTTTTAAGATGTCTTTTCCTAGCAGTTGAAACTCTGCCTCCTGTTCTTGTAAGTTTCATGTCTGGTCTTTCACAAAATGTGGTAATTTATGCATGAAAGTCAAATGTACTGGGAAAGGTGCTGAGAGCAACTCTGTCTTCTCTCAATCCCCATGCTTTATTACAGAGACAGAAGTAACTCAATTTTACTAAAAATATACTGACAATGCATTTGGAGTTTGGCATAATTCATTGTTAAAAAGGGGACTTGGGGAAGGGGGAACACAGTATGTATACTGAGTACTGGTAGTTTTCCCTTGCAAAACTGCTGCAACCGCACTGTACTGTGCAGTATGTGTCACTCCTCTGCACCATAGTGATGTCATTGGGAGCCAGCAGCCCAGCAGCTGAACAGCAAAGGCAAGTGCAGCAGGGCTCAAAAACAAATCCGAATTGTGGAAGGCAGAGTAAACCCTGGCCAAAAATAACAAATGCACACACCTTTTCGGGTCTAGTACTGTTTATAATGACCATAAGATGTAACATTTGGACCATCATTAAAGGTGCTCTTTAATGGCTTTTACATGTTCACCTATGCAGACCTTAAACTGTTGCATGGTCTTTCCAACATAAAAAGAGCCATATGAATAACTAGCCAAATGGACTACACACTGGATGTTACGTTACATTTTTCATTTTACCTGACTTTAGAGTAAATAATTCACTTGATAAGCATACAAATGGGTAATATTTACATTCTCCATATCTGTGGCACCCTTCTGATAACAAGGGGGCCGGATGTGGTCAATCAATAGGTTGTGCACTATTAATCAGAGTACCTCTAAGGTTTATGGCTTTTGGAGGGGGCCCTGTACATTATTACCACAGATGGAAATCAATTCAACTTTACTTGCACGTGGGCTGAATGCAGTTACAATGTTTAGTCATTAAGAGTGTTCAGTATTATCATTGACCCATGTTCTGTGAATCAGATCACCTTCTGGAATCATCTCTGCATTAAGTCTGACACTGGTAACAGCATGCAACTGAAACTCCTTTGATACAATTTAGGCTTCCTTTCATTTACCTTTATTACAAAGTCAGAGTTACTACTGCAATTGTATTGTACTTTAAGGAACTAATTTTTGGATCAGTTCTCTACCATATGACGGGGTGGCAACTACTGGACAACACAGTATTTTGGTTGGTGGATTTGCAATATAGAGTTGTCTTAACCCCACCCATCAAATTGTCCTTAATTAGCAGATCCCAAAAAATAATAATCTCTGTTAAACTAGCTGATCCTTTAAATCTCTAGTTAGATTACACTTTTCCCCAAATGTTACAGACTTGTCTACTTCATCCGTGCTCCACTGCCACGGAATTTGGATATCATCTATGTACTGTAGCTAGAATGTTTCCTCCTAGAGGTGTACAAATTGATGTGACTGGAGGAAAAGGATTTCATACATGATTTCATACTGGATATATAGGGCAGAAAAACATGATTAGCCAATGGATACTGTCCCCCATTTCTAAGCAGCAGTAATTAGCACAACCCCCCCCCACACCCAATCCATCCATAAAAATATCTAGGACATGTTAAACTGATTCTGTGCTGGAGCTCTTCACCAGATCATTCAGTATGCAATTCCAAAAGTTAACTACTCTTTGAGAAAAGCAGAGCTTCCTTTTAGTAGCTGTAAAACAACTTGCTTTTATTTTTTAGCTGTGGCCACTGCTCTCATTAACCTGATTTTTTTTTTTTACTTTCTATTTATGCATCCCCTGCCACCAGCACACTGATTCATTGGAAGTCACCAAGGCATCCCTACAGCTGTCATCCCCTCCTTACCTGGAGCCCAGTGACAGAGGTTGTCCCCCATGGAGCCATGGCTAAACCACCCAGGCTGGGATGAGGTGGATAGGTCTTGCCCTCAAAATTCTTCAGTTTTGTCAGGCTGCCAGGCCAGTGGACAGGGTGCTCCATCTTCCTGGTGTGCTGGAATCATTTTTTCCAGTTTTCTCCAGAGGCTTGATGTGTGCTGTGACATCAGGGCAAATACGCTGACATCCATCATGCCTCCCCCTCAAAGTCTGGACTTGGTGCTTCCTGTGCCACTGACTTCCACAAGAGTCCAGTCAAGCATCAAGCCTTACCCCCCCACCCACCTTGAGAAGGTGAGCAGTCTCATGGATGCTCAAGCCTCCTCTCCCTGGCCAGCCCTCCGACTCCCTGGGCTCATTCCCAAACCCAGGTTGCAGGTGTCACGAGCGGTAGTGCTACTGTTGATAAACCTGATTTTTAAGTTCCAACCTGAATGCTGCTAGCAGTTCTCTGTCATCAATTATATTTTGTGTTTTGTACATTAGTAGAAGGCTACCCCTTATTCTGCACCCCAAAGACTGCAAAACCCCCAAAATGATAAGCATTCCTTGTATGTTGTATCAGTTAAGCATGTAATCATCTTTGTCTCTCTTCTGTGTTCTTTCAACTCGTACACTATAGTTTACAGCTTTTTGTCCCCAAAAGCATGCACGTTAGTCTTTTTGTGGTCTCACATACATTCTGCGCAAGGCAATAACAGCATCACTTGATACACTCACCAATGATTTTCTGATAGAATTTAGGATCTGATTCAATTTGCTAAAAACCTTGTCACACTGTCTATGACTGTTAAGGTCATAGGTTATTATTATCCCCAGATCCCTTTCCTCCTTTGTTTTCCTTAAAACTGTTTCACCAAGAACATAAGACGTACCATCACTGTAGCCTTTATTAGGAGGCACAATTGATCTAGGACCAGTTAGGCACAGTCAGGCAGAGTAGACATATAGGAGTCATGTTGAGAGAGGGCCGAGAGCCCTGTGCTAAATTTAATTTTAGACCTGTACTGAATTGACTGCTAGGGCCAGGGTATGGGATTTAGGGAAGATGGTGGGAGGGAATTGTGAGTGGGTGAGGGCTGGGAGATTGGCAGCCACCTGTGGTGCCATTTTAGTTGTGGAAAGGGTCATGGGACTAGCTAGCACCAATTGGGCGCTAGCAGTACAAGACTTAAAAAAGCACTCACAGTAATTTATTGGTTCAGTCAGGCAGAAAAGGCATCTGCGAGTGGCAGTAAGAAAGTGTTTGGGGAGGGAACAGATGTGAAAACACTGTAGGTACAGATTGCCACAGTTGGGGGAGGATCAGCAGAATGGTTGTAGCCTATAGGCAGCCTGCTTAGAAAGCACTGGCAGACAAGAAGATGGTAGAGGAGATCAGGAAGGTGTTGAGTCAGGGTGACATGCTGCTAATGGGGAACTTCAACATCCCTGACATGGACTGAAGTGTCCCAGCAACAGTGAGAACTGGGAGCCATATGGTGGAGGCCCTAGAGGATACATTCATGGGTACGGAAGGCAGAGTAGCCTACAAGGGAGAGGGCTACTGTAGATTTAGCCCATAAAATCTGAGACATTACTGGGGAGATTGCTGTTAGGGGGCCTCTGGGATCCAGCAATCACCTGACTATGTAGTTTTGTATGAAATTGGAGGCAGAAAGCAAACACCCAAAAAGGTATATGACTTTAGAAGGGCTGATTCTGGAAAAATTAGGGAATCGCTTAGGGAAAGACTGATGTGTGTGGGACAAACAGTGGGCATGGATAGCAAATGGGACATAATTAAAATGGGTTCTCTGAGGTTATGAGTCTCTGTGCCAAGATAGTACATAAACACAGAAAGGGAAGAAAACCAATGTAGTGCACAAAAGAAGTTAAAGTAGAAAAAGTGAAAAGGAAGGTCTTTAGAAATTACAAGGCTAGACAGACAGGGAAACACAGGGAAATGTACCTCAGCAGGATGAGGGAGGTCAGCAGGAAGGTGGCACAGGTGAAGTAGAATGGTGAGTTAGAGATAGCAGAGGGATGGAGGGGGGGACAAGGTGTTCTTCCACAACATTCCCCAAAAACTTAAATCGAAGGTGGGGATAATTAGACTGCAGAAGGGGAAAGAGTAGTTGATGAGGGATAAGTGGAAGGCGGACATGCTAAATGAGTATTTCTTCTAAGTAGTCATGGTTGAGGACAAAAACCCACTTCCAGAACATGGAATCATGACCAGAAAGTAGGGGAATCAATGTGAAACTAATCACTGTGGAAAGGGTGAGGAAGGACCTACAAGCGCTGAGGATTGATAAATCAATGGGCCTGGATGTGCTTCACCCTAGAGTACTAAAGGAAATGGGTCAGGTGTATTCCACACCATTGGTGGATCTCTTCAATAGCTCACTGGAAACAGGGGTGGTGCCAATAGATTTCAGAACAGGAAACATGGGCCTCTGCATAGGAGTGGGAGTAGAGATGAAGATGAGTTGAGGAAGTATGGACCAATAATCTGATGTCAATTATTGTTAAATTGCTATAGGCCATAATGAAGGATAGACTAGTGGAGCTCCTCAATGCTAATGGATTTAAGGACAATCAGTAGCCTGGGTTCACCAGGAGGAGGTCTTGTTAGATGAATATGATAGACTTCTTCCACTGGGTCTTGAAGGCAGCTGGAAAGGACCAAACAGTAGATGTACTGTACCTGGATTTTATTAAAGCCTTCAACATGGTCCCACATAAAAAGATGGCTAAACAAATGAAAGGCATGGAGGTGAGGCAAGATTACAGGTTGGGTCATGAATTGGCTTGGGGGATCACTGAGCATCATCTTGAATGGGAAATTCTCAGAGGTTAGTTAAAGTCACCAGTGGGTTTCCCAAGGGATAGGTTTTAGGCCTAGTTATTTTCATCATCTTTATTTACAGCACTGGGGAGGGGATTCAGGGAAAGATCTGTCTCTTCGTGGATGATACGAAAATTAGCATTAGAGTAGACAATAAGGAGGGCGTAAGGGCGCTGAGGGAGGATCTGAACAGAATGGAGAAATTATCAGGTGTCTGGCAGCTGAAATGTAATGCAAAAAAGGGCAGAGTCACACACACAGAGGCCACAAACCCAAAGATGGAATAGAGGATGGGAGCTATAGAGATGGAAAGGAAGGTGGAAGAGAAAGATTTGGGGAGAATAACTGCAGACAACTAAAAACAACCAGCACAGTGTAATGGAGCAGTGGGGAGAGCAAATAGAGTGCCACGGTGCATAGGCAGGGGGATCAGTAGCAGAAGGGAGCTGCCCCTGCCCCTATACAGACCCTTGTTGCAGCCTCACTTGGAGTATTATGTGCTGCTCTTGAGTTTGCACTTGAAGAAGGACAGAGATAGGGTAGAGGTGGTGCAGAGAGCAACCAAGATAATTCAGTGGCAGCAAAGGAAGTGCTATATATGAAGAAGGAATTATTCACATTGACTGTGAAAATGGGCACAAAGGAGAACTCTATGAAGCTGGTGAGTGGGAGATGCAAAAAAGATGTCAGGAAATATTTCTTCATAAAAGGGAGGTGGAGAAGTAGAACAAACTACCAATAGAAGTAGTCTATGCAAAACTGGTTGTGGGATTTAGGCATGGGTGGGATAGGCTTATGGGGCTTGTGAAGGTAGGAGGGGAGGATATCAAAATGGGTGAGGGACAGAGTGACCACTAGGGTGCTCCCAAACTACCATAGATAGGGATGGGCAGATTGGATGGGCCAAAATGCCTTTTCCTGCTGTCAGTGTCTATGTTTCTCTCTTTTTAGGACAGAATAGATTTGATTCCAGAACCAATTTTGCCAGATGCCTCTGTTGGAGGGTCTGCAGGGGATTTCCTCTAATTAAGGAAAACTTCCAAATATGTTATGCCTCCCTCATGGGGCATGTTAAAATAAAGAACTTCTATATCTAATGTTATCAGCCAGTCTAAATCTTCAATAGATATATCATCAAAGACATGAAGAATGCCCCCTGTATCTTTGACATATGACCCAAGTTTCCTCACACGGTTGCCAAAGAATGAGTCTATAAATTTAGTCAATGGCTTAGTGAGCAACACTATCCCAGATATAATGGTCTGGCCTAGGGGATGGATGACACATAAAGATGGATATCACTCAGTATTCTGCGATCAAGAAATCTTTGATCAATGGGAAAGGAAAACCATTTTAACATGTAAGCCTTTTTCTAGTAAAGCACTGTGGGATCCTTAACCAATTTTTTTTATAATGTTTCACATGTTGGTATCAGTCTGAGCTGTGAGCTGGCTTGTTGGGACATGCCCATCCATCACTTATCACAGCATCAGAATACTGAGTCTCCTCCTTAATTCCATCCCCTGTCTACTTTTCCTCTCCTTTTCCATTTGAAGTCCTTGCCCAGTCACAAGGCTTGAAATACAAGGTGGAAGTGCATTTTCTAGTGCAACTCCTAATTTCTGCTTGAAACCTTTCTCTGCTTTTTGTGCCACAGATGTGCTACTGTTTTACTGCTTCATAACACATACTGTTTAGGACTTTGATTCTCAGGGAATGATAGAGATGTTACAAAACCTATATAATTTGCATACCAATGGTGCAGTGCTTGCAACTCATGAGACTAATGCATTTTCATAGTCTGGTAAAGTGCAAGTAAAAGAGATGTTCTAACATGTCACCACACTCATTGATTAATATAGCTAATTGAATAATATAGACGAGGAACTGCACTACTCTGCTTACCTATATTTTGAACATTAAAAGTAAAGCATTTTGGTCCTTACAACATAAATAGACAAGGCATGGCTCACATACATTAGCTTAGCATATTTGAAATAGGAATGGTATCCTTTTGTTCTAGGAATCAAGATGATTAAGTTAATTTGCAAAGGGTGTGAATATGTTGGCAGTAGTTTAAGCTGTGAAAGGGTTTTGAAGTGTGCCTGTTCATCTGTCACAGCTTCACAATACTGAATCTCCTCGGTATGTGTTTTCCTTCTTTTTCTTTTGTAGTGCTTCCTCAATTACAAGGGTGGAAAATGTAAGGTGGAAGTGGGTAGTGCTTGCCCAACCACAAGACTGCAAAATCCAAGGTGGAAGTGGGTTGCTTGTGCAACTCCTAATTTCTGCTTCAGAACTTTCCCTCTTTTTTTGTTCTACACATGTGCAACTGTTTGTTGCTTTCAAATGTGCTGCTGTTTAGTACTTTGTTTTTCAGGGAATGGCAGAGATGTCACAAAACCCATATCATTTGCATACCTACAATGCAGTACTTGCAGCTGGTGGAATTAATGTATTCTTAGACTGTAGTGAGGAGCAAGTAAAACAGATGTTCTACATGTTCCTTCACTCACTGATCAGTTTCACTAGGAGCTGTGTTACATTGCTTACTTCTGTTTTAAACTTTGACAGTAAAAGCATTTTGCTCCTTCCAATATAAATAAAGAAGGCACAATTCATATACATGAGTGTACTCTATTTCTTATAGGAATGCATTTTTGTTCCTTTCCTAGGAGTCAATCTGATTATGTTCGCTCGCAAATCATGTGAACGTACTGGTATCAATGTGAATTGTAAGAGGGATTTTCGAGGTATGCCTCCTCCTCCTCTACCAATCACAGCTTCAGACTACTGAATCTCCTTCCTAATTCTGCACACTCTCTGCCTTTCTCCTCATTTTCCCTTTAAAGCCTTTGACCATCCACAAGTCTGTAAATACAAGGTATAAGAGGGTTTTCTTTTGCAACTTCTAATTCTTGCTTAAAATGATTCTCCTCCTTTTTGTTCCACATATGTGCTACTGTTTATTACTTTCATATGTGCTATTATTTAGTACCTTGTTTCTTAAGGAATGGCAGAGATGTTGCACAGTGGCCACAGCTTTTTCCTGCCTGTGGCCACCATGTCTGGCCACCATGTCTACATCCACCAGCTCTTCAATAAAATCTGTGGTAGGAGATTATTTCTACCATCAGTATCTACTGTTCAACCCAGCCACTACACAAAATGGGCGGCATGCCTCTTCTGCCTAACATAGCCAGTACAGAAAACTGGTGGTGGGTGCTAAACATTGCCACTGGTATCACCCCCCATGCCTGACCCAGCCAGTACAGAATACAGGCAGTGGGTGCTCAACCCCGCCACTGGTTCCCCAAGCCTACCCAACCCAACTGTTAAGTAAAAGCAACAATGGGTGCTCAGTTGGTATCCTGCCTTATGACCTTTTCAATAAAACTGGTAGTGGGTGCTCAATACTACTGACAGCAGTTTTCCCAACTCCCCTACCCAACCCATCTCTTAAATCTAGCACCAGGGTGCCCAACCCCCAGTGCCAGCTAACACTCCCTGCCACTATATGTGACACCAGGATTCCCACCCCTGCTGCCGGCAAACAACCTGACACTAGGATGCCCAATCTCCAGTGTCAGAACCTGTAAGAAAAACCCTCCCTTACTGTTCTTTGTTCTTTCTTCAAACCTGAAAAGAAGGAAACACATCCACTGATGTCTTCAAGCCACCTGTTAACCCACTGTCACTCCGACCCCCCCATCACCCCCTCTCCTTGCTTGCCTAGGAAGAAATATAGAAACATAGACTTTGATGGCAGATAAGGACCGCTTGTCCCACCCAGTCTGCCCATTTCTCTACCTATTGAGTAAGCTGCAGATCCTAGTTAACCAACAGCCTACTTCCTCCTACCCCTTACTATAATTGCTTTATGTCTGTCCCATGCATTTTTGAATTCCACCACTGTTTTTGACCCCATGACCTCCTCAGGGAGGCCATTCCAAGTGCCCACCACCCTCTCTGTGAAAAAATACTTCCTCACATTGCTCCTGAACCATCCCCTTCTATCTTCAAATTGTGCTCCCTTGTTCTTGTTTGTTTGTTAAAACTTTATTTTTATATAGGAACAAATGATTAGTGCCAAAAGGACACTGTTTACAATCAAGTCCTGTTCAATAGATTCATAGAAATACACACTGACAAACTTACATACAACAATAATAAACATATTAAATAACATTAACAAAAACATGCACATACATTCTGCAAATGTTCAAATAATTTACCTTTAAAACTGGACAGGCTAGCTATATTTTTTAAGTGTTTAGGCAATCTATTCCAAGAAGAAGCAAATCTATTTTGCAACTTCAGTTCCCATATTTTACTACAATATTTAAATTGTAAGATCCTATTCTCTGAATTCCTTGTACAAAAGCTTTGATTATTTGAAGATTGAAACATAACATACTTAGCCAAAGGATGAACATTATTTGCATATATGATCTTATGACAATTAATTAGCCGTACATAATTTCTTTGAGCATCAGGAGGCAACCAATTCAACTGATTATATAACATGCAATGATGCATTCTATATTCACCCTTAACAATAAATTTACCCAATCTGTAAACTGTTTGATTAACTTTTTTTAATACTCTCTGAGAGGAGTTCATATAAATCAATGCTCCATATTCAAGTACTGGCATCAGCATTTGTTTAATGAGTTTCTGTCTAGCTAATTTAGGCAACGCTCCTGTTAATCTTCTGAGAGCACCCAATCTTTGATTAACTTTTTTGACCTGGATATCAACGTGGTTTTCAAAAGTCAAACGAGAATCTATGTACAATCCCAAGTATCTATAACCTTTTACTTCCTCAATTTGTGTACCGTTAGATAAGTGGATGTGTAACTGTGGCTCAGTATTCAACTAATGCCCCAAGCAAAACTTCATACACTGGGTTTTCTTCGCAGTAAGTAAGAGACCAGAGTCACCCATCCACTGCTCCAATTGAATTAAATCTCTCTGTAACTGTTGTTCCATAATTCCTACATTCTCTGCCGAGACCATTAAAACTGTATCATCAGCATATAATCTGATATCTCCATAGTTTATTGTTTGCACCAGGTTATTAACATAAACATTAAACATCAAAGAGCCAAGTATCGACCCCTTAGGAACACCACAATTTATTTCCTCAAGGCTCGACACTGAGTTACCATTAATGACACACTGCCTACGATTTCCCAGAGATGATGCCATCCATGTTAATGGTCCTTCATCCACCCCAACCAACCAAAGTCTTTCGAATAATTTTCTTTGCTGAACTAAATTGAAAGCTTTACTGAGGTCCATGAACACTGCCCCAGTGCTTTTTACCAGATCCAGTGATGTTACTACCTGGTTATGGAAATACGGTAGGGCGGTATTTGTGGATCTTCCCAGTCTAAACCCATGTTGTTTGTCTGTAAGAATTGCATTTGATTCCATATAATGACTAATTTGAGAATAGACACTATATTCTAAGATTTTTGATAATATAGGAAGTATTATTATTAGTCTATAATTAGATGGTACAATACTATCTCCTCCTTTATAAATCAGTATTACTTTACCCATTTTCCACACATCAGGGACTATTGAACTAGTAAGGCTCCAATTTAGAAAATAGGTAATTATAGGTGCTAAAATATCAGCACCTACCTTGAGAAATCTTGCCTCAATTCCATCTAAACTTCCTGCCTTACTTACATTTAAATTTTAGAGCTGTATTTGTACTTCATATATGCTCAAAGAACTAAAACTAAACCTAACTGCTTGCTGTATTTCCTGTTTAGCTTTTAATTCAGCAATCAGTTCCGTTACAGATACATCTGCTGTATGCTGTTTTGGTAAGGGAATATTCAAATCAGGTAATTTGAGAAAATAAGAATTTAATATAGTTGCAATTATTGCCAGATCTTCAATTATACATCCCTCCTGTAACAGACTGTTCACCTTTATACTTTTATCACAATATTTTAAGTCAGAAATATATTTCCAAAACATTTTCTGGTCTTTTACCTTTTCTAATCTAGTCAAATGATATTTACTTTTTGCAATCCTAATGTTCTTTTTACATTTATTTCTCCATATTTTAAAGCTTTCCCAATCCTCTAACTTCTTTGTTTTCCTAGCTTTTCGCCATACTCTATTTCTAATTCTAATTTCCTTTTTTAATTTATCTGTTATCCATGGATCTTCCCTAATTTTCCTCCTTCTTTGTACTTTGGGAGCATGTTTATGTATCATAGTTAATAGAGAATCGTTAAGTTCCTGTACAGCCAAGTTGATACCAGGAATCAAAAATAATCTACTCCAACTAAAATTTCTAAGTGTATCTCTAAATTGAATCTCGTTAAACCTTCTATAATCTCTCTCTCCCAGTAGGTATTCTCATGTTGAACAAATAAATCCTGGTTCTTTATTTTACATATTATAGGGTTATGATCACCAAGATTTATAGGCAGTATATCCCAATACTCAATATCCAAATCCTGAGAAACAAACAAAAGATCCAAAATTGTTCCCTGATTGCAATAAAAAGTGGTTCTGGTTGTTTTTTCAATAATCTGTTTCAAACCCAAACTCTCAAAATCCTTCCTTAGCCTAATGTCTCTAGCCTGCTTCCAGTCAACATTAAAATCCCCTGTAAAAACAACCTTTTTATCTTTTACTCTATCCGTAAGATAATCTGCAAAGGTATCAAAATATTTAAGTTTTGTTTTTGGGGGAGCATAAAACACCCCCACAATCAATTTAATATTAAGCACTTTAATCATTAGGCAATCTATTCCTTCATTACTATCTATTAGTAGCAACTGATAGGGGCCACAATTGTCTTTTAAATATATCATCACTCCTCCACCCCTCTTTATCCTATCTGTTTTCTCTAATCTGTACCCATTTAAATTGATCTCATCATTACTAATTCCCAAGTGAAGCCATGTTTCTGATACTGCAATCATGTCATATTTCTTATCTGATATCCAAACTCTAAACTCACCAATTTTGTGTGCAATGCTTCTTACATTCTCATGGAATAAAGTAATACTTCTCACATTCTTAGGACCTGGATTAACTTCAATGCCCCCACTCTGCATCAGCAAATATGTACAAACTAAGCTTCCCAAACCTAAATTATGTATTTTACCTTAATGTTTTATAGGACTCACCTGTCTAGTGAACCAACGTTTTTCATTTGTAAAGTGGTTTCTCCTTGCGTTAAAATTACTGTATTTATGTCTGGGTAGAAAATCCCCCTCAGAGTTACAAACCCCCAAACCTTTACTAATACTATTACATTCCTTTGTGTTCACTGTACTATTCACTGCACAAACTCCCCACAGCAACCAACCCCCCCAAACAAATATAAACACTTTCCCATACTTTCTATCTCTGTGCAAATTATACCTTACTCAGATTTCTTGCCCCGAGTGGCGCTCATGCCACTCACAGTGCTCACGCTATGCTCGCACTTGCAAGCAGCACGGCTTTTTAAATGGCTTAGTCCCCACCTTCAGAATGACCTCACAAGACACTCCCCAAACCCTTCTATGTGCAGTGCAGGTTGTAATGCAGACTTAGATGGTTAAATAAACGACAGTCTCTCACACTGTATAGATTCTTTCAGTCACAACACACATCTCTTTTTCTGAATGATGCTACCCTCTTGGACTTTGTTGCGTCCCTTGAGGTACTTGAACATTTCTGTCATGTACCCCCCTCCTTTCCTTGAGGGTATACATAGTAAGCTTCTTTAGTCTCACTTTGTATGGTTTCTGGTGCAGACCCTGCACCATTTTAGTTGCCCTCTTCTGGACTGCCTCCATCCTGTCTATGTCCTTTTGGAGATGGGGTCTCCAGAACTGCATGCAGTACTCCAGTGGGGTCTCACCAACTGTCTGTATAGAGGGATGCCAACTTCCTGTTTTCTACTGGTGATGCCTCTCCCTATGCATCCCAGCATCTTTCCAGTCCACCTTACTGCCTTCTCACATTGCCTTCCTACCTTTAGGTCATCTGATATGACTACCCCCAGGTCCCTTTCCATTTTTGTTGTTGTTAGTACCTCCCCCCTCCATTGTGTACTCTTCCCCTGGGTTTTTGTTTCCCAGGTACATTACTTTGCACTTATTTGCATTAAATCTAAGCTGCCATACTTTTAACCATTCCTCCAACCTTGCCAAGTCCTTTCTCATCCTTTCCACCCCCTTGTGTATCAACCCTGTTGCAGATCTTTGTGTTATCTGCAAAGAGACATACTTTTCCTTCCAGTCCCTCTGCAATGTCAGTTATAAAGACATTAAAGAGGACCAGCCCCAGTACTCAACCCTGTGGTACCCCACTAGTAACCCCCCTTTCTTCATAGTGGACTCCGTTTACTATTACCTTCTGTGTCCTATTGTCCAGCCAATTTTTTTACCTAGGCTACCACCCTGGGACCCATTGCCAGGCTGGCTAACTTGTTTATTAATCTTTTGTGTGGGACTGTGTCAAATGCTTTGCTAAAGTCTAGGTAGGCCATGTCCACAGCCCCTCTCTGGTCTACTACTTTGGTCACCCAGTCAAAGAAATCTATTAGATTTATCTGACATGACTTTCCCACTGTGAATCCATTCTGCTTTGGGTCCAGTGCCCCGCTGACCTCTGGGTACTCAACCATTCTTTCTTTCAGAAGTGATTCCATCATTTTCCCTACCACTGAGGTCAGACTAACAGGTCTGTAGTTTCCTGCCTCTGTGTTGCTCCCACTTTTGTAAAGGGGAATCACATCTGCTTTCCTCCAGTCCTCAGGTACCACACCACCCTCCCATGATTTATTAAAAAGGGTAGCCAGTGGTGTCACTAGTTCTCCTTTTAGTTCTTTTAGAATTCTGGGGAGATTCCCATCAGGCCCCATTTCCTTGTCCACCTTGAGTTTTAGGAGTTCTTTCAGGACTCAGGGTCCCATAAAGTAATCCTTTCCCAACCAGTGAATCTCCTCCCCTGTAGCGCCCGACCAAGAACTGACTGAACACAAGCTAAGTCCAGTTAATGACTTTTTAAAGGGAACATAGACAATGCTGTGTACATATTTTATTATAATTGTAAATTTGGGCATGTCTGAAGTCTGTGTTATCACCCCAATGTATTGTTTTGTGTTTTTGTTTTGTAATAGTCCAATTATTTCCTTATTTAGGGACCCATATTAATGCAGGCTTTTTCGCACTCAATATTTGTATTTTTAATTACTTAGCAGTTCCAGAACACTGTGATATCAGCTGAGCAAAATATTGCAATGAAGCACAACTCAGTGACATAAGCTCAGCTGATGCCACAGTGTTCTGTTTCAAAGTAGTCTTCAGCTCAACTGATGTCACTGGGTTCTGGAACTTAGTAATTAAAAAATTAATCTTGGTTGGGAAGAAAGTTGCATTAATATGGTGTCCTAAATAAGGAAAAAATAGGGCTATTTCAAAACAAAAGCACAAATAACACACTGGGGTGACAAAACAAACTTCATGCATGCCCACATTTACAGTTGTACTGAAACATGTATACCACATTGGTTATGTTCTTGTTAATGCGTTTTGGATTTTTAGTTATAACTTTGTAGTTGTTTAACATTTATGCCCCAGTTTTCAACATGGCCACATTTTTACTTCACCTCATAAATAAGGCAGGTGTAAATTTTCAAATCCCCTCTGAAACACGATTTTGCATTTGCTCAGCAAAATCTCCTTTAGGACAGGATTTAAAAAATTCCACTTGTCTTGATCATAAGGTGTGGTCATATACAGAGTAGTTGGAAATTTTGAGTCAAAATATAAAAAAAAGTGAAGTTATGCAACACAACAAAACTGATCAATGTTTACTCATAACTCTGTTATTTTTGCAGATTTTGACCCCAAAGTTTCAAAATAGCCCTTTGGTTACCACATATGACAGGTGCCATTTTTCAAATCCCACCGAAAATATATTTTCATGCTTGTGCTCTAAATAATGTTTTGGTCAGGATTTTATGAAAGACACCTGTCGTGTTCATAAGTTGGGGTCGTAAAAATACTACATTGTAAGTTTGGTGTCCAAATCTCAATAAACAACAATGTTATGTAGAAATGTTGAAATTCATCAATGTTTCCTCATATCTTTGCTATTTTTCTAGTTTTTGACCCCAAATTTTCAACATACTGCAGCCATTTTTTACACCAGCTCCTGAACATGATAGGTGTCATTTTTCAAATCCTGCCCCAAATGAGTTTTTATGCTCATGCTGCAAAATGACATTTTGGTCAGGATTTCATAAATGACACCTGTTACATTCAGAAGGGGGGGGGGTCATAAAAAGGCTATATAGAAAACCTGGGGTCAAAATCTCAACAACAACAAAGTTATGAACAAATGTTGACATTTTTCAATGTTTACTCATAACGTTGCAATTATTTTTTTTTACTTTTTGAACCCACATTTTCATTGTAATATTTTTTTTACCCCATTTCATTTTCAAAATCTCCCTTCAAAACCTGTTTTCGTGGTTGGTCTGCAATCTCATTTTTTGTGTTGCATTTGAGAAATGACACATGTCATGTTCGTATGCTGGGGTAATAAAAATACTGTTTTGAAACTTCTGGGTGACAAGCTAAGAAAACAACAACATTATGTGTGAACCTCTTCATTTCCCAATCATGACAATTTCACTGTTATAACTCCCGTAGGTTGCTACAATGAATAAACTTCCTGGGCTGTGCTTGCTCACCTTGTAACATTTGTTTTAAATTTGTTTTTAATAATTAATAAATAATTTATTTTATTTTAATTTTAACTGCAGTGCTATCTATGTCCAACAACTATAAAGCAAATACAAGCAAGTGGACATCTGATGTTGGCCAGTTCCTGTTTAATTGTCTTTTCACTTCTCAGAAGTGCAGAGGTTGCAATGAGAAGCACCAACATAGGGGAACTAACTAGCATTTTCCTAGTAAACTTACATTTTTTATGCTGCTTTGTGTGTTTGGTGGCTTGTATTTTCTCTCTTGCCAGGAACTGGAAGTCAGACATTCTGTGGAGCACTGAGGATGTTAGGGAGGAGTAGAGACCACAGTGACCAGCCAGAGAGAGAGGAAGGAAGTGGACTCCATGGTTTAAATTTGCTGGTGTACAAAATTTTACTCTGCAGGTGGTGCAGTGAGCAGGACTGACATAGATGAGCCTAACTAGCAATTTTGCAATAAAATACAAATCCCTTTGCACCACTGAGAGAGCCTCAGATAAAGTACCTGATGCCCTGGGGGGGCTTTCAGCCAGTTGGGGGAGAGAGCAGGATGACAGTGGAGGGAGCAGGAAGAAAGCAGCAAGGCACTTCCTAACAGTAGGGGACTGTATGCTTGCGGGGGGGGCTGGGGAAAATGGTGGAAGGAAGGAGGAGGGGAAACAGGTGGTCAGATGTTTTCCCAGTGCATTTGCAGTCTGGGATATTGATAGGATAAGGAAAATAGCAGAGGGAGAAGAGGGGGAGGTTGGAGTGCTGGTACACTTGGGTATTAATGATCTGGCAAACCAGTCACTGCAAGCAGTCCAGTGTGATTTTCCAAGGCTGATGGATAGATTGAAAGTATGTTTGACTTTCCTGGCCTTTTGTGAGGTCCTTCCTGTGGGTGGCAAAGGGAAGGGGAAGGATAGGGTGGGAAGGGGAAGGATAGGGTGGGTAGGAGGAGACTGTCACATTTAATGAGTGACTGAAGGGATGGTACCAGGAGGAGTGGTACCATATTTTAAGAGACTGGGGACTTCTGTGTTAGAAGTCTCTTCAAGGATGATGGCCTTCACCTGACAAGAGAAGGGGCCAGAGTGCCTGGGCAGAAGCTAGATGTCTGTTTAGGTTGACATTTAAACTGAGTAAGGGGGGACTGTGACTGAGGAATTACATATGATGGAGAGGAAAATAAGAACATAGCTATGACTCCTCCAGCAGTGAGAGTGGAAGCAGAATACAGGGTACCAAAATAGATTAGAAAAGGTACCAAGGGGTGGGGGGGTTCAAAACGTCAAGAGGAATCAGGAATATCAAGAAGTTAAGGAGAGGGGGGAGCATAGGGAGGGGCACCGACATGAAGGGTAAGGGTAACTGTACAAACTGGAAGCCAATCCGTCTAAATGTCAGGAGCCTAGGAAATAAAATTAATGGACTGCAGACAATGATGGCAGATACTGGATTAAACCTTGGGCAACTATTGAGATTGAGATCCAGCAGTATCGAAGTGTATCATGTTTAAGAGGCATAGGGGTAAGGGCAAAGGGAGTGGGATGGCCCTCAATGTGAGAAAAGGCATAGAGGCTTAGAGTGTGGACCCATCAGTAGAGTGGATGGTAATACAGAATTACTGTGGGTACAGCTTACAGTGACACCTACTGTAGCAAAAGATTACACATGGAGGTGGTCTAAAGTATACCAGGATGAGGGGAGGATGATAGGGAGCTAGGGAAAGAAATTGAGATGGGGCACACAAAGGAGTAAGTAGTGGTTGTGGGGAATCTCAATCTACCAAACATAGATTGGGACATTCCAGCAGCTAGGAGCACTGGAAATAAGGACCTGCTAGATACATTGCAGGACTGCCAACTGGTGTAGCTGGTCAGTGAACTCACAAGGGAGGCTGCCATTCTCGAGGTGATGCTCACCAACTTAGAAATGGTGGATGGAGTGTGGGTAGGGGAACAACTGGGTTCCAGTGATTATAATACCATATGGTTTGAACTGGGTAATGCCATTTGCTTGTCAAAAGCTGTGGTTCTGGATTTCAGACAAGCAGATTTTGACCAGATGACGGGATCAGTCAAGGGAAAGCTGGTGGAGTGGGCAAGTTCAGGAGTGTAGGAGAAGTAGAGAAAAATTAAAAGGATCATTCTTGAAGCAACTAAATCACACCTGAGATTGGTTACCTAGAGGGGAAGGAAATTACTCCTGATGGGGACTCAGTTATTAGGGGGTAGAACTGGGGAGGGAGGGAAAGGGAGGTAGGTGCCTGCCCAGCACCATGGCTTGAGGGACAGGAAATGAATCCTCAGGATCATGGGAACAGCTGCAAGGGGGAGCGAGCTGGATGTCATTATCCACCTAGGGACAAATGACCTGTCTGAGAATGGGATCAAAGCAGTGCAACAGGAGTTTGTGGAGTTGGGGAGGGGTCTTAGACAAATAGCACACACGGTAACTTTCTCTGAAGTGTTATCTGTCTATGGCATGGATGAGGCTAGGGTACTCTGCACCATGGGATTCAATGACTGGTTGAAAAACTGGTGCAGATCTCAGGGATTTGGCTTCATTGGGGACTGGGGCTCCACCTGGAGGGATGCAGGCCTATACTGGTGCAGTGGTCTGCATCTATCCAGGAGGGGAACCAGAATCCTAGGTGATAGGTTTAAATGCTTCGTTGGCAAGCATTTAAACTAGCCAATGGGGGAGGCACTGAAAAGGAGAAGGAAAATTCTAGCCCCTCCCCAAAAAAATCAGGGTAGTTAGTGAGGTAAACACTAAGACAGAGCAGTTGATAGGGAGAAGGGCAGGGGTAAGTGGAGAAAAAGACAAAGTCAGTAAGGACAAGGATGGGGCAAAAAGAAATAAAGCCATAAAAAATGGAGGGTAATGAGTACCAATGCCCATAGTCTAGGTAAAAAGCTCCCCAAAATGGCCTTGATGGAAGAGGGATGCCTGGATATCGTGGCAGTCACAGAAACATGGTACACAGAGAAACATGACTGGGATGTCAACATACCAGGGTACATAATCTATAGGAGGGACAGGGAGGGAAGATGAGGAGGAGGAGTAGCTCTCTATGTAAGGGAAGGGATCAAAACAACAGAACTAAAGGGTAAACAAGGAGGCAAGGAGGCACTGTGGGTCATCCTGGAGACTGTAAATGGCACCACAATCCACACAGGGGTTTTATACAGACCCCCCTCTCAGGGGGAGGACATGGACAAGGAAATGATAGAAATCATCCTTGGGATGGTAGAGAAAGGGGAGATATTGCTGATGGAGGACTTGAATATGCCAAATATTAACTGGAGCACCTTTGCTGCAGCCACACCCAAGAGCAGGACCATTCTCGATGCCCTACAGGGGGCATATCTCAGACAGCTAGTTTTGGAAATCATTCAGGAGGGAGCAATCTTAGACCTGGTACTCTCAAATGGGGATGGAGAGAGGATCTCTGATCTTGAAGTGGGTAGCCATCTGTGAACAAGCGACCACCAGTGTGGTTCATGATAAACTTAGCTGTAGAGTCAAGCCATACAAAAGGGAAGGTACTGGACTTCGTGACGGCTTATTTTTCCAAAATGGGAGAGTGCCTCAGAAAAGCACTAGCAAACAGCCAAGAAGGTGGGGTGGAGAAACAATGGGGAAACATCAAAACCGCTATCACAGAGGCAACAAGCCTTTGTGTGGAGCAAATAAACAAATCAAAATGAAAGAAAAAACCACTATGGTTCTCAAAAGAAGTGGTGTGGAAGGTAAGGGAGAAAAAGCATTCAGGAAGTATAAGGAAACACAGAAGAAGCAGGACAGAGAACTGTTAAAGTTAAAGCAGAAGGAAGCAGGGAAGGAAGTCAGAATAGCAAAGACCCAAACCAAGGAAAAGATAGATGTCTCAGTTTAGAAGGGGGGATAAAACCTTTTATAGGTACATTAGAAGCAAAGAAAGACTAAGGCAGGGATACTGAGGCTGAATAAGGAGGAAGGTGGTTGGGCAGAGAGCAACAGTGAAAAAGCAGGAATACTGAATGAATACTTCTGCTCAGTATTCACAAAGGAAAAGCAGGGGGAGACACCCAATCCAGTCAATAGAAGCACTCTGGATAGGGGGTTTGATATTAGTCATTTCACAGAAGAAAGGGTTCTGAAAGAACTCTTAAAACTGAAGGTGGATAAAGCAATGGGGCCTGATGGGATTCACCCCAGAATTCTAAAAGAACTAAGGGAAGAACTAGTAACACCACATACTACCCTTTTTTAATAAATCATGGGAGGACGGTGTGGTACCTGAGGACTGGAGGAGGGTGGATGTGATTCCCCTTCCCAAAAGTGGGAGCAAGACAGAGGCAGAAAACTACAGACCTGTCAGTTTGACCTCAGTGGTAGGAAAAATGATGGAATCACTTCTGAAGGAAAGAATTGTTGAGTACCTAGAGGCCAGTGGGGCACAGGACCCAAGGCAGCATGGATTCACAGCAGGAAGGTCATGTCAGGCAAATCTAATTGATTTCTTTGACTGAGTGACCAAAGTACAGTACAAGTCACATTAAACTGTTCCTCCAATGAGCTGCTTTAACATTTCTGATTGAGTTGCATAAGTGTTGCCGGATCCAGTACAAAGCCCTACACAATCTGTTTCTTAAGAGTTAAAACCCAGTTATGCATTACATTGTGACTGGACTGCTGATGCAATCCAAATGAGTTACAAAAACATTTTACAAACATTGCTCTTGAGCTGGTTAAGCATTGAAAAACAATGCAATATGAGTTGTCAATGTATTGCCAACTGTAAAAAACAATGCTAAACCAACTCATTGGTGGAACAGTTTAAAGGGACACCGTCAACCTTCTTATCATCATATTATTTCTAGGTAAAACCCCACATTTTATGATTACTTACCTTCTCTAAAATTCATTGATGTTGCTGGTTGTGTAATTTGCCTCCTTGCTTACTAGAACTGAAATGCATGGGAATGTATAGTTATATACAGCCTTGTTTTGCTCCAAATTTTTTACCTAAGCCTACTGCATATTTACTGAACATTAGAAACACCCTCAAACAGTGCAGCCACTCATGTTACCATAGTCTCATCTACTCCCACTGCATAATGAGTAGCTAGATAGTGTTGGGTGTGTTCCTGAGTCCAGGAAAGATGCAATTGTAGTTGGTCAAGAAATGTAAATAAATATGTTTTGGTGTGGTAACACCAGTATGATTGGCACTCTGTTTTTTACCTTTTAAAAGGAAAAAGGAGCCTGAATCAAACAACCAGCTACATCAGCAGTCTCTATAGAATGAAAACAATCATAAAATGTGTTTTTTAAACTAGAGGCACTTTGAGGCCAAATGGGGTTGACAGTGTCCCTTTAATGTGACTTGTACTGTAGTAGACCAGGGAGGGGCTGTGGACATGGCCTACCTAGACTTCAGCAAGGCATTTGACACAGTCTCACACAAATGATTAATAAACACATTAGCCAGCCTGGGAGTGGGTCCCAGGGTGGTAACCTGGGTAAAACACTGGCTGGACAACAGGACACAGTGGGTAATAGTAAATGGAGTCCACAGTGAAGAAAGGGGGGTTACTAGTGGGGTACTGCAGGGTTCAGTACTGGGGCCAGTCCTTTTTAATGTCTTTATAAGTGACATTGCAGAGGGACTGGAAGGGAAAGTATGACTGTTTGCAGATGACACAAAGATCTGCAACAGGGTTGATACACAAGGTGGGCTGGAAAGATTGAAAAGGACTTGGCAAGATTGGAGGAATGGTCAAATGTATGACAGCTTGGATTCAATGCAAAGAAGTGCAAAGTAATGCACCTGGGAAACAAAAACCCAGAGGAAGAGTACACAATAGGAGGTGAGATGCTGACAACAACAGAAATGGAAAGGGACCTGGGGTGGTCATATCAGATGACCTAAATGTGGGTCAGCAATGTGAGAAGGCAGTAAGGAGGGCTAGGGGATACTGGGATGCTTTGGGAGAGGCATCACCAGTAGAAAACAAGAAGTTGTTTGCCCTCTGTACAGACAGTTGGTAAGACCACATCTGGAATACTGTTTACAGTTCTGGAGACCCCATCTCCACAAAGACAAAGACAGGGTGGAAGTTGTCCAGAGGAGGGCAACCAAAATGGAGCAGGGTCTGCACCAGAAGACATATGAAGAAAGACTAAAGGAGCTTAAGATGTATAGCCTTGAGGAAAGGAGGGAGAGGGGGAACATGATAGAAACTTTCAAATATCTCAAGGGAATCAACAAAGTCCAAGAGGGTAGCATCGTTCAGAAAAAGAGATGTGCAAGAACAAGGGAGCACAATTTGAAGATAGAGGGGGGATGGCTCAGAGGTAATGTGAGGAAGTATTTCTTCACAGAGAGGGTTGTAGATGCATGGAATGGGCTTCCTGAGGAGGTCGTAGAGTCAAAAACAGTGGGGGAATTCAAGAGTGCATGAGAGAGACATAAGGCAATTCTAGTGGCAGGGGGTAGGAGGCAGTAGGCTGTTGGTTAACTAGGAACTTCAGCTTATCCATTAGGTAGGGAACTGGGCAGACTAGGTGGGCGAAGCAGTCCTTATCTGCCATCAAATTCTATATTTCTATGTTTAGAGCAGCAAACTCAAGATGAATATGATTCTTCAAGTGGGTAAGGGAGGCAGTGAGGGCCCTCAAAAAAACCTTCATTAGCTACAAGATGAATCAGTGGAGCAAGGAGTAAAGTAAGTACCAGGTAAAGATAAAGGAGTCCAAGCAAGCAGTCAGGGATGCAAAAGGAAGACACAAAGCTATGAATTTCAGATGGGGTAAATGGAGGGAAAGAGTTATTCCAGCATATCAAGGATAAAAGGATGATATGAGGGGGAATTGTAAGGCTTGCAGATAGGGGAAGGTAATAGAGGATGATGATGATCAAAAGGCAACCATTTTGAATGACTACTTCTGTTCAGTATTCACAATTGAGGACAGTAGGCATCTGCAAGAAAGTGGCAAAAAGGCAGCAGCAAGGGGGATTCAAGAAATAGGACAGATGGAGATAACAGTAGAAAGAGTAAGAAAAGGTCTTGCTGCCTTAAAAGCACATGGGACAGATGGGATGCAGCTGAAGGTGATCAGGAAATTGGCATCAGAACTAGCTAAGGCCCTGACAGAGCTATTCAATATCTCCTTGCAGTCAAGATATATTCTGAGAAACTGAAAGATAGCAGACATGGTTCTGCTCTACAATTGAGGATATATGGAGAGCCTAGGAAATTACAGGCCCATCAGTTTTACCTCAAATGTGGGTAAACCGCTGGAGACACTAGGCGAAGAGGACTTTGTGACCTACCTGGAAAGTTGTGGGCACCAGTATAGTAAACAGCACAGGTTCATGGCAAGGAAGTCTTGTCAGACCAACCTGATAGTATTCTTTGACTAGGTTACAAGGGCAGTGGATAAAGGACAAGCAGTAGATATAGTCTACTTCGACTTCAGCAAGACATTCAACTCAGTGCCACACAGAAGGTTGCTGAAAAAGTTAGAGGACCTGGGAGCAGCAACAGAACTGGTTAAATGTGTGGGACATTGGCTATGGATGAGGCAGCAGAGGATGGTGTTCAACAGTGTCAAATTGGGGGAAATGGAGGTAAAGAGTGGGGTGCCACAGGGGGTCAGTCCTGGGACCTGTCCTCTTCAATATGTTCATCAGTGACATAGAGGAAGGTATGCAGAGCAAGATGTGTCTCTTTGCAGATGACACAAAGCTCTCTAGCAGGGTAGACAGTTAATAGGGGGTAAGGGAGTTGCAGAGGAATCTGCAATGGTTAACAAGATGGTCTAAGGCTTGGCAGTTGAGATTTAATGCCAAAAAATGCAAGGTGATGCACATAGGAAGTAGAAATATAGGACAGAATACCAGATGGTATGGGTTATACTGGCCACTATTTCAGAAAAAAGGGACCAGGGAGTCATCACAATTG